>OY776134.1:20094516-22594516 GCA_963675135.1 Galeopsis tetrahit
GTGCACCATACTTGTGCCACCATCCTAGGCTGTCTAGGGCAGCTTGTGCACCATTTTTTCAAAGTAGTTGGAATTCATTACCTGCCTTCATACCCCCATAAATCGACAAAAAAATCACTTTTGTCGAGGCGCAATTTGGATTTGAGGCCTCGGGTGCGGAGTTGTTGCAGCGGTGCACCATACGTGTACCAGCGTCCTGGGTTATTTTGGGCAGCTTGTGCACCATTTTTTCAGAGTTGTCGGAATTCATTACCAGCCTGCATACCCCAAAAATCGACAAAAAAATCACTTTTGTCGAGTCGGAATTTCGATTTGAGGCCTCGGGTGCGGAGTTGTTGAAGCGGTGCACCATACGTGTGCCATCGTCCTAGGCTGTCTAGGGCAGCTTGTGCACCATTTTTTCAAAGTAGTTGGAATTCATTACCTGAGTGCATACCCCCCAAAAATCGATAAAAAATCACTTTTGTCGAGTCGGAATTTCGATTTGAGGCATCGGGTGCGGAGTTGTTGCAGCGGTGCACCATACGTGTGCCACCGTCCTAGGTTGTTTTGGGCAGCTTGTGCACCATTTTTTCAAAGTTGTCGGAATTCATTACCTGCCTGCATACCCCCATAAATCGAAAAAAAAATCACTTTTGTCGAGGCGGAATTTCGATTTGAGGCCTCGGGTGCGGAGTTGTTGCAGCGGTGCACCATACGTGTGCCAGCGTCCTTGGTTGTTTTGGGCAGCTTGTGCACCATTTTTTCAAAGTTGTCGGAATTCATTGGCTGCCTGCATACCCCAATAAATCGACAAAAAAAATCACTTTTGTCGAGTCGGAATTTCGATTTGAGGCCTCGGGTGCGGAGTTGTTGCAGCGGTGCACCATACGTGTGCCACCGTCCTAGGTTGTTTTGGGCAGCTTGTGCACCATTTTTTCAAAGTTGTCGGAATTCATTACCGGCCTGCATACCCCCCAAAAATCGACAAAAAAATCACTTTTGTCGAGTCGGAATTTCGATTTGAGGCCTTGGGTGCGGAGTTGTTGCAGCGGTGCACCATACGTGTGCCACCGTCTTAGGTTGTTTTGGGCAGCTTGTGCACCATTTTTTCAAAGTTGTCGGAATTCATTACCTATCTGCATACCCCCATAAATCGACAAAAAAATCACTTTTGTCGAGGCGGAATTTCGATTTGAGGCCTCGGGTGTGGAGTTGTTGCAGCGGTGCACCATACGTGTGCCAGCGTCCTAGGTTGTTTTGGGCAACTTGTGCACCATTTTTTCAAAGTTGTCGGAATTCATTATCGGCCTGCATACCCCCCAAAAATCGACAAAAAAATCACTTTTGTCGAGTCGGAATTTTGATTTGAGGCCTCGGGTGCGGAGTTGTTGAAGCGGTGCACCATACGTGTGCCACCGTCCTAGGCTGTCTTGGGCAGCTTGTGCACAGTTTTTTCAAAGTAGTCGGAATTCATTACCTGCCTTCATACCCCCATAAATCGACAAAAAAATCACTTTTGTCGAGGCGGAATTTCGATTTGAGGCCTCGGGTACGGAGTTGTTGCAGCGGTGCACCATACGTGTGCCACCGTCCTAGGTTGTTTTGGGCAGCTTGTGCACCATTTTTTCAAAGTTTTCGGAATTCATTGGCTGCCTGCATACCCCAATAAATCGATAAAAAAAATCACTTTTGTCGAGTCGGAATTTCGATCTGAGGCCTCGGGTGCGGAGTTGTTGCAGCGGTGCACCATACGTGTGCCACCGTCCTAGGTTGTTTTGGGCAGCTTGTGCACCATTTTTTCAAAGTTGTCGGAATTCATTAGCGGCCTGCATACCCCCCAAAAATCGACAAAAAAATCACTTTTGTCGAGTCGGAATTTCTATTTGAGGCCTCGGGTGCGGAGTTGTTGCAGCGGTGCACCATACGTGTGCCACCGTCCGAGGTTGTTTTGGGCATCTTGTGCACCTTTTTTTCAAAGTTGTCGGAATTCATTACCTGCCTGCATACCCCAATAAATTGACCAAAAAAATCACTTTTGTCGAGTCGGAATTTCAATTTGAGGCCTCGGGTGCGGAGTTGTTGCAGCGGTGCACCATACGTGTGCCACCGTCCTAGGTTGTTTTGGGCAGCTTGTGCACCATTTTTTCAAAGTTGTCGGAATTCATTACCTGCCTGCATACCCCCATAAATCGAAAAAAAAATCACTTTAGTTGAGGCGGAATTTCGATTTGACGCCTCGGGTGGGGAGTTGTTGCAGCGGTGCACCATACGTGTGCCAGCGTCCTAGGTTGTTTTGGGCAGCTTGTGCACCATTTTTTCAAAGTTGTCGGATTCATTACCGGCCTACATACCCCAAAAATCGACAAAAAAATCACTTTTGTCGAGTCGGAATTTCGATTTGAGGCCTCGGGTGCGGAGTTGCTGAAGCGGTGCACCATACTTGTGCCACCATCCTAGGCTGTCTAGGGCAGCTTGTGCACCATTTTTTCAAAGTAGTTGGAATTCATTACCTGCCTTCATACCCCCATAAATCGACAAAAAAATCACTTTTGTCGAGGCGCAATTTCGATTTGAGGCCTCGGGTGCGGAGTTGTTGCAGCGGTGCACCAGACGTGTGCCAGCGTCCTGGGTTGTTTTGGGCAGCTTGTGCACCATTTTTTCAGAGTTGTCGGAATTCATTACCAGCCTGCATACCCCAAAAATCGACAAAAAAATCACTTTTGTCGAGTCGGAATTTCGATTTGAGGCATCGGGTGCGGAGTTGTTGCAGCGGTGCACCATACGTGTGCCACCGTCCTAGGTTGTTTTGGGCAGCTTTTGCACCATTTTTTCAAAGTTGTCGGAATTCATTACCTGCCTGCATACCCCCATAAATCGAAAAAAAAATCACTTTTGTCGAGGCGGAATTTCGATTTGAGGCCTCGGATGCGGAGTTGTTGCAGCGGTGCACCATACGTGTGCCAGCGTCCTTGGTTGTTTTGGGCAGCTTGTGCACCATTTTTTCAAAGTTGTCGGAATTCATTGGCTGCCTGCATACCCCAATAAATCGACAAAAAAAATCACTTTTGTCGAGTCGGAATTTCGATTTGAGGCCTCGGGTGCGGAGTTGTTGCAGCGGTGCACCATACGTGTGCCACCGTCCTAGGTTGTTTTGGGCAGCTTGTGCACCATTTTTTCAAAGTTGTCGGAATTCATTACCGGCCTGCATACCCCCCAAAAATCGACAAAAAAATCACTTTTGTCGAGTCGGAATTTCGATTTGAGGCCTCGGGTGCGGAGTTGTTGCAGCGGTGCACCATACATGTGCCACCGTCTTAGGTTGTTTTGGGCAGCTTGTGCACCATTTTTTCAAAGTTGTCGGAATTCATTACCTATCATCTGCATACCCCCATAAATCGACAAAAAAATCACTTTTGTCGAGGCGGAATTTCGATTTGAGCCCTCGGGTGTGGAGTTGTTGCAGCGGTGCACCATACGTGTGCCAGCGTCCTAGGTTGTTTTGGGCAGCTTGTGCACCATTTTTTCAAAGTTGTCGGAATTCATTATCGGCCTGCATACCCCCCAAAAATCGACAAAAAAATCACTTTTGTCGAGTCGAAATTTCGATTTGAGGCCTCGGGTGCGGAGTTGTTGAAGCGGTGCACCATACGTGTGCCACCGTCCTAGGCTGTCTTGGGCAGCTTGTGCACAGTTTTTTCAAAGTAGTCGGAATTCATTACCTGCCTTCATACCCCCATAAATCGACAAAAAAATCACTTTTGTCGAGGTAGAATTTCGATTTGAGGCCTCGGGTGCGGAGTTGTTGCAGCGGTGCACCATACGTGTGCCACCGTCCTAGGTTGTTTTGGGCAGCTTGTGCACCATTTTTTCAAAGTTTTCGGAATTCATTGGCTGCCTGCATACCCCAATAAATCGACAAAAAAAATCACTTTTGTCGAGTCGGAATTTCGATCTGAGGTCTCGGGTGCGGAGTTGTTGCAGCGGTGCACCATACGTGTGCCACCGTCCTAGGTTGTTATGGGCAGCTTGTGCACCATTTTTTCAAAGTTGTCGGAATTCATTAGCGGCCTGCATACCCCCCAAAAATCGACAAAAAAATCACTTTTGTCGAGTCGGAATTTCTATTTGAGGCCTCGGGTGCGGAGTTGTTGCAGCGGTGCACCATACGTGTGCCACCGTCCGAGGTTGTTTTGGGCATCTTGTGCACCTTTTTTTCAAAGTTGTCGGAATTCATTACCTGCCTGCATACCCCAATAAATTGACCAAAAAAATCACTTTTGTCGAGTCGGAATTTCAATTTGAGGCCTCGGGTGCGGAGTTGTTGCAGCGGTGCACCATACGTGTGCCACCGTCCTAGGTTGTTTTGGGCAGCTTGTGCACCATTTTTTCAAAGTTGTCGGAATTCATTACCTGCCTGCATACCCCCATAAATCGAAAAAAAAATCACTTTAGTTGAGGCGGAATTTCGATTTGACGCCTCGGGTGGGGAGTTGTTGCAGCGGTGCACCATACGTGTGCCAGCGTCCTAGGTTGTTTTGGGCAGCTTGTGCACCATTTTTTCAAAGTTGTCGGATTCATTACCGGCCTACATACCCCAAAAATCGACAAAAAAATCACTTTTGTCGAGTCGGAATTTCAATTTGAGGCCTCGGGTGCGGAGTTGCTGAAGCGGTGCACCATACTTGTGCCACCATCCTAGGCTGTCTAGGGCAGCTTGTGCACCATTTTTTCAAAGTAGTTGGAATTCATTACCTGCCTTCATACCCCCATAAATCGACAAAAAAATCACTTTTGTCGAGGCGCAATTTCGATTTGAGGCCTCGGGTGCGGAGTTGTTGCAGCGGTGCACCAGACGTGTGCCAGCTTCCTGGGTTGTTTTGGGCAGCTTGTGCACCATTTTTTCAGAGTTGTCGGAATTCATTACCAGCCTGCATACCCCAAAAATCGACAAAAAAATCACTTTTGTCGAGTCGGAATTTCGATTTGAGGCCTCGGGTGCGGAGTTGTTGAAGCGGTGCACCATACGTGTGCCATCGTCCTAGGCTGTCTAGGGCAGCTTGTGCACCATTTTTTCAAAGTAGTTGGAATTAATTACCTGCCTGCATACCCCCCAAAAATCGACAAAAAAATCACTTTTGTCGAGTCGGAATTTCGATTTGAGGCATCGGGTGCGGAGTTGTTGCAGCGGTGCACCATAGGTGTGCCACCGTCCTAGGTTGTTTTGGGCAGCTTTTGCACCATTTTTTCAAAGTTGTCGGAATTCATTACCTGCCTGCATACCCCCATAAATCGGAAAAAAAATCACTTTTGTCGAGGCGGAATTTCGATTTGAGGCCTCGGGTGCGGAGTTGTTGCAGCGGTGCACCATACGTGTGCCAGCGTCCTTGGTTGTTTTGGGCAGCTTGTGCACCATTTTTTCAAAGTTGTCGGAATTCATTGGCTGCCTGCATACCCCAATAAACCGACAAAAAAAATCACTTTTGTCGAGTCGGAATTTCGATTTGAGGCATCGGGTGCGGAGTTGTTGCAGCGGTGCACCATACGTGTGCCACCGTCCTAGGTTGTTTTGGGCAGCTTGTGCACCATTTTTTCAAAGTTGTCGGAATTCATTACCGGCCTGCATACCCCCCAAAAATCGACAAAAAAATCACTTTTGTCGAGTCGGAATTTCGATTTGAGGCCTCGGGTGCGGAGTTGTTGCAGCGGTGCACCATACGTGTGCCACCGTCTTAGGTTGTTTTGGGCAGCTTGTGCACCATTTTTTCAAAGTTGTCGGAATTCATTACCTATCTGCATACCCCCATAAATCGACAAAAAAATCACTTTTGTCGAGGTGGAATTTCGATTTGAGGCCTCGGGTGTGGAGTTGTTGCAGCGGTGCACCATACGTGTGCCAGCGTCCTTGGTTGTTTTGGGCAGCTTGTGCACCATTTTTTCAAAGTTGTCGGAATTCATTATCGGCCTGCATACCCCCCAAAAATCGACAAAAAAATCACTTTTGTCGAGTCGGAATTTCGATTTGAGGCCTCGGGTGCGGAGTTGTTGAAGCGGTGCACCATACGTGTGCCACCGTCCTAGGCTGTCTTGGGCAGCTTGTGCACAGTTTTTTCAAAGTAGTCGGAATTCATTACCTGCCTTCATACCCCCATAAATCGACAAAAAAATCACTTTTGTCGAGGCGGAATTTCGATTTGAGGCCTCGGGTGCGGAGTTGTTGCAGCGGTGCACCATACGTGTGCCACCGTCCTAGGTTGTTTTGGGCAGCTTGTGCACCATTTTTTCAAAGTTGTCGGAATTCATTGGCTGCCTGCATACCCCAATAAATCGACAAAAAAAATCACTTTTGTCGAGTCGGAATTTCGATTTGAGGCCTCGGGTGCGGAGTTGTTGCAGCGGTGCACCATACGTGTGCCACCGTCCTAGGTTGTTTTGGGCAGCTTGTGCACCATTTTTTCAAAGTTGTCGGAATTCATTAGCGGCCTGCATACCCCCCAAAAATCGACAAAAAAATCACTTTTGTCGAGTCGGAATTTCGATTTGAGGCCTCGGGTGCGGAGTTGTTGCAGCGGTGCACCATACGTGTGCCACCGTCCGAGGTTGTTTTGGGCATCTTGTGCACCTTTTTTTCAAAGTTGTCGGAATTCATTACCTGCCTGCATACCCCAATAAATTGACCAAAAAAATCACTTTTGTCGAGTCGGAATTTCAATTTGAGGCCTCGGGTGCGGAGTTGTTGCAGCGGTGCACCATACGTGTGCCACCGTCCTAGGTTGTTTTGGGCAGCTTGTGCACCATTTTTTCAAAGTTGTCGGAATTCATTACCTGCCTGCATACCCCCATAAATCGAAAAAAAAAATCACTTTAGTTGAGGCGGAATTTCGATTTGAGGCCTCGGGTGGGGAGTTATTGCAGCGGTGCACCATACGTGTGCCAGCGTCCTAGGTTGTTTTGGGCAGCTTGTGCACCATTTTTTCAAAGTTGTCGGATTCATTACCGGCCTACATACCCCAAAAATCGACAAAAAAATCACTTTTGTCGAGTCGGAATTTCGATTTGAGGCCTCGGGTGCGGAGTTGCTGAAGCGGTGCACCATACTTGTGCCACCATCCTAGGCTGTCTAGGGCAGCTTGTGCACCATTTTTTCAAAGTAGTTGGAATTCATTACCTGCCTTCATACCCCCATAAATCGACAAAAAAATCACTTTTGTCGAGGCGCAATTTCGATTTGAGGCCACGGGTGCGGAGTTGTTGCAGCGGTGCACCATACGTGTGCCAGCGTCCTGGGTTGTTTTGGGCAGCTTGTGCACCATTTTTTCAGAGTTGTCGGAATTCATTACCAGCCTGCATACCCCAAAAATCGACAAAAAAATCACTTTTGTCGAGTCGGAATTTCGATTTGAGGCCTCGGGTGCGGAGTTGTTGCAGCGGTGCACCATACGTGTGCCACCGTCCTAGGTTGTTTTGGGCAGCTTGTGCACCATTTTTTCAAAGTTGTCGGAATTCATTATCGGACAGCATACCCCAAAAATCGACAAAAAAATCACTTTTGTCGAGTCGGAATTTCGATTTGAGGCCTCGGGTGCGGAGTTGTTGAAGCGGTGCACCATACGTGTGCCATCGTCCTAGGCTGTCTAGGGCAGCTTGTGCACCATTTTTTCAAAGTAGTTGGAATTCATTACCTGCCTGCATACCCCCCAAAAATCGACAAAAAAATCACTTTTGTCGAGTCGGAATTTCGATTTGAGGCATCGGGTGCGGAGTTGTTGCAGCGGTGCACCATACGTGTGCCACCGTCCTAGGTTGTTTTGGGCAGCTTGTGCACCATTTTTTCAAAGTTGTCGGAATTCATTACCTGCCTGCATACCCCCATAAATCGAAAAAAAAATCACTTTTGTCGAGGCGGAATTTCGATTTGAGGCCTCGGGTGCGGAGTTGTTGCAGCGGTGCACCATACGTGTGCCAGCGTCCTTAGTTGTTTTGGGCAGCTTGTGCACCATTTTTTCAAAGTTGTCGGAATTCATTGGCTGCCTGCATACCCCAATAAATCGACAAAAAAAATCACTTTTGTCGAGTCGGAATTTCGATTTGAGGCCTCGGGTGCGGAGTTGTTGCAGCGGTGCACCATACGTGTGCCACCGTCCTAGGTTGTTTTGGGCAGCTTGTGCACCATTTTTTCAAAGTTGTCGGAATTCATTACCGGCCTGCATACCCCCCAAAAATCGACAAAAAAATCACTTTTGTCGAGTCGGAATTTTGATTTGAGGCCTCGGGTGCGGAGTTGTTGCAGCGGTGCACCATACGTGTGCCACCGTCTTAGGTTGTTTTGGGCAGCTTGTGCACCATTTTTTCAAAGTTGTCGGAATTCATTACCTATCTGCATACCCCCATAAATCGACAAAAAAATCACTTTTGTCGAGGCGGAATTTCGATTTGAGGCCTCGGGTGTGGAGTTGTTGCAGCGGTGCACCATACGTGTGCCAGCGTCCTAGGTTGTTTTGGGCAGCTTGTGCACCATTTTTTCAAAGTTGTCGGAATTCATTATCGGCCTGCATACCCCCCAAAAATCGACAAAAAAATCACTTTTGTCGAGTCGGAATTTCGATTTGAGGCCTCGGGTGCGGAGTTGTTGAAGCGGTGCACCATACGTGTGCCACCGTCCTAGGCTGTCTTGGGCAGCTTGTGCACAGTTTTTTCAAAGTTGTCGGATTCATTACCGGCCTACATACCCCAAAAATCGACAAAAAAATCACTTTTGTCGAGTCGGAATTTCGATTTGAGGCCTCGGGTGCGGAGTTGCTGAAGCGGTGCACCATACTTGTGCCACCATCCTAGGCTGTCTAGGGCAGCTTGTGCACCATTTTTTCAAAGTAGTTGGAATTCATTACCTGCCTTCATACCCCCATAAATCGACAAAAAAATCACTTTTGTCGAGGCGCAATTTCGATTTGAGGCCTCGGGTGCGGAGTTGTTGCAGCGGTGCACCAGACGTGTGCCAGCGTCCTGGGTTGTTTTGGGCAGCTTGTGCACCATTTTTTCAGAGTTGTCGGAATTCATTACCAGCCTGCATACCCCAAAAATCGACAAAAAAATCACTTTTGTCGAGTCAGAATTTCGATTCGAGGCCTCGGGTGCGGAGTTGTTGAAGCGGTGCACCATACGTGTGCCATCGTCCTAGGCTGTCTAGGGCAGCTTGTGCACCATTTTTTCAAAGTAGTTGGAATTAATTACCTGCCTGCATACCCCCCAAAAATCGACAAAAAAATCACTTTTGTCGAGTCGGAATTTCGATTTGAGGCATCGGGTGCGGAGTTGTTGCAGCGGTGCACCATACGTGTGCCACCGTCCTAGGTTGTTTTGGGCAGCTTTTGCACCATTGTTTCAAAGTTGTCGGAATTCATTACCTGCCTGCATACCCCCATAAATCGAAAAAAAAATCACTTTTGTCGAGGTGGAATTTCGATTTGAGGCCTCGGGTGCGGAGTTGTTGCAGCGGTGCACCATACGTGTGCCAGCGTCCTTGGTTGTTTTGGGCAGCTTGTGCACCATTTTTTCAAAGTTGTCGGAATTCATTGGCTGCCTGCATACCCCAATAAACCGAAAAAAAAAATCACCTTTGTCGAGTCGGAATTTCGATTTGAGGCCTCGGGTGCGGAGTTGTTGCAGCGGTGCACCATACGTGTGCCACCGTCCTAGGTTGTTTTGGGCAGCTTGTGCACCATTTTTTCAAAGTTGTCGGAATTCATTACCGGCCTGCATACCCCCCAAAAATCGACAAAAAAATCACTTTTGTCGAGTCGGAATTTCGATTTGAGGCCTCGGGTGCGGAGTTGTTGCAGCGGTGCACCATACGTGTGCCACCGTCTTAGGTTGTTTTGGGCAGCTTGTGCACCATTTTTTCAAAGTTGTCGGAATTCATTACCTATCTGCATACCCCCATAAATCGACAAAAAAATCACTTTTGTCGAGGCGGAATTTCGATTTGAGGCCTCGGGTGTGGAGTTGTTGCAGCGGTGCACCATACGTGTGCCAGCGTCCTTGGTTGTTTTGGGCAGCTTGTGCACCATTTTTTCAAAGTTTTCGGAATTCATTGGCTGCCTGCATACCCCAATAAATCGACAAAAAAAATCACTTTTGTCGAGTCGGAATTTCGATTTGAGGCCTCGGGTGCGGAGTTGTTGCAGCGGTGCACCATACGTGTGCCACCGTCCTAGGTTGTTTTGGGCAGCTTGTGCACCATTTTTTCAAAGTTTTCGGAATTCATTGGCTGCCTGCATACCCCAATAAATCGACAAAAAAAATCACTTTTGTCGAGTCGGAATTTCGATTTGAGGCCTCGGGTGCGGAGTTGTTGCAGCGGTGCACCATACGTGTGCCACCGTCCTAGGTTGTTTTGGGCAGCTTGTGCACCATTTTTTCAAAGTTTTCGGAATTCATTGGCTGCCTGCATACCCCAATAAATCGACAAAAAAAATCACTTTTGTCGAGTCGGAATTTCGATTTGAGGCCTCGGGTGCGGAGTTGTTGCAGCGGTGCACCATACGTGTGCCACCGTCCTAGGTTGTTTTGGGCAGCTTTTGCACCATTGTTTCAAAGTTGTCGGAATTCATTACCTGCCTGCATACCCCCATAAATCGAAAAAAAAATCACTTTTGTCGAGGTGGAATTTCGATTTGAGGCCTCGGGTGCGGAGTTGTTGCAGCGGTGCACCATACGTGTGCCAGCGTCCTTGGTTGTTTTGGGCAGCTTGTGCACCATTTTTTCAAAGTTGTCGGAATTCATTGGCTGCCTGCATACCCCAATAAACCGAAAAAAAAAATCACCTTTGTCGAGTCGGAATTTCGATTTGAGGCCTCGGGTGCGGAGTTGTTGCAGCGGTGCACCATACGTGTGCCACCGTCCTAGGTTGTTTTGGGCAGCTTGTGCACCATTTTTTCAAAGTTGTCGGAATTCATTACCGGCCTGCATACCCCCCAAAAATCGACAAAAAAATCACTTTTGTCGAGTCGGAATTTCGATTTGAGGCCTCGGGTGCGGAGTTGTTGCAGCGGTGCACCATACGTGTGCCACCGTCTTAGGTTGTTTTGGGCAGCTTGTGCACCATTTTTTCAAAGTTGTCGGAATTCATTACCTATCTGCATACCCCCATAAATCGACAAAAAAATCACTTTTGTCGAGGCGGAATTTCGATTTGAGGCCTCGGGTGTGGAGTTGTTGCAGCGGTGCACCATACGTGTGCCAGCGTCCTTGGTTGTTTTGGGCAGCTTGTGCACCATTTTTTCAAAGTTTTCGGAATTCATTGGCTGCCTGCATACCCCAATAAATCGACAAAAAAAATCACTTTTGTCGAGTCGGAATTTCGATTTGAGGCCTCGGGTGCGGAGTTGTTGCAGCGGTGCACCATACGTGTGCCACCGTCCTAGGTTGTTTTGGGCAGCTTGTGCACCATTTTTTCAAAGTTTTCGGAATTCATTGGCTGCCTGCATACCCCAATAAATCGACAAAAAAAATCACTTTTGTCGAGTCGGAATTTCGATTTGAGGCCTCGGGTGCGGAGTTGTTGCAGCGGTGCACCATACGTGTGCCACCGTCCTAGGTTGTTTTGGGCAGCTTGTGCACCATTTTTTCAAAGTTGTCGGAATTCATTACCTGCCTGCATACCCCCATAAATCGAAAAAAAAATCACTTTAGTTGAGGCGGAATTTCGATTTGACGCCTCGGGTGGGGAGTTGTTGCAGCGGTGCACCATACGTGTGCCAGCGTCCTAGGTTGTTTTGGGCAGCTTGTGCACCATTTTTTCAAAGTTGTCGGATTCATTACCGGCCTACATACCCCATAAATCGACAAAAAAATCACTTTTGTCGAGGCGGAATTTCGATTTGAGGCCTCGGGTGCGGAGTTGTTGCAGCGGTGCACCATACGTGTGCCACCGTCCTAGGTTGTTTTGGGCAGCTTGTGCACCATTTTTTCAAAGTTTTCGGAATTCATTGGCTGCCTGCATACCCCAATAAATCGACAAAAAAAATCACTTTTGTCGAGTCGGAATTTCGATTTGAGGCCTCGGGTGCGGAGTTGTTGCAGCGGTGCACCATACGTGTGCCACCGTCCTAGGTTGTTTTGGGCAGCTTGTGCACCATTTTTTCAAAGTTTTCGGAATTCATTGGCTGCCTGCATACCCCAATAAATCGACAAAAAAAATCACTTTTGTCGAGTCGGAATTTCGATTTGAGGCCTCGGGTGCGGAGTTGTTGCAGCGGTGCACCATACGTGTGCCACCGTCCTAGGTTGTTTTGGGCAGCTTGTGCACCATTTTTTCAAAGTTGTCGGAATTCATTACCTGCCTGCATACCCCCATAAATCGAAAAAAAAATCACTTTTGTCGAGTCGGAATTTCGATTTGAGGCCTCGGGTGCGGAGTTGTTGCAGCGGTGCACCATACGTGTGCCACCGTCTTAGGTTGTTTTGGGCAGCTTGTGCACCATTTTTTCAAAGTTGTCGGAATTCATTACCTATCTGCATACCCCCATAAATCGACAAAAAAATCACTTTTGTCGAGGCGGAATTTCGATTTGAGGCCTCGGGTGTGGAGTTGTTGCAGCGGTGCACCATACGTGTGCCAGCGTCCTTGGTTGTTTTGGGCAGCTTGTGCACCATTTTTTCAAAGTTTTCGGAATTCATTGGCTGCCTGCATACCCCAATAAATCGACAAAAAAAATCACTTTTGTCGAGTCGGAATTTCGATTTGAGGCCTCGGGTGCGGAGTTGTTGCAGCGGTGCACCATACGTGTGCCACCGTCCTAGGTTGTTTTGGGCAGCTTGTGCACCATTTTTTCAAAGTTTTCGGAATTCATTGGCTGCCTGCATACCCCAATAAATCGACAAAAAAAATCACTTTTGTCGAGTCGGAATTTCGATTTGAGGCCTCGGGTGCGGAGTTGTTGCAGCGGTGCACCATACGTGTGCCACCGTCCTAGGTTGTTTTGGGCAGCTTGTGCACCATTTTTTCAAAGTTTTCGGAATTCATTGGCTGCCTGCATACCCCAATAAATCGACAAAAAAAATCACTTTTGTCGAGTCGGAATTTCGATTTGAGGCCTCGGGTGCGGAGTTGTTGCAGCGGTGCACCATACGTGTGCCACCGTCCTAGGTTGTTTTGGGCAGCTTTTGCACCATTGTTTCAAAGTTGTCGGAATTCATTACCTGCCTGCATACCCCCATAAATCGAAAAAAAAATCACTTTTGTCGAGGTGGAATTTCGATTTGAGGCCTCGGGTGCGGAGTTGTTGCAGCGGTGCACCATACGTGTGCCAGCGTCCTTGGTTGTTTTGGGCAGCTTGTGCACCATTTTTTCAAAGTTGTCGGAATTCATTGGCTGCCTGCATACCCCAATAAACCGAAAAAAAAAATCACCTTTGTCGAGTCGGAATTTCGATTTGAGGCCTCGGGTGCGGAGTTGTTGCAGCGGTGCACCATACGTGTGCCACCGTCCTAGGTTGTTTTGGGCAGCTTGTGCACCATTTTTTCAAAGTTGTCGGAATTCATTACCGGCCTGCATACCCCCCAAAAATCGACAAAAAAATCACTTTTGTCGAGTCGGAATTTCGATTTGAGGCCTCGGGTGCGGAGTTGTTGCAGCGGTGCACCATACGTGTGCCACCGTCTTAGGTTGTTTTGGGCAGCTTGTGCACCATTTTTTCAAAGTTGTCGGAATTCATTACCTATCTGCATACCCCCATAAATCGACAAAAAAATCACTTTTGTCGAGGCGGAATTTCGATTTGAGGCCTCGGGTGTGGAGTTGTTGCAGCGGTGCACCATACGTGTGCCAGCGTCCTTGGTTGTTTTGGGCAGCTTGTGCACCATTTTTTCAAAGTTTTCGGAATTCATTGGCTGCCTGCATACCCCAATAAATCGACAAAAAAAATCACTTTTGTCGAGTCGGAATTTCGATTTGAGGCCTCGGGTGCGGAGTTGTTGCAGCGGTGCACCATACGTGTGCCACCGTCCTAGGTTGTTTTGGGCAGCTTGTGCACCATTTTTTCAAAGTTTTCGGAATTCATTGGCTGCCTGCATACCCCAATAAATCGACAAAAAAAATCACTTTTGTCGAGTCGGAATTTCGATTTGAGGCCTCGGGTGCGGAGTTGTTGCAGCGGTGCACCATACGTGTGCCACCGTCCTAGGTTGTTTTGGGCAGCTTGTGCACCATTTTTTCAAAGTTGTCGGAATTCATTACCTGCCTGCATACCCCCATAAATCGAAAAAAAAATCACTTTAGTTGAGGCGGAATTTCGATTTGACGCCTCGGGTGGGGAGTTGTTGCAGCGGTGCACCATACGTGTGCCAGCGTCCTAGGTTGTTTTGGGCAGCTTGTGCACCATTTTTTCAAAGTTGTCGGATTCATTACCGGCCTACATACCCCATAAATCGACAAAAAAATCACTTTTGTCGAGGCGGAATTTCGATTTGAGGCCTCGGGTGCGGAGTTGTTGCAGCGGTGCACCATACGTGTGCCACCGTCCTAGGTTGTTTTGGGCAGCTTGTGCACCATTTTTTCAAAGTTTTCGGAATTCATTGGCTGCCTGCATACCCCAATAAATCGACAAAAAAAATCACTTTTGTCGAGTCGGAATTTCGATTTGAGGCCTCGGGTGCGGAGTTGTTGCAGCGGTGCACCATACGTGTGCCACCGTCCTAGGTTGTTTTGGGCAGCTTGTGCACCATTTTTTCAAAGTTTTCGGAATTCATTGGCTGCCTGCATACCCCAATAAATCGACAAAAAAAATCACTTTTGTCGAGTCGGAATTTCGATTTGAGGCCTCGGGTGCGGAGTTGTTGCAGCGGTGCACCATACGTGTGCCACCGTCCTAGGTTGTTTTGGGCAGCTTGTGCACCATTTTTTCAAAGTTGTCGGAATTCATTACCTGCCTGCATACCCCCATAAATCGAAAAAAAAATCACTTTAGTTGAGGCGGAATTTCGATTTGACGCCTCGGGTGGGGAGTTGTTGCAGCGGTGCACCATACGTGTGCCAGCGTCCTAGGTTGTTTTGGGCAGCTTGTGCACCATTTTTTCAAAGTTGTCGGATTCATTACCGGCCTACATACCCCAAAAATCGACAAAAAAATCACTTTTGTCGAGTCGGAATTTCGATTTGAGGCCTCGGGTGCGGAGTTGCTGAAGCGGTGCACCATACTTGTGCCACCATCCTAGGCTGTCTAGGGCAGCTTGTGCACCATTTTTTCAAAGTAGTTGGAATTCATTACCTGCCTTCATACCCCCATAAATCGACAAAAAAATCACTTTTGTCGAGGCGCAATTTCGATTTGAGGCCTCGGGTGCGGAGTTGTTGCAGCGGTGCACCAGACGTGTGCCAGCGTCCTGGGTTGTTTTGGGCAGCTTGTGCACCATTTTTTCAGAGTTGTCGGAATTCATTACCAGCCTGCATACCCCAAAAATTGACAAAAAAATCACTTTTGTCGAGTCGGAATTTCGATTTGAGGCCTCGGGTGCGGAGTTGTTGAAGCGGTGCACCATACGTGTGCCATCGTCCTAGGCTGTCTAGGGCAGCTTGTGCACCATTTTTTCAAAGTAGTTGGAATTCATTACCTGCCTTCATACCCCCATAAATCGACAAAAAAATCACTTTTGTCGAGGCGCAATTTCGATTTGAGGCCTCGGGTGCGGAGTTGTTGCAGCGGTGCACCAGACGTGTGCCAGCGTCCTGGGTTGTTTTGGGCAGCTTGTGCACCATTTTTTCAGAGTTGTCGGAATTCATTACCAGCCTGCATACCCCAAAAATCGACAAAAAAATCACTTTTGTCGAGTCGGAATTTCGATTTGAGGCCTCGGGTGCGGAGTTGCTGAAGCGGTGCACCATACTTGTGCCACCATCCTAGGCTGTCTAGGGCAGCTTGTGCACCATTTTTTCAAAGTAGTTGGAATTCATTACCTGCCTTCATACCCCCATAAATCGACAAAAAAATCACTTTTGTCGAGGTGCAATTTCGATTTGAGGCCTCGGGTGCGGAGTTGTTGCAGCGGTGCACCAGACGTGTGCCACCGTCCTAGGTTGTTTTGGGCAGCTTGTGCACCATTTTTTCAAAGTTTTCGGAATTCATTGGCTGCCTGCATACCCCAATAAATCGACAAAAAAAATCACTTTTGTCGAGTCGGAATTTCGATTTGAGGCCTCGGGTGCGGAGTTGTTGCAGCGGTGCACCATACGTGTGCCACCGTCCTAGGTTGTTTTGGGCAGCTTGTGCACCATTTTTTCAAAGTTGTCGGAATTCATTACCTGCCTGCATACCCCCATAAATCGAAAAAAAAATCACTTTAGTTGAGGCGGAATTTCGATTTGACGCCTCGGGTGGGGAGTTGTTGCAGCGGTGCACCATACGTGTGCCAGCGTCCTAGGTTGTTTTGGGCAGCTTGTGCACCATTTTTTCAAAGTTGTCGGATTCATTACCGGCCTACATACCCCAAAAATCGACAAAAAAATCACTTTTGTCGAGTCGGAATTTCGATTTGAGGCCTCGGGTGCGGAGTTGCTGAAGCGGTGCACCATACTTGTGCCACCATCCTAGGCTGTCTAGGGCAGCTTGTGCACCATTTTTTCAAAGTAGTTGGAATTCATTACCTGCCTTCATACCCCCATAAATCGACAAAAAAATCACTTTTGTCGAGGCGCAATTTCGATTTGAGGCCTCGGGTGCGGAGTTGTTGCAGCGGTGCACCAGACGTGTGCCAGCGTCCTGGGTTGTTTTGGGCAGCTTGTGCACCATTTTTTCAGAGTTGTCGGAATTCATTACCAGCCTGCATACCCCAAAAATCGACAAAAAAATCACTTTTGTCGAGTCAGAATTTCGATTTGAGGCCTCGGGTGCGGAGTTGTTGAAGCGGTGCACCATACGTGTGCCATCGTCCTAGGCTGTCTAGGGCAGCTTGTGCACCATTTTTTCAAAGTAGTTGGAATTAATGACCTGCCTGCATACCCCCCAAAAATCGACAAAAAAATCACTTTTGTCGAGTCGGAATTTCGATTTGAGGCATCGGGTGCGGAGTTGTTGCAGCGGTGCACCATACGTGTGCCACCGTCCTAGGTTGTTTTGGGCAGCTTTTGCACCATTGTTTCAAAGTTGTCGGAATTCATTACCTGCCTGCATACCCCCATAAATCGAAAAAAAAATCACTTTTGTCGAGGCGGAATTTCGATTTGAGGCCTCGGGTGCGGAGTTGTTGCAGCGGTGCACCATACGTGTGCCAGCGTCCTTGGTTGTTTTGGGCAGCTTGTGCACCATTTTTTCAAAGTTGTCGGAATTCATTGGCTGCCTGCATACCCCAATAAACCGAAAAAAAAAATCACCTTTGTCGAGTCGGAATTTCGATTTGAGGCCTCGGGTGCGGAGTTGTTGCAGCGGTGCACCATACGTGTGCCACCGTCCTAGGTTGTTTTGGGCAGCTTGTGCACCATTTTTTCAAAGTTGTCGGAATTCATTACCGGCCTGCATACCCCCCAAAAATCGACAAAAAAATCACTTTTGTCGAGTCGGAATTTCGATTTGAGGCCTCGGGTGCGGAGTTGTTGCAGCGGTGCACCATACGTGTGCCACCGTCTTAGGTTGTTTTGGGCAGCTTGTGCACCATTTTTTCAAAGTTGTCGGAATTCATTACCTATCTGCATACCCCCATAAATCGACAAAAAAATCACTTTTGTCGAGGCGGAATTTCGATTTGAGGCCTCGGGTGTGGAGTTGTTGCAGCGGTGCACCATACGTGTGCCAGCGTCCTTGGTTGTTTTGGGCAGCTTGTGCACCATTTTTTCAAAGTTTTCGGAATTCATTGGCTGCCTGCATACCCCAATAAATCGACAAAAAAAATCACTTTTGTCGAGTCGGAATTTCGATTTGAGGCCTCGGGTGCGGAGTTGTTGCAGCGGTGCACCATACGTGTGCCACCGTCCTAGGTTGTTTTGGGCAGCTTGTGCACCATTTTTTCAAAGTTTTTGGAATTCATTGGCTGCCTGCATACCCCAATAAATCGACAAAAAAAATCACTTTTGTCGAGTCGGAATTTCGATTTGAGGCCTCGGGTGCGGAGTTGTTGCAGCGGTGCACCATACGTGTGCCACCGTCCTAGGTTGTTTTGGGCAGCTTGTGCACCATTTTTTCAAAGTTGTCGGAATTCATTACCTGCCTGCATACCCCCATAAATCGAAAAAAAAATCACTTTAGTTGAGGCGGAATTTCGATTTGACGCCTCGGGTGGGGAGTTGTTGCAGCGGTGCACCATACGTGTGCCAGCGTCCTAGGTTGTTTTGGGCAGCTTGTGCACCATTTTTTCAAAGTTGTCGGATTCATTACCGGCCTACATACCCCATAAATCGACAAAAAAATCACTTTTGTCGAGGCGGAATTTCGATTTGAGGCCTCGGGTGCGGAGTTGTTGCAGCGGTGCACCATACGTGTGCCACCGTCCTAGGTTGTTTTGGGCAGCTTGTGCACCATTTTTTCAAAGTTTTCGGAATTCATTGGCTGCCTGCAAACCCCAATAAATCGACCAAAAAAATCACTTTTGTCGAGTCGGAATTTCGATTTGAGGCCTCGGGTGCGGAGTTGTTGCAGCGGTGCACCATACGTGTGCCACCGTCCTAGGTTGTTTTGGGCAGCTTGTGCACCATTTTTTCAAAGTTTTCGGAATTCATTGGCTGCCTGCATACCCCAATAAATCGACAAAAAAAATCACTTTTGTCGAGTCGGAATTTCGATTTGAGGCCTCGGGTGCGGAATTGTTGCAGCGGTGCACCATACGTGTGCCACCGTCCTAGGTTGTTTTGGGCAGCTTGTGCACCATTTTTTCAAAGTTGTCGGAATTCATTACCTGCCTGCATACCCCCATAAATCGAAAAAAAAATCACTTTAGTTGAGGCGGAATTTCGATTTGACGCCTCGGGTGGGGAGTTGTTGCAGCGGTGCACCATACGTGTGCCAGCGTCCTAGGTTGTTTTGGGCAGCTTGTGCACCATTTTTTCAAAGTTGTCGGATTCATTACCGGCCTACATACCCCAAAAATCGACAAAAAAATCACTTTTGTCGAGTCGGAATTTCGATTTGAGGCCTCGGGTGCGGAGTTGCTGAAGCGGTGCACCATACTTGTGCCACCATCCTAGGCTGTCTAGGGCAGCTTGTGCACCATTTTTTCAAAGTAGTTGGAATTCATTACCTGCCTTCATACCCCCATAAATCGACAAAAAAATCACTTTTGTCGAGGCGCAATTTCGATTTGAGGCCTCGGGTGCGGAGTTGTTGCAGCGGTGCACCAGACGTGTGCCAGCGTCCTAGGTTGTTTTGGGCAGCTTGTGCACCATTTTTTCAGAGTTGTCGGAATTCATTACCAGCCTGCATACCCCAAAAATCGACAAAAAAATCACTTTTGTCGAGTCGGAATTTCGATTTGAGGCCTCGGGTGCGGAGTTGTTGAAGCGGTGCACCATACGTGTGCCATCGTCCTAGGCTGTCTAGGGCAGCTTGTGCACCATTTTTTCAAAGTAGTTGGAATTAATTACCTGCCTGCATACCCCCCAAAAATCGACAAAAAAATCACTTTTGTCGAGTCGGAATTTCGATTTGAGGCATCGGGTGCGGAGTTGTTGCAGCGGTGCACCATACGTGTGCCACCGTCCTAGGTTGTTTTGGGCAGCTTTTGCACCATTGTTTCAAAGTTGTCGGAATTCATTATCTGCCTACATACCCCCATAAATCGAAAAAAAAATCACTTTTGTCGAGGCGGAATTTCGATTTGAGGCCTCGGGTGCGGAGTTGTTGCAGCGGTGCACCATACGTGTGCCAGCGTCCTTGGTTGTTTTGGGCAGCTTGTGCACCATTTTTTCAAAGTTGTCGGAATTCATTGGCTGCCTGCATACCCCAATAAACCGACAAAAAAAATCACCTTTGTCGAGTCGGAATTTCGATTTGAGGCCTCGGGTGCGGAGTTGTTGCAGCGGTGCACCATACGTGTGCCACCGTCCTAGGTTGTTTTGGGCAGCTTGTGCACCATTTTTTCAAAGTTGTCGGAATTCATTACCGGCCTGCATACCCCCCAAAAATCGACAAAAAAATCACTTTTGTCGAGTCGGAATTTCGATTTGAGGCCTCGGGTGCGGAGTTGTTGCAGCGGTGCACCATACGTGTGCCACCGTCTTAGGTTGTTTTGGGCAGCTTGTGCACCATTTTTTCAAAGTTGTCGGAATTCATTACCTATCTGCATACCCCCATAAATCGACAAAAAAATCACTTTTGTCGAGGCGGAATTTCGATTTGAGGCCTCGGGTGTGGAGTTGTTGCAGCGGTGCACCATACGTGTGCCAGCGTCCTTGGTTGTTTTGGGCAGCTTGTGCACCATTTTTTCAAAGTTGTCGGAATTCATTATCGGCCTGCATACCCCCCAAAAATCGACAAAAAAATCACTTTTGTCGAGTCGGAATTTCGATTTGAGGCCTCGGGTGCGGAGTTGTTGAAGCGGTGCACCATACGTGTGCCACCGTCCTAGGCTGTCTTGGGCAGCTTGTGCACAGTTTTTTCAAAGTAGTCGGAATTCATTACCTGCCTTCATACCCCCATAAATCGACAAAAAAATCACTTTTGTCGAGGCGGAATTTCGATTTGAGGCCTCGGGTGCGGAGTTGTTGCAGCGGTGCACCATACGTGTGCCACCGTCCTAGGTTGTTTTGGGCAGCTTGTGCACCATTTTTTCAAAGTTGTCGGAATTCATTGGCTGCCTGCATACCCCAATAAATCGACAAAAAAAATCACTTTTGTCGAGTCGGAATTTCGATTTGAGGCCTCGGGTGCGGAGTTGTTGCAGCGGTGCACCATACGTGTGCCACCGTCCTAGGTTGTTTTGGGCAGCTTGTGCACCATTTTTTCAAAGTTGTCGGAATTCATTAGCGGCCTGCATACCCCCCAAAAATCGACAAAAAAATCACTTTTGTCGAGTCGGAATTTCGATTTGAGGCCTCGGGTGCGGAGTTGTTGCAGCGGTGCACCATACGTGTGCCACCGTCCGAGGTTGTTTTGGGCATCTTGTGCACCTTTTTTTCAAAGTTGTCGGAATTCATTACCTGCCTGCATACCCCAATAAATTGACCAAAAAAATCACTTTTGTCGAGTCGGAATTTCAATTTGAGGCCTCGGGTGCGGAGTTGTTGCAGCGGTGCACCATACGTGTGCCACCGTCCTAGGTTGTTTTGGGCAGCTTGTGCACCATTTTTTCAAAGTTGTCGGAATTCATTACCTGCCTGCATACCCCCATAAATCGAAAAAAAAATCACTTTAGTTGAGGCGGAATTTCGATTTGAGGCCTCGGGTGGGGAGTTATTGCAGCGGTGCACCATACGTGTGCCAGCGTCCTAGGTTGTTTTGGGCAGCTTGTGCACCATTTTTTCAAAGTTGTCGGATTCATTACCGGCCTACATACCCCAAAAATCGACAAAAAAATCACTTTTGTCGAGTCGGAATTTCGATTTGAGGCCTCGGGTGCGGAGTTGCTGAAGCGGTGCACCATACTTGTGCCACCATCCTAGGCTGTCTAGGGCAGCTTGTGCACCATTTTTTCAAAGTAGTTGGAATTCATTACCTGCCTTCATACCCCCATAAATCGACAAAAAAATCACTTTTGTCGAGGCGCAATTTCGATTTGAGGCCTCGGGTGCGGTGTTGTTGCAGCGGTGCACCATACGTGTGCCAGCGTCCTGGGTTGTTTTGGGCAGCTTGTGCACCATTTTTTCAGAGTTGTCGGAATTCATTACCAGCCTGCATACCCCAAAAATCGACAAAAAAATCACTTTTGTCGAGTCGGAATTTCGATTTGAGGCCTCGGGTGCGGAGTTGTTGCAGCGGTGCACCATACGTGTGCCACCGTCCTAGGTTGTTTTGGGCAGCTTGTGCACCATTTTTTCAAAGTTGTCGGAATTCATTATCGGACAGCATACCCCAAAAATCGACAAAAAAATCACTTTTGTCGAGTCGGAATTTCGATTTGAGGCCTCGGGTGCGGAGTTGTTGAAGCGGTGCACCATACGTGTGCCATCGTCCTAGGCTGTCTAGGGCAGCTTGCGCACCATTTTTTCAAAGTAGTTGGAATTCATTACCTGCCTGCATACCCCCCAAAAATCGACAAAAAAATCACTTTTGTCGAGTCGGAATTTCGATTTGAGGCATCGGGTGCGGAGTTGTTGCAGCGGTGCACCATACGTGTGCCACCGTCCTAGGTTGTTTTGGGCAGCTTTTGCACCATTTTTTCAAAGTTGTCGGAATTCATTACCTGCCTGCATACCCCCATAAATCGAAAAAAAAATCACTTTTGTCGAGGCGGAATTTCGATTTGAGGCCTCGGGTGCGGAGTTGTTGCAGCGGTGCACCATACGTGTGCCAGCGTCCTTGGTTGTTTTGGGCAGCTTGTGCACCATTTTTTCAAAGTTGTCGGAATTCATTGGCTGCCTGCATACCCCAATAAATCGACAAAAAAAATCACTTTTGTCGAGTCGGAATTTCGATTTGAGGCCTCGGGTGCGGAGTTGCTGAAGCGGTGCACCATACGTGTGCCACCGTCCTAGGTTGTTTTGGGCAGCTTGTGCACCATTTTTTCAAAGTTGTCGGAATTCATTACCGGCCTGCATACCCCCCAAAAATCGACAAAAAAATCACTTTTGTCGAGTCGGAATTTCGATTTGAGGCCTCGGGTGCGGAGTTGTTGCAGCGGTGCACCATACGTGTGCCACCGTCTTAGGTTGTTTTGGGCAGCTTCTGCACCATTTTTTCAAAGTTGTCGGAATTCATTACCTATCTGCATACCCCCATAAATCGACAAAAAAATCACTTTTGTCGAGGCGGAATTTCGATTTGAGGCCTCGGGTGTGGAGTTGTTGCAGCGGTGCACCATACGTGTGCCAGCGTCCTAGGTTGTTTTGGGCAGCTTGTGCACCATTTTTTCAAAGTTGTCGGAATTCATTATCGGCCTGCATACCCCCCAAAAATCGACAAAAAAATCACTTTTGTCGAGTCGGAATTTCGATTTGAGGCCTCGGGTGCAGAGTTGTTGAAGCGGTGCACCATACGTGTGCCACCGTCCTAGGCTGTCTTGGGCAGCTTGTGCACAGTTTTTTCAAAGTAGTCGGAATTCATTACCTGCCTTCATACCCCCATAAATCGACAAAAAAATCACTTTTGTCGAGGCGGAATTTCGATTTGAGGCCTCGGGTGCGGAGTTGTTGCAGCGGTGCACCATACGTGTGCCACCGTCCTAGGTTGTTTTGGGCAGCTTGTGCACCATTTTTTCAAAGTTGTCGGAATTCATTGGCTGCCTGCATACCCCAATAAATCGACAAAAAAAATCACTTTTGTCGAGTCGGAATTTCGATTTGAGGCCTCGGGTGCGGAGTTGTTGCAGCGGTGCACCATACGTGTGCCACCGTCCTAGGTTGTTTTGGGCAGCTTGTGCACCATTTTTTCAAAGTTGTCGGAATTCATTAGCGGCCTGCATACCCCCAAAAAATCGACAAAAAAATCACTTTTGTCGAGTCGGAATTTCAATTTGAGGCCTCGGGTGCGGAGTTGTTGCAGCGGTGCACCATACGTGTGCCACCGTCCTAGGTTGTTTTGGGCAGCTTGTGCACCATTTTTTCAAAGTTGTCGGAATTCATTACCTGCCTGCATACCCCAATAAATCGACAAAAAAAATCACTTTTGTCGAGTCGGACTTTCGATTTGAGGCCTCGGGTGCGGAGTTGTTGCAGCGGTGCACCATACGTGTGCCAGCGTCCTAGGTTGTTTTGGGCAGCTTGTGCACCATTTTTTCAAAGTTGTCGGATTCATTACCGGCCTACATACCCCAAAAATCGACAAAAAAATCAATTTTGTCGAGTCGGAATTTCGATTTGAGGCCTCGGGTGCGGAGTTGCTGAAGCGGTGCACCATACTTGTGCCACCATCCTAGGCTGTCTAGGGCAGCTTGTTCACCATTTTTTCAAAGTAGTTGGAATTCATTACCTGCCTTCATACCCCCATAAATCGACAAAAAAATCACTTTTGTCGAGGCGCAATTTCGATTTGAGGCCTCGGGTGCGGAGTTGTTGCAGCGGTGCACCATACGTGTGCCAGCGTCCTGGGTTGTTTTGGGCAGCTTGTGCACAATTTTTTTAGAGTTGTCGGAATTCATTACCAGCCTGCATACCCCAAAAATCGACAAAAAAATCACTTTTGTCGAGTCGGAATTTCGATTTGAGGCCTCGGGTGCGGAGTTGTTGAAGCGGTGCACCATACGTGTGCCATCGTCCTAGGCTGTCTAGGGCAGCTTGTGCACCATTTTTTCAAAGTAGTTGGAATTCATTACCTGCCTGCATACCCCCCAAAAATCGACAAAAAAATCACTTTTGTCGAGTCGGAATTTCGATTTGAGGCATCGGGTGCGGAGTTGTTGCAGCGGTGCACCATACGTGTGCCACCGTCCTAGGTTGTTTTGGGCAGCTTTTGCACCATTTTTTCAAAGTTGTCGGAATTCATTACCTGCCTGCATACCCCCATAAATCGAAAAAAAAATCACTTTTGTCGAGGCGGAATTTCGATTTGAGGCCTCGGGTGCGGAGTTGTTGCAGCGGTGCACCATACGTGTGCCAGCGTCCTTGGTTGTTTTGGGCAGCTTGTGCACCATTTTTTCAAAGTTGTCGGAATTCATTGGCTGCCTGCATACCCCAATAAATCGACAAAAAAAATCACTTTTGTCGAGTCGGAATTTCGATTTGAGGCCTCGGGTGCGGAGTTGTTGCAGCGGTGCACCATACGTGTGCCACCGTCTTAGGTTGTTTTGGGCAGCTTCTGCACCATTTTTTCAAAGTTGTCGGAATTCATTACCTATCTGCATACCCCCATAAATCGACAAAAAAATCACTTTTGTCGAGGCGGAATTTCGATTTGAGGCCTCGGGTGTGGAGTTGTTGCAGCGGTGCACCATACGTGTGCCAGCGTCCTAGGTTGTTTTGGGCAGCTTGTGGACCATTTTTTCAAAGTTGTAGGAATTCATTATCGGCCTGCATAAACCCCAAAAATCGACAAAAAAATCACTTTTGTCGAGTCGGAATTTCGATTTGAGGCCACGGGTGCGGAGTTGTTGAAGCGGTGCACCATACGTGTGCCACCGTCCTAGGCTGTCTTGGGCAGCTTGTGCACAGTTTTTTCAAAGTAGTCGGAATTCATTACCTGCCTTCATACCCCCATAAATCGACAAAAAAATCACTTTTGTCGAGGCGGAATTTCGATTTGAGGCCTCGGGTGCGGAGTTGTTGCAGCGGTGCACCATACGTGTGCCACCGTCCTAGGTTGTTTTGGGCAGCTTGTGCACCATTTTTTCAAAGTTGTCGGAATTCATTGGCTGCCTGCATACCCCAATAAATCGACAAAAAAAATCACTTTTGTCGAGTCGGAATTTCGATTTGAGGCCTCGGGTGCGGAGTTGTTGCAGCGGTGCACCATACGTGTGCCACCGTCCTAGGTTGTTTTGGGCAGCTTGTGCACCATTTTTTCAAAGTTGTCGGAATTCATTAGTGGCCTGCATACCCCCCAAAAATCGACAAAAAAATCACTTTTGTCGAGTCGGAATTTCGATTTGAGGCCTCGGGTGCGGAGTTGTTGCAGCGGTGCACCATACGTGTGCCACCGTTCGAGGTTGTTTTGGGCATCTTGTGCACCTTTTTTTCAAAGTTGTCGGAATTCATTACCTGCCTGCATACCCCAATAAATCGACCAAAAAAATCACTTTTGTCGAGTCGGAATTTCAATTTGAGGCCTCGGGTGCGGAGTTGTTGCAGCGGTGCACCATACGTGTGCCACCGTCCTAGGTTGTTTTGGGCAGCTTGTGCACCATTTTTTCAAAGTTGTTGGAATTCATTACCTGCCTGCATACCCCCATAAATCGAAAAAAAAATCACTTTAGTTGAGGCGGAATTTCGATTTGAGGCCTCGGGTGGGGAGTTGTTGCAGCGGTGCACCATACGTGTGCCAGCGTCCTAGGTTGTTTTGGGCAACTTGTGCACCATTTTTTCAAAGTTGTCGGAATTCATTACCTGCCTGCATACCCCCATAAATCGAAAAAAAAAATCACTTTTGTCGAGGCGGAATTTCAATTTGAGGCCTCGGGTGCGGAGTTGTTGCAGCGGTGCACCATACGTGTGCCACCGTCCTAGGTTGTTTTGGGCAGCTTGTGCACCATTTTTTCAAAGTTGTCGGAATTCATTACCGGCCTACATACCCCAAAAATCGACAAAAAAATCACTTTTGTCGAGTCGGAATTTCGATTTGAGGCCTCGGGTGCGGAGTTGCTGAAGCGGTGCACCATACTTGTGCCACCATCCTAGGCTGTCTAGGGCAGCTTGTGCACCATTTTTTCAAAGTAGTTGGAATTCATTACCTGCCTTCATACCCCCATAAATCGACAAAAAAATCACTTTTGTCGAGGCGCAATTTCGATTTGAGGCCTCGGGTGCGGAGTTGTTGCAGCGGTGCACCATACGTGTGCCAGCGTCCTAGGTTGTTTTGGGCAGCTTGTGCACCATTTTTTCAGAGTTGTCGGAATTCATTACCAGCCTGCATACCCCAAAAATCGACAAAAAAATCACTTTTGTCGAGTCGGAATTTCGATTTGAGGCCTCGGGTGCGGAGTTGTTGAAGCGGTGCACCATACTTGTGCCATCGTCCTAGGCTGTCTAGGGCAGCTTGTGCACCATTTTTTCAAAGTAGTTGGAATTCATTACCTGCCTGCATACCCCCCAAAAATCGACAAAAAAATCACTTTTGTCGAGTCGGAATTTCGATTTGAGGCATCGGGTGCGGAGTTGTTGCAGCGGTGCACCATACGTGTGCCACCGTCCTAGGTTGTTTTGGGCAACTTGTGCACCATTTTTTCAAAGTTGTCGGAATTCATTACCTGCCTGCATACCCCCATAAATCGAAAAAAAAAATCACTTTTGTCGAGGCGGAATTTCGATTTGAGGCCTCGGGTGCGGAGTTGTTGCAGCGGTGCACCATACGTGTGCCAGCGTCCTAGGTTGTTTTGGGCAGCTTGTGCACCATTTTTTCAAAGTTGTCGGAATTCATTGGCTGCCTGCATACCCCAATAAATCGACAAAAAAAATCACTTTTGTCGAGTCGGAATTTCGATTTGAGGCCTCGGGTGCGGAGTTGTTGCAGCGGTGCACCATACGTGTGCCATCGTCCTAGGTTGTTTTGGGCAGCTTGTGCACCATTTTTTCAAAGTTGTCGGAATTCATTACCGGCCTGCATACCCCCCAAAAATCGACAAAAAAATCACTTTTGTCGAGTCGGAATTTCGATTTGAGGCCTCGGGTGCGGAGTTGTTGAAGCGGTGCACCATACTTGTGCCATCGTCCTAGGCTGTCTAGGGCAGCTTGTGCACCATTTTTTCAAAGTAGTTGGAATTCATTACCTGCCTGCATACCCCCCAAAAATCGACAAAAAAATCACTTTTGTCGAGTCGGAATTTCGATTTGAGGCATCGGGTGCGGAGTTGTTGCAGCGGTGCACCATACGTGTGCCACCGTCCTAGGTTGTTTTGGGCAGCTTGTGCACCATTTTTTCAAAGTTGTCGGAATTCATTACCTGCCTGCATACCCCCATAAATCGAAAAAAAAAATCACTTTTGTCGAGGCGGAATTTCGATTTGAGGCCTCGGGTGCGGAGATGTTGCAGCGGTGCACCATACGTGTGCCAGCGTCCTAGGTTGTTTTGGGCAGCTTGTGCACCATTTTTTCAAAGTTGTCGGAATTCATTGGCTGCCTGCATACCCTAATAAATCGACAAAAAAAATCACTTTTGTCGAGTCGGAATTTCGATTTGAGGCCTCGGGTGCGGAGTTGTTGCAGCGGTGCACCATACGTGTGCCACCGTCCTAGGTTGTTTTGGGCAGCTTGTGCACCATTTTTTCAAAGTTGTCGGAATTCTTTACCGGCCTGCATACCCCCCAAAAATCGACAAAAAAATCACTTTTGTCGAGTCGGAATTTCGATTTGAGGCCTCGGGTGCGGAGTTGTTGAAGCGGTGCACCATACGTGTGCCACCGTCCTAGGCTGTCTTGGGCAGCTTGTGCACAGTTTTTTCAAAGTAGTCGAAATTCATTACATGCCTTCATACCCCCATTAATCGACAAAAAAATCACTTTTGTCGAGGCGGAATTTCGATTTGAGGCCTCGGGTGCGGAGTTGTTGCAGCGGTGCACCATACGTGTGCCACCGTCCGAGGTTGTTTTGGGCAGCTTGTGCACCTTTTTTTCAAAGTTGTCGAAATTCATTACCTGCCTGCATACCCCAATAAATCGACAAAAAAAATCACTTTTGTCGAGTCGGAATTTCAATTTGAGGCCTCGGGTGCGGAGTTGTTGCAGCGGTGCACCATACGTGTGCCACCGTCCTAGGTTGTTTTGGGCAGCTTGTGCACCATTTTTTCAAAGTAGTTGGAATTCATTACCTGCCTGCATACCCCCCAAAAATCGACAAAAAAATCACTTTTGTCGAGTCGGAATTTCGATTTGAGGCATCGGGTGCGGAGTTGTTGCAGCGGTGCACCATACGTGTGCCACCGTCCTAGGTTGTTTTGGGCAGCTTGTGCACCATTTTTTCAAAGTTGTCGGAATTCATTACCTGCCTGCATACCCCCATAAATCGAAAAAAAAAATCACTTTTGTCGAGGCAGAATTTCGATTTCAGGCCTCGGGTGCGGAGTTGTTGCAGCGGTGCACCATACGTGTGCCAGCGTCCTAGGTTGTTTTGGGCAGCTTGTGCACCATTTTTTCAAAGTTGTCGGAATTCATTGGCTGCCTGCATACCCCAATAAATCGACAAAAAAAATCACTTTTGTCGAGTCGGAATTTCGATTTGAGGCCTCGGGTGCGGAGTTGTTGCAGCGGTGCACCATACGTGTGCCACCGTCCTAGGTTGTTTTGGGCAGCTTGTGCACCATTTTTTCAAATTTGTCGGAATTCATTACCGGCCTGCATACCCCCCAAAAATCGACAATAAAATCACTTTTGTCGAGTCGGAATTTCGATTTGAGGCCTCGGGTGCGGAGTTGTTGCAGCGGTGCACCATACGTGTGCCACCGTCCGAGGTTGTTTTGGGCAGCTTGTGCACCTTTTTTTCAAAGTTGTCGGAATTCATTACCTGCCTGCATACCCCAATAAATCGACCAAAAAAATCACTTTTGTCGAGTCGGAATTTCAATTTGAGGCCTCGGGTGCGGAGTTGTTGCAGCGGTGCACCATACGTGTGCCACCGTCCTAGGTTGTTTTGGGCAGCTTGTGCACCATTTTTTCAAAGTTGTCGGAATTCATTACCTGCCTGCATACCCCCATAAATCGACAAAAAAATCACTTTAGTTGAGGCGTAATTTCGATTTGAGGCCTCGGGTGGGGAGTTGTTGCAGCGGTGCACCATATGTGTGCCAACGTCCTAGGTTGTTTTGGGCAGCTTGTGCACCATTTTTTCAAAGTTGTCGGATTCATTACCGGCCTACATACACCAAAAATCGACAAAAAAATCACTTTTGTCGAGTCGGAATTTCGATTGGAGGCATCGGGTGCGGAGTTGTTGCAGCGGTGCACCATACGTGTGCCACCGTCCTAGGTTGTTTTGGGCAGCTTGTGCACCATTTTTTCAAAGTTGTCGGAATTCATTACCTGCCTGCATACCCCCATAAATCGAAAAAAAAATCACTTTTGTCGAGGCGGAATTTCGATTTGAGGCCTCGGGTGCGGAGTTGTTGCAGCGGTGCACCATACGTGTGCCAGCGTCCTAGGTTGTTTTGGGCAGCTTGTGCACCATTTTTTCAAAGTTGTCGGAATTCATTGGCTGCCTGTATACCCCAATAAATCGACAAAAAAAATCACTTTTGTCGAGTCGGAATTTCGATTTGAGGCCTCGGGTGCGGAGTTGTTGCAGCGGTACACCATACGTGTGCCACCGTCCTAGGTTGTTTTGGGCAGCTTGTGCACCATTTTTTCAAAGTTGTCGGAATTCATTACCGGCCTGCATACCCCCCAAAAATCGACAAAAAAATCACTTTTGTCGAGTCGGTATTTCGATTTGAGGCCTCGGGTGCGGAGTTGTTGCAGCGGTGCACCATACGTGTGCCACCGTCCTAGGTTGTTTTGGGCAGCTTGTGCACCATTTTTTCAAAGTTGTCGGAATTCATTACCTATCTGCATACCCCCATAAATCGACAAAAAAATCACTTTTGTCGAGGCGGAATTTCGATTTGAGGCCTCGGGAGTGGAGTTGTTGCAGCGGTGCACCATACGTGTGCCAGCGTCCTAGGTTGTTTTGGGCAGCTTGTGCACCATTTTTTCAAAGTTGTCGGAATTCATTATCGGCCTGCATACCCCCCAAAAATCGACAAAAAAATCACTTTTGTCGAGTCGGAATTTCGATTTGAGGCCTCGGGTGCGGAGTTGTTGAAGCGGTGCACCATACGTGTGCCACCGTCCTAGGCTGTCTTGGGCAGCTTGTGCACAGTTTTTTCAAAGTAGTCGGAATTCATTACCTGCCTTCATACCCCCATAAATCGACAAAAAAATCACTTTTGTCGAGGCGAAATTTCGATTTGAGGCCTCGGGTGCGGAGTTGTTGCAGCGGTGAACCATACGTGTGCCACCGTCCGAGGTTGTTTTGGGCAGCTTGTGCACCTTTTTTTCAAAGTTGTCGGAATTCATTACCTGCCTGCATACCCCAATAAATCGATAAAAAAAATCACTTTTATCGAGTCGGAATTTCAATTTAAGGCCTCGGGTGCGGAGTTGTTGCAGCGGTGCACCATACGTGTGCCACCGTCCTATGTTGTTTTGGGCAGCTTGTGCACCATTTTTTCAAAGTTGTCGGAATTCATTACCTGCCTGCATACCCCCATAAATCGACAAAAAAATCACTTTAGTTGAGGCGGAATTTCGATTTGAGGCCTCGGGTGGGGAGTTGTTGCAGCGGTGCACCATACGTGTGCCAGCGTCCTAGGTTGTTTTGGGCAGCTTGTGCACCATTTTTTCAAAGTTGTCGGATTCATTACCGGCCTACATACCCCAAAAATCGACAAAAAAATCACTTTTGTCGAGTCGGAATTTCGATTTGAGGCCTCGGGTGCGGAGTTGCTGAAGCGGTGCACCATACTTGTGCCACCGTCCTAGGCTGTCTAGGGCATCTTGTGCACCATTTTTTCAAAGTAGTTGGAATTCATTACCTGCCTTCATACCCTCATAAATCGACAAAAAAATCACTTTTGTCGAGGCGGAATTTCGATTTGAGGCCTCGGGTGCGGAGTTGTTGCAGCGGTGCACCATACGTGTGTCAGCGTCCTAGGTTGTTTTGGGCAGCTTGTGCACCATTTTTTCAGAGTTATCGGAATTCATTACCAGCCTGCATACCCCAAAAATCGACAAAAAAATCACTTTTGTCGAGTCGGAATTTCGATTTGAGGCCTCGGGTGCGGAGTTGTTGAAGCGGTGCACCATACTTGTGCCATCGTCCTAGGCTGTCTAGGGCAGCTTGTGCACCATTTTTTCAAAGTAGTTTGAATTCATTACCTGCCTGCATACCCCTCAAAAATCGACAAAAAAATCACTTTTGTCGAGTCGGAATTTCGATTTGAGGCCTCGAGTGTGGAGTTGTTGCAGCGGTGCACCATACGTGTGCCACCGTCCTAGGTTGTTTTAGGCAGCTTGTGCACCATTTTTTCAAAGTTGTCAGAATTCATTACCTGCCTGCATACCCCCATTAATCGACAAAAAAATCACTTTTGTCGAGGCGGAATTTCGATTTGAGGCCTCGGGTGCGGAGTTGTTGCAGCGGTGCACCATACGTGTGCCAGCATCCTAGGTTGTTTTGGGCAGTTGTGCACCATTTTTTCAAAGTTGTCGGAATTCATTACCTGCCTGCATACCCCCATAAATCGACAAAAAAATCACTTTTGTCGAGGCGGAATTTCGATTTGAGGCCTCGGGTGCGGAGTTGTTACAGCGGTGCACCATACGTGTGCCAGCGTCCTAGGTTGTTTTGGGCAGCTTGTGCACCATTTTTTCAAAGTTGTCGGAATTCATTATCGGCCTGAATACCCCCCAAAAATCGACAAAAAAATCACTTTTGTCGAGTCGGAATTTCGATTTGAGGCATCGGGTGCGGAGTTGTTGAAGCGGTGCACCATTCGTGTGCCACCGTCCTAGGCTGTCTTGGGCAGCTTGTGCACCATTTTTTCAAAGTAGTCGGAATTCATTACCTGCCTTCATACCCCCATAAATCGACAAAAAAATCACTTTTGTCGAGGCGGAATTTCGATTTGAGGCCTCGGGTGCGGAGTTGTTGCAGCGGTGCACCATACGTGTGCCACCGTCCTAGGTTGTTTTGGGCAGCTTGTGCACCATTTTTTCAAAGTTGTCGGAATTCATTACCTGCCTGCATACCCCCATTAATCGACAAAAAAATGACTTTTGTCGAGGCGGAATTTCGATTTGAGGCCTCGGGTGCGGAGTTGTTGCAGCGGTGCACCATACGTGTGCCAGCGTCCTAGGTTGTTTTGGGCAGCTTGTGCACCATTTTTTCAAAGTTGTCGGAATTCATTAGCTGCCTGCATACCCCAATAAATCGACAAAAAAAATCACTTTTGTAGAGTCGGAATTTCGATTTGAGGCCTCGGGTGTGGAGTTGTTGCAGCGGTGCACCATACGTGTGCCACCGTCCTAGGTTGTTTTGGGCAGCTTGTGCACCATTTTTTCAAAGTTGGCGGAATTCATTACCGGTCTGCATACCCCCCAAAAATCGACAAAAAAATCACTTTAGTCGAGTCGGAATTTCGATTTAAGGCCTCGGGTGCGGAGTTGTTGCAGCGGTGCACCATACGTGTGCCACCGTCCTAGGTTGTTTTGGGCAGCTTGTGCACCATTTTTTCAAAGTTGTCGGAATTTATTACCTGCCTGCATACCCCCATAAATCGACAAAAAAATCACTTTTGTCGAGGCGGAATTTCGATTTGAGGCCTCGGGCGCGGAGTTGTTGCAGCGGTGCACCATACGTGTGCCAGCGTCCTAGGTTGTTTTGGGCAGCTTGTGCACCATTTTTTCAAAGTTGTCGGAATTCATTATCGGCCTGCATACCCCCCAAAAATCGACAAAAAAATCACTTTTGTCGAGTCGGAATTTCGATTTGAGGCCTCGGGTGCGGAGTTGTTGAAGCGGTGCACCATACGTGTGCCACCGTCCTAGGCTGTCTTGGGCAACTTGTGCACCATTTTTTCAAAGTAGTCGGAATTCATTACCTGCCTTCATACCCCCATAAATCGACAAAAAAATCACTTTTGTCGAGGCGGAATTTCGATTTGAGGCCTCGGGTGCGGAGTTGTTGCAGTGGTGCACCATACGTGTGCCACCGTCCTAGGTTGTTTTGGGCAGCTTGTGCACCATTTTTTCAAAGTTGTCGGAATTCATTACCTGCCTGCATACCCCCATAAATCGACAAAAAAATCACTTTTGTCGAGGCGGAATTTCGATTTGAGGCCTCGGGTGCGGAGTTGTTGCAGCGGTGCACCATACGTGTGCCAGCGTCCTAGGTTGTTTTGGGCAGCTTGTGCACCATTTTTTCAGAGTTGTCGGAATTCATTAGCAGCCTGCATACCCCAAAAATCGACAAAAAAATCACTTTTGTCGAGTCGGAATTTCGATTTGAGGCCTCGGGTGCGGAGTTGTTGAAGCGGTGCACCATACTTGTGCCATCGTCCTAGGCTGTCTAGGGCAGCTTGTGCACCAATTTTTCAAAGTAGTTGGAATTCATTACCTGCCTGCATACCCCCCAAAAATCGACAAAAAAATCACTTTTGTCGAGTCAGAATTTCGATTTGAGGCCTCGGGTGCGGAGTTGTTGCAGCGGTGCACCATACGTGTGCCACCGTCCTAGGTTGTTTTGGGCAGCTTGTGCACCATTTTTTCAAAGTAGTTGGAATTCATTACCTGCCTTCATACCCTCATAAATCGACAAAAAAATCACTTTTGTCGAGGCGGAATTTCGATTTGAGGCCTCGGGTGCGGAGTTGTTGCAGCGGTGCACCATACGTGTGTCAGCGTCCTAGGTTGTTTTGGGCAGCTTGTGCACCATTTTTTCAGAGTTATCGGAATTCATTACCAGCCTGCATACCCCAAAAATCGACAAAAAAATCACTTTTGTCGAGTCGGAATTTCGATTTGAGGCCTCGGGTGCGGAGTTGTTGAAGCGGTGCACCATACTTGTGCCATCGTCCTAGGCTGTCTAGGGCAGCTTGTGCACCATTTTTTCAAAGTAGTTTGAATTCATTACCTGCCTGCATACCCCTCAAAAATCGACAAAAAAATCACTTTTGTCGAGTCGGAATTTCGATTTGAGGCCTCGAGTGTGGAGTTGTTGCAGCGGTGCACCATACGTGTGCCACCGTCCTAGGTTGTTTTAGGCAGCTTGTGCACCATTTTTTCAAAGTTGTCAGAATTCATTACCTGCCTGCATACCCCCATTAATCGACAAAAAAATCACTTTTGTCGAGGCGGAATTTCGATTTGAGGCCTCGGGTGCGGAGTTGTTGCAGCGGTGCACCATACGTGTGCCAGCATCCTAGGTTGTTTTGGGCAGTTGTGCACCATTTTTTCAAAGTTGTCGGAATTCATTACCTGCCTGCATACCCCCATAAATCGACAAAAAAATCACTTTTGTCGAGGCGGAATTTCGATTTGAGGCCTCGGGTGCGGAGTTGTTACAGCGGTGCACCATACGTGTGCCAGCGTCCTAGGTTGTTTTGGGCAGCTTGTGCACCATTTTTTCAAAGTTGTCGGAATTCATTATCGGCCTGAATACCCCCCAAAAATCGACAAAAAAATCACTTTTGTCGAGTCGGAATTTCGATTTGAGGCATCGGGTGCGGAGTTGTTGAAGCGGTGCACCATTCGTGTGCCACCGTCCTAGGCTGTCTTGGGCAGCTTGTGCACCATTTTTTCAAAGTAGTCGGAATTCATTACCTGCCTTCATACCCCCATAAATCGACAAAAAAATCACTTTTGTCGAGGCGGAATTTCGATTTGAGGCCTCGGGTGCGGAGTTGTTGCAGCGGTGCACCATACGTGTGCCACCGTCCTAGGTTGTTTTGGGCAGCTTGTGCACCATTTTTTCAAAGTTGTCGGAATTCATTACCTGCCTGCATACCCCCATTAATCGACAAAAAAATGACTTTTGTCGAGGCGGAATTTCGATTTGAGGCCTCGGGTGCGGAGTTGTTGCAGCGGTGCACCATACGTGTGCCAGCGTCCTAGGTTGTTTTGGGCAGCTTGTGCACCATTTTTTCAAAGTTGTCGGAATTCATTAGCTGCCTGCATACCCCAATAAATCGACAAAAAAAATCACTTTTGTAGAGTCGGAATTTCGATTTGAGGCCTCGGGTGTGGAGTTGTTGCAGCGGTGCACCATACGTGTGCCACCGTCCTAGGTTGTTTTGGGCAGCTTGTGCACCATTTTTTCAAAGTTGGCGGAATTCATTACCGGTCTGCATACCCCCCAAAAATCGACAAAAAAATCACTTTAGTCGAGTCGGAATTTCGATTTAAGGCCTCGGGTGCGGAGTTGTTGCAGCGGTGCACCATACGTGTGCCACCGTCCTAGGTTGTTTTGGGCAGCTTGTGCACCATTTTTTCAAAGTTGTCGGAATTTATTACCTGCCTGCATACCCCCATAAATCGACAAAAAAATCACTTTTGTCGAGGCGGAATTTCGATTTGAGGCCTCGGGCGCGGAGTTGTTGCAGCGGTGCACCATACGTGTGCCAGCGTCCTAGGTTGTTTTGGGCAGCTTGTGCACCATTTTTTCAAAGTTGTCGGAATTCATTATCGGCCTGCATACCCCCCAAAAATCGACAAAAAAATCACTTTTGTCGAGTCGGAATTTCGATTTGAGGCCTCGGGTGCGGAGTTGTTGAAGCGGTGCACCATACGTGTGCCACCGTCCTAGGCTGTCTTGGGCAACTTGTGCACCATTTTTTCAAAGTAGTCGGAATTCATTACCTGCCTTCATACCCCCATAAATCGACAAAAAAATCACTTTTGTCGAGGCGGAATTTCGATTTGAGGCCTCGGGTGCGGAGTTGTTGCAGTGGTGCACCATACGTGTGCCACCGTCCTAGGTTGTTTTGGGCAGCTTGTGCACCATTTTTTCAAAGTTGTCGGAATTCATTACCTGCCTGCATACCCCCATAAATCGACAAAAAAATCACTTTTGTCGAGGCGGAATTTCGATTTGAGGCCTCGGGTGCGGAGTTGTTGCAGCGGTGCACCATACGTGTGCCAGCGTCCTAGGTTGTTTTGGGCAGCTTGTGCACCATTTTTTCAGAGTTGTCGGAATTCATTACCAGCCTGCATACCCCAAAAATCGACAAAAAAATCACTTTTGTCGAGTCGGAATTTCGATTTGAGGCCTCGGGTGCGGAGTTGTTGAAGCGGTGCACCATACTTGTGCCATCATCCTAGGCTGTCTAGGGCAGCTTGTGCACCAATTTTTCAAAGTAGTTGGAATTCATTACCTGCCTGCATACCCCCCCAAAAATCGACAAAAAAATCACTTTTTTCGAGTCAGAATTTCGATTTGAGGCCTCGGGTGCGGAGTTGTTGCAGCGGTGCACCATACGTGTGCCACCGTCCTAGGTTGTTTTGGGCAGCTTGTGCACCATTTTTTCAAAGTTGTCAGAATTCATTACCGGCCTGCATACCCCCCAAAAATCGACACAAAAATCACTTTTGTCGAGTCGGAATTTCGATTTGAGGCCTCGGGTGCGGAGTTGTTGCAGCGGTGCACCATACGTGTGCCACCGTCCTAGGTTGTTTTGGGCAGCTTGTGCACCATTTTTTCAAAGTTGTCGGAATTCATTACCTGCCTGCATACCCCCATAAATCGACAAAAAAATCACTTTTGTCGAGGCGGAATTTCGATTTGAGGCCTAGAGTGCGGAGTTGTTGCAGCGGTGCACCATACGTGTGCCACCGTCCTAGATTGTTTTGGGCAGCTTGTGCACCATTTTTTCAAAGTTGTCAGAATTCATTACCTGCCTGCATACCCCCATTAATCGACAAAAAAATCACTTTTGTCGAGGCGGAATTTCGATTTGAGGCCTCGGGTGCGGAGTTGTTGCAGCGGTGCACCATACGTGTGCCAGCGTCCTAGGTTGTTTTGGGCAGCTTGTGCACCATTTTTTCAAAGTTGTCGGAATTCATTAGCTGCCTGCATACCCCAATTAATCGACAAAAAAAATCACTTTTGTCGAGTCGGAATTTCGATTTGAGGCCTCGGGTGTGGAGTTGTTGCAGCGGTGCACCATACGTGTGCCACCGTCCTAGGTTGTTTTGGGCAGCTTGTGCACCATTTTTTCAAAGTTGTCGGAATTCATTACCGGCCTGCATACCCCCCAAAAATCGACAAAAAAATCACTTTAGTCGAGTCGGAATTTCGATTTAAGGCCTCGGGTGCGGAGTTGTTGCAGCGGTGCACCATACGTGTGCCACCGTCCTAGGTTGTTTTGGGCAGCTTGTGCACCATTTTTTCAAAGTTGTCGGAATTCATTACCTGCCTGCATACCCCCCAAAAATCGACAAAAAAATCACTTTTGTCGAGTCGGAATTTCGATTTGAGGCCTCGGGTGCGGAGTTGCTGAAGCGGTGCACCATACTTGTGCCACCGTCCTAGGCTGTCTAGGGCAGCTTGTGCACCATTTTTTCAAAGTAGTTGGAATTCATTACCTGCCTTCATACCCCCATATATCGACAAAAAAATCACTTTTGTCGAGGCGGAATTTCGATTTGAGGCCTCGGGTGCGGAGTTGTTGCAGCGGTGCACCATACGTGTGTCAGCGTCCTAGGTTGTTTTGGGCAGCTTGTGCACCATTTTTTCAGAGTTGTCGGAATTCATTACCAGCCTGCATACCCCAAAAATCGACAAAAAAATCACTTTTGTCGAGTCGGAATTTCGATTTGAGGCCTCGGGTGCGGAGTTGTTGAAGCGGTGCACCATACTTGTGCCATCGTCCTAGGCTGTCTAGGGCAGCTTGTGCACCATTTTTTCAAAGTAGTTTGAATTCATTACCTGCCTGCATACCCCCCAAAAATCGACAAAAAAATCACTTTTGTCGAGTCGGAATTTCGATTTGAGGCCTCGAGTGTGGAGTTGTTGCAGCGGTGCACCATACGTGTGCCACCGTCCTAGGTTGTTTTAGACAGCTTGTGCACCATTTTTTCAAAGTTGTCAGAATTCATTACCTGCCTGCATACCCCCATTAATCGACAAAAAAATCACTTTTGTCGAGGCGGAATTTCGATTTGAGGCCTCGGGTGCGGAGTTGTTGCAGCGGTGCACCATACGTGTGCCAGCATCCTAGGTTGTTTTGGGCAGCTTGTGCACCATTTTTTCAAAGTTGTCGGAATTCATTAGCTGCCTGCATACCCCAATAAATCGACAAAAAAAATCACTTTTGTAGAGTCGGAATTTCGATTTGAGGCGTCGGGTGTGGAGTTGTTGCAGCGGTGCACCATACGTGTGCCACCGTCCTAGGTTGTTTTGGGCAGCTTGTGCACCATTTTTTCAAAGTTGGCGGAATTCATTACCGGTCTGCATACCCCCCAAAAATCGACAAAAAAATCACTTTAGTCGAGTCGGAATTTCGATTTAAGGCCTCGGGTGCGGAGTTGTTGCAGCGGTGCACCATACGTGTGCCACCGTCCTAGGTTGTTTTGGGCAGCTTGTGCACCATTTTTTCAAAGTTGTCGGAATTCATTACCTGCCTGCATACCCCCATAAATCGACAAAAAAATCACTTTTGTCGAGGCGGAATTTCGATTTGAGGCCTCGGGTGCGGAGTTGTTGCAGCGGTGCACCATACGTGTGCCAGCGTCCTAGGTTGTTTTGGGCAGCTTGTGCACCATTTTTTCAAAGTTGTCGGAATTCATTATCGGCCTGAATACCCCCCAAAAATCGACAAAAAAATCACTTTTGTCGAGTCGGAATTTCGATTTGAGGCATCGGGTGCGGAGTTGTTGAAGCGGTGCACCATTCGTGTGCCACCGTCCTAGGCTGTCTTGGGCAGCTTGTGCACCATTTTTTCAAAGTAGTCGGAATTCATTACCTGCCTTCATACCCCCATAAATCGACAAAAAAATCACTTTTGTCGAGGCGGAATTTCGATTTGAGGCCTCGGGTGCGGAGTTGTTGCAGCGGTGCACCATACGTGTGCCACCGTCCTAGGTTGTTTTGGGCAGCTTGTGCACCATTTTTTCAAAGTTGTCGGAATTCATTACCTGCCTGCATACCCCCATTAATCGACAAAAAAATGACTTTTGTCGAGGCGGAATTTCGATTTGAGGCCTCGGGTGCGGAGTTGTTGCAGCGGTGCACCATACGTGTGCCAGCGTCCTAGGTTGTTTTGGGCAGCTTGTGCACCATTTTTTCAAAGTTGTCGGAATTCATTAGCTGCCTGCATACCCCAATAAATCGACAAAAAAAATCACTTTTGTAGAGTCGGAATTTCGATTTGAGGCCTCGGGTGTGGAGTTGTTGCAGCGGTGCACCATACGTGTGCCACCGTCCTAGGTTGTTTTGGGCAGCTTGTGCACCATTTTTTCAAAGTTGGCGGAATTCATTACCGGTCTGCATACCCCCCAAAAATCGACAAAAAAATCACTTTAGTCGAGTCGGAATTTCGATTTAAGGCCTCGGGTGCGGAGTTGTTGCAGCGGTGCACCATACGTGTGCCACCGTCCTAGGTTGTTTTGGGCAGCTTGTGCACCATTTTTTCAAAGTTGTCGGAATTCATTACCTGCCTGCATACCCCCATAAATCGACAAAAAAATCACTTTTGTCGAGGCGGAATTTCGATTTGAGGCCTCGGGCGCGGAGTTGTTGCAGCGGTGCACCATACGTGTGCCAGCGTCCTAGGTTGTTTTGGGCAGCTTGTGCACCATTTTTTCAAAGTTGTCGGAATTCATTATCGGCCTGCATACCCCCCAAAAATCGACAAAAAAATCACTTTTGTCGAGTCGGAATTTCGATTTGAGGCCTCGGGTGCGGAGTTGTTGAAGCGGTGCACCATACGTGTGCCACCGTCCTAGGCTGTCTTGGGCAACTTGTGCACCATTTTTTCAAAGTAGTCGGAATTCATTACCTGCCTTCATACCCCCATAAATCGACAAAAAAATCACTTTTGTCGAGGCGGAATTTCGATTTGAGGCCTCGGGTGCGGAGTTGTTGCAGTGGTGCACCATACGTGTGCCACCGTCCTAGGTTGTTTTGGGCAGCTTGTGCACCATTTTTTCAAAGTTGTCGGAATTCATTACCTGCCTGCATACCCCCATAAATCGACAAAAAAATCACTTTTGTCGAGGCGGAATTTCGATTTGAGGCCTCGGGTGCGGAGTTGTTGCAGCGGTGCACCATACGTGTGCCAGCGTCCTAGGTTGTTTTGGGCAGCTTGTGCACCATTTTTTCAGAGTTGTCGGAATTCATTACCAGCCTGCATACCCCAAAAATCGACAAAAAAATCACTTTTGTCGAGTCGGAATTTCGATTTGAGGCCTCGGGTGCGGAGTTGTTGAAGCGGTGCACCATACTTGTGCCATCGTCCTAGGCTGTCTAGGGCAGCTTGTGCACCAATTTTTCAAAGTAGTTGGAATTCATTACCTGCCTGCATACCCCCCAAAAATCGACAAAAAAATCACTTTTGTCGAGTCAGAATTTCGATTTGAGGCCTCGGGTGCGGAGTTGTTGCAGCGGTGCACCATACGTGTGCCACCGTCCTAGGTTGTTTTGGGCAGCTTGTGCACCATTTTTTCAAAGTTGTCAGAATTCATTACCGGCCTGCATACCCCCCAAAAATCGACACAAAAATCACTTTTGTCGAGTCGGAATTTCGATTTGAGGCCTCGGGTGCGGAGTTGTTGCAGCGGTGCACCATACGTGTGCCACCGTCCTAGGTTGTTTTGGGCAGCTTGTGCACCATTTTTTCAAAGTTGTCGGAATTCATTACCTGCCTGCATACCCCCATAAATCGACAAAAAAATCACTTTTGTCGAGGCGGAATTTCGATTTGAGGCCTCGAGTGCGGAGTTGTTGCAGCGGTGCACCATACGTGTGCCACCGTCCTAGATTGTTTTGGGCAGCTTGTGCACCATTTTTTCAAAGTTGTCAGAATTCATTACCTGCCTGCATACCCCCATTAATCGACAAAAAAATCACTTTTGTCGAGGCGGAATTTCGATTTGAGGCCTCGGGTGCGGAGTTGTTGCAGCGGTGCACCATACGTGTGCCAGCGTCCTAGGTTGTTTTGGGCAGCTTGTGCACCATTTTTTCAAAGTTGTCGGAATTCATTAGCTGCCTGCATACCCCAATAAATCGACAAAAAAAATCACTTTTGTCGAGTCGGAATTTCGATTTGAGGCCTCGGGTGTGGAGTTGTTGCAGCGGTGCACCATACGTGTGCCACCGTCCTAGGTTGTTTTGGGCAGCTTGTGCACCATTTTTTCAAAGTTGTCGGAATTCATTACCGGCCTGCATACCCCCCAAAAATCGACAAAAAAATCACTTTAGTCGAGTCGGAATTTCGATTTAAGGCCTCGGGTGCGGAGTTGTTGCAGCGGTGCACCATACGTGTGCCACCGTCCTAGGTTGTTTTGGGCAGCTTGTGCACCATTTTTTCAAAGTTGTCGGAATTCATTACCTGCCTGCATACCCCCATAAATCCACAAAAAAATCACTTTTGTCGAGGCGGAATTTCGATTTGAGGCCTCGGGTGCGGAGTTGTTGCAGCGGTGCACCATACGTGTGCCAGCGTCCTAGGTTGTTTTGGGCAGCTTGTGCACCATTTTTTCAAAGTTGTCGGAATTCATTATCGGCCTGCATACCCCCCAAAAATCGACAAAAAAATCACTTTTGTCGAGTCAGAATTTCGATTTGAGGCCTCGGGTGCGGAGTTGTTGAAGCGGTGCACCATACGTGTGCCACCGTCCTAGGTTGTCTTGGGCAGCTTGTGCACCATTTTTTCAAAGTAGTCGGAATTCATTACCTGCCTTCATACCCCCATAAATCGACAAAAAAATCACTTTTGTCGAGGCGGAATTTCGATTTGAGGCCTCGGGTGCGGAGTTGTTGCAGCGGTGCACCATACGTGTGCCACCGTCCTAGGTTGTTTTGGGCAGCTTGTGCACCATTTTTTCAAAGTTGTCGGAATTCATTACCTGCCTGCATACCCCCATAAATCGACAAAAAAATCACTTTTGTCGAGGCGGAATTTCGATTTGAGGTCTCGGGTGCGGAGTTGTTGCAGCGGTGCACCATACGTGTGCCAGCGTCCTAGGTTGTTTTGGGCAGCTTGTGCACCATTTTTTCAGAGTTGTCGGAATTCATTACCAGCCTGCATACCCCAAAAATCGACAAAAAAATCACTTTTATCGAGTCGGAATTTCGATTTGAGGCCTCGGGTGCGGAGTTGTTGAAGCGGTGCACCATACTTGTGCCATCGTCCTAGGCTGTCTAGGGCAGCTTGTGCACCATTTTTTCAAAGTAGTTGGAATTCATTACCTGCCTGCATACCCCCCAAAAATCGACAAAAAAATCACTTTTGTCGAGTCAGAATTTCGATTTGAGGCCTCGGGTGCGGAGTTGTTGCAGCGGTGCACCATACGTGTGCCACCGTCCTAGGTTGTTTTGGGCAGCTTGTGCACCATTTTTTCAAAGTTGTCAGAATTCATTACCGGCCTGCATACCCCCCCAAAAATCGACAAAAGAATCACTTTTGTCGAGTCGGAATTTCGATTTGAGGCCTCGGGTGCGGAGTTGTTGCAGCGGTGCACCATACGTGTGCCACCGTCCTAGGTTGTTTTGGGCAGCTTGTGCACCATTTTTTCAAAGTTGTCGGAATTCATTACCTGCCTGCATACCCCCATAAATCGACAAAAAAATCACTTTTGTCGAGGGTGGAATTTCGATGTGAGGCCTCGAGTGCGGAGTTGTTGCAGCGGTGCACCATACGTGTGCCACCGTCCTAGGTTGTTTTGGGCAGCTTGTGCACCATTTTTTCAAAGTTGTCAGAATTCATTACCTGCATGCATACCCCCATTAATCGACAAAAAAATCACTTTTGTCGAGGCGGAATTTCAATTTGAGGCCTCGGGTGCGGAGTTGTTGCAGCGGTGCACCATACGTGTGCCACCGTCCTAGGTTGTTTTGGGCAGCTTGTGCACCATTTTTTCAAAGTTGTCGGAATTCATTACCTGCCTGCATACCCCCATAAATCGACGAAAAAATCACTTTTGTCGAGGCGGAATTTCGATTTGAGGCCTCGGGTGCGGAGTTGTTGCAGCGGTGCACCATACGTGTGCCAGCGTCCTAGGTTGTTTTGGGCAGCTTGTGCACCATTTTTTCAAAGTTGTCAGAATTCATTATCGGCCTGCATACCCCCCAAAAATCGACAAAAAAATCACTTTTGTCGAGTCGGAATTTTGATTTGAGGCCTCGGGTGCGGAGTTGTTGAAGCGGTGCACCATACGTGTGCCACCGTCCTAGGCTGTCTTGGGCAGCTTGTGCACCATTTTTTCAAAGTAGTCGGAATTCATTACCTGCCTTCATACCCCCATAAATCGACAAAAAAATCACTTTTGTCGAGGCGGAATTTCGATTTGAGGCCTCGGGTGCGGAGTTGTTGCAGCGGTGCACCATACGTGTGCCACCGTCCTAGGTTGTTTTGGGCAGCTTGTGCACAATTTTTTCAAAGTTGTCGGAATTCATTACCTGCCTGCATACCCCCATAAATCGACAAAAAAATCACTTTTGTCGAGGCGGAATTTCGATTTGAGGTCTCGGGTGCGGAGTTGTTGCAGCGGTGCACCATACGTGTGCCAGCGTCCTAGGTTGTTTTGGGCAGCTTGTGCACCATTTTTTCAGAGTTGTCGGAATTCATTACCAGCCTGCATACCCCAAAAATCGACAAAAAAATCACTTTTATCGAGTCGGAATTTCGATTTGAGGCCTCGGGTGCGGAGTTGTTGAAGCGGTGCACCATACTTGTGCCATCGTCCTAGGCTGTCTAGGGCAGCTTGTGCACCATTTTTTCAAAGTAGTTGGAATTCATTACCTGCCTGCATACCCCCCAAAAATCGACAAAAAAATCACATTTGTCGAGTCAGAATTTCGATTTGAGGCCTCGGGTGCGGAGTTGTTGCAGCGGTGCACCATACGTGTGCCACCGTCCTAGGTTGTTTTGGGCAGCTTGTGCACCATTTTTTCAAAGTTGTCAGAATTCATTACCGGCCTGCATACCCCCCAAAAATCGACAAAAAAATCACTTTTGTCGAGTCGGAATTTCGATTTGAGGCCTCGGGTGCGGAGTTGTTGCAGCGGTGCACCATACATGTGCCACCGTCCTAGGTTGTTTTGGGCAGCTTGTGCACCATTTTTTCAAAGTTGTCGGAATTCATTACCTGCCTGCATACCCCCATAAATCGACAAAAAAATCACTTTTGTCGAGGCGGAATTTCGATGTGAGGCCTCGAGTGCGGAGTTGTTGCAGCGGTGCACCATACGTGTGCCACCGTCCTAGGTTGTTTTGGGCAGCTTGTGCACAATTTTTTCAAAGTTGTCGGAATTCATTACTTGCCTGCATACCCCCATAAATCGACAAAAAAATCACTTTTGTCGAGGCGGAATTTCGATTTGAGGTCTCGGGTGCGGAGTTGTTGCAGCGGTGCACCATACGTGTGCCAGCGTCCTAGGTTGTTTTGGGCAGCTTGTGCACCATTTTTTCAGAGTTGTCGGAATTCATTACCAGCCTGCATACCCCAAAAATCGACAAAAAAATCACTTTTATCGAGTCGGAATTTCGATTTGAGGCCTCGGGTGCGGAGTTGTTGAAGCGGTGCACCATACTTGTGCCATCGTCCTAGGCTGTCTAGGGCAGCTTGTGCACCATTTTTTCAAAGTAGTTGGAATTCATTACCTGCCTGCATACCCCCCAAAAATCGACAAAAAAATCACATTTGTCGAGTCAGAATTTCGATTTGAGGCCTCGGGTGCGGAGTTGTTGCAGCGGTGCACCATACGTGTGCCACCGTCCTAGGTTGTTTTGGGCAGCTTGTGCACCATTTTTTCAAAGTTGTCAGAATTCATTACCGGCCTGCATACCCCCCAAAAATCGACAAAAAAATCACTTTTGTCGAGTCGGAATTTCGATTTGAGGCCTCGGGTGCGGAGTTGTTGCAGCGGTGCACCATACATGTGCCACCGTCCTAGGTTGTTTTGGGCAGCTTGTGCACCATTTTTTCAAAGTTGTCGGAATTCATTACCTGCCTGCATACCCCCATAAATCGACAAAAAAATCACTTTTGTCGAGGCGGAATTTCGATGTGAGGCCTCGAGTGCGGAGTTGTTGCAGCGGTGCACCATACGTGTGCCACCGTCCTAGGTTGTTTTGGGCAGCTTGTGCACCATTTTTTCAAAGTTGTCAGAATTCATTACCTGCCTGCATACCCCCATTAATCGACAAAAAAATCACTTTTGTCGAGGCGGAATTTCAATTTGAGGCCTCGGGTGCGGAGTTGTTGCAGCGGTGCACCATACATGTGCCAGCGTCCTAGGTTGTTTTGGGCAGCTTGTGCACCATTTTTTCAAAGTTGTCGGAATTCATTAGCTGCCTGCATACCCCAATAAATCGACAAAAAAAATCACTTTTGTCGAGTCGGAATTTCGATTTGAGGCCTCGGGTGTGGAGTTGTTGCAGCAGTGCACCATACGTGTGCCACCGTCCTAGGTTGTTTTGGGCAGCTTGTGCACCATTTTTTCAAAGTTGTCGGAATTCATTACCGGCCTGCATACCCCCCAAAAATCGACAAAAAAATCACTTTAGTCGAGTCGGAATTTCGATTTAAGGCCTCGGGTGCGGAGTTGTTGCAGCGGTGCACCATACTTGTGCCACTGTCCTAGGTTGTTTTGGGCAGCTTGTGCACCATTTTTTCAAAGTTGTTGGAATTCATTACCTGCCTGCATACCAACATAAATCGACAAAAAAATCACTTTTGTCGAGTCGGAATTTCGATTTGAGGCCTCGGGTGCGGAGTTGTTGAAGCGGTGCACCATAATTGTGCCATCGTCCTAGGCTGTCTAGGGCAGCTTGTGCACCATTTTTTCAAAGTAGTTGGAATTCATTACCTGCCTGCATACCCCCCATAAATCGACAAAAAAATCACTTTTGTCGAGGCGGAATTTCGATGTGAGGCCTCGAGTGCGGAGTTGTTGCAGCGGTGCACCATACGTGTGCCATCGTCCTAGGTTGTTTTGGGCAGCTTGTGCACCATTTTTTCAAAGTTGTCAGAATTCATTACCTGCCTGCATACCCCCATTAATCGACAAAAAAATCACTTTTGTCGAGGCGGAATTTCAATTTGAGGCCTCGGGTGCGGAGTTGTTGCAGCGGTGCACCATACATGTGCCGACTCGACAAAAGTGATTTTTTTGTCGATTTTTGGGGGGTATGCAGGCCGGTAATGAATTCCGACAACTTTGAAAAAATGGTGCACAAGCTGCCCAAAACAACCTAGGACGGTGGCACACGTATGGTGCACCGCTGCAACAACTCCGCACCCGAGGCCTCAAATCGAAATTCCGACTCGACAAAAGTGATTTTTTTGTCGATTTTTGGGGTATGCAGGTAGGTAATGAATTCCGACAACTTTGAAAAATGGTGCACCGCTGCAACAACTCCGCACCCGAGGCCTCAAATTGAAATTCCGACTCGACAAAAGTGATTTTTTTTGTCGATTTATTGGGGTATGCAGGCATGTAATGAATTCCGACAACTTTGAAAAAAACGTGCACAAGCTGCCCAAAATAACCTCGGACGGTGGCACACGTATGGTGCACCGCTGCAACAACTCCGCACCCGAGGCCTCAAATCGAAATTCCGCCTCGACAAAAGTGATTTTCTTGTCGATTTATGGGGGTATGAAGCCAGGTAATGAATTCCGACTACTTTGAAAAAATGGTGCACAAGCTGCCCAAGACAGCCTAGGACGGTGGCACACGTATGGTGCACCGCTTCCACAACTCCGCACCCGAGGCCTCAAATCGAAATTCCGACTCGACAAAAGTGATTTTTTTGTCGATTTTTGGGGGGTATGCAGGCCGATAATGAATTCCGACAACTTTGAAAAAATGGTGGACAAGCTGCCCAAAACAACCTAGGACGCTGGCACACGTATGGTGCACCGCTGCAACAACTCCGCACCCGAGGCCTCAAATCGAAATTCCGCCTCGACAAAAGTGATTTTTTTGTCGATTTATGGGGGTATGCAGGCAGGTAATGAATTCCGACAACTTTGAAAAAATGGTGCACAAGCTGCCCAAAACAACCTAGGACGGTGGCACACGTATGGTGCACCGCTGCAACAACTCCGCACCCGAGGCCTCAAATTGAAATTCCGACTCGACAAAAGTGATTTTTTTTGTCGATTTATTGGGGTATGCAGGCAGGTAATGAATTCCGACAACTTTGAAAAAAAGGTGCACAAGCTGCCCAAAACAACCTCGGACGGTGGCACACGTATGGTGCACCGCTGCAACAACTCCGCACCCGAGGCCTCAAATCGAAATTCCGCCTCGATAAAAGTGATTTTCTTGTCGATTTATGGGGGTATGAAGGCAGGTAATGAATTCCGACTACTTTGAAAAAATGGTGCACAAGCTGTCCAAGACATCCTAGGACGGTGGCACACGTATGGTGCACCGCTTCAACAACTCCGCACCCGAGGCCTCAAATCGAAATTCCGACTCGACAAAAGTGATTTTTTTGTCGATTTTTGGGGGGTATGCAGGCCGATAATGAATTCCGACAACTTTGAAAAAATGGTGCACAAGCTGCCCAAAACAACCTAGGACGCTGGCACACGTATGGTGCACCGCTGCAACAACTCCGCACCCGAGGCCTCAAATCGAAATTCCCCTTTAGTTGAAGCGGTGCACCATACTTGTGCCATCGTCCTAGGCTGTCTAGGGCAGCTTGTGCACCATTTTTTCAAAGTAGTTGGAATTCATTACCTGCCTGCATACCCCCCAAAAATCGACAAAAAAATCACTTTTGTCGAGTCAGAATTTCGATTTGAGGCCTCGGGTGCGGAGTTGTTGCAGCGGTGCACCATACGTGTGCCACCGTCCTAGGTTGTTTTGGGCAGCTTGTGCACCATTTTTTCAAAGTTGTCAGAATTCATTACCGGCCTGCATACCCCCCAAAAATCGACAAAAAAATCACTTTTGTCGAGTCGGAATTTTGATTTGAGGCCTCGGGTGCGGAGTTGTTGCAGCGGTTCACCATACGTGTGCCACCGTCCTAGGTTGTTTTGGGCAGCTTGTGCACCATTTTTTCAAAGTTGTTGGAATTCATTACCTGCCTGCATACCCCCATAAATCGACAAAAAATCACTTTAGTTGAGGCGGAATTTCGATTTGAGGCCTCGGGTGGAGAGTTGTTGCAGCGGTGCACCATACGTGTGCCAGCGTCCTAGGTTGTTTTGGGCAGCTTGTGCACCATTTTTTCAAAGTTGTCGGATTCATTACCGGCCTACATACCCCAAAAATCGACTAAAAAATCACTTTTGTCGAGTCGGAATTTCAATTTGAGGCCTCGGGTGCGGAGTTGCTGAAGCGGTGCACCATACTTGTGCCACCGTCCTAGGCTGTCTAGGGCAGCTTGTGCACCATTTTTTCAAAGTAGTTGGAATTCATTACCTGACTTCATACCCCCATAAATCGACAAAAAAATCACTTTTGTCGAGGCGGAATTTCGATTTGAGGCCTCGGGTGCGGAGTTGTTCCAGCGGTGCACCATACGTGTGTTAGCGTCCTAGGTTGTTTTGGGCAGCTTGTGCACCATTTTTTCAGAGTTGTCGGAATTCATTACCAGCCTGCATACCCCAAAAATCGACAAAAAAATCAGTTTTGTCGAGTCGTAATTTCGATTTGAGGCCTCGGGTGCGGAGTTGTTGAAGCGGTGCACCATACTTGTGCCATCGTCCTAGGCTGTCTAGGGCAGCTTGTGCACCATTTTTTCAAAGTAGTTTGAATTCATTACCTGCCTGCATACCCCCCAAAAATCGACAAAAAAATCACTTTTGTCGAGTCGGAATTTCGATTTGAGGCCTCGGGTGCGGAGTTGTTGCAGCGGTGCACCATACGTGTGCCACCGTTCTAGGTTGTTTTGGGCAGCTTGTGCACCATTTTTTCAAAGTTGTCAGAATTCATTACCTGCCTGCATACCCCCATAAATCGACAAAAAAAATCACTTTTGTCGAGGCGGAATTTCGATTTGAGGCCTCGGGTGCGGAGTTGTTGCAGCGGTGCACCATACGTGTGCCAGCGTCCTAGGTTGTTTTGGGCAGCTTGTGCACCATTTTTTCAAAGTTGTCGGAATTCATTAGCTGCCTGCATACCCCAATAAATCGACAAAAAAAATCACTTTTGTCGAGTCGGAATTTCGATTTGAGGCCTCGGGTGCGGAGTTGTTGAAGCGGTGCACCATACTTGTGCCATCGTCCTAGGCTGTCTAGGGCAACTTGTGCACCATTTTTTCAAAGTAGTTGGAATTCATTACCTGCCTGCATACCCCCCAAAAATCGACAAAAAAATCACTTTTGTCGAGTCAGAATTTCGATTTGAGGCCTCGGGTGCGGAGTTGTTGCAGCGGTGCACCATATGTGTGCCACCGTCCTAGGTTGTTTTGGGCAGCTTGTGCACCATTTTTTCAAAGTTGTCGGAATTCATTACCGGCCTGCATACCCCCCAAAAATCGACAAAAAAATCACTTTTGTCGAGTCGGAATTTCAATTTGAGGCCTCGGGTGCGGAGTTGTTGCAGTGGTGCACCATACGTTTGCCACCGTCCTAAGTTGTTTTGGGCAGCTTGTGCACCATTTTTTCAAAGTTGTCGGAATTCATTGCCTGCCTGCATACCCCCGTAAATCGGCAAAAAAATCACTTTTGTCGAGGCGGAATTTTGATTTGAGGCCTCGGGTGCGGAGTTGTTGCAGCGGTGCACCATACGTGTGCCACCGTCCTAGGTTGTTTTGGGCAGCTTGAGCACCATTTTTCAAAGTTGTCGAAATTCATTACCTGCCTGCATACCCCCATAAATCGACAAAAAAATCACTTTTGTCGAGGCGGAATTTCGATTTGAGGCGTCGGGTGCGGAGTTGTTGCAGCGGTGCACCATACGTGTGCCAGCGTCCTTGGTTGTTTTGGGCAGCTTGTGGACCATTTTTTCAGAGTTGTCGGAATTCATTACCAGCCTGCATACCCCAAAAATCGACAAAAAAATCACTTTTGTCGAGTCGGAATTTCGATTTGAGGCCTCGGGTGCGGAGTTGTTGCAGCGGTGCACCATACGTGTGCCACCGTCCTAGGTTGTTTTGGGCAGCTTGTGCACCATTTTTTCAAAGTTGTCGGAATTCATTACCGGCCTGCATACCCCCCAAAAATCGACAAAAAAATCACTTTTGTCGAGTCGGAATTTCGATTTGAGGCCTCGGGTGCGGAGTTGTTGCAGCGGTGCACCATACGTGTGCCACCGTCCTAGGTTGTTTTGGGCAGCTTGTGCACCATTTTTTCAAAGTTGTCGGAATTCATTACCTGCCTGCATACCCCCATAAATCGACAAAAAAATCACTTTTGTCGAGGCGGAATTTCGATTTGAGGCCTCGGGTGCGGAGTTGTTTCAGCGGTGCACCATACGTGTGCCAGCGTCCTAGGTTGTTTTGGGCAGCTTGTGCACCATTTTTTCAAAGTTGTCGGAATTCATTATCGGCCTGCATACCCCCCACAAATCGACAAAAAAATCACTTTTGTCGAGTCGGAATTTCGATTTGAGGCCTCGGGTGCGGAGTTGTTGAAGCGGTGCACCATACGTGTGCCACCGTCCTAGGTTGTCTTGGGCAGCTTGTGCACCATTTTTTCAAAGTTGTCGGAATTCATTACCTGCCTGCATACCCCCATAAATCGACAAAAAAATCACTTTTGTCGAGGCGGAATTTCGATGTGAGGCCTCGAGTGCGGAGTTGTTGCAGCGGTGCACCATACGTGTGCCACCGTCCTAGGTTGTTTTGGGCAGCTTGTGCACCATTTTTTCAAAGTTGTCAGAATTCATTACCTGCCTGCATACCCCCATTAATCGACAAAAAAATCACTTTTGTCGAGGCGGAATTTCAATTTGAGGCCTCGGGTGCGGAGTTGTTGCAGCGGTGCACCATACATGTGCCAGCGTCCTAGGTTGTTTTGGGCAGCTTGTGCACCATTTTTTCAAAGTTGTCGGAATTCATTAGCTGCCTGCATACCCCAATAAATCGACAAAAAAAATCACTTTTGTCGAGTCGGAATTTCGATTTGAGGCCTCGGGTGTGGAGTTGTTGCAGCAGTGCACCATACGTGTGCCACCGTCCTAGGTTGTTTTGGGCAGCTTGTGCACCATTTTTTCAAAGTTGTCGGAATTCATTACCGGCCTGCATACCCCCCAAAAATCGACAAAAAAATCACTTTAGTCGAGTCGGAATTTCGATTTAAGGCCTCGGGTGCGGAGTTGTTGCAGCGGTGCACCATACTTGTGCCACTGTCCTAGGTTGTTTTGGGCAGCTTGTGCACCATTTTTTCAAAGTTGTTGGAATTCATTACCTGCCTGCATACCAACATAAATCGACAAAAAAATCACTTTTGTCGAGTCGGAATTTCGATTTGAGGCCTCGGGTGCGGAGTTGTTGAAGCGGTGCACCATAATTGTGCCATCGTCCTAGGCTGTCTAGGGCAGCTTGTGCACCATTTTTTCAAAGTAGTTGGAATTCATTACCTGCCTGCATACCCCCCATAAATCGACAAAAAAATCACTTTTGTCGAGGCGGAATTTCGATGTGAGGCCTCGAGTGCGGAGTTGTTGCAGCGGTGCACCATACGTGTGCCATCGTCCTAGGTTGTTTTGGGCAGCTTGTGCACCATTTTTTCAAAGTTGTCAGAATTCATTACCTGCCTGCATACCCCCATTAATCGACAAAAAAATCACTTTTGTCGAGGCGGAATTTCAATTTGAGGCCTCGGGTGCGGAGTTGTTGCAGCGGTGCACCATACATGTGCCGACTCGACAAAAGTGATTTTTTTGTCGATTTTTGGGGGGTATGCAGGCCGGTAATGAATTCCGACAACTTTGAAAAAATGGTGCACAAGCTGCCCAAAACAACCTAGGACGGTGGCACACGTATGGTGCACCGCTGCAACAACTCCGCACCCGAGGCCTCAAATCGAAATTCCGACTCGACAAAAGTGATTTTTTTGTCGATTTTTGGGGTATGCAGGTAGGTAATGAATTCCGACAACTTTGAAAAATGGTGCACCGCTGCAACAACTCCGCACCCGAGGCCTCAAATTGAAATTCCGACTCGACAAAAGTGATTTTTTTTGTCGATTTATTGGGGTATGCAGGCATGTAATGAATTCCGACAACTTTGAAAAAAACGTGCACAAGCTGCCCAAAATAACCTCGGACGGTGGCACACGTATGGTGCACCGCTGCAACAACTCCGCACCCGAGGCCTCAAATCGAAATTCCGCCTCGACAAAAGTGATTTTCTTGTCGATTTATGGGGGTATGAAGCCAGGTAATGAATTCCGACTACTTTGAAAAAATGGTGCACAAGCTGCCCAAGACAGCCTAGGACGGTGGCACACGTATGGTGCACCGCTTCCACAACTCCGCACCCGAGGCCTCAAATCGAAATTCCGACTCGACAAAAGTGATTTTATTGTCGATTTTTGGGGGGTATGCAGGCCGATAATGAATTCCGACAACTTTGAAAAAATGGTGCACAAGCTGCCCAAAACAACCTAGGACGCTGGCACACGTATGGTGCACCGCTGCAACAACTCCGCACCCGAGGCCTCAAATCGAAATTCCGCCTCGACAAAAGTGATTTTTTTGTCGATTTATGGGGGTATGCAGGCAGGTAATGAATTCCGACAACTTTGAAAAAATGGTGCACAAGCTGCCCAAAACAACCTAGGACGGTGGCACACGTATGGTGCACCGCTGCAACAACTCCGCACCCGAGGCCTCAAATTGAAATTCCGACTCGACAAAAGTGATTTTTTTTGTCGATTTATTGGGGTATGCAGGCAGGTAATGAATTCCGACAACTTTGAAAAAAAGGTGCACAAGCTGCCCAAAACAACCTCGGACGGTGGCACACGTATGGTGCACCGCTGCAACAACTCCGCACCCGAGGCCTCAAATCGAAATTCCGCCTCGATAAAAGTGATTTTCTTGTCGATTTATGGGGGTATGAAGGCAGGTAATGAATTCCGACTACTTTGAAAAAATGGTGCACAAGCTGTCCAAGACATCCTAGGACGGTGGCACACGTATGGTGCACCGCTTCAACAACTCCGCACCCGAGGCCTCAAATCGAAATTCCGACTCGACAAAAGTGATTTTTTTGTCGATTTTTGGGGGGTATGCAGGCCGATAATGAATTCCGACAACTTTGAAAAAATGGTGCACAAGCTGCCCAAAACAACCTAGGACGCTGGCACACGTATGGTGCACCGCTGCAACAACTCCGCACCCGAGGCCTCAAATCGAAATTCCCCTTTAGTTGAAGCGGTGCACCATACTTGTGCCATCGTCCTAGGCTGTCTAGGGCAGCTTGTGCACCATTTTTTCAAAGTAGTTGGAATTCATTACCTGCCTGCATACCCCCCAAAAATCGACAAAAAAATCACTTTTGTCGAGTCAGAATTTCGATTTGAGGCCTCGGGTGCGGAGTTGTTGCAGCGGTGCACCATACGTGTGCCACCGTCCTAGGTTGTTTTGGGCAGCTTGTGCACCATTTTTTCAAAGTTGTCAGAATTCATTACCGGCCTGCATACCCCCCAAAAATCGACAAAAAAATCACTTTTGTCGAGTCGGAATTTTGATTTGAGGCCTCGGGTGCGGAGTTGTTGCAGCGGTTCACCATACGTGTGCCACCGTCCTAGGTTGTTTTGGGCAGCTTGTGCACCATTTTTTCAAAGTTGTTGGAATTCATTACCTGCCTGCATACCCCCATAAATCGACAAAAAATCACTTTAGTTGAGGCGGAATTTCGATTTGAGGCCTCGGGTGGAGAGTTGTTGCAGCGGTGCACCATACGTGTGCCAGCGTCCTAGGTTGTTTTGGGCAGCTTGTGCACCATTTTTTCAAAGTTGTCGGATTCATTACCGGCCTACATACCCCAAAAATCGACTAAAAAATCACTTTTGTCGAGTCGGAATTTCAATTTGAGGCCTCGGGTGCGGAGTTGCTGAAGCGGTGCACCATACTTGTGCCACCGTCCTAGGCTGTCTAGGGCAGCTTGTGCACCATTTTTTCAAAGTAGTTGGAATTCATTACCTGACTTCATACCCCCATAAATCGACAAAAAAATCACTTTTGTCGAGGCGGAATTTCGATTTGAGGCCTCGGGTGCGGAGTTGTTCCAGCGGTGCACCATACGTGTGTTAGCGTCCTAGGTTGTTTTGGGCAGCTTGTGCACCATTTTTTCAGAGTTGTCGGAATTCATTACCAGCCTGCATACCCCAAAAATCGACAAAAAAATCAGTTTTGTCGAGTCGTAATTTCGATTTGAGGCCTCGGGTGCGGAGTTGTTGAAGCGGTGCACCATACTTGTGCCATCGTCCTAGGCTGTCTAGGGCAGCTTGTGCACCATTTTTTCAAAGTAGTTTGAATTCATTACCTGCCTGCATACCCCCCAAAAATCGACAAAAAAATCACTTTTGTCGAGTCGGAATTTCGATTTGAGGCCTCGGGTGCGGAGTTGTTGCAGCGGTGCACCATACGTGTGCCACCGTTCTAGGTTGTTTTGGGCAGCTTGTGCACCATTTTTTCAAAGTTGTCAGAATTCATTACCTGCCTGCATACCCCCATAAATCGACAAAAAAAATCACTTTTGTCGAGGCGGAATTTCGATTTGAGGCCTCGGGTGCGGAGTTGTTGCAGCGGTGCACCATACGTGTGCCAGCGTCCTAGGTTGTTTTGGGCAGCTTGTGCACCATTTTTTCAAAGTTGTCGGAATTCATTAGCTGCCTGCATACCCCAATAAATCGACAAAAAAAATCACTTTTGTCGAGTCGGAATTTCGATTTGAGGCCTCGGGTGCGGAGTTGTTGAAGCGGTGCACCATACTTGTGCCATCGTCCTAGGCTGTCTAGGGCAACTTGTGCACCATTTTTTCAAAGTAGTTGGAATTCATTACCTGCCTGCATACCCCCCAAAAATCGACAAAAAAATCACTTTTGTCGAGTCAGAATTTCGATTTGAGGCCTCGGGTGCGGAGTTGTTGCAGCGGTGCACCATATGTGTGCCACCGTCCTAGGTTGTTTTGGGCAGCTTGTGCACCATTTTTTCAAAGTTGTCGGAATTCATTACCGGCCTGCATACCCCCCAAAAATCGACAAAAAAATCACTTTTGTCGAGTCGGAATTTCAATTTGAGGCCTCGGGTGCGGAGTTGTTGCAGTGGTGCACCATACGTTTGCCACCGTCCTAAGTTGTTTTGGGCAGCTTGTGCACCATTTTTTCAAAGTTGTCGGAATTCATTGCCTGCCTGCATACCCCCGTAAATCGGCAAAAAAATCACTTTTGTCGAGGCGGAATTTTGATTTGAGGCCTCGGGTGCGGAGTTGTTGCAGCGGTGCACCATACGTGTGCCACCGTCCTAGGTTGTTTTGGGCAGCTTGTGCACCATTTTTCAAAGTTGTCGAAATTCATTACCTGCCTGCATACCCCCATAAATCGACAAAAAAATCACTTTTGTCGAGGCGGAATTTCGATTTGAGGCGTCGGGTGCGGAGTTGTTGCAGCGGTGCACCATACGTGTGCCAGCGTCCTTGGTTGTTTTGGGCAGCTTGTGGACCATTTTTTCAGAGTTGTCGGAATTCATTACCAGCCTGCATACCCCAAAAATCGACAAAAAAATCACTTTTGTCGAGTCGGAATTTCGATTTGAGGCCTCGGGTGCGGAGTTGTTGCAGCGGTGCACCATACGTGTGCCACCGTCCTAGGTTGTTTTGGGCAGCTTGTGCACCATTTTTTCAAAGTTGTCGGAATTCATTACCGGCCTGCATACCCCCCAAAAATCGACAAAAAAATCACTTTTGTCGAGTCGGAATTTCGATTTGAGGCCTCGGGTGCGGAGTTGTTGCAGCGGTGCACCATACGTGTGCCACCGTCCTAGGTTGTTTTGGGCAGCTTGTGCACCATTTTTTCAAAGTTGTCGGAATTCATTACCTGCCTGCATACCCCCATAAATCGACAAAAAAATCACTTTTGTCGAGGCGGAATTTCGATTTGAGGCCTCGGGTGCGGAGTTGTTTCAGCGGTGCACCATACGTGTGCCAGCGTCCTAGGTTGTTTTGGGCAGCTTGTGCACCATTTTTTCAAAGTTGTCGGAATTCATTATCGGCTGCATACCCCCCACAAATCGACAAAAAAATCACTTTTGTCGAGTCGGAATTTCGATTTGAGGCCTCGGGTGCGGAGTTGTTGAAGCGGTGCACCATACGTGTGCCACCGTCCTAGGCTGTCTTGGGCAGCTTGTGCACCATTTTTTCAAAGTAGTCGGAATTCATTACCTGCCTTCATACCCCCATAAATCGACAAAAAAATCACTTTTGTCGAGGCGGAATTTCGATTTGAGGCCTCGGGTGCGGAGTTGTTGCAGCGGTGCACCATACGTGTGCCACCGTCCGAGGTTGTTTTGGGCAGCTTGTGCACCTTTTTTTCAAAGTTGTCGGAATTCATTACCTGCCTGCATACCCCAATAAATCGACAAAAAAAATCACTTTTGTCGAGTCGGAATTTCAATTTGAGGCCTCGGGTGCGGAGTTGTTGCAGCGGTGCACCATACTTGTGCCACCGTCCTAGGCTGTCTAGGGCAGCTTGTGCACCATTTTTTCAAAATAGTTTGAATTCATTACCTGCCTGCATACCCCACAAAAATCGACAAAAAAATCACTTTTGTCGAGTCGGAATTTCGATTTGAGGCCTCGAGTGCGGAGTTGTTGCAGCGGTGCACCATACGTGTGCCACCGTCCTAGGTTGTTTTGGGCAGCTTGTGCACCATTTTTTCAAAGTTGTCAGAATTCATTACCTGCCTGCATACCCCCATAAATCGACAAAAAAATCACTTTTGTCGAGGCGGAATTTCGATTTGAGGACTCGGGTGCGGAGTTGTTGCAGCGGTGCACCATACGTGTGCCACCGTCCTAGGTTGTTTTGGGCAGCTTGTGCACCATTTTTCAAAGTTGTCGAAATTCATTACCTGCCTGCATACCCCCATAAATCGACAAAAAAATCACTTTTGTCGAGGCGGAATTTCGATTTGAGGCGTCGGGTGCGGAGTTGTTGCAGCGGTGCACCATACGTGTTCCAGCGTCCTAGGTTGTTTTGGGCAGCTTGTGGACCATTTTTTCAGAGTTGTCGGAATTCATTACCAGCCTGCATACCCCAAAAATCGACAAAAAAATCACTTTTGTCGAGTCGGAATTTCGATTTGAGGCCTCGGGTGCGGAGTTGTTGCAGCGGTGCACCATACGTGTGCCACCGTCCTAGGTTGTTTTGGGCAGCTTGTGCACCATTTTTTCAAAGTTGTCGGAATTCATTACCGGCCTGCATACCCCCCAAAAATCGACAAAAAAATCACTTTTGTCGAGTCGGAATTTCGATTTGAGGCCTCGGGTGCGGAGTTGTTGCAGCGGTGCACCATACGTGTGCCACCGTCCTAGGTTGTTTTGGGCAGCTTGTGCACCATTTTTTCAAAGTTGTCGGAATTCATTACCTGCCTGCATACCCCCATAAATCGACAAAAAAATCACTTTTGTCGAGGCGGAATTTCGATTTGAGGCCTCGGGTGCGGAGTTGTTGCAGCGGTGCACCATACGTGTGCCAGCGTCCTAGGTTGTTTTGGGCAGCTTGTGCACCATTTTTTCAAAGTTGTCGGAATTCATTATCGGCCTGCATACCCCCCACAAATCGACAAAAAAATCACTTTTGTCGAGTCGGAATTTCGATTTGAGGCCTCGGGTGCGGAGTTGTTGAAGCGGTGCACCATACGTGTGCCACCGTCCTAGGCTGTCTTGGGCAGCTTGTGCACCATTTTTTCAAAGTAGTCGGAATTCATTACCTGCCTTCATACCCCCATAAATCGACAAAAAAATCACTTTTGTCGAGGCGGAATTTCGATTTGAGGCCTCGGGTGCGGAGTTGTTGCAGCGGTGCACCATACGTGTGCCACCGTCCGAGGTTGTTTTGGGCAGCTTGTGCACCTTTTTTTCAAAGTTGTCGGAATTCATTACCTGCCTGCATACCCCAATAAATCGACAAAAAAAATCACTTTTGTCGAGTCGGAATTTCAATTTGAGGCCTCGGGTGCGGAGTTGTTGCAGCGGTGCACCATACTTGTGCCACCGTCCTAGGCTGTCTAGGGCAGCTTGTGCACCATTTTTTCAAAATAGTTTGAATTCATTACCTGCCTGCATACCCCCCAAAAATCGACAAAAAAATCACTTTTGTCGAGTCGGAATTTCGATTTGAGGCCTCGAGTGCGGAGTTGTTGCAGCGGTGCACCATACGTGTGCCACCGTCCTAGGTTGTTTTGGGCAGCTTGTGCACCATTTTTTCAAAGTTGTCAGAATTCATTACCTGCCTGCATACCCCCATAAATCGACAAAAAAATCACTTTTGTCGAGGCGGAATTTCGATTTGAGGCCTCGGGTGCGGAGTTGTTGCAGCGGTGCACCATACGTGTGCCAGCGTCCTAGGTTGTTTTGGGCAGCTTGGGCACCATTTTTTCAAAGTTGTCGGAATTCATTAGCTGCCTGCATACCCCAATAAATCGACAAAAAAAATCACTTTTGTCGAGTCGGAATTTCGATTTGAGGCCTCGGGTGCGGAGTTGTTGAAGCGGTGCACCATACTTGTGCCATCGTCCTAGGCTGTCTAGGGCAGCTTGTGCACCATTTTTTCAAAGTAGTTGGAATTCATTACCTGCCTGCATACCCCCCAAAAATCGACAAAAAAATCACTTTTGTCGAGTCAGAATTTCGATTTGAGGCCTCGGGTGCGGAGTTGTTGCAGCGGTGCACCATACGTGTGCCACCGTCCTAGGTTGTTTTGGGCAGCTTGTGCACCATTTTTTCAAAGTTGTCAGAATTCATTACCGGCTTGCATACCCCCCAAAAATCGACAAAAAAATCACTTTTGTCGAGTCGGAATTTTGATTTGAGGCCTCGGGTGCGGAGTTGTTGCAGCGGTTCACCATACGTGTGCCACCGTCCTATGTTGTTTTGGGCAGCGTGTGCACCATTTTTTCAAAGTTGTCGGAATTCATTACCTGCCTGCATACCCCCATAAATCGACAAAAAAATCACTTTTGTCGAGGCGGAATTTCGATTTGAGGACTCGGGTGCGGAGTTGTTGCAGCGGTGCACCATACGTGTGCCAGCGTCCTAGGTTGTTTTGGGCAGCTTGTGCACCATTTTTTCAAAGTTGTCGGAATTCATTATCGGCCTGCATAACCCCCAAAAATCGACAAAAAAATCACTTTTGTCGAGTCGGAATTTCGATTTGAGGCCTCGGGTGCGGAGTTGTTGAAGCGGTGCACCATACGTGTGCCACCGTCCTAGGCTGTCTTCGGCAGCTTGTGCACCATTTTTTAAAAGTAGTCGGAATTCATTACCTGCCTTCATACCCCCATAAATCGACAAAAAAATCACTTTTGTCGAGGCGGAATTTCGATTTGAGGCCTCGGGTGCGGAGTTGTTGCAGCGGTGCACCATACGTGTGCCACCGTCCGAGGTTGTTTTGGGCAGCTTGTGCACCATTTTTTCAAAGTTGTCGGAATTCATTAGCTGCCTGCATACCCAAATAAATCGACAAAAAAAATCACTTTTGTCGAGTCGGAATTTCGATTTGAGGCCTCGGGTGCGGAGTTGTTGAAGCGGTGCACCATACTTGTGCCATCGTCCTAGGCTGTCTAGGGCAGCTTGTGCACCATTTTTTCAAAGTAGTTGGAATTCATTACCTGCCTGCATACCCCCCAAAAATCGACAAACAAATCACTTTTGTCGAGTCGGAATTTCGATTTGAGGCCTCGGGTGCGGAGTTGTTGCAGCGGTGCACCATACGTGTGCCACCGTCCTAGGTTGTTTTGGGCAGCTTGTGCACCATTTTTTCAAAGTTGTCAGAATTCATTACCGGCCTGCATACCCCCCAAAAATCGACAAAAAAATCACTTTTGTCGAGTCGGAATTTTGATTTGAGGCCTCGGGTGCGGAGTTGTTGCAGCGGTTCACCATACGTGTGCCACCGTCCTAGGTTGTTTTGGGCAGCTTGTGCACCATTTTTTCAAAGTTGTCGGAATTCATTACCTGCCTGCATACCCCCATAAATCGACAAAAAAATCACTTTTGTCGAGGCGGAATTTCGATTTGAGGACTCGGGTGCGGAGTTGTTGCAGCGGTGCACCATACGTGTGCCACCGTCCTAGGTTGTTTTGGGCAGCTTGTGCACCATTTTTTCAAAGTTGTCGGAATTCATTATCGGCCTGCATACCCCCCAAAAATCGACAAAAAAATCACTTTTGTCGAGTCGGAATTTCGATTTGAGGCCTCGGGTGCGGAGTTGTTGAAGCGGTGCACCATACGTGTGCCACCGTCCTAGGCTGTCTTGGGCAGCTTGTGCACCATTTTTTCAAAGTAGTCGGAATTCATTACCTGCCTTCATACCCCTATAAATCGACAAAAAAATCACTTTTGTCGAGGCGGAATTTCGATTTGAGGCCTCGGGTGCGGAGTTGTTGCAGCGGTGCACCATACGTGTGCCACCGTCCGAGGTTGTTTTGGGCAGCTTGTGCACCTTTTTTTCAAAGTTATCGGAATTCATTACCTGCCTGCATACCCCAATAAATCGACAAAAAAAATCACTTTTGTCGAGTCGGAATTTCAATTTGAGGCCTCGGGTGCGGAGTTGTTGCAGCGGTGCACCATACGTGTGCCACCGTCCTAGGTTGTTTTGGGCAGCTTGTGCACCATTTTTTCAAAGTTGTCGGAATTCATTACCTGCCTGCATACCCCCATAAATCGACAAAAAAATCACTTTAGTTGAGGCGGAATTTCAATTTGAGGCCTCGGGTGGGGAGTTGTTGCAGCGGTGCACCATACGTGTGCCAGCGTCCTAGGTTGTTTTGGGCAGCTTGTGCACCATTTTTTCAAAGTTGTCGGATTCATTACCGGCCTACATACCCCAAAAATCGACAAAAAAATCACTTTTGTCGAGTCGGAATTTCGATTTGAGGCCTCGGGTGCGGAGTTGCTGAAGCGGTGCACCATACTTGTGCCACCGTCCTAGGCTGTCTAGGGCAGCTTGTGCACCATTTTTTCAAAGTAGTTGGAATTCATTACCTGCCTTCATACCCCCATAAATCGACAAAAAAATCACTTTTGTCGAGTCGGAATTTCGATTTAAGGCCTCGAGTGCGGAGTTGTTGCAGCGGTGCACCATACGTGTGCCACCGTCCTAGGTTGTTTTGGGCAGCTTGTGCACCATTTTTTCAAAGTTGTCAGAATTCATTACCTGCCTGCATACCCCCATAAATCGACAAAAAAATCACTTTTGTCGAGGCGGAATTTCGATTTGAGGCCTCGGGTGCGGAATTGTTGCAGCGGTGCACCATACGTGTGCCAGCGTCCTAGGTTGTTTTGGGCAGCTTGTGCACCATTTTTTCAAAGTTGTCGGAATTCATTATCGGCCTGCATACCGCCCAAAAATCGACAAAAAATTCACTTTTGTCGAGGCGGAATTTCGATTTGAGGCCTCGGGTGCGGAGTTGTTGCAGCGGTGCACCATACGTGTGCCACCGTCCGAGGTTGTTTTGGGCAGCTTGTGCACCTTTTTTTCAAAGTTGTCGGAATTCATTACCTGCCTGCATACCCCCATAAATCGACAAAAAAAATCACTTTTGTCGAGTCGGAATTTCAATATGAGGCCTCGGGTGCAGAGTTGTTGCAGCGGTGCACCATACGTGTGCCACTGTCCTAGGTTGTTTTGGGCAGCTTGTGCACCATTTTTTCAAAGTTGTCGGATTCATTACTGGCCTACATACCCCAAAAATCGACAAAAAAATCACTTTTGTCGAGTCGGAATTTCAATTTGAGGCCTCGGGTGCGGAGTTGCTGAAGCGGTGCACCATACTTGTGCCACCGTCCTAGGCTGTCTAGGGCAGCTTGTGCACCATTTTTTCAGAGTTGTCGGAATTCATTACCAGCCTGCATACCCCAAAAATCGACAAAAAAATCACTTTTGTCGAGTCGGAATTTCGATTTGAGGCCTCGGGTGCGGAGTTGTTGCAGCGGTGCACCATACGTGTGCCACCGTCCTAGGCTGTCTTGGGCAGCTTGTGCACCATTTTTTCAAAGTAGTCGGAATTCATTACCTGCCTTCATACCCCCATAAATCGACAAAAAAATCACTTTTGTCGAGGCGGAATTGCGATTTGAGGCCTCGGGTGCGGAGTTGTTGCAGCGGTGCACCATACGTGTGCCACCGTCCTAGGTTGTTTTGGGCAGCTTGTGCACCATTTTTCAAAGTTGTCGGAATTCATTACCTGCCTGCATACCCCCATAAATCGACAAAAAAATCACTTTTGTCGAGGCGGAATTTCGATTTGAGGCCTCGGGTGCGGAGTTGTTGCAGCGGTGCACCATACGTGTGCCAGCGTCCTAGGTTGTTTTGGGCAGCTTGTGCACCATTTTTTCATAGTTGTCGGAATTCATTACCAGCCTGCATACCCCAAAAATCGACAAAAAAATCACTTTTGTCGAGTCGGAATTTCGATTTGAGGCCTCGGGTGCGGAGTTGTTGAAGCGGTGCACCATACTTGTGCCATCGTCCTAGGCTGTCTAGGGCAGCTTGTGCACCATTTTTTCAAAGTAGTTGGAATTCATTACGTGCCTGCATACCCCCCAAAAATCGACAAAAAAATCACTTTTGTCGAGTCAGAATTTCGATTTGAGGCCTCGAGTGCGGAGTTGTTGCAGCGGTGCACCATACGTGTGCCACCGTCCTAGGTTGTTTTGGGCAGCTTGTGCACCATTTTTTCAAAGTTTTCGGAATTCATTACCGGCCTGCATACCCCCCAAAAATCGACAAAAAAATCACTTTTGTCGAGTCGGAATTTCAATTTGAGGCCTCGGGTGCGGAGTTGTTGAAGCGGTGCACCATACGTGTGCCACCGTCCTAGGCTGTCTTGGGCAGCTTGTGCACCATTTTTTCAAAGTAGTCGGAATTCATTACCTGCCTTCATACCACCATAAATCGACAAAAAAATCACTTTTGTCGAGGCGGAATTTCGATTTGAGGCCTCGGGTGCGGAGTTGTTGCAGCGGTGCACCATACGTGTGCCACCGTCCGAGGTTGTTTTGGGCAGCTTGTGCACCTTTTTTTCAAAGTTATCGGAATTCATTACCTGCCTGCATACCCCAATAAATCGACAAAAAAAATCACTTTTGTCGTGTCGGAATTTCAATTTGAGGCCTCGGGTGCGGAGTTGTTGCAGCGGTGCACCATACGTGTGCCACCGTCCTAGGTTGTTTTGGGCAGCTTGTGCACCATTTTTTCAAAGTTGTCAGAATTCATTACCTGCCTGCATACCCCCATAAATCGACAAAAAAATCACTTTTGTCGAGTCGGAATTTCGATTTGAGGCCTCGGGTGCGGAGTTGCTGAAGCGGTGCACCATACTTGTGCCACCGTCCTAGGCTGTCTAGGGCAGCTTGTGCACCATTTTTTCAAAGTAGTTGGAATTCATTACGTGCCTGCATACCCCCATAAATCGACGAAAAAATCACTTTTGTCGAGGCGGAATTTCGATTTGAGGCCTCGGGTGCGGAGTTGTTGCAGCGGTGCACCATACGTGTGCCAGCGTCCTAGGTTGTTTTGGGCAGCTTGTGCACCATTTTTTCAGAGTTGTCGGAATTCATTACCAGCCTGCATACCCCAAAAATCGACAAAAAAATCACTTTTGTCGATTCGGAATTTCGATTTGAGGCCTCGGGTGCGGATTTGTTGAAGCGGTGCACCATACTTGTGCCATCGTCCTAGGCTGTCTAGGACAGCTTGTGCACCATTTTTTCAAAGTAGTTGGAATTCATTACCTGCCTGCATACCCCCCAAAAATCGACAAAAAAATCACTTTTGTCGAGTCAGAATTTCGATTTGAGGCCTCGGGTGCGGAGTTGTTGCAGCGGTGCACCATACATGTGCCACCGTCCTAGGTTGTTTTGGGCAGCTTGTGCACCATTTTTTCAAAGTTGTCGGAATTCATTACCGGCCTGCATACCCCATAAAAATCGATAAAAAAATCACTTTTGTCGAGTCGGAATTTCGATTTGAGGCCTCGGGTGCGGAGTTGTTGCAGCGGTGCACCATACGTGTGCCACCGTCCTATGTTGTTTTGGGCAGCTTGTGCACCATTTTTTCAAAGTTGTCGGAATTCATTACCTGCCTGCATACCCCCATAAATCGACAAAAAAATCATTTTTGTCGAGGCGGAATTTCGATTTGAGGCCTCGGGTGCGGATTTGTTGCAGCGGTGCACCATACGTGTGCCAGCGTCCTAGGTTATTTTGGGCAGCTTGTGCACCATTTTTTCAAAGTTGTCGGAATTCATTACCGGCCTGCATACCCCCCAAAAATCGACAAAAAAATCACTTTTGTCGAGTCGGAATTTCGATTTGAGGCCTCGGGTGCGGAGTTGTTGAAGCGGTGCACCATACGTGTGCCACCGTCCTAGGCTGTCTTGGGCAGCTTGTGCACCATTTTTTCAAAGTAGTCGGAATTCATTACCTGCCTTCATACCCCCATAAATCACCAAAAAAATCACTTTTGTCGAGGCGGAATTGCGATTTGAGGCCTCGGGTGCGGAGTTGTTGCAGCGGTGCACCATACGTGTGCCACCGTCCTAGGTTGTTTTGGGCAGCTTGTGCACCATTTTTCAAAGTTGTCGGAATTCATTACCGGCCTGCATACCCCATAAAAATCGATAAAAAAATCACTTTTGTCGAGTCGGAATTTCGATTTGAGGCCTCGGGTGCGGAGTTGTTGCAGCGGTGCACCATACGTGTGCCACCGTCCTATGTTGTTTTGGGCAGCTTGTGCACCATTTTTTCAAAGTTGTCGGAATTCATTACCTGCCTGCATACCCCCATAAATCGACAAAAAAATCATTTTTGTCGAGGCGGAATTTCGATTTGAGGCCTCGGGTGCGGATTTGTTGCAGCGGTGCACCATACGTGTGCCAGCGTCCTAGGTTATTTTGGGCAGCTTGTGCACCATTTTTTCAAAGTTGTCGGAATTCATTACCGGCCTGCATACCCCCCAAAAATCGACAAAAAAATCACTTTTGTCGAGTCGGAATTTCGATTTGAGGCCTCGGGTGCGGAGTTGTTGAAGCGGTGCACCATACGTGTGCCACCGTCCTAGGCTGTCTTGGGCAGCTTGTGCACCATTTTTTCAAAGTAGTCGGAATTCATTACCTGCCTTCATACCCCCATAAATCACCAAAAAAATCACTTTTGTCGAGGCGGAATTTCGATTTGAGGCCTCGGGTGCGGAGTTGTTGCAGCGGTGCACCATACGTGTGCCAGCGTCCTAGGTTGTTTTGGGCAGCTTGTGCACCATTTTTTCAGAGTTGTCGGAATTCATTACCAGCCTGCATACCCCAAAAATCGACAAAAAAATCACTTTTGTCGATTCGGAATTTCGATTTGAGGCCTCGGGTGCGGATTTGTTGAAGCGGTGCACCATACTTGTGCCATCGTCCTAGGCTGTCTAGGACAGCTTGTGCACCATTTTTTCAAAGTAGTTGGAATTCATTACCTGCCTGCATACCCCCCAAAAATCGACAAAAAAATCACTTTTGTCGAGTCAGAATTTCGATTTGAGGCCTCGGGTGCGGAGTTGTTGCAGCGGTGCACCATACATGTGCCACCGTCCTAGGTTGTTTTGGGCAGCTTGTGCACCATTTTTTCAAAGTTGTCGGAATTCATTACCGGCCTGCATACCCCATAAAAATCGATAAAAAAATCACTTTTGTCGAGTCGGAATTTCGATTTGAGGCCTCGGGTGCGGAGTTGTTGCAGCGGTGCACCATACGTGTGCCACCGTCCTATGTTGTTTTGGGCAGCTTGTGCACCATTTTTTCAAAGTTGTCGGAATTCATTACCTGCCTGCATACCCCCATAAATCGACAAAAAAATCATTTTTGTCGAGGCGGAATTTCGATTTGAGGCCTCGGGTGCGGATTTGTTGCAGCGGTGCACCATACGTGTGCCAGCGTCCTAGGTTATTTTGGGCAGCTTGTGCACCATTTTTTCAAAGTTGTCGGAATTCATTACCGGCCTGCATACCCCCCAAAAATCGACAAAAAAATCAATTTTGTCGAGTCGGAATTTCGATTTGAGGCCTCGGGTGCGGAGTTGTTGAAGCGGTGCACCATACGTGTGCCACCGTCCTAGGCTGTCTTGGGCAGCTTGTGCACCATTTTTTCAAAGTAGTCGGAATTCATTACCTGCCTTCATACCCCCATAAATCACCAAAAAAATCACTTTTGTCGAGGCGGAATTGCGATTTGAGGCCTCGGGTGCGGAGTTGTTGCAGCGGTGCACCATACGTGTGCCACCGTCCTAGGTTGTTTTGGGCAGCTTGTGCACCATTTTTCAAAGTTGTCGGAATTCATTACCGGCCTGCATACCCCATAAAAATCGATAAAAAAATCACTTTTGTCGAGTCGGAATTTCGATTTGAGGCCTCGGGTGCGGAGTTGTTGCAGCGGTGCACCATACGTGTGCCACCGTCCTATGTTGTTTTGGGCAGCTTGTGCACCATTTTTTCAAAGTTGTCGGAATTCATTACCTGCCTGCATACCCCCATAAATCGACAAAAAAATCATTTTTGTCGAGGCGGAATTTCGATTTGAGGCCTCGGGTGCGGATTTGTTGCAGCGGTGCACCATACGTGTGCCAGCGTCCTAGGTTATTTTGGGCAGCTTGTGCACCATTTTTTCAAAGTTGTCGGAATTCATTACCGGCCTGCATACCCCCCAAAAATCGACAAAAAAATCACTTTTGTCGAGTCGGAATTTCGATTTGAGGCCTCGGGTGCGGAGTTGTTGAAGCGGTGCACCATACGTGTGCCACCGTCCTAGGCTGTCTTGGGCAGCTTGTGCACCATTTTTTCAAAGTAGTCGGAATTCATTACCTGCCTTCATACCCCCATAAATCACCAAAAAAATCACTTTTGTCGAGGCGGAATTTCGATTTGAGGCCTCGGGTGCGGAGTTGTTGCAGCGGTGCACCATACGTGTGCCAGCGTCCTAGGTTGTTTTGGGCAGCTTGTGCACCATTTTTTCAGAGTTGTCGGAATTCATTACCAGCCTGCATACCCCAAAAATCGACAAAAAAATCACTTTTGTCGATTCGGAATTTCGATTTGAGGCCTCGGGTGCGGATTTGTTGAAGCGGTGCACCATACTTGTGCCATCGTCCTAGGCTGTCTAGGACAGCTTGTGCACCATTTTTTCAAAGTAGTTGGAATTCATTACCTGCCTGCATACCCCCCAAAAATCGACAAAAAAATCACTTTTGTCGAGTCAGAATTTCGATTTGAGGCCTCGGGTGCGGAGTTGTTGCAGCGGTGCACCATACATGTGCCACCGTCCTAGGTTGTTTTGGGCAGCTTGTGCACCATTTTTTCAAAGTTGTCGGAATTCATTACCGGCCTGCATACCCCATAAAAATCGATAAAAAAATCACTTTTGTCGAGTCGGAATTTCGATTTGAGGCCTCGGGTGCGGAGTTGTTGCAGCGGTGCACCATACGTGTGCCACCGTCCTATGTTGTTTTGGGCAGCTTGTGCACCATTTTTTCAAAGTTGTCGGAATTCATTACCTGCCTGCATACCCCCATAAATCGACAAAAAAATCATTTTTGTCGAGGCGGAATTTCGATTTGAGGCCTCGGGTGCGGATTTGTTGCAGCGGTGCACCATACGTGTGCCAGCGTCCTAGGTTATTTTGGGCAGCTTGTGCACCATTTTTTCAAAGTTGTCGGAATTCATTACCGGCCTGCATACCCCCCAAAAATCGACAAAAAAATCACTTTTGTCGAGTCGGAATTTCGATTTGAGGCCTCGGGTGCGGAGTTGTTGAAGCGGTGCACCATACGTGTGCCACCGTCCTAGGCTGTCTTGGGCAGCTTGTGCACCATTTTTTCAAAGTAGTCGGAATTCATTACCTGCCTTCATACCCCCATAAATCACCAAAAAAATCACTTTTGTCGAGGCGGAATTGCGATTTGAGGCCTCGGGTGCGGAGTTGTTGCAGCGGTGCACCATACGTGTGCCACCGTCCTAGGTTGTTTTGGGCAGCTTGTGCACCATTTTTCAAAGTTGTCGGAATTCATTACCGGCCTGCATACCCCATAAAAATCGATAAAAAAATCACTTTTGTCGAGTCGGAATTTCGATTTGAGGCCTCGGATGCGGAGTTGTTGCAGCGGTGCACCATACGTGTGCCACCGTCCTATGTTGTTTTGGGCAGCTTGTGCACCATTTTTTCAAAGTTGTCGGAATTCATTACCTGCCTGCATACCCCCATAAATCGACAAAAAAATCATTTTTGTCGAGGCGGAATTTCGATTTGAGGCCTCGGGTGCGGATTTGTTGCAGCGGTGCACCATACGTGTGCCAGCGTCCTAGGTTATTTTGGGCAGCTTGTGCACCATTTTTTCAAAGTTGTCGGAATTCATTACCGGCCTGCATACCCCCCAAAAATCGACAAAAAAATCACTTTTGTCGAGTCGGAATTTCGATTTGAGGCCTCGGGTGCGGAGTTGTTGAAGCGGTGCACCATACGTGTGCCACCGTCCTAGGCTGTCTTGGGCAGCTTGTGCACCATTTTTTCAAAGTAGTCGGAATTCATTACCTGCCTTCATACCCCCATAAATCACCAAAAAAATCACTTTTGTCGAGGCGGAATTTCGATTTGAGGCCTCGGGTGCGGAGTTGTTGCAGCGGTGCACCATACGTGTGCCAGCGTCCTAGGTTGTTTTGGGCAGCTTGTGCACCATTTTTTCAGAGTTGTCGGAATTCATTACCAGCCTGCATACCCCAAAAATCGACAAAAAAATCACTTTTGTCGATTCGGAATTTCGATTTGAGGCCTCGGGTGCGGATTTGTTGAAGCGGTGCACCATACTTGTGCCATCGTCCTAGGCTGTCTAGGACAGCTTGTGCACCATTTTTTCAAAGTAGTTGGAATTCATTACCTGCCTGCATACCCCCCAAAAATCGACAAAAAAATCACTTTTGTCGAGTCAGAATTTCGATTTGAGGCCTCGGGTGCGGAGTTGTTGCAGCGGTGCACCATACATGTGCCACCGTCCTAGGTTGTTTTGGGCAGCTTGTGCACCATTTTTTCAAAGTTGTCGGAATTCATTACCGGCCTGCATACCCCATAAAAATCGATAAAAAAATCACTTTTGTCGAGTCGGAATTTCGATTTGAGGCCTCGGGTGCGGAGTTGTTGCAGCGGTGCACCATACGTGTGCCACCGTCCTATGTTGTTTTGGGCAGCTTGTGCACCATTTTTTCAAAGTTGTCGGAATTCATTACCTGCCTGCATACCCCCATAAATCGACAAAAAAATCATTTTTGTCGAGGCGGAATTTCGATTTGAGGCCTCGGGTGCGGATTTGTTGCAGCGGTGCACCATACGTGTGCCAGCGTCCTAGGTTATTTTGGGCAGCTTGTGCACCATTTTTTCAAAGTTGTCGGAATTCATTACCGGCCTGCATACCCCCCAAAAATCGACAAAAAAATCACTTTTGTCGAGTCGGAATTTCGATTTGAGGCCTCGGGTGCGGAGTTGTTGAAGCGGTGCACCATACGTGTGCCACCGTCCTAGGCTGTCTTGGGCAGCTTGTGCACCATTTTTTCAAAGTAGTCGGAATTCATTACCTGCCTTCATACCCCCATAAATCACCAAAAAAATCACTTTTGTCGAGGCGGAATTGCGATTTGAGGCCTCGGGTGCGGAGTTGTTGCAGCGGTGCACCATACGTGTGCCACCGTCCTAGGTTGTTTTGGGCAGCTTGTGCACCATTTTTCAAAGTTGTCGGAATTCATTACCGGCCTGCATACCCCATAAAAATCGATAAAAAAATCACTTTTGTCGAGTCGGAATTTCGATTTGAGGCCTCGGGTGCGGAGTTGTTGCAGCGGTGCACCATACGTGTGCCACCGTCCTAGGTTGTTTTGGGCAGCTTGTGCACCATTTTTCAAAGTTGTCGGAATTAATTACCTGCCTGCATACCCCCATAAATCGACGAAAAAATCACTTTTGTCGAGGCGGAATTTCGATTTGAGGCCTCGGGTGCGGAGTTGTTGCAGCGGTGCACCATACGTGTGCCAGCGTCCTAGGTTGTTTTGGGCAGCTTGTGCACCATTTTTTCAGAGTTGTCGGAATTCATTACCAGCCTGCATACCCCAAAAATCGACAAAAAAATCACTTTTGTCGATTCGGAATTTCGATTTGAGGCCTCGGGTGCGGATTTGTTGAAGCGGTGCACCATACTTGTGCCATCGTCCTAGGCTGTCTAGGACAGCTTGTGCACCATTTTTTCAAAGTAGTTGGAATTCATTACCTGCCTGCATACCCCCCAAAAATCGACAAAAAAATCACTTTTGTCGAGTCAGAATTTCGATTTGAGGCCTCGGGTGCGGAGTTGTTGCAGCGGTGCACCATACATGTGCCACCGTCCTAGGTTGTTTTGGGCAGCTTGTGCACCATTTTTTCAAAGTTGTCGGAATTCATTACCGGCCTGCATACCCCATAAAAATCGATAAAAAAATCACTTTTGTCGAGTCGGAATTTCGATTTGAGGCCTCGGGTGCGGAGTTGTTGCAGCGGTGCACCATACGTGTGCCACCGTCCTATGTTGTTTTGGGCAGCTTGTGCACCATTTTTTCAAAGTTGTCGGAATTCATTACCTGCCTGCATACCCCCATAAATCGACAAAAAAATCATTTTTGTCGAGGCGGAATTTCGATTTGAGGCCTCGGGTGCGGATTTGTTGCAGCGGTGCACCATACGTGTGCCAGCGTCCTAGGTTATTTTGGGCAGCTTGTGCACCATTTTTTCAAAGTTGTCGGAATTCATTACCGGCCTGCATACCCCCCAAAAATCGACAAAAAAATCACTTTTGTCGAGTCGGAATTTCGATTTGAGGCCTCGGGTGCGGAGTTGTTGAAGCGGTGCACCATACGTGTGCCACCGTCCTAGGCTGTCTTGGGCAGCTTGTGCACCATTTTTTCAAAGTAGTCGGAATTCATTACCTGCCTTCATACCCCCATAAATCACCAAAAAAATCACTTTTGTCGAGGCGGAATTGCGATTTGAGGCCTCGGGTGCGGAGTTGTTGCAGCGGTGCACCATACGTGTGCCACCGTCCTAGGTTGTTTTGGGCAGCTTGTGCACCATTTTTCAAAGTTGTCGGAATTCATTACCGGCCTGCATACCCCATAAAAATCGATAAAAAAATCACTTTTGTCGAGTCGGAATTTCGATTTGAGGCCTCGGGTGCGGAGTTGTTGCAGCGGTGCACCATACGTGTGCCACCGTCCTATGTTGTTTTGGGCAGCTTGTGCACCATTTTTTCAAAGTTGTCGGAATTCATTACCTGCCTGCATACCCCCATAAATCGACAAAAAAATCATTTTTGTCGAGGCGGAATTTCGATTTGAGGCCTCGGGTGCGGATTTGTTGCAGCGGTGCACCATACGTGTGCCAGCGTCCTAGGTTATTTTGGGCAGCTTGTGCACCATTTTTTCAAAGTTGTCGGAATTCATTACCGGCCTGCATACCCCCCAAAAATCGACAAAAAAATCACTTTTGTCGAGTCGGAATTTCGATTTGAGGCCTCGGGTGCGGAGTTGTTGAAGCGGTGCACCATACGTGTGCCACCGTCCTAGGCTGTCTTGGGCAGCTTGTGCACCATTTTTTCAAAGTAGTCGGAATTCATTACCTGCCTTCATACCCCCATAAATCACCAAAAAAATCACTTTTGTCGAGGCGGAATTTCGATTTGAGGCCTCGGGTGCGGAGTTGTTGCAGCGGTGCACCATACGTGTGCCAGCGTCCTAGGTTGTTTTGGGCAGCTTGTGCACCATTTTTTCAGAGTTGTCGGAATTCATTACCAGCCTGCATACCCCAAAAATCGACAAAAAAATCACTTTTGTCGATTCGGAATTTCGATTTGAGGCCTCGGGTGCGGATTTGTTGAAGTGGTGCACCATACTTGTGCCATCGTCCTAGGCTGTCTAGGACAGCTTGTGCACCATTTTTTCAAAGTAGTTGGAATTCATTACCTGCCTGCATACCCCCCAAAAATCGACAAAAAAATCACTTTTGTCGAGTCAGAATTTCGATTTGAGGCCTCGGGTGCGGAGTTGTTGCAGCGGTGCACCATACATGTGCCACCGTCCTAGGTTGTTTTGGGCAGCTTGTGCACCATTTTTTCAAAGTTGTCGGAATTCATTACCGGCCTGCATACCCCATAAAAATCGATAAAAAAATCACTTTTGTCGAGTCGGAATTTCGATTTGAGGCCTCGGGTGCGGAGTTGTTGCAGCGGTGCACCATACGTGTGCCACCGTCCTATGTTGTTTTGGGCAGCTTGTGCACCATTTTTTCAAAGTTGTCGGAATTCATTACCTGCCTGCATACCCCCATAAATCGACAAAAAAATCATTTTTGTCGAGGCGGAATTTCGATTTGAGGCCTCGGGTGCGGATTTGTTGCAGCGGTGCACCATACGTGTGCCAGCGTCCTAGGTTATTTTGGGCAGCTTGTGCACCATTTTTTCAAAGTTGTCGAAATTCATTACCGGCCTGCATACCCCCCAAAAATCGACAAAAAAATCACTTTTGTCGAGTCGGAATTTCGATTTGAGGCCTCGGGTGCGGAGTTGTTGAAGCGGTGCACCATACGTGTGCCACCGTCCTAGGCTGTCTTGGGCAGCTTGTGCACCATTTTTTCAAAGTAGTCGGAATTCATTACCTGCCTTCATACCCCCATAAATCACCAAAAAAATCACTTTTGTCGAGGCGGAATTGCGATTTGAGGCCTCGGGTGCGGAGTTGTTGCAGCGGTGCACCATACGTGTGCCACCGTCCTAGGTTGTTTTGGGCAGCTTGTGCACCATTTTTCAAAGTTGTCGGAATTCATTACCGGCCTGCATACCCCATAAAAATCGATAAAAAAATCACTTTTGTCGAGTCGGAATTTCGATTTGAGGCCTCGGGTGCGGAGTTGTTGCAGCGGTGCACCATACGTGTGCCACCGTCCTAGGTTGTTTTGGGCAGCTTGTGCACCATTTTTCAAAGTTGTCGGAATTCATTACCTGCCTGCATACCCCATAAATCGACAAAAAAATCACTTTTGTCGAGGCGGAATTTCGATTTGAGGCCTCGGGTGCGGAGTTGTTGAAGCGGTGCACCATACTTGTGCCATCGTCCTAGGCTGTCTAGGGCAGCTTCTACACCATTTTTTCAGAGTAGTTGGAATTCATTACCTGCCTGCATACCCCCCAAAAATCGACAAAAAAATCACTTTTGTCGAGTCAGAATTTCGATTTGAGGCCTCGGGTGCGGAGTTGTTGCAGCGGTGCACCATACGTGTGCCACCGTCCTAGGTTGTTTTAGGCAGCTTGTGCACCATTTTTTCAAAGTTGTCAGAATTCATTACCGGCCTGCATACCCCCATAAATCGACAAAAAAATCACTTTTGTCGAGGCGGAATTTCGATTTGAGGCCTCGGGTGCGGAGTTGTTGCAGCGGTGCACCATACGTGTGCCAGCGTCCTAGGTTGTTTTGGGCAGCTTGTGCACCATTTTTTCAGAGTTGTCGGAATTCATTACCAGCCTGCATACCCCAAAAATCGACAAAAAAATCACTTTTGTCGAGTCGGAATTTCGATTTGAGGCCTCGGGTGCGGAGTTGTTGAAGCGGTGCACCATACTTGTGCCATCGTCCTAGGCTGTCTAGGGCAACTTGTGCACCATTTTTTCAAAGTAGTTGGAATTCATTACGTGCCTGCATACCCCCCAAAAATCGACAAAAAAATCACTTTTGTCGAGTCAGAATTTCGATTTGAGGCCTCGGGTGCGGAGTTGTTGCAGCGGTGCACCATACGTGTGCCACCGTCCTAGGTTGTTTTGGGCAGCTTGTGCACCATTTTTTCAAAGTTGTCGGAATTCATTACCGGCCTGCATACCCCCCAAAAATCGACAAAAAAATCACTTTTGTCGAGTCGGAATTTCGATTTGAGGCCTCGGGTGCGGAGTTGTTGAAGCGGTGCACCATACGTGTGCCACCGTCCTAGGCTGTCTTGGGCAGCTTGTGCACCATTTTTTCAAAGTAGTCGGAATTCATTACCTGCCTTCATACCCCCATAAATCGACAAAAAAATCACTTTTGTCGAGGCGGAATTTCGATTTGAGGCCTCGGGTGCGGAGTTGTTGCAGCGGTGCACCATACGTGTGCCACCGTCCGAGGTTGTTTTGGGCAGCTTGTGCACCTTTTTTTCAAAGTTATCGGAATTCATTACCTGCCTGCATACCCCAATAAATCTACAAAAAAAATCACTTTGGTCGAATCGGAATTTCAATTTGAGGCCTCGGGTGCGGAGTTGTTGCAGCGGTGCACCATACGTGTGCCACCGTCCTAGGTTGTTTTGGGCAGCTTGTGCACCATTTTTTCAAAGTTGTCGGAATTCATTACCTGCCTGCATACCCCCATAAATCGACAAAAAAATCACTTTAGTTGAGGCGGAATTTCAATTTGAGGCCTCGGGAGGGGAGTTGTTGCAGCGGTGCACCATACGTGTGCCAGCGTCCTAGGTTGTTTTGGGCAGCTTGTGCACCATTTTTTCAAAGTTGTCGGATTCATTACCGGCCTACATACCCCAAAAATCGACAAAAAAATCACTTTTGTCGAGTCGGAATTTCGATTTGAGGCCTCGGGTGCGGGGTTGCTGAAGCGGTGCACCATACTTGTGCCACCGTCCTAGGCTGTCTAGGGCAGCTTGTGCACCATTTTTTCAAAGTAGTTGGAATTCATTACGTGCCTGCATACCCCCCAAAAATCGACAAAAAAATCACTTTTGTCGAGTCAGAATTTCGATTTGAGGCCTCGGGTGCGGAGTTGTTGCAGCGGTGCACCATACGTGTGCCACCGTCCTAGGTTGTTTTAGGCAGCTTGTGCACCATTTTTTCAAAGTTGTCAGAATTCATTACCGGCCTGCATACCCCCATAAATCGACGAAAAAATCACTTTTGTCGAGGCGGAATTTCGATTTGAGGCCTCGGGTGCGGAGTTGTTGCAGCGGTGCACCATACGTGTGCCAGCGTCCTAGGTTGTTTTGGGCAGCTTGTGCACCATTTTTTCAGAGTTGTCGGAATTCATTACCAGCCTGCATACCCCAAAAATCGACAAAAAAATCACTTTTGTCGAGTCGGAATTTCGATTTGAGGCCTCGGGTGCGGAGTTGTTGAAGCGGTGCACCATACTTGTGCCATCGTCCTAGGCTGTCTAGGGCAACTTGTGCACCATTTTTTCAAAGTAGTTGGAATTCATTACGTGCCTGCATACCCCCCAAAAATCGACAAAAAAATCACTTTTGTCGAGTCAGAATTTCGATTTGAGGCCTCGGGTGCGGAGTTGTTGCAGCGGTGCACCATACGTGTGCCACCGTCCTAGGTTGTTTTGGGCAGCTTGTGCACCATTTTTTCAAAGTTGTCGGAATTCATTACCGGCCTGCATACCCCCCAAAAATCGACAAAAAAATCACTTTTGTCGAGTCGGAATTTCGATTTGAGGCCTCGGGTGCGGAGTTGTTGAAGCGGTGCACCATACGTGTGCCACCGTCCTAGGCTGTCTTGGGCAGCTTGTGCACCATTTTTTCAAAGTAGTCGGAATTCATTACCTGCCTTCATACCCCCATAAATCGACAAAAAAATCACTTTTGTCGAGGTGGAATTTCGATTTGAGGCCTCAGGTGCGGAGTTGTTGCAGCGGTGCACCATACGTGTGCCACCGTCCGAGGTTGTTTTGGGCAGCTTGTGCACCTTTTTTTCAAAGTTATCGGAATTCATTACCTGCCTGCATACCCCAATAAATCTACAAAAAAAATCACTTTGGTCGAGTCGGAATTTCAATTTGAGGCCTCGGGTGCGGAGTTGTTGCAGCGGTGCACCATACGTGTGCCACCGTCCTAGGTTGTTTTGGGCAGCTTGTGCACCATTTTTTCAAAGTTGTCGGAATTCATTACCTGCCTGCATACCCCCATAAATCGACAAAAAAATCACTTTAGTTGAGGCGGAATTTCAATTTGAGGCCTCGGGAGGGGAGTTGTTGCAGCGGTGCACCATACGTGTGCCAGCGTCCTAGGTTGTTTTGGGCAGCTTGTGCACCATTTTTTCAAAGTTGTCGGATTCATTATCGGCCTGCATACCGCCCAAAAATCGACAAAAAAATCACTTTTGTCGAGTCGGAATTTCGATTTGAGGCTTCGGGTGCGGAGTTGTTGAAGCGGTGCACCATACGTGTGCCACCGTCCTAGGCTGTCTAGGGCAGCTTGTGCACCATTTTTTCAAAGTAGTTGGAATTCATTACCTGCCTTCATACCCCCATAAATCGAAAAAAAAAATCACTTTTGTCGAGGCGGAATTTCGATTTGAGGCCTCGGTTGCGGAGTTGTTGCAGCGGTGCACCATACGTGTGTCAGCGTCCTAGGTTGTTTTGGGCAGCTTGTGCACCATTTTTTCAGAGTTGTCGGAATTCATTACCAGCCTGCATACCCCAAAAATCGACAAAAAAATCACTTTTGTCGAGTCGGAATTTCGATTTGAGGCCTCGGGTGCGGAGTTGTTGCAGCGGTGCACCATACGTGTGCCACCGTCCTAGGTTGTTTTGGGCAGCTTGTGCACCATTTTTTCAAAGTTGTCGGATTCATTACCGGCCTACATACCCCAAAAATCGACAAAAAAATCACTTTTGTCGAGTCGGAATTTCGATTTGAGGCCTCGGGTGCGGGGTTGCTGAAGCGGTGCACCATACTTGTGCCACCGTCCTAGGCTGTCTAGGGCAGCTTGTGCACCATTTTTTCAAAGTAGTTGGAATTCATTACGTGCCTGCATACCCCCCAAAAATCGATAAAAAAATCACTTTTGTCGAGTCAGAATTTCGATTTGAGGCCTCGGGTGCGGAGTTGTTGCAGCGGTGCACCATACGTGTGCCACCGTCCTAGGTTGTTTTAGGCAGCTTGTGCACCATTTTTTCAAAGTTGTCAGAATTCATTACCGGCCTGCATACCCCCATAAATCGACAAAAAAATCACTTTTGTCGAGGCGGAATTTCGATTTGAGGCCTCGGGTGCGGAGTTGTTGCAGCGGTGCACCATACGTGTGCCAGCGTCCTAGGTTGTTTTGGGCAGCTTGTGCACCATTTTTTCAGAGTTGTCGGAATTCATTACCAGCCTGCATACCCCAAAAATCGACAAAAAAATCACTTTTGTCGAGTCGGAATTTCGATTTGAGGCCTCGGGTGCGGAGTTGTTGAAGCGGTGCACCATACTTGTGCCATCGTCCTAGGCTGTCTAGGGCAACTTGTGCACCATTTTTTCAAAGTAGTTGGAATTCATTACGTGCCTGCATACCCCCCAAAAATCGACAAAAAAATCACTTTTGTCGAGTCAGAATTTCGATTTGAGGCCTCGGGTGCGGAGTTGTTGCAGCGGTGCACCATACGTGTGCCACCGTCCTAGGTTGTTTTGGGCAGCTTGTGCACCATTTTTTCAAAGTTGTCGGAATTCATTACCGGCCTGCATACCCCCCAAAAATCGACAAAAAAATCACTTTTGTCGAGTCGGAATTTCGATTTGAGGCCTCGGGTGCGGAGTTGTTGAAGCGGTGCACCATACGTGTGCCACCGTCCTAGGCTGTCTTGGGCAGCTTGTGCACCATTTTTTCAAAGTAGTCGGAATTCATTACCTGCCTTCATACCCCCATAAATCGACAAAAAAATCACTTTTGTCGAGGCGGAATTTCGATTTGAGGCCTCAGGTGCGGAGTTGTTGCAGCGGTGCACCATACGTGTGCCACCGTCCGAGGTTGTTTTGGGCAGCTTGTGCACCTTTTTTTCAAAGTTATCGGAATTCATTACCTGCCTGCATACCCCAATAAATCTACAAAAAAAATCACTTTGGTCGAGTCGGAATTTCAATTTGAGGCCTCGGGTGCGGAGTTGTTGCAGCGGTGCACCATACGTGTGCCACCGTCCTAGGTTGTTTTGGGCAGCTTGTGCACCATTTTTTCAAAGTTGTCGGAATTCATTACCTGCCTGCATACCCCCATAAATCGACAAAAAAATCACTTTAGTTGAGGCGGAATTTCAATTTGAGGCCTCGGGAGGGGAGTTGTTGCAGCGGTGCACCATACTTGTGCCAGCGTCCTAGGTTGTTTTGGGCAGCTTGTGCACCATTTTTTCAAAGTTGTCGGATTCATTATCGGCCTGCATACCGCCCAAAAATCGACAAAAAAATCACTTTTGTCGAGTCGGAATTTCGATTTGAGGCTTCGGGTGCGGAGTTGTTGAAGCGGTGCACCATACGTGTGCCACCGTCCTAGGCTGTCTAGGGCAGCTTGTGCACCATTTTTTCAAAGTAGTTGGAATTCATTACCTGCCTTCATACCCCCATAAATCGAAAAAAAAAATCACTTTTGTCGAGGCGGAATTTCGATTTGAGGCCTCGGTTGCGGAGTTGTTGCAGCGGTGCACCATACGTGTGTCAGCGTCCTAGGTTGTTTTGGGCAGCTTGTGCACCATTTTTTCAGAGTTGTCGGAATTCATTACCAGCCTGCATACCCCAAAAATCGACAAAAAAATCACTTTTGTCGAGTCGGAATTTCGATTTGAGGCCTCGGGTGCGGAGTTGTTGAAGCGGTGCACCATACTTGTGCCATCGTCCTAGGCTGTCTAGGGCAGCTTGTGCACCATTTTTTCAAAGTAGTTTGAATTCATTACCTGCCTGCATACCCCCCAAAAATCGACAAAAAAATCACTTTTGTCGAGTCGGAATTTCGATTTGAGGCCTCGAGTGCGGAGTTGTTGCAGCGGTGCACCATACGTGTGCCACCGTCCTAGGTTGTTTTGGGCAGCTTGTGCACCATTTTTTCAAAGTTGTCAGAATTCATTACCTGCCTGCATACCCCCATAAATCGACAAAAAAATCACTTTTGTCGAGGCGGAATTTCGATTTGAGGCCTCGGGTGCGGAGTTGTTGCAGCGGTGCACCATACGTGTGCCAGCGTCCTAGGTTGTTTTGGGCAGCTTGTGCACCATTTTTTCAAAGTTGTCGGAATTCATTATCGGCCTGCATACCGCCCAAAAATCGACAAAAAAATCACTTTTGTCGAGTCGGAATTTCGATTTGAGGCTTCGAGTGCGGAGTTGTTGCAGCGGTGCACCATACGTGTGCCACCGTCCTAGGTTGTTTTGGGCAGCTTGTGCACCATTTTTTCAAAGTTGTCAGAATTCATTACCTGCCTGCATACCCCCATAAATCGACAAAAAAATCACTTTTGTCGAGGCGGAATTTCGATTTGAGGCCTCGAGTGCGGAGTTGTTGCAGCGGTGCACCATACGTGTGCCACCGTCCTAGGTTGTTTTGGGCAGCTTGTGCACCATTTTTTCAAAGTTGTCAGAATTCATTACCTGCCTGCATACCCCCATAAATCGACAAAAAAATCACTTTTGTCGAGGCGGAATTTCGATTTGAGGCCTCGGGTGCGGAGTTGTTGCAGCGGTGCACCATACGTGTGCCAGCGTCCTAGGTTGTTTTGGGCAGCTTGTGCACCATTTTTTCAAAGTTGTCGGAATTCATTATCGGCCTGCATACCGCCCAAAAATCGACAAAAAAATCACTTTTGTCGAGTCGGAATTTCGATTTGAGGCTTCGGGTGCGGAGTTGTTGAAGCGGTGCACCATACGTGTGCCACCGTCCTAGGCTGTCTTGGGCAGCTTGTGCACCATTTTTTCAAAGTAGTCGGAATTCATTACCTGCCTTCATACCCCCATAAATCGACAAAAAAATCACTTTTGTCGAGGCGGAATTTCGATTTGAGGCCTCGGGTGCGGAGTTGTTGCAGCGGTGCACCATACGTGTGCCACCGTCCTAGGTTGTTTTGGGCAGCTTGTGCACCATTTTTCAAAGTTGTCGGAATTCATTACCTGCCTGCATACCCCCATAAATCGACAAAAAAATCACTTTTGTCGAGGCGGAATTTCAATTTGAGGCCTCGGGTGCGGAGTTGTTGCAGCGGTGCACCATACGTGTGCCAGCGTCCTAGGTTGTTTTGGGCAGCTTGTGCACCATTTTTTCAGAGTTGTCGGAATTCATTACCAGCCTGCATACCCAAAAAATCGACAAAAAAATCACTTTTGTCGATTCGGAATTTCGATTTGAGGCCTCGGGTGCGAAGTTGTTGAAGCGGTGCACCATACTTGTGCCATCGTCCTAGGCTGTCTAGGGCAGCTTGTGCACCATTTTTTCAAAGTAGTTGGAATTCATTACCTGCCTGCATACCCCCCAAAAATCGACAAAAAAATCACTTTTGTCGAGTAAGAATTTCGATTTGAGGCCTCGGGTGCGGAGTTGTTGCAGCGGTGCACCATACGTGTGCCAGCGTCCTAGGTTGTTTTGGGCAGCTTGTGCACCATTTTTTCAAAGTTGTCGGAATTCATTACCTGCCTGCATACCCCAATAAATCGATAAAAAAATCACTTTTGTTGAGGCGGAATTTCTATTTGAGGTCTCGGGTGGGGAGTTGTTGCAGCGGTGCACCATACGTGTGCCAGCGTCCTAGGTTATTTTGGGCAGCTTGTGCACCATTTTTTCAAAGTTGTCGGAATTCATTACCGGCCTGCATACCCCCCAAAAATCGATAAAAAAATCACTTTTGTCGAGTCGGAATTTCGATTTGAGGCCTCGGGTGCGGAGTTGTTGCAGCGGTGCACCATACGTGTGCCACCGTCCTATGTTGTTTTGGGCAGCTTGTGCACCATTTTTTCAAAGTTGTCGGAATTCATTACCTGCCTGCATACCCCCATAAATCGACAAAAAAATCATTTTTGTCGAGGCGGAATTTCGATTTGAGGCCTCGGGTGCGGAGTTGTTGCAGCGGTGCACCATACGTGTGCCAGCGTCCTAGGTTGTTTTGGGCAGCTTGTGCACCATTTTTTCAAAGTTGTCGGAATTCATTACCGGCCTGCATACCCCCCAAAAATCGACAAAAAAATCACTTTTGTCGAGTTGGAATTTCGATTTGAGGCCTCGGGTGCGGAGTTGTTGAAGCGGTGCACCATACGTGTGCCACCGTCCTAGGCTGTCTTGGGCAGCTTGTGCACCATTTTTTCAAAGTAGTCGGAATTCATTACCTGCCTTCATACCCCCATAAATCGACAAAAAAATCACTTTTGTCGAGGCGGAATTGCGATTTGAGGCCTCGGGTGCGGAGTTGTTGCAGTGGTGCACCATACGTGTGCCACCGTCCTAGGTTGTTTTGGGCAGCTTGTGCACCATTTTTCAAAGTTGTCGGAATTCATTACCTGCCTGCATACCCCCATAAATCGACAAAAAAATCACTTTTGTCGAGGCGGAATTTCGATTTGAGGCCTCGGGTGCGGAGTTGTTGCAGCGGTGCACCATACGTGTGCCAGCGTCCTAGGTTGTTTTGGGCAGCTTGTGCACCATTTTTTCAGAGTTGTCGGAATTCATTACCAGCCTGCATACCCCAAAAATCGACAAGAAAATCACTTTTGTCGAGTCGGAATTTCGATTTGAGGCCTCGGGTGCGGAGTTGTTGAAGCGGTGCACCATACTTGTGCCATCGTCCTAGGCTGTCTAGGGCAGCTTGTGCACCATTTTTTCAAAGTAGTTGGAATTCATTACGTGCCTGCATACCCCCCAAAAATCGACAAAAAAATCACTTTTGTCGAGTCAGAATTTCGATTTGAGGCCTCGGGTGCGGAGTTGTTGCAGCGGTGCACCATACGTGTGCCACCGTCCTAGGTTGTTTTGGGCAGCTTGTGCACAATTTTTTCAAAGTTGTCGGAATTCATTACCGGCCTGCATACCCCCAAAAATCGACAAAAAAATCACTTTTGTCGAGTCGGAATTTCGATTTGAGGCCTCGGGTGCGGAGTTGTTGAAGCGGTGCACCATACGTGTGCCAACGTCCTAGGCTGTCTTGGGCAGCTTGTGCACCATTTTTTCAAAGTAGTCGGAATTCATTACCTGCCTTCATACCCCCATAAATCGACAAAAAAATCACTTTTGTCGAGGCGGAATTTCGATTTGAGGCCTCGGGTGCGGAGTTGTTGCAGCGGTGTACCATACGTGTGCCACCGTCCGAGGTTGTTTTGGGCAGCTTGTGCACCTTTTTTTCAAAGTTATCGGAATTCATTACCAGCCTGCATACCCCAATAAATCGACAAAAAAAATCACTTTTGTCGAGTCGGAATTTCAATTTGAGGCCTCGGGTGCGGAGTTGTTGCAGCGGTGCACCATACGTGTGCCACCGTCCTAGGTTGTTTTGGGCAGCTTGTGCACCATTTTTTCAAAGTTGTCGGAATTCATTACCTGCCTGCATACCCCCATAAATCGACAAAAAAATCACTTTAGTTGAGGCGGAATTTCAATTTGAGGCCTCGGGTGGGGAGTTGTTGCAGCGGTGCACCATACGTGTGCCAGCGTCCTAGGTTGTTTTGGGCAGCTTGTGCACCATTTTTTCAAAGTTGTCGGATTCATTACCGGCCTACATACCCCAAAAATCGACAAAAAAATCACTTTTGTCGAGTCGGAATTTCGATTTGAGGCCTCGGGTGCGGAGTTGCTGAAGCGGTGCACCATACTTGTGCCACCGTCCTAGGCTGTCTAGGGCAGCTTGTGCACCATTTTTTCAAAGTAGTTGGAATTCATTACCTGCCTTCATACCCCCATAAATCGACAAAAAAATCACTTTTGTCGAGGCGGAATTTCGATTTGAGGCCTCGGGTGCGGAGTTGTTGCAGCGGTGCACCATACGTGTGTCAGCGTCCTAGGTTGTTTTGGGCAGCTTGTGCACCATTTTTTCAGAGTTGTCGGAATTCATTACCAGCCTGCATACCCCAAAAATCGACAAAAAAATCACTTTTGTCGAGTCGGAATTTCGATTTGAGGCCTCGGGTGCGGAGTTGTTGAAGCGGTGCACCATACTTGTGCCATCGTCCTAGGCTGTCTAGGGCAGCTTGTGCACCATTTTTTCAAGGTAGTTTGAATTCATTACCTGCCTGCATACCCCCCAAAAATCGACAAAAAAATCACTTTTGTCGAGTCAAAATTTCGATTTGAGGCCTCGAGTGCGGAGTTGTTGCAGCGGTGCACCATACGTGTGCCACCGTCCTAGGTTGTTTTGGGCAGCTTGTGCACCATTTTTTCAAAGTTGTCGGAATTCATTACCGGCCTGCATACCCCCCAAAAATCGACAAAAAAATCACTTTTGTCGAGTTGGAATTTCGATTTGAGGCCTCGGGTGCGGAGTTGTTGAAGCGGTGCACCATACGTGTGCCACCGTCCTAGGCTGTCTTGGGCAGCTTGTGCACCATTTTTTCAAAGTAGTCGGAATTCATTACCTGCCTTCATACCCCCATAAATCGACAAAAAAATCACTTTTGTCGAGGCGGAATTGCGATTTGAGGCCTCGGGTGCGGAGTTGTTGCAGTGGTGCACCATACGTGTGCCACCGTCCTAGGTTGTTTTGGGCAGCTTGTGCACCATTTTTCAAAGTTGTCGGAATTCATTACCTGCCTGCATACCCCCATAAATCGACAAAAAAATCACTTTTGTCGAGGCGGAATTTCGATTTGAGGCCTCGGGTGCGGAGTTGTTGCAGCGGTGCACCATACGTGTGCCAGCGTCCTAGGTTGTTTTGGGCAGCTTGTGCACCATTTTTTCAGAGTTGTCGGAATTCATTACCAGCCTGCATACCCCAAAAATCGACAAGAAAATCACTTTTGTCGAGTCGGAATTTCGATTTGAGGCCTCGGGTGCGGAGTTGTTGAAGCGGTGCACCATACTTGTGCCATCGTCCTAGGCTGTCTAGGGCAGCTTGTGCACCATTTTTTCAAAGTAGTTGGAATTCATTACGTGCCTGCATACCCCCCAAAAATCGACAAAAAAATCACTTTTGTCGAGTCAGAATTTCGATTTGAGGCCTCGGGTGCGGAGTTGTTGCAGCGGTGCACCATACGTGTGCCACCGTCCTAGGTTGTTTTGGGCAGCTTGTGCACAATTTTTTCAAAGTTGTCGGAATTCATTACCGGCCTGCATACCCCCAAAAATCGACAAAAAAATCACTTTTGTCGAGTCGGAATTTCGATTTGAGGCCTCGGGTGCGGAGTTGTTGAAGCGGTGCACCATACGTGTGCCAACGTCCTAGGCTGTCTTGGGCAGCTTGTGCACCATTTTTTCAAAGTAGTCGGAATTCATTACCTGCCTTCATACCCCCATAAATCGACAAAAAAATCACTTTTGTCGAGGCGGAATTTCGATTTGAGGCCTCGGGTGCGGAGTTGTTGCAGCGGTGTACCATACGTGTGCCACCGTCCGAGGTTGTTTTGGGCAGCTTGTGCACCTTTTTTTCAAAGTTATCGGAATTCATTACCAGCCTGCATACCCCAATAAATCGACAAAAAAAATCACTTTTGTCGAGTCGGAATTTCAATTTGAGGCCTCGGGTGCGGAGTTGTTGCAGCGGTGCACCATACGTGTGCCACCGTCCTAGGTTGTTTTGGGCAGCTTGTGCACCATTTTTTCAAAGTTGTCGGAATTCATTACCTGCCTGCATACCCCCATAAATCGACAAAAAAATCACTTTAGTTGAGGCGGAATTTCAATTTGAGGCCTCGGGTGGGGAGTTGTTGCAGCGGTGCACCATACGTGTGCCAGCGTCCTAGGTTGTTTTGGGCAGCTTGTGCACCATTTTTTCAAAGTTGTCGGATTCATTACCGGCCTACATACCCCAAAAATCGACAAAAAAATCACTTTTGTCGAGTCGGAATTTCGATTTGAGGCCTCGGGTGCGGAGTTGCTGAAGCGGTGCACCATACTTGTGCCACCGTCCTAGGCTGTCTAGGGCAGCTTGTGCACCATTTTTTCAAAGTAGTTGGAATTCATTACCTGCCTTCATACCCCCATAAATCGACAAAAAAATCACTTTTGTCGAGGCGGAATTTCGATTTGAGGCCTCGGGTGCGGAGTTGTTGCAGCGGTGCACCATACGTGTGTCAGCGTCCTAGGTTATTTTGGGCAGCTTGTGCACCATTTTTTCAGAGTTGTCGGAATTCATTACCAGCCTGCATACCCCAAAAATCGACAAAAAAATCACTTTTGTCGAGTCGGAATTTCGATTTGAGGCCTCGGGTGCGGAGTTGTTGAAGCGGTGCACCATACTTGTGCCATCGTCCTAGGCTGTCTAGGGCAGCTTGTGCACCATTTTTTCAAAGTAGTTTGAATTCATTACCTGCCTGCATACCCCCCAAAAATCGACAAAAAAATCACTTTTGTCGAGTCAAAATTTCGATTTGAGGCCTCGAGTGCGGAGTTGTTGCAGCGGTGCACCATACGTGTGCCACCGTCCTAGGTTGTTTTGGGCAGCTTGTGCACCATTTTTTCAAAGTTGTCAGAATTCATTACCTGCCTGCATACCCCCATAAATCGACAAAAAAATCACTTTTGTCGAGGCGGAATTTCGATTTGAGGCCTCAGGTGCGGAGTTGTTGCAGCGGTGCACCATACGTGTGCCAGCGTCCTAGGTTGTTTTGGGCAGCTTGTGCACCATTTTTTCAAAGTTGTCGGAATTCATTATCGGCCTGCATACCGCCCAAAAATCGACAAAAAAATCACTTTTGTCGAGTCGGAATTTCGATTTGAGGCTTCGGGTGCGGAGTTTTTGAAGCGGTGCACCATACGTGTGCCACCGTCCTAGGCTGTCTTGGGCAGCTTGTGCACCATTTTTTCAAAGTAGTCGGAATTCATTACCTGCCTTCATACCCCCATAAATCGACAAAAAAATCACTTTTGTCGAGGCGGAATTTCGATTTGAGGCCTCGGGTGCGGAGTTGTTGCAGCGGTGCACCATACGTGTGCCACCGTCCTAGGTTGTTTTGGGCAGCTTGTGCACCATTTTTCAAAGTTGTCGGAATTCATTACCTGCCTGCATACCCCCATAAATCGACAAAAAAATCACTTTTGTCGAGGCGGAATTTCGATTTGAGGCCTCGGGTGCGGAGTTGTTGCAGCGGTGCACCATACGTATGCCAGCGTCCTAGGTTGTTTTGGGCAGCTTGTGCACCATTTTTTCAGAGTTGTCGGAATTCATTACCAGCCTGCATACCCCAAAAATCGACAAAAAAATCACTTTTGTCGATTCGGAATTTCGATTTGAGGCCTCGGGTGCGGAGTTGTTGAAGCGGTGCACCATACTTGTGCTATCGTCCTAGGCTGTCTAGGGCAGCTTGTGCACCATTTTTTCAAAGTAGTTGGAATTCATTACCTGCCTGCATACCCCCCAAAAATCGACAAAAAAATCACTTTTGTCGAGTCAGAATTTCGATTTGAGGCCTCGGGTGCGGAGTTGTTGCAGCGGTGCACCATACGTGTGCCACCGTCCTAGGTTGTTTTGGGCAGCTTGTGCACCATTTTTTCAAAGTTGTCGGAATTCATTACCTGCCTGCATACCCCAATAAATCGACAAAAAAATCACTTTTGTTGAGGCGGAATTTCTATTTGAGGTCTCGGGTGGGGAGTTGTTGCAGCGGTGCACCATACGTGTGCCACCGTCCTAGGCTGTCTAGGGCAGCTTGTGCACCATTTTTTCAAAGTAGTTGGAATTCATTACGTGCCTGCATACCCCCCAAAAATCGACAAAAAAATCACTTTTGTCGAGTCAGAATTTCGATTTGAGGCCTCGGGTGCGGAGTTGTTGCAGCGGTGCACCATACGTGTGCCACCGTCCTAGGTTGTTTTGGGCAGCTTGTGCACCATTTTTTCAAAGTTGTCGGAATTCATTACCGGCCTGCATACCCCCAAAAATCGACAAAAAAAACAATTTTGTCGAGTCGGAATTTCGATTTGAGGCCTCGGGTGCGGAGTTGTTGAAGCGGTGCACCATACGTGTGCCACCGTCCTAGGCTGTCTTGGGCAGCTTGTGCACCATTTTTTCAAAGTAGTCGGAATTCATTACCTGCCTTCATACCCCCATAAATCGACAAAAAAATCACTTTTGTCGAGGCGGAATTTCGATTTGAGGCCTCGGGTGCGGAGTTGTTGCAGCGGTGCACCATACGTGTGCCACCGTCCGAGGTTGTTTTGGGCAGCTTGTGCACCTTTTTTTCAAAGTTATCGGAATTCATTACCTGCCTGCATACCCCAATAAATCGACAAAAAAAATCACTTTTGTCGAGTCGGAATTTCAATTTGAGGCCTCGGGTGCGGAGTTGTTGCAGCGGTGCACCATACGTGTGCCACCGTCCTAGGCTGTCTTGGGCAGCTTGTGCACCATTTTTTCAAAGTAGTCGGAATTCATTACCTGCCTTCATACCCCCATAAATCGACAAAAAAATCACTTTTGTCGAGGCGGAATTTCGATTTGAGGCCTCGGGTGCGGAGTTGTTGCAGCGGTGCACCATACGTGTGCCACCGTCCTAGGTTGTTTTGGGCAGCTTGTGCACCATTTTTCAAAGTTGTCGGAATTCATTACCTGCCTGCATACCCCCATAAATCGACAAAAAAATCACTTTTGTCGAGGCGGAATTTCGATTTGAGGCCTCGGGTGCGGAGTTGTTGCAGCGGTGCACCATACGTATGCCAGCGTCCTAGGTTGTTTTGGGCAGCTTGTGCACCATTTTTTCAGAGTTGTCGGAATTCATTACCAGCCTGCATACCCCAAAAATCGACAAAAAAATCACTTTTGTCGATTCGGAATTTCGATTTGAGGCCTCGGGTGCGGAGTTGTTGAAGCGGTGCACCATACTTGTGCTATCGTCCTAGGCTGTCTAGGGCAGCTTGTGCACCATTTTTTCAAAGTAGTTGGAATTCATTACCTGCCTGCATACCCCCCAAAAATCGACAAAAAAATCACTTTTGTCGAGTCAGAATTTCGATTTGAGGCCTCGGGTGCGGAGTTGTTGCAGCGGTGCACCATACGTGTGCCACCGTCCTAGGTTGTTTTGGGCAGCTTGTGCACCATTTTTTCAAAGTTGTCGGAATTCATTACCTGCCTGCATACCCCAATAAATCGACAAAAAAATCACTTTTGTTGAGGCGGAATTTCTATTTGAGGTCTCGGGTGGGGAGTTGTTGCAGCGGTGCACCATACGTGTGCCACCGTCCTAGGCTGTCTAGGGCAGCTTGTGCACCATTTTTTCAAAGTAGTTGGAATTCATTACGTGCCTGCATACCCCCCAAAAATCGACAAAAAAATCACTTTTGTCGAGTCAGAATTTCGATTTGAGGCCTCGGGTGCGGAGTTGTTGCAGCGGTGCACCATACGTGTGCCACCGTCCTAGGTTGTTTTGGGCAGCTTGTGCACCATTTTTTCAAAGTTGTCGGAATTCATTACCGGCCTGCATACCCCCAAAAATCGGCAAAAAAAACAATTTTGTCGAGTCGGAATTTCGATTTGAGGCCTCGGGTGCGGAGTTGTTGAAGCGGTGCACCATACGTGTGCCACCGTCCTAGGCTGTCTTGGGCAGCTTGTGCACCATTTTTTCAAAGTAGTCGGAATTCATTACCTGCCTTCATACCCCCATAAATCGACAAAAAAATCACTTTTGTCGAGGCGGAATTTCGATTTGAGGCCTCGGGTGCGGAGTTGTTGCAGCGGTGCACCATACGTGTGCCACCGTCCGAGGTTGTTTTGGGCAGCTTGTGCACCTTTTTTTCAAAGTTATCGGAATTCATTACCTGCCTGCATACCCCAATAAATCGACAAAAAAAATCACTTTTGTCGAGTCGGAATTTCAATTTGAGGCCTCGGGTGCGGAGTTGTTGCAGCGGTGCACCATACGTGTGCCACCGTCCTAGGTTGTTTTGGGCAGCTTGTGCACCATTTTTTCAAAGTTGTCGGAATTCATTACCTGCCTGCATACCCCCATAAATCGACAAAAAAATCACTTTAGTTGAGGCGGAATTTCCATTTGAGGCCTCGGGTGGGGAGTTGTTGTAGCGGTGCACCATACGTGTGCCAGCGTCCTAGGTTGTTTTGGGCAGCTTGTGCACCATTTTTTCAAAGTTGTCGTATTCATTACCGGCCTACATACCCCAAAAATCGACAAAAAAATCACTTTTGTCGAGTCGGAATTTCGATTTGAGGCCTCGGGTGCGGAGTTGCTGAAGCGGTGCACCATACTTGTGCCACCGTCCTAGGCTGTCTAGGGCAGCTTGTGCACCATTTTTTCAAAGTAGTTGGAATTCATTACCTGCCTTCATACCCCCATAAATCGACAAAAAAATCACTTTTGTCGAGGCGGAATTTCGATTTGAGGCCTCGGGTGCGGAGTTGTTGCAGCGGTGCACCATACGTGTGTCAGCGTCCTAGGTTGTTTTGGGCAGCTTGTGCACCATTTTTTCAGAGTTGTCGGAATTCATTACCAGCCTGCATACCCCAAAAATCGACAAAAAAATCACTTTTGTCGAGTCGGAATTTCGATTTGAGGCCTCTGGTGCGGAGTTGTTGAAGCGGTGCACCATACTTGTGCCATCGTCCTAGGCTGTCTAGGGCAGCTTGTGCACCATTTTTTCAAAGTAGTTTGAATTCATTACCTGCCTGCATACCCCCCAAAAATCGACAAAAAAATCACTTTTGTCGAGTCGGAATTTCGATTTGAGGCCTCGAGTGCGGAGTTGTTGCAGCGGTGCACCATACGTGTGCCACCGTCCTAGGTTGTTTTGGGCAGCTTGTGCACCATTTTTTCAAAGTTGTCAGAATTCATTACCTGCCTGAATACCCCCATAAATCGACAAAAAAATCACTTTTGTCGAGGCGGAATTTCGATTTGAGGCCTCGGGTGCGGAGTTGTTGCAGCGGTGCACCATACGTGTGCCACCGTCCTAGGCTGTCTTGGGCAGCTTGTGCACCATTTTTTCAAAGTAGTCGGAATTCATTACCTGCCTTCATACCCCCATAAATCGACAAAAAAATCACTTTTGTCGAGGCGGAATTTCGATTTGAGGCCTCGGGTGCGGAGTTGTTGCAGCGGTGCACCATACGTGTGCCACCGTCCGAGGTTGTTTTGGGCAGCTTGTGCACCTTTTTTTCAAAGTTATCGGAATTCATTACCTGCCTGCATACCCCAATAAATCGACAAAAAAAATCACTTTTGTCGAGTCGGAATTTCAATTTGAGGCCTCGGGTGCGGAGTTGTTGCAGCGGTGCACCATACGTGTGCCACCGTCCTAGGCTGTCTTGGGCAGCTTGTGCACCATTTTTTCAAAGTAGTCGGAATTCATTACCTGCCTTCATACCCCCATAAATCGACAAAAAAATCACTTTTGTCGAGGCGGAATTTCGATTTGAGGCCTCGGGTGCGGAGTTGTTGCAGCGGTGCACCATACGTGTGCCACCGTCCTAGGTTGTTTTGGGCAGCTTGTGCACCATTTTTCAAAGTTGTCGGAATTCATTACCTGCCTGCATACCCCCATAAATCGACAAAAAAATCACTTTTGTCGAGGCGGAATTTCGATTTGAGGCCTCGGGTGCGGAGTTGTTGCAGCGGTGCACCATACGTATGCCAGCGTCCTAGGTTGTTTTGGGCAGCTTGTGCACCATTTTTTCAGAGTTGTCGGAATTCATTACCAGCCTGCATACCCCAAAAATCGACAAAAAAATCACTTTTGTCGATTCGGAATTTCGATTTGAGGCCTCGGGTGCGGAGTTGTTGAAGCGGTGCACCATACTTGTGCTATCGTCCTAGGCTGTCTAGGGCAGCTTGTGCACCATTTTTTCAAAGTAGTTGGAATTCATTACCTGCCTGCATACCCCCCAAAAATCGACAAAAAAATCACTTTTGTCGAGTCAGAATTTCGATTTGAGGCCTCGGGTGCGGAGTTGTTGCAGCGGTGCACCATACGTGTGCCACCGTCCTAGGTTGTTTTGGGCAGCTTGTGCACCATTTTTTCAAAGTTGTCGGAATTCATTACCTGCCTGCATACCCCAATAAATCGACAAAAAAATCACTTTTGTTGAGGCGGAATTTCTATTTGAGGTCTCGGGTGGGGAGTTGTTGCAGCGGTGCACCATACGTGTGCCACCGTCCTAGGCTGTCTAGGGCAGCTTGTGCACCATTTTTTCAAAGTAGTTGGAATTCATTACGTGCCTGCATACCCCCCAAAAATCGACAAAAAAATCACTTTTGTCGAGTCAGAATTTCGATTTGAGGCCTCGGGTGCGGAGTTGTTGCAGCGGTGCACCATACGTGTGCCACCGTCCTAGGTTGTTTTGGGCAGCTTGTGCACCATTTTTTCAAAGTTGTCGGAATTCATTACCGGCCTGCATACCCCCAAAAATCGGCAAAAAAAACAATTTTGTCGAGTCGGAATTTCGATTTGAGGCCTCGGGTGCGGAGTTGTTGAAGCGGTGCACCATACGTGTGCCACCGTCCTAGGCTGTCTTGGACAGCTTGTGCACCATTTTTTCAAAGTAGTCGGAATTCATTACCTGCCTTCATACCCCCATAAATCGACAAAAAAATCACTTTTGTCGAGGCGGAATTTCGATTTGAGGCCTCGGGTGCGGAGTTGTTGCAGCGGTGCACCATACGTGTGCCACCGTCCGAGGTTGTTTTGGGCAGCTTGTGCACCTTTTTTTCAAAGTTATCGGAATTCATTACCTGCCTGCATACCCCAATAAATCGACAAAAAAAATCACTTTTGTCGAGTCGGAATTTCAATTTGAGGCCTCGGGTGCGGAGTTGTTGCAGCGGTGCACCATACGTGTGCCACCGTCCTAGGTTGTTTTGGGCAGCTTGTGCACCATTTTTTCAAAGTTGTCGGAATTCATTACCTGCCTGCATACCCCCATAAATCGACAAAAAAATCACTTTAGTTGAGGCGGAATTTCCATTTGAGGCCTCGGGTGGGGAGTTGTTGTAGCGGTGCACCATACGTGTGCCAGCGTCCTAGGTTGTTTTGGGCAGCTTGTGCACCATTTTTTCAAAGTTGTCGTATTCATTACCGGCCTACATACCCCAAAAATCGACAAAAAAATCACTTTTGTCGAGTCGGAATTTCGATTTGAGGCCTCGGGTGCGGAGTTGCTGAAGCGGTGCACCATACTTGTGCCACCGTCCTAGGCTGTCTAGGGCAGCTTGTGCACCATTTTTTCAAAGTAGTTGGAATTCATTACCTGCCTTCATACCCCCATAAATCGACAAAAAAATCACTTTTGTCGAGGCGGAATTTCGATTTGAGGCCTCGGGTGCGGAGTTGTTGCAGCGGTGCACCATACGTGTGTCAGCGTCCTAGGTTGTTTTGGGCAGCTTGTGCACCATTTTTTCAGAGTTGTCGGAATTCATTACCAGCCTGCATACCCCAAAAATCGACAAAAAAATCACTTTTGTCGAGTCGGAATTTCGATTTGAGGCCTCTGGTGCGGAGTTGTTGAAGCGGTGCACCATACTTGTGCCATCGTCCTAGGCTGTCTAGGGCAGCTTGTGCACCATTTTTTCAAAGTAGTTTGAATTCATTACCTGCCTGCATACCCCCCAAAAATCGACAAAAAAATCACTTTTGTCGAGTCGGAATTTCGATTTGAGGCCTCGAGTGCGGAGTTGTTGCAGCGGTGCACCATACGTGTGCCACCGTCCTAGGTTGTTTTGGGCAGCTTGTGCACCATTTTTTCAAAGTTGTCAGAATTCATTACCTGCCTGAATACCCCCATAAATCGACAAAAAAATCACTTTTGTCGAGGCGGAATTTCGATTTGAGGCCTCGGGTGCGGAGTTGTTGCAGCGGTGCACCATACGTGTGCCAGCGTCCTAGGTTGTTTTGGGCAGCTTGTGCACCATTTTTTCAAAGTTGTCGGAATTCATTATCGGCCTGCATACCGCCCAAAAATCGACAAAAAAATCACTTTTGTCGAGTCGGAATTTCGATTTGAGGCTTCGGGTGCGGAGTTGTTGAAGCGGTGCACCATACGTGTGCCACCGTCCTAGGCTGTCTTGGGCAGCTTGTGCACCATTTTTTCAAAGTAGTCGGAATTCATTACCTGCCTTCATACCCCCATAAATCGACAAAAAAATCACTTTTGTCGAGGCGGAATTTCGATTTGAGGCCTCGGGTGCGGAGTTGTTGCAGCGGTGCACCATACGTGTGCCACCGTCCTAGGTTGTTTTGGGCAGCTTGTGCACCATTTTTCAAAGTTGTCGGAATTCATTACCTGCCTGCATACCCCCATAAATCGACAAAAAAATCACTTTTGTCGACGCGGAATTTCGATTTGAGGCCTCGGGTGCGGAGTTGTTGCAGCGGTGCACCATACGTGTGCTAGCGTCCTAGGTTGTTTTGGGCAGCTTGTGCACCATTTTTTCAGAGTTGTCGGAATTCATTACCAGCCTGCATACCCCAAAAATCGACAAAAAAATCACTTTTGTCGATTCGGAATTTCGATTTGAGGCCTCGGGTGCGGAGTTGTTGAAGCGGTGCACCATACTTGTGCTATCGTCCTAGGCTGTCTAGGGCAGCTTGTGCACCATTTTTTCAAAGTAGTTGGAATTCATTACCTGCCTGCATACCCCCCAAAAATCGACAAAAAAATCACTTTTGTCGAGTCAGAATTTCGATTTGAGGCCTCGGGTGCGGAGTTGTTGCAGCGGTGCACCATACGTGTGCCACCGTCCTAGGTTGTTTTGGGCAGCTTGTGCACCATTTTTTCAAAGTTGTCGGAATTCATTACCTGCCTGCATACCCCAATAAATCGACAAAAAAATCACTTTTGTTGAGGCGGAATTTCTATTTGAGGTCTCGGGTGGGGAGTTGTTGCAGCGGTGCACCATACGTGTGCCACCGTCCTAGGCTGTCTAGGGCAGCTTGTGCACCATTTTTTCAAAGTAGTTGGAATTCATTACGTGCCTGCATACCCCCCAAAAATCGACAAAAAAATCACTTTTGTCGAGTCAGAATTTCGATTTGAGGCCTCGGGTGCGGAGTTGTTGCAGCGGTGCACCATACGTGTGCCACCGTCCTTGGTTGTTTTGGGCAGCTTGTGCACCATTTTTTCAAAGTTGTCGGAATTCATTACCGGCCTGCATACCCCCAAAAATCGACAAAAAAATCACTTTTGTCGAGTCGGAATTTCGATTTGAGGCCTCGGGTGCGGAGTTGTTGAAGCGGTGCACCATACGTGTGCCACCGTCCTAGGCTGTCTTGGGCAGCTTGTGCACCATTTTTTCAAAGTAGTCGGAATTCATTACCTGCCTTCATACCCCCATAAATCGACAAAAAAATCACTTTTGTCGAGGCGGAATTTCGATTTGAGGCCTCGGGTGCGGAGTTGTTGCAGCGGTGCACCATACGTGTGCCACCGTCCGAGGTTGTTTTGGGCAGCTTGTGCACCTTTTTTTCAAAGTTATCGGAATTCATTACCTGCCTGCATACCCCAATAAATCGACAAAAAAAATCACTTTTGTCGAGTCGGAATTTCAATTTGAGGCCTCGGGTGCGGAGTTGTTGCAGCGGTGCACCATACGTGTGCCACCGTCCTAGGTTGTTTTGGGCAGCTTGTGCACCATTTTTTCAAAGTTGTCGGAATTCATTACCTGCCTGCATACCCCAATAAATCGACAAAAAAATCACTTTTGTTGAGGCGGAATTTCTATTTGAGGTCTCGGGTGGGGAGTTGTTGCAGCGGTGCACCATACGTGTGCCAGCGTCCTAGGTTGTTTTGGGCAGCTTGTGCACCATTTTTTCAAAGTTGTCGGATTCATTACCGGCCTACATACCCCAAAAATCGACAAAAAAATCACTTTTGTCGAGTCGGAATTTCGATTTGAGGCCTCGGGTGCGGAGTTGCTGAAGCGGTGCACCATACTTGTGCCACCGTCCTAGGCTGTCTAGGGCAGCTTGTGCACCATTTTTTCAAAGTAGTTGGAATTCATTACCTGCCTTCATACCCCCATAAATCGACAAAAAAATCACTTTTGTCGAGGCGGAATTTCGATTTGAGGCCTCGGGTGCGGAGTTATTGCAGCGGTGCACCATACGTGTGTCAGCGTCCTAGGTTGTTTTGGGCAGCTTGTGCACCATTTTTTCAGAGTTGTCGGAATTCATTACCAGCCTGCATACCCCAAAAATCGACAAAAAAATCACTTTTGTCGAGTCGGAATTTCGATTTGAGGCCTCGGGTGCGGAGTTGTTGAAGCGGTGCACCATACTTGTGCCATCGTCCTAGGCTGTCTAGGGCAGCTTGTGCACCATTTTTTCAAAGTAGTTTGAATTCATTACCTGCCTGCATACCCCCCAAAAATCGACAAAAAAATCACTTTTGTCGAGTCGGAATTTCGATTTGAGGCCTCGAGTGCGGAGTTGTTGCAGCGGTGCACCATACGTGTGCCACCGTCCTAGGTTGTTTTGGGCAGCTTGTGCACCATTTTTTCAAAGTTGTCAGAATTCATTACCTGCCTGCATACCCCCATAAATCGACAAAAAAATCACTTTTGTCGAGGCGGAATTTCGATTTGAGGCCTCGGGTGCGGAGTTGTTGCAGCGGTGCACCATACGTGTGCCAGCGTCCTAGGTTGTTTTGGGCAGCTTGTGCACCATTTTTTCAAAGTTGTCGGAATTCATTATCGGCCTGCATACCGCCCAAAAATCGACAAAAAAATCACTTTTGTCGAGTCGGAATTTCGATTTGAGGCTTCGGGTGCGGAGTTGTTGAAGCGGTGCACCATACGTGTGCCACCGTCCTAGGCTGTCTTGGGCAGCTTGTGCACCATTTTTTCAAAGTAGTCGGAATTCATTACTTGCCTTCATACCCCCATAAATCGACAAAAAAATCACTTTTGTCGAGGCGGAATTTCGATTTGAGGCCTCGGGTGCGGAGTTGTTGCAGCGGTGCACCATACGTGTGCCACCGTCCTAGGTTGTTTTGGGCAATTTGTGCACCATTTTTCAAAGTTGTCGGAATTCATTACCTGCCTGCATACCCCCATAAATCGACAAAAAAATCACTTTTGTCGAGGCGGAATTTCGATTTGAGGCCTCGGGTGCGGAGTTGTTGCAGCGGTGCACCATACGTGTGCCAGCGTCCTAGGTTGTTTTGGGCAGCTTGTGCACCATTTTTTCAGAGTTGTCGGAATTCATTACCAGCCTGCATACCCCAAAAATCGACAAAAAAATCACTTTTGTCGATTCGGAATTTCGATTTGAGGCCTCGGGTGCGGAGTTGTTGAAGCGGTGCACCATACGTGTGCCACCGTCCTAGGCTGTCTTGGGCAGCTTGTGCACCATTTTTTCAAAGTAGTCGGAATTCATTACCTGCCTTCATACCCCCATAAATCGACAAAAAAATCACTTTTGTCGAGGCGGAATTTCGATTTGAGGCCTCGGGTGCGGAGTTGTTGCAGCGGTGCACCATACGTGTGCCACCGTCCTAGGTTGTTTTGGGCAGCTTGTGCACCATTTTTCAAAGTTGTCGGAATTCATTACCTGCCTGCATACCCCCATAAATCGACAAAAAAATCATTTTTGTCGAGGCGGAATTTCGATTTGAGGCCTCGGGTGCGGAGTTGTTGCAGTGGTGCACCATACGTGTGCCAGCGTCCTAGGTTGTTTTGGGCAGCTTGTGCACCATTTTTTCAAAGTTGTCGAAATTCATTATCGGCCTGCATACCCCCCAAAAATCGACAAAAAAAATCACTTTTGTCGAGTCGGAATTTCGATTTGAGGCCTCGGGTGCGGAGTTGTTGAAGCGGTGCACCATACGTGTGCCACCGTCCTAGGCTGTCTTGGGCAGCTTGTGCACCATTTTTTCAAAGTAGACGGAATTCATTACCTGCCTTCATACCCCCATAAATCGACAAAAAAATCACTTTTGTCGAGGCGGAATTTCGATTTGAGGCCTCGGGTGCGGAGTTGTTGCAGCTGTGCACCATACGTGTGCCACCGTCCGAGGTTGTTTTGGGCAGCTTGTGCACCTTTTTTTCAAAGTTGTCGGAATTCATTACCTGCCTGCATACCCCAATAAATCGACAAAAAAAATCACTTTTGTCGAGTCGGAATTTCAATTTGAGGCCTCGGGTGCGGAGTTGTTGAAGCGGTGCACCATACTTGTGCCATCGTCCTAGGCTGTCTAGGGCAGCTTGTGCACCATTTTTTCAAAGTAGTTTGAATTCATTACCTGCCTTCATACCCCCATAAATCGACAAAAAAATCACTTTTGTCGAGGCGGAATTTCGATTTGAGGCCTCGGGTGCGGAGTTGTTGCAGCGGTGCACCATACGTGTGCCACCGTCCTAGGTTGTTTTGGGCAGCTTGTGCACCATTTTTCAAAGTTGTCGGAATTCATTACCTGCCTGCATACCCCCATAAATCGACAAAAAAATCACTTTTGTCGAGGCGGAATTTCGATTTGAGGCCTCGGGTGCGGAGTTGTTGCAGCGGTGCACCATACGTGTGCCAGCGTCCTAGGTTGTTTTGGGCAGCTTGTGCACCATTTTTTCAGAGTTGTCGGAATTCATTACCAGCCTGCATACCCCAAAAATCGACAAGAAAATCACTTTTGTCGAGTCGGAATTTCGATTTGAGGCCTCGGGTGCGGAGTTGTTGAAGCGGTGCACCATACTTGTGCCATCGTCCTAGGCTGTCTAGGGCAGCTTGTGCACCATTTTTTCAAAGTAGTTGGAATTCATTACGTGCCTGCATACCCCCCAAAAATCGACAAAAAAATCACTTTTGTCGAGTCAGAATTTCGATTTGAGGCCTCGGGTGCGGAGTTGTTGCAGCGGTGCACCATACGTGTGCCACCGTCCTAGGTTGTTTTGGGCAGCTTGTGCACCATTTTTTCAAAGTTGTCGGAATTCATTACCGGCCTGCATACCCCCCAAAAATCGACAAAAAAATCACTTTTGTCGAGTCGGAATTTCGATTTGAGGCCTCGGGTGCGGAGTTGTTGAAGCGGTGCACCATACGTGTGCCACCGTCCTAGGCTGTCTTGGGCAGCTTGTGCACCATTTTTTCAAAGTAGTTGGAATTCATTACCTGCCTTCATACCCCAATAAATCGACAAAAAAATCACTTTTGTCGAGGCGGAATTTCGATTTGAGGCCTCGGGTGCGGAGTTGTTGCAGCGGTGCACCATACGTGTGCCACCGTCCGAGGTTGTTTTGGGCAGCTTGTGCACCTTTTTTTCAAAGTTATCGGAATTCATTACCTGCCTGCATACCCCAATAAATCGACAAAAAAAATCACTTTTGTCGAGTCGGAATTTCAATTTGAGGCCTCGGGTGCGGAGTTGTTGCAGCGGTGCACCATACGTGTGCCACCGTCCTAGGTTGTTTTGGGCAGCTTGTGCACCATTTTTTCAAAGTTGTCGGAATTCATTACCCGCCTGCATACCCCCATAAATCGACAAAAAAATCACTTTAGTTGAGGCGGAATTTAAATTTGAGGCCTCGGGTGGGGAGTTGTTGCAGCGGTGCACCATACGTGTGCCAGCGTCCTAGGTTGTTTTGGGCAGCTTGTGCACCATTTTTTCAAAGTTGTCGGATTCATTACCGGCCTACATACCCCAAAAATTGACAAAAAAATCACTTTTGTCGAGTCGGAATTTCGATTTGAGGCCTCGGGTGCGGAGTTGCTGAAGCGGTGCACCATACTTGTGCCACCGTCCTAGGCTGTCTAGGGCAGCTTGTGCACCATTTTTTCAAAGTAGTTGGAATTCATTACCTGCCTTCATACCCCCATAAATCGACAAAAAAATCACTTTTGTCGAGGCGGAATTTCGATTTGAGGCCTCGGGTGCGGAGTTGTTGCAGCGGTGCACCATACGTGTGTCAGCGTCCTAGGTTGTTTTGGGCAGCTTGTGCACCATTTTTTCAGAGTTGTCGGAATTCATTACCAGCCTGCATACCCCAAAAATCGACAAAAAAATCACTTTTGTCGAGTCGGAATTTCGATTTGAGGCCTCGGGTGCGGAGTTGTTGAAGCGGTGCACCATACTTGTGCCATCGTCCTAGGCTGTCTAGGGCAGCTTGTGCACCATTTTTTCAAAGTAGTTTGAATTCATTACCTGCCTGCATACCCCCCAAAAATCGACAAAAAAATCACTTTTGTCGAGTCGGAATTTCGATTTGAGGGCTCGAGTGCGGAGGTGTTGCAGCGGTGCACCATACGTGTGCCACCGTCCTAGGTTGTTTTGGGCAGCTTGTGCACCATTTTTTCAAAGTTGTCAGAATTCATTACCTGCCTGCATACCCCCATAAATCGACAAAAAAATCACTTTTGTCGAGGCGGAATTTCGATTTGAGGCCTCGGGTGCGGAGTTGTTGCAGCGGTGCACCATACGTGTGCCAGCGTCCTAGGTTGTTTTGGGCAGCTTGTGCACCATTTTTTCAGAGTTGTCGGAATTCATTACTAACCTGCATACCCCAAAAATCGACAAAAAAATCACTTTTGTCGAGTCGGAATTTCGATTTGAGGCTTCGGGTGCGGAGTTGTTGAAGCGGTGCACCATACGTGTGCCACCGTCCTAGGCTGTCTTGGGCAGCTTGTGCACCATTTTTTCAAAGTAGTCGGAATTCATTACCTGCCTTCATACCCCCATAAATCGACAAAAAAATCACTTTTGTCGAGGCGGAATTTCGATTTGAGGCCTCGGGTGCGGAGTTGTTGCAGCGGTGCACCATACGTGTGCCACCGTCCTAGGTTGTTTTGGGCAGCTTGTGCACCATTTTTCAAAGTTGTCGGAATTCATTACCTGCCTGCATACCCCCATAAATCGACAAAAAAATCACTTTTGTCGAGGCGGAATTTCGATTTGAGGCCTCGGGTGCGGAGTTGTTGCAGCGGTGCACCATACGTGTGCCAGCGTCCTAGGTTGTTTTGGGCAGCTTGTGCACCATTTTTTCAGAGTTGTCGGAATTCATTACCAGCCTGCATACCCCAAAAATCGACAAAAAAATCACTTTTGTCGATTCGGAATTTCGATTTGAGGCCTCGGGTGCGGAGTTGTTGAAGCGGTGCACCATACTTGTGCCATCGTCCTAGGCTGTCTAGGGCAGCTTGTGCACCATTTTTTCAAAGTAGTTGGAATTCATTACCTGCCTGCATACCCCCCAAAAATCGACAAAAAAATCACTTTTGTCGAGTCAGAATTTCGATTTGAGGCCTCGGGTGCGGAGTTGTTGCAGCGGTGCACCATACGTGTGCCACCGTCCTAGGTTGTTTTGGGCAGCTTGTGCACCATTTTTTCAAAGTTGTCGGAATTCATTACCTGCCTGCATACCCCAATAAATCGACAAAAAAATCACTTTTGTTGAGGCGGAATTTCTATTTGAGGTCTCGGGTGGGGAGTTGTTGCCGCGGTGCACCATACGTGTGCCAGCGTCCTAGGTTATTTTGGGGAGCTTGTGCACCATTTTTTCAAAGTTGTCAGAATTCATTACCGGCCTGCATACCCCCCAAAAATCGATAAAAAAATCACTTTTGTCGAGTCGGAATTTCGATTTGAGGCCTCGGGTGCGGAGTTGTTGCAGCGGTGCACCATACGCGTGCCACCGTCCTATGTTGTTTTGGGCAGCTTGTGCACCATTTTTTCAAAGTTGTCGGAATTCATTACCTGCCTGCATACCCCCATAAATCGACAAAAAAATCATTTTTGTCGAGGCGGAATTTCGATTTGAGGCCTCGGGTGCGGAGTTGTTGCAGCGGTGCACCATACGTGTGCCAGCGTCCTAGGTTGTTTTGGGCAGCTTGTGCACCATTTTTTCAAAGTTGTCGGAATTCATTATCGGCCTGCATACCCCCCAAAAATCGACAAAAAAAATCACTTTTGTCGAGTCGGAATTTCGATTTGAGGCCTCGGGTGCGGAGTTGTTGAAGCGGTGCACCATACGTGTGCCAGCGTCCTAGGTTGTTTTGGGCAGCTTGTGCACCATTTTTTCAAAGTTGTCGGATTCATTACCGGCCTACATACCCCAAAAATTGACAAAAAAATCACTTTTGTCGAGTCGGAATTTCGATTTGAGGCCTCGGGTGCGGAGTTGCTGAAGCGGTGCACCATACTTGTGCCACCGTCCTAGGCTGTCTAGGGCAGCTTGTGCACCATTTTTTCAAAGTAGTTGGAATTCATTACCTGCCTTCATACCCCCATAAATCGACAAAAAAATCACTTTTGTCGAGGCGGAATTTCGATTTGAGGCCTCGGGTGCGGAGTTGTTGCAGCGGTGCACCATACGTGTGTCAGCGTCCTAGGTTATTTTGGGGAGCTTGTGCACCATTTTTTCAAAGTTGTCAGAATTCATTACCGGCCTGCATACCCCCCAAAAATCGATAAAAAAATCACTTTTGTCGAGTCGGAATTTCGATTTGAGGCCTCGGGTGCGGAGTTGTTGCAGCGGTGCACCATACGCGTGCCACCGTCCTATGTTGTTTTGGGCAGCTTGTGCACCATTTTTTCAAAGTTGTCGGAATTCATTACCTGCCTGCATACCCCCATAAATCGACAAAAAAATCATTTTTGTCGAGGCGGAATTTCGATTTGAGGCCTCGGGTGCGGAGTTGTTGCAGCGGTGCACCATACGTGTGCCAGCGTCCTAGGTTGTTTTGGGCAGCTTGTGCACCATTTTTTCAAAGTTGTCGGAATTCATTATCGGCCTGCATACCCCCCAAAAATCGACAAAAAAAATCACTTTTGTCGAGTCGGAATTTCGATTTGAGGCCTCGGGTGCGGAGTTGTTGAAGCGGTGCACCATACGTGTGCCAGCGTCCTAGGTTGTTTTGGGCAGCTTGTGCACCATTTTTTCAAAGTTGTCGGATTCATTACCGGCCTACATACCCCAAAAATTGACAAAAAAATCACTTTTGTCGAGTCGGAATTTCGATTTGAGGCCTCGGGTGCGGAGTTGCTGAAGCGGTGCACCATACTTGTGCCACCGTCCTAGGCTGTCTAGGGCAGCTTGTGCACCATTTTTTCAAAGTAGTTGGAATTCATTACCTGCCTTCATACCCCCATAAATCGACAAAAAAATCACTTTTGTCGAGGCGGAATTTCGATTTGAGGCCTCGGGTGCGGAGTTGTTGCAGCGGTGCACCATACGTGTGTCAGCGTCCTAGGTTGTTTTGGGCAGCTTGTGCACCATTTTTTCAGAGTTGTCGGAATTCATTACCAGCCTGCATACCCCAAAAATCGACAAAAAAATCACTTTTGTCGAGTCGGAATTTCGATTTGAGGCCTCGGGTGCGGAGTTGTTGAAGCGGTGCACCATACTTGTGCCATCGTCCTAGGCTGTCTAGGGCAGCTTGTGCACCATTTTTTCAAAGTAGTTTGAATTCATTACCTGCCTGCATACCCCCCAAAAATCGACAAAAAAATCACTTTTGTCGAGTCGGAATTTCGATTTGAGGGCTCGAGTGCGGAGTTGTTGCAGCGGTGCACCATACGTGTGCCACCGTCCTAGGTTGTTTTGGGCAGCTTGTGCACCATTTTTTCAAAGTTGTCGGAATTCATTACCTGCCTGCATACCCCCATAAATCGACAAAAAAATCACTTTTGTCGAGGCGGAATTTCGATTTGAGGCCTCGGGTGCGGAGTTGTTGCAGCGGTGCACCATACTTGTGCCATCGTCCTAGGCTGTCTAGGGCAGCTTGTGCACCATTTTTTCAAAGTAGTTGGAATTCATTACCTGCCTGCATACCCCCCAAAAATCGACAAAAAAATCACTTTTGTCGAGTCAGAATTTCGATTTGAGGCCTCGGGTGCGGAGTTGTTGCAGCGGTGCACCATACGTGTGCCACCGTCCTAGGTTGTTTTGGGCAGCTTGTGCACCATTTTTTCAAAGTTGTCGGAATTCATTACCTGCCTGCATACCCCAATAAATCGACAAAAAAATCACTTTTGTTGAGGCGGAATTTCTATTTGAGGTCTCGGGTGGGGAGTTGTTGCCGCGGTGCACCATACGTGTGCCAGCGTCCTAGGTTATTTTGGGGAGCTTGTGCACCATTTTTTCAAAGTTGTCAGAATTCATTACCGGCCTGCATACCCCCCAAAAATCGATAAAAAAATCACTTTTGTCGAGTCGGAATTTCGATTTGAGGCCTCGGGTGCGGAGTTGTTGCAGCGGTGCACCATACGCGTGCCACCGTCCTATGTTGTTTTGGGCAGCTTGTGCACCATTTTTTCAAAGTTGTCGGAATTCATTACCTGCCTGCATACCCCCATAAATCGACAAAAAAATCATTTTTGTCGAGGCGGAATTTCGATTTGAGGCCTCGGGTGCGGAGTTGTTGCAGCGGTGCACCATACGTGTGCCAGCGTCCTAGGTTGTTTTGGGCAGCTTGTGCACCATTTTTTCAAAGTTGTCGGAATTCATTATCGGCCTGCATACCCCCCAAAAATCGACAAAAAAAATCACTTTTGTCGAGTCGGAATTTCGATTTGAGGCCTCGGGTGCGGAGTTGTTGAAGCGGTGCACCATACGTGTGCCACCGTCCTAGGCTGTCTTGGGCAGCTTGTGCACCATTTTTTCAAAGTAGACGGAATTCATTACCTGCCTTCATACCCCCATAAATCGACAAAAAAATCACTTTTTTCGAGGCGGAATTTCGATTTGAGGCCTCGGGTGCGGAGTTGTTGCAGCGGTGCACCATACGTGTGCCAGCGTCCTAGGTTGTTTTGGGCAGCTTGTGCACCATTTTTTCAGAGTTGTCGGAATTCATTACCTGCCTGCATACCCCAATAAATCGACAAAAAAAATCACTTTTGTCGAGTCGGAATTTCAATTTGAGGCCTCGGGTGCGGAGTTGTTGAAGCGGTGCACCATACTTGTGCCATCGTCCTAGGCTGTCTAGGGCAGCTTGTGCACCATTTTTTCAAAGTAGTTTGAATTCATTACCTGCCTGCATACCCCCATAAATCGACAAAAAAATCATTTTTGTCGAGGCGAAATTTCGATTTGAGGCCTCGGGTGCGGAGTTGTTGCAGCGGTGCACCATACGTGTGCCAGCGTCCTAGGTTGTTTTGGGCAGCTTGTGCACCATTTTTTCAAAGTTGTCGGAATTCATTATCGGCCTGCATACCCCCCAAAAATCGACAAAAAAAATCACTTTTGTCGAGTCGGAATTTCGATTTGAGGCCTCGGGTGCGGAGTTGTTGAAGCGGTGCACCATACGTGTGCCACCGTCCTAGGCTGTCTTGGGCAGCTTGTGCACCATTTTTTCAAAGTAGTCGGAATTCATTACCTGCCTTCATACCCCCATAAATCGACAAAAAAATCACTTTTGTCGAGGCGGAATTTCGATTTGAGGCCTCGGGTGCGGAGTTGTTGCAGCGGTGCACCATACGTGTGCCACCGTCCGAGGTTGTTTTGGGCAGCTTGTGCACCTTTTTTTCAAAGTTGTCGGAATTCATTACCTGCCTGCATACCCCAATAAATCGACAAAAAAAATCATTTTTGTCGAGTCGGAATTTCAATTTGAGGCCTCGGGTGCGGAGTTGTTGAAGCGGTGCACCATACTTGTGCCATCGTCCTAGGCTGTCTAGGGCAGCTTGTGCACCATTTTTTCAAAGTAGTTTGAATTCATTACCTGCCTGCATACCCCCCAAAAATCGACAAAAAAATCACTTTTGTCGAGTCGGAATTTCGATTTGAGGCCTCGAGTGCGGAGTTGTTGCAGCGGTGCACCATACGTGTGCCACCGTCCTAGGTTGTTTTGGGCAGCTTGTGCACCATTTTTTCAAAGTTGTCAGAATTCATTACCTGCCTGCATACCCCCATAAATCGACAAAAAAATCACTTTTGTCGAGGCGGAATTTCGATTTGAGGCCTCGGGTGCGGAGTTGTTGCAGTGGTGCACCATACGTGTGCCAGCGTCCTAGGTTGTTTTGGGCAGCTTGTGCACCATTTTTTCAAAGTTGTCGGAATTCATTATCGGCCTGCATACCCCCCAAAAATCGACAAAAAAATCACTTTTGTCGAGTCGGAATTTCGATTTGAGGCCTCGGGTGCGGAGTTGTTGCAGCGGTGCACCATACGTGTGCCACCGTCCTAGGTTGTTTTGGGCAGCTTGTGCACCATTTTTTCAAAGTTGTCGGAATTCATTACCTGCCTGCATACCCCCATAAATCGACAAAAAAATCACTTTTGTCGAGGCGGAATTTCGATTTGAGGCCTCGGGTGCGGAGTTGTTGCAGCGGTGCACCATACTTGTGCCAGCGTCCTAGGTTGTTTTGGGCAGCTTGTGCACCATTTTTTCAAAGTTGTCGGAATTCATTATCGGCCTGCATACCCCCCAAAAATCGACAAAAAAATCACTTTTGTCGAGTCGGAATTTCAATTTGAGGCCTCGGGTGCGGAGTTGTTGAAGCGGTGCACCATACGTGTGCCACCGTCCTAGGCTGTCTTGGGCAGCTTGTGCACCATTTTTTCAAAGTAGTCGGAATTCATTACCTGCCTTCATACCCCCATAAATCGACAAAAAAATCACTTTTGTCGAGGCGGAATTTCGATTTGAGGCCTCGGGTGCGGAGTTGTTGCAGCGGTGCACCATACGTGTGCCAGCGCCCTAGGTTGTTTTAGGCAGCTTGTGCACCATTTTTTCAGAGTTGTCGGAATTCATTACCAGCCTGCATACCCCAAAAATCGACAAAAAAATCACTTTTGTCGAGTCGGAATTTCGATTTGAGGCCTCGGGTGCGGAGTTGTTGAAGTGGTGCACCATACTTGTGCCATCGTCCTAGGCTGTCTAGGGCAGCTTGTGCACCATTTTTTCAAAGTAGTTTGAATTCATTACTTGCCTGCATACCCCCCAAAAATCGACAAAAAAATCACTTTTGTCGAGTCGGAATTTCGATTTGAGGCTTCGAGTGCGGAGTTGTTGCAGCGGTGCACCATACGTGTGCCACCGTCCTAGGTTGTTTTGGGCAGCTTGTGCACCATTTTTTCAAAGTTGTCAGAATTCATTACCTGTCTGCATACCCCCATAAATCGACAAAAAAATCACTTTTGTCGAGGCGGAATTTCGATTTGAGGCCTCGGGTGCGGAGTTGTTGCAGCGGTGCACCATACGTGTGCCAGCGTCCTAGGTTGTTTTGGGCAGCTTGTGCACCATTCTTCAAAGTTGTCGGAATTCATTACCTGCCTGTATACCCCAATAAATCGACAAAAAAATCACTTTTGTCGAGGCAGAATTTCGATTTGAGGCCTCGGGTGCGGAGTTGTTGCAGCGGTGCACCATACGTGTGCCAACGTCCTAGGTTGTTTTGGGCAGCTTGTGCACCATTTTTTCAGAGTTGTCGGAATTCATTACCAGCCTGCATACCCCAAAAATCGACAAAAAAATCACTTTTGTCGAGTCGGAATTTCGATTTGAGGCCTCGGGTGCGGAGTTGTTGAAGCGGTGCACCATACTTGTGCCATCGTCCTAGGCTGTCTAGGGCAGCTTGTGCACCATTTTTTCAAAGTAGTTTGAATTCATTACTTGCCTGCATACCCCCCAAAAATCGACAAAAAAATCACTTTTGTCGAGTCGGAATTTCGATTTGAGGCCTCGAGTGCGGAGTTGTTGCAGCGGTGCACCATACGTGTGCCACCGTCCTAGGTTGTTTTGGGCAGCTTGTGCACCATTTTTTCAAAGTTGTCAGAATTCATTACCTGTCTGCATACCCCCATAAATCGACAAAAAAATCACTTTTGTCGAGGCGGAATTTCGATTTGAGGCCTCGGGTGCGGAGTTGTTGCAGCGGTGCACCATACGTGTGCCAGCGTCCTAGGTTGTTTTGGGCAGCTTGTGCACCATTTTTTCAAAGTTGTCGGAATTCATTATCGGCCTGCATACCCCCCAAAAATCGACAAAAAAATCACTTTTGTCGAGTCGGAATTTCAATTTGAGGCCTCGGGTGCGGAGTTGTTGAAGCGGTGCACCATACGTGTGCCACCGTCCTAGGTTGTTTTGGGCAGCTTGTGCACCATTTTTTCAAAGTTGTCGGATTCATTACCGGCCTACATACCCCAAAAATCGACAAAAAAATCACTTTTGTCGAGTCGGAATTTCGATTTGAGGCCTCGGGTGCGGAGTTGCTGAAGCGGTGCACCATACTTGTGCCACCGTCCTAGGCTGTCTAGGGCAGCTTGTGCACCATTTTTTCAAAGTAGTTGGAATTCATTACCTGCCTTCATACCCCCATAAATCGACAAAAAAATCACTTTGGTCGAGGCGGAATTTCGATTTGAGGCCTCGGGTGCGGAGTTGTTGCAGCGGTGCACCATACGTGTGTCAGCGTCCTAGATTGTTTTGGGCAGCTTGTGCACCATTTTTTCAGAGTTGTCGGAATTCATTACCAGCCTGCATACCCCAAAAATCGACAAAAAAATCACTTTTGTCGAGTCGGAATTTCGATTTGAGGCCTCGGGTGCGGAGTTGTTGAAGCGGTGCACCATACTTGTGCCATCGTCCTAGGCTGTCTAGGGCAGCTTGTGCACCATTTTTTCAAAGTAGTTTGAATTCATTACTTGCCTGCATACCCCCCAAAAATCGACAAAAAAATCACTTTTGTCGAGTCGGAATTTCGATTTGAGGCTTCGAGTGCGGAGTTGTTGCAGCGGTGCACCATACGTGTGCCACCGTCCTAGGTTGTTTTGGGCAGCTTGTGCACCATTTTTTCAAAGTTGTCAGAATTCATTACCTGTCTGCATACCCCCATAAATCGACAAAAAAATCACTTTTGTCGAGGCGGAATTTCGATTTGAGGCCTCGGGTGCGGAGTTGTTGCAGCGGTGCACCATACGTGTGCCAGCGTCCTAGGTTGTTTTGGGCAGCTTGTGCACCATTCTTCAAAGTTGTCGGAATTCATTACCTGCCTGTATACCCCAATAAATCGACAAAAAAATCACTTTTGTCGAGGCAGAATTTCGATTTGAGGCCTCGGGTGCGGAGTTGTTGCAGCGGTGCACCATACGTGTGCCAACGTCCTAGGTTGTTTTGGGCAGCTTGTGCACCATTTTTTCAGAGTTGTCGGAATTCATTACCAGCCTGCATACCCCAAAAATCGACAAAAAAATCACTTTTGTCGAGTCGGAATTTCGATTTGAGGCCTCGGGTGCGGAGTTGTTGAAGCGGTGCACCATACTTGTGCCATCGTCCTAGGCTGTCTAGGGCAGCTTGTGCACCATTTTTTCAAAGTAGTTTGAATTCATTACTTGCCTGCATACCCCCCAAAAATCGACAAAAAAATCACTTTTGTCGAGTCGGAATTTCGATTTGAGGCCTCGAGTGCGGAGTTGTTGCAGCGGTGCACCATACGTGTGCCACCGTCCTAGGTTGTTTTGGGCAGCTTGTGCACCATTTTTTCAAAGTTGTCAGAATTCATTACCTGTCTGCATACCCCCATAAATCGACAAAAAAATCACTTTTGTCGAGGCGGAATTTCGATTTGAGGCCTCGGGTGCGGAGTTGTTGCAGCGGTGCACCATACGTGTGCCAGCGTCCTAGGTTGTTTTGGGCAGCTTGTGCACCATTTTTTCAAAGTTGTCGGAATTCATTATCGGCCTGCATACCCCCCAAAAATCGACAAAAAAATCACTTTTGTCGAGTCGGAATTTCAATTTGAGGCCTCGGGTGCGGAGTTGTTGAAGCGGTGCACCATACGTGTGCCACCGTCCTAGGTTGTTTTGGGCAGCTTGTGCACCATTTTTTCAAAGTTGTCGGATTCATTACCGGCCTACATACCCCAAAAATCGACAAAAAAATCACTTTTGTCGAGTCGGAATTTCGATTTGAGGCCTCGGGTGCGGAGTTGCTGAAGCGGTGCACCATACTTGTGCCACCGTCCTAGGCTGTCTAGGGCAGCTTGTGCACCATTTTTTCAAAGTAGTTGGAATTCATTACCTGCCTTCATACCCCCATAAATCGACAAAAAAATCACTTTGGTCGAGGCGGAATTTCGATTTGAGGCCTCGGGTGCGGAGTTGTTGCAGCGGTGCACCATACGTGTGTCAGCGTCCTAGATTGTTTTGGGCAGCTTGTGCACCATTTTTTCAGAGTTGTCGGAATTCATTACCAGCCTGCATACCCCAAAAATCGACAAAAAAATCACTTTTGTCGAGTCGGAATTTCGATTTGAGGCCTCGGGTGCGGAGTTGTTGAAGCGGTGCACCATACTTGTGCCATCGTCCTAGGCTGTCTAGGGCAGCTTGTGCACCATTTTTTCAAAGTAGTTTGATTTCATTACCTGCCTGCATACCACCCAAAAATCGACAAAAAAATCACTTTTGTCGAGTCGGAATTTCGATTTGAGGCCTCGAGTGCGGAGTTGTTGCAGCGGTGCACCATACGTGTGCCACCGTCCTAGGTTGTTTTGGGCAGCTTGTGCACCATTTTTTCAAAGTTGTCAGAATTCATTACCTGCCTGCATACCCCCATAAATCGACAAAAAAATCACTTTTGTCGAGGCGGAATTTCGATTTGAGGCCTCGGGTGCGGAGTTGTTGCAGCGGTGCACCATACGTGTCCCAGCGTCCTAGGTTGTTTTGGGCAGCTTGTGCACCATTTTTTCAAAGTTGTCGGAATTCATTAGCTGCCTGCATACCCCAATAAATCGACAAAAAAATCACTTTTGTCGAGGCGGAATTTCGATTTGAGGCCTCGGGTGCGGAGTTGTTGCAGCGGTGCACCATACGTGTGCCAGCGTCCTAGGTTGTTTTGGGCAGCTTGTGCACCATTTTTTCAGAGTTGTCGGAATTTATTACCAGCCTGCATACCCCAAAAATCGACAAAAAAATCACTTTTGTCGATTCGGAATTTCGATTTGAGGCCTCGGGTGCGGAGTTGTTGAAGCGGTGCACCATACTTGTGCCATCGTCCTAGGCTGTGTAGGGCAGCTTGTGCACCATTTTTTCAAAGTAGTTGGAATTCATTACCTGCCTGCATACCCCCCAAAAATCGACAAAAAAATCACTTTTGTCGAGTCAGAATTTCGATTTGAGGCCTCGGGTGCGGAGTTGTTGCAGCGGTGCACCATACGTGTGCCACCGTCCTAGGTTGTTTTGGGCAGCTTGTGCACCATTTTTTCAAAGTTGTCGGAATTCATTACCGGCCTGCATACCCCCCAAAAATCGACAAAAAAATCACTTTTGTCGAGTCGGAATTTCGATTTGAGGCGTCGGGTGCGGAGTTGTTGCAGCGGTGCACCATACGTGTGTCAGCGCCCTAGGTTGTTTTAGGCAGCTTGTGCACCATTTTTTCAGAGTTGTCGGAATTCATTACCAGCCTGCATACCCCAAAAATCGACAAAAAAATCACTTTTGTCGAGTCGGAATTTCGATTTGAGGCCTCGGGTGCGGAGTTGTTGAAGTGGTGCACCATACTTGTGCCATCGTCCTAGGCTGTCTAGGGCAGCTTGTGCACCATTTTTTCAAAGTAGTTTGAATTCATTACTTGCCTGCATACCCCCCAAAAATCGACAAAAAAATCACTTTTGTCGAGTCGGAATTTCGATTTGAGGCCTCGAGTGCGGAGTTGTTGCAGCGGTGCACCATACGTGTGCCACCGTCCTAGGTTGTTTTGGGCAGCTTGTGCACCATTTTTTCAAAGTTGTCAGAATTCATTACCTGTCTGCATACCCCCATAAATCGACAAAAAAATCACTTTTGTCGAGGCGGAATTTCGATTTGAGGCCTCGGGTGCGGAGTTGTTGCAGCGGTGCACCATACGTGTGCCAGCGTCCTAGGTTGTTTTGGGCAGCTTGTGCACCATTTTTTCAGAGTTGTCGGAATTCATTACCAGCCTGCATACCCCAAAAATCGACAAAAAAATCACTTTTGTCGAGTCGGAATTTCGATTTGAGGCCTCGGGTGCGGAGTTGTTGAAGTGGTGCACCATACTTGTGCCATCGTCCTAGGCTGTCTAGGGCAGCTTGTGCACCATTTTTTCAAAGTAGTTTGAATTCATTACTTGCCTGCATACCCCCCAAAAATCGACAAAAAAATCACTTTTGTCGAGTCGGAATTTCGATTTGAGGCCTCGAGTGCGGAGTTGTTGCAGCGGTGCACCATACGTGTGCCACCGTCCTAGGTTGTTTTGGGCAGCTTGTGCACCATTTTTTCAAAGTTGTCGGAATTCATTAGCTGCCTGCATACCCCAATAAATCGACAAAAAAATCACTTTTGTCGAGGCGGAATTTCGATTTGAGGCCTCGGGTGCGGAGTTGTTGCAGCGGTGCACCATACGTGTGCCAGCGTCCTAGGTTGTTTTGGGCAGCTTGTGCACCATTTTTTCAGAGTTGTCGGAATTTATTACCAGCCTGCATACCCCAAAAATCGACAAAAAAATCACTTTTGTCGATTCGGAATTTCGATTTGAGGCCTCGGGTGCGGAGTTGTTGAAGCGGTGCACCATACTTGTGCCATCGTCCTAGGCTGTGTAGGGCAGCTTGTGCACCATTTTTTCAAAGTAGTTGGAATTCATTACCTGCCTGCATACCCCCCAAAAATCGACAAAAAAATCACTTTTGTCGAGTCAGAATTTCGATTTGAGGCCTCGGGTGCGGAGTTGTTGCAGCGGTGCACCATACGTGTGCCACCGTCCTAGGTTGTTTTGGGCAGCTTGTGCACCATTTTTTCAAAGTTGTCGGAATTCATTACCGGCCTGCATACCCCCCAAAAATCGACAAAAAAATCACTTTTGTCGAGTCGGAATTTCGATTTGAGGCGTCGGGTGCGGAGTTGTTGCAGCGGTGCACCATACGTGTGTCAGCGCCCTAGGTTGTTTTAGGCAGCTTGTGCACCATTTTTTCAGAGTTGTCGGAATTCATTACCAGCCTGCATACCCCAAAAATCGACAAAAAAATCACTTTTGTCGAGTCGGAATTTCGATTTGAGGCCTCGGGTGCGGAGTTGTTGAAGTGGTGCACCATACTTGTGCCATCGTCCTAGGCTGTCTAGGGCAGCTTGTGCACCATTTTTTCAAAGTAGTTTGAATTCATTACTTGCCTGCATACCCCCCAAAAATCGACAAAAAAATCACTTTTGTCGAGTCGGAATTTCGATTTGAGGCCTCGAGTGCGGAGTTGTTGCAGCGGTGCACCATACGTGTGCCACCGTCCTAGGTTGTTTTGGGCAGCTTGTGCACCATTTTTTCAAAGTTGTCAGAATTCATTACCTGTCTGCATACCCCCATAAATCGACAAAAAAATCACTTTTGTCGAGGCGGAATTTCGATTTGAGGCCTCGGGTGCGGAGTTGTTGCAGCGGTGCACCATACGTGTGCCAGCGTCCTAGGTTGTTTTGGGCAGCTTGTGCACCATTCTTCAAAGTTGTCGGAATTCATTACCTGCCTGTATACCCCAATAAATCGACAAAAAAATCACTTTTGTCGAGGCAGAATTTCGATTTGAGGCCTCGGGTGCGGAGTTGTTGCAGCGGTGCACCATACGTGTGCCAACGTCCTAGGTTGTTTTGGGCAGCTTGTGCACCATTTTTTCAGAGTTGTCGGAATTCATTACCAGCCTACATACCCCAAAAATCGACAAAAAAATCACTTTTGTCGAGTCGGAATTTCGATTTGAGGCCTCGGGTGCGGAGTTGTTGAAGCGGTGCACCATACTTGTGCCATCGTCCTAGGCTGTCTAGGGCAGCTTGTGCACCATTTTTTCAAAGTAGTTTGAATTCATTACTTGCCTGCATACCCCCCAAAAATCGACAAAAAAATCACTTTTGTCGAGTCGGAATTTCGATTTGAGGCCTCGAGTGCGGAGTTGTTGCAGCGGTGCACCATACGTGTGCCACCGTCCTAGGTTGTTTTGGGCAGCTTGTGCACCATTTTTTCAAAGTTGTCAGAATTCATTACCTGTCTGCATACCCCCATAAATCGACAAAAAAATCACTTTTGTCGAGGCGGAATTTCGATTTGAGGCCTCGGGTGCGGAGTTGTTGCAGCGGTGCACCATACGTGTGCCAGCGTCCTAGGTTGTTTTGGGCAGCTTGTGCACCATTTTTTCAAAGTTGTCGGAATTCATTATCGGCCTGCATACCCCCCAAAAATCGACAAAAAAATCACTTTTGTCGAGTCGGAATTTCAATTTGAGGCCTCGGGTGCGGAGATGTTGAAGCGGTGCACCATACGTGTGCCACCGTCCTAGGTTGTTTTGGGCAGCTTGTGCACCATTTTTTCAAAGTTGTCGGATTCATTACCGGCCTACATACCCCAAAAATCGACAAAAAAATCACTTTTGTCGAGTCGGAATTTCGATTTGAGGCCTCGGGTGCGGAGTTGCTGAAGCGGTGCACCATACTTGTGCCACCGTCCTAGGCTGTCTAGGGCAGCTTGTGCACCATTTTTTCAAAGTAGTTGGAATTCATTACCTGCCTTCATACCCCCATAAATCGACAAAAAAATCACTTTGGTCGAGGCGGAATTTCGATTTGAGGCCTCGGGTGCGGAGTTGTTGCAGCGGTGCACCATACGTGTGTCAGCGTCCTAGATTGTTTTGGGCAGCTTGTGCACCATTTTTTCAGAGTTGTCGGAATTCATTACCAGCCTGCATACCCCAAAAATCGACAAAAAAATCACTTTTGTCGAGTCGGAATTTCGATTTGAGGCCTCGGGTGCGGAGTTGTTGAAGCGGTGCACCATACTTGTGCCATCGTCCTAGGCTGTCTAGGGCAGCTTGTGCACCATTTTTTCAAAGTAGTTTGATTTCATTACCTGCCTGCATACCACCCAAAAATCGACAAAAAAATCACTTTTGTCGAGTCGGAATTTCGATTTGAGGCCTCGAGTGCGGAGTTGTTGCAGCGGTGCACCATACGTGTGCCACCGTCCTAGGTTGTTTTGGGCAGCTTGTGCACCATTTTTTCAAAGTTGTCAGAATTCATTACCTGCCTGCATACCCCCATAAATCGACAAAAAAATCACTTTTGTCGAGGCGGAATTTCGATTTGAGGCCTCGGGTGCGGAGTTGTTGCAGCGGTGCACCATACGTGTCCCAGCGTCCTAGGTTGTTTTGGGCAGCTTGTGCACCATTTTTTCAAAGTTGTCGGAATTCATTAGCTGCCTGCATACCCCAATAAATCGACAAAAAAATCACTTTTGTCGAGGCGGAATTTCGATTTGAGGCCTCGGGTGCGGAGTTGTTGCAGCGGTGCACCATACGTGTGCCAGCGTCCTAGGTTGTTTTGGGCAGCTTGTGCACCATTTTTTCAGAGTTGTCGGAATTCATTACCAGCCTGCATACCCCAAAAATCGACAAAAAAATCACTTTTGTCGAGTCGGAATTTCGATTTGAGGCCTCGGGTGCGGAGTTGTTGAAGCGGTGCACCATACTTGTGCCATCGTCCTAGGCTGTGTAGGGCAGCTTGTGCACCATTTTTTCAAAGTAGTTGGAATTCATTACCTGCCTGCATACCCCCCAAAAATCGACAAAAAAATCACTTTTGTCGAGTCAGAATTTCGATTTGAGGCCTCGGGTGCGGAGTTGTTGCAGCGGTGCACCATACGTGTGCCACCGTCCTAGGTTGTTTTGGGCAGCTTGTGCACCATTTTTTCAAAGTTGTCGGAATTCATTACCGGCCTGCATACCCCCCAAAAATCGACAAAAAAATCACTTTTGTCGAGTCGGAATTTCGATTTGAGGCGTCGGGTGCGGAGTTGTTGCAGCGGTGCACCATACGTGTGCCACCGTCCTATGTTGTTTTGGGCAGCTTGTGCACCATTTTTTCAAAGTTGTCGGAATTCATTACCTGCCTGCATACCCCCATAAATCGACAAAAAAATCACTTTTGTCGAGGCGGAATTAGGATTTGAGGCCTCGGGTGCGGAGTTGTCGCAGCGGTGCACCATACGTGTGCCAGCGTCCTAGGTTGTTTTGGGCAGCTTGTGCACCATTTTTTCAAAGTTGTCGGAATTCATTATCGGCCTGCATACCCCCCAAAAATCGACAAAAAAATCACTTTTGTCGAGTCGAAATTTCGATTTGAGGCCTCGGGTGCGGAGTTGTTGAAGCGGTGCACCATACGTGTGCCACCGTCCTAGGCTGTCTTGGGCAGCTTGTGCACCATTTTTTCAAAGTAGTCGGAATTCATTACCTGCCTTCATACCCCCATAAATCGACAAAAAAATCACTTTTGTCGAAGCGGAATTTCGATTTGAGGCCTCGGGTGCGGAGTTGTTGCAGCGGTGCACCATACGTGTGCCACCGTCCGAGGTTGTTTTGGGCAGCTTGTGCACCTTTTTTTCAAAGTTGTCGGAATTCATTACCAGCCTGCATACCCCAAAAATCGACAAAAAAATCACTTTTGTCGAGTCGGAATTTCGATTTGAGGCCTCGGGTGCGGAGTTGTTGAAGCGGTGCACCATACTTGTGCCATCGTCCTAGGCTGTCTAGGGCAGCTTGTGCACCATTTTTTCAAAGTAGTTTGATTTCATTACCTGCCTGCATACCCCCCAAAAATCGACAAAAAAATCACTTTTGTCGAGTCGGAATTTCGATTTAAGGCCTCGAGTGCGGAGTTGTTGCAGTGGTGCACCATACGTGTGCCACCGTCCTAGGTTGTTTTGGGCAGCTTGTGCACCATTTTTTCAAAGTTGTCAGAATTCATTACCTGCCTGCATACCCCCATAAATCGACAAAAAAATCACTTTTGTCGAGGCGGAATTTTGATTTGAGGCCTCGGGTGCGGAGTTGTTGCAGCGGTGCACCATACGTGTGCCAGCGTCCTAGGTTGTTTTGGGCAGCTTGTGCACCATTTTTTCAAAGTTGTCGGAATTCATTAGCTGCCTGCATACCCCAATAAATCGATAAAAAAATCACTTTTGTCGAGGCGGAATTTCGATTTGAGGCCTCGGGTGCGGAGTTGTTGCAGCGGTGCACCATACGTGTGCCAGCGTCCTAGGTTGTTTTGGGCAGCTTGTGCACCATTTTTTCAGAGTTGTCGGAATTCATTACCAGCCTGCATACCCCAAAAATCGACAAAAAAATCACTTTTGTCGAGTCGGAATTTCGATTTGAGGCCTCGGGTGCGGAGTTGTTGAAGCGGTGCACCATACTTGTGCCATCGTCCTAGGCTGTCTAGGGCAGCTTGTGCACCATTTTTTCAAAGTAGTTGGAATTCATTACCTGCCTGCATACCCCCCAAAAATCGACAAAAAATCACTTTTGTCGAGTCTTAATTTCGATTTGAGGCCTCGGGTGCGGAGTTGTTGCAGCGGTGCACCATACGTGTGCCACCGTCCTAGGTTGTTTTGGGCAGCTTGTGCACCATTTTTTCAAAGTTGTCGGAATTCATTACCGTCCTGCATACCCCCCAAAAATCGACAAAAAAATCACTTTTGTCGAGTCGGAATTTCGATTTGAGGCCTCGGGTGCGGAGTTGTTGCAGCGGTGCACCATACGTGTGCCACCGTCCTATGTTGTTTTGGGCAGCTTGTGCACCATTTTTTCAAAGTTGTCGGAATTCATTACCTGCCTGCATACCCCCATAAATCGACAAAAAAATCACTTTTGTCGAGGCGGAATTTCGATTTGAGGCCTCGGGTGCGGAGTTGTTGCAGCGGTGCACCATACTTGTGCCAGCGTCCTAGGTTGTTTTGGGCAGCTTGTGCACCATTTTTTCAAAGTTGTCGGAATTCATTATCGGCCTGCATACCCCCCAAAAATCGACAAAAAAATCACTTTTGTCGAGTCGGAATTTCAATTTGAGGCCTCGGGTGCGGAGTTGTTGAAGCGGTGCACCATACGTGTGCCACCGTCCTAGGCTGTCTTGGGCAGCTTGTGCACCATTTTTTCAAAGTAGTCGGAATTCATTACCTGCCTTCATACCCCCATAAATCGACAAAAAAATCACTTTTGTCGAGGCGGAATTTCGATTTGAGGCCTCGGGTGCGGAGTTGTTGCAGCGGTGCACCATACGTGTGCCAGCGTCCTAGGTTGTTTTAGGCAGCTTGTGCACCATTTTTTCAGAGTTGTCGGAATTCATTACCAGCCTGCATACCCCAAAAATCGACAAAAAAATCACTTTTGTCGAGTCGGAATTTCGATTTGAGGCCTCGGGTGCGGAGTTGTTGAAGCGGTGCACCATACTTGTGCCATCGTCCTAGGCTGTCTAGGGCAGCTTGTGCACCATTTTTTCAAAGTAGTTTGAATTCATTACTTGCCTGCATACCCCCCAAAAATCGACAAAAAAATCACTTTTGTCGAGTCGGAATTTCGATTTGAGGCCTCGGGTGCGGAGTTGTTGAAGCGGTGCACCATACTTGTGCCATCGTCCTAGGCTGTCTAGGGCAGCTTGTGCACCATTTTTTCAAAGTAGTTGGAATTCATTACCTGCCTGCATACCCCCCAAAAATCGACAAAAAAATCACTTTTGTCGAGTCAGAATTTCGATTTGAGGCCTCGGGTGCGGAGTTGTTGCAGCGGTGCACCATACGTGTGCCACCGTCCTAGGTTGTTTTGGGCAGCTTGTGCACCATTTTTTCAAAGTTGTCGGAATTCATTACCGTCCTGCATACCCCCCAAAAATCGACAAAAAAATCACTTTTGTCGAGTCGGAATTTCGATTTGAGGCCTCGGGTGCGGAGTTGTTGCAGCGGTGCACCATACGTGTGCCACCGTCCTATGTTGTTTTGGGCAGCTTGTGCACCATTTTTTCAAAGTTGTCGGAATTCATTACCTGCCTGCATACCCCCATAAATCGACAAAAAAATCACTTTTGTCGAGGCGGAATTTCGATTTGAGGCCTCGGGTGCGGAGTTGTTGCAGCGGTGCACCATACTTGTGCCAGCGTCCTAGGTTGTTTTGGGCAGCTTGTGCACCATTTTTTCAAAGTTGTCGGAATTCATTATCGGCCTGCATACCCCCCAAAAATCGACAAAAAAATCACTTTTGTCGAGTCGGAATTTCAATTTGAGGCCTCGGGTGCGGAGTTGTTGAAGCGGTGCACCATACTTGTGCCATCGTCCTAGGCTGTCTAGGGCAGCTTGTGCACCATTTTTTCAAAGTAGTTTGAATTCATTACTTGCCTGCATACCCCCCAAAAATCGACAAAAAAATCACTTTTGTCGAGTCGGAATTTCGATTTGAGGCCTCGAGTGCGGAGTTGTTGCAGCGGTGCACCATACGTGTGCCACCTTCCTAGGTTGTTTTGGGCAGCTTGTGCACCATTTTTTCAAAGTTGTCAGAATTCATTACCTGTCTGCATACCCCCATAAATCGACAAAAAAATCACTTTTGTCGAGGCGGAATTTCGATTTGAGGCCTCGGGTGCGGAGTTGTTGCAGCGGTGCACCATACGTGTGCCAGCGTCCTAGGTTGTTTTGGGCAGCGTGTGCACCATTTTTTCAAAGTTGTCGGAATTCATTATCGGCCTGCATACCCCCCAAAAATCGACAAAAAAATCACTTTTGTCGAGTCGGAATTTCAATTTGAGGCCTCAGGTGCGGAGTTGTTGAAGCGGTGCACCATACGTGTGCCACCGTCCTAGGTTGTTTTGGGCAGCTTGTGCACCATTTTTTCAAAGTTGTCGGATTCATTACCGGCCTACATACCCCAAAAATCGACAAAAAAATCACTTTTGTCGAGTCGGAATTTCGATTTGAGGCCTCGGGTGCGGAGTTGCTGAAGCGGTGCACCATACTTGTGCCACCGTCCTAGGCTGTCTAGGGCAGCTTGTGCACCATTTTTTCAAAGTAGTTGGAATTCATTACCTGCCTTCATACCCCCATAAATCGACAAAAAAATCACTTTGGTCGAGGCGGAATTTCGATTTGAGGCCTCGGGTGCGGAGTTGTTGCAGCGGTGCACCATACGTGTGTCAGCGTCCTAGATTGTTTTGGGCAGATTGTGCACCATTTTTTCAGAGTTGTCGGAATTCATTACCAGCCTGCATACCCCAAAAATCGACAAAAAAATCACTTTTGTCGAGTCGGAATTTCGATTTGAGGCCTCGGGTGCGGAGTTGTTGAAGCGGTGCACCATACTTGTGCCATCGTCCTAGGCTGTCTAGGGCAGCTTGTGCACCATTTTTTCAAAGTAGTTTGATTTCATTACCTGCCTGCATACCACCCAAAAATCGACAAAAAAATCACTTTTGTCGAGTCGGAATTTCGATTTGAGGCCTCGAGTGCGGAGTTGTTGCAGCGGTGCACCATACGTGTGCCACCGTCCTAGGTTGTTTTGGGCAGCTTGTGCACCATTTTTTCAAAGTTGTCAGAATTCATTACCTGCCTGCATACCCCCATAAATCGACAAAAAAATCACTTTTGTCGAGGCGGAATTTCGATTTGAGGCCTCGGGTGCGGAGTTGTTGCAGCGGTGCACCATACGTGTCCCAGCGTCCTAGGTTGTTTTGGGCAGCTTGTGCACCATTTTTTCAAAGTTGTCCGAATTCATTAGCTGCCTGCATACCCCAATAAATCGACAAAAAAATCACTTTTGTCGAGGCGGAATTTCGATTTGAGGCCTCGGGTGCGGAGTTGTTGCAGCGGTGCACCATACGTGTGCCAGCGTCCTAGGTTGTTTTGGGCAGCTTGTGCACCATTTTTTCAGAGTTGTCGGAATTCATTACCAGCCTGCATACCCCAAAAATCGACAAAAAAATCACTTTTGTCGAGTCGGAATTTCGATTTGAGGCCACGGGTGCGGAGTTGTTGAAGCGGTGCACCATACTTGTGCCATCGTCCTAGGCTGTCTAGGGCAGCTTGTGCACCATTTTTTCAAAGTAGTTGGAATTCATTACCTGCCTGCATACCCCCCAAACATCGACAAAAAAATCACTTTTGTCGAGTCAGAATTTCGATTTGAGGCCTCGGGTGCGGAGTTGTCGCAGCGGTGCACCATACGTGTGCCAGCGTCCTAGGTTGTTTTGGGCAGCTTGTGCACCATTTTTTCAAAGTTGTCGGAATTCATTATCGGCCTGCATACCCCCCAAAAATCGACAAAAAAATCACTTTTGTCGAGTCGGAATTTCGATTTGAGGCCTCGGGTGCGGAGTTGTTGCAGCGGTGCACCATACGTGTGTCAGCGTCCTAGATTGTTTTGGGCAGATTGTGCACCATTTTTTCAGAGTTGTCGGAATTCATTACCAGCCTGCATACCCCAAAAATCGACAAAAAAATCACTTTTGTCGAGTCGGAATTTCGATTTGAGGCCTCGGGTGCGGAGTTGTTGAAGCGGTGCACCATACTTGTGCCATCGTCCTAGGCTGTCTAGGGCAGCTTGTGCACCATTTTTTCAAAGTAGTTTGATTTCATTACCTGCCTGCATACCACCCAAAAATCGACAAAAAAATCACTTTTGTCGAGTCGGAATTTCGATTTGAGGCCTCGAGTGCGGAGTTGTTGCAGCGGTGCACCATACGTGTGCCACCGTCCTAGGTTGTTTTGGGCAGCTTGTGCACCATTTTTTCAAAGTTGTCAGAATTCATTACCTGCCTGCATACCCCCATAAATCGACAAAAAAATCACTTTTGTCGAGGCGGAATTTCGATTTGAGGCCTCGGGTGCGGAGTTGTTGCAGCGGTGCACCATACGTGTCCCAGCGTCCTAGGTTGTTTTGGGCAGCTTGTGCACCATTTTTTCAAAGTTGTCCGAATTCATTAGCTGCCTGCATACCCCAATAAATCGACAAAAAAATCACTTTTGTCGAGGCGGAATTTCGATTTGAGGCCTCGGGTGCGGAGTTGTTGCAGCGGTGCACCATACGTGTGCCAGCGTCCTAGGTTGTTTTGGGCAGCTTGTGCACCATTTTTTCAGAGTTGTCGGAATTCATTACCAGCCTGCATACCCCAAAAATCGACAAAAAAATCACTTTTGTCGAGTCGGAATTTCGATTTGAGGCCACGGGTGCGGAGTTGTTGAAGCGGTGCACCATACTTGTGCCATCGTCCTAGGCTGTCTAGGGCAGCTTGTGCACCATTTTTTCAAAGTAGTTGGAATTCATTACCTGCCTGCATACCCCCCAAACATCGACAAAAAAATCACTTTTGTCGAGTCAGAATTTCGATTTGAGGCCTCGGGTGCGGAGTTGTCGCAGCGGTGCACCATACGTGTGCCAGCGTCCTAGGTTGTTTTGGGCAGCTTGTGCACCATTTTTTCAAAGTTGTCGGAATTCATTATCGGCCTGCATACCCCCCAAAAATCGACAAAAAAATCACTTTTGTCGAGTCGAAATTTCGATTTGAGGCCTCGGGTGCGGAGTTGTTGAAGCGGTGCACCATACGTGTGCCACCGTCCTAGGCTGTCTTGGGCAGCTTGTGCACCATTTTTTCAAAGTAGTCGGAATTCATTACCTGCCTTCATACCCCCATAAATCGACAAAAAAATCACTTTTGTCGAAGCGGAATTTCGATTTGAGGCCTCGGGTGCGGAGTTGTTGCAGCGGTGCACCATACGTGTGCCACCGTCCGAGGTTGTTTTGGGCAGCTTGTGCACCTTTTTTTCAAAGTTGTCGGAATTCATTACCAGCCTGCATACCCCAAAAATCGACAAAAAAATCACTTTTGTCGAGTCGGAATTTCGATTTGAGGCCTCGGGTGCGGAGTTGTTGAAGCGGTGCACCATACTTGTGCCATCGTCCTAGGCTGTCTAGGGCAGCTTGTGCACCATTTTTTCAAAGTAGTTTGATTTCATTACCTGCCTGCATACCCCCCAAAAATCGACAAAAAAATCACTTTTGTCGAGTCGGAATTTCAATATGAGGCCTCGAGTGCGGAGTTGTTGCAGTGGTGCACCATACGTGTGCCACCGTCCTAGGTTGTTTTGGGCAGCTTGTGCACCATTTTTTCAAAGTTGTCAGAATTCATTACCTGCCTGCATACCCCCATAAATCGACAAAAAAATCACTTTTGTCGAGGCGGAATTTTGATTTGAGGCCTCGGGTGCGGAGTTGTTGGAGCGGTGCACCATACGTGTGCCAGCGTCCTAGGTTGTTTTGGGCAGCTTGTGCACCATTTTTTCAAAGTTGTCGGAATTCATTAGCTGCCTGCATACCCCAATAAATCGACAAAAAAATCACTTTTGTCGAGGCGGAATTTCGATTTGAGGCCTCGGGTGCGGAGTTGTTGCAGCGGTGCACCATACGTGTGCCAGCGTCCTAGGTTGTTTTGGGCAGCTAGTGCACCATTTTTTCAGAGTTGTCGGAATTCATTACTAGCCTGCATACCCCAAAAATCGACAAAAAAATCACTTTTGTCGAGTCGGAATTTCGATTTGAGGCCTCGGGTGCGGAGTTGTTGAAGCGGTGCACCATACTTGTGCCATCGTCCTAGGCTGTCTAGGGCAGCTTGTGCACCATTTTTTCAGAGTTGTCGGAATTCATTACTAGCCTGCATACCCCAAAAATCGACAAAAAAATCACTTTTGTCGAGTCGGAATTTCGATTTGAGGCCTCGGGTGCGGAGTTGTTGAAGCGGTGCACCATACTTGTGCCATCGTCCTAGGCTGTCTAGGGCAGCTTGTGCACCATTTTTTCAAAGTAGTTGGAATTCATTACCTGCCTGCATACCCCCCAAAAATCGACAAAAAAATCACTTTTGTCGGGTCAGAATTTCGATTTGAGGCCTCGGGTGCGGAGTTGTTGCAGCGGTGCACCATACGTGTGCCACCGTCCTAGGTTGTTTTGGGCAGCTTGTGCACCATTTTTTCAAAGTTGTCGGAATTCATTACCGGCCTGCATACCCCCCAAAAATCGACAAAAAAATCACTTTTGTCGAGTCGGAATTTCGATTTGAGGCCTCGGATGTGGAGTTGTTGCAGCGGTGCACCATACGTGTGCCACCGTCCTATGTTGTTTTGGGCAGCTTGTGCACCATTTTTTCAAAGTTGTCGGAATTCATTACCTGCCTGCATATCCCCATAAATCGACAAAAAAATCACTTTTGTCGAGGCGGAATTAGGATTTGAGGCCTCGGGTGCGGAGTTGTTGCAGCGGTGCACCATACGTGTGCCAGCGTCCTAGGTTGTTTTGGGCAGCTTGTGCACCATTTTTTCAGAGTTGTCGGAATTCATTACCAGCCTGCATACCCCAAAAATCGACAAAAAAATCACTTTTGTCGAGTCGGAATTTCGATTTGAGGCCTCGGGTGCGGAGTTGTTGAAGCGGTGCACCATACTTGTGCCATCGTCCTAGGCTGTCTAGGGCAGCTTGTGCACCATTTTTTCAAAGTAGTTGGAATTCATTACCTGCCTGCATACCCCCCAAAAATCGACAAAAAAATCACTTTTGTCGAGTCAGAATTTCGATTTGAGGCCTCGGGTGCGGAGTTGTTGCAGCGGTGCACCATACGTGTGCCACCGTCCTAGGTTGTTTTGGGCAGCTTGTGCACCATTTTTTCAAAGTTGTCGGAATTCATTACCGGCCTGCATACCCCCCAAAAATCGACAAAAAAATCACTTTTGTCGAGTCGGAATTTCGATTTGAGGCCTCGGGTGCGGAGTTGTTGAAGCGGTGCACCATACTTGTGCCATCGTCCTAGGCTGTCTAGGGCAGCTTGTGCACCATTTTTTCAAAGTAGTTGGAATTCATTACCTGCCTGCATACCCCCCAAAAATCGACAAAAAAATCACTTTTGTCGGGTCAGAATTTCGATTTGAGGCCTCGGGTGCGGAGTTGTTGCAGCGGTGCACCATACGTGTGCCACCGTCCTAGGTTGTTTTGGGCAGCTTGTGCACCATTTTTTCAAAGTTGTCGGAATTCATTACCGGCCTGCATACCCCCCAAAAATCGACAAAAAAATCACTTTTGTCGAGTCGGAATTTCGATTTGAGGCCTCGGATGTGGAGTTGTTGCAGCGGTGCACCATACGTGTGCCACCGTCCTATGTTGTTTTGGGCAGCTTGTGCACCATTTTTTCAAAGTTGTCGGAATTCATTACCTGCCTGCATATCCCCATAAATCGACAAAAAAATCACTTTTGTCGAGGCGGAATTAGGATTTGAGGCCTCGGGTGCGGAGTTGTTGCAGCGGTGCACCATACGTGTGCCAGCGTCCTAGGTTGTTTTGGGCAGCTTGTGCACCATTTTTTCAGAGTTGTCGGAATTCATTACCAGCCTGCATACCCCAAAAATCGACAAAAAAATCACTTTTGTCGAGTCGGAATTTCGATTTGAGGCCTCGGGTGCGGAGTTGTTGAAGCGGTGCACCATACTTGTGCCATCGTCCTAGGCTGTCTAGGGCAGCTTGTGCACCATTTTTTCAAAGTAGTTGGAATTCATTACCTGCCTGCATACCCCCCAAAAATCGACAAAAAAATCACTTTTGTCGAGTCAGAATTTCGATTTGAGGCCTCGGGTGCGGAGTTGTTGCAGCGGTGCACCATACGTGTGCCACCGTCCTAGGTTGTTTTGGGCAGCTTGTGCACCATTTTTTCAAAGTTGTCGGAATTCATTACCGGCCTGCATACCCCCCAAAAATCGACAAAAAAATCACTTTTGTCGAGTCGGAATTTCGATTTGAGGCCTCGGGTGCGGAGTTGTTGCAGCGGTGCACCATACGTGTGCCACCGTCCTAGGTTGTTTTGGGCAGCTTGTGCACCATTTTTTCAAAGTTGTCGGAATTCATTACCTGCCTGCATACCCCCATAAATCGACAAAAAAATCACTTTTGTCGAGGCGGAATTTGGATTTGAGGCCTCGGGTGCGGAGTTGTCGCAGCGGTGCACCATACGTGTGTCAGCGTCCTAGGTTGTTTTGGGCAGCTTGTGCACCATTTTTTCAAAGTTGTCGGAATTCATTATCGGCCTGCATACCCCCCAAAAATCGACAAAAAAATCACTTTTGTCGAGTCGAAATTTCGATTTGAGGCCTCGGGTGCGGAGTTGTTGAAGCGGTGCACCATACGTGTGCCACCGTCCTAGGCTGTCTTGGGCAGCTTGTGCACCATTTTTTCAAAGTAGTCGGAATTCATTACCTGCCTTCATACCCCCATAAATCGACAAAAAAATCACTTTTGTCGAAGCGGAATTTCGATTTGAGGCCTCGGGTGCGGAGTTGTTGCAGCGGTGCACCATACGTGTGCCACCGTCCGAGGTTGTTTTGGGCAGCTTGTGCACCTTTTTTTCAAAGTTGTCGGAATTCATTACCAGCCTGCATACCCCAAAAATCGACAAAAAAATCACTTTTGTCGAGTCGGAATTTCGATTTGAGGCCTCGGGTGCGGAGTTGTTGAAGCGGTGCACCATACTTGTGCCATCGTCCTAGGCTGTCTAGGGCAGCTTGTGCACCATTTTTTCAAAGTAGTTTGATTTCATTACCTGCCTGTATACCCCCCAAAAATCGACAAAAAAATCACTTTTGTCGAGTCGGAATTTCGATTTGAGGCCTCGAGTGCGGAGTTGTTGCAGTGGTGCACCATACGTGTGCCACCGTCCTAGGTTGTTTTGGGCAGCTTGTGCACCATTTTTTCAAAGTTGTCAGAATTCATTACCTGCCTGCATACCCCCATAAATCGACAAAAAAATCACTTTTGTCGAGGCGGAATTTTGATTTGAGGCCTCGGGTGCGGAGTTGTTGCAGCGGTGCACCATACGTGTGCCAGCGTCCTAGGTTGTTTTGGGCAGCTTGTGCACCATTTTTTCAAAGTTGTCGGAATTCATTAGCTGCCTGCATACCCCAATAAATCGACAAAAAAATCACTTTTGTCGAGGCGGAATTTCGATTTGAGGCCTCGGGTGCGGAGTTGTTGCAGCGGTGCACCATACGTGTGCCAGCGTCCTAGGTTGTTTTGGGCAGCTTGTGCACCATTTTTTCAGAGTTGTCGGAATTCATTACTAGCCTGCATACCCCAAAAATCGACAAAAAAATCACTTTTGTCGAGTCGGAATTTCGATTTGAGGCCTCGGGTGCGGAGTTGTTGAAGCGGTGCACCATACTTGTGCCATCGTCCTAGGCTGTCTAGGGCAGCTTGTGCACCATTTTTTCAAAGTAGTTGGAATTCATTACCTGCCTGCATACCCCCCAAAAATCGACAAAAAAATCACTTTTGTCGAGTCAGAATTTCGATTTGAGGCCTCGGGTGCGGAGTTGTTGCAGCGGTGCACCATACGTGTGCCACCGTCCTAGGTTGTTTTTGGCAGCTTGTGCACCATTTTTTCAAAGTTGTCGGAATTCATTACCGGCCTGCATACCCCCCAAAAATCGACAAAAAAATCACTTTTGTCGAGTCGGAATTTCGATTTGAGGCCTCGGATGCGGAGTTGTTGCAGCGGTGCACCATACGTGTGCCACCGTCCTATGTTGTTTTGGGCAGCTTGTGCACCATTTTTTCAAAGTTGTCGGAATTCATTACCTGCCTGCATATCCCCATAAATCGACAAAAAAATCACTTTTGTCGAGGCGGAATTAGAATTTGAGGCCTCGGGTGCGGAGTTGTTGCAGCGGTGCACCATACGTGTGCCACCGTCCGAGGTTGTTTTGGGCAGCTTGTGCACCTTTTTTTCAAAGTTGTCGGAATTCATTACCAGCCTGCATACCCCAAAAATCGACAAAAAAATCACTTTTGTCGAGGCGGAATTTGGATTTGAGGCCTCGGGTGCGGAGTTGTCGCAGCGGTGCACCATACGTGTGTCAGCGTCCTAGGTTGTTTTGGGCAGCTTGTGCACCAATTTTTCAAAGTTGTCGGAATTCATTATCGGCTTGCATACCCCCCAAAAATCGACAAAAAAATCACTTTTGTCGAGTCGAAATTTCGATTTGAGGCCTCGGGTGCGGAGTTGTTGAAGCGGTGCACCATACGTGTGCCACCGTCCTAGGCTGTCTTGGGCAGCTTGTGCACCATTTTTTCAAAGTAGTCGGAATTCATTACCTGCCTTCATACCCCCATAAATCGACAAAAAAATCACTTTTGTCGAAGCGGAATTTCGATTTGAGGCCTCGGGTGCGGAGTTGTTGCAGCGGTGCACCATACGTGTGCCACCGTCCGAGGTTGTTTTGGGCAGCTTGTGCACCTTTTTTTCAAAGTTGTCGGAATTCATTACCAGCCTGCATACCCCAAAAATCGACAAAAAAATCACTTTTGTCGAGTCGGAATTTCGATTTGAGGCCTCGGGTGCGGAGTTGTTGAAGCGGTGCACCATACTTGTGCCATCGTCCTAGGCTGTCTAGGGCAGCTTGTGCACCATTTTTTCAAAGTAGTTTGATTTCATTACCTGCCTGCATACCCCCCAAAAATCGACAAAAAAATCACTTTTGTCGAGTCGGAATTTCGATTTGAGGCCTCGAGTGCGGAGTTGTTGCAGTGGTGCACCATACGTGTGCCACCGTCCTAGGTTGTTTTGGGCAGCTTGTGCACCATTTTTTCAAAGTTGTCAGAATTCATTACCTGCCTGCATACCCCCATAAATCGACAAAAAAATCACTTTTGTCGAGGCGGAATTTTGATTTGAGGCCTCGGGTGCGGAGTTGTTGCAGCGGTGCACCATACGTGTGCCAGCGTCCTAGGTTGTTTTGGGCAGCTTGTGCACCATTTTTTCAAAGTTGTCGGAATTCATTAGCTGCCTGCATACCCCAATAAATCGACAAAAAAATCACTTTTGTCGAGGCGGAATTTCGATTTGAGGCCTCGGGTGCGGAGTTGTTGCAGCGGTGCACCATACGTGTGCCAGCGTCCTAGGTTGTTTTGGGCAGCTTGTGCACCATTTTTTCAGAGTTGTCGGAATTCATTACTAGCCTGCATACCCCAAAAATCGACAAAAAAATCACTTTTGTCGAGTCGGAATTTTGATTTGAGGCCTCGGGTGCGGAGTTGTTGAAGCGGTGCACCATACTTGTGCCATCGTCCTAGGCTGTCTAGGGCAGCTTGTGCACCATTTTTTCAAAGTAGTTGGAATTCATTACCTGCCTGCATACCCCCCAAAAATCGACAAAAAAATCACTTTTGTCGAGTCAGAATTTCGATTTGAGGCCTCGGGTGCGGAGTTGTTGCAGCGGTGCACCATACGTGTGCCACCGTCCTAGGTTGTTTTTGGCAGCTTGTGCACCATTTTTTCAAAGTTGTCGGAATTCATTACCGGCCTGCATACCCCCCAAAAATCGACAAAAAAATCACTTTTGTCGAGTCGGAATTTCGATTTGAGGCCTCGGATGCGGAGTTGTTGCAGCGGTGCACCATACGTGTGCCACCGTCCTATGTTGTTTTGGGCAGCTTGTGCACCATTTTTTCAAAGTTGTCGGAATTCATTACCTGCCTGCATATCCCCATAAATCGACAATAAAATCACTTTTGTCGAGGCGGAATTAGGATTTGAGGCCTCGGGTGCGGAGTTGTTGCAGCGGTGCACCATACGTGTGCCAGCGTCCTAGGTTGTTTTGGGCAGCTTGTGCACCATTTTTTCAGAGTTGTCGGAATTCATTACCAGCCTGCATACCCCAAAAATCTACAAAAAAATCACTTTTGTCGAGTCGGAATTTCGATTTGAGGCCTCGGGTGCGGAGTTGTTGAAGCGGTGCACCATACTTGTGCCATCGTCCTAGGCTGTCTAGGGCAGCTTGTGCACCATTTTTTCAAAGTAGTTGGAATTCATTACCTGCCTGCATACCCCCCAAAAATCGACAAAAAAATCACTTTTGTCGAGTCAGAATTTCGATTTGAGGCCTCGGGTGCGGAGTTGTTGCAGCGGTGCACCATACGTGTGCCACCGTCCTAGGTTGTTTTGGGCAGCTTGTGCACCATTTTTTCAAAGTTGTCGGAATTCATTACCGGCCTGCATACCCCCCAAAAATCGACAAAAAAATCACTTTTGTCGAGTCGGAATTTCGATTTGAGGCCTCGGGTGCGGAGTTGTTGCAGCGGTGCACCATACGTGTGCCACCGTCCTATGTTGTTTTGGGCAGCTTGTGCACCATTTTTTCAAAGTTGTCGGAATTCATTACCTGCCTGCATACCCCCATAAATCGACAAAAAAATCACTTTTGTCGAGGCGGAATTAGGATTTGAGGCCTCGGGTGCGGAGTTGTCGCAGCGGTGCACCATACGTGTGCCACCGTCCTAGGTTGTTTTTGGCAGCTTGTGCACCATTTTTTCAAAGTTGTCGGAATTCATTACCGGCCTGCATACCCCCCAAAAATCGACAAAAAAATCACTTTTGTCGAGTCGGAATTTCGATTTGAGGCCTCGGATGCGGAGTTGTTGCAGCGGTGCACCATACGTGTGCCACCGTCCTATGTTGTTTTGGGCAGCTTGTGCACCATTTTTTCAAAGTTGTCGGAATTCATTACCTGCCTGCATACCCCCATAAATCGACAAAAAAATCACTTTTGTCGAGGCGGAATTAGGATTTGAGGCCTCGGGTGCGGAGTTGTCGCAGCGGTGCACCATACGTGTGCCAGCGTCCTAGGTTGTTTTGGGCAGCTTGTGCACCATTTTTTCAAAGTTGTCGGAATTCATTATCGGCCTGCATACCCCCCAAAAATCGACAAAAAAATCACTTTTGTCGAGTCGGAATTTCGATTTGAGGCCTCGGATGCGGAGTTGTTGCAGCGGTGCACCATACGTGTGCCACCGTCCTATGTTGTTTTGGGCAGCTTGTGCACCATTTTTTCAAAGTTGTCGGAATTCATTACCTGCCTGCATATCCCCATAAATCGACAAAAAAATCACTTTTGTCGAGGCGGAATTAGGATTTGAGGCCTCGGGTGCGGAGTTGTTGCAGCGGTGCACCATACGTGTGCCAGCGTCCTAGGTTGTTTTGGGCAGCTTGTGCACCATTTTTTCAGAGTTGTCGGAATTCATTACCAGCCTGCATACCCCAAAAATCTACAAAAAAATCACTTTTGTCGAGTCGGAATTTCGATTTGAGGCCTCGGGTGCGGAGTTGTTGAAGCGGTGCACCATACTTGTGCCATCGTCCTAGGCTGTCTAGGGCAGCTTGTGCACCATTTTTTCAAAGTAGTTGGAATTCATTACCTGCCTGCATACCCCCCAAAAATCGACAAAAAAATCACTTTTGTCGAGTCAGAATTTCGATTTGAGGCCTCGGGTGCGGAGTTGTTGCAGCGGTGCACCATACGTGTGCCACCGTCCTAGGTTGTTTTGGGCAGCTTGTGCACCATTTTTTCAAAGTTGTCGGAATTCATTACCGGCCTGCATACCCCCCAAAAATCGACAAAAAAATCACTTTTGTCGAGTCGGAATTTCGATTTGAGGCCTCGGGTGCGGAGTTGTTGCAGCGGTGCACCATACGTGTGCCACCGTCCTATGTTGTTTTGGGCAGCTTGTGCACCATTTTTTCAAAGTTGTCGGAATTCATTACCTGCCTGCATACCCCCATAAATCGACAAAAAAATCACTTTTGTCGAGGCGGAATTAGGATTTGAGGCCTCGGGTGCGGAGTTGTCGCAGCGGTGCACCATACGTGTGCCAGCGTCCTAGGTTGTTTTGGGCAGCTTGTGCACCATTTTTTCAAAGTTGTCGGAATTCATTATCGGCCTGCATACCCCCCAAAAATCGACAAAAAAATCACTTTTGTCGAGTCGAAATTTCGATTTGAGGCCTCGGGTGCGGAGTTGTTGAAGCGGTGCACCATACGTGTGCCACCGTCCTAGGCTGTCTTGGGCAGCTTGTGCACCATTTTTTCAAAGTAGTCGGAATTCATTACCTGCCTTCATACCCCCATAAATCGACAAAAAAATCACTTTTGTCGAAGCGGAATTTCGATTTGAGGCCTCGGGTGCGGAGTTGTTGCAGCGGTGCACCATACGTGTGCCACCGTCCGAGGTTGTTTTGGGCAGCTTGTGCACCTTTTTTTCAAAGTTGTCGGAATTCATTACCAGCCTGCATACCCCAAAAATCGACAAAAAAATCACTTTTGTCGAGTCGGAATTTCGATTTGAGGCCTCGGGTGCGGAGTTGTTGAAGCGGTGCACCATACTTGTGCCATCGTCCTAGGCTGTCTAGGGCAGCTTGTGCACCATTTTTTCAAAGTAGTTTGATTTCATTACCTGCCTGCATACCCCCCAAAAATCGACAAAAAAATCACTTTTGTCGAGTCGGAATTTCGATTTGAGGCCTCGAGTGCGGAGTTGTTGCAGTGGTGCACCATACGTGTGCCACCGTCCTAGGTTGTTTTGGGCAGCTTGTGCACCATTTTTTCAAAGTTGTCAGAATTCATTACCTGCCTGCATACCCCCATAAATCGACAAAAAAATCACTTTTGTCGAGGCGGAATTTTGATTTGAGGCCTCGGGTGCGGAGTTGTTGCAGCGGTGCACCATACGTGTGCCAGCGTCCTAGGTTGTTTTGGGCAGCTTGTGCACCATTTTTTCAAAGTTGTCGGAATTCATTACCTGCCTGCATATCCCCATAAATCGACAAAAAAATCACTTTGGTCGAGGCGGAATTAGGATTTGAGGCCTCGGGTGCGGAGTTGTTGCAGCGGTGCACCATACGTGTGCCAGCGTCCTAGGTTGTTTTGGGCAGCTTGTGCACCATTTTTTCAGAGTTGTCGGAATTCATTACCAGCCTGCATACCCCAAAAATCTACAAAAAAATCACTTTTGTCGAGTCGGAATTTCGATTTGAGGCCTCGGGTGCGGAGTTGTTGAAGCGGTGCACCATACTTGTGCCATCGTCCTAGGCTGTCTAGGGCAGCTTGTGCACCATTTTTTCAAAGTAGTTGGAATTCATTACCTGCCTGCATACCCCCCAAAAATCGACAAAAAAATCACTTTTGTCGAGTCAGAATTTCGATTTGAGGCCTCGGGTGCGGAGTTGTTGCAGCGGTGCACCATACGTGTGCCACCGTCCTAGGTTGTTTTGGGCAGCTTGTGCACCATTTTTTCAAAGTTGTCGGAATTCATTACCGGCCTGCATACCCCCCAAAAATCGACAAAAAAATCACTTTTGTCGAGTCGGAATTTCGATTTGAGGCCTCGGGTGCGGAGTTGTTGCAGCGGTGCACCATACGTGTGCCACCGTCCTATGTTGTTTTGGGCAGCTTGTGCACCATTTTTTCAAAGTTGTCGGAATTCATTACCTGCCTGCATACCCCCATAAATCGACAAAAAAATCACTTTTGTCGAGGTGGAATTAGGATTTGAGGCCTCGGGTGCGGAGTTGTCGCAGCGGTGCACCATACGTGTGCCAGCGTCCTAGGTTGTTTTGGGCAGCTTGTGCACCATTTTTTCAAAGTTGTCGGAATTCATTATCGGCCTGCATACCCCCCAAAAATCGACAAAAAAATCACTTTTGTCGAGTCGAAATTTCGATTTGAGGCCTCGGGTGCGGAGTTGTTGAAGCGGTGCACCATACGTGTGCCACCGTCCTAGGCTGTCTTGGGCAGCTTGTGCACCATTTTTTCAAAGTAGTCGGAATTCATTACCTGCCTTCATACCCCCATAAATCGACAAAAAAATCACTTTTGTCGAAGCGGAATTTCGATTTGAGGCCTCGGGTGCGGAGTTGTTGCAGCGGTGCACCATACGTGTGCCACCGTCCGAGGTTGTTTTGGGCAGCTTGTGCACCTTTTTTTCAAAGTTGTCGGAATTCATTACCAGCCTGCATACCCCAAAAATCGACAAAAAAATCACTTTTGTCGAGTCGGAATTTCGATTTGAGGCCTCGGGTGCGGAGTTGTTGAAGCGGTGCACCATACTTGTGCCATCGTCCTAGGCTGTCTAGGGCAGCTTGTGCACCATTTTTTCAAAGTAGTTTGATTTCATTACCTGCCTGCATACCCCCCAAAAATCGACAAAAAAATCACTTTTGTCGAGTCGGAATTTCGATTTGAGGCCTCGAGTGCGGAGTTGTTGCAGTGGTGCACCATACGTGTGCCACCGTCCTAGGTTGTTTTGGGCAGCTTGTGCACCATTTTTTCAAAGTTGTCAGAATTCATTACCTGCCTGCATACCCCCATAAATCGACAAAAAAATCACTTTTGTCGAGGCGCAATTTTGATTTGAGGCCTCGGGTGCGGAGTTGTTGCAGCGGTGCACCATACGTGTGCCAGCGTCCTAGGTTGTTTTGGGCAGCTTGTGCACCATTTTTTCAAAGTTGTCGGAATTCATTAGCTGCCTGCATACCCCAATAAATCGACAAAAAAATCACTTTTGTCGAGGCGGAATTTCGATTTGAGGCCTCGGGTGCGGAGTTGTTGCAGCGGTGCACCATACGTGTGCCAGCGTCCTAGGTTGTTTTGGGCAGCTTGTGCACCATTTTTTCAGAGTTGTCGGAATTCATTACTAGCCTGCATACCCCAAAAATCGACAAAAAAATCACTTTTGTCGAGTCGGAATTTCGATTTGAGGCCTCGGGTGCGGAGTTGTTGAAGCGGTGCACCATACTTGTGCCATCGTCCTAGGCTGTCTAGGGCAGCTTGTGCACCATTTTTTCAAAGTAGTTGGAATTCATTACCTGCCTGCATACCCCCCAAAAATCGACAAAAAAATCACTTTTGTCGAGTCAGAATTTCGATTTGAGGCCTCGGGTGCGGAGTTGTTGCAGCGGTGCACCATACGTGTGCCACCGTCCTAGGTTGTTTTTGGCAGCTTGTGCACCATTTTTTCAAAGTTGTCGGAATTCATTACCGGCCTGCATACCCCCCAAAAATCGACAAAAAAATCACTTTTGTCGAGTCGGAATTTCGATTTGAGGCCTCGGATGCGGAGTTGTTGCAGCGGTGCACCATACGTGTGCCACCGTCCTATGTTGTTTTGGGCAGCTTGTGCACCATTTTTTCAAAGTTGTCGGAATTCATTACCTGCCTGCATATCCCCATAAATCGACAAAAAAATCACTTTTGTCGAGGCGGAATTAGGATTTGAGGCCTCGGGTGCGGAGTTGTTGCAGCGGTGCACCATACGTGTGCCAGCGTCCTAGGTTGTTTTGGGCAGCTTGTGCACCATTTTTTCAGAGTTGTCGGAATTCATTACCAGCCTGCATACACCAAAAATCTACAAAAAAATCACTTTTGTCGAGTCGGAATTTCGATTTGAGGCCTCGGGTGCGGAGTTGTTGAAGCGGTGCACCATACTTGTGCCATCGTCCTAGGCTGTCTAGGGCAGCTTGTGCACCATTTTTTCAAAGTAGTTGGAATTCATTACCTGCCTGCATACCCCCCAAAAATCGACAAAAAAATCACTTTTGTCGAGTCAGAATTTCGATTTGAGGCCTCGGGTGCGGAGTTGTTGCAGCGGTGCACCATACGTGTGCCACCGTCCTAGGTTGTTTTGGGCAGCTTGTGCACCATTTTTTCAAAGTTGTCGGAATTCATTACCGGCCTGCATACCCCCCAAAAATCGACAAAAAAATCACTTTTGTCGAGTCGGAATTTCGATTTGAGGCCTCGGGTGCGGAGTTGTTGCAGCGGTGCACCATACGTGTGCCACCGTCCTATGTTGTTTTGGGCAGCTTGTGCACCATTTTTTCAAAGTTGTCGGAATTCATTACCTGCCTGCATACCCCCATAAATCGACAAAAAAATCACTTTTGTCGAGGCGGAATTAGGATTTGAGGCCTCGGGTGCGGAGTTGTCGCAGCGGTGCACCATACGTGTGCCAGCGTCCTAGGTTGTTTTGGGCAGCTTGTGCACCATTTTTTCAAAGTTGTCGGAATTCATTATCGGCCTGCATACCCCCCAAAAATCGACAAAAAAATCACTTTTGTCGAGTCGAAATTTCGATTTGAGGCCTCGGGTGCGGAGTTGTTGAAGCGGTGCACCATACGTGTGCCACCGTCCTAGGCTGTCTTGGGCAGCTTGTGCACCATTTTTTCAAAGTAGTCGGAATTCATTACCTGCCTTCATACCCCCATAAATCGACAAAAAAATCACTTTTGTCGAAGCGGAATTTCGATTTGAGGCCTCGGGTGCGGAGTTGTTGCAGCGGTGCACCATACGTGTGCCACCGTCCGAGGTTGTTTTGGGCAGCTTGTGCACCTTTTTTTCAAAGTTGTCGGAATTCATTACCAGCCTGCATACCCCAAAAATCGACAAAAAAATCACTTTTGTCGAGTCGGAATTTCGATTTGAGGCCTCGGGTGCGGAGTTGTTGAAGCGGTGCACCATACTTGTGCCATCGTCCTAGGCTGTCTAGGGCAGCTTGTGCACCATTTTTTCAAAGTAGTTTGATTTCATTACCTGCCTGCATACCCCCCAAAAATCGACAAAAAAATCACTTTTGTCGAGTCGGAATTTCGATTTGAGGCCTCGAGTGCGGAGTTGTTGCAGTGGTGCACCATACGTGTGCCACCGTCCTAGGTTGTTTTGGGCAGCTTGTGCACCATTTTTTCAAAGTTGTCAGAATTCATTACCTGCCTGCATACCCCCATAAATCGACAAAAAAATCACTTTTGTCGAGGCGGAATTTTGATTTGAGGCCTCGGGTGCGGAGTTGTTGCAGCGGTGCACCATACGTGTGCCAGCGTCCTAGGTTGTTTTGGGCAGCTTGTGCACCATTTTTTCAAAGTTGTCGGAATTCATTAGCTGCCTGCATACCCCAATAAATCGACAAAAAAATCACTTTTGTCGAGGCGGAATTTCGATTTGAGGCCTCGGGTGCGGAGTTTTTGCAGCGGTGCACCATACGTGTGCCAGCGTCCTAGGTTGTTTTGGGCAGCTTGTGCACCATTTTTTCAGAGTTGTCGGAATTCATTACTAGCCTGCATACCCCAAAAATCGACAAAAAAATCACTTTTGTCGAGTCGGAATTTCGATTTGAGGCCTCGGGTGCGGAGTTGTTGAAGCGGTGCACCATACTTGTGCCATCGTCCTAGGCTGTCTAGGGCAGCTTGTGCACCATTTTTTCAAAGTAGTTGGAATTCATTACCTGCCTGCATACGCCCCAAAAATCGACAAAAAAATCACTTTTGTCGGGTCAGAATTTCGATTTGAGGCCTCGGGTGCGGAGTTGTTGCAGCGGTGCACCATACGTGTGCCACCGTCCTAGGTTGTTTTGGGCAGCTTGTGCACCATTTTTTCAAAGTTGTCGGAATTCATTACCGGCCTGCATACCCCCCAAAAATCGACAAAAAAATCACTTTTGTCGAGTCGGAATTTCGATTTGAGGCCTCGGATGTGGAGTTGTTGCAGCGGTGCACCATACGTGTGCCACCGTCCTATGTTGTTTTGGGCAGCTTGTGCACCATTTTTTCAAAGTTGTCGGAATTCATTACCTGCCTGCATATCCCCATAAATCGACAAAAAAATCACTTTTGTCGAGGCGGAATTAGGATTTGAGGCCTCGGGTGCGGAGTTGTTGCAGCGGTGCACCATACGTGTGCCAGCGTCCTAGGTTGTTTTGGGCAGCTTGTGCACCATTTTTTCAGAGTTGTCAGAATTCATTACCAGCCTGCATACCCCAAAAATCGACAAAAAAATCACTTTTGTCGAGTCGGAATTTCGATTTGAGGCCTCGGGTGCGGAGTTGTTGAAGCGGTGCACCATACTTGTGCCATCGTCCTAGGCTGTCTAGGGCAGCTTGTGCACCATTTTTTCAAAGTAGTTGGAATTCATTACCTGCCTGCATACCCCCCAAAAATCGACAAAAAAATCACTTTTGTCGAGTCAGAATTTCGATTTGAGGCCTCGGGTGCGGAGTTGTTGCAGCGGTGCACCATACGTGTGCCACCGTCCTAGGTTGTTTTGGGCAGCTTGTGCACCTTTTTTTCAAAGTTGTCGGAATTCATTACCAGCCTGCATACCCCAAAAATCGACAAAAAAATCACTTTTGTCGAGTCGGAATTTCGATTTGAGGCCTCGGGTGCGGAGTTGTTGAAGCGGTGCACCATACTTGTGCCATCGTCCTAGGCTGTCTAGGGCAGCTTGTGCACCATTTTTTCAAAGTAGTTTGATTTCATTACCTGCCTGTATACCCCCCAAAAATCGACAAAAAAATCACTTTTGTCGAGTCGGAATTTCGATTTGAGGCCTCGAGTGCGGAGTTGTTGCAGTGGTGCACCATACGTGTGCCACCGTCCTAGGTTGTTTTGGGCAGCTTGTGCACCATTTTTTCAAAGTTGTCAGAATTCATTACCTGCCTGCATACCCCCATAAATCGACAAAAAAATCACTTTTGTCGAGGCGGAATTTTGATTTGAGGCCTCGGGTGCGGAGTTGTTGCAGCGGTGCACCATACGTGTGTCAGCGTCCTAGGTTGTTTTGGGCAGCTTGTGCACCATTTTTTCAAAGTTGTCGGAATTCATTAGCTGCCTGCATACCCCAATAAATCGACAAAAAAATCACTTTTGTCGAGGCGGAATTTCGATTTGAGGCCTCGGGTGCGGAGTTGTTGCAGCGGTGCACCATACGTGTGCCACCGTCCGAGGTTGTTTTGGGCAGCTTGTGCACCATTTTTTCAGAGTTGTCGGAATTCATTACTAGCCTGCATACCCCAAAAATCGACAAAAAAATCACTTTTGTCGAGTCGGAATTTCGATTTGAGGCCTCGGGTGCGGAGTTGTTGAAGCGGTGCACCATACTTGTGCCATCGTCCTAGGCTGTCTAGGGCAGCTTGTGCACCATTTTTTCAAAGTAGTTGGAATTCATTACCTGCCTGCATACCCCCCAAAAATCGACAAAAAAATCACTTTTGTCGAGTCAGAATTTCGATTTGAGGCCTCGGGTGCGGAGTTGTTGCAGCGGTGCACCATACGTGTGCCACCGTCCTAGGTTGTTTTTGGCAGCTTGTGCACCATTTTTTCAAAGTTGTCGGAATTCATTACCGGCCTGCATACCCCCCAAAAATCGACAAAAAAATCACTTTTGTCGAGTCGGAATTTCGATTTGAGGCCTCGGATGCGGAGTTGTTGCAGCGGTGCACCATACGTGTGCCACCGTCCTATGTTGTTTTGGGCAGCTTGTGCACCATTTTTTCAAAGTTGTCGGAATTCATTACCTGCCTGCATATCCCCATAAATCGACAAAAAAATCACTTTTGTCGAGGCGGAATTAGGATTTGAGGCCTCGGGTGCGGAGTTGTTGCAGCGGTGCACCATACGTGTGCCACCGTCCGAGGTTGTTTTGGGCAGCTTGTGCACCTTTTTTTCAAAGTTGTCGGAATTCATTACCAGCCTGCATACCCCAAAAATCGACAAAAAAATCACTTTTGTCGAGGCGGAATTTGGATTTGAGGCCTCGGGTGCGGAGTTGTCGCAGCGGTGCACCATACGTGTGTCAGCGTCCTAGGTTGTTTTGGGCAGCTTGTGCACCATTTTTTCAAAGTTGTCAGAATTCATTATCGGCCTGCATACCCCCCAAAAATCGACAAAAAAATCACTTTTGTCGAGTCGAAATTTCGATTTGAGGCCTCGGGTGCGGAGTTGTTGAAGCGGTGCACCATACGTGTGCCACCGTCCTAGGCTGTCTTGGGCAGCTTGTGCACCATTTTTTCAAAGTAGTCGGAATTCATTACCTGCCTTCATACCCCCATAAATCGACAAAAAAATTACTTTTGTCGAAGCGGAATTTCGATTTGAGGCCTCGGGTGCGGAGTTGTTGCAGCGGTGCACCATACGTGTGCCACCGTCCGAGGTTGTTTTGGGCAGCTTGTGCACCTTTTTTTCAAAGTTGTCGGAATTCATTACCAGCCTGCATACCCCAAAAATCGACAAAAAAATCACTTTTGTCGAGTCGGAATTTCGATTTGAGGCCTCGGGTGCGGAGTTGTTGAAGCGGTGCACCATACTTGTGCCATCGTCCTAGGCTGTCTAGGGCAGCTTGTGCACCATTTTTTCAAAGTAGTTTGATTTCATTACCTGCCTGCATACCCCCCAAAAATCGACAAAAAAATCACTTTTGTCGAGTCGGAATTTCGATTTGAGGCCTCGAGTGCGGAGTTGTTGCAGTGGTGCACCATACGTGTGCCACCGTCCTAGGTTGTTTTGGGCAGCTTGTGCACCATTTTTTCAAAGTTGTCAGAATTCATTACCTGCCTGCATACCCCCATAAATCGACAAAAAAATCACTTTTGTCGAGGCGGAATTTTGATTTGAGGCCTCGGGTGCGGAGTTGTTGCAGCGGTGCACCATACGTGTGCCAGCGTCCTAGGTTGTTTTGGGCAGCTTGTGCACCATTTTTTCAAAGTTGTCGGAATTCATTAGCTGCCTGCATACCCCAATAAATCGACAAAAAAATCACTTTTGTCGAGGCGGAATTTCGATTTGAGGCCTCGGGTGCGGAGTTGTTGCAGCGGTGCACCATACGTGTGCCAGCGTCCTAGGTTGTTTTGGGCAGCTTGTGCACCATTTTTTCAGAGTTGTCGGAATTCATTACTAGCCTGCATACCCCAAAAATCGACAAAAAAATCACTTTTGTCGAGTCGGAATTTCGATTTGAGGCCTCGGGTGCGGAGTTGTTGAAGCGGTGCACCATACTTGTGCCATCGTCCTAGGCTGTCTAGGGCAGCTTGTGCACCATTTTTTCAAAGTAGTTGGAATTCATTACCTGCCTGCATACCCCCCAAAAATCGACAAAAAAATCACTTTTGTCGAGTCAGAATTTCGATTTGAGGCCTCGGGTGCGGAGTTGTTGCAGCGGTGCACCATACGTGTGCCACCGTCCTAGGTTGTTTTTGGCAGCTTGTGCACCATTTTTTCAAAGTTGTCGGAATTCATTACCGGCCTGCATACCCCCCAAAAATCGACAAAAAAATCACTTTTGTCGAGTCGGAATTTCGATTTGAGGCCTCGGATGCGGAGTTGTTGCAGCGGTGCACCATACGTGTGCCACCGTCCTATGTTGTTTTGGGCAGCTTGTGCACCATTTTTTCAAAGTTGTCGGAATTCATTACCTGCCTGCATATCCCCATAAATCGACAAAAAAATCACTTTTGTCGAGGCGGAATTAGGATTTGAGGCCTCGGGTGCGGAGTTGTTGCAGCGGTGCACCATACGTGTGCCAGCATCCTAGGTTGTTTTGGGCAGCTTGTGCACCATTTTTTCAGAGTTGTCGGAATTCATTACTAGCCTGCATACCCCAAAAATCGACAAAAAAATCACTTTTGTCGAGTCGGAATTTCGATTTGAGGCCTCGGGTGCGGAGTTGTTGAAGCGGTGCACCATACTTGTGCCATCGTCCTAGGCTGTCTAGGGCAGCTTGTGCACCATTTTTTCAAAGTAGTTGGAATTCATTACCTGCCTGCATACCCCCCAAAAATCGACAAAAAAATCACTTTTGTCGAGTCAGAATTTCGATTTGAGGCCTCGGGTGCGGAGTTGTTGCAGCGGTGCACCATACGTGTGCCACCGTCCTAGGTTGTTTTTGGCAGCTTGTGCACCATTTTTTCAAAGTTGTCGGAATTCATTACCGGCCTGCATACCCCCCAAAAATCGACAAAAAAATCACTTTTGTCGAGTCGGAATTTCGATTTGAGGCCTCGGATGCGGAGTTGTTGCAGCGGTGCACCATACGTGTGCCACCGTCCTATGTTGTTTTGGGCAGCTTGTGCACCATTTTTTCAAAGTTGTCGGAATTCATTACCTGCCTGCATATCCCCATAAATCGACAAAAAAATCACTTTTGTCGAGGCGGAATTAGGATTTGAGGCCTCGGGTGCGGAGTTGTTGCAGCGGTGCACCATACGTGTGCCAGCGTCCTAGGTTGTTTTGGGCAGCTTGTGCACCATTTTTTCAGAGTTGTCGGAATTCATTACCAGCCTGCATACCCCAAAAATCGACAAAAAAATCACTTTTGTCGAGTCGGAATTTCGATTTGAGGCCTCGGGTGCGGAGTTGTTGAAGCGGTGCACCATACTTGTGCCATCGTCCTAGGCTGTCTAGGGCAGCTTGTGCACCATTTTTTCAAAGTAGTTGGAATTCATTACCTGCCTGCATACCCCCCAAAAATCGACAAAAAAATCACTTTTGTCGAGTCAGAATTTCGATTTGAGGCCTCGGGTGCGGAGTTGTTGCAGCGGTGCACCATACGTGTGCCACCGTCCTAGGTTGTTTTGGGCAGCTTGTGCACCATTTTTTCAAAGTTGTCGGAATTCATTACCGGCCTGCATACCCCCCAAAAATCGACAAAAAAATCACTTTTGTCGAGTCGGAATTTCGATTTGAGGCCTCGGGTGCGGAGTTGTTGCAGCGGTGCACCATACGTGTGCCACCGTCCTATGTTGTTTTGGGCAGCTTGTGCACCATTTTTTCAAAGTTGTCGGAATTCATTACCTGCCTGCATACCCCCATAAATCGACAAAAAAATCACTTTTGTCGAGGCGGAATTAGGATTTGAGGCCTCGGGTGCGGAGTTGTCGCAGCGGTGCACCATACGTGTGCCAGCGTCCTAGGTTGTTTTGGGCAGCTTGTGCACCATTTTTTCAAAGTTGTCGGAATTCATTATCGGCCTGCATACCCCCCAAAAATCGACAAAAAAATCACTTTTGTCGAGTCGAAATTTCGATTTGAGGCCTCGGGTGCGGAGTTGTTGAAGCGGTGCACCATACGTGTGCCACCGTCCTAGGCTGTCTTGGGCAGCTTGTGCACCATTTTTTCAAAGTAGTCGGAATTCATTACCTGCCTTCATACCCCCATAAATCGACAAAAAAATCACTTTTGTCGAAGCGGAATTTCGATTTGAGGCCTCGGGTGCGGAGTTGTTGCAGCGGTGCACCATACGTGTGCCACCGTCCGAGGTTGTTTTGGGCAGCTTGTGCACCTTTTTTTCAAAGTTGTCGGAATTCATTACCAGCCTGCATACCCCAAAAATCGACAAAAAAATCACTTTTGTCGAGTCGGAATTTCGATTTGAGGCCTCGGGTGCGGAGTTGTTGAAGCGGTGCACCATACTTGTGCCATCGTCCTAGGCTGTCTAGGGCAGCTTGTGCACCATTTTTTCAAAGTAGTTTGATTTCATTACCTGCCTGCATACCCCCCAAAAATCGACAAAAAAATCACTTTTGTCGAGTCGGAATTTCGATTTGAGGCCTCGAGTGCGGAGTTGTTGCAGTGGTGCACCATACGTGTGCCACCGTCCTAGGTTGTTTTGGGCAGCTTGTGCACCATTTTTTCACAGTTGTCAGAATTCATTAACTGCCTGCATACCCCCATAAATCGACAAAAAAATCACTTTTGTCGAGGCGGAATTTTGATTTGAGGCCTCGGGTGCGGAGTTGTTGCAGCGGTGCACCATACGTGTGCCAGCGTCCTAGGTTGTTTTGGGCAGCTTGTGCACCATTTTTTCAAAGTTGTCGGAATTCATTAGCTGCCTGCATACCCCAATAAATCGACAAAAAAATCACTTTTGTCGAGGCGGAATTTCGATTTGAGGCCTCGGGTGCGGAGTTGTTGCAGCGGTGCACCATACGTGTGCCAGCGTCCTAGGTTGTTTTGGGCAGCTTGTGCACCATTTTTTCAGAGTTGTCGGAATTCATTACCAGCCTGCATACCCCAAAAATCGACAAAAAAATCACTTTTGTCGAGTCGGAATTTCGATTTGAGGCCTCGGGTGCGGAGTTGTTGAAGCGGTGCACCATACTTGTGCCATCGTCCTAGGCTGTCTAGGGCAGCTTGTGCACCATTTTTTCAAAGTAGTTGGAATTCATTACCTGCCTGCATACCCCCCAAAAATCGACAAAAAAACCACTTTTGTCGAGTCAGAATTTCGATTTGAGGCCTCGGGTGCGGAGTTGTTGCAGCGGTGCACCATACGTGTGCCACCGTCCTAGGTTGTTTTGGGCAGCTTGTGCACCATTTTTTCAAAGTTGTCGGAATTCATTACCGGCCTGCATACCCCCCAAAAATCGACAAAAAAATCACTTTTGTCGAGTCGGAATTTCGATTTGAGGCCTCGGATGCGGAGTTGTTGCAGCGGTGCACCATACGTGTGCCACCGTCCTACGTTGTTTTGGGCAGCTTGTGCACCATCTTTTCAAAGTTGTCGGAATTCATTACCTGCCTGCATATCCCCATAAATCGACAAAAAAATCACTTTTGTCGAGGCGGAATTAGGATTTGAGGCCTCGGGTGCGGAGTTGTTGCAGCGGTGCACCATACGTGTGCCAGCGTCCTAGGTTGTTTTGGGCAGCTTGTGCACCATTTTTTCAGAGTTGTCGGAATTCATTACCAGCCTGCATACCCCAAAAATCGACAAAAAAATCACTTTTGTCGAGTCGGAATTTCGATTTGAGGCCTCGGGTGCGGAGTTGTTGAAGCGGTGCACCATACTTGTGCCATCGTCCTAGGCTGTGTAGGGCAGCTTGTGCACCATTTTTTCAAAGTAGTTGGAATTCATTACCTGCCTGCATACCCCCCAAAAATCGACAAAAAAATCACTTTTGTCGAGTCAGAATTTCGATTTGAGGCCTCGGGTGCGGAGTTGTTGCAGCGGTGCACCATACGTGTGCCACCGTCCTAGGTTGTTTTGGGCAGCTTGTGCACCATTTTTTCAAAGTTGTCGGAATTCATTACCGGCCTGCATACCCCCCAAAAATCGACAAAAAAATCACTTTTGTCGAGTCGGAATTTCGATTTGAGGCCTCGGGTGCGGAGTTGTTGCAGCGGTGCACCATACGTGTGCCACCGTCCTATGTTGTTTTGGGCAGCTTGTGCACCATTTTTTCAAAGTTGTCGGAATTCATTACCTGCCTGCATACCCCCATAAATCGACAAAAAAATCACTTTTGTCGAGGCGGAATTAGGATTTGATGCCTCGGGTGCGGAGTTGTCGCAGCGGTGCACCATACGTGTGCCAGCGTCCTAGGTTGTTTTGGGCAGCTTGTGCACCATTTTTTCAAAGTTGTCGGAATTCATTATCGGCCTGCATACCCCCCAAAAATCGACAAAAAAATCACTTTTGTCGAGTCGGAATTTCGATTTGAGGCCTCGGGTGCGGAGTTGTTGCAGCGGTGCACCATACGTGTGCCACCGTCCTATGTTGTTTTGGGCAGCTTGTGCACCATTTTTTCAAAGTTGTCGGAATTCATTACCTGCCTGCATATCCCCATAAATCGACAAAAAAATCACTTTTGTCGAGGCGGAATTAGGATTTGAGGCCTCGGGTGCGGAGTTGTTGCAGCGGTGCACCATACGTGTGCTAGCGTCCTAGGTTGTTTTGGGCAGCTTGTGCACCATTTTTTCAGAGTTGTCGGAATTCATTACCAGCCTGCATACCCCAAAAATCGACAAAAAAATCACTTTTGTCGAGTCGGAATTTCGATTTGAGGCCTCGGGTGCGGAGTTGTTGAAGCGGTGCACCATACTTGTGCCATCGTCCTAGGCTGTCTAGGGCAGCTTGTGCACCATTTTTTCAAAGTAGTTGGAATTCATTACCTGCCTGCATACCCCCCAAAAATCGACAAAAAAATCACTTTTGTCGAGTCAGAATTTCGATTTGAGGCCTCGGGTGCGGAGTTGTTGCAGCGGTGCACCATACGTGTGCCACCGTCCTAGGTTGTTTTGGGCAGCTTGTGCACCATTTTTTCAAAGTTGTCGGAATTCATTACCGGCCTGCATACCCCCCAAAAATCGACAAAAAAATCACTTTTGTCGAGTCGGAATTTCGATTTGAGGCCTCGGGTGCGGAGTTGTTGCAGCGGTGCACCATACGTGTGCCACCGTCCTATGTTGTTTTGGGCAGCTTGTGCACCATTTTTTCAAAGTTGTCGGAATTCATTACCTGCCTGCATACCCCCATAAATCGACAAAAAAATCACTTTTGTCGAGGCGGAATTAGGATTTGAGGCCTCGGGTGCGGAGTTGTTGCAGCGGTGCACCATACGTGTGCCAGCGTCCTAGGTTGTTTTGGGCAGCTTGTGCACCATTTTTTCAGAGTTGTCGGAATTCATTACCAGCCTGCATACCCCAAAAATCGACAAAAAAATCACTTTTGTCGAGTCGGAATTTCGATTTGAGGCCTCGGGTGCGGAGTTGTTGAAGCGGTGCACCATACTTGTGCCATCGTCCTAGGCTGTGTAGGGCAGCTTGTGCACCATTTTTTCAAAGTAGTTGGAATTCATTACCTGCCTGCATACCCCCCAAAAATCGACAAAAAAATCACTTTTGTCGAGTCAGAATTTCGATTTGAGGCCTCGGGTGCGGAGTTGTTGCAGCGGTGCACCATACGTGTGCCACCGTCCTAGGTTGTTTTGGGTAGCTTGTGCACCATTTTTTCAAAGTTGTCGGAATTCATTACCGGCCTGCATACCCCCCAAAAATCGACAAAAAAATCACTTTTGTCGAGTCGGAATTTCGATTTGAGGCCTCGGGTGCGGAGTTGTTGCAGCGGTGCACCATACGTGTGCCACCGTCCTATGTTGTTTTGGGCAGCTTGTGCACCATTTTTTCAAAGTTGTCGGAATTCATTACCTGCCTGCATACCCCCATAAATCGACAAAAAAATCACTTTTGTCGAGGCGGAATTAGGATTTGATGCCTCGGGTGCGGAGTTGTCGCAGCGGTGCACCATACGTGTGCCAGCGTCCTAGGTTGTTTTGGGCAGCTTGTGCACCATTTTTTCAAAGTTGTCGGAATTCATTATCGGCCTGCATACCCCCCAAAAATCGACAAAAAAATCACTTTTGTCGAGTCGGAATTTCGATTTGAGGCCTCGGGTGCGGAGTTGTTGCAGCGGTGCACCATACGTGTGCCACCGTCCTATGTTGTTTTGGGCAGCTTGTGCACCATTTTTTCAAAGTTGTCGGAATTCATTACCTGCCTGCATATCCCCATAAATCGACAAAAAAATCACTTTTGTCGAGGCGGAATTAGGATTTGAGGCCTCGGGTGCGGAGTTGTTGCAGCGGTGCACCATACGTGTGCCAGCGTCCTAGGTTGTTTTGGGCAGCTTGTGCACCATTTTTTCAGAGTTGTCGGAATTCATTACCAGCCTGCATACCCCAAAAATCGACAAAAAAATCACTTTTGTCGAGTCGGAATTTCGATTTGAGGCCTCGGGTGCGGAGTTGTTGAAGCGGTGCACCATACTTGTGCCATCGTCCTAGGCTGTCTAGGGCAGCTTGTGCACCATTTTTTCAAAGTAGTTGGAATTCATTACCTGCCTGCATACCCCCCAAAAATCGACAAAAAAATCACTTTTGTCGAGTCAGAATTTCGATTTGAGGCCTCGGGTGCGGAGTTGTTGCAGCGGTGCACCATACGTGTGCCACCGTCCTAGGTTGTTTTGGGCAGCTTGTGCACCATTTTTTCAAAGTTGTCGGAATTCATTACCGGCCTGCATACCCCCCAAAAATCGACAAAAAAATCACTTTTGTCGAGTCGGAATTTCGATTTGAGGCCTCGGGTGCGGAGTTGTTGCAGCGGTGCACCATACGTGTGCCACCGTCCTATGTTGTTTTGGGCAGCTTGTGCACCATTTTTTCAAAGTTGTCGGAATTCATTACCTGCCTGCATACCCCCATAAATCGACAAAAAAATCACTTTTGTCGAGGCGGAATTAGGATTTGAGGCCTCGGGTGCGGAGTTGTTGCAGCGGTGCACCATACGTGTGCCAGCGTCCTAGGTTGTTTTGGGCAGCTTGTGCACCATTTTTTCAGAGTTGTCGGAATTCATTACCAGCCTGCATACCCCAAAAATCGACAAAAAAATCACTTTTGTCGAGTCGGAATTTCGATTTGAGGCCTCGGGTGCGGAGTTGTTGAAGCGGTGCACCATACTTGTGCCATCGTCCTAGGCTGTGTAGGGCAGCTTGTGCACCATTTTTTCAAAGTAGTTGGAATTCATTACCTACCTGCATACCCCCCAAAAATCGACAAAAAAATCACTTTTGTCGAGTCAGAATTTCGATTTGAGGCCTCGGGTGCGGAGTTGTTGCAGCGGTGCACCATACGTGTGCCACCGTCCTAGGTTGTTTTGGGCAGCTTGTGCACCATTTTTTCAAAGTTGTCGGAATTCATTACCGGCCTGCATACCCCCCAAAAATCGACAAAAAAATCACTTTTGTCGAGTCGGAATTTCGATTTGAGGCCTCGGATGCGGAGTTGTTGCAGCGGTGCACCATACGTGTGCCACCGTCCTACGTTGTTTTGGGCAGCTTGTGCACCATTTTTTCAAAGTTGTCGGAATTCATTACCTGCCTGCATATCCCCATAAATCGACAAAAAAATCACTTTTGTCGAGGCGGAATTAGGATTTGAGGCCTCGGGTGCGGAGTTGTTGCAGCGGTGCACCATACGTGTGCCAGCGTCCTAGGTTGTTTTGGGCAGCTTGTGCACCATTTTTTCAGAGTTGTCGGAATTCATTACCAGCCTGCATACCCCAAAAATCGACAAAAAAATCACTTTTGTCGAGTCGGAATTTCGATTTGAGGCCTCGGGTGCGGAGTTGTTGAAGCGGTGCACCATACTTGTGCCATCGTCCTAGGCTGTGTAGGGCAGCTTGTGCACCATTTTTTCAAAGTAGTTGGAATTCATTACCTGCCTGCATACCCCCCAAAAATCGACAAAAAAATCACTTTTGTCGAGTCAGAATTTCGATTTGAGGCCTCGGGTGCGGAGTTGTTGCAGCGGTGCACCATACGTGTGCCACCGTCCTAGGTTGTTTTGGGCAGCTTGTGCACCATTTTTTCAAAGTTGTCGGAATTCATTACCGGCCTGCATACCCCCCAAAAATCGACAAAAAAATCACTTTTGTCGAGTCGGAATTTCGATTTGAGGCCTCGGGTGCGGAGTTGTTGCAGCGGTGCACCATACGTGTGCCACCGTCCTATGTTGTTTTGGGCAGCTTGTGCACCATTTTTTCAAAGTTGTCGGAATTCATTACCTGCCTGCATACCCCCATAAATCGACAAAAAAATCACTTTTGTCGAGGCGGAATTAGGATTTGATGCCTCGGGTGCGGAGTTGTCGCAGCGGTGCACCATACGTGTGCCAGCGTCCTAGGTTGTTTTGGGCAGCTTGTGCACCATTTTTTCAAAGTTGTCGGAATTCATTATCGGCCTGCATACCCCCCAAAAATCGACAAAAAAATCACTTTTGTCGAGTCGGAATTTCGATTTGAGGCCTCGGGTGCGGAGTTGTTGCAGCGGTGCACCATACGTGTGCCACCGTCCTATGTTGTTTTGGGCAGCTTGTGTACCATTTTTTCAAAGTTGTCGGAATTCATTACCTGCCTGCATATCCCCATAAATCGACAAAAAAATCACTTTTGTCGAGGCGGAATTAGGATTTGAGGCCTCGGGTGCGGAGTTGTTGCAGCGGTGCACCATACGTGTGCCAGCGTCCTAGGTTGTTTTGGGCAGCTTGTGCACCATTTTTTCAGAGTTGTCGGAATTCATTACCAGCCTGCATACCCCAAAAATCGACAAAAAAATCACTTTTGTCGAGTCGGAATTTCGATTTGAGGCCTCGGGTGCGGAGTTGTTGAAGCGGTGCACCATACTTGTGCCATCTTCCTAGGCTGTCTAGGGCAGCTTGTGCACCATTTTTTCAAAGTAGTTGGAATTCATTACCTGCCTGCATACCCCCCAAAAATCGACAAAAAAATCACTTTTGTCGAGTCAGAATTTCGATTTGAGGCCTCGGGTGCGGAGTTGTTGCAGCGGTGCACCATACGTGTGCCACCGTCCTAGGTTGTTTTGGGCAGCTTGTGCACCATTTTTTCAAAGTTGTCGGAATTCATTACCGGCCTGCATACCCCCCAAAAATCGACAAAAAAATCACTTTTGTCGAGTCGGAATTTCGATTTGAGGCCTCGGGTGCGGAGTTGTTGCAGCGGTGCACCATACGTGTGCCACCGTCCTATGTTGTTTTGGGCAGCTTGTGCACCATTTTTTCAAAGTTGTCGGAATTCATTACCTGCCTGCATACCCCCATAAATCGACAAAAAAATCACTTTTGTCGAGGCGGAATTAGGATTTGAGGCCTCGGGTGCGGAGTTGTTGCAGCGGTGCACCATACGTGTGCCAGCGTCCTAGGTTGTTTTGGGCAGCTTGTGCACCATTTTTTCAGAGTTGTCGGAATTCATTACCAGCCTGCATACCCCAAAAATCGACAAAAAAATCACTTTTGTCGAGTCGGAATTTCGATTTGAGGCCTCGGGTGCGGAGTTGTTGAAGCGGTGCACCATACTTGTGCCATCGTCCTAGGCTGTGTAGGGCAGCTTGTGCACCATTTTTTCAAAGTAGTTGGAATTCATTACCTGCCTGCATACCCCCCAAAAATCGACAAAAAAATCACTTTTGTCGAGTCAGAATTTCGATTTGAGGCCTCGGGTGCGGAGTTGTTGCAGCGGTGCACCATACGTGTGCCACCGTCCTAGGTTGTTTTGGGCAGCTTGTGCACCATTTTTTCAAAGTTGTCGGAATTCATTACCGGCCTGCATACCCCCCAAAAATCGACAAAAAAATCACTTTTGTCGAGTCGGAATTTCGATTTGAGGCCTCGGATGCGGAGTTGTTGCAGCGGTGCACCATACGTGTGCCACCGTCCTACGTTGTTTTGGGCAGCTTGTGCACCATTTTTTCAAAGTTGTCGGAATTCATTACCTGCCTGCATATCCCCATAAATCGACAAAAAAATCACTTTTGTCGAGGCGGAATTAGGATTTGAGGCCTCGGGTGCGGAGTTGTTGCAGCGGTGCACCATACGTGTGCCAGCGTCCTAGGTTGTTTTGGGCAGCTTGTGCACCATTTTTTCAGAGTTGTCGGAATTCATTACCAGCCTGCATACCCCAAAAATCGACAAAAAAATCACTTTTGTCGAGTCGGAATTTCGATTTGAGGCCTCGGGTGCGGAGTTGTTGAAGCGGTGCACCATACTTGTGCCATCGTCCTAGGCTGTGTAGGGCAGCTTGTGCACCATTTTTTCAAAGTAGTTGGAATTCATTACCTGCCTGCATACCCCCCAAAAATCGACAAAAAAATCACTTTTGTCGAGTCAGAATTTCGATTTGAGGCCTCGGGTGCGGAGTTGTTGCAGCGGTGCACCATACGTGTGCCACCGTCCTAGGTTGTTTTGGGCAGCTTGTGCACCATTTTTTCAAAGTTGTCGGAATTCATTACCGGCCTGCATACCCCCCAAAAATCGACAAAAAAATCACTTTTGTCGAGTCGGAATTTCGATTTGAGGCCTCGGGTGCGGAGTTGTTGCAGCGGTGCACCATACGTGTGCCACCGTCCTATGTTGTTTTGGGCAGCTTGTGCACCATTTTTTCAAAGTTGTCGGAATTCATTACCTGCCTGCATACCCCCATAAATCGACAAAAAAATCACTTTTGTCGAGGCGGAATTAGGATTTGATGCCTCGGGTGCGGAGTTGTCGCAGCGGTGCACCATACGTGTGCCAGCGTCCTAGGTTGTTTTGGGCAGCTTGTGCACCATTTTTTCAAAGTTGTCGGAATTCATTATCGGCCTGCATACCCCCCAAAAATCGACAAAAAAATCACTTTTGTCGAGTCGGAATTTCGATTTGAGGCCTCGGGTGCGGAGTTGTTGCAGCGGTGCACCATACGTGTGCCACCGTCCTATGTTGTTTTGGGCAGCTTGTGTACCATTTTTTCAAAGTTGTCGGAATTCATTACCTGCCTGCATATCCCCATAAATCGACAAAAAAATCACTTTTGTCGAGGCGGAATTAGGATTTGAGGCCTCGGGTGCGGAGTTGTTGCAGCGGTGCACCATACGTGTGCCAGCGTCCTAGGTTGTTTTGGGCAGCTTGTGCACCATTTTTTCAGAGTTGTCGGAATTCATTACCAGCCTGCATACCCCAAAAATCGACAAAAAAATCACTTTTGTCGAGTCGGAATTTCGATTTGAGGCCTCGGGTGCGGAGTTGTTGAAGCGGTGCACCATACTTGTGCCATCGTCCTAGGCTGTCTAGGGCAGCTTGTGCACCATTTTTTCAAAGTAGTTGGAATTCATTACCTGCCTGCATACCCCCCAAAAATCGACAAAAAAATCACTTTTGTCGAGTCAGAATTTCGATTTGAGGCCTCGGGTGCGGAGTTGTTGCAGCGGTGCACCATACGTGTGCCACCGTCCTAGGTTGTTTTGGGCAGCTTGTGCACCATTTTTTCAAAGTTGTCGGAATTCATTACCGGCCTGCATACCCCCCAAAAATCGACAAAAAAATCACTTTTGTCGAGTCGGAATTTCGATTTGAGGCCTCGGGTGCGGAGTTGTTGCAGCGGTGCACCATACGTGTGCCACCGTCCTATGTTGTTTTGGGCAGCTTGTGCACCATTTTTTCAAAGTTGTCGGAATTCATTACCTGCCTGCATACCCCCATAAATCGACAAAAAAATCACTTTTGTCGAGGCGGAATTAGGATTTGAGGCCTCGGGTGCGGAGTTGTCGCAGCGGTGCACCATACGTGTGCCAGCGTCCTAGGTTGTTTTGGGCAGCTTGTGCACCATTTTTTCAAAGTTGTCGGAATTCATTATCGGCCTGCATACCCCCCAAAAATCGACAAAAAAATCACTTTTGTCGAGTCGAAATTTCGATTTGAGGCCTCGGGTGCGGAGTTGTTGAAGCGGTGCACCATACGTGTGCCACCGTCCTAGGCTGTCTTGGGCAGCTTGTGCACCATTTTTTCAAAGTAGTCGGAATTCATTACCTGCCTTCATACCCCCATAAATCGACAAAAAAATCACTTTTGTCGAAGCGGAATTTCGATTTGAGGCCTCGGGTGCGGAGTTGTTGCAGCGGTGCACCATACGTGTGCCACCGTCCGAGGTTGTTTTGGGCAGCTTGTGCACCTTTTTTTCAAAGTTGTCGGAATTCATTACCAGCCTGCATACCCCAAAAATCGACAAAAAAATCACTTTTGTCGAGTCAGAATTTCGATTTGAGGCCTCGGGTGCGGAGTTGTTGAAGCGGTGCACCATACTTGTGCCATCGTCCTAGGCTGTCTAGGGCAGCTTGTGCACCATTTTTTCAAAGTAGTTTGATTTCATTACCTGCCTGCATACCCCCCAAAAATCGACAAAAAAATCACTTTTGTCGAGTCGGAATTTCGATTTGAGGCCTCGAGTGCGGAGTTGTTGCAGTGGTGCACCATACGTGTGCCACCGTCCTAGGTTGTTTTGGGCAGCTTGTGCACCATTTTTTCAAAGTTGTCAGAATTCATTACCTGCCTGCATACCCCCATAAATCGACAAAAAAATCAGTTTTGTCGAGGCGGAATTTTGATTTGAGGCCTCGGGTGCGGAGTTGTTGCAGCGGTGCACCATACGTGTGCCAGCGTCCTAGGTTGTTTTGGGCAGCTTGTGCACCATTTTTTCAAAGTTGTCGGAATTCATTAGCTGCCTGCATACCCCAATAAATCGACAAAAAAATCACTTTTGTCGAGGCGGAATTTCGATTTGAGGCCTCGGGTGCGGAGTTGTTGCAGCGGTGCACCATACGTGTGCCAGCGTCCTAGGTTGTTTTGGGCAGCTTGTGCACCATTTTTTCAGAGTTGTCGGAATTCATTACCAGCCTGCATACCCCAAAAATCGACAAAAAAATCACTTTTGTCGAGTCGGAATTTCGATTTGAGGCCTCGGGTGCGGAGTTGTTGCAGCGGTGCACCATACGTGTGCCACCGTCCTATGTTGTTTTGGGCAGCTTGTGCACCATTTTTTCAAAGTTGTCGGAATTCATTACCTGCCTGCATACCCCCATAAATCGACAAAAAAATCACTTTTGTCGAGGCGGAATTAGGATTTGATGCCTCGGGTGCGGAGTTGTCGCAGCGGTGCACCATACGTGTGCCACCGTCCTATGTTGTTTTGGGCAGCTTGTGCACCATTTTTTCAAAGTTGTCGGAATTCATTACCTGCCTGCATATCCCCATAAATCGACAAAAAAATCACTTTTGTCGAGTCGGAATTAGGATTTGAGGCCTCGGGTGCGGAGTTGTTGCAGCGGTGCACCATACGTGTGCCAGCGTCCTAGGTTGTTTTGGGCAGCTTGTGCACCATTTTTTCAAAGTTGTCGGAATTCATTATCGGCCTGCATACCCCCCAAAAATCGACAAAAAAATCACTTTTGTCGAGTCGGAATTTCGATTTGAGGCCTCGGGTGCGGAGTTGTTGCAGCGGTGCACCATACGTGTGCCACCGTCCTATGTTGTTTTGGGCAGCTTGTGCACCATTTTTTCAAAGTTGTCGGAATTCATTACCTGCCTGCATATCCCCATAAATCGACAAAAAAATCACTTTTGTCGAGGCGGAATTAGGATTTGAGGCCTCGGGTGCGGAGTTGTTGCAGCGGTGCACCATACGTGTGCCAGCGTCCTAGGTTGTTTTGGGCAGCTTGTGCACCATTTTTTCAGAGTTGTCGGAATTCATTACCAGCCTGCATACCCCAAAAATCGACAAAAAAATCACTTTTGTCGAGTCGGAATTTCGATTTGAGGCCTCGGGTGCGGAGTTGTTGAAGCGGTGCACCATACTTGTGCCATCGTCCTAGGCTGTGTAGGGCAGCTTGTGCACCATTTTTTCAAAGTAGTTGGAATTCATTACCTGCCTGCATACCCCCCAAAAATCGACAAAAAAATCACTTTTGTCGAGTCAGAATTTCGATTTGAGGCCTCGGGTGCGGAGTTGTTGCAGCGGTGCACCATACGTGTGCCACCGTCCTAGGTTGTTTTGGGCAGCTTGTGCACCATTTTTTCAAAGTTGTCGGAATTCATTACCGGCCTGCATACCCCCCAAAAATCGACAAAAAAATCACTTTTGTCGAGTCGGAATTTCGATTTGAGGCCTCGGGTGCGGAGTTGTTGCAGCGGTGCACCATACGTGTGCCACCGTCCTATGTTGTTTTGGGCAGCTTGTGCACCATTTTTTCAAAGTTGTCGGAATTCATTACCTGCCTGCATACCCCCATAAATCGACAAAAAAATCACTTTTGTCGAGGCGGAATTAGGATTTGATGCCTCGGGTGCGGAGTTGTCGCAGCGGTGCACCATACGTGTGCCAGCGTCCTAGGTTGTTTTGGGCAGCTTGTGCACCATTTTTTCAAAGTTGTCGGAATTCATTATCGGCCTGCATACCCCCCAAAAATCGACAAAAAAATCACTTTTGTCGAGTCGAAATTTCGATTTGAGGCCTCGGGTGCGGAGTTGTTGAAGCGGTGCACCATACGTGTGCCACCGTCCTAGGCTGTCTTGGGCAGCTTGTGCACCATTTTTTCAAAGTAGTCGGAATTCATTACCTGCCTTCATACCCCCATAAATCGACAAAAAAATCACTTTTGTCGAGGCGGAATTAGGATTTGAGGCCTCGGGTGCGGAGTTGTTGCAGCGGTGCACCATACGTGTGCCAGCGTCCTAGGTTGTTTTGGGCAGCTTGTGCACCATTTTTTCAGAGTTGTCGGAATTCATTACCAGCCTGCATACCCCAAAAATCGACAAAAAAATCACTTTTGTCGAGTCGGAATTTCGATTTGAGGCCTCGGGTGCGGAGTTGTTGCAGCGGTGCACCATACGTGTGCCACCGTCCTATGTTGTTTTGGGCAGCTTGTGCACCATTTTTTCAAAGTTGTCGGAATTCATTACCTGCCTGCATACCCCCATAAATCGACAAAAAAATCACTTTTGTCGAGGCGGAATTAGGATTTGATGCCTCGGGTGCGGAGTTGTCGCAGCGGTGCACCATACGTGTGCCACCGTCCTATGTTGTTTTGGGCAGCTTGTGCACCATTTTTTCAAAGTTGTCGGAATTCATTACCTGCCTGCATATCCCCATAAATCGACAAAAAAATCACTTTTGTCGAGGCGGAATTAGGATTTGAGGCCTCGGGTGCGGAGTTGTTGCAGCGGTGCACCATACGTGTGCCACCGTCCGAGGTTGTTTTGGGCAGCTTGTGCACCTTTTTTTCAAAGTTGTCGGAATTCATTACCAGCCTGCATACCCCAAAAATCGACAAAAAAATCACTTTTGTCGAGTCAGAATTTCGATTTGAGGCCTCGGGTGCGGAGTTGTTGAAGCGGTGCACCATACTTGTGCCATCGTCCTAGGCTGTCTAGGGCAGCTTGTGCACCATTTTTTCAAAGTAGTTTGATTTCATTACCTGCCTGCATACCCCCCAAAAATCGACAAAAAAATCACTTTTGTCGAGTCGGAATTTCGATTTGAGGCCTCGAGTGCGGAGTTGTTGCAGTGGTGCACCATACGTGTGCCACCGTCCTAGGTTGTTTTGGGCAGCTTGTGCACCATTTTTTCAAAGTTGTCAGAATTCATTACCTGCCTGCATACCCCCATAAATCGACAAAAAAATCAGTTTTGTCGAGGCGGAATTTTGATTTGAGGCCTCGGGTGCGGAGTTGTTGCAGCGGTGCACCATACGTGTGCCACCGTCCTATGTTGTTTTGGGCAGCTTGTGCACCATTTTTTCAGAGTTGTCGGAATTCATTACCAGCCTGCATACCCCAAAAATCGACAAAAAAATCACTTTTGTCGAGTCGGAATTTCGATTTGAGGCCTCGGGTGCGGAGTTGTTGAAGCGGTGCACCATACTTGTGCCATCGTCCTAGGCTGTGTAGGGCAGCTTGTGCACCATTTTTTCAAAGTAGTTGGAATTCATTACCTGCCTGCATACCCCCCAAAAATCGACAAAAAAATCACTTTTGTCGAGTCAGAATTTCGATTTGAGGCCTCGGGTGCGGAGTTGTTGCAGGGTGCACCATACGTGTGCCACCGTCCTAGGTTGTTTTGGGCAGCTTGTGCACCATTTTTTCAAAGTTGTCGGAATTCATTACCGGCCTGCATACCCCCCAAAAATCGACAAAAAAATCACTTTTGTCGAGTCGGAATTTCGATTTGAGGCCTCGGGTGCGGAGTTGTTGCAGCGGTGCACCATACGTGTGCCACCGTCCTATGTTGTTTTGGGCAGCTTGTGCACCATTTTTTCAAAGTTGTCGGAATTCATTACCTGCCTGCATACCCCCATAAATCGACAAAAAAATCACTTTTGTCGAGGCGGAATTAGGATTTGATGCCTCGGGTGCGGAGTTGTCGCAGCGGTGCACCATACGTGTGCCAGCGTCCTAGGTTGTTTTGGGCAGCTTGTGCACCATTTTTTCAAAGTTGTCGGAATTCATTATCGGCCTGCATACCCCCCAAAAATTGACAAAAAAATCACTTTTGTCGAGTCGAAATTTCGATTTGAGGCCTCGGGTGCGGAGTTGTTGAAGCGGTGCACCATACGTGTGCCACCGTCCTAGGCTGTCTTGGGCAGCTTGTGCACCATTTTTTCAAAGTAGTCGGAATTCATTACCTGCCTTCATACCCCCATAAATCGACAAAAAAATCACTTTTGTCGAAGCGGAATTTCGATTTGAGGCCTCGGGTGCGGAGTTGTTGCAGCGGTGCACCATACGTGTGCCACCGTCCGAGGTTGTTTTGGGCAGCTTGTGCACCTTTTTTTCAAAGTTGTCGGAATTCATTACCAGCCTGCATACCCCAAAAATCGACAAAAAAATCACTTTTGTCGAGTCGGAATTTCGATTTGAGGCCTCGGGTGCGGAGTTGTTGAAGCGGTGCACCATACTTGTGCCATCGTCCTAGGCTGTCTAGGGCAGCTTGTGCACCATTTTTTCAAAGTAGTTTGATTTCATTACCTGCCTGCATACCCCCCAAAAATCGACAAAAAAATCACTTTTGTCGAGTCGGAATTTCGATTTGAGGCCTCGAATGCGGAGTTGTTGCAGTGGTGCACCATACGTGTGCCACCGTCCTAGGTTGTTTTGGGCAGCTTGTGCACCATTTTTTCAAAGTTGTCAGAATTCATTACCTGCCTGCATACCCCCATAAATCGACAAAAAAATCACTTTTGTCGAGTCGGAATTTCGATTTGAGGCCTCGGGTGCAGAGTTGTTGAAGCGGTGCACCATACGTGTGCCACCGTCCTAGGCTGTCTTGGGCAGCTTGTGCACCATTTTTTCAAAGTAGTCGAAATTCATTACCTGCCTTCATACCCCCATAAATCGACAAAAAAATCACTTTTGTCGAAGCGGAATTTCGATTTGAGGCCTCGGGTGCGGAGTTGTTGCAGCGGTGCACCATACGTGTGCCACCGTCCGAGGTTGTTTTGGGCAGCTTGTGCACCTTTTTTTCAAAGTTGTCGGAATTCATTACCAGCCTGCATACCCCAAAAATCGACAAAAAAATCACTTTTGTCGAGTCGGAATTTCGATTTGAGGCCTCGGGTGCGGAGTTGTTGAAGCGGTGCACCATACTTGTGCCATCGTCCTAGACTGTCTAGGGCAGCTTGTGCACCATTTTTTCAAAGTAGTTTGATTTCATTACCTGCCTGCATACCCCCCAAAAATCGACAAAAAAATCACTTTTGTCGAGTCGGAATTTCGATTTGAGGCCTCGAGTGCGGAGTTGTTGCAGTGGTGCACCATACGTGTGCCACCGTCCTAGGTTGTTTTGGGCAGCTTGTGCACCATTTTTTCAAAGTTGTCAGAATTCATTACCTGCCTGCATACCCCCATAAATCGACAAAAAAATCACTTTTGTCGAGGCGGAATTTCGATTTGAGGCCTCGGGTGCGGAGTTGTTGCAGCGGTGCACCATACGTGTGCCAGCGTCCTAGGTTGTTTTGGGCAGCTTGTGCACCATTTTTTCAAAGTTGTCGGAATTCATTAGCTGCCTGCATACCCCAATAAATCGACAAAAAAATCACTTTTGTCGAGGCGGAATTTCGATTTGAGGCCTCGGGTGCGGAGTTGTTGCAGCGGTGCACCATACGTGTGCCAGCGTCCTAGGTTGTTTTGGGCAGCTTGTGCACCATTTTTTCAGAGTTGTCGGAATTCATTACCAGCCTGCATACCCCAAAAATCGACAAAAAAATCACTTTTGTCGAGTCGGAATTTCGATTTGAGGCCTCGGGTGCGGAGTTGTTGAAGCGGTGCACCATACTTGTGCCATCGTCCTAGGCTGTCTAGGGCAGCTTGTGCACCATTTTTTCAAAGTAGTTGGAATTCATTACCTGCCTGCATACCCCCCAAAAATCGACAAAAAAATCACTTTTGTCGAGTCAGAATTTCGATTTGAGGCCTCGGGTGCGGAGTTGTTGCAGCGGTGCACCATACGTGTGCCACCGTCCTAGGTTGTTTTGGGCAGCTTGTGCACCATTTTTTCAAAGTTGTCGGAATTCATTACCGGCCTGCATACCCCCCAAAAATCGACAAAAAAATCACTTTTGTCGAGTCGGAATTTCGATTTGAGGCCTCGGGTGCGGAGTTGTTGCAGCGGTGCACCATACGTGTGCCACCGTCCTATGTTGTTTTGGGCAGCTTGTGCACCATTTTTTCAAAGTTGTCGGAATTCATTACCTGCCTGCATACCCCCATAAATCGACAAAAAAATAACTTTTGTCGAGGCGGAATTAGGATTTGAGGCCTCGGGTGCGGAGTTGTTGCAGCGGTGCACCATACGTGTGCCAGCGTCCTAGGTTGTTTTGGGCAGCTTGTGCACCATTTTTTCAAAGTTGTCGGAATTCATTATCGGCCTGCATACCCCCCAAAAATCGACAAAAAAATCACTTTTGTCGAGTCAGAATTTCGATTTGAGGCCTCGGGTGCGGAGTTGTTGAAGCGGTGCACCATACGTGTGCCACCGTCCTAGGCTGTCTTGGGCAGCTTGTGCACCATTTTTTCAAAGTAGTCGGAATTCATTACCTGCCTTCATACCCCCATAAATCGACAAAAAAATCACTTTTGTCGAGGCGGAATTTCGATTTGAGGCCTCGGGTGCGGAGTTGTTGCAGCGGTGCACCATACGCGTGCCACCGTCCGAGGTTGTTTTGGGCAGCTTGTGCACCTTTTTTTCAAAGTTGTCGGAATTCATTACCTGCCTGTATACCCCAATAAATCGACAAAAAAAATCACTTTTGTCGAGTCGAAATTTCAATTTGAGGCCTCGGGTGCGGAGTTGTTGCAGCGGTGCACCATACGTGTGCCACCGTCCTAGGTTGTTTTGGGCAGCTTGTGCACCATTTTTTCAAAGTTGTCGGAATTCATTACCTGCTTGCATACCCCCATAAATCGACAAAAAAATCACTTTAGTTGAGGCGGAATTTCGATTTGAGGCCTCGGGTGCGGAGTTGTTGCAGCGGTGCACCATACGTGTGCCAGCGTCCTAGGTTGTTTTGGGCAGCTTGTGCACCATTTTTTCAGAGTTGTGGGAATTCATTACCAGCCTGCATACCCCAAAAATCGACAAAAAAATCACTTTTGTCGAGTCGGAATTTCGATTTGAGGCCTCGAGTGCGGAGTTGCTGAAGCGGTGCACCATACTTGTGCCACCGTCCTAGGCTGTCTAGGGCAGCTTGTGCACCATTTTTTCAAAGTAGTTGGAATTCATTACCTGCCTTCATACCCCCATAAATCGACAAAAAAATCACTTTTGTCGAGGCGGAATTTCGATTTGAGGCCTCGGGTGCGGAGTTGTTGCAGCGTTGCACCATACGTGTGTCATCGTCCTAGATTGTTTTGGGCAGCTTGTGCACCATTTTTTCAGAGTTGTCGGAATTCATTACCAGCCTGCATACCCCAAAAATCGACAAAAAAATCACTTTTGTCGAGTCGGAATTTCGATTTGAGGCCTCGGGTGCGGAGTTGTTGAAGCGGTGCACCATACTTGTGCCATCCTCCTAGGCTGTCTAGGGCAGCTTGTGCACCATTTTTTCAAAGTAGTTGGAATTCATTACCTGCCTGCATACCCCCCAAAAATCGACAAAAAAATCACTTTTGTCGAGTCAGAATTTCGATTTGAGGCCTCGGGTGCGGAGTTGTTGCAGCGGTGCACCATACGTGTGCCACCGTCCTATGTTGTTTTGGGCAGCTTGTGCACCATTTTTTCAAAGTTGTCGGAATTCATTACCTGCCTGCATACCCCCATAAATCGACAAAAAAATAACTTTTGTCGAGGCGGAATTAGGATTTGAGGCCTCGGGTGCGGAGTTGTTGCAGCGGTGCACCATACGTGTGCCAGCGTCCTAGGTTGTTTTGGGCAGCTTGTGCACCATTTTTTCAAAGTTGTCGGAATTCATTATCGTCCTGCATACCCCCCAAAAATCGACAAAAAAATCACTTTTGTCGAGTCGGAATTTCGATTTGAGGCCTCGGGTGCAGAGTTGTTGAAGCGGTGCACCATACGTGTGCCACCGTCCTAGGCTGTCTTGGGCAGCTTGTGCACCATTTTTTCAAAGTAGTCGGAATTCATTACCTGCCTTCATACCCCCATAAATCGACAAAAAAATCACTTTTTTCGAGGCGGAATTTCGATTTGAGGCCTCGGGTGCGGAGTTGTTGCAGCGGTGCACCATACGTGTGCCACCGTCCGAGGTTGTTTTGGGCAGCTTGTGCACCTTTTTTTCAAAGTTGTCGGAATTCATTACCTGCCTGTATACCCCAATAAATCGACAAAAAAAATCACTTTTGTCGAGTCGGAATTTCAATTTGAGGCCTCGGGTGCGGAGTTGTTGCAGCGGTGCACCATACGTGTGCCACCGTCCTAGGTTGTTTTGGGCAGCTTGTGCACCATTTTTTCAAAGTTGTCGGAATTCATTACCTGCCTGCATACCCCCATAAATCGACAAAAAAATCACTTTAGTTGAGGCGGAATTTCGATTTGAGGCCTCGGGTGCGGAGTTGTTGCAGCGGTGCACCATACGTGTGCCAGCGTCCTAGGTTGTTTTGGGCAGCTTGTGCACCATTTTTTCAGAGTTGTCGGAATTCATTACCAGCCTGCATACCCCAAAAATCGACAAAAAAATCACTTTTGTCGAGTCGGAATTTCGATTTGAGGCCTCGAGTGCGGAGTTGCTGAAGCGGTGCACCATACTTGTGCCACCGTCCTAGGCTGTCTAGGGCAGCTTGTGCACCATTTTTTCAAAGTAGTTGGAATTCATTACCTGCCTTGATACCCCCATAAATCGACAAAAAAATCACTTTTGTCGAGGCGGAATTTCGATTTGAGGCCTCGGGTGCGGAGTTGTTGCAGCGGTGCACCATACGTGTGTCAGCGTCCTAGATTGTTTTGGGCAGCTTGTGCACCATTTTTTCAGAGTTGTCGGAATTCATTACCAGCCTGCATACCCCAAAAATCGACAAAAAATCACTTTTGTCGAGTCGGAATTTCGATTTGAGGCCTCGGGTGCGGAGTTGTTGAAGCGGTGCACCATACTTGTGCCATCGTCCTAGGTTGTTTTGGGCAGCTTGTGCACCATTTTTTCAAAGTTGTCAGAATTCATTACCTGCCTGCATACCCCCATAAATCGACAAAAAAATCACTTTTGTCGAGGCGGAATTTCGATTTGAGGCCTCGGGTGCGGAGTTGTTGCAGCGGTGCACCATACGTGTGCCAGCGTCCTAGGTTGTTTTGGGCAGCTTGTGCACCATTTTTTCAAAGTTGTCGGAATTCATTATCGGCCTGCATACCCCCCAAAAATCGACAAAAAAATCACTTTTGTCGAGTCGGAATTTCGATTTGAGGCCTCGGGTGCGGAGTTGTTGAAGCGGTGCACCATACATGTGCCACCGTCCTAGGCTGTCTTGGGCAGCTTGTGCACCATTTTTTCAAAGTAGTCGGAATTCATTACCTGCCTTCATACCCCCATAAATCGACAAAAAAATCACTTTTGTCGAAGCGGAATTTCGATTTGAGGCCTCGGGTGCGGAGTTGTTGCAGCGGTGCACCATACGTGTGCCACCGTCCGAGGTTGTTTTGGGCAGCTTGTGCACCTTTTTTTCAAAGTTGTCGGAATTCATTACCAGCCTGCATACCCCAAAAATCGACAAAAAAATCACTTTTGTCGAGTCGGAATTTCGATTTGAGGCCTCGGGGGCGGAGTTGTTGAAGCGGTGCACCATACTTGTGCCATCGTCCTAGGCTGTCTAGGGCAGCTTGTGCACCATTTTTTCAAAGTAGTTTGATTTCATTACCTGCCTGCATACCCCCCAAAAATCGACAAAAAAATCACTTTTGTCGAGTCGGAATTTCGATTTGAGGCCTCGAGTGCGGAGTTGTTGCAGCGGTGCACCATACGTGTGCCACCGTCCTAGGTTGTTTTGGGCAGCTTGTGCACCATTTTTTCAAAGTTGTCAGAATTCATTACCTGCCTGCATACCCCCATAAATCGACAAAAAAATCACTTTTGTCGAGGCGGAATTTCGATTTGAGGCCTCGGGTGCGGAGTTGTTGCAGCGGTGCACCATACGTGTGCCAGCGTCCTAGGTTATTTTGGGCAGCTTGTGCACCATTTTTTCAAAGTTGTCGGAATTCATTATCGGCCTGCATACCCCCCAAAAATCGACAAAAAAATCACTTTTGTCGAGTCAGAATTTCGATTTGAGGCCTCGGGTGCGGAGTTGTTGAAGCGGTGCACCATACGTGTGCCACCGTCCTAGGCTGTCTTGGGCAGCTTGTGCACCATTTTTTCAAAGTAGTCGGAATTCATTACCTGCCTTCATACCCCCATAAATCGACAAAAAAATCACTTTTGTCGAGGCGGAATTTCGATTTGAGGCCTCGGGTGCGGAGTTGTTGCAGCGGTGCACCATACGCGTGCCACCGTCCGAGGTTGTTTTGGGCAGCTTGTGCACCTTTTTTTCAAAGTTGTCGGAATTCATTACCTGCCTGTATACCCCAATAAATCGACAAAAAAAATCACTTTTGTCGAGTCGAAATTTCAATTTGAGGCCTCGGGTGCGGAGTTGTTGCAGCGGTGCACCATACGTGTGCCACCGTCCTAGGTTGTTTTGGGCAGCTTGTGCACCATTTTTTCAAAGTTGTCGGAATTCATTACCTGCTTGCATACCCCCATAAATCGACAAAAAAATCACTTTAGTTGAGGCGGAATTTCGATTTGAGGCCTCGGGTGCGGAGTTGTTGCAGCGGTGCACCATACGTGTGCCAGCGTCCTAGGTTGTTTTGGGCAGCTTGTGCACCATTTTTTCAGAGTTGTGGGAATTCATTACCAGCCTGCATACCCCAAAAATCGACAAAAAAATCACTTTTGTCGAGTCGGAATTTCGATTTGAGGCCTCGAGTGCGGAGTTGCTGAAGCGGTGCACCATACTTGTGCCACCGTCCTAGGCTGTCTAGGGCAGCTTGTGCACCATTTTTTCAAAGTAGTTGGAATTCATTACCTGCCTTCATACCCCCATAAATCGACAAAAAAATCACTTTTGTCGAGGCGGAATTTCGATTTGAGGCCTCGGGTGCGGAGTTGTTGCAGCGTTGCACCATACGTGTGTCATCGTCCTAGATTGTTTTGGGCAGCTTGTGCACCATTTTTTCAGAGTTGTCGGAATTCATTACCAGCCTGCATACCCCAAAAATCGACAAAAAAATCACTTTTGTCGAGTCGGAATTTCGATTTGAGGCCTCGGGTGCGGAGTTGTTGAAGCGGTGCACCATACTTGTGCCATCCTCCTAGGCTGTCTAGGGCAGCTTGTGCACCATTTTTTCAAAGTAGTTGGAATTCATTACCTGCCTGCATACCCCCCAAAAATCGACAAAAAAATCACTTTTGTCGAGTCAGAATTTCGATTTGAGGCCTCGGGTGCGGAGTTGTTGCAGCGGTGCACCATACGTGTGCCACCGTCCTATGTTGTTTTGGGCAGCTTGTGCACCATTTTTTCAAAGTTGTCGGAATTCATTACCTGCCTGCATACCCCCATAAATCGACAAAAAAATAACTTTTGTCGAGGCGGAATTAGGATTTGAGGCCTCGGGTGCGGAGTTGTTGCAGCGGTGCACCATACGTGTGCCAGCGTCCTAGGTTGTTTTGGGCAGCTTGTGCACCATTTTTTCAAAGTTGTCGGAATTCATTATCGTCCTGCATACCCCCCAAAAATCGACAAAAAAATCACTTTTGTCGAGTCGGAATTTCGATTTGAGGCCTCGGGTGCAGAGTTGTTGAAGCGGTGCACCATACGTGTGCCACCGTCCTAGGCTGTCTTGGGCAGCTTGTGCACCATTTTTTCAAAGTAGTCGGAATTCATTACCTGCCTTCATACCCCCATAAATCGACAAAAAAATCACTTTTTTCGAGGCGGAATTTCGATTTGAGGCCTCGGGTGCGGAGTTGTTGCAGCGGTGCACCATACGTGTGCCACCGTCCGAGGTTGTTTTGGGCAGCTTGTGCACCTTTTTTTCAAAGTTGTCGGAATTCATTACCTGCCTGTATACCCCAATAAATCGACAAAAAAAATCACTTTTGTCGAGTCGGAATTTCAATTTGAGGCCTCGGGTGCGGAGTTGTTGCAGCGGTGCACCATACGTGTGCCACCGTCCTAGGTTGTTTTGGGCAGCTTGTGCACCATTTTTTCAAAGTTGTCGGAATTCATTACCTGCCTGCATACCCCCATAAATCGACAAAAAAATCACTTTAGTTGAGGCGGAATTTCGATTTGAGGCCTCGGGTGCGGAGTTGTTGCAGCGGTGCACCATACGTGTGCCAGCGTCCTAGGTTGTTTTGGGCAGCTTGTGCACCATTTTTTCAGAGTTGTCGGAATTCATTACCAGCCTGCATACCCCAAAAATCGACAAAAAAATCACTTTTGTCGAGTCGGAATTTCGATTTGAGGCCTCGAGTGCGGAGTTGCTGAAGCGGTGCACCATACTTGTGCCACCGTCCTAGGCTGTCTAGGGCAGCTTGTGCACCATTTTTTCAAAGTAGTTGGAATTCATTACCTGCCTTGATACCCCCATAAATCGACAAAAAAATCACTTTTGTCGAGGCGGAATTTCGATTTGAGGCCTCGGGTGCGGAGTTGTTGCAGCGGTGCACCATACGTGTGTCAGCGTCCTAGATTGTTTTGGGCAGCTTGTGCACCATTTTTTCAGAGTTGTCGGAATTCATTACCAGCCTGCATACCCCAAAAATCGACAAAAAATCACTTTTGTCGAGTCGGAATTTCGATTTGAGGCCTCGGGTGCGGAGTTGTTGAAGCGGTGCACCATACTTGTGCCATCGTCCTAGGTTGTTTTGGGCAGCTTGTGCACCATTTTTTCAAAGTTGTCAGAATTCATTACCTGCCTGCATACCCCCATAAATCGACAAAAAAATCACTTTTGTCGAGGCGGAATTTCGATTTGAGGCCTCGGGTGCGGAGTTGTTGCAGCGGTGCACCATACGTGTGCCAGCGTCCTAGGTTGTTTTGGGCAGCTTGTGCACCATTTTTTCAAAGTTGTCGGAATTCATTATCGGCCTGCATACCCCCCAAAAATCGACAAAAAAATCACTTTTGTCGAGTCGGAATTTCGATTTGAGGCCTCGGGTGCGGAGTTGTTGAAGCGGTGCACCATACATGTGCCACCGTCCTAGGCTGTCTTGGGCAGCTTGTGCACCATTTTTTCAAAGTAGTCGGAATTCATTACCTGCCTTCATACCCCCATAAATCGACAAAAAAATCACTTTTGTCGAAGCGGAATTTCGATTTGAGGCCTCGGGTGCGGAGTTGTTGCAGCGGTGCACCATACGTGTGCCACCGTCCGAGGTTGTTTTGGGCAGCTTGTGCACCTTTTTTTCAAAGTTGTCGGAATTCATTACCAGCCTGCATACCCCAAAAATCGACAAAAAAATCACTTTTGTCGAGTCGGAATTTCGATTTGAGGCCTCGGGGGCGGAGTTGTTGAAGCGGTGCACCATACTTGTGCCATCGTCCTAGGCTGTCTAGGGCAGCTTGTGCACCATTTTTTCAAAGTAGTTTGATTTCATTACCTGCCTGCATACCCCCCAAAAATCGACAAAAAAATCACTTTTGTCGAGTCGGAATTTCGATTTGAGGCCTCGAGTGCGGAGTTGTTGCAGCGGTGCACCATACGTGTGCCACCGTCCTAGGTTGTTTTGGGCAGCTTGTGCACCATTTTTTCAAAGTTGTCAGAATTCATTACCTGCCTGCATACCCCCATAAATCGACAAAAAAATCACTTTTGTCGAGGCGGAATTTCGATTTGAGGCCTCGGGTGCGGAGTTGTTGCAGCGGTGCACCATACGTGTGCCAGCGTCCTAGGTTATTTTGGGCAGCTTGTGCACCATTTTTTCAAAGTTGTCGGAATTCATTAGCTGCCTGCATACCCCAATAAATCGACAAAAAAATCACTTTTGTCGAGGCGGAATTTCGATTTGAGGCCTCGGGTGCGGAGTTGTTGCAGCGGTGCACCATACGTGTGCCAGCGTCCTAGGTTGTTTTGGGCAGCTTGTGCACCATTTTTTCAGAGTTGTCGGAATTCATTACCAGCCTGCATACCCCAAAAATCGACAAAAAAATCACTTTTGTCGAGTCGGAATTTCGATTTGAGGCCTCGGGTGCGGAGTTGTTGAAGCGGTGCACCATACTTGTGCCATCGTCCTAGGCTGTCTAGGGCAGCTTGTGCACCATTTTTTCAAAGTAGTTGGAATTCATTACCTGCCTGCATACCCCCCAAAAATCGACAAAAAAATCACTTTTGTCGAGTCAGAATTTCGATTTGAGGCCTCGGGTGCGGAGTTGTTGCCACGGTGCACCATACGTGTGCCACCGTCCTAGGTTGTTTTGGGCAGCTTGTGCACCATTTTTTCAAAGTTGTCGGAATTCATTATCGGCCTGCATACCCCCCAAAAATCGACAAAAAAATCACTTTTGTCGAGTTGGAATTTTGATTTGAGGCCTCGGGTGCGGAGTTGTTGAAGCGGTGCACCATACGTGTGCCACCGTCCTAGGCTGTCTTGGGCAGCTTGTGCACCATTTTTTCAAAGTAGTCGGAATTCATTACCTGCCTTCATACCCCCATAAATCGACAAAAAAATCACTTTTGTCGAAGCGGAATTTCGATTTGAGGCCTCGGGTGCGGAGTTGTTGCAGCGGTGCACCATACGTGTGCCACCGTCCGAGGTTGTTTTGGGCAGCTTGTGCACCTTTTTTTCAAAGTTGTCGGAATTCATTACCAGCCTGCATACCCCAAAAATCGACAAAAAAATCACTTTTGTCGAGTCGGAATTTCGATTTGAGGCCTCGGGTGCGGAGTTGTTGAAGCGGTGCACCATACTTGTGCCACCGTCCTAGGCTGTCTAGGGCAGCTTGTGCACCATTTTTTCAAAGTAGTCGGAATTCATTACCTGCCTTCATACCCCCAAAAATCGACAAAAAAATCACTTTTGTCGAGTCGGAATTTCGATTTGAGGCCTCGAGTGCGGAGTTGTTGCAGCGGTGCACCATACGTGTGCCACCGTCCGAGGTTGTTTTGGGCAGCTTGTGCACCTTTTTTTCAAAGTTGTCGGAATTCATTACCTGCCTGTATACCCCAATAAATCGACAAAAAAAATCACTTTTGTCTAGTCGGAATTTCAATTTGAGGCCTCGGGTGCGGAGTTGTTGCAGCGGTGCCCCATACGTGTGCCACCGTCCTAGGTTGTTTTGGGTAGCTTGTGCACCATTTTTTCAAAGTTGTCGGAATTCATTACCTGCCTGCATACCCCCATAAATCGACAAAAAAATCACTTTAGTTGAGGCGGAATTTCGATTTGAGGCCTCGGGTGCGGAGTTGTTGCAGCGGTGCACCATACGTGTGCCAGCGTCCTAGGTTGTTTTGGGCAGCTTGTGCACCATTTTTTCAGAGTTGTCGGAATTCATTACCAGCCTGCATACCCCAAAAATCGACAAAAAAATCACTTTTGTCGAGTCGGAATTTCGATTTGAGGCCTCGAGTGCGGAGTTGCTGAAGCGGTGCACCATACTTGTGCCACCGTCCTAGGCTGTCTAGGGCAGCTTGTGCTCCATTTTTTCAAAGTAGTTGGAATTCATTACCTGCCTTCATACCCCCATAAATCGACAAAAAAATCACTTTTGTCGAGGCGGAATTTCGATTTGAGGCCTCGGGTGCGGAGTTGTTGCAGCGGTGCACCATACGTGTGTCATCGTCCTAGATTGTTTTGGGCAGCTTGTGCACCATTTTTTCAGAGTTGTCGGAATTCATTACCAGCCTGCATACCCCAAAAATCGACAAAAAAATCACTTTTGTCGAGTCGGAATTTCGATTTGAGGCCTTGGGGGGGAGTTGTTGAAGCGGTGCACCATACTTGTGTCATCGTCCTAGGCTGTCTAGGGCAGCTTGTGCACCATTTTTTCAAAGTAGTTGGAATTCATTACCTGCCTGCATACCCCCCAAAAATCGACAAAAAAATCACTTTTGTCGAGTCAGAATTTCGATTTGAGGCCTCGGGTGCGGAGTTGTTGCAGCGGTGCACCATACGTGTGCCACCGTCCTAGGTTGTTTTGGGCAGCTTGTGCACCATTTTTTCAAAGTTGTCGGAATTCATTACCGGCCTGCATACCCCCCAAAAATCGACAAAAAAATCACTTTTGTCGAGTCGGAATTTCGATTTGAGGCCTCGGGTGCGGAGTTGTTGCAGCGGTGCACCATACGTGTGCCACCGTCCTATGTTGTTTTGGGCAGCTTGTGCACCATTTTTTCAAAGTTGTCGGAATTCATTACCTGCCTGCATACCCCCATAAATCGACAAAAAAATAACTTTTGTCGAGGCGGAATTAGGATTTGAGGCCTCGGGTGCGGAGTTGTTGCAGCGGTGCACCATACGTGTGCCAGCGTCCTAGGTTGTTTTGGGCAGCTTGTGCACCATTTTTTCAAAGTTGTCGGAATTCATTATCGGCCTGCATACCCCCCAAAAATCGACAAAAAAATCACTTTTGTCGAGTCGGAATTTCGATTTGAGGCCTCGGGTGCGGAGTTGTTGAAGCGGTGCACCATACGTGTGCCACCGTCCTAGGCTGTCTTGGGCAGCTTGTGCACCATTTTTTCAAAGTAGTCGGAATTCATTACCTGCCTTCATACCCCCATAAATCGACAAAAAAATCACTTTTGTCGAAGCGGAATTTCGATTTGAGGCCTCGGGTGCGGAGTTGTTGCAGCGGTGCACCATACGTGTGCCACCGTCCGAGGTTGTTTTGGGCAGCTTGTGCACCATTTTTTCAAAGTTGTCGGAATTCATTACCTGCCTGCATACCCCCATAAATCGACAAAAAAATCACTTTAGTTGAGGCGGAATTTCGATTTGAGGCCTCGGGTGCGGAGTTGTTGCAGCGGTGCACCATACGTGTGCCAGCGTCCTAGGTTGTTTTGGGCAGCTTGTGCACCATTTTTTCAGAGTTGTCGGAATTCATTACCAGCCTGTATACCCCAATAAATCGACAAAAAAAATCACTTTTGTCGAGTCGGAATTTCAATTTGAGGCCTCGGGTGCGGAGTTGTTGCAGCGGTGCACCATACGTGTGCCACCGTCCTAGGTTGTTTTGGGCAGCTTGTGCACCATTTTTTCAAAGTTGTCGGAATTCATTACCTGCCTGCATACCCCCATAAATCGACAAAAAAATCACTTTAGTTGAGGCGGAATTTCGATTTGAGGCCTCGGGTGCGGAGTTGTTGCAGCGGTGCACCATACGTGTGCCAGCGTCCTAGGTTGTTTTGGGCAGCTTGTGCACCATTTTTTCAGAGTTGTCGGAATTCATTACCAGCCTGCATACCCCAAAAATCGACAAAAAAATCACTTTTGTCGAGTCGGAATTTCGATTTGAGGCCTCGAGTGCGGAGTTGCTGAAGCGGTGCACCATACTTGTGCCACCGTCCTAGGCTGTCTAGGGCAGCTTGTGCACCATTTTTTCAAAGTAGTTGGAATTCATTACCTGCCTTCATACCCCCATAAATCGACAAAAAAATCACTTTTGTCGAGGCGGAATTTCGATTTGAGGCCTCGGGTGCGGAGTTGTTGCAGCGGTGCACCATACGTGTGTCAGCGTCCTAGATTGTTTTGGGCAGCTTGTGCACCATTTTTTCAGAGTTGTCGGAATTCATTACCAGCCTGCATACCCCAAAAATCGACAAAAAAATAACTTTTGTCGAGTCGGAATTTCGATTTGAGGCCTCGGGTGCGGAGTTGTTGAAGCGGTGCACCATACTTGTGCCATCGTCCTAGGTTGTTTTGGGCAGCTTGTGCACCATTTTTTCAAAGTTCTCAGAATTCATTACCTGCCTGCATACCCCCATAAATCGACAAAAAAATCACTTTTGTCGAGGCGGAATTTCGATTTGAGGCCTCGGGTGCGGAGTTTTTGCAGCGGTGCACCATACGTGTGCCAGCGTCCTAGGTTGTTTTGGGCAGCTTGTGCACCATTTTTTCAAAGTTGTCGGAATTCATTATCGGCCTGCATACCCCCCAAAAATCGACAAAAAAATCACTTTTGTCGAGTCGGAATTTCGATTTGAGGCCTCGGGTGCGGAGTTGTTGAAGCGGTGCACCATACATGTGCCACCGTCCTAGGCTGTCTTGGGCAGCTTGTGCACCATTTTTTCAAAGTAGTCGGAATTCATTACCTGCCTTCATACCCCCATAAATCGACAAAAAAATCACTTTTGTCGAAGCGGAATTTCGATTTGAGGCCTCGGGTGCGGAGTTGTTGCAGCGGTGCACCATACGTGTGCCACCGTCCGAGGTTGTTTTGGGCAGCTTGTGCACCTTTTTTTCAAAGTTGTCGGAATTCATTACCAGCCTGCATACCCCAAAAATCGACAAAAAAAATCACTTTTGTCGAGTCGGAATTTCGATTTGAGGCCTCGGGTGCGGAGTTGTTGAAGCGGTGCACCATACTTGTGCCATCGTCCTAGGCTGTCTAGGGCAGCTTGTGCACCATTTTTTCAAAGTAGTTTGATTTCATTACCTGCCTGCATACCCCCCAAAAATCGACAAAAAAATCACTTTTGTCGAGTCGGAATTTCGATTTGAGGCCTCGAGTGCGGAGTTGTTGCAGCGGTGCACCATACGTGTGCCACCGTCCTAGGTTGTTTTGGGCAGCTTGTGCACCATTTTTTCAAAGTTGTCAGAATTCATTACCTGCCTGCATACCCCCATAAATCGACAAAAAAATCACTTTTGTCGAGGCGGAATTTCGATTTGAGGCCTCGGGTGCGGAGTTGTTGCAGCGGTGCACCATACGTGTGCCAGCGTCCTAGGTTATTTTGGGCAGCTTGTGCACCATTTTTTCAAAGTTGTCGGAATTCATTAGCTGCCTGCATACCCCAATAAATCGACAAAAAAATCACTTTTGTCGAGGCGGAATTTCGATTTGAGGCCTCGGGTGCGGAGTTGTTGCAGCGGTGCACCATACGTGTGCCAGCGTCCTAGGTTGTTTTGGGCAGCTTGTGCACCATTTTTTCAGAGTTGTCGGAATTCATTACCAGCCTGCATACCCCAAAAATCGACAAAAAAATCACTTTTGTCGAGTCGGAATTTCGATTTGAGGCCTCGGGTGCGGAGTTGTTGAAGCGGTGCACCATACTTGTGCCATCGTCCTAGGCTGTCTAGGGCAGCTTGTGCACCATTTTTTCAAAGTAGTTGGAATTCATTACCTGCCTGCATACCCCCCAAAAATCGACAAAAAAATCACTTTTGTCGAGTCAGAATTTCGATTTGAGGCCTCGGGTGCGGAGTTGTTGCCACGGTGCACCATACGTGTGCCACCGTCCTAGGTTGTTTTGGGCAGCTTGTGCACCATTTTTTTAAAGTTGTCGGAATTCATTACCGGCCTGCATACCCCCCAAAAATCGACAAAAAATCACTTTTGTCGAGTCGGAATTTCGATTTGAGGCCTCGGGTGCGGATTTGTTGAAGCGGTGCACCATACGTGTGCTACCGTCCTAGGCTGTCTTGGGCAGCTTGTGCACCATTTTTTCAAAGTAGTCGGAATTCATTACCTGCCTTCATACCCCCATAAATCGACAAAAAAATCACTTTTGTCGAAGCGGAATTTCGATTTGAGGCCTCGGGTGCGGAGTTGTTGCAGCGGTGCACCATACGTGTGCCACCGTCGGAGGTTGTTTTGGGCAGCTTGTGCACCTTTTTTTCAAAGTTGTCGGAATTCATTACCAGCCTGCATACCCCAAAAATCGACAAAAAAATCACTTTTGTCGAGTCGGAATTTCGATTTGAGGCCTCGGGTGCGGAGTTGTTGAAGCGGTGCACCATACTTGTGCCATCGTCCTAGGCTGTCTAGGGCAGCTTGTGCACCATTTTTTCAAAGTAGTTTGATTTCATTACCTGCCTGCATACCCCCCAAAAATCGACAAAAAAATCACTTTTGTCGAGTTGGAATTTCGATTTGAGGCCTCGGGTGCGGAGTTGTTGAAGCGGTGCACCATACGTGTGCCACCGTCCTAGGCTGTCTTGGGCAGCTTGTGCACCATTTTTTCAAAGTAGTCGGAATTCATTACCTGCCTTCATACCCCCATAAATCGACAAAAAAATCACTTTTGTCGAAGCGGAATTTCGATTTGAGGCCTCGGGTGCGGAGTTGTTGAAGCGGTGCACCATACTTGTGCCATCGTCCTAGGCTGTCTAGGGCAGCTTGTGCACCATTTTTTCAAAGTAGTTTGATTTCATTACCTGCCTGCATACCCCCCAAAAATCGACAAAAAAATCACTTTTGTCGAGTCGGAATTTCGATTTGAGGCCTCGAGTGCGGAGTTGTTGCAGCGGTGCACCATACGTGTGCCACCGTCCTAGGTTGTTTTGGGCAGCTTGTGCACCATTTTTTCAAAGTTGTCAGAATTCATTACCTGCCTGCATACCCCCATAAATCGACAAAAAAATCACTTTTGTCGAGGCGGAATTTCGATTTGAGGCCTCGGGTGCGGAGTTGTTGCAGCGGTGCACCATACGTGTGCCAGCGTCCTAGGTTGTTTTGGGCAGCTTGTGCACCATTTTTTCAAAGTTGTCGGAATTCATTAGCTGCCTGCATACCCCAATAAATCGACAAAAAAATCACTTTTGTCGAGGCGGAATTTCGATTTGAGGCCTCGGGTGCGGAGTTGTTGCAGCGGTGCACCATACGTGTGCCAGCTTCCTAGGTTGTTTTGGGCAGCTTGTGCACGATTTTTTCAGAGTTGTCGGAATTCATTACCAGCCTGCATACCCCAAAAATCGACAAAAAAATCACTTTTGTCGAGTCGGAATTTCGATTTGAGGCCTCGGGTGCGGAGTTGTTGAAGCGGTGCACCATACTTGTGCCATCGTCCTAGGCTGTCTAGGGCAGCTTGTGCACCATTTTTTCAAAGTAGTTGGAATTCATTATCTGCCTGCATACCCCCCAAAAATTGACAAAAAAATCACTTTTGTCGAGTCAGAATTTCGATTTGAGGCCTCGGGTGCGGAGTTGTTGCAGCGGTGCACCATACGTGTGCCACCGTCCTAGGTTGTTTTGGGCAGCTTGTGCACCATTTTTTCAAAGTTGTCGTAATTCATTATCGGCCTGCATACCCCCCAAAAATCGACAAAAAAATCACTTTTGTCGAGTCGGAATTTCGATTTGAGGCCTCGGGTGCGGAGTTGTTGAAGCGGTGCACCATACGTGTGCCACCGTCCTAGGCTGTCTTGGGCAGCTTGTGCACCATTTTTTCAAAGTAGTCGGAATTCATTACCTGCCTTCATACCCCCATAAATCGACAAAAAAATCACTTTTGTCGAAGCGGAATTTCGATTTGAGGCCTCGGGTGCGGAGTTGTTGCAGCGGTGCACCATACGTGTGCCACCGTCCGAGGTTGTTTTGGGCAGCTTGTGTACCTTTTTTTCAAAGTTGTCGGAATTCATTACCAGCCTGCATACCCCAAAAATCGACAAAAAAATCACTTTTGTCGAGTCGGAATTTCGATTTGAGGCCTCGGGTGCGGAGTTGTTGAAGCGGTGCACCATACTTGTGCCATCGTCCTAGGCTGTCTAGGGCAGCTTGTGCACCATTTTTTCAAAGTAGTTTGATTTCATTACCTGCCTGCATACCCCCCAAAAATCGACAAAAAAATCACTTTTGTCGAGTCGGAATTTCGATTTGAGGCCTCGAGTGCGGAGTTGTTGCAGCGGTGCACCATACGTGTGCCACCGTCCTAGGTTGTTTTGGGCAGCTTGTGCACCATTTTTTCAGAGTTGTCGGAATTCATTACCAGCCTGCATACCCCAAAAATCGACAAAAAAATCACTTTTGTCGAGTCGGAATTTCGATTTGAGGCCTCGAGTGCGGAGTTGCTGAAGCGGTGCACCATACTTGTGCCACCGTCCTAGGCTGTCTAGGGCAGCTTGTGCACCATTTTTTCAAAGTAGTTGGAATTCATTACCTGCCTTCATACCCCCATAAATCGACAAAAAAATCACTTTTGTCGAGGCGGAATTTCGATTTGAGGCCTCGGGTGCGGAGTTGTTGCAGCGGTGCACCATACGTGTGTCAGCGTCCTAGATTGTTTTGGGCAGCTTGTGCACCATTTTTTCAGAGTTGTCGGAATTCATTACCAGCCTGCATACCCCAAAAATCGACAAAAAAATCACTTTTGTCGAGTCGGAATTTCGATTTGAGGCCTCGGGTGCGGAGTTGTTGAAGCGGTGCACCATACTTGTGCCACCGTCCTAGGTTGTTTTGGGCAGCTTGTGCACCATTTTTTCAAAGTTGTCAGAATTCATTACCTGCCTGCATACCCCCATAAATCGACAAAAAAATCACTTTTGTCGAGGCGGAATTTCGATTTGAGGCCTCGGGTACGGAGTTGTTGCAGCGGTGCACCATACGTGTGCCAGCGTCCTAGGTTGTTTTGGGCAGCTTGTGCACCATTTTTTCAAAGTTGTCGGAATTCATTATCGGCCTGCATACCCCCCAAAAATCGACAAAAAAATCACTTTTGTCGAGTCGGAATTTCGATTTGAGGCCTCGGGTGCGGAGTTGTTGAAGCGGTGCACCATACGTGTGCCACCGTCCTAGGCTGTCTTGGGCAGCTTGTGCACCATTTTTTCAAAGTAGTCGGAATTCATTACCTGCCTTCATACCCCCATAAATCGACAAAAAAATCACTTTTGTCGAAGCGGAATTTCGATTTGAGGCCTCGGGTGCGGAGTTGTTGCAGCGGTGCACCATACGTGTGCCACCGTCCGAGGTTGTTTTGGGCAGCTTGTGCACCTTTTTTTCAAAGTTGTCGGAATTCATTACCAGCCTGCATACCCCAAAAATCGACAAAAAAATCACTTTTGTCGAGTCGGAATTTCGATTTGAGGCCTCGGGTGCGGAGTTGTTGAAGCGGTGCACCATACTTGTGCCATCGTCCTAGGCTGTCTAGGGCAGCTTGTGCACCATTTTTTCAAAGTAGTTTGATTTCATTACCTGCCTGCATACCCCCCAAAAATCGACAAAAAAATCACTTTTGTCGAGTCGGAATTTCGATTTGAGGCCTCGGGTGCGGAGTTGTTGCAGCGGTGCACCATACGTGTGCCACCGTCCGAGGTTGTTTTGGGCAGCTTGTGCACCTTTTTTTCAAAGTTGTCGGAATTCATTACCAGCCTGCATACCCCAAAAATCGACAAAAAAATCACTTTTGTCGAGTCGGAATTTCGATTTGAGGCCTCGGGTGCGGAGTTGTTGAAGCGGTGCACCATACTTGTGCCATCGTCCTAGGCTGTCTAGGGCAGCTTGTGCACCATTTTTTCAAAGTAGTTTGATTTCATTACCTGCCTGCATACCCCCCAAAAATCGACAAAAAAATCACTTTTGTCGAGTCGGAATTTCGATTTGAGGCCTCGAGTGCGGAGTTGTTGCAGCGGTGCACCATACGTGTGCCACCGTCCTAGGTTGTTTTGGGCAGCTTGTGCACCATTTTTTCAAAGTTGTCAGAATTCATTACCTGCCTGCATACCCCCATAAATCGACAAAAAAATCACTTTTGTCGAGGCGGAATTTCGATTTGAGGCCTCGGGTGCGGAGTTGTTGCAGCGGTGCACCATACGTGTGCCAGCGTCCTAGGTTATTTTGGGCAGCTTGTGCACAATTTTTTCAAAGTTGTCGGAATTCATTAGCTGCCTGCATACCCCAATAAATCGACAAAAAAATCACTTTTGTCGAGTCGGAATTTCGATTTGAGGCCTCGAGTGCGGAGTTGTTGCAGCGGTGCACCATACGTGTGCCACCGTCCTAGGTTGTTTTGGGCAGCTTGTGCACCATTTTTTCAAAGTTGTCAGAATTCATTACCTGCCTGCATACCCCCATAAATCGACAAAAAAATCACTTTTGTCGAGGCGGAATTTCGATTTGAGGCCTCGGGTGCGGAGTTGTTGCAGCGGTGCACCATACGTGTGCCAGCGTCCTAGGTTGTTTTGGGCAGCTTGTGCACCATTTTTTCAAAGTTGTCGGAATTCATTAGCTGCCTGCATACCCCAATAAATCGACAAAAAAATCACTTTTGTCGAGGCGGAATTTCGATTTGAGGCCTCGGGTGCGGAGTTGTTGCAGCGGTGCACCATACGTGTGCCAGCTTCCTAGGTTGTTTTGGGCAGCTTGTGCACGATTTTTTCAGAGTTGTCGGAATTCATTACCAGCCTGCATACCCCAAAAATCGACAAAAAAATCACTTTTGTCGAGTCGGAATTTCGATTTGAGGCCTCGGGTGCGGAGTTGTTGAAGCGGTGCACCATACTTGTGCCATCGTCCTAGGCTGTCTAGGGCAGCTTGTGCACCATTTTTTCAAAGTAGTTGGAATTCATTACCTGCCTGCATACCCCCCAAAAATCGACAAAAAAATCACTTTTGTCGAGTCAGAATTTCGATTTGAGGCCTCGGGTGCGGAGTTGTTGCAGCGGTGCACCATACGTGTGCCACCGTCCTAGGTTGTTTTGGGCAGCTTGTGCACCATTTTTTCAAAGTTGTCGTAATTCATTATCGGCCTGCATACCCCCCAAAAATCGACAAAAAAATCACTTTTGTCGAGTCGGAATTTCGATTTGAGGCCTCGGGTGCGGAGTTGTTGAAGCGGTGCACCATACGTGTGCCACCGTCCTAGGCTGTCTTGGGCAGCTTGTGCACCATTTTTTCAAAGTAGTCGGAATTCATTACCTGCCTTCATACCCCCATAAATCGACAAAAAAATCACTTTTGTCGAAGCGGAATTTCGATTTGAGGCCTCGGGTGCGGAGTTGTTGCAGCGGTGCACCATACGTGTGCCACCGTCCGAGGTTGTTTTGGGCAGCTTGTGTACCTTTTTTTCAAAGTTGTCGGAATTCATTACCAGCCTGCATACCCCAAAAATCGACAAAAAAATCACTTTTGTCGAGTCGGAATTTCGATTTGAGGCCTCGGGTGCGGAGTTGTTGAAGCGGTGCACCATACTTGTGCCATCGTCCTAGGCTGTCTAGGGCAGCTTGTGCACCATTTTTTCAAAGTAGTTTGATTTCATTACCTGCCTGCATACCCCCCAAAAATCGACAAAAAAATCACTTTTGTCGAGTCGGAATTTCGATTTGAGGCCTCGAGTGCGGAGTTGTTGCAGCGGTGCACCATACGTGTGCCACCGTCCTAGGTTGTTTTGGGCAGCTTGTGCACCATTTTTTCAGAGTTGTCGGAATTCATTACCAGCCTGCATACCCCAAAAATCGACAAAAAAATCACTTTTGTCGAGTCGGAATTTCGATTTGAGGCCTCGAGTGCGGAGTTGCTGAAGCGGTGCACCATACTTGTGCCACCGTCCTAGGCTGTCTAGGGCAGCTTGTGCACCATTTTTTCAAAGTAGTTGGAATTCATTACCTGCCTTCATACCCCCATAAATCGACAAAAAAATCACTTTTGTCGAGGCGGAATTTCGATTTGAGGCCTCGGGTGCGGAGTTGTTGCAGCGGTGCACCATACGTGTGTCAGCGTCCTAGATTGTTTTGGGCAGCTTGTGCACCATTTTTTCAGAGTTGTCGGAATTCATTACCAGCCTGCATACCCCAAAAATCGACAAAAAAATCACTTTTGTCGAGTCGGAATTTCGATTTGAGGCCTCGGGTGCGGAGTTGTTGAAGCGGTGCACCATACTTGTGCCACCGTCCTAGGTTGTTTTGGGCAGCTTGTGCACCATTTTTTCAAAGTTGTCAGAATTCATTACCTGCCTGCATACCCCCATAAATCGACAAAAAAATCACTTTTGTCGAGGCGGAATTTCGATTTGAGGCCTCGGGTACGGAGTTGTTGCAGCGGTGCACCATACGTGTGCCAGCGTCCTAGGTTGTTTTGGGCAGCTTGTGCACCATTTTTTCAAAGTTGTCGGAATTCATTATCGGCCTGCATACCCCCCAAAAATCGACAAAAAAATCACTTTTGTCGAGTCGGAATTTCGATTTGAGGCCTCGGGTGCGGAGTTGTTGAAGCGGTGCACCATACGTGTGCCACCGTCCTAGGCTGTCTTGGGCAGCTTGTGCACCATTTTTTCAAAGTAGTCGGAATTCATTACCTGCCTTCATACCCCCATAAATCGACAAAAAAATCACTTTTGTCGAAGCGGAATTTCGATTTGAGGCCTCGGGTGCGGAGTTGTTGCAGCGGTGCACCATACGTGTGCCACCGTCCGAGGTTGTTTTGGGCAGCTTGTGCACCTTTTTTTCAAAGTTGTCGGAATTCATTACCAGCCTGCATACCCCAAAAATCGACAAAAAAATCACTTTTGTCGAGTCGGAATTTCGATTTGAGGCCTCGGGTGCGGAGTTGTTGAAGCGGTGCACCATACTTGTGCCATCGTCCTAGGCTGTCTAGGGCAGCTTGTGCACCATTTTTTCAAAGTAGTTTGATTTCATTACCTGCCTGCATACCCCCCAAAAATCGACAAAAAAATCACTTTTGTCGAGTCGGAATTTCGATTTGAGGCCTCGAGTGCGGAGTTGTTGCAGCGGTGCACCATACGTGTGCCACCGTCCTAGGTTGTTTTGGGCAGCTTGTGCACCATTTTTTCAAAGTTGTCAGAATTCATTACCTGCCTGCATACCCCCATAAATCGACAAAAAAATCACTTTTGTCGAGGCGGAATTTCGATTTGAGGCCTCGGGTGCGGAGTTGTTGCAGCGGTGCACCATACGTGTGCCAGCGTCCTAGGTTATTTTGGGCAGCTTGTGCACAATTTTTTCAAAGTTGTCGGAATTCATTAGCTGCCTGCATACCCCAATAAATCGACAAAAAAATCACTTTTGTCGAGGCGGAATTTCGATTTGAGGCCTCGGGTGCGGAGTTGTTGCAGCGGTGCACCATACGTGTGCCACCGTCCTAGGTTGTTTTGGGCAGCTTGTGCACCATTTTTTCAAAGTTGTCAGAATTCATTACCTGCCTGCATACCCCCATAAATCGACAAAAAAATCACTTTTGTCGAGGCGGAATTTCGATTTGAGGCCTCGGGTGCGGAGTTGTTGCAGCGGTGCACCATACGTGTGCCAGCGTCCTAGGTTGTTTTGGGCAGCTTGTGCACCATTTTTTCAAAGTTGTCGGAATTCATTATCGGCCTGCATACCCCCCAAAAATCGACAAAAAAATCACTTTTGTCGAGTCGGAATTTCGATTTGAGGCCTCGGGTGCAGAGTTGTTGAAGCGGTGCACCATACGTGTGCCACCGTCCTAGGCTGTCTTGGGCAGCTTGTGCACCATTTTTTCAAAGTAGTCGGAATTCATTACCTGCCTTCATACCCCCATAAATCGACAAAAAAATCACTTTTGTCGAAGCGGAATTTCGATTTGAGGCCTCGGGTGCGGAGTTGTTGCAGCGGTGCACCATACGTGTGCCAGCGTCCTAGGTTGTTTTGGGCAACTTGTGCACCATTTTTTCAGAGTTGTCGGAATTCATTACCAGCCTGCATACCCCAAAAATCGACAAAAAAATCACTTCTGTCGAGTCGGAATTTCGATTTGAGGCCTCGGGTGCGGAGTTGTTGAAGCGGTGCACCATACTTGTGCCATCGTCCTAGGCTGTCTAGGGCAGCTTGTGCACCATTTTTTCAAAGTAGTTGGAATTCATTACCTGCCTGCATACCCCCCAAAAATCGACAAAAAAATCACTTTTGTCGAGTCAGAATTTCGATTTGAGGCCTCGGGTGCGGAGTTGTTGCAGCGGTGCACCATACGTGTGCCACCGTCCTAGGTTGTTTTGGGCAGCTTGTGCACCATTTTTTCAAAGTTGTCGTAATTCATTATCGGCCTGCATACCCCCCAAAAATCGACAAAAAAATCACTTTTGTCGAGTCGGAATTTCGATTTGAGGCCTCGGGTGCGGAGTTGTTGAAGCGGTGCACCATACGTGTGCCACCGTCCTAGGCTGTCTTGGGCAGCTTGTGCACCATTTTTTCAAAGTAGTCGGAATTCATTACCTGCCTTCATACCCCCATAAATCGACAAAAAAATCACTTTTGTCGAAGCGGAATTTCGATTTGAGGCCTCGGGTGCGGAGTTGTTGCAGCGGTGCACCATACGTGTGCCACCGTCCGAGGTTGTTTTGGGCAGCTTGTGCACCTTTTTTTCAAAGTTGTCGGAATTCATTACCAGCCTGCATACCCCAAAAATTGACAAAAAAATCACTTTTGTCGAGTCGGAATTTCGATTTGAGGCCTCGGGTGCGGAGTTGTTGAAGCGGTGCACCATACTTGTGCCATCGTCCTAGGCTGTCTAGGGCAGCTTGTGCACCATTTTTTCAAAGTAGTTTGATTTCATTACCTGCCTGCATACCCCCCAAAAATCGACAAAAAAATCACTTTTGTCGAGTCGGAATTTCGATTTGAGGCCTCGAGTGCGGAGTTGTTGCAGCGGTGCACCATACGTGTGCCACCGTCCTAGGTTGTTTTGGGCAGCTTGTGCACCATTTTTTCAAAGTAGTCAGAATTCATTACCTGCCTGCATACCCCCATAAATCGACAAAAAAATCACTTTTGTCGAGGCGGAATTTCGATTTGAGGCCTCGGGTGCGGAGTTGTTGCAGCGGTGCACCATACGTGTGCCAGCGTCCTAGGTTGTTTTGGGCAGCTTGTGCACCATTTTTTCAAAGTTGTCGGAATTCATTAGCTGCCTGCATACCCCAATAAATCGACAAAAAAATCACTTTTGTCGAGGCGGAATTTCGATTTGAGGCCTCGGGTGCGGAGTTGTTGCAGCGGTGCACCATACGTGTGCCACCGTCCTAGGTTGTTTTGGGCAGCTTGTGCACCATTTTTTCAAAGTTGTCAGAATTCATTACCTGCCTGCATACCCCCATAAATCGACAAAAAAATTACTTTTGTCGAGGCGGAATTTCGATTTGAGGCCTCGGGTGCGGAGTTGTTGCAGCGGTGCACCATACGTGTGCCAGCGTCCTAGGTTGTTTTGGGCAGCTTGTGCACCATTTTTTCAAAGTTGTCGGAATTCATTATCGGCCTGCATACCCCCCAAAAATTGACAAAAAAATCACTTTTGTCGAGTCGGAATTTCGATTTGAGGCCTCGGGTGCAGAGTTGTTGAAGCGGTGCACCATACGTGTGCCACCGTCCTAGGCTGTCTTGGGCAGCTTGTGCACCATTTTTTCAAAGTAGTCGGAATTCATTACCTGCCTTCATACCCCCATAAATCGACAAAAAAATCACTTTTGTCGAAGCGGAATTTCGATTTGAGGCCTCGGGTGCGGAGTTGTTGCAGCGGTGCACCATACGTGTGCCAGCGTCCTAGGTTGTTTTGGGCAGCTTGTGCACCATTTTTTCAAAGTTGTCGGAATTCATTAGCTGCCTGCATACCCCAATAAATCGACAAAAAAATCACTTTTGTCGAGGCGGAATTTCGATTTGAGGCCTCGGGTGCGGAGTTGTTGCAGCGGTGCACCATACGTGTGCCAGCGTCCTAGGTTGTTTTGGGCAGCTTGTGCACCATTTTTTCAGAGTTGTCGGAATTCATTACCAGCCTGCATACCCCAAAAATCGACAAAAAAATCACTTCTGTCGAGTCGGAATTTCGATTTGAGGCCTCGGGTGCGGAGTTGTTGAAGCGGTGCACCATACTTGTGCCATCGTCCTAGGCTGTCTAGGGCAGCTTGTGCACCATTTTTTCAAAGTAGTCGGAATTCATTACCTGCCTTCATACCCCCATAAATCGACAAAAAAATCACTTTTGTCGAAGCGGAATTTCGATTTGAGGCCTCGGGTGCGGAGTTGTTGCAGAGGTGCACCATACGTGTGCCACCGTCCGAGGTTGTTTTGGGCAGCTTGTGCACCTTTTTTTCAAAGTTGTCGGAATTCATTACCAGCCTGCATACCCCAAAAATTGACAAAAAAATCACTTTTGTCGAGTCGGAATTTCGATTTGAGGCCTCGGGTGCGGAGTTGTTGAAGCGGTGCACCATACTTGTGCCATCGTCCTAGGCTGTCTAGGGCAGCTTGTGCACCATTTTTTCAAAGTAGTTTGATTTCATTACCTGCCTGCATACCCCCCAAAAATCGACAAAAAAATCACTTTTGTCGAGTCGGAATTTCGATTTGAGGCCTCGAGTGCGGAGTTGTTGCAGCGGTGCACCATACGTGTGCCACCGTCCTAGGTTGTTTTGGGCAGCTTGTGCACCATTTTTTCAAAGTAGTCAGAATTCATTACCTGCCTGCATACCCCCATAAATCGACAAAAAAATCACTTTTGTCGAGGCGGAATTTCGATTTGAGGCCTCGGGTGCGGAGTTGTTGCAGCGGTGCACCATACGTGTGCCAGCGTCCTAGGTTGTTTTGGGCAGCTTGTGCACCATTTTTTCAAAGTTGTCGGAATTCATTAGCTGCCTGCATACCCCAATAAATCGACAAAAAAATCACTTTTGTCGAGGCGGAATTTCGATTTGAGGCCTCGGGTGCGGAGTTGTTGCAGCGGTGCACCATACGTGTGCCAGCGTCCTAGGTTGTTTTGGGCAGCTTGTGCACCATTTTTTCAGAGTTGTCGGAATTCATTACCAGCCTGCATACCCCAAAAATCGACAAAAAAATCACTTTTGTCGAGTCGGAATTTCGATTTGAGGCCTCGGGTGCGGAGTTGTTGAAGCGGTGCACCATACTTGTGCCATCGTCCTAGGCTGTCTAGGGCAGCTTGTGCACCATTTTTTCAAAGTAGTTGGAATTCATTACCTGCCTGCATACCCCCCAAAAATCGATAAAAAAATCACTTTTGTCGAGTCAGAATTTCGATTTGAGGCCTCGGGTGCGGAGTTGTTGCAGCGGTGCACCATACGTGTGCCACCGTCCTAGGTTGTTTTGGGCAGCTTGTGCACCATTTTTTCAAAGTTGTCGGAATTCATTACCGGCCTGCATACCCCCCAAAAATCGACAAAAAAATCACTTTTGTTGAGTCGGAATTTAGATTTGAGGCCTCGGGTGCGGAGTTGTTGCAGCGGTGCACCATACGTGTGCCACCGTCCTATGTTGTTTTGGGCAGCTTGTGCACCATTTTTTCAAAGTTGTCGGAATTCATTAACTGCCTGCATACCCCCATAAATCGACAAAAAAATAACTTTTGTCGAGGCGGAATTAGGATTTGAGGCCTCGGGTGCGGAGTTGTTGCAGCGGTGCACCATACGTGTGCCAGCGTCCTAGGTTGTTTTGGGCAGCTTGTGCACCATTTTTTCAAAGTTGTCGGAATTCATTATCGGCCTGCATACCCCCCAAAAATCGACAAAAAAATCACTTTTGTCGAGTCGGAATTTCGATTTGAGGCCTCGGGTGTGGAGTTGTTGAAGCGGTGCACCATACGTGTGCCACCGTCCTAGGCTGTCTTGGGCATCTTGTGCACCATTTTTTCAAAGTAGTCGGAATTCATTACCTGCCTTCATACCCCCATAAATCGACAAAAAAATCACTTTTGTCGAAGCGGAATTTCGATTTGAGGCCTCGGGTGCGGAGTTGTTGCAGCGGTGCACCATACGTGTGCCAGCGTCCTAGGTTGTTTTGGGCAGCTTGTGCACCATTTTTTCAAAGTTGTCGGAATTCATTAGCTGCCTGCATACCCCAATAAATCGACAAAAAAATCACTTTTGTCGAGGCGGAATTTCGATTTGAGGCCTCGGGTGCGGAGTTGTTGCAGCGGTGCACCATACGTGTGCCAGCGTCCTAGGTTGTTTTGGGCAGCTTGTGCACCATTTTTTCAGAGTTGTCGGAATTCATTACCAGCCTGCATACCCCAAAAATCGACAAAAAAATCACTTCTGTCGAGTCGGAATTTCGATTTGAGGCCTCGGGTGCGGAGTTGTTGAAGCGGTGCACCATACTTGTGCCATCGTCCTAGGCTGTCTAGGGCAGCTTGTGCACCATTTTTTCAAAGTAGTCGGAATTCATTACCTGCCTTCATACCCCCATAAATCGACAAAAAAATCACTTTTGTCGAAGCGGAATTTCGATTTGAGGCCTCGGGTGCGGAGTTGTTGCAGCGGTGCACCATACGTGTGCCACCGTCCGAGGTTGTTTTGGGCAGCTTGTGCACCTTTTTTTCAAAGTTGTCGGAATTCATTACCAGCCTGCATACCCCAAAAATTGACAAAAAAATCACTTTTGTCGAGTCGGAATTTCGATTTGAGGCCTCGGGTGCGGAGTTGTTGAAGCGGTGCACCATACTTGTGCCATCGTCCTAGGCTGTCTAGGGCAGCTTGTGCACCATTTTTTCAAAGTAGTTTGATTTCATTACCTGCCTGCATACCCCCCAAAAATCGACAAAAAAATCACTTTTGTCGAGTCGGAATTTCGATTTGAGGCCTCGAGTGCGGAGTTGTTGCAGCGGTGCACCATACGTGTGCCACCGTCCTAGGTTGTTTTGGGCAGCTTGTGCACCATTTTTTCAAAGTAGTCAGAATTCATTACCTGCCTGCATACCCCCATAAATCGACAAAAAAATCACTTTTGTCGAGGCGGAATTTCGATTTGAGGCCTCGGGTGCGGAGTTGTTGCAGCGGTGCACCATACGTGTGCCAGCGTCCTAGGTTGTTTTGGGCAGCTTGTGCACCATTTTTTCAAAGTTGTCGGAATTCATTAGCTGCCTGCATACCCCAATAAATCGACAAAAAAATCACTTTTGTCGAGGCGGAATTTCGATTTGAGGCCTCGGGTGCGGAGTTGTTGCAGCGGTGCACCATACGTGTGCCAGCGTCCTAGGTTGTTTTGGGCAGCTTGTGCACCATTTTTTCAGAGTTGTCGGAATTCATTACCAGCCTGCATACCCCAAAAATCGACAAAAAAATCACTTTTGTCGAGTCGGAATTTCGATTTGAGGCCTCGGGTGCGGAGTTGTTGAAGCGGTGCACCATACTTGTGCCATCGTCCTAGGCTGTCTAGGGCAGCTTGTGCACCATTTTTTCAAAGTAGTTGGAATTCATTACCTGCCTGCATACCCCCCAAAAATCGATAAAAAAATCACTTTTGTCGAGTCAGAATTTCGATTTGAGGCCTCGGGTGCGGAGTTGTTGCAGCGGTGCACCATACGTGTGCCACCGTCCTAGGTTGTTTTGGGCAGCTTGTGCACCATTTTTTCAAAGTTGTCGGAATTCATTACCGGCCTGCATACCCCCCAAAAATCGACAAAAAAATCACTTTTGTCGAGTCGGAATTTAGATTTGAGGCCTCGGGTGCGGAGTTGTTGCAGCGGTGCACCATACGTGTGCCACCGTCCTATGTTGTTTTGGGCAGCTTGTGCACCATTTTTTCAAAGTTGTCGGAATTCATTAACTGCCTGCATACCCCCATAAATCGACAAAAAAATAACTTTTGTCGAGGCGGAATTAGGATTTGAGGCCTCGGGTGCGGAGTTGTTGCAGCGGTGCACCATACGTGTGCCAGCGTCCTAGGTTGTTTTGGGCAGCTTGTGCACCATTTTTTCAAAGTTGTCGGAATTCATTATCGGCCTGCATACCCCCCAAAAATCGACAAAAAAATCACTTTTGTCGAGTCGGAATTTCGATTTGAGGCCTCGGGTGTGGAGTTGTTGAAGCGGTGCACCATACGTGTGCCACCGTCCTAGGCTGTCTTGGGCATCTTGTGCACCATTTTTTCAAAGTAGTCGGAATTCATTACCTGCCTTCATACCCCCATAAATCGACAAAAAAATCACTTTTGTCGAAGCGGAATTTCGATTTGAGGCCTCGGGTGCGGAGTTGTTGCAGCGGTGCACCATACGTGTGCCACCGTCCGAGGTTGTTTTGGGCAGCTTGTGCACCTTTTTTTCAAAGTTGTCGGAATTCATTACCTGCATGCATACCCCAATAAATCGACAAAAAAATCACTTTTGTCGAGTCGGAATTTCAATTTGAGGCCTCGGGTGCGGAGTTGTTGCAGCGGTGCACCATACGTGTGCCACCGTCCTAGGTTGTTTTGGGCAGCTTGTGCACCATTTTTTCAAAGTTGTCGGAATTATTACCTGCCTGCATACCCCCATAAATCGACAAAAAAATCACTTTAGTTGAGGCGAAATTTCGATTTGAGGCCTCGGGTGCGGAGTTGTTGCAGCGGTGCACCATACGTGTGCCAGCGTCCTAGGTTGTTTTGGGCAGCTTGTGCACCATTTTTTCAGAGTTGTCGGAATTCATTACCAGCCTGCATACCCCAAAAATCGACAAAAAAATCACTTTTGTCAAGTCGGAATTTCGATTTGAGGCCTCGAGTGCGGAGTTGCTGAAGCGGTGCACCATACTTGTGCCACCGTCCTAGGCTGTCTAGGGCAGCTTGTGCACCATTTTTTCAAAGTAGTTGGAATTCATTACCTGCCTGCATACCCCCCAAAAATCGATAAAAAAATCACTTTTGTCGAGTCAGAATTTCGATTTGAGGCCTCGGGTGCGGAGTTGTTGCAGCGGTGCACCATACGTGTGCCACCGTCCTAGGTTGTTTTGGGCAGCTTGTGCACCATTTTTTCAAAGTTGTCGGAATTCATTACCGGCCTGCATACCCCCCAAAAATCGACAAAAAAATCACTTTTGTCGAGTCGGAATTTAGATTTGAGGCCTCGGGTGCGGAGTTGTTGCAGCGGTGCACCATATGTGTGCCACCGTCCTATGTTGTTTTGGGCAGCTTGTGCACCATTTTTTCAAAGTTGTCGGAATTCATTAACTGCCTGCATACCCCCATAAATCGACAAAAAAATAACTTTTGTCGAGGCGGAATTAGGATTTGAGGCCTCGGGTGCGGAGTTGTTGCAGCGGTGCACCATACGTGTGCCAGCGTCCTAGGTTGTTTTGGGCAGCTTGTGCACCATTTTTTCAAAGTTGTCGGAATTCATTATCGGCCTGCATACCCCCCAAAAATTGACAAAAAAATCACTTTTGTCGAGTCGGAATTTCGATTTGAGGCCTCGGGTGTGGAGTTGTTGAAGCGGTGCACCATACGTGTGCCACCGTCCTAGGCTGTCTTGGGCATCTTGTGCACCATTTTTTCAAAGTAGTCGGAATTCATTACCTGCCTTCATACCCCCATAAATCGACAAAAAAATCACTTTTGTCGAAGCGGAATTTCGATTTGAGGCCTCGGGTGCGGAGTTGTTGCAGCGGTGCACCATACGTGTGCCACCGTCCGAGGTTGTTTTGGGCAGCTTGTGCACCTTTTTTTCAAAGTTGTCGGAATTCATTACCTGCATGCATACCCCAATAAATCGACAAAAAAATCACTTTTGTCGAGTCGGAATTTCAATTTGAGGCCTCGGGTGCGGAGTTGTTGCAGCGGTGCACCATACGTGTGCCACCGTCCTAGGTTGTTTTGGGCAGCTTGTGCACCATTTTTTCAAAGTTGTCGGAATTATTACCTGCCTGCATACCCCCATAAATCGACAAAAAAATCACTTTAGTTGAGGCGAAATTTCGATTTGAGGCCTCGGGTGCGGAGTTGTTGCAGCGGTGCACCATACGTGTGCCAGCGTCCTAGGTTGTTTTGGGCAGCTTGTGCACCATTTTTTCAGAGTTGTCGGAATTCATTACCAGCCTGCATACCCCAAAAATCGACAAAAAAATCACTTTTGTCAAGTCGGAATTTCGATTTGAGGCCTCGAGTGCGGAGTTGCTGAAGCGGTGCACCATACTTGTGCCACCGTCCTAGGCTGTCTAGGGCAGCTTGTGCACCATTTTTTCAAAGTAGTTGGAATTCATTATCTGCCTTCATACCCCCATAAATCGACAAAAAAATCACTTTTGTCGAGGCGGAATTTCGATTTGAGGCCTCGGGTGTGGAGTTGTTGCAGCGGTGCACCATACGTGTGTCAGCGTCCTAGATTGTTTTGTGCAGCTTGTGCACCATTTTTTCAGAGTTGTCGGAATTCATTACCAGCCTGCATACCCCAAAAATCGACAAAAAAATCACTTTTGTCGAGTCGGAATTTCGATTTGAGGCCTCGGGTGCGGAGTTGTTGAAGCGGTGCACCATACTTGTGCCACCGTCCTAGGTTGTTTTGGGCAGCTTGTGCACCATTTTTTCAAAGTTGTCAGAATTCATTACCTGCCTGCATACCCCCATAAATCGACAAAAAAATCACTTTTGTCGAGGCGGAATTTCTATTTGAGGCCTCGGGTGCAGAGTTGTTGCAGCGGTGCACCATACGTGTGCCAGCGTCCTAGGTTGTTTTGGGCAGCTTGTGCACCATTTTTTCAAAGTTGTCGGAATTCATTATCGGCCTGCATACCCCCCAAAAATCGACAAAAAAATCACTTTTGTCGAGTCGGAATTTCGATTTGAGGCCTCGGGTGCGGAGTTGTTGAAGCGGTGCACCATACGTATGCCACCGTCCTAGGCTGTCTTGGGCAGCTTGTGCACCATTTTTTCAAAGTAGTCGGAATTCATTACCTGCCTTCATACCCCCATAAATCGACAAAAAAATCACTTTTGTCGAAGCGGAATTTCGATTTGAGGCCTCGGGTGCGGAGTTGTTGCAGCGGTGCACCATACGTGTGCCACCGTCCGAGGTTGTTTTGGGCAGCTTGTGCACCTTTTTTTCAAAGTTGTCGGAATTCATTACCAGCCTGCATACCCCAAAAATCGACAAAAAAATCACTTTTGTCGAGTCGGAATTTCGATTTGAGGCCTCGGGTGCGGAGTTGTTGAAGCGGTGCACCATACTTGTGCCATCGTCCTAGGCTGTCTAGGGCAGCTTGTGCACCATTTTTTCAAAGTAGTTTGATTTCATTACCTGCCTGCATACCCCCCAAAAATCGACAAAAAAATCACTTTTGTCGAGTCGGAATTTCGATTTGAGGCCTCGAGTGCGGAGTTGTTGCTGCGGTGCACCATACGTGTGCCACCGTCCTAGGTTGTTTTGGGCAGCTTGTGCACCATTTTTTCAAAGTTGTCAGAATTCATTACCTGCCTGCATACCCCCATAAATCGACAAAAAAATCACTTTTGTCGAGGCGGAATTTCGATTTGAGGCCTCGGGTGCGGAGTTGTTGCAGCGGTGCACCATACGTGTGCCAGCGTCCTAGGTTGTTTTGGGCAGCTTGTGCACCATTTTTTCAAAGTTGTCGGAATTCATTAGCTGCCTGCATACCCCAATAAATCGACAAAAAAATCACTTTTGTCGAGGCGGAATTTCGATTTGAGGCCTCGGGTGCGGAGTTGTTGCAGCGGTGCACCATACGTGTGCCAACGTCCTAGGTTGTTTTGGGCAGCTTGTGCACCATTTTTTCGGAGTTGTCGGAATTCATTACCAGCCTGCATACCCCAAAAATCGACAAAAAAATCACTTTTGTCGAGTCGGAATTTCGAATTGAGGCCTCGGGTGCGGAGTTGTTGAAGCGGTGCACCATACTTGTGCCATCGTCCTAGGCTGTCTAGGGCAGCTTGTGCACCATTTTTTCAAAGTAGTTGGAATTCATTACCTGCCTGCATACCCCCCAAAAATTGACAAAAAAATCACTTTTGTCGAGTCAGAGTTTCGATTTGAGGCCTCGGGTGCGGAGTTGTTGCAGCGGTGCACCATACGTGTGCCACCGTCCTAGGTTGTTTTGGGCAGCTTGTGCACCATTTTTTCAAAGTAGTTGGAATTCATTACCTGCCTTCATACCCCCTAAATCGACAAAAAAATCACTTTTGTCGAGTCGGAATTTCGATTTGAGGCCTCGGGTGCGGAGTTGTTGAAGCGGTGCACCATACGTGTGCCACCGTCCTAGGCTGTCTTGGGCAGCTTGTGCACCATTTTTTCAAAGTAGTCGGAATTCATTACCTGCCTTCATACCCCCATAAATCGACAAAAAAATCACTTTTGTCGAAGCGGAATTTCGATTTGAGGCCTCGGGTGCGGAGTTGTTGCAGCGGTGCACCATACGTGTGCCACCGTCCGAGGTTGTTTTGGGCAGCTTGTGCACCTTTTTTTCAAAGTTGTCGGAATTCATTACCAGCCTGCATACCCCAAAAATCGACAAAAAAATCACTTTTGTCGAGTCGGAATTTCGATTTGAGGCCTCGGGTGCGGAGTTGTTGAAGCGGTGCACCATACTTGTGCCATCGTCCTAGGCTGTCTAGGACAGCTTGTGCACCATTTTTTCAAAGTAGTTTGATTTCATTACCTGCCTGCATACCCCCCAAAAATCGACAAAAAAATCACTTTTGTCGAGTCGGAATTTCGATTTGAGGCCTCGAGTGCGGAGTTGTTGCAGCGGTGCACCATACGTGTGCCACCGTCCTAGGTTGTTTTGGGCAGCTTGTGCACCATTTTTTCAAAGTTGTCAGAATTCATTACCTGCCTGCATACCCCCATAAATCGACAAAAAAATCACTTTTGTCGAGGCGGAATTTCGATTTGAGGCCTCGGGTGCGGAGTTGTTGCAGCGGTGCACCATACGTGTGCCAGCGTCCTTGGTTGTTTTGGGCAGCTTGTGCACCATTTTTTCAAAGTTGTCGGAATTCATTAGCTGCCTGCATACCCCAATAAATCGACAAAAAAATCACTTTTGTCGAGGCGGAATTTCGATTTGAGGCCTCGGGTGCGGAGTTGTTGCAGCGGTGCACCATACGTGTGCCAGCGTCCTAGGTTGTTTTGGACAGCTTGTGCACCATTTTTTCGGAGTTGTCGGAATTCATTACCAGCCTGCATACCCCAAAAATCGACAAAAAAATCACTTTTGTCGAGTCGGAATTTCGATTTGAGGCCTCGGGTGCGGAGTTGTTGAAGCGGTGCACCATACTTGTGCCATCGTCCTAGGCTGTCTAGTGCAGCTTGTGCACCATTTTTTCAAAGTAGTTGGAATTCATTACCTGCCTGCATACCCCCCAAAAATCGACAAAAAAATCACTTTTGTCGAGTCAGAATTTCGATTTGAGGCCTCGGGTGCGGAGTTGTTGCAGCGGTGCACCATACGTGTGCCACCGTCCTAGGTTGTTTTGGGCAGCTTGTGCACCATTTTTTCAAAGTTGTCGGAATTCATTACCGGCCTGCATACCCACCAAAAATCGACAAAAAAATCACTTTTGTCGAGTCGGAATTTCGATTTGAGGCCTCGGGTGCGGAGTTGTTGCAGCATTGCACCATACGTGTGCCACCGTCCTAGGTTGTTTTGGGCAGCTTGTGCACCATTTTTTCAAAGTTGTCGGAATTCATTACCGGCCTACATACCCCCAAAAATCGACAAAAAAATCACTTTAGTCGAGTCGGAATTTCGATTTGAGGCCTCGGGTGCGGAGTTGTTGCAGCGGTGCACCATACGTGTGCCACCGTCCTAGGTTGTTTTGGGCAGCTTGTGCACCATTTTTTCAAAGTTGTCGGAATTCATTACCTGCCTGCATACCCCCATAAATCGACAAAAAAATCACTTTTGTCGAGGCGGAATTTCGATTTGAGGCCTCGGGTGCGGAGTTGTTGCAGCGGTGCACCATACGTGTGCCAGCGTCCTAGGTTGTTTTGGGCAGCTTGTGCACCATTTTTTCAAAGTTGTCGGAATTCATTATCGTCCTGCATACCCCCCAAAAATCGACAAAAAAATCACTTTTGTCGAGTCGGAATTTCGATTTGAGGCCTCGGGTGCGGAGTTGCTGAAGCGGTGCACCATACTTGTGCCACCGTCCTAGGCTGTCTAGGGCAGCTTGTGCACCATTTTTTCAAAGTAGTTGGAATTCATTACCTGCCTTCATACCCCCATAAATCGACAAAAAAATCACTTTTGTCGAGGCGGAATTTCGATTTGAGGCCTCGGGTGCGGAGTTGTTGCAGCGGTGCACCATACGTGTGTCAGCGTCCTAGATTGTTTTGGGCAGCTTGTGCACCATTTTTTCAGAGTTGTCGGAATTCATTACCAGCCTGCATACCCCAAAAATCGACAAAAAAATCACTTTTGTCGAGTCGGAATTTCGATTTGAGCCCTCGGGTGCGGAGTTGTTGAAGCGGTGCACCATACTTGTGCCATCGTCCTAGGCTGTCTAGGGCAGCTTGTGCACCATTTTTTCAAAGTAGTTTAAATACATTACCTGCCTGCATACCCCCCAAAAATCGACAAAAAAATCACTTTTGTCGAGTCGGAATTTCGATTTGAGGCCTCGAGTGCGGAGTTGTTGCAGCGGTGCACCATACGTGTGCCACCGTCCTAGGTTGTTTTGGGCAGCTTGTGCACCATTTTTTCAAAGTTGTCAGAATTCATTACCTGTCTGCATACCCCCATAAATCGACAAAAAAATCACTTTTGTCGAGGCGGAATTTCGATTTGAGGCCTCGGGTGCGGAGTTGTTGCAGCGGTGCACCATACGTGTGCCAGCGTCCTAGGTTGTTTTGGGCAGCTTGTGCACCATTTTTTCAAAGTTGTCGGAATTCATTAGCTGCCTGCATACCCCAATAAATCGACAAAAAAAATCACTTTTGTCGAGTCGGAATTTCGATTTGAGGCCTCGGGTGCGGAGTTGTTGCAGCGGTGCACCATACGTGTGCCACCGTCCTAGGTTGTTTTGGGCAGCTTGTGCACCATTTTTTCAAAGTTGTCGGAATTCATTACCGGCCTACATACCCCCCAAAAATCGACAAAAAAATCACTTTAGTCGAGTCGGAATTTCGATTTGAGGCCTCGGGTGCGGAGTTGTTGCAGCGGTGCACCATACGTGTGCCACCGTCCTAGGTTGTTTTGGGCAGCTTGTGCACCATTTTTTCAAAGTTGTCGGAATTCATTACCTGCCTGCATACCCCCATAAATCGACAAAAAAATCACTTTTGTCGAGGCGGAATTTCGATTTGAGGCCTCGGGTGCGGAGTTGTGGCAGCGGTGCACCATACGTGTGCCAGCGTCCTAGGTTGTTTTGGGCAGCTTGTGCACCATTTTTTCAAAGTTGTCGGAATTCATTATCGGCCTGCATACCCCCCAAAAATCGACAAAAAAATCACTTTTGTCGAGTCGGAATTTCGATTTGAGGCCTCGGGTGCGGAGTTGCTGAAGCGGTGCACCATACTTGTGCCACCGTCCTAGGCTGTCTAGGGCAGCTTGTGCACCATTTTTTCAAAGTAGTTGGAATTCATTACCTGCCTTCATACCCCCATAAATCGACAAAAAAATCACTTTTGTCGAGGCGGAATTTCGATTTGAGGCCTCGGGTGCGGAGTTGTTGCAGCGGTGCACCATACGTGTGTCAGCGTCCTAGATTGTTTTGGGCAGCTTGTGCACCATTTTTTCAGAGTTGTCGGAATTCATTACCAGCCTGCATACCCCAAAAATCGACAAAAAAATTACTTTTGTCGAGTCGGAATTTCGATTTGAGCCCTCGGGTGCGGAGTTGTTGAAGCGGTGCACCATACTTGTGCCATCGTCCTAGGCTGTCTAGGGCAGCTTGTGCACCATTTTTTCAAAGTAGTTTAAATACATTACCTGCCTGCATACCCCCCAAAAATTGACAAAAAAATCACTTTTGTCGAGTCGGAATTTCGATTTGAGGCCTCGAGTGCGGAGTTGTTGCAGCGGTGCACCATACGTGTGCCACCGTCCTAGGTTGTTTTGGGCAGCTTGTGCACCATTTTTTCAAAGTTGTCAGAATTCATTACCTGTCTGCATACCCCCATAAATCGACAAAAAAATCACTTTTGTCGAGGCGGAATTTCGATTTGAGGCCTCGGGTGCGGAGTTGTTGCAGCGGTGCACCATACGTGTGCCAGCGTCCTAGGTTGTTTTGGGCAGCTTGTGCACCATTTTTTCAAAGTTGTCGGAATTCATTAGCTGCCTGCATACCCCAATAAATCGACAAAAAAAATCACTTTTGTCGAGTCGGAATTTCGATTTGAGGCCTCGGGTGCGGAGTTGTTGCAGCGGTGCACCATACGTGTGCCACCGTCCTAGGTTGTTTTGGGCAGCTTGTGCACCATTTTTTCAAAGTTGTCGGAATTCATTACCGGCCTACATACCCCCCAAAAATCGACAAAAAAATCACTTTAGTCGAGTCGGAATTTCGATTTGAGGCCTCGGGTGCGGAGTTGTTGCAGCGGTGCACCATACGTGTGCCACCGTCCTAGGTTGTTTTGGGCAGCTTGTGCACCATTTTTTCAAAGTTGTCGGAATTCATTACCTGCCTGCATACCCCCATAAATCGACAAAAAAATCACTTTTGTCGAGGCGGAATTTCGATTTGAGGCCTCGGGTGCGGAGTTGTGGCAGCGGTGCACCATACGTGTGCCAGCGTCCTAGGTTGTTTTGGGCAGCTTGTGCACCATTTTTTCAAAGTTGTCGGAATTCATTATCGGCCTGCATACCCCCCAAAAATCGACAAAAAAATCACTTTTGTCGAGTCGGAATTTCGATTTGAGGCCTCGGGTGCGGAGTTGTTGAAGCGGTGCACCATACGTGTGCCACCGTCCTAGGCTGTCTTGGGCAGCTTGTGCACCATTTTTTCAAAGTAGTCGGAATTCATTACCTGCCTTCATACCCCCATAAATCGACAAAAAAATTACTTTTGTCGAGGCAGAATTTCGATTTGAGGCCTCGGGTGCGGAGTTGTTGTAGCGGTGCACCATACGTGTGTCAGCGTCCTAGATTGTTTTGGGCAGCTTGTGCACCATTTTTTCAGAGTTGTCGGAATTCATTACCAGCCTGCATACCCCAAAAATCGACAAAAAAATCACTTTTGTCGAGTCGGAATTTCGATTTGAGGCCTCGGGTGTGGAGTTGCTGAAGCGGTGCACCATACTTGTGCCACCGTCCTAGGCTGTCTAGGGTAGCTTGTGCACCATTTTTTCAAAGTAGTTGGAATTCATTACCTGCCTTCATACCCCCATAAATCGACAAAAAAATCACTTTTGTCGAGGCGGAATTTCGATTTGAGGCCTCGGGTGCGGAGTTGTTGCAGCGGTGCACCATACGTGTGTCAGCGTCCTAGATTGTTTTGGGCAGCTTGTGCACCATTTTTTCAGAGTTGTCGGAATTCATTACCAGCCTGCATACCCCAAAAATCGACAAAAAAATCACTTTTGTCGAGTCGGAATTTCGATTTGAGGCCTCGGGTGCGGAGTTGTTGAAGCGGTGCACCATACTTGTGCCATCGTCCTAGGCTGTCTAGGGCAGCTTGTGCACCATTTTTCCAAAGTAGTTTGAATTCATTACCTGCCTGCATACCCCCCAAAAATCGACAAAAAAATCACTTTTGTCGAGTCGGAATTTCGATTTGAGGCCTCGGGTGCGGAGTTGTTGCAGCGGTGCACCATACGTGTGCCACCGTCCTAGGTTGTTTTGGGCAGCTTGTGCACCATTTTTTCAAAGTTGTCGGAATTCATTACCTGCCTGCATACCCCCATAAATCGACAAAAAAATCACTTTTGTCGAGGCGGAATTTCGATTTGAGGCCTCGGGTGCGGAGTTGTGGCAGCGGTGCACCATACGTGTGCCAGCGTCCTAGGTTGTTTTGGGCAGCTTGTGCACCATTTTTTCAAAGTTGTCGGAATTCATTATCGGCCTGCATACCCCCCAAAAATCGACAAAAAAATCACTTTTGTCGAGTCGGAATTTCGATTTGAGGCCTCGGGTGCGGAGTTGCTGAAGCGGTGCACCATACTTGTGCCACCGTCCTAGGCTGTCTAGGGCAGCTTGTGCACCATTTTTTCAAAGTAGTTGGAATTCATTACCTGCCTTCATACCCCCATAAATCGACAAAAAAATCACTTTTGTCGAGGCGGAATTTCGATTTGAGGCCTCGGGTGCGGAGTTGTTGCAGCGGTGCACCATACGTGTGTCAGCGTCCTAGATTGTTTTGGGCAGCTTGTGCACCATTTTTTCAGAGTTGTCGGAATTCATTACCAGCCTGCATACCCCAAAAATCGACAAAAAAATCACTTTTGTCGAGTCGGAATTTCGATTTGAGCCCTCGGGTGCGGAGTTGTTGAAGCGGTGCACCATACTTGTGCCATCGTCCTAGGCTGTCTAGGGCAGCTTGTGCACCATTTTTTCAAAGTAGTTTAAATACATTACCTGCCTGCATACCCCCCAAAAATCGACAAAAAAATCACTTTTGTCGAGTCGGAATTTCGATTTGAGGCCTCGAGTGCGGAGTTGTTGCAGCGGTGCACCATACGTGTGCCACCGTCCTAGGTTGTTTTGGGCAGCTTGTGCACCATTTTTTCAAAGTTGTCAGAATTCATTACCTGTCTGCATACCCCCATAAATCGACAAAAAAATCACTTTTGTCGAGGCGGAATTTCGATTTGAGGCCTCGGGTGCGGAGTTGTTGCAGCGGTGCACCATACGTGTGCCAGCGTCCTAGGTTGTTTTGGGCAGCTCGTGCACCATTTTTTCAAAGTTGTCGGAATTCATTAGCTGCCTGCATACCCCAATAAATCGACAAAAAAAATCACTTTTGTCGAGTCGGAATTTCGATTTGAGGACTCGGGTGCGGAGTTGTTGCAGCGGTGCACCATACGTGTGCCACCGTCCTAGGTTGTTTTGGGCAGCTTGTGCACCATTTTTTCAAAGTTGTCGGAATTCATTACCGGCCTACATACCCCCCAAAAATCGACAAAAAAATCACTTTAGTCGAGTCGGAATTTCGATTTGAGGCCTCGGGTGCGGAGTTGTTGCAGCGGTGCACCATACGTGTGCCACCGTCCTAGGTTGTTTTGGGCAGCTTGTGCACCATTTTTTCAAAGTTGTCGGAATTCATTACCTGCCTGCATACCCCCATAAATCGACAAAAAAATCACTTTTGTCGAGGCGGAATTTCGATTTGAGGCCTCGGGTGCGGAGTTGTGGCAGCGGTGCACCATACGTGTGCCAGCGTCCTAGGTTGTTTTGGGCAGCTTGTGCACCATTTTTTCAAAGTTGTCGGAATTCATTATCGGCCTGCATACCCCCCAAAAATCGACAAAAAAATCACTTTTGTCGAGTCGGAATTTCGATTTGAGGCCTCGGGTGCGGAGTTGTTGAAGCGGTGCACCATACGTGTGCCACCGTCCTAGGCTGTCTTGGGCAGCTTGTGCACCATTTTTTCAAAGTAGTCGGAATTCATTACCTGCCTTCATACCCCCATAAATCGACAAAAAAATTACTTTTGTCGAGGCAGAATTTCGATTTGAGGCCTCGGGTGCGGAGTTGTTGCAGCGGTGCACCATACGTGTGTCAGCGTCCTAGATTGTTTTGGGCAGCTTGTGCACCATTTTTTCAGAGTTGTCGGAATTCATTACCAGCCTGCATACCCCAAAAATCGACAAAAAAATCACTTTTGTCGAGTCGGAATTTCGATTTGAGGCCTCGGGTGTGGAGTTGCTGAAGCGGTGCACCATACTTGTGCCACCGTCCTAGGCTGTCTAGGGTAGCTTGTGCACCATTTTTTCAAAGTAGTTGGAATTCATTACCTGCCTTCATACCCCCATAAATCGACAAAAAAATCACTTTTGTCGAGGCGGAATTTCGATTTGAGGCCTCGGGTGCGGAGTTGTTGCAGCGGTGCACCATACGTGTGTCAGCGTCCTAGATTGTTTTGGGCAGCTTGTGCACCATTTTTTCAGAGTTGTCGAAATTCATTACCAGCCTGCATACCCCAAAAATCGACAAAAAAATCACTTTTGTCGAGTCGGAATTTCGATTTGAGGCCTCGGGTGTGGAGTTGCTGAAGCGGTGCACCATACTTGTGCCACCGTCCTAGGCTGTCTAGGGTAGCTTGTGCACCATTTTTTCAAAGTAGTTGGAATTCATTACCTGCCTTCATACCCCCATAAATCGACAAAAAAATCACTTTTGTCGAGGCGGAATTTCGATTTGAGGCCTCGGGTGCGGAGTTGTTGCAGCGGTGCACCATACGTGTGTCAGCGTCCTAGATTGTTTTGGGCAGCTTGTGCACCATTTTTTCAGAGTTGTCGGAATTCATTACCAGCCTGCATACCCCAAAAATCGACAAAAAAATCACTTTTGTCGAGTCGGAATTTCGATTTGAGCCCTCGGGTGCGGAGTTGTTGAAGCGGTGCACCATACTTGTGCCATCGTCCTAGGCTGTCTAGGGCAGCTTGTGCACCATTTTTTCAAAGTAGTTTAAATACATTACCTGCCTGCATACCCCCCAAAAATCGACAAAAAAATCACTTTTGTCGAGTCGGAATTTCGATTTGAGGCCTCGAGTGCGGAGTTGTTGCAGCGGTGCACCATACGTGTGCCACCGTCCTAGGTTGTTTTGGGCAGCTTGTGCACCATTTTTTCAAAGTTGTCAGAATTCATTACCTGTCTGCATACCCCCATAAATCGACAAAAAAATCACTTTTGTCGAGGCGGAATTTCGATTTGAGGCCTCGGGTGCGGAGTTGTTGCAGCGGTGCACCATACGTGTGCCAGCGTCCTAGGTTGTTTTGGGCAGCTTGTGCACCATTTTTTCAAAGTTGTCGGAATTCATTAGCTGCCTGCATACCCCAATAAATCGACAAAAAAAATCACTTTTGTCGAGTCGGAATTTCGATTTGAGGCCTCGGGTGCGGAGTTGTTGCAGCGGTGCACCATACGTGTGCCACCGTCCTAGGTTGTTTTGGGCAGCTTGTGCACCATTTTTTCAAAGTTGTCGGAATTCATTACCGGCCTACATACCCCCCAAAAATCGACAAAAAAATCACTTTAGTCGAGTCGGAATTTCGATTTGAGGCCTCGGGTGCGGAGTTGTTGCAGCGGTGCACCATACGTGTGCCACCGTCCTAGGTTGTTTTGGGCAGCTTGTGCACCATTTTTTCAAAGTTGTCGGAATTCATTACCTGCCTGCATACCCCCATAAATCGACAAAAAAATCACTTTTGTCGAGGCGGAATTTCGATTTGAGGCCTCGGGTGCGGAGTTGTGGCAGCGGTGCACCATACGTGTGCCAGCGTCCTAGGTTGTTTTGGGCAGCTTGTGCACCATTTTTTCAAAGTTGTCGAAATTCATTATCGGCCTGCATACCCCCCAAAAATCGACAAAAAAATCACTTTTGTCGAGTCGGAATTTCGATTTGAGGCCTCGGGTGCGGAGTTGTTGAAGCGGTGCACCATACGTGTGCCACGGTCCTAGGCTGTCTTGGGCAGCTTGTGCACCATTTTTTCAAAGTAGTCGGAATTCATTACCTGCCTTCATACCCCCATAAATCGACAAAAAAATTACTTTTGTCGAGGCAGAATTTCGATTTGAGGCCTCGGGTGCGGAGTTGTTGCAGCGGTGCACCATACGTGTGTCAGCGTCCTAGATTGTTTTGGGCAGCTTGTGCACCATTTTTTCAGAGTTGTCGGAATTCATTACCAGCCTGCATACCCCAAAAATCGACAAAAAAATCACTTTTGTCGAGTCGGAATTTCGATTTGAGGCCTCGGGTGTGGAGTTGCTGAAGCGGTGCACCATACTTGTGCCACCGTCCTAGGCTGTCTAGGGTAGCTTGTGCACCATTTTTTCAAAGTAGTTGGAATTCATTACCTGCCTTCATACCCCCATAAATCGACAAAAAAATCACTTTTGTCGAGGCGGAATTTCGATTTGAGGCCTCGGGTGCGGAGTTGTTGCAGCGGTGCACCATACGTGTGTCAGCGTCCTAGATTGTTTTGGGCAGCTTGTGCACCATTTTTTCAGAGTTGTCGGAATTCATTACCAGCCTGCATACCCCAAAAATCGACAAAAAAATCACTTTTGTCGAGTCGGAATTTCGATTTGAGGCCTCGGGTGTGGAGTTGCTGAAGCGGTGCACCATACTTGTGCCACCGTCCTAGGCTGTCTAGGGTAGCTTGTGCACCATTTTTTCAAAGTAGTTGGAATTCATTACCTGCCTTCATACCCCCATAAATCGACAAAAAAATCACTTTTGTCGAGGCGGAATTTCGATTTGAGGCCTCGGGTGCGGAGTTGTTGCAGCGGTGCACCATACGTGTGTCAGCGTCCTAGATTGTTTTGGGCAGCTTGTGCACCATTTTTTCAGAGTTGTCGGAATTCATTACCAGCCTGCATACCCCAAAAATCGACAAAAAAATCACTTTTGTCGAGTCGGAATTTCGATTTGAGGCCTCGGGTGTGGAGTTGCTGAAGCGGTGCACCATACTTGTGCCACCGTCCTAGGCTGTCTAGGGTAGCTTGTGCACCATTTTTTCAAAGTAGTTGGAATTCATTACCTGCCTTCATACCCCCATAAATCGACAAAAAAATCACTTTTGTCGAGGCGGAATTTCGATTTGAGGCCTCGGGTGCGGAGTTGTTGCAGCGGTGCACCATACGTGTGTCAGCGTCCTAGATTGTTTTGGGCAGCTTGTGCACCATTTTTTCAGAGTTGTCGGAATTCATTACCAGCCTGCATACCCCAAAAATCGACAAAAAAATCACTTTTGTCGAGTCGGAATTTCGATTTGAGGCCTCGGGTGTGGAGTTGCTGAAGCGGTGCACCATACTTGTGCCACCGTCCTAGGCTGTCTAGGGTAGCTTGTGCACCATTTTTTCAAAGTAGTTGGAATTCATTACCTGCCTTCATACCCCCATAAATCGACAAAAAAATCACTTTTGTCGAGGCGGAATTTCGATTTGAGGCCTCGGGTGCGGAGTTGTTGCAGCGGTGCACCATACGTGTGTCAGCGTCCTAGATTGTTTTGGGCAGCTTGTGCACCATTTTTTCAGAGTTGTCGGAATTCATTACCAGCCTGCATACCCCAAAAATCGACAAAAAAATCACTTTTGTCGAGTCGGAATTTCGATTTGAGGCCTCGGGTGCGGAGTTGTTGAAGCGGTGCACCATACTTGTGCCATCGTCCTAGGCTGTCTAGGGCAGCTTGTGCACCATTTTTTCAAAGTAGTTTGAATTCATTACCTGCCTGCATACCCCCCAAAAATCGACAAAAAAATCACTTTTGTCGAGTCGGAATTTCGATTTGAGGCCTCGAGTGCGGAGTTGTTGCAGCGGTGCACCATACGTGTGCCACCGTCCTAGGTTGTTTTGGGCAGCTTGTGCACCATTTTTTCAAAGTTGTCAGAATTCATTACCTGTCTGCATACCCCCATAAATCGACAAAAAAATCACTTTTGTCGAGGCGGAATTTCGATTTGAGGCCTCGGGTGCGGAGTTGTTGCAGCGGTGCACCATACGTGTGCCAGCGTCCTAGGTTGTTTTGGGCAGCTTGTGCACCATTTTTTCAAAGTTGTCGGAATTCATTAGCTGCCTGCATACCCCAATAAATCGACAAAAAAAATCACTTTTGTCGAGTCGGAATTTCTATTTGAGGCCTCGGGTGCGGAGTTGTTGCAGCGGTGCACCATACGTGTGCCACCGTCCTAGGTTGTTTTGGGCAGCTTGTGCACCATTTTTTCAAATTTGTCGGAATTCATTACCGGCCTACATACCCCCCAAAAATTGACAAAAAAATCACTTTAGTCGAGTCGGAATTTCGATTTGAGGCCTCGGGTGCGGAGTTGTTGCAGCGGTGCACCATACGTGTGCCACCGTCCTAGGTTGTTTTGGGCAGCTTGTGCACCATTTTTTCAAAGTTGTCGGAATTCATTACCTGCCTTCATACCCCAATAAATCGACAAAAAAATCACTTTTGTCGAGGCAGAATTTCGATTTGAGGCCTCGGGTGCGGAGTTGTTGCAGCGGTGCACCATACGTGTGTCAACGTCCTAGATTGTTTTGGGCAGCTTGTGCACCATTTTTTCAAAGTTGTCGGAATTCATTACCAGCCTGCATACCCCAAAAATCGACAAAAAAATCACTTTTGTCGAGTCGGAATTTCGATTTGAGGCCTCGGGTGCGGAGTTGCTGAAGCGGTGCACCATACTTGTGCCACCGTCCTAGGCTGTCTAGGGCAGCTTGTGCACCATTTTTTCAAAGTAGTTGGAATTCATTAACTGCCTTCATACCCCCATAAATCGACAAAAAAATCACTTTTGTCGAGGCGGAATTTCGATTTGAGGCCTCGGGTGCGGAGTTGTTGCAGCGGTGCAACATACGTGTGTCAGCGTCCTAGATTGTTTTGGGCAGCTTGTGCACCATTTTTTCAGAGTTGTCGGAATTCATTACCAGCCTGCATACCCCAAAAATCGACAAAAAAATCACTTTTGTCGAGTCGGAATTTCGATTTGAGGCCTCGGGTGCGGAGTTGTTGAAGCGGTGCACCATACTTGTGCCATCGTCCTAGGCTGTCTAGGGCAGCTTGTGCACCATTTTTTCAAAGTAGTTTGAATTCATTACCTGCCTGCATACCCCTCAAAAATCGACAAAAAAATCACTTTTATCGAGTCGGAATTTCGATTTGAGGCCTCGAGTGCGGAGTTGTTGTAGCGGTGCACCATACGTGTGCCACCGTCCTAGGTTGTTTTGGGCAGCTTGTGCACCATTTTTTCAAAGTTGTCAGAATTCATTACCTGTCTGCATACCACCATAAATCGACAAAAAAATCACTTTTGTCGAGGCGGAATTTCGATTTGAGGCCTCGGGTGCGGAGTTGTTGCAGCGGTGCACCATACGTGTGCCAGCGTCCTAGGTTGTTTTGGGCAGCTTGTGCACCATTTTTTCAAAGTTGTCGGAATTCATTATCGGCCTGCATACCCCCCAAAAATCGACAAAAAAATCACTTTTGTCGAGTCGGAATTTCAATTTGAGGCCTCGGGTGCGGAGTTGTTGAAGCGGTGCACCATACGTGTGCCACCGTCCTAGGCTGTCTTAGGCAGCTTGTGCACCATTTTTTCAAAGTAGTCGGAATTCATTACCTGCCTTCATACCCCCATAAATCGACAACAAAATCACTTTTGTCGAGGCGGAATTTCAATTTGAGGCCTCGGGTGCGGAGTTGTTGCAGCGGTGCACCATACGTGTGCCACCGTCCTAGGTTGCTTTGGGCAGCTTGTGCACCATTTTTCAAAGTTGTCGGAATTCATTACCTGCCTGCATACCCCCAAAAATCGACAAAAAAATCACTTTTGTCGAGGCGGAATTTCGATTTGAGGCCTCGGGTGCGGAGTTGTTGCAGCGGTGCACCATACGTGTGCCAACGTCCTAGGTTGTTTTGGGCAGCTTGTGCACCATTTTTTCAGAGTTGTCGGAATTCATTACCAGCCTGCATACCCCAAAAATCGACAAAAAAATCACTTTTGTCGAGTCGGAATTTCGATTTGAGGCCTCGAGTGCGGAGTTGTTGCAGCGGTGCACCATACGTGTGCCACCGTCCTAGGTTGTTTTGGGCAGCTTGTGCACCATTTTTTCAAAGTTGTCAGAATTCATTTCCTGTCTGCATACCCCCATAAATCGACAAAAAAATCACTTTTGTCGAGGCGGAATTTCGATTTGAGGCCTCGGGTGCGGAGTTGTTGCAGCGGTGCACCATACGTGTGCCAGCGTCCTAGGTTGTTTTGGGCAGCTTGTGCACCATTTTTTCAAAGTTGTCGGAATTCATTAGCTGCCTGCATACCCCAATAAATCGACAAAAAAAATCACTTTTGTCGAGTCGGAATTTCGATTTGAGGCCTCGGGTGCGGAGTTGTTGCAGCGGTGCACCATACGTGTGCCACCGTCCTAGGTTGTTTTGGGCAGCTTGTGCACCATTTTTTCAAAATTGTCGGAATTCATTATCTGCCTGCATACCCCCATAAATCGACAAAAAAATCACTTTTGTCGAGGCGGAATTTCGATTTGAGGCCTCGGGTGCGGAGTTGTTGCAGCGGTGCACCATACGTGTGCCAGCGTCCTAGGTTGTTTTGGGCAGCTTGTGCACCATTTTTTCAAAGTTGTCGGAATTCATTATCGGCCTGCATACCCCCCAAAAATCGACAAAAAAATCACTTTTGTCGAGTCGGAATTTCGATTTGAGGCCTCGGGTGCGGAGTTGTTGAAGCGGTGCACCATACGTGTGCCACCGTCCTAGGCTGTCTTGGGCAGCTTGTGCACCATTTTTTCAAAGTAGTCGGAATTCATTACCTGCCTTCATACCCCCATAAATCGACAAAAAAATCACTTTTGTCGAGGCAGAATTTCGATTTGAGGCCTCGGGTGCGAAGTTGTTGCAGCGGTGCACCATACGTGTATCAGCGTCCTAGATTGTTTTGGGCAGCTTGTGCACCATTTTTTCAGAGTTGTCGGAATTCATTACCAGCCTGCATACCCCAAAAATCGACAAAAAAATCACTTTTGTCGAGTCGGAATTTCGATTTGAGGCCTCGGGTGTGGAGTTGCTGAAGCGGTGCACCATACTTGTGCCACCGTCCTAGGCTGTCTAGGGCAGCTTGTGCACCATTTTTTCAAAGTAGTTGGAATTCATTACCTGCCTTCATACCCCCATAAATCGACAAAAAAATCACTTTTGTCGAGGCGGAATTTCGATTTGAGGCCTCGGGTGCGGAGTTGTTGCAGCGGTGCACCATACGTGTGTCAGCGTCCTAGATTGTTTTGGGCAGCTTGTGCACCATTTTTTCAGAGTTGTCGGAATTCATTACCAGCCTGCATACCCCAAAAATCGACAAAAAAATCACTTTTGTCGAGTCGGAATTTCGATTTGAGGCCTCGGGTGCGGAGTTGTTGAAGCGGTGCACCATACTTGTGCCATCGTCCTAGGCTGTCTGGGGCAGCTTGTGCACCATTTTTTCAAAGTAGTTTGAATTCATTACCTGCCTGCATACCCCCCAAAAATCGAAAAAAAAATCAGTTTTGTCGAGTCGGAATTTCGATTTGAGGCCTCGAGTGCGGAGTTGTTGCAGCGGTGCACCATACGTGTGCCACCGTCCTAGGTTGTTTTGGGCAGCTTGTGCACCATTTTTTCAAAGTTGTCAGAATTCATTGCCTGTCTGCATACCCCCATAAATCGACAAAAAAATCACTTTTGTCGAGGCGGAATTTCGATTTGAGGCCTCGGGTGCGGAGTTGTTGCAGCGGTGCACCATACGTGTGCCAGCGTCCTAGGTTGTTTTGGGCAGCTTGTGCACCATTTTTTCAAAGTTGTCGGAATTCATTAGCTGCCTGCATACCCCAATAAATCGACAAAAAAAATCACTTTTGTCGAGTCGGAATTTCGATTTGAGGCCTCGGGTGCGGAGTTGTTGCAGCGGTGCACCATACGTGTGCCACCGTCCTAGGTTGTTTTGGGCAGCTTGTGCACCATTTTTTCAAAGTTGTCGGAATTCATTACCGGCCTACATACCCCCCAAAAATCGACAAAAAAATCACTTTAGTCGAGTCGGAATTTCGATTTGAGGCCTCGGGTGCGGAGTTGTTGCAGCGGTGCACCATACGTGTGCCACCGTCCTAGGTTGTTTTGGGCAGCTTGTGCACCATTTTTTCAAAGTTGTCAGAATTCATTACCTGTCTGCATACCCCCATAAATCGACAAAAAAATCACTTTTGTCGAGGCGGAATTTCGATTTGAGGCCTCGGGTGCGGAGTTGTTGCAGCGGTGCACCATACGTGTGCCAGCGTCCTAGGTTGTTTTGGGCAGCTTGTGCACCATTTTTTCAAAGTTGTCGGAATTCATTATCGGCCTGCATACCCCCCAAAAATCGACAAAAAAATCACTTTTGTCGAGTCGGAATTTCAATTTGAGGCCTCGGGTGCGGAGTTGTTGAAGCGGTGCACCATACGTGTGCCACCGTCCTAGGCTGTCTTGGGCAGCTTGTGCACCATTTTTTCAAAGTAGTCGGAATTCATTATCTGCCTTCATACCCCCATAAATCGACAAAAAAATCACTTTTGTCGAGGCGGAATTTCGATTTGAGGCCTCGGGTGCAGAGTTGTTGCAGCGGTGCACCATACGTGTGCCACCGTCCTAGGTTGCTTTGGGCAGCTTGTGCACCATTTTTTCAAAGTTGTCAGAATTCATTACCAGCCTGCATACCCCAAAAATCGACAAAAAAATCACTTTTGTCGAGTCGGAATTTCGATTTGAGGCCTCGGGTGTGGAGTTGCTGAAGCGGTGCACCATACGTGTGCCACCGTCCTAGGTTGTTTTGGGCAGCTTGTGCACCATTTTTTCAAAGTTGTCAGAATTCATTGCCTGTCTGCATACCCCCATAAATCGACAAAAAAATCACTTTTGTCGAGGCGGAATTTCGATTTGAGGCCTCGGGTGCGGAGTTGTTGCAGCGGTGCACCATACGTGTGCCACCGTCCTAGGTTGCTTTGGGCAGCTTGTGCACCATTTTTCAAAGTTGTCGGAATTCATTACCTGCCTGCATACCCCCAAAAATCGACAAAAAAATCACTTTTGTCGAGGCGGAATTTCGATTTGAGGCCTCGGGTGCGGAGTTGTTGCAGCGGTGCACCATACGTGTGCCAACGTCCTAGGTTGTTTTGGGCAGCTTGTGCACCATTTTTTCAGAGTTGTCGGAATTCATTACCAGCCTGCATACCCCAAAAATCGACAAAAAAATCACTTTTGTCGAGTCGGAATTTCGATTTGAGGCCTCGAGTGCGGAGTTGTTGCAGCGGTGCACCATACGTGTGCCACCGTCCTAGGTTGTTTTGGGCAGCTTGTGCACCATTTTTTCAAAGTTGTCAGAATTCATTTCCTGTCTGCATACCCCCATAAATCGACAAAAAAATCACTTTTGTCGAGGCGGAATTTCGATTTGAGGCCTCGGGTGCGGAGTTGTTGCAGCGGTGCACCATACGTGTGCCAGCGTCCTAGGTTGTTTTGGGCAGCTTGTGCACCATTTTTTCAAAGTTGTCGGAATTCATTAGCTGCCTGCATACCCCAATAAATCGACAAAAAAATCACTTTTGTCGAGTCGGAATTTCGATTTGAGGCCTCGGGTGCGGAGTTGTTGCAGCGGTGCACCATACGTGTGCCACCGTCCTAGGTTGTTTTGGGCAGCTTGTGCACCATTTTTTCAAAATTGTCGGAATTCATTACCTGCCTGCATACCCCCATAAATCGACAAAAAAATCACTTTTGTCGAGGCGGAATTTCGATTTGAGGCCTCGGGTGCGGAGTTGTTGCAGCGGTGCACCATACGTGTGCCAGCGTCCTAGGTTGTTTTGGGCAGCTTGTGCACCATTTTTTCAAAGTTGTCGGAATTCATTATCGGCCTGCATACCCCCCAAAAATCGACAAAAAAATCACTTTTGTCGAGTCGGAATTTCGATTTGACGCCTCGGGTGCGGAGTTGTTGAAGCGGTGCACCATACGTGTGCCACCGTCCTAGGCTGTCTTGGGCAGCTTGTGCACCATTTTTTCAAAGTAGTCGGAATTCATTACCTGCCTTCATACCCCCATAAATCGACAAAAAAATCACTTTTGTCGAGGCAGAATTTCGATTTGAGGCCTCGGGTGCGAAGTTGTTGCAGCGGTGCACCATACGTGTGTCAGCGTCCTAGATTGTTTTGGGCAGCTTGTGCACCATTTTTTCAGAGTTGTCGGAATTCATTACCAGCCTGCATACCCCAAAAATCGACAAAAAAATCACTTTTGTCGAGTCGGAATTTCGATTTGAGGCCTCGGGTGTGGAGTTGCTGAAGCGGTGCACCATACTTGTGCCACCGTCCTAGGCTGTCTAGGGCAGCTTGTGCACCATTTTTTCAAAGTAGTTGGAATTCATTACCTGCCTTCATACCCCCATAAATCGACAAAAAAATCACTTTTGTCGAGGCGGAATTTCGATTTGAGGCCTCGGGTGCGGAGTTGTTGCAGCGGTGCACCATACGTGTGTCAGCGTCCTAGATTGTTTTGGGCAGCTTGTGCACCATTTTTTCAGAGTTGTCGGAATTCATTACCAGCCTGCATACCCCAAAAATCGACAAAAAAATCACTTTTGTCGAGTCGGAATTTCGATTTGAGGCCTCGGGTGCGGAGTTGTTGAAGCGGTGCACCATACTTGTGCCATCGTCCTAGGCTGTCTGGGGCAGCTTGTGCACCATTTTTTCAAAGTAGTTTGAATTCATTACCTGCCTGCATACCCCCCAAAAATCGAAAAAAAAATCAGTTTTGTCGAGTCGGAATTTCGATTTGAGGCCTCGAGTGCGGAGTTGTTGCAGCGGTGCACCATACGTGTGCCACCGTCCTAGGTTGTTTTGGGCAGCTTGTGCACCATTTTTTCAAAGTTGTCAGAATTCATTGCCTGTCTGCATACCCCCATAAATCGACAAAAAAATCACTTTTGTCGAGGCGGAATTTCGATTTGAGGCCTCGGGTGCGGAGTTGTTGCAGCGGTGCACCATACGTGTGCCAGCGTCCTAGGTTGTTTTGGGCAGCTTGTGCACCATTTTTTCAAAGTTGTCGGAATTCATTAGCTGCCTGCATACCCCAATAAATCGACAAAAAAAATCACTTTTGTTGAGTCGGAATTTCGATTTGAGGCCTCGGGTGCGGAGTTGTTGCAGCGGTGCACCATACGTGTGCCACCGTCCTAGGTTGTTTTGGGCAGCTTGTGCACCATTTTTTCAAAGTTGTCGGAATTCATTACCGGCCTACATACCCCCCAAAAATCGACAAAAAAATCACTTTAGTCGAGTCGGAATTTCGATTTGAGGCCTCGGGTGCGGAGTTGTTGCAGCGGTGCACCATACGTGTGCCACCGTCCTAGGTTGTTTTGGGCAGCTTGTGCACCATTTTTTCAAAGTTGTCAGAATTCATTACCTGTCTGCATACCCCCATAAATCGACAAAAAAATCACTTTTGTCGAGGCGGAATTTCGATTTGAGGCCTCGGGTGCGGAGTTGTTGCAGCGGTGCACCATACGTGTGTCAGCGTCCTAGGTTGTTTTGGGCAGCTTGTGCACCATTTTTTCAAAGTTGTCGGAATTCATTATCGGCCTGCATACCCCCCAAAAATCGACAAAAAAATCACTTTTGTCGAGTCGGAATTTCAATTTGAGGCCTCGGGTGCGGAGTTGTTGAAGCGGTGCACCATACGTGTGCCACCGTCCTAGGCTGTCTTGGGCAGCTTGTGCACCATTTTTTCAAAGTAGTCGGAATTCATTATCTGCCTTCATACCCCCATAAATCGACAAAAAAATCACTTTTGTCGAGGCGGAATTTCGATTTGAGGCCTCGGGTGCGGAGTTGTTGCAGCGGTGCACCATACGTGTGCCACCGTCCTAGGTTGCTTTGGGCAGCTTGTGCACCATTTTTTCAAAGTTGTCAGAATTCATTACCAGCCTGCATACCCCAAAAATCGACAAAAAAATCACTTTTGTCGAGTCGGAATTTCGATTTGAGGCCTCGGGTGTGGAGTTGCTGAAGCGGTGCACCATACGTGTGCCACCGTCCTAGGTTGTTTTGGGCAGCTTGTGCACCATTTTTTCAAAGTTGTCAGAATTCATTGCCTGTCTGCATACCCCCATAAATCGACAAAAAAATCACTTTTGTCGAGGCGGAATTTCGATTTGAGGCCTCGGGTGCGGAGTTGTTGCAGCGGTGCACCATACGTGTGCCAGCGTCCTAGGTTGTTTTGGGCAGCTTGTGCACCATTTTTTCAAAGTTGTCGGAATTCATTACCTGCCTGCATACCCCCATAAATCGACAAAAAAATCACTTTTGTTGAGGCGGAATTTCGATTTGAGGCCTCGGGTGCGGAGTTGTTGCAGCGGTGCACCATACGTGTGCCAGCGTCCTAGGTTGTTTTGGGCAGCTTGTGCACCATTTTTTCAAAGTTGTCGGAATTCATTAGCTGCCTGCATACCCCAATAAATCGACAAAAAAAATCACTTTTGTCGAGTCGGAATTTCGATTTGAGGCCTCGGGTGCGGAGTTGTTGCAGCGGTGCACCATACGTGTGCCACCGTCCTAGGTTGTTTTGGGCAGCTTGTGCACCATTTTTTCAAAATTGTCGGAATTCATTACCTGCCTGCATACCCCCATAAATCGACAAAAAAATCACTTTTGTCGAGGCGGAATTTCGATTTGAGGCCTCGGGTGCGGAGTTGTTGCAGCGGTGCACCATACGTGTGCCAGCGTCCTAGGTTGTTTTGGGCAGCTTGTGCACCATTTTTTCAAAGTTGTCGGAATTCATTATCGGCCTGCATACCCCCCAAAAATCGACAAAAAAATCACTTTTGTCGAGTCGGAATTTCGATTTGAGGCCTCGGGTGCGGAGTTGTTGAAGCGGTGCACCATACGTGTGCCACCGTCCTAGGCTGTCTTGGGCAGCTTGTGCACCATTTTTTCAAAGTAGTCGGAATTCATTACCTGCCTTCATACCCCCATAAATCGACAAAAAAATCACTTTTGTCGAGGCAGAATTTCGATTTGAGGCCTCGGGTGCGAAGTTGTTGCAGCGGTGCACCATACGTGTGTCAGCGTCCTAGATTGTTTTGGGCAGCTTGTGCACCATTTTTTCAGAGTTGTCGGAATTCATTACCAGCCTGCATACCCCAAAAATCGACAAAAAAATCACTTTTGTCGAGTCGGAATTTCGATTTGAGGCCTCGGGTGTGGAGTTGCTGAAGCGGTGCACCATACTTGTGCCACCGTCCTAGGCTGTCTAGGGCAGCTTGTGCACCATTTTTTCAAAGTAGTTGGAATTCATTACCTGCCTTCATACCCCCATAAATCGACAAAAAAATCACTTTTGTCGAGGCGGAATTTCGATTTGAGGCCTCGGGTGCGGAGTTGTTGCAGCGGTGCACCATACGTGTGTCAGCGTCCTAGATTGTTTTGGGCAGCTTGTGCACCATTTTTTCAGAGTTGTCGGAATTCATTACCAGCCTGCATAACCCAAAAATCGACAAAAAAATCACTTTTGTCGAGTCGGAATTTCGATTTGAGGCCTCGGGTGCGGAGTTGTTGAAGCGGTGCACCATACTTGTGCCATCGTCCTAGGCTGTCTGGGGCAGCTTGTGCACCATTTTTTCAAAGTAGTTTGAATTCATTACCTGCCTGCATACCCCCCAAAAATCGAAAAAAAAATCAGTTTTGTCGAGTCGGAATTTCGATTTGAGGCCTCGAGTGCGGAGTTGTTGCAGCGGTGCACCATACGTGTGCCACCGTCCTAGGTTGTTTTGGGCAGCTTGTGCACCATTTTTTCAAAGTTGTCAGAATTCATTGCCTGTCTGCATACCCCCATAAATCGATAAAAAAATCACTTTTGTCGAGGCGGAATTTCGATTTGAGGCCTCGGGTGCGGAGTTGTTGCAGCGGTGCACCATACGTGTGCCAGCGTCCTAGGTTGTTTTGGGCAGCTTGTGCACCATTTTTTCAAAGTTGTCGGAATTCATTAGCTGCCTGCATACCCCAATAAATCGACAAAAAAAATCACTTTTGTCGAGTCGGAATTTCGATTTGAGGCCTCGGGTGCGGAGTTGTTGCAGCGGTGCACCATACGTGTGCCACCGTCCTAGGTTGTTTTGGGCAGCTTGTGCACCATTTTTTCAAAGTTGTCGGAATTCATTACCGGCCTACATACCCCCCAAAAATCGACAAAAAAATCACTTTAGTCGAGTCGGAATTCCGATTTGAGGCGTCGGGTGCGGAGTTGTTGCAGCGGTGCACCATACGTGTGCCACCGTCCTAGGTTGTTTTGGGCAGCTTGTGCACCATTTTTTCAAAGTTGTCAGAATTCATTACCTGTCTGCATACCCCCATAAATCGACAAAAAAATCACTTTTGTCGAGGCGGAATTTCGATTTGAGGCCTCGGGTGCGGAGTTGTTGCAGCGGTGCACCATACGTGTGCCAGCGTCCTAGGTTGTTTTGGGCAGCTTGTGCACCATTTTTTCAAAGTTGTCGGAATTCATTATCGGCCTGCATACCCCCCAAAAATCGACAAAAAAATCACTTTTGTCGAGTCGGAATTTCAATTTGAGGCCTCGGGTGCGGAGTTGTTGAAGCGGTGCACCATACGTGTGCCACCGTCCTAGGCTGTCTTGGGCAGCTTGTGCACCATTTTTTCAAAGTAGTCGGAATTCATTATCTGCCTTCATACCCCCATAAATCGACAAAAAAATCACTTTTGTCGAGGCGGAATTTCGATTTGAGGCCTCGGGTGCGGAGTTGTTGCAGCGGTGCACCATACGTGTGCCACCGTCCTAGGTTGCTTTGGGCAGCTTGTGCACCATTTTTCAAAGTTGTCGGAATTCATTACCTGCCTGCATACCCCCATAAATCGACAAAAAAATCACTTTTGTTGAGGCGGAATTTCGATTTGAGGCCTCGGGTGCGGAGTTGTTGCAGCGGTGCACCATACGTGTGCCAGCGTCCTAGGTTGTTTTGGGCAGCTTGTGCACCATTTTTTCAAAGTTGTCGGAATTCATTATCGGCCTGCATACCCCCTAAAAATCGACAAAAAAATCACTTTTGTCGAGTCGGAATTTCAATTTGAGGCCTCGGGTGCGGAGTTGTTGAAGCGGTGCACCATACGTGTGCCACCGTCCTAGGCTGTCTTGGGCAGCTTGTGCACCATTTTGTCAAAGTAGTCGGAATTCATTATCTGCCTTCATACCCCCATAAATCGACAAAAAAATCACTTTTGTCGAGGCGGAATTTCAATTTGAGGCCTCGGGTGCGGAGTTGTTGCAGCGGTGCACCATACGTGTGCCACCGTCCTAGGTTGCTTTGGGCAGCTTGTGCACCATTTTTCAAAGTTGTCGGAATTCATTACCTGCCTGCATACCCCCATAAATCGACAAAAAAATCACTTTTGTCGAGGCGGAATTTCGATTTGAGGCCTCGGGTGCGGAGTTGTTGCAGCGGTGCACCATACGTGTGCCAGCGTCCTAGGTTGTTTTGGGCAGCTTGTGCACCATTTTTTCAGAGTTGTCGGAATTCATTACCAGCCTGCATACCCCAAAAATCGACAAAAAAATCACTTTTATCGAGTCGGAATTTCGATTTGAGGCCTCGGGTGCGGAGTTGTTGAAGCGGTGCACCATACTTGTGCCATCGTCCTAGGCTGTCTAGGGCAGCTTGTGCACCATTTTTTCAAAGTAGTTGGAATTCATTACCTGCCTGCATACCCCCCAAAAATCGACAAAAAAATCACTTTTGTCGAGTCAGAATTTCGATTTGAGGCCTCGGGTGCGGAGTTGTTGCAGCGGTGCACCATACGTGTGCCACCGTCCTAGGTTGTTTTGGGAGCTTGTGCACCATTTTTTCAAAGTTGTCGGAATTCATTACCGGCCTGCATACCCCCCAAAAATCGACAAAAAAATCACTTTTGTCGAGTCGGAATTTCGATTTGAGGCCTCGGGTGCGGAGTTGTTGCAGCGGTGCACCATACGTGTGCCACCGTCCTATGTTGTTTTGGGCAGCTTGTGCACCATTTTTTCAAAGTTGTCGGAATTCATTACCTGCCTGCATACCCCCATAAATCGACAAAAAAATCACTTTTGTCGAGGCGGAATTAGGATTTGAGGCCTCGAGTGCGGAGTTGTTGCAGCGGTGCACCATACGTGTGCCAGCGTCCTAGGTTGTTTTGGGCAGCTTGTGCACCATTTTTTCAAAGTTGTCGGAATTCATTATCGGCCTGCATACCCCCCAAAAATCGACAAAAAAATCACTTTTGTCGAGTCGGAATTTCGATTTGAGGCCTCGGGTGCGGAGTTGTTGAAGCGGTGCACCATACGTGTGCCACCGTCCTAGGCTGTCTTGGGCAGCTGGTGCACCATTTTTTCAAAGTAGTCGGAATTCATTACCTGCCTTCATACCCCCATAAATCGACAAAAAAATCACTTTTGTTGAGGCGGAATTTCGATTTGAGGCCTCGGGTGCGGAGTTGTTGCAGCGGTGCACCATACGTGTGCCACAGTCCGAGGTTGTTTTGGGCAGCTTGTGCACCTTTTTTTCAAAGTTATCGGAATTCATTACCTGCCTGCATACCCCAATAAATCGACAAAAAAAATCACTTTTGTCGAGTCGGAATTTCAATTTGAGGCCTCGGGTGCGGAGTTGTTGCAGCGGTGCACCATACGTGTGTCAGCGTCCTAGGTTGTTTTGGGCAGCTTGTGCACTATTTTTTCAGAGTTGTCGGAATTCATTACCTGCCTGCATACCCCCATAAATCGACAAAAAAATCACTTTAGTTGAGGCGGAATTTCGATTTGAGGCCTCGGGTGGGGAGTTGTTGCAGCGGTGCACCATACGTGTGCCAGCGTCCTAGGCTGTCTAGGGCAGCTTGTGCACCATTTTTCCAAAGTAGTTGGAATTCATTACCTGCCTTCATACCCCCATAAATAGACAAAAAAATCACTTTTGTCGAGGCGGAATTTCGATTTGAGGCCTCGGGTGCGGAGTTGTTGCAGCGGTGCACCATACGTGTGTCAGCGTCCTAGGTTGTTTTGGGCAGCTTGTGCACTATTTTTTCAGAGTTGTCGGAATTCATTACCAGCCTGCATACCCCAAAAATCGACAAAAAAAACACTTTTGTCGAGTCGGAATTTCGATTTGAGGCCTCGGGTGCGGAGTTGTTGAAGCGGTGCACCATACTTGTGCCATCGTCCTAGGCTGTCTAGGGCAGCTTGTGCACCATTTTTTCAAAGTAGTTTGATTTCATTACCTGCCTGCATACCCCCCAAAAATCGACAAAAAAATCACTTTTGTCGAGTCGGAATTTCGATTTGAGGCCTCGGGTGCGGAGTTGTTGCAGCGGTGCACCATACGTGTGCCACCGTCCTAGGTTGTTTTGGGCAGCTTGTGCACTATTTTTTCAAAGTTATCGGAATTCATTACCTCCCTGCATACCCCCATAAATCGACAAAAAAATCACTTTTGTCGAGTCGGAATTTCGATTTGAGGCCTCGGGTGCGGAGTTGTTGCAGCGGTGCACCATACGTGTGCCAGCGTCCTAGGTTGTTTTGGGCAGCTTGTGCACCATTTTTTCAAAGTTGTCGGAATTCATTATCGGCCTGCATACCCCCCAAAAATCGACAAAAAAATCACTTTTGTCGAGTCGGAATTTCGATTTGAGGCCTCGGGTGCGGAGTTGTTGAAGCGGTGCACCATACGTGTGCCACCGTCCTAGGCTGTCTTGGGCAGCTTGTGCACCGTTTTTTCAAAGTAGTCGGAATTCATTACCTGCCTTCATACCCCCATAAATCGACAAAAAAATCAATTTTGTCGAGGCAGAATTTCGATTTGAGGCCTCGGGTGCGGAGTTGTTGCAGCGGTGCACCATACGTGTGCCACCGTCCTAGGTTGTTTTGGGCAGCTTGTGCACCATTTTTTCAAAGTTGTCGGAATTCATTACCTCCCTGCATACCCCCATAAATCGACAAAAAAATAACTTTTGTCGAGTCGGAATTTCGATTTGAGGCCTCGGGTGCGGAGTTGTTGCAGCGGTGCACCATACGTGTGCCAGCGTCCTAGGTTGTTTTGGGCAGCTTGTGCATCATTTTTTCAAAGTTGTCGGAATGCATTATCGGCCTGCATACCCCCCAAAAATCGACAAAAAAATCACTTTTGTCGAGTCGGAATTTCGATTTGAGGCCTCGGGTGCGGAGTTGTTGAAGCGGTGCACCATACGTGTGCCACCGTCCTAGGCTGTCTTGGGCAGCTTGTGCACCGTTTTTTCAAAGTAGTCGGAATTCATTACCTGCCTTCATACCCCCATAAATCGACAAAAAAATCAATTTTGTCGAGGCAGAATTTCGATTTGAGGCCTCGGGTGCGGAGTTGTTGCAGCGGTGCACCCTACGTGTGCCACCGTCCTAGGTTGTTTTGGGCAGCTTGTGCACCATTTTTTCAAAGTTGTCGGAATTCATTACCTCCCTGCATACCCCCATAAATCGACAAAAAAATCACTTTTGTCGAGGCGGAATTTCGATATGAAGCCTCGGGTGCGGAGTTGTTGCAGCGGTGCACCATACGTGTGCCAGCGTCCTAGGTTGTTTTGGGCAGCTTGTGCACCATTTTTTCAGAGTTGTCGGAATTCATTACCAGCCTGCATACCCCAAAAATCGACAAAAAAATCACTTTTGTCGAGTCGGAATTTCGATTTGAGGCCTCGGGTGCGGAGTTGTTGAAGCGGAGCACCATACTTGTGCCATCGTCCTAGGCTGTCTAGGGCAGCTTGTGCACCATTTTTTCAAAGTAGTTGGAATTCATTACCTGCCTGCATACCCCCCAAAAATCGACAAAAAAATCACTTTTGTCGAGTCAGATTTTCGATTTGAGGCCTCGGGTGAGGAGTTGTTGCAGCGGTGCACCATACGTGTGCCACCGTCCTAGGTTGTTTTGGGCAGCTTGTGCACCATTTTTTCAAAGTTGTCGGAATTCATTACCTGCCTGCATACCCCCATAAATCGAAAAAAAAATCACTTTTGTCGAGGCGGAATTTCGATTTGAGGCCTCGGGTGCGGAGTTGTTGCAGCGGTGCACGATACGTGTGCTAGCGTCCTAGGTTGTTTTGGGCAGCTTATGCACCATTTTTTCAAAGTAGTCGGAATTCATTACCTGCCTTCATACCCCCATAAATCGACAAAAAAATCACTTTTGTCGAGGCGGAATTTCGATTTGAGGCCTCGGGTGCGGAGTTGTTGCAGCGGTGCACAATACATGTGCCACCGTCCTAGGTTGTTTTGGGCAGCTTGTGCACCATTTTTTCAAAGTTGTCGGAATTCATTACCTGCCTGCATACCCCCATAAATCGAAAAAAAAATCACTTTTGTCGAGGCGGAATTTCGATTTGAGGCCTCGGGTGCGGAGTTGTTGCAGCGGTGCACCATACGTGTGCTAGCGTCCTAGGTTGTTTTGGGCAGCTTGTGCACCATTTTTTCAAAGTTGTCGGAATTCATTACCTGCCTGCATACCCCAATAAATCGACAAAAAAAATCACTTTTGTCGAGTCGGAATTTCGATTTGAGGCCTCGAGTGCGGAGTTGTTGCAGCGGTGCACCATACGTGTGCCACCGTCCTAGGTTGTTTTGGGCAGCTTGTGCACCATTTTTTCAAAGTTGTCGGAATTCATTATCGGCCTGCATACCCCCCAAAAATTGACAAAAAAATCACTTTTGTCGAGTCGGAATTTCGATTTGAGGCCTCGGGTGCGGAGTAGTTGAAGCGGTGCACCATACGCGTGCCACCGTCGTTGGCTGTCTTGGGCAGCTTGTGCACCATTTTTTCAAAGTAGTCGGAATTCATTACCTGCCTGCATACCCCCATAAATCGTCAAAAAAATCACTTATGTCAAGGCGGAATTTCGATTCGAGGCCTCGGGTGCGGAGTTGTTGCAGCGGTGCACCATACGTGTGCCACCGTCCTAGGTTGTTTTGGGCAGCTTGTGCACCATTTTTTCAAAGTTGTCGGAATTCATTACTTGCCTGCATACCCCCATAAATCGAAAAAAAAATCACTTTTGTCGAGGTGGAATTTCGATTTGAGGCCTCGGGTGCGGAGTTGTTGCAGCGGTGCACCATACGTGTGCTAGCGTCCTAGGCTGTTTTGGGCAGCTTGTGCACCATTTTTTCAAAGTTGTCGGAATTCATTACCTGCCTGCATACCCCATTAAATCGACAAAAAAAATCACTTTTGTCGAGTCGGAATTTCGATTTGAGGCCTCGAGTGCGAAGTTGTTGCAGCGGTGCACCATACGTGTGCCACTGTCCTAGGTTGTTTTGGGCAGCTTGTGCACCATTTTTTCAAAGTTGTCGGAATTCATTACCTGCCTGCATACCCCAATAAATCGACAAAAAAAATCACTTTTGTCGAGGCGGAATTTCGATTTGAGGCCTCGGGTGCGGAGTTGTTGAAGCGGTGCACCATACGTGTGCCACCGTCCTAGGCTGTCTTGGGCAGCTAGTGCAACATTTTTTCAAAGTAGTCGGAATTCATTACCTGCCTTCATACCCCCATAAATCGACAAAAAAATCACTTTTGTCGAGGCGGAATTTCGATTTGAGGCCTCGGGTGCGGAGTTGTTGCAGCGGTGCACCATACGTGTGCCAGCGTCCTAGGTTGTTTTGGGCAGCTTGTGCACTTTTTTTTCAGAGTTGTCGGAATTCATTACCAGCCTGCATACCCCAAAAATCGACAAAAAATTCACTTTTGTCGGGTCGGAATTTCGATTTGAGGCCTCGGGTGCGGAGTTGTTGAAGCGGTGCACCATACTTGTGCCATCGTCCTAGGCTGTCTAGGGCAGCTTGTGCACCATTTTTTCAAAGTAGTTGGAATTCATTACCTGCCTGCATACCCCCCAAAAATCGACAAAAAAATCACTTTTGTCGAGTTGGAATTTCGATTTGAGGCCTCGGGTGCGGAGTTGTTGCAGCGGTGCACCATACGTGTGCCAGCGTCCTAGGTTGTTTTGGGCAGCTTGTGCACCATTTTTTCAAAGTTGTCGGAATTCATTACCAGCCTGCATACCCCAAAAATCGACAAAAAAATCACTTTTGTCGAGTCGGAATTTCGATTTGAGGCCTCGGGTGCGGATTTGTTGAAGCGGTGCACCATACGTGTGCCACCGTCCTAGGCTGTCTTGGGCAGCTTGTGCACCATTTTTTCAAAGTAGTCGGAATTCATTACCTGCCTTCATACCACCATAAATCGACAAAAAAATCACTTTTGTCGAGGCAGAATTTCGATTTGAGGCCTCGGGTGCGGAGTTGTTGCAGCGGTGCACTATACGTGTGCCACAGTCCGAGTTTGTTTTGGGCAGCTTGTGCACCTTTTTTTCAAAGTTGTCGGAATTCATTACCTGCCTGCATACCCCAATAAATCGACAAAAAAAATCACTTTTGTCGAGTCGGAATTTCAATTTGAGGCCTCGGGTGCGGAGTTGTTGCAGCGGTGCACCATACGTGTGCCAACGTCCTAGGTTGTTTTGGGCAGCTTGTGCACCATTTTTTCAAAGTTGTCGGAATTCATTACCTGCCTGCATACCCCCATAAATCGACAAAAAAATCACTTTTGTCGATTCGAAATTTCGATTTGAGGCCTCGGGTGCGGAGTTGTTGAAGCGGTGCACCATACGTGTGCCACCGTCCTAGGCTGTCTTGGGCAGCTTGTGCACCATTTTTTCAAAGTAGTCGGAATTCATTACCTGCCTGCATACCCCAATAAATCGACAAAAAAATTACTTTTGTCGAGTCGGAATTTCGATTTGAGGCCTCGGGTGCGGATTTGTTGCAGCGGTGCACCATACGTGTGCCACCGTCCTAGGTTGTTTTGGGCAGCTTGTGCACCATTTTTTCAAAGTTGTCGGAATTCATTACCGGCCTGCATACCCCCCAAAAATCGACAAAAAAACTCACTTTTGTCGAGTCGGAATTTCGATTTGAGGCCTCGGGTGCGGAGTTGTTGCAGCGGTGCACCATACGTGTGCTAGCGTCCTAGGCTGTTTTGGGCAGCTTGTGCACCATTTTTTCAAAGTTGTCGGAATTCATTACCTGCCTGCATACCCCATTAAAATGACAAAAAAAATCACTTTTGTCGAGTCGGAATTTCGATTTGAGGCCTCGAGTGCGGAGTTGTTGCAGCGGTGCACCATACGTGTGCCACCGTCCTAGGTTGTTTTGGGCAGCTTGTGCACCATTTTTTCAAAGTTGTCGGAATTCATTACCTGCCTGCATACCCCAATAAATCGACAAAAAAAATCACTTGTGTCGAGGCGGAATTTCGATTTGAGGCCTCGGGTGCGGAGTTGTTGCAGCGGTGCACCATACGTGTGCCAGCGTCCTAGGTTGTTTTGGGCAGCTTGTGCACTTTTTTTTCAGAGTTGTCGGAATTCATTACCAGCCTGCATACCCCAAAAATCGACAAAAAATTCACTTTTGTCGGGTCGGAATTTCGATTTGAGGCCTCGGGTGCGGAGTTGTTGAAGCGGTGCACCATACTTGTGCCATCGTCCTAGGCTGTCTAGGGCAGCTTGTGCACCATTTTTTCAAAGTAGTTGGAATTCATTACCTGCCTGCATACCCCCCAAAAATCGACAAAAAAATCACTTTTGTCGAGTTGGAATTTCGATTTGAGGCCTCGGGTGCGGAGTTGTTGCAGCGGTGCACCATACGTGTGCCAGCGTCCTAGGTTGTTTTGGGCAGCTTGTGCACCATTTTTTCAAAGTTGTCGGAATTCATTACCAGCCTGCATACCCCAAAAATCGACAAAAAAATCACTTTTGTCGAGTCGGAATTTCGATTTGAGGCCTCGGGTGCGGATTTGTTGAAGAGGTGCACCATACGTGTGCCACCGTCCTAGGCTGTCTTGGGCAGCTTGTGCACCATTTTTTCAAAGTAGTCGGAATTCATTACCTGCCTTCATACCACCATAAATCGACAAAAAAATCACTTTTGTCGAGGCGGAATTTCGATTTGAGGCCTCGGGTGCGGAGTTGTTGCAGCGGTGCACCATACGTGTGCCACAGTCCGAGTTTGTTTTGGGCAGCTTGTGCACCTTTTTTTCAAAGTTGTCGGAATTCATTACCTGCCTGCATACCCCAATAAATCGACAAAAAAATCACTTTTGTCGAGTCGGAATTTCAATTTGAGGCCTCGGGTGCGGAGTTGTTGCAGCGGTGCACCATACGTGTGCCAACGTCCTAGGTTGTTTTGGGCAGCTTGTGCACCATTTTTTCAAAGTTGTCGGAATTCATTACCTGCCTGCATACCCCCATAAATCGACAAAAAAATCACTTTTGTCGATTCGGAATTTCGATTTGAGGCCTCGGGTGCGGAGTTGTTGAAGCGGTGCACCATACGTGTGCCACCGTCCTAGGCTGTCTTGGGCAGCTTGTGCACCATTTTTTCAATGTAGTCGGAATTCATTACCTGCCTGCATACCCCAATAAATCGACAAAAAAATTACTTTTGTCGAGTCGGAATTTCGATTTGAGGCCTCGGGTGCGGATTTGTTGCAGCGGTGCACCATACGTGTGCCACCGTCCTAGGTTGTTTTGGGCAGCTTGTGCACCATTTTTTCAAAGTTGTCGGAATTCATTACCGGCCTGCATACCCCCCAAAAATCGACAAAAAAACTCACTTTTGTCGAGTCGGAATTTCGATTTGAGGCCTCGGGTGCGGAGTTGTTGCAGCGGTGCACCATACGTGTGCTAGCGTCCTAGGCTGTTTTGGGCAGCTTGTGCACCATTTTTTCAAAGTTGTCGGAATTCATTACCTGCCTGCATACCCCATTAAAATGACAAAAAAAATCACTTTTGTCGAGTCGGAATTTCGATTTGAGGCCTCGAGTGCGGAGTTGTTGCAGCGGTGCACCATACGTGTGCCACCGTCCTAGGTTGTTTTGGGCAGCTTGTGCACCATTTTTTCAAAGTTGTCGGAATTCATTACCTGGCTGCATACCCCAATAAATCGACAAAAAAAATCACTTGTGTCGAGGCGGAATTTCGATTTGAGGCCTCGGGTGCGGAGTTGTTGCAGCGGTGCACCATACGTGTGCCAGCGTCCTAGGTTGTTTTGGGCAGCTTGTGCACTTTTTTTTCAGAGTTGTCGGAATTCATTACCAGCCTGCATACCCCAAAAATCGACAAAAAATTCACTTTTGTCGGGTCGGAATTTCGATTTGAGGCCTCGGGTGCGGAGTTGTTGAAGCGGTGCACCATACTTGTGCCATCGTCCTAGGCTGTCTAGGGCAGCTTGTGCACCATTTTTTCAAAGTAGTTGGAATTCATTACCTGCCTGCATACCCCCCAAAAATCGACAAAAAAATCACTTTTGTCGAGTTGGAATTTCGATTTGAGGCCTCGGGTGCGGAGTTGTTGCAGCGGTGCACCATACGTGTGCCAGCGTCCTAGGTTGTTTTGGGCAGCTTGTGCACCATTTTTTCAAAGTTGTCGGAATTCATTACCAGCCTGCATACCCCAAAAATCGACAAAAAAATCACTTTTGTCGAGTCGGAATTTCGATTTGAGGCCTCGGGTGCGGATTTGTTGAAGAGGTGCACCATACGTGTGCCACCGTCCTAGGCTGTCTTGGGCAGCTTGTGCACCATTTTTTCAAAGTAGTCGGAATTCATTACCTGCCTTCATACCACCATAAATCGACAAAAAAATCACTTTTGTCGAGGCGGAATTTCGATTTGAGGCCTCGGGTGCGGAGTTGTTGCAGCGGTGCACCATACGTGTGCCACAGTCCGAGTTTGTTTTGGGCAGCTTGTGCACCTTTTTTTCAAAGTTGTCGGAATTCATTACCTGCCTGCATACCCCAATAAATCGACAAAAAAATCACTTTTGTCGAGTCGGAATTTCAATTTGAGGCCTCGGGTGCGGAGTTGTTGCAGCGGTGCACCATACGTGTGCCAACGTCCTAGGTTGTTTTGGGCAGCTTGTGCACCATTTTTTCAAAGTTGTCGGAATTCATTACCTGCCTGCATACCCCCATAAATCGACAAAAAAATCACTTTTGTCGATTCGGAATTTCGATTTGAGGCCTCGGGTGCGGAGTTGTTGAAGCGGTGCACCATACGTGTGCCACCGTCCTAGGCTGTCTTGGGCAGCTTGTGCACCATTTTTTCAATGTAGTCGGAATTCATTACCTGCCTGCATACCCCAATAAATCGACAAAAAAATTACTTTTGTCGAGTCGGAATTTCGATTTGAGGCCTCGGGTGCGGATTTGTTGCAGCGGTGCACCATACGTGTGCCACCGTCCTAGGTTGTTTTGGGCAGCTTGTGCACCATTTTTTCAAAGTTGTCGGAATTCATTACCGGCCTGCATACCCCCCAAAAATCGACAAAAAAACTCACTTTTGTCGAGTCGGAATTTCGATTTGAGGCCTCGGGTGCGGAGTTGTTGCAGCGGTGCACCATACGTGTGCTAGCGTCCTAGGCTGTTTTGGGCAGCTTGTGCACCATTTTTTCAAAGTTGTCGGAATTCATTACCTGCCTGCATACCCCATTAAAATGACAAAAAGAATCACTTTTGTCGAGTCGGAATTTCGATTTGAGGCCTCGAGTGCGGAGTTGTTGCAGCGGTGCACCATACGTGTGCCACCGTCCTAGGTTGTTTTGGGCAGCTTGTGCACCATTTTTTCAAAGTTGTCGGAATTCATTACCTGCCTGCATACCCCAATAAATCGACAAAAAAAATCACTTGTGTCGAGGCGGAATTTCGATTTGAGGCCTCGGGTGCGGAGTTGTTGCAGCGGTGCACCATACGTGTGCCAGCGTCCTAGGTTGTTTTGGGCAGCTTGTGCACTTTTTTTTCAGAGTTGTCGGAATTCATTACCAGCCTGCATACCCCAAAAATCGACAAAAAATTCACTTTTGTCGGGTCGGAATTTCGATTTGAGGCCTCGGGTGCGGAGTTGTTGAAGCGGTGCACCATACTTGTGCCATCGTCCTAGGCTGTCTAGGGCAGCTTGTGCACCATTTTTTCAAAGTAGTTGGAATTCATTACCTGCCTGCATACCCCCCAAAAATCGACAAAAAAATCACTTTTGTCGAGTTGGAATTTCGATTTGAGGCCTCGGGTGCGGAGTTGTTGCAGCGGTGCACCATACGTGTGCCAGCGTCCTAGGTTGTTTTGGGCAGCTTGTGCACCATTTTTTCAAAGTTGTCGGAATTCATTACCAGCCTGCATACCCCAAAAATCGACAAAAAAATCACTTTTGTCGAGTCGGAATTTCGATTTGAGGCCTCGGGTGCGGATTTGTTGAAGAGGTGCACCATACGTGTGCCACCGTCCTAGGCTGTCTTGGGCAGCTTGTGCACCATTTTTTCAAAGTAGTCGGAATTCATTACCTGCCTTCATACCACCATAAATCGACAAAAAAATCACTTTTGTCGAGGCGGAATTTCGATTTGAGGCCTCGGGTGCGGAGTTGTTGCAGCGGTGCACCATACGTGTGCCACAGTCCGAGTTTGTTTTGGGCAGCTTGTGCACCTTTTTTTCAAAGTTGTCGGAATTCATTACCTGCCTGCATACCCCAATAAATCGACAAAAAAATCACTTTTGTCGAGTCGGAATTTCAATTTGAGGCCTCGGGTGCGGAGTTGTTGCAGCGGTGCACCATACGTGTGCCAACGTCCTAGGTTGTTTTGGGCAGCTTGTGCACCATTTTTTCAAAGTTGTCGGAATTCATTACCTGCCTGCATACCCCCATAAATCGACAAAAAAATCACTTTTGTCGATTCGGAATTTCGATTTGAGGCCTCGGGTGCGGAGTTGTTGAAGCGGTGCACCATACGTGTGCCACCGTCCTAGGCTGTCTTGGGCAGCTTGTGCACCATTTTTTCAATGTAGTCGGAATTCATTACCTGCCTGCATACCCCAATAAATCGACAAAAAAATTACTTTTGTCGAGTCGGAATTTCGATTTGAGGCCTCGGGTGCGGATTTGTTGCAGCGGTGCACCATACGTGTGCCACCGTCCTAGGTTGTTTTGGGCAGCTTGTGCACCATTTTTTCAAAGTTGTCGGAATTCATTACCGGCCTGCATACCCCCCAAAAATCGACAAAAAAACTCACTTTTGTCGAGTCGGAATTTCGATTTGAGGCCTCGGGTGCGGAGTTGTTGCAGCGGTGCACCATACGTGTGCTAGCGTCCTAGGCTGTTTTGGGCAGCTTGTGCACCATTTTTTCAAAGTTGTCGGAATTCATTACCTGCCTGCATACCCCATTAAAATGACAAAAAAAATCACTTTTGTCGAGTCGGAATTTCGATTTGAGGCCTCGAGTGCGGAGTTGTTGCAGCGGTGCACCATACGTGTGCCACCGTCCTAGGTTGTTTTGGGCAGCTTGTGCACCATTTTTTCAAAGTTGTCGGAATTCATTACCTGCCTGCATACCCCAATAAATCGACAAAAAAAATCACTTTTGTCGAGGCGGAATTTCGATTTGAGGCCTCGGGTGCGGAGTTGTTGCAGCGGTGCACCATACGTGTGCCAGCGTCCTAGGTTGTTTTGGGCAGCTTGTGCACTTTTTTTTCAGAGTTGTCGGAATTCATTACCAGCCTGCATACCCCAAAAATCGACAAAAAATTCACTTTTGTCGGGTCGGAATTTCGATTTGAGGCCTCGGGTGCGGAGTTGTTGAAGCGGTGCACCATACTTGTGCCATCGTCCTAGGCTGTCTAGGGCAGCTTGTGCACCATTTTTTCAAAGTAGTTGGAATTCATTACCTGCCTGCATACCCCCCAAAAATCGACAAAAAAATCACTTTTGTCGAGTTGGAATTTCGATTTGAGGCCTCGGGTGCGGAGTTGTTGCAGCGGTGCACCATACGTGTGCCAGCGTCCTAGGTTGTTTTGGGCAGCTTGTGCACCATTTTTTCAAAGTTGTCGGAATTCATTACCAGCCTGCATACCCCAAAAATCGACAAAAAAATCACTTTTGTCGAGTCGGAATTTCGATTTGAGGCCTCGGGTGCGGATTTGTTGAAGCGGTGCACCATACGTGTGCCACCGTCCTAGGCTGTATTGGGCAGCTTGTGCACCATTTTTTCAAAGTAGTCGGAATTCATTACCTGCCTTCATACCACCATAAATCGACAAAAAAATCACTTTTGTCGAGGCAGAATTTCGATTTGAGGCCTCGGGTGCGGAGTTGTTGCAGCGGTGCACCATACGTGTGCCACAGTCCGAGTTTGTTTTGGGCAGCTTGTGCACCTTTTTTTCAAAGTTGTCGGAATTCATTACCTGCCTGCATACCCCAATAAATCGACAAAAAAAATCACTTTTGTCGAGTCGGAATTTCAATTTGAGGCCTCGGGTGCGGAGTTGTTGCAGCGGTGCACCATACGTGTGCCAACGTCCTAGGTTGTTTTGGGCAGCTTGTGCACCATTTTTTCAAAGTTGTCGGAATTCATTACCTGCCTACATACCCCCATAAATCGACAAAAAAATCACTTTTGTCGATTCGGAATTTCGATTTGAGGCCTCGGGTGCGGAGTTGTTGAAGCGGTGCACCATACGTGTGCCACCGTCCTAGGCTGTCTTGGGCAGCTTGTGCACCATTTTTTCAAAGTAGTCGGAATTCATTACCTGCCTGCATACCCCAATAAATCGACAAAAAAATTACTTTTGTCGAGTCGGAATTTCGATTTGAGGCCTCGGGTGCGGATTTGTTGCAGCGGTGCACCATACGTGTGCCACCGTCCTAGGTTGTTTTGGGCAGCTTGTGCACCATTTTTTCAAAGTTGTCGGAATTCATTACCGGCCTGCATACCCCCCAAAAATCGACAAAAAAACTCACTTTTGTCGAGTCGGAATTTCGATTTGAGGCCTCGGGTGCGGAGTTGTTGCAGCGGTGCACCATACGTGTGCTAGCGTCCTAGGCTGTTTTGGGCAGCTTGTGCACCATTTTTTCAAAGTTGTCGGAATTCATTACCTGCCTGCATACCCCATTAAAATGACAAAAAAAATCACTTTTGTCGAGTCGGAATTTCGATTTGAGGCCTCGAGTGCGGAGTTGTTGCAGCGGTGCACCATACGTGTGCCACCGTCCTAGGTTGTTTTGGGCAGCTTGTGCACCATTTTTTCAAAGTTGTCGGAATTCATTACCTGCCTGCATACCCCAATAAATCGACAAAAAAAATCACTTGTGTCGAGGCGGAATTTCGATTTGAGGCCTCGGGTGCGGAGTTGTTGCAGCGGTGCACCATACGTGTGCCAGCGTCCTAGGTTGTTTTGGGCAGCTTGTGCACTTTTTTTTCAGAGTTGTCGGAATTCATTACCAGCCTGCATACCCCAAAAATCGACAAAAAATTCACTTTTGTCGGGTCGGAATTTCGATTTGAGGCCTCGGGTGCGGAGTTGTTGAAGCGGTGCACCATACTTGTGCCATCGTCCTAGGCTGTCTAGGGCAGCTTGTGCACCATTTTTTCAAAGTAGTTGGAATTCATTACCTGCCTGCATACCCCCCAAAAATCGACAAAAAAATCACTTTTGTCGAGTTGGAATTTCGATTTGAGGCCTCGGGTGCGGAGTTGTTGCAGCGGTGCACCATACGTGTGCCAGCGTCCTAGGTTGTTTTGGGCAGCTTGTGCACCATTTTTTCAAAGTTGTCGGAATTCATTACCAACCTGCATACCCCAAAAATCGACAAAAAAATCACTTTTGTCGAGTCGGAATTTCGATTTGAGGCCTCGGGTGCGGATTTGTTGAAGCGGTGCACCATACGTGTGCCACCGTCCTAGGCTGTCTTGGGCAGCTTGTGCACCATTTTTTCAAAGTAGTCGGAATTCATTACCTGCCTTCATACCACCATAAATCGACAAAAAAATCACTTTTGTCGAGGCGGAATTTCGATTTGAGGCCTCGGGTGCGGAGTTGTTGCAGCGGTGCACCATACGTGTGCCACAGTCCGAGTTTGTTTTGGGCAGCTTGTGCACCTTTTTTTCAAAGTTGTCGGAATTCATTACCTGCCTGCATACCCCAATAAATCGACAAAAAAATCACTTTTGTCGAGTCGGAATTTCAATTTGAGGCCTCGGGTGCGGAGTTGTTGCAGCGGTGCACCATACGTGTGCCAACGTCCTAGGTTGTTTTGGGCAGCTTGTGCACCATTTTTTCAAAGTTGTCGGAATTCATTACCTGCCTGCATACCCCCATAAATCGACAAAAAAATCACTTTTGTCGATTCGGAATTTCGATTTGAGGCCTCGGGTGCGGAGTTGTTGAAGCGGTGCACCATACGTGTGCCACCGTCCTAGGCTGTCTTGGGCAGCTTGTGCACCATTTTTTCAATGTAGTCGGAATTCATTACCTGCCTGCATACCCCAATAAATCGACAAAAAAATTACTTTTGTCGAGTCGGAATTTCGATTTGAGGCCTCGGGTGCGGATTTGTTGCAGCGGTGCACCATACGTGTGCCACCGTCCTAGGTTGTTTTGGGCAGCTTGTGCACCATTTTTTTAAAGTTGTCGGAATTCATTACCGGCCTGCATACCCCCCAAAAATCGACAAAAAAACTCACTTTTGTCGAGTCGGAATTTCGATTTGAGGCCTCGGGTGCGGAGTTGTTGCAGCGGTGCACCATACGTGTGCTAGCGTCCTAGGCTGTTTTGGGCAGCTTGTGCACCATTTTTTCAAAGTTGTCGGAATTCATTACCTGCCTGCATACCCCATTAAAATGACAAAAAAAATCACTTTTGTCGAGTCGGAATTTCGATTTGAGGCCTCGAGTGCGGAGTTGTTGCAGCGGTGCACCATACGTGTGCCACCGTCCTAGGTTGTTTTGGGCAGCTTGTGCACCATTTTTTCAAAGTTGTCGGAATTCATTACCTGCCTGCATACCCCAATAAATCGACAAAAAAAATCACTTTTGTCGAGGCGGAATTTCGATTTGAGGCCTCGGGTGCGGAGTTGTTGCAGCGGTGCACCATACGTGTGCCAGCGTCCTAGGTTGTTTTGGGCAGCTTGTGCACTTTTTTTTCAGAGTTGTCGGAATTCATTACCAGCCTGCATACCCCAAAAATCGACAAAAAATTCACTTTTGTCGGGTCGGAATTTCGATTTGAGGCCTCGGGTGCGGAGTTGTTGAAGCGGTGCACCATACTTGTGCCATCGTCCTAGGCTGTCTAGGGCAGCTTGTGCACCATTTTTTCAAAGTAGTTGGAATTCATTACCTGCCTGCATACCCCCCAAAAATCGACAAAAAAATCACTTTTGTCGAGTTGGAATTTCGATTTGAGGCCTCGGGTGCGGAGTTGTTGCAGCGGTGCACCATACGTGTGCCAGCGTCCTAGGTTGTTTTGGGCAGCTTGTGCACCATTTTTTCAAAGTTGTCGGAATTCATTACCAGCCTGCATACCCCAAAAATCGACAAAAAAATCACTTTTGTCGAGTCGGAATTTCGATTTGAGGCCTCGGGTGCGGATTTGTTGAAGCGGTGCACCATACGTGTGCCACCGTCCTAGGCTGTCTTGGGCAGCTTGTGCACCATTTTTTCAAAGTAGTCGGAATTCATTACCTGCCTTCATACCACCATAAATCGACAAAAAAATCACTTTTGTCGAGGCGGAATTTCGATTTGAGGCCTCGGGTGCGGAGTTGTTGCAGCGGTGCACCATACGTGTGCCACAGTCCGAGTTTGTTTTGGGCAGCTTGTGCACCTTTTTTTCAAAGTTGTCGGAATTCATTACCTGCCTGCATACCCCAATAAATCGACAAAAAAATCACTTTTGTCGAGTCGGAATTTCAATTTGAGGCCTCGGGTGCGGAGTTGTTGCAGCGGTGCACCATACGTGTGCCAACGTCCTAGGTTGTTTTGGGCAGCTTGTGCACCATTTTTTCAAAGTTGTCGGAATTCATTACCTGCCTGCATACCCCCATAAATCGACAAAAAAATCACTTTTGTCGATTCGGAATTTCGATTTGAGGCCTCGGGTGCGGAGTTGTTGAAGCGGTGCACCATACGTGTGCCACCGTCCTAGGCTGTCTTGGGCAGCTTGTGCACCATTTTTTCAATGTAGTCGGAATTCATTACCTGCCTGCATACCCCAATAAATCGACAAAAAAATAACTTTTGTCGAGTCGGAATTTCGATTTGAGGCCTCGGGTGCGGATTTGTTGCAGCGGTGCACCATACCTGTGCCACCGTCCTAGGTTGTTTTGGGCAGCTTGTGCACCATTTTTTCAAAGTTGTCGGAATTCATTACCGGCCTGCATACCCCCCAAAAATCGACAAAAAAACTCACTTTTGTCGAGTCGGAATTTCGATTTGAGGCCTCGGGTGCGGAGTTGTTGCAGCGGTGCACCATATGTGTGCCACCGTCCTAGGCTGTCTTGGGAAGCTTGTGCACCATTTTTTCAAAGTTGTCGGAATTCATTACCTGCCTGCATACCCCAATAAATCGACAAAAAAATTACTTTTGTCGAGTCGGAATTTCGATTTGAGGTCTCGGGTGCGGATTTGTTGCAGCGGTGCACCATACGTGTGCCACCGTCCTAGGTTGTTTTGGGCAACTTGTGCACCATTTTTTCAAAGTTGTCGGAATTCATTACCGGCCTACATACCCCCCAAAAATCGACAAAAAAACTCACTTTTGTCGAGTCGGAATTTCGATTTGAGGCCTCGGGTGCGGAGTTGTTGCAGCGGTGCACCATACGTGTGCTAGCGTCCTAGGCTGTTTTGGGCAGCTTGTGCACCATTTTTTCAAAGTTGTCGGAATTCATTACCTGCCTGCATACCCCATTAAAATGACAAAAAAAATCACTTTTGTCGAGTCGGAATTTCGATTTGAGGCCTCGAGTGCGGAGTTGTTGCAGCGGTGCACCATACGTGTGCCACCGTCCTAGGTTGTTTTGGGCAGCTTGTGCACCATTTTTTCAAAGTTGTCGGAATTCATTACCTGCCTGCATACCCCAATAAATCGACAAAAAAAATCACTTTTGTCGAGGCGGAATTTCGATTTGAGGCCTCGGGTGCGGAGTTGTTGCAGCGGTGCACCATACGTGTGCCACAGTCCGAGTTTGTTTTGGGCAGCTTGTGCACCTTTTTTTCAAAGTTGTCGGAATTCATTACCTGCCTGCATACCCCAATAAATCGACAAAAAAATCACTTTTGTCGAGTCGGAATTTCAATTTGAGGCCTCGGGTGCGGAGTTGTTGCAGCGGTGCACCATACGTGTGCCAACGTCCTAGGTTGTTTTGGGCAGCTTGTGCACCATTTTTTCAAAGTTGTCGGAATTCATTACCTGCCTGCATACCCCCATAAATCGACAAAAAAATCACTTTTGTCGATTCGGAATTTCGATTTGAGGCCTCGGGTGCGGAGTTGTTGAAGCGGTGCACCATACGTGTGCCACCGTCCTAGGCTGTCTTGGGCAGCTTGTGCACCATTTTTTCAATGTAGTCGGAATTCATTACCTGCCTGCATACCCCAATAAATCGACAAAAAAATTACTTTTGTCGAGTCGGAATTTCGATTTGAGGCCTCGGGTGCGGATTTGTTGCAGCGGTGCACCATACGTGTGCCACCGTCCTAGGTTGTTTTGGGCAGCTTGTGCACCATTTTTTTAAAGTTGTCGGAATTCATTACCGGCCTGCATACCCCCCAAAAATCGACAAAAAAACTCACTTTTGTCGAGTCGGAATTTCGATTTGAGGCCTCGGGTGCGGAGTTGTTGCAGCGGTGCACCATACGTGTGCTAGCGTCCTAGGCTGTTTTGGGCAGCTTGTGCACCATTTTTTCAAAGTTGTCGGAATTCATTACCTGCCTGCATACCCCATTAAAATGACAAAAAAAATCACTTTTGTCGAGTCGGAATTTCGATTTGAGGCCTCGAGTGCGGAGTTGTTGCAGCGGTGCACCATACGTGTGCCACCGTCCTAGGTTGTTTTGGGCAGCTTGTGCACCATTTTTTCAAAGTTGTCGGAATTCATTACCTGCCTGCATACCCCAATAAATCGACAAAAAAATCACTTTTGTCGAGGCGGAATTTCGATTTGAGGCCTCGGGTGCGGAGTTGTTGCAGCGGTGCACCATACGTGTGCCAGCGTCCTAGGTTGTTTTGGGCAGCTTGTGCACTTTTTTTTCAGAGTTGTCGGAATTCATTACCAGCCTGCATACCCCAAAAATCGACAAAAAATTCACTTTTGTCGGGTCGGAATTTCGATTTGAGGCCTCGGGTGCGGAGTTGTTGAAGCGGTGCACCATACTTGTGCCATCGTCCTAGGCTGTCTAGGGCAGCTTGTGCACCATTTTTTCAAAGTAGTTGGAATTCATTACCTGCCTGCATACCCCCCAAAAATCGACAAAAAAATCACTTTTGTCGAGTTGGAATTTCGATTTGAGGCCTCGGGTGCGGAGTTGTTGCAGCGGTGCACCATACGTGTGCCAGCGTCCTAGGTTGTTTTGGGCAGCTTGTGCACCATTTTTTCAAAGTTGTCGGAATTCATTACCAGCCTGCATACCCCAAAAATCGACAAAAAAATCACTTTTGTCGAGTCGGAATTTCGATTTGAGGCCTCGGGTGCGGATTTGTTGAAGCGGTGCACCATACGTGTGCCACCGTCCTAGGCTGTCTTGGGCAGCTTGTGCACCATTTTTTCAAAGTAGTCGGAATTCATTACCTGCCTTCATACCACCATAAATCGACAAAAAAATCACTTTTGTCGAGGCGGAATTTCGATTTGAGGCCTCGGGTGCGGAGTTGTTGCAGCGGTGCACCATACGTGTGCCACAGTCCGAGTTTGTTTTGGGCAGCTTGTGCACCTTTTTTTCAAAGTTGTCGGAATTCATTACCTGCCTGCATACCCCAATAAATCGACAAAAAAATCACTTTTGTCGAGTCGGAATTTCAATTTGAGGCCTCGGGTGCGGAGTTGTTGCAGCGGTGCACCATACGTGTGCCAACGTCCTAGGTTGTTTTGGGCAGCTTGTGCACCATTTTTTCAAAGTTGTCGGAATTCATTACCTGCCTGCATACCCCCATAAATCGACAAAAAAATCACTTTTGTCGATTCGGAATTTCGATTTGAGGCCTCGGGTGCGGAGTTGTTGCAGCGGTGCACCATACGTGTGCTAGCGTCCTAGGCTGTTTTGGGCAGCTTGTGCACCATTTTTTCAAAGTTGTCGGAATTCATTACCTGCCTGCATACCCCATTAAAATGACAAAAAAAATCACTTTTGTCGAGTCGGAATTTCGATTTGAGGCCTCGAGTGCGGAGTTGTTGCAGCGGTGCACCATACGTGTGCCACCGTCCTAGGTTGTTTTGGGCAGCTTGTGCACCATTTTTTCAAAGTTGTCGGAATTCATTACCTGCCTGCATACCCCAATAAATCGACAAAAAAAATCACTTTTGTCGAGGCGGAATTTCGATTTGAGGCCTCGGGTGCGGAGTTGTTGCAGCGGTGCACCATACGTGTGCCAGCGTCCTAGGTTGTTTTGGGCAGCTTGTGCACTTTTTTTTCAGAGTTGTCGGAATTCATTACCAGCCTGCATACCCCAAAAATCGACAAAAAATTCACTTTTGTCGGGTCGGAATTTCGATTTGAGGCCTCGGGTGCGGAGTTGTTGAAGCGGTGCACCATACTTGTGCCATCGTCCTAGGCTGTCTAGGGCAGCTTGTGCACCATTTTTTCAAAGTAGTTGGAATTCATTACCTGCCTGCATACCCCCCAAAAATCGACAAAAAAATCACTTTTGTCGAGTTGGAATTTCGATTTGAGACCTCGGGTGCGGAGTTGTTGCAGCGGTGCACCATACGTGTGCCAGCGTCCTAGGTTGTTTTGGGCAGCTTGTGCACCATTTTTTCAAAGTTGTCGGAATTCATTACCAGCCTGCATACCCCAAAAATCGACAAAAAAATCACTTTTGTCGAGTCGGAATTTCGATTTGAGGCCTCGGGTGCGGATTTGTTGAAGCGGTGCACCATACGTGTGCCACCGTCCTAGGCTGTCTTGGGCAGCTTGTGCACCATTTTTTCAAAGTAGTCGGAATTCATTACCTGCCTTCATACCACCATAAATCGACAAAAAAATCACTTTTGTCGAGGCGGAATTTCGATTTGAGGCCTCGGGTGCGGAGTTGTTGCAGCGGTGCACCATACGTGTGCCACAGTCCGAGTTTGTTTTGGGCAGCTTGTGCACCTTTTTTTCAAAGTTGTCGGAATTCATTACCTGCCTGCATACCCCAATAAATCGACAAAAAAATAACTTTTGTCGAGTCGGAATTTCAATTTGAGGCCTCGGGTGCGGAGTTGTTGCAGCGGTGCACCATACGTGTGCCAACGTCCTAGGTTGTTTTGGGCAGCTTGTGCACCATTTTTTCAAAGTTGTCGGAATTCATTACCTGCCTGCATACCCCCATAAATCGACAAAAAAATCACTTTTGTCGATTCGGAATTTCGATTTGAGGCCTCGGGTGCGGAGTTGTTGAAGCGGTGCACCATACGTGTGCCACCGTCCTAGGCTGTCTTGGGCAGCTTGTGCACCATTTTTTCAATGTAGTCGGAATTTATTACCTGCCTGCATACCCCAATAAATCGACAAAAAAATAACTTTTGTCGAGTCGGAATTTCGATTTGAGGCCTCGGGTGCGGATTTGTTGCAGCGGTGCACCATACCTGTGCCACCGTCCTAGGTTGTTTTGGGCAGCTTGTGCACCATTTTTTCAAAGTTGTCGGAATTCATTACCGGCCTGCATACCCCCCAAAAATCGACAAAAAAACTCACTTTTGTCGAGTCGGAATTTCGATTTGAGGCCTCGGGTGCGGAGTTGTTGCAGCGGTGCACCATATGTGTGCCACCGTCCTAGGCTGTCTTGGGAAGCTTGTGCACCATTTTTTCAAAGTTGTCGGAATTCATTACCTGCCTGCATACCCCAATAAATCGACAAAAAAATTACTTTTGTCGAGTCGGAATTTCGATTTGAGGTCTCGGGTGCGGATTTGTTGCAGCGGTGCACCATACGTGTGCCACCGTCCTAGGTTGTTTTGGGCAACTTGTGCACCATTTTTTCAAAGTTGTCGGAATTCATTACCGGCCTACATACCCCCCAAAAATCGACAAAAAAACTCACTTTTGTCGAGTCGGAATTTCGATTTGAGGCCTCGGGTGCGGAGTTGTTGCAGCGGTGCACCATACGTGTGCTAGCGTCCTAGGCTGTTTTGGGCAGCTTGTGCACCATTTTTTCAAAGTTGTCGGAATTCATTACCTGCCTGCATACCCCATTAAAATGACAAAAAAAATCACTTTTGTCGAGTCGGAATTTCGATTTGAGGCCTCGAGTGCGGAGTTGTTGCAGCGGTGCACCATACGTGTGCCACCGTCCTAGGTTGTTTTGGGCAGCTTGTGCACCATTTTTTCAAAGTTGTCGGAATTCATTACCTGCCTGCATACCCCAATAAATCGACAAAAAAAATCACTTTTGTCGAGGCGGAATTTCGATTTGAGGCCTCGGGTGCGGAGTTGTTGCAGCGGTGCACCATACGTGTGCCAGCGTCCTAGGTTGTTTTGGGCAGCTTGTGCACTTTTTTTTCAGAGTTGTCGGAATTCATTACCAGCCTGCATACCCCAAAAATCGACAAAAAATTCACTTTTGTCGGGTCGGAATTTCGATTTGAGGCCTCGGGTGCGGAGTTGTTGAAGCGGTGCACCATACTTGTGCCATCGTCCTAGGCTGTCTAGGGCAGCTTGTGCACCATTTTTTCAAAGTAGTTGGAATTCATTACCTGCCTGCATACCCCCCAAAAATCGACAAAAAAATCACTTTTGTCGAGTTGGAATTTCGATTTGAGACCTCGGGTGCGGAGTTGTTGCAGCGGTGCACCATACGTGTGCCAGCGTCCTAGGTTGTTTTGGGCAGCTTGTGCACCATTTTTTCAAAGTTGTCGGAATTCATTACCAGCCTGCATACCCCAAAAATCGACAAAAAAATCACTTTTGTCGAGTCGGAATTTCGATTTGAGGCCTCGGGTGCGGATTTGTTGAAGCGGTGCACCATACGTGTGCCACCGTCCTAGGCTGTCTTGGGCAGCTTGTGCACCATTTTTTCAAAGTAGTCGGAATTCATTACCTGCCTTCATACCACCATAAATCGACAAAAAAATCACTTTTGTCGAGGCGGAATTTCGATTTGAGGCCTCGGGTGCGGAGTTGTTGCAGCGGTGCACCATACGTGTGCCACAGTCCGAGTTTGTTTTGGGCAGCTTGTGCACCTTTTTTTCAAAGTTGTCGGAATTCATTACCTGCCTGCATACCCCAATAAATCGACAAAAAAATAACTTTTGTCGAGTCGGAATTTCAATTTGAGGCCTCGGGTGCGGAGTTGTTGCAGCGGTGCACCATACGTGTGCCAACGTCCTAGGTTGTTTTGGGCAGCTTGTGCACCATTTTTTCAAAGTTGTCGGAATTCATTACCTGCCTGCATACCCCCATAAATCGACAAAAAAATCACTTTTGTCGATTCGGAATTTCGATTTGAGGCCTCGGGTGCGGAGTTGTTGAAGCGGTGCACCATACGTGTGCCACCGTCCTAGGCTGTCTTGGGCAGCTTGTGCACCATTTTTTCAATGTAGTCGGAATTTATTACCTGCCTGCATACCCCAATAAATCGACAAAAAAATAACTTTTGTCGAGTCGGAATTTCGATTTGAGGCCTCGGGTGCGGATTTGTTGCAGCGGTGCACCATACCTGTGCCACCGTCCTAGGTTGTTTTGGGCAGCTTGTGCACCATTTTTTCAAAGTTGTCGGAATTCATTACCGGCCTGCATACCCCCCAAAAATCGACAAAAAAACTCACTTTTGTCGAGTCGGAATTTCGATTTGAGGCCTCGGGTGCGGAGTTGTTGCAGCGGTGCACCATATGTGTGCCACCGTCCTAGGCTGTCTTGGGAAGCTTGTGCACCATTTTTTCAAAGTTGTCGGAATTCATTACCTGCCTGCATACCCCAATAAATCGACAAAAAAATTACTTTTGTCGAGTCGGAATTTCGATTTGAGGTCTCGGGTGCGGATTTGTTGCAGCGGTGCACCATACGTGTGCCACCGTCCTAGGTTGTTTTGGGCAACTTGTGCACCATTTTTTCAAAGTTGTCGGAATTCATTACCGGCCTACATACCCCCCAAAAATCGACAAAAAAACTCACTTTTGTCGAGTCGGAATTTCGATTTGAGGCCTCGGGTGCGGAGTTGTTGCAGCGGTGCACCATACGTGTGCTAGCGTCCTAGGCTGTTTTGGGCAGCTTGTGCACCATTTTTTCAAAGTTGTCGGAATTCATTACCTGCCTGCATACCCCATTAAAATGACAAAAAAAATCACTTTTGTCGAGTCGGAATTTCGATTTGAGGCCTCGAGTGCGGAGTTGTTGCAGCGGTGCACCATACGTGTGCCACCGTCCTAGGTTGTTTTGGGCAGCTTGTGCACCATTTTTTCAAAGTTGTCGGAATTCATTACCTGCCTGCATACCCCAATAAATCGACAAAAAAAATCACTTTTGTCGAGGCGGAATTTCGATTTGAGGCCTCGGGTGCGGAGTTGTTGCAGCGGTGCACCATACGTGTGCCAGCGTCCTAGGTTGTTTTGGGCAGCTTGTGCACTTTTTTTTCAGAGTTGTCGGAATTCATTACCAGCCTGCATACCCCAAAAATCGACAAAAAATTCACTTTTGTCGGGTCGGAATTTCGATTTGAGGCCTCGGGTGCGGAGTTGTTGAAGCGGTGCACCATACTTGTGCCATCGTCCTAGGCTGTCTAGGGCAGCTTGTGCACCATTTTTTCAAAGTAGTTGGAATTCATTACCTGCCTGCATACCCCCCAAAAATCGACAAAAAAATCACTTTTGTCGAGTTGGAATTTCGATTTGAGGCCTCGGGTGCGGAGTTGTTGCAGCGGTGCACCATACGTGTGCCAGCGTCCTAGGTTGTTTTGGGCAGCTTGTGCACCATTTTTTCAAAGTTGTCGGAATTCATTACCAGCCTGCATACCCCAAAAATCGACAAAAAAATCACTTTTGTCGAGTCGGAATTTCGATTTGAGGCCTCGGGTGCGGATTTGTTGAAGCGGTGCACCATACGTGTGCCACCGTCCTAGGCTGTCTTGGGCAGCTTGTGCACCATTTTTTCAAAGTAGTCGGAATTCATTACCTGCCTTCATACCACCATAAATCGACAAAAAAATCACTTTTGTCGAGGCGGAATTTCGATTTGAGGCCTCGGGTGCGGAGTTGTTGCAGCGGTGCACCATACGTGTGCCACAGTCCGAGTTTGTTTTGGGCAGCTTGTGCACCTTTTTTTCAAAGTTGTCGGAATTCATTACCTGCCTGCATACCCCAATAAATCGACAAAAAAATCACTTTTGTCGAGTCGGAATTTCAATTTGAGGCCTCGGGTGCGGAGTTGTTGCAGCGGTGCACCATACGTGTGCCAACGTCCTAGGTTGTTTTGGGCAGCTTGTGCACCATTTTTTCAAAGTTGTCGGAATTCATTACCTGCCTGCATACCCCAATAAATCGACAAAAAAATTACTTTTGTCGAGTCGGAATTTCGATTTGAGGCCTCGGGTGCGGATTTGTTGCAGCGGTGCACCATACGTGTGCCACCGTCCTAGGTTGTTTTGGGCAGCTTGTGCACCATTTTTTCAAAGTTGTCGGAATTCATTACCGGCCTGCATACCCCCCAAAAATCGACAAAAAAACTCACTTTTGTCGAGTCGGAATTTCGATTTGAGGCCTCGGGTGCGGAGTTGTTGCAGCGGTGCACCATACGTGTGCTAGCGTCCTAGGCTGTTTTGGGCAGCTTGTGCACCATTTTTTCAAAGTTGTCGGAATTCATTACCTGCCTGCATACCCCATTAAAATGACAAAAAAAAATCACTTTTGTCGAGTCGGAATTTCGATTTGAGGCCTCGAGTGCGGAGTTGTTGCAGCGGTGCACCATACGTGTGCCAGCGTCCTAGGTTGTTTTGGGCAGCTTGTGCACTTTTTTTTCAGAGTTGTCGGAATTCATTACCAGCCTGCATACCCCAAAAATCGACAAAAAATTCACTTTTGTCGGGTCGGAATTTCGATTTGAGGCCTCGGGTGCGGAGTTGTTGAAGCGGTGCACCATACTTGTGCCATCGTCCTAGGCTGTCTAGGGCAGCTTGTGCACCATTTTTTCAAAGTAGTTGGAATTCATTACCTGCCTGCATACCCCCCAAAAATCGACAAAAAAATCACTTTTGTCGAGTTGGAATTTCGATTTGAGGCCTCGGGTGCGGAGTTGTTGCAGCGGTGCACCATACGTGTGCCAGCGTCCTAGGTTGTTTTGGGCAGCTTGTGCACCATTTTTTCAAAGTTGTCGGAATTCATTACCAGCCTGCATACCCCAAAAATCGACAAAAAAATCACTTTTGTCGAGTCGGAATTTCGATTTGAGGCCTCGGGTGCGGATTTGTTGAAGCGGTGCACCATACGTGTGCCACCGTCCTAGGCTGTCTTGGGCAGCTTGTGCACCATTTTTTCAAAGTAGTCGGAATTCATTACCTGCCTTCATACCACCATAAATCGACAAAAAAATCACTTTTGTCGAGGCGGAATTTCGATTTGAGGCCTCGGGTGCGGAGTTGTTGCAGCGGTGCACCATACGTGTGCCACAGTCCGAGTTTGTTTTGGGCAGCTTGTGCACCTTTTTTTCAAAGTTGTCGGAATTCATTACCTGCCTGCATACCCCAATAAATCGACAAAAAAATCACTTTTGTCGAGTCGGAATTTCAATTTGAGGCCTCGGGTGCGGAGTTGTTGCAGCGGTGCACCATACGTGTGCCAACGTCCTAGGTTGTTTTGGGCAGCTTGTGCACCATTTTTTCAAAGTTGTCGGAATTCATTACCTGCCTGCATACCCCCATAAATCGACAAAAAAATCACTTTTGTCGATTCGGAATTTCGATTTGAGGCCTCGGGTGCGGAGTTGTTGAAGCGGTGCACCATACGTGTGCCACCGTCCTAGGCTGTCTTGGGCAGCTTGTGCACCATTTTTTCAATGTAGTCGGAATTCATTACCTGCCTGCATACCCCAATAAATCGACAAAAAAATTACTTTTGTCGAGTCGGAATTTCGATTTGAGGCCTCGGGTGCGGATTTGTTGCAGCGGTGCACCATACCTGTGCCACCGTCCTAGGTTGTTTTGGGCAGCTTGTGCACCATTTTTTCAAAGTTGTCGGAATTCATTACCGGCCTGCATACCCCCCAAAAATCGACAAAAAAACTCACTTTTGTCGAGTCGGAATTTCGATTTGAGGCCTCGGGTGCGGAGTTGTTGCAGCGGTGCACCATATGTGTGCCACCGTCCTAGGCTGTCTTGGGAAGCTTGTGCACCATTTTTTCAAAGTTGTCGGAATTCATTACCTGCCTGCATACCCCAATAAATCGACAAAAAAAATTACTTTTGTCGAGTCGGAATTTCGATTTGAGGCCTCGGGTGCGGATTTGTTGCAGCGGTGCACCATACGTGTGCCATCGTCCTAGGTTGTTTTGGGCAGCTTGTGCACCATTTTTTCAAAGTTGTCGGAATTCATTACCGGCCTGCATACCCCCCAAAAATCGACAAAAAAATCACTTTTGTCGAGTCGGAATTTCGATTTGAAGCCTCGGGTGCGGAGTTGTTGCAGCGGTGCACCATACGTGTGCCACCGTCCTAGGTTGTTTTGGGCAGCTTGTGCACCATTTTTTCAAAGTTGTCGGAATTCATTATCGGCCTGCATACCCCCCAAAAATTGACAAAAAAATCACTTTTGTCGAGTCGGAATTTCGATTTGAGGCCTCGGGTGCGGAGTAGTTGAAGCGGTGCACCATACGTGTGCCACCGTCCTTGGCTGTCTTGGGCAGCTTGTGCACCATTTTTTCAAAGTAGTCGGAATTCATTACCTGCCTGCATACCCCCATAAATCGTCAAAAAAATCACTTTTGTCAAGGCGGAATTTCGATTCGAGGCCTCGGGTGCGGAGTTGTTGCAGAGGTGCACCATACGTGTGCCACCGTCCTAGGTTGTTTTGGGCAGCTTGTGCACCATTTTTTCAAAGTTGTCGGAATTCATTACTTGCCTGCATTACCCCATAAATCGAAAAAAAATCACTTTTGTCGAGGTGGAATTTCGATTTGAGGCCTCGGGTGCGGAGTTGTTGCAGCGGTGCACCATACGTGTGCTAGCGTCCTAGGCTGTTTTGGGCAGCTTGTGCACCATTTTTTCAAAGTTGTCGGAATTCATTACCTGCCTGCATACCCCATTAAATCGACAAAAAAAATCACTTTTGTCGAGTCGGAATTTCGATTTGAGGCCTCGAGTGCGGAGTTGTTGCAGCGGTGCACCATACGTGTGCCACCGTCCTAGGTTGTTTTGGGCAGCTTGTGCACCATTTTTTCAAAGTTGTCGGAATTCATTACCTGCCTGCATACCCCAATAAATCGACAAAAAAAAGCACTTTTGTCGAGGCAGAATTTCGATTTGAGGCCTCGGGTGCGGAGTTGTTGCAGCGGTGCACCATACGTGTGCCAGCGTCCTAGGTTGTTTTGGGCAGCTTGTGCACTTTTTTTTCAGAGTTGTCGGAATTCATTACCAGCCTGCATACCCCAAAAATCGACAAAAAATTCACTTTTGTCGGGTCGGAATTTCGATTTGAGGCCTCGGGTGTGGAGTTGTTGAAGCGGTGCACCATACTTGTGCCATCGTCCTAGGCTGTCTAGGGCAGCTTGTGCACCATTTTTTCAAAGTAGTTGGAATTCATTACCTGCCTGCATACCCCCCAAAAATCGACAAAAAAATCACTTTTGTCGAGTTGGACTTTCGATTTGAGGCCTCGGGTGCGGAGTTGTTGCAGCGGTGCACCATACGTGTGCCAGCGTCCTAGGTTGTTTTGGGCAGCTTGTGCACCATTTTTTCAAAGTTGTCGGAATTCATTACCAGCCTGCATACCCCAAAAATCGACAAAAAAATCACTTTTGTCGAGTCGAAATTTCGATTTGAGGCCTCGGGTGCGGAGTTGTTGAAGCGGTGCACCATACGTGTGCCACCGTCCTAGGCTGTCTTGGGCAGCTTGTGCACCATTTTTTCAAAGTAGTCGGAATTCATTACCTGCCTTCATACCACCATAAATCGACAAAAAAATCACTTTTGTCGAGGTGGAATTTCGATTTGAGGCCTCGGGTGCGGAGTTGTTGCAGCGGTGCACCATACGTGTGCCACAGTCCGAGTTTGTTTTGGGCAGCTTGTGCACCTTTTTTTCAAAGTTGTCGGAATTCATTACCTGCCTGCATACCCCAATAAATCGACAAAAAAAATCACTTTTGTCGAGTCGGAATTTCAATTTGAGGCCTCGGGTGCGGAGTTGTTGCAGCGGTGCACCATACGTGTGCCACCGTCCTAGGTTGTTTTGGGCAGCTTGTGCAACATTTTTTCAAAGTTGTCGGAATTCATTACCTGCCTGCATACCCCCATAAATCGACAAAAAAATCACTTTTGTCGATTCGGAATTTCGATTTGAGGCCTCGGGTGCGGAGTTGTTGAAGCGGTGCACCATACGTGTGCCACCGTCCTAGGCTGTCTTGGGCAGCTTGTGCACCATTTTTTCAAAGTAGTCGGAATTCATTACCTGCCTGCATACCCCAATAAATCGACAAAAAAATTACTTTTGTCGAGTCGGAATTTCGATTTGAGGCCTCGGGTGCGGATTTGTTGCAGCGGTGCACCATACGTGTGCCACCGTCCTAGGTTGTTTTGGGCAGCTTGTGCACCATTTTTTCAAAGTTGTCGGAATTCATTACCGGCCTGCATACCCCCCAAAAATCGACAAAAAAACTCACTTTTGTCGAGTCGGAATTTCGATTTGAGGCCTCGGGTGCGGAGTTGTTGCAGCGGTGCACCATATGTGTGCCACCGTCCTAGGCTGTCTTGGGAAGCTTGTGCACCATTTTTTCAAAGTTGTCGGAATTCATTACCTGCCTGCATACCCCAATAAATCGACAAAAAAAATTACTTTTGTCGAGTCGGAATTTCGATTTAAGGCCTCGGGTGCGGATTTGTTGCAGCGGTGCACCATACGTGTGCCACCGTCCTAGGTTGTTTTGGGCAGCTTGTGCACCATTTTTTCAAAGTTGTCGGAATTCATTACCGGCCTGCATACCCCCCAAAAATCGACAAAAAAATCACTTTTGTCGAGTCGGAATTTCGATTTGAGGCCTCGGGTGCGGAGTTGTTGCAGCGGTGCACCATACGTGTGCCACCGTCCTAGGTTGTTTTGGGCAGCTTGTGCACCATTTTTTCAAAGTTGTCGGAATTCATTACCGGCCTGCATACCCCCCAAAAATCGACAAAAAAATCACTTTTGTCGAGTCGGAATTTCGATTTGAGGCCTCGGGTGCGGAGTTGTTGCAGCGGTGCACCATACGTGTGCCACCGTCCTAGGTTGTTTTGGGCAGCTTGTGCACCATTTTTTCAAAGTTGTCGGAATTCATTACCTGCCTACATACCCCCATAAATCGACAAAAAATCACTTTTGTCGAGGCGGAATTTCGATTTGAGGCCTCGGGTGCGGAGTTGTTGCAGCGGTGCACCATACGTGTGCCAGCGTCCTAGGTTGTTTTGGGCAGCTTGTGCACCATTTTTTCAAAGTTGTCGGAATTCATTACCTGCCTGCATACCCCATTAAATCGACAAAAAAAATCACTTTTGTCGAGTCGGAATTTCGATTTGAGGCCTCGAGTGCGGAGTTGTTGCAGCGGTGCACCATACGTGTGCCACCGTCCTAGGTTGTTTTGGGCAGCTTGTGCACCATTTTTTCAAAGTTGTCGGAATTCATTACCTGCCTGCATACCCCAATAAATCGACAAAAAAAAGCACTTTTGTCGAGGCAGAATTTCGATTTGAGGCCTCGGGTGCGGAGTTGTTGCAGCGGTGCACCATACGTGTGCCAGCGTCCTAGGTTGTTTTGGGCAGCTTGTGCACTTTTTTTTCAGAGTTGTCGGAATTCATTACCAGCCTGCATACCCCAAAAATCGACAAAAAATTCACTTTTGTCGGGTCGGAATTTCGATTTGAGGCCTCGGGTGTGGAGTTGTTGAAGCGGTGCACCATACTTGTGCCATCGTCCTAGGCTGTCTAGGGCAGCTTGTGCACCATTTTTTCAAAGTAGTTGGAATTCATTACCTGCCTGCATACCCCCCAAAAATCGACAAAAAAATCACTTTTGTCGAGTTGGACTTTCGATTTGAGGCCTCGGGTGCGGAGTTGTTGCAGCGGTGCACCATACGTGTGCCAGCGTCCTAGGTTGTTTTGGGCAGCTTGTGCACCATTTTTTCAAAGTTGTCGGAATTCATTACCAGCCTGCATACCCCAAAAATCGACAAAAAAATCACTTTTGTCGAGTCGAAATTTCGATTTGAGGCCTCGGGTGCGGAGTTGTTGAAGCGGTGCACCATACGTGTGCCACCGTCCTAGGCTGTCTTGGGCAGCTTGTGCACCATTTTTTCAAAGTAGTCGGAATTCATTACCTGCCTTCATACCACCATAAATCGACAAAAAAATCACTTTTGTCGAGGTGGAATTTCGATTTGAGGCCTCGGGTGCGGAGTTGTTGCAGCGGTGCACCATACGTGTGCCACAGTCCGAGTTTGTTTTGGGCAGCTTGTGCACCTTTTTTTCAAAGTTGTCGGAATTCATTACCTGCCTGCATACCCCAATAAATCGACAAAAAAAATCACTTTTGTCGAGTCGGAATTTCAATTTGAGGCCTCGGGTGCGGAGTTGTTGCAGCGGTGCACCATACGTGTGCCACCGTCCTAGGTTGTTTTGGGCAGCTTGTGCAACATTTTTTCAAAGTTGTCGGAATTCATTACCTGCCTGCATACCCCCATAAATCGACAAAAAAATCACTTTTGTCGATTCGGAATTTCGATTTGAGGCCTCGGGTGCGGAGTTGTTGAAGCGGTGCACCATACGTGTGCCACCGTCCTAGGCTGTCTTGGGCAGCTTGTGCACCATTTTTTCAAAGTAGTCGGAATTCATTACCTGCCTGCATACCCCAATAAATCGACAAAAAAATTACTTTTGTCGAGTCGGAATTTCGATTTGAGGCCTCGGGTGCGGATTTGTTGCAGCGGTGCACCATACGTGTGCCACCGTCCTAGGTTGTTTTGGGCAGCTTGTGCACCATTTTTTCAAAGTTGTCGGAATTCATTACCGGCCTGCATACCCCCCAAAAATCGACAAAAAAACTCACTTTTGTCGAGTCGGAATTTCGATTTGAGGCCTCGGGTGCGGAGTTGTTGCAGCGGTGCACCATATGTGTGCCACCGTCCTAGGCTGTCTTGGGAAGCTTGTGCACCATTTTTTCAAAGTTGTCGGAATTCATTACCTGCCTGCATACCCCAATAAATCGACAAAAAAAATTACTTTTGTCGAGTCGGAATTTCGATTTAAGGCCTCGGGTGCGGATTTGTTGCAGCGGTGCACCATACGTGTGCCACCGTCCTAGGTTGTTTTGGGCAGCTTGTGCACCATTTTTTCAAAGTTGTCGGAATTCATTACCGGCCTGCATACCCCCCAAAAATCGACAAAAAAATCACTTTTGTCGAGTCGGAATTTCGATTTGAGGCCTCGGGTGCGGAGTTGTTGCAGCGGTGCACCATACGTGTGCCACCGTCCTAGGTTGTTTTGGGCAGCTTGTGCACCATTTTTTCAAAGTTGTCGGAATTCATTACCTGCCTACATACCCCCATAAATCGACAAAAAATCACTTTTGTCGAGGCGGAATTTCGATTTGAGGCCTCGGGTGCGGAGTTGTTGCAGCGGTGCACCATACGTGTGCCAGCGTCCTAGGTTGTTTTGGGCAGCTTGTGCACCATTTTTTCAAAGTTGTCAGAATTAATTATCGGCCTGCATACCCCCCAAAAATCGACAAAAATGGTGCACAAGCTTCCCAGGTAATAAATCGATAAATCCTAGGTTGTTCGACAAAAAAATCACTTTTGTCGAGGCGGAATTTCGATTTGAGGCCTCGGGTGCGCAGTTGTTGCAACGGTGCACCATACGTGTGCCAGCGTCCTAGGTTGTTTTGGGCAGCTTGTGCACCATTTTTTCAAAGTAGTCGGAATTCATTACCTGCCTGCATACCCCCATAAATCGACAAAAAAATCACTTTTGTCGAGGCGGAATTTCGAATTGAGGCCTCGGGTGCGGAGTTGTTGCAGCGGTGCACCATACGTGTGCCAGCGTCCTAGGTTGTTTTGGGCAGCTTGTGCACCATTTTTTCAAAGTTGTCGGAATTCATTACCTGCCTGCATACCCCAATAAATCGACAAAAAAATTCACTTTTGTCGAGTCGGAATTTCGATTTGAGGCCTCGGGTGCGGAGTAGTTGAAGCGGTGCACCATACGTGTGCCACCGTCCTTGGCTGTCTTGGGCAGCTTGTGCACCATTTTTTCAAAGTAGTCGGAATTCATTACCTGCCTGCATACCCCCATAAATCGTCAAAAAAATCACTTTTGTCAAGGCGGAATTTCGATTCGAGGCCTCGGGTGCGGAGTTGTTGCAGCGGTGCACCATACGTGTGCCACCGTCCTAGGTTGTTTTGGGCAGCTTGTGCACCATTTTTTCAAAGTTGTCGGAATTCATTACTTGCCTGCATACCCCCATAAATTGAAAAAAAAATCACTTTTGTCGAGGTGGAATTTCGATTTGAGGCCTCGGGTGCGGAGTTGTTGCATCGGTGCACCATACGTGTGCTAGCGTCCTAGGCTGTTTTGGGCAGCTTGTGCACCATTTTTTCAAAGTTGTCGGAATTCATTACCTGCCTGCATACCCCATTAAATCGACAAAAAAAATCACTTTTGTCGAGTCGGAATTTCGATTTGAGGCCTCGAGTGCGGAGTTGTTGCAGCGGTGCACCATACGTGTGCCACCGTCCTAGGTTGTTTTGGGCAGCTTGTGCACCATTTTTTCAAAGTTGTCGGAATTCATTACCTGCCTGCATACCCCAATAAATCGACAAAAAAAATCACTTTTGTCGGGTCGGAATTTCGATTTGAGGCCTCGGGTGTGGAGTTGTTGAAGCGGTGCACCATACTTGTGCCATCGTCCTAGGCTGTCTAGGGCAGCTTGTGCACCATTTTTTCAAAGTAGTTGGAATTCATTACCTGCCTGCATACCCCCCAAAAATCGACAAAAAAATCACTTTTGTCGAGTTGGAATTTCGATTTGAGGCCTCGGGTGCGGAGTTGTTGCAGCGGTGCACCATACGTGTGCCAGCGTCCTAGGTTGTTTTGAGCAGCTTGTGCACCATTTTTTCAAAGTTGTCGGAATTCATTACCAGCCTGCATACCCCAAAAATCGACAAAAAAATCACTTTTGTCGAGTCGGAATTTCGATTTGAGGCCTCGGGTGCGGAGTTGTTGAAGCGGTGCACCATACGTGTGCCACCGTCCTAGGCTGTCTTGGGCAGCTTGTGCACCATTTTTTCAAAGTAGTCGGAATTCCTTACCTGCCTTCATACCACCATAAATCGACAAAAAAATCACTTTTGTCGAGGTGGAATTTCGATTTGAGGCCTCGGGTGCGGAGTTGTTGCAGCGGTGCACCATACGTGTGCCACAGTCCGAGTTTGTTTTGGGCAGCTTGTGCACCTTTTTTTCAAAGTTGTCGGAATTCATTACCTGCCTGCATACCCCAATAAATCGACAAAAAAAATCACTTTTGTCGAGTCGGAATTTCAATTTGAGGCCTCGGGTGCGGAGTTGTTGCAGCGGTGCACCATACGTGTGCCACCGTCCTAGGTTGTTTTGGGCAGCTTGTGCAACATTTTTTCAAAGTTGTCGGAATTCATTACCTGCCTGCATACCCCCATAAATCGACAAAAAAAATCACTTTTGTCGATTCGGAATTTCGATTTGAGGCCTCGGGTGCGGAGTTGCTGAAGCGGTGCACCATGCTTGTGCCACCGTCCTAGGCTGTCTAGAGCAGCTTGTGCACCATTTTTTCAAAGTAGTTGGAATTCATTACCTGCCTTCATACCCCCATAAATCGACAAAAAACTCACTTTTGTCGAGGCAGAATTTCGATTTGAGGCCTCGGGTGCGGAGTTGTTGCAGCGGTGCACCATACGTGTGCCACCGTCCTAGGTTGTTTTGGGCAGCTTGTGCACCATTTTTTCAAAGTTGTCGGAATTCATTACCGGCCTGCATACCCCCCAAAAATCGACAAAAAAACTCACTTTTGTCGAGTCGGAATTTCGATTTGAGGCCTCGGGTGCGGAGTTGTTGCAGCGGTGCACCATATGTGTGCCACCGTCCTAGGCTGTCTTGGGAAGCTTGTGCACCATTTTTTCAAAGTTGTCGGAATTCATTACCTGCCTGCATACCCCAATAAATCGACAAAAAAAATTACTTTTGTCGAGTCGGAATTTCGATTTGAGGCCTCGGGTGCGGATTTGTTGCAGCGGTGCACCATATGTGTGCCACCGTCCTAGGTTGTTTTGGGCAGCTTGTGCACCATTTTTTCAAAGTTGTCGGAATTCATTACCGGCCTGCATACCCCCCAAAAATCGACAAAAAAATCACTTTTGTCGAGTCGGAATTTCGATTTGAGGCCTCGGGTGCGGAGTTGTTGCAACGGTGCACCATACGTGTGCCACCGTCCTAGGTTGTTTTGGGCAGCTTGTGCACCATTTTTTCAAAGTTGTCGGAATTCATTACCTGCCTGCATACCCCCATAAATCGACAAAAAATCACTTTTGTCGAGGCGGAATTTCGATTTGAGGCCTCGGGTGCGGAGTTGTTGCAGCGGTGCACCATACGTGTGCCAGCGTCCTAGGTTGTTTTGGGCAGCTTGTGCACCATTTTTTCAATGTTGTCAGAATTAATTATCGGCCTGCATACCCCCCAAAAATCGACAAAAATGGTGCACAAGCTTCCCAGGTAATAAATCGATAAATCCTAGGTTGTTCGACAAAAAAATCACTTTTGTCGAGGCGGAATTTCGATTTGAGGCCTCGGGTGCGCAGTTGTTGCAACGGTGCACCATACGTGTGCCAGCGTCCTAGGTTGTTTTGGGCAGCTTGTGCACCATTTTTTCAAAGTAGTCGGAATTCATTACCTGCCTGCATACCCCCATAAATCGACAAAAAAATCACTTTTGTCGAGGCGGAATTTCGAATTGAGGCCTCGGGTGCGGAGTTGTTGCAGCGGTGCACCATACGTGTGCCAGCGTCCTAGGTTGTTTTGGGCAGCTTGTGCACCATTTTTTCAAAGTTGTCGGAATTCATTACCTGCCTGCATACCCCAATAAATCGACAAAAAAATTCACTTTTGTCGAGTCGGAATTTCGATTTGAGGCCTCGGGTGCGGAGTTGTTGCAGCGGTGCACCATACGTGTGCCACCGTCCTAGGTTGTTTTGGGCAGCTTGTACACCATTTTTTCAAAGTTGTCGGAATTCATTACCGGCCTGCATACCCCCAAAAATCGACAAAAAAATCACTTTTGTCGATTCAGAATTTCGATTTGAGGCCTCGGGTGCGGAGTTGTTGCAGCGGTGCACCATACGTGTGCCACCGTCCTAGGTTGTTTTGGGCAACTTGTGCACTATTTTTTCAAAGTTGTCGGAATTCATTACCTGCCTGCATACCCCCATAAATCGACAAAAAAATCACTTTTGTCGAGGCGGAATTTCGATTTGAGGCCTCGGGTGCGCAGTTGTTGCAGCGGTGCACCATACGTGCGCCAGCGTCCTAGGTTGTTTTGGGTAGCTTATGCACCATTTTTTCAAAGTTGTCGGAATTCATTACCGGCCTGCATACTCCCCAAAAATCGACAAAAAATCACTTTTGTCGAGTCGGAATTTCGATTTGAGGCCTCGGGTGCGGAGTTGTTGAAGCGGTGCACCATACGTGTGCCACCGTCCTAGGCTGTCTTGGGCAGCTTGTGCACCATTTTTTCAAAGTAGTCGGAATTCATTACCTGCCTTCATACCCCCATAAATCGACAAAAAAATAACTTTTGTCGAGGCGGAATTTCGATTTGAGGCCTTGGGTGCGGAGTTGTTGCAGCGGTGCACCATACGTGTGTCAGCGTCCTAGGCTGTCTAGAGCAGCTTGTGCACCATTTTTTCAAAGTAGTTGGAATTCATTACCTGCCTTCATACCCCCATAAATCGACAAAAAACTCACTTTTGTCGAGGCGGAATTTCGATTTGAGGCCTCGGGTGCGGAGTTGTTGCAGCGGTGCACCATACGTGTGCCACCGTCCTAGGTTGTTTTGGGCAGCTTGTGCACCATTTTTTCAAAGTTGTCGGAACTCATTACCTGCCTGCATACCCCAATAAATCGACAAAAAAAATCACTTTTGTCGAGTCGGAATTTCGATTTGAGGCCTCGGGTGCGGAGTTGTTGCAGCGGTGCACCATACGTGTGCCACCGTCCTAGGCTGTCTTGGGCAGCTTGTGCACTATTTTTTCAAAGTTGTCGGAATTCATTACCTGCCTGCATACCCCCATAAATTGACAAAAAAATCACTTTTGTCGAGGCGGAATTTCGATTTGAGGCCTCGGGTGCGCAGTTGTTGCAGCGGTGCACCATACGTGTGCCAGCGTCCTAGGTTGTTTTGGGCAGCTTATGCACCATTTTTTCAAAGTTGTCGGAATTCATTACCGGCCTGCATACCCCCCAAAAATCGACAAAAAATCACTTTTGTCGAGTCGGAATTTCGATTTGAGGCCTCGGGTGCGGATTTGTTGAAGCGGTGCACCATACGTGTGCTACCGTCCTAGGCTGTCTTGGGCAGCTTGTGCACCATTTTTTCAAAGTAGTCGGAATTCATTACCTGCCTTCATACCCCAATAAATCGACAAAAAAATCACTTTTGTCGAGGCGGAATTTCGATTTGAGGCCTCGGGTGCGGAGTTGTTGCAGCGGTGCACCATACGTGTGTCAGCGTCCTAGGTTGTTTTGGGCAGCTTGTGCACCATTTTTTCAAAGTTGTCGGAATTCATTACTGGCCTGCATACCCCCCAAAAATCGACAAAAAAATCACTTTTGTCGAGTCGGAATTTCGATTTGAGGCCTCGGGTGCGGAGTTGTTGCAGCGGTGCACCATACGTGTGCCACCGTCCGAGGTTGTTTTGGGCAGCTTGTGCACCTTTTTTTCAAAGTTGTCGGAATTCATTACCTGCCTGCATACCCCAATAAATCGACAAAAAAAAGCACTTTTGTCGAGTCAGAATTTCAATTTGAGGCCTCGGGTGCGGAGTGGTTGCAGCGGTGCACCATACGTGTGACACCGTCCTAAGTTGTTTTGGGCAGCTTGTGCACCATTTTTTCAAAGTTGTCGGAATTCATTACCTGCCTGCATACCCCAATAAATCGACAAAAAAATCACTTTTGTTGAGGCGGAATTTCTATTTGAGGTCTCGGGGGGGGAGTTGTTGCAGCGGTGCACCATACGTGTGCCAGCGTCCTAGGTTGTTTTGGGCAGCTTGTGCACCATTTTTTCAAAGTTGTCGGAATTCATTATCGGCCTGCATACCCCCATAAATCGACAAAAAAATCACTTTTGTCGAGTCGGAATTTCGATTTGAGGCCTCGAGTGCGGAGTTATTGCAGCGGTGCACCATACGTGTGCCACCGTCCTAGGCAGTCTTGGGCAGCTTGTGCACCATTTTTTCAAAGTAGTCGGAATTCATTACCTGCCTTCATACCCCCATAAATCGACAAAAAAATCACTTTTGTCGAGGCGGAATTTCGATTTGAGGCCTCGGGTTCTGAGTTGTTGCAGCGGTGCACCATACGTGTGCCACCGTCCTAGGTTGTTTTGGGCAGCTTGTGCACCATTTTTCAAAGTTGTCGGAATTCATTACCGGCCTGCATACCCCCATAAATCGACAAAAAAATCACTTTTGTCGAGTCGGAATTTCGATTTGAGGCCTCGAGTGCGGAGTTATTGCAGCGGTGCACCATACGTGTGCCACCGTCCGAGGTTGTTTTGGGCAGCTTGTGCACCTTTTTTTCAAAGTTGTCGGAATTCATTACCTGCCTGCATACCCCAATAAATCGACAAAAAAAATCACTTTTGTCGAGTCGGAATTTCGATTTGAGGCCTCGGGTGCGGAGTTGTTGCAGCGGTGCACCATACGTGTGCCACCGTCCTAGGTTGTTTTGGGCAGCTTGTGCACCATTTTTTCAAAGTTGTCGGAACTCATTACCTGCCTGCATACCCCAATAAATCGACAAAAAAAATCACTTTTGTCGAGTTGGAATTTCGATTTGAGGCCTCGGGTGCGGAGTTGTTGCAGCGGTGCACCATACGTGTGCCAGCGTCCTAGGTTGTTTTGGGCAGCTTGTGCACCATTTTTTCAAAGTTGTTGGATTCATTACCAGCCTACATACCCCAAAAATCGACGAAAAAAACACTTTTGTCGAGTCGGAATTTCGATTTGAGGCCTCGGGTGCGGAGTTGCTGAAGCGGTGCACCATGCTTGTGCCACCGTCCTAGGCTGTCTAGAGCAGCTTGTGCACCATTTTTTCAAAGTAGTTGGAATTCATTACCTGCCTTCATACCCCCATAAATCGACAAAAAACTCACTTTTGTCGAGGCAGAATTTCGATTTGAGGCCTCGGGTGCGGAGTTGTTGCAGCGGTGCACCATACGTGTGCCACCGTCCTAGGTTGTTTTGGGCAGCTTGTGCACTATTTTTTCAAAGTTGTCGGAATTCATTACCTGCCTGCATACCCCCATAAATCGACAAAAAAATCACTTTTGTCGAGTCGGAATTTCGATTTGAGGCCTCGGGTGCTGAGTTGTTGCAGCGGTGCACCATACGTGTGCCACCGTCCTAGGCTGTCTTGGGCAGCTTGTGCACTATTTTTTCAAAGTTGTCGGAATTCATTACCTGCCTGCATACCCCCATAAATCGACAAAAAAATCACTTTTGTCGAGGCGGAATTTTGATTTGAGGCCTCGGGTGCGCAGTTGTTGCAGCGGTGCACCATACGTGTGCCAGCGTCCTAGGTTGTTTTGGGCAGCTTATGCACCATTTTTTCAAAGTTGTCGAAATTCATTACCGGCCTGCATACCCCCCAAAAATCGACAAAAAATCACTTTTGTCGAGTCGGAATTTCGATTTGAGGCCTCGGGTGCGGAGTTGTTGAAGCGGTGCACCATACGTGTGCTACCGTCCTAGGCTGTCTTGGGCAGCTTGTGCACCATTTTTTCAAAGTAGGCGGAATTCATTACCTGCCTTCATACCCCCATAAATCGACAAAAAAATCACTTTTGTCGAGGCGAAATTTCGATTTGAGGCCTCGGGTGCGGAGTTGTTGCAGCGGTGCACCATACGTGTGTCAGCGTCCTAGGTTGTTTTGGGCAGCTTGTGCACCATTTTTTCAAAGTTGTCGGAATTCATTACTGGCCTGCATACCCCCCAAAAATCGACAAAAAAATCACTTTTGTCTAGTCGGAATTTCGATTTGAGGCCTCGGGTGCGTAGTTGTTGCAGCGGTGCACCATACGTGTGCCACCGTCCGAGGTTGTTTTGGGCAGCTTGTGCACCTTTTTTTCAAAGTTGTCGGAATTCATTACCTGCCTGCATACCCCAATAAATCGAAAAAAAAAGCACTTTTGTCGAGTCAGAATTTCAATTTGAGGCCTCGGGTGCGGAGTGGTTGCAGCGGTGCACCATACGTGTGACACCGTCCTAGGTTGTTTTGGGCAGCTTGTGCACCATTTTTTCAAAATTGTCGGAATTCATTACCTGCCTGCATACCCCAATAAATCTACAAAAAAATCACTTTTGTTGAGGCGGAATTTCTATTTGAGGCCTCGGGTGGGGAGTTGTTGCAGCGGTGCACCATACGTGTGCCAGCGTCCTAGGTTGTTTTGGGCAGCTTGTGCACCATTTTTTCAAAGTTGTCGGAATTCATTATCGGCCTGCATACCCCCATAAATCGACAAAAAAATCACTTTTGTCGAGTCGGAATTTCGATTTGAGGCCTCGAGTGCGGAGTTATTGCAGCGGTGCACCATACGTGTGCCACCGTCCTAGGCAGTCTTGGGCAGCTTGTGCACCATATTTTCAAAGTAGTCGGAATTCATTACCTGCCTTCATACCCCCATAAATCGACAAAAAAATCACTTTTGTCGAGGCGGAATTTCGATTTGAGGCCTCGGGTGCGGAGTGGTTGCAGCGGTGCACCATACGTGTGCCACCGTCCTAGGTTGTTTTGGGCAGCTTGTGCACCATTTTTTCAAAGTTGTCGGAATTCATTACAGGCCTGCATACCCCCATAAATCGACAAAAAAATCACTTTTGTCGAGTCGGAATTTCGATTTGAGGCCTCGAGTGCGGAGTTATTGCAGCGGTGCACCATACGTGTGCCACCGTCCGAGGTTGTTTTGGGCAGCTTGTGCACCTTTTTTTCAAAGTTGTCGGAATTCATTACCTGCCTGCATACCCCCATAAATCGTCAAAAAAATCACTTTTGTCAAGGCGGAATTTCGATTCGAGGCCTCGGGTGCGGAGTTGTTGCAGCGGTGCACCATACGTGTGCCACCGTCCTAGGTTGTTTTGGGCAGCTTGTGCACCATTTTTTCAAAGTTGTCGGAATTCATTACTTGCCTGCATACCCCCATAAATCGAAAAAAAAATCACTTTTGTCGAGGTGGAATTTCGATTTGAGGCCTCGGGTGCGGAGTTGTTGCAGCGGTGCACCATACGTGTGCTAGCGTCCTAGGCTGTTTTGGGCAGCTTGTGCACCATTTTTTCAAAGTTGTCGGAATTCATTACCTGCCTGCATACCCCATTAAATCGACAAAAAAAATCACTTTTGTCGAGTCGGAATTTCGATTTGAGGCCTCGAGTGCGGAGTTGTTGCAGCGGTGCACCATACGTGTGCCACCGTCCTAGGTTGTTTTGGGCAGCTTGTGCACCATTTTTTCAAAGTTGTCGGAATTCATTACCTGCCTGCATACCCCAATAAATCGACAAAAAAAATCACTTTTGTCGAGGCGGAATTTCGATTTGAGGCCTCGGGTGCGGAGTTGTTGCAGCGGTGCACCATACGTGTGCCAGCGTCCTAGGTTGTTTTGGGCAGCTTGTGCACTTTTTTTTCAGAGTTGTCGGAATTCATTACCAGCCTGCATACCCCAAAAATCGACAAAAAATTCACTTTTGTCGGGTCGGAATTTCGATTTGAGGCCTCGGGTGTGGAGTTGTTGAAGCGGTGCACCATACTTGTGCCATCGTCCTAGGCTGTCTAGGGCAGCTTGTGCACCATTTTTTCAAAGTAGTTGGAATTCATTACCTGCCTGCATACCCCCCAAAAATCGACAAAAAAATCACTTTTGTCGAGTTGGAATTTCGATTTGAGGCCTCGGGTGCGGAGTTGTTGCAGCGGTGCACCATACGTGTGCCAGCGTCCTAGGTTGTTTTGAGCAGCTTGTGCACCATTTTTTCAAAGTTGTCGGAATACATTACCAGCCTGCATACCCCAAAAATCGACAAAAAAATCACTTTTGTCGAGTCGGAATTTCGATTTGAGGCCTCGGGTGCGGAGTTGTTGAAGCGGTGCACCATACGTGTGCCACCGTCCTAGGCTGTCTTGGGCAGCTTGTGCACCATTTTTTCAAAGTAGTCGGAATTCCTTACCTGCCTTCATACCACCATAAATCGACAAAAAAATCACTTTTGTCGAGGTGGAATTTCGATTTGAGGCCTCGGGTGCGGAGTTGTTGCAGCGGTGCACCATACGTGTGCCACAGTCCGAGTTTGTTTTGGGCAGCTTGTGCACCTTTTTTTCAAAGTAGTCGGAATTCATTACCTGCCTTCATACCCCCATAAATCGACAAAAAAATAACTTTTGTCGAGGCGGAATTTCGATTTGAGGCCTTGGGTGCGGAGTTGTTGCAGCGGTGCACCATACGTGTGTCAGCGTCCTAGGCTGTCTAGAGCAGCTTGTGCAACATTTTTTCAAAGTTGTCGGAATTCATTACCTGCCTGCATACCCCCATAAATCGACAAAAAAATCACTTTTGTCGATTCGGAATTTCGATTTGAGGCCTCGGGTGCGGAGTTGCTGAAGCGGTGCACCATGCTTGTGCCACCGTCCAAGGCTGTCTAGAGCAGCTTGTGCACCATTTTTTCAAAGTAGTTGGAATTCATTACCTGCCTTCATACCCCCATAAATCGACAAAAAACTCACTTTTGTCGAGGCAGAATTTCGATTTGAGGCCTCGGGTGCGGAGTTGTTGCAGCGGTGCACCATACGTGTGCCACCGTCCTAGGTTGTTTTGGGCAGCTTGTGCACCATTTTTTCAAAGTTGTCGGAATTCATTACCGGCCTGCATACCCCCCAAAAATCGACAAAAAAATCACTTTTGTCGAGTCGGAATTTCGATTTGAGGCCTCGGGTGCGGAGTTGTTGCAACGGTGCACCATACGTGTGCCACCGTCCTAGGTTGTTTTGGGCAGCTTGTGCACCATTTTTTCAAAGTTGTCGGAATTCATTACCTGCCTGCATACCCCCATAAATCGACAAAAAATCACTTTTGTCGAGGCGGAATTTCGATTTGAGGCCTCGGGTGCGGAGTTGTTGCAGCGGTGCACCATACGTGTGCCAGCGTCCTAGGTTGTTTTGGGCAGCTTGTGCACCATTTTTTCAATGTTGTCAGAATTAATTATCGGCCTGCATACCCCCCAAAAATCGACAAAAATGGTGCACAAGCTTCCCAGGTAATAAATCGATAAATCCTAGGTTGTTCGACAAAAAAATCACTTTTGTCGAGGCGGAATTTCGATTTGAGGCCTCGGGTGCGCAGTTGTTGCAACGGTGCACCATACGTGTGCCAGCGTCCTAGGTTGTTTTGGGCAGCTTGTGCACCATTTTTTCAAAGTAGTCGGAATTCATTACCTGCCTGCATACCCCCATAAATCGACAAAAAAATCACTTTTGTCGAGGCGGAATTTCGAATTGAGGCCTCGGGTGCGGAGTTGTTGCAGCGGTGCACCATACGTGTGCCAGCGTCCTAGGTTGTTTTGGGCAGCTTGTGCACCATTTTTTCAAAGTTGTCGGAATTCATTACCTGCCTGCATACCCCAATAAATCGACAAAAAAATTCACTTTTGTCGAGTCGGAATTTCGATTTGAGGCCTCGGGTGCAGAGTTGTTGCAGCGGTGCACCATACGTGTGCCACCGTCCTAGGTTGTTTTGGGCAGCTTGTACACCATTTTTTCAAAGTTGTCGGAATTCATTACCGGCCTGCATACCCCCAAAAATCGACAAAAAAATCACTTTTGTCGATTCAGAATTTCGATTTGAGGCCTCGGGTGCGGAGTTGTTGCAGCGGTGCACCATACGTGTGCCACCGTCCTAGGTTGTTTTGGGCAACTTGTGCACTATTTTTTCAAAGTTGTCGGAATTCATTACCTGCCTGCATACCCCCATAAATCGACAAAAAAATCACTTTTGTCGAGGCGGAATTTCGATTTGAGGCCTCGGGTGCGCAGTTGTTGCAGCGGTGCACCATACGTGCGCCAGCGTCCTAGGTTGTTTTGGGTAGCTTATGCACCATTTTTTCAAAGTTGTCGGAATTCATTACCGGCCTGCATACTCCCCAAAAATCGACAAAAAAACACTTTTGTCGAGTCGGAATTTCGATTTGAGGCCTCGGGTGCGGAGTTGTTGAAGCGGTGCACCATACGTGTGCCACCGTCCTAGGCTGTCTTGGGCAGCTTGTGCACCATTTTTTCAAAGTAGTCGGAATTCATTACCTGCCTTCATACCCCCATAAATCGACAAAAAAATAACTTTTGTCGAGGCGGAATTTCGATTTGAGGCCTTGGGTGCGGAGTTGTTGCAGCGGTGCACCATACGTGTGTCAGCGTCCTAGGCTGTCTAGAGCAGCTTGTGCACCATTTTTTCAAAGTAGTTGGAATTCATTACCTGCCTTCATACCCCCATAAATCGACAAAAAACTCACTTTTGTCGAGGCGGAATTTCGATTTGAGGCCTCGGGTGCGGAGTTGTTGCAGCGGTGCACCATACGTGTGCCACCGTCCTAGGTTGTTTTGGGCAGCTTGTGCACCATTTTTTCAAAGTTGTCGGAACTCATTACCTGCCTGCATACCCCAATAAATCGACAAAAAAAATCACTTTTGTCGAGTCGGAATTTCGATTTGAGGCCTCGGGTGCGGAGTTGTTGCAGCGGTGCACCATACGTGTGCCACCGTCCTAGGCTGTCTTGGGCAGCTTGTGCACTATTTTTTCAAAGTTGTCGGAATTCATTACCTGCCTGCATACCCCCATAAATTGACAAAAAAATCACTTTTGTCGAGGCGGAATTTCGATTTGAGGCCTCGGGTGCGCAGTTGTTGCAGCGGTGCACCATACGTGTGCCAGCGTCCTAGGTTGTTTTGGGCAGCTTATGCACCATTTTTTCAAAGTTGTCGGAATTCATTACCGGCCTGCATACCCCCCAAAAATCGACAAAAAATCACTTTTGTCGAGTCGGAATTTCGATTTGAGGCCTCGGGTGCGGATTTGTTGAAGCGGTGCACCATACGTGTGCTACCGTCCTAGGCTGTCTTGGGCAGCTTGTGCACCATTTTTTCAAAGTAGTCGGAATTCATTACCTGCCTTCATACCCCAATAAATCGACAAAAAAATCACTTTTGTCGAGGCGGAATTTCGATTTGAGGCCTCGGGTGCGGAGTTGTTGCAGCGGTGCACCATACGTGTGTCAGCGTCCTAGGTTGTTTTGGGCAGCTTGTGCACCATTTTTTCAAAGTTGTCGGAATTCATTACTGGCCTGCATACCCCCCAAAAATCGACAAAAAAATCACTTTTGTCGAGTCGGAATTTCGATTTGAGGCCTCGGGTGCGGAGTTGTTGCAGCGGTGCACCATACGTGTGCCAGCGTCCTAGGTTGTTTTGGGCAGCTTGTGCACCATTTTTTCAAAGTTGTCGGAATTCATTACCTGCCTGCATACCCCAATAAATCGACAAAAAAAGCACTTTTGTCGAGTCAGAATTTCAATTTGAGGCCTCGGGTGCGGAGTGGTTGCAGCGGTGCACCATACGTGTGACACCGTCCTAAGTTGTTTTGGGCAGCTTGTGCACCATTTTTTCAAAGTTGTCGGAATTCATTACCTGCCTGCATACCCCAATAAATCGACAAAAAAATCACTTTTGTTGAGGCGGAATTTCTATTTGAGGTCTCGGGGGGGAGTTGTTGCAGCGGTGCACCATACGTGTGCCAGCGTCCTAGGTTGTTTTGGGCAGCTTGTGCACCATTTTTTCAAAGTTGTCGGAATTCATTATCGGCCTGCATACCCCCATAAATCGACAAAAAAATCACTTTTGTCGAGTCGGAATTTCGATTTGAGGCCTCGAGTGCGGAGTTATTGCAGCGGTGCACCATACGTGTGCCACCGTCCTAGGCAGTCTTGGGCAGCTTGTGCACCATTTTTTCAAAGTAGTCGGAATTCATTACCTGCCTTCATACCCCCATAAATCGACAAAAAAATCACTTTTGTCGAGGCGGAATTTCGATTTGAGGCCTCGGGTGCGGAGTGGTTGCAGCGGTGCACCATACGTGTGCCACCGTCCTAGGTTGTTTTGGGCAGCTTGTGCACCATTTTTTCAAAGTTGTCGGAATTCATTACTGGCCTGCATACCCCCATAAATCGACAAAAAAATCACTTTTGTCGAGTCGGAATTTCGATTTGAGGCCTCGAGTGCGGAGTTATTGCAGCGGTGCACCATACGTGTGCCACCGTCCGAGGTTGTTTTGGGCAGCTTGTGCACCTTTTTTTCAAAGTTGTCGGAATTCATTACCTGCCTGCATACCCCAATAAATCGACAAAAAAAATCACTTTTGTCGAGTCGGAATTTCGATTTGAGGCCTCGGGTGCGGAGTTGTTGCAGCGGTGCACCATACGTGTGCCACCGTCCTAGGTTGTTTTGGGCAGCTTGTGCACCATTTTTTCAAAGTTGTCGGAACTCATTACCTGCCTGCATACCCCAATAAATCGACAAAAAAAATCACTTTTGTCGAGTCGGAATTTCGATTTGAGGCCTCGGGTGCGGAGTTGCTGAAGCGGTGCACCATACTTGTGCCACCGTCCTAGGCTGTCTAGAGCAGCTTGTGCACCATTTTTTCAAAGTAGTTGGAATTCATTACCTGCCTTCATACCCCCATAAATCGACAAAAAACTCACTTTTGTCGAGGCAGAATTTCGATTTGAGGCCTCGGGTGCGGAGTTGTTGCAGCGGTGCACCATACGTGTGCCACCGTCCTAGGTTGTTTTGGGCAGCTTGTGCACCATTTTTTCAAAGTTGTCGAAACTCATTACCTGCCTGCATACCCCAATAAATCGACAAAAAAAATCACTTTTGTCGAGTCGGAATTTCGATTTGAGGCCTCGGGTGCGGAGTTGTTGCAGCGGTGCACCATACGTGTGCCACCGTCCTAGGCTGTCTTGGGCAGCTTGTGCACTATTTTTTCAAAGTTGTCGGAATTCATTACCTGCCTGCATACCCCCATAAATCGACAAAAAAATCACTTTTGTCGAGGCGGAATTTCAATTTGAGGCCTCTGGTGCGGAGTTGCTGAAGCGGTGCACCATACTTGTGCCACCGTCCTAGGCTGTCTAGAGCAGCTTGTGCACCATTTTTTCAAAGTAGTTGGAATTCATTACCTGCCTTCATACCCCCATAAATTGACAAAAAACTCACTTTTGTCGAGGCAGAATTTCGATTTGAGGCCTCGGGTGCGGAGTTGTTGCAGCGGTGCACCATACGTGTGCCACCGTCCTAGGTTGTTTTGGGCAGCTTGTGCACCATTTTTTCAAAGTTGTCGGAACTCATTACCTGCCTGCATACCCCAATAAATCGACAAAAAAAATCACTTTTGTCGAGTCGGAATTTCGATTTGAGGCCTCGGGTGCGGAGTTGTTGCAGCGGTGCACCATACGTGTGCCACCGTCCTAGGCTGTCTTGGGCAGCTTGTGCACTATTTTTTCAAAGTTGTCGGAATTCATTACCTGCCTGCATACCCCCATAAATCGACAAAAAAATCACTTTTGTCGAGGCGGAATTTCGATTTGAGGCCTCGGGTGCGCAGTTGTTGCAGCGGTGCACCATACGTGTGCCAGCGTCCTAGGTTGTTTTGGGCAGCTTATGCACCATTTTTTCAAAGTTGTCGGAATTCATTACCGGCCTGCATACCCCCCAAAAATCGACAAAAAATCACTTTTGTCGAGTCGGAATTTCGATTTGAGGCCTCGGGTGCGGAGTTGTTGAAGCGGTGCACCATACGTGTGCTACCGTCCTAGGCTGTCTTGGGCAGCTTGTGCACCATTTTTTCAAAGTAGTCGGAATTCATTACCTGCCTTCATACCCCCATAAATCGATAAAAAAATCACTTTTGTCGAGGCGGAATTTCGATTTGAGGCCTCGGGTGCGGAGTTGTTGCAGCGGTGCACCATACGTGTGTCAGCGTCCTAGGTTGTTTTGGGCAGCTTGTGCACCATTTTTTCAAAGTTGTCGGAATTCATTACTGGCCTGCATACCCCCCAAAAATCGACAAAAAAATCACTTTTGTCGAGTCGGAATTTTGATTTGAGGCCTCGAGTGCGGAGTTATTGCAGCGGTGCACCATACGTGTGCCACCGTCCTAGGCAGTCTTGGGCAGCTTGTGCACCATTTTTTCAAAGTAGTCGGAATTCATTACCTACCTTCATACCCCCATAAATCGACAAAAAAATCACTTTTGTCGAGGCGGAATTTCTATTTGAGGCCTCGGGTGCGGAGTTGTTGCAGCGGTGCACCATACGTGTGCCACCGTCCTAGGTTGTTTTGGGCAGCTTGTGCACCATTTTTTCAAAGTTGTCGGAATTCATTATCGGCCTGCATACCCCCATAAATCGACAAAAAAATCACTTTTGTCGAGTCGGAATTTCGATTTGAGGCCTCGAGTGCGGAGTTATTGCAGCGGTGCACCATACGTGTGCCACCGTCCGAGGTTGTTTTGGGCAGCTTGTGCACCTTTTTTTCAAAGTTGTCGGAATTCATTACCTGCCTGCATACCCCAATAAATCGACAAAAAAAATCACTTTTGTCGAGTCGGAATTTCGATTTGAGGCCTCGGGTGCGGAGTTGTTGCAGCGGTGCACCATACGTGTGCCACCGTCCTAGGTTGTTTTGGGCAGCTTGTGCACCATTTTTTCAAAGTTGTCGGAACTCATTACCTGCCTGCATACCCCAATAAATCGACAAAAAAAATCACTTTTGTCGAGTCGGAATTTCGATTTGAGGCCTCGGGTGCGGAGTTGTTGCAGCGGTGCACCATACGTGTGCCAGCGTCCTAGGTTGTTTTGGGCAGCTTGTGCACCATTTTTTCAAAGTTGTTGGATTCATTACCAGCCTACATACCCCAAAAATCGACGAAAAAAAACACTTTTGTCGAGTCGGAATTTCGATTTGAGGCCTCGGGTGCGGAGTTGCTGAAGCGGTGCACCATACTTGTGCCACCGTCCTAGGCTGTCTAGAGCAGCTTGTGCACCATTTTTTCAAAGTAGTTGGAATTCATTACCTGCCTTCATACCCCCATAAATCGACAAAAAACTCACTTTTGTCGAGGCAGAATTTCGATTTGAGGCCTCGGGTGCGGAGTTGTTGCAGCGGTGCACCATACGTGTGCCACCGTCCTAGGTTGTTTTGGGCAGCTTGTGCACCATTTTTTCAAAGTTGTCGGAACTCATTACCTGCCTGCATACCCCAATAAAACGACAAAAAAAATCACTTTTGTCGAGTCGGAATTTCGATTTGAGGCCTCGGGTGCGGAGTTGTTGCAGCGGTGCACCATACGTGTGCCAGCGTCCTAGGTTGTTTTGGGCAGCTTGTGCACCATTTTTTCAAAGTTGTCGGAATTCGTTACCGGCCTGCATACCCCCCAAAAATCGACAAAAAAATCACTTTTGTCGAGTCGGAATTTCGATTTGAGGCCTCGGGTGCGGAGTTGTTGCAGCGATGCACCATACGTGTGCCACCGTCCTAGGTTGTTTTGGGCAGCTTGTGCACCATTTTTTCAAAGTTGTCGGAACTCATTACCTGCCTGCATACCCCAATAAGTCGACAAAAAATATCACTTTTGTCGAGTCGGAATTTCGATTTGAGGCCTCGGGTGCGGAGTTGTTGCAGCGGTGCACCATACGTGTGCCACCGTCCTAGGCTGTCTTGGGCAGCTTGTGCACTATTTTTTCAAAGTTGTCGGAATTCATTACCTGTCTGCATACCCCCATAAATCGACAAAAAAATCACTTTTGTCGAGGCGGAATTTCGATTTGAGGCCTCGGGTGCGCAGTTGTTGCAGCGGTGCACCATATGTGTGCCAGCGTCCTAGGTTGTTTTGGGCAGCTTATGCACCATTTTTTCAAAGTTGTCGGAATTCATTACCGGCCTGCATACCCCCCAAAAATCGACAAAAAATCACTTTTGTCGAGTCGGAATTTCGATTTAAGGCCTCGGGTGCGGAGTTGTTGAAGCGGTGCACCATACGTGTGCTACCGTCCTAGGCTGTCTTGGGCAGCTTGTGCACCATTTTTTCAAAGTAGTCGGAATTCATTACCTGCCTTCATACCCCCATAAATCGATAAAAAAATCACTTTTGTCGAGGCGGAATTTCGATTTGAGGCCTCGGGTGCGGAGTTGTTGCAGCGGTGCACCATACGTGTGTCAGCGTCCTAGGTTGTTTTGGGCAGCTTGTGCACCATTTTTTCAAAGTTGTCGGAATTCATTACTGGCCTGCATTCCCCCCAAAAATCGACAAAAAAATCACTTTTGTCGAGTCGGAATTTCGATTTGAGGCCTCGAGTGCGGAGTTATTGCAGCGGTGCACCATACGTGTGCCACCGTCCTAGGCAGTCTTGGGCAGCTTGTGCACCATTTTTTCAAAGTAGTCGGAATTCATTACCTACCTTCATACCCCCATAAATCGACAAAAAAATCACTTTTGTCGAGGCGGAATTTCTATTTGAGGCCTCGGGTGCGGAGTTGTTGCAGCGGTGCACCATACGTGTGCCACCGTCCTAGGTTGTTTTGGGCAGCTTGTGCACCATTTTTTCAAAGTTGTCGGAATTCATTATCGGCCTGCATACCCCCATAAATCGACAAAAAAATCACTTTTGTCGAGTCGGAATTTCGATTTGAGGCCTCGAGTGCGGAGTTATTGCAGCGGTGCACCATACGTGTGCCACCGTCCGAGGTTGTTTTGGGCAGCTTGTGCACCTTTTTTTCAAAGTTGTCGGAATTCATTACCTGCCTGCATACCCCAATAAATCGACAAAAAAAATCACTTTTGTCGAGTCGGAATTTCGATTTGAGGCCTCGGGTGCGGAGTTGTTGCAGCGGTGCACCATACGTGTGCCACCGTCCTAGGTTGTTTTGGGCAGCTTGTACACCATTTTTTCAAAGTTGTCGGAACTCATTACCTGCCTGCATACCCCAATAAATCGATAAAAAAAATCACTTTTGTCGAGTCGGAATTTCAATTTGAGGCCTCGGGTGCGGAGTTGTTGCAGCGGTGCACCATACGTGTGCCAGCGTCCTAGGTTGTTTTGGGCAGCTTGTGCACCATTTTTTCAAAGTTGTTGGATTCATTACCAGCCTACATACCCCAAAAATCGACGAAAAAAACACTTTTGTCGAGTCGGAATTTCGATTTGAGGCCTCGGGTGCGGAGTTGCTGAAGCGGTGCACCATACTTGTGCCACCGTCCTAGGCTGTCTAGAGCAGCTTGTGCACCATTTTTTCAAAGTAGTTGGAATTCATTACCTGCCTTCATACCCCCATAAATCGACAAAAAACTCACTTTTGTCGAGGCAGAATTTCGATTTGAGGCCTCGGGTGCGGAGTTGTTGCAGCGGTGCACCATACGTGTGCCACCGTCCTAGGTTGTTTTGGGCAGCTTGTGCACCATTTTTTCAAAGTTGTCGGAACTCATTACCTGCCTGCATACCCCAATAAATCGACAAAAAAAATCACTTTTGTCGAGTCGGAATTTCGATTTGAGGCCTCGTGTGCGGAGTTGTTGCAGCGGTGCACCATACGTGTGCCACCGTCCTAGGCTGTTTTGGGCAGCTTGTGCACTATTTTTTCAAAGTTTTCGGAATTCATTACCTGCCTGCATACCCCCATAAATCGACAAAAAAATCACTTTTGTCGAGGCGGAATTTCGATTTGAGGCCTCGGGTGCGCAGTTGTTGCAGCGGTGCATCATACGTGTGCCAGCGTCCTAGGTTGTTTTGGGCAGCTTATGCACCATTTTTTCAAAGTTGTCGGAATTCATTACCGGCTTGCATACCCCCCAAAAATTGACAAAAAAACACTTTTGTCGCGTCGGAATTTCGATTTGAGGCCTCGGGTGCGGAGTTGTTGAAGCGGTGCACCATACGTGTGCCACCGTCCTAGGCTGTCTTGGGCAGCTTGTGCACCATTTTTTCAAAGTAGTTGGAATTCATTACCTGCCTTCATACCCCCTAAATCGACAAAAAACTCACTTTTGTCGAGTTGGAATTTCGATTTGAGGCCTCGGGTGCGGAGTTGTTGCAGCGGTGCACCATACGTGTGCCACCGTCCTAGGTTGTTTTGGGCAGCTTGTGCACCATTTTTTCAAAGTTGTCGGAACTGATTACCTGCCTGCATACCCAAATAAATCGACAAAAAAAATCACTTTTTTCGAGTCGGAATTTCGATTTGAGGCCTCGGGTGCGGAGTTGTTGCAGCGGTGCACCATACGTGTGCCACCGTCCTAGGTTGTTTTGGGCAGCTTGTGCACCATTTTTTCAAAGTTGTCGGAATTCATTACCTGCCTGCATACCCCCATAAATCGACAAAAAAATCACTTTTGTTGAGGCGGAATTTCGATTTGAGGCCTCGGGTGGGGAGTTGTTGCAGCGGTGCACCATACGTGTGCCAGCGTCCTAGGTTGTTTTGGGCAGCTTGTGCACCATTTTTTCAAAGTTGTCGGAATTCATTATCGGCCTGCATACCCCCAAAAATCGACAAAAAAATCACTTTTGTCGAGTCGGAATTTCGATTTGAGGCCTCGGGTGCGGAGTTGTTGAAGCGGTGCACCATACGTGTGCCACCGTCCTAGGTTGTCTTGGGCAGCTTGTGCACCATTTTTTCAAAGTAGTCGGAATTCATTACCTGCCTTCATACCCCCATAAATCGACAAAAAAAATCACTTTTGTCGAGGAGGAATTTCGATTTGAGGCCTCGGGTGCGGAGTTGTTGCAGCGGTGCACCATACGTGTGCCACCGTCCTAGGTTGTTTTGGGCAGCTTGTGCACCATTTTTTCAAAGTTGTTGGATTCATTACCAGCCTACATACCCCAAAAATCGACGAAAAAAACACTTTTGTCGAGTCGGAATTTCGATTTGAGGCCTCGGGTGCGGAGTTGCTGAAGCGGTGCACCATACTTGTGCCACCGTCCTAGGCTGTCTAGAGCAGCTTGTGCACCATTTTTTCAAAGTAGTTGGAATTCATTACCTGCCTTCATACCCCCATAAATCGACAAAAAACTCACTTTTGTCGAGGCAGAATTTCGATTTGAGGCCTCGGGTGCGGAGTTGTTGCAGCGGTGCACCATACGTGTGCCACCGTCCTAGGTTGTTTTGGGCAGCTTGTGCACCATTTTTTCAAAGTTGTCGGAACTCATTACCTGCCTGCATACCCCAATAAATCGATAAAAAAAATCACTTTTGTCGAGTCGGAATTTCGATTTGAGGCCTCGTGTGCGGAGTTGTTGCAGCGGTGCACCATACGTGTGCCACCGTCCTAGGCTGTCTTGGGCAGCTTGTGCACTATTTTTTCAAAGTAGTCGGAATTCATTACCTGCCTTCATACCCCCATAAATCGACAAAAAAATCACTTTTGTTGAGGCGGAATTTCGATTTGAGGCCTCGAATGGGAGTTGTTGCAGCGGTGCACCATACGTGTGCCAGCGTCCTAGGTTGTTTTGGGCAGCTTGTGCACCATTTTTTCAAAGTTGTCGGAATTCATTATCGGCCTGGATACCCCCAAAAATCGACAAAAAAATCACTTTTGTCGAGTCGGAATTTCGATTTGAGGCCTCGGGTGCGGAGTTGTTGAAGCGGTGCACCATACGTGTGCCACCGTCCTAGGTTGTCTTGGGCAGCTTGTGCACCATTTTTTCAAAGTAGTCGGAATTCTTTACCTGCCTTCATACCCCCATAAATCGACAAAAAAATCACTTTTGTCGAGGAGGAATTTCGATTTGAGGCCTCGGGTGCGGAGTTGTTGCAGCGGTGCACCATACGTGTGCCACCGTCCTAGGTTGTTTTGGGCAGCTTGTGCACCATTTTTTCAAAGTTGTCGGAATTCATTACCGGCCTGCATATCCCCATAAATCGACAAAAAAATCACTTTTGTCGAGTCGGAATTTCGATTTGAGGCCTCGGGTGCGGAGTTATTGCCGCGGTGCACCATACGTGTGCCACCGTCCGAGGTTGTTTTGGGCAGCTTGTGCACCTTTTTTTCAAAGTTGTCGGAATTCATTACCTGCCTGCATACCCCAATAAATCGACAAAAAAAATCACTTTTGTCGAGTCGGCATTTCGATTTGAGGCCTCGGGTGCGGAGTTGTTGCAGCGGTGCACCATACGTGTGCCACCGTCCTAGGTTGTTTTGGGCAGTTTGTGCACCATTTTTTTAAAGTTGTCGGAATTCATTACCTGCCTGCATACCCCCATAAATCGACAAAAAAAATCACTTTTGTTGAGGCGGAATTTCGATTTGAGGCCTCGGGTGCGGAGTTGTTGCAGCGGTGCACCATACGTGTGCCACCGTCCTAGGTTGTTTTGGGCAGCTTGTGCACCATTTTTTCAAAGTTGTTGGATTCATTACCAACCTACATACCCCAAAACTCGACGAAAAAAACACTTTTGTCGAGTCGGAATTTCGATTTGAGGCCTCGGGTGCGGAGTTGCTGAAGCGGTGCACCATACTTGTGCCACCGTCCTAGGCTGTCTAGAGCAGCTTGTGCACCATTTTTTCAAAGTAGTTGGAATTCATTACCTGCCTTCATACCCCCATAAATCGACAAAAAACTCACTTTTGTCGAGGCAGAATTTCGATTTGAGGCCTCGGGTGCGGAGTTGTTGCAGCGGTGCACCATACGTGTGCCACCGTCCTAGGTTGTTTTGGGCAGCTTGTGCACCATTTTTTCAAAGTTGTCGGAACTCATTACCTGCCTGAATACCCCAATAAATCGATAAAAAAAATCACTTTTGTCGAGTCGGAATTTCGATTTGAGGCCTCGTGTGCGGAGTTGTTGCAGCGGTGCACCATACGTGTGCCACCGTCCTAGGCTGTCTTGGGCAGCTTGTGCACTATTTTTTCAAAGTTGTCGGAAGTCATTACCTGCCTGCATACCCCCATAAATCGACAAAAAAATCACTTTTGTCGAGGCGGAATTTCGATTTGAGGCCTCGGTTGCGCAGTTGTTGCAGCGGTGCATCATACGTGTGCCAGCGTCCTAGGTTGTTTTTGGCAGCTTATGCACCATTTTTTCAAAGTTGTCGGAATTCATTACCGGCTTGCATACCCCCCAAAAATCGACAAAAAAACACTTTTGTCGCGTCGGAATTTCGATTTGAGGCCTCGGGTGCGGAGTTGTTGAAGCGGTGCACCATACGTGTGCCACCGTCCTAGGCTGTCTTGGGCAGCTTGTGCACCATTTTTTCAAAGTAGTTGGAATTCATTACCTGCCTTCATACCCCCTAAATCGACAAAAAACTCACTTTTGTCGACGCGGAATTTCGATTTGAGGCCTCGGGTGCGGAGTTGTTGCAGCGGTGCACCATACGTGTGCCACCGTCCTAGGTTGTTTTGGGCAGCTTGTGCACCATTTTTTCAAAGTTGTCGGAACTCATTACCTGCCTGCATACCCCAATAAATCGATAAAAAAAATCACTTTTGTCGAGTCGGAATTTCGATTTGAGGCCTCGTGTGCGGAGTTGTTGCAGCGGTGCACCATACGTGTGCCACCGTCCTAGGCTGTCTTGGGCAGCTTGTGCACTATTTTTTCAAAGTTGTCGGAAGTCATTACCTGCCTGCATACCCCCATAAATCGACAAAAAAATCACTTTTGTCGAGGCGGAATTTCGATTTGAGGCCTCGGTTGCGCAGTTGTTGCAGCGGTGCATCATACGTGTGCCAGCGTCCTAGGTTGTTTTGGGCAGCTTATGCACCATTTTTTCAAAGTTGTCGGAATTCATTACCGGCTTGCATACCCCCCAAAAATCGACAAAAAAACACTTTTGTCGCGTCGGAATTTCGATTTGAGGCCTCGGGTGCGGAGTTGTTGAAGCGGTGCACCATACGTGTGCCACCGTCCTAGGCTGTCTTGGCAGCTTGTGCACCATTTTTTCAAAGTAGTTGGAATTCATTACCTGCCTTCATACCCCCTAAATCGACAAAAAACTCACTTTTGTCGACGCGGAATTTCGATTTGAGGCCTCGGGTGCGGAGTTGTTGCAGCGGTGCACCATACGTGTGCCACCGTCCTAGGTTGTTTTGGGCAGCTTGTGCACCATTTTTTCAAAGTTGTCGGAACTGATTACCTGCCTGCATACCCAAATAAATCGACAAAAAAAATCACTTTTGTCGAGTCAGAATTTCGATTTGAGGCCTCGGGTGCGGAGTTGTTGCAGCGGTGCACCATACGTGTGCCACCGTCCTAGGTTGATTTGGGCAGCTTGTGCACCATTTTTTCAAAGTTGTCGGAATTCATTACCTGCCTGCATACCCCCATAAATCGACAAAAAAATCACTTTTGTTGAGGCGGAATTTCGATTTGAGGCCTCGGATGGGAGTTGTTGCAGCGGTGCACCATACGTGTGCCAGCGTCCTAGGTTGTTTTGGGCAGCTTGTGCACCATTTTTTCAAAGTTGTCGGAATTCATTATCGGCCTGCATACCCCCAAAAATCGACAAAAAAATCACTTTTGTTGAGTCGGAATTTCGATTTGAGGCCTCGGGTGCGGAGTTGTTGAAGCGGTGCACCATACGTGTGCCACCGTCCTAGGTTGTCTTGGGCAGCTTGTGCACCATTTTTTCAAAGTAGTCGGAATTCATTACCTGCCTCCATACCCCCATAAATCGACAAAAAAATCACTTTTGTCGAGGAGGAATTTCGATTTGAGGCCTCGGGTGCGGAGTTGTTGCAGCGGTGCACCATACGTGTGCCACCGTCCTAGGTTGTTTTGGGCAGCTTGTGCACCATTTTTTCAAAGTTGTCGGAATTCATTACCGGCCTGCATACCCCCATAAATCGACAAAAAAATCACTTTTGTCGAGTCGGAATTTCGATTTGAGGCCTCGGGTGCGGAGTTATTGCCGCGGTGCACCATACGTGTGCCACCGTCCGAGGTTGTTTTGGGCAACTTGTGCACCTTTTTTTCAAAGTTGTCGGAATTCATTACCTGCCTGCATACCCCAATAAATCGACAAAAAAAATCACTTTTGTCGAGTCGGCATTTCGATTTGAGGCCTCGGGTGCGGAGTTGTTGCAGCGGTGCACCATACGTGTGCCACCGTCCTAGGTTGTTTTGGGCAGTTTGTGCACCATTTTTTCAAAGTTGTCGGAATTCATTACCTGCCTGCATACCCCCATAAATCGACAAAAAAAATCACTTTTGTCGAGGCGGAATTTCGATTTGAGGCCTCGGGTGCGGAGTTGTTGCAGCGGTGCACCATACGTGTGCCACCGTCCTAGGTTGTTTTGGGCAGCTTGTGCACCATTTTTTCAAAGTTGTTGGATTCATTACCAACCTACATACCCCAAAAATCGACGAAAAAAACACTTTTGTCGAGTCGGAATTTCGATTTGAGGCCTCGGGTGCGGAGTTGCTGAAGCGGTGCACCATACTTGTGCCACCGTCCTAGGCTGTCTAGAGCAGCTTGTGCACCATTTTTTCAAAGTAGTTGGAATTCATTACCTGCCATCATACCCCCATAAATCGACAAAAAACTCACTTTTGTCGAGGCAGAATTTCGATTTGAGGCCTCGGGTGCGGAGTTGTTGCAGCGGTGCACCATACGTGTGCCACCTTCCTAGGTTGTTTTGGGCAGCTTGTGCACCATTTTTTCAAAGTTGTCGGAACTCATTACCTGCCTGCATACCCCAATAAATCGACAAAAAAAATCACTTTTGTCGAGTCGGAATTTCGATTTGAGGCCTCGTGTGCGGAGTTGTTGCAGCGGTGCACCATACGTGTGCCACCGTCCTAGGCTGTCTTGGGCAGCTTGTGCACTATTTTTTCAAAGTTGTCGGAAGTCATTACCTGCCTGCATACCCCCATAAATCGACAAAAAAATCACTTTTGTCGAGGCGGAATTTCGATTTGAGGCCTCGGGTGCGCAGTTGTTGCAGCGGTGCACCATACGTGTGCCAGCGTCCTAGGTTGTTTTGGGCAGCTTATGCACCATTTTTTCAAAGTTGTCGGAATTCATTACCGGCCTGCATACCCCCCAAAAATCGACAAAAAAACACTTTTGTCGAGTCGGAATTTCGATTTGACGTCTCGGGTGCGGAGTTGTTGAAGCGGTGCACCATACGTGTGCCACCGTCCTAAGCTGTCTTGGGCAGCTTGTGCACCATTTTTTCAAAGTAGTTGGAATTCATTACCTGCCTTCATACCCCCATAAATCGACAAAAAACTCACTTTTGTCGAGGCGGAATTTCGAGAGAGGCCTCGGGTGCGGAGTTGTTGCAGCGGTGCACCATACGTGTGCCACCGTCCTAGGTTGTTTTGGGCAGCTTGTGCACCATTTTTTCAAAGTTGTCGGAACTGATTACCTGCCTGCATACCCCAATAAATCGACAAAAAAAATCACTTTTGTCGAGTCGGAATTTCGATTTGAGGCCTCGGGTGCGGAGTTGTTGCAGCGGTGCACCATACGTGTGCCACCGTCCTAGGTTGTTTTGGGCAGCTTGTGCACCATTTTTTCAAAGTTGTCGGAATTCATTACCTGCCTGCATACCCCCATAAATCGACAAAAAAATCACTTTTGTTGAGGCGGAATTTCGATTTGAGGCCTCGGGTGGGGAGTTGTTGCAGCGGTGCACCATACGTGTGCCAGCGTCCTAGGTTGTTTTGGGCAGCTTGTGCACCATTTTTTCAAAGTTGTCGGAATTCATTATCGGCCTGCATACCCCCAAAAATCGACAAAAAAATCACTTTTGTCGAGTCGGAATTTCGATTTGAGGCCTCGGGTGCGGAGTTGTTGAAGCGGTGCACCATACGTGTGCCACCGTCCTAGGTTGTCTTGGGCAGCTTGTGCACCATTTTTTCAAAGTAGTCGGAATTCATTACCTGCCTTCATACCCCCATAAATCGACAAAAAAATCACTTTTGTCGAGGAGGAATTTCGATTTGAGGCCTCGGGTGCGGAGTTGTTGCAGCGGTGCACCATACGTGTGCCACCGTCCTAGGTTGTTTTGGGCAGCTTGTGCACCATTTTTTCAAAGTTGTCGGAATTCATTACCGGCCTGCATACCCCCATAAATCGACAAAAAAATCACTTTTGTCGAGTCGGAATTTCGATTTGAGGCCTCGGGTGCGGAGTTATTGCCGCGGTGCACCATACGTGTGCCACCGTCCGAGGTTGTTTTGGGCAGCTTGTGCACCTTTTTTTCAAAGTTGTCGGAATTCATTACCTGCCTGCATACCCCAATAAATCGACAAAAAAAATCACTTTTGTCGAGTCGGAATTTCGATTTGAGGCCTCGGGTGCGGAGTTGTTGATGCGGTGCACCATACGTGTGCCACCGTCCTAGGTTGTTTTGGGCAGTTTGTGCACCATTTTTTCAAAGTTGTCGGAATTCATTACCTGCCTGCATACCCCCATAAATCGACAAAAAAAATCACTTTTGTCGAGACGGAATTTCTATTTGAGGCCTCGGGTGCGGAGTTGTTGCAGCGGTGCACCATACGTGTGCCAGCGTCCTAGGTTGTTTTGGGCAGCTTGTGCACCATTTTTTCAAAGTTGTCGGATTCATTACCAGCCTACATACCCCAAAAATCGACGAAAAAATCACTTTTGTCGAGTCGGAATTTCGATTTGAGGCCTCGGGTGCGGAGTTGCTGAAGCGGTGCACCATACTTGTGCCACCGTCCTAGGCTGTCTAGAGCAGCTTGTGCACCATTTTTTCAAAGTAGTTGGAATTCATTACCTGCCTTCATACCCCCATAAATCGACAAAAAACTCACTTTTGTCGAGGCGGAATTTCGATTTGACGTCTCGGGTGCGGAGTTGTTGAAGCGGTGCACCATACGTGTGCCACCGTCCTAAGCTGTCTTGGGCAGCTTGTGCACCATTTTTTCAAAGTAGTTGGAATTCATTACCTGCCTTCATACCCCCATAAATCGACAAAAAACTCACTTTTGTCGAGGCGGAATTTCGAGAGAGGCCTCGGGTGCGGAGTTGTTGCAGCGGTGCACCATACGTGTGCCACCGTCCTAGGTTGTTTTGGGCAGCTTGTGCACCATTTTTTCAAAGTTGTCGGAACTGATTACCTGCCTGCATACCCCAATAAATCGACAAAAAAAATCACTTTTGTCGAGTCGGAATTTCGATTTGAGGCCTCGGGTGCGGAGTTGTTGCAGCGGTGCACCATACGTGTGCCACCGTCCTAGGTTGTTTTGGGCAGCTTGTGCACCATTTTTTCAAAGTTGTCGGAATTCATTACCTGCCTGCATACCCCCATAAATCGACAAAAAAATCACTTTTGTTGAGGCGGAATTTCGATTTGAGGCCTCGGGTGGGGAGTTGTTGCAGCGGTGCACCATACGTGTGCCAGCGTCCTAGGTTGTTTTGGGCAGCTTGTGCACCATTTTTTCAAAGTTGTCGGAATTCATTATCGGCCTGCATACCCCCAAAAATCGACAAAAAAATCACTTTTGTCGAGTCGGAATTTCGATTTGAGGCCTCGGGTGCGGAGTTGTTGAAGCGGTGCACCATACGTGTGCCACCGTCCTAGGTTGTCTTGGGCAGCTTGTGCACCATTTTTTCAAAGTAGTCGGAATTCATTACCTGCCTTCATACCCCCATAAATCGACAAAAAAATCACTTTTGTCGAGGAGGAATTTCGATTTGAGGCCTCGGGTGCGGAGTTGTTGCAGCGGTGCACCATACGTGTGCCACCGTCCTAGGTTGTTTTGGGCAGCTTGTGCACCATTTTTTCAAAGTTGTCGGAATTCATTACCGGCCTGCATACCCCCATAAATCGACAAAAAAATCACTTTTGTCGAGTCGGAATTTCGATTTGAGGCCTCGGGTGCGGAGTTATTGCCGCGGTGCACCATACGTGTGCCACCGTCCGAGGTTGTTTTGGGCAGCTTGTGCACCTTTTTTTCAAAGTTGTCGGAATTCATTACCTGCCTGCATACCCCAATAAATCGACAAAAAAAATCACTTTTGTCGAGTCGGAATTTCGATTTGAGGCCTCGGGTGTGGAGTTGTTGATGCGGTGCACCATACGTGTGCCACCGTCCTAGGTTGTTTTGGGCAGTTTGTGCACCATTTTTTCAAAGTTGTCGGAATTCATTACCTGCCTGCATACCCCCATAAATCGACAAAAAAAATCACTTTTGTCGAGACGGAATTTCTATTTGAGGCCTCGGGTGCGGAGTTGTTGCAGCGGTGCACCATACGTGTGCCAGCGTCCTAGGTTGTTTTGGGCAGCTTGTGCACCATTTTTTCAAAGTTGTCGGATTCATTACCAGCCTACATACCCCAAAAATCGACGAAAAAATCACTTTTGTCGAGTCGGAATTTCGATTTGAGGCCTCGGGTGCGGAGTTGCTGAAGCGGTGCACCATACTTGTGCCACCGTCCTAGGCTGTCTAGAGCAGCTTGTGCACCATTTTTTCAAAGTAGTTGGAATTCATTACCTGCCTTCATACCCCCATAAATCGACAAAAAACTCACTTTTGTCGAGGCGGAATTTCGATTTGAGGCCTCGGGTGCGGAGTTGTTGCAGCGGTGCACCATACGTGTGCCACCGTCCTAGGTTGTTTTGGGCAGCTTGTGCACCATTTTTTCAAAGTTGTCGGAACTCATTACCTGCCTGCATACTCCAATAAATCGACAAAAAAAATCACTTTTGTCGAGTCGGAATTTCGATTTGAGGCCTCGGGTGCGGAGTTGTTGCAGCGGTGCACCATACGTGTGCCACCGTCCTAGGTTGTTTTGGGCAGCTTGTGCACCATTTTTTCAAAGTTGTCGGAATTCATTACCTGCCTGCATACCCCCATAAATCGACAAAAAAATCACTTTTGTTGAGGCGGAATTTCGATTTGAGGCCTCGGGTGGGGAGTTGTTGCAGCGGTGCACTATATGAGTGAATCGATGAAATTGCACTTTCCACATTATAGTGGGATAAACTATAGAGTTTTTGAGAACTAACTTATGTGATTTTCCGCAAAATGAAGAAAACATAAAGTTTGCTTGGTCACCAAACAATCCTACAAAACACTTCATTTTGGTATTTTCGAGGTTAAATGGCACTATAAACGAGTTATAGAAAACAACAACCCTAGAACGAATGTGTGTTGTGTGTGTGTGGTATGTTGTGTGATGTTGTGTGGTGTGTTGTGTGGTGTGGTGTGTTTTGTGTATGTGTGGTGTGTGGTGTTGTGTGGTGTGTGTTGTGTTGTGCGGTGTGTGGTGTGGTTTTTGGTGTGTGTGTTGTATTGTGTTTGTTGTGTTGTGTGGTGTGGTGTGTTTTGTGGTGAGTGTGTTGTGCTGTGTGGTGTGTGTTGTGTGTTGTGTTGTAAGGTGTGGTGTGTGTTGTGTTGTGTGGTGTGGTATGGTGTGTGTTGTATGTTGTGTGGTGTTGTGTTGTGTTGTGTGGTGTGTGGTGTGCGTGTTGTGTGTGGTGTGTGGTGTTGTGTTGTGTGTGGTGTGTGTGTGTGGTGTGTGGTGTTGTGTTGTGTGTGGTGTGTGATATGTGTTATGTGGTGTTGTGTGGTGTGTGGTGGTGTGTGTGGTGTTGTCTTGTGTGTGGTGTGGTGTGTGGTGTTGTGTGGTGTGTGTTGCATTGTGTGGTGTGTGTTGTGTTGTGTGGTGTGTGTTGTGTTGTGTTGTGTGGTGTGGTGTGGTGTGGTGTGGTGTGGTGTGTGTTGTGTAGTGATGTGTGGTGTGGTGTGGTGTGTTGTGTGTGTGTGGTGTGTTGTGTGGTGTGTGTTGTGTGGTGTGAGGTGTCTCATATATATATATATATTTTTTTTGATGTGCAGTGCCATGCCCCGGTTGCGGCCATGAGAAAGCTAATTTTACTCCAGTGCAGACCATATCAGTTGCTGATCCCATGATTGAGATAAATACCCTAGAACGAATGTGAATTGGTCATGGTTAACTCTTTTGCAACTCGTGAGACTTTTCAAAAAGAGAGAATGAGTGAATCGATGAAAGTGCACTTTCCACATTATAGTGGGATAAACCATAGAGTTTTTGAGAACTAACGTATGTGATTTTTCGCAAAATGAAGAAAACATAAAGTTTGCTTGGTCACCAAGCAATCCTACAAAACACTTCATTTTGGTATTTTCGAGGTTAAATGGCACTATAAACGAGTTATAGAAAACAACAACCCTAGAACGAATGTGAATTGGTCATGGTTAACTCTTTTGCAACTCGTGAGACTTTTGAAAAAGAGAAAATGAGTGAATCGATGAAAGTGTACTTTCCACATTATAGTGGGATAAACTATAGAGTTTTTGAACACTAACGAATGTGATTTTCCGCAAAATAAAAAAAAACGTAAAGTTTGATTAATCACCAAGCAATCCTACAAAACACTTCATTTTGGTATTTTCGAGGTTAAATGACACTATAAACGAGTTATAGAAAACAACAACCTTAGAACGAATATGAATTGATCATGGTTAACTCTTTTGCAACTCGTGGAACTTTTCAAAAAGAGAGAATGAGTGAATCGATGAAATTGCACTTTCCACATTATAGTGGGATAAACTATAGAGTTTTTGAGAACTAACGTATGTGATTTTCCACAAAATGAAGAAAACATAAAGTTTGCTTGGTCACCAAACAATCCTACAAAACACTTCATTTTGGTATTTTCGAGGTTAAATGGCACTATAAACGAGTTATAGAAAACAACAACCCTAGAACGAATGTGTGTTGTGTGTGTGTGGTATGTTGTGTGATGTTGTGTGGTGTGTTGTGTGGTGTGGTGTGTTGTGTGTATGTGTGGTGTGTTGTGTGTATGTGTGGTGTGTGGTGTTTTGTGGTGTGTGTTGTGTTGTGCGGTGTGTGGTGTGGTTTTTGGTGTGTGTGTTGTATTGTGTTTGTTGTGTTGTGTGGTGTGGTGTGTGTGTTGTGTTGTGTGGTGTGTGTTGTGTGTTGTGTTGTGTTGTGTGGTGTGGTGTGTGTTGTGTTGTGTTGTGTTGTGTTGTGTGGTGTGGTATGGTGTGTGTTGTATGTTGTGTGGTGTTGTGTTGTGTTGTGTGGTGTGTGGTGTGTGTGTTGTGTGTGGTGTGTGGTGTTGTGTTGTGTGTGGTGTGTGTGTGTGGTGTGTGGTGTTGTGTTGTGTGTGGTGTTTGATATGTGTTGTGTGGTGTTGTGTGGTGTGTGGTGGTGTGTGTGGTGTTGTGTTGTGTGTGGTGTGGTGTGTGGTGTTGTGTGGTGTGTGTTGCATGGTGTGGTGTGTGTTGTGTTGTGTGGTGTGGTGTGTGTTGTGTTGTGTTGTGTGGTGTGGTGTGGTGTGGTGTGGTGTGTGTTGTGTAGTGTTGTGTGGTGTGGTGTGGTGTGTTGTGTGGTGTGTGTTGTGTGGTGTGAGGTGTCTCATATATATATATATATTTTTTTTGATGTGCAGTGTCATGCCCCGGTTGCGGCCATGAGAAAGCTAGTTTTACTCCAGTGCAGACCAGATTAGTTGCTGATCCCATGATTGAGATAAATACCCTAGAACGAATGTGAATTGATCATGGTTAACTCTTTTGCAACTCGTGAGACTTTTCAAAAATAGAGAATGAGTGAATCGATGAAAGTGCACCTTCCACATTATAGTGGGATAAACTATAGAGTTTTTGAGAACTAACGTATGTGATTTTTCGCAAAATGAAGAAAACATAAAGTTTGCTTGGTCACCAAGCAATCCTACAAAACACTTCATTTTGGTATTTTCGAGGTTAAATGGCACTATAAACGAGTTATAGAAAACAACAACCCTAGAACGAATGTGAATTGGTCATGGTTAACTCTTTTGCAACTCGTGAGACTTTTGAAAAAGAGAAAATGAGTGAATCGATGAAAGTGTACTTTCCACATTATAGTGGGATAAACTATAGAGTTTTTGAACACTAACGAATGTGATTTTCCGCAAAATAAAAAAAAACGTAAAGTTTGATTAATCACCAAGCAATCCTACAAAACACTTCATTTTGGTATTTTCGAGGTTAAATGGCACTATAAACGAGTTATAGAAAACAACAACCCTAGAACGAATGTGAATTGATCATGGTTAACTCTTTTGCAACTCGTGGAACTTTTCAAAAAGAGAGAATGAGTGAATCGATGAAATTGCACTTTCCACATTATAGTGGGATAAACTATAGAGTTTTTGAGAACTAACGTATGTGATTTTCCGCAAAATGAAGAAAACATAAAGTTTGCTTGGTCACCAAACAATCCTACAAAACACTTCATTTTGGTATTTTCGAGGTTAAATGGCACTATAAACGAGTTATAGAAAACAACAACCCTAGAACGAATGTGTGTTGTGTGTGTGTGGTATGTTGTGTGATGTTGTGTGGTGTGTTGTGTGGTGTGGTGTGTTGTGTGTATGTGTGGTGTGTGGTGTTGTGTGGTGTGTGTTGTGTTGTGCGGTGTGTGGTGTGGTTTTTGGTGTGTGTGTTGTATTGTGTTTGTTGTGTTGTGTGGTGTGGTGTGTTTTGTGGTGTGTGTGTTGTGTTGTGTGGTGTGTGTTGTGTGTTGTGTGTTGTGTTGTGTTGTGTGGTGTGGTGTGTGTTGTGTTGTGTTGTGTTGTGTGGTGTGGTATGGTGTGTGTTGTATGTTGTGTGTTGTTGTGTTGTGTTGTGTGGTGTGTGGTGTGTGTGTTGTGTGTGGTGTGTGGTGTGTGGTGTTGTGTTGTGTGTGGTGTGTGTGTGTGGTGTGTGGTGTTGTGTTGTGTGTGGTGTGTGATATGTGTTGTGTGGTGTTGTGTGGTGTGTGGTGGTGTGTGTGGTGTTGTGTTGTGTGTGGTGTGGTGTGTGGTGTTGTGTGGTGTGTGTTGCATGGTGTGGTGTGTGTTGTGTTGTGTGGTGTGGTGTGTGTTGTGTTGTGTTGTGTGGTGTGGTGTGGTGTGGTGTGTGTTGTGTAGTGTTGTGTGGTGTTGTGTGGTGTGTTGTGTGTGTGTGGTGTGTTGTGTGGTGTGTGTTGTGTGGTGTGAGGTGTCTCATATATATATATATATATATATATTTTGATGTGCAGTGCCATGCCCCGGTTGCGGCCATGAGAAAGCTAGTTTTACTCCAGTGCAGACCAGATCAGTTGCTGATCCCATGATTGAGATAAATACCCTAGAACGAATGTGAATTGATCATGGTTAACTCTTTTGCAACTCGTGAGACTTTTCAAAAAGAGAGAATGAGTGAATCGATGAAAGTGCACTTTCCACATTATAGTGGGATAAACTATAGAGTTTTTGAGAACTAACGTATGTGATTTTTCGCAAAATGAAGAAAACATAAAGTTTGCTTGGTCACCAAGCAATCCTACAAAACACTTCATTTTGGTATTTTCGAGGTTAAATGGCACTATAAACGAGTTATAGAAAACAGCAACCCTAGAACGAATGTGAATTGGTCATGGTTAACTCTTTTGCAACTCGTGAGACTTTTGAAAAAGAGAAAATGAGTGAATCGATGAAAGTGTACTTTCCACATTATAGTGGGATAAACTATAGAGTTTTTGAACACTAACGAATGTGATTTTCCGCAAAATAAAAAAAAACGTAAAGTTTGATTAATCACCAAGCAATCCTACAAAACACTTCATTTTGGTATTTTCGAGGTAAAATGACACTATAAACGAGTTATAGAAAATAACAACCCTAGAACGAATATGAATTGATCATGGTTAACTCTTTTGCAACTCGTGGAACTTTTCAAAAAGAGAGAATGAGTGAATCGATGAAATTGCACTTTCCACATTATAGTGGGATAAACTATAGAGTTTTTGAGAACTAACGTATGTGATTTTCCACAAAATGAAGAAAACATAAAGTTTGCTTGGTCACCAAACAATCCTACAAAACACTTCATTTTGGTATTTTCGAGGTTAAATGGCACTATAAACGAGTTATAGAAAACAACAACCCTAGAACGAATGTGTGTTGTGTGTGTGTGGTATGTTGTGTGATGTTGTGTGGTGTGTTGTGTGGTGTGGTGTGTTGTGTGTATGTGTGGTGTGTTGTGTGTATGTGTGGTGTGTGGTGTTTTGTGGTGTGTGTTGTGTTGTGCGGTGTGTGGTGTGGTTTTTGGTGTGTGTGTTGTATTGTGTTTGTTGTGTTGTGTGGTGTGGTGTGTGTGTTGTGTTGTGTGGTGTGTGTTGTGTGTTGTGTTGTGTTGTGTGGTGTGGTGTGTGTTGTGTTGTGTTGTGTGGTGTGGTATGGTGTGTGTTGTATGTTGTGTGGTGTTGTGTTGTGTTGTGTGGTGTGTGGTGTGTGTGTTGTGTGTGGTGTGTGGTGTTGTGTTGTGTGTGGTGTGTGTGTGTGGTGTGTGGTGTTGTGTTGTGTGTGGTGTGTGATATGTGTTGTGTGGTGTTGTGTGGTGTGTGGTGGTGTGTGTGGTGTTGTGTTGTGTGTGGTGTGGTGTGTGGTGTTGTGTGGTGTGTGTTGCATGGTGTGGTGTGTGTTGTGTTGTGTGGTGTGGTGTGTGTTGTGTTGTGTTGTGTGGTGTGGTGTGGTGTGGTGTGTGTTGTGTAGTGTTGTGTGGTGTGGTGTGGTGTGGTGTGTTGTGTGTGTGTGGTGTGTTGTGTGGTGTGTGTTGTGTGGTGTGAGGTGTCTCATATATATATATATTTTTTTTTTGATGTGCAGTGTCATGCCCCGGTTGCGGCCATGAGAAAGCTAGTTTTACTCCAGTGCAGACCAGATTAGTTGCTGATCCCATGATTGAGATAAATACCCTAGAACGAATGTGAATTGATCATGGTTAACTCTTTTGCAACTCGTGAGACTTTTCAAAAAGAGAGAATGAGTGAATCGATGAAAGTGCACCTTCCACATTATAGTGGGATAAACTATAGAGTTTTTGAGAACTAACGTATGTGATTTTTCGCAAAATGAAGAAAACATAAAGTTTGCTTGGTCACCAAGCAATCCTACAAAACACTTCATTTTGGTATTTTCGAGGTTAAATGGCACTATAAACGAGTTATAGAAAACAACAACCCTAGAACGAATGTGAATTGGTCATGGTTAACTCTTTTGCAACTCGTGAGACTTTTGAAAAAGAGAAAATGAGTGAATCGATGAAAGTGTACTTTCCACATTATAGTGGGATAAACTATAGAGTTTTTGAACACTAACGAATGTGATTTTCCGCAAAATAAAAAAAAAACGTAAAGTTTGATTAATCACCAAGCAATCCTACAAAACACTTCATTTTGGTATTTTCGAGGTTAAATGGCATTATAAACGAGTTATAGAAAACAACAACCCTAGAACGAATTTGAATTGATCATGGTTAACTCTTTTGCAACTCGTGGAACTTTTCAAAAAGAGAGAATGAGTGAATCGATGAAATTGCACTTTCCACATTATAGTGGGATAAACTATAGAGTTTTTGAGAACTAACGTATGTGATTTTCCGCAAAATGAAGAAAACATAAAGTTTGCTTGGTCACCAAACAATCCTACAAAACACTTCATTTTGGTATTTTCGAGGTTAAATGGCACTATAAACAAGTTATAGAAAACAACAACCCTAGAACGAATGTGTGTTGTGTGTGTGTGGTATGTTGTGTGATGTTGTGTGGTGTGTTGTGTGGTGTGGTGTGTTGTGTGTATGTGTGGTGTGTGGTGTTGTGTGGTGTGTGTTGTGTTGTGCGGTGTGTGGTGTGGTTTTTGGTGTGTGTGTTGTATTGTGTTTGTTGTGTTGTGTGGTGTGGTGTGTTTTGTGGTGTGTGTGTTGTGTTGTGTGGTGTGTGTTGTGTGTTGTGTGTTGTGTTGTGTTGTGTGGTGTGGTGTGTGTTGTGTTGTGTTGTGTTGTGTGGTGTGGTATGGTGTGTGTTGTATGTTGTGTGTTGTTGTGTTGTGTTGTGTGGTGTGTGGTGTGTGTGTTGTGTGTGGTGTGTGGTGTGTGGTGTTGTGTTGTGTGTGGTGTGTGTGTGTGGTGTGTGGTGTTGTGTTGTGTGTGGTGTGTGATATGTGTTGTGTGGTGTTGTGTGGTGTGTGGTGGTGTGTGTGGTGTTGTGTTGTGTGTGGTGTGGTGTGTGGTGTTGTGTGGTGTGTGTTGCATGGTGTGGTGTGTGTTGTGTTGTGTGGTGTGGTGTGTGTTGTGTTGTGTTGTGTGGTGTGGTGTGGTGTGGTGTGTGTTGTGTAGTGTTGTGTGGTGTTGTGTGGTGTGTTGTGTGTGTGTGGTGTGTTGTGTGGTGTGTGTTGTGTGGTGTGAGGTGTCTCATATATATATATATATATATATTTTGATGTGCAGTGCCATGCCCCGGTTGCGGCCATGAGAAAGCTAGTTTTACTCCAGTGCAGACCAGATCAGTTGCTGATCCCATGATTGAGATAAATACCCTAGAACGAATGTGAATTGATCATGGTTAACTCTTTTGCAACTCGTGAGACTTTTCAAAAAGAGAGAATGAGTGAATCGATGAAAGTGCACTTTCCACATTATAGTGGGATAAACTATAGAGTTTTTGAGAACTAACGTATGTGATTTTTCGCAAAATGAAGAAAACATAAAGTTTGCTTGGTCACCAAGCAATCCTACAAAACACTTCATTTTGGTATTTTCGAGGTTAAATGGCACTATAAACGAGTTATAGAAAACAGCAACCCTAGAACGAATGTGAATTGGTCATGGTTAACTCTTTTGCAACTCGTGAGACTTTTGAAAAAGAGAAAATGAGTGAATCGATGAAAGTGTACTTTCCACATTATAGTGGGATAAACTATAGAGTTTTTGAACACTAACGAATGTGATTTTCCGCAAAATAAAAAAAAACGTAAAGTTTGATTAATCACCAAGCAATCCTACAAAACACTTCATTTTGGTATTTTCGAGGTTAAATGACACTATAAACGAGTTATAGAAAACAACAACCCTAGAACGAATATGAATTGATCATGGTTAACTCTTTTGCAACTCGTGGAACTTTTCAAAAAGAGAGAATGAGTGAATCGATGAAATTGCACTTTCCACATTATAGTGGGATAAACTATAGAGTTTTTGAGAACTAACGTATGTGATTTTCCACAAAATGAAGAAAACATAAAGTTTGCTTGGTCACCAAACAATCCTACAAAACACTTCATTTTGGTATTTTCGAGGTTAAATGGCACTATAAACGAGTTATAGAAAACAACAACCCTAGAACGAATGTGTGTTGTGTGTGTGTGGTATGTTGTGTGATGTTGTGTGGTGTGTTGTGTGGTGTGGTGTGTTGTGTGTATGTGTGGTGTGTTGTGTGTATGTGTGGTGTGTGGTGTTTTGTGGTGTGTGTTGTGTTGTGCGGTGTGTGGTGTGGTTTTTGGTATGTGTGTTGTATTGTGTTTGTTGTGTTGTGTGGTGTGGTGTGTGTGTTGTGTTGTGTGGTGTGTGTTGTGTGTTGTGTTGTGTTGTGTGGTGTGGTGTGTGTTGTGTTGTGTTGTGTGGTGTGGTATGGTGTGTGTTGTATGTTGTGTGGTGTTGTGTTGTGTTGTGTGGTGTGTGGTGTGTGTGTTGTGTGTGGTGTGTGGTGTTGTGTTGTGTGTGGTGTGTGTGTGTGGTGTGTGGTGTTGTGTTGTGTGTGGTGTGTGATATGTGTTGTGTGGTGTTGTGTGGTGTGTGGTGGTGTGTGTGGTGTTGTGTTGTGTGTGGTGTGGTGTGTGGTGTTGTGTGGTGTGTGTTGCATGGTGTGGTGTGTGTTGTGTTGTGTGGTGTGGTGTGTGTTGTGTTGTGTTGTGTGGTGTGGTGTGGTGTGGTGTGTGTTGTGTAGTGTTGTGTGGTGTGGTGTGGTGTGGTGTGTTGTGTGTGTGTGGTGTGTTGTGTGGTGTGTGTTGTGTGGTGTGAGGTGTCTCATATATATATATATTTTTTTTTTTAATGTGCAGTGTCATGCCCCGGTTGCGGCCATGAGAAAGCTAGTTTTACTCCAGTGCAGACCAGATTAGTTGCTGATCCCATGATTGAGATAAATACCCTAGAACGAATGTGAATTGATCATGGTTAACTCTTTTGCAACTCGTGAGACTTTTCAAAAAGAGAGAATGAGTGAATCGATGAAAGTGCACCTTCCACATTATAGTGGGATAAACTATAGAGTTTTTGAGAACTAACGTATGTGATTTTTCGCAAAATGAAGAAAACATAAAGTTTGCTTGGTCACCAAGCAATCCTACAAAACACTTCATTTTGGTATTTTCGAGGTTAAATGGCACTATAAACGAGTTATAGAAAACAACAACCCTAGAACGAATGTGAATTGGTCATGGTTAACTCTTTTGCAACTCGTGAGACTTTTGAAAAAGAGAAAATGAGTGAATCGATGAAAGTGTACTTTCCACATTATAGTGGGATAAACTATAGAGTTTTTGAACACTAACGAATGTGATTTTCCGCAAAATAAAAAAAAAACGTAAAGTTTGATTAATCACCAAGCAATCCTACAAAACACTTCATTTTGGTATTTTCGAGGTTAAATGGCATTATAAACGAGTTATAGAAAACAACAACCCTAGAACGAATTTGAATTGATCATGGTTAACTCTTTTGCAACTCGTGGAACTTTTCAAAAAGAGAGAATGAGTGAATCGATGAAATTGCACTTTCCACATTATAGTGGGATAAACTATAGAGTTTTTGAGAACTAACGTATGTGATTTTCCGCAAAATGAAGAAAACATAAAGTTTGCTTGGTCACCAAACAATCCTACAAAACACTTCATTTTGGTATTTTCGAGGTTAAATGGCACTATAAACAAGTTATAGAAAACAACAACCCTAGAACGAATGTGGTGTTGTGTGGTGTGTTGTGTGGTGTGGTGTGTTGTGTGTATGTGTGGTGTTGTGTGGTGTGTGTTGTGTTGTGCGGTGTGTGGTGTGGTTTTTGGTGTGTGTGTTGTATTGTGTTTGTTGTGTTGTGTGGTGTGGTGTGTTTTGTGGTGTGTGTGTTGTGTTGTGTGGTGTGTGTTGTGTGTTGTGTGTTGTGTTGTGTTGTGTGGTGTGGTGTGTGTTGTGTTGTGTTGTGTTGTGTGGTGTGGTATGGTGTGTGTTGTATGTTGTGTGTTGTTGTGTTGTGTTGTGTGGTGTGTGGTGTGTGTGTTGTGTGTGGTGTGTGGTGTGTGGTGTTGTGTTGTGTGTGGTGTGTGTGTGTGGTGTGTGGTGTTGTGTTGTGTGTGGTGTGTGATATGTGTTGTGTGGTGTTGTGTGGTGTGTGGTGGTGTGTGTGGTGTTGTGTTGTGTGTGGTGTGGTGTGTGGTGTTGTGTGGTGTGTGTTGCATGGTGTGGTGTGTGTTGTGTTGTGTGGTGTGGTGTGTGTTGTGTTGTGTTGTGTGGTGTGGTGTGGTGTGTGTTGTGTAGTGTTGTGTGGTGTTGTGTGGTGTGTTGTGTGTGTGTGGTGTGTTGTGTGGTGTGTGTTGTGTGGTGTGAGGTGTCTCATATATATATATATATTTTTTTTGATGTGCAGTGCCATGCCCCGGTTGCGGCCATGAGAAAGCTAGTTTTACTCCAGTGCAGACCAGATGAGTTGCTGATCCCATGATTGAGATAAATACCCTAGAACGAATGTGAATTGGTCATGGTTAACTCTTTTGCAACTCGTGAGACTTTTCAAAAAGAGAGAATGAGTGAATCGATGAAAGTGCACTTTCCACATTATAGTGGGATAAACTATAGAGTTTTTGAGAACTAACGTATGTGATTTTTCGCAAAATGAAGAAAACATAAAGTTTGCTTGGTCACCAAGCAATCCTACAAAACACTTCATTTTGGTATTTTCGAGGTTAAATGGCACTATAAACGAGTTATAGAAAACAACAACCCTAGAACGAATGTGAATTGGTCATGGTTAACTCTTTTGCAACTCGTGAGACTTTTGAAAAAGAGAAAATGAGTGAATCGATGAAAGTGTACTTTCCACATTATAGTGGGATAAACTATAGAGTTTTTGAACACTAACGAATGTGATTTTCCGCAAAATAAAAAAAAACGTAAAGTTTGATTAATCACCAAGCAATCCTACAAAACACTTCATTTTGGTATTTTCGAGGTTAAATGACACTATAAACGAGTTATAGAAAACAACAACCCTAGAACGAATATGAATTGATCATGGTTAACTCTTTTGCAACTCGTGGAACTTTTCAAAAAGAGAGAATGAGTGAATCGATGAAATTGCACTTTCCACATTATAGTGGGATAAACTATAGAGTTTTTGAGAACTAACGTATGTGATTTTCCACAAAATGAAGAAAACATAAAGTTTGCTTGGTCACCAAACAATCCTACAAAACACTTCATTTTGGTATTTTTTAGGTTAAATGGCACTATAAACGAGTTATAGAAAACAACAACCCTAGAACGAATGTGTGTTGTGTGTGTGTGGTATGTTGTGTGATGTTGTGTGGTGTGTTGTGTGGTGTGGTGTGTTGTGTGTATGTGTGGTGTGTTGTGTGTATGTGTGGTGTGTGGTGTTTTTTGGTGTGTGTTGTGTTGTGCGGTGTGTGGTGTGGTTTTTGGTGTGTGTGTTGTATTGTGTTTGTTGTGTTGTGTGGTGTGGTGTGTGTGTTGTGTTGTGTGGTGTGTGTTGTGTGTTGTGTTGTGTTGTGTTGTGTGGTGTGGTGTGTGTTGTGTTGTGTTGTGTTGTGTGGTGTGGTATGGTGTGTGTTGTATGTTGTGTGGTGTTGTGTTGTGTTGTGTGGTGTGTGGTGTGTGTGTTGTGCGTGGTGTGTGGTGTTGTGTTATGTGTGGTGTGTGTGTGTGGTGTGTGGTGTTGTGTTGTGTGTGGTGTGTGATATGTGTTGTGTGGTGTTGTGCGGTGTGTGGTGGTGTGTGTGGTGTTGTGTTGTGTGTGGTGTGGTGTGTGGTGTTGTGTGGTGTGTGTTGCATGGTGTGGTGTGTGTTGTGTTGTGTGGTGTGGTGTGTGTTGTGTTGTGTTGTGTGGTGTGGTGTGGTGTGGTGTGTGTTGTGTAGTGTTGTGTGGTGTGGTGTGGTGTGGTGTGTTGTGTGTGTGTGGTGTGTTGTGTGGTGTGTGTTGTGTGGTGTGAGGTGTCTCATATATATATATATATATTTTTTGATGTGCAGTGTCATGCCCCGGTTGCGGCCATGAGAAAGCTAGTTTTACTCCAGTGCAGACCAGATTAGATGCTGATCCCATGATTGAGATAAATACCCTAGAACGAATGTGAATTGATCATGGTTAACTCTTTTGCAACTCGTGAGACTTTTCAAAAAGAGAGAATGAGTGAATCGATGAAAGTGCACCTTCCACATTATAGTGGGATAAACTATAGAGTTTTTGAGAACTAACGTATGTGATTTTTCACAAAATGAAGAAAACATAAAGTTTGCTTGGTCACCAAGCAATCCTACAAAACACTTCATTTTGGTATTTTCGAGGTTAAATGGCACTATAAACGAGTTATAGAAAACAACAACCCTAGAACGAATGTGAATTGGTCATGGTTAACTCTTTTGCAACTCGTGAGACTTTTGAAAAAGAGAAAATGAGTGAATCGATGAAAGTGTACTTTCCACATTATAGTGGGATAAACTATAGAGTTTTTGAACACTAACGAATGTGATTTTCCGCAAAATAAAAAAAAAACGTAAAGTTTGATTAATCACCAAGCAATCCTACAAAACACTTCATTTTGGTATTTTCGAGGTTAAATGGCACTATAAACGAGTTATAGAAAACAACAACCCTAGAACGAATGTGAATTGATCATGGTTAACTCTTTTGCAACTCGTGGAACTTTTCAAAAAGAGAGAATGAGTGAATCGATGAAATTGCACTTTCCACATTATAGTGGGATAAACTATAGAGTTTTTGAGAACTAACGTATGTGATTTTCCACATAATGAAGAAAACATAAAGTTTGCTTGGTCACCAAACAATCCTACAAAACACTTCATTTTGGTATTTTCGAGGTTAAATGGCAGTATAAACGAGTTATAGAAAACAACAACCCTAGAACGAATGTGTGTTGTGTGTGTGTGGTATGTTGTGTGATGTTGTGTGGTGTGTTGTGTGGTGTGGTGTGTTGTGTGTATGTGTGGTGTGTTGTGTCTATGTGTGGTGTGTGGTGTTTTGTGGTGTGTGTTGTGTTGTGCGGTGTGTGGTGTGGTTTTTGGTGTGTGTGTTGTATTGTGTTTGTTGTGTTGTGTGGTGTGGTGTGTGTGTTGTGTTGTGTGGTGTGTGTTGTGTGTTGTGTTGTGTTGTGTGGTGTGGTGTGTGTTGTGTTGTGTTGTGTTGTGTTGTGTGGTGTGGTATGGTGTGTGTTGTATGTTGTGTGGTGTTGTGTTGTGTTGTGTGGTGTGTGGTGTGTGTGTTGTGTGTGGTGTGTGGTGTTGTGTTGTGTGTGGTGTGTGTGTGTGGTGTGTGGTGTTGTGTTGTGTGTGGTGTGTGATATGTGTTGTGTGGTGTTGTGTGGTGTGTGGTGGTGTGTGTGGTGTTGTGTTGTGTGTGGTGTGGTGTGTGGTGTTGTGTGGTGTGTGTTGCATGGTGTGGTGTGTGTTGTGTTGTGTGGTGTGGTGTGTGTTGTGTTGTGTGGTGTGGTGTGGTGTGGTGTGTGTTGTGTAGTGTTGTGTGGTGTGGTGTGGTGTCGTGTGTTGTGTGTGTGTGGTGTGTTGTGTGGTGTGTGTTGTGTGGTGTGAGGTGTCTCATATATATATATATATTTTTTTTGATGTGCAGTGTCATGCCCCGGTTGCGGCCATGAGAAAGCTAGTTTTACTCCAGTGCAGACCAGATTAGTTGCTGATCCCATGATTGAGATAAATACCCTAGAACGAATGTGAATTGATCATGGTTAACTCTTTTGCAACTCGTGAGACTTTTCAAAAAGAGAGAATGAGTGAATCGATGAAAGTGCACCTTCCACATTATAGTGGGATAAACTATAGAGTTTTTGAGAACTAACGTATGTGATTTTTCGCAAAATGAAGAAAACATAAAGTTTGCTTGGTCACCAAGCAATCCTACAAAACACTTCATTTTGGTATTTTCGAGGTTAAATGGCACTATAAACGAGTTATAGAAAACAACAACCCTAGAACGAATGTGAATTGGTCATGGTTAACTCTTTTGCAACTCGTGAGACTTTTGTAAAAGAGAAAATGAGTGAATCGATGAAAGTGTACTTTCCACATTATAGTGGGATAAACTATAGAGTTTTTGAACACTAACGAATGTGATTTTCCGCAAAATAAAAAAAAAACGTAAAGTTTGATTAATCACCAAGCAATCCTACAAAACACTTCATTTTGGTATTTTCGAGGTTAAATGGCACTATAAACGAGTTATAGAAAACAACAACCCTAGAACGAATGTGTGTTGTGTGTGTGTGGTATGTTGTGTGATGTTGTGTGGTGTGTTGTGTGGTGTGGTGTGTTGTGTGTATGTGTGGTGTGTTGTGTGTATGTGTGGTGTGTGGTGTTGTGTGGTGTGTGTTGTGTTGTGCGGTGTGTGGTGTGGTTTTTGGTGTGTGTGTTGTATTGTGTTTGTTGTGTTGTGTGGTGTGGTGTGTTTTGTGGTGTGTGTGTTGTGTTGTGTGGTGTGTGTTGTGTGTTGTGTGTTGTGTTGTGTTGTGTGGTGTGGTGTGTGTTGTGTTGTGTTGTGTTGTGTGGTGTGGTATGGTGTGTGTTGTATGTTGTGTGTTGTTGTGTTGTGTTGTGTGGTGTGTGGTGTGTGTGTTGTGTGTGGTGTGTGGTGTGTGGTGTTGTGTTGTGTGTGGTGTGTGTGTGTGGTGTGTGGTGTTGTGTTGTGTGTGGTGTGTGATATGTGTTGTGTGGTGTTGTGTGGTGTGTGGTGGTGTGTGTGGTGTTGTGTTGTGTGTGGTGTGGTGTGTGGTGTTGTGTGGTGTGTGTTGCATGGTGTGGTGTGTGTTGTGTTGTGTGGTGTGGTGTGTGTTGTGTTGTGTGGTGTGGTGTGGTGTGGTGTGTGTTGTGTAGTGTTGTGTGGTGTTGTGTGGTGTGTTGTGTGTGTGTGGTGTGATGTGTGGTGTGTGTTGTGTGGTGTGAGGTGTCTCATATATATATATATATATTTTTTGATGTGCAGTGCCATGCCCCGGTTGCGGCCATGAGAAAGCTAGTTTTACTCCAGTGCAGACCAGATCAGTTGCTGATCCCATGATTGAGATAAATACCCTAGAACGAATGTGAATTGGTCATGGTTAACTCTTTTGCAACTCGTGAGACTTTTCAAAAAGAGAGAATGAGTGAATCGATGAAAGTGCACTTTCCACATTATAGTGGGATAAACTATAGAGTTTTTGAGAACTAACGTATGTGATTTTTCGCAAAATGAAGAAAACATAAAGTTTGTTTGGTCACCAAGCAATCCTACAAAACACTTCATTTTGGTATTTTCGAGGTTAAATGGCACTATAAACGAGTTATAGAAAACAACAACCCTAGAACGAATGTGAATTGGTCATGGTTACCTCTTTTGCAACTCGTGAGACTTTTGAAAAAGAGAAAATGAGTGAATCGATGAAAGTGTACTTTCCACATTATAGTGGGATAAACTATAGAGTTTTTGAACACTAACGAATGTGATTTTCCGCAAAATAAAAAAAAAACGTAAAGTTTGATTAATCACCAAGCAATCCTACAAAACACTTCATTTTGGTATTTTCGAGGTTAAATGACACTATAAACGAGTTATAGAAAACAACAACCCTAGAACGAATATGAATTGATCATGGTTAACTCTTTTGCAACTCGTGGAACTTTTCAAAAAGAGAGAATGAGTGAATCGATGAAATTGCACTTTCCACATTATAGTGGGATAAACTATAGAGTTTTTGAGAACTAACGTATGTGATTTTCCACAAAATGAAGAAAACATAAAGTTTGCTTGGTCACCAAACAATCCTACAAAACACTTCATTTTGGTATTTTCGAGGTTAAATGGCACTATAAACGAGTTATAGAAAACAACAACCCTAGAACGAATGTGTGTTGTGTGTGTGTGGTATGTTGTGTGATGTTGTGTGGTGTGTTGTGTGGTGTGGTGTGTTGTGTGTATGTGTGGTGTGTTGTGTGTATGTGTGGTGTGTGGTGTTTTGTGGTGTGTGTTGTGTTGTGCGGTGTGTGGTGTGGTTTTTGGTGTGTGTGTTGTATTGTGTTTGTTGTGTTGTGTGGTGTGGTGTGTGTGTTGTGTTGTGTGGTGTGTGTTGTGTGTTGTGTTGTGTTGTGTTGTGTGGTGTGTGTTGTGTTGTGTTGTGTTGTGTTGTGTGGTGTGGTATGGTGTGTGTTGTATGTTGTGTGGTGTTGTGTTGTGTTGTGTGGTGTGTGGAGTGTGTGTTGTGTGTGGTGTGTGGTGTTGTGTTGTGTGTGGTGTGTGTGTGTGGTGTGTGGTGTTGTGTTGTGTGTGGTGTGTGATATGTGTTGTGTGGTGTTGTGTGGTGTGTGGTGGTGTGTGTGGTGTTGTGTTGTGTGTGGTGTGGTGTGTGGTGTTGTGTGGTGTGTGTTGCATGGTGTGGTGTGTGTTGTGTTGTGTGGTGTGGTGTGTGTTGTGTCGTGTTGTGTGGTGTGGTGTGGTGTGGTGTGTGTTGTGTAGTGTTGTGTGGTGTGGTGTGGTGTGGTGTGTTGTGTGTGTGTGGTGTGTTGTGTGGTGTGTGTTGTGTGGTGTGAGGTGTCTCACATATATATATATATTTTTTTTGATGTGCAGTGTCATGCCCCGGTTGCGGCCATGAGAAAGCTAGTTTTACTCCAGTGCAGACCAGATTAGTTGCTGATCCCATGATTGAGATAAATACCCTAGAACGAATGTGAATTGATCATGGTTAACTCTTTTGCAACTCGTGAGACTTTTCAAAAAGAGAGAATGAGTGAATCGATGAAATTGCACCTTCCACATTATAGTGGGATAAACTATAGAGTTTTTGAGAACTAACGTATGTGATTATCCGCAAAATGAAGAAAACATAAAGTTTGCTTGGTCACCAAACAATCCTACAAAACACTTCATTTTGGTATTTTCGAGGTTAAATGGCACTATAAACGAGTTATAGAAAACAACAACCCTAGAACGAATGTGTGTTGTGTGTGTGTGGTATGTTGTGTGATGTTGTGTGGTGTGTTGTGTGGTGTGGTGTGTTGTGTGTATGTGTGGTGTGTGGTGTTGTGTGGTGTGTGTTGTGTTGTGCGGTGTGTGGTGTGGTTTTTGGTGTGTGTGTTGTATTGTGTTTGTTGTGTTGTGTGGTGTGGTGTGTTTTGTGGTGTGTGTGTTGTGTTGTGTGGTGTGTGTTGTGTGTTGTGTTGTGTTGTGTGGTGTGGTGTGTGTTGTGTTGTGTTGTGTTGTGTGGTGTTGTATGGTGTGTGTTGTATGTTGTGTGGTGTTGTGTTGTGTTGTGTGATGTGTGGTGTGTGTGTTGTGTGTGGTGTGTGGTGTTGTGTTGTGTGTGGTGTGTGTGTGTGGTGTGTGGTGTTGTGTTGTGTGTGGTGTGTGATATGTGTTGTGTGGTGTTGTGTGGTGTGTGGTGGTGTGTGTGGTGTTGTGTTGTGTGTGGTGTGGTGTGTGGTGTTGTGTGGTGTGTGTTGCATGGTGTGGTGTGTGTTGTGTTGTGTGGTGTGGTGTGTGTTGTGTTGTGTTGTGTGGTGTGGTGTGGTGTGTGTTGTGTAGTGTTGTGTGGTGTGGTGTGGTGTGGTGTGTTGTGTGTGTGTGGTGTGTTGTGTGGTGTGTGTTGTGTGGTGTGAGGTGTCTCATATATATATATATATATTTTTTGATGTGCAGTGCCATACCCCGGTTGCGGCCATGAGAAAGCTAGTTTTACTCCAGTGCAGACCAGATTAGTTGCTGATCCCATGATTGAGATAAATACCCTAGAACGAATGTGAATTGGTCATGGTTAACTCTTTTGCAACTCGTGAGACTTTTCAAAAAGAGAGAATGAGTGAATCGATGAAAGTGCACTTTCCACATTATAGTGGGATAAACTATAGAGTTTTTGAGAACTAACGTATGTGATTTTTCGCAAAATGAAGAAAACATAAAGTTTGCTTGGTCACCAAGCAATCCTACAAAACACTTCATTTTGGTATTTTCGAGGTTAAATGGCACTATAAACGAGTTATAGAAAACAACAACCCTAGAACGAATGTGAATTGGTCATGGTTAACTCTTTTGCAACTCGTGAGACTTTTGAAAAAGAGAAAATGAGTGAATCGATGAAAGTGTACTTTCCACATTATAGTGGGATAAACTATAGAGTTTTTGAACACTAACGAATGTGATTTTCCGCAAAATAAAAAAAAACGTAAAGTTTGATTAATCACCAAGCAATCCTACAAAACACTTCATTTTGGTATTTTCGAGGTTAAATGGCACTATAAACGAGTTATAGAAAACAACAACCCTAGAACGAATGTGAATTGATCATGGTTAACTCTTTTGCAACTCGTGGAACTTTTCAAAAAGAGAGAATGAGTGAATCGATGAAATTGCACTTTCCACATTATAGTGGGATAAACTATAGAGTTTTTGAGAACTAACGTATGTGATTTTCCGCAAAATGAAGAAAACATAAAGTTTGCTTGGTCACCAAACAATCCTACAAAACACTTCATTTTGGTATTTTCGAGGTTAAATGGCACTATAAACGAGTTATAGAAAACAACAACCCTAGAACGAATGTGTGTTGTGTGTGTGTGGTATGTTGTGTGATGTTGTGTGGTGTGTCGTGTGGTGTGGTGTGTTGTGTGTATGTGTGGTGTGTGGTGTTGTGTGGTGTGTGTTGTGTTGTGCGGTGTGTGGTGTGGTTTTTGGTGTGTATGTTGTATTGTGTTTGTTGTGTTGTGTGGTGTGGTGTGTTTTGTGGTGTGTGTGTTGTGTTGTGTGGTGTGTGTTGTGTGTTGTGTTGTGTTGTGTGGTGTGGTGTGGTGTGTGTTGTGTTGTGTGGTGTGGTATGGTGTGTGTTGTATGTTGTGTGGTGTTGTGTTGTGTTGTGTGGTGTGTGGTGTGTGTGTTGTGTGTGGTGTTGTGTTGTGTGTGGTGTGTGTGTGTGGTGTGTGGTGTTGTGTTGTGTGTGGTGTGTGATATGTGTTGTGTGGTGTTGTGTGGTGTGTTGTGGTGTGTGTGGTGTTGTGTTGTGTGTGGTGTGGTGTGTGGTGTTGTGTGGTGTGTGTTGCATGGTGTGGTGTGTGTTGTGTTGTGTGTGGTGTGTGTGTGTGGTGTGTGGTGTTGTGTTGTGTGTGGTGTGTGATATGTGTTGTGTGGTGTTGTGTGGTGTGTGGTGGTGTGTGTGGTGTTGTGTTGTGTGTGGTGTGGTGTGTGGTGTTGTGTGGTGTGTGTTGCATGGTGTGGTGTGTGTTGTGTTGTGTGGTGTGGTGTGTGTTGTGTTGTGTTGTGTGGTGTGGTGTGGTGTGGTGTGTGTTGTGTAGTGTTGTGTGGTGTGGTGTGGTGTGGTGTGTTGTGTGTGTGTGGTGTGTTGTGTGGTGTGTGTTGTGTGGTGTGAGGTGTCTCATATATATATATATATATATTTTTTTTGATGTGCAGTGCCATGCCCCGGTTGCGGCCATGAGAAAGCTAGTTTTACTCCAGTGCAGACCAGATCAGTTGCTGATCCCATGATTGAGATAAATACCCTAGAACGAATGTGAATTGGTCATGGTTAACTCTTTTGCAACTCGTGAGACTTTTGAAAAAGAGAAAATGAGTGAATCGATGAAAGTGTACTTTCCACATTATAGTGGGATAAACTATAGAGTTTTTGAGAACTAACGTATGTGATTTTTCGCAAAATGAAGAAAACATAAAGTTTGCTTGGTCACCAAGCAATCCTACAAAACACTTCATTTTGGTATTTTCGAGGTTAAATGGCACTATAAACGAGTTATAGAAAACAACAACCCTAGAACGAATGTGAATTGGTCATGGTTAACTCTTTTGCAACTCGTTAGACTTTTGAAAAAGAGAAAATGAGTGAATCGATGAAAGTGTACTTTCCACATTATAGTGGGATAAACTATAGAGTTTTTGAACACTAACGAATGTGATTTTCCGCAAAATAAAAAAAAAAACGTAAAGTTTGATTAATCACCAAGCAATCCTACAAAACACTTCATTTTGGTATTTTCGAGGTTAAATGGCACTATAAACGAGTTATAGAAAACAACAACCCTAGAACAAATGTGAATTGATCATGGTTAACTCTTTTGCAACTCGTGGAACTTTTCAAAAAGAGAGAATGAGTGAATCGATGAAATTGCACTTTCCACATTATAGTGGGATAAACTATAGAGTTTTTGAGAACTAACGTATGTGATTTTCCGCAAAATGAAGAAAACATAAAGTTTGCTTGGTCACCAAACAATCCTACAAAACACTTCATTTTGGTATTTTCGAGGTTAAATGGCACTATAAACGAGTTATAGAAAACAACAACCCTAGAACGAATGTGTGTTGTGTGTGTGTGGTATGTTGTGTGATGTTGTGTGGTGTGTCGTGTGGTGTGGTGTGTTGTGTGTATGTGTGGTGTGTGGTGTTGTGTGGTGTGTGTTGTGTTGTGCGGTGTGTGGTGTGGTTTTTGGTGTGTGTGTTGTATTGTGTTTGTTGTGTTGTGTGGTGTGGTGTGTTTTGTGGTGTGTGTGTTGTGTTGTGTGGTGTGTGTTGTGTGTTGTGTTGTGTTGTGTGGTGTGGTGTGGTGTGTGTTGTGTTGTGTGGTGTGGTATGGTGTGTGTTGTATGTTGTGTGGTGTTGTGTTGTGTTGTGTGGTGTGTGGTGTGTGTGTTGTGTGTGGTGTGTGGTGTTGTGTTGTGTGTGGTGTGTGTGTGTGGTGTGTGGTGTTGTGTTGTGTGTGGTGTGTGATATGTGTTGTGTGGTGTTGTGTGGTGTGTGGTGGTGTGTGTGGTGTTGTGTTGTGTGTGGTGTGGTGTGTGGTGTTGTGTGGTGTGTGTTGCATGGTGTGGTGTGTGTTGTGTTGTGTGTGGTGTGTGTGTGTGGTGTGTGGTGTTGTGTTGTGTGTGGTGTGTGATATGTGTTGTGTGGTGTTGTGTGGTGTGTGGTGGTGTGTGTGGTGTTGTGTTGTGTGTGGTGTGGTGTGTGGTGTTGTGTGGTGTGTGTTGCATGGTGTGGTGTGTGTTGTGTTGTGTGGTGTGGTGTGTGTTGTGTTGTGTTGTGTGGTGTGGTGTGGTGTGGTGTGTGTTGTGTAGTGTTGTGTGGTGTGGTGTGGTGTGGTGTGTTGTGTGTGTGTGGTGTGTTGTGTGGTGTGTGTTGTGTGGTGTGAGGTGTCTCATATATATATATATATATATATATATTTTTTGATGTGCAGTGCCATGCCCCGGTTGCGGCCATGAGAAAGCTAGTTTTACTCCAGTGCAAACCACATCAGTTGCTGATCCCATGATTGAGATAAATACCCTAGAACGAATGTGAATTGGTCATGGTTAACTCTTTTGCAACTCGTGAGACTTTTGAAAAAGAGAAAATGAGTGAATCGATGAAAGTGTACTTTCCACATTATAGTGGGATAAACTATAGAGTTTTTGAGAACTAACGTATGTGATTTTTCGCAAAATGAAGAAAACATAAAGTTTGCTTGGTCACCAAGCAATCCTACAAAACACTTCATTTTGGTATTTTCGAGGTTAAATGGCACTATAAACGAGTTATAGAAAACAACAACCCTAGAACGAATGTGAATTGGTCATGGTTAACTCTTTTGCAACTCGTGAGACTTTTGAAAAAGAGAAAATGAGTGAATCGATGAAAGTGTACTTTCCACATTATAGTGGGATAAACTATAGAGTTTTTGAACACTAACGAATGTGATTTTCCGCAAAATAAAAAAAAAACGTAAAGTTTGATTAATCACCAAGCAATCCTACAAAACACTTCATTTTGGTATTTTCGAGGTTAAATGGCACTATAAACGAGTTATAGAAAACAACAACCCTAGAACGAATGTGAATTTATCATGGTTAACTCTTTTGCAACTCGTGGAACTTTTCAAAAAGAGAGAATGAGTGAATCGATGAAATTGCACTTTCCACATTATAGTGGGATAAACTATAGAGTTTTTGAGAACTAACGTATGTGATTTTCCGCAAAATGAAGAAAACATAAAGTTTGCTTGGTCACCAAACAATCCTACAAAACACTTCATTTTGGTATTTTCGAGGTTAAATGGCACTATAAACGAGTTATAGAAAACAACAACCCTAGAACGAATGTGTGTTGTGTGTGTGTGGTATGTTGTGTGATGTTGTGTGGTGTGTTGTGTGGTGTGGTGTGTTGTGTTTGTTGTGTTGTGTGGTGTGGTGTGTTTTGTGGTGTGTGTGTTGTGTTGTGTGGTGTGTGTTGTGTGGTGTGGTGTGTGTTGTGTTGTGTTGTGTGGTGTGGTATGGTGTGTGTTGTATGTTGTGTGGTGTTGTGTTGTGTTGTGTGGTGTGTGGTGTGTGTGTTGTGTGTGGTGTGTGGTGTTGTGTTGTGTGTGGTGTGTGTGTGTGGTGTGTGGTGTTGTGTTGTGTGTGGTGTGTGATATGTGTTGTGTGGTGTTGTGTGGTGTGTGGTGGTGTGTGTCGTGTTGTGTTGTGTGTGGTGTGGTGTGTGGTGTTGTGTGGTGTGTGTTGCATGGTGTGGTGTGTGTTGTGTTGTGTGGTGTGGTGTGTGTTGTGTTGTGTTGTGTTGTGTGGTGTGGTGTGGTGTGGTGTGTGTTGTGTAGTGTAGTGTTGTGTGGTGTGGTGTGGTGTGGTGTGTTGTGTGTGTGTGGTGTGTTGTGTGGTGTGAGGTGTCTCATATATATATATATATATTTTTTTTGATGTGCAGTGCCATGCCCCGGTTGCGGCCATGAGAAAGCTAGTTTTACTCCAGTGCAGACCAGATCAGTTGCTGATCCCATGATTGAGATAAATACCCTAGAACGAATTTGAATTGGTCATGGTTAACTCTTTTGCAACTCGTGACACTTTTCAAAAAGAGAGAATGAGTGAATCGATGAAAGTGCACTTTCCACATTATAGTGGGATAAACTATAGAGTTTTTGAGAACTAACGTATGTGATTTTTCGCAAAATGAAGAAAACATAAAGTTTGCTTGGTCACCAAGCAATCCTACAAAACACTTCATTTTGGTATTTTCGAGGTTAAATGGCACTATAAACGAGTTATAGAAAACAACAACCTTAGAACGAATGTGAATTGGTCATGGTTAACTCTTTTGCAACTCGTGAGACTTTTGAAAAAGAGAAAATGAGTGAATCGATGAAAGTGTACTTTCCACATTATAGTGGGATAAACTATAGAGTTTTTGAACACTAACGAATGTGATTTTCCGCAAAATAAAAAAAAAAAGTAAAGTTTGATTAATCACCAAGCAATCCTACAAAACACTTCATTTTGGTATTTTCGAGGTTAAATGGCACTATAAACGAGTTATAGAAAACAACAACCCTAGAACGAATGTGAATTGATCACGGTTAACTCTTTTGCAACTCGTGGAACTTTTCAAAAAGAGAGAATGAGTGAATCGATGAAATTGCACTTTCCACATTATAGTGGGATAAACAATAGAGTTTTTGAGAACTAACGTATGTGATTTTCCGCAAAATGAAGAAAACATAAAGTTTGCTTGGTCACCAAACAATCCTACAAAACACTTCATTTTGGTATTTTCGAGGTTAAATGGCACTATAAACGAGTTATAGAAAACAACAACCCTAGAACGAATGTGTGTTGTGTGTGTGTGGTATGTTGTGTGATGTTGTGTGGTGTGTTGTTTGGTGTGGTGTGTTGTGTGTATGTGTGGTGTGTGGTGTTGTGTGGTGTGTGTTGTGTTGTGCGGTGTGTGGTGTGGTTTTTGGTGTGTGTGTTGTATTGTGTTTGTTGTGTTGTGTGGTGTGGTGTGTTTTGTGGTGTGTGTGTTGTGTTGTGTGGTGTGTGTTGTGTGTTGTGTTGGGTTGTGTTGTGTGGTGTGGTGTGTGTTGTGTTGTGTTGTGTTGTGTGGTGTGGTATGGTGTGTGTTTTATGTTGTGTGGTGTTGTGTTGTGTTGTGTGGTGTGTGGTGTGTGTGTTGTGTGTGGTGTGTGGTGTTGTGTTGTGTGTGGTGTGTGTGTGTGGTGTGTGGTGTTGTGTTGTGTGTGGTGTGTGATATGTGTTGTGTGGTGTTGTGTGGTGTGTGGTGGTGTGTGTGGTGTTGTGTTGTGTGTGGTGTGGTGTGTGGTGTTGTGTGGTGTGGTGTGTGTTGCATGGTGTGGTGTGTGTTGTGTTGTGTGGTGTGGTGTGTGTTGGGTTGTGTTGTGTGGTGTGGTGTGGTGTCGTGTGGTGTGTGTTGTGTAGTGTTGTGTGGTGTGGTGTGGTGTGGTGTGGTGTGTTGTGTGTGTGTGGTGTGTTGTGTGGTGTGTGTTGTGTGGTGTGAGGTGTCTCATATATATATATATATTTTTTTTGATGTGCAGTGCCATACCCCGGTTGCGGCCATGAGAAAGCTAGTTTTACTCCAGTGCAGACCAGATCAGTTGCTGATCCCATGATTGAGATAAATACCCTAGAACGAATGTGAATTGATCATGGTTAACTCTTTTGCAACTCGTGAGACTTTTCAAAAAGAGAGAATGAGTGAATCGATGAAAGTGCACTTTCCACATTATAGTGGGATAAACTATAGAGTTTTTGAACACTAACGAATGTGATTTTCCGCAAAATAAAAAAAAACGTAAAGTTTGATTAATCACCAAGCAATCCTACAAAACACTTCATTTTGGTATTTTCGAGGTTAAATGGCACTATAAACGAGTTATAGAAAACAACAACCCTAGAACGAATGTGAATTGGTCATGGTTAACTCTTTTGCAACTCATGGAACTTTTTTCAAAAAGAGAGAATGAGTGAATCGATGAAAGTGCACTTTCCACATTATAGTGGGATAAACTATAGAGTTTTTGAGAACTAACGTATGTGATTTTTCGCAAAATGAAGAAAACATAAAGTTTGCTTGGTCACCAAGCAATCCTACAAAACACTTCATTTTGGTATTTTCGAGGTTAAATGGCACTATAAACGAGTTATAGAAAACAACAACCCTAGAACGAATGTGTGTTGTGTGTGTGTGGTATGTTGTGTGATGTTGTGTGGTGTGTTGTGTGGTGTGGTGTGTTGTGTGTATGTGTGGTGTGTGGTGTTGTGTGGTGTGTGTTGTGTTGTGCGGTGTGTGGTGTGGTTTTTGGTGTGTGTGTTGTATTGTGTTTGTTGTGTTGTGTGGTGTGGTGTGTTTTGTGGTGTGTGTGTTGTGTTGTGTGGTGTGTGTTGTGTGTTGTGTTGTGTTGTGTGTTGTGTTGTGTTGTGTTGTGTGGTGTGGTATGGTGTGTGTTGTATGTTGTGTGGTGTGGTGTGTGTTGTGTTGTATTGTGTGGTGTGGTATGGTATGGTGTGTGTTGTATGTTGTGTGGTGTTGTGTTGTGTTGTGTGGTGTGTGGTGTGTGTGTTGTGTGTGGTGTGTAGTGTTGTGTTGTGTGTGGTGTGTGTGTGTGGTGTGTGGTGTTGTGTTGTGTGTGGTGTGTGACATGTGTTGTGTGGTGTTGTGTGGTGTGTGGTGGTGTGTGTGGTGTTGTGTTGTGTGTGGTGTGGTGTGTGGTGTTGTGTGGTGTGTGTTGCATGGTGTGGTGTGTGTTGTGTTGTGTGGTGTGGTGTGTGTTGTGTTGTGTGGTGTGGTGTGGTGTGGTGTGTGTTGTGTAGTGTAGTGTTGTGTGGTGTGGTGTGGTGTGTTGTGTGTGTGTGGTGTGTTGTGTGGTGTGTGTTGTGTGGTGTGAGGTGTCTCATATATATATATATATTTTTTTTGATGTGCAGTGCCATGCCCCGGTTGCGGCCATGAGAAAGCTAGTTTTACTCCAGTGCAGACCAGATCAGTTGCTGATCCCATGATTGAGATAAATACCCTAGAACGAATGTGAATTGGTCATGGTTAACTCTTTTGCAACTCGTGAGACTTTTCAAAAAGAGAGAATGAGTGAATCGATGAAAGTGCACTTTCCACATTATAGTGGGATAAACTATAGAGTTTTTGAGAACTAACGTATGTGATTTTTCGCAAAATGAAGAAAACATAAAGTTTGCTTGGTCACCAAGCAATCCTACAAAACACTTCATTTTGGTATTTTCGAGGTTAAATGGCACTATAAACGAGTTATAGAAAACAACAACCCTAGAACGAATGTGAATTGGTCATGGTTAACTCTTTTGCAACTCGTGAGACTTTTGAAAAATAGAAAATGAGTGAATCGATGAAAGTGTACTTTCCACATTATAGTGGGATAAACTATAGAGTTTTTGAACACTAACGAATGTGATTTTCCGCAAAATAAAAAAAAAACGTAAAGTTTGATTAATCACCAAGCAATCCTACAAAACACTTCATTTTGGTATTTTCGAGGTTAAATGGCACTATAAACGAGTTATAGAAAACAACAACCCTAGAACGAATGTGAATTGATCATGGTTAACTCTTTTGCAACTCGTGGAACTTTTCAAAAAGAGAGAATGAGTGAATCGATGAAATTGCACTTTCCACATTATAGTGGGATAAACTATAGAGTTTTTGAGAACTAACGTATGTGATTTTCCGCAAAATGAAGAAAACATAAAGTTTGCTTGGTCACCAAACAATCCTACAAAACACTTCATTTTGGTATTTTCGAGGTTAAATGGCACTATAAACGAGTTATAGAAAACAACAACCCTAGAACGAATGTGTGTTGTGTGTGTGTGGTATGTTGTGTGATGTTGTGTGGTGTGGTGTGTTGTGTGTATGTGTGGTGTGTGGTGTTGTGTGGTGTGTGTTGTGTTGAGCGGTGTGTGGTGTGGTTTTTGGTGTGTGTGTTGTATTGTGTTTGTTGTGTTGTGTGGTGTGGTGTGTTTTGTGGTGTGTGTGTTGTGTTGTGTGTTGTGTTGTGTTGTGTTGTGTGGTGTGGTATGGTGTGTGTTGTATGTTGTGTGGTGTTGTGGTGTGTTGTGTGTGTGTGGTGTGTTGTGTGGTGTGTGTTGTGTGGTGTGAGGTGTCTCATATATATATATATATATATTTTGATGTGCAGTGCCATGCCCCGGTTGCGGCCATGAGAAAGCTAATTTTACTCCAGTGCAGATCAGATCAGTTGCTGATCCCATGATTGAGATAAATACCCTAGAACGAATGTGAATTGGTCATGGTTAACTCTTTTGCAACTCGTGAGACTTTTCAAAAAGAGAGAATGAGTGAATCGATGAAAGTGCACTTTCCACATTATAGTGGGATAAACTATAGAGTTTTTGAGAACTAACGTATGTGATTTTCCGCAAAATGAAGAAAACATAAAGTTTGCTTGGTCACCAAACAATCCTACAAAACACTTCATTTTGGTATTTTCGAGGTTAAATGGCACTATAAACGAGTTATAGAAAACAACAACCCTAGAACGAATGTGTGTTATGTGTGTGTGGTATGTTGTGTGATGTTGTGTGGTGTGTTGTGTGGTGTGGTGTGGTGTGTGTATGTGTGGTGTGTGGTGTTGTGTGGTGTGTGTTGTGTTGTGCGGTGTGTGGTGTGGTTTTTGGTGTGTGTGTTGTATTGTGTTTGTTGTGTTGTGTGGTGTGGTGTGTTTTGTGGTGTGTGTGTTGTGTTGTGTGGTGTGTGTTGTGTGTTGTGTTGTGTTGTGTGGTGTGGTGTGTGTTGTGTTGTGTTGTGTTGTGTAGTGTGGTATGGTGTGTGTTGTATGTTGTGTGGTGTTGTGTTGTGTGGTGTGTGGTGTGTGTTGTGTGTGGTGTGTGGTGTTGTGTTGTGTGTGGTGTGAGGTGTCTCATATATATATATATTTTTTTTTTGATGTGCAGTGCCATGCCCCGGTTGCGGCCATGAGAAAGCTAGTTTTACTCCAGTGCAGACCAGATCAGTTGCTGATCCCATGATTGAGATAAATACCCTAGAACGAATGTGAATTGGTCATGGTTAACTCTTTTGCAACTCGTGAGACTTTTCAAAAAGAGAGAATGAGTGAATCGATGAAAGTGCACTTTCCACATTATAGTGGGATAAACTATAGAGTTTTTGAGAACTAACGTATGTGATTTTTCGCAAAATGAAGAAAACATAAAGTTTGCTTGGTCACCAAGCAATCCTACAAAACACTTCATTTTGGTATTTTCGAGGTTAAATGGCACTATAAACGAGTTATAGAAAACAACAACCCTAGAACGAATGTGAATTGGTCATGGTTAACTCTTTTGCAACTCGTGAGACTTTTGAAAAAGAGAAAATGAGTGAATCGATGAAAGTGTACTTTCCACATTATAGTGGGATAAACTATAGAGTTTTTGAACACTAACGAATGTGATTTTCCGCAAAATAAAAAAAAAAACGTAAAGTTTGATTAATCACCAAGCAATCCTACAAAACACTTCATTTTGGTATTTTCGAGGTTAAATGGCACTATAAACGAGTTATAGAAAACAACAACCCTAGAACGAATGTGAATTGATCATGGTTAACTCTTTTGCAACTCGTGGAACTTTTCAAAAAGAGAGAATGAGTGAATCGATGAAATTGCACTTTCCACATTATAGTGGGATAAACTATAGAGTTTTTGAGAACTAACGTATGTGATTTTCCGCAAAATGAAGAAAACATAAAGCTTGCTTGGTCACCAAACAATCCTACAAAACACTTCATTTTGGTATTTTCGAGGTTAAATGGCACTATAAACGAGTTATAGAAAACAACAACCCTAGAACGAATGTGTGTTATGTGTGTGTGGTATGTTGTGTGATGTTGTGTGGTGTGTTGTGTGGTGTGGTGTGTTGTGTGTATGTGTGGTGTGTGGTGTTGTGTGGTGTGTGTTGTGTTGTGCGGTGTGTGGTGTGGTTTTTGGTGTGTGTGTTGTATTGTGTTTGTTGTGTTGTGTGGTGTGGTGTGTTTTGTGGTGTGTGTGTTGTGTTGTGTGGTGTGTGTTGTGTGTTGTGTTGGGTTGTGTTGTGTGGTGTGGTGTGTGTTGTGTTGTGTGGTGTGGTATGGTGTGTGTTTTATGTTGTGTGGTGTTGTGTTGTGTTGTGTGGTGTGTGGTGTGTGGTGTTGTGTTGTGTGTGGTGTGTGTGTGTGGTGTGTGGTGTTGTGTTGTGTGTGGTGTGTGATATGTGTTGTGTGGTGTTGTGTGGTGTGTGGTGGTGTGTGTGGTGTTGTGTTGTGTGTGGTGTTGTGTGGTGTGGTGTGTGTTGCATGGTGTGGTGTGTGTTGTGTTGTGTGGTGTGGTGTGTGTTGGGTTGTGTTGTGTGGTGTGGTGTGGTGTGGTGTGGTGTGTGTTGTGTAGTGTTGTGTGGTGTGGTGTGGTGTGGTGTGGTGTGTGTTGTGTAGTGTAGTGTTGTGTGGTGTTGTGTGTTGTGTGTGTGTGGTGTGTTGTGTGGTGTGTGTTGTGTGGTGTGAGGTGTCTCATATATATATATATATTTTTTTTGATGTGCAGTGCCATACCCCGGTTGCGGCCATGAGAAAGCTAGTTTTACTCCAGTGCAGACCAGATCAGTTGCTGATCCCATGATTGAGATAAATACCCTAGAACGAATGTGAATTGGTCATGGTTAACTCTTTTGCAACTCGTGAGACTTTTGAAAAAGAGAGAATGAGTGAATCGATGAAAGTGCACTTTCCACATTATAGTGGGATAAACTATAGAGTTTTTGAGAACTAACGTGTGTGATTTTTCGCAAAATGAAGAAAACATAAAGTTTGCTTGGTCACCAAGCAATCCTACAAAACACTTCATTTTGGTATTTTCGAGGTTAAATGGCACTATAAACGAGTTATAGAAAACAACAACCCTAGAACGAATGTGAATTGGTCATGGTTAACTCTTTTGCAACTCGTGAGACTTTTGAAAAAGAGAAAATGAGTGAATCGATGAAAGTGTACTTTCCACATTATAGTGGGATAAACTATAGAGTTTATGAACACTAACGAATGTGATTTTCCGCAAAATAAAAAAAAACGTAAAGTTTGATTAATCACCAAGCAATCCTACAAAACACTTCATTTTGGTATTTTCGAGGTTAAATGGCACTATAAACGAGTTATAGAAAACAACAACCCTAGAACGAATGTGAATTGATCATGGTTAACTCTTTTGCAACTCGTGGAACTTTTCAAAAAGAGAGAATGAGTGAATCGATGAAAGTGCACTTTCCACATTATAGTGGGATAAACTATAGAGTTTTTGAGAACTAACGTATGTGATTTTTCGCAAAATGAAGAAAACATAAAGTTTGCTTGGTCACCAAGCAATCCTACAAAACACTTCATTTTGGTATTTTCGAGGTTAAATGGCACTATAAACGAGTTATAGAAAACAACAACCCTAGAACGAATGTGTGTTGTGTGTGTGTGGTATGTTGTGTGATGTTGTGTGGTGTGGTGTGTTGTGTGTATGTGTGGTGTGTGGTGTTGTGTTGTGCGGTGTGTGGTGTGGTGTGGTTTTTGGTGTGTGTGTTGTATTATGTTTGTTGTGTTGTGTGGTGTGGTGTGTTTTGTGGTGTGTGTGTTGTGTTGTGTGGTGTGTGTTGTGTGTTGTGTTGTGTTGTGTGGTGTGGTGTGTGTTGTGTTGTGTTGTGTTGTGTTGTGTGGTGTGGTATGGTGTGTGTTGTATGTTGTGTGGTGTGGTGTGTGTTGTGTTGTGTTGTGTGGTGTGGTATGGTGTGTGTTGTATGTTGTGTGGTGTTGTGTTGTGTTGTGTGGTGTGTGGTGTGTGTGTTGTGTGTGGTGTGTAGTGTTGTGTTGTGTGTGGTGTGTGTGTGTGGTGTGTGGTGTTGTGTTGTGTGTGGTGTGTGATATGTGTTGTGTGGTGTGTGGTGGTGTGTGTGGTGTTGTGTTGTGTGTGGTGTGGTGTGTGGTGTTGTGTGGTGTGTGTTGCATGGTGTGGTGTGTGTTGTGTTGTGTGGTGTGGTGTGTGTTGTGTTGTGTTGTGTGGTGTGGTGTGGTGTGGTGTGTGTTGTGTAGTGTAGTGTTGTGTGGTGTGGTGTGGTGTGTTGTGTGTGTGTGGTGTGTTGTGTGGTGTGTGTTGTGTGGTGTGAGGTGTCTCATATATATATATATATTTTTCTTGATGTGCAGTGCCATGCCCCGGTTGCGGCCATGAGAAAGCTAGTTTTACTCCAGTGCAGACCAGATCAGTTGCTGATCCCATGATTGAGATAAATACCCTAGAACGAATGTGAATTGGTCATGGTTAACTCTTTTGCAACTCGTGAGACTTTTCAAAAAGAGAGAATGAGTGAATCGATGAAAGTGCACTTTCCACATTATAGTGGGATAAACTATAGAGTTTTTGAGAACTAACGTATGTGATTTTTCGCAAAATGAAGAAAACATAAAGTTTGCTTGGTCACCAATCAATCCTACAAAACACTTCATTTTGGTATTTTCGAGGTTAAATGGCACTATAAACGAGTTATAGAAAACAACAACCCTAGAACGAATGTGAATTGGTCATGGTTAACTCTTTTGCAACTCGTGAGACTTTTGAAAAAGAGAAAATGAGTGAATCGATGAAAGTGTACTTTCCACATTATAGTGGGATAAACTATAGAGTTTTTGAACACTAACGAATGTGATTTTCCGCAAAATAAAAAAAAAACGTAAAGTTTGATTAATCACCAAGCAATCCTACAAAACACTTCATTTTGGTATTTTCGAGGTTAAATGGCACTATAAACGAGTTATAGAAAACAACAACCCTAGAACGAATGTGAATTGATCATGGTTAACTCTTTTGCAACTCGTGGAACTTTTCAAAAAGAGAGAATGAGTGAATCGATGAAATTGCACTTTCCACATTATAGTGGAATAAACTATAGAGTTTTTGAGAACTAACGTATGTGATTTTCCGCAAAATGAAGAAAACATAAAGTTTGCTTGGTCACCAAACAATCCTACAAAACACTTCATTTTGGTATTTTCGAGGTTAAATGGCACTATAAACGAGTTATAGAAAACAACAACCCTAGAACGAATGTGTTTTGTGTGTGTGTGGTATGTTGTGTGATGTTGTGTGGTGTGTTGTGTGGTGTGGTGTGTTGTGTGTATGTGTGGTGTGTGGTATGTTGTGTGATGTTGTGTGGTGTGTTGTGTGGTGTGGTGTGTTGTGTGTATGTGTGGTGTGTGGTGTTGTGTGGTGTGTGTTGTGTTGTGCGGTGTGTGGTGTGGTTTTTGGTGTGTGTGTTGTATTGTGTTTGTTGTGTTGTGTGGTGTGTTGTGTTTTGTGGTGTGTGTGTTGTGTTGTGTGGTGTGTGGTGTGTGTTGTGTTGTGTTGTGTGGTGTGGTGTGTGTTGTGTGGTGTGGTGTGGTATGGTGTGTGTTGTATGTTGTGTGGTGTTGTGTTGTGTTGTGTGGTGTGTGGTGTGTGTGTTGTGTGTGGTGTTGTGTTGTGTGTGGTGTGTGTGTGTGGTGTGTGGTGTTGTGTTGTGTGTGGTGTGTGATATGTGTTGTGTGGTGTTGTGTGGTGTGTGGTGGTTTGTGTGGTGTTGTGTTGTGTGTGGTGTGGTGTGTGGTGTTGTGTGGTGTGTGTTGCATGGTGTGGTGTGTGTTGTGTTGTGTGGTGTGGTGTGTGTTGTGTTGTGTGGTGTGGTGTGTGTTGTGTAGTGTTGTGTGGTGTGGTGTGGTGTGTTGTGTGTGTGTGGTGTGTTGTGTGGTGTGTGTTGTGTGGTGTGAGGTGTCTCATATATATATATTTTTTTTTTTTGATGTGCAGTGCCATGCCCCGGTTGCGGCCATGAGAAAGCTAGTTTTACTCCAGTGCAGACCAGATCAGTTGCTGATCCCATGATTGAGATAAATACCCTAGAACGAATGTGAATTGGTTATGGTTAACTCTTTTGCAACTCGTGAGACTTTTCAAAAAGAGAGAATGAGTGAATCGATGAAAGTGCACTTTCCACATTATAGTGGGATAAACTATAGAGTTTTTGAGAACTAACGTATGTGATTTTTTGCAAAATGAAGAAAACATAAAGTTTGCTTGGTCACCAAGCAATCCTACAAAACACTTCATTTTGGTATTTTTGAGGTTAAATGGCACTATAAACGAGTTATAGAAAACAACAACCCTAGAACGAATGTGAATTGGTCATGGTTAACTCTTTTGCAACTCGTGAGACTTTTGAAAAAGAGAAAATGAGTGAATCGATGAAAGTGTACTTTCCACATTATAGTGGGATAAACTATAGAGTTTTTGAACACTAACGAATGTGATTTTCCGCAAAATAAAAAAAAAACGTAAAGTTTGATTAATCACCAAGCAATCCTACAAAACACTTCATTTTGGTATTTTCGAGGTTAAATGGCACTATAAACGAGTTATAGAAAACAGCAACCCTAGAACGAATGTGAATTGATCATGGTTAACTCTTTTGCAACTCGTGGAACTTTTCAAAAAGAGAGAATGAGTGAATCGATGAAATTGCACTTTCCACATTATAGTGGGATAAACTATAGAGTTTTTGAGAACTAACGTATGTGATTTTCCGCAAAATGAAGAAAACATAAAGTTTGCTTGGTCACCAAACAATCCTACAAAACACTTCATTTTGGTATTTTCGAGGTTAAATGGCACTATAAACGAGTTATAGAAAACAACAACCCTAGAACGAATGTGTGTTATGTGTGTGTGGTATGTTGTGTGATGTTGTGTGGTGTGGTGTGGTGTGTGTATGTGTGGTGTGTGGTGTTGTGTGGTGTGTGTTGTGTTGTGCGGTGTGTGGTGTGGTTTTTGGTGTGTGTGTTGTATTGTGTTTGTTGTGTTGTGTGGTGTGGTGTGTTTTGTGGTGTGTGTGTTGTGTTGTGTGGTGTGTGTTGTGTGTTGTGTGTTGTGTTGTGTTGTGTGGTGTGGTGTGTGTTGTGTTGTGTTGTGTGGTGTGGTATGGTGTGTGTTTTATGTTGTGTGGTGTTGTGTTGTGTTGTGTGGTGTGTGTGGTGTGTGTGGTGTGTGGTGTTGTGTTGTGTGTGGTGTGTGTGTGTGGTGTGTGGTGTTGTGTTGTGTGTGGTGTGTGATATGTGTTGTGTGGTGTTGTGTGGTGTGTGGTGGTGTGTGTGGTGTTGTGTTGTGTGTGGTGTGGTGTGTGGTGTTGTGTGGTGTGGTGTGTGTTGCATGGTGTGGTGTGTGTTGTGTTGTGTGGTGTGGTGTGTGTTGGGTTGTGTTGTGTGGTGTGGTGTGGTGTGGTGTGTGTTGTGTAGTGTTGTGTGGTGTGGTGTGGTGTGTTGTGTGTGTGTGGTGTGTTGTGTGGTGTGTGTTGTGTGGTGTGAGGTGTCTCATATATATATATATATTTTTTTTGATGTGCAGTGCCATGCCCCGGTTGCGGCCATGAGAAAGCTAGTTTTACTCCAGTGCAGACCAGATCAGTTGCTGATCCCATGATTGAGATAAATACCCTAGAACGAATGTGAATTGGTCATGGTTAACTCTTTTGCAACTCGTGAGACTTTTCAAAAAGAGAGAATGAGTGAATCGATGAAAGTGCACTTTCCACATTATAGTGGGATAAACTATAGAGTTTTTGAGAACTAACGTATGTGATTTTTCGCAAAATGAAGAAAACATAAAGTTTGCTTGGTCACCAAGCAATCCTAAAAAACACTTCATTTTGGTATTTTCGAGGTTAAATGGCACTATAAACGAGTTATAGAAAACAACAACCCTAGAACGAATGTGAATTGGTCATGGTTAACTCTTTTGCAACTCGTGAGACTTTTGAAAAAGAGAAAATGAGTGAATCGATGAAAGTGTACTTTCCACATTATAGTGGGATAAACTATAGAGTTTTTGAACACTAACGAATGTGATTTTCCGCAAAATAAAAAAAAAACGTAAAGTTTGATTAATCACCAAGCAATCCTACAAAACACTTCATTTTGGTATTTTCGAGGTTAAATGGCACTATAAACGAGTTATAGAAAACAACAACCCTAGAACGAATGTGAATTGATCATGGTTAACTCTTTTGCAACTCGTGGAACTTTTCAAAAAGAGAGAATGAGTGAATCGATGAAATTGCACTTTCCACATTATAGTGGGATAAACTATAGAGTTTTTGAGAACTAACGTATGTGATTTTTCGCAAAATGAAGAAAACATAAAGTTTGCTTGGTCACCAAGCAATCCTACAAAACACTTCATTTTGGTATTTTCGAGGTTAAATGGCACTATAAACGAGTTATAGAAAACAACAACCCTAGAACGAATGTGAATTGGTCATGGTTAACTCTTTTGCAACTCGTGAGACTTTTGAAAAAGAGAAAATGAGTGAATCGATGAAAGTGTACTTTCCACATTATAGTGGGATAAACTATAGAGTTTTTGAACACTAACGAATGTGATTTTCCGTAAAATAAAAAAAAAACGTAAAGTTTGATTAATCACCAAGCAATCCTACAAAACACTTCATTTTGGTATTTTCGAGGTTAAATGGCACTATAAACGAGTTATAGAAAACAACAACCCTAGAACGAATGTGAATTGATCATGGTTAACTCTTTTGCATCTCGTGGAACTTTTCAAAAAGAGAGAATGAGTGAATCGATGAAATTGCACTTTCGACATTATAGTGGGATAAACTATAGAGTTTTTGAGAACTAACGTATGTGATTTTCTGCAAAATGAAGAAAACATAAAGTTTGCTTGGTCACCAAACAATCCTACAAAACACTTCATTTTGGTATTTTCGAGGTTAAATGGCACTATAAACGAGTTATAGAAAACAACAACCCTAGAACGAATGTGTGTTGTGTGTGTGTGGTATGTTGTGTGATGTTGTGTGGTGTGTTGTGTGGTGTGGTGTGTTGTGTGTATGTGTGGTGTGTGGTGTTGTGTGGTGTGTGTTATGTTGTGCGGTGTGTGGTGTGGTTTTTGGTGTGTGTGTTGTATTGTGTTTGTTGTGTTGTGTGGTGTGGTGTGTTTTGTGGTGTGTGTGTTGTGTTGTGTGGTGTGTGTTGTGTGTTGTGTTGTGTTGTGTGGTGTGGTGTGTGTTGTGTTGTGTTGTGTGGTGTGGTATGGTGTGTGTTGTATGTTGTGTGGTGTTGTGTTGTGTTGTGTGGTGTGTGGTGTGTAGTGTTGTGTTGTGTGTGGTGTGTGTGTGTGGTGTGTGGTGTTGTGTTGTGTGTGGTGTGTGATATGTGTTGTGTGGTGTTGTGTGGTGTGTGGTGGTGTGTGTGGTGTTGTGTTGTGTGTGGTGTGGTGTGTGGTGTTGTGTGGTGTGTGTTGCATGGTGTGGTGTGTGTTGTGTTGTGTTGTGTGGTGTGGTGTGTGTTGTGTTGTGTTGTGTGGTGTGGTGTGGTGTGGTGTGTGTTGTGTAGTGTAGTGTTGTGTGGTGTGGTGTGGTGTGTTGTGTGTGTGTGGTGTGTTGTGTGGTGTGTGTTGTGTGGTGTGAGGTGTCTCATATATATATATATATATTTTTTTTTTGATGTGCAGTGCCATGCCCCGGTTGCGGCCATGAGAAAGCTAGTTTTACTCCAGTGCAGACCAGATCAGTTGCTGATCCCATGATTGAGATAAATACCCTAGAACGAATGTGAATTGGTCATGGTTAACTCTTTTGCAACTCGTGAGACTTTTCAAAAAGAGAGAATGAGTGAATCGATGAAAGTGCACTTTCCACATTATAGTGGGATAAACTATAGAGTTTTTGAGAACTAACGTATGTGATTTTTCGCAAAATGAAGAAAACATAAAGTTTGCTTGGTCACCAAGCAATCCTACAAAACACTTCATTTTGGTATTTTCGAGGTTGAATGGCACTATAAACGAGTTATAGAAAACAACAACCCTAGAACGAATGTGAATTGGACATGGTTAACTCTTTTGCAACTCGTGAGACTTTTGAAAAAGAGAAAATGAGTGAATCGATGAAAGTGTACTTTCCACATTATAGTGGGATAAACTATAGAGTTTTTGAACACTAACGAATGTGATTTTCCGCAAAATAAAAAAAAAACGTAAAGTTTGATTAATCACCAAGCAATCCTACAAAAAACTTCATTTTGGTATTTTCGAGGTTAAATGGCACTATAAACGAGTTATAGAAAACAACAACCCTAGAACGAATGTGAATTGATCATGGTTAACTCTTTTGCAACTCGTGGAACTTTTCAAAAAGAGAGAATGAGTGAATCGATGAAATTGCACTTTCCACATTATAGTGGGATAAACTATAGAGTTTTTGAGAACTAACGTATGTGATTTTCCGCAAAATGTAGAAAACATAAAGTTTGCTTGGTCACCAAACAATCCTACAAAACACTTCATTTTGGTATTTTCGAGGTTAAATGGCACTATAAACGAGTTATAGAAAACAACAACCCTAGAACGAATGTGTGTTGTGTGTGTGTGGTATGTTGTGTGGTGTGTTGTGTGGTGTGGTGTGTTGTGTGTATGTGTGGTGTGTGGTGTGTGTTATGTTGTGCGGTGTGTGGTGTGGTTTTTGGTGTGTGTGTTGTATTGTGTTTGTTGTGTTGTGTGGTGTGGTGTGTTTTGTGGTGTGTGTGTTGTGTTGTGTGGTGTGTGTTGTGTGTTGTGTTGTGTTGTGTGGTGTGGTGTGTGTTGTGTTGTGTTGTGTGGTGTGGTATGGTGTGTGTTGTATGTTGTGTGGTGTTGTGTTGTGTTGTGTGTGGTGTGTGGTGTTGTGTTGTGTGTGGTGTGTGTGTGTGGTGTGTGGTGTTGTGTTGTGTGTGGTGTGTGTGTGTGGTGTGTGGTGTTGTGTTGTGTGTGGTGTGTGATATGTGTTGTGTGGTGTGTGGTGGTGTGTGTGGTGTTGTGTTGTGTTGTGTGTGGTGTGGTGTGTGGTGTTGTGTGGTGTGTGTTGCATGGTGTGGTGTGTGTTGTGTTGTGTGGTGTGGTGTGTGTTGTGTTGTGTTGTGTTGTGTGGTGTGGTGTGGTGTGTGTTGTGTAGTGTAGTGTTGTGTGGTGTGGTGTGGTGTGGTGTGTTGTGTGTGTGTGATGTGTTGTGTGGTGTGTGTTGTGTGGTGTGAGGTGTCTCATATATATATATATATTTTTTTTGATGTGCAGTGCCATGCCCCGGTTGCGGCCATGAGAAAGCTAGTTTTAGTCCAGTGCAGACCAGATCAGTTGCTGATCCCATGATTGAGATAAATACCCTAGAACGAATGTGAATTGGTCATGGTTAACTCTTTTGCAACTCGTGAGACTTTTCAAAAAGAGAGAATGAGTGAATCGATGAAAGTGCACTTTCCACATTATAGTGGGATAAACTATAGAGTTTTTGAAAACTAACGTATGTGATTTTTCGCAAAATGAAGAAAACATAAAGTTTGCTTGGTCACCAAGCAATCCTACAAAACACTTCATTTTGGTATTTTCGAGGTTAAATGGCACTATAAACGAGTTATAGAAAACAACAACCCTAGAACGAATGTGAATTGGTCATGGTTAACTCTTTTGCAACTCGTGAGACTTTTGAAAAAGAGAAAATGAGTGAATCGATGAAAGTGTACTTTCCACATTATAGTGGGATAAACTATAGAGTTTTTGAACACTAACGAATGTGATTTTCCGCAAAATAAAAAAAAAACGTAAAGTTTGATTAATCACCAAGCAATCCTACAAAACACTTCATTTTGGTATTTTCGAGGTTAAATGGCACTATAAACGAGTTATAGAAAACAACAACCCTAGAACGAATGTGAATTGATCATGGTTAACTCTTTTGCAACTCGTGGAACTTTTCAAAAAGAGAGAATGAGTGAATCGATGAAATTGCACTTTCCACATTATAGTGGGATAAACTATAGAGTTTTTGAGAACTAACGTATGTGATTTTCCGCAAAATGAAGAAAACATAAAGTTTGCTTGGTCACCAAACAATCCTACAAAACACTTCATTTTGGTATTTTCGAGGTTAAATGGCACTATAAACGAGTTATAGAAAACAACAACCCTAGAACGAATGTGTGTTGTGTGTGTGTGGTATGTTGTGTGATGTTGTGTGGTGTGTTGTGTGGTGTGGTGTGTTGTGTGTATGTGTGGTGTGTGGTGTTGTGTGGTGTGTGTTGTGTTGTGCGGTGTGTGGTGTGGTTTTTGGTGTGTGTGTTGTATTGTGTTTGTTGTGTTGTGTGGTGTGGTGTGTTTTGTGGTGTGTGTGTTGTGTTGTGTGGTGTGTGTTGTGTGTTGTGTTGTGTTGTGTGGTGTGGTGTGTGTTGTGTTGTGTGGTGTGGTATGGTGTGTGTTGTATGTTGTGTGGTGTTGTGTTGTGTTGTGTGGTGTGTGGTGTGTAGTGTTGTGTTGTGTGTGGTGTGTGTGTGTGGTGTGTGGTGTTGTGTTGTGTGTGGTGTGTGATATGTGTTGTGTGGTGTTGTGTGGTGTGTGGTGGTGTGTGTGGTGTTGTGTTGTGTGTGGTGTGGTGTGTGGTGTTGTGTGGTGTGTGTTGCATGGTGTGGTGTGTGTTGTGTTGTGTTGTGTGGTGTGGTGTGTGTTGTGTTGTGTTGTGTGGTGTGGTGTGGTGTGGTGTGTGTTGTGTAGTGTAGTGTTGTGTGGTGTGGTGTGGTGTGTTGTGTGTGTGTGGTGTGTTGTGTGGTGTGTGTTGTGTGGTGTGAGGTGTCTCATATATATATATATATATTTTTTTTTTGATGTGCAGTGCCATGCCCCGGTTGCGGCCATGAGAAAGCTAGTTTTACTCCAGTGCAGACCAGATCAGTTGCTGATCCCATGATTGAGATAAATACCCTAGAACGAATGTGAATTGGTCATGGTTAACTCTTTTGCAACTCGTGAGACTTTTCAAAAAGAGAGAATGAGTGAATCGATGAAAGTGCACTTTCCACATTATAGTGGGATAAACTATAGAGTTTTTGAGAACTAACGTATGTGATTTTTCGCAAAATGAAGAAAACATAAAGTTTGCTTGGTCACCAAGCAATCCTACAAAACACTTCATTTTGGTATTTTCGAGGTTAAATGGCACTATAAACGAGTTATAGAAAACAACAACCCTAGAACGAATGTGAATTGGTCATGGTTAACTCTTTTGCAACTCGTGAGACTTTTGAAAAAGAGAAAATGAGTGAATCGATGAAAGTGTACTTTCCACATTATAGTGGGATAAACTATAGAGTTTTTGAACACTAACGAATGTGATTTTCCGCAAAATAAAAAAAAAACGTAAAGTTTGATTAATCACCAAGCAATCCTACAAAAAACTTCATTTTGGTATTTTCGAGGTTAAATGGCACTATAAACGAGTTATAGAAAACAACAACCCTAGAACGAATGTGAATTGATCATGGTTAACTCTTTTGCAACTCGTGGAACTTTTCAAAAAGAGAGAATGAGTGAATCGATGAAATTGCACTTTCCACATTATAGTGGGATAAACTATAGAGTTTTTGAGAACTAACGTATGTGATTTTCCGCAAAATGTAGAAAACATAAAGTTTGCTTGGTCACCAAACAATCCTACAAAACACTTCATTTTGGTATTTTCGAGGTTAAATGGCACTATAAACGAGTTATAGAAAATAACAACCCTAGAACGAATGTGTGTTGTGTGTGTGTGGTATGTTGTGTGGTGTGTTGTGTGGTGTGGTGTGTTGTGTGTATGTGTGGTGTGTGGTGTTGTGTGGTGTGTGTTATGTTGTGCGGTGTGTGGTGTGGTTTTTGGTGTGTGTGTTGTATTGTGTTTGTTGTGTTGTGTGGTGTGGTGTGTTTTGTGGTGTGTGTGTTGTGTTGTGTGGTGTGTGTTGTGTGTTGTGTTGTGTTGTGTGGTGTGGTGTGTGTTGTGTTGTGTTGTGTGGTGTGGTATGGTGTGTGTTGTATGTTGTGTGGTGTTGTGTTGTGTTGTGTGTGGTGTGTGGTGTTGTGTTGTGTGTGGTGTGTGTGTGTGGTGTGTGGTGTTGTGTTGTGTGTGGTGTGTGTGTGTGGTGTGTGGTGTTGTGTTGTGTGTGGTGTGTGATATGTGTTGTGTGGTGTGTGGTGGTGTGTGTGGTGTTGTGTTGTGTTGTGTGTGGTGTGGTGTGTGGTGTTGTGTGGTGTGTGTTGCATGGTGTGGTGTGTGTTGTGTTGTGTGGTGTGGTGTGTGTTGTGTTGTGTTGTGTGGTGTGGTGTGGTGTGTGTTGTGTAGTGTAGTGTTGTGTGGTGTGGTGTGGTGTGTTGTGTGTGTGTGATGTGTTGTGTGGTGTGTGTTGTGTGGTGTGAGGTGTCTCATATATATATATATATATTTTTTTTGATGTGCAGTGCCATGCCCCGGTTGCGGCCATGAGAAAGCTAGTTTTAGTCCAGTGCAGACCAGATCAGTTGCTGATCCCATGATTGAGATAAATACCCTAGAACGAATGTGAATTGGTCATGGTTAACTCTTTTGCAACTCGTGAGACTTTTCAAAAAGAGAGAATGAGTGAATCGATGAAAGTGCACTTTCCACATTATAGTGGGATAAACTATAGAGTTTTTGAAAACTAACGTATGTGATTTTTCGCAAAATGAAGAAAACATAAAGTTTGCTTGGTCACCAAGCAATCCTACAAAACACTTCATTTTGGTATTTTCGAGGTAAAATGGCACTATAAACGAGTTATAGAAAACAACAACCCTAGAACGAATGTGAATTGGTCATGGTTAACTCTTTTGCAACTTGTGAGACTTTTGAAAAAGAGAAAATGAGTGAATCGATGAAAGTGTACTTTCCACATTATAGTGGGATAAACTATAGAGTTTTTGAACACTAACGAATGTGATTTTCCGCAAAATAAAAAAAAAACGTAAAGTTTGATTAATCACCAAGCAATCCTACAAAACACTTCATTTTGGTATTTTCGAGGTTAAATGGCACTATAAACGAGTTATAGAAAACAACAACCCTAGAACGAATGTGAATTGATCATGGTTAACTCTTTTGCAACTCGTGGAACTTTTCAAAAAGAGAGAATGAGTGAATCGATGAAATTGCACTTTCCACATTATAGTGGGATAAACTATAGAGTTTTTGAGAACTAACGTATGTGATTTTCCGCAAAATGAAGAAAACATAAAGTTTGCTTGGTCACCAAACAATCCTACAAAACACTTCATTTTGGTATTTTCGAGGTTAAATGGCACTATAAACGAGTTATAGAAAACAACAACCCTAGAACGAATGTGTGTTGTGTGTGTGTGGTATGTTGTGTGATGTTGTGTGGTGTGTTGTGTGGTGTGGTGTGTTGTGTGTATGTGTGGTGTGTGGTGTTGTGTGGTGTGTGTTGTGTTGTGCGGTGTGTGGTGTGGTTTTTGGTGTGTGTGTTGTATTGTGTTTGTTGTGTTGTGTGGTGTGGTGTGTTTTGTGGTGTGTGTGTGTGTTGTGTGGTGTGTGTTGTGTGTTGTGTTGTGTTGTGTGGTGTGGTGTGTGTTGTGTTGTGTTGTGTGGTGTGGTATGGTGTGTGTTGTATGTTGTGTGGTGTTGTGTTGTGTTGTGTGGTGTGTGGTGTGTAGTGTTGTGTTGTGTGTGGTGTGTGTGTGTGGTGTGTGGTGTTGTGTTGTGTGTGGTGTGTGATATGTGTTGTGTGGTGTTGTGTGGTGTGTGGTGGTGTGTGTGGTGTTGTGTTGTGTGTGGTGTGGTGTGTGGTGTTGTGTGGTGTGTGTTGCATGGTGTGGTGTGTGTTGTGTTGTGTTGTGTGGTGTGGTGTGTGTTGTGTTGTGTTGTGTGGTGTGGTGTGGTGTGGTGTGTGTTGTGTAGTGTAGTGTTGTGTGGTGTGGTGTGGTGTGTTGTGTGTGTGTGGTGTGTTGTGTGGTGTGTGTTGTGTGGTGTGAGGTGTCTCATATATATATATATATATTTTTTTTTTGATGTGCAGTGCCATGCCCCGGTTGCGGCCATGAGAAAGCTAGTTTTACTCCAGTGCAGACCAGATCAGTTGCTGATCCCATGATTGAGATAAATACCCTAGAACGAATGTGAATTGGTCATGGTTAACTCTTTTGCAACTCGTGAGACTTTTCAAAAAGAGAGAATGAGTGAATCGATGAAAGTGCACTTTCCACATTATAGTGGGATAAACTATAGAGTTTTTGAGAACTAACGTATGTGATTTTTCGCAAAATGAAGAAAACATAAAGTTTGCTTGGTCACCAAGCAATCCTACAAAACACTTCATTTTGGTATTTTCGAGGTTAAATGGCACTATAAACGAGTTATAGAAAACAACAACCCTAAAACGAATGTGAATTGGTCATGGTTAACTCTTTTGCAACTCGTGAGACTTTTGAAAAAGAGAAAATGAGTGAATCGATGAAAGTGTACTTTCCACATTATAGTGGGATAAACTATAGAGTTTTTGAACACTAACGAATGTGATTTTCCGCAAAATAAAAAAAAAACGTAAAGTTTGATTAATCACCAAGCAATCCTACAAAAAACTTCATTTTGGTATTTTCGAGGTTAAATGGCACTATAAACGAGTTATAGAAAACAACAACCCTAGAACGAATGTGAATTGATCATGGTTAACTCTTTTGCAACTCGTGGAACTTTTCAAAAAGAGAGAATGAGTGAATCGATGAAATTGCACTTTCCACATTATAGTGGGATAAACTATAGAGTTTTTGAGAACTAACGTATGTGATTTTCCGCAAAATGTAGAAAACATAAAGTTTGCTTGGTCACCAAACAATCCTACAAAACACTTCATTTTGGTATTTTCGAGGTTAAATGGCACTATAAACGAGTTATAGAAAACAACAACCCTAGAACGAATGTGTGTTGTGTGTGTGTGGTATGTTGTGTGGTGTGTTGTGTGGTGTGGTGTGTTGTGTGTATGTGTGGTGTGTGGTGTTGTGTGGTGTGTGTTATGTTGTGCGGTGTGTGGTGTGGTTTTTGGTGTGTGTGTTGTATTGTGTTTGTTGTGTTGTGTGGTGTGGTGTGTTTTGTGGTGTGTGTGTTGTGTTGTGTGGTGTGTGTTGTGTGTTGTGTTGTGTTGTGTGGTGTGGTGTGTGTTGTGTTGTGTTGTGTGGTGTGGTATGGTGTGTGTTGTATGTTGTGTGGTGTTGTGTTGTGTTGTGTGGTGTGTGTTGTGTGTGTTGTGTGTGGTGTGTGGTGTTGTGTTGTGTGTGGTGTGTGTGTGTGGTGTGTGGTGTTGTGTTGTGTGTGGTGTGTGTGTGTGGTGTGTGGTGTTGTGTTGTGTGTGGTGTGTGATATGTGTTGTGTGGTGTGTGGTGGTGTGTGTGGTGTTGTGTTGTGTTGTGTGTGGTGTGGTGTGTGGTGTTGTGTGGTGTGTGTTGCATGGTGTGGTGTGTGTTGTGTTGTGTGGTGTGGTGTGTGTTGTGTTGTGTTGTGTTGTGTGGTGTGGTGTGTGTTGTGTAGTGTAGTGTTGTGTGGTGTGGTGTGGTGTGGTGTGTTGTGTGTGTGTGATGTGTTGTGTGGTGTGTGTTGTGTGGTGTGAGGTGTCTCATATATATATATATATTTTTTTTGATGTGCAGTGCCATGCCCCGGTTGCGGCCATGAGAAAGCTAGTTTTAGTCCAGTGCAGACCAGATCAGTTGCTGATCCCATGATTGAGATAAATACCCTAGAACGAATGTGAATTGGTCATGGTTAACTCTTTTGCAACTCGTGAGACTTTTCAAAAAGAGAGAATGAGTGAATCGATGAAAGTGCACTTTCCACATTATAGTGGGATAAACTATAGAGTTTTTGAAAACTAACGTATGTGATTTTTCGCAAAATGAAGAAAACATAAAGTTTGCTTGGTCACCAAGCAATCCTACAAAACACTTCATTTTGGTATTTTCGAGGTTAAATGGCACTATAAACGAGTTATAGAAAACAACAACCCTAGAACGAATGTGAATTGGTCATGGTTAACTCTTTTGCAACTCGTGAGACTTTTGAAAAAGAGAAAATGAGTGAATCGATGAAAGTGTACTTTCCACATTATAGTTGGATAAACTATAGAGTTTTTGAACACTAACGAATGTGATTTTCCGCAAAATAAAAAAAAAACGTAAAGTTTGATTAATCACCAAGCAATCCTACAAAACACTTCATTTTGGTATTTTCGAGGTTAAATGGCACTATAAACGAGTTATAGAAAACAACAACCCTAGAACGAATGTGAATTGATCATGGTTAACTCTTTTGCAACTCGTGGAACTTTTCAAAAAGAGAGAATGAGTGAATCGATGAAATTGCACTTTCCACATTATAGTGGGATAAACTATAGAGTTTTTGAGAACTAACGTATGTGATTTTCCGCAAAATGAAGAAAACATAAAGTTTGCTTGGTCACCAAACAATCCTACAAAACACTTCATTTTGGTATTTTCGAGGTTAAATGGCACTATAAACGAGTTATAGAAAACAACAACCCTAGAACGAATGTGTGTTGTGTGTGTGTGGTATGTTGTGTGATGTTGTGTGGTGTGTTGTGTGGTGTGGTGTGTTGTGTGTATGTGTGGTGTGTGGTGTTGTGTGGTGTGTGTTGTGTTGTGCGGTGTGTGGTGTGGTTTTTGGTGTGTGTGTTGTATTGTGTTTGTTGTGTTGTGTGGTGTGGTGTGTTTTGTGGTGTGTGTGTTGTGTTGTGTGGTGTGTGTTGTGTGTTGTGTTGTGTTGTGTGGTGTGGTGTGTGTTGTGTTGTGTTGTGTTGTGTGGTGTGGTATGGTGTGTGTTGTATGTTGTGAGTGTGTGTTGTGTTGTGTTGTGTGGTGTGGTATGGTGTGTGTTGTATGTTGTGTGGTGTTGTGTTGTGTTGTGTGGTGTGTGGTGTGTGTGTTGTGTGTGGTGTGTAGTGTTGTGTTGTGTGTGGTGTGTGTGTGTGGTGTGTGGTGTTGTGTTGTGTGTGGTGTGTGATATGTGTTGTGTGGTGTGTGGTGGTGTGTGTGGTGTTGTGTTGTGTGTGGTGTGGTGTGTGGTGTTGTGTGGTGTGTGTTGCATGGTGTGGTGTGTGTTGTGTTGTGTTGTGTGGTGTGGTGTGTGTTGTGTTGTGTTGTGTTGTGTGGTGTGGTGTGGTGTGGTGTGTGTTGTGTAGTGTAGTGTTGTGTGGTGTGGTGTGGTGTGTTGTGTGTGTGTGGTGTGTTGTGTGGTGTGTGTTGTGTGGTGTGAGGTGTCTCATATATATATATATTTTTTTTTTGATGTGCAGTGCCATGCCCCGGTTGCGGCCATGAGAAAGCTAGTTTTACTCCAGTGCAGACCAGATCAGTTGCTGATCCCATGATTGAGATAAATACCCTAGAACGAATGTGAATTGGTCATGGTTAACTCTTTTGCAACTCGTGAGACTTTTCAAAAAGAGAGAATGAGTGAATCGATGAAAGTGCACTTTCCACATTATAGTGGGATAAACTATAGAGTTTTTGAGAACTAACGTATGTGATTTTTCGCAAAATGAAGAAAACATAAAGTTTGCTTGGTCACCAAGCAATCCTACAAAACACTTCATTTTGGTATTTTCGAGGTTAAATGGCACTATAAACGAGTTATAGAAAACAACAACCCTAGAACGAATGTGAATTGGTCATGGTTAACTCTTTTGCAACTCGTGAGACTTTTGAAAAAGAGAAAATGAGTGAATCGATGAAAGTGTACTTTCCACATTATAGTGGGATAAACTATAGAGTTTTTGAACACTAACGAATGTGATTTTCCGCAAAATAAAAAAAAACGTAAAGTTTGATTAATCACCAAGCAATCCTACAAAACACTTCATTTTGGTATTTTCGAGGTTAAATGGCACTATAAACGAGTTATAGAAAACAACAACCCTAGAACGAATGTGAATTGATCATGGTTAACTCTTTTGCAACTCGTGGAACTTTTCAAAAAGAGAGAATGAGTGAATCGATGAAATTGCACTTTCCACATTATAGTGGGATAAACTATAGAGTTTTTGAGAACTAACGTATGTGATTTTCCGCAAAATGAAGAAAACATAAAGTTTGCTTGGTCACCAAACAATCCTACAAAACACTTCATTTTGGTATTTTCGAGGTTAAATGGCACTATAAACGAGTTATAGAAAACAACAACCCTAGAACGAATGTGAATTGGTCATGGTTAACTCTTTTGCAACTCGTGAGACTTTTGAAAAAGAGAAAATGAGTGAATCGATGAAAGTGTACTTTCCACATTATAGTGGGATAAACTATAGAGTTTTTGAACACTAACGAATGTGATTTTCCGCAAAATAAAAAAAAACGTAAAGTTTGATTAATCACCAAGCAATCCTACAAAACACTTCATTTTGGTATTTTCGAGGTTAAATGGCACTATAAACGAGTTATAGAAAACAACAACCCTAGAACGAATGTGAATTGATCATGGTTAACTCTTTTGCAACTCGTGGAACTTTTCAAAAAGAGAGAATGAGTGAATCGATGAAATTGCACTTTCCACATTATAGTGGGATAAACTATAGAGTTTTTGAGAACTAACGTATGTGATTTTCCGCAAAATGAAGAAAACATAAAGTTTGCTTGGTCACCAAACAATCCTACAAAACACTTCATTTTGGTATTTTCGAGGTTAAATGGCACTATAAACGAGTTATAGAAAACAACAACCCTAGAACGAATGTGTGTTGTGTGTGTGTGGTATGTTGTGTGATGTTGTGTGGTGTGTGGTGTGGTGTGTTGTGTGTATGTGTGGTGTGTGGTGTTGTGTGGTGTGTGTTGTGTTGTGCGGTGTGTGGTGTGGTTTTTGGTGTGTGTGTTGTATTGTGTTTGTTGTGTTGTGTGGTGTGGTGTGTTTTGTGGTGTGTGTGTTGTGTTGTGTGGTGTAAATTGTGTGTTGTGTTGTGTTGTGTGGTGTGGTGTGTGTTGTGTTGTGTGGTGTGGTATGGTGTGTGTTGTATGTTGTGTGGTGTTGTGGTGTGTTGTGTGTGTGTGGCGTGTTGTGTGGTGTGTGTTGTGTGGTGTGAGGTGTCTCATATATATATATATATATATTTTTTGATGTGCAGTGCCATGCCCCGGTTGCGGCCATGAGAAAGCTAGTTTTACTCCAGTGCAGACCAGATCAGTTGCTGATCCCATGATTGAGATAAATACCCTAGAACGAATGTGAATTGGTCATGGTTAACTCTTTTACAACTCGTGAGACTTTTCAAAAAGAGAGAATGAGTGAATCGATGAAAGTGCACTTTCCACATTATAGTGGGATAAACTATAGAGTTTTTGAGAACTAACGTATGTGATTTTTCGCAAAATGAAGAAAACATAAAGTTTGCTTGGTCACCAAGCAATCCTACAAAACACTTCATTTTGGTATTTTCGAGGTTAAATGGCACTATAAACGAGTTATAGAAAACAACAACCCTAGAACGAATGTGTGTTGTGTGTGTGTGTGATGTTGTGTGGTGTGTTGTGTGGTGTGGTGTGTTGTGTGTATGTGTGGTGTGTGGTGTTGTGTGGTGTGTGTTGTGTTGTGCGGTGTGTGGTGTGGTTTTTGGTGTGTGTGTTGTATTGTGTTTGTTGTGTTGTGTGGTGTGGTGTGTTTTGTGGTGTGTGTGTTGTGTTGTGTGGTGTGTGTTGTGTGTTGTGTTGTGTTGTGTGGTGTGGTGTGTGTTGTGTTGTGTTGTGTGGTGTGGTATGGTGTGTGTTGTATGTTGTGTGGTGTTGTGTTGTGTTGTGTGGTGTGTGGTGTGTGGTGTGTGTGTTGTGTGTGGTGTGTGGTGTTGTGTTGTGTGTGGTGTGTGTGTGTGGTGTGTGGTGTTGTGTTGTGTGTGGTGTGTGATATGTGTTGTGTGGTGTTGTGTGGTGTGTGGTGGTGTGTGTGGTGTTGTGTTGTGTGTGGTGTGGTGTGTGGTGTTGTGTGGTGTGTGTTGCATGGTGTGGTGTGTGTTGTGTTGTGTGGTGTGGTGTGTGTTGTGTTGTGTTGTGTGGTGTGGTGTGTGTTGTGTAGTGTTGTGTGGTGTGGTGTGGTGTGGTGTGTTGTGTGTGTGTGGTGTGTTGTGTGGTGTGTGTTGTGTGGTGTGGTGTGAGGTGTCTCATATATATATATATATTTTTTTTGATGTGCAGTGCCATGCCCCGGTTGCGGCCATGAGAAAGCTATTGTGTTGTGTTGTGTGTGGTGTGGTGTGTGGTGTTGTGTGGTGTGTGTTGCATGGTGTGGTGTGTGTTGTGTTGTGTGGTGTGGTGTGTGTTGTGTTGTGTTGTGTTGTGTGGTGTGGTGTGGTGTGTGTTGTGTAGTGTAGTGTTGTGTGGTGTGGTGTGGTGTGGTGTGTTGTGTGTGTGTGATGTGTTGTGTGGTGTGTGTTGTGTGGTGTGAGGTGTCTCATATATATATATATATTTTTTTTGATGTGCAGTGCCATGCCCCGGTTGCGGCCATGAGAAAGCTAGTTTTAGTCCAGTGCAGACCAGATCAGTTGCTGATCCCATGATTGAGATAAATACCCTAGAACGAATGTGAATTGGTCATGGTTAACTCTTTTGCAACTCGTGAGACTTTTCAAAAAGAGAGAATGAGTGAATCGATGAAAGTGCACTTTCCACATTATAGTGGGATAAACTATAGAGTTTTTGAAAACTAACGTATGTGATTTTTCGCAAAATGAAGAAAACATAAAGTTTGCTTGGTCACCAAGCAATCCTACAAAACACTTCATTTTGGTATTTTCGAGGTTAAATGGCACTATAAACGAGTTATAGAAAACAACAACCCTAGAACGAATGTGAATTGGTCATGGTTAACTCTTTTGCAACTCGTGAGACTTTTGAAAAAGAGAAAATGAGTGAATCGATGAAAGTGTACTTTCCACATTATAGTGGGATAAACTATAGAGTTTTTGAACACTAACGAATGTGATTTTCCGCAAAATAAAAAAAAAACGTAAAGTTTGATTAATCACCAAGCAATCCTACAAAACACTTCATTTTGGTATTTTCGAGGTTAAATGGCACTATAAACGAGTTATAGAAAACAACAACCCTAGAACGAATGTGAATTGATCATGGTTAACTCTTTTGCAACTCGTGGAACTTTTCAAAAAGAGAGAATGAGTGAATCGATGAAATTGCACTTTCCACATTATAGTGGGATAAACTATAGAGTTTTTGAGAACTAACGTATGTGATTTTCCGCAAAATGAAGAAAACATAAAGTTTGCTTGGTCACCAAACAATCCTACAAAACACTTCATTTTGGTATTTTCGAGGTTAAATGGCACTATAAACGAGTTATAGAAAACAACAACCCTAGAACGAATGTGTGTTGTGTGTGTGTGGTATGTTGTGTGATGTTGTGTGGTGTGTTGTGTGGTGTGGTGTGTTGTGTGTATGTGTGGTGTGTGGTGTTGTGTGGTGTGTGTTGTGTTGTGCGGTGTGTGGTGTGGTTTTTGGTGTGTGTGTTGTATTGTGTTTGTTGTGTTGTGTGGTGTGGTGTGTTTTGTGGTGTGTGTGTTGTGTTGTGTGGTGTGTGTTGTGTGTTGTGTTGTGTTGTGTGGTGTGGTGTGTGTTGTGTTGTGTTGTGTGGTGTGGTATGGTGTGTGTTTTATGTTGTGTGGTGTTGTGTTGTGTTGTGTGGTGTGGTATGGTGTGTGTTTTATGTGGTGTGGTGTGGTGTGTGTTGTGTAGTGTTGTGTGGTGTGGTGTGGTGTGGTGTGGTGTGTTGTGTGTGTGTGGTGTGTTGTGTGGTGTGTGTTGTGTGGTGTGGTGTGAGGTGTCTCATATATATATATATTTTTTTTTTGATGTGCAGTGCCATGCCCCGGTTGCGGCCATGAGAAAGCTAGTTTTACTCCAGTGCAGACCAGATCAGTTGCTGATCCCATGATTGAGATAAATACCCTAGAACGAATGTGAATTGGTCATGGTTAACTCTTTTGCAACTCGTGAGACTTTTCAAAAAGAGAGAATGAGTGAATCGATGAAAGTGCACTTTCCACATTATAGTGGGATAAACTATAGAGTTTTTGAGAACTAACGTATGTGATTTTTCGCAAAATGAAGAAAACATAAAGTTTGCTTGGTCACCAAGCAATCCTACAAAACACTTCATTTTGGTATTTTCGAGGTTAAATGGCACTATAAACGAGTTATAGAAAACAACAACCCTAGAACGAATGTGAATTGGTCATGGTTAACTCTTTTGCAACTCGTGAGACTTTTGAAAAAGAGAAAATGAGTGAATCGATGAAAGTGTACTTTCCACATTATAGTGGGATAAACTATAGAGTTTTTGAACACTAATGAATGTGATTTTCCGCAAAATAAAAAAAAAACGTAAAGTTTGATTAATCACCAAGCAATCCTACAAAACACTTCATTTTGGTATTTTCGAGGTTAAATGGCACTATAAACGAGTTATAGAAAACAACAACCCTAGAACGAATGTGAATTGATCATGGTTAACTCTTTTGCAACTCGTGGAACTTTTCAAAAAGTGAGAATGAGTGAATCGATGAAATTGCACTTTCCACATTATAGTGGGATAAACTATAGAGTTTTTGAGAACTAACGTATGTGATTTTCCGCAAAATGAAGAAAACATAAAGTTTGCTTGGTCACCAAACAATCCTACAAAACACTTCATTTTGGTATTTTCGAGGTTAAATGGCACTATAAACGAGTTATAGAAAACAACAACCCTAGAACGAATGTGTGTTGTGTGTGTGTGGTATGTTGTGTGATGTTGTGTGGTGTGTTGTGTGGTGTGGTGTGTTGTGTGTATGTGTGGTGTGTGGTGTTGTGTGGTGTGTGTTGTGTTGTGCGGTGTGTGGTGTGGTTTTTGGTGTGTGTGTTGTATTGTGTTTGTTGTGTTGTGTGGTGTGGTGTGTTTTGTGGTGTGTGTGTTGTGTTGTGTGGTGTGTGTTGTGTGTTGTGTTGTGTTGTGTGGTGTGGTGTGTGTTGTGTTGTGTTGTGTGGTGTGGTATGGTGTGTGTTGTATGTTGTGTGGTGTTGTGGTGTGTTGTGTGTGTGTGGTGTGTTGTGTGGTGTGTGTTGTGTGGTGTGAGGTGTCTCATATATATATATATATATATTTTGATGTGCAGTGCCATGCCCCGGTTGCGGCCATGAGAAAGCTAGTTTTACTCCAGTGCAGACCAGATCAGTTGCTGATCCCATGATTGAGATAAATACCCTAGAACGAATGTGAATTGGTCATGGTTAACTCTTTTGCAACTCGTGAGACTTTTCAAAAAGAGAGAATGAGTGAATCGATGAAAGTGCACTTTCCACATTATAGTGGGATAAACTATAGAGTTTTTGAGAACTAACGTATGTGATTTTTCGCAAAATGAAGAAAACATAAAGTTTGCTTGGTCACCAAGCAATCCTAAAAAACACTTCATTTTGGTATTTTCGAGGTTAAATGGCACTATAAACGAGTTATAGAAAACAACAACCCTAGAACGAATGTGAATTGGTCATGGTTAACTCTTTTGCAACTCGTGAGACTTTTGAAAAAGAGAAAATGAGTGAATCGATGAAAGTGTACTTTCCACATTATAGTGGGATAAACTATAGAGTTTTTGAACACTAACGAATGTGATTTTCCGCAAAATAAAAAAAAAACGTAAAGTTTGATTAATCACCAAGCAATCCTACAAAACACTTCATTTTGGTATTTTCGAGGTTAAATGGCACTATAAACGAGTTATAGAAAACAACAACCCTAGAACGAATGTGAATTGATCATGGTTAACTCTTTTGCAACTCGTGGAACTTTTCAAAAAGAGAGAATGAGTGAATCGATGAAATTGCACTTTCCACATTATAGTGGGATAAACTATAGAGTTTTTGAGAACTAACGTATGTGATTTTCCGCAAAATGAAGAAAACATAAAGTTTGCTTGGTCACCAAACAATCCTACAAAACACTTCATTTTGGTATTTTCGAGGTTAAATGGCACTATAAACGAGTTATAGAAAACAACAACCCTAGAACGAATGTGTGTTGTGTGTGTGTGGTATGTTGTGTGATGTTGTGTGGTGTGTTGTGTGGTGTGGTGTGTTGTGTGTATGTGTGGTGTGTGGTGTTGTGTGGTGTGTGTTGTGTTGTGCGGTGTGTGGTGTGGTTTTTGGTGTGTGTGTTGTATTGTGTTTGTTGTGTTGTGTGGTGTGGTGTGTTTTGTGGTGTGTGTGTTGTGTTGTGTGGTGTGTGTTGTGTGTTGTGTTGTGTTGTGTGGTGTGGTGTGTGTTGTGTTGTGTTGTGTGGTGTGGTATGGTGTGTGTTGTATGTTGTGTGGTGTTGTGGTGTGTTGTGTGTGTGTGGTGTGTTGTGTGGTGTGTGTTGTGTGGTGTGAGGTGTCTCATATATATATATATATATTTTTTGATGTGCAGTGCCATGCCCCGGTTGCGGCCATGAGAAAGCTAGTTTTACTCCAGTGCAGACCAGATCAGTTGCTGATCCCATGATTGAGATAAATACCCTAGAACGAATGTGAATTGGTCATGGTTAACTCTTTTGCAACTCGTGAGACTTTTCAAAAAGAGAGAATGAGTGAATCGATGAAAGTGCACTTTCCACATTATAGTGGGATAAACTATAGAGTTTTTGAGAACTAACGTATGTGATTTTTCGCAAAATGAAGAAAACATAAAGTTTGCTTGGTCACCAAGCAATCCTACAAAACACTTCATTTTGGTATTTTCGAGGTTAAATGGCACTATAAACGAGTTATAGAAAACAACAACCCTAGAACGAATGTGAATTGGTCATGGTTAACTCTTTTGCAACTCGTGAGACTTTTGAAAAAGAGAAAATGAGTGAATCGATGAAAGTGTACTTTCCACATTATAGTGGGATAAACTATAGAGTTTTTGAACACTAACGAATGTGATTTTCCGCAAAATAAAAAAAAAACGTAAAGTTTGATTAATCACCAAGCAATCCTACAAAACACTTCATTTTGGTATTTTCGAGGTTAAATGGCACTATAAACGAGTTATAGAAAACAACAACCCTAGAACGAATGTGAATTGATCATGGTTAACTCTTTTGCAACTCGTGGAACTTTTCAAAAAGAGAGAATGAGTGAATCGATGAAATTGCACTTTCCACATTATAGTGGGATAAACTATAGAGTTTTTGAGAACTAACGTATGTGATTTTCCGCAAAATGAAGAAAACATAAAGTTTGCTTGGTCACCAAACAATCCTACAAAACACTTCATTTTGGTATTTTCGAGGTTAAATGGCACTATAAACGAGTTATAGAAAACAACAACCCTAGAACGAATGTGTGTTGTGTGTGTGTGGTATGTTGTGTGATGTTGTGTGGTGTGTTGTGTGGTGTGGTGTGTTGTGTGTATGTGTGGTGTGTGGTGTTGTGTGGTGTGTGTTGTGTTGTGCGGTGTGTGGTGTGGTTTTTGGTGTGTGTGTTGTATTGTGTTTGTTGTGTTGTGTGGTGTGGTGTGTTTTGTGGTGTGTGTGTTGTGTTGTGTGGTGTGTGTTGTGTGTTGTGTTGTGTTGTGTGGTGTGGTGTGTGTTGTGTTGTGTTGTGTGGTGTGGTATGGTGTGTGTTGTATGTTGTGTGGTGTTGTGGTGTGTTGTGTGTGTGTGGTGTGTTGTGTGGTGTGTGTTGTGTGGTGTGAGGTGTGTCATATATATATATATATATTTTTTGATGTGCAGTGCCATGCCCCGGTTGCGGCCATGAGAAAGCTAGTTTTACTCCAGTGCAGACCAGATCAGTTGCTGATCCCATGATTGAGATAAATACCCTAGACCGAATGTGAATTGGTCATGGTTAACTCTTTTGCAACTCGTGAGACTTTTCAAAAAGAGAGAATGAGTGAATCGATGAAAGTGCACTTTCCACATTATAGTGGGATAAACTATAGAGTTTTTGAGAACTAACGTATGTGATTTTTCGCAAAATGAAGAAAACATAAAGTTTGCTTGGTCACCAAGCAATCCTACAAAACACTTCATTTTGGTATTTTCGAGGTTAAATGGCACTATAAACGAGTTATAGAAAACAACAACCCTAGAACGAATGTGTGTTGTGTGTGTGTGTGATGTTGTGTGGTGTGGTGTGTTGTGTGTATGTGTGGTGTGTGGTGTTGTGTGGTGTGTGGTGTGGTTTTTGGTGTGTGTGTTGTATTGTGTTTGTTGTGTTGTGTGGTGTGGTGTGTTTTGTGGTGTGTGTGTTGTGTTGTGTGGTGTGTGTTGTGTGTTGTGTTGTGTTGTGTGGTGTGGTGTGTGTTGTGTTGTGTTGTGTGGTGTGGTATGGTGTGTGTTGTATGTTGTGTGGTGTTGTGTTGTGTTGTGTGGTGTGTGGTGTGTGGTGTGTGTGTTGTGTGTGGTGTGTGGTGTTGTGTTGTGTGTGGTGTGTGTGTGTGGTGTGTGGTGTTGTGTTGTGTGTGGTGTGTGATATGTGTTGTGTGGTGTGTGGTGGTGTGTGTGGTGTTGTGTTGTGTGTGGTGTGGTGTGTGGTGTTGTGTGGTGTGTGTTGCATGGTGTAGTGTGTGTTGTGTTGTGTGGTGTGGTGTGTGTTGTGTTGTGTTGTGTGGTGTGGTGTGTGTTGTGTAGTGTTGTGTGGTGTGGTGTGGTGTGGTGTGTTGTGTGTGTGTGGTGTGTTGTGTGGTGTGTGTTGTGTGGTGTGGTGTGAGGTGTCTCATATATATATATATTTTTTTTTTGATGTGCAGTGCCATGCCCCGGTTGCGGCCATGAGAAAGCTAGTTTTACTCCAGTGCAGACCAGATCAGTTGCTGATTCCATGATTGAGATAAATACCCTAGAACGAATGTGAATTTGTCATGGTTAACTCTTTTGCAACTCGTGAGACTTTTCAAAAAGAGAGAATGAGTGAATCGATGAAAGTGCACTTTCCACATTATAGTGGGATAAACTATAGAGTTTTTGAGAACTAACGTATGTGATTTTCCGCAAAATGAAGAAAACATAAAGTTTGCTTGGTCACCAAACAATCCTACAAAACACTTCATTTTGGTATTTTCGAGGTTAAATGGCACTATAAACGAGTTATAGAAAACAACAACCCTAGAACGAATGTGTGTTGTGTGTGTGTGGTATGTTGTGTGATGTTGTGTGGTGTGTTGTGTGGTGTGGTGTGTTGTGTGTATGTGTGGTGTGTGGTGTTGTGTGGTGTGTGTTGTGTTGTGCGGTGTGTGGTGTGGTTTTTGGTGTGTGTGTTGTATTGTGTTTGTTGTGTTGTGTGGTGTGGTGTGTTTTGTGGTGTGTGTGTTGTGTTGTGTGGTGTGTGTTGTGTGTTGTGTTGTGTTGTGTGGTGTGGTGTGTGTTGTGTTGTGTGGTGTGGTATGGTGTGTGTTTTATGTTGTGTGGTGTTGTGTTGTGTTGTGTGGTGTGGTATGGTGTGTGTTTTATGTGGTGTGGTGTGGTGTGTGTTGTGTAGTGTTGTGTAGTGTGGTGTGGTGTGGTGTGGTGTGGTGTGTTGTGTGTGTGTGGTGTGTTGTGTGGTGTGTGTTGTGTGGTGTGGTGTGAGGTGTCTCATATATATATATATATTTTTTTTTGATGTGCAGTGCCATGCCCCGGTTGCGGCCATGAGAAAGCTAGTTTTACTCCAGTGCAGACCAGATCAGTTGCTGATCCCATGATTGAGATAAATACCCTAGAACGAATGTGAATTGGTCATGGTTAACTCTTTTGCAACTCGTGAGACTTTTCAAAAAGAGAGAATGAGTGAATCGATGAAAGTGCACTTTCCACATTATAGTGGGATAAACTATAGAGTTTTTGAGAACTAACGTATGTGATTTTTCGCAAAATGAAGAAAACATAAAGTTTGCTTGGTCACCAAGCAATCCTACAAAACACTTCATTTTGGTATTTTCGAGGTTAAATGGCACTATAAACGAGTTATAGAAAACAACAACCCTAGAACGAATGTGAATTGGTCATGGTTAACTCTTTTGCAACTCGTGAGACTTTTGAAAAAGAGAAAATGAGTGAATCGATGAAAGTGTACTTTCCACATTATAGTGGGATAAACTATAGAGTTTTTGAACACTAATGAATGTGATTTTCCTCAAAATAAAAAAAAAACGTAAAGTTTGATTAATCACCAAGCAATCCTACAAAACACTTCATTTTGGTATTTTCGAGGTTAAATGGCACTATAAACGAGTTATAGAAAACAACAACCCTAGAAAGAATGTGAATTGATCATGGTTAACTCTTTTGCAACTCGTGGAACTTTTCAAAAAGAGAGAATGAGTGAATCGATGAAATTGCACTTTCCACATTATAGTGGGATAAACTATAGAGTTTTTGAGAACTAACGTATGTGATTTTCCGCAAAATGAAGAAAACATAAAGTTTGCTTGGTCACCAAACAATCCTACAAAACACTTCATTTTGGTATTTTCGAGGTTAAATGGCACTATAAACGAGTTATAGAAAACAACAACCCTAGAACGAATGTGTGTTGTGTGTGTGTGGTATGTTGTGTGATGTTGTGTGGTGTGTTGTGTGGTGTGGTGTGTTGTGTGTATGTGTGGTGTGTGGTGTTGTGTGGTGTGTGTTGTGTTGTGCGGTGTGTGGTGTGGTTTTTGGTGTGTGTGTTGTATTGTGTTTGTTGTGTTGTGTGGTGTGGTGTGTTTTGTGGTGTGTGTGTTGTGTTGTGTGGTGTGTGTTGTGTGTTGTGTTGTGTTGTGTGGTGTGGTGTGTGTTGTGTTGTGTTGTGTGGTGTGGTATGGTGTGTGTTGTATGTTGTGTGGTGTTGTGGTGTGTTGTGTGTGTGTGGTGTGTTGTGTGGTGTGTGTTGTGTGGTGTGAGGTGTCTCATATATATATATATATATATTTTGATGTGCAGTGCCATGCCCCGGTTGCGGCCATGAGAAAGCTAGTTTTACTCCAGTGCAGACCAGATCAGTTGCTGATCCCATGATTGAGATAAATACCCTAGAACGAATGTGAATTGGTCATGGTTAACTCTTTTGCAACTCGTGAGACTTTTCAAAAAGAGAGAATGAGTGAATCGATGAAAGTGCACTTTCCACATTATAGTGGGATAAACTATAGAGTTTTTGAGAACTAACGTATGTGATTTTCCGCAAAATGAAGAAAACATAAAGTTTGCTTGGTCACCAAACAATCCTACAAAACACTTCATTTTGGTATTTTCGAGATTAAATGGCACTATAAACGAGTTATAGAAAACAACAACCCTAGAACGAATGTGTGTTGTGTGTGTGTGTGATGTTGTGTGGTGTGTTGTGTGGTGTGGTGTGTTGTGTGTATGTGTGGTGTGTGGTGTTGTGTGGTGTGTGTTGTGTTGTGCGGTGTGTGGTGTGGTTTTTGGTGTGTGTGTTTTATTGTGTTTGTTGTGTTGTGTGGTGTGGTGTGTTTTGTGGTGTGTGTGTTGTGTTGTGTGGTGTGTGTTGTGTGTTGTGTTGTGTTGTGTGGTGTGGTGTGTGTTGTGTTGTGTTGTGTGGTGTGGTATGGTGTGTGTTGTATGTTGTGTGGTGTTGTGTTGTGTGGTGTGTGGTGTGTGGTGTGTGTGTTGTGTGTGGTGTGTGGTGTTGTGTTGTGTGTGGTGTGTGTGTGTGGTGTGTGGTGTTGTGTTGTGTGTGGTGTGTGATATGTGTTGTGTGGTGTGTGGTGGTGTGTGTGGTGTTGTGTTGTGTGTGGTGTGGTGTGTGGTGTTGTGTGGTGTGTGTTGCATGGTGTGGTGTGTGTTGTGTTGTGTGGTGTGGTGTGTGTTGTGTTGTGTTGTGTGGTGTGGTGTGTGTTGTGTAGTGTTGTGTGGTGTGGTGTGGTGTGTTGTGTGTGTGTGGTGTGTTGTGTGGTGTGTGTTGTGTGGTGTGGTGTGAGGTGTCTCATATATATATATATATTTTTTTTGATGTGCAGTGCCATGCCCCGGTTGCGGCCATGAGAAAGCTAGTTTTACTCCAGTGCAGACCAGATCAGTTGCTGATCCCATGATTGAGATAAATACCCTAGAACGAATGTGAATTTGTCATGGTTAACTCTTTTGCAACTCGTGAGACTTTTCAAAAAGAGAGAATGAGTGAATCGATGAAAGTGCACTTTCCACATTATAGTGGGATAAACTATAGAGTTTTTGAGAACTAACGTATGTGATTTTCCGCAAAATGAAGAAAACATAAAGTTTGCTTGGTCACCAAACAATCCTACAAAACACTTCATTTTGGTATTTTCGAGGTTAAATGGCACTATAAACGAGTTATAGAAAACAACAACCCTAGAACGAATGTGTGTTGTGTGTGTGTGGTATGTTGTGTGATGTTGTGTGGTGTGTTGTGTGGTGTGGTGTGTTGTGTGTATGTGTGGTGTGTGGTGTTGTGTGGTGTGTGTTGTGTTGTGCGGTGTGTGGTGTGGTTTTTGGTGTGTATGTTGTATTGTGTTTGTTGTGTTGTGTGGTGTGGTGTGTTTTGTGGTGTGTGTGTTGTGTTGTGTGGTGTGTGTTGTGTGTTGTGTGTTGTGTTGTGTTGTGTGGTGTGGTGTGTGTTGTGTTGTGTTGTGTGGTGTGGTATGGTGTGTGTTTTATGTTGTGTGGTGTTGTGTTGTGTTGTGTGGTGTGTGGTGTGTGTGTTGTGTGTGGTGTGTGGTGTTGTGTTGTGTGTGGTGTGTGTGTGTGGTGTGTGGTGTTGTGTTGTGTGTGGTGTGTGATATGTGTTGTGTGGTGTTGTGTGGTGTGTGGTGGTGTGTGTGGTGTTGTGTTGTGTGTGGTGTGGTGTGTGGTGTTGTGTGGTGTGTGTTGCATGGTGTGGTGTGTGTTGTGTTGTGTTGTGTGGTGTGGTGTGTGTTGCGTTGTGTTGTGTGGTGTGGTGTGGTGTGGTGTGTGTTGTGTAGTGTTGTGTGGTGTGGTGTTGTGTGGTGTGGTGTGTTGTGTGTGTGTGGTGTGTTGTGTGGTGTGAGGTGTCTCATATATATATATATATATTTTTTTTGATGTGCAGTGCCATGCCCCGGTTGCGGCCATGAGAAAGCTAGTTTTACTCCAGTGCAGACCAGATCAGTTGCTGATCCCATGAATGAGATAAATACCCTAGAACGAATGTGAATTGGTCATGGTTAACTCTTTTGCAACTCGTGAGACTTTTCAAAAAGAGAGAATGAGTGAATCGATGAAAGTGCACTTTCCACATTATAGTGGGATAAACTATAGAGTTTTTTAGAACTAACGTATGTGATTTTTCGCAAAATGAAGAAAACATAAAGTTTGCTTGGTCACCAAGCAATCCTACAAAACACTTCATTTTGGTATTTTCGAGGTTAAATGGCACTATAAACGAGTTATAGAAAACAACAACCCTAGAACGAATGTGAATTGGTCATGGTTAACTCTTTTGCAACTCGTGAGACTTTTGAAAAAGAGAAAATGAGTGAATCGATGAAAGTGTACTTTCCACATTATAGTGGGATAAACTATAGAGTTTTTGAACACTAACGAATGTGATTTTCCGCAAAATAAAAAAAAAACGTAAAGTTTGATTAATCATCAAGCAATCCTACAAAACACTTCATTTTGGTATTTTCGAGGTTAAATGGCACTATAAACGAGTTATAGAAAACAACAACCCTAGAACGAATGTGAATTGATCATGGTTAACTCTTTTGCAACTCGTGGAACTTTTCAAAAAGAGAGAATGAGTGAATCGATGAAATTGCACTTTCCACATTATAGTGGGATAAACTATAGAGTTTTTGAGAACTAACGTATGTGATTTTTCGCAAAATGAAGAAAACATAAAGTTTGCTTGGTCACCAAGCAATCCTACAAAACACTTCATTTTGGTATTTTCGAGGTTAAATGGCACTATAAATGAGTTATAGAAAACAACAACCCTAGAACGAATGTGTGTTGTGTGTGTGTGGTATGTTGTGTGATGTTGTGTGGTGTGTTGTGTGGTGTGGTGTGTTGTGTGTATGTGTGGTGTGTGGTGTTGTGTGGTGTGTGTTGTGTTGTGCGGTGTGTGGTGTGGTTTTTGGTGTGTGTGTTGTATTGTGTTTGTTGTGTTGTGTGGTGTGGTTTGTTTTGTGGTGTGTGTGTTGTGTTGTGTGGTGTGTGTTGTGTGTTGTGTTGTGTGGTGTGGTGTGGTGTGTGTTGTGTTGTGTTGTGTGGTGTGGTATGGTGTGTGTTGTATGTTGTGTGGTGTTGTGGTGTGTTGTGTGTGTGTGGTGTGTTGTGTGGTGTGAGGTGTCTCATATATATATATATATATTTTTTGATGTGCAGTGCCATGCCCCGGTTGCGGCCATGAGAAAGCTAGTTTTACTCCAGTGCAGACCAGATCAGTTGCTGATCCCATTATTGAGATAAATACCCTAGAACGAATGTGAATTGGTCATGGTTAACTCTTTTACAACTCGTGAGACTTTTCAAAAAGAGAGAATGAGTGAATCGATGAAAGTGCACTTTCCACATTATAGTGGGATAAACTATAGAGTTTTTGAGAACTAACGTATGTGATTTTTCGCAAAATGAAGAAAACATAAAGTTTGCTTGTCACCAAGCAATCCTACAAAACACTTCATTTTGGTATTTTCGAGGTTAAATGACACTATAAACGAGTTATAGAAAACAACAACCCTAGAACGAATGTGAATTGGTCATGGTTAACTCTTTTGCAACTCGTGAGACTTTTGAAAAAGAGAAAATGAGTGAATCGATGAAAGTGTACTTTCCACATTATAGTGGGATAAACTATAGAGTTTTTGAACACTAACGAATGTGATTTTCCGCAAAATAAAAAAAAAACGTAAAGTTTGATTAATCACCAAGCAATCCTACAAAACACTTCATTTTGGTATTTTCGAGGTTAAATGGCACTATAAACGAGTTATAGAAAACAACAACCCTAGAACGAATGTGAATTGATCATGGTTAACTCTTTTGCAACTCGTGGAACTTTTCAAAAAGAGAGAATGAGTGAATCGATGAAATTGCACTTTCCACATTATAGTGGGATAAACTATAGAGTTTTTGAGAACTAACGTATGTGATTTTCCGCAAAATGAAGAAAACATAAAGTTTGCTTGGTCACCAAACAATCCTACAAAACACTTCATTTTGGTATTTTCGAGGTTAAATGGCACTATAAACGAGTTATAGAAAACAACAACCCTAGAACGAATGTGTGTTGTGTGTGTGTGGTATGTTGTGTGATGTTGTGTGGTGTGTTGTGTGGTGTGGTGTGTTGTGTGTATGTGTGGTGTGTGGTGTTGTGTGGTGTGTGTTGTGTTGTGCGGTGTGTGGTGTGGTTTTTGGTGTGTGTGTTGTATTGTGTTTGTTGTGTTGTGTGGTGTGGTGTGTTTTGTGGTGTGTGTGTTGTGTTGTGTGGTGTGTGTTGTGTGTTGTGTTGTGTTGTGTGGTGTGGTGTGTGTTGTGTTGTGTTGTGTGGTGTGGTATGGTGTGTGTTGTATGTTGTGTGGTGTTGTGTTGTGTTGTGTGGTGTGTGGTGTGTGGTGTGTGTGTTGTGTGTGGTGTGTGGTGTTGTGTTGTGTGTGGTGTGTGTGTGTGGTGTGTGGTGTGTGATATGTGTTGTGTGGTGTTGTGTGGTGTGTGGTGGTGTGTGTGGTGTTGTGTTGTGTGTGGTGTGTGTTGCATGGTGTGGTGTGTGTTGTGTTGTGTGGTGTGGTGTGTGTTGTGTTGTGTTGTGTGGTGTGGTGTGTGTTGTGTAGTGTTGTGTGGTGTGGTGTGGTGTGGTGTGGTGTGTTGTGTGTGTGTGGTGTGTTGTGTGGTGTGTGTTGTGTGGTGTGGTGTGAGGTGTCTCATATATATATATTTTTTTTTTTTGATGTGCAGTGCCATGCCCCGGTTGCGGCCATGAGAAAGCTAGTTTTACTCCAGTGCAGACCAGATCAGTTGCTGATCCCATGATTGAGATAAATACCCTAGAACGAATGTGAATTTGTCATGGTTAACTCTTTTGCAACTCGTGAGACTTTTCAAAAAGAGAGAATGAGTGAATCGATGAAAGTGCACTTTCCACATTATAGTGGGATAAACTATAGAGTTTTTGAGAACTAACGTATGTGATTTTCCGCAAAATGAAGAAAACATAAAGTTTGCTTGGTCACCAAACAATCCTACAAAACACTTCATTTTGGTATTTTCGAGGTTAAATGGCACTATAAACGAGTTATAGAAAACAACAACCCTAGAACGAATGTGTGTTGTGGGTGTGTGGTATGTTGTGTGATGTTGTGTGGTGTGTTGTGTGGTGTGGTGTGTTGTGTGTATGTGTGGTGTGTGGTGTTGTGTGGTGTGTGTTGTGTTGTGCGGTGTGTGGTGTGGTTTTTGGTGTGTGTGTTGTATTGTGTTTGTTGTGTTGTGTGGTGTGTTGTGTTGTGTGGTGTGTGTTGTGTGTTGTGTTGTGTTGTGTGGTGTGGTGTGTGTTGTGTTGTTTTGTGTGGTGTGGTATGGTGTGTGTTTTATGTTGTGTGGTGTTGTGTTGTGTTGTGTGGTGTGTGGTGTGTGTGTTGTGTGTGGTGTGTGGTGTTGTGTTGTGCGTGGTGTGTGTGTGTGGTGTGTGGTGTTGTGTTGTGTGTGGTGTGTGATATGTGTTGTGTGGTGTGTGGTGGTGTGTGTGGTGTTGTGTTGTGTGTGGTGTGGTGTGTGGTGTTGTGTGGTGTGTGTTGCATGGTGTGTTGTGTGTTGTGTTGTGTGGTGTGGTGTGTGTTGTGTTGTGTTGTGTGGTGTGGTGTGGTGTGGTGTGTGTTGTGTAGTGTTGTGTGGTGTGGTGTTGTGTGGTGTGGTGTGTTGTGTGTGTGTGGTGTGTTGTGTGGTGTGTGTTGTGTGGTGTGAGGTGTCTCATATATATATATATATTTTTTTTGATGTGCAGTGCCATGCCCCGGTTGCGGCCATGAGAAAGCTAGTGTTACTCCAGTGCAGACCAGATCAGTTGCTGATCCCATGATTGAGATAAATACCCTAGAACGAATGTGAATTGGTCATGGTTAACTCTTTTGCAACTCGTGAGACTTTTCAAAAAGAGAGAATGAGTGAATCGATGAAAGTGCACTTTCCACATTATAGTGGGATAAACTATAGAGTTTTTGAGAACTAACGTATGTAATTTTCCGCAAAATGAAGAAAATATAAAGTTTGCTTGGTCACCAAACAATCCTACAAAACACTTCATTTTGGTATTTTCGAGGTTAAATGGCACTATAAACGAGTTATAGAAAACAACAACCCTAGAACGAATGTGTGTTGTGTGTGTGTGGTATGTTGTGTGATGTTGTGTGGTGTGTTGTGTGGTGTGGTGTGTTGTGTGTATGTGTGGTGTGTGGTGTTGTGTGGTGTGTGTTGTGTTGTGCGGTGTGTGGTGTGGTTTTTGGTGTGTGTGTTGTATTGTGTTTGTTGTGTTGTGTGGTGTGGTGTGTTTTGTGGTGTGTGTGTTGTGTTGTGTGGTGTGTGTTGTGTGTTGTGTTGTGTTGTGTGGTGTGGTGTGTGTTGTGTTGTTTTGTGTGGTGTGGTATGGTGTGTGTTTTATGTTGTGTGGTGTTGTGTTGTGTTGTGTGGTGTGTGGTGTGTGTGGTGTGTGGTGTTGTGTTGTGCGTGGTGTGTGTGTGTGGTGTGTGGTGTTGTGTTGTGTGTGGTGTGTGATATGTGTTGTGTGGTGTTGTGTGGTGTGTGGTGGTGTGTGTGGTGTTGTGTTGTGTGTGGTGTGGTGTGTGGTGTTGTGTGGTGTGTGTTGCATGGTGTGTTGTGTGTTGTGTTGTGTGGTGTGGTGTGTGTTGTGTTGTGTTGTGTGGTGTGGTGTGGTGTGGTGTGTGTTGTGTAGTGTTGTGTGGTGTGGTGTTGTGTGGTGTGGTGTGGTGTGTTGTGTGTGTGTGGTGTGTTGTGTGGTGTGTGTTGTGTGGTGTGAGGTGTCTCATATATATATATATTTTTTTTTTGATGTGCAGTGCCATGCCCCGGTTGCGGCCATGAGAAAGCTAGTTTTACTCCAGTGCAGACCAGATCAGTTGCTGATCCCATGATTGAGATAAATACCCTAGAACGAATGTGAATTGGTCATGGTTAACTCTTTTGCAACTCGTGAGACTTTTCAAAAAGAGAGAATGAGTGAATCGATGAAAGTGCACTTTCCACATTATAGTAGGATAAACTATAGAGTTTTTGAGAACTAACGTATGTGATTTTTCGCAAAATGAAGAAAACATAAAGTTTGCTTGGTCACCAAGCAATCCTACAAAACACTTCATTTTGGTATTTTCGAGGTTAAATGGCACTATAAACGAGTTATAGAAAACAACAACCCTAGAACGAATGTGAATTGGTCATGGTTAACTCTTTTGCAACTCGTGAGACTTTTGAAAAAGAGAAAATGAGTGAATCGATGAAAGTGTACTTTCCACATTATAGTGGGATAAACTATAGAGTTTTTGAACACTAACGAATGTGATTTTCCGCAAAATAAAAAAAAAACGTAAAGTTTGATTAATCACCAAGCAATCCTACAAAACACTTCATTTTGGTATTTTCGAGGTTAAATGGCACTATAAACGAGTTATAGAAAACAACAACCCTAGAACGAATGTGAATTGATCATGGTTAACTCTTTTGCAACTCGTGGAACTTTTCAAAAAGAGAGAATGAGTGAATCGATGAAATTGCACTTTCCACATTATAGTGGGATAAACTATAGAGTTTTTGAGAACTAACGTATGTGATTTTTCGCAAAATGAAGAAAACATAAAGTTTGCTTGGTCACGAAGCAATCCTACAAAACACTTCATTTTGGTATTTTCGCGGTTAAATGGCACTATAAACGAGTTATAGAAAACAACAACCCTAGAACGAATGTGAATTGGTCATGGTTAACTCTTTTGCAACTCGTGAGACTTTTGAAAAGGAGAAAATGAGTGAATCGATGAAAGTGTACTTTCCACATTATAGTGGGATAAACTATAGAGTTTTTGAACACTAACGAATGTGATTTTCCGCAAAATAAAAAAAAAACGTAAAGTTTGATTAATCACCAAGCAATCCTACAAAACACTTCATTTTGGTATTTTCGAAGTTAAATGGCACTATAAACGAGTTATAGAAAACAACAACCCTAGAACGAATGTGAATTGATCATGGTTAACTCTTTTGCAACTCGTGGAACTTTTCAAAAAGAGAGAATGAGTGAATCGATGAAATTGCACTTTCCACATTATAGTGGGATAAACTATAGAGTTTTTGAGAACTAACGTATGTGATTTTCCGCAAAATGAAGAAAACATAAAGTTTGCTTGGTCACCAAACAATCCTACAAAACACTTCATTTTGGTATTTTCGAGGTTAAATGGCACTATAAACGAGTTATAGAAAACAACAACCCTAGAACGAATGTGTGTTGTGTGTGTGTGGTATGTTGTGTGATGTTGTGTGGTGTGTTGTGTGGTGTGGTGTGTTGTGTGTATGTGTGGTGTGTGGTGTTGTGTGGTGTGTGTTGTGTTGTGCGGTGTGTGGTGTGGTTTTTGGTGTGTGTGTTGTATTGTGTTTGTTGTGTTGTGTGGTGTGGTGTGTTTTGTGGTGTGTGTGTTGTGTTGTGTGGTGTGTGTTGTGTGTTGTGTTGTGTGGTGTGGTGTGTGTTGTGTTGTGTTGTGTTGTGTGGTGTGGTATGGTGTGTGTTTTATGTTGTGTGGTGTTGTGTTGTGTGGTGTGTGGTGTGTGTGTTGTGTGTGGTGTGTGGTGTTGTATGTGGTGTGTGTGTGTGGTGTGTGGTGTTGTGTTGTGTGTGGTGTGTGATATGTGTTGTGTGGTGTTGTGTGGTGTGTGGTGGTGTGTGTGGTGTTGTGTTGTGTGTGGTGTGGTGTGTGGTGTTGTGTGGTGTGTGTTGCATGGTGTGGTGTGTGTTTTGTTGTGTGGTGTGGTGTGTGTTGTGTTGTGTTGTGTTGTGTGGTGTGGTGTGGTGTGTGTTGTGTAGTGTTGTGTGGTGTGGTGTTGTGTGGTGTGGTGTGTTGTGTGTGTGTGGTGTGTTGTGTGGTGTGTGTTGTGTGGTGTGAGGTGTGAGGTGTCTCATATATATATATATTTTTTTTTTGATGTGCAGTGCCATGCCCCGGTTGCGGCCATGAGAAAGCTAGTTTTACTCCAGTGTAGACCAGATCAGTTGCTGATCCCATGATTGAGATAAATACCCTAGAACGAATGTGAATTGGTCATGGTTAACTCTTTTGCAACTCGTGAGACTTTTCAAAAAGAGAGAATGAGTGAATCGATGAAAGTGCACTTTCCACATTATAGTGGGATAAACTATAGAGTTTTTGAGAACTAACGTATGTGATTTTTCGCAAAATGAAGAAAACATAAAGTTTGCTTGGTCACCAAGCAATCCTACAAAACACTTCATTTTGGTATTTTCGAGGTTAAATGGCACTATAAACGAGTTATAGAAAACAACAACCCTAGAACGAATGTGAATTGGTCATGGTTAACTCTTTTGCAACTCGTGAGACTTTTGAAAAAGAGAAAATGAGTGAATCGATGAAAGTGTACTTTCCACATTATAGTGGGATAAACTATAGAGTTTTTGAACACTAACGAATGTGATTTTCCGCAAAATAAAAAAAAAACGTAAAGTTTGATTAATCACCAAGCAATCCTACAAAACACTTCATTTTGGTATTTTCGAGGTTAAATGGCACTATAAACGAGTTATAGAAAACAACAACCCTAGAACGAATGTGAATTGGTCATGGTTAACTCTTTTGCAACTCGTGAGACTTTTCAAAAAGAGAGAATGAGTGAATCGATGAAAGTGCACTTTCCACATTATAGTGGGATAAACTATAGAGTTTTTGAGAACTAACGTATGTGATTTTTCGCAAAATGAAGAAAACATAAAGTTTGCTTGGTCACCAAGCAATCCTACAAAACACTTCATTTTGGTATTTTCGAGGTTAAATGGCACTATAAACGAGTTATAGAAAACAACAACCCTAGAACGAATGTGAATTGGTCATGGTTAACTCTTTTGCAACTCGTGAGACTTTTGAAAAAGAGAAAATGAGTGAATCGATGAAAGTGTACTTTCCACATTATAGTGGGATAAACTATAGAGTTTTTGAACACTAACGAATGTGATTTTCGGCAAAATAAAAAAAAAACGTAAAGTTTGATTAATCACCAAGCAATCCTACAAAACACTTCATTTTGGTATTTTCGAGGTTAAATGGCACTATAAACGAGTTATAGAAAACAACAACCCTAGAACGAATGTGAATTGATCATGGTTAACTCTTTTGCAACTCGTGGAACTTTTCAAAAAGAGAGAATGAGTGAATCGATGAAATTGCACTTTCCACATTATAGTGGGATAAACTATAGAGTTTTTGAGAACTAACGTATGTGATTTTCTGCAAAATGAAGAAAACATAAAGTTTGCTTGGTCACCAAACAATCCTACAAAACACTTCATTTTGGTATTTTCGAGGTTAAATGGCACTATAAACGAGTTATAGAAAACAACAACCCTAGAACGAATGTGAATTGATCATGGTTAACTCTTTTGCAACTCGTGGAACTTTTCAAAAAGAGAGAATGAGTGAATCGATGAAATTGCACTTTCCACATTATAGTGGGATAAACTATAGAGTTTTTGAGAACTAACGTATGTGATTTTCCGCAAAATGAAGAAAACATAAAGTTTGCTTGGTCACCAAACAATCCTACAAAACACTTCATTTTGGTATTTTCGAGGTTAAATGGCACTATAAACGAGTTATAGAAAACAACAACCCTAGAACGAATGTGTGTGGTATGTTGTGTGATGTTGTGTGGTGTGTTGTGTGGTGTGGTGTGTTGTGTGTATGTGTGGTGTGTGGTGTTGTGTGGTGTGTGTTGTGTTGTGCGGTGTGTGGTGTGGTTTTTGGTGTGTGTGTTGTATTGTGTTTGTTGTGTTGTGTGGTGTGGTGTGTTTTGTGGTGTGTGTGTTGTGTTGTGTGGTGTGGTGTGTTTTGTGGTGTGTGTGTTGTGTTGTGTGGTGTGTGTTGTGTGTTGTGTTGTGTTGTGCGGTGTGGTGTGTGTTGTGGTGTGTTGTGTGGTGTGGTATGGTGTGTGTTGTATGTTGTGTGGTGTTGTGTTGTGTTGTGTGGTGTGTGGTGTGTGTGTTGTGTGTGTGTGTGGTGTGTGGTGTTGTGTTGTGTGTGGTGTGTGATATGTGTTGTGTGGTGTTGTGTGGTGTGTGGTGGTGTGTGTGGTGTTGTGTTGTGTGTGGTGTGGTGTGTGGTGTTGTGTGGTGTGTGTTGCATGGTGTGGTGTGTGTTGTGTTGTGTGGTGTGGTGTGTGTTGTGTTGTGTTGTGTGGTGTGGTGTGGTGTGTGTTGTGTAGTGTTGTGTGGTGTGGTGTTGTGTGGTGTGGTGTGTTGTGTGTGTGTGGTGTGTTGTGTGGTGTGTGTTGTGTGGTGTGAGGTGTCTCATATATATATATATTTTTTTTTTTGATGTGCAGTGCCATGCCCCGGTTGCGGCCATGAGAAAGCTAGTTTTACTCCAGTGCAGACCAGATCAGTTGCTGATCCCATGATTGAGATAAATACCCTAGAACGAATGTGAATTGGTCATGGTTAACTCTTTTGCAACTCGTGAGACTTTTCAAAAAGAGAGAATGAGTGAATCGATGAAAGTGCATTTTCCACATTATAGTGGGATAAACTATAGAGTTTTTGTGAACTAACGTATGTGATTTTTCGCAAAATGAAGAAAACATAAAGTTTGCTTGGTCACCAAGCAATCCTACAAAACACTTCATTTTGGTATTTTCGAGGTTAAATGGCACTATAAACGAGTTATAGAAAACAACAACCCTAGAACGAATGTGAATTGGTCATGGTTAACTCTTTTGCAACTCGTGAGACTTTTGAAAAAGAGAAAATGAGTGAATCGATGAAATTGCACTTTCCACATTATAGTGGGATAAACTATAGAGTTTTTGAGAACTAACGTATGTGATTTTTCGCAAAATGAAGAAAACATAAAGTTTGATTAATCACCAAGCAATCCTACAAAACACTTCATTTTGGTATTTTCGAGGTTAAATGGCACTATAAAAGAGTTATAGAAAACAACAACCCTAGAACGAATGTGTGTTGTGTGTGTGTGGTATGTTGTGTGATGTTGTGTGGCGTGTTGTGTGGTGTGGTGTGGTGTGTGTATGTGTGGTGTGTGGTGTTGTGTGGTGTGTGTTGTGTTGTGCGGTGTGTGGTGTGGTTTTTGGTGTGTGTGTTGTATTGTGTTTGTTGTGTTGTGTGGTGTGGTGTGTTTTGTGGTGTGTGTGTTGTGTTGTATGGTGTGTGTTGTGTGTTGTGTTGTGTTGTGTTGTGTGGTGTGGTGTGTGTTGTGTTGTGTGGTGTGGTATGGTGTGTGTTGTGTGGTGTTGTGTTGTGTTGTGTGGTGTGTGGTGTGTGTGTTGTGTGTGGTGTGTGGTGTTGTGTTGTGTGTGGTGTGTGTGTGTGGTGTGTGGTGTTGTGTTGTGTGTGGTGTGTGATATGTGTTGTGTGGTGTTGTGTGGTGTGTGGTCGTGTGTGTGGTGTTGTGTGTGTGGTGTGGTGTGTGGTGTTGTGTGGTGTGTGTTGCATGGTGTGGTGTGTGTTGTGTTGTGTGGTGTGGTGTGTGTTGTGTTGTGTTGTGTGGTGTGGTGTGTGTTGTGTAGTGTTGTGTGGTGTGGTGTGGTGTGTTGTGTGTGTGTGGTGTGTTGTGTGGTGTGTGTTGTGTGGTGTGGTGTGAGGTGTCTCATATATATATATATATTTTTTTTGATGTGCAGTGGCATGCCCTAGTTGCGGCCATGAGAAAGCTAGTTTTACTCCAGTGCAGACCAGATCAATTGCTGATCCCATGATTGAGATAAATACCCTAGAACGAATGTGAATTGGTCATGGTTAACTCTTTTGCAACTCGTGAGACTTTTCAAAAAGAGAGAATGAGTGAATCGATGAAAGTGCACTTTCCACATTATAGTGGGATAAACTATAGAGTTTTTGAGAACTAACGTATGTGATTTTTCGCAAAATGAAGAAAACATAAAGTTTGCTTGGTCACCAAGCAATCCTACAAAACACTTCATTTTGGTATTTTCGAGGTTAAATGGCACTATAAACGAGTTATAGAAAACAACCCTAGAACGAATGTGAATTGGTCATGGTTAACTCTTTTGCAACTCGTGAGACTTTTGAAAAAGAGAAAATGAGTGAATCGATGAAAGTGTACTTTCCACATTATAGTGGGATAAACTATAGAGTTTTTGAACACTAACGAATGTGATTTTCCGCAAAATAAAAAAAAACGTAAAGTTTGATTAATCACCAAGCAATCCTACAAAACACTTCATTTTGGTATTTTCGAGGTTAAATGGCACTATAAACGAGTTATAGAAAACAACAACCCTAGAACGAATGTGAATTGATCATGGTTAACTCTTTTGCAACTCGTGGAACTTTTCAAAAAGAGAGAATGAGTGAATCGATGAAATTGCACTTTCCACATTATAGTGGGATAAACTATAGAGTTTTTGAGAACTAACGTATGTGATTTTCCGCAAAATGAAGAAAACATAAAGTTTGCTTGGTCACCAAACAATCCTACAAAACACTTCATTTTGGTATTTTCGAGGTTAAATGGCACTATAAACGAGTTATAGAAAACAACAACTCTAGAACGAATGTGTGTTGTGTGTGTGTGGTATGTTGTGTGATGTTGTGTGGTGTGTTGTGTGGTGTGGTGTGTTGTGTGTATGTGTGGTGTGTGGTGTTGTGTGGTGTGTGTTGTGTTGTGCGGTGTGTGGTGTGGTTTTTAGTGTGTGTGTTGTATTGTGTTTGTTGTGTTGTGTGGTGTGGTGTGTTTTGTGGTGTGTGTGTTGTGTTGTGTGGTGTGTGTTGTGTTGTGTTGTGTGGTGTGGTGTGTGTTGTGTTGTGTGGTGTGGTATGGTGTGTGTTGTATGTTGTGTGGTGTTGTGTTGTGTTGTGTGGTGTGTAGTGTGTGGTGTGTGTGTTATGTGTGGTGTGTGGTGTTGTGTTGTGTGTGGTGTGTGTGTGTGGTGTGTGGTGTTGTGTTGTGTGTGGTGTGTGATATGTGTTGTGTGGTGTGTGGTGGTGTGTGTGGTGTTGTGTGGTGTGTGTTGCATGGTGTGGTGTGTGTTGTGTTGTGTGGTGTGGTGTGTGGTGTGTTGTGTTGTGTGGTGTGGTGTGTGTTGTGTAGTGTTGTGTGGTGTGGTGTGGTGTGTTGTGTTGTGTGTGTGTGGTGTGTTGTGTGGTGTGTGTTGTGTGGTGTGGTGTGAGGTGTCTCATATATATATATATTTTTTTTTTGATGTGCAGTGCCATGCCCCGGTTGCGGCCATGAGAAAGCTAGTTTTACTCCAGTGCAGACCAGATCAGTTGCTGATCCCATGATTGAGATAAATACCCTAGAACGAATGTGAATTGGTCATGGTTAACTCTTTTGCAACTCGTGAGACTTTTCAAAAAGAGAGAATGAGTGAATCGATGAAAGTGCACTTTCCACATTATAGTGGGATAAACTATAGAGTTTTTGAGAACTAACGTATGTGATTTTCCGCAAAATGAAGAAAACATAAAGTTTGCTTGGTCACCAAACAATCCTACAAAACACTTCATTTTGGTATTTTCGAGGTTAAATGGCACTATAAACGAGTTATAGAAAACAACAACCCTAGAACGAATGTGTGTTGTGTGTGTGTGGTATGTTGTGTGGTGTGGTGTGTTTTGTGGTGTGTGTGTTGTGTTGTGTGGTGTGTGTTGTGTGTTGTGTTGTGTTGTGTGGTGTGGTGTGTGTTGTGTTGTTTTGTGTGGTGTGGTATGGTGTGTGTTTTATGTTGTGTGGTGTTGTGTTGTGTTGTGTGGTGTGTGGTGTGTGTGTTGTGTGTGGTGTGTGGTGTTGTGTTGTGCGTGGTGTGTGTGTGTGGTGTGTGGTGTTGTGTTGTGTGTGGTGTGTGATATGTGTTGTGTGGTGTTGTGTGGTGTGTGGTGGTGTGTGTGGTGTTGTGTTGTGTGTGGTGTGGTGTGTGGTGTTGTGTGGTGTGTGTTGCATGGTGTGTTGTGTGTTGTGTTGTGTGGTGTGGTGTGTGTTGTGTTGTGTTGTGTGGTGTGGTGTGGTGTGGTGTGTGTTGTGTAGTGTTGTGTGGTGTGGTGTTGTGTGGTGTGGTGTGTTGTGTGTGTGTGGTGTGTTGTGTGGTGTGTGTTGTGTGGTGTGAGGTGTCTCATATATATATATATTTTTTTTTTGATGTGCAGTGCCATGCCCCGGTTGCGGCCATGAGAAAGCTAGTTTTACTCCACTGCAGACCAGATCAGTTGCTGATCCCATGATTGAGATAAATACCCTAGAACGAATGTGAATTGGTCATGGTTAACTCTTTTGCAACTCGTGAGACTTTTCAAAAAGAGAGAATGAGTGAATCGATGAAAGTGCACTTTCCACATTATAGTGGGATAAACTATAGAGTTTTTGAGAACTAACGTATGTGATTTTCCGCAAAATGAAGAAAACATAAAGTTTGCTTGGTCACCAAACAATCCTACAAAACACTTCATTTTGGTATTTTCGAGGTTAAATGGCACTATAAACGAGTTATAGAAAACAACAACCCTAGAACGAATGTGTGTTGTGTGTGTGTGGTATGTTGTGTGATGTTGTGTGGTGTGTTGTGTGGTGTGGTGTGTTGTGTGTATGTGTGGTGTGTGGTGTTGTGTGGTGTGTGTTGTGTTGTGCGGTGTGTGGTGTGGTTTTTGGTGTGTGTGTTGTATTGTGTTTGTTGTGTTGTGTGGTGTGGTGTGTTTTGTGGTGTGTGTGTTGTGTTTTGTGGTGTGTGTTGTGTGTTGTGTTGTGTTGTGTGGTGTGGTGTGTGTTGTGTTGTTTTGTGTGGTGTGGTATGGTGTGTGTTTTATGTTGTGTGGTGTTGTGTTGTGTTGTGTGGTGTGTGGTGTGTGTGTTGTGTGTGGTGTGTGGTGTTGTGTTGTGCGTGGTGTGTGTGTGTGGTGTGTGGTGTTGTGTTGTGTGTGGTGTGTGATATGTGTTGTGTGGTGTTGTGTGGTGTGTGGTGGTGTGTGTGGTGTTGTGTTGTGTGTGGTGTGGTGTGTGGTGTTGTGTGGTGTGTGTTGCATGGTGTGTTGTGTGTTGTGTTGTGTGGTGTGGTGTGTGTTGTGTTGTGTTGTGTTGTGTTGTGTGGTGTGGTGTGTGTTGTGTGGTGTGGTGTGGTGTGGTGTGTTGTGTGTGTGTGGTGTGTTGTGTGGTGTGTGTTGTGTGGTGTGGTGTGAGGTGTCTCATATATATATATATATTTTTTTTGATGTGCAGTGGCATGCCCCAGTTGCGGCCATGAGAAAGCTAGTTTTACTCCAGTGCAGACCAGATCAGTTGCTGATCCCATGATTGAGATAAATACCCTAGAACGAATGTGAATTGGTCATGGTTAACTCTTTTGCAACTCGTGAGACTTTTCAAAAAGAGAGAATGAGTGAATCGATGAAAGTGCACTTTCCACATTATAGTGGGATAAACTATAGAGTTTTTGAGAACTAACGTATGTGATTTTTCGCAAAATGAAGAAAACATAAAGTTTGCTTGGTCACCAAGCAATCCTACAAAACACTTCATTTTGGTATTTTCGAGGTTAAATGGCACTATAAACGAGTTATAGAAAACAACCCTAGAACGAATGTGAATTGGTCATGGTTAACTCTTTTGCAACTCGTGAGACTTTTGAAAAAGAGAAAATGAGTGAATCGATGAAAGTGTACTTTCCACATTATAGTGGGATAAACTATAGAGTTTTTGAACACTAACGAATGTGATTTTCCGCAAAATAAAAAAAAAACGTAAAGTTTGATTAATCACCAAGCAATCCTACAAAACACTTCATTTTGGTATTTTCGAGGTTAAATGGCACTATAAACGAGTTATAGAAAACAACAACCCTAGAACGAATGTGAATTGATCATGGTTAACTCTTTTGCAACTCGTGGAACTTTTCAAAAAGAGAGAATGAGTGAATCGATGAAATTGCACTTTCCACATTATAGTGGGATAAACTATAGAGTTTTTGAGAACTAACGTATGTGATTTTCCGAAAAATGAAGAAAACATAAAGTTTGCTTGGTCACCAAACAATCCTACAAAACACTTCATTTTGGTATTTTCGAGGTTAAATGGCACTATAAACGAGTTATAGAAAACAACAACCCTAGAACGAATGTGTGTTGTGTGTGTGTGGTATGTTGTGTGATGTTGTGTGGTGTGTTGTGTGGTGTGGTGTGTTGTGTGTATGTGTGGTGTGTGGTGTTGTGTGGTGTGTGTTGTGTTGTGCGGTGTGTGGTGTGGTTTTTGGTGTGTGTGTTGTATTGTGTTTGTTGTGTTGTGTGGTGTGGTGTGTTTTGTGGTGTGTGTGTTGTGTTGTGTGGTGTGTGTTGTGTTGTGTTGTGTGGTGTGGTGTGTGTTGTGTTGTGTGGTGTGGTATGGTGTGTGTTGTATGTTGTGTGGTGTTGTGTTGTGTTGTGTGGTGTGTGGTGTGTGGTGTGTGTGTTATGTGTGGTGTGTGGTGTTGTGTTGTGTGTGGTGTGTGTGTGTGGTGTGTGGTGTTGTGTTGTGTGTGGTGTGTGATATGTGTTGTGTGGTGTGTGGTGGTGTGTGTGGTGTTGTGTTGTGTGTGGTGTGGTGTGTGGTGTTGTGTGGTGTGTGTTGCATGGTGTGGTGTGTGTTGTGTTGTGTGGTGTGGTGTGTGGTGTGTTGTGTTGTGTGGTGTGTGTTGTGTAGTGTTGTGTGGTGTGGTGTGGTGTGTTGTGTTGTGTGTGTGTGGTGTGTTGTGTGGTGTGTGTTGTGTGGTGTGGTGTGAGGTGTCTCATATATATATATATTTTTTTTTTGATGTGCAGTGCCATGCCCCGGTTGCGGCCATGAGAAAGCTAGTTTTACTCCAGTGCAGACCAGATCAGTTGCTGATCCCATGATTGAGATAAATACCTTAGAACGAATGTGAATTTGTCATGGTTAACTCTTTTGCAACTCGTGAGACTTTTCAAAAAGAGAGAATGAGTGAATCGATGAAAGTGCACTTTCCACATTATAGTGGGATAAACTATAGAGTTTTTGAGAACTAACGTATGTGATTTTCCGCAAAATGAAGAAAACATAAAGTTTGCTTGGTCACCAAACAATCCTACAAAACACTTCATTTTGGTATTTTCGAGGTTAAATGGCACTATAAACGAGTTATAGAAAACAACAACCCTAGAACGAATGTGTGTTGTGTGTGTGTGGTATGTTGTGTGATGTTGTGTGGTGTGTTGTGTGGTGTGGTGTGTTGTGTGTATGTGTGGTGTGTGGTGTTGTGTGGTGTGTGTTGTGCGGTGTGTGGTGTGGTTTTTGGTGTGTGTGTTGTATTGTGTTTGTTGTGTTGTGTGGTGTGGTGTGTTTTGTGGTGTGTGTGTTGTGTTGTGTGGTGTGTGTTGTGTGTTGTGTTGTGTTGTGTGGTGTGGTGTGTGTTGTGTTGTTTTGTGTGGTGTGGTGTGGTATGGTGTGTGTTTTATGTTGTGTGGTGTTGTGTTGTGTTGTGTGGTGTGTGGTGTGTGTGTTGTGTGTGGTGTGTGGTGTTGTGTTGTGCGTGGTGTGTGTGTGTGGTGTGTAGTGTTGTGTTGTGTGTGGTGTGTGATATGTGTTGTGTGGTGTTGTGTGTTGTGTGGTGGTGTGTGTGGTGTTGTGTTGTGTGTGGTGTGGTGTGTGGTGTTGTGTGGTGTGTGTTGCATGGTGTGTTGTGTGTTGTGTTGTGTGGTGTGGTGTGTGTTGTGTTGTGTTGTGTGGTGTGGTGTGGTGTGTGTTGTGTAGTGTTGTGTGGTGTTGTGTGGTGTGGTGTGTTGTGTGTGTGTGGTGTGTTGTGTGGTGTGTGTTGTGTGGTGTGAGGTGTCTCATATATATATATATATTTTTTTTGATGTGCAGTGCCATGCCCCGGTTGCGGCCATGAGAAAGCTAGTTTTACTCCAGTGCAGACCAGATCAGTTGCTGATCCCATGATTGAGATAAATACCCTAGAACGAATGTGAATTGGTCATGGTTAACTCTTTTGCAACTCGTGAGACTTTTCAAAAAGAGAGAATGAGTGAATCGATGAAAGTGCACTTTCCACATTATAGTGGGATAAACTATAGAGTTTTTGAGAACTAACGTATGTGATTTTCCGCAAAATGAAGAAAACATAAAGTTTGCTTGGTCACCAAACAATCCTACAAAACACTTCATTTTGGTATTTTCGAGGTTAAATGGCACTATAAACGAGTTATAGAAAACAACAACCCTAGAACGAATGTGTGTTGTGTGTGTGTGGTATGTTGTGTGATGTTGTGTGGTGTGTTGTGTGGTGTGGTGTGTTGTGTGTATGTGTGGTGTGTGGTGTTGTGTGGTGTGTGTTGTGTTGTGCGGTGTGTGGTGTGGTTTTTGGTGTGTGTGTTGTATTGTGTTTGTTGTGTTGTGTGGTGTGGTGTGTTTTGTGGTGTGTGTGTTGTGTTGTGTGGTGTGTGTTGTGTGTTGTGTTGTGTTGTGTGGTGTGGTGTGTGTTGTGTTGTTTTGTGTGGTGTGGTATGGTGTGTGTTTTATGTTGTGTGGTATTGTGTTGTGTGGTGTGTGGTGTGTGGTGTGTGGTGTGTGTGTTGTGTGTGGTGTGTGGTGTTGTGTTGTGTGTGGTGTGTGATATGTGTTGTGTGGTGTTGTGTGGTGTGTGGTGGTGTGTGTGGTGTTGTGTTGTGTGTGGTGTGGTGTGTGGTGTGTGTGTTGTGTGTTGTGTTGTGTTGTGCGGTGTGGTGTGTGTTGTGTTGTGTTGTGTGGTGTGGTATGGTGTGTGTTGTATGTTGTGTGGTGTTGTGTTGTGTTGTGTGGTGTGTGGTGTGTGTGTTGTGTGTGGTGTGTGGTGTTGTGTTGTGTGTGGTGTGTGTGTGTGGTGTGTGGTGTTGTGTTGTGTGTGGTGTGTGATATGTGTTGTGTGGTGTTGTGTGGTGTGTGGTGGTGTGTGTGGTGTTGTGTTGTGTGTGGTGTGGTGTGTGGTGTTGTGTGGTGTGTGTTGCATGGTGTGTTGTATGTTGTGTTGTGTGGTGTGGTGTGTGTTGTGTTGTGTTGTGTGGTGTGGTGTGGTGTGGTGTGTGTTGTGTAGTGTTGTGTGGTGTGGTGTTGTGTGGTGTGGTGTGTTGTGTGTGTGTGGTGTGTTGTGTGGTGTGTGTTGTGTGGTGTGAGGTGTCTCATATATATATATATATTTTTTTTGATGTGCAGTGCCATGCCCCGGTTGCGGCCATGAGAAAGCTAGTTTTACTCCAGTGCAGACCAGATCAGTTGCTGATCCCATGATTGAGATAAATACCCTAGAACGAATGTGAATTGGTCATGGTTAACTCTTTTGCAACTCGTGAGACTTTTCAAAAAGAGAGAATGAGTGAATCGATGAAAGTGCACTTTCCACATTATAGTGGGATAAACTATAGAGTTTTTGAGAACTAACGTATGTGATTTTTCGCAAAATGAAGAAAACATAAAGTTTGCTTGGTCACCAAGCAATCCTACAAAACACTTCATTTTGGTATTTTCGAGGTTAAATGGCACTATAAACGAGTTATAGAAAACAACAACCCTAGAACGAATGTGAATTGGTCATGGTTAACTCTTTTGCAACTCGTGAGACTTTTGAAAAAGAGAAAATGAGTGAATCGATGAAAGTGTACTTTCCACATTATAGTGGGATAAACTATAGAGTTTTTGAACACTAACGAATGTGATTTTCCGCAAAATAAAAAAAAAACGTAAAGTTTGATTAATCACCAAGCAATCCTACAAAACACTTCATTTTGGTATTTTCGAGGTTAAATGGCACTATAAACGAGTTAAGAAAACAACAACCCTAGAACGAATGTGAATTGATCATGGTTAACTCTTTTGCAACTCGTGGAACTTTTCAAAAAGAGAGAATGAGTGAATCGATGAAATTGCACTTTCCACATTATAGTGGGATAAACTATAGAGTTTTTGAGAACTAACGTATGTGATTTTTCGCAAAATGAAGAAAACATAAAGTTTGCTTGGTCACGAAGCAATCCTACAAAACACTTCATTTTGGTATTTTCGAGGTTAAATGGCACTATAAACGAGTTATAGAAAACAACAACCCTAGAACGAATGTGTGTTGTGTGTGTGTGGTATGTTGTGTGATGTTGTGTGGTGTGTTGTGTGGTGTGGTGTGTTGTGTGTATGTGTGGTGTGTGGTGTTGTGTGGTGTGTGTTGTGTTGTGCGGTGTGTGGTGTGGTTTTTGGTGTGTGTGTGGTATTGTGTTTGTTGTGTTGTGTGGTGTGGTGTGTTTTGTGGTGTGTGTGTTGTGTTGTGTGGTGTGTGTTGTGTGTTGTGTTGTGTTGTGTGGTGTGGTGTGTGTTGTGTTGTTTTGTGTGGTGTGGTATGGTGTGTGTTTTATGTTGTGTGGTGTTGTGTTGTGTTGTGTGGTGTGTGGTGTGTGTGTTGTGTGTGGTGTGTGGTGTTGTGTTGTGCGTGGTGTGTGTGTGTGGTGTGTGGTGTTGTGTTGTGTGTGGTGTGTGATATGTGTTGTGTGGTGTTTTGTGGTGTGTGGTGGTGTGTGTGGTGTTGTGTTGTGTGTGGTGTGGTGTGTGGTGTTGTGTGGTGTGTGTTGCATGGTGTGTTGTGTGTTGTGTTGTGTGGTGTGGTGTGTGTTGTGTTGTGTTGTGTGGTGTGGTGTGGTGTGGTGTGTGTTGTGTAGTGTTGTGTGGTGTGGTGTTGTGTGGTGTGGTGTGTTGTGTGTGTGTGGTGTGTTGTGTGGTGTGTGTTGTGTGGTGTGAGGTGTCTCATATATATATATATATTTTTTTTGATGTGCAGTGCCATGCCCCGGTTGCGGCCATGAGAAAGCTAGTTTTACTCCAGTGCAGACCAGATCAATTGCTGATCCCATGATTGAGATAAATACCCTAGAACGAATGTGAATTGGTCATGGTTAACTCTTTTGCAACTCGTGAGACTTTTCAAAAAGAGAGAATGAGTGAATCGATGAAAGTGCACTTTCCACATTATAGTGGGATAAACTATAGAGTTTTTGAGAACTAACGTATGTGATTTTTCGCAAAATGAAGAAAACATAAAGTTTGCTTGGTCACCAAGCAATCCTACAAAACACTTCATTTTGGTATTTTCGAGGTTAAATGGCACTATAAACGAGTTATAGAAAACAACAACCCTAGAACGAATGTGAATTGGTCATGGTTAACTCTTTTGCAACTCGTGAGACTTTTGAAAAAGAGAAAATGAGTGAATCGATGAAAGTGTACTTTCCACATTATAGTGGGATAAACTATAGAGTTTTTGAACACTAACGAATGTGATTTTCCGCAAAATAAAAAAAAAACGTAAAGTTTGATTAATCACCAAGCAATCCTACAAAACACTTCATTTTGGTATTTTCGAGGTTAAATGGCACTATAAACGAGTTATAGAAAACAACAACCCTAGAACGAATGTGAATTGATCATGGTTAACTCTTTTGCAACTCGTGGAACTTTTCAAAAAGAGAGAATGAGTGAATCGATGAAATTGCACTTTCCACATTATAGTGGGATAAACTATAGAGTTTTTGAGAACTAACGTATGTGATTTTTCGCAAAATGAAGAAAACATAAAGTTTGCTTGGTCACGAAGCAATCCTACAAAACACTTCATTTTGGTATTTTCGAGGTTAAATGGCACTATAAACGAGTTATAGAAAACAACAACACTAGAACGAATGTGAATTGGTCATGGTTAACTCTTTTGCAACTCGTGAGACTTTTGAAAAGGAGAAAATGAGTGAATCGATGAAAGTGTACTTTCCACATTATAGTGGGATAAACTATAGAGTTTTTGAACACTAACGAATGTGATTTTCCGCAAAATAAAAAAAAACGTAAAGTTTGATTAATCACCAAGCAATCCTACAAAACACTTCATTTTGGTATTTTCGAGGTTAAATGGCACTATAAACGAGTTATAGAAAACAACAACCCTAGAACGAATGTGAATTGATCATGGTTAACTCTTTTGCAACTCGTGGAACTTTTCAAAAAGAGAGAATGAGTGAATCGATGAAATTGCACTTTCCACATTATAGTGGGATAAACTATAGAGTTTTTGAGAACTAACGTATGTGATTTTCCGCAAAATGAAGAAAACATAAAGTTTGCTTGGTCACCAAACAATCCTACAAAACACTTCATTTTGGTATTTTCGAGGTTAAATGGCACTATAAATGAGTTATAGAAAACAACAACCCTAGAACGAATGTGTGTTGTGTGTGTGTGGTATGTTGTGTGATGTTGTGTGGTGTGTTGTGTGGTGTGGTGTGTTGTGTGTATGTGTGGTGTGTGGTGTTGTGTGGTGTGTGTTGTGTTGTGCGGTGTGTGGTGTGGTTTTTGGTGTGTGTGTTGTATTGTGTTTGTTGTGTTGTGTGGTGTGGTGTGTTTTGTGGTGTGTGTGTTGTGTTGTGTGGTGTGTGTTGTGTGTTGTGTTGTGTTGTGTGGTGTGGTGTGTGTTGTGTTGTGTTGTGTGGTGTGGTATGGTGTGTGTTGTATGTTGTGTGGTGTTGTGTTGTGTTGTGTGGTGTGTGGTGTGTGGTGTGTGTGTTGTGTGTGGTGTGTGGTGTTGTGTTGTGTGTGGTGTGTGTGTGTGGTGTGTGGTGTTGTGTTGTGTGTGGTGTGTGATATGTGTTGTGTGGTGTTGTGTGGTGTGTGGTGGTGTGTGTGGTGTTGTGTTGTGTGTGGTGTGGTGTGTGGTGTTGTGTGGTGTGTGTTGCATGGTGTGGTGTGTGTTGTGTTGTGTGGTTGTGTGTGTGTTGTGTTGTGTTGTGTGGTGTGGTGTGTGTTGTGTAGTGTTGTGTGGTGTGGTGTGGTGTGGTGTGTTGTGTGTGTGTGGTGTGTTGTGTGGTGTGTGTTGTGTGGTGTGGTGTGAGGTGTCTCATATATATATATATTTTTTTTTTGATGTGCAGTGCCATGCCCCGGTTGCGGCCATGAGAAAGCTAGTTTTACTCCAGTGCAGACCAGATCAGTTGCTGATCCCATGATTGAGATAAATACCCTAGAACGAATGTGAATTTGTCATGGTTAACTCTTTTGCAACTCGTGAGACTTTTCAAAAAGAGAGAATGAGTGAATCGATGAAAGTGCACTTTCCACATTATAGTGGGATAAACTATAGAGTTTTTGAGAACTAACGTATGTGATTTTCCGCAAAATGAAGAAAACATAAAGTTTGCTTGGTCACCAAACAATCCTACAAAACACTTCATTTTGGTATTTTCGAGGTTAAATGGCACTATAAACGAGTTATAGAAAACAACAACCCTAGAACGAATGTGTGTTGTGTGTGTGTGGTATGTTGTGTGATGTTGTGTGGTGTGTTGTGTGGTGTGGTGTGTTGTGTGTATGTGTGGTGTGTGGTGTTGTGTGGTGTGTGTTGTGTTGTGCGGTGTGTGGTGTGGTTTTTGGTGTGTGTGTTGTATTGTGTTTGTTGTGTTGTGTGGTGTGGTGTGTTTTGTGGTGTGTGTGTTGTGTTGTGTGGTGTGTGTTGTGTGTTGTGTTGTGTTGTGTTGTGTGGTGTGGTGTGTGTTGTGTTGTGTTGTGTGGTGTGGTATGGTGTGTGTTGTGTGGTGTTGTGTTGTGTTGTGTGGTGTGTGGTGTGTGTGTTGTGTGTGGTGTGTGGTGTTGTGTTGTGTGTGGTGTGTGTGTGTGGTGTGTGGTGTTGTGTTGTGTGTGGTGTGTGATATGTGTTGTGTGGTGTTGTGTGGTGTGTGGTGGTGTGTGTGGTGTTGTGTGTGTGGTGTGGTGTGTGGTGTTGTGTGGTGTGTGTTGCATGGTGTGGTGTGTGTTGTGTTGTGTGGTGTGGTGTGTGTTGTGTTGTGTTGTGTTGTGTTGTGTGGTGTGGTGTGGTGTGTGTTGTGTAGTGTTGTGTGGTGTGGTGTGGTGTGGTGTGTTGTGTGTGTGTGGTGTGTTGTGTGGTGTGTGTTGTGTGGTGTGAGGTGTCTCATATATATATATATTTTTTTTTTGATGTGCAGTGCCATGCCCCGGTTGCGGCCATGAGAAAGCTAGTTTTACTCCAGTGCAGACCAGATCAGTTGCTGATCCCATGATTGAGATAAATACCCTAGAACGAATGTGAATTGGTCATGGTTAACTCTTTTGCAACTCGTGAGACTTTTCAAAAAGAGAGAATGAGTGAATCGATGAAAGTGCACTTTCCACATTATAGTGGGATAAACTATAGAGTTTTTGAGAACTAACGTATGTGATTTTTCGCAAAATGAAGAAAACATAAAGTTTGCTTGGTCACCAAGCAATCCTACAAAACACTTCATTTTGGTATTTTCGAGGTTAAATGGCACTATAAACGAGTTATAGAAAACAACAACCCTAGAACGAATGTGAATTGGTGGTCATGGTTAACTCATTTGCAACTCGTGAGACTTTTGAAAAAGAGAAAATGAGTGAATCGATGAAAGTGTACTTTCCACATTATAGTGGGATAAACTATAGAGTTTTTGAACACTAACGAATGTGATTTTCCGCAAAATAAAAAAAAACGTAAAGTTTGATTAATCACCAAGCAATCCTACAAAACACTTCATTTTGGTATTTTCGAGGTTAAATGGCACTATAAACGAGTTATAGAAAACAACAACCCTAGAACGAATGTGAATTGATCATGGTTAACTCTTTTGCAACTCGTGGAACTTTTCAAAAAGAGAGAATGAGTGAATCGATGAAATTGCACTTTCCACATTATAGTGGGATAAACTATAGAGTTTTTGAGAACTAACGTATGTGATTTTCCGCAAAATGAAGAAAACATAAAGTTTGCTTGGTCACCAAACAATCCTACAAAACACTTCATTTTGGTATTTTCGAGGTTAAATGGCACTATAAACGAGTTATAGAAAACAACAACCCTAGAACGAATGTGTGTGGTATGTTGTGTGATGTTGTGTGGTGTGTTGTGTGGTGTGGTGTGTTGTGTGTATGTGTGTATGTGTGGTGTGTGGTGTGGTGTGGTGTGTTGTGTGTGTGTGGTGTGTTGTGTGGTGTGAGGTGTCTCATATATTTTTTTTTTTTTTTTTGATGTGCAGTGCCATGCCTCGGTTGCGGCCATGAGAAAGCTAGTTTTACTCCAGTGCAGACCAGATCAGTTGCTGATCCCATGATTGAGATAAATACCCTAGAACGAATGTGAATTGGTCATGGTTAACTCTTTTGCAACTCGTGAGACTTTTCAAAAAGAGAGAATGAGTGAATCGATGAAAGTGCACTTTCCACATTATAGTGGGATAAACTATAGAGTTTTTGAGAACTAACGTATGTGATTTTTCGCAAAATGAAGAAAACATAAAGTTTGCTTGGTCACCAAGCAATCCTACAAAACACTTCATTTTGGTATTTTCGAGGTTAAATGGCACTATAAACGAGTTATAGAAAACAACAACCCTAGAACGAATGTGAATTGGTCATGGTTAACTATTTTGCAACTCGTGAGACTTTTGAAAAAGAGAAAATGAGTGAATCGATGAAAGTGTACTTTCCACATTATAGTGGGATAAACTATAGAGTTTTTGAACACTAACGAATGTGATTTTCCGCAAAATAAAAAAAAACGTAAAGTTTGATTAATCACCAAGCAATCCTACAAAACACTTCATTTTGGTATTTTCGAGGTTAAATGGCACTATAAACGAGTTATAGAAAACAACAACCCTAGAACGAATGTGAATTGATCATGGTTAACTCTTTTGCAACTCGTGGAACTTTTCAAAAAGAGAGAATGAGTGAATCGATGAAATTGCACTTTCCACATTATAGTGGGATAAACTATAGAGTTTTTGAGAACTAACGTATGTGATTTTCCGCAAAATGAAGAAAACATAAAGTTTGCTTGGTCACCAAACAATCCTACAAAACACTTCATTTTGGTATTTTCGAGGTTAAATGGCACTATAAACGAGTTATAGAAAACAACAACCCTAGAACGAATGTGTGTGGTATGTTGTGTGATGTTGTGTGGTGTGTTGTGTGGTGTGGTGTGTTGTGTGTATGTGTGGTGTGTGGTGTTGTGTGGTGTGTGTTGTGTTGTGCGGTGTGTGGTGTGGTTTTTGGTGTGTGTGTTGTATTGTGTTTGTTGTGTTGTGTGGTGTGGTGTGTTTTGTGGTGTGTGTGTTGTGTTGTGTGGTGTGGTGTGTTTTGTGGTGTGTGTGTTGTGTTGTGTGGTGTGTGTTGTGTGTTGTGTTGTGTTGTGCGGTGTGGTGTGTGTTGTGTTGTGTTGTGTGGTGTGGTATGGTGTGTGTTGTATGTTGTGTGGTGTTGTGTTGTGTTGTGTGGTGTGTGGTGTGTGTGTTGTGTGTGGTGTGTGGTGTTGTGTTGTGTGTGGTGTGTGTGTGTGGTGTGTGGTGTTGTGTTGTGTGTGATATGTGTTGTGTGGTGTTGTGTGGTGTGTGGTGGTGTGTGTGGTGTTGTGTTGTGTGTGGTGTGGTGTGTGGTGTTGTGTGGTGTGTGTTGCATGGTGTGGTGTGTGTTGTGTTGTGTTGTGTGGTGTGTGTTGTGTAGTGTTGTGTGGTGTGGTGTGGTGTGGTGTGTTGTGTGTGTGTGGTGTGTTGTGTGGTGTGTGTTGTGTGGTGTGGTGTGAGGTGTCTCATATATATATATATTTTTTTTTTTGATGTGCAGTGCCATGCCCCAGTTGCGGCCATGAGAAAGCTAGTTTTACTCCAGTGCAGACCAGATCAGTTGCTGATCCCATGATTGAGATAAATACCCTAGAACGAATGTGAATTGGTCATGGTTAACTCTTTTGCAACTCGTGAGACTTTTCAAAAAGAGAGAATGAGTGAATCGATGAAAGTGCACTTTCCACATTATAGTGGGATAAACTATAGAGTTTTTGAGAACTAACGTATGTGATTTTTCGCAAAATGAAGAAAACATAAAGTTTGCTTGGTCACCAAGCAATCCTACAAAACACTTCATTTTGGTATTTTCGAGGTTAAATGGCACTATAAACGAGTTATAGAAAACAACAACCCTAGAACGAATGTGAATTGGTCATGGTTAACTCTTTTGCAACTCGTGAGACTTTTGAAAAAGAGAAAATGAGTGAATCGATGAAAGTGTACTTTCCACATTATAGTGGGATAAACTATAGAGTTTTTGAACACTAACGAATGTGATTTTCCGCAAAATAAAAAAAAAAACGTAAAGTTTGATTAATCACCAAGCAATCCTACAAAACACTTCATTTTGGTATTTTCGAGGTTAAATGGCACTATAAACGAGTTATAGAAAACAACAACCCTAGAACGAATGTGAATTGATCATGGTTAACTCTTTTGCAACTCGTGGAACTTTTCAAAAAGAGAGAATGAGTGAATCGATGAAATTGCACTTTCCACATTATAGTGGGATAAACTATAGAGTTTTTGAGAACTAACGTATGTGATTTTCCGCAAAATGAAGAAAACATAAAGTTTGCTTGGTCACCAAACAATCCTACAAAACACTTCATTTTGGTATTTTCGAGGTTAAATGGCACTATAAACGAGTTATAGAAAACAACAACCCTAGAACGAATGTGTGTGGTATGTTGTGTGATGTTGTGTGGTGTGTTGTGTGGTGTGGTGTGTTGTGTGTATGTGTGGTGTGTGGTGTTGTGTGGTGTGTGTTGTGTTGTGCGGTGTGTGGTGTGGTTTTTGGTGTGTGTGTTGTATTGTGTTTGTTGTGTTGTGTGGTGTGGTGTGTTTTGTGGTGTGTGTGTTGTGTTGTGTGGTGTGGTGTGTTTTGTGGTGTGTGTGTTGTGTTGTGTGGTGTGTGTTGTGTTGTGTGGTGTGTGTTGTGTGTTGTGTTGTGTTGTGCGGTGTGGTGTGTGTTGTGTTGTGTTGTGTGGTGTGGTATGGTGTGTGTTGTATGTTGTGTGGTGTTGTGTTGTGTTGTGTGGTGTGTGGTGTGTGTGTTGTGTGTGGTGTGTGGTGTTGTGTTGTGTGTGGTGTGTGTGTGTGGTGTGTGGTGTTGTGTTGTGTGTGGTGTGTGATATGTGTTGTGTGGTGTTGTGTGGTGTGTGGTGGTGTGTGTGGTGTTGTGTTGTGTGTGGTGTGGTGTGTGGTGTTGTGTGGTGTGTGTTGCATGGTGTGGTGTGTGTTGTGTTGTGTGGTGTGGTGTGTGTTGTGTTGTGTTGTGTGGTGTGTGTTGTGTAGTGTTGTGTGGTGTGGTGTGGTGTGGTGTGTTGTGTGTGTGTGGTGTGTTGTGTGGTGTGTGTTGTGTGGTGTGGTGTGAGGTGTCTCATATATATATATATTTTTTTTTTGATGTGCAGTGCCATGCCCCAGTTGCGGCCATGAGAAAGCTAGTTTTACTCCAGTGCAGACCAGATCAGTTGCTGATCCCATGATTGAGATAAATACCCTAGAACGAATGTGAATTGGTCATGGTTAACTCTTTTGCAACTCGTGAGACTTTTCAAAAAGAGAGAATGAGTGAATCGATGAAAGTGCACTTTCCACATTATAGTGGGATAAACTATAGAGTTTTTGAGAACTAACGTATGTGATTTTTCGCAAAATGAAGAAAACATAAAGTTTGCTTGGTCACCAAGCAAACCTACAAAACACTTCATTTTGGTATTTTCGAGGTTAAATGGCACTATAAACGAGTTATAGAAAACAACAACCCTAGAACGAATGTGAATTGGTCATGGTTAACTCTTTTGCAACTCGTGAGACTTTTGAAAAAGAGAAAATGAGTGAATCGATGAAAGTGTACTTTCCACATTATAGTGGGATAAACTATAGAGTTTTTGAACACTAACGAATGTGATTTTCCGCAAAATAAAAAAAAAACGTAAAGTTTGATTAATCACCAAGCAATCCTACAAAACACTTCATTTTGGTATTTTCGAGGTTAAATGGCACTATAAACGAGTTATAGAAAACAACAACCCTAGAACGAATGTGAATTGATCATGGTTAACTCTTTTGCAACTCGTGGAACTTTTCAAAAAGAGAGAATGAGTGAATCGATGAAATTGCACTTTCCACATTATAGTGGGATAAACTATAGAGTTTTTGAGAACTAACGTATGTGATTTTCCGCAAAATGAAGAAAACATAAAGTTTGCTTGGTCACCAAACAATCCTACAAAACACTTCATTTTGGTATTTTCGAGGTTAAATGGCACTATAAACGAGTTATAGAAAAAACAACAACCCTAGAACGAATGTGTGTTGTGTGTGTGTGGTATGTTGTGTGATGTTGTGTGGTGTGTTGTGTGGTGTGGTGTGTTGTGTGTATGTGTGGTGTGTGGTGTTGTGTTGTGTTGTGCGGTGTGTGGTGTGGTTTTTGGTGTGTGTGTTGTATTGTGTTTGTTGTGTTGTGTGGTGTGGTGTGTTTTGTGGTGTGTGTGTCGTGTTGTGTGGTGTGTGTTGTGTGTTGTGTTGTGTTGTGTGGTGTGGTGTGTGTTGTGTTGTGTTGTGTGGTGTGGTATGGTGTGTGTTTTATGTTGTGTGGTGTTGTGTTGTGTTGTGTGGTGTGTGGTGTGTGTGTTGTGTGTGGTGTGTGGTGTTGTGTTGTGTGTGGTGTGTGTGTGTGGTGTGTGGTGTTGTGTTGTGTGTGGTGTGTGATATGTGTTGTGTGGTGTTGTGTGGTGTGTGGTGGTGTGTGTGGTGTTGTGTTGTGTGTGGTGTGGTGTGTGGTGTTGTGTGGTGTGTGTTGCATGGTGTGGTGTGTGTTGTGTTGTGTGGTGTGGTGTGTGTTGTGTTGTGTTGTGTGGTGTGGTGTGGTGTGGTGTGTGTTGTGTAGTGTTGTGTGGTGTGGTGTGGTGTGGTGTGTTGTGTGTGTGTGGTGTGTTGTGTGGTGTGTGTTGTGTGGTGTGAGGTGTCTCATATATATATATATATTTTTTTTGATGTGCAGTGCCATGCCCCGGTTGCGGCCATGAGAAAGCTAGTTTTACTCCAGTGCAGACCAGATCAGTTGCTGATCCCATGATTGAGATAAATACCCTAGAACGAATGTGAATTGGTCATGGTTAACTCTTTTGCAACTCGTGAGACTTTTGAAAAAGAGAGAATGAGTGAATCGATGAAAGTGCACTTTCCACATTATAGTGGGATAAACTATAGAGTTTTTGAGAACTAACGTATGTGATTTTTCGCAAAATGAAGAAAACATAAAGTTTGCTTGGTCACCAAGCAATCCTACAAAACACTTCATTTTGGTATTTTCGAGGTTAAATGGCACTATAAACGAGTTATAGAAAACAACAACCCTAGAACGAATGTGAATTGGTCATGGTTAACTCTTTTGCAACTCGTGAGACTTTTGAAAAAGAGAAAATGAGTGAATCGATGAAAGTGTACTTTCCACATTATAGTGGGATAAACTATAGAGTTTTTGAACACTAACGAATGTGATTTTCCGCAAAATAAAAAAAAAACGTAAAGTTTGATTAATCACCAAGCAATCCTACAAAACACTTCATTTTGGTATTTTCGAGGTTAAATGGCACTATAAACGAGTTATAGAAAACAACAACCCTAGAACGAATGTGAATTGATCATGGTTAACTCTTTTGCAACTCGTGGAACTTTTCAAAAAGAGAGAATGAGTGAATCGATGAAATTGCACTTTCCACATTATAGTGGGATAAACTATAGAGTTTTTGAGAACTAACGTATGTGATTTTCCGCAAAATGAAGAAAACATAAAGTTTGCTTGGTCACCAAACAATCCTACAAAACACTTCATTTTGGTATTTTCGAGGTTAAATGGCACTATAAACGAGTTATAGAAAACAACAACCCTAGAACGAATGTGTGTTGTGTGTGTGTGGTATGTTGTGTGATGTTGTGTGGTGTGTTGTGTGGTGTGGTGTGTTGTGTGTATGTGTGGTGTGTGGTGTTGTGTTGTGTTGTGCGGTGTGTGGTGTGGTTTTTGGTGTGTGTGTTGTATTGTGTTTGTTGTGTTGTGTGGTGTGGTGTGTTTTGTGGTGTGTGTGTTGTGTTGTGTGTTGTGTGGTGTGTGTTGTGTGTTGTGTTGTGTTGTGTGGTGTGGTGTGTGTTGTGTTGTGTTGTATTGTGTGGTGTGGTATGGTGTGTGTTTTATGTTGTGTGGTGTTGTGTTGTGTTGTGTGGTGTGTGGTGTGTGTGTTGTGTGTAGTGTGTGGTGTTGTGTTGTGTGTGGTGTGTGTGTGTGGTGTGTGGTGTGTGATATGTGTTGTGTGGTGTTGTGTGGTGTGTGGTGGTGTGTGTGGTGTTGTGTTGTGTGTGGTGTGGTGTGTGGTGTTGTGTGGTGTGTGTTGCATGGTGTGGTGTGTGTTGTGTTGTGTGGTGTGGTGTGTTGTGTGTTGTGTTGTGTTGTGTGGTGTGGTGTGGTGTGGTGTGTGTTGTGTAGTGTTGTGTGGTGTGGTGTGGTGTGGTGTGGTGTGTTGTGTGTGTGTGGTGTGTTGTGTGGTGTGTGTTGTGTGGTGTGAGGTGTCTCATATATATATATATATTTTTTTTGATGTGCAGTGCCATGCCCCGGTTGCGGCCATGAGAAAGCTAGTTTTACTCCAGTGCAGACCAGATCAGTTGCTGATCCCATGATTGAGATAAATACCCTAGAACGAATGTGAATTGGTCATGGTTAACTCTTTTGCAACTCGTGAGACTTTTCAAAAAGAGAGAATGAGTGAATCGATGAAAGTGCACTTTCCACATTATAGTGGGATAAACTATAGAGTTTTTGAGAACTAACGTATGTGATTTTTCGCAAAATGAAGAAAACATAAAGTTTGCTTGGTCACCAAGCAATCCTACAAAACACTTCATTTTGGTATTTTCGAGGTTAAATGGCACTATAAACGAGTTATAGAAAACAACAACCCTAGAACGAATGTGAATTGGTCATGGTTAACTCTTTTGCAACTCGTGAGACTTTTGAAAAAGAGAAAATGAGTGAATCGATGAAAGTGTACTTTCCACATTATAGTGGGATAAACTATAGAGTTTTTGAACACTAACGAATGTGATTTTCCGCAAAATAAAAAAAAACGTAAAGTTTGATAAATCACCAAGCAATCCTACAAAACACTTCATTTTGGTATTTTCGAGGTTAAATGGCACTATAAACGAGTTATAGAAAACAACAACCCTAGAACGAATGTGAATTGATCATGGTTAACTCTTTTGCAACTCGTGGAACTTTTCAAAAAGAGAGAATGAGTGAATCGATGAAATTGCACTTTCCACATTATAGTGGGATAAACTATAGAGTTTTTGAGAACTAACGTATGTGATTTTCCGCAAAAAGAAGAAAACATAAAGTTTGCTTGGTCACCAAACAATCCTACAAAACACTTCATTTTGGTATTTTCGAGGTTAAATGGCACTATAAACGAGTTATAGAAAACAACAACCCTAGAACGAATGTGTGTGGTATGTTGTGTGATGTTGTGTGGTGTGTTGTGTGGTGTGGTGTGTTGTGTGTATGTGTGGTGTGTGGTGTTGTGTGGTGTGTGTTGTGTTGTGCGGTGTGTGGTGTGGTTTTTGGTGTGTGTGTTGTATTGTGTTTGTTGTGTTGTGTGGTGTGGTGTGTTTTGTGGTGTGTGTGTTGTGTTGTGTGGTGTGTGTTGTGTGTTGTGTTGTGTTGTGCGGTGTGGTGTGTGTTGTGTTGTGTTGTGTTGTGTGGTGTGGTATGGTGTGTGTTGTATGTTGTGTGGTGTTGTGTTGTGTTGTGTGGTGTGTGGTGTGTGTGTTGTGTGTGGTGTGTGGTGTTGTGTTGTGTGTGGTGTGTGTGTGTGGTGTGTGGTGTTGTGTGGTGTGTGGTGGTGTGTGTTGTGTTGTGTGTAGTGTGGTGTGTGGTGTTCTGTGGTGTGTTTTGCATGGTGTGGTGTGTGTAGTGTTGTGTGGTGTGGTGTGTGTTGTGTTGTGTTGTGTGGTGTGTGTTGTGTAGTGTTGTGTGGTGTGGTGTGGTGTGGTGTGTTGTGTGTGTGTGGTGTGTTGTGTGGTGTGTGTTGTGTGGTGTGGTGTGAGGTGTCTCATATATATATATATTTTTTTTTTGATGTGCAGTGCCATGCCCCAGTTGCGGCCATGAGAAAGCTAGTTTTACTCTAGTGCAGACCAGATCAGTTGCTGATCCCATGATTGAGATAAATACCCTAGAACGAATGTGAATTGGTCATGGTTAACTCTTTTGCAACTCGTGAGACTTTTCAAAAAGAGAGAATGAGTGAATCGATGAAAGTGCACTTTCCACATTATAGTGGGATAAACTATAGAGTTTTTGAGAACTAACGTATGTGATTTTTCGCAAAATGAAGAAAACTTAAAGTTTGCTTGGTCACCAAGCAATCCTACAAAACACTTCATTTTGGTATTTTCGAGGTTAAATGGCACTATAAACGAGTTATAGAAAACAACAACCCTAGAACGAATGTGAATTCGTCATGGTTAACTCTTTTGCAACTCGTGAGACTTTTGAAAAAGAGAAAATGAGTGAATCGATGAAAGTGTACTTTCCACATTATAGTGGGATAAACTAAAGAGTTTTTGAACACTAACGAATGTGATTTTCCACAAAATAAAAAAAAAACGTAAAGTTTGATTAATCACCAAGCAATCCTACAAAACACTTCATTTTGGTATTTTCGAGGTTAAATGGCACTATAAACGAGTTATAGAAAACAACAACCCTAGAACGAATGTGAATTGATCATGGTTAACTCTTTTGCAACTCGTGGAACTTTTCAAAAAGAGAGAATGAGTGAATCGATGAAATTGCACTTTCCACATTATAGTGGGATAAACTATAGAGTTTTTGAGAACTAACGTATGTGATTTTCCGCAAAATGAAGAAAACATAAAGTTTTCTTGGTCACCAAACAATCCTACAAAACACTTCATTTTGGTATTTTCGAGGTTAAATGGCACTATAAACGAGTTATAGAAAACAACAACCCTAGAACGAATGTGTGTTATGTGTGTGTGGTATGTTGTGTGATGTTGTGTGGTGTGTTGTGTGGTGTGGTGTGTTGTGTGTATGTGTGGTGTGTGGTGTTGTGTGGTGTGTGTTGTGTTGTGCGGTGTGTGGTGTGGTTTTTGGTGTGTGTGTTGTATTGTGTTTGTTGTGTTGTGTGGTGTGGTGTGTTTTGTGGTGTGTGTGTTGTGTTGTGTGGTGTGTGTTGTGTGTTGTGTTGTGTGGTGTGGTGTGTGTTGTGTTGTGTTGTGTGGTGTGGTATGGTGTGTGTTTTATGTTGTGTGGTGTTGTGTTGTGTGGTGTGTGGTGTGTGTGTTGTGTGTGGTGTTGTGTTGTGTGTGGTGTGTGTGTGTGGTGTGTGGTGTTGTGTTGTGTTGTGTGTGGTGTGTGATATGTGTTGTGTGGTGTTGTGTGGTGTGTGGTGGTGTGTGTGGTGTTGTGTTGTGTGTGGTGTGGTGTGTGGTGTTGTGTGGTGTGTGTTGCATGGTGTGGTGTGTGTTGTGTTGTGTGGTGTGGTGTGTGTTGTGTTGTGTGGTGTGTGTTGCATGGTGTGGTGTGTGTTGTGTTGTGTGGTGTGGTGTGTGTTGTGTTGTGTTGTGTTGTGTTGTGTGGTGTGGTGTGGTGTGGTGTGTGTTGTGTAGTGTTGTGTGGTGTGGTGTTGTGTGGTGTGGTGTGGTGTGTTGTGTGTGTGTGGTGTGTTGTGTGGTGTGTGTTGTGTGGTGTGAGGTGTCTCATATATATATATATTTTTTTTTTGATGTGCAGTGCCATGCCCCGGTTGCGGCCATGAGAAAGCTAGTTTTACTCCAGTGCAGACCAGATCAGTTGCTGATCCCATGATTGAGATAAATACCCTAGAACGAATGTGAATTGGTCATGGTTAACTCTTTTGCAACTCGTGAGACTTTTCAAAAAGAGAGAATGAGTGAATCGATGAAAGTGCACTTTCCACATTATAGTGGGATAAACTATAGAGTTTTTGACAACTAACGTATGTGATTTTTCGCAAAATGAAGAAAACATAAAGTTTGCTTGGTCACCAAGCAATCCTACAAAACACTTCATTTTGGTATTTTCGAGGTTAAATGGCACTATAAACGAGTTATAGAAAACAACAACCCTAGAACGAATGTGAATTCGTCATGGTTAACTCTTTTGCAACTCGTGAGACTTTTGAAAAAGAGAAAATGAGTGAATCGATGAAAGTGTACTTTCCACATTATAGTGGGATAAACTAAAGAGTTTTTGAACACTAACGAATGTGATTTTCCACAAAATAAAAAAAAAACGTAAAGTTTGATTAATCACCAAGCAATCCTACAAAACACTTCATTTTGGTATTTTCGAGGTTAAATGGCACTATAAACGAGTTATAGAAAACAACAACCCTAGAACGAATGTGAATTGATCATGGTTAACTCTTTTGCAACTCGTGGAACTTTTCAAAAAGAGAGAATGAGTGAATCGATGAAATTGCACTTTCCACATTATAGTGGGATAAACTATAGAGTTTTTGAGAACTAACGTATGTGATTTTCCGCAAAATGAAGAAAACATAAAGTTTTCTTGGTCACCAAACAATCCTACAAAACACTTCATTTTGGTATTTTCGAGGTTAAATGGCACTATAAACGAGTTATAGAAAACAACAACCCTAGAACGAATGTGTGTTATGTGTGTGTGGTATGTTGTGTGATGTTGTGTGGTGTGTTGTGTGGTGTGGTGTGTTGTGTGTATGTGTGGTGTGTGGTGTTGTGTGGTGTGTGTTGTGTTGTGCGGTGTGTGGTGTGGTTTTTGGTGTGTGTGTTGTATTGTGTTTGTTGTGTTGTGTGGTGTGGTGTGTTTTGTGGTGTGTGTGTTGTGTTGTGTGGTGTGTGTTGTGTGTTGTGTTGTGTGGTGTGGTGTGTGTTGTGTTGTGTTGTGTGGTGTGGTATGGTGTGTGTTTTATGTTGTGTGGTGTTGTGTTGTGTGGTGTGTGGTGTGTGTGTTGTGTGTGGTGTTGTGTTGTGTGTGGTGTGTGTGTGTGGTGTGTGGTGTTGTGTTGTGTTGTGTGTGGTGTGTGATATGTGTTGTGTGGTGTTGTGTGGTGTGTGGTGGTGTGTGTGGTGTTGTGTTGTGTGTGGTGTGGTGTGTGGTGTTGTGTGGTGTGTGTTGCATGGTGTGGTGTGTGTTGTGTTGTGTGGTGTGGTGTGTGTTGTGTTGTGTTGTGTTGTGTGGTGTGGTGTGGTGTGGTGTGTGTTGTGTAGTGTTGTGTGGTGTGGTGTTGTGTGGTGTGGTGTGGTGTGTTGTGTGTGTGTGGTGTGTTGTGTGGTGTGTGTTGTGTGGTGTGAGGTGTCTCATATATATATATATTTTTTTTTTGATGTGCAGTGCCATGCCCCGGTTGCGGCCATGAGAAAGCTAGTTTTACTCCAGTGCAGACCAGATCAGTTGCTGATCCCATGATTGAGATAAATACCCTAGAACGAATGTGAATTGGTCATGGTTAACTCTTTTGCAACTCGTGAGACTTTTCAAAAAGAGAGAATGAGTGAATCGATGAAAGTGCACTTTCCACATTATAGTGGGATAAACTATAGAGTTTTTGAGAACTAACGTATGTGATTTTTCGCAAAATGAAGAAAACATAAAGTTTGCTTGGTCACCAAGCAATCCTACAAAACACTTCATTTTGGTATTTTCGAGGTTAAATGGCACTATAAACGAGTTATAGAAAACAACAACCCTAGAACGAATGTGAATTGGTCATGGTTAACTCTTTTGCAACTCGTGAGACTTTTGAAAAAGAGAAAATGAGTGAATCGATGAAAGTGTACTTTCCACATTATAGTGGGATAAACTATAGAGTTTTTGAACACTAACGAATGTGATTTTCCGCAAAATAAAAAAAAAACGTAAAGTTTGATTAATCACCAAGCAATCCTACAAAACACTTCATTTTGGTATTTTCGAGGTTAAATGGCACTATAAACGAGTTATAGAAAACAACAACCTTAGAACGAATGTGAATTGATCATGGTTAACTCTTTTGCAACTCATGGAACTTTTCAAAAAGAGAGAATGAGTGAATCGATGAAATTGCACTTTCCACATTATAGTGGGATAAACTATAGAGTTTTTGAGAACTAACGTATGTGATTTTCCGCAAAAAGAAGAAAACATAAAGTTTGCTTGGTCACCAAACAATCCTACAAAACACTTCATTTTGGTATTTTCGAGGTTAAATGGCACTATAAACGAGTTATAGAAAACAACAACCCTAGAACGAATGTGTGTTGTGTGTGTGTGGTATGTTGTGTGATGTTGTGTGGTGTGTGGTGTTGTGTTGTGTTGTGTGTGGTGTGTGATATGTGTTGTGTGGTGTTGTGTGGTGTGTGGTGGTGTGTGTGGTGTTGTGTTGTGTGTGGTGTGGTGTGTGGTGTTGTGTGGTGTGTGTTGCATGGTGTGGTGTGTGTTGTGTTGTGTGGTGTGGTGTGTGTTGTGTTGTGTGGTGTGGTGTGGTGTGGTGTGTGTTGTGTAGTGTTGTGTGGTGTGGTGTTGTGTGGTGTGGTGTGTTGTGTGTGTGTGGTGTGTTGTGTGGTGTGTGTTGTGTGGTGTGAGGTGTCTCATATATATATATTTTTTTTTTTTGATGTGCAGTGCCATGCCCCGGTTGCGGCCATGAGAAAGCTAGTTTTACTCCAGTGCAGACCAGATCAGTTGCTGATCCCATGATTGAGATAAATACCCTAGAACGAATGTGAATTGGTCATGGTTAACTCTTTTGCAACTCGTGAGACTTTTCAAAAAGAGAGAATGAGTGAATCGATGAAAGTGCACTTTCCACATTATAGTGGGATAAACTATAGAGTTTTTGAGAACTAACGTATGTGATTTTTCGCAAAATGAAGAAAACATAAAGTTTGCTTGGTCACCAAGCAATCCTACAAAACACTTCATTTTGGTATTTTCGAGGTTAAATGGCACTATAAACGAGTTATAGAAAACAACAACCCTAGAACGAATGTGAATTGGTCATGGTTAACTCTTTTGCAACTCGTGAGACTTTTGAAAAAGAGAAAATGAGTGAATCGATGAAAGTGTACTTTCCACATTATAGTGGGATAAACTATAGAGTTTTTGAACACTAACGAATGTGATTTTCCGCAAAATAAAAAAAAATGTAAAGTTTGATTAATCACCAAGCAATCCTACAAAACACTTCATTTTGGTATTTTCGAGGTTAAATGGCACTATAAACGAGTTATAGAAAACAACAACCCTAGAACGAATGTGAATTGATCATGGTTAACTCTTTTGCAACTCGTGGAACTTTTCAAAAAGAGAGAATGAGTGAATCGATGAAATTGCACTTTCCACATTATAGTGGGATAAACTATAGAGTTTTTGAGAACTAACGTATGTGATTTTTCGCAAAATGAAGAAAACATAAAGTTTGCTTGGTCACCAAGCAATCCTACAAAACACTTCATTTTGGTATTTTCGAGGTTAAATGGCACTATAAACGAGTTATAGAAAACAACAACCCGAGGACGAATGTGAATTGGTCATGGTTAACTCTTTTGCAACTCGTGAGACTTTTGAAAAAGAGAAAATGAGTGAATCGATGAAAGTGTACTTTCCACATTATAGTGGGATAAACTATAGAGTTTTTGAACACTAACGAATGTGATTTTCCGTAAAATAAAAAAAAAAACGTAAAGTTTGATTAATCACCAAGCAATCCTACAAAACACTTCATTTTGGTATTTTCGAGGTTAAATGGCACTATAAACGAGTTATAGAAAACAACAACCCTAGAACGAATGTGAATTGATCATGGTTAACTCTTTTGCAACTCGTGGAACTTTTCAAAAAGAGAGAATGAGTGAATCGATGAAATTGCACTTTCCACATTATAGTGGGATAAACTATAGAGTTTTTGAAAACTAACGTATGTGATTTTTCGCAAAATGAAGAAAACATAAAGTTTGCTTGGTCACCAAGCAATCCTACAAAACACTTCATTTTGGTATTTTCGAGGTTAAATGGCACTATAAACGAGTTATAGAAAACAACAACCCTAGAACGAATGTGTGTTGTGTGTGTGTGGTATGTTGTGTGATGTTGTGTGGTGTGTGGTGTGGTGTGTTGTGTGTATGTGTGGTGTGTGGTGTTGTGTGGTGTGTGTTATGTTGTGCGGTGTGTGGTGTGGTTTTTGGTGTGTGTGTTGTATTGTGTTTGTTGTGTTGTGTGGTGTGGTGTGTTTTGTGGTGTGTGTGTTGTGTTGTGTGGTGTGTGTTGTGTGTTGTGTTGTGTTGTGTGGTGTGGTGTGTGTTGTGTTGTGTTGTGTTGTGTGGTGTGGTATGGTGTGTGTTGTATGTTGTGTGGTGTTGTGTTGTGTTGTGTGGTGTGTGGTGTGTGTGTTGTGTGTGGTGTGTGGTGTTGTGTTGTGTGTGGTGTGTGTGTGTGGTGTGTGGTGTTGTGTTGTGTGTGGTGTGTGTGTGTGGTGTGTGGTGTTGTGTTGTGTGTGGTGTGTGATATGTGTTGTGTGGTGTTGTGTGGTGTGTGGTGGTGTGTGTGGTGTTGTGTTGTGTGTGGTGTTGTGTGGTGTGTGTTGCATGGTGTGGTGTGTGTTGTGTTGTGTGGTGTGGTGTGTGTTGTGTTGTGTTGTGTGGTGTGGTGTGGTGTGGTGTGGTGTGTGTTGTGTAGTGTAGTGTTGTGTGGTGTGGTGTGGTGTGGTGTGTTGTGTGTGTGTGGTGTGTTGTGTGGTGTGTGTTGTGTGGTGTGAGGTGTCTCATATATATATATATATTTTTTTTTTGATGTGCAGTGCCATGCCCCGGTTGCGGCCATGAGAAAGCTAGTTTTACTCCAGTGCAGACCAGATCAGTTGCTGATCCCATGATTGAGATAAATACCCTAGAACGAATGTGAATTGGTCATGGTTAACTCTTTTGCAACTCGTGAGACTTTTCAAAAAGAGAGAATGAGTGAATCGATGAAAGTGCACTTTCCACATTATAGATAAACTATAGAGTTTTTGAGAACTAACGTATGTGATTTTTCGCAAAATGAAGAAAACATAAAGTTTGCTTGGTCACCAAGCAATCCTACAAAACACTTCATTTTGGTATTTTCGAGGTTAAATGGCACTATAAACGAGTTATAGAAAACAACAACCCTAGAACGAATGTGAATTGGTCATGGTTAACTCTTTTTCAACTCGTGAGACTTTTGAAAAAGAGAAAATGAGTGAATCGATGAAAGTGTACTTTCCACATTATAGTGGGATAAACTATAGAGTTTTTGAACACTAACGAATGTGATTTTCCGCAAAATAAAAAAAAAACGTAAAGTTTGATTAATCACCAAGCAATCCTACAAAACACTTCATTTTGGTATTTTCGAGGTTAAATGGCACTATAAACGAGTTATAGAAAACAACAACCCTAGAACGAATGTGAATTGATCATGGTTAACTCTTTTGCAACTCGTGGAACTTTTCAAAAAGAGAGAATGAGTGAATCGATGAAATTGCACTTTCCACATTATAGTGGGATAAACTATAGAGTTTTTGAGAACTAACGTATGTGATTTTCCGCAAAATGAAGAAAACATAAAGTTTGCTTGGTCACCAAACAATCCTACAAAACACTTCATTTTGGTATTTTCGAGGTTAAATGGCACTATAAACGAGTTATAGAAAACAACAACCCTAGAAAGAATGTGTGTTGTGTGTGTGTGGTATGTTGTGTGATGTTGTGTGGTGTGTTGTGTGGTGTGGTGTGGTGTGTTGTGTGTATGTGTGGTGTGTGGTGTTGTGTGGTGTGTGTTGTGTTGTGCGGTGTGTGGTGTGGTTTTTGGTGTGTGTGTTGTATTGTGTTTGTTGTGTTGTGTGGTGTGGTGTGTTTTGTGGTGTGTGTGTTGTGTTGTGTGGTGTGTGTTGTGTGTTGTGTTGTGTTGTGTGGTGTGGTGTGTGTTGTGTTGTGTTGTGTTGTGTGGTGTGGTATGGTGTGTGTTGTGTGGTGTTGTGTTGTGTTGTGTTGTGTTGTGTGTGTGTTGTGTGTGGTGTGTGGTGTTGTGTTGTGTGTGGTGTGTGTGTGTGGTGTGTGGTGTTGTGTTGTGTGTGGTGTGTGATATGTGTTGTGTGGTGTGTGGTGGTGTGTGTGGTGTTGTGTGTGGTGTGTGGTGTGTGGTGTTGTGTGGTGTGTGTTGCATGGTGTGGTGTGTGTTGTGTTGTGTGGTGTGGTGTGTGTTGTGTGGTGTGGTGTGGTGTGTGTTGTGTAGTGTTGTGTGGTGTGGTGTGGTGTGGTGTGTTGTGTGTGTGTGGTGTGTTATGTGGTGTGTGTTGTGTGGTGTGAGGTGTCTCATATATATATATATTTTTTTTTGATGTGCAGTGCCATGCCCCGGTTGCGGCCATGAGAAAGCTAGTTTTACTCCAGTGCAGACCAGATCAGTTGCTGATCCCATGATTGAGATAAATACCCTAGAACGAATGTGAATTGGTCATGGTTAACTCTTTTGCAACTCGTGAGACTTTTCAAAAAGAGAGAATGAGTGAATCGATGAAAGTGCACTTTCCACATTATAGTGGGATAAACTATAGAGTTTTTGAGAACTAACGTATGTGATTTTTCGCAAAATGAAGAAAACACAAAGTTTGCTTGGTCACCAAGCAATCCTACAAAACACTTCATTTTGGTATTTTCGAGGTTAAATGGCACTATAAACGAGTTATAGAAAACAACAACCCTAGAACGAATGTGAATTGGTCATGGTTAACTCTTTTGCAACTCGTGAGACTTTTGAAAAAGAGAAAATGAGTGAATCGATGAAAGTGTACTTTCCACATTATAGTGGGATAAACTATAGAGTTTTTGAACACTAACGAATGTGATTTTCCGCAAAATAAAAAAAAAACGTAAAGTTTGATTAATCACCAAGCAATCCTACAAAACACTTCATTTTGGTATTTTCGAGGTTAAATGGCACTATAAACGAGTTATAGAAAACAACAACCCTAGAACGAATGTGAATTGATCATGGTTAACTCTTTTGCAACTCGTGGAACTTTTCAAAAAGAGAGAATGAGTGAATCGATGAAATTGCACTTTCCACATTATAGTGGGATAAACTATAGAGTTTTTGAGAACTAACGTATGTGATTTTCCGCAAAATGAAGAAAACATAAAGTTTGCTTGGTCACCAAACAATCCTACAAAACACTTCATTTTGGTATTTTCGAGGTTAAATGGCACTATAAACGAGTTATAGAAAACAACAACCCTAGAACGAATGTGTGTTGTGTGTGTGTGGTATGTTGTGTGATGTTGTGTGGTGTGTTGTGTGGTGTGGTGTGTTGTGTGTATGTGTGGTGTTGTGTGGTGTGTGTTGTGTTGTGCGGTGTGTGGTGTGGTTTTTGGTGTGTGTGTTGTATTGTGTTTGTTGTGTTGTGTGGTGTGTTGTGTTTTGTGGTGTGTGTGTTGTGTTGTGTGGTGTGTGTTGTGTGTTGTGTTGTGTTGTGTGGTGTGGTGTGTGTTGTGTTGTGTTGTGTGGTGTGGTATGGTGTGTGTTGTATGTTGTGTGGTGTTGTGTTGTGTTGTGTGGTGTGTGGTGTGTGTGTTGTGTGTGGTGTGTGGTGTTGTGTTGTGTGTGGTGTGTGGTGTGTGGTGTTGTGTTGTGTGTGGTGTGTGATATGTGTTGTGTGGTGTTGTGTGGTGTGTGGTGGTGTGTGTGGTGTTGTGTTGTGTGTGGTGTGGTGTGTGGTGTTGTGTGGTGTGTGTTGCATGGTGTGGTGTGTGTTGTGTTGTGTGGTGTGGTGTGTGTTGTGTTGTGTGGTGTGGTGTGGTGTGTGTTGTGTAGTGTTGTGTGGTGTGGTGTGGTGTGTTGTGTGTGTGTGGTGTGTTGTGTGGTGTGTGTTGTGTGGTGTGAGGTGTCTCATATATATATATATATTTTTTTTGATGTGCAGTGTCATGCCCCGGTTGCGGCCAAGAGAAAGCTAGTTTTACTCCAGTGCAGACCAGATCAGTTGCTGATCCCATGATTGAGATAAATACCCTAGAACGAATGTGAATTGGTCATGGTTAACTCTTTTGCAACTCGTGAGACTTTTCAAAAAGAGAGAATGAGTGAATCGATGAAAGTGCACTTTCCACATTATAGTGGGATAAACTATAGAGTTTTTGAGAACTAACGTATGTGATTTTTCGCAAAATGAAGAAAACATAAAGTTTGCTTGGTCACCAAGCAATCCTACAAAACACTTCATTTTGGTATTTTCGAGGTTAAATGGCACTATAAACGAGTTATAGAAAACAACAACCCTAGAACGAATGTGAATTGGTCATGGTTAACTCTTTTGCAACTCGTGAGACTTTTGAAAAAGAGAAAATGAGTGAATCGATGAAAGTGTACTTTCCACATTATAGTGGGATAAACTATAGAGTTTTTGAACACTAACGAATGTGATTTTCCGCAAAATAAAAAAAAAACGTAAAGTTTGATTAATCACCAAGCAATCCTACAAAACACTTCATTTTGGTATTTTCGAGGTTAAATGGCACTATAAACGAGTTATAGAAAACAACAACCCTAGAACGAATGTGAATTGATCATGGTTAACTCTTTTGCAACTCGTGGAACTTTTCAAAAAGAGAGAATGAGTGAATCGATGAAATTGCACTTTCCACATTATAGTGGGATAAACTATAGAGTTTTTGAGAACTAACGTATGTGATTTTCCGCAAAATGAAGAAAACATAAAGTTTGCTTGGTCACCAAACAATCCTACAAAACACTTCATTTTGGTATTTTCGAGGTTAAATGGCACTATAAACGAGTTATAGAAAACAACAACCCTAGAAAGAATGTGTGTTGTGTGTGTGTGGTATGTTGTGTGATGTTGTGTGGTGTGTTGTGTGGTGTGGTGTGGTGTGTTGTGTGTATGTGTGGTGTGTGGTGTTGTGTGGTGTGTGTTGTGTTGTGCGGTGTGTGGTGTGGTTTTTGGTGTGTGTGTTGTATTGTGTTTGTTGTGTTGTGTGGTGTGGTGTGTTTTGTGGTGTGTGTGTTGTGTTGTGTGGTGTGTGTTGTGTGTTGTGTTGTGTTGTGTTGTGTGGTGTGGTGTGTGTTGTGTTGTGTTGTGTTGTGTGGTGTGGTATGGTGTGTGTTGTGTGGTGTTGTGTTGTGTTGTGTGGTGTGTGGTGTGTGTGTTGTGTGTGGTGTGTGGTGTTGTGTTGTGTGTGGTGTGTGTGTGTGGTGTGTGGTGTTGTGTTGTGTGTGGTGTGTGATATGTGTTGTGTGGTGTTGTGTGGTGTGTGGTGGTGTGTGTGGTGTTGTGTGTGGTGTATGGTGTTGTGTGGTGTGTGTTGCATGGTGTGGTGTGTGTTGTGTTGTGTGGTGTGGTGTGTGTTGTGTGGTGTGGTGTGTGTTGTGTAGTGTTGTGTGGTGTGGTGTGGTGTGGTGTGGTGTGGTGTGTTGTGTGTGTGTGGTGTGTTGTGTGGTGTGTGTTGTGTGGTGTGAGGTGTCTCATATATATATATATATTTTTTTTGATGTGCAGTGCCATGCCCCGGTTGCGGCCATGAGAAAGCTAGTTTTACTCCAGTGCAGACCAGATCAGTTGCTGATCCCATGATTGAGATAAATACCCTAGAACGAATGTGAATTGGTCATGGTTAACTCTTTTGCAACTCGTGAGACTTTTCAAAAAGAGAGAATGAGTGAATCGATGAAAGTGCACTTTCCACATTATAGTGGGATAAACTATAGAGTTTTTGAGAACTAACGTATGTGATTTTTCGCAAAATGAAGAAAACACAAAGTTTGCTTGGTCACCAAGCAATCCTACAAAACACTTCATTTTGGTATTTTCGAGGTTAAATGGCACTATAAACGAGTTATAGAAAACAACAACCCAAGAACGAATGTGAATTGGTCATGGTTAACTCTTTTGCAACTCGTGAGACTTTTGAAAAAGAGAAAATGAGTGAATCGATGAAAGTGTACTTTCCACATTATAGTGGGATAAACTATAGAGTTTTTGAACACTAACGAATGTGATTTTCCGCAAAATAAAAAAAAAACGTAAAGTTTGATTAATCACCAAGCAATCCTACAAAACACTTCATTTTGGTATTTTCGAGGTTAAATGGCACTATAAACGAGTTATAGAAAACAACAACCCTAGAACGAATGTGAATTGATCATGGTTAACTCTTTTGCAACTCGTGGAACTTTTCAAAAAGAGAGAATGAGTGAATCGATGAAATTGCACTTTCCACATTATAGTGGGATAAACTATAGAGTTTTTGAGAACTAACGTATGTGATTTTCCGCAAAATGAAGAAAACATAAAGTTTGCTTGGTCACCAAACAATCCTACAAAACACTTCATTTTGGTATTTTCGAGGTTAAATGGCACTATAAACGAGTTATAGAAAACAACAACCCTAGAACGAATGTGTGTTGTGTGTGTGTGGTATGTTGTGTGATGTTGTGTGGTGTGTTGTGTGGTGTGGTGTGTTGTGTGTATGTGTGGTGTTGTGTGGTGTGTGTTGTGTTGTGCGGTGTGTGGTGTGGTTTTTGGTGTGTGTGTTGTATTGTGTTTGTTGTGTTGTGTGGTGTGTTGTGTTTTGTGGTGTGTGTGTTGTGTTGTGTGGTGTGTGTTGTGTGTTGTGTTGTGTTGTGTGGTGTGGTGTGTGTTGTGTTGTGTTGTGTGGTGTGGTATGGTGTGTGTTGTATGTTGTGTGGTGTTGTGTTGTGTTGTGTGGTGTGTGGTGTGTGTGTTGTGTGTGGTGTGTGGTGTTGTGTTGTGTGTGGTGTGTGGTGTGTGGTGTTGTGTTGTGTGTGGTGTGTGATATGTGTTGTGTGGTGTTGTGTGGTGTGTGGTGGTGTGTGTGGTGTTGTGTTGTGTGTGGTGTGGTGTGTGGTGTTGTGTGGTGTGTGTTGCATGGTGTGGTGTGTGTTGTGTTGTGTGGTGTGGTGTGTGTTGTGTTGTGTGGTGTGGTGTGGTGTGTGTTGTGTAGTGTTGTGTGGTGTGGTGTGGTGTGTTGTGTGTGTGTGGTGTGTTGTGTGGTGTGTGTTGTGTGGTGTGAGGTGTCTCATATATATATATATATTTTTTTTGATGTGCAGTGTCATGCCCCGGTTGCGGCCAAGAGAAAGCTAGTTTTACTCCAGTGCAGACCAGATCAGTTGCTGATCCCATGATTGAGATAAATACCCTAGAACGAATGTGAATTGGTCATGGTTAACTCTTTTGCAACTCGTGAGACTTTTCAAAAAGAGAGAATGAGTGAATCGATGAAAGTGCACTTTCCACATTATAGTGGGATAAACTATAGAGTTTTTGAGAACTAACGTATGTGATTTTTCGCAAAATGAAGAAAACATAAAGTTTGCTTGGTCACCAAGCAATCCTACAAAACACTTCATTTTGGTATTTTCGAGGTTAAATGGCACTATAAACGAGTTATAGAAAACAACAACCCTAGAACGAATGTGAATTGGTCATGGTTAACTCTTTTGCAACTCGTGAGACTTTTCAAAAAGAGAGAATGAGTGAATCGATGAAAGTGCACTTTCCACATTATAGTGGGATAAACTATAGAGTTTTTGAGAACTAACGTATGTGATTTTTCGCAAAATGAAGAAAACATAAAGTTTGCTTGGTCACCAAGCAATCCTACAAAACACTTCATTTTGGTATTTTCGAGGTTAAATGGCACTATAAACGAGTTATAGAAAACAACAACCCTAGAACGAATGTGAATTGATCATGGTTAACTCTTTTGCAACTCGTGGAACTTTTCAAAAAGAGAGAATGAGTGAATCGATGAAATTGCACTTTCCACATTATAGTGGGATAAACTATAGAGTTTTTGAGAACTAACGTATGTGATTTTCCGCAAAATGAAGAAAACATAAAGTTTGCTTGGTCACCAAACAATCCTACAAAACACTTCATTTTGGTATTTTCGAGGTTAAATGGCACTATAAACGAGTTATAGAAAACAACAACCCTAGAAAGAATGTGTGTTGTGTGTGTGTGGTATGTTGTGTGATGTTGTGTGGTGTGTTGTGTGGTGTGGTGTGGTGTGTTGTGTGTATGTGTGGTGTGTGGTGTTGTGTGGTGTGTGTTGTGTTGTGCGGTGTGTGGTGTGGTTTTTGGTGTGTGTGTTGTATTGTGTTTGTTGTGTTGTGTGGTGTGGTGTGTTTTGTGGTGTGTGTGTTGTGTTGTGTGGTGTGTGTTGTGTGTTGTGTTGTGTTGTGTGGTGTGGTGTGTGTTGTGTTGTGTTGTGTTGTGTGGTGTGGTATGGTGTGTGTTGTGTGGTGTTGTGTTGTGTTGTGTTGTGTTGTGTGTGTGTTGTGTGTGGTGTGTGGTGTTGTGTTGTGTGTGGTGTGTGTGTGTGGTGTGTGGTGTTGTGTTGTGTGTGGTGTGTGATATGTGTTGTGTGGTGTGTGGTGGTGTGTGTGGTGTTGTGTGTGGTGTGTGGTGTGTGGTGTTGTGTGGTGTGTGTTGCATGGTGTGGTGTGTGTTGTGTTGTGTGGTGTGGTGTGTGTTGTGTGGTGTGGTGTGGTGTGTGTTGTGTAGTGTTGTGTGGTGTGGTGTGGTGTGGTGTGTTGTGTGTGTGTGGTGTGTTATGTGGTGTGTGTTGTGTGGTGTGAGGTGTCTCATATATATATATATTTTTTTTTGATGTGCAGTGCCATGCCCCGGTTGCGGCCATGAGAAAGCTAGTTTTACTCCAGTGCAGACCAGATCAGTTGCTGATCCCATGATTGAGATAAATACCCTAGAACGAATGTGAATTGGTCATGGTTAACTCTTTTGCAACTCGTGAGACTTTTCAAAAAGAGAGAATGAGTGAATCGATGAAAGTGCACTTTCCACATTATAGTGGGATAAACTATAGAGTTTTTGAGAACTAACGTATGTGATTTTTCGCAAAATGAAGAAAACACAAAGTTTGCTTGGTCACCAAGCAATCCTACAAAACACTTCATTTTGGTATTTTCGAGGTTAAATGGCACTATAAACGAGTTATAGAAAACAACAACCCTAGAACGAATGTGAATTGGTCATGGTTAACTCTTTTGCAACTCGTGAGACTTTTGAAAAAGAGAAAATGAGTGAATCGATGAAAGTGTACTTTCCACATTATAGTGGGATAAACTATAGAGTTTTTGAACACTAACGAATGTGATTTTCCGCAAAATAAAAAAAAAACGTAAAGTTTGATTAATCACCAAGCAATCCTACAAAACACTTCATTTTGGTATTTTCGAGGTTAAATGGCACTATAAACGAGTTATAGAAAACAACAACCCTAGAACGAATGTGAATTGATCATGGTTAACTCTTTTGCAACTCGTGGAACTTTTCAAAAAGAGAGAATGAGTGAATCGATGAAATTGCACTTTCCACATTATAGTGGGATAAACTATAGAGTTTTTGAGAACTAACGTATGTGATTTTCCGCAAAATGAAGAAAACATAAAGTTTGCTTGGTCACCAAACAATCCTACAAAACACTTCATTTTGGTATTTTCGAGGTTAAATGGCACTATAAACGAGTTATAGAAAACAACAACCCTAGAACGAATGTGTGTTGTGTGTGTGTGGTATGTTGTGTGATGTTGTGTGGTGTGTTGTGTGGTGTGGTGTGTTGTGTGTATGTGTGGTGTTGTGTGGTGTGTGTTGTGTTGTGCGGTGTGTGGTGTGGTTTTTGGTGTGTGTGTTGTATTGTGTTTGTTGTGTTGTGTGGTGTGTTGTGTTTTGTGGTGTGTGTGTTGTGTTGTGTGGTGTGTGTTGTGTGTTGTGTTGTGTTGTGTGGTGTGGTGTGTGTTGTGTTGTGTTGTGTGGTGTGGTATGGTGTGTGTTGTATGTTGTGTGGTGTTGTGTTGTGTTGTGTGGTGTGTGGTGTGTGTGTTGTGTGTGGTGTGTGGTGTTGTGTTGTGTGTGGTGTGTGGTGTGTGGTGTTGTGTTGTGTGTGGTGTGTGATATGTGTTGTGTGGTGTTGTGTGGTGTGTGGTGGTGTGTGTGGTGTTGTGTTGTGTGTGGTGTGGTGTGTGGTGTTGTGTGGTGTGTGTTGCATGGTGTGGTGTGTGTTGTGTTGTGTGGTGTGGTGTGTGTTGTGTTGTGTGGTGTGGTGTGGTGTGTGTTGTGTAGTGTTGTGTGGTGTGGTGTGGTGTGTTGTGTGTGTGTGGTGTGTTGTGTGGTGTGTGTTGTGTGGTGTGAGGTGTCTCATATATATATATATATTTTTTTTGATGTGCAGTGTCATGCCCCGGTTGCGGCCAAGAGAAAGCTAGTTTTACTCCAGTGCAGACCAGATCAGTTGCTGATCCCATGATTGAGATAAATACCCTAGAACGAATGTGAATTGGTCATGGTTAACTCTTTTGCAACTCGTGAGACTTTTCAAAAAGAGAGAATGAGTGAATCGATGAAAGTGCACTTTCCACATTATAGTGGGATAAACTATAGAGTTTTTGAGAACTAACGTATGTGATTTTTCGCAAAATGAAGAAAACATAAAGTTTGCTTGGTCACCAAGCAATCCTACAAAACACTTCATTTTGGTATTTTCGAGGTTAAATGGCACTATAAACGAGTTATAGAAAACAACAACCCTAGAACGAATGTGAATTGGTCATGGTTAACTCTTTTGCAACTCGTGAGACTTTTGAAAAAGAGAAAATGAGTGAATCGATGAAAGTGTACTTTCCACATTATAGTGGGATAAACTATAGAGTTTTTGAACACTAACGAATGTGATTTTCCGCAAAATAAAAAAAAAACGTAAAGTTTGATTAATCACCAAGCAATCCTACAAAACACTTCATTTTGGTATTTTCGAGGTTAAATGGCACTATAAACGAGTTATAGAAAACAACAACCCTAGAACGAATGTGAATTGATCATGGTTAACTCTTTTGCAACTCGTGGAACTTTTCAAAAAGAGAGAATGAGTGAATCGATGAAATTGCACTTTCCACATTATAGTGGGATAAACTATAGAGTTTTTGAGAACTAACGTATGTGATTTTCCGCAAAATGAAGAAAACATAAAGTTTGCTTGGTCACCAAACAATCCTACAAAACACTTCATTTTGGTATTTTCGAGGTTAAATGGCACTATAAACGAGTTATAGAAAACAACAACCCTAGAAAGAATGTGTGTTGTGTGTGTGTGGTATGTTGTGTGATGTTGTGTGGTGTGTTGTGTGGTGTGGTGTGGTGTGTTGTGTGTATGTGTGGTGTGTGGTGTTGTGTGGTGTGTGTTGTGTTGTGCGGTGTGTGGTGTGGTTTTTGGTGTGTGTGTTGTATTGTGTTTGTTGTGTTGTGTGGTGTGGTGTGTTTTGTGGTGTGTGTGTTGTGTTGTGTGGTGTGTGTTGTGTGTTGTGTTGTGTTGTGTTGTGTGGTGTGGTGTGTGTTGTGTTGTGTTGTGTTGTGTGGTGTGGTATGGTGTGTGTTGTGTGGTGTTGTGTTGTGTTGTGTGGTGTGTGGTGTGTGTGTTGTGTGTGGTGTGTGGTGTTGTGTTGTGTGTGGTGTGTGTGTGTGGTGTGTGGTGTTGTGTTGTGTGTGGTGTGTGATATGTGTTGTGTGGTGTTGTGTGGTGTGTGGTGGTGTGTGTGGTGTTGTGTGTGGTGTATGGTGTTGTGTGGTGTGTGTTGCATGGTGTGGTGTGTGTTGTGTTGTGTGGTGTGGTGTGTGTTGTGTGGTGTGGTGTGTGTTGTGTAGTGTTGTGTGGTGTGGTGTGGTGTGGTGTGGTGTGGTGTGTTGTGTGTGTGTGGTGTGTTGTGTGGTGTGTGTTGTGTGGTGTGAGGTGTCTCATATATATATATATATTTTTTTTGATGTGCAGTGCCATGCCCCGGTTGCGGCCATGAGAAAGCTAGTTTTACTCCAGTGCAGACCAGATCAGTTGCTGATCCCATGATTGAGATAAATACCCTAGAACGAATGTGAATTGGTCATGGTTAACTCTTTTGCAACTCGTGAGACTTTTCAAAAAGAGAGAATGAGTGAATCGATGAAAGTGCACTTTCCACATTATAGTGGGATAAACTATAGAGTTTTTGAGAACTAACGTATGTGATTTTTCGCAAAATGAAGAAAACACAAAGTTTGCTTGGTCACCAAGCAATCCTACAAAACACTTCATTTTGGTATTTTCGAGGTTAAATGGCACTATAAACGAGTTATAGAAAACAACAACCCAAGAACGAATGTGAATTGGTCATGGTTAACTCTTTTGCAACTCGTGAGACTTTTGAAAAAGAGAAAATGAGTGAATCGATGAAAGTGTACTTTCCACATTATAGTGGGATAAACTATAGAGTTTTTGAACACTAACGAATGTGATTTTCCGCAAAATAAAAAAAAAACGTAAAGTTTGATTAATCACCAAGCAATCCTACAAAACACTTCATTTTGGTATTTTCGAGGTTAAATGGCACTATAAACGAGTTATAGAAAACAACAACCCTAGAACGAATGTGAATTGATCATGGTTAACTCTTTTGCAACTCGTGGAACTTTTCAAAAAGAGAGAATGAGTGAATCGATGAAATTGCACTTTCCACATTATAGTGGGATAAACTATAGAGTTTTTGAGAACTAACGTATGTGATTTTCCGCAAAATGAAGAAAACATAAAGTTTGCTTGGTCACCAAACAATCCTACAAAACACTTCATTTTGGTATTTTCGAGGTTAAATGGCACTATAAACGAGTTATAGAAAACAACAACCCTAGAACGAATGTGTGTTGTGTGTGTGTGGTATGTTGTGTGATGTTGTGTGGTGTGTTGTGTGGTGTGGTGTGTTGTGTGTATGTGTGGTGTTGTGTGGTGTGTGTTGTGTTGTGCGGTGTGTGGTGTGGTTTTTGGTGTGTGTGTTGTATTGTGTTTGTTGTGTTGTGTGGTGTGTTGTGTTTTGTGGTGTGTGTGTTGTGTTGTGTGGTGTGTGTTGTGTGTTGTGTTGTGTTGTGTGGTGTGGTGTGTGTTGTGTTGTGTTGTGTGGTGTGGTATGGTGTGTGTTGTATGTTGTGTGGTGTTGTGTTGTGTTGTGTGGTGTGTGGTGTGTGTGTTGTGTGTGGTGTGTGGTGTTGTGTTGTGTGTGGTGTGTGGTGTGTGGTGTTGTGTTGTGTGTGGTGTGTGATATGTGTTGTGTGGTGTTGTGTGGTGTGTGGTGGTGTGTGTGGTGTTGTGTTGTGTGTGGTGTGGTGTGTGGTGTTGTGTGGTGTGTGTTGCATGGTGTGGTGTGTGTTGTGTTGTGTGGTGTGGTGTGTGTTGTGTTGTGTGGTGTGGTGTGGTGTGTGTTGTGTAGTGTTGTGTGGTGTGGTGTGGTGTGTTGTGTGTGTGTGGTGTGTTGTGTGGTGTGTGTTGTGTGGTGTGAGGTGTCTCATATATATATATATATTTTTTTTGATGTGCAGTGTCATGCCCCGGTTGCGGCCAAGAGAAAGCTAGTTTTACTCCAGTGCAGACCAGATCAGTTGCTGATCCCATGATTGAGATAAATACCCTAGAACGAATGTGAATTGGTCATGGTTAACTCTTTTGCAACTCGTGAGACTTTTCAAAAAGAGAGAATGAGTGAATCGATGAAAGTGCACTTTCCACATTATAGTGGGATAAACTATAGAGTTTTTGAGAACTAACGTATGTGATTTTTCGCAAAATGAAGAAAACATAAAGTTTGCTTGGTCACCAAGCAATCCTACAAAACACTTCATTTTGGTATTTTCGAGGTTAAATGGCACTATAAACGAGTTATAGAAAACAACAACCCTAGAACGAATGTGAATTGGTCATGGTTAACTCTTTTGCAACTCGTGAGACTTTTGAAAAAGAGAAAATGAGTGAATCGATGAAAGTGTACTTTCCACATTATAGTGGGATAAACTATAGAGTTTTTGAACACTAACGAATGTGATTTTCCGCAAAATAAAAAAAAAACGTAAAGTTTGATTAATCACCAAGCAATCCTACAAAACACTTCATTTTGGTATTTTCGAGGTTAAATGGCACTATAAACGAGTTATAGAAAACAACAACCCTAGAACGAATGTGAATTGATCATGGTTAACTCTTTTGCAACTCGTGGAACTTTTCAAAAAGAGAGAATGAGTGAATCGATGAAATTGCACTTTCCACATTATAGTGGGATAAACTATAGAGTTTTTGAGAACTAACGTATGTGATTTTCCGCAAAATGAAGAAAACATAAAGTTTGCTTGGTCACCAAACAATCCTACAAAACACTTCATTTTGGTATTTTCGAGGTTAAATGGCACTATAAACGAGTTATAGAAAACAACAACCCTAGAAAGAATGTGTGTTGTGTGTGTGTGGTATGTTGTGTGATGTTGTGTGGTGTGTTGTGTTGTGTGGTGTGGTGTGTTGTGTGTATGTGTGGTGTGTGGTGTTGTGTGGTGTGTGTTGTGTTGTGCGGTGTGTGGTGTGGTTTTTGGTGTGTGTGTTGTATTGTGTTTGTTGTGTTGTGTGGTGTGGTGTGTTTTGTGGTGTGTGTGTTGTGTTGTGTGGTGTGTGTTGTGTGTTGTGTTGTGTTGTGTTGTGTGGTGTGGTGTGTGTTGTGTTGTGTTGTGTTGTGTGGTGTGGTATGGTGTGTGTTGTGTGGTGTTGTGTTGTGTTGTGTGGTGTGTGGTGTGTGTGTTGTGTGTGGTGTGTGGTGTTGTGTTGTGTGTGGTGTGTGTGTGTGGTGTGTGGTGTTGTGTTGTGTGTGGTGTGTGATATGTGTTGTGTGGTGTTGTGTGGTGTGTGGTGGTGTGTGTGGTGTTGTGTGTGGTGTGTGGTGTGTGGTGTTGTGTGGTGTGTGTTGCATGGTGTGGTGTGTGTTGTGTTGTGTGGTGTGGTGTGTGTTGTGTGGTGTGGTGTGTGTTGTGTAGTGTTGTGTGGTGTGGTGTGGTGTGGTGTGGTGTGGTGTGGTGTGTTGTGTGTGTGTGGTGTGTTGTGTGGTGTGTGTTGTGTGGTGTGAGGTGTCTCATATATATATATATATTTTTTTTGATGTGCAGTGCCATGCCCCGGTTGCGGCCATGAGAAAGCTAGTTTTACTCCAGTGCAGACCAGATCAGTTGCTGATCCCATGATTGAGATAAATACCCTAGAACGAATGTGAATTGGTCATGGTTAACTCTTTTGCAACTCGTGAGACTTTTCAAAAAGAGAGAATGAGTGAATCGATGAAAGTGCACTTTCCACATTATAGTGGGATAAACTATAGAGTTTTTGAGAACTAACGTATGTGATTTTTCGCAAAATGAAGAAAACACAAAGTTTGCTTGGTCACCAAGCAATCCTACAAAACACTTCATTTTGGTATTTTCGAGGTTAAATGGCACTATAAACGAGTTATAGAAAACAACAACCCTAGAACGAATGTGAATTGGTCATGGTTAACTCTTTTGCAACTCGTGAGACTTTTGAAAAAGAGAAAATGAGTGAATCGATGAAAGTGTACTTTCCACATTATAGTGGGATAAACTATAGAGTTTTTGAACACTAACAAATGTGATTTTCCGCAAAATAAAAAAAAAACGTAAAGTTTGATTAATCACCAAGCAATCCTACAAAACACTTCATTTTGGTATTTTCGAGGTTAAATGGCACTATAAACGAGTTATAGAAAACAACAACCCTAGAACGAATGTGAATTGATCATGGTTAACTCTTTTGCAACTCGTGGAACTTTTCAAAAAGAGAGAATGAGTGAATCGATGAAATTGCACTTTCCACATTATAGTGGGATAAACTATAGAGTTTTTGAGAACTAACGTATGTGATTTTCCGCAAAATGAAGAAAACATAAAGTTTGCTTGGTCACCAAACAATCCTACAAAACACTTCATTTTGGTATTTTCGAGGTTAAATGGCACTATAAACGAGTTATAGAAAACAACAACCCTAGAACGAATGTGTGTTGTGTGTGTGTGGTATGTTGTGTGATGTTGTGTGGTGTGTTGTGTGGTGTGGTGTGTTGTGTGTATGTGTGGTGTGTGGTGTTGTGTGGTGTGTGTTGTGTTGTGCGGTGTGTGGTGTGGTTTTTGGTGTGTGTGTTGTATTGTGTTTGTTGTGTTGTGTGGTGTGTTGTGTTTTGTGGTGTGTGTGTTGTGTTGTGTGGTGTGTGTTGTGTGTTGTGTTGTGTTGTGTGGTGTGGTGTGTGTTGTGTTGTGTTGTGTGGTGTGGTATGGTGTGTGTTGTATGTTGTGTGGTGTTGTGTTGTGTTGTGTGGTGTGTGGTGTGTGTGTTGTGTGTGGTGTGTGGTGTTGTGTTGTGTGTGGTGTGTGGTGTGTGGTGTTGTGTTGTGTGTGGTGTGTGATATGTGTTGTGTGGTGTTGTGTGGTGTGTGGTGGTGTGTGTGGTGTTGTGTTGTGTGTGGTGTGGTGTTGTGTGGTGTGTGTTGCATGGTGTGGTGTGTGTTGTGTTGTGTGGTGTGGTGTGTGTTGTGTTGTGTGGTGTGGTGTGGTGTGTGTTGTGTAGTGTTGTGTGGTGTGGTGTGGTGTGTTGTGTGTGTGTGGTGTGTTGTGTGGTGTGTGTTGTGTGGTGTGAGGTGTCTCATATATATATATATATTTTTTTTGATGTGCAGTGTCATGCCCCGGTTGCGGCCATGAGAAAGCTAGTTTTACTCCAGTGCAGACCAGATCAGTTGCTGATCCCATGATTGAGATAAATACCCTAGAACGAATGTGAATTGGTCATGGTTAACTCTTTTGCAACTCGTGAGACTTTTCAAAAAGAGAGAATGAGTGAATCGATGAAAGTGCACTTTCCACATTATAGTGGGATAAACTATAGAGTTTTTGAGAACTAACGTATGTGATTTTTCGCAAAATGAAGAAAACATAAAGTTTGCTTGGTCACCAAGCAATCCTACAAAACACTTCATTTTGGTATTTTCGAGGTTAAATGGCACTATAAACGAGTTATAGAAAACAACAACCCTAGAACGAATGTGAATTGGTCATGGTTAACTCTTTTGCAACTCGTGAGACTTTTGAAAAAGAGAAAATGAGTGAATCGATGAAAGTGTACTTTCCACATTATAGTGGGATAAACTATAGAGTTTTTGAACACTAACGAATGTGATTTTCCGCAAAATAAAAAAAAAACGTAAAGTTTGATTAATCACCAAGCAATCCTACAAAACACTTCATTTTGGTATTTTCGAGGTTAAATGGCACTATAAACGAGTTATAGAAAACAACAACCCTAGAACGAATGTGAATTGATCATGGTTAACTCTTTTGCAACTCGTGGAACTTTTCAAAAAGAGAGAATTAGTGAATCGATGAAATTGCACTTTCCACATTATAGTGGGATAAACTATAGAGTTTTTGAGAACTAACGTATGTGATTTTCCGCAAAATGAAGAAAACATAAAGTTTGCTTGGTCACCAAACAATCCTACAAAACACTTCATTTTGGTATTTTCGAGGTTAAATGGCACTATAAACGAGTTATAGAAAATAACAACCCTAGAAAGAATGTGTGTTGTGTGTGTGTGGTATGTTGTGTGATGTTGTGTGGTGTGTTGTGTGGTGTGGTGTGGTGTGTTGTGTGTATGTGTGGTGTGTGGTGTTGTGTGGTGTGTGTTGTGTTGTGCGGTGTGTGGTGTGGTTTTTGGTGTGTGTGTTGTATTGTGTTTGTTGTGTTGTGTGGTGTGGTGTGTTTTGTGGTGTGTGTGTTGTGTTGTGTGGTGTGTGTTGTGTGTTGTGTTGTGTTGTGTGGTGTGGTGTGTGTTGTGTTGTGTGGTGTGGTATGGTGTGTGTTGTGTGGTGTTGTGTTGTGTTGTGTGGTGTGTGGTGTGTGTGTTGTGTGTGGTGTGTGGTGTTGTGTTGTGTGTGGTGTGTGTGTGTGGTGTGTGGTGTTGTGTTGTGTGTGGTGTGTGATATGTGTTGTGTGGTGTTGTGTGGTGTGTGGTGGTGTGTGTGGTGTTGTGTGTGGTGTGTGGTGTTGTGTGGTGTGTGTTGCATGGTGTGGTGTGTGTTGTGTTGTGTGGTGTGGTGTGTGTTGTGTGGTGTGGTGTGGTGTGTGTTGTGTAGTGTTGTGTGGTGTGGTGTGGTGTGGTGTGTTGTGTGTGTGTGGTGTGTTGTGTGGTGTGTGTTGTGTGGTGTGAGGTGTCTCATATATATATATATATTTTTTTAATGTGCAGTGCCATGCCCCGGTTGCGGCCATGAGAAAGCTAGTTTTACTCCAGTGCAGACCAGATCAGTTGCTGATCCCATGATTGAGATAAATACCCTAGAACGAATGTGAATTGGTAATGGTTAACTCTTTTGCAACTCGTGAGACTTTTCAAAAAGAGAGAATGAGTGAATCGATGAAAGTGCACTTTCCACATTATAGTGGGATAAACTATAGAGTTTTTGAGAACTAACGTATGTGATTTTTCGCAAAATGAAGAAAACATAAAGTTGGCTTGGTCACCAAGCAATCCTACAAAACACTTCATTTTGGTATTTTCGAGGTTAAATGGCACTATAAACGAGTTATAGAAAACAACAACCCTAGAACGAATGTGAATTGGTCATGGTTAACTCTTTTGCAACTCGTGAGACTTTTGAAAAAGAGAAAATGAGTGAATCGATGAAAGTGTACTTTCCACATTATAGTGGGATAAACTATAGAGTTTTTGAACACTAACGAATGTGATTTTCCGCAAAATAAAAAAAAAACGTAAAGTTTGATTAATCACCAAGCAATCCTACAAAACACTTCATTTTGGTATTTTCGAGGTTAAATGGCACTATAAACGAGTTATAGAAAACAACAACCCTAGAACGAATGTGAATTGATCATGGTTAACTCTTTTGCAACTCGTGGAATTTTTCAAAAAGAGAGAATGAGTGAATCGATGAAATTGCACTTTCCACATTATAGTGGGATAAACTATAGAGTTTTTGAGAACTAACGTATGTGATTTTCCGCAAAATGAAGAAAACATAAAGTTTGCTTGGTCACCAAACAATCCTACAAAGCACTTCATTTTGGTATTTTCGAGGTTAAATGGCACTATAAACGAGTTATAGAAAACAACAACCCTAGAACGAATGTGTGTTGTGTGTGTGTGGTATGTTGTGTGATGTTGTGTGGTGTGTTGTGTGGTGTGGTGTGTTGTGTGTATGTGTGGTGTGTGGTGTTGTGTGGTGTGTGTTGTGTTGTGCGGTGTGTGGTGTGGTTTTTGGTGTGTGTGTTGTATTGTGTTTGTTGTGCTGTGTGGTGTGGTGTGTTTTGTGGTGTGTGTGTTGTGTTGTGTGGTGTGTGTTGTGTGTGGTGTGTGTGTGTGGTGTGTGGTGTTGTGTTGTGTGTGGTGTGTGATATGTGTTGTGTGGTGTTGTGTGGTGTGTGGTGGTGTGTGTGGTGTTGTGTGTGGTGTGTGGTGTGTGGTGTTGTGTGGTGTGTGTTGCATGGTGTGGTGTGTGTTGTGTTGTGTGGTGTGGTGTGTGTTGTGTGGTGTGGTGTGGTGTGTGTTGTGTAGTGTTGTGTGGTGTGGTGTGGTGTGGTGTGTTGTGTGTGTGTGGTGTGTTGTGTGGTGTGTGTTGTGTGGTGTGAGGTGTCTCATATATATATATATATTTTTTTTGATGTGCAGTGCCATGCCCCGGTTGCGGCCATGAGAAAGCTAGTTTTACTCCAGTGCAGACCAGATCAGTTGCTGATCCCATGATTGAGATAAATACCCTAGAACGAATGTGAATTGGTAATGGTTAACTCTTTTGCAACTCGTGAGACTTTTCAAAAAGAGAGAATGAGTGAATCGATGAAAGTGCACTTTCCACATTATAGTGGGATAAACTATAGAGTTTTTGAGAACTAACGTATGTGATTTTTCGCAAAATGAAGAAAACATAAAGTTGGCTTGGTCACCAAGCAATCCTACAAAACACTTCATTTTGGTATTTTCGAGGTTAAATGGCACTATAAACGAGTTATAGAAAACAACAACCCTAGAACGAATGTGAATTGGTCATGGTTAACTCTTTTGCAACTCGTGAGACTTTTGAAAAAGAGAAAATGAGTGAATCGATGAAAGTGTACTTTCCACATTATAGTGGGATAAACTATAGAGTTTTTGAACACTAACGAATGTGATTTTCCGCAAAATAAAAAAAAAACGTAAAGTTTGATTAATCACCAAGCAATCCTACAAAACACTTCATTTTGGTATTTTCGAGGTTAAATGGCACTATAAACGAGTTATAGAAAACAACAACCCTAGAACGAATGTGAATTGATCATGGTTAACTCTTTTGCAACTCGTGGAATTTTTCAAAAAGAGAGAATGAGTGAATCGATGAAATTGCACTTTCCACATTATAGTGGGATAAACTATAGAGTTTTTGAGAACTAACGTATGTGATTTTCCGCAAAATGAAGAAAACATAAAGTTTGCTTGGTCACCAAACAATCCTACAAAGCACTTCATTTTGGTATTTTCGAGGTTAAATGGCACTATAAACGAGTTATAGAAAACAACAACCCTAGAACGAATGTGTGTTGTGTGTGTGTGGTATGTTGTGTGATGTTGTGTGGTGTGTTGTGTGGTGTGGTGTGTTGTGTGTATGTGTGGTGTGTGGTGTTGTGTGGTGTGTGTTGTGTTGTGCGGTGTGTGGTGTGGTTTTTGGTGTGTGTGTTGTATTGTGTTTGTTGTGCTGTGTGGTGTGGTGTGTTTTGTGGTGTGTGTGTTGTGTTGTGTGGTGTGTGTTGTGTGTGGTGTGTGTGTGTGGTGTGTGGTGTTGTGTTGTGTGTGGTGTGTGATATGTGTTGTGTGGTGTTGTGTGGTGTGTGGTGGTGTGTGTGGTGTTGTGTGTGGTGTGTGGTGTGTGGTGTTGTGTGGTGTGTGTTGCATGGTGTGGTGTGTGTTGTGTTGTGTGGTGTGGTGTGTGTTGTGTGGTGTGGTGTGGTGTGTGTTGTGTAGTGTTGTGTGGTGTGGTGTGGTGTGGTGTGTTGTGTGTGTGTGGTGTGTTGTGTGGTGTGTGTTGTGTGGTGTGAGGTGTCTCATATATATATATATATTTTTTTTGATGTGCAGTGCCATGCCCCGGTTGCGGCCATGAGAAAGCTAGTTTTACTCCAGTGCAGACCAGATCAGTTGCTGATCCCATGATTGAGATAAATACCCTAGAACGAATGTGAATTGGTAATGGTTAACTCTTTTGCAACTCGTGAGACTTTTCAAAAAGAGAGAATGAGTGAATCGATGAAAGTGCACTTTCCACATTATAGTGGGATAAACTATAGAGTTTTTGAGAACTAACGTATGTGATTTTTCGCAAAATGAAGAAAACATAAAGTTGGCTTGGTCACCAAGCAATCCTACAAAACACTTCATTTTGGTATTTTCGAGGTTAAATGGCACTATAAACGAGTTATAGAAAACAACAACCCTAGAACGAATGTGAATTGGTCATGGTTAACTCTTTTGCAACTCGTGAGACTTTTGAAAAAGAGAAAATGAGTGAATCGATGAAAGTGTACTTTCCACATTATAGTGGGATAAACTATAGAGTTTTTGAACACTAACGAATGTGATTTTCCGCAAAATAAAAAAAAAACGTAAAGTTTGATTAATCACCAAGCAATCCTACAAAACACTTCATTTTGGTATTTTCGAGGTTAAATGGCACTATAAACGAGTTATAGAAAACAACAACCCTAGAACGAATGTGAATTGATCATGGTTAACTCTTTTGCAACTCGTGGAACTTTTCAAAAAGAGAGAATGAGTGAATCGATGAAATTGCACTTTCCACATTATAGTGGGATAAACTATAGAGTTTTTGAGAACTAACGTATGTGATTTTCCGCAAAATGAAGAAAACATAAAGTTTGCTTGGTCACCAAACAATCCTACAAAACACTTCATTCTGGTATTTTCGAGGTTAAATGGCACTATAAACGAGTTATAGAAAACAACAACCCTAGAACGAATGTGTGTTGTGTGTGTGTGGTATGTTGTGTGATGTTGTGTGGTGTGTTGTGTGGTGTGGTGTGTTGTGTGTATGTGTGGTGTGTGGTGTTGTGTGGTGTGTGTTGTGTTGTGCGGTGTGTGGTGTGGTTTTTGGTGTGTGTGTTGTATTGTGTTTGTTGTGTTGTGTGGTGTGGTGTGTTTTGTGGTGTGTGTGTTGTGTTGTGTGGTGTGTGTTGTGTGTTGTGTTGTGTTGTGTGGTGTGGTGTGTGTTGTGTTGTGTTGTGTGGTGTGGTATGGTGTGTGTTGTATGTTGTGTGGTGTTGTGTTGTGTTGTGTGGTGTGTGGTGTGTGTGTTGTGTGTGGTGTGTGGTGTTGTGTTGTGTGTGGTGTGTGATATGTGTTGTGTGGTGTTGTGTGGTGTGTGGTGGTGTGTGTGGTGTTGTGTTGTGTGTGGTGTGGTGTGTGGTGTTGTGTGGTGTGTGTTGCATGGTGTGGTGTGTGTTGTGTTGTGTGGTGTGGTGTGTGTTGTGTTGTGTTGTGTGGTGTGGTGTGGTGTGGTGTGTGTTGTGTAGTGTTGTGTGGTGTGGTGTGGTGTGGTGTGTTGTGTTGTGTGGTGTGTGTTGTGTGGTGTGTGTTGTGTGGTGTGGTGTGAGGTGTCTCATATATATATATATATTTTTTTTGATGTGCAGTGTCATGCCCCGGTTGCGGCCATGAGAAAGCTAGTTTTACTCCAGTGCAGACCAGATCAGTTGCTGATCCCATGATTGAGATAAATACCCTAGAACGAATGTGAATTGGTAATGGTTAACTCTTTTGCAACTCGTGAGACTTTTCAAAAAGAGAGAATGAGTGAATCGATGAAAGTGCACTTTCCACATTATAGTGGGATAAACTATAGAGTTTTTGAGAACTAACGTATGTGATTTTTCGCAAAATGAAGAAAACATAAAGTTTGCTTGGTCACCAAGCAATCCTACAAAACACTTCATTTTGGTATTTTCGAGGTTAAATGGCACTATAAACGAGTTATAGAAAACAACAACCCTAGAACGAATGTGAATTGGTCATGGTTAACTCTTTTGCAACTCGTGAGACTTTTGAAAAAGAGAAAATGAGTGAATCGATGAAAGTGTACTTTCCACATTATAGTGGGATAAACTATAGAGTTTTTGAACACTAACGAATGTGATTTTCCGCAAAATAAAAAAAAACGTAAAGTTTGATTAATCACCAAGCAATCCTACAAAACACTTCATTTTGGTATTTTCGAGGTTAAATGGCACTATAAACGAGTTATAGAAAACAACAACCCTAGAACGAATGTGAATTGATCATGGTTAACTCTTTTGTAACTCGTGGAACTTTTCAAAAAGAGAGAATGAGTGAATCGATGAAATTGCACTTTCCACATTATAGTGGGATAAACTATAGAGTTTTTGAGAACTAACGTATGTGATTTTCCGCAAAATGAAGAAAACATAAAGTTTGCTTGGTCACCAAACAATCCTACAAAACACTTCATTTTGGTATTTTCGAGGTTAAATGGCACTATAAACGAGTTATAGAAAACAACAACCCTAGAACGAATGTGTGTTGTGTGTGTGTGGTATGTTGTGTGATGTTGTGTGGTGTGTTGTGTGGTGTGGTGTGTTGTGTGTATGTGTGGTGTGTGGTGTTGTGCGGTGTGTGGTGTGGTTTTTGGTGTGTGTGTTGTATTGTGTTTGTTGTGTTGTGTGGTGTGTTTTGTGGTGTGTGTGTTGTGTTGTGTGGTGTGTGTTGTGTGTTGTGTTGTGTTGTGTGGTGTGGTGTGTGTTGTGTTGTGTGGTGTGGTATGGTGTGTGTTGTATGTTGTGTGGTGTTGTCTTGTGTTGTGTGGTGTGTGGTGTGTGTGTTGTGTGTGGTGTGTGGTGTTGTGTTGTGTGTGGTGTGTGGTGTTGTGTTGTGTGTGGTGTGTGATATGTGTTGTGTGGTGTTGTGTGGTGTGTGGTGGTGTGTGTGGTGTTGTGTTGTGTGTGGTGTGGTGTGTGGTGTTGTGTGGTGTATGTTGCATGGTGTGGTGTGTGTTGTGTTGTGTGGTGTGGTGTGTGTTGTGTTGTGTTGTGTGGTGTGGTGTGGTGTGGTGTGTGTTGTGTGGTGTGGTGTGAGGTGTGAGGTGTCTCATATATATATTTTTTTTGATGTGCAGTGTCATGCCCCGGTTGCGGCCATGAGAAAGCTAGTTTTACTCCAGTGCAGACCAGATCAGTTGCTGATCCCATGATTGAGATAAATACCCTAGAACGAATGTGAATTGGTAATGGTTAACTCTTTTGCAACTCGTGAGACTTTTCAAAATGAGAGAATGAGTGAATCGATGAAAGTGCACTTTCCACATTATAGTGGGATAAACTATAGAGTTTTTGAGAACTAACGTATGTGATTTTTCGCAAAATGAAGAAAACATAAAGTTTGCTTGGTCACCAAGCAATCCTACAAAACACTTCATTTTGGTATTTTCGAGGTTAAATGGCACTATAAACGAGTTATAGAAAACAACAACCCTAGAACGAATGTGAATTGGTCATGGTTAACTCTTTTGCAACTCGTGAGACTTTTGAAAAAGAGAAAATGAGTGAATCGATGAAAGTGTACTTTCCACATTATAGTGGGATAAACTATAGAGTTTTTGAACACTAACGAATGTGATTTTCCGCAAAATAAAAAAAAACGTAAAGTTTGATTAATCACCAAGCAATCCTACAAAACACTTCATTTTGGTATTTTCGAGGTTAAATGGCACTATAAACGAGTTATAGAAAACAACAACCCTAGAACGAATGTGAATTGATCATGGTTAACTCTTTTGCAACTCGTGGAACTTTTCAAAAAGAGAGAATGAGTGAATCGATGAAATTGCACTTTCCACATTATAGTGGGATAAACTATAGAGTTTTTGAGAACTAACGTATGTGATTTTCCGCAAAATGAAGAAAACATAAAGTTTGCTTGGTCACCAAACAATCCTACAAAGCACTTCATTTTGGTATTTTCGAGGTTAAATGGCACTATAAACGAGTTATAGAAAACAACAACCCTAGAACGAATGTGTGTTGTGTGTGTGTGGTATGTTGTGTGATGTTGTGTGGTGTGTTGTGTGGTGTGGTGTGTTGTGTGTATGTGTGGTGTGTGGTGTTGTGTGGTGTGTGTTGTGTTGTGCGGTGTGTGGTGTGGTTTTTGGTGTGTGTGTTGTATTGTGTTTGTTGTGTTGTGTGGTGTGGTGTGTTTTGTGGTGTGTGTGTTGTGTTGTGTGGTGTGTGTTGTGTGTGGTGTGTGTGTGTGGTGTGTGGTGTTGTGTTGTGTGTGGTGTGTGATATGTGTTGTGTGGTGTGTGGTGGTGTGTGTGGTGTTGTGTTGTGTGTGGTGTGGTGTGTGGTGTTGTGTGGTGTGTGTTGCATGGTGTGGTGTGTGTTGTGTTGTGTGGTGTGGTGTGGTGTGTGTTGTGTTGTGTTGTGTGGTGTGGTGTGGTGTGTGTTGTGTAGTGTTGTGTGGTGTGGTGTGGTGTGGTGTGTTGTGTGTGTGTGGTGTGTTGTGTGGTGTGTGTTGTGTGGTGTGAGGTGCCTCATATATATATATATATATTTTTTGATGTGCTGTGCCATGCCCCGGTTGCGGCCATGAGAAAGCTAGTTTTACTCCAGTGCAGACCAGATCAGTTGCTGATCCCATGATTGAGATAAATACCCTAGAACGAATGTGAATTGGTCATGGTTAACTCTTTTGCAACTCGTGAGACTTTTCAAAAAGAGAGAATGAGTGAATCGATGAAAGTGCACTTTCCACATTATAGTGGGATAAACTATAGAGTTTTTGAGAACTAACGTATGTGATTTTTCGCAAAATGAAGAAAACATAAAGTTTGCTTGGTCACCAAGCAATCCTACAAAACACTTCATTTTGGTATTTTCGAGGTTAAATGGCACTATAAACGAGTTATAGAAAATAACAACCCTAGAACGAATGTGAATTGGTCATGGTTAACTCTTTTGCAACTCGTGAGACTTTTGAAAAAGAGAAAATGAGTGAATCGATGAAAGTGTACTTTCCACATTATAGTGGGATAAACTATAGAGTTTTTGAACACTAACGAATGTGATTTTCCGCAAAATAAAAAAAAAAACGTAAAGTTTGATTAATCACCAAGCAATCCTACAAAACACTTCATTTTGGTATTTTCGAGGTTAAATGGCACTATAAACGAGTTATAGAAAACAACAACCCTAGAACGAATGTGAATTGATCATGGTTAACTCTTTTGCAACTCGTGGAACTTTTCAAAAAGAGAGAATGAGTGAATCGATGAAATTGCACTTTCCACATTATAGTGGGATAAACTATAGAGTTTTTGAGAACTAACGTATGTGATTTTCCGCAAAATGAAGAAAACATAAAGTTTGCTTGGTCACCAAACAATCCTACAAAACACTTGATTTTGGTATTTTCGAGGTTAAATGGCACTATAAACGAGTTATAGAAAACAACAACCCTAGAACGAATGTGTGTTGTGTGTGTGTGGTATGTTGTGTGATGTTGTGTGGTGTGTTGTGTGGTGTGGTGTGTTGTGTGTATGTGTGGTGTGTGGTGTTGTGTGGTGTGTGTTGTGTTGTGCGGTGTGTGGTGTGGTTTTTGGTGTGTGTGTTGTATTGTGTTTGTTGTGTTGTGTGGTGTAATGTGTTTTGTGGTGTGTGTTGTGTGTTGTGTTGTGTTGTGTGGTGTGGTGTGTGTTGTGTTGTGTTGTGTGGTGTGGTATGGTGTGTGTTGTATGTTGTGTGGTGTTGTGTTGTGTTGTGTGGTGTGTGTGTTGTGTGTGGTGTGTGGTGTTGTGTTGTGTGTGGTGTGTGTGTGTGGTGTGTGGTGTTGTGTTGTGTGTGGTGTGTGATATGTGTTGTGTGGTGTTGTGTGGTGTGTGGTGGTGTGTGTGGTGTTGTGTTGTGTGTGGTGTGGTGTGTGGTGTTGTGTGGTGTGTGTTGCATGGTGTGGTGTGTGTTGTGTTGTGTGGTGTGGTGTGTGTTGTGTTGTGTTGTGTGGTGTGGTGTGGTGTGGTGTGTGTTGTGTAGTGTTGTGTGGTGTGGTGTGGTGTGGTGTGTTGTGTTGTGTGGTGTGTGTTGTGTGGTGTGTGTTGTGTGGCGTGGTGTGAGGTGTCTCATATATATATATATATTTTTTTTGATGTGCAGTGTCATGCCCCGGTTGCGGCCATGAGAAAGCTAGTTTTACTCCAGTGCAGACCAGATCAGTTGCTGATCCCATGATTGAGATAAATACCCTAGAACGAATGTGAATTGGTAATGGTTAACTCTTTTGCAACTCGTGAGACTTTTCAAAAAGAGAGAATGAGTGAATCGATGAAAGTGCACTTTCCACATTATAGTGGGATAAACTATAGAGTTTTTGAGAACTAACGTATGTGATTTTTCGCAAAATGAAGAAAACATAAAGTTTGCTTGGTCACCAAGCAATCCTACAAAACACTTCATTTTGGTATTTTCGAGGTTAAATGGCACTATAAACGAGTTATAGAAAACAACAACCCTAGAACGAATGTGAATTGGTCATGGTTAACTCTTTTGCAACTCGTGAGACTTTTGAAAAAGAGAAAATGAGTGAATCGATGAAAGTGTACTTTCCACATTATAGTGGGATAAACTATAGAGTTTTTGAACACTAACGAATGTGATTTTCCGCAAAATAAAAAAAAAACGTAAAGTTTGATTAATCACCAAGCAATCCTACAAAACACTTCATTTTGGTATTTTCGAGGTTAAATGGCACTATAAACGAGTTATAGAAAACAACAACCCTAGAACGAATGTGAATTGATCATGGTTAACTCTTTTGCAACTCGTGGAACTTTTCAAAAAGAGAGAATGAGTGAATCGATGAAATTGCACTTTCCACATTATAGTGGGATAAACTATAGAGTTTTTGAGAACTAACGTATGTGATTTTCCGCAAAATGAAGAAAACATAAAGTTTGCTTGGTCACCAAACAATCCTACAAAACACTTCATTTTGGTATTTTCGAGGTTAAATGGCACTATAAACGAGTTATAGAAAACAACAACCCTAGAACGAATGTGTGTTGTGTGTGTGTGGTATGTTGTGTGATGTTGTGTGGTGTGTTGTGTGGTGTGGTGTGTTGTGTGTATGTGTGGTGTGTGTTGTGTTGTGCGGTGTGTGGTGTGGTTTTTGGTGTGTGTGTTGTATTGTGTTTGTTGTGTTGTGTGGTGTGGTGTGTGTGTTGTGTTGTGTGTTGTGTGTTGTGTTGTGTTGTGTGGTGTGGTGTGTGTTGTGTTGTGTGGTGTGGTATGGTGTGTGTTGTATGTTGTGTGGTGTTGTGTGGTGTGTTGTGTGGTGTGGTGTGTTGTGTGTATGTGTGGTGTGTGGTGTTGTGTGGTGTGTGTTGTGTTGTGCGGTGTGTGGTGTGGTTTTTGGTGTGTGTGTTGTATTGTGTTTGTTGTGTTGTGTGGTGTGGTGTGTGTGTTGTGTTGTGTGGTGTGTGTTGTGTGTTGTGTTGTGTTGTGTGGTGTGGTGTGTGTTGTGTAGTGTTGTGTGGTGTGGTGTGGTGTGGTGTGTTGTGTTGTGTGGTGTGTGTTGTGTGGTGTGTGTTGTGTGGTGTGGTGTGAGGTGTCTCATATATATATATATATTTTTTTTGATGTGCAGTGTCATGCCCCGGTTGCGGCCATGAGAAAGCTAGTTTTACTCCAGTGCAGACCAGATCAGTTGCTGATCCCATGATTGAGATAAATACCCTAGAACGAATGTGAATTGGTAATGGTTAGCTCTTTTGCAACTCGTGAGACTTTTCAAAAAGAGAGAATGAGTGAATCGATGAAAGTGCACTTTCCACATTATAGTGGGATAAACTATAGAGTTTTTGAGAACTAACGTATGTGATTTTTCGCAAAATGAAGAAAACATAAAGTTTGCTTGGTCACCAAGCAATCCTACAAAACACTTCATTTTGGTATTTTCGAGGTTAAATGGCACTATAAACGAGTTATAGAAAACAACAACCCTAGAACGAATGTGAATTGGTCATGGTTAACTCTTTTGCAACTCGTGAGACTTTTGAAAAAGAGAAAATGAGTGAATCGATGAAAGTGTACTTTCCACATTATAGTGGGATAAACTATAGAGTTTTTGAACACTAACGAATGTGATTTTCCGCAAAATAAAAAAAAAAACGTAAAGTTTGATTAATCACCAAGCAATCCTACAAAACACTTCATTTTGGTATTTTCGAGGTTAAATGGCACTATAAACGAGTTATAGAAAACAACAACCCTAGAACGAATGTGAATTGATCATGGTTAACTCTTTTGCAACTCGTGGAACTTTTCAAAAAGAGAGAATGAGTGAATCGATGAAATTGCACTTTCCACATTATAGTGGGATAAACTATAGAGTTTTTGAGAACTAACGTATGTGATTTTCCGCAAAATGAAGAAAACATAAAGTTTGCTTGGTCACCAAACAATCCTACAAAACACTTCATTTTGGTATTTTCGAGGTTAAATGGCACTATAAACGAGTTATAGAAAACAACAACCCTAGAACGAATGTGTGTTGTGTGTGTGTGGTATGTTGTGTGATGTTGTGTGGTGTGTTGTGTGGTGTGGTGTGTTGTGTGTATGTGTGGTGTGTGGTGTTGTGTGGTGTGTGTTGTGTTGTGCGGTGTGTGGTGTGGTTTTTGGTGTGTGTGTGTTGTGTTGTGTGGTGTGGTGTGGTGTGTGTTGTGTAGTGTTGTGTGGTGTGGTGTGGTGTGTTGTGTGTGTGTGGTGTGTTGTGTGGTGTGTGTTGTGTGGTGTGAGGTGTCTCATATATATATATATATATTTTTTTTGATGTGCAGTGCCATGCCCCGGTTGCGGCCATGAGAAAGCTAGTTTTACTCCAGTGCAGACCAGATCAGTTGCTGATCCCATGATTGAGATAAATACCCTAGAACGAATGTGAATTGGTCATGGTTAACTCTTTTGCAACTCGTGAGACTTTTCAAAAAGAGAGAATGAGTGAATCGATGAAAGTGCACTTTCCATATTATAGTGGGATAAACTATAGAGTTTTTGAGAACTAACGTATGTGATTTTTCGCAAAATGAAGAAAACATAAAGTTTGCTTGGTCACCAAGCAATCCTACAAAACACTTCATTTTGGTATTTTCGAGGTTAAATGGCACTATAAACGAGTTATAGAAAACAACAACCCTAGAACGAATGTGTGTTGTGTGTGTGTGGTATGTTGTGTGATGTTGTGTGGTGTGTTGTGTGGTGTGGTGTGTTGTGTGTATGTGTGGTGTGTGGTGTTGTGTGGTGTGTGTTGTGTTGTGCGGTGTGTGGTGTGGTTTTTGGTGTGTGTGTTGTATTGTGTTTGTTGTGTTGTGTGGTGTGGTGTGTTTTGTGGTGTGTGTGTTGTGTTGTGTGGTGTGTGTTGTGTGTGGTGTGTGTGTGTGGTGTGTGGTATTGTGTTGTGTGTGGTGTGTGATATGTGTTGTGTGGTGTTGTGTGGTGTGTGGTGGTGTGTGTGGTGTTGTGTTGTGTGTGGTGTGGTGTGTGGTGTTGTGTGGTGTGTGTTGCATGGTGTGGTGTGTGTTGTGTTGTGTGGTGTGGTGTGTGTTGTGTTGTGTGGTGTGTGGTGTGTGTGTTGTGTGGTGTTGTGTTGTGTGTGGTGTGTGTGTGTGGTGTGTGATATGTGTTGTGTTGTGTGTGGTGTGTGATATGTGTTGTGTGGTGTGTGGTGGTGTGTGTGGTGTTGTGTTGTGTGTGGTGTGGTGTGTGGTGTTGTGTGGTGTGTGTTGCATGGTGTGGTGTGTGTTGTGTTGTGTGGTGTGGTGTGGTGTGTGTTGTGTTGTGTGGTGTGGTGTGGTGTGGTGTGTGTTGTGTAGTGTTGTGTGGTGTGGTGTGGTGTGGTGTGGTGTGGTGTGGTGTGTTGTGTGTATGTGGTGTGTTGTGTGGTGTGTGTTGTGTGGTGTGAGGTGTCTCATATATATATATATATATTTTTTTTGATGTGCAGTGCCATGCCCCGGTTGCGGCCATGAGAAAGCTAGTTTTACTCCAGTGCAGACCAGATCAGTTGCTGATCCCATGATTGAGATAAATACCCTAGAACGAATGTGAATTGGTCATGGTTAACTCTTTTGCAACTCGTGAGACTTTTCAAAAAGAGAGAATGAGTGAATCGATGAAAGTGCACTTTCCACATTATAGTGGGATAAACTATAGAGTTTTTGAGAACTAACGTATGTGATTTTTCGCAAAATGAAGAAAACATAAAGTTTGCTTGGTCACCAAGCAATCCTACAAAACACTTCATTTTGGTATTTTCGAGGTTAAATGGCACTATAAACGAGTTATAGAAAACAACAACCCTAGAACGAATGTGAATTGGTCATGGTTAACTCTTTTGCAACTCGTGAGACTTTTGAAAAAGAGAAAATGAGTGAATCGATGAAAGTGTACTTTCCACATTATAGTGGGATAAACTATAGAGTTTTTGAACACTAACGAATGTGATTTTCCGCAAAATAAAAAAAAACGTAAAGTTTGATTAATCACCAAGCAATCCTACAAAACACTTCATTTTGGTATTTTCGAGGTTAAATGGCACTATAAACGAGTTATAGAAAACAACAACCCTAGAACGAATGTGAATTGATCATGGTTAACTCTTTTGCAACTCGTGGAACTTTTCAAAAAGAGAGAATGAGTGAATCGATGAAATTGCACTTTCCACATTATAGTGGGATAAACTATAGAGTTTTTGAGAACTAACGTATGTGATTTTCCGCAAAATGAAGAAAACATAAAGTTTGCTTGGTCACCAAACAATCCTACAAAACACTTCATTTTGGTATTTTCGAGGTTAAATGGCACTATAAACGAGTTATAGAAAACAACAACCCTAGAACGAATGTGTGTTGTGTGTGTGTGGTATGTTGTGTGATGTTGTGTGGTGTGTTGTGTGGTGTGGTGTGTTGTGTGTATGTGTGGTGTGTGGTGTTGTGTGGTGTGTGTTGTGTTGTGCGGTGTGTGGTGTGGTTTTTGGTGTGTGTGTTGTATTGTGTTTGTTGTGTTGTGTGGTGTGGTGTGTTTTGTGGTGTGTGTGTTGTGTTGTGTGGTGTGTGTTGTGTTGTGTTGTGTGGTGTGGTGTGTGTTGTGTTGTGTTGTGTGGTGTGGTATGGTGTGTGTTGTATGTTGTGTGGTGTTGTGTTGTGTTGTGTGGTGTGTGTGTTGTGTGTGGTGTGTGGTGTTGTGTTGTGTGTGGTGTGTGGTGTTGTGTTGTGTGTGGTGTGTGATATGTGTTGTGTGGTGTTGTGTGGTGTGTGGTGGTGTGTGTGGTGTTGTGTTGTGTGTGGTGTGGTGTGTGGTGTTGTGTGGTGTGTGTTGCATGGTGTGGTGTGTGTTGTGTTGTGTGGTGTGGTGTGTGTTGTGTTGTGTTGTGTTGTGTGGTGTGGTGTGGTGTGGTGTGTGTTGTGTAGTGTTGTGTGGTGTGGTGTGGTGTGGTGTGTTGTGTTGTGTTGTGTGGTGTGTGTTGTGTGGTGTGTGTTGTGTGGTGTGGTGTGAGGTGTGAGGTGTCTCATATATATATTTTTTTTGATGTGCAGTGTCATGCCCCGGTTGCGGCCATGAGAAAGCTAGTTTTACTCCAGTGCAGACCAGATCAGTTGCTGATCCCATGATTGAGATAAATACCCTAGAACGAATGTGAATTGGTCATGGTTAACTCTTTTGCAACTCGTGAGACTTTTCAAAAAGAGAGAATGAGTGAATCGATGAAAGTGCACTTTCCACATTATAGTGGGATAAACTATAGAGTTTTTGAGAACTAACGTATGTGTTTTTTCGCAAAATGAAGAAAACATAAAGTTTGCTTGGTCACCAAGCAATCCTACAAAACACTTCATTTTGGTATTTTCGAGGTTAAATGGCACTATAAACGAGTTATAGAAAACAACAACCCTAGAACGAATGTGAATTGGTCATGGTTAACTCTTTTGCAACTCGTGAGACTTTTGAAAAAGAGAAAATGAGTGAATCGATGAAAGTGTACTTTCCACATTATAGTGGGATAAACTATAGAGTTTTTGAACACTAACGAATGTGATTTTCCGCAAAATAAAAAAAAAACGTAAAGTTTGATTAATCACCAAGCAATCCTACAAAACACTTCATTTTGGTATTTTCGAGGTTAAATGGCACTATAAACGAGTTATAGAAAACAACAACCCTAGAACGAATGTGAATTGATCATGGTTAACTCTTTTGCAACTCGTGGAACTTTTCAAAAAGAGAGAATGAGTGAATCGATGAAATTGCACTTTCCACATTATAGTGGGATAAACTATAGAGTTTTTGAGAACTAACGTATGTGATTTTCCGCAAAATGAAGAAAACATAAAGTTTGCTTGGTCACCAAACAATCCTACAAAACACTTCATTTTGGTATTTTCGAGGTTAAATGGCACTATAAACGAGTTATAGAAAACAACAACCCTAGAACGAATGTGTGTTGTGTGTGTGTGGTATGTTGTGTGATGTTGTGTGGTGTGTTGTGTGGTGTGGTGTGTTGTGTGTATGTGTGGTGTTGTGTGGTGTGTGTTGTGTTGTGCGGTGTGTGGTGTGGTTTTTGGTGTGTGTGTTGTATTGTGTTTGTTGTGTTGTGTGGTGTGGTGTGTTTTGTGGTGTGTGTGTTGTGTTGTGTGGTGTGTGTTGTGTGTTGTGTTGTGTTGTGTGGTGTGGTGTGTGTTGTGTTGTGTTGTGTGGTGTGGTATGGTGTGTGTTGTATGTTGTGTGGTGTTGTGTTGTGTTGTGTGGTGTGTGGTGTGTGTGTTGTGTGTGGTGTGTGGTGTTGTGTTGTGTGTGGTGTGTGGTGTTGTGTTGTGTGTGGTGTGTGATATGTGTTGTGTGGTGTTGTGTGGTGTGTGGTGGTGTGTGTGGTGTTGTGTTGTGTGTGGTGTGGTGTGTGGTGTTGTGTGGTGTGTGTTGCATGGTGTGGTGTGTGTTGTGTTGTGTGGTGTGGTGTGTGTTGTGTTGTGTTGTGTTGTGTGGTGTGGTGTGGTGTGGTGTGTGTTGTGTAGTGTTGTGTGGTGTGGTGTGGTGTGGTGTGTTGTGTTGTGTTGTGTGGTGTGTGTTGTGTGGTGTGTGTTGTGTGGTGTGGTGTGAGGTGTGAGGTGTCTCATATATATATTTTTTTTGATGTGCAGTGTCATGCCCCGGTTGCGGCCATGAGAAAGCTAGTTTTACTCCAGTGCAGACCAGATCAGTTGCTGATCCCATGATTGAGATAAATACCCTAGAACGAATGTGAATTGGTCATGGTTAACTCTTTTGCAACTCGTGAGACTTTTCAAAAAGAGAGAATGAGTGAATCGATGAAAGTGCACTTTCCACATTATAGTGGGATAAACTATAGAGTTTTTGAGAACTAACGTATGTGTTTTTTCGCAAAATGAAGAAAACATAAAGTTTGCTTGGTCACCAAGCAATCCTACAAAACACTTCATTTTGGTATTTTCGAGGTTAAATGGCACTATAAACGAGTTATAGAAAACAACAACCCTAGAACGAATGTGAATTGGTCATGGTTAACTCTTTTGCAACTCGTGAGACTTTTGAAAAAGAGAAAATGAGTGAATCGATGAAAGTGTACTTTCCACATTATAGTGGGATAAACTATAGAGTTTTTGAACACTAACGAATGTGATTTTCCGCAAAATAAAAAAAAACGTAAAGTTTGATTAATCACCAAGCAATCCTACAAAACACTTCATTTTGGTATTTTCGAGGTTAAATGGCACTATAAACGAGTTATAGAAAACAACAACCCTAGAACGAATGTGAATTGATCATGGTTAACTCTTTTGCAACTCGTGGAACTTTTCAAAAAGAGAGAATGAGTGAATCGATGAAATTGCACTTTCCACATTATAGTGGGATAAACTATAGAGTTTTTGAGAACTAACGTATGTGATTTTCCGCAAAATGAAGAAAACATAAAGTTTGCTTGGTCACCAAACAATCCTACAAAACACTTCATTTTGGTATTTTCGAGGTTAAATGGCACTATAAACGAGTTATAGAAAACAACAACCCTAGAACGAATGTGTGTTGTGTGTGTGTGGTATGTTGTGTGATGTTGTGTGGTGTGTTGTGTGGTGTGGTGTGTTGTGTGTATGTGTGGTGTGTGGTGTTGTGTGGTGTGTGTTGTGTTGTGCGGTGTGTGGTGTGGTTTTTGGTGTGTGTGTTGTATTGTGTTTGTTGTGTTGTGTGGTGTGGTGTGTTTTGTGGTGTGTGTGTTGTGTTGTGTGGTGTGTGTTGTGTGTGGTGTGTGTGTGTGGTGTGTGGTGTTGTGTTGTGTGTGGTGTGTGATATGTGTTGTGTGGTGTTGTGTGGTGTGTGGTGGTGTGTGTGGTGTTGTGTTGTGTGTGGTGTGGTGTGTGGTGTTGTGTGGTGTGTGTTGCATGGTGTGGTGTGTGTTGTGTTGTGTGGTGTGGTGTGTGTTGTGTTGTGTGGTGTGTGGTGTGTGTGTTGTGTGTGGTGTGTGGTGTTGTGTTGTGTGTGGTGTGTGTGTGTGGTGTGTGATATGTGTTGTGTTGTGTGTGGTGTGTGATATGTGTTGTGTGGTGTTGTGTGGTGTGTGGTGGTGTGTGTGGTGTTGTGTTGTGTGTGGTGTGGTGTGTGGTGTTGTGTGGTGTGTGTTGCATGGTGTGGTGTGTGTTGTGTTGTGTGGTGTGGTGTGGTGTGTGTTGTGTAGTGTGGTGTGGTGTGGTGTGGTGTGTGTTGTGTAGTGTTGTGTGGTGTGGTGTGGTGTGGTGTGGTGTGTTGTGTGTGTGTGGTGTGTTGTGTGGTGTGTGTTGTGTGGTGTGAGGTGTCTCATATATATATATATATATATTTTTTGATGTGCAGTGCCATGCCCCGGTTGCGGCCATGAGAAAGCTAGTTTTACTCCAGTGCAGACCAGATCAGTTGCTGATCCCATGATTGAGATAAATACCCTAGAACGAATGTGAATTGGTCATGGTTAACTCTTTTGCAACTCGTGAGACTTTTCAAAAAGAGAGAATGAGTGAATCGATGAAAGTGCACTTTCCACATTATAGTGGGATAAACTATAGAGTTTTTGAGAACTAACGTATGTGATTTTTCGCAAAATGAAGAAAACATAAAGTTTGCTTGGTCACCAAGCAATCCTACAAAACACTTCATTTTGGTATTTTCGAGGTTAAATGGCACTATAAACGAGTTATAGAAAACAACAACCCTAGAACGAATGTGAATTGGTCATGGTTAACTCTTTTGCAACTCGTGAGACTTTTGAAAAAGAGAAAATGAGTGAATCGATGAAAGTGTACTTTCCACATTATAGTGGGATAAACTATAGAGTTTTTGAACACTAAGGAATGTGATTTTCCGCAAAATAAAAAAAAAACGTAAAGTTTGATTAATCACCAAGCAATCCTACAAAACACTTCATTTTGGTATTTTCGAGGTTAAATGGCACTATAAACGAGTTATAGAAAACAACAACCCTAGAACGAATGTGAATTGATCATGGTTAACTCTTTTGCAACTCGTGGAACTTTTCAAAAAGAGAGAATGAGTGAATCGATGAAATTGCACTTTCCACATTATAGTGGGATAAACTATAGAGTTTTTGAGAACTAACGTATGTGATTTTTCGCAAAATGAAGAAAACATAAAGTTTGCTTGGTCACCAAGCAATCCTACAAAACACTTCATTTTGGTATTTTCGAGGTTAAATGGCACTATAAACGAGTTATAGAAAACAACAACCCTAGAACGAATGTGAATTGGTCATGGTTAACTCTTTTGCAACTCGTGAGACTTTTGAAAAAGAGAAAATGAGTGAATCGATGAAAGTGTACTTTCCACATTATAGTGGGATAAACTATAGAGTTTTTGAACACTAACGAATGTGATTTTCCGCAAAATAAAAAAAAAACGTAAAGTTTGATTAATCACCAAGCAATCCTACAAAACACTTCATTTTGGTATTTTCGAGGTTAAATGGCACTATAAACGAGTTATAGAAAACAACAACCCTAGAACGAATGTGAATTGATCATGGTTAACTCTTTTGCAACTCGTGGAACTTTTCAAAAAGAGAGAATGAGTGAATCGATGAAATTGCACTTTCCACATTATAGTGGGATAAACTATAGAGTTTTTGAGAACTAACGTATGTGATTTTCCGCAAAATGAAGAAAACATAAAGTTTGCTTGGTCACCAAACAATCCTACAAAACACTTCATTTTGGTATTTTCGAGGTTAAATGGCACTATAAACGAGTTATAGAAAACAACAACCCTAGAACGAATGTGTGTTGTGTGTGTGTGGTATGTTGTGTGATGTTGTGTGGTGTGTTGTGTGGTGTGGTGTGTTGTGTGTATGTGTGGTGTGTGGTGTTGTGTGGTGTGTGTTGTGTTGTGCGGTGTGTGGTGTGGTTTTTGGTGTGTGTGTTGTATTGTGTTTGTTGTGTTGTGTGGTGTGGTGTGTTTTGTGGTGTGTGTGTTGTGTTGTGTGGTGTGTGTTGTGTGTGGTGTGTGTGTGTGGTGTGTGGTGTTGTGTTGTGTGTGGTGTGTGATATGTGTTGTGTGGTGTTGTGTGGTGTGTGGTGGTGTGTGTGGTGTTGTGTTGTGTGTGGTGTGGTGTGTGGTGTTGTGTGGTGTGTGTTGCATGGTGTGGTGTGTGTTGTGTTGTGTGGTGTGGTGTGTGTTGTGTTGTGTGGTGTGTGGTGTGTGTGTTGTGTGTGGTGTGTGGTGTTGTGTTGTGTGTGGTGTGTGTGTGTGGTGTGTGATATGTGTTGTGTTGTGTGTGGTGTGTGATATGTGTTGTGTGGTGTTGTGTGGTGTGTGGTGGTGTGTGTGGTGTTGTGTTGTGTGTGGTGTGGTGTGTGGTGTTGTGTGGTGTGTGTTGCATGGTGTGGTGTGTGTTGTGTTGTGTGGTGTGGTGTGGTGTGTGTTGTGTAGTGTGGTGTGGTGTGGTGTGGTGTGTGTTGTGTAGTGTTGTGTGGTGTGGTGTGGTGTGGTGTGGTGTGTTGTGTGTGTGTGGTGTGTTGTGTGGTGTGTGTTGTGTGGTGTGAGGTGTCTCATATATATATATATATATATTTTTTGATGTGCAGTGCCATGCCCCGGTTGCGGCCATGAGAAAGCTAGTTTTACTCCAGTGCAGACCAGATCAGTTGCTGATCCCATGATTGAGATAAATACCCTAGAACGAATGTGAATTGGTCATGGTTAACTCTTTTGCAACTCGTGAGACTTTTCAAAAAGAGAGAATGAGTGAATCGATGAAAGTGCACTTTCCACATTATAGTGGGATAAACTATAGAGTTTTTGAGAACTAACGTATGTGATTTTTCGCAAAATGAAGAAAACATAAAGTTTGCTTGGTCACCAAGCAATCCTACAAAACACTTCATTTTGGTATTTTCGAGGTTAAATGGCACTATAAACGAGTTATAGAAAACAACAACCCTAGAACGAATGTGAATTGGTCATGGTTAACTCTTTTGCAACTCGTGAGACTTTTGAAAAAGAGAAAATGAGTGAATCGATGAAAGTGTACTTTCCACATTATAGTGGGATAAACTATAGAGTTTTTGAACACTAAGGAATGTGATTTTCCGCAAAATAAAAAAAAAACGTAAAGTTTGATTAATCACCAAGCAATCCTACAAAACACTTCATTTTGGTATTTTCGAGGTTAAATGGCACTATAAACGAGTTATAGAAAACAACAACCCTAGAACGAATGTGAATTGATCATGGTTAACTCTTTTGCAACTCGTGGAACTTTTCAAAAAGAGAGAATGAGTGAATCGATGAAATTGCACTTTCCACATTATAGTGGGATAAACTATAGAGTTTTTGAGAACTAACGTATGTGATTTTTCGCAAAATGAAGAAAACATAAAGTTTGCTTGGTCACCAAGCAATCCTACAAAACACTTCATTTTGGTATTTTCGAGGTTAAATGGCACTATAAACGAGTTATAGAAAACAACAACCCTAGAACGAATGTGAATTGGTCATGGTTAACTCTTTTGCAACTCGTGAGACTTTTGAAAAAGAGAAAATGAGTGAATCGATGAAAGTGTACTTTCCACATTATAGTGGGATAAACTATAGAGTTTTTGAACACTAACGAATGTGATTTTCCGCAAAATAAAAAAAAAACGTAAAGTTTGATTAATCACCAAGCAATCCTACAAAACACTTCATTTTGGTATTTTCGAGGTTAAATGGCACTATAAACGAGTTATAGAAAACAACAACCCTAGAACGAATGTGAATTGATCATGGTTAACTCTTTTGCAACTCGTGGAACTTTTCAAAAAGAGAGAATGAGTGAATCGATGAAATTGCACTTTCCACATTATAGTGGGATAAACTATAGAGTTTTTGAGAACTAACGTATGTGATTTTCCGCAAAATGAAGAAAACATAAAGTTTGCTTGGTCACCAAACAATCCTACAAAACACTTCATTTTGGTATTTTCGAGGTTAAATGGCACTATAAACGAGTTATAGAAAACAACAACCCTAGAACGAATGTGTGTTGTGTGTGTGTGGTATGTTGTGTGATGTTGTGTGGTGTGTTGTGTGGTGTGGTGTGTTGTGTGTATGTGTGGTGTGTGGTGTTGTGTGGTGTGTGTTGTGTTGTGCGGTGTGTGGTGTGGTTTTTGGTGTGTGTGTTGTATTGTGTTTGTTGTGTTGTGTGGTGTGGTGTGTTTTGTGGTGTGTGTGTTGTGTTGTGTGGTGTGTGTTGTGTGTGGTGTGTGTGTGTGGTGTGTGGTGTTGTGTTGTGTGTGGTGTGTGATATGTGTTGTGTGGTGTTGTGTGGTGTGTGGTGGTGTGTGTGGTGTTGTGTTGTGTGTGGTGTGGTGTGTGGTGTTGTGTGGTGTGTGTTGCATGGTGTGGTGTGTGTTGTGTTGTGTGGTGTGGTGTGTGTTGTGTTGTGTGGTGTGTGGTGTGTGTGTTGTGTGTGGTGTGTGGTGTTGTGTTGTGTGTGGTGTGTGTGTGTGGTGTGTGATATGTGTTGTGTTGTGTGTGGTGTGTGATATGTGTTGTGTGGTGTTGTGTGGTGTGTGGTGGTGTGTGTGGTGTTGTGTTGTGTGTGGTGTGGTGTGTGGTGTTGTGTGGTGTGTGTTGCATGGTGTGGTGTGTGTTGTGTTGTGTGGTGTGGTGTGGTGTGTGTTGTGTAGTGTGGTGTGGTGTGGTGTGGTGTGTGTTGTGTAGTGTTGTGTGGTGTGGTGTGGTGTGGTGTGGTGTGTTGTGTGTGTGTGGTGTGTTGTGTGGTGTGTGTTGTGTGGTGTGAGGTGTCTCATATATATATATATATATATTTTTTGATGTGCAGTGCCATGCCCCGGTTGCGGCCATGAGAAAGCTAGTTTTACTCCAGTGCAGACCAGATCAGTTGCTGATCCCATGATTGAGATAAATACCCTAGAACGAATGTGAATTGGTCATGGTTAACTCTTTTGCAACTCGTGAGACTTTTCAAAAAGAGAGAATGAGTGAATCGATGAAAGTGCACTTTCCACATTATAGTGGGATAAACTATAGAGTTTTTGAGAACTAACGTATGTGATTTTTCGCAAAATGAAGAAAACATAAAGTTTGCTTGGTCACCAAGCAATCCTACAAAACACTTCATTTTGGTATTTTCGAGGTTAAATGGCACTATAAACGAGTTATAGAAAACAACAACCCTAGAACGAATGTGAATTGGTCATGGTTAACTCTTTTGCAACTCGTGAGACTTTTGAAAAAGAGAAAATGAGTGAATCGATGAAAGTGTACTTTCCACATTATAGTGGGATAAACTATAGAGTTTTTGAACACTAAGGAATGTGATTTTCCGCAAAATAAAAAAAAAACGTAAAGTTTGATTAATCACCAAGCAATCCTACAAAACACTTCATTTTGGTATTTTCGAGGTTAAATGGCACTATAAACGAGTTATAGAAAACAACAACCCTAGAACGAATGTGAATTGATCATGGTTAACTCTTTTGCAACTCGTGGAACTTTCCAAAAAGAGAGAATGAGTGAATCGATGAAATTGCACTTTCCACATTATAGTGGGATAAACTATAGAGTTTTTGAGAACTAACGTATGTGATTTTTCGCAAAATGAAGAAAACATAAAGTTTGCTTGGTCACCAAGCAATCCTACAAAACACTTCATTTTGGTATTTTCGAGGTTAAATGGCACTATAAACGAGTTATAGAAAACAACAACCCTAGAACGAATGTGAATTGGTCATGGTTAACTCTTTTGCAACTCGTGAGACTTTTGAAAAAGAGAAAATGAGTGAATCGATGAAAGTGTACTTTCCACATTATAGTGGGATAAACTATAGAGTTTTTGAACACTAACGAATGTGATTTTCCGCAAAATAAAAAAAAAACGTAAAGTTTGATTAATCACCAAGCAATCCTACAAAACACTTCATTTTGGTATTTTCGAGGTTAAATGGCACTATAAACGAGTTATAGAAAACAACAACCCTAGAACGAATGTGAATTGATCATGGTTAACTCTTTTGCAACTCGTGGAACTTTTCAAAAAGAGAGAATGAGTGAATCGATGAAATTGCACTTTCCACATTATAGTGGGATAAACTATAGAGTTTTTGAGAACTAACGTATGTGATTTTCCGCAAAATGAAGAAAACATAAAGTTTGCTTGGTCACCAAACAATCCTACAAAACACTTCATTTTGATATTTTCGAGGTTAAATGGCACTCTAAACGAGTTATAGAAAACAACAACCCTAGAACGAATGTGTGTTGTGTGTGTGTGGTATGTTGTGTGATGTTGTGTGGTGTGTTGTGTGGTGTGGTGTGTTGTGTGTATGTGTGGTGTGTGGTGTTGTGTGGTGTGTGTTGTGTTTTGCGGTGTGTGGTGTGGTTTTTGGTGTGTGTGTTGTATTGTGTTTGTTGTGTTGTGTGGTGTGGTGTGTTTTGTGGTGTGTGTGTTGTGTTGTGTGGTGTGTGTTGTGTGTGGTGTGTGTGTGTGGTGTGTGGTGTTGTGTTGTGTGTGGTGTGTGATATGTGTTGTGTGGTGTTGTGTGGTGTGTGGTGGTGTGTGTGGTGTTGTGTTGTGTGTGGTGTGGTGTGTGGTGTTGTGTGGTGTGTGTTGCATGGTGTGGTGTGTGTTGTGTTGTGTGGTGTGGTGTGTGTTGTGTTGTGTGGTGTGTGGTGTGTGTGTTGTGTGTGGTGTGTGGTGTTGTGTTGTGTGTGGTGTGTGTGTGTGGTGTGTGATATGTGTTGTGTTGTGTGTGGTGTGTGATATGTGTTGTGTGGTGTTGTGTGGTGTGTGGTGGTGTGTGTGGTGTTGTGTTGTGTGTGGTGTGGTGTGTGGTGTTGTGTGGTGTGTGTTGCATGGTGTGGTGTGTGTTGTGTTGTGTGGTGTGGTGTGGTGTGTGTTGTGTAGTGTGGTGTGGTGTGGTGTGGTGTGTGTTGTGTAGTGTTGTGTGGTGTGGTGTGGTGTGGTGTGGTGTGTTGTGTGTGTGTGGTGTGTTGTGTGGTGTGTGTTGTGTGGTGTGAGGTGTCTCATATATATATATATATATTTTTTTTGATGTGCAGTGCCATGCCCCGGTTGCAGCCATGAGAAAGCTAGTTTTACTCCAGTGCAGACCAGATCAGTTGCTGATCCCATGATTGAGATAAATACCCTAGAACGAATGTGAATTGGTCATGGTTAACTCTTTTGCAACTCGTGAGACTTTTCAAAAAGAGAGAATGAGTGAATCGATGAAAGTGCACTTTCCACATTATAGTGGGATAAACTATAGAGTTTTTGAGAACTAACGTATGTGATTTTTCGCAAAATGAAGAAAACATAAAGTTTGCTTGGTCACCAAGCAATCCTACAAAACACTTCATTTTGGTATTTTCGAGGTTAAATGGCACTATAAACGAGTTATAGAAAATAACAACCCTAGAACGAATGTGAATTGGTCATGGTTAACTCTTTTGCAACTCGTGAGACTTTTGAAAAAGAGAAAATGAGTGAATCGATGAAAGTGTACTTTCCACATTATAGTGGGATAAACTATAGAGTTTTTGAACACTAACGAATGTGATTTTCCGCAAAATAAAAAAAAAAACGTAAAGTTTGATTAATCACCAAGCAATCCTACAAAACACTTCATTTTGGTATTTTCGAGGTTAAATGGCACTATAAACGAGTTATAGAAAACAACAACCCTAGAACGAATGTGAATTGATCATGGTTAACTCTTTTGCAACTCGTGGAACTTTTCAAAAAGAGAGAATGAGTGAATCGATGAAATTGCACTTTCCACATTATAGTGGGATAAACTATAGAGTTTATGAGAACTAACGTATGTGATTTTCCGCAAAATGAAGAAAACATAAAGTTTGCTTGGTCACCAAACAATCCTACAAAACACTTCATTTTGGTATTTTCGAGGTTAAATGGCACTATAAACGAGTTATAGAAAACAACAACCCTAGAACGAATGTGTGTTGTGTGTGTGTGGTATGTTGTGTGGTGTGTTGTGTGGTGTGGTGTGGTGTGTTGTGTGTATGTGTGGTGTGTGGTGTTGTGTGGTGTGTGTTGTGTTGTGCGGTGTGTGGTGTGGTTTTTGGTGTGTGTGTTGTATTGTGTTTGTTGTGTTGTGTGGTGTGGTGTGTTTTGTGGTGTGTGTGTTGTGTTGTGTGGTGTGTGTTGTGTGTTGTGTTGTGTTGTGTGGTGTGGTGTGTGTTGTGTTGTGTTGTGTGGTGTGGTATGGTGTGTGTTGTATGTTGTGTGGTGTTGTGTTGTGTGGTGTGTGGTGTGTGTGTTGTGTGTGGTGTGTGGTGTTGTGTTGTGTTTGGTGTGTGTGTGTGGTGTGTGGTGTGTGTTGTGTGTGGTGTGTGATATGTGTTGTGTGGTGTTGTGTGGTGTGTGGTGGTGTGTGTGGTGTTGTGTTGTGTGTGGTGTGGTGTGTGGTGTTGTGTGCTGTGTGTTGCATGGTGTGGTGTGTGTTGTGTTGTGTGGTGTGGTGTGTGTTGTGTTGTGTTGTGTGGTGTGGTGTGGTGTGTGTTGTGTAGTGTTGTGTGGTGTGGTGTGTTGTGTGTGTGTGGTGTGTTGTGTGGTGTGTGTTGTGTGGTGTGAGGTGTCTCATATATATATATATTTTTTTTTTGATGTGCAGTGCCATGCCCCGGTTGCGGCCATGAGAAAGCTAGTTTTACTCCAGTGCAGACCAGATCAGTTGCTGATCCCATGATTGAGATAAATACCCTAGAACGAATGTGAATTGGTCATGGTTAACTCATTTGCAACTCGTGAGACTTTTCAAAAAGAGAGAATGAGTGAATCGATGAAAGTGCACTTTCCACATTATAGTGGGATAAACTATAGAGTTTTTGAGAACTGGTGTGTGGTGTGTGTGTTGTGTGTGGTGTGTGGTGTTGTGTTGTGTGTGGTGTGTGTGTGTGGTGTGTGATATGTGTTGTGTTGTGTGTGGTGTGTGATATGTGTTGTGTGGTGTTGTGTGGTGTGTGGTGGTGTGTGTGGTGTTGTGTTGTGTGTGGTGTGGTGTGTGGTGTTGTGTGGTGTGTGTTGCATGGTGTGGTGTGTGTTGTGTTGTGTGGTGTGGTGTGGTGTGTGTTGTGTTGTGTTGTGTGGTGTGGTGTGGTGTGGTGTGTGTTGTGTAGTGTTGTGTGGTGTGGTGTGGTGTGGTGTGTTGTGTGTGTGTGGTGTGTTGTGTGGTGTGTGTTGTGTGGTGTGAGGTGTCTCATATATATATATATTTTTTTTTTGATGTGCAGTGCCATGCCCCGGTTGCGGCCATGAGAAAGCTAGTTTTACTCCAGTGCAGACCAAATCAGTTGCTGATCCCATGATTGAGATAAATACCCTAGAACGAATGTGAATTGGTCATGGTTAACTCTTTTGCAACTCGTGAGACTTTTCAAAAAGAGAGAATGAGTGAATCGATGAAAGTGCACTTTCCACATTATAGTGGGATAAACTATAGAGTTTTTGAGAACTAACGTATGTGATTTTTCGCAAAATGAAGAAAACATAAAGTTTGCTTGGTCACCAAGCAATCCTACAAAACACTTCATTTTGGTATTTTCGAGGTTAAATGGCACTATAAACGAGTTATAGAAAACAACAACCCTAGAACGAATGTGAATTGGTCATGGTTAACTCTTTTGCAACTCGTGAGACTTTTGAAAAAGAGAAAATGAGTGAATCGATGAAAGTGTACTTTCCACATTATAGTGGGATAAACTATAGAGTTTTTGAACACTAACGAATGTGATTTTCCGCAAAATAAAAAAAAAACGTAAAGTTTGATTAATCACCAAGCAATCCTACAAAACACTTCATTTTGGTATTTTCGAGGTTAAATGGCACTATAAACGAGTTATAGAAAACAACAACCCTAGAACGAATGTGAATTGATCATGGTTAACTCTTTTGCAACTCGTGGAACTTTTCAAAAAAGAGAGAATGAGTGAATCGATGAAATTGCACTTTCCACATTATAGTGGGATAAACTATAGAGTTTTTGAGAACTAACGTATGTGATTTTCCGCAAAATGAAGAAAACATAAAGTTTGCTTGGTCACCAAACAATCCTACAAAACACTTCATTTTGGTATTTTCGAGATTAAATGGCACTATAAACGAGTTATAGAAAACAACAACCCTAGAACGAATGTGTGTTGTGTGTGTGTGGTATGTTGTGTGATGTTGTGTGGTGTGGTGTGGTGTGTTGTGTGTATGTGTGGTGTGTGTTGTGTTGTGCGGTGTGTGGTGTGGTTTTTGGTGTGTGTGTTGTATTGTGTTTGTTGTGTTGTGTGGTGTGGTGTGTTTTGTGGTGTGTGTGTTGTGTTGTGTGGTGTGTTTTGTGTGTTGTGTTGTGTTGTGTGGTGTGGTGTGTGTTGTGTTGTGTTGTGTTGTGTGGTGTGGTATGGTGTGTGTTGTATGTTGTGTGGTGTTGTGTTGTGTTGTGTGGTGTGTGGTGTGTGTGTTGTGTGTGGTGTGTGGTGTTGTGTTGTGTGTGGTGTGTGTGTGTGGTGTGTGGTGTTGTTTTGTGTGTGGTGTGTGATATGTGTTGTGTGGTGTTGTGTGGTGTGTGGTGGTGTGTGTGGTGTTGTGTTGTGTGTGGTGTGGTGTGTGGTGTTGTGTGGTGTGTGTTGCATGGTGTGGTGTGTGTTGTGTTGTGTGGTGTGGTGTGTGTTGTGTTGTGTGGTGTGGTGTGGTGTGTGTTGTGTAGTGTTGTGTGGTGTGGTGTGGTGTGTTGTGTGTGTGTGGTGTGTTGTGTGGTGTGTGTTGTGTGGTGTGAGGTGTCTCATATATATATATATATTTTTTTTTTGATGTGCAGTGCCATGCCCCGGTTGCGGCCATGAGAAAGCTAGTTTTACTCCAGTGCAGACCAGATCAGTTGCTGATCCCATGATTGAGATAAATACCCTAGAACGAATGTGAATTGGTCATGGTTAACTCTTTTGCAACTCGTGAGACTTTTCAAAAAGAGAGAATGAGTGAATCGATGAAAGTGCACTTTCCATATTATAGTGGGATAAACTATAGAGTTTTTGAGAACTAACGTATGTGATTTTTCGCAAAATGAAGAAAACATAAAGTTTGCTTGGTCACCAAGCAATCCTACAAAACACTTCATTTTGGTATTTTCGAGGTTAAATGGCACTATAAACGAGTTATAGAAAACAACAACCCTAGAACGAATGTGAATTGGTCATGGTTAACTCTTTTGCAACTCGTGAGACTTTTGAAAAAGAGAAAATGAGTGAATCGATGAAAGTGTACTTTCCACATTATAGTGGGATAAACTATAGAGTTTTTGAACACTAACGAATGTGATTTTCCGCAAAATAAAAAAAAACGTAAAGTTTGATTAATCACCAAGCAATCCTACAAAACACTTCATTTTGGTATTTTCGAGGTTAAATGGCAGTATAAACGAGTTATAGAAAACAACAACCCTAGAACGAATGTGAATTGATCATGGTTAACTCTTTTGCAACTCGTGGAACTTTTCAAAAAGAGAGAATGAGTGAATCGATGAAATTGCACTTTCCACATTATAGTGGGATAAACTATAGAGTTTTTGAGAACTAACGTATGTGATTTTCCGCAAAATGAAGAAAACATAAAGTTTGCTTGGTCACCAAACAATCCTACAAAACACTTCATTTTGGTATTTTTGAGGTTAAATGGCACTATAAACGAGTTATAGAAAACAACAACCCTAGAACGAATGTGTGTTTTGTGTGTGTGGTATGTTGTGTGATGTTGTGTGGTGTGTTGTGTGTATGTGTGGTGTGTGGTGTTGTGTGGTGTGTGTTGTGTTGTGCGGTGTGTGGTGTGGTTTTTGGTGTGTGTGTTGTATTGTGTTTGTTGTGTTGTGTGGTGTGGTGTGTTTTGTGGTGTGTGTGTTGTGTTGTGTGGTGTGTTTTGTGTGTTGTGTTGTGTTGTGTGGTGTGGTGTGTGTTGTGTTGTGTTGTGTTGTGTGGTGTGGTATGGTGTGTGTTGTATGTTGTGTGGTGTTGTGTTGTGTTGTGTGGTGTGTGGTGTGTGTGTTGTGTGTGGTGTTTGGTGTTGTGTTGTGTGTGGTGTGTGTGTGTGGTGTGTGGTGTTGTGTTGTGTGTGGTGTGTGATATGTGTTGTGTGGTGTTGTGTGGTGTGTGGTGGTGTGTGTGGTGTTGTGTTGTGTGTGGTGTGGTGTGTGGTGTTGTGTGGTGTGTGTTGCATGGTGTGGTGTGTGTTGTGTTGTGTGGTGTGGTGTGTGTTGTGTTGTGTGGTGTGGTGTGTGTTGTGTAGTGTTGTGTGGTGTGGTGTGGTGTGTTGTGTGTGTGTGGTGTGTTGTGTGGTGTGTGTTGTGTGGTGTGAGGTGTCTCATATATATATATATATTTTTTTTGATGTGGAGTGCCATGCCCCGGTTGCGGTCATGAGAAAGCTAGTTTTACTCCAGTGCAGACAATATCAGTTGCTGATCCCATGATTGAGATAAATACCCTAGAACGAATGTGAATTTGTCATGGTTAACTCTTTTGCAACTCGTGAGACTTTTCAAAAAGAGAGAATGAGTGAATCGATGAAAGTGCACTTTCCACATTATAGTGGGATAAATTATAGAGTTTTTGAACACTAACGAATGTGATTTTCCGCAAAATAAAAAAAAAACGTAAAGTTTGATTAATCACCAAGCAATCCTACAAAACACTTCATTTTGGTATTTTCGAGGTTAAATGGCACTATAAACGAGTTATAGAAAACAACAACCCTAGAACGAATGTGAATTGGTCATGGTTAACTCTTTTGCAACTCGTGAGACTTTTCAAAAAGAGAGAATGAGTGAATCGATGAAAGTGCACTTTCCACATTATAGTGGGATAAACTATAGAGTTTTTGAGAACTAACGTATGTGATTTTTCGCAAAATGAAGAAAACATAAAGTTTGCTTGGTCACCAAGCAATCCTACAAAACACTTCATTTTGGTATTTTCGAGGTTAAATGGCACTATAAACGAGTTATAGAAAACAACAACCCTAGAACGAATGTGAATTGGTCATGGTTAACTCTTTTGCAACTCGTGAGACTTTTGAAAAAGAGAAAATGAGTGAATCGATGAAAGTGTACTTTCCACATTATAGTGGGATAAACTATAGAGTTTTTGAACACTAACGAATGTGATTTTCCGCAAAATAAAAAAAAACGTAAAGTTTGATTAATCACCAAGCAATCCTACAAAACACTTCATTTTGGTATTTTCGAGGTTAAATGGCACTATAAACGAGTTATAGAAAACAACAACCCTAGAACGAATGTGAATTGATCATGGTTAACTCTTTTGCAACTCGTGGAACTTTTCAAAAAGAGAGAATGAGTGAATCGATGAAATTGCACTTTCCACATTATAGTGGGATAAACTATAGAGTTTTTGAGAACTAACGTATGTGATTTTCCGCAAAATGAAGAAAACATAAAGTTTGCTTGGTCACCAAACAATCCTACAAAACACTTCATTTTGGTATTTTCGAGGTTAAATGGCACTACAAACGAGTTATAGAAAACAACAACCCTAGAACGAATGTGTGTTGTGTGTGTGTGGTATGTTGTGTGATGTTGTGTGGTGTGTTGTGTGGTGTGGTGTGTGGTGTTGTGTGGTGTGTGTTGTGTTGTGCGGTGTGTGGTGTGGTTTTTGGTGTGTGTGTTGTATTGTGTTTGTTGTGTTGTGTGGTGTGGTGTGTTTTGTGGTGTGTGTGTTGTGTTGTGTGGTGTGTGTTGTGTGTTGTGTTGTGTTGTGCGGTGTGTGGTGTGGTTTTTGGTGTGTGTGTTGTATTGTGTTTGTTGTGTTGTGTGGTGTGGTGTGTTTTGTGGTGTGTGTGTTGTGTTGTGTGGTGTGTGTTGTGTGTTGTGTTGTGTTGTGTGGTGTGGTGTGTGTTGTGTTGTGTGGTGTGGTATGGTGTGTGTTGTATGTTGTGTGGTGTTGTGTTGTGTTGTGTGGTGTGTGTGTTGTGTGTGGTGTGTGGTGTTGTGTTGTGTGTGGTGTGTGTGTGTGGTGTGTGGTGTTGTGTTGTGTGTGGTGTGTGGTGTTGTGTGGTGTTGTGTGGTGTGTGGTGGTGTGTGTGGTGTTGTGTTGTGTGTGGTGTGGTGTGTGGTGTTGTGTGGTGTGTGTTGCATGGTGTGGTGTGTGTTGTGTTGTGTGGTGTGGTGTGGTGTGTGTTGTGTTGTGTTGTGTGGTGTGGTGTGGTGTGTGTTGTGTAGTGTTGTGTGGTGTGGTGTGGTGTGGTGTGTTGTGTGTGTGTGGTGTGTTGTGTGGTGTGTGTTGTGTGGTGTGAGGTGTCTCATATATATATATATATTTTTTTTGATGTGCAGTGTCATGCCCCGGTTGCGGCCATGAGAAAGCTAGTTTTACTCCAGTGCAGACCAGATTAGTTGCTGATCCCATGATTGAGATAAATACCCTAGAACGAATGTGAATTGGTCATGGTTAACTCTTTTGCAACTCGTGAGACTTTTCAAAAAGAGAGAATGAGTGAATCGATGAAAGTGCACTTTCCACATTATAGTGGGATAAACTATAGAGTTTTTTAGAACTAACGTATGTGATTTTTCGCAAAATGAAGAAAACAAAAAGTTTGCTTGGTCACCAAGCAATCCTACAAAACACTTCATTTTGGTATTTTCGAGGTTAAATGGCACTATAAACGAGTTATAGAAAACAACAACCCTAGAACGAATGTGAATTGGTCATGGTTAACTCTTTTGCAACTCGTGAGACTTTTGAAAAAGAGAAAATGAGTGAATCGATGAAAGTGTACTTTCCACATTATAGTGGGATAAACTATAGAGTTTTTGAACACTAACGAATGTGATTTTCCGCAAAATAAAAAAAAAAACGTAAAGTTTGATTAATCACCAAGCAATCCTACAAAACACTTCATTTTGGTATTTTCGAGGTTAAATGGCACTATAAACGAGTTATAGAAAACAACAACCCTAGAACGAATGTGAATTGATCATGGTTAACTCTTTTGCAACTCGTGGAACTTTTTAAAAAGAGAGAATGAGTGAATCGATGAAATTGCACTTTCCACATTATAGTGGGATAAACTATAGAGTTTTTGAGAACTAACGTATGTGATTTTCCGCAAAATGAAGAAAACATAAAGTTTGCTTGGTCACCAAACAATCCTACAAAACACTTCATTTTGGTATTTTCGAGGTTAAATGGCACTATAAACGAGTTATAGAAAACAACAACCCTAGAACGAATGTGTGTTGTGTGTGTGTGGTATGTTGTGTGATGTTGTGTGGTGTGTTGTGTGGTGTGGTGTGTTGTGTGTATGTGTGGTGTGTGGTGTTGTGTGGTGTGTGTTGTGTTGTGCGGTGTGTGGTGTGGTTTTTGGTGTGTGTGTTGTATTGTGTTTGTTGTGTTGTGTGGTGTGGTGTGTTTTGTGGTGTGTGTGTTGTGTGGTGTGTGTTGTGTTGTGTGTTGTGTTGTGTTGTGTGGTGTGGTATGGTGTGTGTTGTATGTTGTGTGGTGTTGTGTTGTGTTGTGTGGTGTGTGGTGTGTGTGTTGTGTGTGGTGTGTGGTGTTGTGTTGTGTGTGGTGTGTGTGTGTGGTGTGTGGTGTTGTATTGTGTGTGGTGTGTGACATGTGTTGTGTGGTGTTGTGTGGTGTGTGGTGGTGTGTGTGGTGTTGTGTTGTGTGTGGTGTGGTGTGTGGTGTTGTGTGGTGTGTGTTGCATGGTGTGGTGTGTGTTGTGTTGTGTGGTGTGTGTTGTGTTGTGTTGTGTGGTGTGGTGTGGTGTGTGTTGTGTAGTGTTGTGTGGTGTGGTGTGGTGTGGTGTGTTGTGTGTGTGTGGTGTGTTGTGTGGTGTGTGTTGTGTGGTGTGAGGTGTCTCATATATATATATATATTTTTTTTAATGTGCAGTGCCATGCCCCGGTTGCGGCCATGAGAAAGCTAGTTTTACTCCAGTGCAGACCAGATCAGTTGCTGATCCCATGATTGAGATAAATACCCTAGAACGAATGTGAATTGGTCATGGTTAACTCTTTTGCAACTCGTGAGACTTTTGAAAAAGAGAAAATGAGTGAATCGATGAAAGTGTACTTTCCACATTATAGTGGGATAAACTATAGAGTTTTTGAACACTAACGATTGTGATTTTCCGCAAAATAAAAAAAAACGTAAAGTTTGATTAATCACCAAGCAATCCTACAAAACACTTTATTTTGGTATTTTCGAGGTTAAATGGCACTATAAACGAGTTATAGAAAACAACAACCCTAGAACGAATGTGAATTGATCATGGTTAACTCTTTTGCAACTCGTGGAACTTTTCAAAAAGAGAGAATGAGTGAATCGATGAAATTGCACTTTCCACATTATAGTGGGATAAACTATAGAGTTTTTGAGAACTAACGTATGTGATTTTCCGCAAAATGAAGAAAACATAAAGTTTGCTTGGTCACCAAACAATCCTACAAAACAATTCATTTTGGTATTTTCGATGTTAAATGGCACTACAAACGAGTTATAGAAAACAACAACCCTAGAACGAATGTGTGTTTTGTGTGTGTGGTATGTTGTGTGATGTTGTGTGGTGTGTTGTGTGGTGTGGTGTGTGGTGTTGTGTGGTGTGTGTTGTGTTGTGCGGTGTGTGGTGTGGTTTTTGGTGTGTGTGTTGTATTGTGTTTGTTGTGTTGTGTGGTGTGGTGTGTTTTGTGGTGTGTGTGTTGTGTTGTGTGGTGTGTGTTGTGTGTTGTGTTGTGTGGTGTGTGTTGTGTTGTGTTGTGTTGTGTGGTGTGGTATGGTGTGTGTTGTATGTTGTGTGGTGTTGTGTTGTGTTGTGTGGTGTGTGTGTTGTGTGTGGTGTGTGGTGTTGTGTTGTGTGTGGTGTGTGTGTGTGGTGTGTGGTGTTGTGTTGTGTGTGGTGTGTGGTGTTGTGTGGTGTTGTGTGGTGTGTGGTGGTGTGTGTGGTGTTGTGTTGTGTGTGGCGTGGTGTGTGGTGTTGTGTGGTGTGTGTTGCATGGTGTGGTGTGTGTTGTGTTGTGTGGTGTGGTGTGTGTTGTGTTGTGTTGTGTGGTGTGGTGTGGTGTGGTGTGTGTTGTGTAGTGTTGTGTGGTGTGGTGTGTTGTGTGTTTGTGGTGTGTTGTGTGGTGTGTGTTGTGTGGTGTGAGGTGTCTCATATATATATATATATTTTTTTTTGATGTGCAGTGCCATGCCCCGGTTGCGGCCATGAGAAAGCTAGTTTTACTCCAGTGCAGACCAGATCAGTTGCTGATCCCATGATTGAGATAAATACCCTAGAACGAATGTGAATTGGTCATGGTTAACTCTTTTGCAACTCGTGAGACTTTTCAAAAAGAGAGAATGAGTGAATCGATGAAAGTGCACTTTCCACATTATAGTGGGATAAACTATTGAGTTTTTTAGAACTAACGTATGTGATTTTTCGCAAAATGAAGAAAACAAAAAGTTTGCTTGGTCACCAAGCAATCCTACAAAACACTTCATTTTGGTATTTTCGAGGTTAAATGGCACTATAAACGAGTTATAGAAAACAACAACCCTAGAACGAATGTGAATTGGTCATGGTTAACTCTTTTGCAACTCGTGAGACTTTTGAAAAAGAGAAAATGAGTGAATCGATGAAAGTGTACTTTCCACATTATAGTGGGATAAACTATAGAGTTTTTGAACACTAACGAATGTGATTTTCCGCAAAATAAAAAAAAAAACGTAAAGTTTGATTAATCACCAAGCAATCCTACAAAACACTTCATTTTGGTATTTTCGAGGTTAAATGGCACTATAAACGAGTTATAGAAAACAACAACCCTAGAACGAATGTGAATTGATCATGGTTAACTCTTTTGCAACTCGTGGAACTTTTCAAAAAGAGAGAATGAGTGAATCGATGAAATTGCACTTTCCACATTATAGTGGGATAAACTATAGAGTTTTTGAGAACTAACGTATGTGATTTTCCGCAAAATGAAGAAAACATAAAGTTTGCTTGGTCACCAAACAATCCTACAAAACACTTCATTTTGGTATTTTTGAGGTTAAATGGCACTATAAACGAGTTATAGAAAACAACAACCCTAGAACGAATGTGTGTTTTGTGTGTGTGGTATGTTGTGTGATGTTGTGTGGTGTGTTTTGTGGTGTGGTGTGTTGTGTGTATGTGTGGTGTGTGGTGTTGTGTGGTGTGTGTTGTGTTGTGCGGTGTGTGGTGTGGTTTTTGGTGTGTGTGTTGTATTGTGTTTGTTGTGTTGTGTGGTGTGGTGTGTTTTGTGGTGTGTGTGTTGTGTTGTGTGGTGTGTTTTGTGTGTTGTGTTGTGTTGTGTGGTGTGGTGTGTGTTGTGTTGTGTTGTGTTGTGTGGTGTGGTATGGTGTGTGTTGTATGTTGTGTGGTGTTGTGTTGTGTTGTGTGGTGTGTGGTGTGTGTGTTGTGTGTGGTGTTTGGTGTTGTGTTGTGTGTGGTGTGTGTGTGTGGTGTGTGGTGTTGTGTTGTGTGTGGTGTGTGATATGTGTTGTGTGGTGTTGTGTGGTGTGTGGTGGTGTGTGTGGTGTTGTGTTGTGTGTGGTGTGGTGTGTGGTGTTGTGTGGTGTGTGTTGCATGGTGTGGTGTGTGTTGTGTTGTGTGGTGTGGTGTGTGTTGTGTTGTGTGGTGTGGTGTGTGTTGTGTAGTGTTGTGTGGTGTGGTGTGGTGTGTTGTGTGTGTGTGGTGTGTTGTGTGGTGTGTGTTGTGTGGTGTGAGGTGTCTCATATATATATATATATTTTTTTTGATGTGGAGTGCCATGCCCCGGTTGCGGTCATGAGAAAGCTAGTTTTACTCCAGTGCAGACAATATCAGTTGCTGATCCCATGATTGAGATAAATACCCTAGAACGAATGTGAATTTGTCATGGTTAACTCTTTTGCAACTCGTGAGACTTTTCAAAAAGAGAGAATGAGTGAATCGATGAAAGTGCACTTTCCACATTATAGTGGGATAAATTATAGAGTTTTTGAACACTAACGAATGTGATTTTCCGCAAAATAAAAAAAAAACGTAAAGTTTGATTAATCACCAAGCAATCCTACAAAACACTTCATTATGGTATTTTCGAGGTTAAATGGCACTATAAACGAGTTATAGAAAACAACAACCCTAGAACGAATGTGAATTGGTCATGGTTAACTCTTTTGCAACTCGTGAGACTTTTCAAAAAGAGAGAATGAGTGAATCGATGAAAGTGCACTTTCCACATTATAGTGGGATAAACTATAGAGTTTTTGAGAACTAACGTATGTGATTTTTCGCAAAATGAAGAAAACATAAAGTTTGCTTGGTCACCAAGCAATCCTACAAAACACTTCATTTTGGTATTTTCGAGGTTAAATGGCACTATAAACGAGTTATAGAAAACAACAACCCTAGAACGAATGTGAATTGGTCATGGTTAACTCTTTTGCAACTCGTGAGACTTTTGAAAAAGAGAAAATGAGTGAATCGATGAAAGTGTACTTTCCACATTATAGTGGGATAAACTATAGAGTTTTTGAACACTAACGAATGTGATTTTCCGCAAAATAAAAAAAAACGTAAAGTTTGATTAATCACCAAGCAATCCTACAAAACACTTCATTTTGGTATTTTCGAGGTTAAATGGCACTATAAACGAGTTATAGAAAACAACAACCCTAGAACGAATGTGAATTGATCATGGTTAACTCTTTTGCAACTCGTGGAACTTTTCAAAAAGAGAGAATGAGTGAATCGATGAAATTGCACTTTCCACATTATAGTGGGATAAACTATAGAGTTTTTGAGAACTAACGTATGTGATTTTCCGCACAATGAAGAAAACATAAAGTTTGCTTGGTCACCAAACAATCCTACAAAACACTTCATTTTGGTATTTTCGAGGTTAAATGGCACTACAAACGAGTTATAGAAAACAACAACCCTAGAACGAATGTGTGTTGTGTGTGTGTGGTATGTTGTGTGATGTTGTGTGGTGTGTTGTGTGGTGTGGTGTGTGGTGTTGTGTGGTGTGTGTTGTGTTGTGCGGTGTGTGGTGTGGTTTTTGGTGTGTGTGTTGTATTGTGTTTGTTGTGTTGTGTGGTGTGGTGTGTTTTGTGGTGTGTGTGTTGTGTTGTGTGGTGTGTGTTGTGTGTTGTGTTGTGTTGTGCGGTGTGTGGTGTGGTTTTTGGTGTGTGTGTTGTATTGTGTTTGTTGTGTTGTGTGGTGTGGTGTGTTTTGTGGTGTGTGTGTTGTGTTGTGTGGTGTGTGTTGTGTGTTGTGTTGTGTTGTGTGGTGTGGTGTGTGTTGTGTTGTGTGGTGTGGTATGGTGTGTGTTGTATGTTGTGTGGTGTTGTGTTGTGTTGTGTGGTGTGTGTGTTGTGTGTGGTGTGTGGTGTTGTGTTGTGTGTGGTGTGTGTGTGTGGTGTGTGGTGTTGTGTTGTGTGTGGTGTGTGGTGTTGTGTGGTGTTGTGTGGTGTGTGGTGGTGTGTGTGGTGTTGTGTTGTGTGTGGTGTGGTGTGTGGTGTTGTGTGGTGTGTGTTGCATGGTGTGGTGTGTGTTGTGTTGTGTGGTGTGGTGTGGTGTGTGTTGTGTTGTGTTGTGTGGTGTGGTGTGGTGTGTGTTGTGTAGTGTTGTGTGGTGTGGTGTGGTGTGGTGTGTTGTGTGTGTGTGGTGTGTTGTGTGGTGTGTGTTGTGTGGTGTGAGGTGTCTCATATATATATATATATTTTTTTTGATGTGCAGTGTCATGCCCCGGTTGCGGCCATGAGAAAGCTAGTTTTACTCCAGTGCAGACCAGATTAGTTGCTGATCCCATGATTGAGATAAATACCCTAGAACGAATGTGAATTGGTCATGGTTAACTCTTTTGCAACTCGTGAGACTTTTTAAAAAGAGAGAATGAGTGAATCGATGAAAGTGCACTTTCCACATTATAGTGGGATAAACTATAGAGTTTTTGAGAACTAACGTATGTGATTTTCCGCAAAATGAAGAAAACATAAAGTTTGCTTGGTCACCAAACAATCCTACAAAACACTTCATTTTGGTATTTTCGAGGTTAAATGGCACTATAAACGAGTTATAGAAAACAACAACCCTAGAACGAATGTGTGTTGTGTGTGTGTGGTATGTTGTGTGATGTTGTGTGGTGTGTGGTGTGGTGTGTTGTGTGTATGTGTGGTGTGTGGTGTTGTGTGGTGTGTGTTGTGTTGTGCGGTGTGTGGTGTGGTTTTTGGTGTGTGTGTTGTATTGTGTTTGTTGTGTTGTGTGGTGTGGTGTGTTTTGTGGTGTGTGTGTTGTGTTGTGTGGTGTAAATTGTGTGTTGTGTTGTGTTGTGTGGTGTGGTGTGTGTTGTGTTGTGTGGTGTGGTATGGTGTGTGTTGTATGTTGTGTGGTGTTGTGGTGTGTTGTGTGTGTGTGGCGTGTTGTGTGGTGTGTGTTGTGTGGTGTGAGGTGTCTCATATATATATATATATATATATTTTTTGATGTGCAGTGCCATGCCCCGGTTGCGGCCATGAGAAAGCTAGTTTTACTCCAGTGCAGACCAGATTAGTTGCTGATCCCATGATTGAGATAAATACCCTAGAACGAATGTGAATTGGTCATGGTTAACTCTTTTGCAACTCGTGAGACTTTTCAAAAAGAGAGAATGAGTGAATCGATGAAAGTGCACTTTCCACATTATAGTGGGATAAACTATAGAGTTTTTGAGAACTAACGTATGTGATTTTTCGCAAAATGAAGAAAACATAAAGTTTGCTTGGTCACCAAGCAATCCTACAAAACACTTCATTTTGGTATTTTCGAGGTTAAATGGCACTATAAACGAGTTATAGAAAACAACAACCCTAGAACGAATGTGAATTGGTCATGGTTAACTCTTTTGCAACTCGTGAGACTTTTGAAAAAGAGAAAATGAGTGAATCGATGAAAGTGTACTTTCCACATTATAGTGGGATAAACTATAGAGTTTCTGAACACTAACGAATGTGATTTTCCGCAAAATAAAAAAAAAAAACGTAAAGTTTGATTAATCACCAAGCAATCCTACAAAACACTTCATTTTGGTATTTTCGAGGTTAAATGGCACTATAAACGAGTTATAGAAAACAACAACCCTAGAACGAATGTGAATTGATCATGGTTAACTCTTTTGCAACTCGTGGAACTTTTCAAAAAGAGAGAATGAGTGAATCGATGAAATTGCACTTTCCACATTATAGTGGGATAAACTATAGAGTTTTTGAGAACTAACGTATGTGATTTTCCGCAAAATGAAGAAAACATAAAGTTTGCTTGGTCACCAAACAATCCTACAAAACACTTCATTTTGGTATTTTCGAGGTTAAATGGCACTATAAACGAGTTATAGAAAACAACAACCCTAGAACGAATGTGTGTTGTGTGTGTGTGGTATGTTGTGTGATGTTGTGTGGTGTGTTGTGTGGTGTGGTGTGTTGTGTGTATGTGTGGTGTGTGGTGTTGTGTGGTGTGTGTTGTGTTGTGCGGTGTGTGGTGTGGTTTTTGGTGTGTGTGTTGTATTGTGTTTGTTGTGTTGTGTGGTGTGGTGTGTTTTGTGGTGTGTGTGTTGTGTGGTGTGTGTTGTGTTGTGTGTTGTGTTGTGTTGTGTGGTGTGGTATGGTGTGTGTTGTATGTTGTGTGGTGTTGTGTTGTGTTGTGTGGTGTGTGGTGTGTGTGTTGTGTGTGGTGTGTGGTGTTGTGTTGTGTGTGGTGTGTGTGTGTGGTGTGTGGTGTTGTATTGTGTGTGGTGTGTGACATGTGTTGTGTGGTGTTGTGTGGTGTGTGGGGGTGTGTGTGGTGTTGTGTTGTGTGTGGTGTGGTGTGTGGTGTTGTGTGGTGTGTGTTGTGTTGTGTGGTGTGGTGTGTGTTGTGTTGTGTTGTGTGGTGTGGTGTGGTGTGTGTTGTGTAGTGTTGTGTGGTGTGGTGTGGTGTGGTGTGTTGTGTGTGTGTGGTGTGTTGTGTGGTGTGTGTTGTGTGGTGTGAGGTGTCTCATATATATATATATATTTTTTTTAATGTGCAGTGCCATGCCCCGGTTGCGGCCATGAGAAAGCTAGTTTTACTCCAGTGCAGACCAGATCAGTTGCTGATCCCATGATTGAGATAAATACCCTAGAACGAATGTGAATTGGTCATGGTTAACTCTTTTGCAACTCGTGAGACTTTTGAAAAAGAGAAAATGAGTGAATCGATGAAAGTGTACTTTCCACATTATAGTGGGATAAACTATAGAGTTTTTGAACACTAACGATTGTGATTTTCCGCAAAATAAAAAAAAACGTAAAGTTTGATTAATCACCAAGCAATCCTACAAAACACTTTATTTTGGTATTTTCGAGGTTAAATGGCACTATAAACGAGTTATAGAAAACAACAACCCTAGAACGAATGTGAATTGATCATGGTTAACTCTTTTGCAACTCGTGGAACTTTTCAAAAAGAGAGAATGAGTGAATCGATGAAATTGCACTTTCCACATTATAGTGGGATAAACTATAGAGTTTTTGAGAACTAACGTATGTGATTTTCCGCAAAATGAAGAAAACATAAAGTTTGCTTGGTCACCAAACAATCCTACAAAACAATTCATTTTGGTATTTTCGATGTTAAATGGCACTACAAACGAGTTATAGAAAACAACAACCCTAGAACGAATGTGTGTTTTGTGTGTGTGGTATGTTGTGTGATGTTGTGTGGTGTGTTGTGTGGTGTGGTGTGTGGTGTTGTGTGGTGTGTGTTGTGTTGTGCGGTGTGTGGTGTGGTTTTTGGTGTGTGTGTTGTATTGTGTTTGTTGTGTTGTGTGGTGTGGTGTGTTTTGTGGTGTGTGTGTTGTGTTGTGTGGTGTGTGTTGTGTGTTGTGTTGTGTGGTGTGTGTTGTGTTGTGTTGTGTTGTGTGGTGTGGTATGGTGTGTGTTGTATGTTGTGTGGTGTTGTGTTGTGTTGTGTGGTGTGTGTGTTGTGTGTGGTGTGTGGTGTTGTGTTGTGTGTGGTGTGTGTGTGTGGTGTGTGGTGTTGTGTTGTGTGTGGTGTGTGGTGTTGTGTGGTGTTGTGTGGTGTGTGGTGGTGTGTGTGGTGTTGTGTTGTGTGTGGCGTGGTGTGTGGTGTTGTGTGGTGTGTGTTGCATGGTGTGGTGTGTGTTGTGTTGTGTGGTGTGGTGTGTGTTGTGTTGTGTTGTGTGGTGTGGTGTGGTGTGGTGTGTGTTGTGTAGTGTTGTGTGGTGTGGTGTGTTGTGTGTTTGTGGTGTGTTGTGTGGTGTGTGTTGTGTGGTGTGAGGTGTCTCATATATATATATATTTTTTTTTTTGATGTGCAGTGCCATGCCCCGGTTGCGGCCATGAGAAAGCTAGTTTTACTCCTGTGCAGACCAGATCAGTTGCTGATCCCATGATTGAGATAAATACCCTAGAACGAATGTGAATTGGTCATGGTTAACTCTTTTGCAACTCGTGAGACTTTTCAAAAAGAGAGAATGAGTGAATCGATGAAAGTGCACTTTCCACATTATAGTGGGATAAACTATTGAGTTTTTTAGAACTAACGTATGTGATTTTTCGCAAAATGAAGAAAACAAAAAGTTTGCTTGGTCACCAAGCAATCCTACAAAACACTTCATTTTGGTATTTTCGAGGTTAAATGGCACTATAAACGAGTTATAGAAAACAACAACCCTAGAACGAATGTGAATTGGTCATGGTTAACTCTTTTGCAACTCGTGAGACTTTTGAAAAAGAGAAAATGAGTGAATCGATGAAAGTGTACTTTCCACATTATAGTGGGATAAACTATAGAGTTTTTGAACACTAACGAATGTGATTTTCCGCAAAATAAAAAAAAAAACGTAAAGTTTGATTAATCACCAAGCAATCCTACAAAACACTTCATTTTGGTATTTTCGAGGTTAAATGGCACTATAAACGAGTTATAGAAAACAACAACCCTAGAACGAATGTGAATTGATCATGGTTAACTCTTTTGCAACTCGTGGAACTTTTCAAAAAGAGAGAATGAGTGAATCGATGAAATTGCACTTTCCACATTATAGTGGGATAAACTATAGAGTTTTTGAGAACTAACGTATGTGATTTTCCGCAAAATGAAGAAAACATAAAGTTTGCTTGGTCACCAAACAATCCTACAAAACACTTCATTTTGGTATTTTCGAGGTTAAATGGCACTATAAACGAGTTATAGAAAACAACAACCCTAGAACGAATGTGTGTTGTGTGTGTGTGGTATGTTGTGTGATGTTGTGTGGTGTGTTGTGTGGTGTGGTGTGTTGTGTGTATGTGTGGTGTGTGGTGTTGTGTGGTGTGTGTTGTGTTGTGCGGTGTGTGGTGTGGTTTTTGGTGTGTGTGTTGTATTGTGTTTGTTGTGTTGTGTGGTGTGGTGTGTTTTGTGGTGTGTGTGTTGTGTGGTGTGTGTTGTGTGTTGTGTTGTGTTGTGTGGTGTGGTATGGTGTGTGTTGTATGTTGTGTGGTGTTGTGTTGTGTTGTGTGGTGTGTGGTGTGTGTGTTGTGTGTGGTGTGTGGTGTTGTGTTGTGTGTGGTGTGTGTGTGTGGTGTGTGGTGTTGTGTTGTGTGTGGTGTGTGATATGTGTTGTGTGGTGTGTGGTGGTGTGTGTGGTGTTGTGTTGTGTGTGGTGTGGTGTGTGGTGTTGTGTGGTGTGTGTTGCATGGTGTGGTGTGTGTTGTGTTGTGTGGTGTGGTGTGTGTTGTGTTGTGTTGTGTGGTGTGGTGTGGTGTGGTGTGTGTTGTGTAGTGTTGTGTGGTGTGGTGTGGTGTGGTGTGTTGTGTGTGTGTGGTGTGTTGTGTGGTGTGTGTTGTGTGGTGTGAGGTGTCTCATATATATATATATATTTTTTTTGATGTGCAGTGCCATGCCCCGGTTGCGGCCATGAGAAAGCTAGTTTTACTCCAGTGCAGACCAGATCAGTTGCTGATCCCATGATTGAGATAAATACCCTAGAACGAATGTGAATTGGTCATGGTTAACTCTTTTGCAACTCGTGAGACTTTTGAAAAAGAGAAAATGAGTGAATCGATGAAAGTGTACTTTCCACATTGTAGTGGGATAAACTATAGAGTTTTTGAACACTAACGAATGTGATTTTCCGCAAAATAAAAAAAAACGTAAAGTTTGATTAATCACCAAGCAATCCTACAAAACACTTTATTTTGGTATTTTCGAGGTTAAATGGCACTATAAACGAGTTATAGAAAACAACAACCCTAGAACGAATGTGAATTGATCATGGTTAACTCTTTTGCAACTCGTGGAACTTTTCAAAAAGAGAGAATGAGTGAATCGATGAAATTGCACTTTCCACATTATAGTGGGATAAACTATAGAGTTTTTGAGAACTAACGTATGTGATTTTCCGCAAAATGAAGAAAACATAAAGTTTGCTTGGTCACCAAACAATCCTACAAAACACTTCATTTTGGTATTTTCGAGGTTAAATGGCACTACAAACGAGTTATAGAAAACAACAACCCTAGAACGAATGTGTGTTGTGTGTGTGTGGTATGTTGTGTGATGTTGTGTGGTGTGTTGTGTGGTGTGGTGTGTGGTGTTGTGTGGTGTGTGTTGTGTGGTGTGTGTTGTGTTGTGCGGTGTGTGGTGTGGTTTTTGGTGTGTGTGTTGTATTGGGTTTGTTGTGTTGTGTGGTGTGGTGTGTTTTGTGGTGTGTGTGTTGTGTTGTGTGGTGTGTGTTGTGTGTTGTGTTGTGTTGTGTGGTGTGGTGTGTGTTGTGTTGTGTTGTGTGGTGTGGTATGGTGTGTGTTGTATGTTGTGTGGTGTTGTGTTGTGTTGTGTGGTGTGTGTGTTGTGTGTGGTGTGTGGTGTTGTGTTGTGTGTGGTGTGTGTGTGTGGTGTGTGGTGTTGTGTTGTGTGTGGTGTGTGATATGTGTTGTGTGGTGTTGTGTGGTGTGTGGTGGTGTGTTTGGTGTTGTGTTGTGTGTGGTGTGGTGTGTGGTGTTGTGTGGTGTGTGTTGCATGGTGTGGTGTGTGTTGTGTTGTGTGGTGTGGTGTGTTTTGTGTTGTGTTGTGTGGTGTCGTGTGGTGTGTGTTGTGTAGTGTTTTGTGGTGTGGTGTGGTGTGTTGTGTGTGTGTGGTGTGTTGTGTGGTGTGTGTTGTGTGGTGTGAGGTGTCTCATATATATATATATATATTTTTTTTGATGTGCAGTGCCATGCCCCGGTTGCGGCCATGAGAAAGCTAGTTTTACTCCAGTGCAGACCAGATCAGTTGCTGATCCCATGATTGAGATAAATACCCTAGAACGAATGTGAATTGGTCATGGTTAACTCTTTTGCAACTCGTGAGACTTTTCAAAAAGAGAGAATGAGTGAATCGATGAAAGTGCACTTTCCGCATTATAGTGGGATAAACTATAGAGTTTTTTAGAACTAACGTATGTGATTTTTCGCAAAATGAAGAAAACAAAAAGTTTGCTTTGTCACCAAGCAATCCTACAAAACACTTCATTTTGGTATTTTCTTGGTTAAATGGCACTATAAACGAGTTATAGAAAACAACAACCCTAGAACGAATGTGAATTGGTCATGGTTAACTCTTTTGCAACTCGTGAGACTTTTGAAAAAGAGAAAATGAGTGAATCGATGAAAGTGTACTTTCCACATTATAGTGGGATAAACTATAGAGTTTTTGAACACTAACGAATGTGATTTTCCGCAAAATAAAAAAAAAACGTAAAGTTTGATTAATCACCAAGCAATCCTACAAAACACTTCATTTTGGTATTTTCGAGGTTAAATGGCACTATAAACGAGTTATAGAAAACAACAACCCTAGAACGAATGTGAATTGATCATGGTTAACTCTTTTGCAACTCGTGGAACTTTTCAAAAACAGAGAATGAGTGAGTCGATGAAATTGCACTTTCCACATTATAGTGGGATAAACTATAGAGTTTTTGTGAACTAACGTATGTGATTTTCCGCAAAATGAAGAAAACATAAAGTTTGCTTGGTCACCAAACAATCCTACAAAACACTTCATTTTGGTATTTTCGAGGTTAAATGGCACTTTAAACGAGTTATAGAAAACAACAACCCTAGAACGAATGTGTGTTGTGTGTGTGTGGTATGTTGTGTGATGTTGTGTGGTGTGTTGTGTGGTGTGGTGTGTTGTGTGTATGTGTGGTGTGTGGTGTTGTGTGGTGTGTGTTGTGTGGTGCGGTTTTTGGTGTGTGTGTTGTATTGTGTTTGTTGTGTTGTGTGGTGTGGTGTGTTTTGTGGTGTGTGTGTTGTGTTGTGTGGTGTGTGTTGTGTGTTGTGTGTTGTGTTGTGTTGTGTGGTGTGGTGTGTGTTGTGTTGTGTTGTGTTGTGTGGTGTGGTATGGTGTGTGTTGTATGTTGTGTGGTGTTGTGTTGTGTTGTGTGGTGTGTGGTGTGTGTGTTGTGTGTGGTGTGTGGTGTTGTGTTGTGTTGTGTGTGTGTGTGGTGTGTGGTGTTGTGTTGTGTGTGGTGTGTGATATGTGTTGTGTGGTGTGTGGTGGTGTGTGTGGTGTTGTGTTGTGTGTGGTGTGGTGTGTGGTGTTGTGTTGTGTTGTGTGTGGTGTGTGATATGTGTTGTGTGGTGTTGTGTGGTGTGTGGTGGTGTGTGTGGTGTTGTGTTGTGTGTGGTGTGGTGTGTGGTGTTGTGTGGTGTGTGTTGCATGGTGTGGTGTGTGTTGTGTTGTGTGGTGTGGTGTGGTGTGTGTTGTGTTGTGTTGTGTGGTGTGGTGTGGTGTGGTGTGTGTTGTGTAGTGTTGTGTGGTGTGGTGTGGTGTGGTGTGTTGTGTGTGTGTGGTGTGTTGTGTGGTGTGTGTTGTGTGGTGTGAGGTGTCTCATATATATATATATTTTTTTTTTGATGTGCAGTGCCATGCCCCGGTTGCGGCCATGAGAAAGGTAGTTTTACTGTGCAGACCAGATCAGTTGCTGATCCCATGATTGAGATAAATACCCTAGAACGAATGTGAATTGGTCATGGTTAACTCTTTTGCAACTCGTGAGACTTTTCAAAAAGAGAGAATGAGTGAATCGATGAAAGTGCACTTTCCACATTATAGTGGGATAAACTATAGAGTTTTTGAGAACTAACGTATGTGATTTTTCGCAAAATGAAGAAAACATAAAGTTTGCTTGGTCACCAAGCAATCCTACAAAACACTTCATTTTGGTATTTTCGAGGTTAAATGGCACTATAAACGAGTTATAGAAAACAACAACCCTAGAACGAATGTGAATTGGTCATGGTTAACTCTTTTGCAACTCGTGAGACTTTTGAAAAAGAGAAAATGAGTGAATCGATGAAAGTGTACTTCCCACATTATAGTGGGATAAACTATAGAGTTTTTGAACACTAACGAATGTGATTTTCCGCAAAATAAAAAAAAAACGTAAAGTTTGATTAATCACCAAGCAATCCTACAAAACACTTCATTTTGGTATTTTCGAGGTTAAATGGCACTATAAACGAGTTATAGAAAACAACAACCCTAGAACGAATGTGAATTGATCATGGTTAACTCTTTTGCAACTCGTGGAACTTTTCAAAAAGAGAGAATGAGTGAATCGATGAAATTGCACTTTCCACATTATAGTGGGATAAACTATAGAGTTTATGAGAACTAACGTATGTGATTTTCCGCAAAATGAAGAAAACATAAAGTTTGCTTGGTCACCAAACAATCCTACAAAACACTTCATTTTGGTATTTTCGAGGTTAAATGGCACTATAAACGAGTTATAGAAAACAACAACCCTAGAACGAATGTGTGTTGTGTGTGTGTGGTATGTTGTGTGATGTTGTGTGGTGTGTTGTGTGGTGTGGTGTGGTGTGTTGTGTGTATGTGTGGTGTGTGGTGTTGTGTGGTGTGTGTTGTGTTGTGCGGTGTGTGGTGTGGTTTTTGGTGTGTGTGTTGTATTGTGTTTGTTGTGTTGTGTGGTGTGGTGTGTTTTGTGGTGTGTGTGTTGTGTTGTGTGGTGTGTGTTGTGTGTTGTGTTGTGTTGTGTTGTGTGGTGTGGTGTGTGTTGTGTTGTGTTGTGTGGTGTGGTATGGTGTGTGTTGTATGTTGTGTGGTGTTGTGTTGTGTTGTGTGGTGTGTGGTGTGTGTGTTGTGTGTGGTGTGTGGTGTTGTGTTGTGTGTGGTGTGTGTGTGTGGTGTGTGGTGTTGTGTTGTGTGTGGTGTGTGATATGTGTTGTGTGGTGTTGTGTGGTGTGTGGTGGTGTGTGTGGTGTTGTGTTGTGTGTGGTGTGGTGTGTGGTGTTGTGTGGTGTGTGTTGCATGGTGTGGTGTGTGTTGTGTTGTGTGGTGTGGTGTGTGTTGTGTTGTGTGGTGTGGTGTGGTGTGGTGTGTGTTGTGTAGTGTTGTGTGGTGTGGTGTGTTGTGTGTGTGTGGTGTGTTGTGTGGTGTGTGTTTTGTGGTGTGAGGTGTCTCATATATATATATATTTTTTTTTTGATGTGCAGTGCCATGCCCCGGTTGCGGCCATGAGAAAGCTAGTTTTACTCCAGTGCAGACCAGATCAGTTGCTGATCCCATGATTGAGATAAATACCCTAGAACGAATGTGAATTGGTCATGGTTAACTCTTTTGCAACTCGTGAGACTTTTCAAAAAGAGAGAATGAGTGAATCGATGAAAGTGCACTTTCCACATTATAGTGGGATAAACTATAGAGTTTTTGAGAACTAACGTATGTGATTTTTCGCAAAATGAAGAAAACATAAAGTTTGCTTGGTCACCAAGCAATCCTACAAAACACTTCATTTTGGTATTTTCGAGGTTAAATGGCACTATAAACGAGTTATAGAAAACAACAACCCTAGAACGAATGTGAATTGGTCATGGTTAACTCTTTTGCAACTCGTGAGACTTTTGAAAAAGAGAAAATGAGTGAATCGATGAAAGTGTACTTTCCACATTATAGTGGGATAAACTATAGAGTTTTTGAACACTAACGAATGTGATTTTCCGCAAAATAAAAAAAAAACGTAAAGTTTGATTAATCACCAAGCAATCCTACAAAACACTTCATTTTGGTATTTTCGAGGTTAAATGGCACTATAAACGAGTTATAGAAAATAACAACCCTAGAACGAATGTGAATTGATCATGGTTAACTCTTTTGCAACTCGTGGAACTTTTCAAAAAGAGAGAATGAGTGAATCGATGAAATTGCACTTTCCACATTATAGTGGGATAAACTATAGAGTTTTTGAGAACTAACGTATGTGATTTTCCGCAAAATGAAGAAAACATAAAGTTTGCTTGGTCACCAAACAATCCTACAAAACACTTCATTTTGGTATTTTCGAGGTTAAATGGCACTATAAACGAGTTATAGAAAACAACAACCCTAGAACGAATGTGTGTTGTGTGTGTGTGGTATGTTGTGTGATGTTGTGTGGTGTGTTGTGTGGTGTGGTGTGGTGTGTTGTGTGTATGTGTGGTGTGTGGTGTTGTGCGGTGTGTGGTGTGGTTTTTGGTGTGTGTGTTGTATTGTGTTTGTTGTGTTGTGTGGTGTGGTGTGTTTTGTGGTGTGTGTGTTGTGTTGTATGGTGTGTGTTGTGTGTTGTGTTGTGTTGTGTGGTGTGGTGTGTGTTGTGTTGTGTTGTGTGGTGTGGTATGGTGTGTGTTGTATGTTGTGTGGTGTTGTGTTGTGTTGTGTGGTGTGTGGTGTGTGTGTTGTGTGTGGTGTGTGGTGTTGTGTTGTGTGTGGTGTGTGTGTGTGGTGTGTGGTGTTGTGTTGTGTGTGGTGTGTGATATGTGTTGTGTGGTGTGTGGTGGTGTGTGTGGTGTTGTGTTGTGTGTGGTGTGGTGTGTGGTGTTGTGTGGTGTGTGTTGCATGGTGTGGTGTGTGTTGTGTTGTGTGGTGTGGTGTGTGTTGTGTTGTGTTGTGTGGTGTGGTGTGATGTGTGTTGTGTAGTGTTGTGTGGTGTGGTGTGTTGTGTGTGTGTCGTGTGTTGTGTGGTGTGTGTTGTGTGGTGTGAGGTGTCTCATATATATATATATATTTTTTTTGATGTGCAGTGCCATGCCCCGGTTGCGTCCATGAGAAAGCTAGTTTTACTCCAGTGCAGACCAGATCAGTTGCTGATCCCATGATTGAGATAAATACCCTAGAACGAATGTGAATTTGTCATGGTTAACTCTTTTGCAACTCGTGAGACTTTTCAAAAAAAGAGAATGAGTTAATCGATGAAAGTGCACTTTCCACATTATAGTGGGATAAACTATAGAGTTTTTGAGAACTAACGTATGTGATTTTTCGCAAAATGAAGAAAACATAAAGTTTGCTTGGTCACCAAGCAATCCTACAAAACACTTCATTTTGGTATTTTCGAGGTTAAATGGCACTATAAACGAGTTATAGAAAACAACAACCCTAGAACGAATGTGAATTGGTCATGGTTAACTCTTTTGCAACTCGTGAGACTTTTGAAAAAGAGAAAATGAGTGAATCGATGAAAGTGTACTTTCCACATTATAGTGGGATAAACTATAGAGTTTTTGAACACTAACGAATGTGATTTTCCGCAAAATAAAAAAAAAAACGTAAAGTTTGATTAATCACCAAGCAATCCTACAAAACACTTCATTTTGGTATTTTCGAGGTTAAATGGCACTATAAACGAGTTATAGAAAACAACAACCCTAGAACGAATGTGAATTGATCATGGTTAACTCTTTTGCAACTCGTGGAACTTTTCAAAAAGAGAGAATGAGTGAATCGATGAAATTGCACTTTCCACATTATAGTGGGATAAACTATAGAGTTTATGAGAACTAACGTATGTGATTTTCCGCAAAATGAAGAAAACATAAAGTTTGCTTGGTCACCAAACAATCCTACAAAACACTTCATTTTGGTATTTTCGAGGTTAAATGGCACTATAAACGAGTTATAGAAAACAACAACCCTAGAACGAATGTGTGTTGTGTGTGTGTGGTATGTTGTGTGATGTTGTGTGGTGTGGTGTGGTGTGTTGTGTGTATGTGTGGTGTGTGGTGTTGTGTGGTGTGTGTTGTGTTGTGCGGTGTGTGGTGTGGTTTTTGGTGTGTGTGTTGTATTGTGTTTGTTGTGTTGTGTGGTGTGGTGTGTTTTGTGGTGTGTGTGTTGTGTGGTGTGTGTTGTGTGTTGTGTTGTGTTGTGTGGTGTGGTGTGTGTTGTGTTGTGTTGTGTGGTGTGGTATGGTGTGTGTTGTATGTTGTGTGGTGTTGTGTTGTGTGGTGTGTGGTGTGTGTGTTGTGTGTGGTGTGTGGTGTTGTGTTGTGTTTGGTGTGTGTGTGTGGTGTGTGGTGTGTGTTGTGTGTGGTGTGTGATATGTGTTGTGTGGTGTTGTGTGGTGTGTGGTGGTGTGTGTGGTGTTGTGTTGTGTGTGGTGTGGTGTGTGGTGTTGTGTGCTGTGTGTTGCATGGTGTGGTGTGTGTTGTGTTGTGTGGTGTGTTGTGTGTTGTGTTGTGTTGTGTGGTGTGGTGTGGTGTGTGTTGTATAGTGTTGTGTGGTGTGGTGTGTTGTGTGTGTGTGGTGTGTTGTGTGGTGTGTGTTGTGTGGTGTGAGGTGTCTCATATATATATATATATATATTTTTGATGTGCAGTGCCATGCCCCGGTTGCGGCCATGAGAAAGCTAGTTTTACTCCAGTGCAGACCAGATCAGTTGCTGATCCCATGATTGAGATAAATACCCTAGAACGAATGTGAATTGGTCATGGTTAACTCTTTTGCAACTCGTGAGACTTTTCAAAAAGAGAGAATGAGTGAATCGATGAAAGTGCACTTTCCACATTATAGTGGGATAAACTATAGAGTTTTTGAGAACTAACGTATGTGATTTTTCGCAAAATGAAGAAAACATAAAGTTTGCTTGGTCACCAAGCAATCCTACAAAACACTTCATTTTGGTATTTTCGAGGTTAAATGGCACTATAAACGAGTTATAGAAAACAACAACCCTAGAACGAATGTGAATTGGTCATGGTTAACTCTTTTGCAACTCGTGAGACTTTTGAAAAAGAGAAAATGAGTGAATCGATGAAAGTGTACTTTCCACATTATAGTGGGATAAACTATAGAGTTTTTGAACACTAACGAATGTGATTTTCCGCAAAATAAAAAAAAAACGTAAAGTTTGATTAATCACCAAGCAATCCTACAAAACACTTCATTTTGGTATTTTCGAGGTTAAATGGCACTATAAACGAGTTATAGAAAACAACAACCCTATAACGAATGTGAATTGATCATGGTTAACTCTTTTGCAACTCGTGGAACTTTTCAAAAAGAGAGAATGAGTGAATCGATGAAATTGCACTTTCCACATTATAGTGGGATAAACTATAGAGTTTTTGAGAACTAACGTATGTGATTTTCCGCAAAATGAAGAAAACATAAAGTTTGCTTGGTCACCAAACAATCCTACAAAACACTTCATTTTGGTATTTTCGAGGTTAAATGGCACTATAAACGAGTTATAGAAAACAACAACCCTAGAACGAATGTGTGTTGTGTGTGTGTGGTATGTTGTGTGATGTTGTGTGGTGTGTTGTGTGGTGTGGTGTGTTGTGTGTATGTGTGGTGTGTGGTGTTGTGTGGTGTGTGTTGTGTTGTGCGGTGTGTGGTGTGGTTTTTGGTGTGTGTGTTGTATTGTGTTTGTTGTGTTGTGTGGTGTGGTGTGTTTTGTGGTGTGTGTGTTGTGTTGTGTGGTGTGTTGTGTGTTGTGTTGTGTTGTGTGGTGTGGTGTGTGTTGTGTTGTGTGGTGTGGTATGGTGTGTGTTGTATGTTGTGTGGTGTTGTGTTGTGTTGTGTTGTGTGGTGTGTGGTGTGTGTGTTGTGTGTGGTGTGTGGTGTTGTGTTGTGTGTGGTGTGTGTGTGTGGTGTGTGGTGTTGTGTTGTGTGTGGTGTGTGATATGTGTTGTGTGGTGTGTGGTGGTGTGTGTGGTGTTGTGTTGTGTGTGGTGTGGTGTGTGGTGTTGTGTGGTGTGGTGTGTGTTGCATGGTGTGGTGTGTGTTGTGTTGTGTGGTGTGGTGTGTGTTGTGTTGTGTTGTGTGGTGTGGTGTGGTGTGGTGTGTGTTGTGTAGTGTTGTGTGGTGTGGTGTGTTGTGTGTGTGTGGTGTGTTGTGTGGTGTGTGTTGTGTGGTGTGACGTGTCTCATATATATATATATTTTTTTTTTGATGTGCAGTGCCATGCCCCGGTTGCGGCCATGAGAAAGTTAGTTTTACTCCAGTGCAGACCAAATCAGTTGCTGATCCCATGATTGAGATAAATACCCTAGAACGAATGTGAATTGGTCATGTTTAACTCTTTTGCAACTCGTGAGACTTTTCAAAAAGAGAGAATGAGTGAATCGATGAAAGTGCACTTTCCACATTATAGTGGGATAAACTATAGAGTTTTTGAGAACTAACGTATGTGATTTTTCGCAAAATGAAGAAAACATAAAGTTTGCTTGGTCACCAAGCAATCCTACAAAACACTTCATTTTGGTATTTTCGAGGTTAAATGGCACTATAAACGAGTTATAGAAAACAACAACCCTAGAACGAATGTGAATTGGTCATGGTTAACTCTTTTGCAACTCGTGAGACTTTTGAAAAAGAGAAAATGAGTGAATCGATGAAAGTGTACTTTCCACATTATAGTGGGATAAACTATAGAGTTTTTGAACACTAACGAATGTGATTTTCCGCAAAATAAAAAAAAAACGTAAAGTTTGATTAATCACCAAGCAATCCTACAAAACACTTCATTTTGGTATTTTCGAGGTTAAATGGCACTATAAACGAGTTATAGAAAACAACAACCCTAGAACGAATGTGAATTGATCATGGTTAACTCTTTTGCAACTCGTGGAACTTTTCAAAAAGAGAGAATGAGTGAATCGATGAAATTGCACTTTCCACATTATAGTGGGATAAACTATAGAGTTTTTGAGAACTAACGTATGTGATTTTCCGCAAAATGAAGAAAACATAAAGTTTGCTTGGTCACCAAACAATCCTACAAAACACTTCATTTTGGTATTTTCGAGGTTAAATGGCACTATAAACGAGTTATAGAAAACAACAACCCTAGAACGAATGTGTGTTTTGTGTGTGTGGTATGTTGTGTGATGTTGTGTGGTGTGTTGTGTGGTGTGGTGTGTTGTGTGTATGTGTGGTGTGTGGTGTTGTGTGGTGTGTGTTGTGTTGTGCGGTGTGTGGTGTGGTTTTTGGTGTGTGTGTTGTATTGTGTTTGTTGTGTTGTGTGGTGTGGTGTGTTTTGTGGTGTGTGTGTTGTGTTGTGTGGTGTGTTTTGTGTGTTGTGTTGTGTTGTGTGGTGTGGTGTGTGTTGTGTTGTGTTGTGTTGTGTGGTGTGGTATGGTGTGTGTTGTATGTTGTGTGGTGTTGTGTTGTGTTGTGTGGTGTGTGGTGTGTGTGTTGTGTGTGGTGTTGTGTTGTGTGTGGTGTGTGTGTGTGGTGTGTGGTGTTGTGTTGTGTGTGGTGTGTGATATGTGTTGTGTGGTGTTGTGTGGTGTGTGGTGGTGTGTGTGGTGTTGTGTTGTGTGTGGTGTGGTGTGTGGTGTTGTGTGGTGTGTGTTGCATGGTGTGGTGTGTGTTGTGTTGTGTGGTGTGGTGTGTGTTGTGTTGTGTGGTGTGGTGTGGTGTGTGTTGTGTAGTGTTGTGTGGTGTGGTGTGTTGTGGTGTGTTGTGTGTGTGTGGTGTGTTGTGTGGTGTGTGTTGTGTGGTGTGAGGTGTCTCATATATATATATATATATATTTTTTGATGTGCAGTGCCATGCCCCGGTTGCGGCCATGAGAAAGCTAGTTTTACTCCAGTGCAGACCAGATCAGTTGCTGATCCCATGATTGAGATAAATACCCTAGAACGAATGTGAATTGGTCATGGTTAACTCTTTTGCAACTCGTGAGACTTTTCAAAAAGAGAGAATGAGTGAATCGATGAAAGTGCACTTTCCACATTATAGTGGGATAAACTATAGAGTTTTTGAGAACTAACGTATGTGATTTTTCGCAAAATGAAGAAAACATAAAGTTTGCTTGGTCACCAAGCAATCCTACAAAACACTTCATTTTGGTATTTTCGAGGTTAAATGGCACTATAAACGAGTTATAGAAAACAACAACCCTAGAACGAATGTGAATTGGTCATGGTTAACTCTTTTGCAACTCGTGAGACTTTTGAAAAAGAGAAAATGAGTGAATCGATGAAAGTGTACTTTCCACATTATAGTGGGATAAACTATAGAGTTTTTGAACACTAACGAATGTGATTTTCCGCAAAATAAAAAAAAAACGTAAAGTTTGATTAATCACCAAGCAATCCTACAAAACACTTCATTTTGGTATTTTCGAGGTTAAATGGCAGTATAAACGAGTTATAGAAAACAACAACCCTAGAACGAATGTGAATTGATCATGGTTAACTCTTTTGCAACTCGTGGAACTTTTCAAAAAGAGAGAATGAGTGAATCGATGAAATTGCACTTTCCACATTATAGTGGGATAAACTATAGAGTTTTTGAGAACTAACGTATGTGATTTTCCGCAAAATGAAGAAAACATAAAGTTTGCTTGGTCACCAAACAATCCTACAAAACACTTCATTTTGGTATTTCTGAGGTTAAATGGCACTATAAACGAGTTATAGAAAATAACAACCCTAGAACGAATGTGTGTTTTGTGTGTGTGGTATGTTGTGTGATGTTGTGTGGTGTGTTGTGTGGTGTGGTGTGTTGTGTGTATGTGTGGTGTGTGGTGTTGTGTGGTGTGTGTTGTGTTGTGCGGTGTGTGGTGTGGTTTTTGGTGTGTGTGTTGTATTGTGTTTGTTGTGTTGTGTGGTGTGGTGTGTTTTGTGGTGTGTGTGTTGTGTTGTGTTGTGTGGTGTGGTATGGTGTGTGTTGTATGTTGTGTGGTGTTGTGTTGTGTTGTGTGGTGTGTGTGTTGTGTGTGGTGTTTGGTGTTGTGTTGTGTGTGGTGTGTGTGTGTGGTGTGTGGTGTTGTGTTGTGTGTGGTGTGTGATATGTGTTGTGTGGTGTTGTGTGGTGTGTGGTGGTGTGTGTGGTGTTGTGTTGTGTGTGGTGTGGTGTGTGGTGTTGTGTGGTGTGTGTTGCATGGTGTGGTGTGTGTTGTGTTGTGTGGTGTGGTGTGTGTTGTGTTGTGTGGTGTGGTGTGGTGTGTGTTGTGTAGTGTTGTGTGGTGTGGTGTGGTGTGTTGTGTGTGTGTGGTGTGTTGTGTGGTGTGTGTTGTGTGGTGTGAGGTGTCTCATATATATATATATATTTTTTTTGATGTGCAGTGCCATGCCCCGGTTGCGGCCATGAGAAAGCTAGTTTTACTCCAGTGCAGACCAGATCAGTTGCTGATCCCATGATTGAGATAAATACCCTAGAACGAATGTGAATTTGTCATGGTTAACTCTTTTGCAACTCGTGAGACTTTTCAAAAAGAGAGAATGAGTGAATCGATGAAAGTGCACTTTCCACATTATAGTGGGATAAATTATAGAGTTTTTGAACACTAACGAATGTGATTTTCCGCAAAATAAAAAAAAAACGTAAAGTTTGATTAATCACCAAGCAATCCTACAAAACACTTCATTTTGGTATTTTCGAGGTTAAATGGCACTATAAACGAGTTATAGAAAACAACAACCCTAGAACGAATGTGAATTGGTCATGGTTAACTCTTTTGCAACTCGTGAGACTTTTGAAAAAGAGAAAATGAGTGAATCGATGAAAGTGTACTTTCCACATTATAGTGGGATAAACTATAGAGTTTTTGAACACTAACGAATGTGATTTTCCGCAAAATAAAAAAAAACGTAAAGTTTGATTAATCACCAAGCAATCCTACAAAACACTTCATTTTGGTATTTTCGAGGTTAAATGGCACTATAAACGAGTTATAGAAAACAACAACCCTAGAACGAATGTGAATTGATCATGGTTAACTCTTTTGCAACTCGTGGAACTTTTCAAAAAGAGAGAATGAGTGAATCGATGAAATTGCACTTTCCACATTATAGTGGGATAAACTATAGAGTTTTTGAGAACTAACGTATGTGATTTTCCGCAAAATGAAGAAAACATAAAGTTTGCTTGGTCACCAAACAATCCTACAAAACACTTCATTTTGGTATTTTCGAGGTTAAATGGCACTACAAACGAGTTATAGAAAACAACAACCCTAGAACGAATGTGTGTTGTGTGTGTGTGGTATGTTGTGTGATGTTGTGTGGTGTGTTGTGTGGTGTGGTGTGTGGTGTTGTGTGGTGTGTGTTGTGTTGTGCGGTGTGTGGTGTGGTTTTTGGTGTGTGTGTTGTATTGTGTTTGTTGTGTTGTGTGGTGTGGTGTGTTTTGTGGTGTGTGTGTTCTGTTGTGTGGTGTGTGTTGTGTGTTGTGTTGTGTTGTGCGGTGTGTGGTGTGGTTTTTGGTGTGTGTGTTGTATTGTGTTTGTTGTGTTGTGTGGTGTGGTGTGTTTTGTGGTGTGTGTGTTGTGTTGTGTGGTGTGGGTTGTGTGTTGTGTTGTGTTGTGTGGTGTGGTGTGTGTTGTGTTGTGTGGTGTGGTATGGTGTGTGTTGTATGTTGTGTGGTGTTGTGTTGTGTTGTGTGGTGTGTGTGTTGTGTGTGGTGTGTGGTGTTGTGTTGTGTGTGGTGTGTGTGTGTGGTGTGTGGTGTTGTGTTGTGTGTGGTGTGTGGTGTTGTGTGGTGTTGTGTGGTGTGTGGTGGTGTGTGTGGTGTTGTGTTGTGTGTGGTGTGGAGTGTGGTGTTGTGTGGTGTGTGTTGCATGGGTGTGGTGTGTGTTGTGTTGTGTGGTGTGGTGTGGTGTGTGTTGTGTTGTGTTGTGTGGTGTGGTGTGGTGTGTGTTGTGTAGTGTTGTGTGGTGTGGTGTGGTGTGGTGTGTTGTGTGTGTGTGGTGTGTTGTGTGGTGTGTGTTGTGTGGTGTGAGGTGTCTCATATATATATATATATTTTTTTTGATGTGCAGTGCCATGCCCCGGTTGCGGCCATGAGAAAGCTAGTTTTACTCCAGTGCAGACCAGATCAGTTGCTGATCCCATGATTGAGATAAATACCCTAGAACGAATGTGAATTGGTCATGGTTAACTCTTTTGCAACTCGTGAGACTTTTCAAAAAGAGAGAATGAGTGAATCGATGAAAGTGCACTTTCCACATTATAGTGGGATAAACTATAGAGTTTTTTAGAACTAACGTATGTGATTTTTCGCAAAATGAAGAAAACAAAAAGTTTGCTTGGTCACCAAGCAATCCTACAAAACACTTCATTTTGGTATTTTCGAGGTTAAATGGCACTATAAACGAGTTATAGAAAACAACAACCCTAGAACGAATGTGAATTGGTCATGGTTAACTCTTTTGCAACTCGTTAGACTTTTGAAAAAGAGAAAATGAGTGAATCGATGAAAGTGTACTTTCCACATTATAGTGGGATAAACTATAGAGTTTTTGAACACTAACGAATGTGATTTTCCGCAAAATAAAAAAAAAAACGTAAAGTTTGATTAATCACCAAACAATCCTACAAAACACTTCATTTTGGTATTTTCGAGGTTAAATGGCACTATAAACGAGTTATAGAAAACAACAACCCTAGAACGAATGTGAATTGATCATGGTTAACTCTTTTGCAACTCGTGGAACTTTTCAAAAAGAGAGAATGAGTGAATCGATGAAATTGCACTTTCCACATTATAGTGGGATAAACTATAGAGTTTTTGAGAACTAACGTATGTGATTTTCCGCAAAATGAAGAAAACATAAAGTTTGCTTGGTCACCAAACAATCCTACAAAACACTTCATTTTGGTATTTTCGAGGTTAAATGGCACTATAAACGAGTTATAGAAAACAACAACCCTAGAACGAATGTGTGTTGTGTGTGTGTGGTATGTTGTGTGATGTTATGTGGTGTGTTGTGTGGTGTGGTGTGTTGTGTGTATGTGTGGTGTGTGGTGTTGTGTGGTGTGTGTTGTGTTGTGCGGTGTGTGGTGTGGTTTTTGGTGTGTGTGTTGTATTGTGTTTGTTGTGTTGTGTGGTGTGGTGTGTTTTGTGGTGTGTGTGTTGTGTGGTGTGTGTTGTGTTGTGTGTTGTGTTGTGTTGTGTGGTGTGGTATGGTGTGTGTTGTATGTTGTGTGGTGTTGTGTTGTGTTGTGTGGTGTGTGGTGTGTGTGTTGTGTGTGGTGTGTGGTGTTGTGTTGTGTGTGGTGTGTGTGTGTGGTGTGTGGTGTTGTATTGTGTGTGGTGTGTGATATGTGTTGTGTGGTGTTGTGTGGTGTGTGGTGGTGTGTGTGGTGTTGTGTTGTGTGTGGTGTGGTGTGTGGTGTTGTGTGGTGTGTGTTGCATGGTGTGGTGTGTGTTGTGTTGTGTGGTGTGGTGTGTGTTGTGTTGTGTTGTGTGGTGTGGTGTGGTGTGTGTTGTGTAGTGTTGTGTGGTGTGGTGTGGTGTGGTGTGTTGTGTGTGTGTGGTGTGTTGTGTGGTGTGTGTTGTGTGGTGTGAGGTGTCTCATATATATATATATATTTTTTTTAATGTGCAGTGCCATGCCCCGGTTGCGGCCATGAGAAAGCTAGTTTTACTCCAGTGCAGACCAGATCAGTTGCTGATCCCATGATTGAGATAAATACCCTAGAACGAATGTGAATTGGTCATGGTTAACTCTTTTGCAACTCGTGAGACTTTTGAAAAAGAGAAAATGAGTGAATCGATGAAAGTGTACTTTCCACATTATAGTGGGATAAACTATAGAGTTTTTGAACACTAACGAATGTGATTTTCCGCAAAATAAAAAAAAACGTAAAGTTTGATTAATCACCAAGCAATCCTACAAAACACTTTATTTTGGTATTTTCGAGGTTAAATGGCACTATAAACGAGTTATAGAAAACAACAACCCTAGAACGAATGTGAATTGATCATGGTTAACTCTTTTGCAACTCGTGGAACTTTTCAAAAAGAGAGAATGAGTGAATCGATGAAATTGCACTTTCCACATTATAGTGGGATAAACTATAGAGTTTTTGAGAACTAACGTATGTGATTTTCCGCAAAATGAAGAAAACATAAAGTTTGCTTGGTCACCAAACAATCCTACAAAACACTTCATTTTGGTATTTTCGATGTTAAATGGCACTACAAACGAGTTATAGAAAACAACAACCCTAGAACGAATGTGTGTTGTGTGTGTGTGGTATGTTGTGTGATGTTGTGTGGTGTGTTGTGTGGTGTGTTGTGTGGTGTGGTGTGTTGTGTGTATGTGTGGTGTGTGGTGTTGTGTGGTGTGTGTTGTGTTGTGCGGTGTGTGGTGTGGTTTTTGGTGTGTGTGTTGTATTGTGTTTGTTGTGTTGTGTGGTGTGGTGTGTTTTGTGGTGTGTGTGTTCTGTTGTGTGGTGTGTGTTGTGTGTTGTGTTGTGTTGTGCGGTGTGTGGTGTGGTTTTTGGTGTGTGTGTTGTATTGTGTTTGTTGTGTTGTGTGGTGTGGTGTGTTTTGTGGTGTGTGTGTTGTGTTGTGTGGTGTGTGTTGTGTGTTGTGTTGTGTTGTGTGGTGTGGTGTGTGTTGTGTTGTGTGGTGTGGTATGGTGTGTGTTGTATGTTGTGTGGTGTTGTGTTGTGTTGTGTGGTGTGTGTGTTGTGTGTGGTGTGTGGTGTTGTGTTGTGTGTGGTGTGTGTGTGTGGTGTGTGGTGTTGTGTTGTGTGTGGTGTGTGGTGTTGTGTGGTGTTGTGTGGTGTGTGGTGGTGTGTGTGGTGTTGTGTTGTGTGTGGTGTGGAGTGTGGTGTTGTGTGGTGTGTGTTGCATGGTGTGGTGTGTGTTGTGTTGTGTGGTGTGGTGTGGTGTGTGTTGTGTTGTGTTGTGTGGTGTGGTGTGGTGTGTGTTGTGTAGTGTTGTGTGGTGTGGTGTGGTGTGGTGTGTTGTGTGTGTGTGGTGTGTTGTGTGGTGTGTGTTGTGTGGTGTGAGGTGTCTCATATATATATATATATTTTTTTTGATGTGCAGTGCCATGCCCCGGTTGCGGCCATGAGAAAGCTAGTTTTACTCCAGTGCAGACCAGATCAGTTGCTGATCCCATGATTGAGATAAATACCCTAGAACGAATGTGAATTGGTCATGGTTAACTCTTTTGCAACTCGTGAGACTTTTCAAAAAGAGAGAATGAGTGAATCGATGAAAGTGCACTTTCCACATTATAGTGGGATAAACTATAGAGTTTTTTAGAACTAACGTATGTGATTTTTCGCAAAATGAAGAAAACAAAAAGTTTGCTTGGTCACCAAGCAATCCTACAAAACACTTCATTTTGGTATTTTCGAGGTTAAATGGCACTATAAACGAGTTATAGAAAACAACAACCCTAGAACGAATGTGAATTGGTCATGGTTAACTCTTTTGCAACTCGTGAGACTTTTGAAAAAGAGAAAATGAGTGAATCGATGAAAGTGTACTTTCCACATTATAGTGGGATAAACTATAGAGTTTTTGAACACTAACGAATGTGATTTTCCGCAAAATAAAAAAAAAAACGTAAAGTTTGATTAATCACCAAACAATCCTACAAAACACTTCATTTTGGTATTTTCGAGGTTAAATGGCACTATAAACGAGTTATAGAAAACAACAACCCTAGAACGAATGTGAATTGATCATGGTTAACTCTTTTGCAACTCGTGGAACTTTTCAAAAAGAGAGAATGAGTGAATCGATGAAATTGCACTTTCCACATTATAGTGGGATAAACTATAGAGTTTTTGAGAACTAACGTATGTGATTTTCCGCAAAATGAAGAAAACATAAAGTTTGCTTGGTCACCAAACAATCCTACAAAACACTTCATTTTGGTATTTTCGAGGTTAAATGGCACTATAAACGAGTTATAGAAAATAACAACCCTAGAACGAATGTGTGTTGTGTGTGTGTGGTATGTTGTGTGATGTTGTGTGGTGTGTTGTGTGGTGTGTTGTGTGTATGTGTGGTGTGTGGTGTTGTGTGGTGTGTGTTGTGTTGTGCGGTGTGTGGTGTGGTTTTTGGTGTGTGTGTTGTATTGTGTTTGTTGTGTTGTGTGGTGTGGTGTGTTTTGTGGTGTGTGTGTTGTGTGGTGTGTGTTGTGTGTTGTGTTGTGTTGTGTGGTGTGGTATGGTGTGTGTTGTATGTTGTGTGGTGTTGTGTTGTGTTGTGTGGTGTGTGGTGTGTGTGTTGTGTGTGGTGTGTGGTGTTGTGTTGTGTGTGGTGTGTGTGTGTGGTGTGTGGTGTTGTATTGTGTGTGGTGTGTGATATGTGTTGTGTGGTGTTGTGTGGTGTGTGGTGGTGTGTGTGGTGTTGTGTTGTGTGTGGTGTGGTGTGTGGTGTTGTGTGGTGTGTGTTGCATGGTGTGGTGTGTGTTGTGTTGTGTGGTGTGGTGTGTGTTGTGTTGTGTTGTGTGGTGTGGTGTGGTGTGTGTTGTGTAGTGTTGTGTGGTGTGGTGTGGTGTGGTGTGTTGTGTGTGTGTGGTGTGTTGTGTGGTGTGTGTTGTGTGGTGTGAGGTGTCTCATATATATATATATATTTTTTTTAATGTGCAGTGCCATGCCCCGGTTGCGGCCATGAGAAAGCTAGTTTTACTCCAGTGCAGACCAGATCAGTTGCTGATCCCATGATTGAGATAAATACCCTAGAACGAATGTGAATTGGTCATGGTTAACTCTTTTGCAACTCGTGAGACTTTTGAAAAAGAGAAAATGAGTGAATCGATGAAAGTGTACTTTCCACATTATAGTGGGATAAACTATAGAGTTTTTGAACACTAACGAATGTGATTTTCCGCAAAATAAAAAAAAACGTAAAGTTTGATTAATCACCAAGCAATCCTACAAAACACTTTATTTTGGTATTTTCGAGGTTAAATGGCACTATAAACGAGTTATAGAAAACAACAACCCTAGAACGAATGTGAATTGATCATGGTTAACTCTTTTGCAACTCGTGGAACTTTTCAAAAAGAGAGAATGAGTGAATCGATGAAATTGCACTTTCCACATTATAGTGGGATAAACTATAGAGTTTTTGAGAACTAACGTATGTGATTTTCCGCAAAATGAAGAAAACATAAAGTTTGCTTGGTCACCAAACAATCCTACAAAACACTTCATTTTGGTATTTTCGATGTTAAATGGCACTACAAACGAGTTATAGAAAACAACAACCCTAGAACGAATGTGTGTTGTGTGTGTGTGGTATGTTGTGTGATGTTGTGTGGTGTGTTGTGTGGTGTGGTGTGTGGTGTTGTGTGGTGTGTGTTGTGTTGTGCGGTGTGTGGTGTGGTTTTTGGTGTGTGTGTTGTATTGTGTTTGTTGTGTTGTGTGGTGTGGTGTGTTTTGTGGTGTGTGTGTTGTGTTGTGTGGTGTGTGTTGTGTGTTGTGTTGTGTTGTGTGGTGTGTGTTGTGTTGTGTTGTGTTGTGTGGTGTGGTATGGTGTGTGTTGTATGTTGTGTGGTGTTGTGTTGTGTTGTGTGGTGTGTGTGTTGTGTGTGGTGTGTGGTGTTGTGTTGTGTGTGGTGTGTGTGTGTGGTGTGTGGTGTTGTGTTGTGTGTGGTGTGTGGTGTTGTGTGGTGTTGTGTGGTGTGTGGTGGTGTGTGTGGTGTTGTGTTGTGTGTGGTGTGGTGTGTGGTGTTGTGTGGTGTGTGTTGCATGGTGTGGTGTGTGTTGTGTTGTGTGGTGTGGTGTGTGTTGTGTTGTGTTGAGTGGTGTGGTGTGGTGTGGTGTGTGTTGTGTAGTGTTGTGTGGTGTGGTGTGGTGTGTTGTGTGTTTGTGGTGTGTTGTGTGGTGTGTGTTGTGTGGTGTGAGGTGTCTCATATATATATATATATTTTTTTTTGATGTGCAGTGCCATGCCCCGGTTGCGGTCATGAGAAAGCTAGTTTTACTCCAGTGCAGACCAGATCAGTTGCTGATCCCATGATTGAGATAAATACCCTAGAACGAATGTGAATTGGTCATGGTTAACTCTTTTGCAACTCGTGAGACTTTTCAAAAAGAGAGAATGAGTGAATCGATGAAAGTGCACTTTCCACATTATAGTGGGATAAACTATTGAGTTTTTTAGAACTAACGTATGTGATTTTTCGCAAAATGAAGAAAACAAAAAGTTTGCTTGGTCACCAAGCAATCCTACAAAACACTTCATTTTGGTATTTTCGAGGTTAAATGGCACTATAAACGAGTTATAGAAAACAACAACCCTAGAACGAATGTGAATTGGTCATGGTTAACTCTTTTGCAACTCGTGAGACTTTTGAAAAAGAGAAAATGAGTGAATCGATGAAAGTGTACTTTCCACATTATAGTGGGATAAACTATAGAGTTTTTGAACACTAACGAATGTGATTTTCCGCAAAATAAAAAAAAAAACGTAAAGTTTGATTAATCACCAAGCAATCCTACAAAACACTTCATTTTGGTATTTTCGAGGTTAAATGGCACTATAAACGAGTTATAGAAAACAACAACCCTAGAACGAATGTGAATTGATCATGGTTAACTCTTTTGCAACTCGTGGAACTTTTCAAAAAGAGAGAATGAGTGAATCGATGAAATTGCACTTTCCACATTATAGTGGGATAAACTATAGAGTTTTTGAGAACTAACGTATTTGATTTTCCGCAAAATGAAGAAAACATAAAGTTTGCTTGGTCACCAAACAATCCTACAAAACACTTCATTTTGGTATTTTCGAGGTTAAATGGCACTATAAACGAGTTATAGAAAACAACAACCCTAGAACGAATGTGTGTTGTGTGTGTGTGGTATGTTGTGTGATGTTGTGTGGTGTGTTGTGTGGTGTGGTGTGTTGTGTGTATGTGTGGTGTGTGGTGTTGTGTGGTGTGTGTTGTGTTGTGCGGTGTGTGGTGTGGTTTTTGGTGTGTGTGTTGTATTGTGTTTGTTGTGTTGTGTGGTGTGGTGTGTTTTGTGGTGTGTGTGTTGTGTGGTGTGTGTTGTGTGTTGTGTTGTGTTGTGTGGTGTGGTATGGTGTGTGTTGTATGTTGTGTGGTGTTGTGTTGTGTTGTGTGGTGTGTGGTGTGTGTGTTGTATGTGGTGTGTGGTGTTGTGTTGTGTGTGGTGTGTGTGTGTGGTGTGTGGTGTTGTGTTGTGTGTGGTGTGTGATATGTGTTGTGTGGTGTTGTGTGGTGTGTGGTGGTGTGTGTGGTGTTGTGTTGTGTGTGGTGTGGTGTGTGGTGTTGTGTGGTGTGTGTTGCATGGTGTGGTGTGTGTTGTGTTGTGTGGTGTGGTGTGTGTTGTGTTGTGTTGTGTGGTGTGGTGTGGTGTGGTGTGTGTTGTGTAGTGTTGTGTGGTGTGGTGTGGTGTGGTGTGTTGTGTGTGTGTGGTGTGTTGTGTGGTGTGTGTTGTGTGGTGTGAGGTGTCTCATATATATATATATATTTTTTTTGATGTGCAGTGCCATGCCCCGGTTGCGGCCATGAGAAAGCTAGTTTTACTCCAGTGCAGACCAGATCAGTTGCTGATCCCATGATTGAGATAAATACCCTAGAACGAATGTGAATTGGTCATGGTTAACTCTTTTGCAACTCGTGAGACTTTTCAAAAAGAGAGAATGAGTGAATCGATGAAAGTGCACTTTCCACATTATAGTGGGATAAACTATTGAGTTTTTTAGAACTAACGTATGTGATTTTTCGCAAAATGAAGAAAACAAAAAGTTTGCTTGGTCACCAAGCAATCCTACAAAACACTTCATATTGGTATTTTCGAGGTTAAATGGCACTATAAACGAGTTATAGAAAACAACAACCCTAGAACGAATGTGAATTGGTCATGGTTAACTCTTTTGCAACTCGTGAGACTTTTGAAAAAGAGAAAATGAGTGAATCGATGAAAGTGTACTTTCCACATTGTAGTGGGATAAACTATAGAGTTTTTGAACACTAACGAATGTGATTTTCCGCAAAATAAAAAAAAACGTAAAGTTTGATTAATCACCAAGCAATCCTACAAAACACTTTATTTTGGTATTTTCGAGGTTAAATGGCACTATAAACGAGTTATAGAAAACAACAACCCTAGAACGAATGTGAATTGATCATGGTTAACTCTTTTGCAACTCGTGGAACTTTTCAAAAAGAGAGAATGAGTGAATCGATGAAATTGCACTTTCCACATTATAGTGGGATAAACTATAGAGTTTTTGAGAACTAACGTATGTGATTTTCCGCAAAATGAAGAAAACATAAAGTTTGCTTGGTCACCAAACAATCCTACAAAACACTTCATTTTGGTATTTTCGAGGTTAAATGGCACTACAAACGAGTTATAGAAAACAACAACCCTAGAACGAATGTGTGTTGTGTGTGTGTGGTATGTTGTGTGATGTTGTGTGGTGTGTTGTGTGGTGTGGTGTGTGGTGTTGTGTGGTGTGTGTTGTGTGGTGTGTGTTGTGTTGTGCGGTGTGTGGTGTGGTTTTTGGTGTGTGTGTTGTATTGTGTTTGTTGTGTTGTGTGGTGTGGTGTGTTTTGTGGTGTGTGTGTTGTGTTGTGTGGTGTGTGTTGTGTGTTGTGTTGTGTGGTGTGGTGTGTGTTGTGTTGTGTTGTGTGGTGTGGTATGGTGTGTGTTGTATGTTGTGTGGTGTTGTGTTGTGTTGTGTTGTGTGGTGTGTGTGTTGTGTGTGGTGTGTGGTGTTGTGTTGTGTGTGGTGTGTGTGTGTGGTGTGTGGTGTTGTGTTGTGTGTGGTGTGTGATATGTGTTGTGTGGTGTTGTGTGGTGTGTGGTGGTGTGTTTGGTGTTGTGTTGTGTGTGGTGTGGTGTGTGGTGTTGTGTGGTGTGTGTTGCATGGTGTGGTGTGTGTTGTGTTGTTTGGTGTGGTGTGTTTTGTGTTGTGTTGTGTGGTGTCGTGTGGTGTGTGTTGTGTAGTGTTTTGTGGTGTGGTGTGGTGTGTTGTGTGTGTGTGGTGTGTTGTGTGGTGTGTGTTGTGTGGTGTGAGGTGTCTCATATATATATATATATATTTTTTTTGATGTGCAGTGCCATGCCCCGGTTGCGGCCATGAGAAAGCTAGTTTTACTCCAGTGCAGACCAGATCAGTTGCTGATCCCATGATTGAGATAAATACCCTAGAACGAATGTGAATTGGTCATGGTTAACTCTTTTGCAACTCGTGAGACTTTTCAAAAAGAGAGAATGAGTGAATCGATGAAAGTGCACTTTCCGCATTATAGTGGGATAAACTATAGAGTTTTTTAGAACTAACGTATGTGATTTTTCGCAAAATGAAGAAAACAAAAAGTTTGCTTTGTCACCAAGCAATCCTACAAAACACTTCATTTTGGTATTTTCTTGGTTAAATGGCACTATAAACGAGTTATAGAAAACAACAACCCTAGAACGAATGTGAATTGGTCATGGTTAACTCTTTTGCAACTCGTGAGACTTTTGAAAAAGAGAAAATGAGTGAATCGATGAAAGTGTACTTTCCACATTATAGTGGGATAAACTATAGAGTTTTTGAACACTAACGAATGTGATTTTCCGCAAAATAAAAAAAAAACGTAAAGTTTGATTAATCACCAAGCAATCCTACAAAACACTTCATTTTGGTATTTTCGAGGTTAAATGGCACTATAAACGAGTTATAGAAAACAACAACCCTAGAACGAATGTGAATTGATCATGGTTAACTCTTTTGCAACTCGTGGAACTTTTCAAAAACAGAGAATGAGTGAGTCGATGAAATTGCACTTTCCACATTATAGTGGGATAAACTATAGAGTTTTTGAGAACTAACGTATGTGATTTTCCGCAAAATGAAGAAAACATAAAGTTTGCTTGGTCACCAAACAATCCTACAAAACACTTCATTTTGGTATTTTCGAGGTTAAATGGCACTTTAAACGAGTTATAGAAAACAACAACCCTAGAACGAATGTGTGTTGTGTGTGTGTGGTATGTTGTGTGATGTTGTGTGGTGTGTTGTGTGGTGTGGTGTGTTGTGTGTATGTGTGGTGTGTGGTGTTGTGTGGTGTGTGTTGTGTTGTGCGGTGTGTGGTGTGGTTTTTGGTGTGTGTGTTGTATTGTGTTTGTTGTGTTGTGTGGTGTGGTGTGTTTTGTGGTGTGTGTGTTGTGTTGTGTGGTGTGTGTTGTGTGTTGTGTGTTGTGTTGTGTTGTGTGGTGTGGTGTGTGTTGTGTTGTGTTGTGTTGTGTGGTGTGGTATGGTGTGTGTTGTATGTTGTGTGGTGTTGTGTTGTGTTGTGTGGTGTGTGGTGTGTGTGTTGTGTGTGGTGTGTGGTGTTGTGTTGTGTTGTGTGTGTGTGTGGTGTGTGGTGTTGTGTTGTGTGTGGTGTGTGATATGTGTTGTGTGGTGTGTGGTGGTGTGTGTGGTGTTGTGTTGTGTGTGGTGTGGTGTGTGGTGTTGTGTGGTGTGTGTTGCATGGTGTGGTGTGTGTTGTGTTGTGTGGTGTGGTGTGTGTTGTGTTGTGTTGTGTGGTGTGGTGTGTGTTGTGTAGTGTTGTGTGGTGTGGTGTGTTGTGTGTGTGTGGTGTGTTGTGTGGTGTGTGTTGTGTGGTGTGAGGTGTCTCATATATATATATATATTTTTTTTTTGATGTGCAGTGCCATGCCCCGGTTGCGGCCATGAGAAAGCTAGTTTTACTCCAGTGCAGACCAGATCAGTTGCTGATCCCATGATTGAGATAAATACCCTAGAACGAATGTGAATTTGTCATGGTTAACTCTTTTGCAACTCGTCAGACTTTTCAAAAAGAGAGAATGAGTGAATCGATGAAAGTGCACTTTCCACATTATAGTGGGATAAACTATAGAGTTTTTGAGAACTAACGTATGTGATTTTTCGCAAAATGAAGAAAACATAAAGTTTGCTTGGTCACCAAGCAATCCTACAAAACACTTCATTTTGGTATTTTCGAGGTTAAATGGCACTATAAACGAGTTATAGAAAACAACAACCCTAGAACGAATGTGAATTGGTCATGGTTAACTCTTTTGCAACTCGTGAGACTTTTGAAAAAGAGAAAATGAGTGAATCGATGAAAGTGTACTTTCCACATTATAGTGGGATAAACTATAGAGTTTTTGAACACTAACGAATGTGATTTTCCGCAAAATAAAAAAAAAACGTAAAGTTTGATTAATCACCAAGCAATCCTACAAAACACTTCATTTTGGTATTTTCGAGGTTAAATGGCACTATAAACGAGTTATAGAAAACAACAACCCTAGAACGAATGTGAATTGATCATGGTTAACTCTTTTGCAACTCGTGGAACTTTTCAAAAAGAGAGAATGAGTGAATCGATGAAATTGCACTTTCCACATTATAGTGGGATAAACTATAGAGTTTTTGAGAACTAACGTATGTGATTTTCCGCAAAATGAAGAAAACATAAAGTTTGCTTGGTCACCAAACAATCCTACAAAACACTTCATTTTGGTATTTTCGAGGTTAAATGGCACTATAAACGAGTTATAGAAAACAACAACCCTAGAACGAATGTGTGTTGTGTGTGTGTGGTATGTTGTGTGATGTTGTGTGGTGTGTTGTGTGGTGTGGTGTGTTGTGTGTATGTGTGGTGTGTGGTGTTGTGTGGTGTGTGTTGTGTTGTGCGATGTGTGGTGTGGTTTTTGGTGTGTGTGTTGTATTGTGTTTGTTGTGTTGTGTGGTGTGGTGTGTTTTGTGGTGTGTGTGTTGTGTTGTGTGGTGTGTGTTGTGTGTATGTGTGGTGTGTGGTGTTGTGTGGTGTGTGTTGTGTTGTGCGGTGTGTGGTGTGGTTTTTGGTGTGTGTGTTGTATTGTGTTTGTTGTGTTGTGTGGTGTGGTGTGTTTTGTGGTGTGTGTGTTGTGTTGTGTGGTGTGTGTTGTGTGTTGTGTTGTGTTGTGTGGTGTGGTGTGTGTTGTGTTGTGTTGTGTGGTGTGGTATGGTGTGTGTTGTATGTTGTGTGGTGTTGTGTTGTGTTGTGTGGTGTGTGGTGTGTGTGTTGTGTGTGTGTGGTGTGTTGTGTGGTGTGTGTTGTGTGGTGTGAGGTGTCTCATATATATATATATATATTTTTTTTGATGTGCAGTGCCATGCCCCGGTTGCGGCCATGAGAAAGCTAGTTTTACTCCAGTGCAGACCAGATCAGTTGCTGATCCCATGATTGAGATAAATACCCTAGAACGAATGTGAATTGGTCATGGTTAACTCTTTTGCAACTCGTGAGACTTTTCAAAAAGAGAGAATGAGTGAATCGATGAAAGTGCACTTTCCGCATTATAGTGGGATAAACTATAGAGTTTTTTAGAACTAACGTATGTGATTTTTCGCAAAATGAAGAAAACAAAAAGTTTGCTTTGTCACCAAGCAATCCTACAAAACACTTCATTTTGGTATTTTCTTGGTTAAATGGCACTATAAACGAGTTATAGAAAACAACAACCCTAGAACGAATGTGAATTGGTCATGGTTAACTCTTTTGCAACTCGTGAGACTTTTGAAAAAGAGAAAATGAGTGAATCGATGAAAGTGTACTTTCCACATTATAGTGGGATAAACTATAGAGTTTTTGAACACTAACGAATGTGATTTTCCGCAAAATAAAAAAAAAACGTAAAGTTTGATTAATCACCAAGCAATCCTACAAAACACTTCATTTTGGTATTTTCGAGGTTAAATGGCACTATAAACGAGTTATAGAAAACAACAACCCTAGAACGAATGTGAATTGATCATGGTTAACTCTTTTGCAACTCGTGGAACTTTTCAAAAACAGAGAATGAGTGAGTCGATGAAATTGCACTTTCCACATTATAGTGGGATAAACTATAGAGTTTTTGAGAACTAACGTATGTGATTTTCCGCAAAATGAAGAAAACATAAAGTTTGCTTGGTCACCAAACAATCCTACAAAACACTTCATTTTGGTATTTTCGAGGTTAAATGGCACTTTAAACGAGTTATAGAAAACAACAACCCTAGAACGAATGTGTGTTGTGTGTGTGTGGTATGTTGTGTGATGTTGTGTGGTGTGTTGTGTGGTGTGGTGTGTTGTGTGTATGTGTGGTGTGTGGTGTTGTGTGGTGTGTGTTGTGTTGTGCGGTGTGTGGTGTGGTTTTTGGTGTGTGTGTTGTATTGTGTTTGTTGTGTTGTGTGGTGTGGTGTGTTTTGTGGTGTGTGTGTTGTGTTGTGTGGTGTGTGTTGTGTGTTGTGTGTTGTGTTGTGTTGTGTGGTGTGGTGTGTGTTGTGTTGTGTTGTGTTGTGTGGTGTGGTATGGTGTGTGTTGTATGTTGTGTGGTGTTGTGTTGTGTTGTGTGGTGTGTGGTGTGTGTGTTGTGTGTGGTGTGTGGTGTTGTGTTGTGTTGTGTGTGTGTGTGGTGTGTGGTGTTGTGTTGTGTGTGGTGTGTGATATGTGTTGTGTGGTGTGTGGTGGTGTGTGTGGTGTTGTGTTGTGTGTGGTGTGGTGTGTGGTGTTGTGTGGTGTGTGTTGCATGGTGTGGTGTGTGTTGTGTTGTGTGGTGTGGTGTGTGTTGTGTTGTGTTGTGTGGTGTGGTGTGTGTTGTGTAGTGTTGTGTGGTGTGGTGTGTTGTGTGTGTGTGGTGTGTTGTGTGGTGTGTGTTGTGTGGTGTGAGGTGTCTCATATATATATATATATTTTTTTTTTGATGTGCAGTGCCATGCCCCGGTTGCGGCCATGAGAAAGCTAGTTTTACTCCAGTGCAGACCAGATCAGTTGCTGATCCCATGATTGAGATAAATACCCTAGAACGAATGTGAATTTGTCATGGTTAACTCTTTTGCAACTCGTCAGACTTTTCAAAAAGAGAGAATGAGTGAATCGATGAAAGTGCACTTTCCACATTATAGTGGGATAAACTATAGAGTTTTTGAGAACTAACGTATGTGATTTTTCGCAAAATGAAGAAAACATAAAGTTTGCTTGGTCACCAAGCAATCCTACAAAACACTTCATTTTGGTATTTTCGAGGTTAAATGGCACTATAAACGAGTTATAGAAAACAACAACCCTAGAACGAATGTGAATTGGTCATGGTTAACTCTTTTGCAACTCGTGAGACTTTTGAAAAAGAGAAAATGAGTGAATCGATGAAAGTGTACTTTCCACATTATAGTGGGATAAACTATAGAGTTTTTGAACACTAACGAATGTGATTTTCCGCAAAATAAAAAAAAAACGTAAAGTTTGATTAATCACCAAGCAATCCTACAAAACACTTCATTTTGGTATTTTCGAGGTTAAATGGCACTATAAACGAGTTATAGAAAACAACAACCCTAGAACGAATGTGAATTGATCATGGTTAACTCTTTTGCAACTCGTGGAACTTTTCAAAAAGAGAGAATGAGTGAATCGATGAAATTGCACTTTCCACATTATAGTGGGATAAACTATAGAGTTTTTGAGAACTAACGTATGTGATTTTCCGCAAAATGAAGAAAACATAAAGTTTGCTTGGTCACCAAACAATCCTACAAAACACTTCATTTTGGTATTTTCGAGGTTAAATGGCACTATAAACGAGTTATAGAAAACAACAACCCTAGAACGAATGTGTGTTGTGTGTGTGTGGTATGTTGTGTGATGTTGTGTGGTGTGTTGTGTGGTGTGGTGTGTTGTGTGTATGTGTGGTGTGTGGTGTTGTGTGGTGTGTGTTGTGTTGTGCGATGTGTGGTGTGGTTTTTGGTGTGTGTGTTGTATTGTGTTTGTTGTGTTGTGTGGTGTGGTGTGTTTTGTGGTGTGTGTGTTGTGTTGTGTGGTGTGTGTTGTGTGTATGTGTGGTGTGTGGTGTTGTGTGGTGTGTGTTGTGTTGTGCGGTGTGTGGTGTGGTTTTTGGTGTGTGTGTTGTATTGTGTTTGTTGTGTTGTGTGGTGTGGTGTGTTTTGTGGTGTGTGTGTTGTGTTGTGTGGTGTGTGTTGTGTGTTGTGTTGTGTTGTGTGGTGTGGTGTGTGTTGTGTTGTGTTGTGTGGTGTGGTATGGTGTGTGTTGTATGTTGTGTGGTGTTGTGTTGTGTTGTGTGGTGTGTGGTGTGTGTGTTGTGTGTGGTGTTGTGTTGTGTGTGGTGTGTGTGTGTGGTGTGTGGTGTTGTGTTGTGTGTGGTGTGTGATATGTGTTGTGTGGTGTTGTGTGGTGTGTGGTGGTGTGTGTGGTGTTGTGTTGTGTGTGGTGTGGTGTGTGGTGTTGTGTGGTGTGTGTTGCATGGTGTGGTGTGTGTTGTGTTGTGTGGTGTGGTGTGTGTTGTTTTGTGTTGTGTGGTGTGGTGTGGTGTGTGTTGTGTAGTGTTGTGTGGTGTGGTGTGTTGTGTGTGTGTGGTGTGTTGTGTGGTGTGTGTTGTGTGGTGTGAGGTGTCTCATATATATATATATGTTTTTTTTGATGTGCAGTGCCATGCCCCGGTTGCGGCCATGAGAAAGCTAGTTTTACTCCAGTGCAGACCAAATCAGTTGCTGATCCCATGATTGAGATAAATACCCTAGAACGAATGTGAATTGGTCATGGTTAACTCTTTTGCAACTCGTGAGACTTTTCAAAAAGAGAGAATGAGTGAATCGATGAAAGTGCACTTTCCACATTATAGTGGGATAAACTATAGAGTTTTTGAGAACTAACGTATGTGATTTTTCGCAAAATGAAGAAAACATAAAGTTTGCTTGGTCACCAAGCAATCCTACAAAACACTTCATTTTGGTATTTTCGAGGTTAAATGGCACTATAAACGAGTTATAGAAAACAACAACCCTAGAACGAATGTGAATTGGTCATGGTTAACTCTTTTGCAACTCGTGAGACTTTTGAAAAAGAGAAAATGAGTGAATCGATGAAAGTGTACTTTCCACATTATAGTGGGATAAACTATAGAGTTTTTGAACACTAACGAATGTGATTTTCCGCAAAATAAAAAAAAACGTAAAGTTTGATTAATCACCAAGCAATCCTACAAAACACTTCATTTTGGTATTTTCGAGGTTAAATGGCACTATAAACGAGTTATAGAAAACAACAACCCTAGAACGAATGTGAATTGATCATGGTTAACTCTTTTGCAACTCGTGGAACTTTTCAAAAAGAGAGAATGAGTGAATCGATGAAATTGCACTTTCCACATTATATTGGGATAAACTATAGAGTTTTTGAGAACTAACGTATGTGATTTTCCGCAAAATGAAGAAAACATAAAGTTTGCTTGGTCACCAAACAATCCTACAAAACACTTCATTTTGGTATTTTCGAGGTTAAATGGCACTACAAACGAGTTATAGAAAACAACAACCCTAGAACGAATGTGTGTTGTGTGTGTGGGGTATGTTGTGTGACGTTGTGTGGTGTGTTGTGTGGTGTGGTGTGTGGTGTTGTGTGGTGTGTGTTGTGTTGTGCGGTGTGTGGTGTGGTGTGGTTTTTGGTGTGTGTGTTGTATTGTGTTTGTTGTGTTGTGTGGTGTGGTGTGTTTTGTGGTGTGTGTGTTGTGTTGTGTGTGTTGTGTGTTGTGTTGTGTTGTGTGGTGTGGTGTGTGTTGTGTTGTGTGGTGTGGTATGGTGTGTGTTGTATGTTGTGTGGTGTTGTGTTGTGTTGTGTGGTGTGTGTGTTGTGTGTGGTGTGTGGTGTTGTGTTGTGTGTGGTGTGTGTGTGTGGTGTGTGGTGTTGTGTTGTGTGTGGTGTGTGATATGTGTTGTGTGGTGTTGTGTGGTGTGTGGTGGTGTGTGTGGTGTTGTGTTGTATGTGGTGTGGTGTATGGTGTTGTGTCGTGTGTGTTGCATGGTGTGGTGTGTGTTGTGTTGTGTGGTGTGGTGTGTGTTGTGTTGTGTTGTGTGGTGTGGTGTGGTGTGGTGTGTGTTGTGTAGTGTTGTGTGGTGTGGTGTGGTGTGTTGTGTGTGTGTGGTGTGTTGTGTGGTGTGTGTTGTGTGGTGTGAGGTGTCTCATATATATATATATATTTTTTTTTTGATGTGCAGTGCCATGCCCCGGTTGCGGCCATGAGAAAGCTAGTTTTACTCCAGTGCAGACCAGATCAGTTGCTGATCCCATGATTGAGATAAATACCCTAGAACGAATGTGAATTGGTCATGGTTAACTCTTTTGCAACTCGTGAGACTTTTCAAAAAGAGAGAATGAGTGAATCGATGAAAGTGCACTTTCCACATTATAGTGGGATAAACTATAGAGTTTTTTAGAACTAACGTATGTGATTTTTCGCAAAATGAAGAAAACAAAAAGTTTGCTTGGTCACCAAGCAATCCTACAAAACACTTCATTTTGGTATTTTCGAGGTTAAATGGCACTATAAACGAGTTATAGAAAACAACAACCCTAGAACGAATGTGAATTGGTCATGGTTAACTCTTTTGCAACTCATGAGACTTTTGAAAAAGAGAAAATGAGTGAATCGATGAAAGTGTACTTTCCACATTATAGTGGGATAAACTATAGAGTTTTTGAACACTAACGAATGTGATTTTCCGCAAAATAAAAAAAAAACGTAAAGTTTGATTAATCACCAAGCAATCCTACAAAACACTTCATTTTGGTATTTTCGAGGTTAAATGGCACTATAAACGAGTTATAGAAAACAACAACCCTAGAACGAATGTGAATTGATCATGGTTAACTCTTTTGCAACTCGTGGAACTTTTCAAAAAGAGAGAATGAGTGAATCGATGAAATTGCACTTTCCACATTATAGTGGGATAAACTATAGAGTTTTTGAGAACTAACGTATGTGATTTTCCGCAAAATGAAGAAAACATAAAGTTTGCTTGGTCACCAAACAATGCTACAAAACACTTCATTTTGGTATTTTCGAGGTTAAATGGCACTATAAACGAGTTATAGAAAACAACAACCCTAGAACGAATGTGTGTTGTGTGTGTGTGGTATGTTGTGTGATGTTGTGTGGTGTGTTGTGTGGTGTGGTGTGTTGTGTGTATGTATGGTGTGTGGTGTTGTGTGGTGTGTGTTGTGTTGTGCGGTGTGTGGTGTGGTTTTTGGTGTGTGTGTTGTATTGTGTTTGTTGTGTTGTGTGGTGTGGTGTGTTTTGTGGTGTGTGTGTTGTGTGGTGTGTGTTGTGTGTTGTGTTGTGTTGTGTGGTGTGGTATGGTGTGTGTTGTATGTTGTGTGGTGTTGTGTTGTGTGGTGTGTGGTGTGTGTGTTGTGTGTGGTGTGTGGTGTTGAGTTGTGTGTGGTGTGTGTGTGTGGTGTTGTGTTGTGTGTGGTGTGTGATATGTGTTGTGTGGTGTGTGGTGGTGTGTGTGGTGTTGTGTTGTGTGTGGTGTGGTGTGTGGTGTTGTGTGGTGTGTGTTGCATGGTGTGGTGTGTGTTGTGTTGTGTGGTGTGGTGTGTGTTGTGTTGTGTTGTGTGGTGTGGTGTGGTGTGTGTTGTGTAGTGTTGTGTGGTGTGGTGTGGTGTGTTGTGTGTGTGTGTTGTGTTGTGTGGTGTGTGTTGTGTGGTGTGAGGTGTCTCATATATATATATATATTTTTTTTGATGTGCAGTGCCATGCCCCGGTTGCGGCCATGAGAAAGCTAGTTTTACTCCAGTGCAGACCAGATCAGTTGCTGATCCCATGATTGAGATAAATACCCTAGAACGAATGTGAATTGGTCATGGTTAACTCTTTTGCAACTCGTGAGACTTTTGAAAAAGAGAAAATGAGTGAATCGATGAAAGTGTACTTTCCACATTATAGTGGGATAAACTATAGAGTTTTTGAACACTAACGAATGTGATTTTCCGCAAAATAAAAAAAAAACGTAAAGTTTGATTAATCACCAAGCAATCCTACAAAACACTTCATTTTGGTATTTTCGAGGTTAAATGGCACTATAAACGAGTTATAGAAAACAACAACCCTAGAACGAATGTGAATTGATCATGGTTAACTCTTTTGCAACTCGTGGAACTTTTCAAAAAGAGAGAATGAGTGAATCGATGAAATTGCACTTTCCACATTATAGTGGGATAAACTATAGAGTTTTTGAGAACTAACGTATGTGATTTTCCGCAAAATGAAGAAAACATAAAGTTTGCTTGGTCACCAAACAATGCTACAAAACACTTCATTTTGGTATTTTCGAGGTTAAATGGCACTATAAACGAGTTATAGAAAACAACAACCCTAGAACGAATGTGTGTTGTGTGTGTGTGGTATGTTGTGTGATGTTGTGTGGTGTGTTGTGTGGTGTGGTGTGTTGTGTGTATGTGTGGTGTGTGGTGTTGTGTGGTGTGTGTTGTGTTGTGCGGTGTGTGGTGTGGTTTTTGGTGTGTGTGTTGTATTGTGTTTGTTGTGTTGTGTGGTGTGGTGTGTTTTGTGGTGTGTGTGTTGTGTGGTGTGTGTTGTGTGTTGTGTTGTGTTGTGTGGTGTGGTATGGTGTGTGTTGTATGTTGTGTGGTGTTGTGTTGTGTGGTGTGTGGTGTGTGTGTTGTGTGTGGTGTGTGGTGTTGTGTTGTGTGTGGTGTGTGTGTGTGGTGTTGTGTTGTGTGTGGTGTGTGATATGTGTTGTGTGGTGTGTGGTGGTGTGTGTGGTGTTGTGTTGTGTGTGGTGTGGTGTGTGGTGTTGTGTGGTGTGTGTTGCATGGTGTGGTGTGTGTTGTGTTGTGTGGTGTGGTGTGTGTTGTGTTGTGTTGTGTGGTGTGGTGTGGTGTGTGTTGTGTAGTGTTGTGTGGTGTGGTGTGGTGTGGTGTGTTGTGTGTGTGTGTTGTGTTGTGTGGTGTGTGTTGTGTGGTGTGAGGTGTCTCATATATATATATATATTTTTTTTGATGTGCAGTGCCATGCCCCGGTTGCGGCCATGAGAAAGCTAGTTTTACTCCAGTGCAGACCAGATCAGTTGCTGATCCCATGATTGAGATAAATACCCTAGAACGAATGTGAATTGGTCATGGTTAACTCTTTTGCAACTCGTGAGACTTTTGAAAAAGAGAAAATGAGTGAATCGATGAAAGTGCACTTTCCACATTATAGTGGGATAAACTATAGAGTTTTTGAGAACTAACGTATGTGATTTTTCGCAAAATGAAGAAAACATAAAGTTTGCTTGGTCACCAAGCAATCCTACAAAACACTTCATTTTGGTATTTTCGAGGTTAAATGGCACTATAAACGAGTTATAGAAAACAACAACCCTAGAACGAATGTGAATTGGTCATGGTTAACTCTTTTGCAACTCGTGAGACTTTTGAAAAAGAGAAAATGAGTGAATCGATGAAAGTGTACTTTCCACATTATAGTGGGATAAACTATAGAGTTTTTGAACACTAACGAATGTGATTTTCCGCAAAATAAAAAAAAAAACCGTAAAGTTTGATTAATCACCAAGCAATCCTACAAAACACTTCATTTTGGTATTTTCGAGGTTAAATGGCACTATAAACGAGTTATAGAAAACAACAACCCTAGAACGAATGTGAATTGATCACGGTTAACTCTTTTGCAACTCGTGGAACTTTTCAAAAAGAGAGAATGAGTGAATCGATGAAATTGCACTTTCCACATTATAGTGGGATAAACTATAGAGTTTTTGAGAACTAACGTATGTGATTTTCCGCAAAATGAAGAAAACATAAAGTTTGCTTGGTCACCAAACAATCCTACAAAACACTTCATTTTGGTATTTTCGAGGTTAAATGGCACTATAAACGAGTTATAGAAAACAACAACCCTAGAACGAATGTGTGTTGTGTGTGTGTGGTATGTTGTGTGATGTTGTGTGGTGTGTTGTGTGGTGTGGTGTGTTGTGTGTATGTGTGGTGTGTGGTGTTGTGTGGTGTGTGTTGTGTTGTGCGGTGTGTGGTGTGGTTTTTGATGTGTGTGTTGTATTGTGTTTGTTGTGTTGTGTGGTGTGGTGTGTTTTGTGGTGTGTGTGTTGTGTGGTGTGTGTTGTGTGTTGTGTTGTGTTGTGTTGTGTGGTGTGGTATGGTGTGTGTTGTATGTTGTGTGGTGTTGTGTTGTGTTGTGTGGTGTGTGTGTTTTGTGTCGTGTGTGGTGTTGTGTTGTGTGTGGTGTGTGTGTGTGGTGTGTGGTGTTGTGTTGTGTGTGGTGTGTGATATGTGTTGTGTGGTGTTGTGTGGTGTGTGGTGGTGTGTGTGGTGTTGTGTTGTGTGTGGTGTGTGGTGTTGTGTGGTGTGTGTTGCACGGTGTGGTGTGTGTTGTGTTGTGTGGTGTGTGTTGTGTTGTGTTGTGTGGTGTGTGTTGTGTGTTGTGTTGTGTTGTGTGGTGTGGTGTGTGTTGTGTTGTGTTGTGTGGTGTGGTATGGTGTGTGTTGTATGTTGTGTGGTGTTGTGGTGTGTTGTGTGTGTGTGGTGTGTTGTGTGGTGTGTGTTGTGTGGTGTGAGGTGTCTCATATATATATATATTTTTTTTTTGATGTGCAGTGCCATGCCCCGGTTGCGGCCATGAGAAAGCTAGTTTTACTCCAGTGCAGACCAGATCAGTTGCTGATCCTATGATTGAGATAAATACCCTAGAACGAATGTGAATTGGTCATGGTTAACTCTTTTGCAACTCGTGAGACTTTTCAAAAAGAGAGAATGAGTGAATCGATGAAAGTGCACTTTCCACATTATAGTGGGATAAACTATAGAGTTTTTGAGAACTAACGTATGTGATTTTTCGCAAAATGAAGAAAACATAAAGTTTGCTTGGTCACCAAGCAATCCTACAAAACACTTCATTTTGGTATTTTCGAGGTTAAATGGCACTATAAACGAGTTATAGAAAACAACAACCCTAGAACGAATGTGAATTGGTCATGGTTAACTCTTTTGCAACTCGTGAGACTTTTGAAAAAGAGAAAATGAGTGAATCGATGAAAGTGTACTTTCCACATTATAGTGGGATAAACTATAGAGTTTTTGAACACTAACGAATGTGATTTTCCGCAAAATAAAAAAAAAACGTAAAGTTTGATTAATCACCAAGCAATCCTACAAAACACTTCATTTTGGTATTTTCGAGTTTAAATGGCACTATAAACGAGTTATAGAAAACAACAACCCTAGAACGACTGTGAATTGATCATGGTTAACTCTTTTGCAACTCGTGGAACTTTTCAAAAAGAGAGAATGAGTGAATCGATGAAATTGCACTTTCCACATTATAGTGGGATAAACTATAGAGTTTTTGAGAACTAACGTATGTGATTTTCCGCAAAATGAAGAAAACATAAAGTTTGCTTGGTCACCAAACAATCCTACAAAACACTTCATTTTGGTATTTTCGAGGTTAAATGGCACTATAAACGAGTTATAGAAAACAACAACCCTAGAACGAATGTGTGTTGTGTGTGTGTGGTATGTTGTGTGATGTTGTGTGGTGTGTTGTGTGGTGTGGTGTGTTGTGTGTATGTGTGGTGTGTGGTGTTGTGTGGTGTGTGTTGTGTTGTGCGGTGTGTGGTGTGGTTTTTGGTGTGTGTGTTGTATTGTGTTTGTTGTGTTGTGTGGTGTGGTGTGTTTTGTGGTGTGTGTGTTGTGTGGTGTGTGTTGTGTGTTGTGTTGTGTTGTGTTGTGTGGTGTGGTATGGTGTGTGTTGTATGTTGTGTGGTGTTGTGTTGTGTTGTGTGGTGTGTGGTGTGTGTGTTGTGTGTGGTGTGTGGTGTTGTGTTGTGTGTGGTGTGTGTGTGTGGTGTGTGGTGTTGTGTTGTGTGTGGTGTGTGATATGTGTTGTGTGGTGTTGTGTGGTGTGTGGTGGTGTGTGTGGTGTTGTGTTGTGTGTGGTGTGGTGTGTGGTGTTGTGTGGTGTGTGTTGCATGGTGTGGTGTGTGTTGTGTTGTGTGGTGTGGTGTGTGTTGTGTTGTGTTGTGTGGTGTGGTGTGGTGTGGTGTGTGTTGTGTAGTGTTGTGTGGTGTGGTGTGGTGTGGTGTGTTGTGTGTGTGTGGTGTGTTGTGTGGTGTGTGTTGTGTGGTGTGAGGTGTCTCATATATATATATATATATTTTTTTTGATGTGCAGTGCCATGCCCCGGTTGCGGCCATGAGAAAGCTAGTTTTACTCCAGTGCAGACCAGATCAGTTGCTGATCCCATGATTGAGATAAATACCCTAGAACGAATGTGAATTGGTCATGGTTAACTCTTTTGCAACTCGTGAGACTTTTCAAAAAGAGAGAATGAGTGAATCGATGAAAGTGCACTTTCCACATTATAGTGGGATAAACTATAGAGTTTTTGAGAACTAACGTATGTGATTTTTCGCAAAATGAAGAAAACATAAAGTTTGCTTGGTCACCAAGCAATCCTACAAAACACTTCATTTTGGTATTTTCGAGGTTAAATGGCACTATAAACGAGTTATAGAAAACAACAACCCTAGAACGAATGTGAATTGGTCATGGTTAACTCTTTTGCAACTCGTGAGACTTTTGAAAAAGAGAAAATGAGTGAATTGATGAAAGTGTACTTTCCACATTATAGTGGGATAAACTATAGAGTTTTTGAACAATAACGAATGTGATTTTCCGCAAAATAAAAAAAAAACCGTAAAGTTTGATTAATCACCAAGCAATCCTACAAAACACTTCATTTTGGTATTTTCGAGGTTAAATGGCACTATAAACGCGTTATAGAAAACAACAACCCTAGAACGAATGTGAATTGATCACGGTTAACTCTTTTGCAACTCGTGGAACTTTTCAAAAAGAGAGAATGAGTGAATCGATGAAATTGCACTTTCCACATTATAGTGGGATAAACTATAGAGTTTTTGAGAACTAACGTATGTGATTTTCCGCAAAATGAAGAAAACATAAAGTTTGCTTGGTCACCAAACAATCCTACAAAACACTTCATTTTGGTATTTTCGAGGTTAAATGGCACTATAAACGAGTTATAGAAAACAACAACCCTAGAACGAATGTGTGTGGTATGTTGTGTGATGTTGTGTGGTGTGTTGTGTGGTGTGGTGTGTTGTGTGTATGTGTGGTGTGTGGTGTTGTGTGGTGTGTGTTGTGTTGTACGGTGTGTGGTGTGGTTTTTGATGTGTGTGTTGTATTGTGTTTGTTGTGTTGTGTGGTGTGGTGTGTTTTGTGGTATGTGTGTTGTGTGGTGTGTGTTGTGTGTTGTGTTGTGTGGTGTGGTATGGTGTGTGTTGTATGTTGTGTGGTGTTGTGTTGTGTTGTGTGGTGTGTGGTGTGTGGTGTGTGTGTTTTGTGTCGTGTGTGGTGTTGTGTTGTGTGTGGTGTGTGTGTGTGGTGTGTGGTGTTGTGTTGTGTGTGGTGTGTGTGTGTGGTGTGTGGTGTTGTGTTGTGTGTGGTGTGTGATATGTGTTGTGTGGTGTTGTGTGGTGTGTGGTGGTGTGTGTGGTGTTGTGTTGTGTGTGGTGTGGTGTGTGGTGTTGTGTGGTGTGTGTTGCACGGTGTGGTGTGTGTTGTGTTGTGTGGTGTGGTGTGTGTTGTGTTGTGTTGTGTGGTGTGTGTTGTGTGTTGTGTTGTGTTGTGTGGTGTGGTGTGTGTTGTGTTGTGTTGTGTGGTGTGGTATGGTGTGTGTTGTATGTTGTGTGGTGTTGTGGTGTGTTGTGTGTGTGTGGTGTGTTGTGTGGTGTGTGTTGTGTGGTGTGAGGTGTCTCATATATATATATATATTTTTTTTTGATGTGCAGTGCCATGCCCCGGTTGCGGCCATGAGAAAGCTAGTTTTACTCCAGTGCAGACCAGATCAGTTGCTGATCCCATGATTGAGATAAATACCCTAGAACGAATGTGAATTGGTCATGGTTAACTCTTTTGCAAATCGTGAGACTTTTCAAAAAGAGAGAATGAGTGAATCGATGAAAGTGCACTTTCCACATTATAGTGGGATAAACTATAGAGTTTTTGAGAACTAACGTATGTGATTTTTCGCAAAATGAAGAAAACATAAAGTTTGCTTGGTCACCAAGCAATCCTACAAAACACTTCATTTTGGTATTTTCGAGGTTAAATGGCACTATAAACGAGTTATAGAAAACAACAACCCTAGAACGAATGTGAATTGGTCATGGTTAACTCTTTTGCAACTCGTGAGACTTTTGAAAAAGAGAAAATGAGTGAATCGATGAAAGTGTACTTTCCACATTATAGTGGGATAAACTATAGAGTTTTTGAACACTAACGAATGTGATTTTCCGCAAAATAAAAAAAAAAAACGTAAAGTTTGATTAATCACCAAGCAATCCTACAAAACACTTCATTTTGGTATTTTCGAGGTTAAATGGCACTATAAACGAGTTATAGAAAACAACAACCCTAGAACGAATGTGAATTGATCATGGTTAACTCTTTTGCAAATCGTGGAACTTTTCAAAAAGAGAGAATGAGTGAATCGATGAAATTGCACTTTCCACATTATAGTGGGATAAACTATAGAGTTTTTGAGAACTAACGTATGTGATTTTCCGCAAAATGAAGAAAACATAAAGTTTGCTTGGTCACCAAACAATCCTACAAAACACTTCATTTTGGTATTTTCGAGGTTAAATGGCACTATAAACGAGTTATAGAAAACAACAACCCTAGAACGAATGTGTGTTGTGTGTGTGTGGTATGTTGTGTGATGTTGTGTGGTGTGTTGTGTGGTGTGGTGTGTTGTGTGTATGTGTGGTGTGTGGTGTTGTGTGGTGTGTGTTGTGTTGTGCGGTGTGTGGTGTGGTTTTTGGTGTGTGTGTTGTATTGTGTTTGTTGTGTTGTGTGGTGTGGTGTGTTTTGTGGTGTGTGTGTTGTGTTGTGTGGTGTGTGTTGTGTGTTGTGTTGTGTTGTGTGGTGTGGTGTGTGTTGTGTGGTGTGGTATGGTGTGTGTTGTATGTTGTGTGGTGTTGTGTTGTGTTGTGTGGTGTGTGTGTTGTGTGTGGTGTGTGGTGTTGTGTTGTGTGTGGTGTGTGTGTGTGGTGTGTGGTGTTGTGTTGTGTGTGGTGTTGTGTTGTGTGTGGTGTGTGATATGTGTTGTGTGGTGTTGTGTGGTGTGTGGTGGTGTGTGTGGTGTTGTGTTGTGTGTGGTGTGGTGTGTGGTGTTGTGTGGTGTGTGTTGCATGGTGTGGTGTGTGTTGTGTTGTGTGGTGTGGTGTGTGTTGTGTTGTGTTGTGTGGTGTGGTGTGTGTTGTGTAGTGTTGTGTGGTGTGGTGTGGTGTGTTGTGTGTGTGTGGTGTGTTGTGTGGTGTGTGTTGTGTGGTGTGAGGTGTCTCATATATATATATATATTTTTTTTGATGTGCAGTGCCATGCCCCGGTTGCGGCCATGAGAAAGCTAGTTTTACTCCAGTGCAGACCAGATCAGTTGCTGATCCCATGATTGAGATAAATACCCTAGAACGAATGTGAATTGGTCATGGTTAACTCTTTTGCAACTCGTGAGACTTTTCAAAAAGAGAGAATGAGTGAATCGATGAAAGTGCACTTTCCACATTATAGTGGGATAAACTATAGAGTTTTTGAGAACTAACGTATGTGATTTTTCGCAAAATGAAGAAAACATAAAGTTTGCTTGGTCACCAAGCAATCCTACAAAACACTTCATTTTGGTATTTTCGAGGTTAAATGGCACTATAAACGAGTTATAGAAAACAACAACCCTAGAACGAATGTGAATTGGTCATGGTTAACTCTTTTGCAACTCGTGAGACTTTTGAAAAAGAGAAAATGAGTGAATCGATGAAAGTGTACTTTCCACATTATAGTGGGATAAACTATAGAGTTTTTGAACACTAACGAATGTGATTTTCCGCAAAATAAAAAAAAACGTAAAGTTTGATTAATCACCAAGCAATCCTACAAAACACTTCATTTTGGTATTTTCGAGGTTAAATGGCACTATAAACGAGTTATAGAAAACAACAACCCTAGAACGAATGTGAATTGATCATGGTTAACTCTTTTGCAACTCGTGGAACTTTTCAAAAAGAGAGAATGAGTGAATCGATGAAATTGCACTTTCCACATTATAGTGGGATAAACTATAGAGTTTTTGAGAACTAACGTATGTGATTTTCCGCAAAATGAAGAAAACATAAAGTTTGCTTGGTCACCAAACAATCCTACAAAACACTTCATTTTGGTATTTTCGAGGTTAAATGGCACTATAAACGAGTTATAGAAAACAACAACCCTAGAACGAATGTGTGTTGTGTGTGTGTGGTATGTTGTGTGATGTTGTGTGGTGTGTTGTGTGGTGTGGTGTGTTGTGTGTATGTGTGGTGATTGGTATTGTGTGGTGTGTGTTGTGTTGTGCGGTGTGTGGTGTGGTTTTTGATGTGTGTGTTGTATTGTGTTTGTTGTGTTGTGTGGTGTGGTGTGTTTTGTGGTGTGTGTGTTGTGTTGTGTTGTGTTGTGTGGTGTGGTATGGTGTGTGTTGTATGTTGTGTGGTTTTGTGTTGTGTTGTGTGGTGTGTGGTGTGTGTGTTTTGTGTGGTGTGTGGTGTTGTGTTGTGTGTGGTGTGTGTGTGTGGTGTGTGGTGTTGTGTTGTGTGTGGTGTGTAATATGTGTTGTGTGGTGTTGTGTGGTGTGTGGTAGTGTATGTGGTGTTGTGTTGTGTGTGGTGTGGTGTGTGGTGTTGTGTGGTGTGTGTTGCATGGTGTGGTGTGTGTTGTGTTGTGTGGTGTGGTGTGTGTTGTGTTGTGTTGTGTGGTGTGTGTTGTGTGTTGTGTTGTGTTGTGTGGTGTGGTGTGTGTTGTGTGGTGTGGTATGGTGTGTGTTGTATGTTGTGTGGTGTTGTGGTGTGTTGTGTGTGTGTGGTGTGTTGTGTGGTGTGTGTTGTGTGGTGTGAGGTATCTCATATATATATATATTTTTTTTTTGATGTGCAGTGCCATGCCCCGGTTGCGGCCATTAGGAAGCTAGTTTTACTCCAGTGCAGACCAGATCAGTTGCTGATCCCATGATTGAGATAAATACCCTAGAACGAATGTGAATTGGTCATGGTTAACTCTTTTGCAACTCGTGAGACTTTTCAAAAAGAGAGAATGAGTGAATCGATGAAAGTGCACTTTCCACATTATAGTGGGATAAACTATAGAGTTTTTGAGAACTAACGTATGTGATTTTTCGCAAAATGAAGAAAACATAAAGTTTGCTTGGTCACCAAGCAATCCTACAAAACACTTCATTTTGGTATTTTCGAGGTTAAATGGCACTATAAACGAGTTATAGAAAACAACAACCCTAGAACGAATGTGAATTGGTCATGGTTAACTCTTTTGCAACTCGTGAGACTTTTGAAAAAGAGAAAATGAGTGAATCGATGAAAGTGTACTTTCCACATTATAGTGGGATAAACTATAGAGTTTTTGAACACTAACGAATGTGATTTTCCGCAAAATAAAAAAAAAAACGTAAAGTTTGATTAATCACCAAGCAATCCTACAAAACACTTCATTTTGGTATTTTCGAGGTTAAATGGCACTATAAACGAGTTATAGAAAACAACAACCCTAGAACGAATGTGAATTGATCATGGTTAACTCTTTTGCAACTCGTGGAACTTTTCAAAAAGAGAGAATGAGTGAATCGATGAAATTGCACTTTCCACATTATAGTGGGATAAACTATAGAGTTTTTGAGAACTAACGTATGTGATTTTCCGCAAAATGAAGAAAACATAAAGTTTGCTTGGTCACCAAACAATCCTACAAAACACTTCATTTTGGTATTTTCGAGGTTAAATGGCACTATAAACGAGTTATAGAAAACAACAACCCTAGAACGAATGTGTGTTGTGTGTGTGTGGTATGTTGTGTGATGTTGTGTGGTGTGTTGTGTGGTGTGGTGTGTTGTGTGTATGTGTGGTGTGTGGTGTTGTGTGGTGTGTGTTGTGTTGTGCGGTGTGTGGTGTGGTTTTTGGTGTGTGTGTTGTATTGTGTTTGTTGTGTTGTGTGGTGTGGTGTGTTTTGTGGTGTGTGTGTTGTGTTGTGTGGTGTGTGTTGTGTGTTGTGTTGTGTTGTGTGGTGTGGTGTGTGTTGTGTGGTGTGGTATGGTGTGTGTTGTATGTTGTGTGGTGTTGTGTTGTGTTGTGTGGTGTGTGTGTTGTGTGTGGTGTGTGGTGTTGTGTTGTGTGTGGTGTGTGTGTGTGGTGTGTGGTGTTGTGTTGTGTGTGGTGTTGTGTTGTGTGTGGTGTGTGATATGTGTTGTGTGGTGTTGTGTGGTGTGTGGTGGTGTGTGTGGTGTTGTGTTGTGTGTGGTGTGGTGTGTGGTGTTGTGTGGTGTGTGTTGCATGGTGTGGTGTGTGTTGTGTTGTGTGGTGTGGTGTGTGTTGTGTTGTGTTGTGTGGTGTGGTGTGTGTTGTGTAGTGTTGTGTGGTGTGGTGTGGTGTGTTGTGTGTGTGTGGTGTGTTGTGTGGTGTGTGTTGTGTGGTGTGAGGTGTCTCATATATATATATATTTTTTTTTTGATGTGCAGTGCCATGCCCCGGTTGCGGCCATGAGAAAGCTAGTTTTACTCCAGTGCAGACCAGATCAGTTGCTGATCCCATGATTGAGATAAATACCCTAGAACGAATGTGAATTGGTCATGGTTAACTCTTTTGCAACTCGTGAGACTTTTCAAAAAGAGAGAATGAGTGAATCGATGAAAGTGCACTTTCCACATTATAGTGGGATAAACTATAGAGTTTTTGAGAACTAACGTATGTGATTTTTCGCAAAATGAAGAAAACATAAAGTTTGCTTGGTCACCAAGCAATCCTACAAAACACTTCATTTTGGTATTTTCGAGGTTAAATGGCACTATAAACGAGTTATAGAAAACAACAACCCTAGAACGAATGTGAATTGGTCATGGTTAACTCTTTTGCAACTCGTGAGACTTTTGAAAAAGAGAAAATGAGTGAATCGATGAAAGTGTACTTTCCACATTATAGTGGGATAAACTATAGAGTTTTTGAACACTAACGAATGTGATTTTCCGCAAAATAAAAAAAAACGTAAAGTTTGATTAATCACCAAGCAATCCTACAAAACACTTCATTTTGGTATTTTCGAGGTTAAATGGCACTATAAACGAGTTATAGAAAACAACAACCCTAGAACGAATGTGAATTGATCATGGTTAACTCTTTTGCAACTCGTGGAACTTTTCAAAAAGAGAGAATGAGTGAATCGATGAAATTGCACTTTCCACATTATAGTGGGATAAACTATAGAGTTTTTGAGAACTAACGTATGTGATTTTCCGCAAAATGAAGAAAACATAAAGTTTGCTTGGTCACCAAACAATCCTACAAAACACTTCATTTTGGTATTTTCGAGGTTAAATGGCACTATAAACGAGTTATAGAAAACAACAACCCTAGAACGAATGTGTGTTGTGTGTGTGTGGTATGTTGTGTGATGTTGTGTGGTGTGTTGTGTGGTGTGGTGTGTTGTGTGTATGTGTGGTGATTGGTATTGTGTGGTGTGTGTTGTGTTGTGCGGTGTGTGGTGTGGTTTTTGATGTGTGTGTTGTATTGTGTTTGTTGTGTTGTGTGGTGTGGTGTGTTTTGTGGTGTGTGTGTTGTGTTGTGTTGTGTTGTGTGGTGTGGTATGGTGTGTGTTGTATGTTGTGTGGTTTTGTGTTGTGTTGTGTGGTGTGTGGTGTGTGTGTTTTGTGTGGTGTGTGGTGTTGTGTTGTGTGTGGTGTGTGTGTGTGGTGTGTGGTGTTGTGTTGTGTGTGGTGTGTAATATGTGTTGTGTGGTGTTGTGTGGTGTGTGGTAGTGTATGTGGTGTTGTGTTGTGTGTGGTGTGGTGTGTGGTGTTGTGTGGTGTGTGTTGCATGGTGTGGTGTGTGTTGTGTTGTGTGGTGTGGTGTGTGTTGTGTTGTGTTGTGTGGTGTGTGTTGTGTGTTGTGTTGTGTTGTGTGGTGTGGTGTGTGTTGTGTGGTGTGGTATGGTGTGTGTTGTATGTTGTGTGGTGTTGTGGTGTGTTGTGTGTGTGTGGTGTGTTGTGTGGTGTGTGTTGTGTGGTGTGAGGTATCTCATATATATATATATTTTTTTTTTGATGTGCAGTGCCATGCCCCGGTTGCGGCCATGAGAAAGCTAGTTTTACTCCAGTGCAGACCAGATCAGTTGCTGATCCCATGATTGAGATAAATACCCTAGAACGAATGTGAATTGGTCATGGTTAACTCTTTTGCAACTCGTGAGACTTTTCAAAAAGAGAGAATGAGTGAATCGATGAAAGTGCACTTTCCACATTATAGTGGGATAAACTATAGAGTTTTTGAGAACTAACGTATGTGATTTTTCGCAAAATGAAGAAAACATAAAGTTTGCTTGGTCACCAAGCAATCCTACAAAACACTTCATTTTGGTATTTTCGAGGTTAAATGGCACTATAAACGAGTTATAGAAAACAACAACCCTAGAACGAATGTGAATTGGTCATGGTTAACTCTTTTGCAACTCGTGAGACTTTTGAAAAAGAGAAAATGAGTGAATCGATGAAAGTGTACTTTCCACATTATAGTGGGATAAACTATAGAGTTTTTGAACACTAACGAATGTGATTTTCCGCAAAATAAAAAAAAAACGTAAAGTTTGATTAATCACCAAGCAATCCTACAAAACACTTCATTTTGGTATTTTCGAGGTTAAATGGCACTATAAACGAGTTATAGAAAACAACAACCCTAGAACGAATGTGAATTGATCATGGTTAACTCTTTTGCAACTCGTGGAACTTTTCAAAAAGAGAGAATGAGTGAATCGATGAAATTGCACTTTCCACATTATAGTGGGATAAACTATAGAGTTTTTGAGAACTAACGTATGTGATTTTCCGCAAAATGAAGAAAACATAAAGTTTGCTTGGTCACCAAACAATCCTACAAAACACTTCATTTTGGTATTTTCGAGGTTAAATGGCACTATAAACGAGTTATAGAAAACAACAACCCTAGAACGAATGTGAATTGGTCATGGTTAACTCTTTTGCAACTCGTGAGACTTTTGAAAAAGAGAAAATGAGTGAATCGATGAAAGTGTACTTTCCACATTATAGTGGGATAAACTATAGAGTTTTTGAACACTAACGAATGTGATTTTCCGCAAAATAAAAAAAAACGTAAAGTTTGATTAATCACCAAGCAATCCTACAAAACACTTCATTTTGGTACTTTCGAGGTTAAATGGCACTATAAACGAGTTATAGAAAACAACAACCCTAGAACAAATGTGAATTGATCATGGTTAACTCTTTTGCAACTCGTGGAACTTTTCAAAAAGAGAGAATGAGTGAATCGATGAAATTGCACGTTCCACATTATAGTGGGATAAACTATAGAGTTTTTGAGAACTAACGTATGTGATTTTCCGCAAAATGAAGAAAACATAAAGTTTGCTTGGTCACCAAACAATCCTACAAAACACTTCATTTTGGTATTTTCGAGGTTAAATGGCACTATAAACGAGTTATAGAAAACAACAACCCTAGAACGAATGTGTGTTGTGTGTGTGTGTTATGTTGTGTGATGTTGTGTGGTATGTTGTGTGGTGTGGTGTGTTGTGTGTATGTGTGGTGTGTGGTGTTGTGTGGTGTGTGTTGTGTTGTGCGGTGTGTGGTGTGGTTTTTGGTGTGTGTGTTTTATTGTGTTTGTTGTGTTGTGTGGTGTGGTGTGTTTTGTGGTGTGTGTGTTGTGTGGTGTGTGTTGTGTGTTGTGTTGTGTTGTGTTGTGTTGTGTGGTGTGGTATGGTGTGTGTTGTATGTTGTGTGGTGTTGTGTTGTGTTGTGTGGTGTGTGTGTTGTGTGTGGTGTGTGGTGTTGTGTTGTGTGTGGTGTGTGTGTGTGGTGTGTTGTGTGTGGTGTGTGATATGTGTTGTGTGGTGTTGTGTGGTGTGTGGTGATGTGTGTGGTGTTGTGTTGTGTGTGGTGTGGTGTGTGGTGTTGTGTGGTGTGTGTTGCATGGTGTGGTGTGTGTTGTGTTGTGTGGTGTGGTGTGTGTTGTGTTGTGTTGTGTGGTGTCTGTTGTGTGTTGTGTTGTGTTGTGTGGTGTCGTGTGTGTTGTGTTGTGTTGTGTTGTGTGGTGTGGTATGGTGTGTGTTGTATGTTGTGTGGTGTTGTGGTGTGTTGTGTGTGTGTGGTGTGTTGTGTGGTGTGTGTTGTGTGGTGTGAGGTGTCTCATATATATATATATATATTTTTTGATGTGCAGTGCCATGCCCCGGTTGCGGCCATGAGAAAGCTAGTTTTACTCCAGTGCAGACCAGATCAGTTGCTGATCCCATGATTGAGATAAATACCCTAGAACGAATGTGAATTGGTCATGGTTAACTCTTTTGCAACTCGTGAGACTTTTCAAAAAGAGAGAATGAGTGAATCGATGAAAGTGCACTTTCCACATTATAGTGGGATAAACTATAGAGTTTTTGAGAACTAACGTATGTGATTTTTCGCAAAATGAAGAAAACATAAAGTTTGCTTGATCACCAAGCAATCCTACAAAACACTTCATTTTGGTATTTTCGAGGTTAAATGGCACTATAAACGAGTTATAGAAAACAACAACCCTAGAACGAATGTGAATTGGTCATGGTTAACTCTTTTGCAACTCGTGAGACTTTTGAAAAAGAGAAAATGAGTGAATCGATGAAAGTGTACTTTCCACATTATAGTGGGATAAACTATAGAGTTTTTGAACACTAACGAATGTGATTTTCCGCAAAATAAAAAAAAAACGTAAAGTTTGATTAATCACCAAGCAATCCTACAAAACACTTCATTTTGGTATTTTCGAGGTTAAATGGCACTATAAACAAGTTATAGAAAACAACAACCCTAGAACGAATGTGAATTGATCATGGTTAACTCTTTTGCAACTCGTGGAACTTTTCAAAAAGAGAGAATGAGTGAATCGATGAAATTGCACTTTCCACATTATAGTGGGATAAACTATAGAGTTTTTGAGAACTAACGTATGTGATTTTCCGCAAAATGAAGAAAACATAAAGTTTGCTTGGTCACCAAACAATCCTACAAAACACTTCATTTTGGTATTTTCGAGGTTAAATGGCACTATAAACGAGTTATAGAAAACAACAACCCTAGAACGAATGTGTGTTGTGTGTGTGTGGTATGTTGTGTGATGTTGTGTGGTGTGTTGTGTGGTGTGGTGTGTTGTGTGTATGTGTGGTGTGTGGTGTTGTGTGGTGTGTGTTGTGTTGTGCGGTGTGTGGTGTGGTTTTTGGTGTGTGTGTTGTATTGTGTTTGTTGTGTTGTGTGGTGTGGTGTGTTTTGTGGTGTGTGTGTTGTGTTGTGTGGTGTGTTGTGTGTTGTGTTGTGTTGTGTGGTGTGGTGTGTGTTGTGTTGTGTGGTGTGGTATGGTGTGTGTTGTATGTTGTGTGGTGTTGTGTTGTGTTGTGTTGTTTGGTGTGTGGTGTGTGTGTTGTGTGTGGTGTGTGGTGTTGTGTTGTGTGTGGTGTGTGTGTGTGGTGTGTGGTGTTGTGTTGTGTGTGGTGTGTGATATGTGTTGTGTGGTGTGTGGTGGTGTGTGTGGTGTTGTGTTGTGTGTGGTGTGGTGTGTGGTGTTGTGTGGTGTGGTGTGTGGTGTTGTGTGGTGTGTGTTGTGTTGTGTGGTGTGGTGTGTGTTGTGTTGTGTTGTGTGGTGTGGTGTGGTGTGGTGTGTGTTGTGTAGTGTTGTGTGGTGTGGTGTGGTGTGTTGTGTGTGTGTGGTGTGTTGTGTGGTGTGTGTTGTGTGGTGTGAGGTGTCTCATATATATATATATTTTTTTTGATGTGCAGTACCATGCCCCGGTTGCGGCCATGAGAAAGCTAGTTTTACTCCAGTGCAGACCAGATCAGTTGCTGATCCCATGATTGAGATAAATACCCTAGAACGAATGTGAATTGGTCATGGTTAACTCTTTTGCAACTCGTGAGACTTTTCAAAAAGAGAGAATGAGTGAATCGATGAAAGTGCACTTTCCACATTATAGTGGGATAAACTATAGAGTTTTTGAGAACTAACGTATGTGATTTTTCGCAAAATGAAGAAAACATAAAGTTTGCTTGGTCACCAAGCAATCCTACAAAACACTTCATTTTGGTATTTTCGAGGTTAAATGGCACTATAAACGAGTTATAGAAAACAACAACCCTAGAACGAATGTGAATTGGTCATGGTTAACTCTTTTGCAACTCGTGAGACTTTTGAAAAAGAGAAAATGAGTGAATCGATGAAAGTGTACTTTCCACATTATAGTGGGATAAACTATAGAGTTTTTGAACACTAACGAATGTGATTTTCCGCAAAATAAAAAAAAACGTAAAGTTTGATTAATCACCAAGCAATCCTACAAAACACTTCATTTTGGTATTTTCGAGGTTAAATGGCACTATAAACGAGTTATAGAAAACAACAACCCTAGAACGAATGTGAATTGATCATGGTTAACTCTTTTGCAACTCGTGGAACTTTTCAAAAAGAGAGAATGAGTGAATCGATGAAATTGCACTTTCCACATTATAGTGGGATAAACTATAGAGTTTTTGAGAACTAACGTATGTGATTTTCCGCAAAATGAAGAAAACATAAAGTTTGCTTGGTCACCAAACAATCCTACAAAACACTTCATTTTGGTATTTTCGAGGTTAAATGGCACTATAAACGAGTTATAGAAAACAACAACCCAAGAACGAATGTGTGTTGTGTGTGTGTGGTATGTTGTGTGATGTTGTGTGGTGTGTTGTGTGGTGTGGTGTGTTGTGTGTATGTGTGGTGTGTGGTGTTGTGTGGTGTGTGTTGTGTTGTGCGGTGTGTGGTGTGGTTTTTGGTGTGTGTGTGTGTTTGTTGTGTTGTGTGGTGTGGTGTGTTTTGTGGTGTGTGTGTTGTGTTGTGTGGTGTGTGTTGTGTGTTGTGTTGTGTTGTGTGGTATGGTGTGTGTTGTGTTGTGTTGTGTGGTGTGGTATGGTGTGTGTTGTATGTTGTGTGGTGTTGTGTTGTGTTGTGTGGTGTGTGTTGTGTTGTGTTGTGTGTGGTGTGTGTGTGTGGTGTGTGGTGTTGTGTTGTGTGTGGTGTGTGTGTGGTGTGTGGTGGTGTGTGTGGTGTTGTGTTGTGTGTGGTGTGGTGTGTGGTGTTGTGTGGTGTGTGTTGCATGGTGTGGTGTGTGTTGTGTTGTGTGGTGTGGTGTGTGTTGTGTTGTGTTGTGTGGTGTGTGTTGTGTGTTGTGTGTTGTGTTGTGTTGTGTGGTGTGGTGTGTGTTGTGTGGTGTGGTATGGTGTGTGTTGTATGTTGTGTGGTGTTGTGGTGTGTTGTGTGTGTGTGGTGTGTTGTGTGGTGTGAGGTATCTCATATATATATATATATATTTTTTGATGTGCAGTGCCATGCCCCGGTTGCGGCCATGAGAAAGCTAGTTTTACTCCAGTGCAGTCCAGATCAGTTGCTGATCCCATGATTGAGATAAATACCCTAGAACGAATGTGAATTGGTCATGGTTAACTCTTTTGCAACTCGTGAGACTTTTCAAAAAGAGAGAATGAGTGAATCGATGAAAGTGCACTTTCCACATTATAGTGGGATAAACTATAGAGTTTTTGAGAACTAACGTATGTGATTTTTCGCAAAATGAAGAAAACATAAAGTTTGCTTGGTCACCAAGCAATCCTACAAAACACTTCATTTTGGTATTTTCGAGGTTAAATGGCACTATAAACGAGTTATAGAAAACAACAACCCTAGAACGAATGTGAATTGGTCATGGTTAACTCTTTTGCAACTCGTGAGACTTTTGAAAAAGAGAAAATGAGTGAATCGATGAAAGTGTACTTTCCACATTATAGTGGGATAAACTATAGAGTTTTTGAACACTAACGAATGTGATTTTCCGCAAAATAAAAAAAAAAACGTAAAGTTTGATTAATCACCAAGCAATCCTACAAAACACTTCATTTTGGTATTTTCGAGGTTAAATGGCACTATAAACGAGTTATAGAAAACAACAACCCTAGAACGAATGTGAATTGATCATGGTTAACTCTTTTGCAACTCGTGGAACTTTTCAAAAAGAGAGAATGAGTGAATCGATGAAATTGCACTTTCCACATTATAGTGGGATAAACTATAGAGTTTTTGAGAACTAACGTATGTGATTTTCCGCAAAATGAAGAAAACATAAAGTTTGCTTGGTCACCAAACAATCCTACAAAACACTTCATTTTGGTATTTTCGAGGTTAAATGGCACTATAAACGAGTTATAGAAAACAACAACCCTAGAACGAATGTGAATTGGTCATGGTTAACTCTTTTGCAACTCGTGAGACTTTTGAAAAAGAGAAAATGAGTGAATCGATGAAAGTGTACTTTCCACATTATAGTGGGATAAACTATAGAGTTTTTGAACACTAACGAATGTGATTTTCCGCAAAATAAAAAAAAACGTAAAGTTTGATTAATCACCAAGCAATCCTACAAAACACTTCATTTTGGTACTTTCGAGGTTAAATGGCACTATAAACGAGTTATAGAAAACAACAACCCTAGAACAAATGTGAATTGATCATGGTTAACTCTTTTGCAACTCGTGGAACTTTTCAAAAAGAGAGAATGAGTGAATCGATGAAATTGCACGTTCCACATTATAGTGGGATAAACTATAGAGTTTTTGAGAACTAACGTATGTGATTTTCGGCAAAATGAAGAAAACATAAAGTTTGCTTGGTCACCAAACAATCCTACAAAACACTTCATTTTGGTATTTTCGAGGTTAAATGGCACTATAAACGAGTTATAGAAAACAACAACCCTAGAACGAATGTGTGTTGTGTGTGTGTGTTATGTTGTGTGATGTTGTGTGGTGTGTTGTGTGGTGTGGTGTGTTGTGTGTATGTGTGGTGTGTGGTGTTGTGTGGTGTGTGTTGTGTTGTGCGGTGTGTGGTGTGGTTTTTGGTGTGTGTGTTGTATTGTGTTTGTTGTGTTGTGTGGTGTGGTGTGTTTTGTGGTGTGTGTGTTGTGTGGTGTGTGTTGTGTGTTGTGTTGTGTTGTGTTGTGTTGTGTGGTGTGGTATGGTGTGTGTTGTATGTTGTGTGGTGTTGTGTTGTGTTGTGTGGTGTGTGTGTTGTGTGTGGTGTGTGGTGTTGTGTTGTGTGTGGTGTGTGATATGTGTTGTGTGGTGTTGTGTGGTGTGTGGTGATGTGTGTGGTGTTGTGTTGTGTGTGGTGTGGTGTGTGGTGTTGTGTGGTGTGTGTTGCATGGTGTGGTGTGTGTTGTGTTGTGTGGTGTGGTGTGTGTTGTGTTGTGTTGTGTGGTGTGTGTTGTGTGTTGTGTTGTGTTGTGTGGTGTGGTGTGTGTTGTGTTGTGTTGTGTGGTGTGGTATGGTGTGTGTTGTATGTTGTGTGGTGTTGTGGTGTGTTGTGTGTGTGTGGTGTGTTGTGTGGTGTGTGTTGTGTGGTGTGAGGTGTCTCATATATATATATATATTTTTTTTGATGTGCAGTGCCATGCCCCGGTTGCGGCCATGAGAAAGCTAGTTTTACTCCAGTGCAGACCAGATCAGTTGCTGATCCCATGATTGAGATAAATACCCTAGAACGAATGTGAATTGGTCATGGTTAACTCTTTTGCAACTCGTGAGACTTTTCAAAAAGAGAGAATGAGTGAATCGATGAAAGTGCACTTTCCACATTATAGTGGGATAAACTATAGAGTTTTTTAGAACTAACGTATGTGATTTTTCGCAAAATGAAGAAAACAAAAAGTTTGCTTGGTCACCAAGCAATCCTACAAAACACTTCATTTTGGTATTTTCGAGGTTAAATGGCACTATAAACGAGTTATAGAAAACAACAACCCTAGAACGAATGTGAATTGGTCATGGTTAACTCTTTTGCAACTCGTGAGACTTTTGAAAAAGAGAAAATGAGTGAATCGATGAAAGTGTACTTTCCACATTATAGTGGGATAAACTATAGAGTTTTTGAACACTAACGAATGTGATTTTCCGCAAAATAAAAAAAAAAACGTAAAGTTTGATTAATCACCAAACAATCCTACAAAACACTTCATTTTGGTATTTTCGAGGTTAAATGGCACTATAAACGAGTTATAGAAAACAACAACCCTAGAACGAATGTGAATTGATCATGGTTAACTCTTTTGCAACTCGTGGAACTTTTCAAAAAGAGAGAATGAGTGAATCGATGAAATTGCACTTTCCACATTATAGTGGGATAAACTATAGAGTTTTTGAGAACTAACGTATGTGATTTTCCGCAAAATGAAGAAAACATAAAGTTTGCTTGGTCACCAAGCAATCCTACAAAACACTTCATTTTGGTATTTTCGAGGTTAAATGGCACTATAAACGAGTTATAGAAAACAACAACCCTAGAACGAATGTGAATTGGTCATGGTTAACTCTTTTGCAACTCGTGAGACTTTTGAAAAAGAGAAAATGAGTGAATCGATGAAAGTGTACTTTCCACATTATAGTGGGATAAACTATAGAGTTTTTGAACACTAACGAATGTGATTTTCCGCAAAATAAAAAAAAAATGTAAAGTTTGATTAATCACCAAGCAATCCTACAAAACACTTCATTTTGGTATTTTCGAGGTTAAATGGCACTATAAACGAGTTATAGAAAACAACAACCCTAGAACGAATGTGAATTGATCATGGTTAACTCTTTTGCAACTCGTGGAACTTTTCAAAAAGAGAGAATGAGTGAATCGATGAAATTGCACTTTCCACATTATAGTGGGATAAACTATAGAGTTTTTGAGAACTAACGTATGTGATTTTCCGCAAAATGAAGAAAACATAAAGTTTGCTTGGTCACCAAACAATCCTACAAAACACTTCATTTTGGTATTTTCGAGGTTAAATGGCACTATAAACGAGTTATAGAAAACAACAACCCTAGAACGAATGTGTGTTGTGTGTGTGTGGTATGTTGTGTGATGTTGTGTGGTGTGTTGTGTGGTGTGGTGTGTTGTGTGTATGTGTGGTGTGTGGTGTTGTGTGGTGTGTGTTGTGTTGTGCGGTGTGTGGTGTGGTTTTTGGTGTGTGTGTTGTATTGTGTTTGTTGTGTTGTGTGGTGTGGTGTGTTTTGTGGTGTGTGTGTTGTGTTGTGTGGTGTGTTGTGTGTTGTGTTGTGTTGTGTGGTGTGGTGTGTGTTGTGTTGTGTGGTGTGGTATGGTGTGTGTTGTATGTTGTGTGGTGTTGTGTTGTGTTGTGTTGTTTGGTGTGTGGTGTGTGTGTTGTGTGTGGTGTGTGGTGTTGTGTTGTGTTGTGTGTGGTGTGTGTGTGTGGTGTGTGGTGTTGTGTTGTGTGTGGTGTGTGATATGTGTTGTGTGGTGTTGTGTGGTGTGTGGTGGTGTGTGTGGTGTTGTGTTGTGTGTGGTGTGGTGTGTGGTGTTGTGTGGTGTGTGTTGTGTTGTGTTGTGTGGTGTGGTGTGTGTTGTGTTGTGTTGTGTGGTGTGGTGTGGTGTGGTGTGTGTTGTGTAGTGTTGTGTGGTGTGGTGTGGTGTGTTGTGTGTGTGTGGTGTGTTGTGTGGTGTGTGTTGTGTGGTGTGAGGTGTCTCATATATATATATATATTTTTTTTGATGTGCAGTGCTATGCCCCGGTTGCGGCCATGAGAAAGCTAGTTTTACTCCAGTGCAGACCAGATCAGTTGCTGATCCCATGATTGAGATAAATACCCTAGAACGAATGTGAATTGGTCATGGTTAACTCTTTTGCAACTCGTGAGACTTTTCAAAAAGAGAGAATGAGTGAATCGATGAAAGTGCACTTTCCACATTATAGTGGGATAAACTATAGAGTTTTTGAGAACTAACGTATGTGATTTTTCGCAAAATGAAGAAAACATAAAGTTTGCTTGGTCACCAAGCAATCCTACAAAACACTTCATTTTGGTATTTTCGAGGTTAAATGGCACTATAAACGAGTTATAGAAAACAACAACCCTAGAACGAATGTGAATTGGTCATGGTTAACTCTTTTGCAACTCGTGAGACTTTTGAAAAAGAGAAAATGAGTGAATCGATGAAAGTGTACTTTCCACATTATAGTGGGATAAACTATAGAGTTTTTGAACACTAACGAATGTGATTTTCCGCAAAATAAAAAAATACGTAAAGTTTGATTAATCACCAAGCAATCCTACAAAACACTTCATTTTGGTATTTTCGAGGTTAAATGGCACTATAAACGAGTTATAGAAAACAACAACCCTAGAACGAATGTGAATTGATCATGGTTAACTCTTTTGCAACTCGTGGAACTTTTCAAAAAGAGAGAATGAGTGAATCGATGAAATTGCACTTTCCACATTATAGTGGGATAAACTATAGAGTTTTTGAGAACTAACGTATGTGATTTTCCGCAAAATGAAGAAAACATAAAGTTTGCTTGGTCACCAAACAATCCTACAAAACACTTCATTTTGGTATTTTCGAGGTTAAATGGCACTATAAACGAGTTATAGAAAACAACAACCCAAGAACGAATGTGTGTTGTGTGTGTGTGGTATGTTGTGTGATGTTGTGTGGTGTGTTGTGTGGTGTGGTGTGTTGTGTGTATGTGTGGTGTGTGGTGTTGTGTGGTGTGTGTTGTGTTGTGCGGTGTGTGGTGTGGTTTTTGGTGTGTGTGTGTGTTTGTTGTGTTGTGTGGTGTGGTGTGTTTTGTGGTGTGTGTGTTGTGTTGTGTGGTGTGTGTTGTGTGTTGTGTTGTGTTGTGTGGTATGGTGTGTGTTGTGTTGTGTGGTGTGGTATGGTGTGTGTTGTATGTTGTGTGGTGTTGTGTTGTGTTGTGTGGTGTGTGTTGTGTGTGTTGTGTGGTGTTGTGTTGTGTGTGGTGTGTGTGTGTGGTGTGTGGTGTTGTGTTGTGTGTGGTGTGTGATATGTGTTGTGTGGTGTGTGGTGGTGTGTGTGGTGTTGTGTTGTGTGTGGTGTGGTGTGTGGTGTTGTGTGGTGTGTGTTGCATGGTGTGGTGTGTGTTGTGTTGTGTGGTGTGGTGTGTGTTGTGTTGTGTGGTGTGGTGTGGTGTGGTGTGTGTTGTGTAGTGTTGTGTGGTGTGGTATGGTGTGGTGTGTTGTGTGTGTGTGGTGTGTTGTGTGGTGTGTGTTGTGTGGTGTGAGGTGTCTCATATATATATATATATATATTTTTTGATGTGCAGTGCCATGCCCCGGTTGCGGCCATGAGAAAGCTAGTTTTACTCCAGTGCAGACCAGATCTGTTGCTGATCCCATGATTGAGATAAATACCCTAGAACGAATGTGAATTGGTCATGGTTAACTCTTTTGCAACTCGTGAGACTTTTAAAAAAGAGAGAATTAGTGAATCGATGAAAGTGCACTTTCCACATTATAGTGGGATAAACTATAGAGTTTTTGAGAACTAACGTATGTGATTTTTCGCAAAATGAAGAAAACATAAAGTTTGCTTGGTCACCAAACAATCCTATAAAACACTTTATTTTGGTATTTTCGAGGTTAAATGGCACTATAAACGAGTTATAGAAAACAACAACCCTAGAACGAATGTGAATTGGTCATGGTTAACTCTTTTGCAACTCGTGAGACTTTTGAAAAAGAGAAAATGATTGAATCAATGAAAGTGTACTTTCCACATTATAGTGGGATAAACTATAGAGTTTTTGAACACTAACGAATGTGATTTTCCGCAAAATAAAAAAAAAACGTAAAGTTTGATTAATCACCAAGCAATCCTACAAAACACTTCATTTTGGTATTTTCGAGGTTAAATGGCACTATAAACGAGTTATAGAAAACAACAACCCTAGAACGAATGTGAATTGATCACGGTTAACTCTTTTGCAACTCGTGGAACTTTTCAAAAAGGGAGAATGAGTGAATCGATGAAATTGCACTTTCCACATTATAGTGGGATAAACTATAGAGTTTTTGAGAACTAACGTATGTGATTTTCCGCAAAATGAAGAAAACATAAAGTTTGCTTGGTCACCAAACAATCCTACAAAACACTTCATTTTGGTATTTTCGAGGTTAAATGGCACTATAAACGAGTTATAGAAAATAACAACCCTAGAACGAATGTGTGTTGTGTGTGGTGTGTGGTGTTGTGTTGTGTGTGGTGTGTGTGTGTGGTATGTTGTGTGATGTTGTGTGTGGTGTGTGATATGTGTTGTGTGGTGTTATGTGGTGTGTGGTGGTGTGTGTGGTGTTGTGTTGTGTGTGGTGTGGTGTGTGGTGTTGTATGGTGTGTGTTGCATGGTGTGGTGTGTGTTGTGTTGTGTGGTGTGGTGTGTGTTGTGTTGTGTTGTGTGGTGTGGTGTGGTGTGGTGTGTGTTGTGTAGTGTTGTGTGGTGTGGTGTGGTGTGGTGTGTTGTGTGTGTGTGGTGTGTTGTGTGGTGTGTGTTGTGTGGTGTGAGGTGTCTCATATATATATATATATTTTTTTTGATGTGCAGTGCCATGCCCCGGTTGCAGCCATGAGAAAGCTAGTTTTACTCCAGTGCAGACCAGATCAGTTGCTGATCCCATGATTGAGATAAATACCCTAGAACGAATGTGAATTGGTCATGGTTAACTCTTTTGCAACTCGTGAGACTTTTCAAAAAGAGAGAATGAGTGAATCGATGAAAGTGCACTTTCCACATTATAGTGGGATAAACTATAGAGTTTTTGAGAACTAACGTATGTGATTTTTCGCAAAATGAAGAAAACATAAAGTTTGCTTGGTCACCAAGCAATCCTACAAAACACTTCATTTTGGTATTTTCGAGGTTAAATGGCACTATAAACGAGTTATAGAAAACAACAACCCTAGAACGAATGTGAATTGGTCATGGTTAACTCTTTTGCAACTCGTGAGACTTTTGAAAAAGAGAAAATGATTGAATCGATGAAAGTGTACTTTCCACATTATAGTGGGATAAACTATAGAGTTTTTGAACACTAACGAATGTGATTTTCCGCAAAATAAAAAAAAAACGTAAAGTTTGATTAATCACCAAGCAATCCTACAAAACACTTCATTTTGGTATTTTCGAGGTTAAATGGCACTATAAACGAGTTATAGAAAACAACAACCCTAGAACGAATGTGAATTGATCATGGTTAACTCTTTTGCAACTCGTGGAACTTTTCAAAAAGAGAGAATGAGTGAATCGATGAAATTGCACTTTCCACATTATAGTGGGATAAACTATAGAGTTTTTGAGAACTAACGTATGTGATTTTCCGCAAAATGAAGAAAACATAAAGTTTGCTTGGTCACCAAACAATCCTACAAAACACTTCATTTTGGTATTTTCGAGGTTAAATGGCACTATAAACGAGTTATAGAAAACAACAACCCTAGAACGAATGTGTGTTGTGTGTGTGTGGTATGTTGTGTGATGTTGTGTGGTGTGTTGTGTGGTGTGGTGTGTTGTGTGTATGTGTGGTGTGTGGTGTTGTGTGGTGTGTGTTGTGTTGTGCGGTGTGTGGTGTGGTTTTTGGTGTGTGTGTTGTATTGTGTTTGTTGTGTTGTGTGGTGTGGTGTGTTTTGTGGTGTGTGTGTTGTGTTGTGTGGTGTGTTGTGTGTTGTGTTGTGTTGTGTGGTGTGGTGTGTGTTGTGTTGTGTGGTGTGGTATGGTGTGTGTTGTATGTTGTGTGGTGTTGTGTTGTGTTGTGTTGTTTGGTGTGTGGTGTGTGTGTTGTGTGTGGTGTGTGGTGTTGTGTTGTGTGTGGTGTGTGTGTTTGGTGTGTGGTGTTGTGTTGTGTGTGGTGTGTGATATGTGTTGTGTGGTGTTGTGTGGTGTGTGGTGGTGTGTGTGGTGTTGTGTTGTGTGTGGTGTGGTGTGTGGTGTTGTGTGGTGTGTGTTGTGTTGTGTTGTGTGGTGTGGTGTGTGTTGTGTTGTGTTGTGTGGTGTGGTGTGGTGTGTGTTGTGTAGTGTTGTGTGGTGTGGTGTGGTGTGTTGTGTGTGTGTGGTGTGTTGTGTGGTGTGTGTTGTGTGGTGTGAGGTGTCTCATATATATATATATTTTTTTTTTGATGTGCAGTGCCATGCCCCGGTTGCGGCCATGAGAAAGCTAGTTTTACTCCAGTGCAGACCAGATCAGTTGTTGATCCCATGATTGAGATAAATACCCTAGAACGAATGTGAATTGGTCATGGTTAACTCTTTTGCAACTCGTGAGACTTTTCAAAAAGAGAGAATGAGTGAATCGATGAAAGTGCACTTTCCACATTATAGTGGGATAAACTATAGAGTTTTTGAGAACTAACGTATGTGATTTTTCGCAAAATGAAGAAAACATAAAGTTTGCTTGGTCACCAAGCAATCCTACAAAACACTTCATTTTGGTATTTTCGAGGTTAAATGGCACTATAAACGAGTTATAGAAAATAACAACCCTAGAACGAATGTGAATTGGTCATGGTTAACTCTTTTGCAACTCGTGAGACTTTTGAAAAAGAGAAAATGAGTGAATCGATGAAAGTGTACTTTCCACATTATAGTGGGATAAACTATAGAGTTTTTGAACACTAACGAATGTGATTTTCCGCAAAATAAAAAAAAACGTAAAGTTTGATTAATCACCAAGCAATCCTACAAAACACTTCATTTTGGTATTTTCGAGGTTAAATGGCACTATAAACGAGTTATAGAAAACAACAACCCTAGAACGAATGTGAATTGATCATGGTTAACTCTTTTGCAACTCGTGGAACTTTTCAAAAAGAGAGAATGAGTGAATCGATGAAATTGCACTTTCCACATTATAGTGGGATAAACTATAGAGTTTTTGAGAACTAACGTATGTGATTTTCCGCAAAATGAAGAAAACATAAAGTTTGCTTGGTCACCAAACAATCCTACAAAACACTTCATTTTGGTATTTTCGAGGTTAAATGGCACTATAAACGAGTTATAGAAAACAACAACCCTAGAACGAATGTGAATTGATCACGGTTAACTCTTTTGCAACTCGTGGAACTTTTCAAAAAGGGAGAATGAGTGAATCGATGAAATTGCACTTTCCACATTATAGTGGGATAAACTATAGAGTTTTTGAGAACTAACGTATGTGATTTTCCGCAAAATGAAGAAAACATAAAGTTTGCTTGGTCACCAAACAATCCTACAAAACACTTCATTTTGGTATTTTCGAGGTTAAATGGCACTATAAACGAGTTATAGAAAACAACAACCCTAGAACGAATGTGTGTTGTGTGTGTGTGGTATGTTGTGTGATGTTGTGTGGTGTGTTGTGTGGTGTGGTGTGTTGTGTGTATGTGTGGTGTGTGGTGTTGTGTGGTGTGTGTTGTGTTGTGCGGTGTGTGGTGTGGTTTTTGGTGTGTGTGTTGTATTGTGTTTGTTGTGTTGTGTGGTGTGGTGTGTTTTGTGGTGTGTGTGTTGTGTTGTGTGGTGTGTTGTGTGTTGTGTTGTGTTGTGTGGTGTGGTGTGTGTTGTGTTGTGTGGTGTGGTATGGTGTGTGTTGTATGTTGTGTGGTGTTGTGTTGTGTTGTGTTGTTTGGTGTGTGGTGTGTGTGTTGTGTGTGGTGTGTGGTGTTGTGTTGTGTGTGGTGTGTGTGTTTGGTGTGTGGTGTTGTGTTGTGTGTGGTGTGTGATATGTGTTGTGTGGTGTTGTGTGGTGTGTGGTGGTGTGTGTGGTGTTGTGTTGTGTGTGGTGTGGTGTGTGGTGTTGTGTGGTGTGTGTTGTGTTGTGTTGTGTGGTGTGGTGTGTGTTGTGTTGTGTTGTGTGGTGTGGTGTGGTGTGTGTTGTGTAGTGTTGTGTGGTGTGGTGTGGTGTGTTGTGTGTGTGTGGTGTGTTGTGTGGTGTGTGTTGTGTGGTGTGAGGTGTCTCATATATATATATATTTTTTTTTTGATGTGCAGTGCCATGCCCCGGTTGCGGCCATGAGAAAGCTAGTTTTACTCCAGTGCAGACCAGATCAGTTGTTGATCCCATGATTGAGATAAATACCCTAGAACGAATGTGAATTGGTCATGGTTAACTCTTTTGCAACTCGTGAGACTTTTCAAAAAGAGAGAATGAGTGAATCGATGAAAGTGCACTTTCCACATTATAGTGGGATAAACTATAGAGTTTTTGAGAACTAACGTATGTGATTTTTCGCAAAATGAAGAAAACATAAAGTTTGCTTGGTCACCAAGCAATCCTACAAAACACTTCATTTTGGTATTTTCGAGGTTAAATGGCACTATAAACGAGTTATAGAAAATAACAACCCTAGAACGAATGTGAATTGGTCATGGTTAACTCTTTTGCAACTCGTGAGACTTTTGAAAAAGAGAAAATGAGTGAATCGATGAAAGTGTACTTTCCACATTATAGTGGGATAAACTATAGAGTTTTTGAACACTAACGAATGTGATTTTCCGCAAAATAAAAAAAAACGTAAAGTTTGATTAATCACCAAGCAATCCTACAAAACACTTCATTTTGGTATTTTCGAGGTTAAATGGCACTATAAACGAGTTATAGAAAACAACAACCCTAGAACGAATGTGAATTGATCATGGTTAACTCTTTTGCAACTCGTGGAACTTTTCAAAAAGAGAGAATGAGTGAATCGATGAAATTGCACTTTCCACATTATAGTGGGATAAACTATAGAGTTTTTGAGAACTAACGTATGTGATTTTCCGCAAAATGAAGAAAACATAAAGTTTGCTTGGTCACCAAACAATCCTACAAAACACTTCATTTTGGTATTTTCGAGGTTAAATGGCACTATAAACGAGTTATAGAAAACAACAACCCAAGAACGAATGTGTGTTGTGTGTGTGTGGTATGTTGTGTGATGTTGTGTGGTGTGTTGTGTGGTGTGGTGTGTTGTGTGTATGTGTGGTGTGTGGTGTTGTGTGGTGTGTGTTGTGTTGTGCGGTGTGTGGTGTGGTTTTTGGTGTGTGTGTGTGTTTGTTGTGTTGTGTGGTGTGGTGTGTTTTGTGGTGTGTGTGTTGTGTTGTGTGGTGTGTGTTGTGTGTTGTGTTGTGTTGTGTGGTATGGTGTGTGTTGTGTTGTGTTGTGTGGTGTGGTATGGTGTGTGTTGTATGTTGTGTGGTGTTGTGTTGTGTTGTGTGGTGTGTGTTGTGTGTGTTGTGTGGTGTTGTGTTGTGTGTGGTGTGTGTGTGTGGTGTGTGGTGTTGTGTTGTGTGTGGTGTGTGATATGTGTTGTGTGGTGTGTGGTGGTGTGTGTGGTGTTGTGTTGTGTGTGGTGTGGTGTGTGGTGTTGTGTGGTGTGTGTTGCATGGTGTGGTGTGTGTTGTGTTGTGTGGTGTGGTGTGTGTTGTGTTGTGTGGTGTGGTGTGGTGTGGTGTGTGTTGTGTAGTGTTGTGTGGTGTGGTATGGTGTGGTGTGTTGTGTGTGTGTGGTGTGTTGTGTGGTGTGTGTTGTGTGGTGTGAGGTGTCTCATATATATATATATATATATTTTTTGATGTGCAGTGCCATGCCCCGGTTGCGGCCATGAGAAAGCTAGTTTTACTCCAGTGCAGACCAGATCTGTTGCTGATCCCATGATTGAGATAAATACCCTAGAACGAATGTGAATTGGTCATGGTTAACTCTTTTGCAACTCGTGAGACTTTTCAAAAAGAGAGAATTAGTGAATCGATGAAAGTGCACTTTCCACATTATAGTGGGATAAACTATAGAGTTTTTGAGAACTAACGTATGTGATTTTTCGCAAAATGAAGAAAACATAAAGTTTGCTTGGTCACCAAACAATCCTATAAAACACTTTATTTTGGTATTTTCGAGGTTAAATGGCACTATAAACGAGTTATAGAAAACAACAACCCTAGAACGAATGTGAATTGGTCATGGTTAACTCTTTTGCAACTCGTGAGACTTTTGAAAAAGAGAAAATGATTGAATCAATGAAAGTGTACTTTCCACATTATAGTGGGATAAACTATAGAGTTTTTGAACACTAACGAATGTGATTTTCCGCAAAATAAAAAAAAAACGTAAAGTTTGATTAATCACCAAGCAATCCTACAAAACACTTCATTTTGGTATTTTCGAGGTTAAATGGCACTATAAACGAGTTATAGAAAACAACAACCCTAGAACGAATGTGAATTGATCACGGTTAACTCTTTTGCAACTCGTGGAACTTTTCAAAAAGGGAGAATGAGTGAATCGATGAAATTGCACTTTCCACATTATAGTGGGATAAACTATAGAGTTTTTGAGAACTAACGTATGTGATTTTCCGCAAAATGAAGAAAACATAAAGTTTGCTTGGTCACCAAACAATCCTACAAAACACTTCATTTTGGTATTTTCGAGGTTAAATGGCACTATAAACGAGTTATAGAAAATAACAACCCTAGAACGAATGTGTGTTGTGTGTGTGTGGTATGTTGTGTGATGTTGTGTGGTGTGTTGTGTGGTGTGTTGTGTGTATGTGTGGTGTGTGGTGTTGTGTGGTGTGTGTTGTGTTGTGCGGTGTGTGGTGTGGTTTTTGGTGTGGGATAAACTATAGAGTTTTTGAACACTAACGAATGTGATTTTCCGCAAAATAAAAAAAAAAACGTAAAGTTTGATTACTCACCAAGCAATCCTACAAAACACTTCATTTTGGTATTTTCGAGGTTAAATGGCACTATAAACGAGTTATAGAAAACAACAACCCTAGAACGAATGTGAATTGATCATGGTTAACTCTTTTGCAACTCGTGGAACTTTTCAAAAAGAGAGAATGAGTGAATCGATGAAATTGCACTTTCCACATTATAGTGGGATAAACTATAGAGTTTTTGAGAACTAACGTATGTGATTTTCCGCAAAATGAAGGAAACATAAAGTTTGCTTGGTCACCAAACAATCCTACAAAACACTTCATTTTGGTATTTTCGAGGTTAAATGGCACTATAAACGAGTTATAGAAAATAACAACCCTAGAACGAATGTGTGTTGTGTGTGTGTGGTATGTTGTGTGATGTTGTGTGGTGTGTTGTGTGGTGTGTTGTGTGTATGTGTGGTGTGTGGTGTTGTGTGGTGTGTGTTGTGTTGTGCGGTGTGTGGTGTGGTTTTTGGTGTGTGTGTTGTATTGTGTTTGTTGTGTTGTGTGGTGTGGTGTGTTTTGTGGTGTGTGTGTTGTGTTGTGTGGTGTGTGTTGTGTGTTGTGTTGTGTTGTGTGGTGTGGTGTGTGTTGTGTTGTGTTGTGTGGTGTGTGTTGTATGTTGTGTGGTGTTGTGTTGTGTTGTGTGGTGTGTGGTGTGTGTGTTGTGTGTGGTGTGTGGTGTTGTGTTGTGTGTGGTGTGTGTGTGTGGTGTGTGGTGTTATGTTGTGTGTGGTGTGTGATATGTGTTGTGTGGTGTTATGTGGTGTGTGGTGGTGTGTGTGGTGTTGTGTTGTGTGTGGTGTGGTGTGTGGTGTTGTATGGTGTGTGTTGCATGGTGTGGTGTGTGTTGTGTTGTGTGGTGTGGTGTGTGTTGTGTTGTGTTGTGTGGTGTGGTGTGGTGTGGTGTGTGTTGTGTAGTGTTGTGTGGTGTGGTGTGGTGTGGTGTGTTGTGTGTGTGTGGTGTGTTGTGTGGTGTGTGTTGTGTGGTGTGAGGTGTCTCATATATATATATATATTTTTTTTGATGTGCAGTGCCATGCCCCGGTTGCAGCCATGAGAAAGCTAGTTTTACTCCAGTGCAGACCAGATCAGTTGCTGATCCCATGATTGAGATAAATACCCTAGAACGAATGTGAATTGGTCATGGTTAACTCTTTTGCAACTCGTGAGACTTTTCAAAAAGAGAGAATGAGTGAATCGATGAAAGTGCACTTTCCACATTATAGTGGGATAAACTATAGAGTTTTTGAGAACTAACGTATGTGATTTTTCGCAAAATGAAGAAAACATAAAGTTTGCTTGGTCACCAAGCAATCCTACAAAACACTTCATTTTGGTATTTTCGAGGTTAAATGGCACTATAAACGAGTTATAGAAAACAACAACCCTAGAACGAATGTGAATTGGTCATGGTTAACTCTTTTGCAACTCGTGAGACTTTTGAAAAAGAGAAAATGAGTGAATCGATGAAAGTGTACTTTCCACATTATAGTGGGATAAACTATAGAGTTTTTGAACACTAACGAATGTGATTTTCCGCAAAATAAAAAAAAAAACGTAAAGTTTGATTAATCACCAAGCAATCCTACAAAACACTTCATTTTGGTATTTTCGAGGTTAAATGGCACTATAAACGAGTTATAGAAAACAACAACCCTAGAACGAATGTGAATTGATCATGGTTAACTCTTTTGCAACTCGTGGAACTTTTCAAAAAGAGAGAATGAGTGAATCGATGAAATTGCACTTTCCACATTATAGTGGGATAAACTATAGAGTTTTTGAGAACTAACATATGTGATTTTCCGTAAAATGAAGGAAACATAAAGTTTGCTTGGTCACCAAACAATCCTACAAAACACTTCATTTTGGTATTTTCGAGGTTAAATGGCACTATAAACGAGTTATAGAAAACAACAACCCTAGAACGAATGTGTGTTGTGTGTGTGTGGTATGTTGTGTGATGTTGTGTGGTGTGTTGTGTGGTGTGGTGTGTTGTGTGTATGTGTGGTGTGTGGTGTTGTGTGGTGTGTGTTGTGTTGTGCGGTGTGTGGTGTGGTTTTTGGTGTGTGTGTTGTATTGTGTTTGTTGTGTTGTGTGGTGTGGTGTGTTTTGTGGTGTGTGTGTTGTGTTGTGTGGTGTGTGTTGTGTGTTGTGTTGTGTTGTGTGGTGTGGTGTGTGTTGTGTTGTGTTGTGTGGTGTGTGTTGTATGTTGTGTGGTGTTGTGTTGTGTTGTGTTGTGTTGTTTGGTGTGTGGTGTGTGTGTTGTGTGTGGTGTGTGGTGTTGTGTTGTGTGTGGTGTGTGTGTTTGGTGTGTGGTGTTGTGTTGTGTGTGGTGTGTGATATGTGTTGTGTGGTGTTGTGTGGTGTGTGGTGGTGTGTGTGGTGTTGTGTTGTGTGTGGTGTGGTGTGTGGTGTTGTGTGGTGTGTGTTGTGTTGTGTTGTGTGGTGTGGTGTGTGTTGTGTTGTGTTGTGTGGTGTGGTGTGGTGTGTGTTGTGTAGTGTTGTGTGGTGTGGTGTGGTGTGTTGTGTGTGTGTGGTGTGTTGTGTGGTGTGTGTTGTGTGGTGTGAGGTGTCTCATATATATATATATTTTTTTTTTGATGTGCAGTGCCATGCCCCGGTTGCGGCCATGAGAAAGCTAGTTTTACTCCAGTGCAGACCAGATCAGTTGTTGATCCCATGATTGAGATAAATACCCTAGAACGAATGTGAATTGGTCATGGTTAACTCTTTTGCAACTCGTGAGACTTTTCAAAAAGAGAGAATGAGTGAATCGATGAAAGTGCACTTTCCACATTATAGTGGGATAAACTATAGAGTTTTTGAGAACTAACGTATGTGATTTTTCGCAAAATGAAGAAAACATAAAGTTTGCTTGGTCACCAAGCAATCCTACAAAACACTTCATTTTGGTATTTTCGAGGTTAAATGGCACTATAAACGAGTTATAGAAAATAACAACCCTAGAACGAATGTGAATTGGTCATGGTTAACTCTTTTGCAACTCGTGAGACTTTTGAAAAAGAGAAAATGAGTGAATCGATGAAAGTGTACTTTCCACATTATAGTGGGATAAACTATAGAGTTTTTGAACACTAACGAATGTGATTTTCCGCAAAATAAAAAAAAACGTAAAGTTTGATTAATCACCAAGCAATCCTACAAAACACTTCATTTTGGTATTTTCGAGGTTAAATGGCACTATAAACGAGTTATAGAAAACAACAACCCTAGAACGAATGTGAATTGATCATGGTTAACTCTTTTGCAACTCGTGGAACTTTTCAAAAAGAGAGAATGAGTGAATCGATGAAATTGCACTTTCCACATTATAGTGGGATAAACTATAGAGTTTTTGAGAACTAACGTATGTGATTTTCCGCAAAATGAAGAAAACATAAAGTTTGCTTGGTCACCAAACAATCCTACAAAACACTTCATTTTGGTATTTTCGAGGTTAAATGGCACTATAAACGAGTTATAGAAAACAACAACCCAAGAACGAATGTGTGTTGTGTGTGTGTGGTATGTTGTGTGATGTTGTGTGGTGTGTTGTGTGGTGTGGTGTGTTGTGTGTATGTGTGGTGTGTGGTGTTGTGTGGTGTGTGTTGTGTTGTGCGGTGTGTGGTGTGGTTTTTGGTGTGTGTGTGTGTTTGTTGTGTTGTGTGGTGTGGTGTGTTTTGTGGTGTGTGTGTTGTGTTGTGTGGTGTGTGTTGTGTGTTGTGTTGTGTTGTGTGGTATGGTGTGTGTTGTGTTGTGTTGTGTGGTGTGGTATGGTGTGTGTTGTATGTTGTGTGGTGTTGTGTTGTGTTGTGTGGTGTGTGTTGTGTGTGTTGTGTGGTGTTGTGTTGTGTGTGGTGTGTGTGTGTGGTGTGTGGTGTTGTGTTGTGTGTGGTGTGTGATATGTGTTGTGTGGTGTGTGGTGGTGTGTGTGGTGTTGTGTTGTGTGTGGTGTGGTGTGTGGTGTTGTGTGGTGTGTGTTGCATGGTGTGGTGTGTGTTGTGTTGTGTGGTGTGGTGTGTGTTGTGTTGTGTGGTGTGGTGTGGTGTGGTGTGTGTTGTGTAGTGTTGTGTGGTGTGGTATGGTGTGGTGTGTTGTGTGTGTGTGGTGTGTTGTGTGGTGTGTGTTGTGTGGTGTGAGGTGTCTCATATATATATATATATATATTTTTTGATGTGCAGTGCCATGCCCCGGTTGCGGCCATGAGAAAGCTAGTTTTACTCCAGTGCAGACCAGATCTGTTGCTGATCCCATGATTGAGATAAATACCCTAGAACGAATGTGAATTGGTCATGGTTAACTCTTTTGCAACTCGTGAGACTTTTCAAAAAGAGAGAATTAGTGAATCGATGAAAGTGCACTTTCCACATTATAGTGGGATAAACTATAGAGTTTTTGAGAACTAACGTATGTGATTTTTCGCAAAATGAAGAAAACATAAAGTTTGCTTGGTCACCAAACAATCCTATAAAACACTTTATTTTGGTATTTTCGAGGTTAAATGGCACTATAAACGAGTTATAGAAAACAACAACCCTAGAACGAATGTGAATTGGTCATGGTTAACTCTTTTGCAACTCGTGAGACTTTTGAAAAAGAGAAAATGATTGAATCAATGAAAGTGTACTTTCCACATTATAGTGGGATAAACTATAGAGTTTTTGAACACTAACGAATGTGATTTTCCGCAAAATAAAAAAAAAACGTAAAGTTTGATTAATCACCAAGCAATCCTACAAAACACTTCATTTTGGTATTTTCGAGGTTAAATGGCACTATAAACGAGTTATAGAAAACAACAACCCTAGAACGAATGTGAATTGATCACGGTTAACTCTTTTGCAACTCGTGGAACTTTTCAAAAAGGGAGAATGAGTGAATCGATGAAATTGCACTTTCCACATTATAGTGGGATAAACTATAGAGTTTTTGAGAACTAACGTATGTGATTTTCCGCAAAATGAAGAAAACATAAAGTTTGCTTGGTCACCAAACAATCCTACAAAACACTTCATTTTGGTATTTTCGAGGTTAAATGGCACTATAAACGAGTTATAGAAAATAACAACCCTAGAACGAATGTGTGTTGTGTGTGTGTGGTATGTTGTGTGATGTTGTGTGGTGTGTTGTGTGGTGTGTTGTGTGTATGTGTGGTGTGTGGTGTTGTGTGGTGTGTGTTGTGTTGTGCGGTGTGTGGTGTGGTTTTTGGTGTGGGATAAACTATAGAGTTTTTGAACACTAACGAATGTGATTTTCCGCAAAATAAAAAAAAAAACGTAAAGTTTGATTACTCACCAAGCAATCCTACAAAACACTTCATTTTGGTATTTTCGAGGTTAAATGGCACTATAAACGAGTTATAGAAAACAACAACCCTAGAACGAATGTGAATTGATCATGGTTAACTCTTTTGCAACTCGTGGAACTTTTCAAAAAGAGAGAATGAGTGAATCGATGAAATTGCACTTTCCACATTATAGTGGGATAAACTATAGAGTTTTTGAGAACTAACGTATGTGATTTTCCGCAAAATGAAGGAAACATAAAGTTTGCTTGGTCACCAAACAATCCTACAAAACACTTCATTTTGGTATTTTCGAGGTTAAATGGCACTATAAACGAGTTATAGAAAATAACAACCCTAGAACGAATGTGTGTTGTGTGTGTGTGGTATGTTGTGTGATGTTGTGTGGTGTGTTGTGTGGTGTGTTGTGTGTATGTGTGGTGTGTGGTGTTGTGTGGTGTGTGTTGTGTTGTGCGGTGTGTGGTGTGGTTTTTGGTGTGTGTGTTGTATTGTGTTTGTTGTGTTGTGTGGTGTGGTGTGTTTTGTGGTGTGTGTGTTGTGTTGTGTGGTGTGTGTTGTGTGTTGTGTTGTGTTGTGTGGTGTGGTGTGTGTTGTGTTGTGTTGTGTGGTGTGTGTTGTATGTTGTGTGGTGTTGTGTTGTGTTGTGTGGTGTGTGGTGTGTGTGTTGTGTGTGGTGTGTGGTGTTGTGTTGTGTGTGGTGTGTGTGTGTGGTGTGTGGTGTTATGTTGTGTGTGGTGTGTGATATGTGTTGTGTGGTGTTATGTGGTGTGTGGTGGTGTGTGTGGTGTTGTGTTGTGTGTGGTGTGGTGTGTGGTGTTGTATGGTGTGTGTTGCATGGTGTGGTGTGTGTTGTGTTGTGTGGTGTGGTGTGTGTTGTGTTGTGTTGTGTGGTGTGGTGTGGTGTGGTGTGTGTTGTGTAGTGTTGTGTGGTGTGGTGTGGTGTGGTGTGTTGTGTGTGTGTGGTGTGTTGTGTGGTGTGTGTTGTGTGGTGTGAGGTGTCTCATATATATATATATATTTTTTTTGATGTGCAGTGCCATGCCCCGGTTGCAGCCATGAGAAAGCTAGTTTTACTCCAGTGCAGACCAGATCAGTTGCTGATCCCATGATTGAGATAAATACCCTAGAACGAATGTGAATTGGTCATGGTTAACTCTTTTGCAACTCGTGAGACTTTTCAAAAAGAGAGAATGAGTGAATCGATGAAAGTGCACTTTCCACATTATAGTGGGATAAACTATAGAGTTTTTGAGAACTAACGTATGTGATTTTTCGCAAAATGAAGAAAACATAAAGTTTGCTTGGTCACCAAGCAATCCTACAAAACACTTCATTTTGGTATTTTCGAGGTTAAATGGCACTATAAACGAGTTATAGAAAACAACAACCCTAGAACGAATGTGAATTGGTCATGGTTAACTCTTTTGCAACTCGTGAGACTTTTGAAAAAGAGAAAATGAGTGAATCGATGAAAGTGTACTTTCCACATTATAGTGGGATAAACTATAGAGTTTTTGAACACTAACGAATGTGATTTTCCGCAAAATAAAAAAAAAAACGTAAAGTTTGATTAATCACCAAGCAATCCTACAAAACACTTCATTTTGGTATTTTCGAGGTTAAATGGCACTATAAACGAGTTATAGAAAACAACAACCCTAGAACGAATGTGAATTGATCATGGTTAACTCTTTTGCAACTCGTGGAACTTTTCAAAAAGAGAGAATGAGTGAATCGATGAAATTGCACTTTCCACATTATAGTGGGATAAACTATAGAGTTTTTGAGAACTAACATATGTGATTTTCCGTAAAATGAAGGAAACATAAAGTTTGCTTGGTCACCAAACAATCCTACAAAACACTTCATTTTGGTATTTTCGAGGTTAAATGGCACTATAAACGAGTTATAGAAAACAACAACCCTAGAACGAATGTGTGTTGTGTGTGTGTGGTATGTTGTGTGATGTTGTGTGGTGTGTTGTGTGGTGTGGTGTGTTGTGTGTATGTGTGGTGTGTGGTGTTGTGTGGTGTGTGTTGTGTTGTGCGGTGTGTGGTGTGGTTTTTGGTGTGTGTGTTGTATTGTGTTTGTTGTGTTGTGTGGTGTGGTGTGTTTTGTGGTGTGTGTGTTGTGTTGTGTGGTGTGTGTTGTGTGTTGTGTTGTGTTGTGTGGTGTGGTGTGTGTTGTGTTGTGTTGTGTGGTGTGTGTTGTATGTTGTGTGGTGTTGTGTTGTGTTGTGTGGTGTGTGGTGTGTGTGTTGTGTGTGGTGTGTGGTGTTGTGTTGTGTGTGGTGTGTGTGTGTGGTGTGTGGTGTTGTGTTGTGTGTGGTGTGTGATATGTGTTGTGTGGTGTTATGTGGTGTGTGGTGGTGTGTGTGGTGTTGTGTTGTGTGTGGTGTGGTGTGTGGTGTTGTATGGTGTGTGTTGCATGGTGTGGTGTGTGTTGTGTTGTGTGGTGTGGTGTGTGTTGTGTTGTGTTGTGTGGTGTGGTGTGGTGTGGTGTGTGTTGTGTAGTGTTGTGTGGTGTGGTGTGGTGTGTTGTGTGTGTGTGGTGTGTTGTGTGGTGTGTGTTGTGTGGTGTGAGGTGTCTCATATATATATATATATTTTTTTTGATGTGCAGTGCCATGCCCCGGTTGCGGCCATGAGAAAGCTAGTTTTATTCCAGTGCAGACCAGATCAGTTGCTGATCCCATGATTGAGATAAATACCCTAGAACGAATGTGAATTGGTCATGGTTAACTCTTTTGCAACTCGTGAGACTTTTCAAAAAGAGAGAATGAGTGAATCGATGAAAGTGCACTTTCCACATTATAGTGGGATAAACTATAGAGTTTTTGAGAACTAACGTATGTGATTTTTCGCAAAATGAAGAAAACATAAAGTTTGCTTGGTCACCAAGCAATCCTACAAAACACTTCATTTTGGTATTTTCGAGGTTAAATGGCACTATAAACGAGTTATAGAAAACAACAACCCTAGAACGAATGTGAATTGGTCATGGTTAACTCTTTTGCAACTCGTGAGACTTTTGAAAAAGAGAAAATGAGTGAATCGATGAAAGTGTACTTTCCACATTATAGTGGGATAAACTATAGAGTTTCTGAACACTAACGAATGTGATTTTCCGCAAAATAAAAAAAAAAACGTAAAGTTTGATTAATCACCAAGCAATCCTACAAAACACTTCATTTTGGTATTTTCGAGGTTAAATGGCACTATAAACGAGTTATAGAAAACAACAACCCTAGAACGAATGTGAATTGATCATGGTTAACTCTTTTGCAACTCGTGGAACTTTTCAAAAAGAGAGAATGAGTGAATCGATGAAATTGCACTTTCCACATTATAGTGGGATAAACTATAGAGTTTTTGAGAACTAACGTATGTGATTTTGCGCAAAATGAAGAAAACATAAAGTTTGCTTGGTCACCAAACAATCCTACAAAACACTTCATTTTGGTATTTTCGAGGTTAAATGGCACTATAAACGAGTTATAGAAAACAACAACCCTAGAACGAATGTGTGTTGTGTGTGTGTGGTATGTTGTGTGATGTTGTGTGGTGTGTTGTGTGGTGTGGTGTGTTGTGTGTATGTGTGGTGTTGTGTGGTGTGTGTTGTGTTGTGCGGTGTGTGGTGTGGTTTTTGGTGTGTGTGTTGTATTGTGTTTGTTGTGTTGTGTGGTGTGGTGTGTTTTGTGGTGTGTGTGTTGTGTTGTGTGGTGTGTGTTGTGTGTTGTGTTGTGTGGTGTGGTGTGTGTTGTGTTGTGTTGTGTTGTGTGGTGTGGTATGGTGTGTGTTGTATGTTGTGTGGTGTTGTGTTGTGTGGTGTGTGGTGTGTGTGTTGTGTGTGGTGTGTGGTGTTGTGTTGTGTGTGGTGTGTGTGTGTGGTGTTGTGTTGTGTGTGGTGTGTGATATGTGTTGTGTGGTGTTGTGTGGTGTGTGGTGGTGTGTGTGGTGATGTGTTGTGTGTGGTGTGGTGTGTGGTGTTGTGTGGTGTGGTGTGTGTTGCATGGTGTGGTGTGTGTTGTGTTGTGTGGTGTGGTGTGTGTTGTGTTGTGTTGTGTGGTGTGGTGTGGTGTGTGTTGTGTAGTGTTGTGTGGTGTGGTGTGTTGTGTGGTGTGTGTTGTGTGGTGTGAGGTGTCTCATATATATATATATATATTTTTTTTTTTTATGTGCAGTGCCATGCCCCGGTTGCGGCCATGAGAAAGCTAGTTTTACTCCAGTGCAGACCAGATCAGTTGTTGATCCCATGATTGAGAACTAACGTATGTGATTTTCCACAAAATGAAGAAAACATAAAGTTTGCTTGGTCACCAAACAATCCTACAAAACACTTCATTTTGGTATTTTCGAGGTTAAATGGCACTATAAACGAGTTATAGAAAACAACAACCCTAGAACGAATGTGTGTTGTGTGTGTGTGGTATGTTGTGTGATGTTGTGTGGTGTGTTGTGTGGTGTGTTGTGTGTATGTGTGGTGTGTGTTGTGCGGTGTGTGGTGTGGTTTTTGGTGTGTGTGTTGTATTTTGTTTGTTGTGTTGTGTGGTGTGGTGTGTTTTGTGGTGTGTGTGTTGTGTTGTGTGTTGTGTGTTGTGTGTTGTGTTGTGTTGTGTGGTGTGGTGTGTGTTGTGTTGTGTTGTGTGGTGTGGTATGGTGTGTGTTGTATGTTGTGTGGTGTTGTGTTGTGTTGTGTGGTGTGTGGTGTGTGTGTTGTGTGTGGTGTGTGGTGTTGTGTTGTGTGTGGTGTGTGTGTGTGGTGTGTGGTGTTGTGGTGTGTGTGGTGTGTGATATGTGTTGTGTGGTGTGTGGTGGTGTGTGTGGTGTTGTGTTGTGTGTGGTGTGGTGTGTGGTGTTGTGTGGTGTGTGTTGCATGGTGTGGTGTGTGTTGTGTTGTGTGGTGTGGTGTGTGTTGTGTTGTGTTGTGTGGTGTGGTGTGGTGTGTGTTGTGTAGTGTTGTGTGGTGTGGTGTGGTGTGGTGTGGTGTGTTGTGTGTGTGTGGTGTGTTGTGTGGTGTGTGTTGTGTGGTGTGAGGTGTCTCATATATATATATATTTTTTTTTTTATGTGCAGTGCCATGCCCCGGTTGCGGCCATGAGAAAGCTAGTTTTACTCCAGTGCAGACCAGATCAGTTGCTGATCCCATGATTGAGATAAATACCCTAGAACGAATGTGAATTGGTCATGGTTAACTCTTTTGCAACTCGTGAGACTTTTCAAAAAGAGAGAATGAGTGAATCGATGAAAGTGCACTTTCCACATTATAGTGGGATAAACTATAGAGTTTTTGAGAACTAACGTATGTGATTTTTCGCAAAATGAAGAAAACATAAAGTTTGCTTGGTCACCAAGCAATCCTACAAAACACTTCATTTTGGTATTTTCGAGGTTAAATGGCACTATAAACGAGTTATAGAAAACAACAACCCTAGAACGAATGTGAATTGGTCATGGTTAACTCTTTTGCACCTCGTGAGACTTTTGAAAAAGAGAAAATGAGTGAATCGATGAAAGTGTACTTTCCACATTATAGTGGGATAAACTATAGAGTTTTTGAACACTAACGAATGTGATTTTCCGCAAAATAAAAAAAAAACGTAAAGTTTGATTAATCACCAAGCAATCCTACAAAACACTTCATTTTGGTATTTTCGAGGTTAAATGGCACTATAAACGAGTTATAGAAAACAACAACCCTAGAACGAATGTGAATTGATCATGGTTAACTCTTTTGCAACTCGTGGAACTTTTCAAAAAGAGAGAATGAGTGAATCGATGAAATTGCACTTTCCACATTATAGTGGGATAAACTATAGAGTTTTTTAGAACTAACGTATGTGATTTTCCGCAAAATGAAGAAAACATAAAGTTTGCTTGGTCACCAAACAATCCTACAAAACACTTCATTTTGGTATTTTCGAGGTTAAATGGCACTATAAACGAGTTATAGAAAACAACAACCCTAGAACGAATGTGTGTTGTGTGTGTGTGGTATGTTGTGTGATGTTGTGTGGTGTGGTGTGTTGTGTGTATGTGTGGTGTGTGGTGGTGTGTGGTGTGTGTTGTGTTGTGCGGTGTATGGTGTGGTTTTTGGTGTGTGTGTTGTATTGTGTTTGTTGTGTTGTGTGGTGTGGTGTGTTTTGTGGTGCGTGTGTTGTGTTGTGTGGTGTGTGTTGTGTGTTGTGTTGTGTTGTGTGGTGTGGTGTGTGTTGTGTTGTGTGGTGTGGTATGGTGTGGTGTGTGTTGTATGTTGTGTGGTGTTGTGTTGTGTGGTGTGTGGTGTGTGTGTTGTGTGTGGTGTGTGGTGTTGTGTTGTGTGTGGTGTGTGTGTGTGGTGTGTGGTGTTGTGTTGTGTGTGGTGTGTGATATGTGTTGTGTGGTGTTGTGTGGTGTGTGGTGGTGTGTGTGGTGTTGTGTTGTGTGTGGTGTGGTGTGTGGTGTTGTGTGGTGTGTGTTGCATGGTGTGGTGTGTGTTGTGTTGTGTGGTGTGGTGTGTGTTGTGTTGTGTTGTGTGGTGTGGTGTGGTGTGTGTTGTATAGTGTTGTGTGGTGTGGTGTGGTGTGGTGTGTTGTGTGTGTGTGGTGTGTTGTGTGGTGTGAGGTGTCTCATATATATATATATTTTTTTTTTTGATGTGCAGTGCCATGCCCCGGTTGCGGCCATGAGAAAGCTAGTTTTACTCCAGTGCAGACCAGATCAGTTGCTGATCCCATGATTGAGATAAATACCCTAGAACGAATCTGAATTGGTCATGGTTAACTCTTTTGCAACTCGTGAGACTTTTCAAAAAGAGAGAATGAGTGAATCGATGAAAGTGCACTTTCCACATTATAGTGGGATAAACTATAGAGTTTTTGAGAACTAACGTATGTGATTTTTCGCAAAATGAAGAAAACATAAAGTTTGCTTGGTCACCAAGCAATCCTACAAAACACTTCATTTTGGTATTTTCGAGGTTAAATGGCACTATAAACGAGTTATAGAAAACAACAACCCTAGAACGAATGTGAATTGGTCATGGTTAACTCTTTTGCAACTCGTGAGACTTTTGAAAAAGAGAAAATGAGTGAATCGATGAAAGTGTACTTTCCACATTATAGTGGGATAAACTATAGAGTTTTTGAACACTAACGAATGTGATTTTCCGCAAAATAAAAAAAAAACGTAAAGTTTGATTAATCACCAAGCAATCCTACAAAACACTTCATTTTGGTATTTTCGAGGTTAAATGGCACTATAAACGAGTTATAGAAAACAACAACCCTAGAACGAATGTGAATTGATCATGGTTAACTCTTTTGCAACTCGTGGAACTTTTCAAAAAGAGAGAATGAGTGAATCGATGAAATTGCACTTTCCACATTATAGTGGGATAAACTATAGAGTTTTTGAGAACTAACGTATGTGATTTTCCGCAAAATGAAGAAAACATAAAGTTTGCTTGGTCACCAAACAATCCTACAAAACACTTCATTTTGGTATTTTCGAGGTTAAATGGCACTATAAACGAGTTATAGAAAACAACAACCCTAGAACGAATGTGTGTTGTGTGTGTGTGGTATGTTGTGTGATGTTGTGTGGTGTGTTGTGTGGTGTGGTGTGTTGTGTGTATGTGTGGTGTGTGGTGTTGTGTGGTGTGTGTTGTGTTGTGCGGTGTGTGGTGTGGTTTTTGGTGTGTGTGTTGTATTGTGTTTGTTGTGTTGTGTGGTGTGTTTTGTGGTGTGTGTGTGGTGTGTGGTGTGTTGTGTGGTGTGAGGTGTCTCATATATATATATATATTTTTTTTGATTTGCAGTGCCATGCCCCGGTTGCGGCCATGAGAAAGCTAGTTTTATTCCAGTGCAGACCAGATCAGTTGCTGATCCCATGATTGAGATAAATACCCTAGAACGAATGTGAATTGGTCATGGTTAACTCTTTTGCAACTCGTGAGACTTTTCAAAAAGAGAGAATGAGTGAATCGATGAAAGTGCACTTTCCACATTATAGTGGGATAAACTATAGAGTTTTTGAGAACTAACGTATGTGATTTTTCGCAAAATGAAGAAAACATAAAGTTTGCTTGGTCACCAAGCAATCCTACAAAACACTTCATTTTGGTATTTTCGAGGTTAAATGGCACTATAAACGAGTTATAGAAAACAACAACCCTAGAACGAATGTGAATTGGTCATGGTTAACTCTTTTGCAACTCGTGAGACTTTTGAAAAAGAGAAAATGAGTGAATCGATGAAAGTGTACTTTCCACATTATAGTGGGATAAACTATAGAGTTTTTGAACACTAACGAATGTGATTTTCCGCAAAATAAAAAAAAAAACGTAAAGTTTGATTAATCACCAAGCAATCCTACAAAACACTTCATTTTGGTATTTTCGAGGTTAAATGGCACTATAAACGAGTTATAGAAAACAACAACCCTAGAACGAATGTGAATTGATCATGGTTAACTCTTTTGCAACTCGTGGAACTTTTCAAAAAGAGAGAATGAGTGAATCGATGAAATTGCACTTTCCACATTATAGTGGGATAAACTATAGAGTTTTTGAGAACTAACGTATGTGATTTTCCGCAAAATGAAGAAAACATAAAGTTTGCTTGGTCACCAAACAATCCTACAAAACACTTCATTTTGGTATTTTCGAGGTTAAATGGCACTATAAACGAGTTATAGAAAACAACAACCCTAGAACGAATGTGTGTTGTGTGTGTGTGGTATGTTGTGTGATGTTGTGTGGTGTGTTGTGTGGTGTGTTGTGTGTATGTGTGGTGTGTGTTGTGTTGTGCGGTGTATGGTGTGGTTTTTGGTGTGTGTGTTGTATTGTGTTTGTTGTGTTGTGTGGTGTGGTGTGTTTTGTGGTGTGTGTGTTGTGTTGTGTGTTGTGTGTTGTGTGTTGTGTTGTGTTGTGTGGTGTGGTGTGTGTTGTGTTGTGTTGTGTGGTGTGGTATGGTGTGTGTTGTATGTTGTGTGGTGTTGTGTTGTGTTGTGTGGTGTGTGGTGTGTGTGTTGTGTGTGGTGTGTGGTGTTGTGTTGTGTGTGGTGTGTGTGTGTGGTGTGTGGTGTTGTGGTGTGTGTGGTGTGTGATATGTGTTGTGTGGTGTGTGGTGGTGTGTGTGGTGTTGTGTTGTGTGTGGTGTGGTGTGTGGTGTTGTGTGGTGTGTGTTGCATGGTGTGGTGTGTGTTGTGTTGTGTTGTGTGGTGTGGTGTGTGTTGTGTTGTGTTGTGTGGTGTGGTGTGGTGTGGTGTGTGTTGTGTAGTGTTGTGTGGTGTGGTGTGGTGTGGTGTGTTGTGTGTGTGTGGTGTGTTGTGTGGTGTGTGTTGTGTGGTGTGAGGTGTCTCATATATATATATTTTTTTTTTTGATGTGCAGTGCCAAGCCCCGGTTGCGGCCATGAGAAAGCTAGTTTTACTCCAGTGCAGACCAGATCAGTTGCTGATCCCATGATTGAGATAAATACCCTAGAACGAATGTGAATTGGTCATGGTTAACTCTTTTGCAACTCGTGAGACTTTTCAAAAAGAGAGAATGAGTGAATCGATGAAAGTGCACTTTCCACATTATAGTGGGATAAACTATAGAGTTTTTGAGAACTAACGTATGTGATTTTTCGCAAAATGAAGAAAACATAAAGTTTGCTTGGTCACCAAGCAATCCTACAAAACACTTCATTTTGGTATTTTCGAGGTTAAATGGCACTATAAACGAGTTATAGAAAACAACAACCCTATAACGAATGTGAATTGGTCATGGTTAACTCTTTTGCAACTCGTGAGACTTTTGAAAAAGAGAAAATGAGTGAATCGATGAAAGTGTACTTTCCACATTATAGTGGGATAAACTATAGAGTTTCTGAACACTAACGAATGTGATTTTCCGCAAAATAAAAAAAAAACGTAAAGTTTGATTAATCACCAAGCAATCCTACAAAACACTTCATTTTGGTATTTTTGAGGTTAAATGGCACTATAAACGAGTTATAGAAAACAACAACCCTAGAACGAATGTGAATTGATCATGGTTAACTCTTTTGCAACTCGTGGAACTTTTCAAAAAGAGAGAATGAGTGAATCGATGAAATTGCACTTTCCACATTATAGTGGGATAAACTATAGAGTTTTTGAGAACTAACGTATGTGATTTTCCGCAAAATGAAGAAAACATAAAGTTTGCTTGGTCACCAAACAATCCTACAAAACACTTCATTTTGGTATTTTCGAGGTTAAATGGCACTATAAACGAGTTATAGAAAACAACAACCCTAGAACGAATGTGTGTTGTGTGTGTGTGGTATGTTGTGTGATTTTGTGTGGTGTGTTGTGTGGTGTGGTGTGTTGTGTGTATGTGTGGTGTTGTGTGGTGTGTGTTGTGTTGTGCGGTGTGTGGTGTGGTTTTTGGTGTGTGTGTTGTATTGTGTTTGTTATGTTGTGTGGTGTGGTGTGTTTTGTGGTGTGTGTGTTGTGTTGTGTGGTGTGTGTTGTGTGGTGTGGTGTGTGTTGTGTTGTGTTGTGTTGTGTGGTGTGGTATGGTGTGTGTTGTATGTTGTGTGGTGTTGTGTTGTGTGGTGTGTGGTGTGTGTGTTGTGTGTGGTGTGTGGTGTTGTGTTGTGTGTGGTGTGTGTGTGTGGTGTGTGGTGTTGTGTTGTGTGTGGTGTGTGATATGTGTTGTGTGGTGTTGTGTGGTGTGTGGTGGTGTGTGTGGTGTTGTGTTGTGTGTGGTGTGGTGTGTGGTGTTGTGTGGTGTGGTGTGTGTTGCATGGTGTGGTGTGTGTTGTGTTGTGTGGTGTGTGTTGTGTTGTGTTGTGTGGTGTGGTGTGGTGTGTGTTGTGTAGTGTTGTGTGGTGTGGTGTGGTGTGGTGTGTTGTGTGTGTGTGGTGTGTTGTGTGGTGTGTGTTGTGTGGTGTGTGGTGTGAGGTGTCTCATATATATATATATATATATATATTTTTATGTGCAGTGCCATGCCCCGGTTGCGGCCATGAGAAAGCTAGTTTTACTCCAGTGCAGACCAGATCAGATGTTGATCCCATGATTGAGATAAATACCCTAGAACGAATGTGAATTGGTCATGGTTAACTCTTTTGCAACTCGTGAGACTTTTGAAAAAGAGAGAATGAGTGAATCGATGAAAGTGCACTTTCCACATTATAGTGGGATAAACTATAGAGTTTTTGAGAACTAACGTATGTGATTTTTCGCAAAATGAAGAAAACATAAAGTTTGCTTGGTCACCAAGCAATCCTACAAAACACTTCATTTTGGTATTTTCGAGGTTAAATGGCACTATAAACGAGTTATAGAAAACAACAACCCTAGAACGAATGTGAATTGGTCATGGTTAACTCTTTTGCAACTCGTGAGACTTTTGAAAAAGAGAAAATGAGTGAATCGATGAAAGTGTACTTTCCACATTATAGTGGGATAAACTATAGAGTTTTTGAACACTAACGAATGTGATTTTCCGCAAAATAAAAAAAAAACGTAAAGTTTGATTAATCACCAAGCAATCCTACAAAACACTTCATTTTGGTATTTTCGAGGTTAAATGGCACTATAAACGAGTTATAGAAAACAACAACCCTAGAACGAATGTGAATTGATCATGGTTAACTCTTTTGCAACTCGTGGAACTCTTCAAAAAGAGAGAATGAGTGAATCGATGAAATTGCACTTTCCACATTATAGTGGGATAAACTATAGAGTTTTTGAGAACTAACGTATGTGATTTTCCGCAAAATGAAGAAAACATAAAGTTTGCTTGGTCACCAAACAATCCTACAAAACACTTCATTTTGGTATTTTCGAGGTTAAATGGCACTATAAACGAGTTATAGAAAACAACAACCCTAGAACGAATGTGTGTTGTGTGTGTGTGGTATGTTGTGTGATTTTGTGTGGTGTGTTGTGTGGTGTGGTGTGTTGTGTGTATGTGTGGTGTTGTGTGGTGTGTGTTGTGTTGTGCGGTGTGTGGTGTGGTTTTTGGTGTGTGTGTTGTATTGTGTTTGTTGTGTTGTGTGGTGTGGTGTGTTTTGTGGTGTGTGTGTGGTGTGTGGTGTGTTGTGTGGTGTGAGGTGTCTCATATATATATATATATATATTTTTTGATGTGCAGTGCCATGCCCCGGTTGCGGCCATGAGAAAGCTAGTTTTATTCCAGTGCAGACCAGATCAGTTGCTGATCCCATGATTGAGATAAATACCCTAGAACGAATGTGAATTGGTCATGGTTAACTCTTTTGCAACTCGTGAGACTTTTCAAAAAGAGAGAATGAGTGAATCGATGAAAGTGCACTTTCCACATTATAGTGGGATAAACTATAGAGTTTTTGAGAACTAACGTATGTGATTTTTCGCAAAATGAAGAAAACATAAAGTTTGCTTGGTCACCAAGCAATCCTACAAAACACTTCATTTTGGTATTTTCGAGGTTAAATGGCACTATAAACGAGTTATAGAAAACAACAACCCTAGAACGAATGTGAATTGGTCATGGTTAACTCTTTTGCAACTCGTGAGACTTTTGAAAAAGAGAAAATGAGTGAATCGATGAAAGTGTACTTTCCACATTATAGTGGGATAAACTATAGAGTTTTTGAACACTAACGAATGTGATTTTCCGCAAAATAAAAAAAAAACGTAAAGTTTGATTAATCACCAAGCAATCCTACAAAACACTTCATTTTGGTATTTTCGAGGTTAAATGGCACTATAAACGAGTTATAGAAAACAACAACCCTAGAACGAATGTGAATTGATCATGGTTAACTCTTTTGCAACTCGTGGAACTCTTCAAAAAGAGAGAATGAGTGAATCGATGAAATTGCACTTTCCACATTATAGTGGGATAAACTATAGAGTTTTTGAGAACTAACGTATGTGATTTTCCGCAAAATGAAGAAAACATAAAGTTTGCTTGGTCACCAAACAATCCTACAAAACACTTCATTTTGGTATTTTCGAGGTTAAATGGCACTATAAACGAGTTATAGAAAACAACAACCCTAGAACGAATGTGCGTTGTGTGTGTGTGGTATGTTGTGTGATGTTGTGTGGTGTGTTGTGTGGTGTGGTGTGTTGTGTGTATGTGTGGTGTGTGGTGTTGTGTGGTGTGTGTTGTGTTGTGCGGTGTGTGGTGTGGTTTTTGGTGTGTGTGTTGTATTGTGTTTGTTGTGTTGTGTGGTGTGGTGTGTTTTGTGGTGTGTGTGTGGTGTGTGGTGTGTTGTGTGGTGTGAGGTGTCTCATATATATATATATATTTTTTTTGATGTGCAGTGCCATGCCCCGGTTGCGGCCATGAGAAAGCTAGTTTTATTCTAGTGCAGACTAGATCAGTTGCTGATCCCATGATTGAGATAAATACCCTAGAACGAATGTGAGTTGGTCATGGTTAACTCTTTTGCAACTCGTGAGACTTTTCAAAAAGAGAGAATGAGTGAATCGATGAAAGTGCACTTTCCACATTATAGTGGGATAAACTATAGAGTTTTTGAGAACTAACGTATGTGATTTTTCGCAAAATGAAGAAAACATAAAGTTTGCTTGGTCACCAAGCAATCCTACAAAACACTTCATTTTGGTATTTTCGAGGTTAAATGGCACTATAAACGAGTTATAGAAAACAACAACCCTAGAACGAATGTGAATTGGTCATGGTTAACTCTTTTGCAACTCGTGAGACTTTTGAAAAAGAGAAAATGAGTGAATCGATGAAAGTGTACTTTCCACATTATAGTGGGATAAACTATAGAGTTTTTGAACACTAACGAATGTGATTTTCCGCAAAATAAAAAAAAAAAACGTAAAGTTTGATTAATCACCAAGCAATCCTACAAAACACTTCATTTTGGTATTTTCGAGGTTAAATGGCACTATAAACGAGTTATAGAAAACAACAACCCTAGAACGAATGTGAATTGATCATGGTTAACTCTTTTGCAACTCGTGGAACTTTTCAAAAAGAGAGAATGAGTGAATCGATGAAATTGCACTTTCCACATTATAGTGGGATAAACTATAGAGTTTTTGAGAACTAACGTATGTGATTTTCCGCAAAATGAAGAAAACATAAAGTTTGCTTGGTCACCAAACAATCCTACAAAACACTTCATTTTGGTATTTTCGAGGTTAAATGGCACTATAAACGAGTTATAGAAAACAACAACCCTAGAACGAATGTGTGTTGTGTGTGTGTGGTATGTTGTGTGATGTTGTGTGGTGTGTTGTGTGGTGTGTTGTGTGTATGTGTGGTGTGTGTTGTGTTGTGCGGTGTGTGGTGTGGTTTTTGGTGTGTGTGTTGTATTGTGTTTGTTGTGTTGTGTGGTGTGGTGTGTTTTGTGGTGTGTGTGTTGTGTTGTGTGTTGTGTGTTGTGTGTTGTGTTGTGTTGTGTGGTGTGGTGTGTGTTGTGTTGTGTTGTGTGGTGTGGTATGGTGTGTGTTGTATGTTGTGTGGTGTTGTGTTGTGTTGTGTGGTGTGTGGTGTGTGTGTTGTGTGTGGTGTGTGGTGTTGTGTTGTGTGTGGTGTGTGTGTGTGGTGTGTGGTGTTGTGGTGTGTGTGGTGTGTGATATGTGTTGTGTGGTGTGTGGTGGTGTGTGTGGCCAATAAAAAGGTATGGAATATAAAAGAAAAAAGAAAAACCTAAAACCATAAGCTCACAAGTCGAGCCAGAGGCCGGAGTGCCATTAAAACCTTACCTGGGAAAACCCTCCTTAGGGACAAAACCCAGGTGAAGGAAAAAGGTAAACTCCTCTAAGAATCAATGTCTGTAAAAGACAGTATACAAATCTTTATGCAAGAACGTGAGTAAGAAATCTGGAGGGTATCCCCTCCAAATGCAGTTTATATTCGTCTTGGACACTGCGTCAGCCGCCTGGTTGGCCTCTCTAAAAGTGTGAGAATATCGAATGTGCATGTCTGTGGTAAGAGGATGAACCTGACTCCAGAGACCCTGCAGACGCCAAGGAACAGAGGGAGTAGAGCTCATCAAAGTGCTAACTGTCAGACTGGAGTCCGACTCGATCCATAAGAACCGCCACCCTTGGGAATGTGCATACTGAATAGCAATGAGTGCCGCTGCTAACTCCGCCTCAAAAGGAGTACCCCAACCAACCTCTTGGGCAATAGCCGCAACAAAGAACCCCCTGAAGTTCCTAAACACCGCTCCTGCATGCAAACTACCTGGAGAGGATGTTGCACTGCCGTCCGTGTTGATCTTGTACCAATCCGGATCCGGAGGGATCCATCTAACAGACGAACCCTGACGAGTCGGCTTGTGCCTGCCCAATACACCAAGAGACCTGGCAATCAAGAGATCCTGAACTGAACCGTCAGAGTAACCCCGAGAGATGCTATTGGCTTCCCTAATACCAGCAACGATTTGCGCCATGCATCGTCTGACTGAAGGAGAGACCCCATCAAAGACCACCCTGTTCCGTAGAGCCCAAATAGCCCAAATTGTAGTGACAAATGCCGCTCTCCATAACTCCAAGGACTGCGGACCCAAGCGAACTCTGGTAGCCTGGAGGAAGATATCAAGAAAGCTGATCCCCGTGTGGATCGTAACTCCAAAAAGCTGAGTCAGATGCTGAAGAATCTCCAGAGTGAATGGACAGTGAGCTAACAAGTGGTCTAAAGACTCCGAGTCTCTACGGCAGAGCATACACATCGAAGGACCGTGAATCCCAAATGAGACCAGCCAATCAGAAGTAGGGAGCTTGCCCCATATCGCCCTCCAAATAACCGTAGAACGACACATCGGAATGAAGGAACTCCAAATCCACGACGACCAACCAAGACGAGGGAGAGGAGATCTGAGCATGTCATAGGCTACTGAAGAGGTTAGCTCCCCTGAGGTAGTACCTTCCCAAATACGTTTGTCAGGGCCATGAAGGACCCGAATCTGAAGTATATCTCTGACGATATCTGTGAAGTCCGTGACGAAGCACTCCTCAAAGTGCCAACAATCGTCATAGAAGAAGTCCCCAACCGTGCTCTTCAGGGTAGCCGCAAACCAATCCGGGAGGCCAATCTTATCAGAAATAGTGTATCCCAACCAGTTATCATGCCAAAAGCTGACTGTCGAATCCCTACCAATCAGCCACCTTGACCCATCAGAAAGCCTCGAAACGTGAGGACGAATACCTGGCCCAATAGACGAGATCCTCCCATGGGGACGCAATCTGCCATCCGAGGAAAAGTGTCTCCTGTGAAGCAGAGTTGTATCTGGAGATCTGTGCTGAAGAATGTCCCAACTCAACTTACAGAGAAAGGAGGCATTCGCCAATCTAATGGAGCGAACCCCCATCCCTCCTTCTCCAAAGGGCGCACAAACCCTCTTCCACGAGACCGAACAAGAACCACTCTTACGATTGATGTCACCCTTCCAAAGAAAGTTGCGAATAGCAGATTCCACCTGGCGAAGAAGCGAACTGGGCCACTTGTAAACCATCATAGAGTGGACCATAGAACCCGTGATAACCGAGTTAATCAAGCATCGTCTCCCTGCCAAGGAAAGGGAGCTACCCTTCCAACGACTAAACTTAGCAATAACATCATCTGCCACAGGCTGTAAATGAGCCTTCCTGGGGCAACCTCGAAAGATCGGAACTCCTAGGTAGGTGAAAGGAAGGGAACCTTCTACGATGCCTGTGACCCTGTGCATCCGACGACGAAGTCTTTGGGGAACAGCACGCCCAAAGAAAGCCCTAGACTTCGGAGGACTATAGATCTGACCTGAAAGATGACCATACCCCTGTAAAACCGCATGTAGGTTCCTGATATTAGACTCTGTGGCCCTCAAAAATATCATGATGTCGTCCGCATAGAAGAGATAACGAGGGACAAAACGGATGGGACGAAGACGGCCTCTATCGATCTCCCAATCAATCCATCTCCCGAGCGCCTCCTCCGCAATACAAAAAAGTAATGGTGATAGAGGATCTCCCTGACGAACACCCCTGGAGCAAGAAAAGTACCCCTTCGGCTCCCCATTGATGAGAACTGAAATCCTAGCCGAATCCAGGACTCCTCTCACCATAGATATGAAAGTAGTACAGAAGCCCATCCTGGCCATGACAGCCTCCAGAAATCGCCAAGAGATGGTGTCAAACGCTTTGATCATATCAATCTTCAAGGCCATATACCCGTGAACTCTCGGGTAGTCAAGGGTATTAATGGCGTCAGATGCGAGAGCGATGCAGGTGTGAATCCGCTTGCCCGGGACGAAACCAAACTGATATGCAGAGAGACAACTACTAACGAAAGTGCCCAATCTCGAAGACAAAACTCTGGTCATGACCTTAAAGATGAAGTTACCCATCACAATCGGACGAAACTCCTCAACTTTACGGGCCCCTTCCGTCTTGGGAACAAGCGTCATGAAACAGGAGTTCAGCCCAGGAGGTAAAAGTCTGAAAATGAAGTAGTGTCTGACAGCATCAACCACCTCCTGGCCCACAATGTCCCAACATCCCTGGTAAAAGCAGCCCCCAAAGCCATCTGGACCCGGAGCGCTCCAAGCATCCATATCAAAGACAGCCCTTCGAACCTCTTCCGCTGAAGGGACACTCACAAGGAGACCATTATGGTCATCAGTCACAACGGTATCCATAAAGTTGTCCAGAATACTAGCATCGAAAGGAGACGACCGATCATCCGCAAACAACTGAGAATAGTAAGTAACCACATGGGAACTGATGGTGTCCAAGTCCGAAGTAAGGATGTCGTCAATGAGCAAAGACGTGATACCCCCCCTGGCTATCCTAGTCTGCTGAGAAATGTGAAAGAATCTAGTGTTTCTATCACCGTCAGTCAACCACTGCAAACGGTTCCTCTGAGTGTAGTATTCCTGCCTGGCCGTCAACAACCCATCAAGATCAACCTGAGCCTGAATCTCTTCTGCAAAGGTGGCCTCAGAATCACCCTCCAACTCAATACGATGCTGAATATCAGCCAGGCGACGAGTGGCAGACTCAATCTGAGTGAAAACATTCCTGAACACAGTCTTGTTCCAAATCTTCAATGCGGACTTGAGCCTCTTCAGCTTCCACATAAAACAGACAATGGGGTTTTGGTGCATCAACGGTTGGGTCCATGAAGACTCGACAACTGATCTGAAGGAGTCATGCTGACACCACATACTGAGGAACCGAAATGGACGACGAACCTGAACCCAGTCTGATCTGACAGTAAGGAGCAGTGGATGATGATCTGACTTGTATCTGGGAAGAGCAATAACCTCCACGCCTGCCCATAGATCCAAAAAATCCTGATTAGCTAACACTCTGTCCAACCTAGCAGCTTGAAAACCCCTAGGACCCCGACGAATAGACCACGTGAACTGAGACCCAGCGGTATCCAAATCAATCAGACCCGACTCATCCATGAACTCCCTGAAATCAAGAGAAGCTCTAGGAGTAGCCACAGAACCCGGACTTCTCTCATGCGTCCCTGTCACCACATTAAAATCACCCAAAACACAGAGACTAGTAGCATGGTGTGGTGTGTGTTGTGTTGTGTGGTGTGGTGTGTGTTGTGTTGTGTTGTGTGGTGTGGTGTGGTGTGGTGTGTGTTGTGTAGTGTTGTGTGGTGTGGTGTGGTGTGGTGTGTTGTGTGTGTGTGGTGTGTTGTGTGGTGTGTGTTGTGTGGTGTGAGGTGTCTCATATATATATATATTTTTTTTTTGATGTGTAGTGCCAAGCCCCGGTTGCGGCCATGAGAAAGCTAGTTTTACTCCAGTGCAGACCAGATCAGTTGCTGATCCCATGATTGAGATAAATACCCTAGAACGAATGTGAATTGGTCATAGTTAACTCTTTTGCAACTCGTGAGACTTTTCAAAAAGAGAGAATGAGTGAATCGATGAAAGTGCACTTTCCACATTATAGTGGGATAAACTATAGAGTTTTTGAGAACTAACGTATGTGATTTTTCGCAAAATGAAGAAAACATAAAGTTTGCTTGGTCACCAAGCAATCCTACAAAACACTTCATTTTGGTATTTTCGAGGTTAAATGGCACTATAAACGAGTTATAGAAAACAACAACCCTATAACGAATGTGAATTGGTCATGGTTAACTCTTTTGCAACTCGTGAGACTTTTGAAAAAGAGAAAATGAGTGAATCGATGAAAGTGTACTTTCCACATTATAGTGGGATAAACTATAGAGTTTCTGAACACTAACGAATGTGATTTTCCGCAAAATAAAAAAAAAACGTAAAGTTTGATTAATCACCAAGCAATCCTACAAAACACTTCATTTTGGTATTTTCGAGGTTAAATGGCACTATAAACGAGTTATAGAAAACAACAACCCTAGAACGAATGTGAATTGATCATGGTTAACTCTTTTGCAACTCGTGGAACTTTTCAAAAAGAGAGAATGAGTGAATCGATGAAATTGCACTTTCCACATTATAGTGGGATAAACTATAGAGTTTTTGAGAACTAACGTATGTGATTTTCCGCAAAATGAAGAAAACATAAAGTTTGCTTGGTCACCAAACAATCCTACAAAACACTTCATTTTGGTATTTTCGAGGTTAAATGGCACTATAAACGAGTTATAGAAAACAACAACCCTAGAACGAATGTGTGTTGTGTGTGTGTGGTATGTTGTGTGATGTTGTGTGGTGTGTTGTGTGGTGTGGTGTGTTGTGTGTATGTGTGGTGTGTGGTGTGTGGTGTTGTGTGGTGTGTGTTGTGTTGTGCGGTGTGTGGTGTGGTTTTTGGTGTGTGTGTTGTATTGTGTTTGTTGTGTTGTGTGGTGTGGTGTGTTTTTTGGTGTGTGTGTTGTGTTGTGTGGTGTGTGTTGTGTGTTGTGTTGTGTTGTGTGGTGTGGTGTGTGTTGTGTTGTGTTGTGTTGTGTGGTGTGGTATGGTGTGTGTTGTATGTTGTGTGGTGTTGTGTTGTGTTGTGTGGTGTGTGTGTTGTGTGTGGTGTGTGGTGTTGTGTTGTGTGTGGTGTGTGTGTGTGGTGTGTGGTGTTGTGTTGTGTGTGGTGTGTGATATGTGTTGTGTGGTGTTGTGTGGTGTGTGGTGGTGTGTGTGGTGTTGTGTTGTGTGTGGTGTGGTGTGTGGTGTTGTGTGGTGTGTGTTGCATGGTGTGGTGTGTGTTGTGTTGTGTGGTGTGGTGTGTGTTGTGTTGTGTGGTGTGGTGTGTTGTGTGTTGTGTAGTGTTGTGTGGTGTGGTGTGTTGTGTGTGTGTGGTGTGTTGTGTGGTGTGTGTTGTGTGGTGTGAGGTGTCTCATATATTTTTTTTTTTTTTGATGTGCAGTGCCATGCCTCGGTTGCGGCCATGAGAAAGCTAGTTTTACTCCAGTGCAGACCAGATCAGTTGCTGATCCCATGATTGAGATAAATACCCTAGAACGAATGTGAATTGGTCATGGTTAACTCTTTTGCAACTCGTGAGACTTTTCAAAAAGAGAGAATGAGTGAATCGATGAAAGTGCACTTTCCACATTATAGTGGGATAAACTATAGAGTTTTTGAGAACTAACGTATGTGATTTTTCGCAAAATGAAGAAAACATAAAGTTTGCTTGGTCACCAAGCAATCCTACAAAACACTTCATTTTGGTATTTTCGAGGTTAAATGGCACTATAAACGAGTTATAGAAAACAACAACCCTAGAACGAATGTGAATTGGTCATGGTTAACTCTTTTGCAACTCGTGAGACTTTTGAAAAAGAGAAAATGAGTGAATCGATGAAAGTGTACTTTCCACATTATAGTGGGATAAACTATAGAGTTTTTGAACACTAACGAATGTGATTTTCGCAAAATAAAAAAAAACGTAAAGTTTGATTAATCACCAAGCAATCCTACAAAACACTTCATTTTGGTATTTTCGAGGTTAAATGGCACTATAAACGAGTTATAGAAAACAACAACCCTAGAACGAATGTGAATTGATCATGGTTAACTCTTTTGCAACTCGTGGAACTTTTCAAAAAGAGAGAATGAGTGAATCGATGAAATTGCACTTTCCACATTATAGTGGGATAAACTATAGAGTTTTTGAGAACTAACGTATGTGATTTTTCGCAAAATGAAGAAAACATAAAGTTTGCTTGGTCACCAAACAATCCTACAAAACACTTCATTTTGGTATTTTCGAGGTTAAATGGCACTATAAACGAGTTATAGAAAACAACAACCCTAGAACGAATGTGTGTTGTGTGTGTGTGGTATGTTGTGTGATTTTGTGTGGTGTGTTGTGTGGTGTGGTGTGTTGTGTGTATGTGTGGTGTTGTGTGGTGTGTGTTGTGTTGTGCGGTGTGTGGTGTGGTTTTTGGTGTGTGTGTTGTATTGTGTTTGTTGTGTTGTGTGGTGTGGTGTGTTTTGTGGTGTGTGTGTGGTGTGTGGTGTGTTGTGTAGTGTGAGGTGTCTCATATATATATATATATATATTTTTTGATGTGCAGTGCCATGCCCCGGTTGCGGCCATGAGAAAGCTAGTTTTATTCCAGTGCAGACCAGATCAGTTGTTGATCCCATGATTGAGATAAATACCCTAGAACGAATGTGAATTGGTCATGGTTAACTCTTTTGCAACTCGTGAGACTTTTCAAAAAGAGAGAATGAGTGAATCGATGAAAGTGCACTTTCCACATTATAGTGGGATAAACTATAGAGTTTTTGAGAACTAACGTATGTGATTTTTCGCAAAATGAAGAAAACATAAAGTTTGCTTGGTCACCAAGCAATCCTACAAAACACTTCATTTTGGTATTTTCGAGGTTAAATGGCACTATAAACGAGTTATAGAAAACAACAACCCTAGAACGAATGTGAATTGGTCATGGTTAACTCTTTTGCAACTCGTGAGACTTTTGAAAAAGAGAAAATGAGTGAATCGATGAAAGTGTACTTTCCACATTATAGTGGGATAAACTATAGAGTTTTTGAACACTAACGAATGTGATTTTCCGCAAAATAAAAAAAAAAAACGTAAAGTTTGATTAATCACCAAGCAATCCTACAAAACACTTCATTTTGGTATTTTCGAGGTTAAATGGCACTATAAACGAGTTATAGAAAACAACAACCCTAGAACGAATGTGAATTGATCATGGTTAACTCTTTTGCAACTCGTGGAACTTTTCAAAAAGAGAGAATGAGTGAATCGATGAAATTGCACTTTCCACATTATAGTGGGATAAACTATAGAGTTTTTGAGAACTAACGTATGTGATTTTCCGCAAAATGAAGAAAACATAAAGTTTGCTTGGTCACCAAACAATCCTACAAAACACTTCATTTTGGTATTTTCGAGGTTAAATGGCACTATAAACGAGTTATAGAAAACAACAACCCTAGAACGAATGTGTGTTGTGTGTGTGTGGTATGTTGTGTGATGTTGTGTGGTGTGTTGTGTGGTGTGTTGTGTGTATGTGTGGTGTGTGTTGTGTTGTGCGGTGTGTGGTGTGGTTTTTGGTGTGTGTGTTGTATTGTGTTTGTTGTGTTGTGTGGTGTGGTGTGTTTTGTGGTGTGTGTGTTGTGTTGTGTGTTGTGTGTTGTGTTGTGTTGTGTGGTGTGGTGTGTGTTGTGTTGTGTTGTGTGGTGTGGTATGGTGTGTGTTGTATGTTGTGTGGTGTTGTGTTGTGTTGTGTGGTGTGTGGTGTGTGTGTTGTGTGTGGTGTGTGGTGTTGTGTTGTGTGTGGTGTGTGTGTGTGGTGTGTGGTGTTGTGGTGTGTGTGGTGCGTGATATGTGTTGTGTGGTGTGTGGTGGTGTGTGTGGTGTTGTGTTGTGTGTGGTGTGGTGTGTGGTGTTGTGTGGTGTGTGTTGCATGGTGTGGTGTGTGTTGTGTTGTGTGGTGTGGTGTGTGTTGTGTTGTGTTGTGTGGTGTGGTGTGGTGTGGTGTGTGTTGTGTAGTGTTGTGTGGTGTGGTGTGGTGTGGTGTGTTGTGTGTGTGTGGTGTGTTGTGTGGTGTGTGTTGTGTGGAGTGAGGTGTCTCATATATATATATTTTTTTTTTTTGATGTGCAGTGCCAAGCCCCGGTTGCGGCCATGAGAAAGCTAGTTTTACTCCAGTGCAGACCAGATCAGTTGCTGATCCCATGATTGAGATAAATACCCTAGAACGAATGTGAATTGGTCATGGTTAACTCTTTTGCAACTCGTGAGACTTTTCAAAAAGAGAGAATGAGTGAATCGATGAAAGTGCACTTTCCACATTATAGTGGGATAAACTATAGAGTTTTTGAGAATTAACGTATGTGATTTTTCGCAAAATGAAGAAAACATAAAGTTTGCTTGGTCACCAAGCAATCCTACAAAACACTTCATTTTGGTATTTTCGAGGTTAAATGGCACTATAAACGAGTTATAGAAAACAACAACCCTAGAACGAATGTGAATTGGTCATGGTTAACTCTTTTGCAACTCGTGAGACTTTTGAAAAAGAGAAAATGAGTGAATCGATGAAAGTGTACTTTCCACATTATAGTGGGATAAACTATAGAGTTTTTGAACACTAACGAATGTGATTTTCCGCAAAATAAAAAAAAAAACGTAAAGTTTGATTAATCACCAAGCAATCCTACAAAACACTTCATTTTGGTATTTTCGAGGTTAAATGGCACTATAAACGAGTTATAGAAAACAACAACCCTAGAACGAATGTGAATTGATCATGGTTAACTCTTTTGCAACTCGTGGAACTTTTCAAAAAGAGAGAATGAGTGAATCGATGAAATTGCACTTTCCACATTATAGTGGGATAAACTATAGAGTTTTTGAGAACTAACGTATGTGATTTTCCGCAAAATGAAGAAAATATAAAGTTTGCTTGGTCACCAAACAATCCTACAAAACACTTCATTTTGGTATTTTCGAGGTTAAATGGCACTATAAACGAGTTATAGAAAACAACAACCCTAGAACGAATGTGAATTGATCATGGTTAACTCTTTTGCAACTCGTGGAACTTTTCAAAAAGAGAGAATGAGTGAATCGATGAAATTGCACTTTCCACATTATAGTGGGATAAACTATAGAGTTTTTGAGAACTAACGTATGTGATTTTTCGCAAAATGAAGAAAACATAAAGTTTGCTTGGTCACCAAGCAATCCTACAAAACACTTCATTTTGGTATTTTCGAGGTTAAATGGCACTATAAACGAGTTATAGAAAACAACAACCCTAGAACGAATGTGAATTGGTCATGGTTAACTCTTTTGCAACTCGTGAGACTTTTGAAAAAGAGAAAATGAGTGAATCGATGAAAGTGTACTTTCCACATTATAGTGGGATAAACTATAGAGTTTCTGAACACTAACGAATGTGATTTTCTGCAAAATAAAAAAAAAACGTAAAGTTTGATTAATCACCAAGCAATCCTACAAAACACTTCATTTTGGTATTTTCGAGGTTAAATGGCACTATAAACGAGTTATAGAAAACAACAACCCTAGAACGAATGTGAATTGATCATGGTTAACTCTTTTGCAACTCGTGGAACTTTTCAAAAAGAGAGAATGAGTGAATCGATGAAATTGCACTTTCCACATTATAGTGGGATAAACTATAGAGTTTTTGAGAACTAACGTATGTGATTTTCCGCAAAATGAAGAAAACATAAAGTTTGCTTGGTCACCAAACAATCCTACAAAACACTTCATTTTGGTATTTTCGAGGTTAAATGGCACTATAAACGAGTTATAGAAAACAACAACCCTAGAACGAATGTGTGTTGTGTGTGTGTGGTATGTTGTGTGATGTTGTGTGGTGTGTTGTGTGGTGTGTTGTGTGTATGTGTGGTGTGTGTTGTGTTGTGCGGTGTGTGGTGTGGTTTTTGGTGTGTGTGTTGTATTGTGTTTGTTGTGTTGTGTGGTGTGGTGTGTTTTGTGGTGTGTGTGTTGTGTTGTGTGTTGTGTGTTGTGTTGTGTTGTGTGGTGTGGTGTGTGTTGTGTTGTGTTGTGTGGTGTGGTATGGTGTGTGTTGTATGTTGTGTGGTGTTGTGTTGTGTTGTGTGGTGTGTGGTGTGTGTGTTGTGTGTGGTGTGTGGTGTTGTGTTGTGTGTGGTGTGTGTGTGTGGTGTGTGGTGTTGTGGTGTGTGTGGTGTGTGATATGTGTTGTGTGGTGTGTGGTGGTGTGTGTGGTGTTGTGTTGTGTGTGGTGTGGTGTGTGGTGTTGTGTGGTGTGTGTTGCATGGTGTGGTGTGTGTTGTGTTGTGTGGTGTGGTGTGTGTTGTGTTGTGTTGTGTGGTGTGGTGTGGTGTGGTGTGTGTTGTGTAGTGTTGTGTGGTGTGGTGTGGTGTGGTGTGTTGTGTGTGTGTGGTGTGTTGTGTGGTGTGTGTTGTGTGGTGTGAGGTGTCTCATATATATATATATATTTTTTTTGATGTGTAGTGCCAAGCCCCGGTTGCGGCCATGAGAAAGCTAGTTTTACTCCAGTGCAGACCAGATCAGTTGCTGATCCCATGATTGAGATAAATACCCTAGAACGAATGTGAATTGGTCATAGTTAACTCTTTTGCAACTCGTGAGACTTTTCAAAAAGAGAGAATGAGTGAATCGATGAAAGAGCACTTTCCACATTATAGTGGGATAAACTATAGAGTTTTTGAGAACTAACGTATGTGATTTTTCGCAAAATGAAGAAAACATAAAGTTTGCTTGGTCACCAAACAATCCTACAAAACACTTCATTTTGGTATTTTCGAGGTTAAATGGCACTATAAACGAGTTATAGAAAACAACAACCCTAGAACGAATGTGAATTGATCATGGTTAACTCTTTTGCAACTCGTGGAACTTTTCAAAAAGAGAGAATGAGTGAATCGATGAAATTGCACTTTCCACATTATAGTGGGATAAACTATAGAGTTTTTGAGAACTAACGTATGTGATTTTTCGCAAAATGAAGAAAACATAAAGTTTGCTTGGTCACCAAGCAATCCTACAAAACACTTCATTTTGGTATTTTCGAGGTTAAATGGCACTATAAACGAGTTATAGAAAACAACAACCCTAGAACGAATGTGAATTGGTCATGGTTAACTCTTTTGCAACTCGTGAGACTTTTGAAAAAGAGAAAATGAGTGAATCGATGAAAGTGTACTTTCCACATTATAGTGGGATAAACTATAGAGTTTCTGAACACTAACGAATGTGATTTTCTGCAAAATAAAAAAAAAAACGTAAAGTTTGATTAATCACCAAGCAATCCTACAAAACACTTCATTTTGGTATTTTCGAGGTTAAATGGCACTATAAACGAGTTATAGAAAACAACAACCCTAGAACGAATGTGAATTGATCATGGTTAACTCTTTTGCAACTCGTGGAACTTTTCAAAAAGAGAGAATGAGTGAATCGATGAAATTGCACTTTCCACATTATAGTGGGATAAACTATAGAGTTTTTGAGAACTAACGTATGTGATTTTCCGCAAAATGAAGAAAACATAAAGTTTGCTTGGTCACCAAACAATCCTACAAAACACTTCATTTTGGTATTTTCGAGGTTAAATGGCACTATAAACGAGTTATAGAAAACAACAACCCTAGAACGAATGTGTGTTGTGTGTGTGTGGTATGTTGTGTGATGTTGTGTGGTGTGTTGTGTGGTGTGTTGTGTGTATGTGTGGTGTGTGTTGTGTTGTGCGGTGTGTGGTGTGGTTTTTGGTGTGTGTGTTGTATTGTGTTTGTTGTGTTGTGTGGTGTGGTGTGTTTTGTGGTGTGTGTGTTGTGTTGTGTGTTGTGTGTTGTGTGTTGTGTTGTGTTGTGTGGTGTGGTGTGTGTTGTGTTGTGTTGTGTGGTGTGGTATGGTGTGTGTTGTATGTTGTGTGGTGTTGTGTTGTGTTGTGTGGTGTGTGGTGTGTGTGTTGTGTGTGGTGTGTGGTGTTGTGTTGTGTGTGGTGTGTGTGTGTGGTGTGTGGTGTTGTGGTGTGTGTGGTGTGTGATATGTGTTGTGTGGTGTGTGGTGGTGTGTGTGGTGTTGTGTTGTGTGTGGTGTGGTGTGTGGTGTTGTGTGGTGTGTGTTGCATGGTGTGGTGTGTGTTGTGTTGTGTGGTGTGGTGTGTGTTGTGTTGTGTTGTGTGGTGTGGTGTGGTGTGGTGTGTGTTGTGTAGTGTTGTGTGGTGTGGTGTGGTGTGGTGTGTTGTGTGTGTGTGGTGTGTTGTGTGGTGTGTGTTGTGTGGTGTGAGGTGTCTCATATATATATATATTTTTTTTTTGATGTGTAGTGCCAAGCCCCGGTTGCGGCCATGAGAAAGCTAGTTTTACTCCAGTGCAGACCAGATCAGTTGCTGATCCCATGATTGAGATAAATACCCTAGAACGAATGTGAATTGGTCATAGTTAACTCTTTTGCAACTCGTGAGACTTTTCAAAAAGAGAGAATGAGTGAATCGATGAAAGTGCACTTTCCACATTATAGTGGGATAAACTATAGAGTTTTTGAGAACTAACGTATGTGATTTTTCGCAAAATGAAGAAAACATAAAGTTTGCTTGGTCACCAAGCAATCCTACAAAACACTTCATTTTGGTATTTTCGAGGTTAAATGGCACTATAAACGAGTTATAGAAAACAACAACCCTATAACGAATGTGAATTGGTCATGGTTAACTCTTTTGCAACTCGTGAGACTTTTGTAAAAGAGAAAATGAGTGAATCGATGAAAGTGTACTTTCCACATTATAGTGGGATAAACTATAGAGTTTCTGAACACTAACGAATGTGATTTTCCGCAAAATAAAAAAAAAACGTAAAGTTTGATTAATCACCAAGCAATCCTACAAAACACTTCATTTTGGTATTTTCGAGGTTAAATGGCACTATAAACGAGTTATAGAAAACAACAACCCTAGAACGAATGTGAATTGATCATGGTTAACTCTTTTGCAACTCGTGGAACTTTTCAAAAAGAGAGAATGAGTGAATCGATGAAATTGCACTTTCCACATTATAGTGGGATAAACTATAGAGTTTTTGAGAACTAACGTATGTGATTTTCCGCAAAATGAAGAAAACATAAAGTTTGCTTGGTCACCAAACAATCCTACAAAACACTTCATTTTGGTATTTTCGAGGTTAAATGGCACTATAAACGAGTTATAGAAAACAACAACCCTAGAACGAATGTGTGTTGTGTGTGTGTGGTATGTTGTGTGATGTTGTGTGGTGTGTTGTGTGGTGTGGTGTGTTGTGTGTATGTGTGGTGTGTGGTGTGTGGTGTTGTGTGGTGTGTGTTGTGTTGTGCGGTGTGTGGTGTGGTTTTTGGTGTGTGTGTTGTATTGTGTTTGTTGTGTTGTGTGGTGTGGTGTGTTTTGTGGTGTGTGTGTTGTGTTGTGTGGTGTGTGTTGTGTGTTGTGTTGTGTTGTGTGGTGTGGTGTGTGTTGTGTTGTGTTGTGTTGTGTGGTGTGGTATGGTGTGTGTTGTATGTTGTGTGGTGTTGTGTTGTGTTGTGTGGTGTGTGTGTTGTGTGTGGTGTGTGGTGTTGTGTTGTGTGTGGTGTGTGTGTGTGGTGTGTGGTGTGTGGTGTTGTGTTGTGTGTGGTGTGTGATATGTGTTGTGTGGTGTTGTGTGGTGTGTGGTGGTGTGTGTGGTGTTGTGTTGTGTGTGGTGTGGTGTGTGGTGTTGTGTGGTGTGTGTTGCATGGTGTGGTGTGTGTTGTGTTGTGTGGTGTGTGTTGTGTTGTGTTGTGTGGTGTGGTGTGGTGTGTGTTGTGTAGTGTTGTGTGGTGTGGTGTGTTGTGTGTGTGTGGTGTGTTGTGTGGTGTGTGTTGTGTGGTGTGAGGTGTCTCATATATTTTTTTTTTTTTTTTGATGTGCAGTGCCATGCCTCGGTTGCGGCCATGAGAAAGCTAGTTTTACTCCAGTGCAGACCAGATCAGTTGCTGATCCCATGATTGAGATAAATACCCTAGAACGAATGTGAATTGGTCATGGTTAACTCTTTTGCAACTCGTGAGACTTTTCAAAAAGAGAGAATGAGTGAATCGATGAAAGTGCACTTTCCACATTATAGTGGGATAAACTATAGAGTTTTTGAGAACTAACGTATGTGATTTTTCGCAAAATGAAGAAAACATAAAGTTTGCTTGGTCACCAAGCAATCCTACAAAACACTTCATTTTGGTATTTTCGAGGTTAAATGGCACTATAAACGAGTTATAGAAAACAACAACCCTAGAACGAATGTGAATTGGTCATGGTTAACTCTTTTGCAACTCGTGAGACTTTTGAAAAAGAGAAAATGAGTGAATCGATGAAAGTGTACTTTCCACATTATAGTGGGATAAACTATAGAGTTTTTGAACACTAACGAATGTGATTTTCCGCAAAATAAAAAAAAAACGTAAAGTTTGATTAATCACCAAGCAATCCTACAAAACACTTCATTTTGGTATTTTCGAGGTTAAATGGCACTATAAACGAGTTATAGAAAACAACAACCCTAGAACGAATGTGAATTGATCATGGTTAACTCTTTTGCAACTCGTGGAACTTTTCAAAAAGAGAGAATGAGTGAATCGATGAAATTGCACTTTCCACATTATAGTGGGATAAACTATAGAGTTTTTGAGAACTAACGTATGTGATTTTCCGCAAAATGAAGAAAACATAAAGTTTGCTTGGTCACCAAACAATCCTACAAAACACTTCATTTTGGTATTTTCGAGGTTAAATGGCACTATAAACGAGTTATAGAAAACAACAACCCTAGAACGAATGTGTGTTGTGTGTGTGTGGTATGTTGTGTGATGTTGTGTGGTGTGTTGTGTGGTGTGTTGTGTGTATGTGTGGTGTGTGTTGTGTTGTGCGGTGTGTGGTGTGGTTTTTGGTGTGTGTGTTGTATTGTGTTTGTTGTGTTGTGTGGTGTGGTGTGTTTTGTGGTGTGTGTGTTGTGTTGTGTGTTGTGTGTTGTGTGTTGTGTTGTGTTGTGTGGTGTGGTGTGTGTTGTGTTGTGTTGTGTGGTGTGGTATGGTGTGTGTTGTATGTTGTGTGGTGTTGTGTTGTGTTGTGTGGTGTGTGGTGTGTGTGTTGTGTGTGGTGTGTGGTGTTGTGTTGTGTGTGGTGTGTGTGTGTGATGTGTGGTGTTGTGGTGTGGGTGGTGCGTGATATGTGTTGTGTGGTGTGTGGTGGTGTGTGTGGTGTTGTGTTGTGTGTGGTGTGGTGTGTGGTGTTGTGTGGTGTGTGTTGCATGGTGTGGTGTGTGTTGTGTTGTGTGGTGTGGTGTGTGTTGTGTTGTGTTGTGTGGTGTGGTGTGGTGTGGTGTGTGTTGTGTAGTGTTGTGTGGTGTGGTGTGGTGTGGTGTGTTGTGTGTGTGTGGTGTGTTGTGTGGTGTGTGTTGTGTGGAGTGAGGTGTCTCATATATATATATATTTTTTTTTTGATGTGCAGTGCCAAGCCCCGGTTGCGGCCATGAGAAAGCTAGTTTTACTCCAGTGCAGACCAGATCAGTTGCTGATCCCATGATTGAGATAAATACCCTAGAACGAATGTGAATTGGTCATGGTTAACTCTTTTGCAACTCGTGAGACTTTTCAAAAAGAGAGAATGAGTGAATCGATGAAAGTGCACTTTCCACATTATAGTGGGATAAACTATAGAGTTTTTGAGAACTAACGTATGTGATTTTTCGCAAAATGAAGAAAACATAAAGTTTGCTTGGTCACCAAGCAATCCTACAAAACACTTCATTTTGGTATTTTCGAGGTTAAATGGCACTATAAACGAGTTATAGAAAACAACAACCCTAGAACAAATGTGAATTGGTCATGGTTAACTCTTTTGCAACTCGTGAGACTTTTGAAAAAGAGAAAATGAGTGAATCGATGAAAGTGTACTTTCCACATTATAGTGGGATAAACTATAGAGTTTTTGAACACTAACGAATGTGATATTCCGCAAAATAAAAAAAAAAACGTAAAGTTTGATTAATCACCAAGCAATCCTACAAAACACTTCATTTTGGTATTTTCGAGGTTAAATGGCACTATAAACGAGTTATAGAAAACAACAACCCTAGAACGAATGTGAATTGATCATGGTTAACTCTTTTGCAACTCGTGGAACTTTTCAAAAAGAGAGAATGAGTGAATCGATGAAATTGCACTTTCCACATAATAGTGGGATAAACTATAGAGTTTTTGAGAACTAACGTATGTGATTTTCCGCAAAATGAAGAAAACATAAAGTTTGCTTGGTCACCAAACAATCCTACAAAACACTTCATTTTGGTATTTTCGAGGTTAAATGGCACTATAAACGAGTTATAGAAAACAACAACCCTAGAACGAATGTGAATTGATCATGGTTAACTCTTTTGCAACTCGTGGAACTTTTCAAAAAGAGAGAATGAGTGAATCGATGAAATTGCACTTTCCACATTATAGTGGGATAAACTATAGAGTTTTTGAGAACTAACGTATGTGATTTTCCGCAAAATGAAGAAAATATAAAGTTTGCTTGGTCACCAAACAATCCTACAAAACACTTCATTTTGGTATTTTCGAGGTTAAATGGCACTATAAACGAGTTATAGAAAACAACAACCTTAGAACGAATGTGTGTTGTGTGTGTGTGGTATGTTGTGTGATGTTGTGTGGTGTGGTGTGTTGTGTGTATGTGTGGTGTGTGGTGGTGTGTGGTGTGTGTTGTGTTGTGCGGTGTGTGGTGTGGTTTTTGGTGTGTGTGTTGTATTGTGTTTGTTGTGTTGTGTGGTGTGGTGTGTTTTGTGGTGTGTGTGTTGTGTTGTGTGGTGTGTGTTGTGTGTTGTGTTGTGTTGTGTTGTGTTGTGTGGTGTGGTGTGTGTTGTGTTGTGTGGTGTGGTATGGTGTGGTGTGTGTTGTATGTTGTGTGGTGTTGTGTTGTGTTGTGTGGTGTGTGGTGTGTGTGTTGTGTGTGGTGTGTGGTGTTGTGTTGTGTGTGGTGTGTGTGTGTGGTGTGTGGTGTTGTGTTGTGTGTGGTGTGTGATATGTGTTGTGTGGTGTTGTGTGGTGTGTGGTGGTGTGTGTGGTGTTGTGTTGTGTGTGGTGTGGTGTGTGGTGTTGTGTGGTGTGTGTTGCATGGTGTGGTGTGTGTTGTGTTGTGTGGTGTGGTGTGTGTTGTGTTGTGTTGTGTGGTGTGGTGTGGTGTGGTGTGTGTTGTATAGTGTTGTGTGGTGTGGTGTGGTGTGGTGTGTTGTGTGTGTGGTGTGTTGTGTGGTGTGTGTTGTGTGGTGTGAGGTGTCTCATATATATATATATTTTTTTTTTGATGTGCAGTGCCATGCCCCGGTTGCGGCCATGAGAAAGCTAGTTTTACTCCAGTGCAGACCAGATCAGTTGCTGATCCCATGATTGAGATAAATACCCTAGAACGAATGTGAATTGGTCATGGTTAACTCTTTTGCAACTCGTGAGACTTTTCAAAAAGAGAGAATGAGTGAATCGATGAAAGTGCACTTTCCACATTATAGTGGGATAAACTATAGAGTTTTTGAGAACTAACGTATGTGATTTTTCGCAAAATGAAGAAAACATAAAGTTTGCTTGGTCACCAAGCAATCCTACAAAACACTTCATTTTGGTATTTTCGAGGTTAAATGGCACTATAAACGAGTTATAGAAAACAACAACCCTATAACGAATGTGAATTGGTCATGGTTAACTCTTTTGCAACTCGTGAGACTTTTGAAAAAGAGAAAATGAGTGAATCGATGAAAGTGTACTTTCCACATTATAGTGGGATAAACTATAGAGTTTTTGAGAACTAACGTATGTGATTTTCCGCAAAATGAAGAAAACATAAAGTTTGCTTGGTCACCAAACAATCCTACAAAACACTTCATTTTGGTATTTTCGAGGTTAAATGGCACTATAAACGAGTTATAGAAAACAACAACCCTAGAACGAATGTGAATTGATCATGGTTAACTCTTTTGCAACTCGTGGAACTTTTCAAAAAGAGAGAATGAGTGAATCGATGAAATTGCACTTTCCACATTATAGTGGGATAAACTATAGAGTTTTTGAGAACTAACGTATGTGATTTTGCGCAAAATGAAGAAAACATAAAGTTTGCTTGGTCACCAAACAATCCTACAAAACACTTCATTTTGGTATTTTCGAGGTTAAATGGCACTATAAACGAGTTATAGAAAACAACAACCCTAGAACGAATGTGTGTTGTGTGTGTGTGGTATGTTGTGTGATGTTGTGTGGTGTGTTGTGTGGTGTGGTGTGTTGTGTGTATGTGTGGTGTGTGGTGTTGTGTGGTGTGTGTTGTGTTGTGCGGTGTGTGGTGTGGTTTTTGGTGTGTGTGTTGTATTGTGTTTGTTGTGTTGTGTGGTGTGGTGTGTTTTGTGGTGTGTGTGTGGTGTTGTGTGGTGTGTGTTGTGTGTTGTGTTGTGTGGTGTGGTGTGTGTTGTGTTGTGTTGTGTGGTGTGGTATGGTGTGTGTTGTATGTTGTGTGGTGTTGTGTTGTGTTGTGTGGTGTGTGGTGTGTGTGTTGTGTGTTGTGTGTGGTGTGTGTGTGTGGTGTGTGGTGTTGTGTTGTGTGTGGTGTGTGATATGTGTTGTGTGGTGTTGTGTGGTGTGTGGTGGTGTGTGTGGTGTTGTGTTGTGTGTGGTGTGGTGTGTGGTGTGTGTTGCATGGTGTGCTGTGTGTTGTGTTGTGTGGTGTGGTGTGTGTTGTGTTGTGTGGTGTGGTGTGGTGTGGTGTGTGTTGTGTAGTGTTGTGTGGTGTGGTGTGGTTTGGTGTGTTGTGTGTGTGTGGTGTGTTGTGTGGTGTGTGTTGTGTGGTGTGTTGTGTGGTGTGTGTTGTGTGGTGTGAGGTGTCTCATATATTTTTTTTTTTTTTTTTTGATGTGCAGTGTCATGCCTCGGTTGCGGCCATGAGAAAGCTAGTTTTACTCCAGTGCAGACCAGATCAGTTGCTGATCCCATGATTGAGATAAATACCCTAGAACGAATGTGAATTGGTCATGGTTAACTCTTTTGCAACTCGTGAGACTTTTCAAAAAGAGAGAATGAGTGAATCGATGAAAGTGCACTTTCCACATTATAGTGGGATAAACTATAGAGTTTTTGAGAACTAACGTATGTGATTTTTCGCAAAATGAAGAAAACATAAAGTTTGCTTGGTCACCAAGCAATCCTACAAAACACTTCATTTTGGTATTTTCGAGGTTAAATGGCACTATAAACGAGTTATAGAAAACAACAACCCTAGAACGAATGTGAATTGGTCATGGTTAACTCTTTTGCAACTCGTGAGACTTTTGAAAAAGAGAAAATGAGTGAATCGATGAAAGTGTACTTTCCACATTATAGTGGGATAAACTATAGAGTTTTTGAACACTAACGAATGTGATTTTCTGCAAAATAAAAAAAAAACGTAAAGTTTGATTAATCACCAAGCAATCCTACAAAACACTTCATTTTGGTATTTTCGAGGTTAAATGGCACTATAAACGAGTTATAGAAAACAACAACCCTAGAACGAATGTGAATTGATCATGGTTAACTCTTTTGCAACTCGTGGAACTTTTCAAAAAGAGAGAATGAGTGAATCGATGAAATTGCACTTTCCACATTATAGTGGGATAAACTATAGAGTTTTTGAGAACTAACGTATGTGATTTTCCGCAAAATGAAGAAAACATAAAGTTTGCTTGGTCACCAAACAATCCTACAAAACACTTCATTTTGGTATTTTCGAGGTTAAATGGCACTATAAACGAGTTATAGAAAACAACAACCCTAGAACGAATGTGTGTTGTGTGTGTGTGGTATGTTGTGTGATGTTGTGTGGTGTGTTGTGTGGTGTGGTGTGTTGTGTGTATGTGTGGTGTGTGGTGTTGTGTGGTGTGTGTTGTGTTGTGCGGTGTGTGGTGTGGTTTTTGGTGTGTGTGTTGTATTGTGTTTGTTGTGTTGTGTGGTGTGGTGTGTTTTGTGGTGTGTGTGTTGTGTTGTGTGGTGTGTGTTGTGTGTTGTGTTGTGTTGTGTGGTGTGGTGTGTGTTGTGTTGTGTTGTGTTGTGTGGTGTGGCATGGTGTGTGTTGTATGTTGTGTGGTGTTGTGTTGTGTTGTGTGGTGTGTGGTGTGTGTGTTGTGTGTGGTGTGTGGTGTTGTGTTGTGTGTGGTGTGTGTGTGTGGTGTGTGGTGTTGTGTTGTGTGTGGTGTGTGATATGTGTTGTGTGGTGTTGTGTGGTGTGTGGTGGTGTGTGTGGTGTTGTGTTGTGTGTGGTGTGGTGTGTGGTGTTGTGTGGTGTGTGTTGCATGGTGTGGTGTGTGTTGTGTTGTGTGGTGTGGTGTGTGTTGTGTTGTGTTGTGTGGTGTGGTGTGGTGTGTGTTGTGTAGTGTTGTGTGGTGTGGTGTGGTGTGGTGTGTTGTGTGTGTGTGGTGTGTTGTGTGGTGTGAGGTGTCTCATATATTTTTTTTTTTTTTTTTGATGTGCAGTGCCATGCCTCGGTTGCGGCCATGAGAAAGCTAGTTTTACTCCAGTGCAGACCAGATCAGTTGCTGATCCCATGATTGAGATAAATACCCTAGAACGAATGTGAATTGGTCATGGTTAACTCTTTTGCAACTCGTGAGACTTTTCAAAAAGAGAGAATGAGTGAATCGATGAAAGTGCACTTTCCACATTATAGTGGGATAAACTATAGAGTTTTTGAGAACTAACGTATGTGATTTTTCGCAAAATGAAGAATACATAAAGTTTGCTTGGTCACCAAGCAATCCTACAAAACACTTCATTTTGGTATTTTCGAGGTTAAATGGCACTATAAACGAGTTATAGAAAACAACAACCCTAGAACGAATGTGAATTGGTCATGGTTAACTCTTTTGCAACTCGTGAGACTTTTGAAAAAGAGAAAATGAGTGAATCGATGAAAGTGTACTTTCCACATTATAGTGGGATAAACTATAGAGTTTTTGAACACTAACGAATGTGATTTTCCGCAAAATAAAAAAAAAAACGTAAAGTTTGATTAATCACCAAGCAATCCTACAAAACACTTCATTTTGGTATTTTCGAGGTTAAATGGCACTATAAACGAGTTATAGAAAACAACAACCCTAGAACGAATGTGAATTGATCATGGTTAACTCTTTTGCAACTCGTGGAACTTTTCAAAAAGAGAGAATGAGTGAATCGATGAAATTGCACTTTCCACATTATAGTGGGATAAACTATAGAGTTTTTGAGAACTAACGTATGTGATTTTCCGCAAAATGAAGAAAACATAAAGTTTGCTTGGTCACCAAACAATCCTACAAAACACTTCATTTTGGTATTTTCGAGGTTAAATGGCACTATAAACGAGTTATAGAAAACAACAACCCTAGAACGAATGTGTGTTGTGTGTGTGTGGTATGTTGTGTGATGTTGTGTGGTGTGTTGTGTGGTGTGGTGTGTTGTGTGTATGTGTGGTGTGTGGTGTTGTGTGGTGTGTGTTGTGTTGTGCGGTGTGTGGTGTGGTTTTTGGTGTGTGTGTTGTATTGTGTTTGTTGTGTTGTGTGGTGTGTTTTGTGGTATGTGTGTTGTGTTGTGTGGTGTGTGTTGTGTGTTGTGTTGTGTGGTGTGGTGTGTGTTGTGTTGTGTTGTGTTGTGTTGTGTTGTGTGGTGTGGTATGGTGTGTGTTGTATGTTGTGTGGTGTTGTGTTGTGTTGTGTGGTGTGGTGTGTGTTGTGTTGTGTTGTGTGGTGTGGTGTGGTGTGGTGTGTGTTGTGTAGTGTTGTGTGGTGTGGTGTGGTGTGGTGTGTTGTGTGTGTGTGGTGTGTTGTGTGGTGTGTGTTGTGTGGTGTGAGGTGTCTCATATATATATATATATTTTTTTTTTGATGTGCAGTGCCATGCCCCGGTTGCGGCCATGAGAAAGCTAGTTTTACTCCAGTGCAGACCAGATCAGTTGCTGATCCCATGATTGAGATAAATACCCTAGAACGAATGTGAATTGGTCATGGTTAACTCTTTTGCAACTCGTGAGACTTTTCAAAAAGAGAAAATGAGTGAATCGATGAAAGTGCACTTTCCACATTATAGTGGGATAAACTATAGAGTTTTTGAGAACTAACGTATGTGATTTTTCGCAAAATGAAGAAAACATAAAGTTTGCTTGGTCACCAAGCAATCCTACAAAACACTTCATTTTGGTATTTTCGAGGTTAAATGGCACTATAAACGAGTTATAGAAAACAACAACCCTAGAACGAATGTGAATTGGTCATGGTTAACACTTTTGCAACTCGTGAGACTTTTGAAAATGAGAAAATGAGTGAATCGATGAAAGTGTACTTTCCACATTATAGTGGGATAAACTATAGAGTTTTTGAACACTAACGAATGTGATTTTCCGCAAAATAAAAAAAAACGTAAAGTTTGATTAATCACCAAGCAATCCTACAAAACACTTCATTTTGGTATTTTCGAGGTTAAATGGCACTATAAACGAGTTATAGAAAACAACAACCCTAGAACGAATGTGAATTGATCATGGTTAACTCTTTTGCAACTCGTGGAACTTTTCAAAAAGAGAGAATGAGTGAATCGATGAAATTGCACTTTCCACATTATAGTGGGATAAACTATAGAGTTTTTGAGAACTAACGTATGTGATTTTGCGCAAAATGAAGAAAACATAAAGTTTGCTTGGTCACCAAACAATCCTACAAAACACTTCATTTTGGTATTTTCGAGGTTAAATGGCACTATAAACGAGTTATAGAAAACAACAACCCTAGAACGAATGTGTGTTGTGTGTGTGTGGTATGTTGTGTGATGTTGTGTGGTGTGTTGTGTGGTGTGGTGTGTTGTGTGTATGTGTGGTGTGTGGTGTTGTGTGGTGTGTGTTGTGTTGTGCGGTGTGTGGTGTGGTTTTTGGTGTGTGTGTTGTATTGTGTTTGTTGTGTTGTGTGGTGTGGTGTGTTTTGTGGTGTGTGTGTGGTGTTGTGTGGTGTGTGTTGTGTGTTGTGTTGTGTGGTGTGGTGTGTGTTGTGTTGTGTTGTGTGGTGTGGTATGGTGTGTGTTGTATGTTGTGTGGTGTTGTGTTGTGTTGTGTGGTGTGTGGTGTGTGTGTTGTGTGTTGTGTGTGGTGTGTGTGTGTGGTGTGTGGTGTTGTGTTGTGTGTGGTGTGTGATATGTGTTGTGTGGTGTTGTGTGGTGTGTGGTGGTGTGTGTGGTGTTGTGTTGTGTGTGGTGTGGTGTGTGGTGTGTGTTGCATGGTGTGCTGTGTGTTGTGTTGTGTGGTGTGGTGTGTGTTGTGTTGTGTGGTGTGGTGTGGTGTGGTGTGTGTTGTGTAGTGTTGTGTGGTGTGGTGTGGTTTGGTGTGTTGTGTGTGTGTGGTGTGTTGTGTGGTGTGTGTTGTGTGGTGTGTTGTGTGGTGTGTGTTGTGTGGTGTGAGGTGTCTCATATATTTTTTTTTTTTTTTTTTGATGTGCAGTGTCATGCCTCGGTTGCGGCCATGAGAAAGCTAGTTTTACTCCAGTGCAGACCAGATCAGTTGCTGATCCCATGATTGAGATAAATACCCTAGAACGAATGTGAATTGGTCATGGTTAACTCTTTTGCAACTCGTGAGACTTTTCAAAAAGAGAGAATGAGTGAATCGATGAAAGTGCACTTTCCACATTATAGTGGGATAAACTATAGAGTTTTTGAGAACTAACGTATGTGATTTTTCGCAAAATGAAGAAAACATAAAGTTTGCTTGGTCACCAAGCAATCCTACAAAACACTTCATTTTGATATTTTCGAGGTTAAATGGCACTATAAACGAGTTATAGAAAACAACAACCCTAGAACGAATGTGAATTGATCATGGTTAACTCTTTTGCAACTCGTGGAACTTTTCAAAAAGAGAGAATGAGTGAATCGATGAAATTGCACTTTCCACATTATAGTGGGATAAACTATAGAGTTTTTGAGAACTAACGTATGTGATTTTGCGCAAAATGAAGAAAACATAAAGTTTGCTTGGTCACCAAACAATCCTACAAAACACTTCATTTTGGTATTTTCGAGGTTAAATGGCACTATAAACGAGTTATAGAAAACAACAACCCTAGAACGAATGTGTGTTGTGTGTGTGTGGTATGTTGTGTGATGTTGTGTGGTGTGTTGTGTGGTGTGGTGTGTTGTGTGTATGTGTGGTGTGTGGTGTTGTGTGGTGTGTGTTGTGTTGTGCGGTGTGTGGTGTGGTTTTTGGTGTGTGTGTTGTATTGTGTTTGTTGTGTTGTGTGGTGTGGTGTGTTTTGTGGTGTGTGTGTGGTGTTGTGTGGTGTGTGTTGTGTGTTGTGTTGTGTGGTGTGGTGTGTGTTGTGTTGTGTTGTGTGGTGTGGTATGGTGTGTGTTGTATGTTGTGTGGTGTTGTGTTGTGTTGTGTGGTGTGTGGTGTGTGTGTTGTGTGTTGTGTGTGGTGTGTGTGTGTGGTGTGTGGTGTTGTGTTGTGTGTGGTGTGTGATATGTGTTGTGTGGTGTTGTGTGGTGTGTGGTGGTGTGTGTGGTGTTGTGTTGTGTGTGGTGTGGTGTGTGGTGTGTGTTGCATGGTGTGCTGTGTGTTGTGTTGTGTGGTGTGGTGTGTGTTGTGTTGTGTGGTGTGGTGTGGTGTGGTGTGTGTTGTGTAGTGTTGTGTGGTGTGGTGTGGTTTGGTGTGTTGTGTGTGTGTGGTGTGTTGTGTGGTGTGTGTTGTGTGGTGTGTTGTGTGGTGTGTGTTGTGTGGTGTGAGGTGTCTCATATATTTTTTTTTTTTTTTTTTGATGTGCAGTGTCATGCCTCGGTTGCGGCCATGAGAAAGCTAGTTTTACTCCAGTGCAGACCAGATCAGTTGCTGATCCCATGATTGAGATAAATACCCTAGAACGAATGTGAATTGGTCATGGTTAACTCTTTTGCAACTCGTGAGACTTTTCAAAAAGAGAGAATGAGTGAATCGATGAAAGTGCACTTTCCACATTATAGTGGGATAAACTATAGAGTTTTTGAGAACTAACGTATGTGATTTTTCGCAAAATGAAGAAAACATAAAGTTTGCTTGGTCACCAAGCAATCCTACAAAACACTTCATTTTGGTATTTTCGAGGTTAAATGGCACTATAAACGAGTTATAGAAAACAACAACCCTAGAACGAATGTGAATTGGTCATGGTTAACTCTTTTGCAACTCGTGAGACTTTTGAAAAAGAGAAAATGAGTGAATCGATGAAAGTGTACTTTCCAAATTATAGTGGGATAAACTATAGTGTTTTTGAACACTAACGAATGTGATTTTCCGCAAAATAAAAAAAAACGTAAAGTTTGATTAATCACCAAGCAATCCTACAAAACACTTCATTTTGGTATTTTCGAGGTTAAATGGCACTATAAACGAGTTATAGAAAACAACAACCCTAGAACGAATGTGAATTGATCATGGTTAACTCTTTTGCAACTCGTGGAACTTTTCAAAAAGAGAGAATGAGTGAATCGATGAAATTGCACTTTCCACATTATAGTGGGATAAACTATAGAGTTTTTGAGAACAAACGTATGTGATTTTCCGCAAAATGAAGAAAACATAAAGTTTGCTTGGTCACCAAACAATCCTACAAAACACTTCATTTTGGTATTTTCGAGGTTAAATGGCACTATAAACGAGTTATAGAAAACAACAACCCTAGAACGAATGTGTGTTGTGTGTGTGTGGTATGTTGTGTGATGTTGTGTGGTGTGTTGTGTGGTGTGGTGTGTTGTGTGTATGTGTGGTGTGTGGTGTTGTGTGTTGTGTTGTGCGGTGTGTGGTGTGGTTTTTGGTGTGTGTGTTGTATTGTGTTTGTTGTGTTGTGTGGTGTGGTGTGTTTTGTGGTGTGTGTGTTGTGTTGTATGGTGTGTGTTGTGTGTTGTGTTGTGTTGTGTGGTGTGGTGTGTGTTGTGTTGTGTTGTGTTGTGTGGTGTGGTATGGTGTGTGTTGTATGTTGTGTGGTGTTGTGTTGTGTTGTGTGGTGTGTGGTGTGTGTGTTGTGTGTGGTGTGTGGTGTTGTGTTGTGTGTGGTGTGTGTGTGTGGTGTGTGGTGTTGTGTTGTGTGTGGTGTGTGATATGTGTTGTGTGGTGTTGTGTGGTGTGTGGTGGTGTGTGTGGTGTTGTGTTGTGTGTGGTGTGGTGTGTGGTGTTGTGTGGTGTGTGTTGCATGGTGTGGTGTGTGTTGTGTTGTGTGGTGTGGTGTGTGTTGTGTTGTGTTGTGTGGTGTGGTGTGGTGTGTGTTGTGTAGTGTTGTGTGGTGTGGTGTGGTGTGGTGTGGTGTGTTGTGTGTGTGTGGTGTGTTGTGTGGTGTGAGGTGTCTCATATATATATATATATTTTTTTTGATGTGCAGTGCCATGCCCCGGTTGCGGCCATGAGAAAGCTAGTTTTATTCCAGTGCAGACCAGATCAGTTGCTGATCCCATGATTGAGATAAATACCCTAGAACGAATGTGAATTGGTCATGGTTAACTCTTTTGCAACTCGTGAGACTTTTCAAAAAGAGAGAATGAGTGAATCGATGAAAGTGCACTTTCCACATTATAGTGGGATAAACTATAGAGTTTTTGAAAACTAACGTATGTGATTTTTCGCAAAATGAAGAAAACATAAAGTTTGCTTGGTCACCAAGCAATCCTACAAAACACTTCATTTTGGTATTTTCGAGGTTAAATGGCACTATAAACGAGTTATAGAAAACAACAACCCTAGAACGAATGTGAATTGGTCATGGTTAACTCTTTTGCAACTCGTGAGACTTTTGAAAAAGAGAAAATGAGTGAATCGATGAAAGTGTACTTTCCACATTATAGTGGGATAAACTATAGAGTTTTTGAACACTAACGAATGTGATTTTCTGCAAAATAAAAAAAAAACGTAAAGTTTGATTAATCACCAAGCAATCCTACAAAACACTTCATTTTGGTATTTTCGAGGTTAAATGGCACTATAAACGAGTTATAGAAAACAACAACCCTAGAACGAATGTGAATTGATCATGGTTAACTCTTTTGCAACCCGTGGAACTTTTCAAAAAGAGAGAATGAGTGAATCGATGAAATTGCACTTTCCACATTATAGTGGGATAAACTATAGAGTTTTTGAGAACTAACGTATGTGATTTTCCGCAAAATGAAGAAAACATAAAGTTTGCTTGGTCACCAAACAATCCTACAAAACACTTCATTTTGGTATTTTCGAGGTTAAATGGCACTATAAACGAGTTATAGAAAACAACAACCCTAGAACGAATGTGTGTTGTGTGTGTGTGGTATGTTGTGTGATGTTGTGTGGTGTGTTGTGTGGTGTGGTGTGTTGTGTGTATGTGTGGTGTGTGGTGTTGTGTGTTGTGTTGTGCGGTGTGTGGTGTGGTTTTTGGTGTGTGTGTTGTATTGTGTTTGTTGTGTTGTGTGGTGTGGTGTGTTTTGTGGTGTGTGTGTTGTGTTGTATGGTGTGTGTTGTGTGTTGTGTTGTGTTGTGTGGTGTGGTGTGTGTTGTGTTGTGTTGTGTTGTGTGGTGTGGTATGGTGTGTGTTGTATGTTGTGTGGTGTTGTGTTGTGTTGTGTGGTGTGTGGTGTGTGTGTTGTGTGTGGTGTGTGGTGTTGTGTTGTGTGTGGTGTGTGTGTGTGGTGTGTGGTGTTGTGTTGTGTGTGGTGTGTGATATGTGTTGTGTGGTGTTGTGTGGTGTGTGGTGGTGTGTGTGGTGTTGTGTTGTGTGTGGTGTGGTGTGTGGTGTTGTGTGGTGTGTGTTGCATGGTGTGGTGTGTGTTGTGTTGTGTGGTGTGGTGTGTGTTGTGTTGTGTTGTGTGGTGTGGTGTGGTGTGTGTTGTGTAGTGTTGTGTGGTGTGGTGTGGTGTGGTGTGGTGTGTTGTGTGTGTGTGGTGTGTTGTGTGGTGTGAGGTGTCTCATATATATATATATATTTTTTTTGATGTGCAGTGCCATGCCCCGGTTGCGGCCATGAGAAAGCTAGTTTTATTCCAGTGCAGACCAGATCAGTTGCTGATCCCATGATTGAGATAAATACCCTAGAACGAATGTGAATTGGTCATGGTTAACTCTTTTGCAACTCGTGAGACTTTTCAAAAAGAGAGAATGAGTGAATCGATGAAAGTGCACTTTCCACATTATAGTGGGATAAACTATAGAGTTTTTGAAAACTAACGTATGTGATTTTTCGCAAAATGAAGAAAACATAAAGTTTGCTTGGTCACCAAGCAATCCTACAAAACACTTCATTTTGGTATTTTCGAGGTTAAATGGCACTATAAACGAGTTATAGAAAACAACAACCCTAGAACGAATGTGAATTGGTCATGGTTAACTCTTTTGCAACTCGTGAGACTTTTGAAAAAGAGAAAATGAGTGAATCGATGAAAGTGTACTTTCCACATTATAGTGGGATAAACTATAGAGTTTTTGAACACTAACGAATGTGATTTTCTGCAAAATAAAAAAAAAACGTAAAGTTTGATTAATCACCAAGCAATCCTACAAAACACTTCATTTTGGTATTTTCGAGGTTAAATGGCACTATAAACGAGTTATAGAAAACAACAACCCTAGAACGAATGTGAATTGATCATGGTTAACTCTTTTGCAACCCGTGGAACTTTTCAAAAAGAGAGAATGAGTGAATCGATGAAATTGCACTTTCCACATTATAGTGGGATAAACTATAGAGTTTTTGAGAACTAACGTATGTGATTTTCCGCAAAATGAAGAAAACATAAAGTTTGCTTGGTCACCAAACAATCCTACAAAACACTTCATTTTGGTATTTTCGAGGTTAAATGGCACTATAAACGAGTTATAGAAAACAACAACCCTAGAACGAATGTGTGTTGTGTGTGTGTGGTATGTTGTGTGATGTTGTGTGGTGTGTTGTGTGGTGTGGTGTGTTGTGTGTATGTGTGGTGTGTGGTGTTGTGTGTTGTGTTGTGCGGTGTGTGGTGTGGTTTTTGGTGTGTGTGTTGTATTGTGTTTGTTGTGTTGTGTGGTGTGGTGTGTTTTGTGGTGTGTGTGTTGTGTTGTATGGTGTGTGTTGTGTGTTGTGTTGTGTTGTGTGGTGTGGTGTGTGTTGTGTTGTGTTGTGTTGTGTTGTGTGGTGTGGTATGGTGTGTGTTGTATGTTGTGTGGTGTTGTGTTGTGTTGTGTGGTGTGTGGTGTGTGTGTTGTGTGTGGTGTGTGGTGTTGTGTTGTGTGTGGTGTGTGTGTGTGGTGTGTGGTGTTGTGTTGTGTGTGGTGTGTGATATGTGTTGTGTGGTGTTGTGTGGTGTGTGGTGGTGTGTGTGGTGTTGTGTTGTGTGTGGTGTGGTGTGTGGTGTTGTGTGGTGTGTGTTGCATGGTGTGGTGTGTGTTGTGTTGTGTGGTGTGGTGTGTGTTGTGTTGTGTTGTGTGGTGTGGTGTGGTGTGTGTTGTGTAGTGTTGTGTGGTGTGGTGTGGTGTGGTGTGTTGTGTGTGTGTGGTGTGTTGTGTGGTGTGAGGTGTCTCATATATATATATATATTTTTTTTGATGTGCAGTGCCATGCCCCGGTTGCGGCCATGAGAAAGCTAGTTTTATTCCAGTGCAGACCAGATCAGTTGCTGATCCCATGATTGAGATAAATACCCTAGAACGAATGTGAATTGGTCATGGTTAACTCTTTTGCAACTCGTGAGACTTTTCAAAAAGAGAGAATGAGTGAATCGATGAAAGTGCACTTTCCACATTATAGTGGGATAAACTATAGAGTTTTTGAGAACTAACGTATGTGATTTTTCGCAAAATGAAGAAAACATAAAGTTTGCTTGGTCACCAAGCAATCCTACAAAACACTTCATTTTGGTATTTTCGAGGTTAAATGGCACTATAAACGAGTTATAGAAAACAACAACCCTAGAACGAATGTGAATTGGTCATGGTTAACTCTTTTGCAACTCGTGAGACTTTTGAAAAAGAGAAAATGAGTGAATCGATGAAAGTGTACTTTCCACATTATAGTGGGATAAACTATAGAGTTTTTGAACACTAACGAATGTGATTTTCTGCAAAAAAAAAAAAAACGTAAAGTTTGATTAATCACCAAGCAATCCTACAAAACACTTCATTTTGGTATTTTCGAGGTTAGATGGCACTATAAACGAGTTATAGAAAACAACAACCCTAGAACGAATGTGAATTGATCATGGTTAACTCTTTTGCAACTCGTGGAACTTTTCAAAAAGAGAGAATGAGTGAATCGATGAAATTGCACTTTCCACATTATAGTGGGATAAACTATAGAGTTTTTGAGAACTAACGTATGTGATTTTCCGCAAAATGAAGAAAACATAAAGTTTGCTTGGTCACCAAGCAATCCTACAAAACACTTCATTTTGGTATTTTCGAGGTTAAATGGCACTATAAACGAGTTATAGAAAACAACAACCCTAGAACGAATGTGAATTGGTCATGGTTAACTCTTTTGCAACTCGTGAGACTTTTGAAAAAGAGAAAATGAGTGAATCGATGAAAGTGTACTTTCCACATTATAGTGGGATAAACTATAGAGTTTTTGAACACTAACGAATGTGATTTTCTGCAAAATAAAAAAAAAACGTAAAGTTTGATTAATCACCAAGCAATCCTACAAAACACTTCATTTTGGTATTTTCGAGGTTAAATGGCACTATAAACGAGTTATAGAAAACAACAACCCTAGAACGAATGTGAATTGATCATGGTTAACTCTTTTGCAACCCGTGGAACTTTTCAAAAAGAGAGAATGAGTGAATCGATGAAATTGCACTTTCCACATTATAGTGGGATAAACTATAGAGTTTTTGAGAACTAACGTATGTGATTTTCCGCAAAATGAAGAAAACATAAAGTTTGCTTGGTCACCAAACAATCCTACAAAACACTTCATTTTGGTATTTTCGAGGTTAAATGGCACTATAAACGAGTTATAGAAAACAACAACCCTAGAACGAATGTGTGTTGTGTGTGTGTGGTATGTTGTGTGATGTTGTGTGGTGTGTTGTGTGGTGTGGTGTGTTGTGTGTATGTGTGGTGTGTGGTGTTGTGTGTTGTGTTGTGCGGTGTGTGGTGTGGTTTTTGGTGTGTGTGTTGTATTGTGTTTGTTGTGTTGTGTGGTGTGGTGTGTTTTGTGGTGTGTGTGTTGTGTTGTATGGTGTGTGTTGTGTGTTGTGTTGTGTTGTGTGGTGTGGTGTGTGTTGTGTTGTGTTGTGTTGTGTTGTGTGGTGTGGTATGGTGTGTGTTGTATGTTGTGTGGTGTTGTGTTGTGTTGTGTGGTGTGTGGTGTGTGTGTTGTGTGTGGTGTGTGGTGTTGTGTTGTGTGTGGTGTGTGTGTGTGGTGTGTGGTGTTGTGTTGTGTGTGGTGTGTGATATGTGTTGTGTGGTGTTGTGTGGTGTGTGGTGGTGTGTGTGGTGTTGTGTTGTGTGTGGTGTGGTGTGTGGTGTTGTGTGGTGTGTGTTGCATGGTGTGGTGTGTGTTGTGTTGTGTGGTGTGGTGTGTGTTGTGTTGTGTTGTGTGGTGTGGTGTGGTGTGTGTTGTGTAGTGTTGTGTGGTGTGGTGTGGTGTGGTGTGTTGTGTGTGTGTGGTGTGTTGTGTGGTGTGAGGTGTCTCATATATATATATATATTTTTTTTGATGTGCAGTGCCATGCCCCGGTTGCGGCCATGAGAAAGCTAGTTTTATTCCAGTGCAGACCAGATCAGTTGCTGATCCCATGATTGAGATAAATACCCTAGAACGAATGTGAATTGGTCATGGTTAACTCTTTTGCAACTCGTGAGACTTTTCAAAAAGAGAGAATGAGTGAATCGATGAAAGTGCACTTTCCACATTATAGTGGGATAAACTATAGAGTTTTTGAGAACTAACGTATGTGATTTTTCGCAAAATGAAGAAAACATAAAGTTTGCTTGGTCACCAAGCAATCCTACAAAACACTTCATTTTGGTATTTTCGAGGTTAAATGGCACTATAAACGAGTTATAGAAAACAACAACCCTAGAACGAATGTGAATTGGTCATGGTTAACTCTTTTGCAACTCGTGAGACTTTTGAAAAAGAGAAAATGAGTGAATCGATGAAAGTGTACTTTCCACATTATAGTGGGATAAACTATAGAGTTTTTGAACACTAACGAATGTGATTTTCTGCAAAAAAAAAAAAAACGTAAAGTTTGATTAATCACCAAGCAATCCTACAAAACACTTCATTTTGGTATTTTCGAGGTTAGATGGCACTATAAACGAGTTATAGAAAACAACAACCCTAGAACGAATGTGAATTGATCATGGTTAACTCTTTTGCAACTCGTGGAACTTTTCAAAAAGAGAGAATGAGTGAATCGATGAAATTGCACTTTCCACATTATAGTGGGATAAACTATAGAGTTTTTGAGAACTAACGTATGTGATTTTCCGCAAAATGAAGAAAACATAAAGTTTGCTTGGTCACCAAACAATCCTACAAAACACTTCATTTTGGTATTTTCGAGGTTAAATGGCACTATAAACGAGTTATAGAAAACAACAACCCTAGAACGAATGTGTGTTGTGTGTGTGTGGTATGTTGTGTGATGTTGTGTGGTGTGTTGTGTGGTGTGGTGTGTTGTGTGTATGTGTGGTGTGTGGTGTTGTGTGGTGTGTGTTGTGTTGTGCGGTGTGTGGTGTGGTTTTTGGTGTGTGTGTTGTATTGTGTTTGTTGTGTTGTGTGGTGTGGTGTGTTTTGTGGTGTGTGTTGTGTGTTGTGTTGTGTTGTGTGGTGTGGTGTGTGTTGTGTTGTGTTGTGTTGTGTGGTGTGGTATGGTGTGTGTTGTATGTTGTGTGGTGTTGTGTTGTGTTGTGTGGTGTGTGGTGTGTGTGTTGTGTGTGGTGTGTGGTGTGTGTGTGTGGTGTGTGGTGTTGTGTTGTGTGTGGTGTGTGACATGTGTTGTGTGGTGTTGTGTGGTGTGTGGTGGTGTGTGTGGTGTTGTGTTGTGTGTGGTGTGGTGTGTGGTGTTGTGTGGTGTGTGTTGCATGGTGTGGTGTGTGTTGTGTTGTGTGGTGTTGTGTGTGTTGTGTTGTGTTGTGTGGTGTGGTGTGGTGTGTGTTGTGTAGTGTTGTGTGGTGTGGTGTGGTGTGGTGTGTTGTGTGTGTGTGGTGTGTTGTGTGGTGTGAGGTGTCTCATATATTTTTTTTTTTTTTTTGATGTGCAGTGCCATGCCTCGGTTGCGGCCATGAGAAAGCTAGTTTTACTCCAGTGCAGACCAGATCAGTTGCTGATCCCATGATTGAGATAAATACCCTAGAACGAATGTGAATTGGTCATGGTTAACTCTTTTGCAACTCGTGAGACTTTTCAAAAAGAGAGAATGAGTGAATCGATGAAAGTGCACTTTCCACATTATAGTGGGATAAACTATAGAGTTTTTGAGAACTAACGTATGTGATTTTTCGCAAAATGAAGAAAACATAAAGTTTGCTTGGTCACCAAGCAATCCTACAAAACACTTCATTTTGGTATTTTCGAGGTTAAATGGCACTATAAACGAGTTATAGAAAACAACAACCCTAGAACGAATGTGAATTGGTCATGGTTAACTCTTTTGCAACTCGTGAGACTTTTGAAAAAGAGAAAATGAGTGAATCGATGAAAGTGTACTTTCCACATTATAGTGGGATAAACTATAGAGTTTTTGAACACTAACGAATGTGATTTTCTGCAAAATAAAAAAAAAACGTAAAGTTTGATTAATCACCAAGCAATCCTACAAAACACTTCATTTTGGTATTTTCGAGGTTAAATGGCACTATAAACGAGTTATAGAAAACAACAACCCTAGAACGAATGTGAATTGATCATGGTTAACTCTTTTGCAACCCGTGGAACTTTTCAAAAAGAGAGAATGAGTGAATCGATGAAATTGCACTTTCCACATTATAGTGGGATAAACTATAGAGTTTTTGAGAACTAACGTATGTGATTTTCCGCAAAATGAAGAAAACATAAAGTTTGCTTGGTCACCAAACAATCCTACAAAACACTTCATTTTGGTATTTTCGAGGTTAAATGGCACTATAAACGAGTTATAGAAAACAACAACCCTAGAACGAATGTGTGTTGTGTGTGTGTGGTATGTTGTGTGATGTTGTGTGGTGTGTTGTGTGGTGTGGTGTGTTGTGTGTATGTGTGGTGTGTGGTGTTGTGTGTTGTGTTGTGCGGTGTGTGGTGTGGTTTTTGGTGTGTGTGTTGTATTGTGTTTGTTGTGTTGTGTGGTGTGGTGTGTTTTGTGGTGTGTGTGTTGTGTTGTATGGTGTGTGTTGTGTGTTGTGTTGTGTTGTGTGGTGTGGTGTGTGTTGTGTTGTGTTGTGTTGTGTTGTGTGGTGTGGTATGGTGTGTGTTGTATGTTGTGTGGTGTTGTGTTGTGTTGTGTGGTGTGTGGTGTGTGTGTTGTGTGTGGTGTGTGGTGTTGTGTTGTGTGTGGTGTGTGTGTGTGGTGTGTGGTGTTGTGTTGTGTGTGGTGTGTGATATGTGTTGTGTGGTGTTGTGTGGTGTGTGGTGGTGTGTGTGGTGTTGTGTTGTGTGTGGTGTGGTGTGTGGTGTTGTGTGGTGTGTGTTGCATGGTGTGGTGTGTGTTGTGTTGTGTGGTGTGGTGTGTGTTGTGTTGTGTTGTGTGGTGTGGTGTGGTGTGTGTTGTGTAGTGTTGTGTGGTGTGGTGTGGTGTGGTGTGTTGTGTGTGTGTGGTGTGTTGTGTGGTGTGAGGTGTCTCATATATATATATATATTTTTTTTGATGTGCAGTGCCATGCCCCGGTTGCGGCCATGAGAAAGCTAGTTTTATTCCAGTGCAGACCAGATCAGTTGCTGATCCCATGATTGAGATAAATACCCTAGAACGAATGTGAATTGGTCATGGTTAACTCTTTTGCAACTCGTGAGACTTTTCAAAAAGAGAGAATGAGTGAATCGATGAAAGTGCACTTTCCACATTATAGTGGGATAAACTATAGAGTTTTTGAAAACTAACGTATGTGATTTTTCACAAAATGAAGAAAACATAAAGTTTGCTTGGTCACCAAGCAATCCTACAAAACACTTCATTTTGGTATTTTCGAGGTTAAATGGCACTATAAACGAGTTATAGAAAACAACAACCCTAGAACGAATGTGAATTGGTCATGGTTAACTCTTTTGCAACTCGTGAGACTTTTGAAAAAGAGAAAATGAGTGAATCGATGAAAGTGTACTTTCCACATTATAGTGGGATAAACTATAGAGTTTTTGAACACTAACGAATGTGATTTTCTGCAAAATAAAAAAAAAACGTAAAGTTTGATTAATCACCAAGCAATCCTACAAAACACTTCATTTTGGTATTTTCGAGGTTAAATGGCACTATAAACGAGTTATAGAAAACAACAACCCTAGAACGAATGTGAATTGATCATGGTTAACTCTTTTGCAACCCGTGGAACTTTTCAAAAAGAGAGAATGAGTGAATCGATGAAATTGCACTTTCCACATTATAGTGGGATAAACTATAGAGTTTTTGAGAACTAACGTATGTGATTTTCCGCAAAATAAAGAAAACATAAAGTTTGCTTGGTCACCAAACAATCCTACAAAACACTTCATTTTGGTATTTTCGAGGTTAAATGGCACTATAAACGAGTTATAGAAAACAACAACCCTAGAACGAATGTGTGTTGTGTGTGTGTGGTATGTTGTGTGATGTTGTGTGGTGTGTTGTGTGGTGTGGTGTGTTGTGTGTATGTGTGGTGTGTGGTGTTGTGTGGTGTGTGTTGTGTTGTGCGGTGTGTGGTGTGGTTTTTGGTGTGTGTGTTGTATTGTGTTTGTTGTGTTGTGTGGTGTGGTGTGTTTTGTGGTGTGTGTGTTGTGTTGTGTGGTGTGTGTTGTGTGTTGTGTTGTGTTGTGTGGTGTGGTGTGTGTTGTGTTGTGTTGTGTTTGTGGTGTGGTATGGTGTGTGTTGTATGTTGTGTGGTGTTGTGTTGTGTTGTGTGGTGTGTGGTGTGTGTGTTGTGTGTGGTGTGTGGTGTGGTGTGTGGTGTTGTGTTGTGTGTGGTGTGTGACATGTGTTGTGTGGTGTTGTGTGGTGTGTGGTGGTGTGTGTGGTGTTGTGTTGTGTGTGGTGTGGTGTGTGGTGTTGTGTGGTGTGTGTTGCATGGTGTGGTGTGTGTTGTGTTGTGTGGTGTTGTGTGTGTTATGTTGTGTTGTGTGGTGTGGTGTGGTGTGTGTTGTGTAGTGTTGTGTGGTGTGGTGTGGTGTGGTGTGTTGTGTGTGTGTGGTGTGTTGTGTGGTGTGAGGTGTCTCATATATTTTTTTTTTTTTTTTTGATGTGCAGTGCCATGCCTCGGTTGCGGCCATGAGAAAGCTAGTTTTACTCCAGTGCAGACCAGATCAGTTGCTGATCCCATGATTGAGATAAATACCCTAGAACGAATGTGAATTGGTCATGGTTAACTCTTTTGCAACTCGTGAGACTTTTCAAAAAGAGAGAATGAGTGAATCGATGAAAGTGCACTTTCCACATTATAGTGGGATAAACTATAGAGTTTTTGAGAACTAACGTATGTGATTTTTCGCAAAATGAAGAAAACATAAAGTTTGCTTGGTCACCAAGCAATCCTACAAAACACTTCATTTTGGTATTTTCGAGGTTAAATGGCACTATAAACGAGTTATAGAAAACAACAACCCTAGAACGAATGTGAATTGGTCATGGTTAACTCTTTTGCAACTCGTGAGACTTTTGAAAAAGAGAAAATGAGTGAATCGATGAAAGTGTACTTTCCACATTATAGTGGGATAAACTATAGAGTTTTTGAACACTAACGAATGTGATTTTCCGCAAAATAAAAAAAAACGTAAAGTTTGATTAATCACCAAGCAATCCTACAAAACACTTCATTTTGGTATTTTCGAGGTTAAATGGCACTATAAACGAGTTATAGAAAACAACAACCCTAGAACGAATGTGAATTGATCATGGTTAACTCTTTTGCAACTCGTGGAACTTTTCAAAAAGAGAGAATGAGTGAATCGATGAAATTGCACTTTCCACATTATAGTGGGATAAACTATAGAGTTTTTGAGAACTAACGTATGTGATTTTCCGCAAAATGAAGAAAACATAAAGTTTGCTTGGTCACCAAACAATCCTACAAAACACTTCATTTTGGTATTTTCGAGGTTAAATGGCACTATAAACGAGTTATAGAAAACAACAACCCTAGAACGAATGTGAATTGGTCATGGTTAACTCTTTTGCAACTCGTGAGACTTTTGAAAAAGAGAAAATGAGTGAATCGATGAAAGTGTACTTTCCACATTATAGTGGGATAAACTATAGAGTTTTTGAACACTAACGAATGTGATTTTCCGCAAAATAAAAAAAAACGTAAAGTTTGATTAATCACCAAGCAATCCTACAAAACACTTCATTTTGGTATTTTCGAGGTTAAATGGCACTATAAACGAGTTATAGAAAACAACAACCCTAGAACGAATGTGAATTGATCATGGTTAACTCTTTTGCAACCCGTGGAACTTTTCAAAAAGAGAGAATGAGTGAATCGATGAAATTGCACTTTCCACATTATAGTGGGATAAACTATAGAGTTTTTGAGAACTAACGTATGTGATTTTCCGCAAAATGAAGAAAACATAAAGTTTGCTTGGTCACCAAACAATCCTACAAAACACTTCATTTTGGTATTTTCGAGGTTAAATGGCACTATAAACGAGTTATAGAAAACAACAACCCTAGAACGAATGTGAATTGATCATGGTTAACTCTTTTGCAACCCGTGGAACTTTTCAAAAAGAGAGAATGAGTGAATCGATGAAATTGCACTTTCCACATTATAGTGGGATAAACTATAGAGTTTTTGAGAACTAACGTATGTGATTTTCCGCAAAATGAAGAAAACATAAAGTTTGCTTGGTCACCAAACAATCCTACAAAACACTTCATTTTGGTATTTTCGAGGTTAAATGGCACTATAAACGAGTTATAGAAAACAACAACCCTAGAACGAATGTGTGTTGTGTGTGTGTGGTATATTGTGTGATGTTGTGTGGTGTGTTGTGTGGTGTGGTGTGTTGTGTGTATGTGTGGTGTGTGTGTTGTGTGTGGTGTGTGGTGTTGTGTTGTGTGTGGTGTGTGTGTGTGGTGTGTGGTGTTGTGTTGTGTGTGGTGTGTGATATGTGTTGTGTGGTGTTGTGTGGTGTGTGGTGGTGTGTGTGGTGTTGTGTTGTGTGTGGTGTGGTGTGTGGTGTTGTGTGGTGTGTGTTGCATGGTGTGGTGTGTGTTGTGTTGTGTGGTGTGGTGTGTGTTGTGTTGTGTTGTGTGGTGTGGTGTGGTGTGTGTTGTGTAGTGTTGTGTGGTGTGGTGTGGTGTGGTGTGTTGTGTGTGTGTGGTGTGTTGTGTGGTGTGAGGTGTCTCATATATATATATATATTTTTTTTGATGTGCAGTGCCATGCCCCGGTTGCGGCCATGAGAAAGCTAGTTTTATTCCAGTGCAGACCAGATCAGTTGCTGATCCCATGATTGAGATAAATACCCTAGAACGAATGTGAATTGGTCATGGTTAACTCTTTTGCAACTCGTGAGACTTTTCAAAAAGAGAGAATGAGTGAATCGATGAAAGTGCACTTTCCACATTATAGTGGGATAAACTATAGAGTTTTTGAGAACTAACGTATGTGATTTTTCGCAAAATGAAGAAAACATAAAGTTTGCTTGGTCACCAAGCAATCCTACAAAACACTTCATTTTGGTATTTTCGAGGTTAAATGGCACTATAAACGAGTTATAGAAAACAACAACCCTAGAACGAATGTGAATTGGTCATGGTTAACTCTTTTGCAACTCGTGAGACTTTTGAAAAAGAGAAAATGAGTGAATCGATGAAAGTGTACTTTCCACATTATAGTGGGATAAACTATAGAGTTTTTGAACACTAACGAATGTGATTTTCTGCAAAAAAAAAAAAAAACGTAAAGTTTGATTAATCACCAAGCAATCCTACAAAACACTTCATTTTGGTATTTTCGAGGTTAGATGGCACTATAAACGAGTTATAGAAAACAACAACCCTAGAACGAATGTGAATTGATCATGGTTAACTCTTTTGCAACTCGTGGAACTTTTCAAAAAGAGAGAATGAGTGAATCGATGAAATTGCACTTTCCACATTATAGTGGGATAAACTATAGAGTTTTTGAGAACTAACGTATGTGATTTTCCGCAAAATGAAGAAAACATAAAGTTTGCTTGGTCACCAAACAATCCTACAAAACACTTCATTTTGGTATTTTCGAGGTTAAATGGCACTATAAACGAGTTATAGAAAACAACAACCCTAGAACGAATGTGTGTTGTGTGTGTGTGGTATGTTGTGTGATGTTGTGTGGTGTGTTGTGTGGTGTGGTGTGTTGTGTGTATGTGTGGTGTGTGGTGTTGTGTGGTGTGTGTTGTGTTGTGCGGTGTGTGGTGTGGTTTTTGGTGTGTGTGTTGTATTGTGTTTGTTGTGTTGTGTGGTGTGGTGTGTTTTGTGGTGTGTGTGTTGTGTTGTGTGGTGTGTGTTGTGTGTTGTGTTGTGTTGTGTGGTGTGGTGTGTGTTGTGTTGTGTTGTGTTGTGTGGTGTGGTATGGTGTGTGTTGTATGTTGTGTGGTGTTGTGTTGTGTTGTGTGGTGTGTGGTGTGTGTGTTGTGTGTGGTGTGTGGTGTGTGTGTGTGGTGTGTGGTGTTGTGTTGTGTGTGGTGTGTGACATGTGTTGTGTGGTGTTGTGTGGTGTGTGGTGGTGTGTGTGGTGTTGTGTTGTGTGTGGTGTGGTGTGTGGTGTTGTGTGGTGTGTGTTGCATGGTGTGGTGTGTGTTGTGTTGTGTGGTGTTGTGTGTGTTGTGTTGTGTTGTGTGGTGTGGTGTGGTGTGGTGTGTGTTGTGTAGTGTTGTGTGGTGTGGTGTGGTGTGGTGTGTTGTGTGTGTGTGGTTTGTTGTGTGGTGTGAGGTGTCTCATATATTTTTTTTTTTTTTTTTGATGTGCAGTGCCATGCCTCGGTTGCGGCCATGAGAAAGCTAGTTTTACTCCAGTGCAGACCAGATCAGTTGCTGATCCCATGATTGAGATAAATACCCTAGAACGAATGTGAATTGGTCATGGTTAACTCTTTTGCAACTCGTGAGACTTTTCAAAAAGAGAGAATGAGTGAATCGATGAAAGTGCACTTTCCACATTATAGTGGGATAAACTATAGAGTTTTTGAGAACTAACGTATGTGATTTTTCGCAAAATGAAGAAAACATAAAGTTTGCTTGGTCACCAAGCAATCCTACAAAACACTTCATTTTGGTATTTTCGAGGTTAAATGGCACTATAAACGAGTTATAGAAAACAACAACCCTAGAACGAATGTGAATTGGTCATGGTTAACTCTTTTGCAACTCGTGAGACTTTTGAAAAAGAGAAAATGAGTGAATCGATGAAAGTGTACTTTCCAAATTATAGTGGGATAAACTATAGAGTTTTTGAACACTAACGAATGTGATTTTCCGCAAAATAAAAAAAAACGTAAAGTTTGATTAATCACCAAGCAATCCTACAAAACACTTCATTTTGGTATTTTCGAGGTTAAATGGCACTATAAACGAGTTATAGAAAACAACAACCCTAGAACGAATGTGAATTGATCATGGTTAACTCTTTTGCAACTCGTGGAACTTTTCAAAAAGAGAGAATGAGTGAATCGATGAAATTGCACTTTCCACATTATAGTGGGATAAACTATAGAGTTTTTGAGAACAAACGTATGTGATTTTCCGCAAAATGAAGAAAACATAAAGTTTGCTTGGTCACCAAACAATCCTACAAAACACTTCATTTTGGTATTTTCGAGGTTAAATGGCACTATAAACGAGTTATAGAAAACAACAACCCTAGAACGAATGTGTGTTGTGTGTGTGTGGTATGTTGTGTGATGTTGTGTGGTGTGTTGTGTGGTGTGGTGTGTTGTGTGTATGTGTGGTGTGTGGTGTTGTGTGTTGTGTTGTGCGGTGTGTGGTGTGGTTTTTGGTGTGTGTGTTGTATTGTGTTTGTTGTGTTGTGTGGTGTGGTGTGTTTTGTGGTGTGTGTGTTGTGTTGTATGGTGTGTGTTGTGTGTTGTGTTGTGTTGTGTGGTGTGGTGTGTGTTGTGTTGTGTTGTGTTGTGTGGTGTGGTATGGTGTGTGTTGTATGTTGTGTGGTGTTGTGTTGTGTTGTGTGGTGTGTGGTGTGTGTGTTGTGTGTGGTGTGTGGTGTTGTGTTGTGTGTGGTGTGTGTGTGTGGTGTGTGGTGTTGTGTTGTGTGTGGTGTGTGATATGTGTTGTGTGGTGTTGTGTGGTGTGTGGTGGTGTGTGTGGTGTTGTGTTGTGTGTGGTGTGGTGTGTGGTGTTGTGTGGTGTGTGTTGCATGGTGTGGTGTGTGTTGTGTTGTGTGGTGTGGTGTGTGTTGTGTTGTGTTGTGTGGTGTGGTGTGGTGTGTGTTGTGTAGTGTTGTGTGGTGTGGTGTGGTGTGGTGTGTTGTGTGTGTGTGGTGTGTTGTGTGGTGTGAGGTGTCTCATATATATATATATATTTTTTTTGATGTGCAGTGCCATGCCCCGGTTGCGGCCATGAGAAAGCTAGTTTTATTGCAGTGCAGACCAGATCAGTTGCTGATCCCATGATTGAGATAAATACCCTAGAACGAATGTGAATTGGTCATGGTTAACTCTTTTGCAACTCGTGAGACTTTTCAAAAAGAGAGAATGAGTGAATCGATGAAAGTGCACTTTCCACATTATAGTGGGATAAACTATAGAGTTTTTGAAAACTAACGTATGTGATTTTTCACAAAATGAAGAAAACATAAAGTTTGCTTGGTCACCAAGCAATCCTACAAAACACTTCATTTTGGTATTTTCGAGGTTAAATGGCACTATAAACGAGTTATAGAAAACAACAACCCTAGAACGAATGTGAATTGGTCATGGTTAACTCTTTTGCAACTCGTGAGACTTTTGAAAAAGAGAAAATGAGTGAATCGATGAAAGTGTACTTTCCACATTATAGTGGGATAAACTATAGAGTTTTTGAACACTAACGAATGTGATTTTCTGCAAAATAAAAAAAAAACGTAAAGTTTGATTAATCACCAAGCAATCCTACAAAACACTTCATTTTGGTATTTTCGAGGTTAAATGGCACTATAAACGAGTTATAGAAAACAACAACCCTAGAACGAATGTGAATTGATCATGGTTAACTCTTTTGCAACCCGTGGAACTTTTCAAAAAGAGAGAATGAGTGAATCGATGAAATTGCACTTTCCACATTATAGTGGGATAAACTATAGAGTTTTTGAGAACTAACGTATGTGATTTTCCGCAAAATAAAGAAAACATAAAGTTTGCTTGGTCACCAAACAATCCTACAAAACACTTCATTTTGGTATTTTCGAGGTTAAATGGCACTATAAACGAGTTATAGAAAACAACAACCCTAGAACGAATGTGTGTTGTGTGTGTGTGGTATGTTGTGTGATGTTGTGTGGTGTGTTGTGTGGTGTGGTGTGTTGTGTGTATGTGTGGTGTGTGGTGTTGTGTGGTGTGTGTTGTGTTGTGCGGTGTGTGGTGTGGTTTTTGGTGTGTGTGTTGTATTGTGTTTGTTGTGTTGTGTGGTGTGGTGTGTTTTGTGGTGTGTGTGTTGTGTTGTGTGGTGTGTGTTGTGTGTTGTGTTGTGTTGTGTGGTGTGGTGTGTGTTGTGTTGTGTTGTGTTTGTGGTGTGGTATGGTGTGTGTTGTATGTTGTGTGGTGTTGTGTTGTGTTGTGTGGTGTGTGGTGTGTGTGTTGTGTGTGGTGTGTGGTGTGGTGTGTGGTGTTGTGTTGTGTGTGGTGTGTGACATGTGTTGTGTGGTGTTGTGTGGTGTGTGGTGGTGTGTGTGGTGTTGTGTTGTGTGTGGTGTGGTGTGTGGTGTTGTGTGGTGTGTGTTGCATGGTGTGGTGTGTGTTGTGTTGTGTGGTGTTGTGTGTGTTGTGTTGTGTTGTGTGGTGTGGTGTGGTGTGTGTTGTGTAGTGTTGTGTGGTGTGGTGTGGTGTGGTGTGTTGTGTGTGTGTGGTGTGTTGTGTGGTGTGAGGTGTCTCATATATTTTTTTTTTTTTTTTTGATGTGCAGTGCCATGCCTCGGTTGCGGCCATGAGAAAGCTAGTTTTACTCCAGTGCAGACCAGATCAGTTGCTGATCCCATGATTGAGATAAATACCCTAGAACGAATGTGAATTGGTCATGGTTAACTCTTTTGCAACTCGTGAGACTTTTCAAAAAGAGAGAATGAGTGAATCGATGAAAGTGCACTTTCCACATTATAGTGGGATAAACTATAGAGTTTTTGAGAACTAACGTATGTGATTTTTCGCAAAATGAAGAAAACATAAAGTTTGCTTGGTCACCAAGCAATCCTACAAAACACTTCATTTTGGTATTTTCGAGGTTAAATGGCACTATAAACGAGTTATAGAAAACAACAACCCTAGAACGAATGTGAATTGGTCATGGTTAACTCTTTTGCAACTCGTGAGACTTTTGAAAAAGAGAAAATGAGTGAATCGATGAAAGTGTACTTTCCACATTATAGTGGGATAAACTATAGAGTTTTTGAACACTAACGAATGTGATTTTCCGCAAAATAAAAAAAAACGTAAAGTTTGATTAATCACCAAGCAATCCTACAAAAGACTTCATTTTGGTATTTTCGAGGTTAAATGGCACTATAAACGAGTTATAGAAAACAACAACCCTAGAACGAATGTGAATTGATCATGGTTAACTCTTTTGCAACTCGTGGAACTTTTCAAAAAGAGAGAATGAGTGAATCGATGAAATTGCACTTTCCACATTATAGTGGGATAAACTATAGAGTTTTTGAGAACTAACGTATGTGATTTTCCGCAAAATGAAGAAAACATAAAGTTTGCTTGGTCACCAAACAATCCTACAAAACACTTCATTTTGGTATTTTCGAGGTTAAATGGCACTATAAACGAGTTATAGAAAACAACAACCCTAGAACGAATGTGAATTGGTCATGGTTAACTCTTTTGCAACTCGTGAGACTTTTGAAAAAGAGAAAATGAGTGAATCGATGAAAGTGTACTTTCCACATTATAGTGGGATAAACTATAGAGTTTTTGAACACTAACGAATGTGATTTTCCGCAAAATAAAAAAAAACGTAAAGTTTGATTAATCACCAAGCAATCCTACAAAACACTTCATTTTGGTATTTTCGAGGTTAAATGGCACTATAAACGAGTTATAGAAAACAACAACCCTAGAACGAATGTGAATTGATCATGGTTAACTCTTTTGCAACCCGTGGAACTTTTCAAAAAGAGAGAATGAGTGAATCGATGAAATTGCACTTTCCACATTATAGTGGGATAAACTATAGAGTTTTTGAGAACTAACGTATGTGATTTTCCGCAAAATGAAGAAAACATAAAGTTTGCTTGGTCACCAAACAATCCTACAAAACACTTCATTTTGGTATTTTCGAGGTTAAATGGCACTATAAACGAGTTATAGAAAACAACAACCCTAGAACGAATGTGTGTTGTGTGTGTGTGGTATATTGTGTGATGTTGTGTGGTGTGTTGTGTGGTGTGGTGTGTTGTGTGTATGTGTGGTGTGTGGTGTTGTGTTGTGCGGTGTGTGGTGTGGTTTTTGGTGTGTGTGTTGTATTGTGTTTGTTGTGTTGTGTGGTGTGGTGTGTTTTGTGGTGTGTGTGTTGTGTTGTATGGTGTGTGTTGTGTGTTGTGTTGTGTTGTGTGGTGTGGTGTGTGTTGTGTTGTGTTGTGTTGTGTGGTGTGGTATGGTGTGTGTTGTATGTTGTGTGGTGTTGTGTTGTGTTGTGTGGTGTGTGGTGTGTGTGTTGTGTGTGGTGTGTGTGTGTGGTGTGTGGTGTTGTGTTGTGTGTGGTGTGTGATATGTGTTGTGTGGTGTTGTGTGGTGTGTGGTGGTGTGTGTGGTGTTGTGTTGTGTGTGGTGTGGTGTGTGGTGTTGTGTGGTGTGTGTTGCATGGTGTGGTGTGTGTTGTGTTGTGTGGTGTGGTGTGTGTTGTGTTGTGTTGTGTGTTGTGTTGTGTTGTGTTGTGTGGTGTGGTGTGGTGTGGTGTGTTGTGTGTGTGTGGTGTGTTGTGTGGTGTGAGGTGTCTCATATATATATATATATTTTTTTTGATGTGCAGTGCCATGCCCCGGTTGCGGCCATGAGAAAGCTAGTTTTATTCCAGTGCAGACCAGATCAGTTGCTGATCCCATGATTGAGATAAATACCCTAGAACGAATGTGAATTGGTCATGGTTAACTCTTTTGCAACTCGTGAGACTTTTCAAAAAGAGAGAATGAGTGAATCGATGAAAGTGCACTTTCCACATTATAGTGGGATAAACTATAGAGTTTTTGAGAACTAACGTATGTGATTTTTCGCAAAATGAAGAAAACATAAAGTTTGCTTGGTCACCAAGCAATCCTACAAAACACTTCATTTTGATATTTTCGAGGTTAAATGGCACTATAAACGAGTTATAGAAAACAACAACCCTAGAACGAATGTGAATTGGTCATGGTTAACTCTTTTGCAACTCGTGAGACTTTTGAAAAAGAGAAAATGAGTGAATCGATGAAAGTGTACTTTCCACATTATAGTGGGATAAACTATAGAGTTTTTGAACACTAACGAATGTGATTTTCCGCAAAATAAAAAAAAACGTAAAGTTTGATTAATCACCAAGCAATCCTACAAAAGACTTCATTTTGGTATTTTCGAGGTTAAATGGCACTATAAACGAGTTATAGAAAACAACAACCCTAGAACGAATGTGAATTGATCATGGTTAACTCTTTTGCAACTCGTGGAACTTTTCAAAAAGAGAGAATGAGTGAATCGATGAAATTGCACTTTCCACATTATAGTGGGATAAACTATAGAGTTTTTGAGAACTAACGTATGTGATTTTCCGCAAAATGAAGAAAACATAAAGTTTGCTTGGTCACCAAACAATCCTACAAAACACTTCATTTTGGTATTTTCGAGGTTAAATGGCACTATAAACGAGTTATAGAAAACAACAACCCTAGAACGAATGTGAATTGGTCATGGTTAACTCTTTTGCAACTCGTGAGACTTTTGAAAAAGAGAAAATGAGTGAATCGATGAAAGTGTACTTTCCACATTATAGTGGGATAAACTATAGAGTTTTTGAACACTAACGAATGTGATTTTCCGCAAAATAAAAAAAAACGTAAAGTTTGATTAATCACCAAGCAATCCTACAAAACACTTCATTTTGGTATTTTCGAGGTTAAATGGCACTATAAACGAGTTATAGAAAACAACAACCCTAGAACGAATGTGAATTGATCATGGTTAACTCTTTTGCAACCCGTGGAACTTTTCAAAAAGAGAGAATGAGTGAATCGATGAAATTGCACTTTCCACATTATAGTGGGATAAACTATAGAGTTTTTGAGAACTAACGTATGTGATTTTCCGCAAAATGAAGAAAACATAAAGTTTGCTTGGTCACCAAACAATCCTACAAAACACTTCATTTTGGTATTTTCGAGGTTAAATGGCACTATAAACGAGTTATAGAAAACAACAACCCTAGAACGAATGTGTGTTGTGTGTGTGTGGTATATTGTGTGATGTTGTGTGGTGTGTTGTGTGGTGTGGTGTGTTGTGTGTATGTGTGGTGTGTGGTGTTGTGTTGTGCGGTGTGTGGTGTGGTTTTTGGTGTGTGTGTTGTATTGTGTTTGTTGTGTTGTGTGGTGTGGTGTGTTTTGTGGTGTGTGTGTTGTGTTGTATGGTGTGTGTTGTGTGTTGTGTTGTGTTGTGTGGTGTGGTGTGTGTTGTGTTGTGTTGTGTTGTGTGGTGTGGTATGGTGTGTGTTGTATGTTGTGTGGTGTTGTGTTGTGTTGTGTGGTGTGTGGTGTGTGTGTTGTGTGTGGTGTGTGTGTGTGGTGTGTGGTGTTGTGTTGTGTGTGGTGTGTGATATGTGTTGTGTGGTGTTGTGTGGTGTGTGGTGGTGTGTGTGGTGTTGTGTTGTGTGTGGTGTGGTGTGTGGTGTTGTGTGGTGTGTGTTGCATGGTGTGGTGTGTGTTGTGTTGTGTGGTGTGGTGTGTGTTGTGTTGTGTTGTGTGTTGTGTTGTGTTGTGTTGTGTGGTGTGGTGTGGTGTGGTGTGTTGTGTGTGTGTGGTGTGTTGTGTGGTGTGAGGTGTCTCATATATATATATATATTTTTTTTGATGTGCAGTGCCATGCCCCGGTTGCGGCCATGAGAAAGCTAGTTTTATTCCAGTGCAGACCAGATCAGTTGCTGATCCCATGATTGAGATAAATACCCTAGAACGAATGTGAATTGGTCATGGTTAACTCTTTTGCAACTCGTGAGACTTTTCAAAAAGAGAGAATGAGTGAATCGATGAAAGTGCACTTTCCACATTATAGTGGGATAAACTATAGAGTTTTTGAGAACTAACGTATGTGATTTTTCGCAAAATGAAGAAAACATAAAGTTTGCTTGGTCACCAAGCAATCCTACAAAACACTTCATTTTGATATTTTCGAGGTTAAATGGCACTATAAACGAGTTATAGAAAACAACAACCCTAGAACGAATGTGAATTGGTCATGGTTAACTCTTTTGCAACTCGTGAGACTTTTGAAAAAGAGAAAATGAGTGAATCGATGAAAGTGTACTTTCCACATTATAGTGGGATAAACTATAGAGTTTTTGAACACTAACGAATGTGATTTTCTGCAAAATAAAAAAAAAACGTAAAGTTTGATTAATCACCAAGCAATCCTACAAAACACTTCATTTTGGTATTTTCGAGGTTAAATGGCACTATAAACGAGTTATAGAAAACAACAACCCTAGAACGAATGTGAATTGATTATGGTTAACTCTTTTGCAACCCGTGGAACTTTTCAAAAAGAGAGAATGAGTGAATCGATGAAATTGCACTTTCCACATTATAGTGGGATAAACTATAGAGTTTTTGAGAACTAACGTATGTGATTTTCCGCAAAATGAAGAAAACATAAAGTTTGCTTGGTCACCAAACAATCCTACAAAACACTTCATTTTGGTATTTTCGAGGTTAAATGGCACTATAAACGAGTTATAGAAAACAACAACCCTAGAACGAATGTGTGTTGTGTGTGTGTGGTATGTTGTGTGATGTTGTGTGGTGTGTTGTGTGGTGTGGTGTGTTGTGTGTATGTGTAGTGTGTGGTGTTGTGTGTTGTGTTGTGCGGTGTGTGGTGTGGTTTTTGGTGTGTGTGTTGTATTGTGTTTGTTGTGTTGTGTGGTGTGGTGTGTTTTGTGGTGTGTGTGTTGTGTTGTATGGTGTGTGTTGTGTGTTGTGTGTTGTGTTGTGTTGTGTAGTGTGGTGTGTGTTGTGTTGTGTTGTGTTGTGTGGTGTGGTATGGTGTGTGTTGTATGTTGTGTGGTGTTGTGTTGTGTTGTGTGGTGTGTGGTGTGTGTGTTGTGTGTGGTGTGTGGTGTTGTGTTGTGTGTGGTGTGTGTGTGTGGTGTGTGGTGTTGTGTTGTGTGTGGTGTGTGATATGTGTTGTGTGGTGTTGTGTGGTGTGTGGTGGTGTGTGTGGTGTTGTGTTGTGTGTGGTGTGGTGTGTGGTGTTGTGTGGTGTGTGTTGCATGGTGTGGTGTGTGTTGTGTTGTGTGGTGTGGTGTGTGTTGTGTTGTGTTGTGTGGTGTGGTGTGGTGTGTGTTGTGTAGTGTTGTGTGGTGTGGTGTGGTGTGGTGTGGTGTGTTGTGTGTGTGTGGTGTGTTGTGTGGTGTCTCATATATATATATATATTTTTTTTGATGTGCAGTGCCATGCCCCGGTTGCGGCCATGAGAAAGCTAGTTTTATTCCAGTGCAGACCAGATGAGTTGCTGATCCCATGATTGAGATAAATACCCTAGAACGAATGTGAATTGGTCATGGTTAACTCTTTTGCAACTCGTGAGACTTTTCAAAAAGAGAGAATGAGTGAATCGATGAAAGTGCACTTTCCACATTATAGTGGGATAAACTATAGAGTTTTTGAGAACTAACGTATGTGATTTTTCGCAAAATGAAGAAAACATAAAGTTTGCTTGGTCACCAAGCAATCCTACAAAACACTTCATTTTGGTATTTTCGAGGTTAAATGGCACTATAAACGAGTTATAGAAAACAACAACCCTAGAACGAATGTGAATTGGTCATGGTTAACTCTTTTGCAACTCGTGAGACTTTTGAAAAAGAGAAAATGAGTGAATCGATGAAAGTGTACTTTCCACATTATAGTGGGATAAACTATAGAGTTTTTGAACACTAACGAATGTGATTTTCCGCAAAATAAAAAAAAACGTAAAGTTTGATTAATCACCAAGCAATCCTACAAAAGACTTCATTTTGGTATTTTCGAGGTTAAATGGCACTATAAACGAGTTATAGAAAACAACAACCCTAGAACGAATGTGAATTGATCATGGTTAACTCTTTTGCAACTCGTGGAACTTTTCAAAAAGAGAGAATGAGTGAATCGATGAAATTGCACTTTCCACATTATAGTGGGATAAACTATAGAGTTTTTGAGAACTAACGTATGTGATTTTCCGCAAAATGAAGAAAACATAAAGTTTGCTTGGTCACCAAACAATCCTACAAAACACTTCATTTTGGTATTTTCGAGGTTAAATGGCACTATAAACGAGTTATAGAAAACAACAACCCTAGAACGAATGTGAATTGGTCATGGTTAACTCTTTTGCAACTCGTGAGACTTTTGAAAAAGAGAAAATGAGTGAATCGATGAAAGTGTACTTTCCACATTATAGTGGGATAAACTATAGAGTTTTTGAACACTAACGAATGTGATTTTCCGCAAAATAAAAAAAAACGTAAAGTTTGATTAATCACCAAGCAATCCTACAAAACACTTCATTTTGGTATTTTCGAGGTTAAATGGCACTATAAACGAGTTATAGAAAACAACAACCCTAGAACGAATGTGAATTGATCATGGTTAACTCTTTTGCAACCCGTGGAACTTTTCAAAAAGAGAGAATGAGTGAATCGATGAAATTGCACTTTCCACATTATAGTGGGATAAACTATAGAGTTTTTGAGAACTAACGTATGTGATTTTCCGCAAAATGAAGAAAACATAAAGTTTGCTTGGTCACCAAACAATCCTACAAAACACTTCATTTTGGTATTTTCGAGGTTAAATGGCACTATAAACGAGTTATAGAAAACAACAACCCTAGAACGAATGTGTGTTGTGTGTGTGTGGTATATTGTGTGATGTTGTGTGGTGTGTTGTGTGGTGTGGTGTGTTGTGTGTATGTGTGGTGTGTGGTGTTGTGTTGTGCGGTGTGTGGTGTGGTTTTTGGTGTGTGTGTTGTATTGTGTTTGTTGTGTTGTGTGGTGTGGTGTGTTTTGTGGTGTGTGTGTTGTGTTGTATGGTGTGTGTTGTGTGTTGTGTTGTGTTGTGTGGTGTGGTGTGTGTTGTGTTGTGTTGTGTTGTGTGGTGTGGTATGGTGTGTGTTGTATGTTGTGTGGTGTTGTGTTGTGTTGTGTGGTGTGTGGTGTGTGTGTTGTGTGTGGTGTGTGTGTGTGGTGTGTGGTGTTGTGTTGTGTGTGGTGTGTGATATGTGTTGTGTGGTGTTGTGTGGTGTGTGGTGGTGTGTGTGGTGTTGTGTTGTGTGTGGTGTGGTGTGTGGTGTTGTGTGGTGTGTGTTGCATGGTGTGGTGTGTGTTGTGTTGTGTGGTGTGGTGTGTGTTGTGTTGTGTTGTGTGTTGTGTTGTGTTGTGTTGTGTGGTGTGGTGTGGTGTGGTGTGTTGTGTGTGTGTGGTGTGTTGTGTGGTGTGAGGTGTCTCATATATATATATATATTTTTTTTGATGTGCAGTGCCATGCCCCGGTTGCGGCCATGAGAAAGCTAGTTTTATTCCAGTGCAGACCAGATCAGTTGCTGATCCCATGATTGAGATAAATACCCTAGAACGAATGTGAATTGGTCATGGTTAACTCTTTTGCAACTCGTGAGACTTTTCAAAAAGAGAGAATGAGTGAATCGATGAAAGTGCACTTTCCACATTATAGTGGGATAAACTATAGAGTTTTTGAGAACTAACGTATGTGATTTTTCGCAAAATGAAGAAAACATAAAGTTTGCTTGGTCACCAAGCAATCCTACAAAACACTTCATTTTGATATTTTCGAGGTTAAATGGCACTATAAACGAGTTATAGAAAACAACAACCCTAGAACGAATGTGAATTGGTCATGGTTAACTCTTTTGCAACTCGTGAGACTTTTGAAAAAGAGAAAATGAGTGAATCGATGAAAGTGTACTTTCCACATTATAGTGGGATAAACTATAGAGTTTTTGAACACTAACGAATGTGATTTTCTGCAAAATAAAAAAAAAACGTAAAGTTTGATTAATCACCAAGCAATCCTACAAAACACTTCATTTTGGTATTTTCGAGGTTAAATGGCACTATAAACGAGTTATAGAAAACAACAACCCTAGAACGAATGTGAATTGATTATGGTTAACTCTTTTGCAACCCGTGGAACTTTTCAAAAAGAGAGAATGAGTGAATCGATGAAATTGCACTTTCCACATTATAGTGGGATAAACTATAGAGTTTTTGAGAACTAACGTATGTGATTTTCCGCAAAATGAAGAAAACATAAAGTTTGCTTGGTCACCAAACAATCCTACAAAACACTTCATTTTGGTATTTTCGAGGTTAAATGGCACTATAAACGAGTTATAGAAAACAACAACCCTAGAACGAATGTGTGTTGTGTGTGTGTGGTATGTTGTGTGATGTTGTGTGGTGTGTTGTGTGGTGTGGTGTGTTGTGTGTATGTGTAGTGTGTGGTGTTGTGTGTTGTGTTGTGCGGTGTGTGGTGTGGTTTTTGGTGTGTGTGTTGTATTGTGTTTGTTGTGTTGTGTGGTGTGGTGTGTTTTGTGGTGTGTGTGTTGTGTTGTATGGTGTGTGTTGTGTGTTGTGTGTTGTGTTGTGTTGTGTAGTGTGGTGTGTGTTGTGTTGTGTTGTGTTGTGTGGTGTGGTATGGTGTGTGTTGTATGTTGTGTGGTGTTGTGTTGTGTTGTGTGGTGTGTGGTGTGTGTGTTGTGTGTGGTGTGTGGTGTTGTGTTGTGTGTGGTGTGTGTGTGTGGTGTGTGGTGTTGTGTTGTGTGTGGTGTGTGATATGTGTTGTGTGGTGTTGTGTGGTGTGTGGTGGTGTGTGTGGTGTTGTGTTGTGTGTGGTGTGGTGTGTGGTGTTGTGTGGTGTGTGTTGCATGGTGTGGTGTGTGTTGTGTTGTGTGGTGTGGTGTGTGTTGTGTTGTGTTGTGTGGTGTGGTGTGGTGTGTGTTGTGTAGTGTTGTGTGGTGTGGTGTGGTGTGGTGTGGTGTGTTGTGTGTGTGTGGTGTGTTGTGTGGTGTCTCATATATATATATATATTTTTTTTGATGTGCAGTGCCATGCCCCGGTTGCGGCCATGAGAAAGCTAGTTTTATTCCAGTGCAGACCAGATGAGTTGCTGATCCCATGATTGAGATAAATACCCTAGAACGAATGTGAATTGGTCATGGTTAACTCTTTTGCAACTCGTGAGACTTTTCAAAAAGAGAGAATGAGTGAATCGATGAAAGTGCACTTTCCACATTATAGTGGGATAAACTATAGAGTTTTTGAGAACTAACGTATGTGATTTTTCGCAAAATGAAGAAAACATAAAGTTTGCTTGGTCACCAAGCAATCCTACAAAACACTTCATTTTGGTATTTTCGAGGTTAAATGGCACTATAAACGAGTTATAGAAAACAACAACCCTAGAACGAATGTGAATTGGTCATGGTTAACTCTTTTGCAACTCGTGAGACTTTTGAAAAAGAGAAAATGAGTGAATCGATGAAAGTGTACTTTCCACATTATAGTGGGATAAACTATAGAGTTTTTGAACACTAACGAATGTGATTTTCTGCAAAATAAAAAAAAAACGTAAAGTTTGATTAATCACCAAGCAATCCTACAAAACACTTCATTTTGGTATTTTCGAGGTTAAATGGCACTATAAACGAGTTATAGAAAACAACAACCCTAGAACGAATGTGAATTGATCATGGTTAACTCTTTTGCAACTCGTGGAACTTTTCAAAAAGAGAGAATGAGTGAATCGATGAAATTGCACTTTCCACATTATAGTGGGATAAACTATAGAGTTTTTGAGAACTAACGTATGTGATTTTCCGCAAAATGAAGAAAACATAAAGTTTGCTTGGTCACCAAACAATCCTACAAAACACTTCATTTTGGTATTTTCGAGGTTAAATGGCACTATAAACGAGTTATAGAAAACAACAACCCTAGAACGAATGTGTGTTGTGTGTGTGTGGTATGTTGTGTGATGTTGTGTGGTGTGTTGTGTGGTGTGGTGTGTTGTGTGTATGTGTGGTGTGTGGTGTTGTGTGGTGTGTGTTGTGTTGTGCGGTGTGTGGTGTGGTTTTTGGTGTGTGTGTTGTATTGTGTTTGTTGTGTTGTGTGGTGTGGTGTGTTTTGTGGTGTGTGTGTTGTGTTGTGTGGTGTGTGTTGTGTGTTGTGTTGTGTTGTGTGGTGTAGTGTGTGTTGTGTTGTGTTGTGTTGTGTGGTGTGGTATGGTGTGTGTTGTATGTTGTGTGGTGTTGTGTTGTGTTGTGTGGTGTGTGGTGTGTGTGTTGTGTGTGGTGTGTGGTGTGTGTGTGTGGTGTGTGGTGTTGTGTTGTGTGTGGTGTGTGATATGTGTTGTGTGGTGTTGTGTGGTGTGTGGTGGTGTGTGTGGTGTTGTGTTGTGTGTGGTGTGGTGTGTGGTGTTGTGTGGTGTGTGTTGCATGGTGTGGTGTGTGTTGTGTTGTGTGGTGTGGTGTGTGTTGTGTTGTGTGGTGTGGTGTGGTGTGTGTTGTGTAGTGTTGTGTGGTGTGGTGTGGTGTGGTGTGTTGTGTGTGTGTGGTGTGTTGTGTGGTATGAGGTGTCTCATATATTTTTTTTTTTTTTTTTGATGTGCAGTGCCATGCCTCGGTTGCGGCCATGAGAAAGCTAGTTTTACTCCAGTGCAGACCAGATCAGTTGCTGATCCCATGATTGAGATAAATACCCTAGAACGAATGTGAATTGGTCATGGTTAACTCTTTTGCAACTCGTGAGACTTTTCAAAAAGAGAGAATGAGTGAATCGATGAAAGTGCACTTTCCACATTATAGTGGGATAAACTATAGAGTTTTTGAGAACTAACGTATGTGATTTTCCGCAAAATGAAGAAAACATAAAGTTTGCTTGGTCACCAAACAATCCTACAAAACACTTCATTTTGGTATTTTCGAGGTTAAATGGCACTATAAACGAGTTATAGAAAACAACAACCCTAGAACGAATGTGTGTTGTGTGTGTGTGGTATATTGTGTGATGTTGTGTGGTGTGTTGTGTGGTGTGGTGTGTTGTGTGTATGTGTGGTGTGTGGTGTTGTGTGTTGTGTTGTGCGGTGTGTGGTGTGGTTTTTGGTGTGTGTGTTGTATTGTGTTTGTTGTGTTGTGTGGTGTGGTGTGTTTTGTGGTGTGTGTGTTGTGTTGTATGGTGTGTGTTGTGTGTTGTGTTGTGTTGTGTGGTGTGGTGTGTGTTGTGTTGTGTTGTGTTGTGTGGTGTGGTATGGTGTGTGTTGTATGTTGTGTGGTGTTGTGTTGTGTTGTGTGGTGTGTGGTGTGTGTGTTGTGTGTGGTGTGTGTGTGTGGTGTGTGGTGTTGTGTTGTGTGTGGTGTGTGATATGTGTTGTGTGGTGTTGTGTGGTGTGTGGTGGTGTGTGTGGTGTTGTGTTGTGTGTGGTGTGGTGTGTGGTGTTGTGTGGTGTGTGTTGCATGGTGTGGTGTGTGTTGTGTTGTGTGGTGTGGTGTGTGTTGTGTTGTGTGGTGTGGTGTGGTGTGGTGTGTGTTGTGTAGTGTTGTGTGGTGTGGTGTGGTGTGGTGTGGTGTGTTGTGTGTGTGTGGTGTGTTGTGTGGTGTGAGGTGTCTCATATATATATATATATTTTTTTTGATGTGCAGTGCCATGCCCCGGTTGCGGCCATGAGAAAGGTAGTTTTATTCCAGTGCAGACCAGATCAGTTGCTGATCCCATGATTGAGATAAATACCCTAGAACGAATGTGAATTGGTCATGGTTAACTCTTTTGCAACTCGTGAGACTTTTCAAAAAGAGAGAATGAGTGAATCGATGAAAGTGCACTTTCCACATTATAGTGGGATAAACTATAGAGTTTTTGAGAACTAACGTATGTGATTTTTCGCAAAATGAAGAAAACATAAAGTTTGCTTGGTCACCAAGCAATCCTACAAAACACTTCTTTTTGATATTTTCGAGGTTAAATGGCACTATAAACGAGTTATAGAAAACAACAACCCTAGAACGAATGTGAATTGGTCATGGTTAACTCTTTTGCAACTCGTGAGACTTTTGAAAAAGAGAAAATGAGTGAATCGATGAAAGTGTACTTTCCACATTATAGTGGGATAAACTATAGAGTTTTTGAACACTAACGAATGTGATTTTCTGCAAAATAAAAAAAAAAACGTAAAGTTTGATTAATCACCAAGCAATCCTACAAAACACTTCATTTTGGTATTTTCGAGGTTAAATGGCACTATAAACGAGTTATAGAAAACAACAACCCTAGAACGAATGTGAATTGATCATGGTTAACTCTTTTGCAACCCGTGGAACTTTTCAAAAAGAGAGAATGAGTGAATCGATGAAATTGCACTTTCCACATTATAGTGGGATAAACTATAGAGTTTTTGAGAACTAACGTATGTGATTTTCCGCAAAATGAAGAAAACATAAAGTTTGCTTGGTCACCAAACAATCCTACAAAACACTTCATTTTGGTATTTTCGAGGTTAAATGGCACTATAAACGAGTTATAGAAAACAACAACCCTAGAACGAATGTGTGTTGTGTGTGTGTGGTATGTTGTGTGATGTTGTGTGGTGTGTTGTGTGGTGTGGTGTGTTGTGTGTATGTGTGGTGTGTGGTGTTGTGTGTTGTGTTGTGCGGTGTGTGGTGTGGTTTTTGGTGTGTGTGTTGTATTGTGTTTGTTGTGTTGTGTGGTGTGGTGTGTTTTGTGGTGTGTGTGTTGTGTTGTATGGTGTGTGTTGTGTGTTGTGTGTTGTGTTGTGTTGTGTGGTGTGGTGTGTGTTGTGTTGTGTTGTGTTGTGTTGTGTGGTGTGGTATGGTGTGTGTTGTATGTTGTGTGGTGTTGTGTTGTGTTGTGTGGTGTGTGGTGTGTGTGTTGTGTGTGGTGTGTGGTGTTGTGTTGTGTGTGGTGTGTGTGTGTGGTGTGTGGTGTTGTGTTGTGTGTGGTGTGTGATATGTGTTGTGTGGTGTTGTGTGGTGTGTGGTGGTGTGTGTGGTGTTGTGTTGTGTGTGGTGTGGTGTGTGGTGTTGTGTGGTGTGTGTTGCATGGTGTGGTGTGTGTTGTGTTGTGTGGTGTGGTGTGTGTTGTGTTGTGTTGTGTGGTGTGGTGTGGTGTGTGTTGTGTAGTGTTGTGTGGTGTGGTGTGGTGTGGTGTGTTGTGTGTGTGTGGTGTGTTGTGTGGTGTCTCATATATATATATATATTTTTTTTGATGTGCAGTGCCATGCCCCGGTTGCGGCCATGAGAAAGCTAGTTTTATTCCAGTGCAGACCAGATCAGTTGCTGATCCCATGATTGAGATAGATACCCTAGAACGAATGTGAATTGGTCATGGTTAACTCTTTTGCAACTCGTGAGACTTTTCAAAAAGAGAGAATGAGTGAATCGATGAAAGTGCACTTTCCACATTATAGTGGGATAAACTATAGAGTTTTTGAGAACTAACGTATGTGATTTTTCGCAAAATGAAGAAAACATAAAGTTTGCTTGGTCACCAAGCAATCCTACAAAACACTTCATTTTGGTATTTTCGAGGTTAAAGGGCACTATAAACGAGTTATAGAAAACAACAACCCTAGAACGAATGTGAATTGGTCATGGTTAACTCTTTTGCAACTCGTGAGACTTTTGAAAAAGAGAAAATGAGTGAATCGATGAAAGTGTACTTTCCACATTATAGTGGGATAAACTATAGAGTTTTTGAACACTAACGAATGTGATTTTCTGCAAAATAAAAAAAAAACGTAAAGTTTGATTAATCACCAAGCAATCCTACAAAACACTTCATTTTGGTATTTTCGAGGTTAAATGGCACTATAAACGAGTTATAGAAAACAACAACCCTAGAACGAATGTGAATTGATCATGGTTAACTCTTTTGCAACTCGTGGAACTTTTCAAAAAGAGAGAATGAGTGAATCGATGAAATTGCACTTTCCACATTATAGTGGGATAAACTATAGAGTTTTTGAGAACTAACGTATGTGATTTTCCGCAAAATGAAGAAAACATAAAGTTTGCTTGGTCACCAAACAATCCTACAAAACACTTCATTTTGGTATTTTCGAGGTTAAATGGCACTATAAACGAGTTATAGAAAACAACAACCCTAGAACGAATGTGTGTTGTGTGTGTGTGGTATGTTGTGTGATGTTGTGTGGTGTGTTGTGTGGTGTGGTGTGTTGTGTGTATGTGTGGTGTGTGGTGTTGTGTGGTGTGTGTTGTGTTGTGCGGTGTGTGGTGTGGTTTTTGGTGTGTGTGTTGTATTGTGTTTGTTGTGTTGTGTGGTGTGGTGTGTTTTGTGGTGTGTGTGTTGTGTTGTGTGGTGTGTGTTGTGTGTTGTGTTGTGTTGTGTGGTGTAGTGTGTGTTGTGTTGTGTTGTGTTGTGTGGTGTGGTATGGTGTGTGTTGTATGTTGTGTGGTGTTGTGTTGTGTTGTGTGGTGTGTGGTGTGTGTGTTGTGTGTGGTGTGTGGTGTGTGTGTGTGGTGTGTGGTGTTGTGTTGTGTGTGGTGTGTGATATGTGTTGTGTGGTGTTGTGTGGTGTGTGGTGGTGTGTGTGGTGTTGTGTTGTGTGTGGTGTGGTGTGTGGTGTTGTGTGGTGTGTGTTGCATGGTGTGGTGTGTGTTGTCTTGTGTGGTGTGGTGTGTGTTGTGTTGTGTTGTGTGGTGTGGTGTGGTGTGTGTTGTGTAGTGTTGTGTGGTGTGGTGTGGTGTGGTGTGTTGTGTGTGTGTGGTGTGTTGTGTGGTGTGAGGTGTCTCATATATTTTTTTTTTTTTTTTTGATGTGCAGTGCCATGCCTCGGTTGCGGCCATGAGAAAGCTAGTTTTACTCCAGTGCAGACCAGATCAGTTGCTGATCCCATGATTGAGATAAATACCCTAGAACGAATGTGAATTGGTCATGGTTAACTCTTTTGCAACTCGTGAGACTTTTCAAAAAGAGAGAATGAGTGAATCGATGAAAGTGCACTTTCCACATTATAGTGGGATAAACTATAGAGTTTTTGAGAACTAACGTATGTGATTTTTCGCAAAATGAAGAAAACATAAAGTTTGCTTGGTCACCAAGCAATCCTACAAAACACTTCATTTTGGTATTTTCGAGGTTAAATGGCACTATAAACGAGTTATAGAAAACAACAACCCTAGAACGAATGTGAATTGGTCATGGTTAACTCTTTTGCAACTCGTGAGACTTTTGAAAAAGAGAAAATGAGTGAATCGATGAAAGTGTACTTTCCACATTATAGTGGGATAAACTATAGAGTTTTTGAACACTAACGAATGTGATTTTCCGCAAAATAAAAAAAAACGTAAAGTTTGATTAATCACCAAGCAATCCTACAAAACACTTCATTTTGGTATTTTCGAGGTTAAATGGCACTATAAACGAGTTATAGAAAACAACAACCCTAGAACGAATGTGAATTGATCATGGTTAACTCTTTTGCAACCCGTGGAACTTTTCAAAAAGAGAGAATGAGTGAATCGATGAAATTGCACTTTCCACATTATAGTGGGATAAACTATAGAGTTTTTGAGAACTAACGTATGTGATTTTCCGCAAAATGAAGAAAACATAAAGTTTGCTTGGTCACCAAACAATCCTACAAAACCATTCATTTTGGTATTTTCGAGGTTAAATGGCACTATAAACGAGTTATAGAAAACAACAACCCTAGAACGAATGTGTGTTGTGTGTGTGTGGTATGTTGTGTGATGTTGTGTGGTGTGTTGTGTGGTGTGGTGTGTTGTGTGTATGTGTGGTGTGTGGTGTTGTGTGTTGTGTTGTGCGGTGTGTGGTGTGGTTTTTGGTGTGTGTGTTGTATTGTGTTTGTTGTGTTGTGTGGTGTGGTGTGTTTTGTGGTGTGTGTGTTGTGTTGTATGGTGTGTGTTGTGTGTTGTGTTGTGTTGTGTGGTGTGGTGTGTGTTGTGTTGTGTTGTGTGGTGTGGTATGGTGTGTGTTGTATGTTGTGTGGTGTTGTGTTGTGTTGTGTTGTGTGGTGTATGGTGTGTGTGTTGTGTGTGGTGTGTGGTGTTGTGTTGTGTGTGGTGTGTGTGTGTGGTGTGTGGTGTTGTGTTGTGTGTGGTGTGTGATATGTGTTGTGTGGTGTTGTGTGGTGTGTGGTGGTGTGTGTGGTGTTGTGTTGTGTGTGGTGTGGTGTGTGGTGTTGTGTGGTGTGTGTTGCATGGTGTGGTGTGTGTTGTGTTGTGTGGTGTGGTGTGTGTTGTGTTGTGTGGTGTGGTGTGGTGTGGTGTGTGTTGTGTAGTGTTGTGTGGTGTGGTGTGGTGTGGTGTGGTGTGTTGTGTGTGTGTGGTGTGTTGTGTGGTGTGAGGTGTCTCATATATATATATATATTTTTTTTGATGTGCAGTGCCATGCCCCGGTTGCGGCCATGAGAAAGCTAGTTTTATTCCAGTGCAGACCAGATCAGTTGCTGATCCCATGATTGAGATAAATACCCTAGAACGAATGTGAATTGGTCATGGTTAACTCTTTTGCAACTCGTGAGACTTTTCAAAAAGAGAGAATGAGTGAATCGATGAAAGTGCACTTTCCACATTATAGTGGGATAAACTATAGAGTTTTTGAGAACTAACGTATGTGATTTTTCGCAAAATGAAGAAAACATAAAGTTTGCTTGGTCACCAAGCAATCCTACAAAACACTTCATTTTGGTATTTTCGAGGTTAAATGGCACTATAAACGAGTTATAGAAAACAACAACCCTAGAACGAATGTGAATTGGTCATGGTTAACTCTTTTGCAACTCGTGAGACTTTTGAAAAAGAGAAAATGAGTGAATCGATGAAAGTGTACTTTCCACATTATAGTGGGATAAACTATAGAGTTTTTGAACACTAACGAATGTGATTTTCTGCAAAATAAAAAAAAAACGTAAAGTTTGATTAATCACCAAGCAATCCTACAAAACACTTCATTTTGGTATTTTCGAGGTTAAATGGCACTATAAACGAGTTATAGAAAACAACAACCCTAGAACGAATGTGAATTGATCATGGTTAACTCTTTTGCAACTCGTGGAACTTTTCAAAAAGAGAGAATGAGTGAATCGATGAAATTGCACTTTCCACATTATAGTGGGATAAACTATAAAGTTTTTGAGAACTAACGTATGTGATTTTCCGCAAAATGAAGAAAACATAAAGTTTGCTTGGTCACCAAACAATCCTACAAAACACTTCATTTTGGTATTTTCGAGGTTAAATGGCACTATAAACGAGTTATAGAAAACAACAACCCTAGAACGAATGTGTGTTGTGTGTGTGTGGTATGTTGTGTGATGTTGTGTGGTGTGTTGTGTGGTGTGGTGTGTTGTGTGTATGTGTGGTGTGTGGTGTTGTGTGGTGTGTGTTGTGTTGTGCGGTGTGTGGTGTGGTTTTTGGTGTGTGTGTTGTATTGTGTTTGTTGTGTTGTGTGGTGTGGTGTGTTTTGTGGTGTGTGTGTTGTGTTGTGTGGTGTGTGTTGTGTGTTGTGTTGTGTTGTGTGGTGTGGTGTGTGTTGTGTTGTGTTGTGTTGTGTGGTGTGGTATGGTGTGTGTTGTATGTTGTGTGGTGTTGTGTTGTGTTGTGTGGTGTGTGGTGTGTGTGTTGTGTGTGGTGTGTGGTGTGTGTGTGTGGTGTGTGGTGTTGTGTTGTGTGTGGTGTGTGATATGTGTTGTGTGGTGTTGTGTGGTGTGTGGTGGTGTGTGTGGTGTTGTGTTGTGTGTGGTGTGGTGTGTGGTGTTGTGTGGTGTGTGTTGCATGGTGTGGTGTGTGTTGTGTTGTGTGGTGTGGTGTGTGTTGTGTTGTGTTGTGTGGTGTGGTGTGGTGTGTGTTGTGTAGTGTTGTGTGGTGTGGTGTGGTGTGGTGTGTTGTGTGTGTGTGGTGTGTTGTGTGGTGTGAGGTGTCTCATATATTTTTTTTTTTTTTTTTGATGTGCAGTGCCATGCCTCGGTTGCGGCCATGAGAAAGCTAGTTTTACTCCAGTGCAGACCAGATCAGTTGCTGATCCCATGATTGAGATAAATACCCTAGAACGAATGTGAATTGGTCATGGTTAACTCTTTTGCAACTCGTGAGACTTTTCAAAAAGAGAGAATGAGTGAATCGATGAAAGTGCACTTTCCACATTATAGTGGGATAAACTATAGAGTTTTTGAGAACTAACGTATGTGATTTTTCGCAAAATGAAGAAAACATAAAGTTTGCTTGGTCACCAAGCAATCCTACAAAACACTTCATTTTGGTATTTTCGAGGTTAAATGGCACTATAAACGAGTTATAGAAAACAACAACCCTAGAACGAATGTGAATTGGTCATGGTTAACTCTTTTGCAACTCGTGAGACTTTTGAAAAAGAGAAAATGAGTGAATCGATGAAAGTGTACTTTCCACATTATAGTGGGATAAACTATAGAGTTTTTGAACACTAACGAATGTGATTTTCCGCAAAATAAAAAAAAACGTAAAGTTTGATTAATCACCAAGCAATCCTACAAAACACTTCATTTTGGTATTTTCGAGGTTAAATGGCACTATAAACGAGTTATAGAAAACAACAACCCTAGAACGAATGTGAATTGATCATGGTTAACTCTTTTGCAACTCGTGGAACTTTTCAAAAAGAGAGAATGAGTGAATCGATGAAATTGCACTTTCCACATTATAGTGGGATAAACTATAGAGTTTTTGAGAACTAACGTATGTGATTTTCCGCAAAATGAAGAAAACATAAAGTTTGCTTGGTCACCAAACAATCCTACAAAACACTTCATTTTGGTATTTTCGAGGTTAAATGGCACTATAAACGAGTTATAGAAAACAACAACCCTAGAACGAATGTGAATTGGTCATGGTTAACTCTTTTGCAACTCGTGAGACTTTTGAAAAAGAGAAAATGAGTGAATCGATGAAAGTGTACTTTCCACATTATAGTGGGATAAACTATAGAGTTTTTGAACACTAACGAATGTGATTTTCCGCAAAATAAAAAAAAACGTAAAGTTTGATTAATCACCAAGCAATCCTACAAAACACTTCATTTTGGTATTTTCGAGGTTAAATGGCACTATAAACGAGTTATAGAAAACAACAACCCTAGAACGAATGTGAATTGATCATGGTTAACTCTTTTGCAACTCGTGGAACTTTTCAAAAAGAGAGAATGAGTGAATCGATGAAATTGCACTTTCCACATTATAGTGGGATAAACTATAGAGTTTTTGAGAACTAACGTATGTGATTTTCCGCAAAATGAAGAAAACATAAAGTTTGCTTGGTCACCAAACAATCCTACAAAACACTTCATTTTGGTATTTTCGAGGTTAAATGGCACTATAAACGAGTTATAGAAAACAACAACCCTAGAACGAATGTGAATTGGTCATGGTTAACTCTTTTGCAACTCGTGAGACTTTTGAAAAAGAGAAAATGAGTGAATCGATGAAAGTGTACTTTCCACATTATAGTGGGATAAACTATAGAGTTTTTGAACACTAACGAATGTGATTTTCCGCAAAATAAAAAAAAACGTAAAGTTTGATTAATCACCAAGCAATCCTACAAAACACTTCATTTTGGTATTTTCGAGGTTAAATGGCACTATAAACGAGTTATAGAAAACAACAACCCTAGAACGAATGTGAATTGATCATGGTTAACTCTTTTGCAACTCGTGGAACTTTTCAAAAAGAGAGAATGAGTGAATCGATGAAATTGCACTTTCCACATTATAGTGGGATAAACTATAGAGTTTTTGAGAACTAACGTATGTGATTTTCCGCAAAATGAAGAAAACATAAAGTTTGCTTGGTCACCAAACAATCCTACAAAACACTTCATTTTGGTATTTTCGAGGTTAAATGGCACTATAAACGAGTTATAGAAAACAACAACCCTAGAACGAATGTGAATTGGTCATGGTTAACTCTTTTGCAACTCGTGAGACTTTTGAAAAAGAGAAAATGAGTGAATCGATGAAAGTGTACTTTCCACATTATAGTGGGATAAACTATAGAGTTTTTGAACACTAACGAATGTGATTTTCCGCAAAATAAAAAAAAACGTAAAGTTTGATTAATCACCAAGCAATCCTACAAAACACTTCATTTTGGTATTTTCGAGGTTAAATGGCACTATAAACGAGTTATAGAAAACAACAACCCTAGAACGAATGTGAATTGATCATGGTTAACTCTTTTGCAACCCGTGGAACTTTTCAAAAAGAGAGAATGAGTGAATCGATGAAATTGCACTTTCCACATTATAGTGGGATAAACTATAGAGTTTTTGAGAACTAACGTATGTGATTTTCCGCAAAATGAAGAAAACATAAAGTTTGCTTGGTCACCAAACAATCCTACAAAACACTTCATTTTGGTATTTTCGAGGTTAAATGGCACTATAAACGAGTTATAGAAAACAACAACCCTAGAACGAATGTGTGTTGTGTGTGTGTGGTATGTTGTGTGATGTTGTGTGGTGTGTTGTGTGGTGTGGTGTGTTGTGTGTATGTGTGGTGTGTGGTGTTGTGTGTTGTGTTGTGCGGTGTGTGGTGTGGTTTTTGGTGTGTGTGTTGTATTGTGTTTGTTGTGTTGTGTGGTGTGGTGTGTTTTGTGGTGTGTGTGTTGTGTTGTATGGTGTGTGTTGTGTGTTGTGTTGTGTTGTGTGGTGTGGTGTGTGTTGTGTTGTGTTGTGTTGTGTGGTGTGGTATGGTGTGTGTTGTATGTTGTGTGGTGTTGTGTTGTGTTGTGTGGTGTGTGGTGTGTGTGTTGTGTGTGGTGTGTGGTGTTGTGTTGTGTGTGGTGTGTGTGTGTGGTGTGTGGTGTTGTGTTGTGTGTGGTGTGTGATATGTGTTGTGTGGTGTTGTGTGGTGTGTGGTGGTGTGTGTGGTGTTGTGTTGTGTGTGGTGTGGTGTGTGGTGTTGTGTGGTGTGTGTTGCATGGTGTGGTGTGTGTTGTGTTGTGTGGTGTGGTGTGTGTTGTGTTGTGTGGAGTGGTGTGGTGTGGTGTGTGTTGTGTAGTGTTGTGTGGTGTGGTGTGGTGTGGTGTGGTGTGTTGTGTGTGTGTGGTGTGTTGTGTGGTGTGAGGTGTCTCATATATATATATATATTTTTTTTGATGTGCAGTGCCATGCCCCGGTTGCGGCCATGAGAAAGCTAGTTTTATTCCAGTGCAGACCAGATCAGTTGCTGATCCCATGATTGAGATAAATACCCTAGAACGAATGTGAATTGGTCATGGTTAACTCTTTTGCAACTCGTGAGACTTTTCAAAAAGAGAGAATGAGTGAATCGATGAAAGTGCACTTTCCACATTATAGTGGGATAAACTATAGAGTTTTTGAGAACTAACGTATGTGATTTTTCGCAAAATGAAGAAAACATAAAGTTTGCTTGGTCACCAAGCAATCCTACAAAACACTTCATTTTGGTATTTTCGAGGTTAAATGGCACTATAAACGAGTTATAGAAAACAACAACCCTAGAACGAATGTGAATTGGTCATGGTTAACTCTTTTGCAACTCGTGAGACTTTTGAAAAAGAGAAAATGAGTGAATCGATGAAAGTGTACTTTCCACATTATAGTGGGATAAACTATAGAGTTTTTGAACACTAACGAATGTGATTTTCCGCAAAAAAAAAAAAAACGTAAAGTTTGATTAATCACCAAGCAATCCTACAAAACACTTCATTTTGGTATTTTCGAGGTTAAATGGCACTATAAACGAGTTATAGAAAACAACAACCCTAGAACGAATGTGAATTGATCATGGTTAACTCTTTTGCAACCCGTGGAACTTTTCAAAAAGAGAGAATGAGTGAATCGATGAAATTGCACTTTCCACATTATAGTGGGATAAACTATAGAGTTTTTGAGAACTAACGTATGTGATTTTCCGCAAAATGAAGAAAACATAAAGTTTGCTTGGTCACCAAACAATCCTACAAAACACTTCATTTTGGTATTTTCGAGGTTAAATGGCACTATAAACGAGTTATAGAAAACAACAACCCTAGAACGAATGTGTGTTGTGTGTGTGTGGTATGTTGTGTGATGTTGTGTGGTGTGTTGTGTGGTGTGGTGTGTTGTGTGTATGTGTGGTGTGTGGTGTTGTGTGTTGTGTTGTGCGGTGTGTGGTGTGGTTTTTGGTGTGTGTGTTGTATTGTGTTTGTTGTGTTGTGTGGTGTGGTGTGTTTTGTGGTGTGTGTGTTGTGTTGTATGGTGTGTGTTGTGTGTTGTGTTGTGTTGTGTGGTGTGGTGTGTGTTGTGTTGTGTTGTGTTGTGTGGTGTGGTATGGTGTGTGTTGTATGTTGTGTGGTGTTGTGTTGTGTTGTGTGGTGTGTGGTGTGTGTGTTGTGTGTGGTGTGTGGTGTTGTGTTGTGTGTGGTGTGTGTGTGTGGTGTGTGGTGTTGTGTTGTGTGTGGTGTGTGATATGTGTTGTGTGGTGTTGTGTGGTGTGTGGTGGTGTGTGTGGTGTTGTGTTGTGTGTGGTGTGGTGTGTGGTGTTGTGTGGTGTGTGTTGCATGGTGTGGTGTGTGTTGTGTTGTGTGGTGTGGTGTGTGTTGTGTTGTGTGGAGTGGTGTGGTGTGGTGTGTGTTGTGTAGTGTTGTGTGGTGTGGTGTGGTGTGGTGTGGTGTGTTGTGTGTGTGTGGTGTGTTGTGTGGTGTGAGGTGTCTCATATATATATATATATTTTTTTTGATGTGCAGTGCCATGCCCCGGTTGCGGCCATGAGAAAGCTAGTTTTATTCCAGTGCAGACCAGATCAGTTGCTGATCCCATGATTGAGATAAATACCCTAGAACGAATGTGAATTGGTCATGGTTAACTCTTTTGCAACTCGTGAGACTTTTCAAAAAGAGAGAATGAGTGAATCGATGAAAGTGCACTTTCCACATTATAGTGGGATAAACTATAGAGTTTTTGAGAACTAACGTATGTGATTTTTCGCAAAATGAAGAAAACATAAAGTTTGCTTGGTCACCAAGCAATCCTACAAAACACTTCATTTTGGTATTTTCGAGGTTAAATGGCACTATAAACGAGTTATAGAAAACAACAACCCTAGAACGAATGTGAATTGGTCATGGTTAACTCTTTTGCAACTCGTGAGACTTTTGAAAAAGAGAAAATGAGTGAATCGATGAAAGTGTACTTTCCACATTATAGTGGGATAAACTATAGAGTTTTTTTACACTAACGAATGTGATTTTCCGCAAAATAAAAAAAAACGTAAAGTTTGATTAATCACCAAGCAATCCTACAAAACACTTCATTTTGGTATTTTCGAGGTTAAATGGCACTATAAACGAGTTATAGAAAACAACAACCCTAGAACGAATGTGAATTGATCATGGTTAACTCTTTTGCAACTCGTGGAACTTTTCAAAAAGAGAGAATGAGTGAATCGATGAAATTGCACTTTCCACATTATAGTGGGATAAACTATAGAGTTTTTGAGAACTAACGTATGTGATTTTCCGCAAAATGAAGAAAACATAAAGTTTGCTTGGTCACCAAACAATCCTACAAAACACTTCATTTTGGTATTTTCGAGGTTAAATGGCACTATAAACGAGTTATAGAAAACAACAACCCTAGAACGAATGTGTGTTGTGTGTGTGTGGTATGTTGTGTGATGTTGTGTGGTGTGTTGTGTGGTGTGGTGTGTTGTGTGTATGTGTGGTGTGTGCTGTTGTGTGGTGTGTGTTGTGTTGTGCGGTGTGTGGTGTGGTTTTTGGTGTGTGTGTTGTATTGTGTTTGTTGTGTTGTGTGGTGTGGTGTGTTTTGTGGTGTGTGTGTTGTGTTGTATGGTGTGGGTTGTGTGTTGTGTTGTGTTGTGTGGTGTGGTGTGTGTTGTGTTGTGTTGTGTGGTGTGGTATGGTGTGTGTTGTATGTTGTGTGGTGTTGTGTTGTGTTGTGTGGTGTGTGGTGTGTGTGTTGTGTGTGGTGTGTGGTGTTGTGTTGTGTGTGGTGTGTGTGTGTGGTGTGTGGTGTTGTGTTGTGTGTGGTGTGTGATATGTGTTGTGTGGTGTGTGGTGGTGTGTGTGGTGTTGTGTTGTGTGTGGTGTGGTGTGTGGTGTTGTGTGGTGTGTGTTGCATGGTGTGGTGTGTGTTGTGTTGTGTGGTGTGGTGTGGTGTGTGTTGTGTTGTGTTGTGTTGTGTGGTGTGGTGTGGTGTGTGTTGTGTAGTGTTGTGTGGTGTGGTGTGGTGTGGTGTGTTGTGTGTGTGTGGTGTGGTGTGTGGTGTGAGGTGTCTCATATATATATATATATATTTTTTGATGTGCAGTGCCATGCCCCGGTTGCGGCCATGAGAAAGCTAGTTTTATTCCAGTGCAGACCAGATCAGTTGCTGATCCCATGATTGAGATAAATACCCTAGAACGAATGTGAATTGGTCATGGTTAACTCTTTTGCAACTCGTGAGACTTTTCAAAAAGAGAGAATGAGTGAATCGATGAAAGTGCACTTTCCACATTATAGTGGGATAAACTATAGAGTTTTTGAGAACTAACGTATGTGATTTTTCGCAAAATGAAGAAAACATAAAGTTTGCTTGGTCACCAAGCAATCCTACAAAACACTTCATTTTGGTATTTTCGAGGTTAAATGGCACTATAAACGAGTTATAGAAAACAACAACCCTAGAACGAATGTGAATTGGTCATGGTTAACTCTTTTGCAACTCGTGAGACTTTTGAAAAAGAGAAAATGAGTGAATCGATGAAAGTGTACTTTCCACATTATAGTGGGATAAACTATAGAGTTTTTGAACACTAACGAATGTGATTTTCCGCAAAATAAAAAAAAACGTAAAGTTTGATTAATCACCAAGCAATCCTACAAAACACTTCATTTTGGTATTTTCGAGGTTAAATGGCACTATAAACGAGTTATAGAAAACAACAACCCTAGAACGAATGTGAATTGATCATGGTTAACTCTTTTGCAACTCGTGGAACTTTTCAAAAAGAGAGAATGAGTGAATCGATGAAATTGCACTTTCCACATTATAGTGGGATACACTATAGAGTTTTTGAGAACTAACGTATGTGATTTTCCGCAAAATGAAGAAAACATAAAGTTTGCTTGGTCACCAAACAATCCTACAAAACACTTCATTTTGGTATTTTCGAGGTTAAATGGCACTATAAACGAGTTATAGAAAACAACAACCCTAGAACGAATGTGAATTGGTCATGGTTAACTCTTTTGCAACTCGTGAGACTTTTGAAAAAGAGAAAATGAGTGAATCGATGAAAGTGTACTTTCCACATTATAGTGGGATAAACTATAGAGTTTTTGAACACTAACGAATGTGATTTTCCGCAAAATAAAAAAAAAACGTAAAGTTTGATTAATCACCAAGCAATCCTACAAAACACTTCATTTTGGTATTTTCGAGGTTAAATGGCACTATAAACGAGTTATAGAAAACAACAACCCTAGAACGAATGTGAATTGATCATGGTTAACTCTTTTGCAACCCGTGGAACTTTTCAAAAAGAGAGAATGAGTGAATCGATGAAATTGCACTTTCCACATTATAGTGGGATAAACTATAGAGTTTTTTAGAACTAACGTATGTGATTTTCCGCAAAATGAAGAAAACATAAAGTTTGCTTGGTCACCAAACAATCCTACAAAACACTTCATTTTGGTATTTTCGAGGTTAAATGGCACTATAAACGAGTTATAGAAAACAACAACCCTAGAACGAATGTGTGTTGTGTGTGTGTGGTATGTTGTGTGATGTTGTGTGGTGTGTTGTGTGGTGTGGTGTGTTGTGTGTATGTGTGGTGTGTGGTGTTGTGTGTTGTGTTGTGCGGTGTGTGGTGTGGTTTTTGGTGTGTGTGTTGTATTGTGTTTGTTGTGTTGTGTGGTGTGGTGTGTTTTGTGGTGTGTGTGTTGTGTTGTATGGTGTGTGTTGTGTGTTGTGTTGTGTTGTGTGGTGTGGTGTGTGTTGTGTTGTGTGGTGTGGTATGGTGTGTGTTGTATGTTGTGTGGTGTTGTGTTGTGTTGTGTGGTGTGTGGTGTGTGTGTTGTGTGTGGTGTGTGGTGTTGTGTTGTGTGTGGTGTGTGTGTGTGGTGTGTGGTGTTGTGTTGTGTGTGGTGTGTGATATGTGTTGTGTGGTGTTGTGTGGTGTGTGGTGGTGTGTGTGGTGTTGTGTTGTGTGTGGTGTGGTGTGTGGTGTTGTGTGGTGTGTGTTGCATGGTGTGGTGTGTGTTGTGTTGTGTGGTGTGGTGTGTGTTGTGTTGTGTTGTGTTGTGTGGTGTGGTGTGGTGTGGTGTGTGTTGTGTAGTGTTGTGTGGTGTGGTGTGGTGTGTTGTGTGCGTGTGGTGTGTTGTGTGGTGTGAGGTGTCTCATATATATATATATATATTTTTTGATGTGCAGTGCCATGCCCCGGTTGCGGCCATGAGAAAGCTAGTTTTACTCCAGTGCAGACCAGATCAGTTGCTGATCCCATGATTGAGATAAATACCCTAGAACGAATGTGAATTGGTCATGGTTAACTCTTTTGCAACTCGTGGGACTTTTCAAAAAGAGAGAATGAGTGAATCGATGAAAGTGCACTTTCCACATTATAGTGGGATAAACTATAGAGTTTTTGAGAACTAACGTATGTGATTTTTCGCAAAATGAAGAAAACATAAAGTTTGCTTGGTCACCAAGCAATCCTACAAAACACTTCATTTTGGTATTTTCGAGGTTAAATGGCACTATAAACGAGTTATAGAAAACAACAACCCTAGAACGAATGTGAATTGGTCATGGTTAACTCTTTTGCAACTCGTGAGACTTTTGAAAAAGAGAAAATGAGTGAATCGATGAAAGTGTACTTTCCACATTATAGTGGGATAAACTATAGAGTTTTTGAACACTAACGAATGTGATTTTCCGCAAAATAAAAAAAAAACGTAAAGTTTGATTAATCACCAAGCAATCCTACAAAACACTTCATTTTGGTATTTTCGAGGTTAAATGGCACTATAAACGAGTTATAGAAAACAACAACCCTAGAACGAATGTGAATTGATCATGGTTAACTCTTTTGCAACTCGTGGAACTTTTCAAAAAGAGAGAATGAGTGAATCGATGAAATTGCACTTTCCACATTATAGTGGGATAAACTATAGAGTTTTTGAGAACTAACGTATGTGATTTTCCGCAAAATGAAGAAAACATAAAGTTTGCTTGGTCACCAAACAATCCTACAAAACACTTCATTTTGGTATTTTCGAGGTTAAATGGCACTATAAACGAGTTATATAAAACAACAACCCTAGAACGAATGTGTGTTGTGTGTGTGTGGTATGTTGTGTGATGTTGTGTGGTGTGTTGTGTGGTGTGGTGTGTTGTGTGTATGTGTGGTGTGTGGTGTTGTGTGGTGTGTGTTGTGTTGTGCGGTGTGTGGTGTGGTTTTTGGTGTGTGTGTTGTATTGTGTTTGTTGTGTTGTGTGGTGTGGTGTGTTTTGTGGTGTGTGTGTTGTGTTGTGTGGTGTGTGTTGTGTGTTGTGTTGTGTTGTGTGGTGTGGTGTGTGTTGTGTTGTGTTGTGTTGTGTGGTGTGGTGTGGTATGGTGTGTGTTGTTTGTTGTGTGGTGTTGTGTTGTGTTGTGTGGTGTGTGGTGTGTGGTGTGTGTGTTGTGTGTGGTGTGTGGTGTTGTGTTGTGTGTGGTGTGTGTGTGTGGTGTGTGGTGTTGTGTTGTGTGTGGTGTGTGATATGTGTTGTGTGGTGTTGTGTGGTGTGTGGTGGTGTGTGTGGTGTTGTGTTGTGTGTGGTGTGGTGTGTGGTGTTGTGTAGTGTGTGTTGCATGGTGTGGTGTGTGTTGTGTTGTGTGGTGTGGTGTGTGTTGTGTTGTGTTGTGTGGTGTGGTGTGGTGTGTGTTGTGTAGTGTTGTGTGGTGTGGTGTGGTGTGGTGTGTTGTGTGTGTGTGGTGTGTTGTGTGGTGTGAGGTGTCTCATATATTTTTTTTTTTTTTTTGATGTGCAGTGCCATGCCTCGGTTGCGGCCATGAGAAAGCTAGTTTTACTCCAGTGCAGACCAGATCAGTTGCTGATCCCATGATTGAGATAAATACCCTAGAACGAATGTGAATTGGTCATGGTTAACTCTTTTGCAACTCGTGAGACTTTTCAAAAAGAGAGAATGAGTGAATCGATGAAAGTGCACTTTCCACATTATAGTGGGATAAACTATAGAGTTTTTGAGAACTAACGTATGTGATTTTTCGCAAAATGAAGAAAACATAAAGTTTGCTTGGTCACCAAGCAATCCTACAAAACACTTCATTTTGGTATTTTCGAGGTTAAATGGCACTATAAACGAGTTATAGAAAACAACAACCCTAGAACGAATGTGAATTGGTCATGGTTAACTCTTTTGCAACTCGTGAGACTTTTGAAAAAGAGAAAATGAGTGAATCGATGAAAGTGTACTTTCCACATTATAGTGGGATAAACTATAGAGTTTTTGAACACTAACGAATGTGATTTTCCGCAAAATAAAAAAAAAACGTAAAGTTTGATTAATCACCAAGCAATCCTACAAAACACTTCATTTTGGTATTTTCGAGGTTAAATGGCACTATAAACGAGTTATAGAAAACAACAACCCTAGAACGAATGTGTGTTGTGTGTGTGTGGTATGTTGTGTGATGTTGTGTGGTGTGTTGTGTGGTGTGGTGTGTTGTGTGTATGTGTGGTGTGTGGTGTTGTGTGGTGTGTGTTGTGTTGTGCGGTGTGTGGTGTGGTTTTTGGTGTGTGTGTTGTATTGTGTTTGTTGTGTTGTGTGGTGTGGTGTGTTTTGTGGTGTGTGTGTTGTGTTGTGTGGTGTGTGTTGTGTGTTGTGTTGTGTTGTGTGGTGTGGTGTGTGTTGTGTTGTGTTGTGTTGTGTGGTGTGGTATGGTGTGTGTTGTATGTTGTGTGGTGTTGTGTGGTGTGTGGTGTGTGTGTGGTGTGTGGTGTTGTGTTGTGTGTGGTGTGTGTGTGTGGTGTGTGGTGTTGTGTTGTGTGTGGTGTGTGATATGTGTTGTGTGGTGTGTGGTGGTGTGTGTGGTGTTGTGTTGTGTGTGGTGTGGTGTGTGGTGTTGTGTGGTGTGTGTTGCATGGTGTGGTGTGTGTTGTGTTCTGTGGTGTGGTGTGTGTTGTGTTGTGTTGTGTGGTGTGGTGTGGTGTGGTGTGTGTTGTGTAGTGTAGTGTTGTGTGGTGTGGTGTGGTGTGCTGTGTTGTGTGTGTGTGGTGTATTGTGTGGTGTGTGTTGTGTGGTGTGAGGTGTCTCATATATATATATATATTTTTTTTGATGTGCAGTGCCATGCCCCGGTTGCGGCCATGAGAAAGCTAGTTTTACTCCAGTGCAGACCAGATCAGTTGCTGATCCCATGATTGAGATAAATACCCTAGAACGAATGTGAATTGGTCATGGTTAACTCTTTTGCAACTCGTGAGACTTTTCAAAAAGAGAGAATGAGTGAATCGATGAAAGTGCACTTTCCACATTATAGTGGGATAAACTATAGAGTTTTTGAGAACTAACGTATGTGATTTTTCGCAAAATGAAGAAAACATAAAGTTTGCTTGGTCACCAAGCAATCCTACAAAACACTTCATTTTGGTATTTTCGAGGTTAAATGGCACTATAAACGAGTTATAGAAAACAACAACCCTAGAACGAATGTGAATTGGTCATGGTTAACTCTTTTGCAACTCGTGAGACTTTTGAAAAAGAGAAAATGAGTGAATCGATGAAAGTGTACTTTCCACATTATAGTGGGATAAACTATAGAGTTTTTGAACACTAACGAATGTGATTTTCCGCAAAATAAAAAAAAAACGTAAAGTTTGATTAATCACCAAGCAATCCTACAAAACACTTCATTTTGGTATTTTCGAGGTTAAATGGCACTATAAACGAGTTATAGAAAACAACAACCCTAGAACGAATGTGAATTGATCATGGTTAACTCTTTTGCAACTCGTGGAACTTTTCAAAAAGAGAGAATGAGTGAATCGATGAAATTGCACTTTCCACATTATAGTGGGATAAACTATAGAGTTTTTGAGAACTAACGTATGTGATTTTCCGCAAAATGAAGAAAACATAAAGTTTGCTTGGTCACCAAACAATCCTACAAAACACTTCATTTTGGTATTTTCGAGGTTAAATGGCACTATAAACGAGTTATAGAAAAATACAACCCTAGAACGAATGTGTGTTGTGTGTGTGTGGTATGTTGTGTGGTGTGTTGTGTGGTGTGGTGTGTTGTGTGTATGTGTGGTGTGTGGTGTTGTGTGGTGTGTGTTGTGTTGTGCGGTGTGTGGTGTGGTTTTTGGTGTGTGTGTTGTATTGTGTTTGTTGTGTTGTGTGGTGTGGTGTGTTTTGTGGTGTGTGTGTTGTGTTGTGTGGTGTGTGTTGTGTGTTGTGTTGTGTTGTGTGGTGTGGTGTGGTGTGTGTTGTGTTGTGTTGTGTGGTGTGGTATGGTGTGTGTTGTATGTTGTGTGGTGTTGTGTTGTGTTGTGTGGTGTGTGGTGTGTGTGTTGTGTGTGGTGTGTGGTGTGTGGTGTTGTGTTGTGTGTGGTGTGTGTGGTGTGTGTGTGTGGTGTGTGGTGTTGTGTTGTGTGTGGTGTGTGATATGTGTTGTGTGGTGTGTGGTGGTGTGTGTGGTGTTGTGTTGTGTGTGGTGTGGTGTGTGGTGTTGTGTGGTGTGTGTTGCATGGTGTGGTGTGTGTTGTGTTGTGTGGTGTGGTGTGTGTTGTGTTGTGTTGTGTGGTGTGGTGTGGTGTGTGTTGTGTAGTGTAGTGTTGTGTGGTGTGGTGTGGTGTGCTGTGTTGTGTGTGTGTGGTGTGTTGTGTGGTGTGTGTTGTGTGGTGTGAGGTGTCTCATATATATATATATTTTTTTTTTGATGTGCAGTGCCATGCCCCGGTTGCGGCCATGAGAAAGCTAGTTTTACTCCAGTGCAGACCAGATCAGTTGCTGATCCCATGATTGAGATAAATACCCTAGAACGAATGTGAATTGGTCATGGTTAACTCTTTTGCAACTCGTGAGACTTTTCAAAAAGAGATAATGAGTGAATCGATGAAAGTGCACTTTCCACATTATAGTGGGATAAACTATAGAGTTTTTGAGAACTAACGTATGTGATTTTTCGCAAAATGAAGAAAACATAAAGTTTGCTTGGTCACCAAGCAATCCTACAAAACACTTCATTTTGGTATTTTCGAGGTTAAATGGCACTATAAACGAGTTATAGAAAACAACAACCCTAGAACGAATGTGAATTGGTCATGGTTAACTCTTTTGCAACTCGTGAGACTTTTGAAAAAGAGAAAATGAGTGAATCGATGAAAGTGTACTTTCCACATTATAGTGGGATAAACTATAGAGTTTTTGAACACTAACGAATGTGATTTTCCGCAAAATAAAAAAAAAAACGTAAAGTTTGATTAATCACCAAGCAATCCTATAAAACACTTCATTTTGGTATTTTCGAGGTTAAATGGCACTATAAACGAGTTATAGAAAACAACAACTCTAGAACGAATGTGAATTGGTCATGGTTAACTCTTTTGCAACTCGTGAGACTTTTCAAAAAGAGAGAATGAGTGAATCGATGAAAGTGCACTTTCCACATTATAGTGGGATAAACTATAGAGTTTTTGAGAACTAACGTATGTGATTTTTCGCAAAATGAAGAAAACATAAAGTTTGCTTGGTCACCAAGCAATCCTACAAAACACTTCATTTTGGTATTTTCGAGGTTAAATGGCACTATAAACGAGTTATAGAAAACAACAACCCTAGAACGAATGTGAATTGGTCATGGTTAACTCTTTTGCAACTCGTGAGACTTTTGAAAAAGAGAAAATGAGTGAATCGATGAAAGTGTACTTTCCACATTATAGTGGGATAAACTATAGAGTTTTTGAACACTAAAGAATGTGATTTTCCGCAAAATAAAAAAAAAACGTAAAGTTTGATTAATCACCAAGCAATCCTACAAAACACTTCATTTTGGTATTTTCGAGGTTAAATGGCACTATAAACGAGTTATAGAAAACAACAACCCTAGAACGAATGTGAATTGATCATGGTTAACTCTTTTGCAACTCGTGGAACTTTTCAAAAAGAGAGAATGAGTGAATCGATGAAATTGCACTTTCCACATTATAGTGGGATAAACTATAGAGTTTTTGAGAACTAACGTATGTGATTTTCCGCAAAATGAAGAAAACATAAAGTTTGCTTGGTCACCAAACAATCCTACAAAACACTTCATTTTGGTATTTTCGAGGTTAAATGGCACTATAAACGAGTTATAGAAAACAACAACCCTAGAACGAATGTGTGTTGTGTGTGTGTGGTATGTTGTGTGATGTTGTGTGGTGTGTTGTGTGGTGTGGTGTGTTGTGTGTATGTGTGGTGTGTGGTGTTGTGTGTTGTGTTGTGCGGTGTGTGGTGTGGTTTTTGGTGTGTGTGTTGTATTGTGTTTGTTGTGTTGTGTGGTGTGGTGTGTTTTGTGGTGTGTGTGTTGTGTTGTATGGTGTGTGTTGTGTGTTGTGTTGTGTTGTGTGGTGTGGTGTGTGTTGTGTTGTGTGGTGTGGTATGGTGTGTGTTGTATGTTGTGTGGTGTTGTGTTGTGTTGTGTGGTGTGTGGTGTGTGTGTTGTGTGTGGTGTGTGGTGTTGTGTTGTGTGTGGTGTGTGTGTGTGGTGTGTGGTGTTGTGTTGTGTGTGGTGTGTGATATGTGTTGTGTGGTGTTGTGTGGTGTGTGGTGGTGTGTGTGGTGTTGTGTTGTGTGTGGTGTGGTGTGTGGTGTTGTGTGGTGTGTGTTGCATGGTGTGGTGTGTGTTGTGTTGTGTGGTGTGGTGTGTGTTGTGTTGTGTGGTGTGGTGTGGTGTGGTGTGTGTTGTGTAGTGTTGTGTGGTGTGGTGTGGTGTGTTGTGTGTGTGTGGTGTGTTGTGTGGTGTGAGGTGTCTCATATATATATATATATATTTTTTGATGTGCAGTGCCATGCCCCGGTTGCGGCCATGAGAAAGCTAGTTTTACTCCAGTGCAGACCAGATCAGTTGCTGATCCCATGATTGAGATAAATACCCTAGAACGAATGTGAATTGGTCATGGTTAACTCTTTTGCAACTCGTGAGACTTTTCAAAAAGAGAGAATGAGTGAATCGATGAAAGTGCACTTTCCACATTATAGTGGGATAAACTATAGAGTTTTTGAGAACTAACGTATGTGATTTTTCGCAAAATGAAGAAAACATAAAGTTTGCTTGGTCACCAAGCAATCCTACAAAACACTTCATTTTGGTATTTTCGAGGTTAAATGGCACTATAAACGAGTTATAGAAAACAACAACCCTAGAACGAATGTGAATTGGTCATGGTTAACTCTTTTGCAACTCGTGAGACTTTTGAAAAAGAGAAAATGAGTGAATCGATGAAAGTGTACTTTCCACATTATAGTGGGATAAACTATAGAGTTTTTGAACACTAACGAATGTGATTTTCCGCAAAATAAAAAAAAAACGTAAAGTTTGATTAATCACCAAGCAATCCTACAAAACACTTCATTTTGGTATTTTCGAGGTTAAATGGCACTATAAACGAGTTATAGAAAACAACAACCCTAGAACGAATGTGTGTTGTGTGTGTGTGGTATGTTGTGTGATGTTGTGTGGTGTGTTGTGTGGTGTGGTGTGTTGTGTGTATGTGTGGTGTGTGGTGTTGTGTGGTGTGTGTTGTGTTGTGCGGTGTGTGGTGTGGTTTTTGGTGTGTGTGTTGTATTGTGTTTGTTGTGTTGTGTGGTGTGGTGTGTTTTGTGGTGTGTGTGTTGTGTTGTGTGGTGTGTGTTGTGTGTTGTGTTGTGTTGTGTGGTGTGGTGTGTGTTGTGTTGTGTTGTGTTGTGTGGTGTGGTATGGTGTGTGTTGTATGTTGTGTGGTGTTGTGTGGTGTGTGGTGTGTGTGTGGTGTGTGGTGTTGTGTTGTGTGTGGTGTGTGTGTGTGGTGTGTGGTGTTGTGTTGTGTGTGGTGTGTGATATGTGTTGTGTGGTGTGTGGTGGTGTGTGTGGTGTTGTGTTGTGTGTGGTGTGGTGTGTGGTGTTGTGTGGTGTGTGTTGCATGGTGTGGTGTGTGTTGTGTTGTGTGGTGTGGTGTGTGTTGTGTTGTGTTGTGTGGTGTGGTGTTGTGTGGTGTGTGTTGTGTAGTGTAGTGTTGTGTGGTGTGGTGTGGTGTGCTGTGTTGTGTGTGTGTGGTGTATTGTGTGGTGTGTGTTGTGTGGTGTGAGGTGTCTCATATATATATATATATTTTTTTTGATGTGCAGTGCCATGCCCCAGTTGCGGCCATGAGAAAGCTAGTTTTACTCCAGTGCAGACCAGATCAGTTGCTGATCCCATGATTGAGATAAATACCCTAGAACGAATGTGAATTGGTCATGGTTAACTCTTTTGCAACTCGTGAGACTTTTCAAAAAGAGAGAATGAGTGAATCGATGAAAGTGCACTTTCCACATTATAGTGGGATAAACTATAGAGTTTTTGAGAACTAACGTATGTGATTTTTCGCAAAATGAAGAAAACATAAAGTTTGCTTGGTCACCAAGCAATCCTACAAAACACTTCATTTTGGTATTTTCGAGGTTAAATGGCACTATAAACGAGTTATAGAAAACAACAACCCTAGAACGAATGTGAATTGGTCATGGTTAACTCTTTTGCAACTCGTGAGACTTTTGAAAAAGAGAAAATGAGTGAATCGATGAAAGTGTACTTTCCACATTATAGTGGGATAAACTATAGAGTTTTTGAACACTAACGAATGTGATTTTCCGCAAAATAAAAAAAAAACGTAAAGTTTGATTAATCACCAAGCAATCCTACAAAACACTTCATTTTGGTATTTTCGAGGTTAAATGGCACTATAAACGAGTTATAGAAAACAACAACCCTAGAACGAATGTGAATTGATCATGGTTAACTCTTTTGCAACTCGTGGAACTTTTCAAAAAGAGAGAATGAGTGAATCGATGAAATTGCACTTTCCACATTATAGTGGGATAAACTATAGAGTTTTTGAGAACTAACGTATGTGATTTTCCGCAAAATGAAGAAAACATAAAGTTTGCTTGGTCACCAAACAATCCTACAAAACACTTCATTTTGGTATTTTCGAGGTTAAATGGCACTATAAACGAGTTATAGAAAAATACAACCCTAGAACGAATGTGTGTTGTGTGTGTGTGGTATGTTGTGTGATGTTGTGTGGTGTGTTGTGTGGTGTGGTGTGTTGTGTGTATGTGTGGTGTGTGGTGTTGTGTGGTGTGTGTTGTGTTGTGCGGTGTGTGGTGTGGTTTTTGGTGTGTGTGTTGTATTGTGTTTGTTGTGTTGTGTGGTGTGGTGTGTTTTGTGGTGTGTGTGTTGTGTTGTGTGGTGTGTGTTGTGTGTTGTGTTGTGTTGTGTTGTGTGGTGTGGTGTGTGTTGTGTTGTGTTGTGTTGTGTTGTGTGGTGTGGTATGGTGTGTGTTGTATGTTGTGTGGTGTTGTGTTGTGTTGTGTGGTGTGTAGTGTGTGTGTTGTGTGTGGTGTGTGGTGTGTGGTGTTGTGTTGTGTGTGGTGTGTGTGGTGTGTGTGTGTGGTGTGTGGTGTTGTGTTGTGTGTGGTGTGTGATATGTGTTGTGTGGTGTGTGGTGGTGTGTGTGGTGTTGTGTTGTGTGTGGTGTTGTGTGGTGTGTGTTGCATGGTGTGGTGTGTGTTGTGTTGTGTGGTGTGGTGTGTGTTGTGTTGTGTTGTGTGGTGTGGTGTGGTGTGTGTTGTGTAGTGTAGTGTTGTGTGGTGTGGTGTGGTGTGCTGTGTTGTGTGTGTGTGGTGTGTTGTGTGGTGTGTGTTGTGTGGTGTGAGGTGTCTCATATATATATATATTTTTTTTTTGATGTGCAGTGCCATGCCCCGGTTGCGGCCATGAGAAAGCTAGTTTTACTCCAGTGCAGACCAGATCAGTTGCTGATCCCATGATTGAGATAAATACCCTAGAACGAATGTGAATTGGTCATGGTTAACTCTTTTGCAACTCGTGAGACTTTTCAAAAAGAGAGAATGAGTGAATCGATGAAAGTGCACTTTCCACATTATAGTGGGATAAACTATAGAGTTTTTGAGAACTAACGTATGTGATTTTTCGCAAAATGAAGAAAACATAAAGTTTGCTTGGTCACCAAGCAATCCTACAAAACACTTCATTTTGGTATTTTCGAGGTTAAATGGCACTATAAACGAGTTATAGAAAACAACAACCCTAGAACGAATGTGAATTGGTCATGGTTAACTCTTTTGCAACTCGTGAGACTTTTGAAAAAGAGAAAATGAGTGAATCGATGAAAGTGTACTTTCCACATTATAGTGGGATAAACTATAGAGTTTTTGAACACTAACGAATGTGATTTTCCGCAAAATAAAAAAAAAAACGTAAAGTTTGATTAATCACCAAGCAATCCTATAAAACACTTCATTTTGGTATTTTCGAGGTTAAATGGCACTATAAACGAGTTATAGAAAACAACAACTCTAGAACGAATGTGAATTGGTCATGGTTAACTCTTTTGCAACTCGTGAGACTTTTCAAAAAGAGAGAATGAGTGAATCGATGAAAGTGCACTTTCCACATTATAGTGGGATAAACTATAGAGTTTTTGAGAACTAACGTATGTGATTTTTCGCAAAATGAAGAAAACATAAAGTTTGCTTGGTCACCAAGCAATCCTACAAAATACTTCATTTTGGTATTTTCGAGGTTAAATGGCACTATAAACGAGTTATAGAAAACAACAACCCTAGAACGAATGTGAATTGGTCATGGTTAACTCTTTTGCAACTCGTGAGACTTTTGAAAAAGAGAAAATGAGTGAATCGATGAAAGTGTACTTTCCACATTATAGTGGGATAAACTATAGAGTTTTTGAACACTAAAGAATGTGATTTTCCGCAAAATAAAAAAAAAACGTAAAGTTTGATTAATCACCAAGCAATCCTACAAAACACTTCATTTTGGTATTTTCGAGGTTAAATGGCACTATAAACGAGTTATAGAAAACAACAACCCTAGAACGAATGTGAATTGATCATGGTTAACTCTTTTGCAACTCGTGGAACTTTTCAAAAAGAGAGAATGAGTGAATCGATGAAATTGCACTTTCCACATTATAGTGGGATAAACTATAGAGTTTTTGAGAACTAACGTATGTGATTTTCCGCAAAATGAAGAAAACATAAAGTTTGCTTGGTCACCAAACAATCCTACAAAACACTTCATTTTGGTATTTTCGAGGTTAAATGGCACTATAAACGAGTTATAGAAAACAACAACCCTAGAACGAATGTGTGTTGTGTGTGTGTGGTATGTTGTGTGATGTTGTGTGGTGTGTTGTGTGGTGTGTTGTGTGGTGTGGTGTGTTGTGTGTATGTGTGGTGTGTGGTGTTGTGTGGTGTGTGTTGTGTTGTGCGGTGTGTGGTGTGGTTTTTGGTGTGTGTGTTGTATTGTGTTTGTTGTGTTGTGTGGTATGGTGTGTGTTGTGTTGTGTGGTGTGTGTTGTGTGTTGTGTTGTGTTGTGTTGTGTGGTGTGGTGTGTGTTGTGTTGTGTTGTGTTGTGTGGTGTGGTATGGTGTGTGTTGTATGTTGTGTGGTGTTGTGTTGTGTTGTGTGGTGTGTGGTGTGTGTGTTGTGTGTGGTGTTGTGTTGTGTGTGGTGTGTGTGTGTGGTGTGTGGTGTTGTGTGTGGTGTGTGATATGTGTTGTGTGGTGTTGTGTGGTGTGTGGTGGTGTGTGTGGTGTTGTGTTGTGTGTGGTGTGGTGTGTGGTGTTGTGTGGTGTGTGTTGGATGGTGTGGTGTGTGTTGTGTTGTGTGGTGTGGTGTGTGTTGTGTTGTGTGGTGTGGTGTGGTGTGTGTTGTGTAGTGTTGTGTGGTGTGGTGTGGTGTGTTGTGTGTGTGTGGTGTGTTGTGTGGTGTGAGGTGTCTCATATATATATATATATATTTTTTGATGTGCAGTGCCATGCCCCGGTTGCGGCCATGAGAAAGCTAGTTTTACTCCAGTGCAGACCAGATCAGTTGCTGATCCCATGATTGAGATAAATACCCTAGAACGAATGTGAATTGGTCATGGTTAACTCTTTTGCAACTCGTGAGACTTTTCAAAAAGAGAGAATGAGTGAATCGATGAAAGTGCACTTTCCACATTATAGTGGGATAAACTATAGAGTTTTTGAGAACTAACGTATGTGATTTTTCGCAAAATGAAGAAAACATAAAGTTTGCTTGGTCACCAAGCAATCCTACAAAACACTTCATTTTGGTATTTTCGAGGTTAAATGGCACTATAAACGAGTTATAGAAAACAACAACCCTAGAACGAATGTGAATTGGTCATGGTTAACTCTTTTGCAACTCGTGAGACTTTTGAAAAAGAGAAAATGAGTGAATCGATGAAAGTGTACTTTCCACATTATAGTGGGATAAACTATAGAGTTTTTGAACACTAACGAATGTGATTTTCCGCAAAATAAAAAAAAAAACGTAAAGTTTGATTAATCACCAAGCAATCCTACAAAACACTTCATTTTGGTATTTTCGAGGTTAAATGGCACTATAAACGAGTTATAGAAAACAACAACCCTAGAACGAATGTGAATTGATCATGGTTAACTCTTTTGCAACTCGTGGAACTTTTCAAAAAGAGAGAATGAGTGAATCGATGAAATTGCACTTTCCACATTATAGTGGGATAAACTATAGAGTTTTTGAGAACTAACGTATGTGATTTTCCGCAAAATGAAGAAAACATAAAGTTTGCTTGGTCACCAAACAATCCTACAAAACACTTCATTTTGGTATTTTCGAGGTTAAATGGCACTATAAACGAGTTATAGAAAACAACAACCCTAGAACGAATGTGTGTTGTGTGTGTGTGGTATGTTGTGTGATGTTGTGTGGTGTGTTGTGTGGTTTGGTGTGTTGTGTGTATGTGTGGTGTGTGGTGCTGTGTGGTGTGTGTTGTGTTGTGCGGTGTGTGGTGTGGTTTTTGGTGTGTGTGTTGTATTGTGTTTGTTGTGTTGTGTGGTGTGGTGTGTTTTGTGGTGTGTGTGTTGTGTTGTGTGGTGTGTGTTGTGTGTTGTGTTGTGTTGTGTGGTGTGGTGTGTGTTGTGTTGTGTTGTGTTGTGTGGTGTGGTATGGTGTGTGTTGTTTGTTGTGTGGTGTTGTGTTGTGTTGTGTGGTGTGTGGTGTGTGTGTTGTGTGTGGTGTGTGGTGTTGTGTTGTGTGTGGTGTGTGTGTGTGGTGTGTGGTGTTGTGTTGTGTGTGGTGTGTGATATGTGTTGTGTGGTGTTGTGTGGTGTGTGGTGGTGTGTGTGGTGTTGTGTTGTGTGTGGTGTGGTGTGTGGTGTTGTGTGGTGTGTGTTGCATGGTGTGGTGTGTGTTGTGTTGTGTGGTGTGGTGTGTGTTGTGTTGTGTGGTGTGGTGTGGTGTGTGTTGTGTAGTGTTGTGTGGTGTGGTGTGGTGTGGTGTGGTGTGTTGTGTGTGTGTGGTGTGTTGTGTGGTGTGAGGTGTCTCATATATATTTTTTTTTTTTTATGTGCAGTGCCATGCCTCGGTTGCGGCCATGAGAAAGCTAGTTTTACTCCAGTGCAGACCAGATCAGTTGCTGATCCCATGATTGAGATAAATACCCTAGAACGAATGTGAATTGGTCATGGTTAACTCTTTTGCAACTCGTGAGACTTTTCAAAAAGAGAGAATGAGTGAATCGATGAAAGTGCACTTTCCACATTATAGTGGGATAAACTATAGAGTTTTTGAGAACTAACGTATGTGATTTTTCGCAAAATGAAGAAAACATAAAGTTTGCTTGGTCACCAAGCAATCCTACAAAACACTTCATTTTGGTATTTTCGAGGTTAAATGGCACTATAAACGAGTTATAGAAAACAACAACCCTAGAACGAATGTGAATTGGTCATGGTTAACTCTTTTGCAACTCGTGAGACTTTTGAAATAGAGAAAATGAGTGAATCGATGAAAGTGTACTTTCCACATTATAGTGGGATAAACTATAGAGTTTTTGAACACTAACGAATGTGATTTTCCGCAAAATAAAAAAAAAACGTAAAGTTTGATTAATCACCAAGCAATCCTACAAAACACTTCATTTTGGTATTTTCGAGGTTAAATAGCACTATAAACGAGTTATAGAAAACAACAACCCTAGAACGAATGTGAATTGATCATGGTTAACTCTTTTGCAACTCGTGGAACTTTTCAAAAAGAGAGAATGAGTGAATCGATGAAATTGCACTTTCCACATTATAGTGGGATAAACTATAGAGTTTTTGAGAACTAACGTATGTGATTTTCCGCAAAATGAAGAAAACATAAAGTTTGCTTGGTCACCAAACAATCCTACAAAACACTTCATTTTGGTATTTTCGAGGTTAAATGGCACTATAAACGAGTTATAGAAAACAACAACCCTAGAACGAATGTGTGTTGTGTGTGTGTGGTATGTTGTGTGATGTTGTGTGGTGTGTTGTGTGGTGTGGTGTGTTGTGTGTATGTGTGGTGTGTGGTGTTGTGTGGTGTGTGTTGTGTTGTGCGGTGTGTGGTGTGGTTTTTGGTGTGTGTGTTGTATTGTGTTTGTTGTGTTGTGTGGTGTGGTGTGTTTTGTGGTGTGTGTGTTGTGTTGTGTGGTGTGTGTTGTGTGTTGTGTTGTGTTGTGTGGTGTGGTGTGTGTTGTGTTGTGTTGTGTTGTGTGGTGTGGTATGGTGTGTGTTGTATGTTGTGTGGTGTTGTGTGGTGTGTGGTGTGTGTGTGGTGTGTGGTGTTGTGTTGTGTGTGGTGTGTGTGTGTGGTGTGTGGTGTGTGATATGTGTTGTGTGTGGTGTGTGATATGTGTTGTGTGGTGTGTGGTGGTGTGTGTGGTGTTGTGTTGTGTGTGGTGTGGTGTGTGGTGTTGTGTGGTGTGTGTTGCATGGTGTGGTGTGTGTTGTGTTGTGTGGTGTGGTGTGTGTTGTGTTGTGTTGTGTGGTGTGGTGTGGTGTGATGTGTGTTGTGTAGTGTAGTGTTGTGTGGTGTGGTGTGGTGTGCTGTGTTGTGTGTGTGTGGTGTGTTGTGTGGTGTGTGTTGTGTGGTGTGAGGTGTCTCATATATATATATATATTTTTTTTGATGTGCAGTGCCATGCCCCGGTTGCGGCCATGAGAAAGCTAGTTTTACTCCAGTGCAGACCAGATCAGTTGCTGATCACATGATTGAGATAAATACCCTAGAACGAATGTGAATTGGTCATGGTTAACTCTTTTGCAACTCGTGAGACTTTTCAAAAAGAGAGAATGAGTGAATCGATGAAAGTGCACTTTCCACATTATAGTGGGATAAACTATAGAGTTTTTGAGAACTAACGTATGTGATTTTTCGCAAAATGAAGAAAACATAAAGTTTGCTTGGTCACCAAGCAATCCTACAAAACACTTCATTTTGGTATTTTCGAGGTTAAATGGCACTATAAACGAGTTATAGAAAACAACAACCCTAGAACGAATGTGTGTTGTGTGTGTGTGGTATGTTGTGTGATGTTGTGTGGTGTGTTGTGTGGTGTGGTGTGTTGTGTGTATATGTGGTGTGTGGTGTTGTGTGGTATGTGTTGTGTTGTGCGGTGTGTGGTGTGGTTTTTGGTGTGTGTGTTGTATTGTGTTTGTTGTGTTGTGTGGTGTGGTGTGTTTTGTGGTGTGTGTGTTGTGTTGTGTGGTGTGTGTTGTGTGTTGTGTTGTGTTGTGTGGTGTGGTGTGTGTTGTGTGGTGTGGTATGGTGTGTGTTGTATGTTGTGTTGTGTGGTGTGTGTGGTGTTGTGTGGTGTGTGTTGTGTTGTGCGGTGTGTGGTGTGGTTTTTGGTGTGTGTGTTGTATTGTGTTTGTTGTGTTGTGTGGTGTGGTGTGTTTTGTGGTGTGTGTGTTGTGTTGTGTGGTGTGTGTTGTGTGTTGTGTTGTGTGGTGTGGTGTGTGTTGTGTTGTGTTGTATGGTGTGGTATGGTGTGTGTTGTATGTTGTGTGGTGTTGTGTTGTGTTGTGTGGTGTGTGGTGTGTGTGTTGTGTGTGGTGTGTGGTGTTGTGTTGGGTGTGGTGTGTGTGTGTGGTGTGTGGTGTGTGGTGTTGTGTTGTGTGTGGTGTGTGATATGTGTTGTGTGGTGTTGTGTGGTGTTTGGTGGTGTGTGTGGTGTGTGGTGTGGTGTGTGGTGTTGTGTGGTGTGTGTTGCATGGTGTGGTGTGTGTTGTGTTGTGTGGTGTGGTGTGTGTTGTGTTGTGTTGTGTGGTGTGGTGTGGTTTGTGTTGTGTAGTGTTGTGTGGTGTGGTGTGGTGTGGTGTGTTGTGTGTGTGTGGTGTGTTGTGTGGTGTGTGTTGTGTGGTGTGAGGTGTCTCATATATATATATATATATATTTTTTGATGTGCAGTGCCATGCCCCGGTTGCGGCCATGAGAAAGCTAGTTTTACTCCAGTGCAGACCAGATCAGTTGCTGATCCCATGATTGAGATAAATACCCTAGAACGAATGTGAATTGGTCATGGTTAACTCTTTTGCAACTCGTGAGACTTTTCAAAAAGAGAGAATGAGTGAATCGATGAAAGTGCACTTTCCACATTATAGTGGGATAAACTATAGAGTTTTTGAGAACTAACGTATGTGATTTTTCGCAAAATGAAGAAAACATAAAGTTTGCTTGGTCACCAAGCAATCCTACAAAACACTTCATTTTGGTATTTTCGAGGTTAAATGGCACTATAAACGAGTTATAGAAAACAACAACCCTAGAACGAATGTGAATTGGTCATGGTTAACTCTTTTGCAACTCGTGAGACTTTTGAAAAAGAGAAAATAAGTGAATCGATGAAAGTGTACTTTCCACATTATAGTGGGATAAACTATAGAGTTTTTGAACACTAACGAATGTGATTTTCCGACAAATAAAAAAAAACGTAAAGTTTGATTAATCACCAAGCAATCCTACAAAACACTTCATTTTGGTATTTTCGAGGTTAAATGGCACTATAAACGAGTTATAGAAAACAACAACCCTAGAACGAATGTGAATTGATCATGGTTAACTCTTTTGCAACTCGTGGAACTTTTCAAAAAGAGAGAATGAATGAATCGATGAAATTGCACTTTCCACATTATAGTGGGATAAACTATAGAGTTTTTGAGAACTAACGTATGTGATTTTCCGCAAAATGAAGAAAACATAAAGTTTGCTTGGTCACCAAACAATCCTACAAAACACTTCATTTTGGTATTTTCGAGGTTAAATGGCACTATAAAAGAGTTATAGAAAACAACAACCCTAGAACGAATGTGTGTTGTGTGTGTGTGGTATGTTGTGTGATGTTGTGTGGTGTGTTCTGTGTATGTGTGGTGTGTGGTGTTGTGTGGTGTGTGTTGTGTTGTGCGGTGTGTGGTGTGGTTTTTGGTGTGTGTGTTGTATTGTGTTTGTTGTGTTGTGTGGTGTGGTGTGTTTTGTGGTGTGTGTGTTGTGTTGTATGGTGTGTGTTGTGTTGTGTGGTGTGGTGTGTGTTGTGTTGTGTTGTGTTGTGTGGTGTGGTATGGTGTGTGTTGTATGTTGTGTGGTATTGTGTTGTGTTGTGTGGTGTGTGTGTTGTGTGTGGTGTGTGGTGTTGTGTTGTGTGTGGTGTGTGTGTGTGGTGTGTGGTGTTGTGTTGTGTGTGGTGTGTGATATGTGTTGTGTGGTGTTGTGTGGTGTGTGGTGGTGTGTGTGGTGTTGTGTTGTGTGTGGTGTGGTGTGTGGTGTTGTGTGGTGTGTGTTGCATGGTGTGGTGTGTGTTGTGTTGTGTGGTGTGGTGTGTGTTGTGTTGTGTTGTGTGGTGTGGTGTGTGTTGTGTAGTGTTGTGTGGTGTGGTGTGGTGTGTTGTGTGTGTGTGGTGTGTTGTGTGGTGTGAGGTGTCTCATATATATATATATATTTTTTTTGATGTGCAGTGCCATGCCCCGGTTGCGGCCATGAGAAAGCTAGTTTTACTCCAGTGCAGACCAGATTAGTTACTGATCCCATGATTGAGATAAATACCCTAGAACGAATGTGAATTGGTCATGGTTAACTCTTTTGCAACTCGTGAGACTTTTCAAAAAGAGAGAATGAGTGAATCGATGAAAGTGCACTTTCCACATTATAGTGGGATAAACTATAGAGTTTTTGAGAACTAACGTATGTGATTTTTCGCAAAATGAAGAAAACATAAAGTTTGCTTGGTCACCAAGCAATCTTACAAAAACTTCATTTTGGTATTTTCGAGGTTAAATGGCACTATAAACGAGTTATAGAAAACAACAACCCTAGAACGAATGTGAATTGGTCATGGTTAACTCTTTTGCAACTCGTGAGACTTTTGAAAAAGAAAAAATGAGTGAATCGATGAAAGTGTACTTTCCACATTATAGTGGGATAAACTATAGAGTTTTTGAACACTAACGAATGTGATTTTCCGCAAAATAAAAAAAAAACGTAAAGTTTGATTAATCACCAAGCAATCCTACAAAACACTTCATTTTGGTATTTTCGAGGTTAAATGGCACTATAAACGAGTTATAGAAAACAACAACCCTAGAACGAATGTGAATTGATCATGGTTAACTCTTTTGCAACTCGTGGAACTTTTCAAAAAGAGAGAATGAGTGAATCGATGAAATTACACTTTCCACATTATAGTGGGATAAACTATAGAGTTTTTGAGAACTAACGTATGTGATTTTCCGCAAAATGAAGAAAACATAAAGTTTGCTTGGTCACCAAACAATCCTACAAAACACTTCATTTTGGTATTTTCGAGGTTAAATGGCACTATAAACGAGTTATAGAAAACAACAACCCTAGAACGAATGTGTGTTGTGTGTGTGTGGTATGTTGTGTGATGTTGTGTGGTGTGTTGTGTGGTGTGGTGTGTTGTGTGTATGTGTGGTGTGTGGTGTTGTGTGGTGTGTGTTGTGTTGTGTGGTGTGTGGTGTGGTTTTTGGTGTGTGTGTTGTATTGTGTTTGTTGTGTTGTGTGGTGTGGTGTGTTTTTGTGGTGTGTGTGTTGTGTTGTGTGGTGTGTGTTGTGTGTTGTGTTGTGTGGTGTGGTGTGTGTTGTGTTGTGTTGTCTGGTGTGGTATGGTGTGTGTTGTATGTTGTGTGGTGTTGTGTTGTGTTGTGTGGTGTGTGGTGTGTGTGTTGTGTGTGGTGTGTGGTGTTGTGTTGTGTGTGGTGTGTGTGTGTGGTGTGTGGTGTTGTGTTGTGTGTGGTGTGTGATATGTGTTGTGTGGTGTTGTGTGGTGTGTGGTGGTGTGTGTGGTGTTGTGTTGTGTGTGGTGTGGTGTGTGGTGTTGTGTGGTGTGTGTTGCATGGCAGTGTGTGTTGTGTTGTGTAGTGTTGTGTGGTGTGGTGTGGTGTTGTGTGTTGTGTGTGTGTGGTGTGTTGTGTGGTGTGTGTTGTGTGGTGTGAGGTGTCTCATATATATATATATATTTTTTTTGATGTGCAGTGCCATGCCCCGGTTGCGGCCATGAGAAAGCTAGTTTTACTCAAGTGCAGACCAGATCAGTTGCTGATCCCATGATTGAGATAAATACCCTAGAACGAATGTGAATTGGTCATGGTTAACTCTTTTGCAACTCGTGAGACTTTTCAAAAAGAGAGAATGAGTGAATCGATGAAAGTGCACTTTCCACATTATAGTGGGATAAACTATAGAGTTTTTGAGAACTAACGTATGTGATTTTTCGCAAAATGAAGAAAACATAAAGTTTGCTTGGTCACCAAACAATCCTACAAAACACTTCATTTTGGTATTTTCGAGGTTAAATGGCACTATAAACAAGTTATAGAAAACAACAACCCTAGAACGAATGTGAATTGATCATGGTTAACTCTTTTGCAACTCGTGGAACTTTTCAAAAAGAGAGAATGAGTGAATCTATGAAATTGCACTTTCCACATTATAGTGGGATAAACTATAGAGTTTTTGAGAACTAACGTATGTGATTTTCCGCAAAATGAAGAAAACATAAAGTTTGCTTGGTCACCAAACAATCCTACAAAACACTTCATTTTGGTATTTTCGAGGTTAAATGGCACTATAAACGAGTTATAGAAAACAACAACCCTAGAACAAATGTGTGTTGTGTGTGTGTGGTATGTTGTGTGATGTTGTGTGGTGTGTTGTGTGGTGTGGTATGGTGTGTGTTGTATGTTGTGTGGTGTTGTGTTGTGTGGTGTGTGGTGTGTGTGTTGTGTGTGGTGTGTGGTGTTGTGTTGTGTGTGGTGTGTGTGTGTGGTGTTGTGTTGTGTGTGGTGTGTGATATGTGTTGTGTGGTGTGTGGTGGTGTGTGTGGTATTGTGTTGTGTGTGGTGTGGTGTGTGGTGTTGTGTGGTGTGTGTTGCATGGTGTGGTGTGTGTTGTGTTGTGTGGTGTGGTGTGTGTTGTGTTGTGTTGTGTGGTGTGGTGTGTGTTGTGTAGTGTTGTGTGGTGTGGTGTGGTGTGTTGTGTGTGTGTGGTGTGTTGTGTGGTGTGAGGTGTCTCATATATATATATATATTTTTTTTGATGGGCAGTGCCATGCCCCGGTTGCGGCCATGATAAAGCTAGTTTTACTCCAGTGCAGACCAGATCAGTTGCTGATCCCATGATTGAGATAAATACCCTAGAACGAATGTGAATTGGTCATGGTTAACTCTTTTGCAACTCGTGAGACTTTTCAAAAAGAGAGAATGAGTGAATCGATGAAAGTGCACTTTCCACATTATAGTGGGATAAACTATAGAGTTTTTGAGAACTAACGTATGTGATTTTTCGCAAAATGAAGAAAACATAAAGTTTGCTTGGTCACCAAGCAATCCTACAAAACACTTCATTTTGGTATTTTCGAGGTTAAATGGCACTATAAACGAGTTATAGAAAACAACAACCCTAGAACGAATGTGAATCGGTCATGGTTAACTCTTTTGCAACTCGTGAGACTTTTGAAAAAGAGAAAATGAGTGAATCGATGAAAGTGTACTTTCCACATTATAGTGGGATAAACTATAGAGTTTTTAAACACTAACGAATGTGATTTTCCGCAAAATAAAAAAAAAAAACGTAAAGTTTGATTAATCACCAAGCAATCCTACAAAACACTTCATTTTGGTATTTTCGAGGTTAAATGGCACTATAAACGAGTTATAGAAAACAACAACCCTAGAACGAATGTGAATTGATCATGGTTAACTCTTTTGCAACTCGTGGAACTTTTCAAAAAGAGAGAATGAGTGAATCGATGAAATTGCACTTTCCACATTATAGTGGGATAAACTATAGAGTTTTTGAGAACTAACGTATGTGATTTTCCGCAAAATGAAGAAAACATAAAGTTTGCTTGGTCACCAAACAATCCTACAAAACACTTCATTTTGGTATTTTCGAGGTTAAATGGCACTATAAACGAGTTATAGAAAACAACAACCCTAGAACGAATGTGTGTTGTGTGTGTGTGGTATGTTGTGTGATGTTGTGTGGTGTGTTGTGTGGTGTGGTGTGTTGTGTGTATGTGTGGTGTGTGGTGTTGTGTGGTGTGTGTTGTGTTGTGCGGTGTGTGGTGTGGTTTTTGGTGTGTGTGTTGTATTGTGTTTGTTGTGTTGTGTGGTGTGGTGTGTTTTGTGGTGTGTGTGTTGTGTTGTGTGGTGTGTGTTGTGTGTTGTGTTGTGTGGTGTGGTGTGTGTTGTGTTGTGTTGTATGGTGTGGTATGGTGTGTGTTGTATGTTGTGTGGTGTTGTGTTGTGTTGTGTGGTGTGTGGTGTGTGTGTTGTGTGTTGTGTGTGGTGTTGTGTTGTGTGTGGTGTGTGTGTGTGGTGTGTGGTGTTGTGCTGTGTGTGGTGTGTGATATGTGTTGTGTGGTGTTGTGTGGTGTGTGGTGGTGTGTGTGGTGTTGTGTTGTGTGTGGTGTGGTGTGTGGTGTTGTGTGGTGTGTGTTGCATGGTGTGGTGTGTGTTGTGTTGTGTGGTGTGGTGTGTGTTGTGTTGTGTTGTGTGGTGTGGTGTGGTGTGGTGTGTGTTGTGTAGTGTTGTGCGGTGTGGTGTGGTGTTGTGTGTTGTGTGTGTGTGGTGTGTTGTGTGGTGTGGTGTGTGTTGTGTGGTGTGAGGTGTCTCATATATATATATATTTTTTTTTTGATGTGCAGTGCCATGCCCCGGTTGCGGCCATGAGAAAGCTAGTTTTACTCCAGTGCAGACCAGATCAGTTGCTGATCCCATGATTGAGATAAATACCCTAGAACGAATGTGAATTGGTCATGGTTAACTCTTTTGCAACTCGTGAGACTTTTCAAAAAGAGAGAATGAGTGAATCGATGAAAGTGCACTTTCCACATTATAGTGGGATAAACTATAGAGTTTTTGAGAACTAACGTATGTGATTTTTCGCAAAATGAAGAAAACATAAAGTTTGCTTGGTCACAAAACAATCCTACAAAACACTTCATTTTGGTATTTTCGAGGTTAAATGGCACTATAAACGAGTTATAGAAAACAACAACCCTAGAACGAATGTGAATTGATCATGGTTAACTCTTTTGCAACTCGTGGAACTTTTCAAAAAGAGAGAATGAGTGAATCGATGAAATTGCACTTTCCACATTATAGTGGGATAAACTATAGAGTTTTTGAGAACTAACGTATGTGATTTTCCACAAAATGAAGAAAACATAAAGTTTGCTTGGTCACCAAACAATCCTACAAAACACTTCATTTTGGTATTTTCGAGGTTAAATGGCACAATAAACGAGTTATAGAAAACAACAACCCTAGAACGAATGTGTGTTGTGTGTGTGTGGTATGTTGTGTGGTGTGTTGTGTGGTGTGGTGTGTTGTGTGTATGTGTGGTGTGTTGTGTGGTGTGGTGTGTTGTGTGTATGTGTGGTGTGTGGTGTTGTGTGGTGTGTGTTGTGTTGTGCGGTGTGTGGTGTGGTTTTTGGTGTGTGTGTTGTATTGTGTTTGTTGTGATGTGTGGTGTGGTGTGTTTTGTGGTGTGTGTGTTGTGTTGTGTGGTGTGTGTTGTGTGTTGTGTTGTGTGGTGTGGTGTGTGTTGTGTTGTGTTGTGTTGTGTGGTGTGGTATGGTGTGTGTTGTATGTTGTGTGGTGTTGTGTTGTGTTGTGTGGTGTGTGGTGTGTGTGTTGTGTGTGGTGTGTGGTGTTGTGTTGTGTGTGGTGTGTGTGTGTGGTGTGTGGTGTTGTGTTGTGTGTGGTGTGTGATATGTGTTGTGTGGTGTTGTGTGGTGTGTGGTGGTGTGTGTGGTGTTGTGTTGTGTGTGCTGTGTGGTGTGTGTTGCATGGTGTGGTGTGTGTTGTGTTGTGTGGTGTGGTGTGTGTTGTGTTGTGTTGTGTGGTGTGGTGTGGTGTGGTGTGTGTTGTGTAGTGTAGTGTTGTGTGGTGTGGTGTGGTGTGTTGTGTGTGTGTGGTGTGTTGTGTGGTGTGTGTTGTGTGGTGTGAGGTGTCTCATATATATATATATATTTTTTTTGATGTGCAGTGCCATGCCCCGGTTGCGGCCATGAGAAAGCTAGTTTTACTCCAGTGCAGACCAGATCAGTTGCTGATCCCATGATTGAGATAAATACCCTAGAACGAATGTGAATTGGTCATGGTTAACTCTTTTGCAACTCGTGAGACTTTTCAAAAAGAGAGAATGAGTGAATCGATGAAAGTGCACTTTCCACATTATAGTGGGATAAACTATAGAGTTTTTGAGAACTAACGTATGTGATTTTTGGCAAAATGAAGAAAACATAAAGTTTGCTTGGTCACCAAGCAATCCTACAAAACACTTCATTTTGGTATTTTCGAGGTTAAATGGCACTATAAACGAGTTATAGAAAACAACAACCCTAGAACGAATGTGAATTGATCATGGTTAACTCTTTTGCAACTCGTGGAACTTTTCAAAAAGAGAGAATGAGTGAATCGATGAAATTGCACTTTCCACATTATAGTGGGATAAACTATAGAGTTTTTGAGAACTAACGTATGTGATTTTCCTCAAAATGAAGAAAACATAAAGTTTGCTTGGTCACCAAACAATCCTACAAAACACTTCATTTTGGTATTTTCGAGGTTAAATGGCACTATAAACGAGTTATAGAAAACAACAACCCTAGAACGAATGTGTGTTGTGTGTGTGTGGTATGTTGTGTGATGTTGTGTGGTGTGTTGTGTGGTGTGGTGTGTTGTGTGTATGTGTGGTGTGTTGTGTGGTGTGGTGTGTTCTGTGTATGTGTGGTGTGTGGTGTTGTGTGGTGTGTGTTGTGTGGTGTGTGTTGTGGTTTTTGGTGTGTGTGTTGTATTGTGTTTGTTGTGTTGTGTGGTGTGGTGTGTTTTGTGGTGTGTGTGTTGTGTTGTGTGGTGTGTGTTGTGTGTTGTGTTGTGTGGTGTGGTGTGGTGTGTGTTGTGTTGTGTGGTGTGGTATGGTGTGTGTTGTATGTTGTGTGGTGTTGTGTTGTGTTGTGTTGTGTGGTGTGTGGTGTGTGTGTTGTGTGTGGTGTGTGGTGTTGTGTTGTGTGTGGTGTGTGTGTGTGGTGTGTGGTGTTGTGTTGTGTGTGGTGTGTGATATGTGTTGTGTGGTGTTGTGTGGTGTGTGGTGGTGTGTGTGGTGTTGTGTTGTGTGTGGTGTGGTGTGTGGTGTTGTGTGGTGTGTGTTGCATGGTGTGGTGTGTGTTGTGTTGTGTGGTGTGGTGTGTGTTGTGTTGTGTGGTGTGGTGTGGTGTGGTGTGTGTTGTGTAGTGTAGTGTTGTGTGGTGTGTTGTGGTGTGTTGTGTGTGTGTGGTGTGTTGTGTGGTGTGTGTTGTGTGGTGTGAGGTGTCTCATATATATATATATATTTTTTTTGATGTGCAGTGCCATGCCCCGGTTGCGGCCATGAGAAAGCTAGTTTTACTCCAATGCAGACCAGATCAGTTGCTGATCCCATGATTGAGATAAATACCCTAGAACGAATGTGAATTGGTCATGGTTAACTCTTTTGCAACTCGTGAGACTTTTCAAAAAGAGAGAATGAGTGAATCGATGAAAGTGCACTTTCCACATTATAGTGGGATAAACTATAGAGTTTTTGAGAACTAACGTATGTGATTTTTGGCAAAATGAAGAAAACATAAAGTTTTCTTGGTCACCAAGCAATCCTACAAAACACTTCATTTTGGTATTTTCGAGGTTAAATGGCACTATAAACGAGTTATAGAAAACAACAAATCTAGAACGAATGTGAATTGATCATGGTTAACTCTTTTGCAACTCGTGGAACTTTTCAAAAAGAGAGAATGAGTGAATCGATGAAATTGCACTTTCCACATTATAGTGGGATAAACTATAGAGTTTTTGAGAACTAACGTATGTGATTTTTGGCAAAATGAAGAAAACATAAAGTTTGCTTGGTCACCAAGCAATCCTACAAAACACTTCATTTTGGTATTTTCGAGGTTAAATGGCACTATAAACAAGTTATAGAAAACAACAACCCTAGAACGAATGTGAATTGATCATGGTTAACTCTTTTGCAACTCGTGGAACTTTTCAAAAAGAGAGAATGAGTGAATCGATGAAATTGCACTTTCCACATTATAGTGGGATAAACTATAGAGTTTTTGAGAACTAACGTATGTGATTTTCCGCAAAATGAAGAAAATATAAAGTTTGCTTGGTCACCAAACAATCCTACAAAACACTTTATTTTGGTATTTTCGAGGTTAAATGGCACTATAAACGAGTTATAGAAAACAACAACCCTAGAACGAATGTGAATTGGTCATGGTTAACTCTTTTGCAACTCGTGAGACTTTTGAAAAAGAGAAAATGAGTGAATCGATGAAAGTGTACTTTCCACATTATAGTGGGATAAACTATAGAGTTTTTGAACACTAACGAATGTGATTTTCCGCAAAATAAAAAAAAAACGTAAAGTTTGATTAATCACCAAGCAATCCTACAAAACACTTCATTTTGGTATTTTCGAGGTTAAATGGCACTATAAACGAGTTATAGAAAACAACAACCCTAGAACGAATGTGAATTGATCATGGTTAACTCTTTTGCAACTCGTGGAACTTTTCAAAAAGAGATAATGAGTGAATCGATGAAATTGCACTTTCCACATTATAGTGGGATAAACTATAGAGTTTTTGAGAACTAACGTATGTGATTTTCCGCAAAATGAAGAAAACATAAAGTTTGCTTGGTCACCAAACAATCCTACAAAACACTTCATTTTGGTATTTTCGAGGTTAAATGGCACTATAAAAGAGTTATAGAAAACAACAACCCTAGAACGAATGTGTGTTGTGTGTGTGTGGTATGTTGTGTGATGTTGTGTGGTGTGTTCTGTGTATGTGTGGTGTGTGGTGTTGTGTGGTGTGTGTTGTGTTGTGCGGTGTGTGGTGTGGTTTTTGGTGTGTGTGTTGTATTGTGTTTGTTGTGTTGTGTGGTGTGGTGTGTTTTGTGGTGTGTGTGTTGTGTTGTATGGTGTGTGTTGTGTTGTGTGGTGTGGTGTGTGTTGTGTTGTGTTGTGTTGTGTGGTGTGGTATGGTGTGTGTTGTATGTTGTGTGGTGTTGTGTTGTGTTGTGTGGTGTGTGGTGTTGTGTTGTGTGTGGTGTGTGTGTGTGGTGTGTGGTGTTGTGTTGTGTGTGGTGTGTGATATGTGTTGTGTGGTGTTGTGTGGTGTGTGGTGGTGTGTGTGGTGTTGTGTTGTGTGTGGTGTGGTGTGTGGTGTTGTGTGGTGTGTGTTGCATGGTGTGGTATGTGTTGTGTTGTGTGGTGTGTGTTGTGTTGTGTTGTGTGGTGTGGTGTGGTGTGTGTTGTGTAGTGTTGTGCGGTGTGGTGTGGTGTTGTGTGTTGTGTGTGTGTGGTGTGTTGTGTGGTGTGGTGTGTGTTGTGTGGTGTGAGGTGTCTCATATATATATATATTTTTTTTTTGATGTGCAGTGCCATGCCCCGGTTGCGGCCATGAGAAAGCTAATTTTACTCCAGTGCAGACCAGATCAGTTGCTGATCCCATGATTGAGATAAATACCCTAGAACGAATGTGAATTGGTCATGGTTAACTCTTTTGCAACTCGTGAGACTTTTCAAAAAGAGAGAATGAGTCAATCGATGAAAGTGCACTTTCCACATTATAGTGGGATAAACTATAGAGTTTTTGAGAACTAACGTATGTGATTTTTCGCAAAATGAAGAAAACATAAAGTTTGCTTGGTCACCAAACAATCCTACAAAACACTCATTTTGGTATTTTCGAGGTTAAATGGCACTATAAACGAGTTATAGAAAACAACAACCCTAGAACGAATGTGAATTGATCATGGTTAACTCTTTTGCAACTCGTGGAACTTTTCAAAAAGAGAGAATGAGTGAATCGATGAAATTGCACTTTCCACATTATAGTGGGATAAACTATAGAGTTTTTGAGAACTAACGTATGTGATTTTCCACAAAATGAAGAAAACATAAAGTTTGCTTGGTCACCAAACAATCCTACAAAACATTTCATTTTGGTATTTTCGAGGTTAAATGGCACAATAAACGAGTTATAGAAAACAACAACCCTAGAACGAATGTGTGTTGTGTGTGTGTGGTATGTTGTGTGATGTTGTGTGGTGTGTTGTGTGGTGTGGTGTGTTGTGTGTATGTGTGGTGTTGTGTGGTGTGTGTTGTGTTGTGCGATGTGTGGTGTGGTTTTTGGTGTGTGTGTTGTATTGTGTTTGTTGTGTTGTGTGGTGTGGTGTGTTTTGTGGTGTGTGTGTTGTGTTGTGTGGTGTGTGTTGTGTGTTGTGTTGTGTGGTGTGGTGTGTGTTGTGTTGTGTTGTATGGTGTGGTATGGTGTGTGTTGTATGTTGTGTGGTGTTGTGTTGTGTTGTGTGGTGTGTGGTGTGTGTGTTGTGTGTTGTGTGTGGTGTGTGTGTGTGGTGTGTGGTGTTGTGCTGTGTGTGGTGTGTGATATGTGTTGTGTGGTGTTGTGTGGTGTGTGGTGGTGTGTGTGGTGTTGTGTTGTGTGTGGTGTGGTGTGTGGTGTTGTGTGGTGTGTGTTGCATGGTGTGGTGTGTGTTGTGTTGTGTGGTGTGGTGTGTGTTGTGTTGTGTTGTGTGGTGTGGTGTGTGTTGTGTAGTGTTGTGCGGTGTGGTGTGGTGTTGTGTGTTGTGTGTGTGTGGTGTGTTGTGTGTGTGTGGTGTGTTGTGTGGTGTGAGGTGTCTCATATATATATATATATATATTTTTTTTGATGTGCAGTGCCATGCCCCGGTTGCGGCCATGAGAAAGCTAGTTTTACTCCAGTGCAGACCAGATCAGTTGCTGATCCCATGATTGAGATAAATACTCTAGAACGAATGTGAATTGGTCATGGTTAACTCTTTTGCAACTCGTGAGACTTTTCAAAAAGAGAGAATGAGTGAATCGATGAAATTGCACTTTCCACATTATAGTGGGATAAACTATAGAGTTTTTGAGAACTAACGTATGTGATTTTTGGCAAAATGAAGAAAACATAAAGTTTGCTTGGTCACCAAGCAATCCTACAAAACACTTCATTTTGGTATTTTCGAGGTTAAATGGCAGTATAAACGAGTTATAGAAAACAACAACCCTAGAACGAATGTGAATTGATCATGGTTAACTCTTTTGCAACTCGTGGAACTTTTCAAAAAGAGAGAATGAGTGAATCGATGAAATTGCACTTTCCACATTATAGTGGGATAAACTATAGAGTTTTTGAGAACTAACGTATGTGATTTTCCGCAAAATGAAGAAAACATAAAGTTTGCTTGGTCACCAAACAATCCTACAAAACACTTCATTTTGGTATTTTCGAGGTTAAATGGCACTATAAACGAGTTATAGAAAACAACAACCCTAGAACGAATGTGTGTTGTGTGTGTGTGGTATGTTGTGTGATGTTGTGTGGTGTGTTGTGTGGTGTGGTGTGGTGTGTTGTGTGTATGTGTGGTGTGTTGTGTGGTGTGGTGTGTTCTGTGTATGTGTGGTGTGTGGTGTTGTGTGGTGTGTGTTGAGTGGTGTGTGTTGTGGTTTTTGGTGTGTGTGTTGTATTGTGTTTGTTGTGTTGTGTGGAGTGGTGTGTTTTGTGGTGTGTGTGTTGTGTTGTGTGGTGTGTGTTGTGTGTTGTGTTGTGTGGTGTGGTGTGGTGTGTGTTGTGTTGTGTGGTGTGGTATGTTGTGTGTTGTATGTTGTGTGGTGTTGTGTTGTGTTGTGTGGTGTGTGGTGTGTGTGTTGTGTGTGGTGTGTGGTGTTGTGTTGTGTGTGGTGTGTGTGTGTGGTGTGTGGTGTTGTGTTGTGTGTGGTGTGTGATATGTGTTGTGTGGTGTGTGGTGGTGTGTGTGGTGTTGTGTTGTGTGTGGTGTGGTGTGTGGTGTTGTGTGGTGTGTGTTGCATGGTGTGGTGTGTGTTGTGTTGTGTGGTGTTGTGTGTGTTGTGTTGTGTGGTGTGGTGTGGTGTGGTGTGTGTTGTGTAGTGTAGTGTAGTGTTGTGTGGTGTGGTGTGGTGTGTTGTGTGTGTGTGGTGTGTTGTGTGGTGTGTGTTGTGTGGTGTGAGGTGTCTCATATATATATATATATATTTTTTGATGTGCAGTGCCATGCCCCGGTTACGGCCATGAGAAAGCTAGTTTTACTCCAATGCAGACCAGATCAGTTGCTGATCCCATGATTGAGATAAATAGCCTAGAACGAATGTGAATTGGTCATGGTTAACTCTTTTGCAACTCGTGAGACTTTTCAAAAAGAGAGAATGAGTGAATCGATGAAAGTGCACTTTCCACATTATAGTGGGATAAACTATAGAGTTTTTGAGAACTAACGTATGTGATTTTTGGCAAAATGAAGAAAACATAAAGTTTGCTTGGTCACCAAGCAATCCTACAAAACACTTCATTTTGGTATTTTCGAGGTTAAATGGCACTATAAACGAGTTATAGAAAACAACAACCCTAGAACGAATGTGAATTGATCATGGTTAACTCTTTTGCAACTCGTGGAACTTTTCAAAAAGAGAGAATGAGTGAATCGATGAAATTGCACTTTCCACATTATAGTGGGATAAACTATAGAGTTTTTGAGAACTAACGTATGTGATTTTTGGCAAAATGAAGAAAACATAAAGTTTGCTTGGTCACCAAGCAATCCTACAAAACACTTCATTTTGGTATTTTCGAGGTTAAATGGCACTATAAACGAGTTATAGAAAACAACAACCCTAGAACGAATGTGAATTGATCATGGTTAACTCTTTTGCAACTCGTGGAACTTTTCAAAAAGAGAGAATGAGTGAATCGATGAAATTGCACTTTCCACATTATAGTGGGATAAACTATAGAGTTTTTGAGAACTAACGTATGTGATTTTCCGCAAAATGAAGAAAATATAAAGTTTGCTTGGTCACCAAACAATCCTACAAAACACTTCATTTTGGTATTTTCGAGGTTAAATGGCACTATAAACGAGTTATAGAAAACAACAACCCTAGAACGAATGTGTGTTGTGTGTGTGTGGTATGTTGTGTGATGTTGTGTGGTGTGTTGTGTGGTGTGGTGTGTTGTGTGTATGTGTGGTGTGTGGTGTTGTGTGGTGTGTGTTGTGTTGTGCGGTGTGTGGTGTGGTTTTTGGTGTGTGTGTTGTATTGTGTTTGTTGTGTTGTGTGGTGTGGTGTGTTTTGTGGTGTGTGTGTTGTGTTGTATGGTGTGTGTTGTGCGGTGTGTGGTGTGGTTTTTGGTGTGTGTGTTGTATTGTGTTTGTTGTGTTGTGTGGTGTGGTGTGTTTTGTGGTGTGTGTGTTGTGTTGTATGGTGTGTGTTGTGTTGTGTGGTGTGGTGTGTGTTGTGTTGTGTGGTGTGGTATGGTGTGTGTTGTATGTTGTGTGGTGTTGTGTTGTGTTGTGTGGTGTGTGGTGTGTGTGTTGTGTGTGGTGTGTGGTGTTGTGTTGTGTGTGGTGTGTGTGTGTGGTGTGTGGTGTTGTGTTGTGTGTGGTGTGTGATATGTGTTGTGTGGTGTGTGGTGGTGTGTGTGGTGTTGTGTTGTGTGTGGTGTGGTGTGTGGTGTTGTGTGGTGTGTGTTGCATGGTGTGGTGTGTGTTGTGTTGTGTGGTGTGGTGTGTGTTGTGTTGTGTGGTGTGTGGTGTGTGTTGTGTAGTGTTGTGTGGTGTGGTGTGGTGTGGTGTGTTGTGTGTGTGTGGTGTGTTGTGTGGTGTGTGTTGTGTGGTGTGAGGTGTCTAATATATATATATATTTTTTTTTTGATGTGCAGTGCCATGCCCCGGTTGCGGCCATGAGAAAGCTAGTTTTACTCCAGTGCAGACCAGATCAGTTGCTGATCCCATGATTGAGATAAATACCCTAGAACAAATGTGAATTGGTCATGGTTAACTCTTTTGCAACTCGTGAAACTTTTCAAAAAGATCGAATGAGTGAATCGATGAAAGTGCACTTTCCACATTATAGTGGGATAAACTATAGAGTTTTTTAGAACTAACGTATGTGATTTTCCGCAAAATGAAGAAAACATAAAGTTTGCTTGGTCACCAAACAATCCTACAAAACACTTCATTTTGGTATTTTCGAGGTTAAATGGCACTATAAACGAGTTATAGAAAACAACAACCCTAGAACGAATGTGTGTTGTGTGTGTGTGGTATGTTGTGTGATGTTGTGTGGTGTGTTGTGTGGTGTGGTGTGTTGTGTGTATGTGTGGTGTGTGGTGTTGTGTGGTGTGTGTTGTGTTGTGCGGTGTGTGGTGTGGTTTTTGGTGTGTGTGTTGTATTGTGTTTGTTGTGTTGTGTGGTGTGGTGTGTTTTGTGGTGTGTGTGTTGTGTTGTGTGGTGTGTGTTGTGTGTTGTGTTGTGTTGTGTGGTGTGTGTTGTGTTGTGTTGTGTTGTGTGGTGTGGTATGGTGTGTGTTGTATGTTGTGTGGTGTTGTGGTGTGTTGTGTGTGTGTGGTGTGTTGTGTGGTGTGAGGTGTCTCATATATATATATATATTTTTTTTTTGTTGTGTAGTGCCATGCCCCGGTTGCGGCCATGAGAAAGCTAGTTTTACTCCAGTGCAGACCAGATCAGTTGCTGATCCCATGATTGAGATAAATACCCTAGAACGAATGTGAATTGGTCATGGTTAACTCTTTTGCAACTCGTGAGACTTTTCAAAAAGAGAGAATGAGTGAATCGATGAAAGTGCACTTTCCACATTATAGTGGGATAAACTATAGAGTTTTTGAGAACTAACGTATGTGATTTTTCGCAAAATGAAGAAAACATAAAGTTTGCTTGGTCACCAAGCAATCCTACAAAACACTTCATTTTGGTATTTTCGAGGTTAAATGGCACTATAAACGAGTTATAGCAAACAACAACCCTAGAACGAATGTGAATTGGTCATGGTTAACTCTTTTGCAACTCGTGAGACTTTTGAAAAAGAGAAAATGAGTGAATCGATGAAAGTGTACTTTCCACATTATAGTGGGATAAACTATAGAGTTTTTGAACACTAACGAATGTGATTTTCCGCAAAATAAAAAAAAAACGTAAAGTTTGATTAATCACCAAGCAATCCTACAAAACACTTCATTTTGGTATTTTCGAGGTTAAATGGCACTATAAACGAGTTATAGAAAACAACAACCCTAGAACGAATGTGAATTGATCATGGTTAACTCATTTGCAACTCGTGGAACTTTTCAAAAAGAGAGAATGAGTGAATCGATGAAATTGCACTTTCCACATTATAGTGGGATAAACTATAGAGTTTTTGAGAACTAACGTATGTGATTTTCCGCAAAATGAAGAAAATATAAAGTTTGCTTGGTCACCAAACAATCCTACAAAACACTTCATTTTGGTATTTTCGAGGTTAAATGGCACTATAAACGAGTTATAGAAAACAACAACCCTAGAACGAATGTGTGTTGTGTGTGTGTGGTATGTTGTGTGATATTGTGTGGTGTGTTGTGTGGTGTGGTGTGTTGTGTGTATGTGTGGTGTGTGGTGTTGTGTGGTGTGTGTTGTGTTGTGCGGTGTGTGGTGTGGTTTTTGGTGTGTGTGTTGTATTGTGTTTGTTGTGTTGTGTGGTGTGGTGTGTTTTGTGGTGTGTGTGTTGTGTTGTATGGTGTTTGTTGTGCGGTGTGTGGTGTGGTTTTTGGTGTGTGTGTTGTATTGTGTTTGTTGTGTTGTGTGGTGTGGTGTGTTTTGTGGTGTGTGTGTTGTGTTGTATGGTGTGTGTTGTGTTGTGTGGTGTGGTGTGTGTTGTGTTGTGTTGTGTTGTGTGGTGTGGTATGGTGTGTGTTGTATGTTGTGTGGTGTTGTGTTGTGTTGTGTGGTGTGTGGTGTGTGTGTTGTGTGTGGTGTTGTGTTGTGTGTGGTGTGTGTGTGTGGTGTGTGGTGTTGTGTTGTGTGTGGTGTGTGATATGTGTTGTGTGGTGTTGTGTGGTGTGTGGTGGTGTGTGTGGTGTTGTGTTGTGTGTGGTGTGGTGTGTGGTGTTGTGTGGTGTGTGTTGCATGGTGTGGTGTGTGTTGTGTTGTGTGGTGTGGTGTGTGTTGTGTTGTGTTGTGTGGTGTGGTGTGGTGTGGTGTGTGGTGTGTGTTGTGTAGTGTTGTGTGGTGTGGTGTGGTGTGGTGTGTTGTGTGTGTGTGGTGTGTTGTGTGGTGTGTGTTGTGTGGTGTGAGGTGTCTCATATATATATATATATTTTTTTTTATGTGCAGTGCCATGCCCCGGTTGCGGCCATGAGAAAGCTAGTTTTACTCCAGTGCAGACCAGATCAGTTGCTGATCCCATGATTGAGATAAATACCCTAGAACAAATGTGAATTGGTCATGGTTAACTCTTTTGCAACTCGTGAGACTTTTCAAAAAGATCGAATGAGTGAATCGATGAAAGTGCACTTTCCACATTATAGTGGGATAAACTATAGAGTTTTTTAGAACTAACGTATGTGATTTTCCGCAAAATGAAGAAAATATAAAGTTTGCTTGGTCACCAAACAATCCTACAAAACACTTCATTTTGGTATTTTCGAGGTTAAATGGCACTATAAACGAGTTATAGAAAACAACAACCCTAGAACGAATGTGTGTTGTGTGTGTGTGGTATGTTGTGTGATGTTGTGTGGTGTGTTGTGTGGTGTGTTGTGGTGTGTTATGTGTATGTGTGGTGTGTGGTGTTGTGTGGTGTGTGTTGTGTTGTGCGGTGTGTGGTGTGGTTTTTGGTGTGTGTGTTGTATTGTGTTTGTTGTGTTGTGTGGTGTGGTGTGTTTTGTGGTGTGTGTGTTGTGTTGTGTGGTTTGTGTTGTGTGTTGTGTTGTGTTGTGTTGTGTGGTGTGTGTTGTGTTGTGTTGTGTTGTGTTGTGTGGTGTGGTATGGTGTGTGTTGTATGTTGTGTGGTGTTGTGGTGTGTTGTGTGTGTGTGGTGTGTTGTGTGGTGTGAGGTGTCTCATATATATATATATATATATATATTTTTTGATGTGCAGTGCCATGCCCCGGTTGCGGCCATGAGAAAGCTAGTTTTACTCCAGTGCAGACTAGATCAGTTGCTGATCCCATGATTGAGATAAATACCCTAGAACGAATGTGAATTGGTCATGGTTAACTCTTTTGCAACTCGTGAGACTTTTCAAAAAGAGAGAATGAGTGAATCGATGAAAGTGCACTTTCCACATTATAGTGGGATAAACTATAGAGTTTTTGAGAACTAACGTATGTGATTTTTCGCAAAATGAAGAAAACATAAAGTTTGCTTGGTCACCAAGCAATCCTACAAAACACTTCATTTTGGTATTTTCGAGGTTAAATGGCACTATAAACGAGTTATAGAAAACAACAACCCTAGAACGAATGTGAATTGGTCATGGTCAACTCTTTTGCAACTCGTGAGACTTTTGAAAAAGAGAAAATGAGGATGAAAGTGTACTTTCCACATTATAGTGGGATAAACTATAGAGTTTTTGAACACTAACGAATGTGATTTTCCGCAAAATAAAAAAAAACGTAAAGTTTGATTAATCACCAAGCAATCCTACAAAACACTTCATTTTGGTATTTTCGAGGTTAAATGGCACTATAAACGAGTTATAGAAAACAACAACCCTAGAACGAATGTGAATTGATCATGGTTAACTCTTTTGCAACTCGTGGAACTTTTCAAAAAGAGAGAATGAGTGAATCGATGAAATTGCACTTTCCACATTATAGTGGGATAAACTATAGAGTTTTTGAACACTAACGAATGTGATTTTCCGCAAAATAAAAAAAAAACGTAAAGTTTGATTAATCACCAAGCAATCCTACAAAACACTTCATTTTGGTATTTTCGAGGTTAAATGGCACTATAAACGAGTTATAGAAAACAACAACCCTAGAACGAATGTGAATTGGTCATGGTTAACTCTTTTGCAACTCGTGAGACTTTTGAAAAAGAGAAAATGAGTGAATCGATGAAAGTGTACTTTCCACATTATAGTGGGATAAACTATAGAGTTTTTGAACACTAACGAATGTGATTTTCCGCAAAATAAAAAAAAACGTAAAGTTTGATTAATCACCAAGCAATCCTACAAAACACTTCATTTTGGTATTTTCGAGGTTAAATGGCACTATAAACGAGTTATAGAAAACAACAACCCTAGAACGAATGTGAATTGATCATGGTTAACTCTTTTGCAACTCGTGGAACTTTTCAAAAAGAGAGAATGAGTGAATCGATGAAATTGCACTTTCCACATTATAGTGGGATAAACTATAGAGTTTTTGAGAACTAACGTATGTGATTTTCCGCAAAATGAAGAAAATATAAAGTTTGCTTGGTCACCAAACAATCCTACAAAACACTTCATTTTGGTATTTTCGAGGTTAAATGGCACTATAAACGAGTTATAGAAAACAACAACCCTAGAACGAATGTGTGTTCTGTGTGTGTGGTATGTTGTGTGATGTTGTGTGGTGTGTTGTGTGGTGTGGTGTGTTGTGTGTATGTGTGGTGTGTGGTGTTGTGTGGTGTGTGTTGTGTTGTGCGGTGTGTGGTGTGGTTTTTGGTGTGTGTGTTGTATTGTGTTTGTTGTGTTGTGTGGTGTGGTGTGTTTTGTGGTGTGAGTGTTGTGTTGTATGGTGTGTGTTGTGTTGTGTTGTGTGGTGTGGTGTGTGTTGTGTTGTGTTGTGTGGTGTGGTATGGTGTGTGTTGTATGTTGTGTGGTGTTGTGTTGTGTTGTGTGGTGTGTGGTGTGTGTGTTGTGTGTGGTGTGTGGTGTTGTGTTGTGTGTGGTGTGTGTGTGTGGTGTGTGGTGTTGTGTTGTGTGTGGTGTGTGATATGTGTTGTGTGGTGTTGTGTGGTGTGTGGTGGTGTGTGTGGTGTTGTGTTGTGTGTGGTGTGGTGTGTGGTGTTGTGTGGTGTGTGTTGCATGGTGTGGTGTGTGTTGTGTTGTGTGGTGTGGTGTGTGTTGTGTTGTGTTGTGTGGTGTGGTGTGGTGTGTGTTGTGTAGTGTAGTGTTGTGTGGTGTGGTGTGGTGTGTTGTGTGTGTTGTGTGGTGTGGGGTGTCTCATATATATATATATATTTTTTTTTGATGTGCAGTGCCATGCCCCGGTTGCGGCCATGAGAAAGCTAGTTTTACTCCAGTGCAGACCAGATCAGTTGCTGATCCCATGATTGAGATAAATACCCTAGAACGAATGTGAATTGGTCATGGTTAACTCTTTTGCAACTCGTGAGACTTTTCAAAAAGAGAGAATGAGTGAATCGATGAAAGTGCACTTTCCACATTATAGTGGGATAAACTATAGAGTTTTTGAGAACTAACGTATGTGATTTTTGGCAAAATGAAGAAAACATAAAGTTTGCTTGGTCACTAAGCAATCCTACAAAACACTTCATTTTGGTATTTTCGAGGTTAAATGGCACTATAAACGAGTTATAGAAAACAACAACCCTAGAACGAATGTGTGTTGTGTGTGTGTGGTATGTTGTGTGATGTTGTGTGGTGTGTTGTGTGGTGTGGTGTGTTGTGTGTATGTGTGGTGTGTTGTGTGGTGTGGTGTGTTCTGTGTATGTGTGGTGTGTGGTGGTGTGTGTTGTGTTGTGCGGTGTGTGGTGTGGTTTTTGGTGTGTGTGTTGTATTGTGTTTGTTGTGTTGTGTGGTGTGGTGTGTGTGTTGTGTTGTGTGGTGTGTGTTGTGTGTTGTGTTGTGTGGTGTGGTGTGGTGTGGTGTGTGTTGTGTAGTGTAGTGTTGTGTGGTGTGGTGTGGTGTGTTGTGTGTGTTGTGTGGTGTGGGGTGTCTCATATATATATATATATTTTTTTTGATGTGCAGTGCCATGCCCCGGTTGCGGCCATGAGAAAGCTAGTTTTACTCCAGTGCAGACCAGATCAGTTGCTGATCCCATGATTGAGATAAATACCCTAGAACGAATGTGAATTGGTCATGGTTAACTCTTTTGCAACTCGTGAGACTTTTCAAAAAGAGAGAATGAGTGAATCGATGAAAGTGCACTTTCCACATTATAGTGGGATAAACTATAGAGTTTTTGAGAACTAACGTATGTGATTTTTGGCAAAATGAAGAAAACATAAAGTTTGCTTGGTCACTAAGCAATCCTACAAAACACTTCATTTTGGTATTTTCGAGGTTAAATGGCACTATAAACGAGTTATAGAAAACAACAACCCTAGAACGAATGTGAATTGATCATGGTTAACTCTTTTGCAACTCGTGGAACTTTTCAAAAAGAGAGAATGAGTGAATCGATGAAATTGCACTTTCCACATTATAGTGGGATAAACTATAGAGTTTTTGAGAACTAACGTATGTGATTTTTGGCAAAATGAAGAAAACATAAAGTTTGCTTGGTCACCAAGCAATCCTACAAAACACTTCATTTTGGTATTTTCGAGGTTAAATGGCACTATAAACGAGTTATAGAAAACAACAACCCTAGAACGAATGTGAATTGATCATGGTTAACTCTTTTGCAACTCGTGGAACTTTTCAAAAAGAGAGAATGAGTGAATCGATGAAATTGCACTTTCCACATTATAGTGGGATAAACTATAGAGTTTTTGAGAACTAACGTATGTGATTTTCCGCAAAATGAAGAAAATGTAAAGTTTGCTTGGTCACCAAACAATCCTACAAAACACTTCATTTTGGTATTTTCGAGGTTAAATGGCACTATAAACGAGTTATAGAAAACAACAACCCTAGAACGAATGTGTGTTGTGTGTGTGTGGTATGTTGTGTGATGTTGTGTGGTGTGTTGTGTGGTGTGGTGTGTTGTGTGTATGTGTGGTGTGTGTTGTGTTGTGCGGTGTGTGGTGTGGTTTTTGGTGTGTGTGTTGTATTGTGTTTGTTGTGTTGTGTGGTGTGGTGTGTTTTGTGGTGTGTGTGTTATGTTGTATGGTGTGTGTTGTGTTGTGTGGTGTGGTGTGTGTTGTGTTGTGTTGTGTTGTGTGGTGTGGTATGGTGTGTGTTGTATGTTGTGTGGTGTTGTGTTGTGTTGTGTGGTGTGTGGTGTGTGTGTTGTGTGTGGTGTGTGGTGTTGTGTTGTGTGTGGTGTGTGTGTGTGGTGTGTGGTGTTGTGTTGTGTGTGGTGTGTGATATGTGTTGTGTGGTGTTGTGTGGTGTGTGGTGGTGTGTGTGGTGTTGTGTTGTGTGTGGTGTGGTGTGTGGTGTTGTGTGGTGTGTGTTGCATGGTGTGGTGTGTGTTGTGTTGTGTGGTGTGGTGTGTGTTGTCTTGTGTTGTGTGGTGTGGTATGGTGTGTGGTGTGTGTTGTGTAGTGTTGTGTGGTGTGGTGTGGTGTGGTGTGTTGTGTGTGTGTGGTGTGTTGTGTGGTGTGTGTTGTGTGGTGTGAGGTGTCTCATATATATATATATTTTTTTTTTGATGTGCAGTGCCATGGCCCGGTTGCGGCCATGAGAAAGCTAGTTTTACTCCAGTGCAGACCAGATCAGTTGCTGATCCCATGATTGAGATAAATACCCTAGAACAAATGTGAATTGGTCATGGTTAACTCTTTTGCAACTCGTGAGACTTTTCAAAAAGATCGAATGAGTGAATCGATGAAAGTGCACTTTCCACATTATAGTGGGATAAACTATAGAGTTTTTGAGAACTAACGTATGTGATTTTTCGCAAAATGAAGAAAACATAAAGTTTGCTTGGTCACCAAGCAATCCTACAAAACACTTCATTTTGGTATTTTCGAGGTTAAATGGCACTATAAACGAGTTATAGAAAACAACAACCCTAGAACGAATGTGAATTGGTCATGGTTAACTCTTTTGCAACTCGTGAGACTTTTGAAAAAGAGAAAATGAGTGAATCGATGAAAGTGTACTTTCCACATTATAGTGGGATAAACTATAGAGTTTTTGAACACTAACGAATGTGATTTTCCGCAAAATAAAAAAAAAACGTAAAGTTTGATTAATCACCAAGCAATCCTACAAAACACTTCATTTTGGTATTTTCGAGGTTAAATCGCACTATAAACGAGTTATAGAAAACAACAACCCTAGAACGAATGTGAATTGATCATGGTTAACTCTTTTGCAACTCGTGGAACTTTTCAAAAAGAGAGAATGAGTGAATCGATGAAATTGTACTTTCCACATTATAGTGGGATAAACTATAGAGTTTTTTAGAACTAACGTATGTGATTTTCCGCAAAATGAAGAAAACATAAAGTTTGCTTGGTCACCAAACAATCCTACAAAACACTTCATTTTGGTATTTTCGAGGTTAAATGGCACTATAAACGAGTTATAGAAAACAACAACCCTAGAACGAATGTGTGTTGTGTGTGTGTGGTATGTTGTATGATGTTGTGTGGTGTGTTGTGTGGTGTGGTGTGTTGTGTGTATGTGTGGTGTGTGGTGTTGTGTGGTGTGTGTTGTGTTGTGCGGTGTGTGTTGTGTGTTGTGTTGTGTTGTGTGGTGTGGTGTGTGTTGTGTTGTGTGGTGTGGTGTGGTATGGTGTGTGTTGTGTTGTGTGGTGTTGTGTTGTGTTGTGTGGTGTGTGTGTTGTGTGTGGTGTGTGGTGTTGTGTTGTGTGGTGTGAGGTGTCTCATATATATATATATATATTTTTTTTTTGATGTGTAGTGCCATGCCCCGGTTGCGGCCATGAGAAAGCTAGTTTTACTCCAGTGCAGACCAGATCAGTTGCTGATCCCATGATTGAGATAAATACCCTAGAACGAATGTGAATTGGTCATGGTTAACTCTTTTGCAACTCGTGAGACTTTTCAAAAAGAGAGAATGAGTGAATCGATGAAAGTGCACTTTCCACATTATACTGGGATAAACTATAGAGTTTTTGAGAACTAACGTATGTGATTTTTCGCAAAATGAAGAAAACATAAAGTTTGCTTGGTCACCAAGCAATCCTACAAAACACTTCATTTTGGTATTTTCGAGGTTAAATGGCACTATAAACGAGTTATAGAAAACAACAACCCTAGAACGAATGTGAATTGGTCATGGTTAACTCTTTTGCAACTCGTGAGACTTTTGAAAAAGAGAAAATGAGTGAATCGATGAAAGTGTACTTTCCACATTATAGTGGGATAAACTATAGAGTTTTTGAACACTAACGAATGTGATTTTCCGCAAAATAAAAAAAAACGTAAAGTTTGATTAATCACCAAGCAATGCTACAAAACACTTCATTTTGGTATTTTCGAGGTTAAATGGCACTATAAACGAGTTATAGAAAACAACAACCCTAGAACGAATGTGAATTGATCATGGTTAACTCTTTTGCAACTCGTGGAACTTTTCAAAAAGAGAGAATGAGTGAATCGATGAAATTGCACTTTCCACATTATAGTGGGATAAACTATAGAGTTTTTGAGAACTAACGTATGTGATTTTCCGCAAAATGAAGAAAGCATAAAGTTTGCTTGGTCACCAAACAATCCTACAAAACACTTCATTTTGGTATTTTCGAGGTTAAATGGCACTATAAACGAGTTATAGAAAACAACAACCCTAGAACGAATGTGTGTTGTGTGTGTGTGGTATGTTGTATGATGTTGTGTGGTGTGTTGTGTGGTGTGTTGTGTGGTGTGGTGTGTTGTGTGTATGTGTGGTGTGTGGTGTTGTGTGGTGTGTGTTGTGTTGTGCGGTGTGTGGTGTGGTTTTTTGTGTGTGTGTTGTATTGTGTTTTTTGTGTTGTGTGGTGTGGTGTGTTTTGTGGTGTGTGTGTTGTGTTGTGTGGTGTGTGTTGTGTGTTGTGTTGTGTTGTGTTGTGTGGTGTGGTGTGTGTTGTGTTGTGTGGTGTGGTATGGTGTGTGTTGTATGTTGTGTGGTGTTGTGTTGTGTTGTGTGGTGTGTGGTGTGTGTGTTGTGTGTGGTGTTGTGTTGTGTGTGGTGTGTGTGTGTGGTGTTGTGTTGTGTTGTGTGTGGTGTGTGATATGTGTTGTGTGGTGTTGTGTGGTGTGTGGTGGTGTGTGTGGTGTTGTGTTGTGTGTGGTGTGGTGTGTGGTGTTGTGTTGTGTGGTGTGTGTTGCATGGTGTGGTGTGTGTTGTGTTGTGTGGTGTGGTGTGTGTTGTGTTGTTTTGTGTGGTGTGGTGTGGTGTGTGTTGTGTAGTGTTGTGTGGTGTGGTGTGATGTGGTGTGTTGTGTGTGTGTGGTGTGTTGTGTGGTGTGTGTTGTGTGGTGTGAGGTGTCTCATATATATATATATATATATTTTTTGATGTGCAGTGCCATGCCCCGGTTGCGGCCATGAGAAAGCTAGTTTTACTCCAGTGCAGACCAGATCAGTTGCTGATCCCATGATTGAGATAAATACCCTAGAACGAATGTGAATTGGTCATGGTTAACTATTTTGCAACTCGTGAGACTTTTCAAAAAGAGAGAATGAGTGAATCGATGAAAGTGCACTTTCCACATTATAGTGGGATAAAACTATAGAGTTTTTGAGAACTAACGTATGTGATTTTTCGCAAAATGAAGAAAACATAAAGTTTGCTTGGTCACCAAGCAATCCTACAAAACACTTCATTTTGGTATTTTCGAGGTTAAATGGCACTATAAACGAGTTATAGAAAACAACAACCCTAGAACGAATGTGAATTGGTCATGGTTAACTCTTTTGCAACTCGTGAGACTTTTGAAAAAGAGAAAATGAGTGAATCGATGAAAGTGTACTTTCCACATTATAGTGGGATAAACTATAGAGTTTTTGAACACTAACGAATGTGATTTTCCGCAAAATAAAAAAAAAACGTAAAGTTTGATTAATCACCAAGCAATGCTACAAAACACTTCATTTTGGTATTTTCGAGGTTAAATGGCACTATAAACGAGTTATAGAAAACAACCACCCTAGAACGAATGTGAATTGATCATGGTTAACTCTTTTGCAACTCGTGGAACTTTTCAAAAAGAGAGAATGAGTGAATCGATGAAATTGCACTTTCCACATTATAGTGGGATAAACTATAGAGTTTTTGAGAACTAACGTATGTGATTTTCCGCAAAATGAAGAAAACATAAAGTTTGCTTGGTCACCAAACAATCCTACAAAACACTTCATTTTGGTATTTTCGAGGTTAAATGGCACTATAAACGAGTTATAGAAAACAACAACCCTAGAACGAATGTGTGTTGTGTGTGTGTGGTATGTTGTGTGATGTTGTGTGGTGTGTTGTGTGGTGTGTTGTGTGGTGTGGTGTGTTGTGTGTATGTGTGGTGTGTGGTGTTGTGTGGTGTGTGTTGTGTTGTGCGGTGTGTGGTGTGGTTTTTGGTGTGTGTGTTGTATTGTGTTTGTTGTGTTGTGTGGTGTGGTGTGTTTTGTGGTGTGTGTGTTGTGTTGTGTTGTGTGGTGTGTGTTGTGTGTTGTGTTGTGTTGTGTGGTGTGGTGTGTGTTGTGTTGTGTGGTGTGGTGTGGTATGGTGTGTGTTGTGTTGTGTGGTGTTGTGTTGTGTTGTGTGGTGTGTGTGTTGTGTGTGGTGTGTGGTGTTGTTTTGTGTGTGGTGTGTGTGCGTGGTGTTGTGTTGTGTGTGGTGTGTGATATGTGTTGTGTGGTGTTGTGTGGTGTGTGGTGGTGTGTGTGGTGTTGTGTTGTGTGTGGTGTGGTGAGTGGTGTTGTGTGGTGTGTGTTGCATGGTGTGGTGTGTGTTGTGTTGTGTGGTGTGTGTTGTGTTGTGTTGTGTTGTGTGTGGTGTGTGATATGTGTTGTGTGGTGTTGTGTGGTGTGTGGTGGTGTGTGTGGTGTTGTGTTGTGTGTGGTGTGGTGTGTGGTGTTGTGTGGTGTGTGTTGCATGGTGTGGTGTGTGTTGTGTTGTGTGGTGTGGTGTGTGTTGTGTTGTGTGGTGTGGTGTGGTGTGTGTTGTGTAGTGTTGTGTGGTGTGGTGTGGTGTGTTGTGTGTGTGTGGTGTGTTGTGTGGTGTGTGTTGTGTGGTGTGAGGTGTCTCATATATATATATATATATATTTTTTTTGATGTGCAGTGCCATGCCACGGTTGCGGCCATGAGAAAGCTAGTTTTACTCCAGTGCAGACCAGATCAGTTGCTGATCCCATGATTGAGATAAATACCCTAGAACGAATGTGAATTGGTCATGGTTAACTCTTTTGCAACTCGTGAGACTTTTCAAAAAGAGAGAATGAGTGAATCGATGAAAGTGCACTTTCCACATTATAGTGGGATAAACTATAGAGTTTTTGATAACTAACGTATGTGATTTTTCGCAAAATGAAGAAAACATAAAGTTTGCTTGGTCACCAAGCAATCCTACAAAACCCTTCATTTTGGTATTTTCGAGATTAAATGGCACTATAAACGAGTTATAGAAAACAACAACCCTAGAACGAATGTGAATTGGTCATGGTTAACTCTTTTGCAACTCGTGAGACTTTTGAAAAAGAGAAAATGAGTGAATCGATGAAAGTGTACTTTCCACATTATAGTGGGATAAACTATAGAGTTTTTGAACACTAACGAATGTGATTTTCCGCAAAATAAAAAAAAAACGTAAAGTTTGATTAATCACCAAGCAATGCTACAAAACACTTCATTTTGGTATTTTCGAGGTTAAATGGCACTATAAACGAGTTATAGAAAACAACAACCCTAGAACGAATGTGAATTGATCATGGTTAACTCTTTTGCAACTCGTGGAACTTTTCAAAAAGAGAGAATGAGTGAATCGATCAAATTGCACTTTCCACATTATAGTGGGATAAACTATAGAGTTTTTGAGAACTAACGTGTGTGATTTTTCGCAAAATGAAGAAAACATAAAGTTTGCTTGGTCACCAAGCAATCCTACAAAACACTTCATTTTGGTATTTTCGAGGTTAAATGGCACTATAAACGAGTTATAGAAAACAACAACCCTAGAACGAATGTGAATTGGTCATGGTTAACTCTTTTGCAACTCGTGAGACTTTTGAAAAAGAGAAAATGAGTGAATCGATGAAAGTGTACTTTCCACATTATAGTGGGATAAACTATAGAGTTTTTGAACACTAACGAATGTGATTTTCCGCAAAATAAAAAAAAAACGTAAAGTTTGATTAATCACCAAGCAATGCTACAAAACACTTCATTTTGGTATTTTCGAGGTTAAATGGCACTATAAACGAGTTATAGAAAACAACAACCCTAGAACGAATGTGAATTGATCATGGTTAACTCTTTTGCAACTCGTGGAACTTTTCAAAAAGAGAGAATGAGTGAATCGATGAAATTGCACTTTCCACATTATAGTGGGATAAACTATAGAGTTTTTGAGAACTAACGTATGTGATTTTCCGCAAAATGAAGAAAACATAAAGTTTGCTTGGTCACCAAACAATCCTACAAAACACTTCATTTTGGTATTTTCGAGGTTAAATGGCACTATAAACGAGTTATAGAAAACAACAACTCTAGAACGAATGTGTGTTGTGTGTGTGTGGTATTTTGTGTGATGTTGTGTGGTGTGTTGTGTGGTGTGTTGTGTGGTGTGGTGTGTTGTGTGTATGAGTGGTGTGTGGTGTTGTGTGGTGTGTGTTGTGTTGTGCGGTGTGTGGTGTGGTTTTTGGTGTGTGTGTTGTATTGTGTTTGTTGTGTTGTGTGGTGTGGTGTGTTTTGTGGTGTGTGTGTTGTGTTGTGTTGTGTGGTGTGTGTTGTGTGTTGTGTTGTGTTGTGTGGTGTGGTGTGTGTTGTGTTGTGTGGTGTGGTGTGGTATGGTGTGTGTTGTGTTGTGTGGTGTTGTGTTGTGTTGTGTGGTGTGTGTGTTGTGTGTGGTGTGTGGTGTTGTGTTGTGTGTGGTGTGTGTGCGTGGTGTTGTGTTGTGTGTGGTGTGTGATATGTGTTGTGTGGTGTTGTGTGGTGTGTGGTGGTGTGTGTGGTGTTGTGTTGTGTGTGGTGTGGTGAGTGGTGTTGTGTGGTGTGTGTTGCATGGTGTGGTGTGTGTTGTGTTGTGTGGTGTGGTGTGTGTTGTGTTGTGTTGTGTGTGGTGTGTGATATGTGTTGTGTGGTGTTGTGTGGTGTGTGGTGGTGTGTGTGGTGTTGTGTTGTGTGTGGTGTGGTGTGTGGTGTTGTGTGGTGTGTGTTGCATGGTGTGGTGTGTGTTGTGTTGTGTGGTGTGGTGTGTGTTGTGTTGTGTGGTGTGGTGTGGTGTGTGTTGTGTAGTGTTGTGTGGTGTGGTGTGGTGTGTTGTGTGTGTGTGGTGTGTTGTGTGGTGTGTGTTGTGTGGTGTGAGGTGTCTCATATATATATATATATATTTTTTTTGATGTGCAGTGCCATGCCACGGTTGCGGCCATGAGAAAGCTAGTTTTACTCCAGTGCAGACCAGATCAGTTGCTGATCCCATGATTGAGATAAATACCCTAGAACGAATGTGAATTGATCATGGTTAACTCTTTTGCAACTCGTGGAACTATTCAAAAAGAGAGAATGAGTGAATCGATGAAAGTGCACTTTCCACATTATAGTGGGATAAACTATAGAGTTTTTGATAACTAACGTATGTGATTTTTCGCAAAATGAAGAAAACATAAAGTTTGCTTGGTCACCAAGCAATCCTACAAAACCCTTCATTTTGGTATTTTCGAGGTTAAATGGCACTATAAACGAGTTATAGAAAACAACAACCCTAGAACGAATGTGAATTGGTCATGGTTAACTCTTTTGCAACTCGTGAGACTTTTGAAAAAGAGAAAATGAGTGAATCGATGAAAGTGTACTTTCCACATTATAGTGGGATAAACTATAGAGTTTTTGAACACTAACGAATGTGATTTTCCGCAAAATAAAAAAAAAACGTAAAGTTTGATTAATCACCAAGCAATCCTACAAAACACTTCATTTTGGTATTTTCGAGGTTAAATGGCACTATAAACGAGTTATAGAAAACAACAACCCTAGAACGAATGTGAATTGATCATGGTTAACTCTTTTGCAACTCGTGGAACTTTTCAAAAAGAGAGAATGAGTGAATCGATGAAATTGCACTTTCCACATTATAGTGGGATAAACTATAGAGTTTTTGAGAACTAACGTATGTGATTTTTCGCAAAATGAAGAAAACATAAAGTTTGCTTGGTCACCAAGCAATCCTACAAAACACTTCATTTTGGTATTTTCGAGGTTAAATGGCACTATAAACGAGTTATAGAAAACAACAACCCTAGAACGAATGTGAATTGGTCATGGTTAACTCTTTTGCAACTCGTGAGACTTTTGAAAAAGAGAAAATGAGTGAATCGATGAAAGTGTACTTTCCACATTATAGTGGGATAAACTATAGAGTTTTTGAACACTAACGAATGTGATTTTCCGCAAAATAAAAAAAAAACGTAAAGTTTGATTAATCACCAAGCAATGCTACAAAACACTTCATTTTGGTATTTTCGAGGTTAAATGGCACTATAAACGAGTTATAGAAAACAACAACCCTAGAACGAATGTGAATTGATCATGGTTAACTCTTTTGCAACTCGTGGAACTTTTCAAAAAGAGAGAATGAGTGAATCGATGAAATTGCACTTTCCACATTATAGTGGGATAAACTATAGAGTTTTTGAGAACTAACGTATGTGATTTTCCGCAAAATGAAGAAAACATAAAGTTTGCTTGGTCACCAAACAATCCTACAAAACACTTCATTTTGGTATTTTCGAGGTTAAATGGCACTATAAACGAGTTATAGAAAACAACAACCCTAGAACGAATGTGTGTTGTGTGTGTGTGGTATGTTGTGTGATGTTGTGTGGTGTGTTGTGTGGTGTGTTGTGTGGTGTGGTGTGTTGTGTGTATGTGTGGTGTGTGGTGTTGTGTGGTGTGTGTTGTGTTGTGCGGTGTGTGGTGTGGTTTTTGGTGTGTGTGTTGTATTGTGTTTGTTGTGTTGTGTGGTGTGGTGTGTTTTGTGGTGTGTGTGTTGTGTTGTGTTGTGTGGTGTGTGTTGTGTGTTGTGTTGTGTTGTGTGGTGTGGTGTGTGTTGTGTTGTGTGGTGTGGTGTGGTATGGTGTGTGTTGTGTTGTGTGGTGTTGTGTTGTGTTGTGTGGTGTGTGTGTTGTGTGTGGTGTGTGGTGTTGTGTTGTGTGTGCGTGGTGTTGTGTTGTGTGTGGTGTGTGATATGTGTTGTGTGGTGTTGTGTGGTGTGTGGTGGTGTGTGTGGTGTTGTGTTGTGTGTGGTGTGGTGAGTGGTGTTGTGTGGTGTGTGTTGCATGGTGTGGTGTGTGTTGTGTTGTGTGGTGTGGTGTGTGTTGTGTTGTGTTGTGTGTGGTGTGTGATATGTGTTGTGTGGTGTTGTGTGGTGTGTGGTGGTGTGTGTGGTGTTGTGTTGTGTGTGGTGTGGTGTGTGGTGTTGTGTGGTGTGTGTTGCATGGTGTGGTGTGTGTTGTGTTGTGTGGTGTGGTGTGTGTTGTGTTGTGTGGTGTGGTGTGGTGTGTGTTGTGTAGTGTTGTGTGGTGTGGTGTGGTCTGGTGTGTTGTGTGTGTGTGGTGTGTTGTGTGGTGTGTGTTGTGTGGTGTGAGGTGTCTCATATATATATATATATTTTTTTTTTGATGTGCAGTGCCATGCCACGGTTGCGGCCATGAGAAAGCTAGTTTTACTCCAGTGCAGACCAGATCAGTTGCTGATCCCAAGATTGAGATAAATACCCTAGAACGAATGTGAATTGGTCATGGTTAACTCTTTTGCAACTCGTGATACTTTTCAAAAAGAGAGAATGAGTGAATCGATGAAAGTGCACTTTCCACATTATAGTGGGATAAACTATAGAGTTTTTGATAACTAACGTATGTGATTTTTCGCAAAATGAAGAAAACATAAAGTTTGCTTGGTCACCAAGCAATCCTACAAAACCCTTCATTTTGGTATTTTCGAGGTTAAATGGCACTATAAACGAGTTATAGAAAACAACAACCCTAGAACGAATGTGAATTGGTCATGGTTAACTCTTTTGCAACTCGTGAGACTTTTGAAAAAGAGAAAATGAGTGAATCGATGAAAGTGTACTTTCCACATTATAGTGGGATAAACTATAGAGTTTTTGAACACTAACGAATGTGATTTTCCGCAAAATAAAAAAAAAACGTAAAGTTTGATTAATCACCAAGCAATCCTACAAAACACTTCATTTTGGTATTTTCGAGGTTAAATGGCACTATAAACGAGTTATAGAAAACAACAACCCTAGAACGAATGTGAATTGATCATGGTTAACTCTTTTGCAACTCGTGGAACTTTTCAAAAAGAGAGAATGAGTGAATCGATGAAATTGCACTTTCCACATTATAGTGGGATAAACTATAGAGTTTTTGAGAACTAACGTATGTGATTTTCCGCAAAATGAAGAAAACATAAAGTTTGCTTGGTCACCAAACAATCCTACAAAACACTTCATTTTGGTATTTTCGAGGTTAAATGGGACTATAAACGAGTTATAGAAAACAACAACCCTAGAACGAATGTGTGTTGTGTGTGTGTGGTATGTTGTGTGATGTTGTGTGGTGTGTTGTGTGGTGTGGTGTGTTGTGTGTATGTGTGGTGTGTGGTGTTGTGTGGTGTGTGTTGTGTTGTGCGGTGTGTGGTGTGGTTTTTGTTGTGTGTGTTGTATTGTGTTTGTTGTGTTGTGTGGTGTGGTGTGTTTTGTGGTGTGTGTGTTGTGTTGTGTGGTGTGTGTTGTGTGTTGTGTTGTGTTGCGTGGTGTGTGTTGTGTTGTGTGGTGTGGTGTGGTATGGTGTGTGTTGTATGTTGTGTGGTGTTGTGTTGTGTTGTGTGGTGTGTGGTGTGTGTGTTGTGTGTGGTGTGTGGTGTGGTGTTGTGTTGTGTGTGGTGTGTGTGTGTGGTGTGTGGTGTTGTGTTGTGTGTGGTGTGTGATATGTGTTGTGTGGTGTTGTGTGGTATGTGGTGGTGTTTATGGTGTTGTGTTGTGTGTGGTGTGGTGTGTGGTGTTGTGTGGTGTGTGTTGCATGGTGTGGTGTGTGTTGTGTTGTGTGGTGTGGTGTGTGTTGTGTTGTGTAGTGTGGTGTGGTGTGTGTTGTGTAGTGTTGTGTGGTGTGGTGTGGTGTGGTGTGGTGTGTTGTGTGTGTGTGGTGTGTTGTGTGGTGTGAGGTGTCTCATATATATATATATATATTTTTTGATGTGCAGTGCCATGCCCCGGTTGCGGCCATGAGAAAGCTAGTTTTACTCCAGTGCAGACCAGATCAGTTGCTGATCCCATGATTGAGATAAATACCCTAATACGAATGTGAATTGGTCATGGTTAACTCTTTTGCAACTCGTGAGACTTTTCAAAAAGAGAGAATGAGTGAATCGATGAAAGTGCACTTTCCACATTATAGTGGGATAAAACTATAGAGTTTTTGAGAACTAACGTATGTGATTTTTCGCAAAATGAAGAAAACATAAAGTTTGCTTGGTCACCAAGCAATCCTACAAAACACTTCATTTTGGTATTTTCGAGGTTAAATGGCACTATAAACGAGTTATAGAAAACAACAACCCTAGAACGAATGTGAATTGGTCATGGTTAACTCTTTTGCAACTCGTGAGACTTTTGAAAAAGAGAAAATGAGTGAATCGATGAAAGTGTACTTTCCACATTATAGTGGGATAAACTATAGAGTTTTTGAACACTAACGAATGTGATTTTCCGCAAAATAAAAAAAAAACGTAAAGTTTGATTAATCACCAAGCAATGCTACAAAACACTTCATTTTGGTATTTTCGAGGTTAAATGGCACTATAAACGAGTTATAGAAAACAACCACCCTAGAACGAATGTGAATTGATCATGGTTAACTCTTTTGCAACTCGTGGAACTTTTCAAAAAGAGAGAATGAGTGAATCGATGAAATTGCACTTTCCACATTATAGTGGGATAAACTATAGAGTTTTTGAGAACTAACGTATGTGATTTTCCGCAAAATGAAGAAAACATAAAGTTTGCTTGGTCACCAAACAATCCTACAAAACACTTCATTTTGGTATTTTCGAGGTTAAATGGCACTATAAACGAGTTATAGAAAACAACAACCCTAGAACGAATGTGTGTTGTGTGTGTGTGGTATGTTGTGTGATGTTGTGTGGTGTGTTGTGTGGTGTGGTGTGTTGTGTGTATGTGTGGTGTGTGGTGTGTGTTGTGTTGTGCGGTGTGGTTTTTGGTGTGTGTGTTGTATTGTGTTTGTTGTGTTGTGTGGTGTGGTGTGTTTTGTGGTGTGTGTGTTGTGTTGTGTTGTGTGGTGTGTGTTGTGTGTTGTGTTGTGTTGTGTGGTGTGGTGTGTGTTGTGTTGTGTGGTGTGGTGTGGTATGGTGTGTGTTGTGTTGTGTGGTGTTGTGTTGTGTTGTGTGGTGTGTGTGTTGTGTGTGGTGTGTGGTGTTGTGTTGTGTGTGGTGTGTGTGCGTGGTGTTGTGTGGTGTGTGGTGGTGTGTGTGGTGTTGTGTTGTGTGTGGTGTGGTGAGTGGTGTTGTGTGGTGTGTGTTGCATGGTGTGGTGTGTGTTGTGTTGTGTGGTGTGGTGTGTGTTGTGTTGTGTTGTGTGTGGTGTGTGATATGTGTTGTGTGGTGTTGTGTGGTGTGTGGTGGTGTGTGTGGTGTTGTGTTGTGTGTGGTGTGGTGTGTGGTGTTGTGTGGTGTGTGTTGCATGGTGTGGTGTGTGTTGTGTTGTGTGGTGTGGTGTGTGTTGTGTTGTGTGGTGTGGTGTGGTGTGTGTTGTGTAGTGTTGTGTGGTGTGGTGTGGTGTGTTGTGTGTGTGTGGTGTGTTGTGTGGTGTGTGTTGTGTGGTGTGAGGTGTCTCATATATATATATATATATTTTTTTTGATGTGCAGTGCCATGCCACGGTTGCGGCCATGAGAAAGCTAGTTTTACTCCAGTGCAGACCAGATCAGTTGCTGATCCCATGATTGAGATAAATACCCTAGAACGAATGTGAATTGGTCATGGTTAACTCTTTTGCAACTCGTGAGACTTTTCAAAAAGAGAGAATGAGTGAATCGATGAAAGTGCACTTTCCACATTATAGTGGGATAAACTATAGAGTTTTTGATAACTAACGTATGTGATTTTTCGCAAAATGAAGAAAACATAAAGTTTGCTTGGTCACCAAGCAATCCTACAAAACCCTTCATTTTGGTATTTTCGAGGTTAAATGGCACTATAAACGAGTTATAGAAAACAACAACCCTAGAACGAATGTGAATTGGTCATGGTTAACTCTTTTGCAACTCGTGAGACTTTTGAAAAAGAGAAAATGAGTGAATCGATGAAAGTGTACTTTCCACATTATAGTGGGATAAACTATAGAGTTTTTGAACACTAACGAATGTGATTTTCCGCAAAATAAAAAAAAAACGTAAAGTTTGATTAATCACCAAGCAATCCTACAAAACACTTCATTTTGGTATTTTCGAGGTTAAATGGCACTATAAACGAGTTATAGAAAACAACAACCCTAGAACGAATGTGAATTGATCATGGTTAACTCTTTTGCAACTCGTGGAACTTTTCAAAAAGAGAGAATGAGTGAATCGATGAAATTGCACTTTCCACATTATAGTGGGATAAACTATAGAGTTTTTGAGAACTAACGTATGTGATTTTCCGTAAAATGAAGAAAACATAAAGTTTGCTTGGTCACCAAACAATCCTACAAAACACTTCATTTTGGTATTTTCGAGGTTAAATGGCACTATAAACGAGTTATAGAAAACAACAACCCTAGAACGAATGTGAATTGATCATGGTTAACTCTTTTGCAACTCGTGGAACTTTTCAAAAAGAGAGAATGAGTGAATCGATGAAATTGCACTTTCCACATTATAGTGGGATAAACTATAGAGTTTTTGAGAACTAACGTATGTGATTTTCCGCAAAATGAAGAAAACATAAAGTTTGCTTGGTCACCAAACAATCCTACAAAACACTTCATTTTGGTATTTTCGAGGTTAAATGGGACTATAAACGAGTTATAGAAAACAACAACCCTAGAACGAATGTGTGTTGTGTGTGTGTGGTATGTTGTGTGATGTTGTGTGGTGTGTTGTGTGGTGTGGTGTGTTGTGTGTATGTGTGGTGTGTGGTGTTGTGTGGTGTGTGTTGTGTTGTGCGGTGTGTGGTGTGGTTTTTGTTGTGTGTGTTGTATTGTGTTTGTTGTGTTGTGTGGTGTGGTGTGTTTTGTGGTGTGTGTGTTGTGTTGTGTGGTGTGTGTTGTGTGTTGTGTTGTGTTGCGTGGTGTGTGTTGTGTTGTGTGGTGTGGTGTGGTATGGTGTGTGTTGTATGTTGTGTGGTGTTGTGTTGTGTTGTGTGGTGTGTGGTGTGTGTGTTGTGTGTGGTGTGTGGTGTGGTGTTGTGTTGTGTGTGGTGTGTGTGTGTGGTGTGTGGTGTTGTGTTGTGTGTGGTGTGTGATATGTGTTGTGTGGTGTTGTGTGGTATGTGGTGGTGTTTGTGGTGTTGTGTTGTGTGTGGTGTGGTGTGTGGTGTTGTGTGGTGTGTGTTGCATGGTGTGGTGTGTGTTGTGTTGTGTGGTGTGGTGTGTGTTGTGTTGTGTAGTGTGGTGTGGTGTGTGTTGTGTAGTGTTGTGTGGTGTGGTGTGGTGTGGTGTGGTGTGGTGTGTTGTGTGTGTGTGGTGTGTTGTGTGGTGTGAGGTGTCTCATATATATATATATATATTTTTTGATGTGCAGTGCCATGCCCCGGTTGCGGCCATGAGAAAGCTAGTTTTACTCCAGTGCAGACCAGATCAGTTGCTGATCCCATGATTGAGATAAATACCCTAGAACGAATGTGAATTGGTCATGGTTAACTCTTTTGCAACTCGTGAGACTTTTCAAAAAGAGAGAATGAGTGAATCGATGAAAGTGCACTTTCCACATTATAGTGGGATAAAACTATAGAGTTTTTGAGAACTAACGTATGTGATTTTTCGCAAAATGAAGAAAACATAAAGTTTGCTTGGTCACCAAGCAATCCTACAAAACACTTCATTTTGGTATTTTCGAGGTTAAATGGCACTATAAACGAGTTATAGAAAACAACAACCCTAGAACGAATGTGAATTGGTCATGGTTAACTCTTTTGCAACTCGTGAGACTTTTGAAAAAGAGAAAATGAGTGAATCGATGAAAGTGTACTTTCCACATTATAGTGGGATAAACTATAGAGTTTTTGAACACTAACGAATGTGATTTTCCGCAAAATAAAAAAAAAACGTAAAGTTTGATTAATCACCAAGCAATGCTACAAAACACTTCATTTTGGTATTTTCGAGGTTAAATGGCACTATAAACGAGTTATAGAAAACAACCACCCTAGAACGAATGTGAATTGATCATGGTTAACTCTTTTGCAACTCGTGGAACTTTTCAAAAAGAGAGAATGAGTGAATCGATGAAATTGCACTTTCCACATTATAGTGGGATAAACTATAGAGTTTTTGAGAACTAACGTATGTGATTTTCCGCAAAATGAAGAAAACATAAAGTTTGCTTGGTCACCAAACAATCCTACAAAACACTTCATTTTGGTATTTTCGAGGTTAAATGGCACTATAAACGAGTTATAGAAAACAACAACCCTAGAACGAATGTGTGTTGTGTGTGTGTGGTATGTTGTGTGATGTTGTGTGGTGTGTTGTGTGGTGTGGTGTGTTGTGTGTATGTGTGGTGTGTGGTGTGTGTTGTGTTGTGCGGTGTGGTTTTTGGTGTGTGTGTTGTATTGTGTTTGTTGTGTTGTGTGGTGTGGTGTGTTTTGTGGTGTGTGTGTTGTGTTGTGTTGTGTGGTGTGTGTTGTGTGTTGTGTTGTGTTGTGTGGTGTGGTGTGTGTTGTGTTGTGTGGTGTGGTGTGGTATGGTGTGTGTTGTGTTGTGTGGTGTTGTGTTGTGTTGTGTGGTGTGTGTGTTGTGTGTGGTGTGTGGTGTTGTGTTGTGTGTGGTGTGTGTGCGTGGTGTTGTGTGGTGTGTGGTGGTGTGTGTGGTGTTGTGTTGTGTGTGGTGTGGTGAGTGGTGTTGTGTGGTGTGTGTTGCATGGTGTGGTGTGTGTTGTGTTGTGTGGTGTGGTGTGTGTTGTGTTGTGTTGTGTGTGGTGTGTGATATGTGTTGTGTGGTGTTGTGTGGTGTGTGGTGGTGTGTGTGGTGTTGTGTTGTGTGTGGTGTGGTGTGTGGTGTTGTGTGGTGTGTGTTGCATGGTGTGGTGTGTGTTGTGTTGTGTGGTGTGGTGTGTGTTGTGTTGTGTGGTGTGGTGTGGTGTGTGTTGTGTAGTGTTGTGTGGTGTGGTGTGGTGTGTTGTGTGTGTGTGGTGTGTTGTGTGGTGTGTGTTGTGTGGTGTGAGGTGTCTCATATATATATATATATATTTTTTTTGATGTGCAGTGCCATGCCACGGTTGCGGCCATGAGAAAGCTAGTTTTACTCCAGTGCAGACCAGATCAGTTGCTGATCCCATGATTGAGATAAATACCCTAGAACGAATGTGAATTGGTCATGGTTAACTCTTTTGCAACTCGTGAGACTTTTCAAAAAGAGAGAATGAGTGAATCGATGAAAGTGCACTTTCCACATTATAGTGGGATAAACTATAGAGTTTTTGATAACTAACGTATGTGATTTTTCGCAAAATGAAGAAAACATAAAGTTTGCTTGGTCACCAAGCAATCCTACAAAACCCTTCATTTTGGTATTTTCGAGGTTAAATGGCACTATAAACGAGTTATAGAAAACAACAACCCTAGAACGAATGTGAATTGGTCATGGTTAACTCTTTTGCAACTCGTGAGACTTTTGAAAAAGAGAAAATGAGTGAATCGATGAAAGTGTACTTTCCACATTATAGTGGGATAAACTATAGAGTTTTTGAACACTAACGAATGTGATTTTCCGCAAAATAAAAAAAAAACGTAAAGTTTGATTAATCACCAAGCAATCCTACAAAACACTTCATTTTGGTATTTTCGAGGTTAAATGGCACTATAAACGAGTTATAGAAAACAACAACCCTAGAACGAATGTGAATTGATCATGGTTAACTCTTTTGCAACTCGTGGAACTTTTCAAAAAGAGAGAATGAGTGAATCGATGAAATTGCACTTTCCACATTATAGTGGGATAAACTATAGAGTTTTTGAGAACTAACGTATGTGATTTTCCGTAAAATGAAGAAAACATAAAGTTTGCTTGGTCACCAAACAATCCTACAAAACACTTCATTTTGGTATTTTCGAGGTTAAATGGCACTATAAACGAGTTATAGAAAAAAACAACCCTAGAACGAATGTGTGTTGTGTGTGTGTGGTATGTTGTGTGATGTTGTGTGGTGTGTTGTGTGGTGTGGTGTGTTGTGTGTATGTGTGGTGTGTGGTGTTGTGTGGTGTGTGTTGTGTTGTGCGGTGTGTGGTGTGGTTTTTGTTGTGTGTGTTGTATTGTGTTTGTTGTGTTGTGTGGTGTGGTGTGTTTTGTGGTGTGTGTGTTGTGTTGTGTGGTGTGTGTTGTGTGTTGTGTTGTGTTGCGTGGTGTGTGTTGTGTTGTGTGGTGTGGTATGGTGTGTGTTGTATGTTGTGTGGTGTTGTGTTGTGTTGTGTGGTGTGTGGTGTGTGTGTTGTGTGTGGTGTGTGGTGTTGTGTTGTGTGTGGTGTGTGTGTGTGGTGTGTGGTGTTGTGTTGTGTGTGGTGTGTGATATGTGTTGTGTGGTGTTGTGTGGTGTGTGGTGGTGTTTGTGGTGTTGTGTTGTGTGTGGTGTGGTGTGTGGTGTTGTGTGGTGTGTGTTGCATGGTGTGGTGTGTGTTGTGTTGTGTGGTGTGGTGTGTGTTGTGTTGTGTTGTGTAGTGTGGTGTGGTGTGTGTTGTGTAGTGTTGTGTGGTGTGGTGTGGTGTGGTGTGGTGTGTTGTGTGTGTGTGGTGTGTTGTGTGGTGTGAGGTGTCTCATATATATATATATATATATTTTTTGATGTGCAGTGCCATGCCCCGGTTGCGGCCATGAGAAAGCTAGTTTTACTCCAGTGCAGACCAGATCAGTTGCTGATCCCATGATTGAGATAAATACCCTAGAACGAATGTGAATTGGTCATGGTTAACTCTTTTGCAACTCGTGAGACTTTTCAAAAAGAGAGAATGAGTGAATCGATGAAAGTGCACTTTCCACATTATAGTGGGATAAACTATAGAGTTTTTTAGAACTAACGTATGTGATTTTTCGCAAAATGAAGAAAACATAAAGTTTGCTTGGTCACCAAGCAATCCTACAAAACACTTCATTTTGGTATTTTCGAGGTTAAATGGCACTATAAACGAGTTATAGAAAACAACAACCCTAGAACGAATGTGAATTGGTCATGGTTAACTCTTTTGCAACTCGTGAGACTTTTGAAAAATAGAAAATGAGTGAATCGATGAAAGTGTACTTTCCACATTATAGTGGGATAAACTATAGAGTTTTTGAACACTAACGAATGTGATTTTCCGCAAAATAAAAAAAAAACGTAAAGTTTGATTAATCACCAAGCAATGCTACAAAACACTTCATTTTGGTATTTTCGAGGTTAAATGGCACTATAAACGAGTTATAGAAAACAACCACCCTAGAACGAATGTGAATTGATCATGGTTAACTCTTTTGCAACTCGTGGAACTTTTCAAAAAGAGAGAATGAGTGAATCGATGAAATTGCACTTTCCACATTATAGTGGGATAAACTATAGAGTTTTTGAGAACTAACGTATGTGATTTTCCGCAAAATGAAGAAAACATAAAGTTTGCTTGGTCACCAAACAATCCTACAAAACACTTCATTTTGGTATTTTCGAGGTTAAATGGCACTATAAACGAGTTATAGAAAACAACAACCCTAGAACGAATGTGTGTTGTGTGTGTGTGGTATGTTGTGTGATGTTGTGTGGTGTGTTGTGTGGTGTGTTGTGTGGTGTGGTGTGTTGTGTGTATGTGTGGTGTGTGGTGTTGTGTGGTGTGTGTTGTGTTGTGCGGTGTGTGGTGTGGTTTTTGGTGTGTGTGTTGTATTGTGTTTGTTGTGTTGTGTGGTGTGGTGTGTTTTGTGGTGTGTGTGTTGTGTTGTGTTGTGTGGTGTGTGTTGTGTGTTGTGTTGTGTTGTGTGGTGTGGTGTGTGTTGTGTTGTGTGGTGTGGTGTGGTATGGTGTGTGTTGTGTTGTGTGGTGTTGTGTTGTGTTGTGTGGTGTGTGTGTTGTGTGTGGTGTGTGGTGTTGTGTTGTGTGTGGTGTGTGTGCGTGGTGTTGTGTTGTGTGTGGTGTGTGATATGTGTTGTGTGGTGTTGTGTGGTGTGTGGTGGTGTGTGTGGTGTTGTGTTGTGTGTGGTGTGGTGAGTGGTGTTGTGTGGTGTGTGTTGCATGGTGTGGTGTGTGTTGTGTTGTGTGGTGTGGTGTGTGTTGTGTTGTGTTGTGTGTGGTGTGTGATATGTGTTGTGTGGTGTTGTGTGGTGTGTGGTGGTGTGTGTGGTGTTGTGTTGTGTGTGGTGTGGTGTGTGGTGTTGTGTGGTGTGTGTTGCATGGTGTGGTGTGTGTTGTGTTGTGTTGTGTGGTGTTGTGTGGTGTGTGGTGGTGTGTGTGGTGTTGTGTTGTGTGTGGTGTGGTGAGTGGTGTTGTGTGGTGTGTGTTGCATGGTGTGGTGTGTGTTGTGTTGTGTGGTGTGGTGTGTGTTGTGTTGTGTTGTGTGTGGTGTGTGATATGTGTTGTGTGGTGTTGTGTGGTGTGTGGTGGTGTGTGTGGTGTTGTGTTGTGTGTGGTGTGTTGTGTTGTGTGGTGTGGTGTGTGTTGTGTTGTGTTGTGTAGTGTGGTGTGGTGTGTGTTGTGTAGTGTTGTGTGGTGTGGTGTGGTGTGGTGTGGTGTGTTGTGTGTGTGTGGTGTGTTGTGTGGTGTGAGGTGTCTCATATATATATATATATATATTTTTTGATGTGCAGTGCCATGCCCCGGTTGCGGCCATGAGAAAGCTAGTTTTACTCCAGTGCAGACCAGATCAGTTGCTGATCCCATGATTGAGATAAATACCCTAGAACGAATGTGAATTGGTCATGGTTAACTCTTTTGCAACTCGTGAGACTTTTCAAAAAGAGAGAATGAGTGAATCGATGAAAGTGCACTTTCCACATTATAGTGGGATAAACTATAGAGTTTTTTAGAACTAACGTATGTGATTTTTCGCAAAATGAAGAAAACATAAAGTTTGCTTGGTCACCAAGCAATCCTACAAAACACTTCATTTTGGTATTTTCGAGGTTAAATGGCACTATAAACGAGTTATAGAAAACAACAACCCTAGAACGAATGTGAATTGGTCATGGTTAACTCTTTTGCAACTCGTGAGACTTTTGAAAAATAGAAAATGAGTGAATCGATGAAAGTGTACTTTCCACATTATAGTGGGATAAACTATAGAGTTTTTGAACACTAACGAATGTGATTTTCCGCAAAATAAAAAAAAAACGTAAAGTTTGATTAATCACCAAGCAATGCTACAAAACACTTCATTTTGGTATTTTCGAGGTTAAATGGCACTATAAACGAGTTATAGAAAACAACCACCCTAGAACGAATGTGAATTGATCATGGTTAACTCTTTTGCAACTCGTGGAACTTTTCAAAAAGAGAGAATGAGTGAATCGATGAAATTGCACTTTCCACATTATAGTGGGATAAACTATAGAGTTTTTGAGAACTAACGTATGTGATTTTCCGCAAAATGAAGAAAACATAAAGTTTGCTTGGTCACCAAACAATCCTACAAAACACTTCATTTTGGTATTTTCGAGGTTAAATGGCACTATAAACGAGTTATAGAAAACAACAACCCTAGAACGAATGTGTGTTGTGTGTGTGTGGTATGTTGTGTGATGTTGTGTGGTGTGTTGTGTGGTGTGTTGTGTGGTGTGGTGTGTTGTGTGTATGTGTGGTGTGTGGTGTTGTGTGGTGTGTGTTGTGTTGTGCGGTGTGTGGTGTGGTTTTTGGTGTGTGTGTTGTATTGTGTTTGTTGTGTTGTGTGGTGTGGTGTGTTTTGTGGTGTGTGTGTTGTGTTGTGTTGTGTGGTGTGTGTTGTGTGTTGTGTTGTGTTGTGTGGTGTGGTGTGTGTTGTGTTGTGTGGTGTGGTGTGGTATGGTGTGTGTTGTGTTGTGTGGTGTTGTGTTGTGTTGTGTGGTGTGTGTGTTGTGTGTGGTGTGTGGTGTTGTGTTGTGTGTGGTGTGTGTGCGTGGTGTTGTGTTGTGTGTGGTGTGTGATATGTGTTGTGTGGTGTTGTGTGGTGTGTGGTGGTGTGTGTGGTGTTGTGTTGTGTGTGGTGTGGTGAGTGGTGTTGTGTGGTGTGTGTTGCATGGTGTGGTGTGTGTTGTGTTGTGTGGTGTGGTGTGTGTTGTGTTGTGTTGTGTGTGGTGTGTGATATGTGTTGTGTGGTGTTGTGTGGTGTGTGGTGGTGTGTGTGGTGTTGTGTTGTGTGTGGTGTGGTGTGTGGTGTTGTGTGGTGTGTGTTGCATGGTGTGGTGTGTGTTGTGTTGTGTGGTGTGGTGTGTGTTGTGTTGTGTGGTGTGGTGTGGTGTGTGTTGTGTAGTGTTGTGTGGTGTGGTGTGGTGTGTTGTGTGTGTGTGGTGTGTTGTGTGGTGTGTGTTGTGTGGTGTGAGGTGTCTCATATATATATATATATATTTTTTTTGATGTGCAGTGCCATGCCACGGTTGCGGCCATGAGAAAGCTAGTTTTACTCCAGTGCAGACCAGATCAGTTGCTGATCCCATGATTGAGATAAATACCCTAGAACGAATGTGAATTGGTCATGGTTAACTCTTTTGCAACTCGTGAGACTTTTCAAAAAGAGAGAATGAGTGAATCGATGAAAGTGCACTTTCCACATTATAGTGGGATAAACTATAGAGTTTTTGATAACTAACGTATGTGATTTTTCGCAAAATGAAGAAAACATAAAGTTTGCTTGGTCACCAAGCAATCCTACAAAACCCTTCATTTTGGTATTTTCGAGGTTAAATGGCACTATAAACGAGTTATAGAAAACAACAACCCTAGAACGAATGTGAATTGGTCATGGTTAACTCTTTTGCAACTCGTGAGACTTTTGAAAAAGAGAAAATGAGTGAATCGATGAAAGTGTACTTTCCACATTATAGTGGGATAAACTATAGAGTTTTTGAACACTAACGAATGTGATTTTCCGCAAAATAAAAAAAAAACGTAAAGTTTGATTAATCACCAAGCAATCCTACAAAACACTTCATTTTGGTATTTTCGAGGTTAAATGGCACTATAAACGAGTTATAGAAAACAACAACCCTAGAACGAATGTGAATTGATCATGGTTAACTCTTTTGCAACTCGTGGAACTTTTCAAAAAGAGAGAATGAGTGAATCGATGAAATTGCACTTTCCACATTATAGTGGGATAAACTATAGAGTTTTTGAGAACTAACGTATGTGATTTTCCGTAAAATGAAGAAAACATAAAGTTTGCTTGGTCACCAAACAATCCTACAAAACACTTCATTTTGGTATTTTCGAGGTTAAATGGCACTATAAACGAGTTATAGAAAAAAACAACCCTAGAACGAATGTGTGTTGTGTGTGTGTGGTATGTTGTGTGATGTTGTGTGGTGTATTGTGTGGTGTGGTGTGTTGTGTGTATGTGTGGTGTGTGGTGTTGTGTGGTGTGTGTTGTGTTGTGCGGTGTGTGGTGTGGTTTTTGTTGTGTGTGTTGTATTGTGTTTGTTGTGTTGTGTGGTGTGGTGTGTTTTGTGGTGTGTGTGTTGTGTTGTGTGGTGTGTGTTGTGTGTTGTGTTGTGTTGCGTGGTGTGTGTTGTGTTGTGTGGTGTGGTATGGTGTGTGTTGTATGTTGTGTGGTGTTGTGTTGTGTTGTGTGGTGTGTGGTGTGTGTGTTGTGTGTGGTGTGTGGTGTTGTGTTGTGTGTGGTGTGTGTGTGTGGTGTGTGGTGTTGTGTTGTGTGTGGTGTGTGATATGTGTTGTGTGGTGTTGTGTGGTGTGTGGTGGTGTTTGTGGTGTTGTGTTGTGTGTGGTGTGGTGTGTGGTGTTGTGTGGTGTGTGTTGCATGGTGTGGTGTGTGTTGTGTTGTGTGGTGTGGTGTGTGTTGTGTTGTGTTGTGTAGTGTGGTGTGGTGTGTGTTGTGTAGTGTTGTGTGGTGTGGTGTGGTGTGGTGTGGTGTGGTGTGGTGTGTTGTGTGTGTGTGGTGTGTTGTGTGGTGTGAGGTGTCTCATATATATATATATATATTTTTTGATGTGCAGTGCCATGCCCCGGTTGCGGCCATGAGAAAGCTAGTTTTACTCCAGTGCAGACCAGATCAGTTGCTGATCCCATGATTGAGATAAATACCCTAGAACGAATGTGAATTGGTCATGGTTAACTCTTTTGCAACTCGTGAGACTTTTCAAAAAGAGAGAATGAGTGAATCGATGAAAGTGCACTTTCCACATTATAGTGGGATAAACTATAGAGTTTTTTAGAACTAACGTATGTGATTTTTCGCAAAATGAAGAAAACATAAAGTTTGCTTGGTCACCAAGCAATCCTACAAAACACTTCATTTTGGTATTTTCGAGGTTAAATGGCACTATAAACGAGTTATAGAAAACAACAACCCTAGAACGAATGTGAATTGGTCATTGTTAACTCTTTTGCAACTCGTGAGACTTTTGAAAAATAGAAAATGAGTGAATCGATGAAAGTGTACTTTCCACATTATAGTGGGATAAACTATAGAGTTTTTGAACACTAACGAATGTGATTTTCCGCAAAATAAAAAAAAAACGTAAAGTTTGATTAATCACCAAGCAATCCTACAAAACACTTCATTTTGGTATTTTCGAGGTTAAATGGCACTATAAACGAGTTATAGAAAACAACAACCCTAGAACGAATGTGAATTGATCATGGTTAACTCTTTTGCAACTCGTGGAACTTTTGAAAAAGAGAGAATGAGTGAATCGATGAAATTGCACTTTCCATATTATAGTGGGATAAACTATAGAGTTTTTGAGAACTAACGTATGTGATTTTCCGTAAAATGAAGAAAACATAAAGTTTGCTTGGTCACCAAACAATCCTACAAAACACTTCATTTTGGTATTTTCGAGGTTAAATGGCACTATAAACGAGTTATAGAAAACAACAATCCTAGAACGAATGTGTGTTGTGTGTGTGTGGTATGTTGTGTGATGTTGTGTGGTGTGTTGTGTGGTGTGGTGTGTTGTGTGTATGTGTGGTGTGTGGTGTTGTGTGGTGTGTGTTGTGTTGTGCGGTGTGTGGTGTGGTTTTTGGTGTGTGTGTTGTATTGTGTTTGTTGTGTTGTGTGGTGTGGTGTGTTTTGTGGTGTGTGTGTTGTGTTGTGTGGTGTGTGTTGTGTGTTGTGTTGTGTTGTGTGGTGTGTGTTGTGTTGTGTTGTGTGGTGTGGTATGGTATGGTGTGTGTTGTGTGGTGTCGTGTTGTGTTGTGTGGTGTGTGGTGTGTGGTGTTGTGTTGTGTGTGGTGTGTGTGTGTGGTGTGTGGTGTTTGTTGTGTTGTGTGGTGTGGTGTGTTTTGTGGTGTGTGTGTTGTGTTGTGTGGTGTGTGTTGTGTGTTGTGTTGTGTTGTGTGGTGTGGTGTGTGTTGTGTTGTGTGGTGTGGTGTGGTATGGTGTGTGTTGTGTTGTGTGGTGTTGTGTTGTGTTGTGTGGTGTGTGTGTTGTGTGTGGTGTGTGGTGTTGTGTTGTGTGTGGTGTGTGTGCGTGGTGTTGTGTTGTGTGTGGTGTGTGATATGTGTTGTGTGGTGTTGTGTGTGGTGTGTGATATGTGTTGTGTGGTGTGTGGTGGTGTGTGTGGTGTGGTGTGTGGTGTGTGTTGCATGGTGTGGTGTGTGTTGTGTTGTGTGGTGTGGTGTGTGTTGTGTTGTGTTGTGTTGTGTTGTGTGGTGTGGTGTGTGTTGTGTAGTGTTGTGTGGTGTGGTGTGGTGTGTTGTGTGTGTGTGGTGTGTTGTGTGGTGTGAGGTGTCTCATATATATATATATATTTTTTTTGATGTGCAGTGCCATGCCCCGGTTGCGGCCATGAGAAAGCTAGTTTTACTCCAGTGCAGACCAGATCATTTGCTGATCCCATGATTGAGATAAATACCCTAGAACGAATGTGAATTGGTCATGGTTAACTCTTTTGCAACTCGTGAGACTTTTCAAAAAGAGAGAATGAGTGAATCGATGAAAGTGCACTTTCCACATTATAGTGGGATAAACTATAGAATTTTTGAGAACTAACGTATGTGATTTTTCGCAAAATGAAGAAAACATAAAGTTTGCTTGGTCACCAAGCAATCCTACAAAACACTTCATTTTGGTATTTTCGAGGTTAAATGGTACTATAAACGAGTTATAGAAAACAACAACCCTAGAACGAATGTGAATTGGTCATGGTTAACTCTTTTGCAACTCGTGAGACTTTTGAAAAAGAGAAAATGAGTGAATCGATGAAAGTGTACTTTCCACATTATAGTGGGATAAACTATAGAGTTTTTGAACACTAACGAATGTGATTTTTCGCAAAATAAAAAAAAACGTAAAGTTTGATTAATCACCAAGCAATCCTACAAAACACTTCATTTTGGTATTTTCGAGGTTAAATGGCACTATAAACGAGTTATAGAAAACAACAACCCTAGAACGAATGTGAATTGGTCATGGTTAACTCTTTTGCAACTCGTGAGACTTTTCAAAAAGAGAGAATGAGTGAATCGATGAAAGTGCACTTTCCACATTATAGTGGGATAAACTATAGAGTTTTTGAGAACTAACGTATGTGATTTTTCGCAAAATGAAGAAAACATAAAGTTTGCTTGGTCACCAAACAATCCTACAAAACACTTCATTTTGGTATTTTCGAGGTTAAATGGCACTATAAACGAGTTATAGAAAACAACAACCCTAGAACGAATGTGTGTTGTGTGTGTGTGGTATGTTGTGTGATGTTGTGTGGTGTGTTGTGTGGTGTGGTGTGTTGTGTGTATGTGTGGTGTGTGGTGTTGTGTGGTGTGTGTTGTGTTGTGCGGTGTGTGGTGTGGTTTTTGGTGTGTGTGTTGTATTGTGTTTGTTGTGTTGTGTGGTGTGGTGTGTTTTGTGGTGTGTGTGTTGTGTTGTGTGGTGTGTGTTGTGTGTTGTGTTGTGTTGTGTGGTGTGTGTTGTGTTGTGTTGTGTGGTGTGGTATGGTGTGTGTTGTATGTTGTGTGGTGTTGTGTTGTGTTGTGTGGTGTGTGGTGTGTGTGTTGTGTGGTGTTGTGTTGTGTGTGGTGTGTGTGTGTGGTGTGTGGTGTTGTTTTGTGTGTGGTGTGTGATATGTGTTGTGTGGTGTGTGGTGGTGTGTGTGGTGTTGTGTTGTGTGTGGTGTGGTGTGTGGTGTTGTGTGGTGTGTGTTGCATGGTGTGGTATGTGTTGTGTTGTGTGGTGTGGTGTGTGTTGTGTTGTGTGGTGTGGTGTGTGTTGTGTAGTGTTGTGTGGTGTGGTGTGGTGTGGTGTGTTGTGTGTGTGTGGTGTGTTGTGCGGTGTGTGGTGTGGTTTTTGGTGTGTGTGTTGTATTGTGTTTGTTGTGTTGTGTGGTGTGGTGTGTTTTGTGGTGTGTGTGTTGTGTTGTGTGGTGTGTGTTGTGTGTTGTGTTGTGTTGTGTGGTGTGGTGTGTGTTGTGTTGTGTTGTGTGGTGTGGTATGGTGTGTGTTGTATGTTGTGTGGTGTTGTGTTGTGTGGTGTGTGGTGTGTGTGTTGTGTGTGGTGTGTGGTGTTGTGTTGTGTGTGGTGTGTGTGTGTGGTGTGTGGTGTGTGATATGTGTTGTGTGGTGTTGTGTGGTGTGTGGTGGTGTGTGTGGTGTTGTGTTGTGTGTGGTGTGGTGTGTGGTGTTGTGTGGTGTGTGTTGCATTGTGTGGTGTGTGTTGTGTTGTGTTGTGTTGTGTGGTGTGGTGTGTGTTGTGTTGTGTTGTGTGGTGTGGTGTGGTGTGGTGTGTGTTGTGTGGTGTGGTGTGGTGTGGTGTGGTGTGTTGTGTATGTGTGGTGTGTTGTGTGGTGTGTGTTGTGTGGTGTGAGGTGTCTCATATATATATATATATATTTTTTGATGTGCAGTGCCATGCCCCGGTTGCGGCCATGAGAAAGCTAGTTTTACTCCAGTGCAGACCAGATCAGTTGCTGATCCCATGATTGAGATAAATACCCTAGAACGAATGTGAATTGGTCATGGTTAACTCTTTTGCAACTCGTGAGACTTTTCAAAAATAGAGAATGAGTGAATCGATGAAAGTGCACTTTCCACATTATAGTGGGATAAACTATAGAGTTTTTGAGAACTAACGTATGTGATTTTTCGCAAAATGAAGAAAACATAAAGTTTGCTTGGTCACCAAGCAATCCTACAAAACACTTCATTTTGGTATTTTCGAGGTTAAATGGCACTATAAACGAGTTATAGAAAACAACAACCCTAGAACGAATGTGAATTGGTCATGGTTAACTCTTTTGCAACTCGTGAGACTTTTGAAAAAGAGAAAATGAGTGAATCGATGAAAGTGTACTTTCCACATTATAGTGGGATAAACTATAGAGTTTTTGAACACTAACGAATGTGATTTTTCGCAAAATAAAAAAAAAACGTAAAGTTTGATTAATCACCAAGCAATGCTACAAAACACTTCATTTTGGTATTTTCGAGGTTAAATGGCACTATAAACGAGTTATAGAAAACAACAACCCTAGAACGAATGTGAATTGATCATGGTTAACTCTTTTGCAACTCGTGGAACTTTTCAAAAAGAGAGAATGAGTGAATCGATGAAATTGCACTTTCCACATTATAGTGGGATAAACTATAGAGTTTTTGAGAACTAACGTATGTGATTTTCCGCAAAATGAAGAAAACATAAAGTTTGCTTGGTCACCAAACAATCCTACAAAACACTTCATTTTGGTATTTTCGAGGTTAAATGGCACTATAAACGAGTTATAGAAAACAACAACCCTAGAACGAATGTGTGTTGTGTGTGTGTGGTATGTTGTGTGATGTTGTGTGGTGTGTTGTGTGGTGTGTTGTGTGGTGTGGTGTGTTGTGTGTATGTGTGGTGTGTGGTGTTGTGTGGTGTGTGTTGTGTTGTGCGGTGTGTGGTGTGGTTTTTGGTGTGTGTGTTGTATTGTGTTTGTTGTGTTGTGTGGTGTGGTGTGTTTTGTGGTGTGTGTGTTGTGTTGTGTGGTGTGTGTTGTGTGTTGTGTTGTGTTGTGTGGTATGGTGTGTGTTGTGTTGTGTGGTGTGGTGTGGTATGGTGTGTGTTGTGTTGTGTGGTGTTGTGTTGTGTTGTGTGGTGTGTGTGTTGTGTGTGGTGTGTGGTGTTGTGTTGTGTGTGGTGTGTGTGCGTGGTGTTGTGTTGTGTGTGGTGTGTGATATGTGTTGTGTGGTGTTGTGTGTGGTGTGTGATATGTGTTGTGTGGTGTGTGGTGGTGTGTGTGGTGTGGTGTGTGGTGTGTGTTGCATGGTGTGGTGTGTGTTGTGTTGTGTGGTGTGGTGTGGTGTGTTGTGTGTGTGTGGTGTGTTGTGTGGTGTGTGTTGTGTGGTGTGAGGTGTCTCATATATATATATATATTTTTTTTGATGTGCAGTGCCATGCCCCGGTTGCGGCCATGAGAAAGCTAGTTTTACTCCAGTGCAGACCAGATCATTTGCTGATCCCATGATTGAGATAAATACCCTAGAACGAATGTGAATTGGTCATGGTTAACTCTTTTGCAACTCGTGAGACTTTTCAAAAAGAGAGAATGAGTGAATCGATGAAAGTGCACTTTCCACATTATAGTGGGATAAACTATAGAGTTTTTGAGAACTAACGTATGTGATTTTTCGCAAAATGAAGAAAACATAAAGTTTGCTTTGTCACCAAGCAATCCTACAAAACACTTCATTTTGGTATTTTCGAGGTTAAATGGCACTATAAACGAGTTATAGAAAACAACAACCCTAGAACGAATGTGAATTGGTCATGGTTAACTCTTTTGCAACTCGTGAGACTTTTGAAAAAGAGAAAATGAGTGAATCGATGAAAGTGTACTTTCCACATTATAGTGGGATAAACTATAGAGTTTTTGAGAACTAACGTATGTGATTTTCCGTAAAATGAAGAAAACATAAAGTTTGCTTGGTCACCAAACAATCCTACAAAACACTTCATTTTGGTATTTTCGAGGTTAAATGGCACTATAAACGAGTTATAGAAAAAAACAACCCTAGAACGAATGTGTGTTGTGTGTGTGTGGTATGTTGTGTGATGTTGTGTGGTGTGTTGTGTGGTGTGGTGTGTTGTGTGTATGTGTGGTGTGTGGTGTTGTGTGGTGTGTGTTGTGTTGTGCGGTGTGTGGTGTGGTTTTTGTTGTGTGTGTTGTATTGTGTTTGTTGTGTTGTGTGGTGTGGTGTGTTTTGTGGTGTGTGTGTTGTGTTGTGTGGTGTGTGTTGTGTGTTGTGTTGTGTTGCGTGGTGTGTGTTGTGTTGTGTGGTGTGGTATGGTGTGTGTTGTATGTTGTGTGGTGTTGTGTTGTGTTGTGTGGTGTGTGGTGTGTGTGTTGTGTGTGGTGTGTGGTGTTGTGTTGTGTGTGGTGTGTGTGTGTGGTGTGTGGTGTTGTGTTGTGTGTGGTGTGTGATATGTGTTGTGTGGTGTTGTGTGGTGTGTGGTGGTGTTTGTGGTGTTGTGTTGTGTGTGGTGTGGTGTGTGGTGTTGTGTGGTGTGTGTTGCATGGTGTGGTGTGTGTTGTGTTGTGTGGTGTGGTGTGTGTTGTGTTGTGTTGTGTAGTGTGGTGTGGTGTGTGTTGTGTAGTGTTGTGTGGTGTGGTGTGGTGTGGTGTGGTGTGGTGTGTTGTGTGTGTGTGGTGTGTTGTGTGGTGTGAGGTGTCTCATATATATATATATATATTTTTTGATGTGCAGTGCCATGCCCCGGTTGCGGCCATGAGAAAGCTAGTTTTACTCCAGTGCAGACCAGATCAGTTGCTGATCCCATGATTGAGATAAATACCCTAGAACGAATGTGAATTGGTCATGGTTAACTCTTTTGCAACTCGTGAGACTTTTCAAAAAGAGAGAATGAGTGAATCGATGAAAGTGCACTTTCCACATTATAGTGGGATAAACTATAGAGTTTTTTAGAACTAACGTATGTGATTTTTCGCAAAATGAAGAAAACATAAAGTTTGCTTGGTCACCAAGCAATCCTACAAAACACTTCATTTTGGTATTTTCGAGGTTAAATGGCACTATAAACGAGTTATAGAAAACAACAACCCTAGAACGAATGTGAATTGGTCATGGTTAACTCTTTTGCAACTCGTGAGACTTTTGAAAAATAGAAAATGAGTGAATCGATGAAAGTGTACTTTCCACATTATAGTGGGATAAACTATAGAGTTTTTGAACACTAACGAATGTGATTTTCCGCAAAATAAAAAAAAAACGTAAAGTTTGATTAATCACCAAGCAATCCTACAAAACACTTCATTTTGGTATTTTCGAGGTTAAATGGCACTATAAACGAGTTATAGAAAACAACAACCCTAGAACGAATGTGAATTGATCATGGTTAACTCTTTTGCAACTCGTGGAACTTTTGAAAAAGAGAGAATGAGTGAATCGATGAAATTGCACTTTCCATATTATAGTGGGATAAACTATAGAGTTTTTGAGAACTAACGTATGTGATTTTCCGTAAAATGAAGAAAACATAAAGTTTGCTTGGTCACCAAACAATCCTACAAAACACTTCATTTTGGTATTTTCGAGGTTAAATGGCACTATAAACGAGTTATAGAAAACAACAATCCTAGAACGAATGTGTGTTGTGTGTGTGTGGTATGTTGTGTGATGTTGTGTGGTGTGTTGTGTGGTGTGGTGTGTTGTGTGTATGTGTGGTGTGTGGTGTTGTGTGGTGTGTGTTGTGTTGTGCGGTGTGTGGTGTGGTTTTTGGTGTGTGTGTTGTATTGTGTTTGTTGTGTTGTGTGGTGTGGTGTGTTTTGTGGTGTGTGTGTTGTGTTGTGTGGTGTGTGTTGTGTGTTGTGTTGTGTTGTGTGGTGTGTGTTGTGTTGTGTTGTGTGGTGTGGTATGGTGTGTGTTGTGTGGTGTCGTGTTGTGTTGTGTGGTGTGTGGTGTGTGGTGTTGTGTTGTGTGTGGTGTGTGTGTGTGGTGTGTGGTGTTTGTTGTGTTGTGTGGTGTGGTGTGTTTTGTGGTGTGTGTGTTGTGTTGTGTGGTGTGTGTTGTGTGTTGTGTTGTGTTGTGTGGTGTGGTGTGTGTTGTGTTGTGTGGTGTGGTGTGGTATGGTGTGTGTTGTGTTGTGTGGTGTTGTGTTGTGTTGTGTGGTGTGTGTGTTGTGTGTGGTGTGTGGTGTTGTGTTGTGTGTGGTGTGTGTGCGTGGTGTTGTGTTGTGTGTGGTGTGTGATATGTGTTGTGTGGTGTTGTGTGTGGTGTGTGATATGTGTTGTGTGGTGTGTGGTGGTGTGTGTGGTGTGGTGTGTGGTGTGTGTTGCATGGTGTGGTGTGTGTTGTGTTGTGTGGTGTGGTGTGTGTTGTGTTGTGTTGTGTTGTGTTGTGTGGTGTGGTGTGTGTTGTGTAGTGTTGTGTGGTGTGGTGTGGTGTGTTGTGTGTGTGTGGTGTGTTGTGTGGTGTGAGGTGTCTCATATATATATATATATTTTTTTTGATGTGCAGTGCCATGCCCCGGTTGCGGCCATGAGAAAGCTAGTTTTACTCCAGTGCAGACCAGATCATTTGCTGATCCCATGATTGAGATAAATACCCTAGAACGAATGTGAATTGGTCATGGTTAACTCTTTTGCAACTCGTGAGACTTTTCAAAAAGAGAGAATGAGTGAATCGATGAAAGTGCACTTTCCACATTATAGTGGGATAAACTATAGAATTTTTGAGAACTAACGTATGTGATTTTTCGCAAAATGAAGAAAACATAAAGTTTGCTTGGTCACCAAGCAATCCTACAAAACACTTCATTTTGGTATTTTCGAGGTTAAATGGTACTATAAACGAGTTATAGAAAACAACAACCCTAGAACGAATGTGAATTGGTCATGGTTAACTCTTTTGCAACTCGTGAGACTTTTGAAAAAGAGAAAATGAGTGAATCGATGAAAGTGTACTTTCCACATTATAGTGGGATAAACTATAGAGTTTTTGAACACTAACGAATGTGATTTTTCGCAAAATAAAAAAAAACGTAAAGTTTGATTAATCACCAAGCAATCCTACAAAACACTTCATTTTGGTATTTTCGAGGTTAAATGGCACTATAAACGAGTTATAGAAAACAACAACCCTAGAACGAATGTGAATTGGTCATGGTTAACTCTTTTGCAACTCGTGAGACTTTTCAAAAAGAGAGAATGAGTGAATCGATGAAAGTGCACTTTCCACATTATAGTGGGATAAACTATAGAGTTTTTGAGAACTAACGTATGTGATTTTTCGCAAAATGAAGAAAACATAAAGTTTGCTTGGTCACCAAACAATCCTACAAAACACTTCATTTTGGTATTTTCGAGGTTAAATGGCACTATAAACGAGTTATAGAAAACAACAACCCTAGAACGAATGTGTGTTGTGTGTGTGTGGTATGTTGTGTGATGTTGTGTGGTGTGTTGTGTGGTGTGGTGTGTTGTGTGTATGTGTGGTGTGTGGTGTTGTGTGGTGTGTGTTGTGTTGTGCGGTGTGTGGTGTGGTTTTTGGTGTGTGTGTTGTATTGTGTTTGTTGTGTTGTGTGGTGTGGTGTGTTTTGTGGTGTGTGTGTTGTGTTGTGTGGTGTGTGTTGTGTGTTGTGTTGTGTTGTGTGGTGTGTGTTGTGTTGTGTTGTGTGGTGTGGTATGGTGTGTGTTGTATGTTGTGTGGTGTTGTGTTGTGTTGTGTGGTGTGTGGTGTGTGTGTTGTGTGGTGTTGTGTTGTGTGTGGTGTGTGTGTGTGGTGTGTGGTGTTGTTTTGTGTGTGGTGTGTGATATGTGTTGTGTGGTGTGTGGTGGTGTGTGTGGTGTTGTGTTGTGTGTGGTGTGGTGTGTGGTGTTGTGTGGTGTGTGTTGCATGGTGTGGTATGTGTTGTGTTGTGTGGTGTGGTGTGTGTTGTGTTGTGTGGTGTGGTGTGGTGTGTGTTGTGTAGTGTTGTGTGGTGTGGTGTGGTGTGGTGTGTTGTGTGTGTGTGGTGTGTTGTGCGGTGTGTGGTGTGGTTTTTGGTGTGTGTGTTGTATTGTGTTTGTTGTGTTGTGTGGTGTGGTGTGTTTTGTGGTGTGTGTGTTGTGTTGTGTGGTGTGTGTTGTGTGTTGTGTTGTGTTGTGTGGTGTGGTGTGTGTTGTGTTGTGTTGTGTGGTGTGGTATGGTGTGTGTTGTATGTTGTGTGGTGTTGTGTTGTGTGGTGTGTGGTGTGTGTGTTGTGTGTGGTGTGTGGTGTTGTGTTGTGTGTGGTGTGTGTGTGTGGTGTGTGGTGTGTGATATGTGTTGTGTGGTGTTGTGTGGTGTGTGGTGGTGTGTGTGGTTTTGTGTTGTGTGTGGTGTGGTGTGTGGTGTTGTGTGGTGTGTGTTGCATTGTGTGGTGTGTGTTGTGTTGTGTTGTGTTGTGTGGTGTGGTGTGTGTTGTGTTGTGTTGTGTGGTGTGGTGTGGTGTGGTGTGTGTTGTGTGGTGTGGTGTGGTGTGGTGTGGTGTGTTGTGTATGTGTGGTGTGTTGTGTGGTGTGTGTTGTGTGGTGTGAGGTGTCTCATATATATATATATATATTTTTTGATGTGCAGTGCCATGCCCCGGTTGCGGCCATGAGAAAGCTAGTTTTACTCCAGTGCAGACCAGATCAGTTGCTGATCCCATGATTGAGATAAATACCCTAGAACGAATGTGAATTGGTCATGGTTAACTCTTTTGCAACTCGTGAGACTTTTCAAAAAGAGAGAATGAGTGAATCGATGAAAGTGCACTTTCCACATTATAGTGGGATAAACTATAGAGTTTTTGAGAACTAACGTATGTGATTTTTCGCAAAATGAAGAAAACATAAAGTTTGCTTGGTCACCAAGCAATCCTACAAAACACTTCATTTTGGTATTTTCGAGGTTAAATGGCACTATAAACGAGTTATAGAAAACAACAACCCTAGAACGAATGTGAATTGGTCATGGTTAACTCTTTTGCAACTCGTGAGACTTTTGAAAAAGAGAAAATGAGTGAATCGATGAAAGTGTACTTTCCACATTATAGTGGGATAAACTATAGAGTTTTTGAACACTAACGAATGTGATTTTTCGCAAAATAAAAAAAAAACGTAAAGTTTGATTAATCACCAAGCAATGCTACAAAACACTTCATTTTGGTATTTTCGAGGTTAAATGGCACTATAAACGAGTTATAGAAAACAACAACCCTAGAACGAATGTGAATTGATCATGGTTAACTCTTTTGCAACTCGTGGAACTTTTCAAAAAGAGAGAATGAGTGAATCGATGAAATTGCACTTTCCACATTATAGTGGGATAAACTATAGAGTTTTTGAGAACTAACGTATGTGATTTTCCGCAAAATGAAGAAAACATAAAGTTTGCTTGGTCACCAAACAATCCTACAAAACACTTCATTTTGGTATTTTCGAGGTTAAATGGCACTATAAACGAGTTATAGAAAACAACAACCCTAGAACGAATGTGTGTTGTGTGTGTGTGGTATGTTGTGTGATGTTGTGTGGTGTGTTGTGTGGTGTGTTGTGTGGTGTGGTGTGTTGTGTGTATGTGTGGTGTGTGGTGTTGTGTGGTGTGTGTTGTGTTGTGCGGTGTGTGGTGTGGTTTTTGGTGTGTGTGTTGTATTGTGTTTGTTGTGTTGTGTGGTGTGGTGTGTTTTGTGGTGTGTGTGTTGTGTTGTGTGGTGTGTGTTGTGTGTTGTGTTGTGTTGTGTGGTATGGTGTGTGTTGTGTTGTGTGGTGTGGTGTGGTATGGTGTGTGTTGTGTTGTGTGGTGTTGTGTTGTGTTGTGTGGTGTGTGTGTTGTGTGTGGTGTGTGGTGTTGTGTTGTGTGTGGTGTGTGTGCGTGGTGTTGTGTTGTGTGTGGTGTGTGATATGTGTTGTGTGGTGTTGTGTGTGGTGTGTGATATGTGTTGTGTGGTGTGTGGTGGTGTGTGTGGTGTGGTGTGTGGTGTGTGTTGCATGGTGTGGTGTGTGTTGTGTTGTGTGGTGTGGTGTGTGTTGTGTTGTGTTGTGTTGTGTGGTGTGGTGTGGTGTGTGTAGTGTAGTGTTGTGTGGTGTGGTGTGGTGTGTTGTGTGTGTGTGGTGTGTTGTGTGGTGTGTGTTGTGTGGTGTGAGGTGTCTCATATATATATATATATTTTTTTTGATGTGCAGTGCCATGCCCCGGTTGCGGCCATGAGAAAGCTAGTTTTACTCCAGTGCAGACCAGATCATTTGCTGATCCCATGATTGAGATAAATACCCTAGAACGAATGTGAATTGGTCATGGTTAACTCTTTTGCAACTCGTGAGACTTTTCAAAAAGAGAGAATGAGTGAATCGATGAAAGTGCACTTTCCACATTATAGTGGGATAAACTATAGAGTTTTTGAGAACTAACGTATGTGATTTTTCGCAAAATGAAGAAAACATAAAGTTTGCTTTGTCACCAAGCAATCCTACAAAACACTTCATTTTGGTATTTTCGAGGTTAAATGGCACTATAAACGAGTTATAGAAAACAACAACCCTAGAACGAATGTGAATTGGTCATGGTTAACTCTTTTGCAACTCGTGAGACTTTTGAAAAAGAGAAAATGAGTGAATCGATGAAAGTGTACTTTCCACATTATAGTGGGATAAACTATAGAGTTTTTGAGAACTAACGTATGTGATTTTCCGTAAAATGAAGAAAACATAAAGTTTGCTTGGTCACCAAACAATCCTACAAAACACTTCATTTTGGTATTTTCGAGGTTAAATGGCACTATAAACGAGTTATACAAAACAACAATCCTAGAACGAATGTGTGTTGTGTGTGTGTGGTATGTTGTGTGATGTTGTGTGGTGTGTTGTGTGGTGTGGTGTGTTGTGTGTATGTGTGGTGTTGTGTGGTGTGTGTTGTGTTGTGCGGTGTGTGGTGTGGTTTTTGGTGTGTGTGTTGTATTGTGTTTGTTGTGTTGTGTGGTGTGGTGTGTTTTGTGGTGTGTGTGTTGTGTTGTGTGGTGTGTGTTGTGTGTTGTGTTGTGTTGTGTGGTGTGTGTTGTGTTGTGTTGTGTGGTGTGGTATGGTGTGTGTTGTATGTTGTGTGGTGTCGTGTTGTGTTGTGTGGTGTGTGGTGTGTGGTGTTGTGTTGTGTGTGGTGTGTGTGTGTGGTGTGTGGTGTTTGTTGTGTTGTGTGGTGTGGTGTGTTTTGTGGTGTGTGTGTTGTGTTGTGTGGTGTGTGTTGTGTGTTGTGTTGTGTTGTGTGGTGTGGTGTGTGTTGTGTTGTGTGGTGTGGTGTGGTATGGTGTGTGTTGTGTTGTGTGGTGTTGTGTTGTGTTGTGTGGTGTGTGTGTTGTGTGTGGTGTGTGGTGTTGTGTTGTGTGTGGTGTGTGTGCGTGGTGTTGTGTTGTGTGTGGTGTGTGATATGTGTGTGTGCGTGGTGTGTGTATTGGTATTTTTTGATGTGCAGTGCCATGCCCCGGTTGCGGCCATGAGAAAGCTAGTTTTACTCCAGTGCAGACCAGATCATTTGCTGATCCCATGATTGAGATAAATACCCTAGAACGAATGTGAATTGGTCATGGTTAACTCTTTTGCAACTCGTGAGACTTTTCAAAAAGAGAGAATGAGTGAATCGATGAAAGTGCACTTTCCACATTATAGTGGGATAAACTATAGAGTTTTTGAGAACTAACGTATGTGATTTTTCGCAAAATGAAGAAAACATAAAGTTTGCTTGGTCACCAAGCAATCCTACAAAACACTTCATTTTGGTATTTTCGAGGTTAAATGGCACTATAAACGAGTTATAGAAAACAACAACCCTAGAACGAATGTGAATTGGTCATGGTTAACTCTTTTGCAACTCGTGAGACTTTTGAAAAAGAGAAAATGAGTGAATCGATGAAAGTGTACTTTCCACATTATAGTGGGATAAACTATAGAGTTTTTGAACACTAACGAATGTGATTTTTCGCAAAATAAAAAAAAAACGTAAAGTTTGATTAATCACCAAGCAATCCTACAAAACACTTCATTTTGGTATTTTCGAGGTTAAATGGCACTATAAACGAGTTATAGAAAACAACAACCCTAGAACGAATGTGAATTGGTCATGGTTAACTCTTTTGCAACTCGTGAGACTTTTCAAAAAGAGAGAATGAGTGAATCGATGAAAGTGCACTTTCCACATTATAGTGGGATAAACTATAGAGTTTTTGAGAACTAACGTATGTGATTTTTCGCAAAATGAAGAAAACATAAAGTTTGCTTGGTCACCAAACAATCCTACAAAACACTTCATTTTGGTATTTTCGAGGTTAAATGGCACTATAAACGAGTTATAGAAAACAACAACCCTAGAACGAATGTGTGTTGTGTGTGTGTGGTATGTTGTGTGATGTTGTGTGGTGTGTTGTGTGGTGTGGTGTGTTGTGTGTATGTGTGGTGTGTGGTGTTGTGTGGTGTGTGTTGTGTTGTGCGGTGTGTGGTGTGGTTTTTGGTGTGTGTGTTGTATTGTGTTTGTTGTGTTGTGTGGTGTGGTGTGTTTTGTGGTGTGTGTGTTGTGTTGTGTGGTGTGTGTTGTGTGTTGTGTTGTGTTGTGTGGTGTGTGTTGTGTTGTGTTGTGTGGTGTGGTATGGTGTGTGTTGTATGTTGTGTGGTGTTGTGTTGTGTTGTGTGGTGTGTGGTGTGTGTGTTGTGTGGTGTTGTGTTGTGTGTGGTGTGTGTGTGTGGTGTGTGGTGTTTTGTTGTGTGTGGTGTGTGATATGTGTTGTGTGGTGTTGTGTGGTGTGTGGTGGTGTGTGTGGTGTTGTGTTGTGTGTGGTGTGGTGTGTGGTGTTGTGTGGTGTGTGTTGCATGGTGTGGTATGTGTTGTGTTGTGTGGTGTGGTGTGTGTTGTGTTGTGTGGTGTGGTGTGGTGTGTGTTGTGTAGTGTTGTGTGGTGTGGTGTGGTGTGGTGTGGTGTGTTGTGTGTGTGTGGTGTGTTGTGCGGTGTGTGGTGTGGTTTTTGGTGTGTGTGTTGTATTGTGTTTGTTGTGTTGTGTGGTGTGGTGTGTTTTGTGGTGTGTGTGTTGTGTTGTGTGGTGTGTGTTGTGTGTTGTGTTGTGTTGTGTGGTGTGGTGTGTGTTGTGTTGTGTTGTGTGGTGTGGTATGGTGTGTGTTGTATGTTGTGTGGTGTTGTGTTGTGTGGTGTGTGGTGTGTGTGTTGTGTGTGGTGTGTGGTGTTGTGTTGTGTGTGGTGTGTGTGTGTGGTGTGTGGTGTTGTGTTGTGTGTGGTGTGTGATATGTGTTGTGTGGTCTGTGGTGGTGTGTGTGGTGTTGTGTTGTGTGTGGTGTGGTGTGTGGTGTTGTGTGGTGTGTGTTGCATTGTGTGGTGTGTGTTGTGTTGTGTTGTGTTGTGTGGTGTGGTGTGTGTTGTGTTGTGTTGTGTGGTGTGGTGTGGTGTGTGTTGTGTGGTGTGGTGTGGTGTGGTGTGGTGTGTTGTGTATGTGTGGTGTGTTGTGTGGTGTGTGTTGTGTGGTGTGAGGTGTCTCATATATATATATATATATTTTTGATGTGCAGTGCCATGCCCCGGTTGCGGCCATGAGAAAGCTAGTTTTACTCCAGTGCAGACCAGATCAGTTGCTGATCCCATGATTGAGATAAATACCCTAGAACGAATGTGAATTGGTCATGGTTAACTCTTTTGCAACTCGTGAGACTTTTCAAAAAGAGAGAATCAGTGAATCGATGAAAGTGCACTTTCCACATTATAGTGGGATAAACTATAGAGTTTTTGAGAACTAACGTATGTGATTTTTCGCAAAATGAAGAAAACATAAAGTTTGCTTGGTCACCAAGCAATCCTACAAAACACTTCATTTTGGTATTTTCGAGGTTAAATGGCACTATAAACGAGTTATAGAAAACAACAACCCTAGAACGAATGTGAATTGGTCATGGTTAACTCTTTTGCAACTCGTGAGACTTTTGAAAAAGAGAAAATGAGTGAATCGATGAAAGTGTACTTTCCACATTATAGTGGGATAAACTATAGAGTTTTTGAACACTAACGAATGTGATTTTTCGCAAAATAAAAAAAAAACGTAAAGTTTGATTAATCACCAAGCAATGCTACAAAACACTTCATTTTGGTATTTTCGAGGTTAAATGGCACTATAAACGAGTTATAGAAAACAACAACCCTAGAACGAATGTGAATTGATCATGGTTAACTCTTTTGCAACTCGTGGAACTTTTCAAAAAGAGAGAATGAGTGAATCGATGAAATTGCACTTTCCACATTATAGTGGGATAAACTATAGAGTTTTTGAGAACTAACGTATGTGATTTTCCGCAAAATGAAGAAAACATAAAGTTTGCTTGGTCACCAAACAATCCTACAAAACACTTCATTTTGGTATTTTCGAGGTTAAATGGCACTATAAACGAGTTATAGAAAACAACAACCCTAGAACGAATGTGTGTTGTGTGTGTGTGGTATGTTGTGTGATGTTGTGTGGTGTGTTGTGTGGTGTGTTGTGTGGTGTGGTGTGTTGTGTGTATGTGTGGTGTGTGGTGTTGTGTGGTGTGTGTTGTGTTGTGCGGTGTGTGGTGTGGTTTTTGGTGTGTGTGTTGTATTGTGTTTGTTGTGTTGTGTGGTGTGGTGTGTTTTGTGGTGTGTGTGTTGTGTTGTGTGGTGTGTGTTGTGTGTTGTGTTGTGTTGTGTGGTGTGGTGTGTGTTGTGTTGTGTGGTGTGGTGTGGTATGGTGTGTGTTGTGTTGTGTGGTGTTGTGTTGTGTTGTGTGGTGTGTGTGTTGTGTGTGGTGTGTGGTGTTGTGTTGTGTGTGGTGTGTGTGCGTGGTGTTGTGTTGTGTGTGGTGTGTGATATGTGTTGTGTGGTGTTGTGTGTGGTGTGTGATATGTGTTGTGTGGTGTGTGGTGGTGTGTGTGGTGTGGTGTGTGGTGTGTGTTGCATGGTGTGGTGTGTGTTGTGTTGTGTGGTGTGGTGTGTGTTGTGTTGTGTTGTGTTGTGTTGTGTGGTGTGGTGTGGTGTGGTGTGTTGTGTGTGTGTGGTGTGTTGTGTGGTGTGTGTTGTGTGGTGTGAGGTGTCTCATATATATATATATATTTTTTTTGATGTGCAGTGCCATGCCCCGGTTGCGGCCATGAGAAAGCTAGTTTTACTCCAGTGCAGACCAGATCATTTGCTGATCCCATGATTGAGATAAATACCCTAGAACGAATGTGAATTGGTCATGGTTAACTCTTTTGCAACTCGTGAGACTTTTCAAAAAGAGAGAATGAGTGAATCGATGAAAGTGCACTTTCCACATTATAGTGGGATAAACTATAGAGTTTTTGAGAACTAACGTATGTGATTTTCCGTAAAATGAAGAAAACATAAAGTTTGCTTGGTCACCAAACAATCCTACAAAACACTTCATTTTGGTATTTTCGAGGTTAAATGGCACTATAAACGAGTTATAGAAAACAACAACCCTAGAACGAATGTGAATTGGTCATGGTTAACTCTTTTGCAACTCGTGAGACTTTTGAAAAAGAGAAAATGAGTGAATCGATGAAAGTGTACTTTCCACATTATAGTGGGATAAACTATAGAGTTTTTGAACACTAACGAATGTGATTTTCCGCAAAATAAAAAAAAAACGTAAAGTTTGATTAATCACCAAACAATCCTACAAAACACTTCATTTTGGTATTTTCGAGGTTAAATGGCACTATAAACGAGTTATAGAAAACAACAACCCTAGAACGAATGTGTGTTGTGTGTGTGTGGTATGTTGTGTGATGTTGTGTGGTGTGTTGTGTGGTGTGGTGTGTTGTGTGTATGTGTGGTGTGTGGTGTTGTGTGGTGTGTGTTGTGTTGTGCGGTGTGTGGTGTGGTTTTTGGTGTGTGTGTTGTATTGTGTTTGTTGTGTTGTGTGGTGTGGTGTGTTTTGTGGTGTGTGTGTTGTGTTGTGTGGTGTGTGTTGTGTGTTGTGTTGTGTTGTGTGGTGTGGTGTGTGTTGTGTTGTGTTGTGTGGTGTGGTATGGTGTGTGTTGTATGTTGTGTGGTGTTGTGTTGTGTGGTGTGTGGTGTGTGTGTTGTGTGTGGTGTGTGGTGTTGTGTTGTGTGTGGTGTGTGTGTGTGGTGTGTGGTGTTGTGTTGTGTGTGGTGTGTGATATGTGTTGTGTGGTGTTGTGTGGTGTGTGGTGGTGTGTGTGGTGTTGTGTTGTGTGTGGTGTGGTGTGTGGTGTTGTGTGGTGTGTGTTGCATTGTGTGGTGTGTGTTGTGTTGTGTGTGGTGTGGTGTGTGTTGTGTTGTGTTGTGTGGTGTGGTGTGGTGTGGTGTGTGTTGTGTGGTGTGGTGTGGTGTGTTGTGTATGTGTGGTGTGTTGTGTGGTGTGTGTTGTGTGGTGTGAGGTGTCTCATATATATATATATATATATTTTTTGATGTGCAGTGCCATGCCCCGGTTGCGGCCATGAGAAAGCTAGTTTTACTCCAGTGCAGACCAGATCAGTTGCTGATCCCATGATTGAGATAAATACCCTAGAACGAATGTGAATTGGTCATGGTTAACTCTTTTGCAACTCGTGAGACTTTTCAAAAAGAGAGAATGAGTGAATCGATGAAAGTGCACTTTCCACATTATAGTGGGATAAACTATAGAGTTTTTGAGAACTAACGTATGTGATTTTTCGCAAAATGAAGAAAACATAAAGTTTGCTTTGTCACCAAGCAATCCTACAAAACACTTCATTTTGGTATTTTCGAGGTTAAATGGCACTATAAACGAGTTATAGAAAACAACAACCCTAGAACGAATGTGAATTGGTCATGGTTAACTCTTTTGCAACTCGTGAGACTTTTGAAAAAGAGAAAATGAGTGAATCGATGAAAGTGTACTTTCCACATTATAGTGGGATAAACTATAGAGTTTTTGAGAACTAACGTATGTGATTTTCCGCAAAATGAAGAAAACATAAAGTTTGCTTGGTCACCAAACAATCCTACAAAACACTTCATTTTGGTATTTTCGAGGTTAAATGGCACTATAAACGAGTTATAGAAAACAACAACCCTAGAACGAATGTGTGTTGTGTGTGTGTGGTATGTTGTGTGATGTTGTGTGGTGTGTTGTGTGGTGTGGTGTGTTGTGTGTATGTGTGGTGTGTGGTGTTGTGTGGTGTGTGTTGTGTTGTGCGGTGTGTGGTGTGGTTTTTGGTGTGTGTGTTGTATTGTGTTTGTTGTGTTGTGTGGTGTGGTGTGTTTTGTGGTGTGTGTGTTGTGTTGTGTGGTGTGTGTTGTGTGTTGTGTTGTGTTGTGTGGTGTGGTGTGTGTTGTGTTGTGTTGTGTGGTGTGGTATGGTGTGTGTTGTATGTTGTGTGGTGTTGTGTTGTGTGGTGTGTGGTGTGTGTGTTGTGTGTGGTGTGTGGTGTTGTGTTGTGTGTGGTGTGTGTGTGTGGTGTGTGGTGTTGTGTTGTGTGTGGTGTGTGATATGTGTTGTGTGGTGTTGTGTGGTGTGTGGTGGTGTGTGTGGTGTTGTGTTGTGTGTGGTGTGGTGTGTGGTGTTGTGTGGTGTGTGTTGCATTGTGTGGTGTGTGTTGTGTTGTGTGTGGTGTGGTGTGTGTTGTGTTGTGTTGTGTGGTGTGGTGTGGTGTGGTGTGTGTTGTGTGGTGTGGTGTGGTGTGGTGTGTTGTGTATGTGTGGTGTGTTGTGTGGTGTGTGTTGTGTGGTGTGAGGTGTCTCATATATATATATATATATATTTTTTGATGTGCAGTGCCATGCCCCGGTTGCGGCCATGAGAAAGCTAGTTTTACTCCAGTGCAGACCAGATCAGTTGCTGATCCCATGATTGAGATAAATACCCTAGAACGAATGTGAATTGGTCATGGTTAACTTTTTTGCAACTCGTGAGACTTTTCAAAAAGAGAGAATGAGTGAATCGATGAAAGTGCACTTTCCACATTATAGTGGGATAAACTATAGAGTTTTTGAGAACTAACGTATGTGATTTTTCGCAAAATGAAGAAAACATAAAGTTTGCTTTGTCACCAAGCAATCCTACAAAACACTTAATTTTGGTATTTTCGAGGTTAAATGGCACTATAAACGAGTTATAGAAAACAACAACCCTAGAACGAATGTGAATTGGTCATGGTTAACTCTTTTGCAACTCGTGAGACTTTTGAAAAAGAGAAAATGAGTGAATCGATGAAAGTGTACTTTCCACATTATAGTGGGATAAACTATAGAGTTTTTGAGAACTAACGTATGTGATTTTCCGTAAAATGAAGAAAACATAAAGTTTGCTTGGTCACCAAACAATCCTACAAAACACTTCATTTTGGTATTTTCGAGGTTAAATGGCACTATAAACGAGTTATAGAAAACAACAACCCTAGAACGAATGTGAATTGGTCATGGTTAACTCTTTTGCAACTCGTGAGACTTTTGAAAAAGAGAAAATGAGTGAATCGATGAAAGTGTACTTTCCACATTATAGTGGGATAAACTATAGAGTTTTTGAACACTAACGAATGTGATTTTCCGCAAAATAAAAAAAAAAATGTAAAGTTTGATTAATCACCAAGCAATCCTACAAAACACTTCATTTTGGTATTTTCGAGGTTAAATGGCACTATAAACGAGTTATAGAAAACAACAACCCTAAAACGAATGTGAATTGATCATGGTTAACTCTTTTGCAACTCGTGGAACTTTTCAAAAAGAGAGAATGAGTGAATCGATGAAATTGCACTTTCCACATTATAGTGGGATAAACTATAGAGTTTTTGAGAACTAACGTATGTGATTTTCCGCAAAATGAAGAAAACATAAAGTTTGCTTGGTCACCAAACAATCCTACAAAACACTTCATTTTGGTATTTTCGAGGTTAAATGGCACTATAAACGAGTTATAGAAAACAACAACCCTAGAACGAATGTGTGTTGTATGTGTGTGGTATGTTGTGTGATGTTGTGTGGTGTGTTGTGTGGTGTGGTGTGTTGTGTGTATGTGTGGTGTGTGGTGTTGTGTGGTGTGTGTTGTGTTGTGCGGTGTGTGGTGTGGTTTTTGGTGTGTGTGTTGTATTGTGTTTGTTGTGTTGTGTGGTGTGGTGTGTTTTGTGGTGTGTGTGTTGTGTTGTGTGGTGTGTGTTGTGTGTTGTGTTGTGTGGTGTGGTGTGTGTTGTGTTGTGTGGTGTGGTATGGTGTGTGTTGTATGTTGTGTGGTGTTGTGTTGTGTTGTGTGGTGTGTGGTGTGTGTGTTGTGTGTGGTGTGTGGTGTTGTGTTGTGTGTGGTGTGTGGTGTTGTGTTGTGTGTGGTGTGTGTGGTGTGTGATATGTGTTGTGTGGTGTTGTGTGGTGTGTGGTGGTGTGTGTGGTGTTGTGTTGTGTGTGGTGTGGTGTGGTGTGTGGTGTTGTGTGGTGTGTGTTGCATGGTGTGGTGTGTGGTGTGTTGTGTGGTGTGGTGTGTGTTGTGTTGTGTTGTGTGGTGTGGTGTGGTGTGGTGTGTGTTGTGTAGTGTTGTGTGGTGTGGTGTGGTGTGGTGTTGTGTGTTGTGTGTGTGTGGTGTGTTGTGTGGTGTGAGGTGTTTCATATATATATATATTTTTTTTTTGATGTGCAGTGCCATGCCCCAGTTGCGGCCATGAGAAAGCTGGTTTTACTCCAGTGTAGACCAGATCAGTTGCTGATCCCATGATTGAGATAAATACCCTAGAACGAATGTGAATTGGTCATGGTTAACTCTTTTGCAACTCGTGAGACTTTTCAAAAAGAGAGAATGAGTGAATCGATGAAAGTGCACTTTCCACATTATAGTGGGATAAACTATAGAGTTTTTGAGAACTAACGTATGTGATTTTCCGCAAAATGAAGAAAACATAAAGTTTGCTTGGTCACCAAACAATCCTACAAAACACTTCATTTTGGTATTTTCGAGGTTAAATGGCACTATAAACGAGTTATAGAAAACAACAACCCTAGAACGAATGTGTGTTGTGTGTGTGTGGTATGTTGTGTGATGTTGTGTGGTGTGTTGTGTGGTGTGGTGTGTTGTGTGTATGTGTGGTGTGTGGTGTTGTGTGGTGTGTGTGTGTTGTATGTTGTGTGGTGTTGTGTTGTGTTGTGTGGTGTGTGGTGTGTGGTGTTGTGTTGTGTGTGGTGTGTGTGTGTGGTGTGTGGTGTTGTGTTGTGTGTGGTGTGTGATATGTGTTGTGTGGTGTTGTGTGGTGTGTGGTGGTGTGTGTGGTGTTGTGTTGTGTGTGCTGTGTGGTTTGTGGTGTTGTGTGGTGTGTGTTGCATGGCGTGGTGTGTGTTGTGTTGTGTGGTGTGGTGTGTGTTGTGTTGTGTGGTGTGGTGTGGTGTGGTGTGTGTTGTGTAGTGTAGTGTTGTGTGGTGTGGTGTGGTGTGTTGTGTGTGTGTGGTGTGTTGTGTGGTGTGTGTTGTGTGGTGTGAGGTGTCTCATATATATATATATTTTTTTTTTGATGTGCAGTGCCATGCCCCGGTTGCGGCCATGAGAAAGCTAGTTTTACTCCAGTGCAGACCAGATCAGTTGCTGATCCCATGATTGAGATAAATACCCTAGAACGAATGTGAATTGGTCATGGTTAACTCTTTTGCAACTCGTGAGACTTTTCAAAAAGAGAGAATGAGTGAATCGATGAAAGTGCACTTTCCACATTATAGTGGGATAAACTATAGAGTTTTTGAGAACTAACGTATGTGATTTTTGGCAAAATGAAGAAAACATAAAGTTTGCTTTGTCACCAAGCAATCCTACAAAACACTTCATTTTGGTATTTTCGAGGTTAAATGGCACTATAAACGAGTTATAGAAAACAACAACCCTAGAACGAATGTGAATTGATCATGGTTAACTCTTTTGCAACTCGTGGAACTTTTCAAAAAGAGAGAATGAGTGAATCGATGAAAGTGCACTTTCCACATTATAGTGGGATAAACTATAGAGTTTTTGAACACTAACGAATGTGATTTTCCGCAAAATAAAAAAAAAACGTAAAGTTTGATTAATCACCAAGCAATCCTACAAAACACTTCATTTTGGTATTTTCGAGGTTAAATGGCACTATAAACGAGTTATAGAAAACAACAACCCTAGAACGAATGTGAATTGATCATGGTTAACTCTTTTGCAACTCGTGGAACTTTTCAAAAAGAGAGAATGAGTGAATCGATGAAATTGCACTTTCCACATTATAGTGGGATAAACTATAGAGTTTTTGAGAACTAACGTATGTGATTTTCCGCAAAATGAAGAAAACATAAAGTTTGCTTGGTCACCAAACAATCCTACAAAACACTTCATTTTGGTATTTTCGAGGTTAAATGGCACTATAAACGAGTTATAGAAAACAACAACCCTAGAACGAATGTGTGTTGTGTGTGTGTGGTATGTTGTGTGATGTTGTGTGGTGTGTTGTGTGGTGTGGTGTGTTGTGTGTATGTGTGGTGTGTGGTGTTGTGTGGTGTGTGTTGTGTTGTGCGGTGTGTGGTGTGGTTTTTGGTGTGTGTGTTGTATTGTGTTTGTTGTGTTGTGTGGTGTGGTGTGTTTTGTGGTGTGTGTGTTGTGTTGTGTGGTGTGTGTTGTGTGTTGTGTTGTGTTGTGTGGTGTGGTGTGTGTTGTGTTGTGTTGTGTGGTGTGGTATGGTGTGTGTTGTATGTTGTGTGGTGTTGTGTTGTGTGGTGTGTGGTGTGTGTGTTGTGTGTGGTGTGTGGTGTTGTGTTGTGTGTGGTGTGTGTGTGTGGTGTGTGGTGTGTGGTGTTGTGTGGTGTTGTGTGGTGTGTGGTGGTGTGTGTGGTGTTGTGTTGTGTGTGGTGTGGTGTGTGGTGTTGTGTGGTGTGTGTTGCATGGTGTGGTGTGTGTTGTGTTGTGTGGTGTGGTGTGTGTTGTGTGGTGTGGTGTGGTGTGGTGTGTGTTGTTTGGTGTGGTGTGGTGTGGTGTGTTGTGTATGTGTGGTGTGTTGTGTGGTGTGTGTTGTGTGGTGTGAGGTGTCTCCTATATATATATATATATTTTTTGATGTGCAGTGCCATGCCCCGGTTGCGGCCATGAGAAAGCTAGTTTTACTCCAGTGCAGACCAGATCAGTTGCTGATCCCATGATTGAGATAAATACCCTAGAACGAATGTGAATTGGTCATGGTTAACTCTTTTGCAACTCGTGAGACTTTTCAAAAAGAGAGAATGAGTGAATCGATGAAAGTGCACTTTCGACATTATAGTGGGATAAACTATAGAGTTTTTGAGAACTAACGTATGTGATTTTTCGCAAAATGAAGAAAACATAAAGTTTGCTTGGTCACCAAGCAATCCTACAAAACACTTCATTTTGGTATTTTCGAGGTTAAATGGCACTATAAACGAGTTATAGAAAACAACAACCCTAGAACGAATGTGAATTGGTCATAGTTAACTCTTTTGCAACTCGTGAGACTTTTGAAAAAGAGAAAATGAGTGAATCGATGAAAGTGTACTTTCCACATTATAGTGGGATAAACTATAGAGTTTTTGAACACTAACGAATGTGATTTTCCGCAAAATAAAAAAAAAACGTAAAGTTTGATTAATCACCAAGCAATCCTACAAAACACTTCATTTTGGTATTTTCGAGGTTAAATGGCACTATAAACGAGTTATAGAAAACAACAACCCTAGAACGAATGTGAATTGATCATGGTTAACTCTTTTGCAACTCGTGGAACTTTTCAAAAAGAGAGAATGAGTGAATCGATGAAATTGCACTTTCCACATTATAGTGGGATAAACTATAGAGTTTTTGAGAACTAACGTATGTGATTTTCCGCAAAATGAAGAAAACATAAAGTTTGCTTGGTCACCAAACAATCCTACAAAACACTTCATTTTGGTATTTTCGAGGTTAAATGGCACTATAAACGAGTTATAGAAAACAACAACCCTAGAACGACTGTGTGTTGTGTGTGTGTGGTATGTTGTGTGATGTTGTGTGGTGTGTTGTGTGGTGTGGTGTGTTGTGTGTATGTGTGGTGTGTGGTGTTGTGTGGTGTGTGTTGTGTTGTGCGGTGTGTGGTGTGGTTTTTGGTGTGTGTGTTGTATTGTGTTTGTTGTGTTGTGTGGTGTGTTTTGTGGTGTGTGTGTTGTGTTGTGTGGTGTGTGTTGTGTGTTGTGTTGTGTTGTGTGGTGTGGTGTGTGTTGTGTTGTGTTGTGTGGTGTGGTATGGTGTGTGTTGTATGTTGTGTGGTGTTGTGTTGTGTGGTGTGTGGTGTGTGTGTTGTGTGTGGTGTGTGGTGTTGTGTTGTGTGTGGTGTGTGTGTGGTGTTGTGTGGTGTTGTGTGGTGTGTGGTGGTGTGTGTGGTGTTGTGTTGTGTGTGGTGTGGTGTGTGGTGTTGTGTGGTGTGTGTTGCATGGTGTGGTGTGTGTTGTGTTGTGTGGTGTGGTGTGTGTTGTGTGGTGTGGTGTGGTGTGGTGTGTGTTGTGTGGTGTGGTGTGGTGTGGTGTGGTGTGTTGTGTATGTGTGGTGTGTTGTGTGGTGTGTGTTGTGTGGTGTGAGGTGTCTCATATATATATATATATATTTTTTGATGTGCAGTGCCATGCCCCGGTTGCGGCCATGAGAAAGCTAGTTTTACTCCAGTGCAGACCAGATCAGTTGCTGATCCCATGATTGAGATAAATACCCTAGAACGAATGTGAATTGGTCATGGTTAACTCTTTTGCAACTCGTGAGACTTTTCAAAAAGAGAGAATGAGTGAATCGATGAAAGTACACTTTCCACATTATAGTGGGATAAACTATAGAGTTTTTGAGAACTAACGTATGTGATTTTCCGCAAAATGAAGAAAACATAAAGTTTGCTTGGTCACCAAACAATCCTACAAAACACTTCATTTTGGTATTTTCGAGGTTAAATGGCACTATAAACGAGTTATAGAAAACAACAACCCTAGAACGAATGTGTGTTGTGTGTGTGTGGTATGTTGTGTGATGTTGTGTGGTGTGTTGTGTGGTGTGGTGTGTTGTGTGTATGTGTGGTGTGTGGTGTTGTGTGGTGTGTGTGTGTTGTATGTTGTGTGGTGTTGTGTTGTGTTGTGTGGTGTGTGGTGTGTGGTGTTGTGTTGTGTGTGGTGTGTGTGTGTGGTGTGTGGTGTTGTGTTGTGTGTGGTGTGTGATATGTGTTGTGTGGTGTTGTGTGGTGTGTGGTGGTGTGTGTGGTGTTGTGTTGTGTGTGCTGTGTGGTTTGTGGTGTTGTGTGGTGTGTGTTGCATGGCGTGGTGTGTGTTGTGTTGTGTGGTGTGGTGTGTGTTGTGTTGTGTGGTGTGGTGTGGTGTGGTGTGTGTTGTGTAGTGTAGTGTTGTGTGGTGTGGTGTGGTGTGTTGTGTGTGTGTGGTGTGTTGTGTGGTGTGTGTTGTGTGGTGTGAGGTGTCTCATATATATATATATTTTTTTTTTGATGTGCAGTGCCATGCCCCGGTTGCGGCCATGAGAAAGCTAGTTTTACTCCAGTGCAGACCAGATCAGTTGCTGATCCCATGATTGAGATAAATACCCTAGAACGAATGTGAATTGGTCATGGTTAACTCTTTTGCAACTCGTGAGACTTTTCAAAAAGAGAGAATGAGTGAATCGATGAAAGTGCACTTTCCACATTATAGTGGGATAAACTATAGAGTTTTTGAGAACTAACGTATGTGATTTTTGGCAAAATGAAGAAAACATAAAGTTTGCTTTGTCACCAAGCAATCCTACAAAACACTTCATTTTGGTATTTTCGAGGTTAAATGGCACTATAAACGAGTTATAGAAAACAACAACCCTAGAACGAATGTGAATTGATCATGGTTAACTCTTTTGCAACTCGTGGAACTTTTCAAAAAGAGAGAATGAGTGAATCGATGAAAGTGCACTTTCCACATTATAGTGGGATAAACTATAGAGTTTTTGAACACTAACGAATGTGATTTTCCGCAAAATAAAAAAAAAACGTAAAGTTTGATTAATCACCAAGCAATCCTACAAAACACTTCATTTTGGTATTTTCGAGGTTAAATGGCACTATAAACGAGTTATAGAAAACAACAACCCTAGAACGAATGTGAATTGATCATGGTTAACTCTTTTGCAACTCGTGGAACTTTTCAAAAAGAGAGAATGAGTGAATCGATGAAATTGCACTTTCCACATTATAGTGGGATAAACTATAGAGTTTTTGAGAACTAACGTATGTGATTTTCCGCAAAATGAAGAAAACATAAAGTTTGCTTGGTCACCAAACAATCCTACAAAACACTTCATTTTGGTATTTTCGAGGTTAAATGGCACTATAAACGAGTTATAGAAAACAACAACCCTAGAACGAATGTGTGTTGTGTGTGTGTGGTATGTTGTGTGATGTTGTGTGGTGTGTTGTGTGGTGTGGTGTGTTGTGTGTATGTGTGGTGTGTGGTGTTGTGTGGTGTGTGTTGTGTTGTGCGGTGTGTGGTGTGGTTTTTGGTGTGTGTGTTGTATTGTGTTTGTTGTGTTGTGTGGTGTGGTGTGTTTTGTGGTGTGTGTGTTGTGTTGTGTGGTGTGTGTTGTGTGTTGTGTTGTGTTGTGTGGTGTGGTGTGTGTTGTGTTGTGTTGTGTGGTGTGGTATGGTGTGTGTTGTATGTTGTGTGGTGTTGTGTTGTGTGGTGTGTGGTGTGTGTGTTGTGTGTGGTGTGTGGTGTTGTGTTGTGTGTGGTGTGTGTGTGTGGTGTGTGGTGTGTGGTGTTGTGTGGTGTTGTGTGGTGTGTGGTGGTGTGTGTGGTGTTGTGTTGTGTGTGGTGTGGTGTGTGGTGTTGTGTGGTGTGTGTTGCATGGTGTGGTGTGTGTTGTGTTGTGTGGTGTGGTGTGTGTTGTGTGGTGTGGTGTGGTGTGGTGTGTGTTGTTTGGTGTGGTGTGGTGTGGTGTGTTGTGTATGTGTGGTGTGTTGTGTGGTGTGTGTTGTGTGGTGTGAGGTGTCTCCTATATATATATATATATTTTTTGATGTGCAGTGCCATGCCCCGGTTGCGGCCATGAGAAAGCTAGTTTTACTCCAGTGCAGACCAGATCAGTTGCTGATCCCATGATTGAGATAAATACCCTAGAACGAATGTGAATTGGTCATGGTTAACTCTTTTGCAACTCGTGAGACTTTTCAAAAAGAGAGAATGAGTGAATCGATGAAAGTGCACTTTCGACATTATAGTGGGATAAACTATAGAGTTTTTGAGAACTAACGTATGTGATTTTTCGCAAAATGAAGAAAACATAAAGTTTGCTTGGTCACCAAGCAATCCTACAAAACACTTCATTTTGGTATTTTCGAGGTTAAATGGCACTATAAACGAGTTATAGAAAACAACAACCCTAGAACGAATGTGAATTGGTCATAGTTAACTCTTTTGCAACTCGTGAGACTTTTGAAAAAGAGAAAATGAGTGAATCGATGAAAGTGTACTTTCCACATTATAGTGGGATAAACTATAGAGTTTTTGAACACTAACGAATGTGATTTTCCGCAAAATAAAAAAAAAACGTAAAGTTTGATTAATCACCAAGCAATCCTACAAAACACTTCATTTTGGTATTTTCGAGGTTAAATGGCACTATAAACGAGTTATAGAAAACAACAACCCTAGAACGAATGTGAATTGATCATGGTTAACTCTTTTGCAACTCGTGGAACTTTTCAAAAAGAGAGAATGAGTGAATCGATGAAATTGCACTTTCCACATTATAGTGGGATAAACTATAGAGTTTTTGAGAACTAACGTATGTGATTTTCCGCAAAATGAAGAAAACATAAAGTTTGCTTGGTCACCAAACAATCCTACAAAACACTTCATTTTGGTATTTTCGAGGTTAAATGGCACTATAAACGAGTTATAGAAAACAACAACCCTAGAACGACTGTGTGTTGTGTGTGTGTGGTATGTTGTGTGATGTTGTGTGGTGTGTTGTGTGGTGTGGTGTGTTGTGTGTATGTGTGGTGTGTGGTGTTGTGTGGTGTGTGTTGTGTTGTGCGGTGTGTGGTGTGGTTTTTGGTGTGTGTGTTGTATTGTGTTTGTTGTGTTGTGTGGTGTGTTTTGTGGTGTGTGTGTTGTGTTGTGTGGTGTGTGTTGTGTGTTGTGTTGTGTTGTGTGGTGTGGTGTGTGTTGTGTTGTGTTGTGTGGTGTGGTATGGTGTGTGTTGTATGTTGTGTGGTGTTGTGTTGTGTGGTGTGTGGTGTGTGTGTTGTGTGTGGTGTGTGGTGTTGTGTTGTGTGTGGTGTGTGTGTGGTGTTGTGTGGTGTTGTGTGGTGTGTGGTGGTGTGTGTGGTGTTGTGTTGTGTGTGGTGTGGTGTGTGGTGTTGTGTGGTGTGTGTTGCATGGTGTGGTGTGTGTTGTGTTGTGTGGTGTGGTGTGTGTTGTGTGGTGTGGTGTGGTGTGGTGTGTGTTGTGTGGTGTGGTGTGGTGTGGTGTGGTGTGTTGTGTATGTGTGGTGTGTTGTGTGGTGTGTGTTGTGTGGTGTGAGGTGTCTCATATATATATATATATATTTTTTGATGTGCAGTGCCATGCCCCGGTTGCGGCCATGAGAAAGCTAGTTTTACTCCAGTGCAGACCAGATCAGTTGCTGATCCCATGATTGAGATAAATACCCTAGAACGAATGTGAATTGGTCATGGTTAACTCTTTTGCAACTCGTGAGACTTTTCAAAAAGAGAGAATGAGTGAATCGATGAAAGTACACTTTCCACATTATAGTGGGATAAACTATAGAGTTTTTGAGAACTAACGTATGTGATTTTTCGCAAAATGAAGAAAACATAAAGTTTGCTTGGTCACCAAGCAATCCTACAAAACACTTCATTTTGGTATTTTCGAGGTTAAATGGCACTATAAACGAGTTATAGAAAACAACAACCCTAGAACGAATGTGAATTGGTCATGGTTAACTCTTTTGCAACTCGTGAGACTTTTGAAAAAGAGAAAATGAGTGAATCGATGAAAGTGTACTTTCCACATTATAGTGGGATAAACTATAGAGTTTTTGAACACTAACGAATGTGATTTTCCGCAAAATAAAAAAAAAACGTAAAGTTTGATTAATCACCAAGCAATCCTACAAAACACTTCATTTTGGTATTTTCGAGGTTAAATGGCACTATAAACGAGTTATAGAAAACAACAACCCTAGAACGAATGTGAATTGATCATGGTTAACTCTTTTGCAACTCGTGGAACTTTTCAAAAAGAGAGAATGAGTGAATCGATGAAATTGCACTTTCCACATTATAGTGGGATAAACTATAGAGTTTTTGAGAACTAACGTATGTGATTTTCCGCAAAATGAAGAAAACATAAAGTTTGCTTGGTCACCAAACAATCCTACAAAACACTTCATTTTGGTATTTTCGAGGTTAAATGGCACTATAAACGAGTTATAGAAAACAACAACCCTAGAACGAATGTGAATTGATCATGGTTAACTCTTTTGCAACTCGTGGAACTTTTCAAAAAGAGAGAATGAGTGAATCGATGAAAGTGCACTTTCCACATTATAGTGGGATAAACTATAGAGTTTTTGATAACTAACGTATGTGATTTTTCGCAAAATGAAGAAAACATAAAGTTTGCTTGGTCACCAAGCAATCCTACAAAACCCTTCATTTTGGTATTTTCGAGGTTAAATGGCACTATAAACGAGTTATAGAAAACAACAACCCTAGAACGAATGTGAATTGTGTGTGTGTGGTATGTTGTGTGATGTTGTGTGGTGTGTTGTGTGGTGTGGTGTGTTGTGTGTATGTGTGGTGTGTGGTGTTGTGTGGTGTGTGTTGTGTTGTGCGGTGTGTGGTGTGGTTTTTGGTGTGTGCGTTGTATTGTGTTTGTTGTGTTGTGTGGTGTGGTGTGTTTTGTGGTGTGTGTGTTGTGTTGTGTGGTGTGTGTTGTGTGTTGTGTTGTGTTGTGTGGTGTGGTGTGTGTTGTGTTGTGTTGTGTGGTGTGGTATGGTGTGTGTTGTATGTTGTGTGGTGTTGTGTTGTGTGGTGTGTGGTGTGTGTGTTGTGTGTGGTGTGTGGTGTTGTGTTGTGTGTGGTGTGTGTGTGTGGTGTGTGGTGTTGTGTTGTGTGTGGTGTGTGATATGTGTTGTGTGGTGTGTGGTGGTGTGTGTGGTGTTGTGTTGTGTGTGGTGTGGTGTGTGGTGTTGTGTGGTGTGTGTTGCATGGTGTGGTGTGTGTTGTGTTGTGTGGTGTGGTGTGTGTTGTGTTGTGTTGTGTGGTGTGGTGTGGTGTGGTGTGTGTTGTGTGGTGTGGTGTGGTGTGTTGTGTATGTGTGGTGTGTTGTGTGGTGTGTGTTGTGTGGTGTGAGGTGTCTCATATATATATATATATATATATTTTTTTTGATGTGTGCAGTGCCATGCCCCGGTTGCGGCCATGAGAAAGCTAGTTTTACTCCAGTGCAGACCAGATCAGTTGCTGATCCCATGATTGAGATAAATACCCTAGAACGAATGTGAATTGGTCATGGTTAACTCTTTTGCAACTCGTGAGACTTTTCAAAAAGAGAGAATGAGTTAATCGATGAAAGTGCACTTTCCACATTATAGTGGGATAAACTATAGAGTTTTTGAGAACTAACGTATGTGATTTTTCGCAAAATGAAGAAAACATAAAGTTTGCTTGGTCACCAAGCAATCCTACAAAACACTTCATTTTGGTATTTTCGAGGTTAAATGGCACTATAAACGAGTTATAGAAAACAACAACCCTAGAACGAATGTGAATTGGTCATGGTTAACTCTTTTGCAACTCGTGAGACTTTTGAAAAAGAGAAAATGAGTGAATCGATGAAAGTGTACTTTCCACATTATAGTGGGATAAACTATAGAGTTTTTGAACACTAACGAATGTGATTTTCCGCAAAATAAAAAAAAAACGTAAAGTTTGATTAATCACCAAGCAATCCTACAAAACACTTCATTTTGGTATTTTCGAGGTTAAATGGCACTATAAACGAGTTATAGAAAACAACAACCCTAGAACGAATGTGAATTGATCATGGTTAACTCTTTTGCAACTCGTGGAACTTTTCAAAAAGAGAGAATGAGTGAATCGATGAAATTGCACTTTCCACATTATAGTGGGATAAACTATAGAGTTTTTGAGAACTAACGTATGTGATTTTCTGCAAAATGAAGAAAACATAAAGTTTGCTTGGTCACCAAACAATCCTACAAAACACTTCATTTTGGTATTTTCGAGGTTAAATGGCACTATAAACGAGTTATAGAAAACAACAACCCTAGAACGAATGTGTGTTGTGTGTGTGTGGTATGTTGTGTGATGTTGTGTGGTGTGTTGTGTGGTGTGGTGTGTTGTGTGTATGTGTGGTGTGTGGTGTTGTGTGGTGTGTGTTGTGTTGTGCGGTGTGTGGTGTGGTTTTTGGTGTGTGTGTTGTATTGTGTTTGTTGTGTTGTGTGGTGTGGTGTGTTTTGTGGTGTGTGTGTTGTGTGGTGTGTGTTGTGTGTTGTGTTGTGTGGTGTGGTATGGTGTGTGTTGTATGTTGTGTGGTGTTGTGTTGTGTGGTGTGTGGTGTGTGTGTTGTGTGTGGTGTGTGGTGTTGTGTTGTGTGTGGTGTGTGTGTGTGGTGTGTGGTGTTGTGTTGTGTGTGGTGTGTGATATGTGTTGTGTGGTGTTGTGTGGTGTGTGGTGGTGTGTGTGGTGTTGTGTTGTGTGTGGTGTGGTGTGTGGTGTTGTGTGGTGTGTGTTGCATTGTGTGGTGTGTGTTGTGTTGTGTTGTGTGGTGTGGTGTGTGTTGTGTTGTGTTGTGTGGTGTGGTGTGGTGTGGTGTGTGTTGTGTGGTGTGAGGTGTCTCATATATATATATATATATTTTTTGATGTGCAGTGCCATGCCCCGGTTGCGGCCATGAGAAAACTAGTTTTACTCCAGTGCAGACCAGATCAGTTGCTGATCCCATGATTGAGATAAATACCCTAGAACGAATGTGAATTGGTAATGGTTAACTCTTTTGCAACTCGTGAGACTTTTCAAAAAGAGAGAATGAGTTAATCGATGAAAGTGCACTTTCCACATTATAGTGGGATAAACTATAGAGTTTTTGAGAACTAACGTATGTGATTTTTCGCAAAATGAAGAAAACATAAAGTTTGCTTGGTCACCAAGCAATCCTACAAAACACTTCATTTTGGTATTTTCGAGGTTAAATGGCACTATAAACGAGTTATAGAAAACAACAACCCTAGAACGAATGTGAATTGGTCATGGTTAACTCTTTTGCAACTCGTGAGACTTTTGAAAAAGAGAAAATGAGTGAATCGATGAAAGTGTACTTTCCACATTATAGTGGGATAAACTATAGAGTTTTTGAACACTAACGAATGTGATTTTCCGCAAAATAAAAAAAAAACGTAAAGTTTGATTAATCACCAAGCAATCCTACAAAACACTTCATTTTGGTATTTTCGAGGTTAAATGGCACTATAAACGAGTTATAGAAAACAACAACCCTAGAACGAATGTGAATTGATCATGGTTAACTCTTTTGCAACTCGTGGAACTTTTCAAAAAGAGAGAATGAGTGAATCGATGAAATTGCACTTTCCACATTATAGTGGGATAAACTATAGAGTTTTTGAGAACTAACGTATGTGATTTTCTGCAAAATGAAGAAAACATAAAGTTTGCTTGGTCACCAAACAATCCTACAAAACACTTCATTTTGGTATTTTCGAGGTTAAATGGCACTATAAACGAGTTATAGAAAACAACAACCCTAGAACGAATGTGAATTGATCATGGTTAACTCTTTTGCAACTCGTGGAACTTTTCAAAAAGAGAGAATGAGTGAATCGATGAAATTGCACTTTCCACATTATAGTGGGATAAACTATAGAGTTTTTGAGAACTAACGTATGTGATTTTTGGCAAAATGAAGAAAACATAAAGTTTGCTTGGTCACCAAGCAATCCTACAAAACACTTCATTTTGGTATTTTCGAGGTTAAATGGCACTATAAACGAGTTATAGAAAACAACAACCCTAGAACGAATGTGAATTGATCATGGTTAACTCTTTTGCAACTCGTGGAACTTTTCAAAAAGAGAGAATGAGTGAATCGATGAAATTGCACTTTCCACATTATAGTGGGATAAACTATAGAGTTTTTGAGAACTAACGTATGTGATTTTCCGCAAAATGAAGAAAATATAAAGTTTGCTTGGTCACCAAACAATCCTACAAAACACTTCATTTTGGTATTTTCGAGGTTAAATGGCACTATAAACGAGTTATAGAAAACAACAACCCTAGAACGAATGTGTGTTGTGTGTGTGTGGTATGTTGTGTGATGTTGTGTGGTGTGTTGTGTGGTGTGGTGTGTTGTGTGTATGTGTGGTGTGTGGTGTTGTGTGGTGTGTGTTGTGTTGTGCGGTGTGTGGTGTGGTTTTTGGTGTGTGTGTTGTATTGTGTTTGTTGTGTTGTGTGGTGTGGTGTGTTTTGTGGTGTGTGTGTTGTGTGGTGTGTGTTGTGTGTTGTGTTGTGTTGTGTGGTGTGGTGTGTGTTGTGTTGTGTGGTGTGGTATGGTGTGTGTTGTATGTTGTGTGGTGTTGTGTTGTGTGGTGTGTGGTGTGTGTGTTGTGTGTGGTGTGTGGTGTTGTGTTGTGTGTGGTGTGTGTGTGTGGTGTGTGGTGTTGTGTTGTGTGTGGTGTGTGATATGTGTTGTGTGGTGTTGTGTGGTGTGTGGTGGTGTGTGTGGTGTTGTGTTGTGTGTGGTGTGGTGTGTGGTGTTGTGTGGTGTGTGTTGCATTGTGTGGTGTGTGTTGTGTTGTGTTGTGTTGTGTGGTGTGGTGTGTGTTGTGTTGTGTTGTGTGGTGTGGTGTGGTGTGGTGTGTGTTGTGTGGTGTGAGGTGTCTCATATATATATATATATATTTTTTGATGTGCAGTGCCATGCCCCGGTTGCGGCCATGAGAAAACTAGTTTTACTCCAGTGCAGACCAGATCAGTTGCTGATCCCATGATTGAGATAAATACCCTAGAACGAATGTGAATTGGTCATGGTTAACTCTTTTGCAACTCGTGAGACTTTTCAAAAAGAGAGAATGAGTGAATCGATGAAAGTGCACTTTCCACATTATAGTGGGATAAACTATAGAGTTTTTGAGAACTAACGTATGTGATTTTTCGCAAAATGAAGAAAACATAAAGTTTGCTTGGTCACCAAGCAATCCTACAAAACACTTCATTTTGGTATTTTCGAGGTTAAATGGCACTATAAACGAGTTATAGAAAACAACAACCCTAGAACGAATGTGAATTGGTCATGGTTAACTCTTTTGCAACTCGTGAGACTTTTGAAAAAGAGAAAATGAGTGAATCGATGAAAGTGTACTTTCCACATTATAGTGGGATAAACTATAGAGTTTTTGAACACTAACGAATGTGATTTTCCGCAAAATAAAAAAAAAACGTAAAGTTTGATTAATCACCAAGCAATGCTACAAAACACTTCATTTTGGTATTTTCGAGGTTAAATGGCACTATAAACGAGTTATAGAAAACAACAACCCTAGAACGAATGTGAATTGATCATGGTTAACTCTTTTGCAACTCGTGGAACTTTTCAAAAAGAGAGAATGAGTGAATCGATGAAATTGCACTTTCCACATTATAGTGGGATAAACTATAGAATTTTTGAGAACTAACGTATGTGATTTTCCGCAAAATGAAGAAAACATAAAGTTTGCTTGGTCACCAAACAATCCTACAAAACACTTCATTTTGGTATTTTCGAGGTTAAATGGCACTATAAACGAGTTATAGAAAACAACAACCCTAGAACGAATGTGTGTTGTGTGTGTGTGGTATGTTGTGTGATGTTGTGTGGTGTGTTGTGTGGTGTGGTGTGTTGTGTGTATGTGTGGTGTGTGGTGTTGTGTGGTGTGTGTTGTGTTGTGCGGTGTGTGGTGTGGTTTTTGGTGTGTGTGTTGTATTGTGTTTGTTGTGTTGTGTGGTGTGGTGTGTTTTGTGGTGTGTGTGTTGTGTTGTGTGGTGTGTGTTGTGTGTTGTGTTGTGTTGTGTGGTGTGGTGTGTGTTGTGTTGTGTGGTCTGGTATGGTGTGTGTTGTATGTTGTGTGGTGTTGTGTTGTGTGGTGTGTGGTGTGTGTGTTGTGTGTGGTGTGTGGTGTTGTGTTGTGTGTGGTGTGTGTGTGTGGTGTGTGGTGTTGTGTTGTGTGTGGTGTGTGATATGTGTTGTGTGGTGTTGTGTGGTGTGTGGTGGTGTGTGTGGTGTTGTGTTGTGTGTGGTGTGGTGTGTGGTGTTGTGTGGTGTGTGTTGCATTGTGTGGTGTGTGTTGTGTTGTGTTGTGTGGTGTGGTGTGTGTTGTGTTGTGTTGTGTGGTGTGGTGTGGTGTGGTGTGTGTTGTGTGGTGTGGTGTGTATGTGTGGTGTGTTGTGTGGTGTGTGTTGTGTGGTGTGAGGTGTCTCATATATATATATATATATATTTTTTGATGTGCAGTGCCATGCCCCGGTTGCGGCCATGAGAAAGCTAGTTTTACTCCAGTGCAGACCAGATCAGTTGCTGATCCCATGATTGAGATAAATACCCTAGAACGAATGTGAATTGGTCATGGTTAACTCTTTTGCAACTCGTGAGACTTTTCAAAAAGAGAGAATGAGTGAATCGATGAAAGTGCACTTTCCACATTATAGTGGGATAAACTATAGAGTTTTTGAGAACTAACGTATGTGATTTTTCGCAAAATGAAGAAAACATAAAGTTTGCTTGGTGACCAAGCAATCCTACAAAACACTTCATTTTGGTATTTTCGAGGTTAAATGGCACTATAAACGAGTTATAGAAAACAACAACCCTAGAACGAATGTGAATTGGTCATGGTTAACTCTTTTGCAACTCGTGAGACTTTTGAAAAAGAGAAAATGAGTGAATCGATGAAAGTGTACTTTCCACATTATAGTGGGATAAACTATAGAGTTTTTGAACACTAACGAATGTGATTTTCCGCAAAATAAAAAAAAAACGTAAAGTTTGATTAATCACCAAGCAATCCTACAAAACACTTCATTTTGGTATTTTCGAGGTTAAATGGCACTATAAACGAGTTATAGAAAACAACAACCCTAGAACGAATGTGAATTGATCATGGTTAACTCTTTTGCAACTCGTGGAACTTTTCAAAAAGAGAGAATGAGTGAATCGATGAAATTGCACTTTCCACATTATAGTGGGATAAACTATAGAGTTTTTGAGAACTAACGTATGTGATTTTCCGCAAAATGAAGAAAACATAAAGTTTGCTTGGTCACCAAACAATCCTACAAAACACTTCATTTTGGTATTTTCGAGGTTAAATGGCACTATAAACGAGTTATAGAAAACAACAACCCTAGAACGAATGTGTGTTGTGTGTGTGTGGTATGTTGTGTGATGTTGTGTGGTGTGTTGTGTGGTGTGGTGTGTTGTGTGTATGTGTGGTGTGTGGTGTTGTGTGGTGTGTGTTGTGTTGTGCGGTGTGTGGTGTGGTTTTTGGTGTGTGTGTTGTATTGTGTTTGTTGTGTTGTGTGGTGTGGTATGTTTTGTGGTGTGTGTGTTGTGTTGTGTGGTGTGTGTTGTGTGTTGTGTTGTGTTGTGTGGTGTGGTGTGTGTTGTGTTGTGTTGTGTGGTGTGGTATGGTGTGTGTTGTATGTTGTGTGGTGTTGTGTTGTGTGGTGTGTGGTGTGTGTGTTGTGTGTGGTGTGTGGTGTTGTGTTGTGTGTGGTGTGTGTGTGTGGTGTGTGGTGTTGTGTTGTGTGTGGTGTGTGATATGTGTTGTGTGGTGTTGTGTGGTGTGTGGTGGTGTGTGTGGTGTTGTGTTGTGTGTGGTGTGGTGTGTGGTGTTGTGTGGTGTGTGTTGCATGGTGTGGTGTGTGTTGTGTTGTGTGGTGTGGTGTGTGTTGTGTGGTGTGGTGTGTGTTGTGTGGTGTGGTGTGGTGTGGTGTGTTGTGTATGTGTGGTGTGTTGTGTGGTGTGAGGTGTCTCATATATATATATATATATTTTTTGATGTGCAGTGCCATGCCCCGGTTGCGGCCATGAGAAAGCTAGTTTTACTCCAGTGCAGACCAGATCAGTTGCTGATCCCATGATTGAGATAAATACCCTAGAACGAATGTGAATTGGTCATGGTTAACTCTTTTGCAACTCGTGAGACTTTTCAAAAAGAGAGAATGAGTGAATCGATGAAAGTGCACTTTCCACATTATAGTGGGATAAACTATAGAGTTTTTGAGAACTAACGTATGTGATTTTTCGCAAAATGAAGAAAACATAAAGTTTGCTTGGTCACCAAGAAATCCTACAAAACACTTCATTTTGGTATTTTCGAGGTTAAATGGCACTATAAACGAGTTATAGAAAACAACAACCCTAGAACGAATGTGAATTGGTCATGGTTAACTCTTTTGCAACTCGTGAGACTTTTGAAAAAGAGAAAGTGAGTGAATCGATGAAAGTGTACTTTCCACATTATAGTGGGATAAACTATAGAGTTTTTGAACACTAACGAATGTGATTTTCCGCAAAATAAAAAAAAAACGTAAAGTTTGATTAATCACCAAGCAATCCTACAAAACACTTCATTTTGGTATTTTCGAGGTTAAATGGCACTATAAACGAGTTATAGAAAACAACAACCCTAGAACGAATGTGAATTGATCATGGTTAATTCTTTTGCAACTCGTGGAACTTTTCAAAAAGAGAGAATGAGTGAATCGATGAAATTGCACTTTCCACATTATAGTGGGATAAACTATAGAGTTTTTGAGAACTAACGTATGTGATTTTCCGCAAAATGAAGAAAACATAAAGTTTGCTTGGTCACCAAACAATCCTACAAAACACTTCATTTTGGTATTTTCGAGGTTAAATGGCACTATAAACGAGTTATAGAAAACAACAACCCTACAACGAATGTGTGTTGTATGTGTGTGGTATGTTGTGTGATGTTGTGTGGTGTGTTGTGTGGTGTGGTGTGTTGTGTGTATGTGTGGTGTGTGGTGTTGTGTGGTGTGTGTTGTGTTGTGCGGTGTGTGGTGTGGTTTTTGGTGTGTGTGTTGTATTGTGTTTGTTGTGTTGTGTGGTGTGGTGTGTTTTGTGGTGTGTGTGTTGTGTTGTGTGGTGTGTGTTGTGTGTTGTGTTGTGTGGTGTGGTGTGTGTTGTGTTGTGTTGTGTTGTGTGGTGTGGTATGGTGTGTGTTGTATGTTGTGTGGTGTTGTGTTGTGTTGTGTGGTGTGTGGTGTGTGTGTTGTGTGTGGTGTGTGGTGTTGTGTTGTGTGTGGTGTGTGTGTGTGGTGTGTGGTGTTGTGTTGTGTGTGGTGTGTGTGGTGTGTGATATGTGTTGTGTGGTGTTGTGTGGTGTGTGGTGGTGTGTGTGGTGTTGTGTTGTGTGTGGTGTGGTGTGTGGTGTTGTGTGGTGTGTGTTGCATGGTGTGGTGTGTGGTGTGTTGTGTGGTGTGGTGTGTGTTGTGTTGTGTTGGGTGGTGTGGTGTGGTGTGGTGTGTGTTGTGTAGTGTTGTGTGGTGTGGTGTTGTGTGTTGTGTGTGTGTGGTGTGTTGTGTTGTGTGGTGTGAGGTGTCTCATATATATATATATTTTTTTTTTGATGTGCAGTGCCATGCCCCGGTTGCGGCCATGAGAAAGCTGGTTTTACTCCAGTGTAGACCAGATCAGTTGCTGATCCCATGATTGAGATAAATACCCTAGAACGAATGTGAATTGGTCATGGTTAACTCTTTTGCAACTCGTGAGACTTTTCAAAAAGAGAGAATGAGTGAATCGATGAAAGTGCACTTTCCACATTATAGTGGGATAAACTATAGAGTTTTTGAGAACTAACGTATGTGATTTTCCGCAAAATGAAGAAAACATAAAGTTTGCTTGGTCACCAAACAATCCTACAAAACACTTCATTTTGGTATTTTCGAGGTTAAATGGCACTATAAACGAGTTATAGAAAACAACAACCCTAGAACGAATGTGTGTTGTGTGTGTGTGGTATGTTGTGTGATGTTGTGTGGTGTGTTGTGTGGTGTGGTGTGTTGTGTGTATGTGTGGTGTGTGGTGTTGTGTGGTGTGTGTGTGTTGTATGTTGTGTGGTGTTGTGTTGTGTTGTGTGGTGTGTGGTGTGTGTGTTGTGTGTGGTGTGTGGTGTTGTGTTGTGTGTGGTGTGTGTGTGTGGTGTGTGGTGTTGTGTTGTGTGTGGTGTGTGATATGTGTTGTGTGGTGTTGTGTGGTGTGTGGTGGTGTGTGTGGTGTTGTGTTGTGTGTGCTGTGTGGTTTGTGGTGTTGTGTGGTGTGTGTTGCATGGTGTGGTGTGTGTTGTGTTGTGTGGTGTGGTGTGTGTTGTGTTGTGTTGTGTGGTGTGGTGTGGTGTGGTGTGTGTTGTGTAGTGTAGTGTTGTGTGGTGTGGTGTGTTGTGTGTGTGTGGTGTGTTGTGTGGTGTGTGTTGTGTGGTGTGAGGTGTCTCATATATATATATATATTTTTTTTGATGTGCAGTGCCATGCCCCGGTTGCGGCCATGAGAAAGCTAGTTTTACTCCAGTGCAGACCAGATCAGTTGCTGATCCCATGATTGAGATAAATACCCTAGAACGAATGTGAATTGGTCATGGTTAACTCTTTTGCAACTCGTGAGACTTTTCAAAAAGAGAGAATGAGTGAATCGATGAAAGTGCACTTTCCACATTATAGTGGGATAAACTATAGAGTTTTTGAGAACTAACGTATGTGATTTTTGGCAAAATGAAGAAAACATAAAGTTTGCTTGGTCACCAAGCAATCCTACAAAACACTTCATTTTGGTATTTTCGAGGTTAAATGGCACTATAAACGAGTTATAGAAAACAACAACCCTAGAACGAATGTGAATTGATCATGGTTAACTCTTTTGCAACTCGTGGAACTTTTTAAAAAGAGAGAATGAGTGAATCGATGAAATTGCACTTTCCACATTATAGTGGGATAAACTATAGAGTTTTTGAGAACTAACGTATGTGAGTTTCCGCAAAATGAAGAAAACATAAAGTTTGCTTGGTCACCAAACAATCCTACAAAACACTTCATTTTGGTATTTTCGAGGTTAAATGGCACTATAAACGAGTTATAGAAAACAACAACCCTAGAACGAATGTGAATTGATCATGGTTAACTCTTTTGCAACTCGTGGAACTTTTCAAAAAGAGAGAATGAGTGAATCGATGAAATTGCACTTTCCACATTATAGTGGGATAAACTATAGAGTTTTTGAGAACTAACGTATGTGATTTTCCGCAAAATGAAGAAAATATAAAGTTTGCTTGGTCACCAAACAATCCTACAAAACACTTCATTTTGGTATTTTCGAGGTTAAATGGCACTATAAACGAGTTATAGAAAACAACAACCCTAGAACGAATGTGTGTTGTGTGTGTGTGGTATGTTGTGTGATGTTGTGTGGTGTGTTGTGTGGTGTGGTGTGTTGTGTGTATGTGTGGTGTGTGGTGTTGTGTGGTGTGTGTTGTGTTGTGCGGTGTGTGGTGTGGTTTTTGGTGTGTGTGTTGTATTGTGTTTGTTGTGTTGTGTGGTGTGGTGTGTTTTGTGGTGTGTGTGTTGTGTTGTATGGTGTGTGTTGTGTTGTGTGGTGTGGTGTGTGTTGTGTTGTGTTGTGTTGTGTGGTGTGGTATGGTGTGTGTTGTATGTTGTGTGGTGTTGTGTTGTGTTGTGTGGTGTGTGGTGTGTGTGTTGTGTGTGGTGTGTGGTGTTGTGTTGTGTGTGGTGTGTGTGTGTGGTGTGTGGTGTTGTGTTGTGTGTGGTGTGTGATATGTGTTGTGTGGTGTTGTGTGGTGTGTGGTGGTGTGTGTGGTGTTGTGTTGTGTGTGGTGTGGTGTGTGGTGTTGTGTGGTGTGTGTTGCATGGTGTGGTGTGTGTTGTGTTGTGTGGTGTGGTGTGTGTTGTGTTGTGTTGTGTGGTGTGGTGTGGTGTGTGTTGTGTAGTGTAGTGTTGTGTGGTGTGGTGTGGTGTGTTGTGTGTGTGTGGTGTGTTGTGTGGTGTGTGTTGTGTGGTGTGAGGTGTCTCATATATATATATATATTTTTTTTTTCATGTGCAGTGCCATGCCCCGGTTACGGCCATGAGAAAGCTAGTTTTACTCCAGTGCAGACCAGATCAGTTGCTGATCCCATGATTGATATAAATACCCTAGAACGAATGTGAATTGGTCATGGTTAACTCTTTTGCAACTCGTGAGACTTTTCAAAAAGAGAGAATGAGTGAATCGATGAAAGTGCACTTTCCACATTATAGTGGGATAAACTATAGAGTTTTTGAGAACTAACGTATGTGATTTTTGGCAAAATGAAGAAAACATAAAGTTTGCTTGGTCACCAAGCAATCCTACAAAACACTTCATTTTGGTATTTTCGAGGTTAAATGGCACTATAAACGAGTTATAGAAAACAACAACCCTAGAACGAATGTGAATTGATCATGGTTAACTCTTTTGCAACTCGTGGAACTTTTCAAAAAGAGAGAATGAGTGAATCGATGAAATTGCACTTTCCACATTATAGTGGGATAAACTATAGAGTTTTTGAGAACTAACGTATGTGATTTTTGGCAAAATGAAGAAAACATAAAGTTTGCTTGGTCACCAAGCAATCCTACAAAACACTTCATTTTGGTATTTTCGAGGTTAAATGGCACTATAAACGAGTTATAGAAAACAACAACCCTAGAACGAATGTGAATTGATCATGGTTAACTCTTTTGCAACTCGTGGAACTTTTCAAAAAGAGAGAATGAGTGAATCGATGAAATTGCACTTTCCACATTATAGTGGGATAAACTATAGAGTTTTTGAGAACTAACGTATGTGATTTTCCGCAAAATGAAGAAAATATAAAGTTTGCTTGGTCACCAAACAATCCTACAAAACACTTCATTTTGGTATTTTCGAGGTTAAATGGCACTATAAACGAGTTATAGAAAACAACAACCCTAGAACGAATGTGTGTTGTGTGTGTGTGGTATGTTGTGTGATGTTGTGTGGTGTGTTGTGTGGTGTGGTGTGTTGTGTGTATGTGTGGTGTGTGGTGTTGTGTGGTGTGTGTTGTGTTGTGCGGTGTGTGGTGTGGTTTTTGGTGTGTGTGTTGTATTGTGTTTGTTGTGTTGTGTGGTGTGGTGTGTTTTGTGGTGTGTGTGTTGTGTTGTATGGTGTGTGTTGTGTTGTGTGGTGTGGTGTGTGTTGTGTTGTGTTGTGTTGTGTGGTGTGGTATGGTGTGTGTTGTATGTTGTGTGGTGTTGTGTTGTGTTGTGTGGTGTGTGGTGTGTGTGTTGTGTGTGGTGTGTGGTGTTGTGTTGTGTGTGGTGTGTGTGTGTGGTGTGTGGTGTTGTGTTGTGTGTGGTGTGTGATATGTGTTGTGTGGTGTGTGGTGGTGTGTGTGGTGTTGTGTTGTGTGTGGTGTGGTGTGTGGTGTTGTGTGGTGTGTGTTGCATGGTGTGGTGTGTGTTGTGTTGTGTGGTGTGGTGTGTGTTGTGTTGTGTTGTGTGGTGTGGTGTGGTGTGGTGTGTGTTGTGTAGTGTAGTGTTGTGTGGTGTGGTGTGGTGTGTTGTGTGTGTGTGGTGTGTTGTGTGGTGTGTGTTGTGTGGTGTGAGGTGTCTCATATATATATATATATATTTTTTTTCATGTGCAGTGCCATGCCCCGGTTGCGGCCATGAGAAAGCTAGTTTTACTCCAGTGCAGACCAGATCAGTTGCTGATCCCATGATTGAGATAAATACCCTAGAACGAATGTGAATTGGTCATGGTTAACTCTTTTGCAACTCGTGAGACTTTTCAAAAAGAGAGAATGAGTGAATCGATGAAAGTGCACTTTCCACATTATAGTGGGATAAACTATAGAGTTTTTGAGAACTAACGTATGTGATTTTTGGCAAAATGAAGAAAACATAAAGTTTGCTTGGTCACCAAGCAATCCTACAAAACACTTCATTTTGGTATTTTCGAGGTTAAATGGCACTATAAACGAGTTATAGAAAACAACAACCCTAGAACGAATGTGAATTGATCATGGTTAACTCTTTTGCAACTCGTGGAACTTTTCAAAAAGAGAGAATGAGTGAATCGATGAAATTGCACTTTCCACATTATAGTGGGATAAACTATAGAGTTTTTGAGAAATAACGTATGTGATTTTCCGCAAAATGAAGAAAACATAAAGTTTGCTTGGTCACCAAACAATCCTACAAAACACTTCATTTTGGTATTTTCGAGGTTAAATGGCACTATAAACGAGTTATAGAAAACAACAACCCTAGAACGAATGTGTGTTGTGTGTGTGTGGTATGTTGTGTGATGTTGTGTGGTGTGTTGTGTGGTGTGGTGTGTTGTGTGTATGTGTGGTGTGTTGTGTGGTGTGGTGTGTTCTGTGTATGTGTGGTGTGTGGTGTTGTGTGGTGTGTGTTGTGTTGTGCGGTGTGTGGTGTGGTTTTTAGTGTGTGTGTTGTATTGTGTTTGTTGTGTTGTGTGGTGTGGTGTGTTTTGTGGTGTGTGTGTTGTGTGGTGTGGTGTGTGTTGTGTGTTGTGTTGTGTGGTGTGGTGTGGTGTGTGTTGTGTTGTGTTGTGTTGTGTTGTGTGGTGTGGTATGGTGTGTGTTGTATGTTGTGTGGTGTTGTGTTGTGTTGTGTGGTGTGTGGTGTGTGTGTTGTGTGTGGTGTGTGGTGTTGTGTTGTGTGTGGTGTGTGTGTGTGGTGTGTGGTGTTGTGTTGTGTGTGGTGTGTGATATGTGTTGTGTGGTGTTGTGTGGTGTGTGGTGGTGTGTGTGGTGTTGTGTTGTGTGTGGTGTGGTGTGTGGTGTTGTGTGGTGTGTGTTGCATGGTGTGGTGTGTGTTGTGTTGTGTGGTGTGGTGTGTGTTGTGTTGTGTGGTGTGGTGTGGTGTGGTGTGTGTTGTGTAGTGTAGTGTTGTGTGGTGTGGTGTGGTGTGTTGTGTGTGTGTGGTGTGTTGTGTGTTGTGTGGTGTGAGGTGTCTCATATATATATATATTTTTTTTTTGATGTGCAGTGCCATGCCCCGGTTGCGGCCATGAGAAAGCTAGTTTTACTCCAGTGCAGACCAGATCAGTTGCTGATCCCATGATTGAGATAAATACCCTAGAACGAATGTGAATTGGTCATGGTTAACTCTTTTGCAACTCGTGAGACTTTTCAAAAAGAGAGAATGAGTGAATCGATGAAAGTGCACTTTCCACATTATAGTGGGATAAACTATAGAGTTTTTGAGAACTAACGTATGTGATTTTTGGCAAAATGAAGAAAACATAAAGTTTGCTTGGTCACCAAGCAATCCTACAAAACACTTCATTTTGGTATTTTCGAGGTTAAATGGCACTATAAACGAGTTATAGAAAACAACAACCCTAGAACGAATGTGTGTTGTGTGTGTGTGGTATGTTGTGTGATGTTGTGTGGTGTGTTGTGTGGTGTGGTGTGTTGTGTGTATGTGTGGTGTGTTGTGTGGTGTGGTGTGTTCTGTGTATGTGTGGTGTGTGGTGTTGTGTGGTGTGTGTTGTGTTGTGCGGTGTGTGGTGTGGTTTTTAGTGTGTGTGTTGTATTGTGTTTGTTGTGTTGTGTGGTGTGGTGTGTTTTGTGGTGTGTGTGTTGTGTGGTGTGGTGTGTGTTGTGTGTTGTGTTGTGTGGTGTGGTGTGGTGTGGTGTGGTGTGGTGTGTGTTGTGTTGTGTTGTGTTGTGTTGTGTGGTGTGGTATGGTGTGTGTTGTATGTTGTGTGGTGTTGTGTTGTGTTGTGTGGTGTGTGGTGTGTGTGTTGTGTGTGGTGTGTGGTGTTGTGTTGTGTGTGGTGTGTGTGTGTGGTGTGTGGTGTTGTGTTGTGTGTGGTGTGTGATATGTGTTGTGTGGTGTTGTGTGGTGTGTGGTGGTGTGTGTGGTGTTGTGTTGTGTGTGGTGTGGTGTGTGGTGTTGTGTGGTGTGTGTTGCATGGTGTGGTGTGTGTTGTGTTGTGTGGTGTGGTGTGTGTTGTGTTGTGTGGTGTGGTGTGGTGTGGTGTGTGTTGTGTAGTGTAGTGTTGTGTGGTGTTGTGTGGTGTGTTGTGTGTGTGTGGTGTGTTGTGTGTTGTGTGGTGTGAGGTGTCTCATATATATATTTTTTTTTTTTTTGATGTGCAGTGCCATGCCCCGGTTGCGGCCATGAGAAAGCTAGTTTTACTCCAGTGCAGACCAGATCAGTTGCTGATCCCATGATTGAGATAAATACCCTAGAACGAATGTGAATTGGTCATGGTTAACTCTTTTGCAACTCGTGAGACTTTTCAAAAAGAGAGAATGAGTGAATCGATGAAAGTGCACTTTCCACATTATAGTGGGATAAACTATAGAGTTTTTGAGAACTAACGTATGTGATTTTTGGCAAAATGAAGAAAACATAAAGTTTGCTTGGTCACCAAGCAATCCTACAAAACACTTCATTTTGGTATTTTCGAGGTTAAATGGCACTATAAACGAGTTATAGAAAACAACAACCCTAGAACGAATGTGAATTGATCATGGTTAACTCTTTTGCAACTCGTGGAACTTTTCAAAAAGAGAGAATGAGTGAATCGATGAAATTGCACTTTCCACATTATAGTGGGATAAACTATAGAGTTTTTGAGAACTAACGTATGTGATTTTTGGCAAAATGAAGAAAACATAAAGTTTGCTTGGTCACCAAGCAATCCTACAAAACACTTCATTTTGGTATTTTCGAGGTTAAATGGCACTATAAACGAGTTATAGAAAACAACAACCCTAGAACGAATGTGAATTGATCATGGTTAACTCTTTTGCAACTCGTGGAACTTTTCAAAAAGAGAGAATGAGTGAATCGATGAAATTGCACTTTCCACATTATAGTGGGATAAACTATAGAGTTTTTGAGAACTAACGTATGTGATTTTCCGCAAAATGAAGAAAATATAAAGTTTGCTTGGTCACCAAACAATCCTACAAAACACTTCATTTTGGTATTTTCGAGGTTAAATGGCACTATAAACGAGTTATAGAAAACAACAACCCTAGAACGAATGTGTGTTGTGTGTGTGTGGTATGTTGTGTGATGTTGTGTGGTGTGTTGTGTGGTGTGGTGTGTTGTGTGTATGTGTGGTGTGTGGTGTTGTGTGGTGTGTGTTGTGTTGTGCGGTGTGTGGTGTGGTTTTTGGTGTGTGTGTTGTATTGTGTTTGTTGTGTTGTGTGGTGTGGTGTGTTTTGTGGTGTGTGTGTTGTGTTGTATGGTGTGTGTTGTGTTGTGTGGTGTGGTGTGTGTTGTGTTGTGTTGTGTTGTGTGGTGTGTTATGGTGTGTGTTGTATGTTGTGTGGTGTTGTGTTGTGTTGTGTGGTGTGTGGTGTGTGTGTTGTGTGTGGTGTGTGGTGTTGTGTTGTGTGTGGTGTGTGTGTGTGGTGTGTGGTGTTGTGTTGTGTGTGGTGTGTGATATGTGTTGTGTGGTGTTGTGTGGTGTGTGGTGGTGTGTGTGGTGTTGTGTTGTGTGTGGTGTGGTGTGTGGTGTTGTGTGGTGTGTGTTGCATGGTGTGGTGTGTGTTGTGTTGTGTGGTGTGGTGTGTGTTGTGTTGTGTTGTGTGGTGTGGTGTGGTGTGTGTTGTGTAGTGTAGTGTTGTGTGGTGTGGTGTGGTGTGTTGTGTGTGTGTGGTGTGTTGTGTGGTGTGTGTTGTGTGGTGTGAGGTGTCTCATATATATATATATATATATTTTTTCATGTGCAGTGCCATGCCCCGGTTGCGGCCATGAGAAAGCTAGTTTTACTCCAGTGCAGACCAGATCAGTTGCTGATCCCATGATTGAGATAAATACCCTAGAACGAATGTGAATTGGTCATGGTTAACTCTTTTGCAACTCGTGAGACTTTTCAAAAAGAGAGAATGAGTGAATCGATGAAAGTGCACTTTCCACATTATAGTGGGATAAACTATAGAGTTTTTGAGAACTAACGTATGTGATTTTTGGCAAAATGAAGAAAACATAAAGTTTGCTTGGTCACCAAGCAATCCTACAAAACACTTCATTTTGGTATTTTCGAGGTTAAATGGCACTATAAACGAGTTATAGAAAACAACAACCCTAGAACGAATGTGAATTGATCATGGTTAACTCTTTTGCAACTCGTGGAACTTTTCAAAAAGAGAAAATGAGTGAATCGATGAAATTGCACTTTCCACATTATAGTGGGATAAACTATAGAGTTTTTGAGAAATAACGTATGTGATTTTCCGCAAAATGAAGAAAACATAAAGTTTGCTTGGTCACCAAACAATCCTACAAAACACTTCATTTTGGTATTTTCGAGGTTAAATGGCACTATAAACGAGTTATAGAAAACAACAACCCTAGAACGAATGTGTGTTGTGTGTGTGTGGTATGTTGTGTGATGTTGTGTGGTGTGTTGTGTGGTGTGGTGTGTTGTGTGTATGTGTGGTGTGTTGTGTGGTGTGGTGTGTTCTGTGTATGTGTGGTGTGTGGTGTTGTGTGGTGTGTGTTGTGTTGTGCGGTGTGTGGTGTGGTTTTTAGTGTGTGTGTTGTATTGTGTTTGTTGTGTTGTGTGGTGTGGTGTGTTTTGTGGTGTGTGTGTTGTGTGGTGTGGTGTGTGTTGTGTGTTGTGTTGTGTGGTGTGGTGTGGTGTGGTGTGTGTTGTGTTGTGTTGTGTTGTGTTGTGTGGTGTGGTATGGTGTGTGTTGTATGTTGTGTGGTGTTGTGTTGTGTTGTGTGGTGTGTGGTGTGTGTGTTGTGTGTGGTGTGTGGTGTTGTGTTGTGTGTGGTGTGTGTGTGTGGTGTGTGGTGTTGTGTTGTGTGTGGTGTGTGATATGTGTTGTGTGGTGTTGTGTGGTGTGTGGTGGTGTGTGTGGTGTTGTGTTGTGTGTGGTGTGGTGTGTGGTGTTGTGTGGTGTGTGTTGCATGGTGTGGTGTGTGTTGTGTTGTGTGGTGTGGTGTGTGTTGTGTTGTGTGGTGTGGTGTGGTGTGGTGTGTGTTGTGTAGTGTAGTGTTGTGTGGTGTGGTGTGGTGTGTTGTGTGTGTGTGGTGTGTTGTGTGGTGTGTGTTGTGTGGTGTGAGGTGTCTCATATATATATATATATATTTTTTGATGTGCAGTGCCATGCCCCGGTTGCGGCCATGAGAAAGCTAGTTTTACTCCAGTGCAGACCAGATCAGTTGCTGATCCCATGATTGAGATAAATACCCTAGAACGAATGTGAATTGGTCATGGTTAACTCTTTTGCAACTCGTGAGACTTTTCAAAAAGAGAGAATGAGTGAATCGATGAAAGTGCACTTTCCACATTATAGTGGGATAAACTATAGAGTTTTTGAGAACTAACGTATGTGATTTTTGGCAAAATGAAGAAAACATAAAGTTTGCTTGGTCACCAAGCAATCCTACAAAACACTTCATTTTGGTATTTTCGAGGTTAAATGGCACTATAAACGAGTTATAGAAAACAACAACCCTAGAACGAATGTGAATTGATCATGGTTAACTCTTTTGCAACTCGTGGAACTTTTCAAAAAGAGAGAATGAGTGAATCGATGAAATTGCACTTTCCACATTATAGTGGGATAAACTATAGAGTTTTTGAGAACTAACGTATGTGATTTTTGGCAAAATGAAGAAAACATAAAGTTTGCTTGGTCACCAAGCAATCCTACAAAACACTTCATTTTGGTATTTTCGAGGTTAAATGGCACTATAAACGAGTTATAGAAAACAACAACCCTAGAACGAATGTGAATTGATCATGGTTAACTCTTTTGCAACTCGTGGAACTTTTCAAAAAGAGAGAATGAGTGAATCGATGAAATTGCACTTTCCACATTATAGTGGGATAAACTATAGAGTTTTTGAGAACTAACGTATGTGATTTTTGGCAAAATGAAGAAAACATAAAGTTTGCTTGGTCACCAAGCAATCCTACAAAACACTTCATTTTGGTATTTTCGAGGTTAAATGGCACTATAAACGAGTTATAGAAAACAACAACCCTAGAACGAATGTGAATTGATCATGGTTAACTCTTTTGCAACTCGTGGAACTTTTCAAAAAGAGAGAATGAGTGAATCGATGAAATTGCACTTTCCACATTATAGTGGGATAAACTATAGAGTTTTTGAGAACTAACGTATGTGATTTTCCGCAAAATGAAGAAAATATAAAGTTTGCTTGGTCACCAAACAATCCTACAAAACACTTCATTTTGGTATTTTCGAGGTTAAATGGCACTATAAACGAGTTATAGAAAACAACAACCCTAGAACGAATGTGTGTTGTGTGTGTGTGGTATGTTGTGTGATGTTGTGTGGTGTGTTGTGTGGTGTGGTGTGTTGTGTGTATGTGTGGTGTGTTTTGTGGTGTGTGTGTTGTGTGGTGTGGTGTGTGTTGTGTGTTGTGTTGTGTGGTGTGGTGTGGTGTGGTGTGTGTTGTGTTGTGTTGTGTTGTGTTGTGTGGTGTGGTATGGTGTGTGTTGTATGTTGTGTGGTGTTGTGTTGTGTTGTGTGGTGTGTGGTGTGTGTGTTGTGTGTGGTGTGTGGTGTTGTGTTGTGTGTGGTGTGTGTGTGTGGTGTGTGGTGTTGTGTTGTGTGTGGTGTGTGATATGTGTTGTGTGGTGTTGTGTGGTGTGTGGTGGTGTGTGTGGTGTTGTGTTGTGTGTGGTGTGGTGTGTGGTGTTGTGTGGTGTGTGTTGCATGGTGTGGTGTGTGTTGTGTTGTGTGGTGTGGTGTGTGTTGTGTTGTGTGGTGTGGTGTGGTGTGGTGTGTGTTGTGTAGTGTAGTGTTGTGTGGTGTGGTGTGGTGTGTTGTGTGTGTGTGGTGTGTTGTGTGGTGTGTGTTGTGTGGTGTGAGGTGTCTCATATATATATATATATATTTTTTGATGTGCAGTGCCATGCCCCGGTTGCGGCCATGAGAAAGCTAGTTTTACTCCAGTGCAGACCAGATCAGTTGCTGATCCCATGATTGAGATAAATACCCTAGAACGAATGTGAATTGGTCATGGTTAACTCTTTTGCAACTCGTGAGACTTTTCAAAAAGAGAGAATGAGTGAATCGATGAAAGTGCACTTTCCACATTATAGTGGGATAAACTATAGAGTTTTTGAGAACTAACGTATGTGATTTTTGGCAAAATGAAGAAAACATAAAGTTTGCTTGGTCACCAAGCAATCCTACAAAACACTTCATTTTGGTATTTTCGAGGTTAAATGGCACTATAAACGAGTTATAGAAAACAACAACCCTAGAACGAATGTGAATTGATCATGGTTAACTCTTTTGCAACTCGTGGAACTTTTCAAAAAGAGAGAATGAGTGAATCGATGAAATTGCACTTTCCACATTATAGTGGGATAAACTATAGAGTTTTTGAGAACTAACGTATGTGATTTTTGGCAAAATGAAGAAAACATAAAGTTTGCTTGGTCACCAAGCAATCCTACAAAACACTTCATTTTGGTATTTTCGAGGTTAAATGGCACTATAAACGAGTTATAGAAAACAACAACCCTAGAACGAATGTGAATTGATCATGGTTAACTCTTTTGCAACTCGTGGAACTTTTCAAAAAGAGAGAATGAGTGAATCGATGAAATTGCACTTTCCACATTATAGTGGGATAAACTATAGAGTTTTTGAGAACTAACGTATGTGATTTTTGGCAAAATGAAGAAAACATAAAGTTTGCTTGGTCACCAAGCAATCCTACAAAACACTTCATTTTGGTATTTTCGAGGTTAAATGGCACTATAAACGAGTTATAGAAAACAACAACCCTAGAACGAATGTGAATTGATCATGGTTAACTCTTTTGCAACTCGTGGAACTTTTCAAAAAGAGAGAATGAGTGAATCGATGAAATTGCACTTTCCACATTATAGTGGGATAAACTATAGAGTTTTTGAGAACTAACGTATGTGATTTTCCGCAAAATGAAGAAAATATAAAGTTTGCTTGGTCACCAAACAATCCTACAAAACACTTCATTTTGGTATTTTCGAGGTTAAATGGCACTATAAACGAGTTATAGAAAACAACAACCCTAGAACGAATGTGTGTTGTGTGTGTGTGGTATGTTGTGTGATGTTGTGTGGTGTGTTGTGTGGTGTGGTGTGTTGTGTGTATGTGTGGTGTGTGGTGTTGTGTGGTGTGTGTTGTGTTGTGCGGTGTGTGGTGTGGTTTTTGGTGTGTGTGTTGTATTGTGTTTGTTGTGTTGTGTGGTGTGGTGTGTTTTGTGGTGTGTGTGTTGTGTTGTATGGTGTGTGTTGTGTTGTGTGGTGTGGTGTGTGTTGTGTTGTGTTGTGTTGTGTGGTGTGGTATGGTGTGTGTTGTATGTTGTGTGGTGTTGTGTTGTGTTGTGTGGTGTGTGGTGTGTGTGTTGTGTGTGGTGTGTGGTGTTGTGTTGTGTGTGGTGTGTATGTGTGGTGTGTGGTGTTGTGTTGTGTGTGGTGTGTGATATGTGTTGTGTGGTGTTGTGTGGTGTGTGGTGGTGTGTGTGGTGTTGTGTTGTGTGTGGTGTGGTGTGTGGTGTTGTGTGGTGTGTGTTGCATGGTGTGGTGTGTGTTGTGTTGTGTGGTGTGGTGTGTGTTGTGTTGTGTTGTGTGGTGTGGTGTGGTGTGGTGTGTGTTGTGTAGTGTAGTGTTGTGTGGTGTGGTGTGGTGTGTTGTGTGTGTGTGGTGTGTTGTGTGGTGTGTGTTGTGTGGTGTGAGGTGTCTCATATATATATATATATATATTTTTTCATGTGCAGTGCCATGCCCCGGTTGCGGCCATGAGAAAGCTAGTTTTACTCCAGTGCAGACCAGATCAGTTGCTGATCCCATGATTGAGATAAATACCCTAGAACGAATGTGAATTGGTCATGGTTAACTCTTTTGCAACTCGTGAGACTTTTCAAAAAGAGAGAATGAGTGAATCGATGAAAGTGCACTTTCCACATTATAGTGGGATAAACTATAGAGTTTTTGAGAACTAACGTATGTGATTTTTGGCAAAATGAAGAAAACATAAAGTTTGCTTGGTCACCAAGCAATCCTACAAAACACTTCATTTTGGTATTTTCGAGGTTAAATGGCACTATAAACGAGTTATAGAAAACAACAACCCTAGAACGAATGTGAATTGATCATGGTTAACTCTTTTGCAACTCGTGGAACTTTTCAAAAAGAGAAAATGAGTGAATCGATGAAATTGCACTTTCCACATTATAGTGGGATAAACTATAGAGTTTTTGAGAAATAACGTATGTGATTTTCCGCAAAATGAAGAAAACATAAAGTTTGCTTGGTCACCAAACAATCCTACAAAACACTTCATTTTGGTATTTTCGAGGTTAAATGGCACTATAAACGAGTTATAGAAAACAACAACCCTAGAACGAATGTGTGTTGTGTGTGTGTGGTATGTTGTGTGATGTTGTGTGGTGTGTTGTGTGGTGTGGTGTGTTGTGTGTATGTGTGGTGTGTTGTGTGGTGTGGTGTGTTCTGTGTATGTGTGGTGTGTGGTGTTGTGTGGTGTGTGTTGTGTTGTGCGGTGTGTGGTGTGGTTTTTAGTGTGTGTGTTGTATTGTGTTTGTTGTGTTGTGTGGTGTGGTGTGTTTTGTGGTGTGTGTGTTGTGTGGTGTGGTGTGTGTTGTGTGTTGTGTTGTGTGGTGTGGTGTGGTGTGGTGTGTGTTGTGTTGTGTTGTGTTGTGTTGTGTGGTGTGGTATGGTGTGTGTTGTATGTTGTGTGGTGTTGTGTTGTGTTGTGTGGTGTGTGGTGTGTGTGTTGTGTGTGGTGTGTGGTGTTGTGTTGTGTGTGGTGTGTGTGTGTGGTGTGTGGTGTTGTGTTGTGTGTGGTGTGTGATATGTGTTGTGTGGTGTTGTGTGGTGTGTGGTGGTGTGTGTGGTGTTGTGTTGTGTGTGGTGTGGTGTGTGGTGTTGTGTGGTGTGTGTTGCATGGTGTGGTGTGTGTTGTGTTGTGTGGTGTGGTGTGTGTTGTGTTGTGTGGTGTGGTGTGGTGTGGTGTGTGTTGTGTAGTGTAGTGTTGTGTGGTGTGGTGTGTTGTGTGTGTGTGGTGTGTTGTGTGGTGTGTGTTGTGTGGTGTGAGGTGTCTCATATATATATATATATTTTTTTTGATGTGCAGTGCCATGCCCCGGTTGCGGCCATGAGAAAGCTAGTTTTACTCCAGTGCAGACCAGATCAGTTGCTGATCCCATGATTGAGATAAATACCCTAGAACGAATGTGAATTGGTCATGGTTAATTCTTTTGCAACTCGTGGAACTTTTCAAAAAGAGAGAATGAGTGAATCGATGAAAGTGCACTTTCCACATTATAGTGGGATAAACTATAGAGTTTTTGAGAACTAACGTATGTGATTTTTGGCAAAATGAAGAAAACATAAAGTTTGCTTGGTCACCAAGCAATCCTACAAAACACTTCATTTTGGTATTTTCGAGGTTAAATGGCACTATAAACGAGTTATAGAAAACAACAACCCTAGAACGAATGTGAATTGATCATGGTTAACTCTTTTGCAACTCGTGGAACTTTTCAAAAAGAGAGAATGAGTGAATCGATGAAATTGCACTTTCCACATTATAGTGGGATAAACTATAGAGTTTTTGAGAACTAACGTATGTGATTTTTGGCAAAATGAAGAAAACATAAAGTTTGCTTGGTCACCAAGCAATCCTACAAAACACTTCATTTTGGTATTTTCGAGGTTAAATGGCACTATAAACGAGTTATAGAAAACAACAACCCTAGAACGAATGTGAATTGATCATGGTTAACTCTTTTGCAACTCGTGGAACTTTTCAAAAAGAGAGAATGAGTGAATCGATGAAATTGCACTTTCCACATTATAGTGGGATAAACTATAGAGTTTTTGAGAACTAACGTATGTGATTTTCCGCAAAATGAAGAAAATATAAAGTTTGCTTGGTCACCAAACAATCCTACAAAACACTTCATTTTGGTATTTTCGAGGTTAAATGGCACTATAAACGAGTTATAGAAAACAACAACCCTAGAACGAATGTGTGTTGTGTGTGTGTGGTATGTTGTGTGATGTTGTGTGGTGTGTTGTGTGGTGTGGTGTGTGGTGTTGTGTGGTGTGTGTTGTGTTGTGCGGTGTGTGGTGTGGTTTTTGTTGTGTGTGTTGTATTGTGTTTGTTGTGTTGTGTGGTGTGGTGTGTGTGTTGTGTTGTATGGTGTGTGTTGTGCGGTGTGTGGTGTGGTTTTTGGTGTGTGTGTTGTATTGTGTTTGTTGTGTTGTGTGGTGTGGTGTGTGTGTTGTGTTGTATGGTGTGTGTTGTGTTGTGTGGTGTGGTGTGTGTTGTGTTGTGTGGTGTGGTATGGTGTGTGTTGTATGTTGTGTGGTGTTGTGTTGTGTTGTGTGGTGTGTGGTGTGTGGTGTTGTGTGTGGTGTGTGGTGTTGTGTTGTGTGTGGTGTGTGTGTGTGGTGTGTGGTGTTGTGTTGTGTGTGGTGTGTGATATGTGTTGTGTGGTGTTGTGTGGTGTGTGGTGGTGTGTGTGGTGTTGTGTTGTGTGTGGTGTGGTGTGTGGTGTTGTGTGGTGTGTGTTGCATGGTGTGGTGTGTGTTGTGTTGTGTGGTGTGTGTTGTGTTGTGTGGTGTGGTGTGGTGTGTGGTGTGTGTTGTGTAGTGTTGTGTGGTGTGGTGTGGTGTGGTGTGGTGTGTTGTGTGTGTGTGGTGTGTTGTGTGGTGTGTGTTGTGTGGTGTGAGGTGTCTCATATATATATATATATTTTTTTTGATGTGCAGTGCCATGCCCCGGTTGCGGCCATGAGAAAGCTAGTTTTACTCCAGTGCAGACCAGATCAGTTGCTGATCCCATGATTGAGATAAATACCCTAGAACGAATGTGAATTGGTCATGGTTAACTCTTTTGCAACTCGTGAGACTTTTCAAAAAGATCGAATGAGTGAATCGATGAAAGTGCACTTTCCACATTATAGTGGGATAAACTATAGAGTTTTTTAGAACTAACGTATGTGATTTTCCGCAAAATGAAGAAAATATAAAGTTTGCTTGGTCACCAAACAATCCTACAAAACACTTCATTTTATTATTTTCGAGGTTAAATGGCACTATAAACGAGTTATAGAAAACAACAACCCTAGAACGAATGTGTGTTGTGTGTGTGTGGTATGTTGTGTGATGTTGTGTGGTGTGTTGTGTGGTGTGGTGTGTTGTGTGTATGTGTGGTGTGTGGTGTTGTGTGGTGTGTGTTGTGTTGTGCGGTGTGTGGTGTGGTTTTTGGTGTGTGTGTTGTATTGTGTTTGTTGTGTTGTGTGGTGTGGTGTGTTTTGTGGTGTGTGTGTTGTGTTGTGTGGTGTGTGTTGTGTGTTGTGTTGTGTTGTGTTGTGTGGTGTGTGTTGTGTTGTGTTGTGTTGTGTTGTGTGGTGTGGTATGGTGTGTGTTGTATGTTGTGTGGTGTTGTGGTGTGTTGTGTGTGTGTGGTGTGTTGTGTGGTGTGGTGTTGTGGTGTGTTGTGTGGTGTTGTGGTGTGTGTTGTGTTGTGTGGTGTGGTGTGTGTTGTGTTGTGTGGTGTGGTATGGTGTGTGTTGTATGTTGTGTGGTGTTGTGTTGTGTTGTGTGGTGTGTGGTGTGTGTGTTGTGTGTGGTGTGTGGTGTTGTGTTGTGTGTGGTGTGTGTGTGTGGTGTGTGGTGTTGTGTTGTGTGTGGTGTGTGATATGTGTTGTGTGGTGTTGTGTGGTGTGTGGTGGTGTGTGTGGTGTTGTGTTGTGTGTGGTGTGGTGTGTGGTGTTGTGTGGTGTGTGTTGCATGGTGTGGTGTGTGTTGTGTTGTGTGGTGTGGTGTGTGGTGTGTGTTGTGTAGTGTTGTATGGTGTGGTGTGGTGTGGTGTGTTGTGTGTGTGTGGTGTGTTGTGTGGTGTGTGTTGTGAGGTGTGAGGTGTCTCATATATATATATATATTTTTTTTGATGTGCAGTGCCATGCCCCGGTTGCGGCCATGAGAAAGCTAGTTTTACTCCAGTGCAGACCAGATCAGTTGCTGATCCCATGATTGAGATAAATACCCTAGAACAAATGTGAATTGGTCATGGTTAACTCTTTTGCAACTCGTGAGACTTTTCAAAAAGATCGAATGAGTGAATCGATGAAAGTGCACTTTCCACATTATAGTGGGATAAACTATAGAGTTTTTTAGAACTAACGTATGTGATTTTCCGCAAAATGAAGAAAATATAAAGTTTGCTTGGTCACCAAACAATCCTACAAAACACTTCATTTTGGTATTTTCGAGGTTAAATGGCACTATAAACGAGTTATAGAAAACAACAACCCTAGAACGAATGTGTGTTGTGTGTGTGTGGTATGTTGTGTGATGTTGTGTGGTGTGTTGTGTGGTGTGGTGTGTTGTGTGTATGTGTGGTGTGTGGTGTTGTGTGGTGTGTGTTGTGTTGTGCGGTGTGTGGTGTGGTTTTTGGTGTGTGTGTTGTATTGTGTTTGTTGTGTTGTGTGGTGTGGTGTGTTTTGTGGTGTGTGTGTTGTGTTGTGTGGTGTGTGTTGTGTGTTGTGTTGTGTTGTGTGGTGTGTGTTGTGTTGTGTTGTGTTGTGTGGTGTGGTATGGTGTGTGTTGTATGTTGTGTGGTGTTGTGGTGTGTTGTGTGTGTGTGGTGTGTTGTGTGGTGTGAGGTGTCTCATATATATATATATATATTTTTTTTGTTGTGCAGTGCCATGCCCCGGTTGCGGCCATGAGAATGCTAGTTTTACTCCAGTGCAGACCAGATCAGTTGCTGATCCCATGATTGAGATAAATACCCTAGAACGAATGTGAATTGGTCATGGTTAACTCTTTTGCAACTCGTGAGACTTTTCAAAAAGAGAGAATGAGTGAATCGATGAAAGTGCACTTTCCACATTATAGTGGGATAAACTATAGAGTTTTTGAGAACTAACGTATGTGATTTTTCGCAAAATGAAGAAAACATAAAGTTTGCTTGGTCACCAAGCAATCCTACAAAACACTTCATTTTGGTATTTTCGAGGTTAAATGGCACTATAAACGAGTTATAGAAAACAACAACCCTAGAACGAATGTGAATTGGTCATGGTTAACTCTTTTGCAACTCGTGAGACTTTTGAAAAAGAGAAAATGAGTGAATCGATGAAAGTGTACTTTCCACATTATAGTGGGATAAACTATAGAGTTTTTTAGAACTAACGTATGTGATTTTCCGCAAAATGAAGAAAATATAAAGTTTGCTTGGTCACCAAACAATCCTACAAAACACTTCATTTTGGTATTTTCGAGGTTAAATGGCACTATAAACGAGTTATAGAAAACAACAACCCTAGAACGAATGTGTGTTGTGTGTGTGTGGTATGTTGTGTGATGTTGTGTGGTGTGTTGTGTGGTGTGGTGTGTTGTGTGTATGTGTGGTGTGTGGTGTTGTGTGGTGTGTGTTGTGTTGTGCGGTGTGTGGTGTGGTTTTTGGTGTGTGTGTTGTATTGTGTTTGTTGTGTTGTGTGGTGTGGTGTGTTTTGTGGTGTGTGTGTTGTGTTGTGTGGTGTGTGTTGTGTGTTGTGTTGTGTTGTGTGGTGTGTGTTGTGTTGTGTTGTGTTGTGTGGTGTGGTATGGTGTGTGTTGTATGTTGTGTGGTGTTGTGGTGTGTTGTGTGTGTGTGGTGTGTTGTGTGGTGTGAGGTGTCTCATATATATATATATATATTTTTTTTGTTGTGCAGTGCCATGCCCCGGTTGCGGCCATGAGAATGCTAGTTTTACTCCAGTGCAGACCAGATCAGTTGCTGATCCCATGATTGAGATAAATACCCTAGAACGAATGTGAATTGGTCATGGTTAACTCTTTTGCAACTCGTGAGACTTTTCAAAAAGAGAGAATGAGTGAATCGATGAAAGTGCACTTTCCACATTATAGTGGGATAAACTATAGAGTTTTTGAGAACTAACGTATGTGATTTTTCGCAAAATGAAGAAAACATAAAGTTTGCTTGGTCACCAAGCAATCCTACAAAACACTTCATTTTGGTATTTTCGAGGTTAAATGGCACTATAAACGAGTTATAGAAAACAACAACCCTAGAACGAATGTGAATTGGTCATGGTTAACTCTTTTGCAACTCGTGAGACTTTTGAAAAAGAGAAAATGAGTGAATCGATGAAAGTGTACTTTCCACATTATAGTGGGATAAACTATAGAGTTTTTGAACACTAACGAATGTGATTTTCCGCAAAATAAAAAAAAACGTAAAGTTTGATTAATCACCAAGCAATCCTACAAAACACTTCATTTTGGTATTTTCGAGGTTAAATGGCACTATAAACGAGTTATACAAAACAACAACCCTAGAACGAATGTGAATTGGTCATGGTTAACTCTTTTGCAACTCGTGAGACTTTTGAAAAAGAGAAAATGAGTGAATCGATGAAAGTGTACTTTCCACATTATAATGGGATAAACTATAGAGTTTTTGAACACTAACGAATGTGATTTTCCGCAAAATGAAGAAAATATAAAGTTTGCTTGGTCACCAAACAATCCTACAAAACATTTCATTTTGGTATTTTCGAGGTTAAATGGCACTATAAACGAGTTATAGAAAACAACAACCCTAGAACGAATGTGTGTTGTGTGTGTGTGGTATGTTGTGTGATGTTGTGTGGTGTGTTGTGTGGTGTGGTGTGTTGTGTGTATGTGTGGTGTGTGGTGTTGTGTGGTGTGTGTTGTGTTGTGCGGTGTGTGGTGTGGTTTTTGGTGTGTGTGTTGTATTGTGTTTGTTGTGTTGTGTGGTGTGGTGTGTTTTGTGGTGTGTGTGTTGTGTTGTATGGTGTGTGTTGTGCGGTGTGTGGTGTGGTTTTTGGTGTGTGTGTTGTATTGTGTTTGTTGTGTTGTGTGGTGTAGTGTGTTTTGTGGTGTGTGTGTTGTGTTGTATGGTGTGTGTTGTGTTGTGTGGTGTGGTGTGTGTTGTGTTGTGTTGTGTTGTGTTGTGTTGTGTGGTGTGGTATGGTGTGTGTTGTATGTTGTGTGGTGTTGTGTTGTGTTGTGTGGTGTGTGGTGTGTGTGTTGTGTGTGGTGTGTGGTGTTGTGTTGTGTGTGGTATGTGTGTGTGGTGTGTGGTTTTGTGTTGTGTGTGGTGTGTGATATGTGTTGTGTGGTGTTGTGTGGTGTGTGGTGGTGTGTGTGGTGTTGTGTTGTGTGTGGTGTGGTGTGTGGTGTTGTGTGGTGTGTGTTGCATGGTGTGGTGTGTGTTGTGTTGTGTGGTGTGGTGTGTGTTGTGTTGTGTTGTGTGGTGTGGTGTGGTGTGTGGTGTGTGTTGTGTAGTGTTGTGTGGTGTGGTGTGGTGTGGTGTGTTGTGTGTGTGTGGTGTGTTGTGTGGTGTGTGTTGTGTGGTGTGAGGTGTCTCATATATATATATATATATTTTTTTTGATGTGCAGTGCCATGCCCCGGTTGCGGCCATGAGAAAGCTAGTTTTACTCCAGTGCAGACCAGATCAGTTGCTGATCCCATGATTGAGATAAATACCCTAGAACAAATGTGAATTGGTCATGGTTAACTCTTTTGCAACTCGTGAGACTTTTCAAAAAGATCGAATGAGTGAATCGATGAAAGTGCACTTTCCACATTATAGTGGGATAAACTATAGAGTTTTTTAGAACTAACGTATGTGATTTTTTGCAAAATGAAGAAAACATAAAGTTTGCTTGGTCACCAAGCAATCCTACAAAACACTTCATTTTGGTATTTTCGAGGTTAAATGGCACTATAAACGAGTTATAGAAAACAACAACCCTAGAACGAATGTGAATTGGTCATGGTTAACTCTTTTGCAACTCGTGAGACTTTTGAAAAAGAGAAAATGAGTGAATCGATAAAAGTGTACTTTCCACATTATAGTGGGATAAACTATAGAGTTTTTGAACACTAACGAATGTGATTTTCCGCAAAATAAAAAAAAACGTAAAGTTTGATTAATCACCAAGCAATGCTACAAAACACTTCATTTTGGTATTTTCGAGGTTAAATGGCACTATAAACGAGTTATAGAAAACAACAACCCTAGAACGAATGTGAATTGATCATGGTTAACTGTTTTGCAACTCGTGGAACTTTTCAAAAAGAGAGAATGAGTGAATCGATGAAATTGCACTTTCCACATTATAGTGGGATAAACTATAGAGTTTTTGAGAACTAACGTATGTGATTTTCCGCAAAATGAAGAAAACATAAAGTTTGCTTGGTCACCAAACAATCCTACAAAACACTTCATTTTGGTATTTTCGAGGTTAAATGGCACTATAAACGAGTTATAGAAAACAACAACCCTAGAACGAATGTGTGTTGTGTGTGTGTGGTATGTTGTGTGATGTTGTGTGGTGTGTTGTGTGGTGTGGTGTGTTGTGTGTATGTGTGGTGTGTGGTGTTGTGTGGTGTGTGTTGTGTTGTGCGGTGTGTGGTGTGGTTTTTGGTGTGTGTGTTGTATTGTGTTTGTTGTGTTGTGTGGTGTGGTGTGTTTTGTGGTGTGTGTGTGTGTTGTGTTGTGTGGTGTGTGTTGTGTGTTGTGTTGTGTTGTGTGGTGTGTGTTGTGTTGTGTTGTGTTGTGTTGTGTGGTGTGGTATGGTGTGTGTTGTATGTTGTGTGGTGTTGTGGTGTGTTGTGTGTGTGTGGTGTGTTGTGTGGTGTGAGGTGTCTCATATATATATATATATATATTTTTTTTTTTGATGTGCAGTGCCATGCCCCGGTTGCGGCCATGAGAAAGCTAGTTTTACTCCAGTGCAGACCAGATCAGTTGCTGATCCCATGATTGAGATAAATACCCTAGAACGAATGTGAATTGGTCATGGTAAACTCTTTTGCAACTCGTGAGACTTTTCAAAAAGAGAGAATGAGTGAATCGATGAAAGTGCACTTTCCACATTATAGTGGGATAAACTATAGAGTTTTTGAGAACTAACGTATGTGATTTTTCGCAAAATGAAGAAAACATAAAGTTTGCTTGGTCACCAAGCAATCCTACAAAACACTTCATTTTGGTATTTTCGAGGTTAAATGGCACTATAAACGAGTTATAGAAAACAACAACCCTAGAACGAATGTGAATTGGTCATGGTTAACTCTTTTGCAACTCGTGAGACTTTTGAAAAAGAGAAAATGAGTGAATCGATGAAAGTGTACTTTCCACATTATAGTGGGATAAACTATAGAGTTTTTGAACACTAACGAATGTGATTTTCCGCAAAATAAAAAAAAAACGTAAAGTTTGATTAATCACCAAGCAATCCTACAAAACACTTCATTTTGGTATTTTCGAGGTTAAATGGCACTATAAACGAGTTATAGAAAACAACAACCCTAGAACGAATGTGAATTGATCATGGTTAACTCTTTTGCAACTCGTGGAACTTTTCAAAAAGAGAGAATGAGTGAATCGATGAAATTGCACTTTCCACATTATAGTGGGATAAACTATAGAGTTTTTTAGAACTAACGTATGTGATTTTCCGCAAAATGAAGAAAACATAAAGTTTGCTTGGTCACCAAACAATCCTACAAAACACTTCATTTTGGTATTTTCGAGGTTAAATGGCACTATAAACGAGTTATAGAAAACAACAACCCTAGAACGAATATGTGTTGTGTATGTGTGGTATGTTGTATGATGTTGTGTGGTGTGTTGTGTGTATGTGTGGTGTGTGGTGTTGTGTGGTGTGTGTTGTGTTGTGCGGTGTGTGTTGTGTGTTGTGTTGTGTTGTGTGGTGTGGTGTGTGTTGTGTTGTGTGGTGTGGTGTGGTATGGTGTGTGTTGTGTTGTGTGGTGTTGTGTTGTGTTGTGTGGTGTGTGTGTTGTGTGTGGTGTGTGGTGTTGTGTTGTGTGGTGTGAGGTGTCTCATATATATATATATATTTTTTTTTTGATGTGCAGTGCCATGCCCCGGTTGCGGCCATGAGAAAGCTAGTTTTACTCCAGTGCAGACCAGATCAGTTGCTGATCCCATGATTGAGATAAATACCCTAGAACGAATGTGAATTGGTCATGGTTAACTCTTTTGCAACTCGTGAGACTTTTCAAAAAGAGAGAATGAGTGAATCGATGAAAGTGCACTTTCCACATTATAGTGGGATAAACTATAGAGTTTTTGAGAACTAACGTATGTGATTTTTCGCAAAATGAAGAAAACATAAAGTTTGCTTGGTCACCAAGCAATCCTACAAAACACTTCATTTTGGTATTTTCGAGGTTAAATGGCACTATAAACGAGTTATAGAAAACAACAACCCTAGAACGAATGTGAATTGGTCATGTTTAACTCTTTTGCAACTCGTGAGACTTTTGAAAAAGAGAAAATGAGTGAATCGATGAAAGTGTACTTTCCACATTATAGTGGGATAAACTATAGAGTTTTTTAGAACTAACGTATGTGATTTTCCGCAAAATGAAGAAAATATAAAGTTTGCTTGGTCACCAAACAATCCTACAAAACACTTCATTTTGGTATTTTCGAGGTTAAATGGCACTATAAACGAGTTATAGAAAACAACAACCCTAGAACGAATGTGTGTTGTGTGTGTGTGGTATGTTGTGTGATGTTGTGTGGTGTGTTGTGTGGTGTGGTGTGTTGTGTGTATGTGTGGTGTGTGGTGTTGTGTGGTGTGTGTTGTGTTGTGCGGTGTGTGGTGTGGTTTTTGGTGTGTGTGTTGTATTGTGTTTGTTGTGTTGTGTGGTGTGGTGTGTTTTGTGGTGTGTGTGTTGTGTTGTGTGGTGTGTGTTGTGTGTTGTGTTGTGTTGTGTGGTGTGTGTTGTGTTGTGTTGTGTTGTGTGGTGTGGTATGGTGTGTGTTGTATGTTGTGTGGTGTTGTGGTGTGTTGTGTGTGTGTGGTGTGTTGTGTGGTGTGAGGTGTCTCATATATATATATATATATTTTTTTTGTTGTGCAGTGCCATGCCCCGGTTGCGGCCATGAGAATGCTAGTTTTACTCCAGTGCAGACCAGATCAGTTGCTGATCCCATGATTGAGATAAATACCCTAGAACGAATGTGAATTGGTCATGGTTAACTCTTTTGCAACTCGTGAGACTTTTCAAAAAGATCGAATGAGTGAATCGATGAAAGTGCACTTTCCACATTATAGTGGGATAAACTATAGAGTTTTTTAGAACTAACGTATGTGATTTTTTGCAAAATGAAGAAAACATAAAGTTTGCTTGGTCACCAAGCAATCCTACAAAACACTTCATTTTGGTATTTTCGAGGTTAAATGGCACTATAAACGAGTTATAGAAAACAACAACCCTAGAACGAATGTGAATTGGTCATGGTTAACTCTTTTGCAACTCGTGAGACTTTTGAAAAAGAGAAAATGAGTGAATCGATGAAAGTGTACTTTCCACATTATAGTGGGATAAACTATAGAGTTTTTGAACACTAACGAATGTGATTTTCCGCAAAATAAAAAAAAAACGTAAAGTTTGATTAATCACCAAGCAATGCTACAAAACACTTCATTTTGGTATTTTCGAGGTTAAATGGCACTATAAACGAGTTATAGAAAACAACAACCCTAGAACGAATGTGAATTGATCATGGTTAACTGTTTTGCAACTCGTGGAACTTTTCAAAAAGAGAGAATGAGTGAATCGATGAAATTGCACTTTCCACATTATAGTGGGATAAACTATAGAGTTTTTGAGAACTAACGTATGTGATTTTCCGCAAAATGAAGAAAACATAAAGTTTGCTTGGTCACCAAACAATCCTACAAAACACTTCATTTTGGTATTTTCGAGGTTAAATGGCACTATAAACGAGTTATAGAAAACAACAACCCTAGAACGAATGTGTGTTGTGTGTGTGTGGTATGTTGTGTGATGTTGTGTGGTGTGTTGTGTGGTGTGGTGTGTTGTGTGTATGTGTGGTGTGTGGTGTTGTGTGGTGTGTGTTGTGTTGTGCGGTGTGTGGTGTGGTTTTTGGTGTGTGTGTTGTATTGTGTTTGTTGTGTTGTGTGGTGTGGTGTGTTTTGTGGTGTGTGTGTGTGTTGTGTTGTGTGGTGTGTGTTGTGTGTTGTGTTGTGTTGTGTGGTGTGTGTTGTGTTGTGTTGTGTTGTGTTGTGTGGTGTGGTATGGTGTGTGTTGTATGTTGTGTGGTGTTGTGGTGTGTTGTGTGTGTGTGGTGTGTTGTGTGGTGTGAGGTGTCTCATATATATATATATATATTTTTTTTTTTTTGATGTGCAGTGCCATGCCCCGGTTGCGGCCATGAGAAAGCTAGTTTTACTCCAGTGCAGACCAGATCAGTTGCTGATCCCATGATTGAGATAAATACCCTAGAACGAATGTGAATTGGTCATGGTTAACTCTTTTGCAACTCGTGAGACTTTTCAAAAAGAGAGAATGAGTGAATCGATGAAAGTGCACTTTCCACATTATAGTGGGATAAACTATAGAGTTTTTGAGAACTAACGTATGTGATTTTTCGCAAAATGAAGAAAACATAAAGTTTGCTTGGTCACCAAGCAATCCTACAAAACACTTCATTTTGGTATTTTCGAGGTTAAATGGCACTATAAACGAGTTATAGAAAACAACAACCCTAGAACGAATGTGAATTGGTCATGGTTAACTCTTTTGCAACTCGTGAGACTTTTGAAAAAGAGAAAATGAGTGAATCGATGAAAGTGTACTTTCCACATTATAGTGGGATAAACTATAGAGTTTTTGAACACTAACGAATGTGATTTTCCGCAAAATAAAAAAAAAACGTAAAGTTTGATTAATCACCAAGCAATCCTACAAAACACTTCATTTTGGTATTTTCGAGGTTAAATGGCACTATAAACGAGTTATAGAAAACAACAACCCTAGAACGAATGTGAATTGATCATGGTTAACTCTTTTGCAACTCGTGGAACTTTTCAAAAAGAGAGAATGAGTGAATCGATGAAATTGCACTTTCCACATTATAGTGGGATAAACTATAGAGTTTTTTAGAACTAACGTATGTGATTTTCCGCAAAATGAAGAAAACATAAAGTTTGCTTGGTCACCAAACAATCCTACAAAACACTTCATTTTGGTATTTTCGAGGTTAAATGGCACTATAAACGAGTTATAGAAAACAACAACCCTAGAACGAATATGTGTTGTGTGTGTGTGGTATGTTGTATGATGTTGTGTGGTGTGTTGTGTGTATGTGTGGTGTGTGGTGTTGTGTGGTGTGTGTTGTGTTGTGCGGTGTGTGTTGTGTGTTGTGTTGTGTTGTGTGGTGTGGTGTGTGTTGTGTTGTGTGGTGTGGTGTGGTATGGTGTGTGTTGTGTTGTGTGGTGTTGTGTTGTGTTGTGTGGTGTGTGTGTTGTGTGTGGTGTGTGGTGTTGTGTTGTGTGGTGTGAGGTGTCTCATATATATATATATATTTTTTTTTTGATGTGCAGTGCCATGCCCCGGTTGCGGCCATGAGAAAGCTAGTTTTACTCCAGTGCAGACCAGATCAGTTGCTGATCCCATGATTGAGATAAATACCCTAGAACGAATGTGAATTGGTCATGGTTAACTCTTTTGCAACTCGTGAGACTTTTCAAAAAGAGAGAATGAGTGAATCGATGAAAGTGCACTTTCCACATTATACTGGGATAAACTATAGAGTTTTTGAGAACTAACGTATGTGATTTTTCGCAAAATGAAGAAAACATAAAGTTTGCTTGGTCACCAAGCAATCCTACAAAACACTTCATTTTGGTATTTTCGAGGTTAAATGGCACTATAAACGAGTTATAGAAAACAACAACCCTAGAACGAATGTGAATTGGTCATGGTTAACTCTTTTGCAACTCGTGAGACTTTTGAAAAAGAGAAAATGAGTGAATCGATGAAAGTGTACTTTCCACATTATAGTGGGATAAACTATAGAGTTTTTGAACACTAACGAATGTGATTTTCCGCAAAATAAAAAAAAAACGTAAAGTTTGATTAATCACCAAGCAATGCTACAAAACACTTCATTTTGGTATTTTCGAGGTTAAATGGCACTATAAACGAGTTATAGAAAACAACAACCCTAGAACGAATGTGAATTGATCATGGTTAACTCTTTTGCAACTCGTGGAACTTTTCAAAAAGAGAGAATGAGTGAATCGATGAAATTGCACTTTCCACATTATAGTGGGATAAACTATAGAGTTTTTGAGAACTAACGTATGTGATTTTCCGCAAAATGAAGAAAACATAAAGTTTGCTTGGTCACCAAACAATCCTACAAAACACTTCATTTTGGTATTTTCGAGGTTAAATGGCACTATAAACGAGTTATAGAAAACAACAACCCTAGAACGAATGTGTGTTGTGTGTGTGTGGTATGTTGTGTGATGTTGTGTGGTGTGTTGTGTGGTGTGGTGTGTTGTGTGTATGTGTGGTGTGTGGTGTTGTGTGGTGTGTGTTGTGTTGTGCGGTGTGTGGTGTGGTTTTTGGTGTGTGTGTTGTATTGTGTTTGTTGTGTTGTGTGGTGTGGTGTGTTTTGTGGTGTGTGTGTTGTGTTGTGTGGTGTGTGTTGTGTGTTGTGTTGTGTTGTGTGGTGTGGTGTGTGTTGTGTTGTGTGGTGTGGTGTGGTATGGTGTGTGTTGTGTTGTGTGGTGTTGTGTTGTGTTGTGTGGTGTGTGTGTTGTGTGTGGTGTGTGGTGTTGTGTTGTGTGTGGTGTGTGTGCGTGGTGTTGTGTTGTGTGTGGTGTGTGATATGTGTTGTGTGGTGTTGTGTGGTGTGTGGTGGTGTGTGTGGTGTTGTGTTGTGTGTGGTGTGGTGTGTGGTGTTGTGTGGTGTGTGTTGCATGGTGTGGTGTGTGTTGTGTTGTGTGGTGTGGTGTGTGTTGTGTTGTGTTGTGTGGTGTGGTGTGGTGTGGTGTGTGTTGTGTAGTGTTGTGTGGTGTGGTGTGGTGTGTTGTGTGTGTGTGGTGTGTTGTGTGGTGTGTGTTGTGTGGTGTGAGGTGTCTCATATATATATATATATATTTTTTGATGTGCAGTGCCATGCCACGGTTGCGGCCATGAGAAAGCTAGTTTTACTCCAGTGCAGACCAGATCAGTTGCTGATCCCATGATTGAGATAAATACCCTAGAACGAATGTGAATTGGTCATGGTTAACTCTTTTGCAACTCGTGAGACTTTTCAAAAAGAGAGAATGAGTGAATCGATGAAAGTGCACTTTCCACATTATAGTGGGATAAACTATAGAGTTTTTGATAACTAACGTATGTGATTTTTCGCAAAATGAAGAAAACATAAAGTTTGCTTGGTCACCAAGCAATCTTACAAAACCCTTCATTTTGGTATTTTCGAGGTTAAATGGCACTATAAACGAGTTATAGAAAACAACAACCCTAGAACGAATGTGAATTGGTCTTGGTTAACTCTTTTGCAACTCGTGAGACTTTTGAAAAAGAGAAAATGAGTGAATCGATGAAAGTGTACTTTCCACATTATAGTGGGATAAACTATAGAGTTTTTGAACACTAACGAATGTGATTTTCCGCAAAATAAAAAAAAAACGTGAAGTTTGATTAATCACCAAGCAATCCTACAAAACACTTCATTTTGGTATTTTCGAGGTTAAATGGCACTATAAACGAGTTATAGAAAACAACAACCCTAGAACGAATGTGTGTTGTGTGTGTGTGGTATGTTGTGTGATGTTGTGTGGTGTGTTGTGTGGTGTGGTGTGTTGTGTGTATGTGTGGTGTGTGGTGTTGTGTGGTGTGTGTTGTGTTGTGCGGTGTGTGGTGTGGTTTTTGGTGTGTGTGTTGTATTGTGTTTGTTGTGTTGTGTGGTGTGGTGTGTTTTGTGGTGTGTGTGTGTGTTGTGTTGTGTGGTGTGTGTTGTGTGTTGTGTTGTGTTGTGTGGTGTGTGTTGTGTTGTGTTGTGTTGTGTTGTGTGGTGTGGTATGGTGTGTGTTGTATGTTGTGTGGTGTTGTGGTGTGTTGTGTGTGTGTGGTGTGTTGTGTGGTGTGAGGTGTCTCATATATATATATATATATTTTTTTTTTTTTGATGTGCAGTGCCATGCCCCGGTTGCGGCCATGAGAAAGCTAGTTTTACTCCAGTGCAGACCAGATCAGTTGCTGATCCCATGATTGAGATAAATACCCTAGAACGAATGTGAATTGGTCATGGTAAACTCTTTTGCAACTCGTGAGACTTTTCAAAAAGAGAGAATGAGTGAATCGATGAAAGTGCACTTTCCACATTATAGTGGGATAAACTATAGAGTTTTTGAGAACTAACGTATGTGATTTTTCGCAAAATGAAGAAAACATAAAGTTTGCTTGGTCACCAAGCAATCCTACAAAACACTTCATTTTGGTATTTTCGAGGTTAAATGGCACTATAAACGAGTTATAGAAAACAACAACCCTAGAACGAATGTGAATTGGTCATGGTTAACTCTTTTGCAACTCGTGAGACTTTTGAAAAAGAGAAAATGAGTGAATCGATGAAAGTGTACTTTCCACATTATAGTGGGATAAACTATAGAGTTTTTGAACACTAACGAATGTGATTTTCCGCAAAATAAAAAAAAAACGTAAAGTTTGATTAATCACCAAGCAATCCTACAAAACACTTCATTTTGGTATTTTCGAGGTTAAATGGCACTATAAACGAGTTATAGAAAACAACAACCCTAGAACGAATGTGAATTGATCATGGTTAACTCTTTTGCAACTCGTGGAACTTTTCAAAAAGAGAGAATGAGTGAATCGATGAAATTGCACTTTCCACATTATAGTGGGATAAACTATAGAGTTTTTTAGAACTAACGTATGTGATTTTCCGCAAAATGAAGAAAACATAAAGTTTGCTTGGTCACCAAACAATCCTACAAAACACTTCATTTTGGTATTTTCGAGGTTAAATGGCACTATAAACGAGTTATAGAAAACAACAACCCTAGAACGAATATGTGTTGTGTATGTGTGGTATGTTGTATGATGTTGTGTGGTGTGTTGTGTGTATGTGTGGTGTGTGGTGTTGTGTGGTGTGTGTTGTGTTGTGCGGTGTGTGTTGTGTGTTGTGTTGTGTTGTGTGGTGTGGTGTGTGTTGTGTTGTGTGGTGTGGTGTGGTATGGTGTGTGTTGTGTTGTGTGGTGTTGTGTTGTGTTGTGTGGTGTGTGTGTTGTGTGTGGTGTGTGGTGTTGTGTTGTGTGGTGTGAGGTGTCTCATATATATATATATATTTTTTTTTTGATGTGCAGTGCCATGCCCCGGTTGCGGCCATGAGAAAGCTAGTTTTACTCCAGTGCAGACCAGATCAGTTGCTGATCCCATGATTGAGATAAATACCCTAGAACGAATGTGAATTGGTCATGGTTAACTCTTTTGCAACTCGTGAGACTTTTCAAAAAGAGAGAATGAGTGAATCGATGAAAGTGCACTTTCCACATTATAGTGGGATAAACTATAGAGTTTTTGAGAACTAACGTATGTGATTTTTCGCAAAATGAAGAAAACATAAAGTTTGCTTGGTCACCAAGCAATCCTACAAAACACTTCATTTTGGTATTTTCGAGGTTAAATGGCACTATAAACGAGTTATAGAAAACAACAACCCTAGAACGAATGTGAATTGGTCATGTTTAACTCTTTTGCAACTCGTGAGACTTTTGAAAAAGAGAAAATGAGTGAATCGATGAAAGTGTACTTTCCACATTATAGTGGGATAAACTATAGAGTTTTTTAGAACTAACGTATGTGATTTTCCGCAAAATGAAGAAAATATAAAGTTTGCTTGGTCACCAAACAATCCTACAAAACACTTCATTTTGGTATTTTCGAGGTTAAATGGCACTATAAACGAGTTATAGAAAACAACAACCCTAGAACGAATGTGTGTTGTGTGTGTGTGGTATGTTGTGTGATGTTGTGTGGTGTGTTGTGTGGTGTGGTGTGTTGTGTGTATGTGTGGTGTGTGGTGTTGTGTGGTGTGTGTTGTGTTGTGCGGTGTGTGGTGTGGTTTTTGGTGTGTGTGTTGTATTGTGTTTGTTGTGTTGTGTGGTGTGGTGTGTTTTGTGGTGTGTGTGTTGTGTTGTGTGGTGTGTGTTGTGTGTTGTGTTGTGTTGTGTGGTGTGTGTTGTGTTGTGTTGTGTTGTGTGGTGTGGTATGGTGTGTGTTGTATGTTGTGTGGTGTTGTGGTGTGTTGTGTGTGTGTGGTGTGTTGTGTGGTGTGAGGTGTCTCATATATATATATATATTTTTTTTTTGTTGTGCAGTGCCATGCCCCGGTTGCGGCCATGAGAATGCTAGTTTTACTCCAGTGCAGACCAGATCAGTTGCTGATCCCATGATTGAGATAAATACCCTAGAACGAATGTGAATTGGTCATGGTTAACTCTTTTGCAACTCGTGAGACTTTTCAAAAAGAGAGAATGAGTGAATCGATGAAAGTGCACTTTCCACATTATAGTGGGATAAACTATAGAGTTTTTGAGAACTAACGTATGTGATTTTTCGCAAAATGAAGAAAACATAAAGTTTGCTTGGTCACCAAGCAATCCTACAAAACACTTCATTTTGGTATTTTCGAGGTTAAATGGCACTATAAACGAGTTATAGAAAACAACAACCCTAGAACGAATGTGAATTGGTCATGGTTAACTCTTTTGCAACTCGTGAGACTTTTGAAAAAGAGAAAATGAGTGAATCGATGAAAGTGTACTTTCCACATTATAGTGGGATAAACTATAGAGTTTTTGAACACTAACGAATGTGATTTTCCGCAAAATAAAAAAAAACGTAAAGTTTGATTAATCACCAAGCAATCCTACAAAACACTTCATTTTGGTATTTTCGAGGTTAAATGGCACTATAAACGAGTTATACAAAACAACAACCCTAGAACGAATGTGAATTGGTCATGGTTAACTCTTTTGCAACTCGTGAGACTTTTGAAAAAGAGAAAATGAGTGAATCGATGAAAGTGTACTTTCCACATTATAATGGGATAAACTATAGAGTTTTTGAACACTAACGAATGTGATTTTCCGCAAAATGAAGAAAATATAAAGTTTGCTTGGTCACCAAACAATCCTACAAAACATTTCATTTTGGTATTTTCGAGGTTAAATGGCACTATAAACGAGTTATAGAAAACAACAACCCTAGAACGAATGTGTGTTGTGTGTGTGTGGTATGTTGTGTGATGTTGTGTGGTGTGTTGTGTGGTGTGGTGTGTTGTGTGTATGTGTGGTGTGTGGTGTTGTGTGGTGTGTGTTGTGTTGTGCGGTGTGTGGTGTGGTTTTTGGTGTGTGTGTTGTATTGTGTTTGTTGTGTTGTGTGGTGTGGTGTGTTTTGTGGTGTGTGTGTTGTGTTGTATGGTGTGTGTTGTGCGGTGTGTGGTGTGGTTTTTGGTGTGTGTGTTGTATTGTGTTTGTTGTGTTGTGTGGTGTAGTGTGTTTTGTGGTGTGTGTGTTGTGTTGTATGGTGTGTGTTGTGTTGTGTGGTGTGGTGTGTGTTGTGTTGTGTTGTGTTGTGTTGTGTTGTGTGGTGTGGTATGGTGTGTGTTGTATGTTGTGTGGTGTTGTGTTGTGTTGTGTGGTGTGTGGTGTGTGTGTTGTGTGTGGTGTGTGGTGTTGTGTTGTGTGTGGTGTGTGTGTGTGGTGTGTGGTTTTGTGTTGTGTGTGGTGTGTGATATGTGTTGTGTGGTGTTGTGTGGTGTGTGGTGGTGTGTGTGGTGTTGTGTTGTGTGTGGTGTGGTGTGTGGTGTTGTGTGGTGTGTGTTGCATGGTGTGGTGTGTGTTGTGTTGTGTGGTGTGGTGTGTGTTGTGTTGTGTTGTGTGGTGTGGTGTGGTGTGTGGTGTGTGTTGTGTAGTGTTGTGTGGTGTGGTGTGGTGTGGTGTGTTGTGTGTGTGTGGTGTGTTGTGTGGTGTGTGTTGTGTGGTGTGAGGTGTCTCATATATATATATATATATTTTTTTTGATGTGCAGTGCCATGCCCCGGTTGCGGCCATGAGAAAGCTAGTTTTACTCCAGTGCAGACCAGATCAGTTGCTGATCCCATGATTGAGATAAATACCCTAGAACAAATGTGAATTGGTCATGGTTAACTCTTTTGCAACTCGTGAGACTTTTCAAAAAGATCGAATGAGTGAATCGATGAAAGTGCACTTTCCACATTATAGTGGGATAAACTATAGAGTTTTTTAGAACTAACGTATGTGATTTTTTGCAAAATGAAGAAAACATAAAGTTTGCTTGGTCACCAAGCAATCCTACAAAACACTTCATTTTGGTATTTTCGAGGTTAAATGGCACTATAAACGAGTTATAGAAAACAACAACCCTAGAACGAATGTGAATTGGTCATGGTTAACTCTTTTGCAACTCGTGAGACTTTTGAAAAAGAGAAAATGAGTGAATCGATGAAAGTGTACTTTCCACATTATAGTGGGATAAACTATAGAGTTTTTGAACACTAACGAATGTGATTTTCCGCAAAATAAAAAAAAAACGTAAAGTTTGATTAATCACCAAGCAATGCTACAAAACACTTCATTTTGGTATTTTCGAGGTTAAATGGCACTATAAACGAGTTATAGAAAACAACAACCCTAGAACGAATGTGAATTGATCATGGTTAACTGTTTTGCAACTCGTGGAACTTTTCAAAAAGAGAGAATGAGTGAATCGATGAAATTGCACTTTCCACATTATAGTGGGATAAACTATAGAGTTTTTGAGAACTAACGTATGTGATTTTCCGCAAAATGAAGAAAACATAAAGTTTGCTTGGTCACCAAACAATCCTACAAAACACTTCATTTTGGTATTTTCGAGGTTAAATGGCACTATAAACGAGTTATAGAAAACAACAACCCTAGAACGAATGTGTGTTGTGTGTGTGTGGTATGTTGTGTGATGTTGTGTGGTGTGTTGTGTGGTGTGGTGTGTTGTGTGTATGTGTGGTGTGTGGTGTTGTGTGGTGTGTGTTGTGTTGTGCGGTGTGTGGTGTGGTTTTTGGTGTGTGTGTTGTATTGTGTTTGTTGTGTTGTGTGGTGTGGTGTGTTTTGTGGTGTGTGTGTGTGTTGTGTTGTGTGGTGTGTGTTGTGTGTTGTGTTGTGTTGTGTGGTGTGTGTTGTGTTGTGTTGTGTTGTGTTGTGTGGTGTGGTATGGTGTGTGTTGTATGTTGTGTGGTGTTGTGGTGTGTTGTGTGTGTGTGGTGTGTTGTGTGGTGTGAGGTGTCTCATATATATATATATATATTTTTTTTTTTTGATGTGCAGTGCCATGCCCCGGTTGCGGCCATGAGAAAGCTAGTTTTACTCCAGTGCAGACCAGATCAGTTGCTGATCCCATGATTGAGATAAATACCCTAGAACGAATGTGAATTGGTCATGGTTAACTCTTTTGCAACTCGTGAGACTTTTCAAAAAGAGAGAATGAGTGAATCGATGAAAGTGCACTTTCCACATTATAGTGGGATAAACTATAGAGTTTTTGAGAACTAACGTATGTGATTTTTCGCAAAATGAAGAAAACATAAAGTTTGCTTGGTCACCAAGCAATCCTACAAAACACTTCATTTTGGTATTTTCGAGGTTAAATGGCACTATAAACGAGTTATAGAAAACAACAACCCTAGAACGAATGTGAATTGGTCATGGTTAACTCTTTTGCAACTCGTGAGACTTTTGAAAAAGAGAAAATGAGTGAATCGATGAAAGTGTACTTTCCACATTATAGTGGGATAAACTATAGAGTTTTTGAACACTAACGAATGTGATTTTCCGCAAAATAAAAAAAAAACGTAAAGTTTGATTAATCACCAAGCAATCCTACAAAACACTTCATTTTGGTATTTTCGAGGTTAAATGGCACTATAAACGAGTTATAGAAAACAACAACCCTAGAACGAATGTGAATTGATCATGGTTAACTCTTTTGCAACTCGTGGAACTTTTCAAAAAGAGAGAATGAGTGAATCGATGAAATTGCACTTTCCACATTATAGTGGGATAAACTATAGAGTTTTTTAGAACTAACGTATGTGATTTTCCGCAAAATGAAGAAAACATAAAGTTTGCTTGGTCACCAAACAATCCTACAAAACACTTCATTTTGGTATTTTCGAGGTTAAATGGCACTATAAACGAGTTATAGAAAACAACAACCCTAGAACGAATATGTGTTGTGTGTGTGTGGTATGTTGTATGATGTTGTGTGGTGTGTTGTGTGTATGTGTGGTGTGTGGTGTTGTGTGGTGTGTGTTGTGTTGTGCGGTGTGTGTTGTGTGTTGTGTTGTGTTGTGTGGTGTGGTGTGTGTTGTGTTGTGTGGTGTGGTGTGGTATGGTGTGTGTTGTGTTGTGTGGTGTTGTGTTGTGTTGTGTGGTGTGTGTGTTGTGTGTGGTGTGTGGTGTTGTGTTGTGTGGTGTGAGGTGTCTCATATATATATATATATTTTTTTTTTGATGTGCAGTGCCATGCCCCGGTTGCGGCCATGAGAAAGCTAGTTTTACTCCAGTGCAGACCAGATCAGTTGCTGATCCCATGATTGAGATAAATACCCTAGAACGAATGTGAATTGGTCATGGTTAACTCTTTTGCAACTCGTGAGACTTTTCAAAAAGAGAGAATGAGTGAATCGATGAAAGTGCACTTTCCACATTATACTGGGATAAACTATAGAGTTTTTGAGAACTAACGTATGTGATTTTTCGCAAAATGAAGAAAACATAAAGTTTGCTTGGTCACCAAGCAATCCTACAAAACACTTCATTTTGGTATTTTCGAGGTTAAATGGCACTATAAACGAGTTATAGAAAACAACAACCCTAGAACGAATGTGAATTGGTCATGGTTAACTCTTTTGCAACTCGTGAGACTTTTGAAAAAGAGAAAATGAGTGAATCGATGAAAGTGTACTTTCCACATTATAGTGGGATAAACTATAGAGTTTTTGAACACTAACGAATGTGATTTTCCGCAAAATAAAAAAAAAACGTAAAGTTTGATTAATCACCAAGCAATGCTACAAAACACTTCATTTTGGTATTTTCGAGGTTAAATGGCACTATAAACGAGTTATAGAAAACAACAACCCTAGAACGAATGTGAATTGATCATGGTTAACTCTTTTGCAACTCGTGGAACTTTTCAAAAAGAGAGAATGAGTGAATCGATGAAATTGCACTTTCCACATTATAGTGGGATAAACTATAGAGTTTTTGAGAACTAACGTATGTGATTTTCCGCAAAATGAAGAAAACATAAAGTTTGCTTGGTCACCAAACAATCCTACAAAACACTTCATTTTGGTATTTTCGAGGTTAAATGGCACTATAAACGAGTTATAGAAAACAACAACCCTAGAACGAATGTGTGTTGTGTGTGTGTGGTATGTTGTGTGATGTTGTGTGGTGTGTTGTGTGGTGTGGTGTGTTGTGTGTATGTGTGGTGTGTGGTGTTGTGTGGTGTGTGTTGTGTTGTGCGGTGTGTGGTGTGGTTTTTGGTGTGTGTGTTGTATTGTGTTTGTTGTGTTGTGTGGTGTGGTGTGTTTTGTGGTGTGTGTGTTGTGTTGTGTGGTGTGTGTTGTGTGTTGTGTTGTGTTGTGTGGTGTGGTGTGTGTTGTGTTGTGTGGTGTGGTGTGGTATGGTGTGTGTTGTGTTGTGTGGTGTTGTGTTGTGTTGTGTGGTGTGTGTGTTGTGTGTGGTGTGTGGTGTTGTGTTGTGTGTGGTGTGTGTGCGTGGTGTTGTGTTGTGTGTGGTGTGTGATATGTGTTGTGTGGTGTTGTGTGGTGTGTGGTGGTGTGTGTGGTGTTGTGTTGTGTGTGGTGTGGTGTGTGGTGTTGTGTGGTGTGTGTTGCATGGTGTGGTGTGTGTTGTGTTGTGTGGTGTGGTGTGTGTTGTGTTGTGTTGTGTGGTGTGGTGTGGTGTGGTGTGTGTTGTGTAGTGTTGTGTGGTGTGGTGTGGTGTGTTGTGTGTGTGTGGTGTGTTGTGTGGTGTGTGTTGTGTGGTGTGAGGTGTCTCATATATATATATATATATTTTTTGATGTGCAGTGCCATGCCACGGTTGCGGCCATGAGAAAGCTAGTTTTACTCCAGTGCAGACCAGATCAGTTGCTGATCCCATGATTGAGATAAATACCCTAGAACGAATGTGAATTGGTCATGGTTAACTCTTTTGCAACTCGTGAGACTTTTCAAAAAGAGAGAATGAGTGAATCGATGAAAGTGCACTTTCCACATTATAGTGGGATAAACTATAGAGTTTTTGATAACTAACGTATGTGATTTTTCGCAAAATGAAGAAAACATAAAGTTTGCTTGGTCACCAAGCAATCTTACAAAACCCTTCATTTTGGTATTTTCGAGGTTAAATGGCACTATAAACGAGTTATAGAAAACAACAACCCTAGAACGAATGTGAATTGGTCTTGGTTAACTCTTTTGCAACTCGTGAGACTTTTGAAAAAGAGAAAATGAGTGAATCGATGAAAGTGTACTTTCCACATTATAGTGGGATAAACTATAGAGTTTTTGAACACTAACGAATGTGATTTTCCGCAAAATAAAAAAAAAACGTGAAGTTTGATTAATCACCAAGCAATCCTACAAAACACTTCATTTTGGTATTTTCGAGGTTAAATGGCACTATAAACGAGTTATAGAAAACAACAACCCTAGAACGAATGTGAATTGATCATGGTTAACTCTTTTGCAACTCGTGGAACTTTTCAAAAAGAGAGAATGAGTGAATCGATGAAATTGCACTTTCCACATTATAGTGGGATAAACTATAGAGTTTTTTAGAACTAACGTATGTGATTTTCCGCAAAATGAAGAAAATATAAAGTTTGCTTGGTCACCAAACAATCCTACAAAACACTTCATTTTGGTATTTTCGAGGTTAAATGGCACTATAAACGAGTTATAGAAAACAACAACCCTAGAACGAATGTGTGTTGTGTGTGTGTGGTATGTTGTATGATGTTGTGTGGTGTGTTGTGTGGTGTGGTGTGTTGTGTGTATGTGTGGTGTGTGGTGTTGTGTGGTGTGTGTTGTGTTGTGCGGTGTGTGTTGTGTGTTGTGTTGTGTTGTGTGGTGTGGTGTGTGTTGTGTTGTGTGGTGTGGTGTGGTATGGTGTGTGTTGTGTTGTGTGGTGTTGTGTTGTGTTGTGTGGTGTGTGTGTTGTGTGTGGTGTGTGGTGTTGTGTTGTGTGGTGTGAGGTGTCTCATATATATATATATATTTTTTTTTTGATGTGCAGTGCCATGCCCCGGTTGCGGCCATGAGAAAGCTAGTTTTACTCCAGTGCAGACCAGATCAGTTGCTGATCCCATGATTGAGATAAATACCCTAGAACGAATGTGAATTTGTCATGGTTAACTCTTTTGCAACTCGTGAGACTTTTCAAACAGAGAGAATGAGTGAATCGATGAAAGTGCACTTTCCACATTATACTGGGATAAACTATAGAGTTTTTGAGAACTAACGTATGTGATTTTTCGCAAAATGAAGAAAACATAAAGTTTGCTTGGTCACCAAGCAATCCTACAAAACACTTCATTTTGGTATTTTCGAGGTTAAATGGCACTATAAACGAGTTATAGAAAACAACAACCCTAGAACGAATGTGAATTGGTCATGGTTAACTCTTTTGCAACTCGTGAGACTTTTGAAAAAGAGAAAATGAGTGAATCGATGAAAGTATACTTTCCACATTATAGTGGGATAAACTATAGAGTTTTTGAACACTAACGAATGTGATTTTCCGCAAAATAAAAAAAAACGTAAAGTTTGATTAATCACCAAGCAATGCTACAAAACACTTCATTTTGGTATTTTCGAGGTTAAATGGCACTATAAACGAGTTATAGAAAACAACAACCCTAGAACGAATGTGAATTGATCATGGTTAACTCTTTTGCAACTCGTGGAACTTTTCAAAAAGAGAGAATGAGTAAATCGATGAAATTGCACTTTCCACATTATAGTGGGATAAACTATAGAGTTTTTGAGAACTAACGTATGTGATTTTCCGCAAAATGAAGAAAACATAAAGTTTGCTTGGTCACCAAACAATCCTACAAAACACTTCATTTTTGTATTTTCGAGGTTAAATGGCACTATAAACGAGTTATAGAAAACAACAACCCTAGAACGAATGTGTGTTGTGTGTGTGTGGTATGTTGTGTGATGTTGTGTGGTGTGTTGTGTGGTGTGTTGTGTGGTGTGGTGTGTTGTGTGTATGTGTGGTGTGTGGTGTTGTGTGGTGTGTGTTGTGTTGTGCGGTGTGTGGTGTGGTTTTTGGTGTGTGTGTTGTATTGTGTTTGTTGTGTTGTGTGGTGTGTTTTGTGGTGTGTGTGTTGTGTTGTGTGGTGTGTGTTGTGTGTTGTGTTGTGTTGTGTGGTGTGGTGTGTGTTGTGTTGTGTGGTGTGGTGTGGTATGGTGTGTGTTGTGTTGTGTGGTGTTGTGTTGTGTTGTGTGGTGTGTGTGTTGTGTGTGGTGTGTGGTGTTGTGTTGTGTGTGGTGTGTGTGCGTGGTGTTGTGTTGTGTGTGGTGTGTGATATGTGTTGTGTGGTGTTGTGTGGTGTGTGGTGGTGTGTGTGGTGTTGTGTTGTGTGTGGTGTGGTGTGTGGTGTTGTGTGGTGTGTGTTGCATGGTGTGGTGTGTGTTGTGTTGTGTGGTGTGGTGTGTGTTGTGTTGTGTTGTGTTGTGTAGTGTGGTGTGGTGTGCGTTGTGTAGTGTTGTGTGGTGTGGTGTGGTGTGGTGTGGTGTGGTGTGTTGTGTGTGTGTGGTGTGTTGTGTGGTGTTAGGTGTCTCATATATATATATATATATTTTTTGATGTGCAGTGCCATGCCCCGGTTGCGGCCATGAGAAAGCTAGTTTTACTCCAGTGCAGTCCAGATCAGTTGCTGATCCCATGATTGAGATAAATACCCTAGAACGAATGTGAATTGATCATGGTTAACTCTTTTGCAACTCGTGGAACTTTTCAAAAAGAGAGAATGAGTGAATCGATGAAATTGCACTTTCCACATTATAGTGGGATAAAACTATAGAGTTTTTGAGAACTAACGTATGTGATTTTTCGCAAAATGAAGAAAACATAAAGTTTGCTTGGTCACCAAGCAATCCTACAAAACACTTCATTTTGGTATTTTCGAGGTTAAATGGCACTATAAACGAGTTATAGAAAACAACAACCCTAGAACGAATGTGAATTGGTCATGGTTAACTCTTTTGCAACTCGTGAGACTTTTGAAAAAGAGAAAATGAGTGAATCGATGAAAGTGTACTTTCCACATTATAGTGGGATAAACTATAGAGTTTTTGAACACTAACGAATGTGATTTTCCGCAAAATAAAAAAAAACGTAAAGTTTGATTAATCACCAAGCAATGCTACAAAACACTTCATTTTGGTATTTTCGAGGTTAAATGGCACTATAAACGAGTTATAGAAAACAACAACCCTAGAACGAATGTGAATTGATCATGGTTAACTCTTTTGCAACTCGTGGAACTTTTCAAAAAGAGAGAATGAGTGAATCGATGAAATTGCACTTTCCACATTATAGTGGGATAAACTATAGAGTTTTTGAGAACTAACGTATGTGATTTTCCGCAAAATGAAGAAAACATAAAGTTTTCTTGGTCACCAAACAATCCTACAAAACACTTCATTTTGGTATTTTCGAGGTTAAATGGCACTATAAACGAGTTATAGAAAACAACAACCCTAGAACGAATGTGTGTTGTGTGTGTGTGGTATGTTGTGTGATGTTGTGTGGTGTGTTGTGTGGTGTGTTGTGTGGTGTGGTGTGTTGTGTGTATGTGTGGTGTGTGGTGTTGTGTGGTGTGTGTTGTGTTGTGCGGTGTGTGGTGTGGTTTTTGGTGTGTGTGTTGTATTGTGTTTGTTGTGTTGTGTGGTGTGGTGTGTTTTGTGGTGTGTGTGTTGTGTTGTGTGGTGTGTGTTGTGTGTTGTGTTGTGTTGTGTGGTGTGGTGTGTGTTGTGTTGTGTGGTGTGGTATGGTGTGTGTTGTGTTGTGTGGTGTTGTGTTGTGTTGTGTGGTGTGTGTGTTGTGTGTGGTGTGTGGTGTTGTGTTGTGTGTGGTGTGTGTGCGTGGTGTTGTGTTGTGTGTGGTGTGTGATATGTGTTGTGTGGTGTTGTGTGGTGTGTGGTGGTGTGTGTGGTGTTGTGTTGTGTGTGGTGTGGTGTGTGGTGTTGTGTGGTGTGTGTTGCATGGTGTGGTGTGTGTTGTGTTGTGTGGTGTGGTGTGTGTTGTGTTGTGTGGTGTGGTGTGGTGTGGTGTGTGTTGTGTAGTGTTGTGTGGTGTGGTGTGGTGTGTTGTGTGTGTGTGGTGTGTTGTGTGGTGTGTGTTGTGTGGTGTGAGGTGTCTCATATATATATATATATATTTTTTTTGATGTGCAGTGCCATGCCACGGTTGCGGCCATGAGAAAGCTAGTTTTACTCCAGTGCAGACCAGATCAGTTGCTGATCCCATGATTGAGATAAATACCCTAGAACGAATGTGAATTGGTCATGGTTAACTCTTTTGCAACTCGTGAGACTTTTCAAAAAGAGAGAATGAGTGAATCGATGAAAGTGCACTTTCCACATTATAGTGGGATAAACTATAGAGTTTTTGATAACTAACGTATGTGATTTTTCGCAAAATGAAGAAAACATAAAGTTTGCTTGGTCACCAAGCAATCCTACAAAACCCTTCATTTTGGTATTTTCGAGGTTAAATGGCACTATAAACGAGTTATAGAAAACAACAACCCTAGAACGAATGTGAATTGGTCATGGTTAACTCTTTTGCAACTCGTGAGACTTTTGAAAAAGAGAAAATGAGTGAATCGATGAAAGTGTACTTTCCACATTATAGTGGGATAAACTATAGAGTTTTTTTGAACACTAACGAATGTGATTTTCCGCAAAATAAAAAAAAAACGTAAAGTTTGATTAATCACCAAGCAATCCTACAAAACACTTCATTTTGGTATTTTCGAGGTTAAATGGCACTATAAACGAGTTATAGAAAACAACAACCCTAGAACGAATGTGAATTGATCATGGTTAACTCTTTTGCAACTCGTGGAACTTTTCAAAAAGAGAGAATGAGTGAATCGATGAAATTGCACTTTCCACATTATAGTGGGATAAACTATAGAGTTTTTGAGAACTAACGTATGTGATTTTCCGTAAAATGAAGAAAACATAAAGTTTGCTTGGTCACCAAACAATCCTACAAAACACTTCATTTTGGTATTTTCGAGGTTAAATGACACTATAAACGAGTTATAGAAAACAACAACCCTAGAACGAATGTGTGTTGTGTGTGTGTGGTATGTTGTGTGATGTTGTGTGGTGTGTTGTGTGGTGTGGTGTGTTGTGTGTATGTGTGGTGTGTGGTGTTGTGTGGTGTGTGTTGTGTTGTGCGGTGTGTGGTGTGGTTTTTGTTGTGTGTGTTGTATTGTGTTTGTTGTGTTGTGTGGTGTGGTGTGTTTTGTGGTGTGTGTGTTGTGTTGTGTGGTGTGTGTTGTGTGTTGTGTTGTGTTGTGTGGTGTGTGTTGTGTTGTGTTGTGTGGTGTGGTATGGTGTGTGTTGTATGTTGTGTGGTGTTGTGTTGTGTTGTGTGGTGTGTGGTGTGTGTGTTGTGTGTGGTGTGTGGTGTTGTGTTGTGTGTGGTGTGTGTGTGTGGTGTGTGGTGTTGTGTTGTGTGTGGTGTGTGATATGTGTTGTGTGGTGTTGTGTGGTGTGTGGTGGTGTGTGTGGTGTTGTGTTGTGTGTGGTGTGGTGTGTGGTGTTGTGTGGTGTGTGTTGCATGGTGTGGTGTGTGTTGTGTTGTGTGGTGTGGTGTGTGTTGTGTTGTGTAGTGTGGTGTGGTGTGTGTTGTGTAGTGTTGTGTGGTGTGGTGTGGTGTGGTGTGGTGTGTTGTGTGTGTGTGGTGTGTTGTGTGGTGTTAGGTGTCTCATATATATATATATATATTTTTTGATGTGCAGTGCCATGCCCCGGTTGCGGCCATGAGAAAGCTAGTTTTACTCCAGTGCAGACCAGATCAGTTGCTGATCCCATGATTGAGATAAATACCCTAGAACGAATGTGAATTGGTCATGGTTAACTCTTTTGCAACTCGTGAGACTTTTCAAAAACAGAGAATGAGTGAATCGATGAAAGTGCACTTTCCACATTATAGTGGGATAAAACTATAGAGTTTTTGAGAACTAACGTATGTGATTTTTCGCAAAATGAAGAAAACATAAAGTTTGCTTGGTCACCAAGCAATCCTACAAAACACTTCATTTTGGTATTTTCGAGGTTAAATGGCACTATAAACGAGTTATAGAAAACAACAACCCTAGAACGAATGTGAATTGGTCATGGTTAACTCTTTTGCAACTCGTGAGACTTTTGAAAAAGAGAAAATGAGTGAATCGATGAAAGTGTACTTTCCACATTATAGTGGGATAAACTATAGAGTTTTTGAACACTAACGAATGTGATTTTCCGCAAAATAAAAAAAAACGTAAAGTTTGATTAATCACCAAGCAATGCTACAAAACACTTCATTTTGGTATTTTCGAGGTTAAATGGCACTATAAACGAGTTATAGAAAACAACAACCCTAGAACGAATGTGAATTGATCATGGTTAACTCTTTTGCAACTCGTGGAACTTTTCAAAAAGAGAGAATGAGTGAATCGATGAAATTGCACTTTCCACATTATAGTGGGATAAACTATAGAGTTTTTGAGAACTAACGTATGTGATTTTCCGCAAAATGAAGAAAACATAAAGTTTGCTTGGTCACCAAACAATCCTACAAAACACTTCATTTTGGTATTTTCGAGGTTAAATGGCATTATAAACGAGTTATAGAAAACAACAACCCTAGAACGAATGTGTGTTGTGTGTGTGTGGTATGTTGTGTGATGTTGTGTGGTGTGTTGTGTGGTGTGTTGTGTGGTGTGGTGTGTTGTGTGTATGTGTGGTGTGTGGTGTTGTGTGGTGTGTGTTGTGTTGTGCGGTGTGTGGTGTGGTTTTTGGTGTGTGTGTTGTATTGTGTTTGTTGTGTTGTGTGGTGTGGTGTGTTTTGTGGTGTGTGTGTTGTGTTGTGTGGTGTGTGTTGTGTGTTGTGTTGTGTTGTGTGGTGTGGTGTGTGTTGTGTTGTGTGGTGTGGTGTGGTATGGTGTGTGTTGTGTTGTGTGGTGTTGTGTTGTGTTGTGTGGTGTGTGTGTTGTGTGTGGTGTGTGGTGTTGTGTGTGGTGTGTGTGCGTGGTGTTGTGTTGTGTGTGGTGTGTGATATGTGTTGTGTGGTGTTGTGTGGTGTGTGGTGGTGTGTGTGGTGTTGTGTTGTGTGTGGTGTGGTGTGTGGTGTTGTGTGGTGTGTGTTGCATGGTGTGGTGTGTGTTGTGTTGTGTGGTGTGGTGTGTGTTGTGTTGTGTTGTGTGGTGTGGTGTGGTGTGGTGTGGTGTGTGTTGTGTAGTGTTGTGTGGTGTGGTGTGGTGTGGTGTGGTGTGTTGTGTGTGTGTGGTGTGTTGTGTGGTGTGTGTTGTGTGGTGTGAGGTGTCTCATATATATATATATATTTTTTTTGATGTGCAGTGCCATGCCACGGTTGCGGCCATGAGAAAGCTAGTTTTACTCCAGTGCAGACCAGATCAGTTGCTGATCCCATGATTGAGATAAATACCCTAGAACGAATGTGAATTGGTCATGGTTAACTCTTTTGCAACTCGTGAGACTTTTCAAAAAGAGAGAATGAGTGAATCGATGAAAGTGCACTTTCCACATTATAGTGGGATAAACTATAGAGTTTTTGATAACTAACGTATGTGATTTTTCGCAAAATGAAGAAAACATAAAGTTTGCTTGGTCACCAAGCAATCCTACAAAACCCTTCATTTTGGTATTTTCGAGGTTAAATGGCACTATAAACGAGTTATAGAAAACAACAACCCTAGAACGAATGTGAATTGGTCATGGTTAACTCTTTTGCAACTCGTGAGACTTTTGAAAAAGAGAAAATGAGTGAATCGATGAAAGTGTACTTTCCACATTATAGTGGGATAAACTATAGAGTTTTTGAACACTAACGAATGTGATTTTCCGCAAAATAAAAAAAAAACGTAAAGTTTGATTAATCACCAAGCAATCCTACAAAACACTTCATTTTGGTATTTTCGAGGTTAAATGGCACTATAAACGAGTTATAGAAAACAACAACCCTAGAACGAATGTGAATTGATCATGGTTAACTCTTTTGCAACTCGTGGAACTTTTCAAAAAGAGAGAATGAGTGAATCGATGAAATTGCACTTTCCACATTATAGTGGGATAAACTATAGAGTTTTCGAGAACTAACGTATGTGATTTTCCGTAAAATGAAGAAAACATAAAGTTTGCTTGGTCACCAAACAATCCTACAAAACACTTCATTTTGGTATTTTCGAGGTTAAATGGCACTATAAACGAGTTATAGAAAACAACAACCCTAGAACGAATGTGTGTTGTGTGTGTGTGGTATGTTGTGTGATGTTGTGTGGTGTGTTGTGTGGTGTGGTGTGTTGTGTGTATGTGTGGTGTGTGGTGTTGTGTGGTGTGTGTTGTGTTGTGCGGTGTGTGGTGTGGTTTTTGGTGTGTGTGTTGTATTGTGTTTGTTGTGTTGTGTGGTGTGGTGTGTTTTGTGGTGTGTGTGTTGTGTTGTGTGGTGTGTGTTGTGTGTTGTGTTGTGTTGTGTGGTGTGTGTTGTGTTGTGTTGTGTGGTGTGGTATGGTGTGTGTTGTATGTTGTGTGGTGTTGTGTTGTGTTGTGTGGTGTGTGGTGTGTGTGTTGTGTGTGGTGTTGTGTTGTGTGTGGTGTGTGTGTGTGGTGTGTGGTGTTGTGTTGTGTGTGGTGTGTGATATGTGTTGTGTGGTGTTGTGTGGTGTGTGGTGGTGTGTGTGGTGTTGTGTTGTGTGTGGTGTGGTGTGTGGTGTTGTGTGGTGTGTGTTGCATGGTGTGGTGTGTGTTGTGTTGTGTGGTGTGGTGTGTGTTGTGTTGTGTTGTGTGGTGTGGTGTGGTGTGTGTTGTGTAGTGCTGTGTGGTGTGGTGTGGTGTGGTGTGGTGTGTTGTGTGTGTGTGGTGTGTTGTGTGGTGTGAGGTGTCTCATATATATATATATATATTTTTTGATGTGCAGTGCCATGCCCCGGTTGCGGCCATGAGAAAGCTAGTTTTACTCCAGTGCAGACCAGATCAGTTGCTGATCCCATGATTGAGATAAATACCCTAGAACGAATGTGAATTGGTCATGGTTAACTCTTTTGCAACTCGTGAGACTTTTCAAAAAGAGAGAATGAGTGAATCGATGAAAGTGCACTTTCCACATTATAGTGGGATAAAACTATAGAGTTTTTGAGAACTAACGTATGTGATTTTTCGCAAAATGAAGAAAACATAAAGTTTGCTTGGTCACCAAGCAATCCTACAAAACACTTCATTTTGGTATTTTCGAGGTTAAATGGCACTATAAACGAGTTATAGAAAACAACAACCCTAGAACGAATGTGAATTGGTCATGGTTAACTCTTTTGCAACTCGTGAGACTTTTGAAAAAGAGAAAATGAGTGAATCGATGAAAGTGTACTTTCCACATTATAGTGGGATAAACTATAGAGTTTTTGAACACTAACGAATGTGATTTTCCGCAAAATAAAAAAAAAACGTAAAGTTTGAATAATCACCAAGCAATGCTACAAAACACTTCATTTTGGTATTTTCGAGGTTAAATGGCACTATAAACGAGTTATAGAAAACAACAACCCTAGAACGAATGTGAATTGATCATGGTTAACTCTTTTGCAACTCGTGGAACTTTTCAAAAAGAGAGAATGAGTGAATCGATGAAATTGCACTTTCCACATTATAGTGGGATAAACTATAGAGTTTTTGAGAACTAACGTATGTGATTTTCCGCAAAATGAAGAAAACATAAAGTTTGCTTGGTCACCAAACAATCCTACAAAACACTTCATTTTGGTATTTTCGAGGTTAAATGGCACTATAAACGAGTTATAGAAAACAACAACCCTAGAACGAATGTGTGTTGTGTGTGTGTGGTATGTTGTGTGATGTTGTGTGGTGTGTTGTGTGGTGTGTTGTGTGGTGTGGTGTGTTGTGTGTATGTGTGGTGTGTGGTGTTGTGTGGTGTGTGTTGTGTTGTGCGGTGTGTGGTGTGGTTTTTGGTGTGTGTGTTGTATTGTGTTTGTTGTGTTGTGTGGTGTGGTGTGTTTTGTGGTGTGTGTGTTGTGTTGTGTGGTGTGTGTTGTGTGTTGTGTTGTGTGGTGTGGTGTGTGTTGTGTTGTGTGGTGTGGTGTGGTATGGTGTGTGTTGTGTTGTTTGGTGTTGTGTTGTGTTGTGTGGTGTGTGTGTTGTGTGTGGTGTGTGGTGTTGTGTTGTGTGTGGTGTGTGTGCGTGGTGTTGTGTTGTGTGTGGTGTGTGATATGTGTTGTGTGGTGTTGTGTGGTGTGTGGTGGTGTGTGTGGTGTTGTGTTGTGTGTGGTGTGGTGTGTGGTGTTGTGTGGTGTGTGTTGCATGGTGTGGTGTGTGTTGTGTTGTGTGGTGTGGTGTGTGTTGTGTTGTGTTGTGTGGTGTGGTGTGGTGTGGTGTGTGTTGTGTAGTGTTGTGTGGTGTGGTGTGGTGTGTTGTGTGTGTGTGGTGTGTTGTGTGGTGTGTGTTGTGTGGTGTGAGGTGTCTCATATATATATATATATTTTTTTTGATGTGCAGTGCCATGCCACGGTTGCGGCCATGAGAAAGCTAGTTTTACTCCAGTGCAGACCAGATCAGTTGCTGATCCCATGATTGAGATAAATACCCTAGAACGAATGTGAATTGGTCATGGTTAACTCTTTTGCAACTCGTGAGACTTTTCAAAAAGAGAGAATGAGTGAATCGATGAAAGTGCACTTTCCACATTATAGTGGGATAAACTATAGAGTTTTTGATAACTAACGTATGTGATTTTTCGCAAAATGAAGAAAACATAAAGTTTGCTTGGTCACCAAGCAATCCTACAAAACCCTTCATTTTGGTATTTTCGAGGTTAAATGGCACTATAAACGAGTTATAGAAAACAACAACCCTAGAACGAATGTGAATTGGTCATGGTTAACTCTTTTGCAACTCGTGAGACTTTTCAAAAAGAGAGAATGAGTGAATCGATGAAAGTGTACTTTCCACATTATAGTGGGATAAACTATAGAGTTTTTGAACACTAACGAATGTGATTTTCCGCAAAATAAAAAAAAAACGTAAAGTTTGATTAATCACCAAGCAATGCTACAAAACACTTCATTTTGGTATTTTCGAGGTTAAATGGCACTATAAACGAGTTATAGAAAACAACAACCCTAGAACGAATGTGAATTGATCATGGTTAACTCTTTTGCAACTCGTGGAACTTTTCAAAAAGAGAGAATGAGTGAATCGATGAAATTGCACTTTCCACATTATAGTGGGATAAACTATAGAGTTTTTGAGAACTAACGTATGTGATTTTCCGCAAAATGAAGAAAACATAAAGTTTGCTTGGTCACCAAACAATCCTACAAAACACTTCATTTTGGTATTTTCGAGGTTAAATGGCACTATAAACGAGTTATAGAAAACAACAACCCTAGAACGAATGTGTGTTGTGTGTGTGTGGTATGTTGTGTGATGTTGTGTGGTGTGTTGTGTGGTGTGTTGTGTGGTGTGTTGTGTGGTGTGGTGTGTTGTGTGTATGTGTGGTGTGTGGTGTTGTGTGGTGTGTGTTGTGTTGTGCGGTGTGTGGTGTGGTTTTTGGTGTGTGTGTTGTATTGTGTTTGTTGTGTTGTGTGGTGTGGTGTGTTTTGTGGTGTGTGTGTTGTGTTGTGTGGTGTGTGTTGTGTGTTGTGTTGTGTTGTGTGGTGTGGTGTGTGTTGTGTTGTGTGGTGTGGTGTGGTATGGTGTGTGTTGTGTTGTGTGGTGTTGTGTTGTGTTGTGTGGTGTGTGTGTTGTGTGTGGTGTGTGGTGTTGTGTTGTGTGTGGTGTGTGTGCGTGGTGTTGTGTTGTGTGTGGTGTGTGATATGTGTTGTGTGGTGTTGTGTGGTGTGTGGTGGTGTGTGTGGTGTTGTGGTGTGTGGTGTTGTGTGGTGTGTGTTGCATGGTGTGGTGTGTGTTGTGTTGTGTGGTGTGGTGTGTGTTGTGTTGTGTTGTGTGGTGTGGTGTGGTGTGGTGTGTGTTGTGTAGTGTTGTGTGGTGTGGTGTGGTGTGGTGTGTTGTGTGTGTGTGGTGTGTTGTGTGGTGTGTGTTGTGTGGTGTGAGGTGTCTCATATATATATATATATTTTTTTTGATGTGCAGTGCCATGCCACGGTTGCGGCCATGAGAAAGCTAGTTTTACTCCAGTGCAGACCAGATCAGTTGCTGATCCCATGATTGAGATAAATACCCTAGAACGAATGTGAATTGGTCATGGTTAACTCTTTTGCAACTCGTGAGACTTTTCAAAAAGAGAGAATGAGTGAATCGATGAAAGTGCACTTTCCACATTATAGTGGGATAAACTATAGAGTTTTTGATAACTAACGTATGTGATTTTTCGCAAAATGAAGAAAACATAAAGTTTGCTTGGTCACCAAGCAATCCTACAAAACCCTTCATTTTGGTATTTTCGAGGTTAAATGGCACTATAAACGAGTTATAGAAAACAACAACCCTAGAACGAATGTGAATTGGTCATGGTTAACTCTTTTGCAACTCGTGAGACTTTTGAAAAAGAGAAAATGAGTGAATCGATGAAAGTGTACTTTCCACATTATAGTGGGATAAACTATAGAGTTTTTGAACACTAACGAATGTGATTTTCCGCAAAATAAAAAAAAAACGTAAAGTTTGATTAATCACCAAGCAATCCTACAAAACACTTCATTTTGGTATTTTCGAGGTTAAATGGCACTATAAACGAGTTATAGAAAACAACAACCCTAGAACGAATGTGAATTGATCATGGTTAACTCTTTTGCAACTCGTGGAACTTTTCAAAAAGAGAGAATGAGTGAATCGATGAAATTGCACTTTCCACATTATAGTGGGATAAACTATAGAGTTTTCGAGAACTAACGTATGTGATTTTTCGTAAAATGAAGAAAACATAAAGTTTGCTTGGTCACCAAACAATCCTACAAAACACTTCATTTTGGTATTTTCGAGGTTAAATGGCACTATAAACGAGTTATAGAAAACAACAACCCTAGAACGAATGTGTGTTGTGTGTGTGTGGTATGTTGTGTGATGTTGTGTGGTGTGTTGTGTGGTGTGGTGTGTTGTGTGTATGTGTGGTGTGTGGTGTTGTGTGGTGTGTGTTGTGTTGTGCGGTGTGTGGTGTGGTTTTTGGTGTGTGTGTTGTATTGTGTTTGTTGTGTTGTGTGGTGTGGTGTGTTTTGTGGTGTGTGTGTTGTGTTGTGTGGTGTGTGTTGTGTGTTGTGTTGTGTTGTGTGGTGTGTGTTGTGTTGTGTTGTGTGGTGTGGTATGGTGTGTGTTGTATGTTGTGTGGTGTTGTGTTGTGTTGTGTGGTGTGTGGTGTGTGTGTTGTGTGTGGTGTTGTGTTGTGTGTGGTGTGTGTGTGTGGTGTGTGGTGTTGTGTTGTGTGTGGTGTGTGATATGTGTTGTGTGGTGTTGTGTGGTGTGTGGTGGTGTGTGTGGTGTTGTGTTGTGTGTGGTGTGGTGTGTGGTGTTGTGTGGTGTGTGTTGCATGGTGTGGTGTGTGTTGTGTTGTGTGGTGTGGTGTGTGTTGTGTTGTGTTGTGTGGTGTGGTGTGGTGTGTGTTGTGTAGTGCTGTGTGGTGTGGTGTGGTGTGGTGTGGTGTGTTGTGTGTGTGTGGTGTGTTGTGTGGTGTGAGGTGTCTCATATATATATATATATATTTTTTGATGTGCAGTGCCATGCCCCGGTTGCGGCCATGAGAAAGCTAGTTTTACTCCAGTGCAGACCAGATCAGTTGCTGATCCCATGATTGAGATAAATACCCTAGAACGAATGTGAATTGGTCATGGTTAACTCTTTTGCAACTCGTGAGACTTTTCAAAAAGAGAGAATGAGTGAATCGATGAAAGTGCACTTTCCACATTATAGTGGGATAAAACTATAGAGTTTTTGAGAACTAACGTATGTGATTTTTCGCAAAATGAAGAAAACATAAAGTTTGCTTGGTCACCAAGCAATCCTACAAAACACTTCATTTTGGTATTTTCGAGGTTAAATGGCACTATAAACGAGTTATAGAAAACAACAACCCTAGAACGAATGTGAATTGGTCATGGTTAACTCTTTTGCAACTCGTGAGACTTTTGAAAAAGAGAAAATGAGTGAATCGATGAAAGTGTACTTTCCACATTATAGTGGGATAAACTATAGAGTTTTTGAACACTAACGAATGTGATTTTCCGCAAAATAAAAAAAAAACGTAAAGTTTGATTAATCACCAAGCAATGCTACAAAACACTTCATTTTGGTATTTTCGAGGTTAAATGGCACTATAAACGAGTTATAGAAAACAACAACCCTAGAACGAATGTGAATTGATCATGGTTAACTCTTTTGCAACTCGTGGAACTTTTCAAAAAGAGAGAATGAGTGAATCGATGAAATTGCACTTTCCACATTATAGTGGGATAAACTATAGAGTTTTTGAGAACTAACGTATGTGATTTTCCGCAAAATGAAGAAAACATAAAGTTTGCTTGGTCACCAAACAATCCTACAAAACACTTCATTTTGGTATTTTCGAGGTTAAATGGCACTATAAACGAGTTATAGAAAACAACAACCCTAGAACGAATGTGTGTTGTGTGTGTGTGGTATGTTGTGTGATGTTGTGTGGTGTGTTGTGTGGTGTGTTGTGTGGTGTGGTGTGTTGTGTGTATGTGTGGTGTGTGGTGTTGTGTGGTGTGTGTTGTGTTGTGCGGTGTGTGGTGTGGTTTTTGGTGTGTGTGTTGTATTGTGTTTGTTGTGTTGTGTGGTGTGGTGTGTTTTGTGGTGTGTGTGTTGTGTTGTGTGGTGTGTGTTGTGTGTTGTGTTGTGTTGTGTGGTGTGGTGTGTGTTGTGTTGTGTGGTGTGGTGTGGTATGGTGTGTGTTGTGTTGTGTGGTGTTGTGTTGTGTTGTGTGGTGTGTGTGTTGTGTGTGGTGTGTGGTGTTGTGTTGTGTGTGGTGTGTGTGCGTGGTGTTGTGTTGTGTGTGGTGTGTGATATGTGTTGTGTGGTGTTGTGTGGTGTGTGGTGGTGTGTGTGGTGTTGTGGTGTGTGGTGTTGTGTGGTGTGTGTTGCATGGTGTGGTGTGTGTTGTGTTGTGTGGTGTGGTGTGTGTTGTGTTGTGTTGTGTGGTGTGGTGTGGTGTGGTGTGTGTTGTGTAGTGTTGTGTGGTGTGGTGTGGTGTGGTGTGTTGTGTGTGTGTGGTGTGTTGTGTGGTGTGTGTTGTGTGGTGTGAGGTGTCTCATATATATATATATATTTTTTTTGATGTGCAGTGCCATGCCACGGTTGCGGCCATGAGAAAGCTAGTTTTACTCCAGTGCAGACCAGATCAGTTGCTGATCCCATGATTGAGATAAATACCCTAGAACGAATGTGAATTGGTCATGGTTAACTCTTTTGCAACTCGTGAGACTTTTCAAAAAGAGAGAATGAGTGAATCGATGAAAGTGCACTTTCCACATTATAGTGGGATAAACTATAGAGTTTTTGATAACTAACGTATGTGATTTTTCGCAAAATGAAGAAAACATAAAGTTTGCTTGGTCACCAAGCAATCCTACAAAACCCTTCATTTTGGTATTTTCGAGGTTAAATGGCACTATAAACGAGTTATAGAAAACAACAACCCTAGAACGAATGTGAATTGGTCATGGTTAACTCTTTTGCAACTCGTGAGACTTTTGAAAAAGAGAAAATGAGTGAATCGATGAAAGTGTACTTTCCACATTATAGTGGGATAAACTATAGAGTTTTTGAACACTAACGAATGTGATTTTCCGCAAAATAAAAAAAAAACGTAAAGTTTGATTAATCACCAAGCAATCCTACAAAACACTTCATTTTGGTATTTTCGAGGTTAAATGGCACTATAAACGAGTTATAGAAAACAACAACCCTAGAACGAATGTGAATTGATCATGGTTAACTCTTTTGCAACTCGTGGAACTTTTCAAAAAGAGAGAATGAGTGAATCGATGAAATTGCACTTTCCACATTATAGTGGGATAAACTATAGAGTTTTCGAGAACTAACGTATGTGATTTTTCGTAAAATGAAGAAAACATAAAGTTTGCTTGGTCACCAAACAATCCTACAAAACACTTCATTTTGGTATTTTCGAGGTTAAATGGCACTATAAACGAGTTATAGAAAACAACAACCCTAGAACGAATGTGTGTTGTGTGTGTGTGGTATGTTGTGTGATGTTGTGTGGTGTGTTGTGTGGTGTGGTGTGTTGTGTGTATGTGTGGTGTGTGGTGTTGTGTGGTGTGTGTTGTGTTGTGCGGTGTGTGGTGTGGTTTTTGGTGTGTGTGTTGTATTGTGTTTGTTGTGTTGTGTGGTGTGGTGTGTTTTGTGGTGTGTGTGTTGTGTTGTGTGGTGTGTGTTGTGTGTTGTGTTGTGTTGTGTGGTGTGTGTTGTGTTGTGTTGTGTGGTGTGGTATGGTGTGTGTTGTATGTTGTGTGGTGTTGTGTTGTGTTGTGTGGTGTGTGGTGTGTGTGTTGTGTGTGGTGTTGTGTTGTGTGTGGTGTGTGTGTGTGGTGTGTGGTGTTGTGTTGTGTGTGGTGTGTGATATGTGTTGTGTGGTGTTGTGTGGTGTGTGGTGGTGTGTGTGGTGTTGTGTTGTGTGTGGTGTGGTGTGTGGTGTTGTGTGGTGTGTGTTGCATGGTGTGGTGTGTGTTGTGTTGTGTGGTGTGGTGTGTGTTGTGTTGTGTTGTGTGGTGTGGTGTGGTGTGTGTTGTGTAGTGCTGTGTGGTGTGGTGTGGTGTGGTGTGGTGTGTTGTGTGTGTGTGGTGTGTTGTGTGGTGTGAGGTGTCTCATATATATATATATATATTTTTTGATGTGCAGTGCCATGCCCCGGTTGCGGCCATGAGAAAGCTAGTTTTACTCCAGTGCAGACCAGATCAGTTGCTGATCCCATGATTGAGATAAATACCCTAGAACGAATGTGAATTGGTCATGGTTAACTCTTTTGCAACTCGTGAGACTTTTCAAAAAGAGAGAATGAGTGAATCGATGAAAGTGCACTTTCCACATTATAGTGGGATAAAACTATAGAGTTTTTGAGAACTAACGTATGTGATTTTTCGCAAAATGAAGAAAACATAAAGTTTGCTTGGTCACCAAGCAATCCTACAAAACACTTCATTTTGGTATTTTCGAGGTTAAATGGCACTATAAACGAGTTATAGAAAACAACAACCCTAGAACGAATGTGAATTGGTCATGGTTAACTCTTTTGCAACTCGTGAGACTTTTGAAAAAGAGAAAATGAGTGAATCGATGAAAGTGTACTTTCCACATTATAGTGGGATAAACTATAGAGTTTTTGAACACTAACGAATGTGATTTTCCGCAAAATAAAAAAAAAACGTAAAGTTTGAATAATCACCAAGCAATGCTACAAAACACTTCATTTTGGTATTTTCGAGGTTAAATGGCACTATAAACGAGTTATAGAAAACAACAACCCTAGAACGAATGTGAATTGATCATGGTTAACTCTTTTGCAACTCGTGGAACTTTTCAAAAAGAGAGAATGAGTGAATCGATGAAATTGCACTTTCCACATTATAGTGGGATAAACTATAGAGTTTTTGAGAACTAACGTATGTGATTTTCCGCAAAATGAAGAAAACATAAAGTTTGCTTGGTCACCAAACAATCCTACAAAACACTTCATTTTGGTATTTTCGAGGTTAAATGGCACTATAAACGAGTTATAGAAAACAACAACCCTAGAACGAATGTGTGTTGTGTGTGTGTGGTATGTTGTGTGATGTTGTGTGGTGTGTTGTGTGGTGTGTTGTGTGGTGTGGTGTGTTGTGTGTATGTGTGGTGTGTGGTGTTGTGTGGTGTGTGTTGTGTTGTGCGGTGTGTGGTGTGGTTTTTGGTGTGTGTGTTGTATTGTGTTTGTTGTGTTGTGTGGTGTGGTGTGTTTTGTGGTGTGTGTGTTGTGTTGTGTGGTGTGTGTTGTGTGTTGTGTTGTGTGGTGTGGTGTGTGTTGTGTTGTGTGGTGTGGTGTGGTATGGTGTGTGTTGTGTTGTTTGGTGTTGTGTTGTGTTGTGTGGTGTGTGTGTTGTGTGTGGTGTGTGGTGTTGTGTTGTGTGTGGTGTGTGTGCGTGGTGTTGTGTTGTGTGTGGTGTGTGATATGTGTTGTGTGGTGTTGTGTGGTGTGTGGTGGTGTGTGTGGTGTTGTGTTGTGTGTGGTGTGGTGTGTGGTGTTGTGTGGTGTGTGTTGCATGGTGTGGTGTGTGTTGTGTTGTGTGGTGTGGTGTGTGTTGTGTTGTGTTGTGTGGTGTGGTGTGGTGTGGTGTGTGTTGTGTAGTGTTGTGTGGTGTGGTGTGGTGTGTTGTGTGTGTGTGGTGTGTTGTGTGGTGTGTGTTGTGTGGTGTGAGGTGTCTCATATATATATATATATTTTTTTTGATGTGCAGTGCCATGCCACGGTTGCGGCCATGAGAAAGCTAGTTTTACTCCAGTGCAGACCAGATCAGTTGCTGATCCCATGATTGAGATAAATACCCTAGAACGAATGTGAATTGGTCATGGTTAACTCTTTTGCAACTCGTGAGACTTTTCAAAAAGAGAGAATGAGTGAATCGATGAAAGTGCACTTTCCACATTATAGTGGGATAAACTATAGAGTTTTTGATAACTAACGTATGTGATTTTTCGCAAAATGAAGAAAACATAAAGTTTGCTTGGTCACCAAGCAATCCTACAAAACCCTTCATTTTGGTATTTTCGAGGTTAAATGGCACTATAAACGAGTTATAGAAAACAACAACCCTAGAACGAATGTGAATTGGTCATGGTTAACTCTTTTGCAACTCGTGAGACTTTTCAAAAAGAGAGAATGAGTGAATCGATGAAAGTGTACTTTCCACATTATAGTGGGATAAACTATAGAGTTTTTGAACACTAACGAATGTGATTTTCCGCAAAATAAAAAAAAAACGTAAAGTTTGATTAATCACCAAGCAATGCTACAAAACACTTCATTTTGGTATTTTCGAGGTTAAATGGCACTATAAACGAGTTATAGAAAACAACAACCCTAGAACGAATGTGAATTGATCATGGTTAACTCTTTTGCAACTCGTGGAACTTTTCAAAAAGAGAGAATGAGTGAATCGATGAAATTGCACTTTCCACATTATAGTGGGATAAACTATAGAGTTTTTGAGAACTAACGTATGTGATTTTCCGCAAAATGAAGAAAACATAAAGTTTGCTTGGTCACCAAACAATCCTACAAAACACTTCATTTTGGTATTTTCGAGGTTAAATGGCACTATAAACGAGTTATAGAAAACAACAACCCTAGAACGAATGTGTGTTGTGTGTGTGTGGTATGTTGTGTGATGTTGTGTGGTGTGTTGTGTGGTGTGTTGTGTGGTGTGGTGTGTTGTGTGTATGTGTGGTGTGTGGTGTTGTGTGGTGTGTGTTGTGTTGTGCGGTGTGTGGTGTGGTTTTTGGTGTGTGTGTTGTATTGTGTTTGTTGTGTTGTGTGGTGTGGTGTGTTTTGTGGTGTGTGTGTTGTGTTGTGTGGTGTGTGTTGTGTGTTGTGTTGTGTTGTGTGGTGTGGTGTGTGTTGTGTTGTGTGGTGTGGTGTGGTATGGTGTGTGTTGTGTTGTGTGGTGTTGTGTTGTGTTGTGTGGTGTGTGTGTTGTGTGTGGTGTGTGGTGTTGTGTTGTGTGTGGTGTGTGTGCGTGGTGTTGTGTTGTGTGTGGTGTGTGATATGTGTTGTGTGGTGTTGTGTGTGGTGTGTGATATGTGTTGTGTGGTGTGTGGTGGTGTGTGTGGTGTGGTGTGTGGTGTTGTGTGGTGTGTGTTGCATGGTGTGGTGTGTGTTGTGTTGTGTGGTGTGGTGTGTGTTGTGTTGTGTTGTGTTGTGTGGTGTGGTGTGGTGTGTGTTGTGTAGTGTTGTGTGGTGTGGTGTGGTGTGTTGTGTGTGTGTGGTGTGTTGTGTGGTGTGTGTTGTGTGGTGTGAGGTGTCTCATATATATATATATATTTTTTTTGATGTGCAGTGCCATGCCACGGTTGCGGCCATGAGAAAGCTAGTTTTACTCCAGTGCAGACCAGATCAGTTGCTGATCCCATGATTGAGATAAATACCCTAGAACGAATGTGAATTGGTCATGGTTAACTCTTTTGCAACTCGTGAGACTTTTCAAAAAGAGAGAATGAGTGAATCGATGAAAGTGCACTTTCCACATTATAGTGGGATAAACTATAGAGTTTTTGATAACTAACGTATGTGATTTTTCGCAAAATGAAGAAAACATAAAGTTTGCTTGGTCACCAAGCAATCCTACAAAACCCTTCATTTTGGTATTTTCGAGGTTAAATGGCACTATAAACGAGTTATAGAAAACAACAACCCTAGAACGAATGTGAATTGGTCATGGTTAACTCTTTTGCAACTCGTGAGACTTTTGAAAAAGAGAAAATGAGTGAATCGATGAAAGTGTACTTTCCACATTATAGTGGGATAAACTATAGAGTTTTTGAACACTAACGAATGTGATTTTCCGCAAAATAAAAAAAAAACGTAAAGTTTGATTAATCACCAAGCAATCCTACAAAACACTTCATTTTGGTATTTTCGAGGTTAAATGGCACTATAAACGAGTTATAGAAAACAACAACCCTAGAACGAATGTGAATTGATCATGGTTAACTCTTTTGCAACTCGTGGAACTTTTCAAAAAGAGAGAATGAGTGAATCGATGAAATTGCACTTTCCACATTATAGTGGGATAAACTATAGAGTTTTCGAGAACTAACGTATGTGATTTTTCGTAAAATGAAGAAAACATAAAGTTTGCTTGGTCACCAAACAATCCTACAAAACACTTCATTTTGGTATTTTCGAGGTTAAATGGCACTATAAACGAGTTATAGAAAACAACAACCCTAGAACGAATGTGTGTTGTGTGTGTGTGGTATGTTGTGTGATGTTGTGTGGTGTGTTGTGTGGTGTGGTGTGTTGTGTGTATGTGTGGTGTGTGGTGTTGTGTGGTGTGTGTTGTGTTGTGCGGTGTGTGGTGTGGTTTTTGGTGTGTGTGTTGTATTGTGTTTGTTGTGTTGTGTGGTGTGGTGTGTTTTGTGGTGTGTGTGTTGTGTTGTGTGGTGTGTGTTGTGTGTTGTGTTGTGTTGTGTGGTGTGTGTTGTGTTGTGTTGTGTGGTGTGGTATGGTGTGTGTTGTATGTTGTGTGGTGTTGTGTTGTGTTGTGTGGTGTGTGGTGTGTGTGTTGTGTGTGGTGTTGTGTGTGGTGTGTGTGTGTGGTGTGTGGTGTTGTGTTGTGTGTGGTGTGTGATATGTGTTGTGTGGTGTTGTGTGGTGTGTGGTGGTGTGTGTGGTGTTGTGTTGTGTGTGGTGTGGTGTGTGGTGTTGTGTGGTGTGTGTTGCATGGTGTGGTGTGTGTTGTGTTGTGTGGTGTGGTGTGTGTTGTGTTGTGTTGTGTGGTGTGGTGTGGTGTGTGTTGTGTAGTGCTGTGTGGTGTGGTGTGGTGTGGTGTGGTGTGTTGTGTGTGTGTGGTGTGTTGTGTGGTGTGAGGTGTCTCATATATATATATATATTTTTTTTGATGTGCAGTGCCATGCCCCGGTTGCGGCCATGAGAAAGCTAGTTTTACTCCAGTGCAGACCAGATCAGTTGCTGATCCCATGATTGAGATAAATACCCTAGAACGAATGTGAATTGGTCATGGTTAACTCTTTTGCAACTCGTGAGACTTTTCAAAAAGAGAGAATGAGTGAATCGATGAAAGTGCACTTTCCACATTATAGTGGGATAAAACTATAGAGTTTTTGAGAACTAACGTATGTGATTTTTCGCAAAATGAAGAAAACATAAAGTTTGCTTGGTCACCAAGCAATCCTACAAAACACTTCATTTTGGTATTTTCGAGGTTAAATGGCACTATAAACGAGTTATAGAAAACAACAACCCTAGAACGAATGTGAATTGGTCATGGTTAACTCTTTTGCAACTCGTGAGACTTTTGAAAAAGAGAAAATGAGTGAATCGATGAAAGTGTACTTTCCACATTATAGTGGGATAAACTATAGAGTTTTTGAACACTAACGAATGTGATTTTCCGCAAAATAAAAAAAAAACGTAAAGTTTGATTAATCACCAAGCAATGCTACAAAACACTTCATTTTGGTATTTTCGAGGTTAAATGGCACTATAAACGAGTTATAGAAAACAACAACCCTAGAACGAATGTGAATTGATCATGGTTAACTCTTTTGCAACTCGTGGAACTTTTCAAAAAGAGAGAATGAGTGAATCGATGAAATTGCACTTTCCACATTATAGTGGGATAAACTATAGAGTTTTTGAGAACTAACGTATGTGATTTTCCGCAAAATGAAGAAAACATAAAGTTTGCTTGGTCACCAAACAATCCTACAAAACACTTCATTTTGGTATTTTCGAGGTTAAATGGCACTATAAACGAGTTATAGAAAACAACAACCCTAGAACGAATGTGTGTTGTGTGTGTGTGGTATGTTGTGTGATGTTGTGTGGTGTGTTGTGTGGTGTGTTGTGTGGTGTGGTGTGTTGTGTGTATGTGTGGTGTGTGGTGTTGTGTGGTGTGTGTTGTGTTGTGCGGTGTGTGGTGTGGTTTTTGGTGTGTGTGTTGTATTGTGTTTGTTGTGTTGTGTGGTGTGGTGTGTTTTGTGGTGTGTGTGTTGTGTTGTGTGGTGTGTGTTGTGTGTTGTGTTGTGTTGTGTGGTGTGGTGTGTGTTGTGTTGTGTGGTGTGGTGTGGTATGGTGTGTGTTGTGTTGTGTGGTGTTGTGTTGTGTTGTGTGGTGTGTGTGTTGTGTGTGGTGTGTGGTGTTGTGTTGTGTGTGGTGTGTGTGCGTGGTGTTGTGTTGTGTGTGGTGTGGTGTTGTGTGGTGTGTGGTGGTGTGTGTGGTGTTGTGGTGTGTGGTGTTGTGTGGTGTGTGTTGCATGGTGTGGTGTGTGTTGTGTTGTGTGGTGTGGTGTGTGTTGTGTTGTGTTGTGTGGTGTGGTGTGGTGTGTGTTGTGTAGTGTTGTGTGGTGTGGTGTGGTGTGGTGTGTTGTGTGTGTGTGGTGTGTTGTGTGGTGTGTGTTGTGTGGTGTGAGGTGTCTCATATATATATATATATTTTTTTTGATGTGCAGTGCCATGCCACGGTTGCGGCCATGAGAAAGCTAGTTTTACTCCAGTGCAGACCAGATCAGTTGCTGATCCCATGATTGAGATAAATACCCTAGAACGAATGTGAATTGGTCATGGTTAACTCTTTTGCAACTCGTGAGACTTTTCAAAAAGAGAGAATGAGTGAATCGATGAAAGTGCACTTTCCACATTATAGTGGGATAAACTATAGAGTTTTTGATAACTAACGTATGTGATTTTTCGCAAAATGAAGAAAACATAAAGTTTGCTTGGTCACCAAGCAATCCTACAAAACCCTTCATTTTGGTATTTTCGAGGTTAAATGGCACTATAAACGAGTTATAGAAAACAACAACCCTAGAACGAATGTGAATTGGTCATGGTTAACTCTTTTGCAACTCGTGAGACTTTTGAAAAAGAGAAAATGAGTGAATCGATGAAAGTGTACTTTCCACATTATAGTGGGATAAACTATAGAGTTTTTGAACACTAACGAATGTGATTTTCCGCAAAATAAAAAAAAAACGTAAAGTTTGATTAATCACCAAGCAATCCTACAAAACACTTCATTTTGGTATTTTCGAGGTTAAATGGCACTATAAACGAGTTATAGAAAACAACAACCCTAGAACGAATGTGAATTGATCATGGTTAACTCTTTTGCAACTCGTGGAACTTTTCAAAAAGAGAGAATGAGTGAATCGATGAAATTGCACTTTCCACATTATAGTGGGATAAACTATAGAGTTTTCGAGAACTAACGTATGTGATTTTTCGTAAAATGAAGAAAACATAAAGTTTGCTTGGTCACCAAACAATCCTACAAAACACTTCATTTTGGTATTTTGGAGGTTAAATGGCACTATAAACGAGTTATAGAAAACAACAACCCTAGAACGAATGTGTGTTGTGTGTGTGTGGTATGTTGTGTGATGTTGTGTGGTGTGTTGTGTGGTGTGGTGTGTTGTGTGTATGTGTGGTGTGTGGTGTTGTGTGGTGTGTGTTGTGTTGTGCGGTGTGTGGTGTGGTTTTTGGTGTGTGTGTTGTATTGTGTTTGTTGTGTTGTGTGGTGTGGTGTGTTTTGTGGTGTGTGTGTTGTGTTGTGTGGTGTGTGTTGTGTGTTGTGTTGTGTTGTGTGGTGTGTGTTGTGTTGTGTTGTGTGGTGTGGTATGGTGTGTGTTGTATGTTGTGTGGTGTTGTGTTGTGTTGTGTTGTGTGGTGTGTGGTGTGTGTGTTGTGTGTGGTGTTGTGTGTGGTGTGTGTGTGTGGTGTGTGGTGTTGTGTTGTGTGTGGTGTGTGATATGTGTTGTGTGGTGTTGTGTGGTGTGTGGTGGTGTGTGTGGTGTTGTGTTGTGTGTGGTGTGGTGTGTGGTGTTGTGTGGTGTGTGTTGCATGGTGTGGTGTGTGTTGTGTTGTGTGGTGTGGTGTGTGGTGTGTTGTGTTGTGTGGTGTGGTGTGGTGTGTGTTGTGTAGTGCTGTGTGGTGTGGTGTGGTGTGGTGTGGTGTGTTGTGTGTGTGTGGTGTGTTGTGTGGTGTGAGGTGTCTCATATATATATATATATTTTTTTTGATGTGCAGTGCCATTCCCCGGTTGCGGCCATGAGAAAGCTAGTTTTACTCCAGTGCAGACCAGATCAGTTGCTGATCCCATGATTGAGATAAATACCCTATAACGAATGTGAATTGGTCATGGTTAACTCTTTTGCAACTCGTGAGACTTTTCAAAAAGAGAGAATGAGTGAATCGATGAAAGTGCACTTTCCACATTATAGTGGGATAAAACTATAGAGTTTTTGAGAACTAACGTATGTGATTTTTCGCAAAATGAAGAAAACATAAAGTTTGCTTGGTCACCAAGCAATCCTACAAAACACTTCATTTTGGTATTTTCGAGGTTAAATGGCACTATAAACGAGTTATAGAAAACAACAACCCTAGAACGAATGTGAATTGGTCATGGTTAACTCTTTTGCAACTCGTGAGACTTTTGAAAAAGAGAAAATGAGTGAATCGATGAAAGTGTACTTTCCACATTATAGTGGGATAAACTATAGAGTTTTTGAACACTAACGAATGTGATTTTCCGCAAAATAAAAAAAAAACGTAAAGTTTGATTAATCACCAAGCAATGCTACAAAACACTTCATTTTGGTATTTTCGAGGTTAAATGGCACTATAAACGAGTTATAGAAAACAACAACCCTAGAACGAATGTGAATTGATCATGGTTAACTCTTTTGCAACTCGTGGAACTTTTCAAAAAGAGAGAATGAGTGAATCGATGAAATTGCACTTTCCACATTATAGTGGGATAAACTATAGAGTTTTTGAGAACTAACGTATGTGATTTTCCGCAAAATGAAGAAAACATAAAGTTTGCTTGGTCACCAAACAATCCTACAAAACACTTCATTTTGGTATTTTCGAGGTTAAATGGCACTATAAACGAGTTATAGAAAACAACAACCCTAGAACGAATGTGTGTTGTGTGTGTGTGGTATGTTGTGTGATGTTGTGTGGTGTGTTGTGTGGTGTGTTGTGTGGTGTGGTGTGTTGTGTGTATGTGTGGTGTGTGGTGTTGTGTGGTGTGTGTTGTGTTGTGCGGTGTGTGGTGTGGTTTTTGGTGTGTGTGTTGTATTGTGTTTGTTGTGTTGTGTGGTGTGGTGTGTTTTGTGGTGTGTGTGTTGTGTTGTGTGGTGTGTGTTGTGTGTTGTGTTGTGTTGTGTGGTGTGTGTTGTGTTGTGTGGTGTGGTGTGGTGTGGTATGGTGTGTGTTGTGTTGTGTGGTGTTGTGTTGTGTTGTATGGTGTGTGTGTTGTGTGTGGTGTGTGGTGTTGTGTTGTGTGTGGTGTGTGTGCGTGGTGTTGTGTTGTGTGTGGTGTGTGATATGTGTTGTGTGGTGTTGTGTGTGGTGTGTGATATGTGTTGTGTGGTGTGTGGTGGTGTGTGTGGTGTGGTGTGTGGTGTTGTGTGGTGTGTGTTGCATGGTGTGGTGTGTGTTGTGTTGTGTGGTGTGGTGTGTGTTGTGTTGTGTTGTGTTGTGTTGTGTGGTGTGGTGTGGTGTGTGTTGTGTAGTGTTGTGTGGTGTGGTGTGGTGTGGTGTGTTGTGTGTGTGTGGTGTGTTGTGTGGTGTGAGGTGTCTCATATATATATATATATTTTTTTTGATGTGCAGTGCCATGCCCCGGTTGCGGCCATGAGAAAGCTAGTTTTACTCCAGTGCAGACCAGATCAGTTGCTGATCCCATGATTGAGATAAATACCCTAAAACGAATGTGAATTGGTCATGGTTAACTCTTTTGCAACTCGTGAGACTTTTCAAAAAGAGAGAATGAGTGAATCGATGAAAGTGCACTTTCCACATTATAGTGGGATAAAACTATAGAGTTTTTGAGAACTAACGTATGTGATTTTTCGCAAAATGAAGAAAACATAAAGTTTGCTTGGTCACCAAGCAATCCTACAAAACACTTCATTTTGGTATTTTCGAGGTTAAATGGCACTATAAACGAGTTATAGAAAACAACAACCCTAGAACGAATGTGTGTTGTGTGTGTGTGGTATGTTCTGTGATGTTGTGTGGTGTGGTGTGTGGTGTGTTTTGTGGTGTGTTGTGTGGTGTGGTGTGTTGTGTGTATGTGTGGTGTGTGGTGTTGTGTGGTGTGTGTTGTGTTGTGCGGTGTGTGGTGTGGTTTTTGGTGTGTGTGTTGTATTGTGTTTGTTGTGTTGTGTGGTGTGGTGTGTTTTGTGGTGTGTGTGTTGTGTTGTGTGGTGTGTGTTGTGTGTTGTGTTGTGTTGTGTGGTGTGGTGTGTGTTGTGTTGTGTGGTGTGGTGTGGTATGGTGTGTGTTGTGTTGTGTGGTGTTGTGTTGTGTTGTGTGGTGTGTGTGTTGTGTGTGGTGTGTGGTGTTGTGTTGTGTGTGGTGTGTGTGCGTGGTGTTGTGTTGTGTGTGGTGTGTGATATGTGTTGTGTGGTGTTGTGTGTGGTGTGTGATATGTGTTGTGTGGTGTGTGGTGGTGTGTGTGGTGTGGTGTGTGGTGTTGTGTGGTGTGTGTTGCATGGTGTGGTGTCTGTTGTGTTGTGTGGTGTGGTGTGTGTTGTGTTGTGTTGTGTTGTGTTGTGTGGTGTGGTGTGGTGTGTGTTGTGTAGTGTTGTGTGGTGTGGTGTGGTGTGTTGTGTGTGTGTGGTGTGTTGTGTGGTGTGAGGTGTCTCATATATATATATATATTTTTTTTGATGTGCAGTGCCATGCCCCGGTTGCGGCCATGAGAAAGCTAGTTTTACTCCAGTGCAGACCAGATCATTTGCTGATCCCATGATTGAGATAAATACCCTAGAACGAATGTGAATTGGTCATGGTTAACTCTTTTGCAACTGGTGAGACTTTTCAAAAAGAGAGAATGAGTGAATCGATGAAAGTGCACTTTCCACATTATAGTGGGATAAACTATAGAGTTTTTGAGAACTAACGTATGTGATTTTTCGCAAAATGAAGAAAACATAAAGTTTGCTTGGTCACCAAGCAATCCTACAAAACACTTCATTTTGGTATTTTCGAGGTTAAATGGCACTATAAACGAGTTATAGAAAACAACAACCCTAGAACGAATGTGAATTGGTCATGGTTAACTCTTTTGCAACTCGTGAGACTTTTGAAAAAGAGAAAATGAGTGAATCGATGAAAGTGTACTTTCCACATTATAGTGGGATAAACTATAGAGTTTTTGAACACTAACGAATGTGATTTTCCGCAAAATAAAAAAAAAACGTAAAGTTTGATTAATCACCAAGCAATGCTACAAAACACTTCATTTTGGTATTTTCGAGGTTAAATGGCACTATAAACGAGTTATAGAAAACAACAACCCTAGAACGAATGTGAATTGTGTGTGTGTGGTATGTTGTGTGATGTTGTGTGGTGTGTTGTGTGGTGTGGTGTGTTGTGTGTATGTGTGGTGTGTGGTGTTGTGTGGTGTGTGTTGTGTTGTGCGGTGTGTGGTGTGGTTTTTGGTGTGTGTGTTGTATTGTTTTTGTTGTGTTGTGTGGTGTGGTGTGTTTTGTGGTGTGTGTGTTGTGTTGTGTGGTGTGTGTTGTGTGTTGTGTTGTGTTGTGTGGTGTGGTGTGTGTTGTGTTGTGTTGTGTGGTGTGGTATGGTGTGTGTTGTATGTTGTGTGGTGTTGTGTTGTGTGGTGTGTGGTGTGTGTGTTGTGTGTGGTGTGTGGTGTTGTGTTGTGTGTGGTGTGTGTGTGTGGTGTGTGGTGTTGTGTTGTGTGTGGTGTGTGTGTTGTGTGTGGTGTGTGGTGTTGTGTTGTGTGTGGTGTGTGTGTGTGGTGTGTGGTGTTGTGTTGTGTGTGGTGTGTGATATGTGTTGTGTGGTGTTGTGTGGTGTGTGGTGGTGTGTGTGGTGTTGTGTTGTGTGTGGTGTGGTGTGTGGTGTTGTGTGGTGTGTGTTGCATGGTGTGGTGTGTGTTGTGTTGTGTGGTGTGGTGTGTGTTGTGTTGTGTTGTGTGGTGTGGTGTGGTGTGTGTTGTGTGGTGTGGTGTGGTGTGGTGTGTTGTGTATGTGTGGTGTGTTGTGTGGTGTGTGTTGTGTGGTGTGAGGTGTCTCATATATATATATATATATTTTTTGATGTGCAGTGCCATGCCCCGGTTGCGGCCATGAGAAACCTAGTTTTACTCCAGTGCAGACCAGATCAGTTGCTGATCCCATGATTGAGATAAATACCCTAGAACGAATGTGAATTGGTCATGGTTAACTCTTTTGCAACTCGTGAGACTTTTCAAAAAGAGAGAATGAGTGAATCGATGAAAGTGCACTTTCCACATTATAGTGGGATAAACTATAGAGTTTTTGATAACTAACGTATGTGATTTTTCGCAAAATGAAGAAAACATAAAGTTTGCTTGGTCACCAAGCAATCCTACAAAACACTTCATTTTGGTATTTTCGAGGTTAAATGGCACTATAAACGAGTTATAGAAAACAACAACCCTAGAACGAATGTGAATTGGTCATGGTTAACTCTTTTGCAACTCGTGAGACTTTTGAAAAAGAGAAAATGAGTGAATCGATGAAAGTGTACTTTCCACATTATAGTGGGATAAACTATAGAGTTTTTGAACACTAACGAATGTGATTTTCCGCAAAATAAAAAAAAACGTAAAGTTTGATTAATCACCAAGCAATGCTACAAAACACTTCATTTTGGTATTTTCGAGGTTAAATGGCACTATAAACGAGTTATAGAAAACAACAACCCTAGAACGAATGTGAATTGTGTGTGTGTGGTATGTTGTGTGATGTTGTGTGGTGTGTTGTGTGGTGTGGTGTGTTGTGTGTATGTGTGGTGTGTGGTGTTGTGTGGTGTGTGTTGTGTTGTGCGGTGTGTGGTGTGGTTTTTGGTGTGTGTGTTGTATTGTGTTTGTTGTGTTGTGTGGTGTGGTGTGTTTTGTGGTGTGTGTGTTGTGTTGTGTGGTGTGTGTTGTGTGTTGTGTTGTGTTGTGTGGTGTGGTGTGTGTTGTGTTGTGTTGTGTGGTGTGGTATGGTGTGTGTTGTATGTTGTGTGGTGTTGTGTTGTGTGGTGTGTGGTGTGTGTGTTGTGTGTGGTGTGTGGTGTTGTGTTGTGTGTGGTGTGTGTGTGTGGTGTGTGGTGTTGTGTTGTGTGTGGTGTGTGTGTTGTGTGTGGTGTGTGGTGTTGTGTTGTGTGTGGTGTGTGTGTGTGGTGTGTGGTGTTGTGTTGTGTGTGGTGTGTGATATGTGTTGTGTGGTGTTGTGTGGTGTGTGGTGGTGTGTGTGGTGTTGTGTTGTGTGTGGTGTGGTGTGTGGTGTTGTGTGGTGTGTGTTGCATGGTGTGGTGTGTGTTGTGTTGTGTGGTGTGGTGTGTGTTGTGTTGTGTTGTGTGGTGTGGTGTGGTGTGTGTTGTGTGGTGTGGTGTGGTGTGTATGTGTGGTGTGTTGTGTGGTGTGTGTTGTGTGGTGTGAGGTGTCTCATATATATATATATATATTTTTTGATGTGCAGTGCCATGCCCCGGTTGCGGCCATGAGAAACCTAGTTTTACTCCAGTGCAGACCAGATCAGTTGCTGATCCCATGATTGAGATAAATACCCTAGAACGAATGTGAATTGGTCATGGTTAACTCTTTTGCAACTCGTGAGACTTTTCAAAAAGAGAGAATGAGTGAATCGATGAAAGTGCACTTTCCACATTATAGTGGGATAAACTATAGAGTTTTTGATAACTAACGTATGTGATTTTTCGCAAAATGAAGAAAACATAAAGTTTGCTTGGTCACCAAGCAATCCTACAAAACCCTTCATTTTGGTATTTTCGAGGTTAAATGGCACTATAAACGAGTTATGGAAAACAACAACCCTAGAACGAATGTGAATTGATCATGGTTAACTCTTTTGCAACTCGTGGAACTATTCAAAAAGAGAGAATGAGTGAATCGATGAAAGTGCACTTTCCACATTATAGTGGGATAAACTATAGAGTTTTTGATAACTAACGTATGTGATTTTTCGCAAAATGAAGAAAACATAAAGTTTGCTTGGTCACCAAGCAATCCTACAAAACCCTTCATTTTGGTATTTTCGAGGTTAAATGGCACTATAAACGAGTTATAGAAAACAACAACCCTAGAACGAATGTGAATTGGTCATGGTTAACTCTTTTGCAACTCGTGAGACTTTTGAAAAAGAGAAAATGAGTGAATCGATGAAAGTGTACTTTCCACATTATAGTGGGATAAACTATAGAGTTTTTGAACACTAACGAATGTGATTTTCCGCAAAATAAAAAAAAAACGTAAAGTTTGATTAATCACCAAGCAATCCTACAAAACACTTCATTTTGGTATTTTCGAGGTTAAATGGCACTATAAACGAGTTATAGAAAACAACAACCCTAGAACGAATGTGAATTGATCATGGTTAACTCTTTTGCAACTCGTGGAACTTTTCAAAAAGAGAGAATGAGTGAATCGATGAAATTGCACTTTCCACATTATAGTGGGATAAACTATAGAGTTTTTGAGAACTAACGTATGTGATTTTCCGCAAAATGAAGAAAACATAAAGTTTGCTTGGTCACCAAGCAATCCTACAAAACACTTCATTTTGGTATTTTCGAGGTTAAATGGCACTATAAACGAGTTATAGAAAACAACAACCCTAGAACGAATGTGAATTGATCATGGTTAACTCTTTTGCAACTCGTGGAACTTTTCAAAAAGAGAGAATGAGTGAATCGATGAAAGTGCACTTTCCACATTATAGTGGGATAAACTATAGAGTTTTTGAGAACTAACGTATGTGATTTTTCGCAAAATGAAGAAAACATAAAGTTTGCTTGGTCACCAAGCAATCCTACAAAACACTTCATTTTGGTATTTTCGAGGTTAAATGGCACTATAAACGAGTTATAGAAAACAACAACCCTAGAACGAATGTGAATTGGTCATGGTTAACTCTTTTGCAACTCGTGAGACTTTTGAAAAAGAGAAAATGAGTGAATCGATGAAAGTGTACTTTCCACATTATAGTGGGATAAACTATAGAGTTTTTGAACACTAACGAATGTGATTTTCCGCAAAATAAAAAAAAAACGTAAAGTTTGATTAATCACCAAGCAATGCTACAAAACACTTCATTTTGGTATTTTCGAGGTTAAATGGCACTATAAACGAGTTATAGAAAACAACAACCCTAGAACGAATGTGAATTGTGTGTGTGTGGTATGTTGTGTGATGTTGTGTGGTGTGTTGTGTGGTGTGGTGTGTTGTGTGTATGTGTGGTGTGTGGTGTTGTGTGGTGTGTGTTGTGTTGTGCGGTGTGTGGTGTGGTTTTTGGTGTGTGTGTTGTATTGTGTTTGTTGTGTTGTGTGGTGTGGTGTGTTTTGTGGTGTGTGTGTTGTGTTGTGTGGTGTGTGTTGTGTGTTGTGTTGTGTTGTGTGGTGTGGTGTGTGTTGTGTTGTGTTGTGTGGTGTGGTATGGTGTGTGTTGTATGTTGTGTGGTGTTGTGTTGTGTGGTGTGTGGTGTGTGTGTTGTGTGTGGTGTGTGGTGTTGTGTTGTGTGTGGTGTGTGTGTGTGGTGTGTGGTGTTGTGTTGTGTGTGGTGTGTGTGTTGTGTGTGGTGTGTGGTGTTGTGTTGTGTGTGGTGTGTGTGTGTGGTGTGTGGTGTTGTGTTGTGTGTGGTGTGTGATATGTGTTGTGTGGTGTTGTGTGGTGTGTGGTGGTGTGTGTGGTGTTGTGTTGTGTGTGGTGTGGTGTGTGGTGTTGTGTGGTGTGTGTTGCATGGTGTGGTGTGTGTTGTGTTGTGTGGTGTGGTGTGTGTTGTGTTGTGTTGTGTGGTGTGGTGTGGTGTGTGTTGTGTGGTGTGGTGTGGTGTGTATGTGTGGTGTGTTGTGTGGTGTGTGTTGTGTGGTGTGAGGTGTCTCATATATATATATATATATTTTTTGATGTGCAGTGCCATGCCCCGGTTGCGGCCATGAGAAACCTAGTTTTACTCCAGTGCAGACCAGATCAGTTGCTGATCCCATGATTGAGATAAATACCCTAGAACGAATGTGAATTGGTCATGGTTAACTCTTTTGCAACTCGTGAGACTTTTCAAAAAGAGAGAATGAGTGAATCGATGAAAGTGCACTTTCCACATTATAGTGGGATAAACTATAGAGTTTTTGATAACTAACGTATGTGATTTTTCGCAAAATGAAGAAAACATAAAGTTTGCTTGGTCACCAAGCAATCCTACAAAACCCTTCATTTTGGTATTTTCGAGGTTAAATGGCACTATAAACGAGTTATGGAAAACAACAACCCTAGAACGAATGTGAATTGATCATGGTTAACTCTTTTGCAACTCGTGGAACTATTCAAAAAGAGAGAATGAGTGAATCGATGAAAGTGCACTTTCCACATTATAGTGGGATAAACTATAGAGTTTTTGATAACTAACGTATGTGATTTTTCGCAAAATGAAGAAAACATAAAGTTTGCTTGGTCACCAAGCAATCCTACAAAACCCTTCATTTTGGTATTTTCGAGGTTAAATGGCACTATAAACGAGTTATAGAAAACAACAACCCTAGAACGAATGTGAATTGGTCATGGTTAACTCTTTTGCAACTCGTGAGACTTTTGAAAAAGAGAAAATGAGTGAATCGATGAAAGTGTACTTTCCACATTATAGTGGGATAAACTATAGAGTTTTTGAACACTAACGAATGTGATTTTCCGCAAAATAAAAAAAAACGTAAAGTTTGATTAATCACCAAGCAATCCTACAAAACACTTCATTTTGGTATTTTCGAGGTTAAATGGCACTATAAACGAGTTATAGAAAACAACAACCCTAGAACGAATGTGAATTGATCATGGTTAACTCTTTTGCAACTCGTGGAACTTTTCAAAAAGAGAGAATGAGTGAATCGATGAAATTGCACTTTCCACATTATAGTGGGATAAACTATAGAGTTTTTGAGAACTAACGTATGTGATTTTCCGCAAAATGAAGAAAACATAAAGTTTGCTTGGTCACCAAGCAATCCTACAAAACACTTCATTTTGGTATTTTCGAGGTTAAATGGCACTATAAACGAGTTATAGAAAACAACAACCCTAGAACGAATGTGAATTGATCATGGTTAACTCTTTTGCAACTCGTGGAACTTTTCAAAAAGAGAGAATGAGTGAATCGATGAAAGTGCACTTTCCACATTATAGTGGGATAAACTATAGAGTTTTTGAGAACTAACGTATGTGATTTTTCGCAAAATGAAGAAAACATAAAGTTTGCTTGGTCACCAAGCAATCCTACAAAACACTTCATTTTGGTATTTTCGAGGTTAAATGGCACTATAAACGAGTTATAGAAAACAACAACCCTAGAACGAATGTGAATTGGTCATGGTTAACTCTTTTGCAACTCGTGAGACTTTTGAAAAAGAGAAAATGAGTGAATCGATGAAAGTGTACTTTCCACATTATAGTGGGATAAACTATAGAGTTTTTGAACACTAACGAATGTGATTTTCCGCAAAATAAAAAAAAAACGTAAAGTTTGATTAATCACCAAGCAATGCTACAAAACACTTCATTTTGGTATTTTCGAGGTTAAATGGCACTATAAACGAGTTATAGAAAACAACAACCCTAGAACGAATGTGAATTGTGTGTGTGTGGTATGTTGTGTGATGTTGTGTGGTGTGTTGTGTGGTGTGGTGTGTTGTGTGTATGTGTGGTGTGTGGTGTTGTGTGGTGTGTGTTGTGTTGTGCGGTGTGTGGTGTGGTTTTTGGTGTGTGTGTTGTATTGTGTTTGTTGTGTTGTGTGGTGTGGTGTGTTTTGTGGTGTGTGTGTTGTGTTGTGTGGTGTGTGTTGTGTGTTGTGTTGTGTTGTGTGGTGTGGTGTGTGTTGTGTTGTGTTGTGTGGTGTGGTATGGTGTGTGTTGTATGTTGTGTGGTGTTGTGTTGTGTGGTGTGTGGTGTGTGTGTTGTGTGTGGTGTGTGGTGTTGTGTTGTGTGTGGTGTGTGTGTGTGGTGTGTGGTGTTGTGTTGTGTGTGGTGTGTGTGTTGTGTGTGGTGTGTGGTGTTGTGTTGTGTGTGGTGTGTGTGTGTGGTGTGTGGTGTTGTGTTGTGTGTGGTGTGTGATATGTGTTGTGTGGTGTTGTGTGGTGTGTGGTGGTGTGTGTGGTGTTGTGTTGTGTGTGGTGTGGTGTGTGGTGTTGTGTGGTGTGTGTTGCATGGTGTGGTGTGTGTTGTGTTGTGTGGTGTGGTGTGTGTTGTGTTGTGTTGTGTGGTGTGGTGTGGTGTGTGTTGTGTGGTGTGGTGTGGTGTGGTGTGTTGTGTATGTGTGGTGTGTTGTGTGGTGTGTGTTGTGTGGTGTGAGGTGTCTCATATATATATATATATATTTTTTGATGTGCAGTGCCATGCCCCGGTTGCGGCCATGAGAAACCTAGTTTTACTCCAGTGCAGACCAGATCAGTTGCTGATCCCATGATTGAGATAAATACCCTAGAACGAATGTGAATTGGTCATGGTTAACTCTTTTGCAACTCGTGAGACTTTTCAAAAAGAGAGAATGAGTGAATCGATGAAAGTGCACTTTCCACATTATAGTGGGATAAACTATAGAGTTTTTGATAACTAACGTATGTGATTTTTCGCAAAATGAAGAAAACATAAAGTTTGCTTGGTCACCAAGCAATCCTACAAAACCCTTCATTTTGGTATTTTCGAGGTTAAATGGCACTATAAACGAGTTATGGAAAACAACAACCCTAGAACGAATGTGAATTGATCATGGTTAACTCTTTTGCAACTCGTGGAACTATTCAAAAAGAGAGAATGAGTGAATCGATGAAAGTGCACTTTCCACATTATAGTGGGATAAACTATAGAGTTTTTGATAACTAACGTATGTGATTTTTCGCAAAATGAAGAAAACATAAAGTTTGCTTGGTCACCAAGCAATCCTACAAAACCCTTCATTTTGGTATTTTCGAGGTTAAATGGCACTATAAACGAGTTATAGAAAACAACAACCCTAGAACGAATGTGAATTGGTCATGGTTAACTCTTTTGCAACTCGTGAGACTTTTGAAAAAGAGAAAATGAGTGAATCGATGAAAGTGTACTTTCCACATTATAGTGGGATAAACTATAGAGTTTTTGAACACTAACGAATTTGATTTTCCGCAAAATAAAAAAAAAACGTAAAGTTTGATTAATCACCAAGCAATCCTACAAAACACTTCATTTTGGTATTTTCGAGGTTAAATGGCACTATAAACGAGTTATAGAAAACAACAACCCTAGAACGAATGTGAATTGATCATGGTTAACTCTTTTGCAACTCGTGGAACTTTTCAAAAAGAGAGAATGAGTGAATCGATGAAATTGCACTTTCCACATTATAGTGGGATAAACTATAGAGTTTTTGAGAACTAACGTATGTGATTTTCCGCAAAATGAAGAAAACATAAAGTTTGCTTGGTCACCAAACAATCCTACAAAACACTTCATTTTGGTATTTTCGAGGTTAAATGGCACTATAAACGAGTTATAGAAAACAACAACCCTAGAACGAATGTGTGTTGTGTGTGTGTGGTATGTTGTGTGATGTTGTGTGGTGTGTTGTGTGGTGTGTTGTGTGGTGTGGTGTGTTGTGTGTATGTGTGGTGTGTGGTGTTGTGTGGTGTGTGTTGTGTTGTGCGGTGTGTGGTGTGGTTTTTGGTGTGTGTGTTGTATTGTGTTTGTTGTGTTGTGTGGTGTGGTGTGTTTTGTGGTGTGTGTGTTGTGTTGTGTGCTGTGTGTTGTGTGTTGTGTTGTGTTGTGTGGTGTGGTGTGTGTTGTGTTGTGTGGTGTGGTGTGGTATGGTATGTGTTGTGTTGTGTGGTGTTGTGTTGTGTTGTGTGGTGTGTGTGTTGTGTGTGGTGTGTGGTGTTGTGTTGTGTGTGGTGTGTGTGCGTGGTGTTGTGTTGTGTGTGGTGTGTGATATGTGTTGTGTGGTGTTGTGTGTGGTGTGTGATATGTGTTGTGTGGTGTGTGGTGGTGTGTGTGGTGTGGTGTGTGGTGTTGTGTGGTGTGTGTTGCATGGTGTGGTGTGTGTTGTGTGGTGTGGTGTGTGTTGTGTTGTGTTGTGTTGTGTTGTGTGGTGTGGTGTGGTGTGTGTTGTGTAGTGTTGTGTGGTGTGGTGTGGTGTGTTGTGTGTGTGTGGTGTGTTGTGTGGTGTTAGGTGTCTCATATATATATATATATATTTTTTTTGATGTGCAGTGCCATGCCCCGGTTGCGGCCATGAGAAAGCTAGTTTTACTCCAGTGCAGACCAGATCATTTGCTGATCCCATGATTGAGATAAATACCCTAGAACGAATGTGAATTGGTCATGGTTAACTCTTTTGCAACTCGTGAGACTTTTCAAAAAGAGAGAATGAGTGAATCGATGAAAGTGCACTTTCCACATTATAGTGGGATAAACTATAGAGTTTTTGAGAACTAACGTATGTGATTTTTCGCAAAATGAAGAAAACATAAAGTTTGCTTGGTCACCAAGCAATCCTACAAAACACTTCATTTTGGTATTTTCGAGGTTAAATGGCACTATAAACGAGTTATAGAAAACAACAACCCTAGAACGAATGTGAATTGGTCATGGTTAACTCTTTTGCAACTCGTGAGACTTTTGAAAAAGAGAAAATGAGTGAATCGATGAAAGTGTACTTTCCACATTATAGTGGGATAAACTATAGAGTTTTTGAACACTAACGAATGTGATTTTCCGCAAAATAAAAAAAAAACGTAAAGTTTGATTAATCACCAAGCAATGCTACAAAACACTTCATTTTGGTATTTTCGAGGTTAAATGGCACTATAAACGAGTTATAGAAAACAACAACCCTAGAACGAATGTGAATTGTGTGTGTGTGGTATGTTGTGTGATGTTGTGTGGTGTGTTGTGTGGTGTGGTGTGTTGTGTGTATGTGTGGTGTGTGGTGTTGTGTGGTGTGTGTTGTGTTGTGCGGTGTGTGGTGTGGTTTTTGGTGTGTGTGTTGTATTGTGTTTGTTGTGTTGTGTGGTGTGGTGTGTTTTGTGGTGTGTGTGTTGTGTTGTGTGGTGTGTGTTGTGTGTTGTGTTGTGTTGTGTGGTGTGGTGTGTGTTGTGTTGTGTTGTGTGGTGTGGTATGGTGTGTGTTGTATGTTGTGTGGTGTGTGGTGTGTGTGTTGTGTGTGGTGTGTGGTGTTGTGTTGTGTGTGGTGTGTGTGTGTGGTGTGTGGTGTTGTGTTGTGTGTGGTGTGTGTGTTGTGTGTGGTGTGTGGTGTTGTGTTGTGTGTGGTGTGTGTGTGTGGTGTGTGGTGTTGTGTTGTGTGTGGTGTGTGATATGTGTTGTGTGGTGTTGTGTGGTGTGTGGTGGTGTGTGTGGTGTTGTGTTGTGTGTGGTGTGGTGTGTGGTGTTGTGTGGTGTGTGTTGCATGGTGTGGTGTGTGTTGTGTTGTGTGGTGTGGTGTGTGTTGTGTTGTGTTGTGTGGTGTGGTGTGGTGTGTGTTGTGTGGTGTGGTGTGGTGTGGTGTGTTGTGTATGTGTGGTGTGTTGTGTGGTGTGTGTTGTGTGGTGTGAGGTGTCTCATATATATATATATATATTTTTTGATGTGCAGTGCCATGCCCCGGTTGCGGCCATGAGAAACCTAGTTTTACTCCAGTGCAGACCAGATCAGTTGCTGATCCCATGATTGAGATAAATACCCTAGAACGAATGTGAATTGGTCATGGTTAACTCTTTTGCAACTCGTGAGACTTTTCAAAAAGAGAGAATGAGTGAATCGATGAAAGTGCACTTTCCACATTATAGTGGGATAAACTATAGAGTTTTTGATAACTAACGTATGTGATTTTTCGCAAAATGAAGAAAACATAAAGTTTGCTTGGTCACCAAGCAATCCTACAAAACCCTTCATTTTGGTATTTTCGAGGTTAAATGGCACTATAAACGAGTTATGGAAAACAACAACCCTAGAACGAATGTGAATTGATCATGGTTAACTCTTTTGCAACTCGTGGAACTATTCAAAAAGAGAGAATGAGTGAATCGATGAAAGTGCACTTTCCACATTATAGTGGGATAAACTATAGAGTTTTTGATAACTAACGTATGTGATTTTTCGCAAAATGAAGAAAACATAAAGTTTGCTTGGTCACCAAGCAATCCTACAAAACCCTTCATTTTGGTATTTTCGAGGTTAAATGGCACTATAAACGAGTTATAGAAAACAACAACCCTAGAACGAATGTGAATTGGTCATGGTTAACTCTTTTGCAACTCGTGAGACTTTTGAAAAAGAGAAAATGAGTGAATCGATGAAAGTGTACTTTCCACATTATAGTGGGATAAACTATAGAGTTTTTGAACACTAACGAATTTGATTTTCCGCAAAATAAAAAAAAAACGTAAAGTTTGATTAATCACCAAGCAATCCTACAAAACACTTCATTTTGGTATTTTCGAGGTTAAATGGCACTATAAACGAGTTATAGAAAACAACAACCCTAGAACGAATGTGAATTGATCATGGTTAACTCTTTTGCAACTCGTGGAACTTTTCAAAAAGAGAGAATGAGTGAATCGATGAAATTGCACTTTCCACATTATAGTGGGATAAACTATAGAGTTTTTGAGAACTAACGTATGTGATTTTCCGCAAAATGAAGAAAACATAAAGTTTGCTTGGTCACCAAACAATCCTACAAAACACTTCATTTTGGTATTTTCGAGGTTAAATGGCACTATAAACGAGTTATAGAAAACAACAACCCTAGAACGAATGTGTGTTGTGTGTGTGTGGTATGTTGTGTGATGTTGTGTGGTGTGTTGTGTGGTGTGTTGTGTGGTGTGGTGTGTTGTGTGTATGTGTGGTGTGTGGTGTTGTGTGGTGTGTGTTGTGTTGTGCGGTGTGTGGTGTGGTTTTTGGTGTGTGTGTTGTATTGTGTTTGTTGTGTTGTGTGGTGTGGTGTGTTTTGTGGTGTGTGTGTTGTGTTGTGTGCTGTGTGTTGTGTGTTGTGTTGTGTTGTGTGGTGTGGTGTGTGTTGTGTTGTGTGGTGTGGTGTGGTATGGTATGTGTTGTGTTGTGTGGTGTTGTGTTGTGTTGTGTGGTGTGTGTGTTGTGTGTGGTGTGTGGTGTTGTGTTGTGTGTGGTGTGTGTGCGTGGTGTTGTGTTGTGTGTGGTGTGTGATATGTGTTGTGTGGTGTTGTGTGTGGTGTGTGATATGTGTTGTGTGGTGTGTGGTGGTGTGTGTGGTGTGGTGTGTGGTGTTGTGTGGTGTGTGTTGCATGGTGTGGTGTGTGTTGTGTTGTGTGGTGTGGTGTGTGTTGTGTTGTGTTGTGTTGTGTTGTGTGGTGTGGTGTGGTGTGTGTTGTGTAGTGTTGTGTGGTGTGGTGTGGTGTGTTGTGTGTGTGTGGTGTGTTGTGTGGTGTTAGGTGTCTCATATATATATATATATATTTTTTTTGATGTGCAGTGCCATGCCCCGGTTGCGGCCATGAGAAAGCTAGTTTTACTCCAGTGCAGACCAGATCATTTGCTGATCCCATGATTGAGATAAATACCCTAGAACGAATGTGAATTGGTCATGGTTAACTCTTTTGCAACTCGTGAGACTTTTCAAAAAGAGAGAATGAGTGAATCGATGAAAGTGCACTTTCCACATTATAGTGGGATAAACTATAGAGTTTTTGAGAACTAACGTATGTGATTTTTCGCAAAATGAAGAAAACATAAAGTTTGCTTGGTCACCAAGCAATCCTACAAAACACTTCATTTTGGTATTTTCGAGGTTAAATGGCACTATAAACGAGTTATAGAAAACAACAACCCTAGAACGAATGTGAATTGGTCATGGTTAACTCTTTTGCAACTCGTGAGACTTTTGAAAAAGAGAAAATGAGTGAATCGATGAAAGTGTACTTTCCACATTATAGTGGGATAAACTATAGAGTTTTTGAACACTAACGAATGTGATTTTCCGCAAAATAAAAAAAAACGTAAAGTTTGATTAATCACCAAGCAATGCTACAAAACACTTCATTTTGGTATTTTCGAGGTTAAATGGCACTATAAACGAGTTATAGAAAACAACAACCCTAGAACGAATGTGAATTGTGTGTGTGTGGTATGTTGTGTGATGTTGTGTGGTGTGTTGTGTGGTGTGGTGTGTTGTGTGTATGTGTGGTGTGTGGTGTTGTGTGGTGTGTGTTGTGTTGTGCGGTGTGTGGTGTGGTTTTTGGTGTGTGTGTTGTATTGTGTTTGTTGTGTTGTGTGGTGTGGTGTGTTTTGTGGTGTGTGTGTTGTGTTGTGTGGTGTGTGTTGTGTGTTATGTTGTGTTGTGTGGTGTGGTGTGTGTTGTGTTGTGTTGTGTGGTGTGGTATGGTGTGTGTTGTATGTTGTGTGGTGTTGTGTTGTGTGGTGTGTGGTGTGTGTGTTGTGTGTGGTGTGTGGTGTTGTGTTGTGTGTGGTGTGTGTGTGTGGTGTGTGGTGTTGTGTTGTGTGTGGTGTGTGTGTTGTGTGTGGTGTGTGGTGTTGTGTTGTGTGTGGTGTGTGTGTGTGGTGTGTGGTGTTGTGTTGTGTGTGGTGTGTGATATGTGTTGTGTGGTGTTGTGTGGTGTGTGGTGGTGTGTGTGGTGTTGTGTTGTGTGTGGTGTGGTGTGTGGTGTTGTGTGGTGTGTGTTGCATGGTGTGGTGTGTGTTGTGTTGTGTGGTGTGGTGTGTGTTGTGTTGTGTTGTGTGGTGTGGTGTGGTGTGTGTTGTGTGGTGTGGTGTGGTGTGGTGTGGTGTGTTGTGTATGTGTGGTGTGTTGTGTGGTGTGTGTTGTGTGGTGTGAGGTGTCTCATATATATATATATATATTTTTTGATGTGCAGTGTCATGCCCCGGTTGCGGCCATGAGAAAGCTAGTTTTACTCCAGTGCAGACCAGATCAGTTGCTGATCCCATGATTGAGATAAATACCCTAGAACGAATGTGAATTGGTCATGGTTAACTCTTTTGCAACTCGTGAGACTTTTCAAAAAGAGAGAATGAGTGAATCGATGAAATTGCACTTTCCACATTATAGTGGGATAAACTATAGAGTTTTTGAGAACTAACGTATGTGATTTTCCGCAAAATGAAGAAAACATAAAGTTTGCTTGGTCACCAAACAATCCTACAAAACACTTCATTTTGGTATTTTCGAGGTTAAATGGCACTATAAACGAGTTATAGAAAACAACAACCCTAGAACGAATGTGTGTTGTGTGTGTGTGGTATGTTGTGTGATGTTGTGTGGTGTGTTGTGTGGTGTGTTGTGTGGTGTGGTGTGTTGTGTGTATGTGTGGTGTGTGGTGTTGTGTGGTGTGTGTTGTGTTGTGCGGTGTGTGGTGTGGTTTTTGGTGTGTGTGTTGTATTGTGTTTGTTGTGTTGTGTGGTGTGGTGTGTTTTGTGGTGTGTGTGTTGTGTTGTGTGGTGTGTGTTGTGTGTTGTGTTGTGTTGTGTGGTGTGGTGTGTGTTGTGTTGTGTGGTGTGGTGTGGTATGGTGTGTGTTGTGTTGTGTGGTGTTGTGTTGTGTTGTGTGGTGTGTGTGTTGTGTGTGGTGTGTGGTGTTGTGTTGTGTGTGGTGTGTGTGCGTGGTGTTGTGTTGTGTGTGGTGTGTGATATGTGTTGTGTGGTGTTGTGTGGTGTGTGGTGGTGTGTGTGGTGTTGTGGTGTGTGGTGTTGTGTGGTGTGTGTTGCATGGTGTGGTGTGTGTTGTGTTGTGTGGTGTGGTGTGTGTTGTGTTGTGTTGTGTGGTGTGGTGTGGTGTGTGTTGTGTAGTGTTGTGTGGTGTGGTGTGGTGTGGTGTGTTGTGTATGTGTGGTGTGTTGTGTGGTGTGTGTTGTGTGGTGTGAGGTGTCTCATATATATATATATATATTTTTTGATGTGCAGTGTCATGCCCCGGTTGCGGCCATGAGAAAGCTAGTTTTACTCCAGTGCAGACCAGATCAGTTGCTGATCCCATGATTGAGATAAATACCCTAGAACGAATGTGAATTGGTCATGGTTAACTCTTTTGCAACTCGTGAGACTTTTCAAAAAGAGAGAATGAGTGAATCGATGAAATTGCACTTTCCACATTATAGTGGGATAAACTATAGAGTTTTTGAGAACTAACGTATGTGATTTTCCGCAAAATGAAGAAAACATAAAGTTTGCTTGGTCACCAAACAATCCTACAAAACACTTCATTTTGGTATTTTCGAGGTTAAATGGCACTATAAACGAGTTATAGAAAACAACAACCCTAGAACGAATGTGTGTTGTGTGTGTGTGGTATGTTGTGTGATGTTGTGTGGTGTGTTGTGTGGTGTGTTGTGTGGTGTGGTGTGTTGTGTGTATGTGTGGTGTGTGGTGTTGTGTGGTGTGTGTTGTGTTGTGCGGTGTGTGGTGTGGTTTTTGGTGTGTGTGTTGTATTGTGTTTGTTGTGTTGTGTGGTGTGGTGTGTTTTGTGGTGTGTGTGTTGTGTTGTGTGGTGTGTGTTGTGTGTTGTGTTGTGTTGTGTGGTGTGGTGTGTGTTGTGTTGTGTGGTGTGGTGTGGTATGGTGTGTGTTGTGTTGTGTGGTGTTGTGTTGTGTTGTGTGGTGTGTGTGTTGTGTGTGGTGTGTGGTGTTGTGTTGTGTGTGGTGTGTGTGCGTGGTGTTGTGTTGTGTGTGGTGTGTGATATGTGTTGTGTGGTGTTGTGTGGTGTGTGGTGGTGTGTGTGGTGTTGTGGTGTGTGGTGTTGTGTGGTGTGTGTTGCATGGTGTGGTGTGTGTTGTGTTGTGTGGTGTGGTGTGTGTTGTGTTGTGTTGTGTGGTGTGGTGTGGTGTGGTGTGTGTTGTGTAGTGTTGTGTGGTGTGGTGTGGTGTGGTGTGTTGTGTGTGTGTGGTGTGTTGTGTGGTGTGTGTTGTGTGGTGTGAGGTGACTCATATATATATATATTTTTTTTTTGATGTGCAGTGCCATGCCACGGTTGCGGCCATGAGAAAGCTAGTTTTACTCCAGTGCAGACCAGATCAGTTGCTGATCCCATGATTGAGATAAATACCCTAGAACGAATGTGAATTGGTCATGGTTAACTCTTTTGCAACTCGTGAGACTTTTCAAAAAGAGAGAATGAGTGAATCGATGAAAGTGCACTTTCCACATTATAGTGGGATAAACTATAGAGTTTTTGATAACTAACGTATGTGATTTTTCGCAAAATGAAGAAAACATAAAGTTTGCTTGGTCACCAAGCAATCCTACAAAACCCTTCATTTTGGTATTTTCGAGGTTAAATGGCACTATAAACGAGTTATAGAAAACAACAACCCTAGAACGAATGTGAATTGGTCATGGTTAACTCTTTTGCAACTCGTGAGACTTTTGAAAAAGAGAAAATGAGTGAATCGATGAAAGTGTACTTTCCACATTATAGTGGGATAAACTATAGAGTTTTTGAACACTAACGAATGTGATTTTCCGCAAAATAAAAAAAAAACGTAAAGTTTGATTAATCACCAAGCAATCCTACAAAACACTTCATTTTGGTATTTTCGAGGTTAAATGGCACTATAAACGAGTTATAGAAAACAACAACCCTAGAACGAATGTGAATTGATCATGGTTAACTCTTTTGCAACTCGTGGAACTTTTCAAAAAGAGAGAATGAGTGAATCGATGAAATTGCACTTTCCACATTATAGTGGGATAAACTATAGAGTTTTCGAGAACTAACGTATGTGATTTTTCGTAAAATGAAGAAAACATAAAGTTTGCTTGGTCACCAAACAATCCTACAAAACACTTCATTTTGGTATTTTCGAGGTTAAATGGCACTATAAACGAGTTATAGAAAACAACAACCCTAGAACGAATGTGTGTTGTGTGTGTGTGGTATGTTGTGTGATGTTGTGTGGTGTGTTGTGTGGTGTGGTGTGTTGTGTGTATGTGTGGTGTGTGGTGTTGTGTGGTGTGTGTTGTGTTGTGCGGTGTGTGGTGTGGTTTTTGGTGTGTGTGTTGTATTGTGTTTGTTGTGTTGTGTGGTGTGGTGTGTTTTGTGGTGTGTGTGTTGTGTTGTGTGGTGTGTGTTGTGTTGTGTTGTGTGGTGTGTGTTGTGTTGTGTTGTGTGGTGTGGTATGGTGTGTGTTGTATGTTGTGTGGTGTTGTGTTGTGTTGTGTGGTGTGTGGTGTGTGTGTTGTGTGTGGTGTTGTGTGTGGTGTGTGTGTGTGGTGTGTGGTGTTGTGTTGTGTGTGGTGTGTGATATGTGTTGTGTGGTGTTGTGTGGTGTGTGGTGGTGTGTGTGGTGTTGTGTTGTGTGTGGTGTGGTGTGTGGTGTTGTGTGGTGTGTGTTGCATGGTGTGGTGTGTGTTGTGTTGTGTGGTGTGGTGTGTGTTGTGTTGTGTTGTGTGGTGTGGTGTGGTGTGTGTTGTGTAGTGCTGTGTGGTGTGGTGTGGTGTGGTGTGGTGTGTTGTGTGTGTGTGGTGTGTTGTGTGGTGTGAGTTGTCTCATATATATATATATATTTTTTTTGATGTGCAGTGCCATTCCCCGGTTGCGGCCATGAGAAAGCTAGTTTTACTCCAGTGCAGACCAGATCAGTTGCTGATCCCATGATTGAGATAAATACCCTAGAACGAATGTGAATTGGTCATGGTTAACTCTTTTGCAACTCGTGAGACTTTTCAAAAAGAGAGAATGAGTGAATCGATGAAAGTGCACTTTCCACATTATAGTGGGATAAAACTATAGAGTTTTTGAGAACTAACGTATGTGATTTTTCGCAAAATGAAGAAAACATAAAGTTTGCTTGGTCACCAAGCAATCCTACAAAACACTTCATTTTGGTATTTTCGAGGTTAAATGGCACTATAAACGAGTTATAGAAAACAACAACCCTAGAACGAATGTGAATTGGTCATGGTTAACTCTTTTGCAACTCGTGAGACTTTTGAAAAAGAGAAAATGAGTGAATCGATGAAAGTGTACTTTCCACATTATAGTGGGATAAACTATAGAGTTTTTGAACACTAACGAATGTGATTTTCCGCAAAATAAAAAAAAAACGTAAAGTTTGATTAATCACCAAGCAATGCTACAAAACACTTCATTTTGGTATTTTCGAGGTTAAATGGCACTATAAACGAGTTATAGAAAACAACAACCCTAGAACGAATGTGAATTGATCATGGTTAACTCTTTTGCAACTCGTGGAACTTTTCAAAAAGAGAGAATGAGTGAATCGATGAAATTGCACTTTCCACATTATAGTGGGATAAACTATAGAGTTTTTGAGAACTAACGTATGTGATTTTCCGCAAAATGAAGAAAACATAAAGTTTGCTTGGTCACCAAACAATCCTACAAAACACTTCATTTTGGTATTTTCGAGGTTAAATGGCACTATAAACGAGTTATAGAAAACAACAACCCTAGAACGAATGTGTGTTGTGTGTGTGTGGTATGTTGTGTGATGTTGTGTGGTGTGTTGTGTGGTGTGTTGTGTGGTGTGGTGTGTTGTGTGTATGTGTGGTGTGTGGTGTTGTGTGGTGTGTGTTGTGTTGTGCGGTGTGTGGTGTGGTTTTTGGTGTGTGTGTTGTATTGTGTTTGTTGTGTTGTGTGGTGTGGTGTGTTTTGTGGTGTGTGTGTTGTGTTGTGTGGTGTGTGTTGTGTGTTGTGTTGTGTTGTGTGGTGTGGTGTGTGTTGTGTTGTGTGGTGTGGTGTGGTATGGTGTGTGTTGTGTTGTGTTGTGTGGTGTGTGTGTTGTGTGTGGTGTGTGGTGTTGTGTTGTGTGTGGTGTGTGTGCGTGGTGTTGTGTTGTGTGTGGTGTGTGATATGTGTTGTGTGGTGTTGTGTGGTGTGTGGTGGTGTGTGTGGTGTTGTGTTGTGTGTGGTGTGGTGTGTGGTGTTGTGTGGTGTGTGTTGCATGGTGTGGTGTGTGTTGTGTTGTGTGGTGTGGTGTGTGTTGTGTTGTGTTGTGTGGTGTGGTGTGGTGTGGTGTGTGTTGTGTAGTGTTGTGTGGTGTGGTGTGGTGTGGTGTGTTGTGTGTGTGGTGTGTTGTGTGGTGTGTGTTGTGTGGTGTGAGGTGTCTCATATATATATATATATTTTTTTTGATGTGCAGTGCCATGCCACGGTTGCGGCCATGAGAAAGCTAGTTTTACTCCAGTGCAGACCAGATCAGTTGCTGATCCCATGATTGAGATAAATACCCTAGAACGAATGTGAATTGGTCATGGTTAACTCTTTTGCAACTCGTGAGACTTTTCAAAAAGAGAGAATGAGTGAATCGATGAAAGTGCACTTTCCACATTATAGTGGGATAAACTATAGAGTTTTTGATAACTAACGTATGTGATTTTTCGCAAAATGAAGAAAACATAAAGTTTGCTTGGTCACCAAGCAATCCTACAAAACCCTTCATTTTGGTATTTTCGAGGTTAAATGGCACTATAAACGAGTTATAGAAAACAACAACCCTAGAACGAATGTGAATTGGTCATGGTTAACTCTTTTGCAACTCGTGAGACTTTTGAAAAAGAGAAAATGAGTGAATCGATGAAAGTGTACTTTCCACATTATAGTGGGATAAACTATAGAGTTTTTGAACACTAACGAATGTGATTTTCCGCAAAATAAAAAAAAAACGTAAAGTTTGATTAATCACCAAGCAATCCTACAAAACACTTCATTTTGGTATTTTCGAGGTTAAATGGCACTATAAACGAGTTATAGAAAACAACAACCCTAGAACGAATGTGAATTGATCATGGTTAACTCTTTTGCAACTCGTGGAACTTTTCAAAAAGAGAGAATGAGTGAATCGATGAAATTGCACTTTCCACATTATAGTGGGATAAACTATAGAGTTTTTGAGAACTAACGTATGTGATTTTCCGTAAAATGAAGAAAACATAAAGTTTGCTTGGTCACCAAACAATCCTACAAAACACTTCATTTTGGTATTTTCGAGGTTAAATGGCACTATAAACGAGTTATAGAAAACAACAACCCTAGAACGAATGTGTGTTGTGTGTGTGTGGTATGTTGTGTGATGTTGTGTGGTGTGTTGTGTGGTGTGGTGTGTTGTGTGTATGTGTGGTGTGTGGTGTTGTGTGGTGTGTGTTGTGTTGTTCGGTGTGTGGTGTGGTTTTTGGTGTGTGTGTTGTATTGTGTTTGTTGTGTTGTGTGGTGTGGTGTGTTTTGTGGTGTGTGTGTTGTGTTGTGTGGTGTGTGTTGTGTGTTGTGTTGTGTTGTGTGGTGTGTGTTGTGTTGTGTGGTGTGGTATGGTGTGTGTTGTATGTTGTGTGGTGTTGTGTTGTGTTGTGTGGTGTGTGGTGTGTGTGTTGTGTGTGGTGTTGTGTTGTGTGTGGTGTGTGTGTGTGGTGTGTGGTGTTGTGTTGTGTGTGGTGTGTGATATGTGTTGTGTGGTGTTGTGTGGTGTGTGGTGGTGTGTGTGGTGTTGTGTTGTGTGTGGTGTGGTGTGTGGTGTTGTGTGGTGTGTGTTGCATGGTGTGTTGTGTGTTGTGTTGTGTGGTGTGGTGTGTGTTGTGTTGTGTTGTGTGGTGTGGTGTGGTGTGTGTTGTGTAGTGCTGTGTGGTGTGGTGTGGTGTGGTGTGTTGTGTGTGTGTGGTGTGTTGTGTGGTGTGAGGTGTCTCATATATATATATATATATTTTTTGATGTGCAGTGCCATGCCCCGGTTGCGGCCATGAGAAAGCTAGTTTTACTCCAGTGCAGACCAGATCAGTTGCTGATCCCATGATTGAGATAAATACCCTAGAACGAATGTGAATTGGTCATGGTTAACTCTTTTGCAACTCGTGAGACTTTTCAAAAAGAGAGAATGAGTGAATCGATGAAAGTGCACTTTCCACATTATAGTGGGATAAAACTATAGAGTTTTTGAGAACTAACGTATGTGATTTTTCGCAAAATGAAGAAAACATAAAGTTTGCTTGGTCACCAAGCAATCCTACAAAACACTTCATTTTGGTATTTTCGAGGTTAAATGGCACTATAAACGAGTTATAGAAAACAACAACCCTAGAACGAATGTGAATTGGTCATGGTTAACTCTTTTGCAACTCGTGAGACTTTTGAAAAAGAGAAAATGAGTGAATCGATGAAAGTGTACTTTCCACATTATAGTGGGATAAACTATAGAGTTTTTGAACACTAACGAATGTGATTTTCCGCAAAATAAAAAAAAACGTAAAGTTTGATTAATCACCAAGCAATGCTACAAAACACTTCATTTTGGTATTTTCGAGGTTAAATGGCACTATAAACGAGTTATAGAAAACAACAACCCTAGAACGAATGTGAATTGTGTGTGTGTGGTATGTTGTGTGATGTTGTGTGGTGTGTTGTGTGGTGTGGTGTGTTGTGTGTATGTGTGGTGTGTGGTGTTGTGTGGTGTGTGTTGTGTTGTGCGGTGTGTGGTGTGGTTTTTGGTGTGTGTGTTGTATTGTGTTTGTTGTGTTGTGTGGTGTGGTGTGTTTTGTGGTGTGTGTGTTGTGTTGTGTGGTGTGTGTTGTGTGTTGTGTTGTGTTGTGTGGTGTGGTGTGTGTTGTGTTGTGTTGTGTGGTGTGGTATGGTGTGTGTTGTATGTTGTGTGGTGTTGTGTTGTGTGGTGTGTGGTGTGTGTGTTGTGTGTGGTGTGTGGTGTTGTGTTGTGTGTGGTGTGTGTGTGTGGTGTGTGGTGTTGTGTTGTGTGTGGTGTGTGTGTTGTGTGTGGTGTGTGGTGTTGTGTTGTGTGTGGTGTGTGTGTGTGGTGTGTGGTGTTGTGTTGTGTGTGGTGTGTGATATGTGTTGTGTGGTGTTGTGTGGTGTGTGGTGGTGTGTGTGGTGTTGTGTTGTGTGTGGTGTGGTGTGTGGTGTTGTGTGGTGTGTGTTGCATGGTGTGGTGTGTGTTGTGTTGTGTGGTGTGGTGTGTGTTGTGTTGTGTTGTGTGGTGTGGTGTGGTGTGTGTTGTGTGGTGTGGTGTGGTGTGGTGTGTTGTGTATGTGTGGTGTGTTGTGTGGTGTGTGTTGTGTGGTGTGAGGTGTCTCATATACATATATATATATTTTTTGATGTGCAGTGCCATGCCCCGGTTGCGGCCATGAGAAACCTAGTTTTACTCCAGTGCAGACCAGATCAGTTGCTGATCCCATGATTGAGATAAATACCCTAGAACGAATGTGAATTGGTCATGGTTAACTCTTTTGCAACTCGTGAGACTTTTCAAAAAGAGAGAATGAGTGAATCGATGAAAGTGCACTTTCCACATTATAGTGGGATAAACTATAGAGTTTTTGATAACTAACGTATGTGATTTTTCGCAAAATGAAGAAAACATAAAGTTTGCTTGGTCACCAAGCAATCCTACAAAACCCTTCATTTTGGTATTTTCGAGGTTAAATGGCACTATAAACGAGTTATGGAAAACAACAACCCTAGAACGAATGTGAATTGATCATGGTTAACTCTTTTGCAACTCGTGGAACTATTCAAAAAGAGAGAATGAGTGAATCGATGAAAGTGCACTTTCCACATTATAGTGGGATAAACTATAGAGTTTTTGATAACTAACGTATGTGATTTTTCGCAAAATGAAGAAAACATAAAGTTTGCTTGGTCACCAAGCAATCCTACAAAACCCTTCATTTTGGTATTTTCGAGGTTAAATGGCACTATAAACGAGTTATAGAAAACAACAACCCTAGAACGAATGTGAATTGGTCATGGTTAACTCTTTTGCAACTCGTGAGACTTTTGAAAAAGAGAAAATGAGTGAATCGATGAAAGTGTACTTTCCACATTATAGTGGGATAAACTATAGAGTTTTTGAACACTAACGAATGTGATTTTCCGCAAAATAAAAAAAAAAACGTAAAGTTTGATTAATCACCAAGCAATCCTACAAAACACTTCATTTTGGTATTTTCGAGGTTAAATGGCACTATAAACGAGTTATAGAAAACAACAACCCTAGAACGAATGTGAATTGATCATGGTTAACTCTTTTGCAACTCGTGGAACTTTTCAAAAAGAGAGAATGAGTGAATCGATGAAATTGCACTTTCCACATTATAGTGGGATAAACTATAGAGTTTTTGAGAACTAACGTATGTGATTTTCCGCAAAATGAAGAAAACATAAAGTTTGCTTGGTCAACAAGCAATCCTACAAAACACTTCATTTTGGTATTTTCGAGGTTAAATGGCACTATAAACGAGTTATAGAAAACAACAACCCTAGAAAGAATGTGAATTGATCATGGTTAACTCTTTTGCAACTCGTGGAACTTTTCAAAAAGAGAGAATGAGTGAATCGATGAAAGTGCACTTTCCACATTATAGTGGGATAAACTATAGAGTTTTTGAGAACTAACGTATGTGATTTTTCGCAAAATGAAGAAAACATAAAGTTTGCTTGGTCACCAAGCAATCCTACAAAACACTTCATTTTGGTATTTTCGAGGTTAAATGGCACTATAAACGAGTTATAGAAAACAACAACCCTAGAACGAATGTGAATTGGTCATGGTTAACTCTTTTGCAACTCGTGAGACTTTTGAAAAAGAGAAAATGAGTGAATCGATGAAAGTGTACTTTCCACATTATAGTGGGATAAACTATAGAGTTTTTGAACACTAACGAATGTGATTTTCCGCAAAATAAAAAAAAAACGTAAAGTTTGATTAATCACCAAGCAATGCTACAAAACACTTCATTTTGGTATTTTCGAGGTTAAATGGCACTATAAACGAGTTATAGAAAACAACAACCCTAGAACGAATGTGAATTGTGTGTGTGTGGTATGTTGTGTGATGTTGTGTGGTGTGTTGTGTGGTGTGGTGTGTTGTGTGTATGTGTGGTGTGTGGTGTTGTGTGGTGTGTGTTGTGTTGTGCGGTGTGTGGTGTGGTTTTTGGTGTGTGTGTTGTATTGTGTTTGTTGTGTTGTGTGGTGTGGTGTGTTTTGTGGTGTGTGTGTTGTGTTGTGTGGTGTGTGTTGTGTGTTGTGTTGTGTTGTGTGGTGTGGTGTGTGTTGTGTTGTGTTGTGTGGTGTGGTATGGTGTGTGTTGTATGTTGTGTGGTGTTGTGTTGTGTGGTGTGTGGTGTGTGTGTTGTGTGTGGTGTGTGGTGTTGTGTTGTGTGTGGTGTGTGTGTGTGGTGTGTGGTGTTGTGTTGTGTGTGGTGTGTGTGTTGTGTGTGGTGTGTGGTGTTGTGTTGTGTGTGGTGTGTGTGTGTGGTGTGTGGTGTTGTGTTGTGTGTGGTGTGTGATATGTGTTGTGTGGTGTTGTGTGGTGTGTGGTGGTGTGTGTGGTGTTGTGTTGTGTGTGGTGTGGTGTGTGGTGTTGTGTGGTGTGTGTTGCATGGTGTGGTGTGTGTTGTGTTGTGTGGTGTGGTGTGTGTTGTGTTGTGTTGTGTGGTGTGGTGTGGTGTGTGTTGTGTGGTGTGGTGTGGTGTGGTGTGTTGTGTATGTGTGGTGTGTTGTGTGGTGTGTGTTGTGTGGTGTGAGGTGTCTCATATATATATATATATATTTTTTGATGTGCAGTGCCATGCCCCGGTTGCGGCCATGAGAAACCTAGTTTTACTCCAGTGCAGACCAGATCAGTTGCTGATCCCATGATTAAGATAAATACCCTAGAACGAATGTGAATTGGTCATGGTTAACTCTTTTGCAACTCGTGAGACTTTTCAAAAAGAGAGAATGAGTGAATCGATGAAAGTGCACTTTCCACATTATAGTGGGATAAACTATAGAGTTTTTGATAACTAACGTATGTGATTTTTCGCAAAATGAAGAAAACATAAAGTTTGCTTGGTCACCAAGCAATCCTACAAAACCCTTCATTTTGGTATTTTCGAGGTTAAATGGCACTATAAACGAGTTATGGAAAACAACAACCCTAGAACGAATGTGAATTGATCATGGTTAACTCTTTTGCAACTCGTGGAACTATTCAAAAAGAGAGAATGAGTGAATCGATGAAAGTGCACTTTCCACATTATAGTGGGATAAACTATAGAGTTTTTGATAACTAACGTATGTGATTTTTCGCAAAATGAAGAAAACATAAAGTTTGCTTGGTCACCAAGCAATCCTACAAAACCCTTCATTTTGGTATTTTCGAGGTTAAATGGCACTATAAACGAGTTATAGAAAACAACAACCCTAGAACGAATGTGAATTGGTCATGGTTAACTCTTTTGCAACTCGTGAGACTTTTGAAAAAGAGAAAATGAGTGAATCGATGAAAGTGTACTTTCCACATTATAGTGGGATAAACTATAGAGTTTTTGAACACTAACGAATTTGATTTTCCGCAAAATAAAAAAAAAACGTAAAGTTTGATTAATCACCAAGCAATCCTACAAAACACTTCATTTTGGTATTTTCGAGGTTAAATGGCACTATAAACGAGTTATAGAAAACAACAACCCTAGAACGAATGTGAATTGATCATGGTTAACTCTTTTGCAACTCGTGGAACTTTTCAAAAAGAGAGAATGAGTGAATCGATGAAATTGCACTTTCCACATTATAGTGGGATAAACTATAGAGTTTTTGAGAACTAACGTATGTGATTTTCCGCAAAATGAAGAAAACATAAAGTTTGCTTGGTCACCAAACAATCCTACAAAACACTTCATTTTGGTATTTTCGAGGTTAAATGGCACTATAAACGAGTTATAGAAAACAACAACCCTAGAACGAATGTGTGTTGTGTGTGTGTGGTATGTTGTGTGATGTTGTGTGGTGTGTTGTGTGGTGTGTTGTGTGGTGTGGTGTGTTGTGTGTATGTGTGGTGTGTGGTGTTGTGTGGTGTGTGTTGTGTTGTGCGGTGTGTGGTGTGGTTTTTGGTGTGTGTGTTGTATTGTGTTTGTTGTGTTGTGTGGTGTGGTGTGTTTTGTGGTGTGTGTGTTGTGTTGTGTGCTGTGTGTTGTGTGTTGTGTTGTGTTGTGTGGTGTGGTGTGTGTTGTGTTGTGTGGTGTGGTGTGGTATGGTATGTGTTGTGTTGTGTGGTGTTGTGTTGTGTTGTGTGGTGTGTGTGTTGTGTGTGGTGTGTGGTGTTGTGTTGTGTGTGGTGTGTGTGCGTGGTGTTGTGTTGTGTGTGGTGTGTGATATGTGTTGTGTGGTGTTGTGTGTGGTGTGTGATATGTGTTGTGTGGTGTGTGGTGGTGTGTGTGGTGTGGTGTGTGGTGTTGTGTGGTGTGTGTTGCATGGTGTGGTGTGTGTTGTGTTGTGTGGTGTGGTGTGTGTTGTGTTGTGTTGTGTTGTGTTGTGTGGTGTGGTGTGGTGTGTGTTGTGTAGTGTTGTGTGGTGTGGTGTGGTGTGTTGTGTGTGTGTGGTGTGTTGTGTGGTGTTAGGTGTCTCATATATATATATATATATTTTTTTTGATGTGCAGTGCCATGCCCCGGTTGCGGCCATGAGAAAGCTAGTTTTACTCCAGTGCAGACCAGATCATTTGCTGATCCCATGATTGAGATAAATACCCTAGAACGAATGTGAATTGGTCATGGTTAACTCTTTTGCAACTCGTGAGACTTTTCAAAAAGAGAGAATGAGTGAATCGATGAAAGTGCACTTTCCACATTATAGTGGGATAAACTATAGAGTTTTTGAGAACTAACGTATGTGATTTTTCGCAAAATGAAGAAAACATAAAGTTTGCTTGGTCACCAAGCAATCCTACAAAACACTTCATTTTGGTATTTTCGAGGTTAAATGGCACTATAAACGAGTTATAGAAAACAACAACCCTAGAACGAATGTGAATTGGTCATGGTTAACTCTTTTGCAACTCGTGAGACTTTTGAAAAAGAGAAAATGAGTGAATCGATGAAAGTGTACTTTCCACATTATAGTGGGATAAACTATAGAGTTTTTGAACACTAACGAATGTGATTTTCCGCAAAATAAAAAAAAACGTAAAGTTTGATTAATCACCAAGCAATGCTACAAAACACTTCATTTTGGTATTTTCGAGGTTAAATGGCACTATAAACGAGTTATAGAAAACAACAACCCTAGAACGAATGTGAATTGTGTGTGTGTGGTATGTTGTGTGATGTTGTGTGGTGTGTTGTGTGGTGTGGTGTGTTGTGTGTATGTGTGGTGTGTGGTGTTGTGTGGTGTGTGTTGTGTTGTGCGGTGTGTGGTGTGGTTTTTGGTGTGTGTGTTGTATTGTGTTTGTTGTGTTGTGTGGTGTGGTGTGTTTTGTGGTGTGTGTGTTGTGTTGTGTGGTGTGTGTTGTGTGTTATGTTGTGTTGTGTGGTGTGGTGTGTGTTGTGTTGTGTTGTGTGGTGTGGTATGGTGTGTGTTGTATGTTGTGTGGTGTTGTGTTGTGTGGTGTGTGGTGTGTGTGTTGTGTGTGGTGTGTGGTGTTGTGTTGTGTGTGGTGTGTGTGTGTGGTGTGTGGTGTTGTGTTGTGTGTGGTGTGTGTGTTGTGTGTGGTGTGTGGTGTTGTGTTGTGTGTGGTGTGTGTGTGTGGTGTGTGGTGTTGTGTTGTGTGTGGTGTGTGATATGTGTTGTGTGGTGTTGTGTGGTGTGTGGTGGTGTGTGTGGTGTTGTGTTGTGTGTGGTGTGGTGTGTGGTGTTGTGTGGTGTGTGTTGCATGGTGTGGTGTGTGTTGTGTTGTGTGGTGTGGTGTGTGTTGTGTTGTGTTGTGTGGTGTGGTGTGGTGTGTGTTGTGTGGTGTGGTGTGGTGTGGTGTGTTGTGTATGTGTGGTGTGTTGTGTGGTGTGTGTTGTGTGGTGTGAGGTGTCTCATATATATATATATATATTTTTTGATGTGCAGTGTCATGCCCCGGTTGCGGCCATGAGAAAGCTAGTTTTACTCCAGTGCAGACCAGATCAGTTGCTGATCCCATGATTGAGATAAATACCCTAGAACGAATGTGAATTGGTCATGGTTAACTCTTTTGCAACTCGTGAGACTTTTCAAAAAGAGAGAATGAGTGAATCGATGAAAGTGCACTTTCCACATTATAGTGGGATAAACTATAGAGTTTTTGATAACTAACGTATGTGATTTTTCGCAAAATGAAGAAAACATAAAGTTTGCTTGGTCACCAAGCAATCCTACAAAACCCTTCATTTTGGTATTTTCGAGGTTAAATGGCACTATAAACGAGTTATGGAAAACAACAACCCTAGAACGAATGTGAATTGATCATGGTTAACTCTTTTGCAACTCGTGGAACTATTCAAAAAGAGAGAATGAGTGAATCGATGAAAGTGCACTTTCCACATTATAGTGGGATAAACTATAGAGTTTTTGATAACTAACGTATGTGATTTTTCGCAAAATGAAGAAAACATAAAGTTTGCTTGGTCACCAAGCAATCCTACAAAACCCTTCATTTTGGTATTTTCGAGGTTAAATGGCACTATAAACGAGTTATAGAAAACAACAACCCTAGAACGAATGTGAATTGGTCATGGTTAACTCTTTTGCAACTCGTGAGACTTTTGAAAAAGAGAAAATGAGTGAATCGATGAAAGTGTACTTTCCACATTATAGTGGGATAAACTATAGAGTTTTTGAACACTAACGAATGTGATTTTCCGCAAAATAAAAAAAAAACGTAAAGTTTGATTAATCACCAAGCAATCCTACAAAACACTTCATTTTGGTATTTTCGAGGTTAAATGGCACTATAAACGAGTTATAGAAAACAACAACCCTAGAACGAATGTGAATTGATCATGGTTAACTCTTTTGCAACTCGTGGAACTTTTCAAAAAGAGAGAATGAGTGAATCGATGAAATTGCACTTTCCACATTATAGTGGGATAAACTATAGAGTTTTTGAGAACTAACGTATGTGATTTTCCGCAAAATGAAGAAAACATAAAGTTTGCTTGGTCACCAAACAATCCTACAAAACACTTCATTTTGGTATTTTCGAGGTTAAATGGCACTATAAACGAGTTATAGAAAACAACAACCCTAGAACGAATGTGTGTTGTGTGTGTGTGGTATGTTGTGTGATGTTGTGTGGTGTGTTGTGTGGTGTGGTGTGTTGTGTGTATGTGTGGTGTGTGGTGTTGTGTGGTGTGTGTTGTGTTGTGCGGTGTGTGGTGTGGTTTTTGGTGTGTGTGTTGTATTGTGTTTGTTGTGTTGTGTGGTGTGGTGTGTTTTGTGGTGTGTGTGTTGTGTTGTGTGGTGTGTGTTGTGTGTTGTGTTGTGTTGTGTGGTGTGGTGTGTGTTGTGTTGTGTTGTGTGGTGTGGTATGGTGTGTGTTGTATGTTGTGTGGTGTTGTGTTGTGTGGTGTGTGGTGTGTGTGTTGTGTGTGGTGTGTGGTGTTGTGTTGTGTGTGGTGTGTGTGTGTGGTGTGTGGTGTTGTGTTGTGTGTGGTATGTGATATGTGTTGTGTGGTGTTGTGTGGTGTGTGGTGGTGTGTGTGGTGTTGTGTTGTGTGTGGTGTGGTGTGTGGTGTTGTGTGGTGTGTGTTGCATTGTGTGGTGTGTGTTGTGTTGTGTTGTGTGGTGTGGTGTGTGTTGTGTTGTGTTGTGTTGTGTGGTGTGGTGTGGTGTGTGTTGTGTGGTGTGGTGTGGTGTGGTGTGTTGTGTATGTGTGGTGTGTTGTGTGGTGTGTGTTGTGTGGTGTGAGGTGTCTCATATATATATATATATATATTTTGATGTGCAGTGCCATGCCCCGGTTGCGGCCATGAGAAAGCTAGTTTTACTCCAGTGCAGACCAGATCAGTTGCTGATCCCATGATTGAGATAAATACCCTAGAACGAATGTGAGTTGGTCATGGTTAACTCTTTTGCAACTCGTGAGACTTTTCAAAAAGAGAGAATGAGTGAATCGATGAAAGTGCACTTTCCACATTATAGTGGGATAAACTATAGAGTTTTTGAGAACTAACGTATGTGATTTTTCGCAAAATGAAGAAAACATAAAGTTTGCTTGGTCACCAAGCAATCCTACAAAACACTTCATTTTGGTATTTTCGAGGTTAAATGGCACTATAAACGAGTTATAGAAAACAACAACCCTAGAACGAATGTGAATTGGTCATGGTTAACTCTTTTGCAACTCGTGAGACTTTTGAAAAAGAGAAAATGAGTGAATCGATGAAAGTGTACTTTCCACATTATAGTGGGATAAACTATAGAGTTTTTGAACACTAACGAATGTGATTTTCCGCAAAATAAAAAAAAAACGTAAAGTTTGATTAATCACCAAGCAATGCTACAAAACACTTCATTTTGGTATTTTCGAGGTTAAATGGCACTATAAACGAGTTATAGAAAACAACAACCCTAGAACGAATGTGAATTGATCATGGTTAACTCTTTTGCAACTCGTGGAACTTTTCAAAAAGAGAGAATGAGTGAATCGATGAAATTGCACTTTCCACATTATAGTGGGATAAACTATAGAGTTTTTGAGAACTAACGTATGTGATTTTCCGCAAAATGAAGAAAACATAAAGTTTGCTTGGTCACCAAACAATCCTACAAAACACTTCATTTTGGTATTTTCGAGGTTAAATGGCACTATAAACGAGTTATAGAAAACAACAACCCTAGAACGAATGTGTGTTGTGTGTGTGTGGTATGTTGTGTGATGTTGTGTGGTGTGTTGTGTGGTGTGTTGTGTGGTGTGGTGTGTTGTGTGTATGTGTGGTGTGTGGTGTTGTGTGGTGTGTGTTGTGGTGCGGTGTGTGGTGTGGTTTTTGGTGTGTGTGTTGTATTGTGTTTGTTGTGTTGTGTGGTGTGGTGTGTTTTGTGGTGTGTGTGTTGTGTTGTGTGGTGTGTGTTGTGTGTTGTGTTGTGTTGTGTGGTGTGGTGTGTGTTGTGTTGTGTGGTGTGGTGTGGTATGGTGTGTGTTGTGTTGTGTGGTGTTGTGTTGTGTTGTGTGGTGTGTGTGTTGTGTGTGGTGTGTGGTGTTGTGTTGTGTGTGGTGTGTGTGCGTGGTGTTGTGTTGTGTGTGGTGTGTGATATGTGTTGTGTGGTGTTGTGTGTGGTGTGTGATATGTGTTGTGTGGTGTGTGGTGGTGTGTGTGGTGTGGTGTGTGGTGTTGTGTGGTGTGTGTTGCATGGTGTGGTGTGTGTTGTGTTGTGTGGTGTGGTGTGTGTTGTGTTGTGTTGTGTTGTGTGGTGTGGTGTGGTGTGTGTTGTGTAGTGTTGTGTGGTGTGGTGTGTTGTGTGTGTGTGGTGTGTTGTGTGGTGTGTGTTGTGTGGTGTGAGGTGTCTCATATATATATATATATTTTTTTTGATGTGCAGTGCCATGCCCCGGTTGCGGCCATGAGAAAGCTAGTTTTACTCCAGTGCAGACCAGATCATTTGCTGATCCCATGATTGAGATAAATACCCTAGAACGAATGTGAATTGGTCATGGTTAACTCTTTTGCAACTCGTGAGACTTTTCAAAAAGAGAGAATGAGTGAATCGATGAAAGTGCACTTTCCACATTATAGTGGGATAAACTATAGAGTTTTTGAGAACTAACGTATGTGATTTTTCGCAAAATGAAGAAAACATAAAGTTTGCTTGGTCACCAAGCAATCCTACAAAACACTTCATTTTGGTATTTTCGAGGTTAAATGGCACTATAAACGAGTTATAGAAAACAACAACCCTAGAACGAATGTGAATTGGTCATGGTTAACTCTTTTGCAACTCGTGAGACTTTTGAAAAAGAGAAAATGAGTGAATCGATGAAAGTGTACTTTCCACATTATAGTGGGATAAACTATAGAGTTTTTGAACACTAACGAATGTGATTTTCCGCAAAATAAAAAAAAAACGTAAAGTTTGATTAATCACCAAGCAATGCTACAAAACACTTCATTTTGGTATTTTCGAGGTTAAATGGCACTATAAACGAGTTATAGAAAACAACAACCCTAGAACGAATGTGAATTGATCATGGTTAACTCTTTTGCAACTCGTGGAACTTTTCAAAAAGAGAGAATGAGTGAATCGATGAAATTGCACTTTCCACATTATAGTGGGATAAACTATAGAGTTTTTGAGAACTAACGTATGTGATTTTCCGCAAAATGAAGAAAACATAAAGTTTGCTTGGTCACCAAACAATCCTACAAAACACTTCATTTTGGTATTTTCGAGGTTAAATGGCACTATAAACGAGTTATAGAAAACAACAACCCTAGAACGAATGTGTGTTGTGTGTGTGTGGTATGTTGTGTGATGTTGTGTGGTGTGTTGTGTGGTGTGGTGTGTTGTGTGTATGTGTGGTGTGTGGTGTTGTGTGGTGTGTGTTGTGGTGCGGTGTGTGGTGTGGTTTTTGGTGTGTGTGTTGTATTGTGTTTGTTGTGTTGTGTGGTGTGGTGTGTTTTGTGGTGTGTGTGTTGTGTTGTGTGGTGTGTGTTGTGTGTTGTGTTGTGTTGTGTGGTGTGGTGTGTGTTGTGTTGTGTGGTGTGGTGTGGTATGGTGTGTGTTGTGTTGTGTGGTGTTGTGTTGTGTTGTGTGGTGTGTGTGTTGTGTGTGGTGTGTGGTGTTGTGTTGTGTGTGGTGTGTGTGCGTGGTGTTGTGTTGTGTGTGGTGTGTGATATGTGTTGTGTGGTGTTGTGTGTGGTGTGTGATATGTGTTGTGTGGTGTGTGGTGGTGTGTGTGGTGTGGTGTGTGGTGTTGTGTGGTGTGTGTTGCATGGTGTGGTGTGTGTTGTGTTGTGTGGTGTGGTGTGTGTTGTGTTGTGTTGTGTTGTGTGGTGTGGTGTGGTGTGTGTTGTGTAGTGTTGTGTGGTGTGGTGTGGTGTGTTGTGTGTGTGTGGTGTGTTGTGTGGTGGTGTGAGGTGTCTCATATATATATATATATTTTTTTTGATGTGCAGTGCCATGCCCCGGTTGCGGCCATGAGAAAGCTAGTTTTACTCCAGTGCAGACCAGATCATTTGCTGATCCCATGATTGAGATAAATACCCTAGAACGAATGTGAATTGGTCATGGTTAACTCTTTTGCAACTCGTGAGACTTTTCAAAAAGAGAGAATGAGTGAATCGATGAAAGTGCACTTTCCACATTATAGTGGGATAAACTATAGAGTTTTTGAGAACTAACGTATGTGATTTTTCGCAAAATGAAGAAAACATAAAGTTTGCTTGGTCACCAAGCAATCCTACAAAACACTTCATTTTGGTATTTTCGAGGTTAAATGGAACTATAAACGAGTTATAGAAAACAACAACCCTAGAACGAATGTGAATTGGTCATGGTTAACTCTTTTGCAACTCGTGAGACTTTTGAAAAAGAGAAAATGAGTGAATCGATGAAAGTGTACTTTCCACATTATAGTGGGATAAACTATAGAGTTTTTGAACACTAACGAATGTGATTTTCCAAAAAATAAAAAAAAAACGTAAAGTTTGATTAATCACCAAGCAATCCTACAAAACACTTCATTTTGGTATTTTCGAGGTTAAATGGCACTATAAACGAGTTATAGAAAACAACAACCCTAGAACGAATGTGAATTGATCATGGTTAACTCTTTTGCAACTCGTGGAACTTTTCAAAAAGAGAGAATGAGTGAATCGATGAAAGTGCACTTTCCACATTATAGTGGGATAAACTATAGAGTTTTTGATAACTAACGTATGTGATTTTTCGCAAAATGAAGAAAACATAAAGTTTGCTTGGTCACCAAGCAATCCTACAAAACCCTTCATTTTTAAAAACGGTCTTGATGATCAATTCTTGCCACAAAATTAGTCACAACGGCTATTTTTGGTAATGATGTCATTAATACTCAATTACCAAATTGCTAGCAAATCAACTATTGCCACATGGCAACTTCAGCCGGTAAATTTAAAGAAAGGCCCGAAATCAAAGAAGGAAAATCTTGGGCTCTACTCCACAATTAAACCCAAATCTGACCGTTAGATCAAGAATCGTTGGAGTATATATACACACCCTTAAAACTCTTCCAAACCATTTCGCTCACATTACTCAATTGCTCTCAATACTCTCTCGTTCTGCAAATTTCTTTCAAGCTCTCAAAACCTAACACTCAAAGTATACTATGGCAATCATTGAAATTTACGACGAGAAGACCAAGAGCACTGGCACCTTGGATGCTGCAAAGTGGTCCAAGGAAGGGAAGATGTTCACAGAGAATGCTCTGTTTTTCAAGGGCAAACACAAAGCAGAAAACAAGGAGATCCTTCTTCGCTGCATCAACCTCAACCTGCGAGATTTTCTGGAAGCAGCACCCACCAATGTTTACGAACAAGATGTGCTGGCTTTCTATGCAAACGCTGTGATGAAGGGATCTTATGTCGAAAGTGTCATGGGTGGACACAAGGTCAAGGTAACAAGGGAAATTCTTCAGGAATTGTTTGGCTTGTCAAGGGGGAATGTAAATATCTCCACCTACATCATGGGTAGAGAAAAAGAGTACATGGAGATGTTTACTGATGGAAGAATAAAGGCTATTGATGCCACTGGGCTCAAGAAATCCCAACTTGAACTTAAGTTCCAAACTCTGATGGATATAGCAGGCAAGATGCTGCTTGGTAACACCTTCAGCCATGATGCTGTTACCACTCTGAAAGTTCGAGTTATGGCTGCAATCTGGGATCAGATTGATGGAGATTGGCAAGGACTATTTCTGGATAGAATTGCTCTTGAGGCCAAGAAGGTGACCTTGGACTTACAGTCAAGAGAATGGAAGGTGACATCAACAGTCAGCTTTGTCAACAAGCTGAGCATCATTCTTCCAGAAGTACTCCCCAGAAAGTACAAGATGGGACCTCATAAGACCTTTCACATCTCCAAATATTACTTAAGGAAGGAAGCTCTTGCTGAGGCAGCAAGGTTGAAAGAAGAGAGGAGGAAGTTGTTAGCTGAAGCATCTTCCAAAGACGTTGTTGAAGAGGCAGAAGAGTCTGTTCATGACTCTGCTGCTGAAGAAGAAGAGGAGCCATCCAAAGAAGAGACTCAAAAGAAGGCTGCTGACGATGATGATGATGACAATCAGACCTTAGCACAAAGAAGATATCTGATCAGATCAGGGCTCATCTCCCCATCTGACTTAGATGCCACTCCCACTGCCTCTCCTTTGAAAAAGGCAGGTACTTCTAATCCCCCTCTCACTTTCACACCTTCTTAGCTATCAAAGGGTCAGAAGATAAAGAAGAACACTTCTTCTTTCACAAAGAAAACCAAGAAATCCAGGCTCCCTACTCCAATGAGCATAGCCCCTATTTCATCCTTCAACCCTTCTGCTGAGTCCAACCCATCTGAGCCTCTAAACACTGATATCCAAATCCCTGCTGATACTCACACAGCAGAGGAACAAACTCAGCCACAACTACCAATTGAACCCCAATTGCCTAACCCTACTGATGCTCAACCAGCAGACAACCAAACTCAGACCACCTCCACACCCCCTACTGATGATCAAACTCAGATTATATCCACAATCCTTGCTGATATTCAAACAGCAGATGTCCAAGATCATCAAGCTCAAACATCTACTGATCTTCAAGTAGAAACTGAACCAGACCAGCAGACCCAAAACCCTGCTGAGGAACGAACAAATCACTGAAGATCAATCTCAACTTCCTACCCAACAAGAAGAAATCACTTCCCAAATCCCTGCTGATACTCACACAGCAGAGGAAAATGCCCCAGCTACCCAAACCCCTACCATCACTGTCCCTTCTGCTCCAGAAGACATGGCACCAGAAGACCTGGTTCAAGATGGCCCTTCTCAACCTCAGTTCAGAATGGTGCACTACCCCATGTGCCAAACAAAGAAGATAATGAGGATGAAGATAGCCAACCTGCTCAAGTCCACTACCCCTGGAGTTGATGAGAATTCAATCCAGTTTGAACAAGTGCTTAGGGTATGCACTTGGATTGAGCTCAGAAGAGATGATGTAGATGACCTTCTTGAGGTCATGGAAGGAATGGGAGGAAAGGAAAACTTCCTCGACTGGGAGATGGAGCAAAAGGAAGTTGCTCAAGTTCGATCCTTTGCTCAGCTGCTATCAGATGAGGCACTGACTGCAGTTTGCAACCGGATTTTAGGAATCCCCACTGCTGATGTCTCTATCCCAGAAGGCTCATCGGATCAGCAGACAGCTGAACAAGCAAAGTTGAAGGAATCAGCTGCACCAGCCTTGGTGGAAGACTCAGCTACACCTGCAGAAGACTCAGCTGCACCTGCACCTGCAGAAGACTCAGCTGCATCAGCTGACAAAGAAAAGATTGACAGAGAAGTAGTCAGAGTACCAGCTCATTTCAGACCTTCGGACAATCTGACTCACTTCATTGACGATCAAGAGGATGCAGGCAGACGAATCATGACCCATCTGACTAAGGCCACTACCTGCTACCTCAATGAGGAGTACCTATCAGCCAAAAAAAGAGGCAAAGCATTAATTGTTCATCCAAAGCCTCAAGGTACACCCTCTACTTCTACCCCATCTGTTGACCATACAGCAGACATCTGCTCCCAGGTCAAAGCTGCAATAGACTTGCACTTTGAGAAAGGTTTAGGCATGCAGCTAGGAAGATATGTTGAGAAAGCTGCAAGGGAACAGAAGACTCGTCTTCATGACCAGATTCTTGACATTGAAGACAAGTTTGGTGAAGCACTTCATCAGCAGATAGGAGAATACTTGAGTACCTATCAGAAGTTGTATGCTGACACCTCCAAAAGGTTTGCTGATCTTTACACTGATGAGATGCACCGCATGGAGACCACCTACAAGTCCAGAATTGAAGAAGCTGAAGCAAGAGCCAAAGAAGGTCAAGCCCTTCTTAAGGCAGCTGCAGAGGAGAATGAGAAATTTCAGACTCAGCTGAAGAAGACAGCAGCCAAGTTGGAAGCACTTACAACTAGATTTGAAGCTGCCTCCTCCTCCAACCCATCTGACCCAAGTTGCCAAGGTCAATGCCATGGCACTGAAACAAACTCTGAAAGTGGAAATCATGAATTCCATGAAGCCTTTTGCGGCTGCACTTGCTGAAGCCAAAAAGGGGGAAGATGTGTTGATAAAGGCTCTAGAGAAGTCTACTGCCCAGCAAGCTGAACTGGTAGTAGCACAAGATGACTTGACTGAAACCTTGGGTGGTTTAAAGAGCAAAATCAAAATCAAGAACAGGCAAGGCAAAGGCAAAGAAATTGCTCTAGAAGATACTCAAGCTCTCACTCAAGCTCCTGCTAAGAGTCTACAGATCACTGCTCCTGTAGAACAATTTCCTGAAAAGAGAATGACAAGGAAAAGAAAGGCAGATGAGCAAGCTCAGTCAGCTCAGACCAGCAAGAAATCAGCTCCAGCAGAGCCTACTGCAGAAGAGAAAGAGGCTCTAGAGTTGAAGAAAAAGAAATTGCTTGAAGCTCAAGAGCTTAAGCAAAAGAAGCTGAATGATGCGAAGGCAGTCAAAGCCAAATTTGAAAGAAGAATTGTCAAACTCAGGAAAGCAATGAAGGACAAAGCACAAGAAGACAGTGTCCTGGTGTTTGATAGCAATTATGTGGATTACTTAGCCCTTCAAGATGAGCTACCAAGATGGTATCCCCTGAAGAAGAAGTGGCAAATTCAACACTACATAGTAAGGAAATTTGGCCCTCTCCCTTCTTATGAAGAAGAATTTCTTCAATTCTCCCAGTTCATGAACATTGAAGATCCAGAGTTCTGGGAAGAAATTGTCAAGACAGCCAAAGGACTTGACAACTGCAGAATCTTAACTCCTGAAGAACCCAAATGGGATGCACCCCTTCTGGATTCAGGAAGAGCCAGCATGATAGAAATCAAGAAGATTCTGTACAAGATCTATGAAGAGGAGAATGTTACAGATGTACAGCACATGGAAGAAGTTCGAGCTCGTCTGTACCTTGCCTACCGCGTTTGAAGATCAGAAGACCTGATGAAGACTACTTTAGAAGTTTAAAGAAACTATTACTTGTAATCTGTAAAAGCTCTATATATATTCAAGTTATAGTTCTTTTTGCTTTCAAGACAAACTCTCATTGTCTTCATCAGATACTTCAGTCTTAGCATGTTATAAACTCTTATCTTATTTCATTAAGAGCATTTATCAAGTATAGTTTTGGCTTCATCAAAAAGGGGGAAATTGTTGGGATATAAATTCACCCTAAGCCCCACTTGATGTTAGAATAGTTTTGATGGCCAAAACACTTAGAGTTTATAAATGTAATAGGATCAGCTGACTTGTATAGAACAGCTTAGACTAGTCTTATGTGATCAACTGTATTGATATCAGCTGATCAGCACAGTCCTGGCTTACATGCCTATCCTCAAGATGAGAAGAGTAGAAGACATGAAGACTAGAAGATCCTTGAAGACCAGATAAGTTAAGGTGCTTGTATACCTACTTATCTGATGGAGTCCCAGATTGAAGATGGCCTAAAGCAGTACAAAGAATTTCCAGATCAGAAGAGTGTTACTCTACTGATATCAGAAGACAGAAGGCCTAAGGCCAGAAGAGTAGTCAGAAGACTAGAAGTACAGATCAGAAGACTATGTGCTCTTCCAGGACTCGGCTGATTCCTAAGTCATCTTGCAATTCAAACGAAGACCTACCTTATTTAGAAGATTGACATGATCCCAGGATTGAAGCAATCAAGCGGCTGGAATCAAGGAATCAAGCTATTATGGAAAGATTGCTCAAACGGCTAGTCAACTCCAACGGCTAGTTGCAACCAATCTCCATTATAAATACAAGAGGATGAGAAATCACAAACAAGAAGTCACAAGAGAGAATTCAACAAGCCAAGCAAGCAATCAAAGCTAAAGCCATACTATTCTAAGAATTCTCAAAAGAGCCAGAAACCATTAGATTATCTATAGCTCTTAAGTGATTTGTATCCAACCCCTAAGAACCTGAAACCTGTTCATATTGTATATCAATTGTTTTAGGCATAGTGGTTAAGCAAATTATAAGTTTGAACCATTAGTTGGATACACCTCAAAAACCCCAAACCCTCACCGAAAGGTTAAAGTTTTTGAACCCCTTAAAGTGCAAGTGCTTACAATCACTTGTGGAGACCGTAGCTGTTAGGACGGCTCAGATCTCAAAGTCCTAACCTTGGGACTATAAAGGTCAAGACCCTTGTAATTTGTGGTAAATTAAAGGGATTAAACATCACGTGTGGACGTGAGAGTGGACGTAGGAACGTATATCCGAACCACTATAAATCCGGTGTCATTTAATTTCTGCACTTTACATTTCTGTCTTTACATACATTATTATATAGTGCATACTGTGATTTCAACATTCTTCAAAACAAGGCCATAACTTTCAAACCAGCATCAGCTGAGTATTTTCATTAAGCAAAACAAGTTGAACACTTTCATAAGAATTACAAGAATGAGTCTAAACCAGGGCCACCATAATTCCGCATATAACCTCCTCAGTCAGATCACTATAGTCATCTGGACCAGCAGACTTGCAGTCCAGTTGACATAGCAATCAGAAGAGGTTCTCAACTCTATTTGAAAAAGTTTTAAAGTCTATTCACCCCTCCCCTCTAGACTTTAATCCCATTCACTACTCGTTCAGGGACCAACAAGAACTTTTCACATAGCCTCTCATTGGGGGATCCAAATATGATGTCATCAACATATATTTGGACAAGCAAGATGTCATCTCCTTCACATATTCTGAATAGAGTTCTGTCCACAGTTCCTTGAGTCCATGGAGAGCTTTCTTCAATCTATATACTTGGTTTCCAATCTCAAAACCAGGTGGTTTCTCAACATAGACTTCTTCTTTTAGAACTCCATTCAAGAAGGCACTCTTGACATCCATTTGATAGACTAAGAACAACCTTATTGCTTCAAGTCTTGCCACTGGTGCAAAAGTCTCATCATAGTCAATGACTTCTGATTGATAATAACCCTTGGCTACCAATCTGGCCTTATTTCAGACTATCACATCATTCTCACTCTTCTTGTTCTTGAACACCCACTTGGTTCCAATAACATCTTGATGTGATGGTCTGTCAACCAGCTCCCAAACATCATTTCTAGTGAACTGGTTCAGCTCTTCTTGCATTGCTGTGATCCAGTTGGCATCTTGAAGAGCTTCATCAATGTGTTGAGGTTCCTGTTCTGATAGGAAACAACAAAACAAAGCACTTTCACCATGAAACCTTCTAGTTTTGACTCCTACACTTGGATCACCAAGTATCAGATCAGTTGGATGGTCAGATAACCAGGTCCTTCTTTTTCTGATCCCTTCAGTAGAGTTGTCCTCTACTAAGGTTGAGTCACTAGGATCATAGAATTCAGGAAAGTTTAAAACAGGATCTAATTCAGGATCATATTCAGGGGTGTTGTCCTCAATGTTAGAGACATTGGCATTTTCAACATTATTGTTTCCCCCTTGAATATTGGATCCACTAACTACCTCAGCAGAAACTGCTTCTTCATTGGTAGTTGTTACCTGATTATGAACTGGGATTGGGTCATTCAGTTCATCATTTCCTTCAGTGGGGTTTGCTTCAGAAGTATTGCCTTCAGCAGTTCATCATTTCCTTCAGTGAGGATTGGCCTGGACAACATCTATGAATGAAGTATCTTTATCTTTTAAGCTCAGTCTAGTTGTCCTTTGTGTGATTTCATCAGAATCCAGGTTCTTGTTCCTGTTCTCAAGAATAGATTCATCAAACACAAGATGGGGTGTTTCTTCCACAATTAGAGATTTACAATTGTAGACTCTGAAAGCTCTACTGGTTTGAGAATATCCAAGAAATTTTCCCTCATCAGCTTTTCTATCAAAGGCTTTCAACTATTCTTTCCCATTGTTCTGAATGAAACACTTGCAACCAAAAATGTGGAAATAAGATACTTTAGGCAATCTTCCTTTCCAGAGTTCATAAGGGGTTTAGCCTTGACCCTTAGTAATTAAACATCTATTCTGAGTATAGCATGCAGTATTTATAGCTTCATCCCAAAACCTCTTAGGAAGGTTTGAATCAGCAATTAAAGTTCTAGCAGCTTCTTTAAGAGTTCTATTCCTTCTTTATGCCACCCCATTATGCTGAGGGGTTCTAGCTACTGAAGTTTCATGGGCTATACCATTTTGTGTGCAATACTCATTGATGTATGAATTAATGAACTCAGTGCCTTTATCAGATCTTATTTTGATTATATTAAGGTTTTTCTCATTTGACAGTCTCTTTAACAGTTCAGGGAGTTTGACTTGTGTTTCCTTCTTATTAAGGAGAAATACTACCCATGTGAACCTAGAGAAGTCATCTACAACAGCCAATGTGTATTTCCTACCATTTATGCTTGCAGGGGTAATTTGTCCAAATAAGTCCATATGTAAAAGTTCAAGTACCCTTTCAGTAGAGATGACTGGTTTTCCTTTGAATGAAGCTTTAATCTGTTTTCCTTCTTGGCATGGTTTACACACATGCTCTTTAATGAAAACTTCATTAGGTAGTCCTTTAACTAATGCATTTCTAGCAAGCTTGTTCATTGATTTAAAGTTCAGGTGGTTTAGCCTTTTATGCCATAACCAACTTTGTTCATTAGAGCTTTTGGCAATGAAGCAAGCAGCATCAGTAGACTTGTCCTAGTCAGCAAAATACACATTTCCACTCCTAGTTCCAGTCAGTAGAGTTTGTTGAGTTTTATCTTTGATTAAGCATTTACCACTTGAGAACTCAACATTATATCCTTTATCACAGAACTGCCTTATACTTAGGAGGTTATATTTGAGACCAGCCACATAAGACACATTGGATACCTTGATATTATCAATTATCAAGGTACCATAACCTTTTGTAGTTGCTTGTGAGCTATCTCCAAATGTGACATTTGTGCCTTCTTTTTCAGTGAATTCAGTGAGGAGGTCCTTGTTTCCAGTCATGTGCCTTGAACATCCACTGTCCAAGTACCATGCTGTTCTTTTGTTCATGTTCCTCATCTTCTTGTGGCCCAATGGTACCTGCAATTAACAAGTTTTAGGTACCCTTTGAATTTTGGGTCCTGAGAGGGTAGCTGCACCTTTAGGAACCCAAACTTGCCTAATTACCCTGATTGATTCAAGGTGGCTAAGTTGTTTTCCTCTAGCATCTACATACACTGTCCTTCCTTTAAATGCCTTTGGGAAAGAGTGTGTGAAAGTGTTAACTCTGTAAGTATCAGGAGAGTTGTCATTTCTCCTGAACTTATGAGTTCTTTGTGCTACTTGAGGGAATCTTTGAGGATGGGCATATAGATGACCATTACACTTTGGCATGAAGGGTTTTGGTTGTCTCATTTTATTGTGCCCTTGAGGATAGTTGACCATAGGTCTGTTCAGCTGAGGTTTCTTCAGTAGAGTTGGCCTAGGCTGATCATACCTTGGATAACTCCTCTGAACATTGTTCAGATGAGTTTCCCTTCCATTGGGTCTACTCTGCTGAACAACATTCCTCTTGTGTTAAGAGACTTTGGCCTTTTCCTTAGGTATGGGCCTAGTTCCCTGAAGCACTTGAGTGGGCATTTCATGCATTTTGCCCTTTCCTTGGTTCTGTGGCTGAATTATTTCATTTTCAGCTTGTTGAGCCACTGATTTAACAAAGATTCTCTTAGTGTTACTTGTAGAAGAAATACTAAGACAAGGTGAAGATTCAAACAGATTGTAGCCCAATCCACTCTTTTGAGCTATGGGTCTTAAGTTGCTTTGAATTTCCTCTATTGCTCTAGAGGATTTGTTCAAAACACGCATTTTCAATTTTAGCCTTTCTTCACTTGTTTTAAGAATGTCATACTCATGTGAGAGGTTTTCAAATTCAGCTTGAAGAATTTTGAACTCAAAATCTTTTCTCTTCTGAATGAGCAGTTGTTCATCAATTTGCTTTTGTTGATCAACTATCCTAAGAGAAGCTTCATCAAGTTCTCTCAAGACTTGTTGATTCAATTTAGTAGACTTGACATCAACTACTGATTCAGAAGGTTTTGCAAGTTCTATTGCCAATCTTTCATTTTCTCTCACACAGTTGTCATGAAATTCTTGTAACATAGTGAAATCTTCCATCAACTTTCCAAAAGAAAGTTTCAGGTTGACTTCACTAGTGTTTTGTAATACAAATGACGGTGAGCTAGAAGTAGAGGATACCTCATCATCCTCTATGGCCATGTTGCACACATTATCATCATCACTGTTTGAGAACAGTCCATCATCAGAAGAGTTGAAGCTTTCAGCACTATCAGACTCATCACCAGCCATCGTGGCCTTTCTATTGGTGAACTTTCTGTCTCTCTTAGCTTGCCTCTCCTTTCTTTCGAGCTGAGTTCAGGGCAGTCATATTGGAAATGCCCTTTCTTTTTGCAGTTATAGCACAAGCCTTCATCATCATCTTTCCTTGGCTCATCTCTCCTTCTGGATGATGAAGGTTCAGCTCTACTGGACTTTCTCCTATCAGAGTACTTGTCCTCTGATCTTCTTTCTTCAGGCCTTTTGTCCTCAGCCTTGGCTTCAGGAGAATTGTATCTTCTCCTGACCTTGTTATCTTGGTAGAATTTCTTGTATCTACCAAACCTTGAGTTTAGCTTGTCAAACCTTTTAGCCATGAGGGCTAGTTCTTCCTTCATTTCAGCCTTGGAGACTGACTTTGATGATCTAGGAGTGGACTGTATTTCAGGTTCAGCAGGTTTGGCTTTGAATGCCACTCCTTTGGTAGGTAATGAAGGTTCCTCAACAGGCTTTCTTCTGTTGAGATCAAGCTCATAAGCCTTGAGTTCAGAGAAGATTTGTTGCATGGGCATGGTAGAGAGATCCCACTTTTGAGTGAGACTTCTTAGAATCTTTAGAGCAACTTCTCTCTTGGAGTACACCTTGCCCAATGAGTTGATTTCATTCATCACATCTGTGAATCTACCAGCAAATTTATCAATGGATTCATCTGACTCCATTGTGAATTGTTCAAACTTATACACAGCCACTTGGAGCTTATTCTCCTTGATCTTTTCAGTACCCTCACACATTTCTGCAAGAGTATCCCATATTTCCTTGGCAGTTGTGCAGTGGTAGACTCTTCCCATGATTGCATCTAGAATTGTTTGGTAGAGAGTGTTCATGGCTAGATAATTAAGATTATCTCTCCTTCTCTCTTCAGTTGTAAGATCATCTTCATCCTTGGGAATCTCATCCCTTGTATCTGCCCTTTGAGCATCAGCAATCCTGGGGTTGATTTGAGTAAATATAAATGGACCCCTGGTGATGACTCTTAGCATTTCAGTGTGGAGGCATGCAAGATGAGCTCTCATCCTTATCTTCCAGAAGTCATAGTTCTCTATTGAGAACATTGGCAATTTGTGATGTGAGATATGGTTGACTGGATCAGGAGCCATATTGTTTAGTCCTTGAACAACATCAGGAGGAACATCATTGTTATTTTGATTCTGGTTCAGATTCTGAGTCTGCTGCTGCTGGTTCTGGTTGTTGTTGTTGTTGTTGTGATTTCCTCTTGCCATATCTTAAGTATAGGATTAGACAATAAATACTCAAGATTTCAGAAAGATCAGTTCAGTGACCACACCAAAATTTGTTCTTTGAAAATCAAAAATGGATTTTCAGAAGCAGTGGTCTTTGAACCCCTGCTCTGATACCACTTGTTGGTCCTGAAACGAGTATATAACAAGAGTGGGGGGGGGGGGGAATACACTAGTATGCAATTCTTTTTCAAACTTAAACCAATCTGGTCCAGCAAGGTTGTCCTGGACAACTCTACTAATTTAATTAACTCTTAAAAGATAATCAAACTACTAAGTACTATTGAGTACTTAGTTGAATAACTATCTAATTGAGTTATATGTGCGGAATTGATGGTTGGCCCTTTAGTTTAAACTCCTTTTAAGTTCTGAAATCTTTATAACAGTTATACAGTCTATCAGGGAACTTGTCCAAATCTTGTTTTGCACAGTCTTAGGTATGTATCTTTGAAAGGTCAGTTTGTGTGCTGTGTTGTATGAATGTAAGTACTTGAAAGTAAATCAACACAAGAGTTTATAGTGGTTCAGAGACTCAAGCTCCTACATCCACTTTCCCTGATTTAACAGGATAATTCCTTCACTCTTGGAATTACTTGTTTTATAGTGCCAAGGTGCACTTGATCAACCACACCACTCCTTGGTGCCTTGATCCCTAAGATATCAGAGTCCTAGTACTCTCTTCACAACTCAGAATTGAACTGTTCTTCTCTCAACAGTCAATTCCTACCACTTCTACTACAACAATCTTCTATCTCTCTTTTGGAAAGGTATAAGGGTTGATGTTGGTTCCAACTAGTTTAAGATATCCTTTACAATGAGCTCAGTGTAAAAGGATAGGATATCTCTCTAAGCTTTGTATGAATATACAATGAGGTTCAGCTTAGAAGAAGTGTTTTGAGACTAAGAGTGTCTCTTGAAAGCTTGAAAGGTCTTATGAGCTTGTAGCTTCAGAATTGTTGATGCTAGTTGGATGCTTTCAAATGGTCTCCACACTTCTGTATTTATAGACAAAATTGAGGATTTGCCCGTTGGAAAGGCAGCCTCAATTGTCTATAAATGTCTTCCTTGAACTCTGCAACTGGAAGACAGTTTCTTGATAGTGACATGTCCTTAATTTGGGAAGTAAACGGCTGTGAGCACTTTGTCTTGACTTTGAAGCACTCTTCCCAATGTCTGACTCCAAGAATTTGCTTATCAACATTGTTGGCTTGCTCTTCAGATGACTTGGCTTTTTCACTCTTCATGCATGAGTCTTGATGATCATTAGTCATTCATGACTTTGATTCAGTGGTTTTGACCTTATCGACACACTTGAGATTCTCTTGCAATAGTTCTGGTACAAGTGTGCTGAGACAACTATGCTGCTCTGTTGGTCCTGAAAGGAGTATATAACAAGTGTATGGGGGGGGGGGAATACACTTGTATGCAAATCTTTTCAAACTTTGATCAAACCAGAGTTCAGTAAGGTTGTCCTGGACAACTCTGCTGATATGATTAACTCTTTATAGATAATCAAACTACTAAGTACTATTGAGTACTTAGTTGAATAACTATCTAATGGAGTTATATGTGCGGAATTAGTGGTTGGCCCTTTAGTTTAAACTCCTTTAAGTTCTGAAATCACTTTGATCAAACAATCCAGTTTTCAGGGAACTTGTCCAAGTATGTTTTGCACAGTCTTAAGTATATGTCGTTTGAAAGATCAATTTTGTGTGCAGTGTTGAATGTATGAAAGTACTTGAAAGTAAATCAACACAAGAGTTTATAGTGGTTCAGAGACTCAAGCTCCTACATCCACTTTCCCTGATTTAATAGGATAATTCCTTCACTCTTGGAATTAACTTGATTGATAGTGCCAAGGTGCACTTGATCAATAACACCACTCCTTGGTGAATTGATCCCTAGGATGTCAAGAGTCCTAGTACCCTTTCTCAACTCATAACTGAACTGTTCTTCTCTCAACAATCAGCTCCTTCCACTTCTACTATTACAACCTTCTAACTTTCTCACTTGAAAGGTATAAGGGTTGAAGTAAGGTTCCAACTAATGAGATATCCTTTACAATGGAGATAAGTATATAAGGATAGGATATCTCTCTAAGCTTTGTATGGATATACAATTGAAGTTCAGCTTAGATGAAGTGTTTGAAGACTAAGATAGTCTCTTTGAAAGCTTGAAAGCACTCTTGCTTGTAGGATAGTTGGATATTCTTGTCAAAGTTGAGATGCTTTCAAATGGTCTTCACATTTCTGTATTTATAGACAAATTTGAGAATTTGCCCGTTGGAGAGGCAGTCTCAAATGTCCATAAATGTCTTCCTTTAGCTTCTTCAAACTGGAAGACAGATTCTTGATAGTGACATGTCCTCATTTGGGAAATAAACGGCTATAAACACTTTGTCTTCATTCTACAGCACTCTTCCCAATGTTTGACTTCAAGATCCACTTGTTTAAACATGGACATGGCTTCTGATGATTAGTCCTTTGATAAGGACAACATTCCATATCTCTTGGACAACTCTGCTTATCACTAACAATGGACTTTGCTTATCAGCAAAGTTGGCATGCTCTTCAGATGACTTGGCTCTTTCCCTTTTCATGTTTCCTATGCATAGTTCCTTGAAGATCTTAGTGTATTGATGTCATGACCTCTTCAGTATTGTTGGCCTTGAACTTCAGAAGACTTGTTCTGGCTTAATTTTGCTGAGACAGCTTTGCTGGACAACTCTTCTGAACTTGACATTTTATTGTAGTGGACATAATCTCCAAGATCTATTCCACTTAGTTGATCTTCAGATAGGTTGTTCCACTTTGATCTAACTTTGATCAGCATACTTGTCCTTCAGCAGACTTGGCAGTCAATCCAGAATTTGATCCTTGAGGGGACTTGATCTTGATATACTTCAAAGCATATGTTCCCCCTCAATTTGTGCATCTATATATTCTAAGAGCTGCCTAACATATCAGCTTCTCATCTAGCCTTATGCTATATGTTCTAACATCATTAGAACATAATCATCCTTGACTTAGGCATGTCTCAGGGGGTTTTGGTATTAAATCAAAACACATCTCATTTTATTCCCAACAATTTCCCCCTTTTTTATGATGCCAAAACCTATACATTTTATGCAAAAGTGACTTGACTACAACTATTACATTTATCTTCAGAAGACATGACTAGAGTCAATTTTCCTGAAAAAGAATGTGTTAGTGTACTCACCATTCAAACTGCAAGTAGGTTTCAAGGATAGGAAAATTGAGATAATAGCATGTTGTTTCTTGATTCATAAAAGGATTCAACTATCATTCATTAAATTTTGACATTATAGGCATGTTGATAGTTGAAATAACTTATCAGAGCATGAATCTAAACAACATTACATCAGAGCATTAACAACAATTTTTACAAAGTACTTGATCAGGGTATTAGTTCATAATTATCAGAGCAAATTAGAGCACACACAAATCAGCAGTCTTGAGCAATTTCAGCATAGATGACCAATTTCAGCAACCAAGATAAATTTTCATCCATTTCAGCACATAGGAGTTAGAAAAACTTAGCCATTTAGAGATCATCTTCCTTAGGTGGCACCATCCCATATTGTGCCCACACTCTCTTCTTTAACTCCATGGCCTCTTGGTTAGTTCCCTTTGGTCCAAGCACCATTCTGTTGAGTTTGAGAATCTCAAGGAACTCTTTGAGAATATTTGATTGGTCAATCCATCCATCCAGCTTGGGAGGCATGTAGATGATTGGCTTAGGGGCAGTGAATTCAATCCTTGCAAGATCAGCAGCTACAAGAAGTTGCTGATATATTTCCCTGTAAAACTTAATCATGAACTCAGTAAAAGTGGAGTTCACATCTTTTCCATTCCACCTGTCAATGACATAATAGTCATAGACAAACTCCCTTTTAGCCTCTTCCCATCTGTCATTCAGCTGAATAGGAACCCATTTATCCAAGTGTGGATATTTGGTGTCCATGGGAATCAGTAGTTGTGGCTTCAACTTGCTGTATGTAGCTCTTCTTCTTCTTGGCTTTTGGAAATCAGCCCTTCTTTTATCTCTTGCTCTGTTGGCTTCTTCCATCAAGTCCATCTTTTCTTGAGCTCTCATCATAGCTAGCTTCTGCTGTGTTTCAGGATCCTTGTCATATCCTTCTTGAAAAAGCTTTGATGGATCATTGATCAGCACTGTTGTCTTTTTCTTTGGTTGGGGTCCAAAGCCTTCATCAAACAACTCTTCAACATCTTCAGCAGCTTTAGCACCTTCAGGAATCTTTGTCTCAGAAGACTTGACAACTTCAGCAGTTTTGGTCACTTCAGCACTTTTGACCTTTTCAGCACTCTTGGCCTTCTTGGAAGTAGGCCCATCTTCTTCAATTCTGAACTCAGGAGGAAGTTCAAGGCTGTTGGGAAAATCAGTGAATGTCTCAGGCTTTCTTTTGTTTCCCTTGGCCTTCTTGATCTTTCCTCTAGTTTGGACACCTTCAGCATCTTTGTCCAAACCAGAAACTTCTCCTCCTGGCCTTTGCTGCAATCTAACTCTTTCTTCTTGTGCTGATGCCATTTAATTCTTCAAGGCAATGGCTAACTGCTCTTCTTCATCGAAATCATCCAGATTCAGCACTTTTTGCTCTTTTCCTTTGCTTTCAGCAACCTTGTCCTTGCCCTTATCTGAACCACCAATAATCAAGGCACCTTTTGCCCTTGCTCTTTCTCTTTCCCCCCTTTTGGCAGCATCAAAACATTGAGGTTTGAGCTCACTCATTGTAATTGCCATCAAGGATTGGGCTTGGTTCAGGGACTTCATCTCCTCAAGTAAATAAACATTCTCATCATGAATGTTTTGCATTCTGTCACTGCTTAGGCTTAAGAAAGCCAAGACAGGCTTCATCTTTTGCTCCACAACCTCTTCCATGGTTGTCTTGAGGGATGCATCAAGTTGTGCCTTTAGAAGCTGTTGGGAATAAAATGATTTTGATCTAGATACCAAAACCCCTAATTGATGATGTTCAGATCAGTTGAGATAAGCTCAAGTCTAGTTCAGGCAAGTTGTCCCAGAACACTTGAGATAGTAGAATGCTTAAGTCTAAAAGTCTCAAGAATGTTGTGAGACTTTTGTGTTCAGGATAGTTGTCCAAAGCTGGAATGTTAGGCAGCTTGATAAGTGTTAAATGTCTAGGCCAAAGTTGCTGAACTTTCAAGACAAGCTGACCAAGTGGACAACTGAGCTGAAGAGATCAAGAACATTAAAGCTGTGCTCATAAATGCAAAAGATCAAGACAGTTGAAGTACAAATGATCAAGAGCATTGAATGTCAAAAGCTTACAGAAGACACATTCAATGAAGCATTCATTGCCAATCATGCCTGAACCAAGCATTGAAGACTTAGAGCATTAAAGAGTGAAGCATTGAGTGAATGTTGGAACATTCTAAATTGCAGCAGGAATGTTCAGGGAGCTTGTCCCATCTGACCGTTGGTTGAGTGTGGAGTTTGCCACAAATCAACCTTGGAAGATGTGCATATTTGGAATCTAACACAAGTCTTCTCAGCCGCATTTTTCAGAAGTCAACACATTCATTCAAGCAACCATTGAAGAGCCCTTTTACACAATGGATAAAAGGATGCCAAGCTTCATAGCCGTTTCAATGGTGCTGCAAATAGACATATTTGAATTGCTATCCCTCCAACGGTTAGTTGTTCAAATTTGTCTATAAATACAGAAGTGATCAAAGGGATTCATGTATCCAACTACAAGCTATCAAACTATTATCAAGCTTTCAAAGGAAACCAAGCTGTTCTTCAGAATCCCAAGTTTCCTGAATCACTTCATTTAGCTAAGCCAATCTTTGTAAACATCCAAAGCTTAGCATTGAGATATCCTAAGCCTTTACACTGTTCTTATTGTAAAGGATATCTCTACTAGTTGGAACCAAACCTCAAACCTTATCTCATTTAGTGAAGAGAGTGTTTGTTGTAGAAGTGAGGAGTTAAGGACTGTTAGAGTGAAACACAGTCTTAACTCAGAGAGATTGAGCACTAAGACTCAGATTATCCTAGGGATCAAAACACTAAGAGAGTGTTGTTGATCAGTGCACCTTGGCACTATAAACAAAGCTAATTCCATTGTGAAGGAATTATCCTGTTCAATCAGGGAAAGTGGATGTAGAGGCTTGAGTCTCTGAACCACTATAAACTTGTGTGCCATTTACTTACTGCTTTCTTTATTGCACTTTCATTCAAACATATTTTAAAGAAGCAAAACTCAGTAAGTGACAAAATCTGTTTTGGACAAAGTCCCTGATAACTGTATCTTTTCAGAAATTAACTTGGAGTATTTCTTTAAGTCAAAGGCCAACCACATTCCGCACTTAGCAACTCTTTTAGATATTTAGCCAACTGATCACTCAATAGTAATCAGTAGGACAAGTATCTATTAAAGTTCACACTCAGGCCAGTTGTGAGACAACCTGCCTGATAAAGACCAGTTTTGTTAAAAAGAAAAGAATTTGCATACACAAGTGCATTCCCCCCCCCCCCATACACTTGTGTCATACTCCACCAAGGACCAACAGAAGCTCAGTAAGGTTGGCCACTGCACTCTCAGCAATCTTGGTCATAACATCTTGGGAAAACTTTTCTGAGGCAGCCTTCACCATTGCTAGCCTCATTTCCTCAACTCTCTTCGTTTGCAAGGCAGTCTTTCTCCCAAGAGCTTGCTTAACCACCAATCTTATTGCCTTCAGGATTGTTGTCCAACCTTATGACTTTTGGGAGATTGGCTTGGACAACATCTAAGAATTCAATGTCTTTGTCCTTTAGGCTCAATCTGGTTGTCCTTTGTGTGATTTCTTCTGTTTCCAAGTTCTTATTCCTGAACTCATGAATAGATTCATCAAACACAACATGGGGTGTTTCTTCCACAATAAGGGTTTTACAGTTGTAGACTCTAAAAGCTCTACTGATTTGGGAATATCCAAGAAATATCCCCTCATCAGCTTTGCTGTCAAAGGCTTTCAACTGTTCTTTCCCATTGTTGTGAATGAAACACTTACAACCAAATATATGGAAATATGATACTTTAGGCATTCTTCCTTTCCAGAGTTCATAGGGGGTTTTGCCTTGCCCCTTAGTTATCAAACATCTATTTTGAGTATGGCATGCAGTGTTTATAGCTTCAGCCCAAAACCTCTTAGGTAGATTTGAATAAGCAATTAAAGTTCTAGCAGCTTCTTTTAAGGTTCTATTTCTTCTTTCTGCAACTCCATTCTGCTGAGGAGTTCTAGCTGCTGAGGTTTCACGAGCTATACCATTTAATGTGCAATACTCATTGATGTATGAATTTATAAACTCAGTGCCTTTATCAGATCTTATCTTGATAATGCTAAGGCTTTTCTCATTTGACAATCTCTTTAGAAGTTCAGGGAGTTTGACTTGTGTTTCCTTCTTATTAAGGAGAAATACTACCCATGTGAACCTAGAGAAGTCATCAACTACTACCAATGTGTATTTTCTACCATTTATGCTTGCAGGGGTAATTGGTCCAAATAAGTCCATATGTAAAAGTTCAAGTACCCTTTCAGTAGAAATGACTGGTTTTCCTTTGAATGAGGCTTTGATCTGTTTTCCTTCTTGGCATGGTTTACACACATGCTCTTTAATGAAAACCTCATTAGGTAGTCCTTTTACTAATGCATTTCTGGCAACTTTGTTCATTGACTTAAAGTTCAGATGGTTTAGCCTCTTATGCCATAACCAACTTTGTTCATTTGAGCTCTTAGCAATGAAACATGCAGCATCAGTAGACTTGTCCCAATTTGCAAAATACACATTTCCTTTCCTAGTACCAGTCAGTAGAGTTTGTTGAGTCTTATCTTTGATTAAGCATTTTCCACTTGAGAACTCAACACTAAAACCTTTATCACAGAACTGACTTATACTTAGGAGGTTATATTTGAGACCAGCCACATAAGAAACATTGGATACCTTGATATTACCAATTATCAAGGTACCATAACCTTTTGCTGTTGCTTGTGAGCTGTCTCCAAATGTGACATTTGGGTCTTCTTTTTCAATGAAATCAGTGAGGAGGTTCGTGTTTTCAGTCATGTGCCTTGAGCATCCACTGTCAAGGTACCATGCTGACTTTTTGCTCATACTCCTCTTCTTGTGGCCCATTGGTACCTGCAATTAGATAGGTTTAGGTACCCTTTGAGTTTTGGGTCCTGAGAGGTTAGCTGTACCTTTAGGAACCCAAACTTGCCTAATAACCCTGATTGATTCAAGGTGGCTAAGTTGTTTTCCTCTAGCATCAACATACACTGTCTTTCCCTTAAATGCCTTTGGGAAAGTATGTGTGAAAGTGTTGACTCTGTAAGTTTCAGGAGAGTTGTCAAACCTCCTGAACTTATGAGTTCTTTGTGCTACTTGAGGGAATCTTTGAGGAAAGGCATTTTTATGACCATTACCCTTTGGCATGAAGGGTTTTGGTTGTCTCATTTTATTTTGCCTTTGAGGATAGTTGTCCTTAGGTCTGTTCAGCTGAGGCTTTCTCAGTAGAGTTGGCCTAGGCTGATCATACCTTGGGTAACTCCTCTGAACATTGTTCAGGAGAGTTGCCCTTCCATTGGGTCTACTCTTCTGACCAACATTCCTCTTGTATTCAGGGACTTTGGCCTTTTCCTTAGGTTTGGGCCTAGTCTCCTGAATCACTTGAGTGGGCAGTTCATGCATTTTGCCCTTTCCTTTGTTCAGTGGCTGAATTATTTCTTGTTCAACTTGTTGAGCCACTGATTTTACAAAGATTCTCTTAGTGTTACTTGTTGAAGCAACACTAAGACAAGGTGAAGATTCAAATGGATCAAAACCTAATCCACTTCTTTGAGCCATAGGTCTTTGATAACTTTGAATTTCCTCTATTGCTCTAGAGGATTTCTTAAAAGCAGACATCTTTAATTTCAGGCTCTCTTCACTTAATTTAAGAATATCATACTCATGTGAGAGGTTTTCAAACTTAGCTTGAAGAATTTTTAATTCAAAGTCTTTTCTCTTCTGAGAAAGCAGTTGATCATCAATCTCCTTTTGTTGGTCAACTATCCTGAGATTTGCTTCCTCAAGCTCTCTCAAGACTTGTTGATACAACTCAGTAGACTTGACATCAACTACTGACTCAGAGTTTTTAGCAAGCTCAATTGACAACCTTTCATTTTCTCTCACACAGTTGTCATGAAATTCTTGTAACATAGTGAAATCTTCCATTAACTTTCCAAGAGAAAGTTTCAGGTTGACTTCACTAGTGTTTTGTGAAATGAATGATGGTGAGCTTGAAGTAGGGGATACCTCATCATCCTCAATGGCCATGTTGCACACATCATCATCATCTTCACTGTTTGAGAACAGTCCATCAGAAGAGTTAAAGCTTTCAGCACTTTCAGATTCTTCACCAGCCATCATGGCTTTTCTGTTGGTGAACTTTCTATCTCTCTTAGCCTGCCTTTCTCTTCTCTCCTTAGAGCTGAGTTCAGGGCAGTCATACTGGAAATGCCCTTTCTTTTTGCAGTTGTAGCACAGGTCTTCATCATCATCTTTCTTGGGCTCATCTCTTCTTCTAGATGATGAAGGTTCAGCTCTACTGGACCTTCTCCTATTAGAGAACTTGTCCTCTGATCTTTTCTCTTCAGGCTTTTTGACCTCAGCCTGTGCCTCAGGAGAGTTGTACCTTCTCCTGAATTTGTTGTCTTGGTAGAATTTCTTGTATCTACCAAACCTTGAATTTAACTTTTCAAACCTTCTAGCCATCAAGGCTAGTTCTTCCTTCATTTCAGTCTTGGAGACTGACTTTGATGATCTAGGAGTGGACTGCATTTCTGGTTCAGCAGTTTTGGCTTTGAAAGCCACTCCTTTTGTAGGTAATGAAGGTTCCTCAACAGGCTTTCTTCTGTTGAGATCGAACTCATAAGCTTTGAGTTCAGAGAAGATTTGTTGCATGGGCATGGTGGAGAGATCCTTGGTGTTCTGCATCATTACTGCATACACATCCCACTTTTGAGTGAGACTTCTCAAGATCTTTAGTCCAACTTCTCTCTTGGAGTACACCTTGCCCAAGGAGTTGATTTCATTCATCACATCAGTGAATCTACCAGCAAACTTGTCAATGGACTCTTCTGAATCCATTGTGAATTGTTAAAACTTTTGCACTGCCACTTGGAGCTTGTTCTCCTTGATCTTTTCTGTACCCTCACACATTTCTGCAAGAGTATCCCAAATTTCTTTGGCAGTTGTGCAGTGGTAGACCCTTCCCATGATTGCATCTGGAATGGTTTGATAGAGGGTATTCATCGCTAGATAATTCAGATTATCTTTCCTCTTTTCATCAGAAGTGAAGTCATCTTCATCCTTAGGGATCATTTCCCTTGTGTCAACTCTTTGAGCTTCAGTGATTCTGGGGTTGACTTGAGTGAACACAAAGGGTCCTCTTGTGATCACTCTCAGCATGTCAGTGTGTAGAGATGCAAGATGAGCTCTCATTCTGATTTTCCAGAAATCATAATTGTCAATTGAGAACACGGGCAATTTATGATGTGATGTGTGGTTGACTAGATTTGTGACCATGTTGTCCAGCCCTTGAACAGCAGGAGGTGGAACTGCAGCATTGTTGTTGGCCATATCTCAGAAGGAAACAGTTAGTCAATAATCAATAGGATTTCAGATAGATCAGTCCAGTGACCACACCAAATATGTGATTTTGAAAATCAAGATGGATTTTCAGAATCAGTGGTCTTTGAACCCCTGCTCTGATACCACTTGTTGGTCCTGAAAGTATTATATAACAAGTGTATGGGGGGGGGGGGGGTACAGCTGTATGCAAATCTTTTCAAACATTGATCAAACCAGAGTTCAGCAAGGTTGTCCGGGACAACTCTACTAATATGATTAACTCTTTATAGATAATCAAACTACTAAGTACTATTCAGTACTTAGTTGAATAACTATCTAATGGAGTTATATGTGCGGAATCAGTGGTTGGCCCTTTAGTTTAAACTCCTTTAAGTTTTGAAATCACTTTGATCAAACAATCCAGTTTTCAGGGAACTTGTCCAAGTATGTTTTGCACAGTCTTAAGTATATGTCCTTTGAAAGATCAGTTTTGTGTGCAGTGTTGAATGTATGAAAGTACTTGAAAGTAAATCAACACAAGAGTTTATAGTGGTTCAGAGACTCAAGCTCCTATATCCACTTTCCCTGTTTTAACAGGATAATTCCTTCACTCTTGGAATTAACTTGTTTTATAGTGCCAAGTTGCACTTGATAAATAACACCACTCCTTGGTGAATTGATCCCTAGGATGTCAAGAGTCCTAGTACCCTTTCTCAACTCAGAACTGAACTGTTCTTCTCTCAACAGTCAGCTCCTTCCACTTCTACTACTACAACCTTCTAACTTTCTCACTTGAAAGGTATAATGGTTGAAGTAAGGTTCCAACTAATGAGATATCATTTACAATGGAGATCAGTATATAAGGATAGGATATCTCTCTAAGCTTTGTATGGATATACAATTGAAGTTCAGCTTAGATGAAGTGTTTGAAGATTAAGATAGTCTCTTTGAAAGCTTGAAAGCACTCTTGCTTGTAGGATAGTTGGATATTCTTGTCAAAGTTGAGATGCTTTCGAATGGTCTTCACACTTCTGTATTTATAGACAAATTTGAGAATTTGCCCGTTGGAGAGGCAGTCCCAAATGTCCATAAATGTCTTCCTTTAGCTTCTTCAAACTAGAAGACAGATTCTTGATAGTGACATGTCCTCATTTGGGAAATAAACGGCTGTAAACACTGTCTTCATTCTACAGCACTCTTCCCAATGTTTGACTTCAAGATCCACTTGTTTAAACATGGACATGGCTTCTGATGATTAGTCATTTGATAAGGACAACATTCCTTATCTCTTGGACAACTCTGCTTATCACTAACAGTGGACTTTGCTTATCAGCAAAGTTGGCATGCTCTTCAGATGACTTGGATCTTTCCCTTTTCATGTTTCCTATGCATAGTTCCTTGAAGATCTTAGTGTATTTATGTCATGACCTCTTCAGCATAGTTGGCCTTGAACTTCAGAAGACTTGTTCTGGCTTAATTTTGCTGAGACAGCTTTGCTAGACAACTCTTCTAAACTTGACATTTTATTGCAGTGGACATAATCTCCAAGATCTATTCCACTTAGTTGATCTTCAGATAGGTTATTCCACTTTGATCTAACTTTGATCAGCATACTTGTCCTTCAGTAGACTTGGCAGTCAATCCAGAATTTGATCCTTGAGGGGACTTGATCTTGATATACTTCAAAGCATATGTTCCCCCTCAATTTGTGCATCTATATATTCTAAGAGCTGCCTAACATATCAGCTTCTCATCTAGCCTTATGCTATATGTTCTAACATCATTAGAACATAATCATCCTTGACTTAGGCATGTCTCAGGGGGTTTTGGTATTAAATCAAAACACTTCTCATTTTATTCCCAACATGCTCACATCTTCTGATCCTTGACATTTACATCAGTGGACTTAGTCTTGATGATCCATTTAGTCCTTATGATCTCCAGATGGATTGTCATATAACTGAGTTGACTTGATCAGCACAGTTGTCCATTGAGTGCATTCAGTAGATTTGATCTTGAGCCTTCGAGGGGACTTGATTCTTGTGATCTTATAGGCATGAATTCCCCCTCAACTTGTGCATCTATCATTCTAAGAGATGCCTAACATACCATCTTCTTAACTAGCCTTAAGCTACATGTTCTAACATTTCTAGAACATTATCATTTAATATTTGACTTAATCATTTGGCATGTCTTAAGGGGTTTTAGTTTCTTAATCAAAACTTCTCATTTTATTCCCAACAACTTGCTCTTCGGGGAATTGACAATCACCCTCGATGATGTCCGCTGTATCACGAGTTTGAAAGTTAATGGTCTCCCGGTGCAGTCTACTTCCGAAGAACATATTTTGGCTTCAGATTATTTGATGAAATATTTGGGTTTATCATTAGTACAAGCCAAGGAAGCATTAAGTGGGCAACGAGGGGGTTCCGTGAAGCTAGCGTGGCTAAGGGAGACTTTTATGCCCATGATTTCCTCGGAGAATGAGGACGAGGTGTTGTATTCAGCACGAGCGTTTGTGTTGTACATGTTTGGGACCACCTTGTTTCCGGACAAAAGTGGTACTCGTGTTCACGTATAGTGGTTGCAGTATACGGACGGCATGGCACAATTTTCTCACTATGCTTGGGGTCCCGCAGCACTTGCCTATTTGTATAGACAATTGGGGATGGCGTCAAAGTTCAAGTGTAGGCAGATTGGTGGTTACCTTACGTTATTTGAGGTATTAAGTATTTTAAATAAGTTTGTTAATATTTCATGTTTTTCATTTGATATTGACCTAATAATATTGTACTTGTAGGATTGGATTTATGAGCACTACCCTACTTTGATCTTGCCGCCTCATAATCCTGATTTTGCCCTTACGGATCCACGGTCGATGCGTTATGCACCCGAAGGTCATACAGGCCCCTGTGTCGACCGAGTAAGAGGCTTTAGAGAGCGATTAGATACCCTCCTAGCAAGTGAGGTACGTTACTAACCAAATTAATTTGGTGTTGTTTATTTATTTTTAAGATAAATACGTATTTTTTTATTTAATTTGGTGTTGTAGGTTAACTGGAATCCATATCGCCCCGTACGAGAAAACCATCCATTGGATGAGGTATCTTACTTTCATGGGTGCATTGTGTGCAGAGATATTGTTTAGCCGTACATGCCGGATAGAGTGCTCAGACAGTTCGGGTATGTGCAAACCGTTCTTGAGAAGTCGCTTGCTGCCCGTGTTAAGAGGACCGGTTCTACATCCAAGAAAACAAAGCTAGTGTGGGGTGATATGGCGGAGTACTTTTCTACGTAGGATGCACACATGCTTACGGAGGATAGACTTGGTGAGCATTGTATCCAATATTCGGATTGCAGTGATGGTTATATTGATTGGTACCTCGCCAACGGTCGTCCTTTCGTTTCAAATCCTTCTAATAGGAGACTTCCTCCTCGTGAGCCTCCACGTAGGGCCGAGTCATGGCACTTGGTAGATTTTGCAAAGGATGAGTTGAACTTGTTGTTGCACAAGTGGAGGAACGACGAGCCATTAACAATGGATGGGGTAATGCAAAGGATTGAAGAAGTTGTGAGGCAGCTTGGTGGACAAACTTCGGATGATGTAGGAGAAGAGGCACCGTCATCATGAGGTCGGGGTAGGGCTAGGCGTTCTTGAGGCGTTACTTGTTTTATATCATTTTGAACAAAAACTTGACAATGTTGTTTTTTATTAATCGTAGTTTGGTCGATTAGAATGATACTTTACTGTTTTAACATGTATGGTAACTTAAATATTTTTTGAATGTTATGTAATGTTTATTGAATGGTTTATATATAATTTGAATGGTTTTTATAATGTTATAGTTTGTTTTACTAATTGTCGGATGAGAACACCCACATTTTTTATGTTGTATGGATGAGGTCACCACTATGTACGGGACACTTTTTTGAACAAATGATATACGTCCGATATTTGTTGCCGAACATGAATAATTTTTCGAACAAATGTAGTATGTGCGGAAGTAATTTTCGAACATAGTCCCCGTGTTGGGGACATTTTTTCGAACAATTGCCCAATGTTCGAAATTTTTTTCGTTACATATACTTTGGGGTTAAAAATTCGACCAAGTAAAACTCGCGAAAGTAATTTTCGAACATGGGCCCCATGTTGGGAACTTTTTTTCGAACATTTGGCCAATGTTCGAAAATTTGTTCGTTACAGAGACTTTGGGGTTAAAAATTCGACCAAGTAAAACTCGCGGAAGTAATTTTCGAGCATGGGCCCCATGTTGGGAACCTTTTTTCGAACATTAGGCCAATGTTCGAAAATTTGTTCGTTACAGAGACTTTGGGGTTAAAAATTCGACCAAGTTGTTTGTTACAGAGACTTTGGGGTTAAAAATTCGACTAAGTAAAACTCACGGAAGTAATTTTCGAACATGGTCCCCATGTTGGGAACTTTTTTTCGAACATTTGGCCAATGTTGGGAAAAATGTTTCGAACATAAGTTCAATGTGCAAAAATAGTTACCGAACATTACATCTTTTTCGAACATTGGCCCAACAGTGGGAACTTATTTTCGAACAAAAGTCAAATTTTCGAAAAAATGATCCCAACTAGAGGTTTTATACACCATCCAAATACTTTTAACACCATTGTAGTGCCTCATTCAAGCACGATAAACCATTCAAAAAATAGAGCAATTAAATTACACAGTCATCCATTGTAACGTTGCTTAAAATACATGTTCTAAACAAAGGTACATACGTCAACAATTTGTACACAAATTACCTATAAATGTTGTTTTTTGATAATTTGTACACAAATTACACCAAAACACGAAAGTATTCCAAAGTTTTTAACCACAAAAACTACAAAAATTAACAAAAGATGGTAACTACATCCATACAATATCATCTAAGTAATTCCTCCAGACGCATATGCATTTTTCCATCCGTCCGAAATGTGTTGACCCTCATGCTCCCATCGTAACCTACACACATTCGAGATTTATGTGTTATATATACCTAATGCAACATATACGTGTAAATAAATAAATTAATTAAATCAATGCAATCAAATACCTGGACGAAATGGTTCTCATTAATTAATCTCATCCAAATACTCCTCGGTTCTTAAGGAGGTTCTTTGTTGAACGACAAATACGTAAGGGATAGACGTGTATCAAGAACCACCAAAGCCACATTATAGTGTGACGCCACTAGATATCCCATGTACGGCAACACGAACCAATGTTTTTTATGTGCAAACTCCGTAAAGCAATTCAATTTTTGAAGCACAACAAGGACGTAATCATTCAACAAGAACACGTTGTTGTACAACGTTAGATTGCGGGACAATTCGTTCATCAAGTCCATCCGAACCCTCGCCCACTCATCCTCACCCCATCCCATAAGCCCAGCCACTACTCGAAAACCGCAGTGTCCGTCACCCTTTACGTTCTTGATATCGATAATGTAGGGTTGATGCTCGATCGGTAAATTTTCGATAAAGTCAATTCCTTGGGATTGTCGGGTACGCCGATGGGATACCTACGCACATTACAAATCACCAAAAATATTACACATCTACAAAATACACCCATCTACAACCACATCACCAAAATATTACCCATCTACACATCACCAAAATACACCCATCTACAACCAAATCACGAAAAATATTACTCATCTACAAGAACACCAAAAAAAATAAACACATCTACAACCAAATCACCAAAAATATTACACATCTACAAAACACCAAAATAAACATGCAAGGGCTGAGAATTACCGGTTGTTTTTGTGGAATCCCTTTCTTTTGGAAGGACGGGGATGAGAGCGAGTTGTCTACTGTGATGACCGTCTGCTCCTTTGTACCGAGCAACTTGCTACTTGTAGCGCCCCGAATCCGAAATACGGCCTTTGAGGCTCAAACACTCTAAACTCGGGTCGCCACTTAGTGACCGGAAAATCGAACCTAAAAATTTCTTTAAAATATATAATAACATAAGTGAATCGATAAGAGTTTTACAGCGAAAATAATTTAAAGATAATTATAAGCTGCAATAGAAGCAGTGTGGCCCATTTAATTTAAAACTTAGATAATGAGTAGTAATTGTTTTAATGATAGCATACATGAAATTCATCGAGCGACTTTTAGAAAAGTTCGTCACTCGGCATACGAATGTAATTGTCTCCAATGTGTAGCAATATAACTTATTATAATGAGAATTAATCATATAAAGTCTTATAGTATTTTAATTATTGGGAAACTCTGTGTCATCCCTGCTGCAATGTTGTCCCCTCTCGATCATAACCTGAAAAATATTCGTTTTGGGGTGTGAGATAAAAATCTCAGTGGATATCCTTGTACGCTACTATACAGATTGGCAGTACGCCGAAATAATTATTATTAGTATTTTATAGTAAATAATTCTTATTTATATTGCATTCACATTCATATCATTGATAATAATTCTCATCATTTCCTTCATCATAGTGGGACGACACTGATAACGACTTATCACGTGCAATCCCCATCATCTCATTTTATATCACAGTCATATTCTCGTCTCCTTTATCATAGGGGGGACAACACTGGCAACAACTTACCATGTGCAATCCCCATCACATCCTTTTATATCGCAATCATATTCTCATCTCATTTATCATAGGGGGGATAACACTGGCAACAACTTACCACGTGCAATCCCCATCACATATTTTGACTACGAAAGTCTTTTATAATATTGGGACCACAATGGCAACGACTTACCATGTGCAATCCCCATCATCTCCTTTGACTACAAAAGTTTGTTGACTACGAAAGTCTTTTATCATAGTGGGACCACACTGGCAATGACTTACCACGTGCAATCCCCATCATCTCCCTTGACTACAAAAGTCTGTTGACTACAAAAGTCTTTTATCATAGTGGGACCACACTGGCAACGACTTACCACGTGCAATCCCCATAAACACTTCCCACCTCCTCCGTGAAATCAAAATTCATGTATCACATATCACAATGTCATAAAATAAGTATATCATAATTTATTCTTGCATTCTTAGATATATGTTGATGTTTGTTTAGTTCAGTTCAGAATACACCAACAATCCATATAACATTTACATCGGCAATACAGTAGTGACACCCACCTGGTTAACTTTTAAGAAAAGTTACAAACTTCTTGAATGATTTTTAGCAAGTGTTACGCATGGACCATCCGAGCTCTTATTAGGCCGCACTTCGCCTAACACGTTTTCTTGAATATTTAATTATTATCAGAACTCTTGTTTCATAATTTACTTAACAATTTCTCTTAATGAATAAATCTTATAATCACATGACAAGTAATATCACAAACAATAAACTTTTAACATATATTAATTGAAGCACTTTAGAAAATAATAACAATTTATGGAACAACTTATATATAATTTAAACATGCTTCATTTAATAATTTAAAAGAATCAAAATATAAAATAAGATTATTAAGTCTAAACTTAACTTCAATCACATAAAAGCATCATATATTTTTATCGATTTCGGTCCTAGTCGCTTATGAAAATATTGCAACTATTGAAAACATCTTAACATACATTAGAATGCCAAAGAAATTAGGTTTAAATGTATGGAAATCAAACAAGAAGTGTTATTTGGCAAATTTCAGAAATGGTCCTTGATAAGTAGTTTACAAGGCATAAAATAATTGAATTTTCTACTATATTCGTGAATTAATTCACGTCAAATGAATAACCCAAATAATATTTTTATTCAACATAATTAAACTACATTATATCAAGTTTACTGTAAATAAAAAAGGTTTGTGAAAAATACGTCTCGAAGTTGAGTAAAAATGACTCCGAAGTACTGAACATGAAAGGATGCTCTGTTTTTTCCAGTTTTTTCCCAGCCTAACTGCTCGATTTTCAAAATTGAATATCTCTCGTTATATCCAACCAATTTATGTAATATTTAACATTCAGACTCTCTACCATATGGAGAAAATACTCACTTTGGTTTCGTGTCAAAATCATTTTTCTTTTAAAAGATATAAGCCTCCAAAATCAGTGACTTAGTAGTTTCGAAACATTATCTTTAAAAATTCATCTCTTAAACCGTTGGCTCATTTCGTACAAGATTTATACAGTAAGTTCATAACTCAACATAGTTCATTTCTATATTTTTTATTTTAGCTAAAACTCCGTGTAATAAAAGTCGAACTACAGGGCAGTAGCTATGTTCTGAAATTCGTGCATAGAAATGGGCGGCATAACATTACTATAATCGAAAACTAAAATTATGGATGTAAAGTACAACAATCAAGCAACACATAAGAGGTTTAAACTAACAAATATCATCAAATTTAAACAAGTTAAAAGCTCATATAAAAACAACACAGTGCAGTTTTAGTTTACGGGTTTACGGAACAACCTTTTGATTTTCGGTTAGGATTCGAATGGTTTGGAGCCTGGGTACTGAATATATAGATCATGACTAAGAGGGGTCGATTTTTCAAGACTTTAGTAAATAAACAAGAATCAAGTTAGCAAATAGAATCCAGAAATAAAAGAGAGCAGCAAAGAAGGAATATGAAGTGGTGTTCCTCACTTCTCTTGAATCATATGGACTGTTCTTCGACCAAACAAATCGAGATCATCGTGGGTGTTTCTCCGGCTCTCGAAGACTTCTATAGAGGTGGAAGAATCAACTTGCTTCATATTGTTTTAGGAAGAAGTCGAAACTAAGGTAGGAAAAGGGAAGAAACGAGTTGTTCTTCCTTTTGATTGTGTAACTGCTTAGTTTCTATATTAGATTTGTAGAGGTTTGGGAAGTTGAATGAAGAAGAACATGGTTGTGGTTGCCTTAAATAGAGGAATGAATATAGGGCGATTGGCTGAAAGGGGAGGTTGGTGGGCTATGGTTCATTTCTATTGGACCAAAATTGCAAGTAGGGAATATTTGTTATCGTCACGGTATTCGTTAGTACTCGGTATTTACTACACAGTCGTTACTTATATTCTTGTTAGTTTGTCGCAGAAAATTACGCAAGAGCTATAAATATTTATTTAGAATTTATGGCGATAAAATCGTCGCACTTTGAGATGAAAATTATTTAATTATAAAATTCGACTTAAGGCTATTTATATTATTTTTGTTTTAATACTAATATTAATTTAATAACGAATTTATCAAAATGAGTCCTAATATAAATTAAAATCAGACAAGGCAAAGATTATATCACAAAGACACGAAAAACATGGCAACCAAGTAAATGTAATTTTCATGATTATGAACTTTTGACGTATAAGATATTATTTCAATGATCAGAAAGTAATCATATGAGACTTCTATATTTTATATTAAAATTAAAATGGCAAGACAATACTATTTAATAAAATACATATTATGCTTTGTTAAGTTGTTTATCACATAAACTTGATAAAATGATTTGTAAGTTTATTAATTAGTCTTCTTTCATTTTCGACACTTATTAAATATTCATCAAACCTTATACTTTATTTATTTATTTATTATGTGCTAGGAGTGCTCCCGGATCAGAATGCTCGTTCGTCTTCCTGAAAATAAAATATTTTGAAAACAAATAACACTTTCAATATAATTGAAAATTCTTAAATCATTTATTCTTTTATTTCATATTTAATTTTGGGACGGGGTGTTACACTACTTGACTCTCTACAAGCTCAAATAGGCTCGGCTCACGTTTGGTGGACGCATCAGACTTCTTCTTCTTATTTCCTTTCTTGGGTCGACCACGAGTGTCTTCCTTAGGGGGTGGCTGAATAAGAGTCGTAGTCTCGGGGTTTGCAAGCTCCCTCATACGCTTCAAGAAGATGAGTTGCTCCTCCGGAGAGAAGCTCTTATTAACCTCAGCCATATCGGACCTCCACAAATAGTTGAAATGAGAGTTGAATACCTCCCATTTTTTGACATCTTTAAATTCACCCTTGCAGTTGGCTAATACATTCCGGTCAATGTGGAATGTACAAAGAAAATGACGGGCTTCAGGAAATTTCTTGGCTACAACATTCATCAATGCAAGCTCACGGTCCGTGATAATAACATCGGGAAGAGAAGATGAGCCCAACACGTCTCGAAGCACCTCCAATGCCCATTGATAATTTTCTTCTTTCTCATCCATTAGGTACACCGACGCAACACAAAATGTGATCCCAGTCGATGTAACTCCCACAATCTCCAAATAAGGTAGCCGGACCTATTCGTCTTGTATGTGCAATCTATCATGAGGACCTTCGGAAAAGCACGCACCAATTGGAGTGAGACGGGATGTGCAAAAAACAACTCGTTAAGAGTGTTTGTCTTCTCACATCTTCGTGTGGCATGAAAGTAATTTTGCTCTACAAGTTGACTCATCAAATATTGCAACTGACTACGTCCACAATATTGATGGATTTTATGCTTCAACCTTACATTGTAGATCGTTCGAAGAGTCGAGTGATTGTTCTCATTCTTCTTCTTCAACCTCATCAATACAGATTTAGGAGGAGCGTGTAATTTGGACATTTCGACAATGAAGTTCTCTTTCTCGGTAGTTAGGCGGCCGGCATAAGAATGACCTTCAAGGTAACGGGATATTGGATGGTTATGTGTACCGCATTTTTTCACCTCCAATCTCCATTGCAGTTGAGATTCTTTTGTACCATTCAACATAAACGGACACCCACATTTCTTGGTGCCTGTAACCTTTCCACTATTTTCTTCTACCACCTCGTTCTTCTTAGCCTTCTTCTTCGTAGGAGTTGCAGGCTTCTTCTTTTGACGGTACGCACCCGCACGCTCACACGCCAAGAATATACGACCTTTTTTAGTACCTTGGCCGTTATCCGACTGCTTCACAACAATAATTATGTTGTGTTGTTTCCCTTTACTACGCACCCAAGACAACAGTGCATCACAAGACTCAAACAAAGCCATATTCGTGAAGACGTCCGTGTAGTCCATAACAATTTCACGACCCCGGGCATCATCATTCTCCTCCCTTTCAATAACAGAGTCATTCACCCACCCATCATCATCATTGTACTCCTCATACTCCTCGTACTCCTCTTCGAGACAATATTCGTCAACCCAAACATCGTCCTTCTCATCACCCAAATTCTGAAATTAAAAAAAAACAAAAATTATACAATGTCCGAAAATAAGTTCAAAACAACACATCTATGTTAAAAAAAAACGTCAAAACAACAGAGCTATGTTGGAAACAAAGTTCAAAACAAAAGGCCTATGTTCGAAAAAGAGTTAAAAAAAAAGACCTATGTTCGAAAAAAAGTTCAAAACAAAAGAGATTTGTTTTGAACTTTTTTTCGGACAACACGACCATGTCCGAAAAAAAAACATAAACATCGTCGTCTTCGTCGCAGAACCAGTCGCGAAAATGGTTTTTTTGAAAAACGACCAAATGCAATACATAATGTAAAAATGTATGTCATAAATGCATTTTATTTCAACAACATACCACTATAGTCCTAAGACGCAAAAAAAATAAGCATAAACACCAACACAAACACACAAAAACCCTAACTATAAAAACTCTTTCACTTTCAAAAAAAAAAAAAATTCAAAACATGATAAATAACTTACAAATGAGTCTTTGGCACCACCACTAGTAGTTATTACATCATAATCGACCATTTTCGACTCCATCTCGCTCTCAAAATCGAATTTGCAGAATAGGAAATTTTGGAACTGCGTAGAAAGTGATGATTCTCTGTATTCTCGCGTTTAGATAGGAGGTGGGAGTACTCATCCGGCGTTTTTTTTTAAAGTACAAGAGGGGTAAAAATGTCTTTTCGCGCCACCCTTGGGACAAAAAAAAAATTCCTGTGAGTGTACTCATAGTATATCCGGGTGAATTTAGCCGCGCCCGACAAAAAATTGCTGGCAACCCATCACGAAATAGAAGAAAATGAAGGAGCTGGCCCACCTCATTCCTACATGCCAGCCGAGAGTCGGTAGAAAAACATAGGGCAACACAGCTCATTGGAGCAAGTGGGTATTAGATAGAAAAATAACTAGATTTTGGGAGAGTCCCTCCTGTCTCACGTCTCACGCTTCACGCTTCACTCAATATGTATTAGTATAGTACATCTCTCTCTTTTTTAATACTAGCAACTACTACTCCCCAATGATCTATAGTAAGGGGTAAGATTAGAGATAGTCAGCTTTCTCTCTCTAATTTTTTTTCTCTCGCTTCTCTTTAGAAATTCTCCACCAAATCTTCGTACACCTCCTTCATCTTCAACCCCCAAATAAAATCAACAAAATCACTGCCTAAATAATCCGTCGCCCACCTTCTGTATAGAAGTAAGCCGTCATGCCGCCCGCCGCACCGCCTGTAGCGCCGCCGCACCAATTTTCCATTGGTTGAAGGGGTCTTTCTCAGGGATTTAGTTGGGATCAATGGGTGAATCTCCCCGTCGGCGCGACGGTGGTCGATCGGGTGAGTCATCCGTTTGATCTCATTTTATTTTCGTTTTTCTCCTTTCTGTATGTTAGTTTAGTTTGTTTCCTAGTTTAGATCTGGTGTTTTTTTAGTTTTGTTTTTTTTAATTTCTTCTTCCTATGATGTTATTTTCTGCTTTCTATATTTTCCTTTTCCCCGGTTGCTCTGGTTTTGGTTTCTTCCCTGTTGTGATGGGTTTTCTTCCCATTTTCGGGTTTTCCCATGGTGGCACTTGTTGTGCCTATTGGAGCTGGTAGCCTTTGGGTCCTTGCTTATGTGATTTGGGAGGTTTGTAGCACGAGTCGTTGTTATCTTCTTAGATCGCGGAGTTTCAAGGTATGCTGGTTTGATCGATGATCCTTCCACTCTCTCACGATTGAGTTTGGAAAATGTGGTCTTTTGGTAGAACTTTACTGTATGGATAGGTGAGAGAGCGTGAAATGTAATTTATTTCCTATCTGTAATTCTACCTACCTTCAAAAAAAATGTATTAGTATAGTTTTAATTGATTATTTTATTTTATCGTGGGATTGAATAATTAACAGACACTAGAGGTAATATACTTTCTTTATTTCAATATTATTTGATGATCTCAATTTCATTAATGTTTTGTAATTTTTTTAAATTTTTTTTTTTTTTTTATTAATTTAGTCATGAGCTAATCTCTTACAGTATTACTTTGGGTGTAGAGATTACGAGGGTTGATAGTTTATGAATTAATTTCATGACTTGCCTATGTCTTGGTGGTTTCATTGCTTCTATCGTGATGGTTTGTTTGATCAAATTAGTTGCTCATTTCTATTAGCTAGCATTTACGGTTTTATAAATTGCAACGAGGATTGAGTTTGCATGATTGTGATGTGTGTGAAAGACTTGATTAATTAATTTGATTTTAATAGTAATTAAATTAAATGAAAGAGGGTTAATTACTAGATCGACAACATTAGACATTAATCTAATAGAGGTCGTGTTGGGATATGAATATCCTTAGTTTAGTTTTGATAAACCAAATCAAACATGTAATAGGATAAGTTGTATTGTATAGACAACTTTATTATATATCTTGTAATAGATAGGACTCTGGTTAGAAGAGAAGACATGTCAATGTTCAAGAAGAGAAGAGAAGACCAAGACCAGAAGTCATCTTACATCAGCTGAGTAGAAGTCGTCTTACATCAGCTGAGTAGAAGTCATCTTACAACCAGCTGAGTAAAGACAGCAGCTGAGAAGAAACAGCAGCTGTGTAAAGCTAGCAGAGTAAAGACAGCAGCTGAGAAGAAACAGCAGCTGTGTAAAGCCAGCTGAGTAAAGACAGCAGAGTAAAGACAGCAGCTGAGAAGAAACAGCAGTTGTGTAAAGTCAGCTGAGTAAAGACAGCTGAGTAAAGCCAGCAGAGTAGAAGTCTTCTTACCAGCAGAGTAGAAGTCTTCTTACCAGCAGAGTGAAGTATTCTTACCAGCAGAGTAGAAGTCTTCTTACACAATTAAAGGAAGACCAATCACAGCTGAAATCAAGTATTGACAAGATATGTGCACAAGAAAGGAAAGTCAAAGATATGATTGAAATTACATGACAATGGTAATATTCAATCATATCAAAATCAAGAGATTGTCAATTCCTCAATTAGTGGAGATTTGAATTGCTATCATCCAACGGTAACATTCAAACATCAACACTATATAAATGAGCTCATACATCATTGGGAGAAGAGAAGAGGTGTGAGATGCAAAGGTCGAGCAAAGGTCATAAACTCCAGAAATAAGAAGAGCTCAAGAAGATCATTCATGAAGATTCAACACGCATCACCTCATCACCAGTAAGTGAACTCATACCATCTAAGCCAGTGCAACCACTCATATATATCCATAGCTTAGAGAGAATTTCCCAATCCTAGCATGAGGCTAAAACAGATTGTAAGGGAAATTCTCACCTAGTTCATATACACAAAACCCACCTTCTACCATAAAACCTTAGAAGTCAAGTTGAGTGTTTATCACTGTAAAGAGTCCAAGTGCTCTATAATCACTTGTGGAGTTCAAGTGCAAGTGCTTACAATCACTTGTGGGGAAGTGCAAGTGCTTACAATCACTTGTGGAGACCGTAGCCGTTAGGACCGCTCAGATCTCAAAGTCCTACCCTTGGGACTATAAAGGACAAGGCCCTTATAATTTTGGGTAAATTAAAGGGATTAAACATCACGTGTGGACGTGAGAGTGGACGTAGGAACGTATATCCGAACCACTATAAATTAATGTGTTATTTACATTTATGCACTTTACATTTCAAGTCTTTTCATACATATTTGTGCATAAACTGTTTTACACACTGTATTTAAATTAAATAGACGAGTATAATATTTATGGGCACACTACAATTCCGCACTTAACTCCGATAAGTAATTAATCAGTCGATTAACTAGTTCTAGGCCCCTAGTGAAATCAGCGGACTAGTTACTTTGAAGAGTTAGTTTATTTTCCACACAATCAGCAGACATCAAGTCAGCTGATCTTACACTCGTCTCAGGGACCAACAAGTGGTATCAGAGCCGTGTGTTCAAAAGACCATTGCTTTGAATTTTTTATTTTCGAAAATCTGCACTTTTTATGTTGTTTTCAGAATTTAACGTGTGAGTACACTTTTTAAAGTGGAATTGATGTTTTGAATCGAACTCACTGCTTTGCAGTGATGTGTAATGCTTTTTGGCCAAATTCCATCGTTTGAGCCATCAAAAACACGTTTTACTGTTTTCAATGGTCACCTGAATAGATCCATTTTTGAAAAACTGTTTTGCATGCATTTTGTGTTCATAAAAATCATACTTGCATGTATTTGGATTATTGTTTGTTAAGAACAGGTCAACAACTAAGGGGAAACTTCAGTTCAACTGAGTTCTAGCCCTATCTGGATTTACACGCGTATGAGCAAGAAGAGGAGATCAAGATGATCAAGTTGTTAGAAGACCTGAAGGCAAGAAGAGCTTAAATTGGAAGTCGTCTGATTTGCAACATATCAGCTGAAGAGTAGATAAGAAGACCTTTGTAATAGCTGATTAGGTGAGTCCGTGCTTGTAAAGTGCAATATTAATAAAACTCATCTTTTTAGCTTTTGGAGATAACATCTAGTTATCTCATCTGATGACAACTTCTCATTGTCCTCATACAAAAGCCTTCTATTTTTACTCTTCTGCACTATTATATGGACTCTAGCACTGTCTGTTCTTTATTGCTTCAGTTAGTGTTAGATGATTTGGTTATATCAAAAAGGGGGAAATTGTTGGGATATGAATATCCTTAGTTTAGTTTTGATAAACCAAATCAAACATGTAATAGGATAAGTTGTATTGTATAGACAACTTTATTATATATCTTGTAATAGATAGGACTCTGGTTAGAAGAGAAGACATGTCAATGCTCAAGAAGAGAAGAGAAGACCAAGACCAGAAGTCATCTTACATCAGCTGAGTAGAAGTCGTCTTACATCAGCTGAGTAGAAGTCATCTTACAACCAGCTGAGTAAAGACAGCAGAGTAAAGACAGCAGCTGAGAAGAAACAGCAGCTGTGTAAAGCCAGCAGAGTAAAGACAGCAGCTGAGAAGAAACAGCAGATGTGTAAAGCCAGCTGAGTAAAGACAGCAGCTGAGAAGAAACAGCAGCTGTGTAAAGTCAGCTGAGTAAAGACAGCTGAGTAAAGCCAGCAGAGTAGAAGTCTTCTTACCAGCAGAGTAGAAGTCTTCTTACCAGCAGAGTGAAGTCTTCTTACTAGCAGAGTGAAGTCTTCTTACCAGCAGAGTAGAAGTCTTCTTACACAATTAAAGGAAGACCAATCACAGCTGAAATCAAGGATTGACAAGATATGTGCACAAGAAAGGAAAGTCAAAGATATGATTGAAATTACATGACAATGGTAATATTCAATCATATCAAAATCAAGAGATTGTCAATTCCTCAATTAGTGGAGATTTGAATTGCTATCATCCAACGGTAACATTCAAACATCAACACTATATAAATGAGCTCATACATCATTGGGAGAAGAGAAGAGGTGTGAGATGCAAAGGTCGAGCAAAGGTCATAAACTCCAGAAATAAGAAGAGCTCAAGAAGATCATTCATGAAGATTCAACACGCATCACCTCATCACCAGTGAGTGAACTCATACCATCTAAGCCAGTGCAACCACTCATATATATCCATAGCTTAGAGAGAATTTCCCAATCCTAGCATGAGGCTAAAACAGATTGTAAGGGAAATTCTCACCTAGTTCATATACACAAAACCCACCTTCTACCATAAAACCTTAGAAGTCAAGTTGAGTGTTTATCACTGTAAAGAGTCCAAGTGCTCTATAATCACTTGTGGAGTTCAAGTGCAAGTGCTTACAATCACTTGTGGGGAAGTGCAAGTGCTTACAATCACTTGTGGAGACCGTAGCCGTTAGGACCGCTCAGATCTCAAAGTCCTACCCTTGGGACTATAAAGGACAAGGCCCTTATAATTTTGGGTAAATTAAAGGGATTAAACATCACGTGTGGACGTGAGAGTGGACGTAGGAACGTATATCCGAACCACTATAAATTAATGTGTTATTTACATTTATGCACTTTACATTTCAAGTCTTTTCATACATATTTGTGCATAAACTGTTTTACACACTGTATTTAAATTAAATAGACGAGTATAATATTTATGGGCACACTACAATTCCGCACTTAACTCCGATAAGTAATTAATCAGTCGATTAACTAGTTCTAGGCCCCTAGTGAAATCAGCGGACTAGTTACTTTGAAGAGTTAGTTTATTTTCCACACAATCAGCAGACATCAAGTCAGCTGATCTTACACTCGTCTCAGGGACCAACAAGTGGTATCAGAGCCGTGTGTTCAAAAGACCATTGCTTTGAATTTTTTATTTTCGAAAATCTGCACTTTTTATGTTGTTTTCAGAATTTAACGTGTGAGTACACTTTTTAAAGTGGAATTGATGTTTTGAATCGAACTCACTGCTTTGCAGTGATGTGTAATGCTTTTTGGCCAAATTCCATCGTTTGAGCCATCAAAAACACGTTTTACTGTTTTCAATGGTCACCTGAATAGATCCATTTTTGAAAAACTGTTTTGCATGCATTTTGTGTTCATAAAAATCATACTTGCATGTATTTGGATTATTGTTTGTTAAGAACAGGTCAACAACTAAGGGGAAACTTCAGTTCAACTGAGTTCTAGCCCTATCTGGATTTACACGCGTATGAGCAAGAAGAGGAGATCAAGATGATCAAGTTGTTAGAAGACCTGAAGGCAAGAAGAGCTTAAATTGGAAGTCGTCTGATTTGCAACATATCAGCTGAAGAGTAGATAAGAAGACCTTTGTAATAGCTGATTAGGTGAGTCCGTGCTTGTAAAGTGCAATATTAATAAAACTCATCTTTTTAGCTTTTGGAGATAACATCTAGTTATCTCATCTGATGACAACTTCTCATTGTCCTCATACAAAAGCCTTCTATTTTTACTCTTCTGCACTATTATATGGACTCTAGCACTGTCTGTTCTTTATTGCTTCAGTTAGTGTTAGATGATTTGGTTATATCAAAAAGGGGGAAATTGTTGGGATATGAATATCCTTAGTTTAGTTTTGATAAACCAAATCAAACATGTAATAGGATAAGTTGTATTGTATAGACAACTTTATTATATATCTTGTAATAGATAGGACTCTGGTTAGAAGAGAAGACATGTCAATGCTCAAGAAGAGAAGAGAAGACCAAGACCAGAAGTCATCTTACATCAGCTGAGTAGAAGTCGTCTTACATCAGCTGAGTAGAAGTCATCTTACAACCAGCTGAGTAAAGACAGCAGAGTAAAGACAGCAGCTGAGAAGAAACAGCAGCTGTGTAAAGCCAGCAGAGTAAAGACAGCAGCTGAGAAGAAACAGCAGATGTGTAAAGCCAGCTGAGTAAAGACAGTAGAGTAAAGACAGCAGCTGAGAAGAAACAGCAGCTGTGTAAAGTCAGCTGAGTAAAGACAGCTGAGTAAAGCCAGCAGAGTAGAAGTCTTCTTACCAGCAGAGTGAAGTCTTCTTACTAGCAGAGTGAAGTCTTCTTACCAGCAGAGTAGAAGTCTTCTTACACAATTAAAGGAAGACCAATCACAGCTGAAATCAAGGATTGACAAGATATGTGCACAAGAAATGAAAGTCAAAGATATGATTGAAATTACATGACAATGGTAATATTCAATCATATCAAAATCAAGAGATTGTCAATTCCTCAATTAGTGGAGATTTGAATTGCTATGATCCAACGGTAACATTCAAACATCAACACTATATAAATGAGCTCATACATCATTGGGAGAAGAGAAGAGGTGTGAGATGCAAAGGTCGAGCAAAGGTCATAAACTCCAGAAATAAGAAGAGCTCAAGAAGATCATTCATGAAGATTCAACACGCATCACCTCATCACCAGTGAGTGAACTCATACCATCTAAGCCAGTGCAACCACTCATATATATCCATAGCTTAGAGAGAATTTCCCAATCCTAGCATGAGGCTAAAACAGATTGTAAGGGAAATTCTCACCTAGTTCATATACACAAAACCCACCTTCTACCATAAAACCTTAGAAGTCAAGTTGAGTGTTTATCACTGTAAAGAGTCCAAGTGCTCTATAATCACTTGTGGAGTTCAAGTGCAAGTGCTTACAATCACTTGTGGGGAAGTGCAAGTGCTTACAATCACTTGTGGAGACCGTAGCCGTTAGGACCGCTCAGATCTCAAAGTCCTACCCTTGGGACTATAAAGGACAAGGCCCTTGTAATTTTGGGTAAATTAAAGGGATTAAACATCACGTGTGGACGTGAGAGTGGACGTAGGAACGTATATCCGAACCACTATAAATTAATGTGTTATTTACATTTCTGCACTTTACATTTCAAGTCTTTTCATACATATTTGTGCATAAACTGTTTTACACACTGTATTTAAATTAAATAGACGAGTATAATATTTATGGGCACACTACAATTCCGCACTTAACTCCGATAAGTAATTAATCAGTCGACTAACTAGTCCTAGGCCCCTAGTGAAATCAGCGGACTAGTTACTTTGAAGAGTTAGTTTATTTTCCACACAATCAGAAGACATCAAGTCAGTTGATCTTACACTCGTCTCAGGGACCAACAGGTCGTCTAGGAGATTAGTGAGGGGGTGAACCGCAGACATTAGTAACCGTGTTGAAAGTGTTTTCGAGTTCACTATCTTATGAGCTTATGGTAGTAATTAGATGGGCTAATTAGTGCACGTGTTCACCAAAGTCTCAAGAGGGATTAGTCTAACATTTAAGTCTACTCGTCTACTCAGTTAGATTTATTAATCCGGTTGTTTATGCGAATAATACTTCTAAACAATAATGAAATATGAAATATTTTAAAGTAAATTGAGATAGAAAATGTTATAGTGGTTCAGGCAATAGCCTACATCCACTCTCACAATTCCAAATTGTGAAATTCACTTCTTGTGGTTTAGAGTCCCAAGTCTAAGACTTCGATCTTGTCGATTACACCTCCAGATGTATCTTCGATCTACTAGTAATTTTCAGTTATTTCACTCCGTGAAGATCATCTTCTATTTATAGACTTTAATTCCTCAAGGTAGCCGTTGGAAATAACTAACATTTTTTGGAACTAATTCTATAACTGCTTGTAACCGTTTCTTGATTAGTTATTCTGTTATACTCCCTCCGTCCCAAGATTACTTGCACGGTTTGACCGGCACGTTTGTTGGGAATAAAATGATACATGTTTTGATTAAATACCAAAACCCCCTGAGACATGCCTAAGTCAAATTGATAGTGTTCTAAAAATGTTAGAACACATAGCATAAGGCTAGATGAGAAGCTGAAATGTTAGGCAGCTCTTAAACAATTAGATGCACAATTTGAGGGGGAACCTATGCTTTGAAGATGACCAAGATCAAGTCCCCTCAAGGCTCAAATTCTGGAACTATCACTTATGATCAAGGACACTCTATAAAACATCAAATGCTCTGATCAGGAGAGTTGTCCAGAGAAGATGTCCTTATGCAAAAACAAGATTGTAAAGCTCAAAAGGACAAGTCCAATAAGATGCTCTGATCAGGAGAGTTGTCCAGAGAAGCTGTCCATATGCAAGACTGGTAAAATCAAAAGACAAGCTTAATGACTCTGATCAGGAGAATTGTCCAAAGAAGCTAGCCATATGCAAGAACAAGTTTACCTAGCTCAAAAGGACAAGACTACTCAAAGGTTTTGATCAGGAGAGTTGTCCAGAGAAGCCAAATCTATGTGATAAGTGCTCTGATGCTAAAAGACCAAATATGCTGATCAGAAGAGTTGTCCAGAAAAGTTATCTCAGCATGAGTGAATCAGAACAGATGCTCTAAACGTTGAAGGTCAACTATGCTGAAAATTTAGAGACAACCATACCCTAAAGAAATGCAATGCAACATGCTAAGATCACTGTGAAGTGAAATAAAGGGAAAGAGCCAAGTCATCTGAAGAAGAGCAAGCCAACCTTGCTGATAAGCAAGACTGCTGATAGTGATAAGAAGAGTTGTCCACTTGATAAGGAATGTTGTCCTATCATTAGATCAACCTTCAGAAGCCATGTCCAAGTCCTAACAAGAAGTCAAACATTGGGAAAAGTGCTGGAGAATGAAGACAAAGTCTTACAAGCCGTTTATTACCCAAATGAGGACATGTCACTATCAAGAATTTGTCTTCCAGTTTGAAGAACTCAAGGAAGACATTTATAGCAATTTGGGGCTGCCTCTCCAACGGGCAAATCCTCCATTTTGTCTATAAATACAGAAGTGTGAAGACCATTTGAAAGCACCTCAACAGAATCCAACTACTCAAGTATTCTGAAGCTCATAGAACTTTTAAAAAGCTTTCAAAGACTATCTTAGTCTTCATACACTTCTTCTAAGTTGTACATCACTGTATATCCATACAAAGCTTAGAGAGATATCCTATCCTTATACCTTGATCTTCATTGTAAAGGATATCTCATTAGTTGGAACCTTACTTCAATCCTTACCCCTTTCAAGTGAGAAAGTGAGAAGGTTGTTGTAGTAGAAGTGGTAGGAGCTGACTGTTGAGAGAAGAACAGTTCAGTTCTGAGTTGAGAAGAGGGTACTAGGACTCTAGACATCCTAGGGATCAATTCACCAAGGAGTGGTGTTCTTGATCAAGTGCACCTTGGCACTATAAAACAAGTTAATTCCAAGAGAGAAGGAATTATCCTGTTAAATCAGGGAAAGTGGATGTAGGAGCTTGAGTCTCTGAACCACTATAAATCTCCTGTGTTGATTTACCTTACAAGTACTTACATTCATTCAACACTGCACACAAAACTGATCTTTCAAAGATATCTATTCAAAGACTGTGCAAAACTGATTTGGACAAGTTCCCTGAAGCTTAACTGGACTGTTTTGGATTGACAAAGTGATTTCAGAATCTTAAGGAGTCTAAACTTAAAGGGCCAACCACTATTCCGCACATATAACTCCTTTAGATAGTTATTCAACTAAGTACTCAATAGTACTTAGTAGATTGATTATCTTAGAAGAGTTAATTATCTTTAGCAGAGTTGTCCAAGACAACCTTGCTGAGCTCTGGTTTGATCAAAGTTGAAAAGAATTGCATACAAGTGTATTCCCCCCCCCCCATACACTTGTTATATACTCCTTTCAGGACCAACAAGTGGTATCAGAGCAGGGGTTCAAAGACCACTGCTTCTGAAACTCCATCTTGATTTTCAAAACTCACATATTTGGTGTGGTCACTGAACTGATCTCTATCTGAAATCCATCACTTATTGACTGACTGATTATTATTGAAATATGGCCAACAACAATGCTGTTCCTCCACCTGCTGTTCAAGGATTGGACAATATGGCCACAAATCCAGTCAACCACATTTCTCATCACAAACTGCCCATGTTTTCCATAGACAATTATGATTTCTGGAAAATTAGAATGAGGGCTCATCTTGCATCTCTTCACACTGATATGCTTAGAGTAATCACAAGAGGACCTTTTGTGTTTACTCAAACTAAACCCAGATTGACAGATGAGCAAAGAGCAGATATAAGGGAATTGATTCCCAAAGATGAGGATGACTTCACTGCTGATGAAAAGAGGAAAGATAATTTGAATTATCTTGCCATGAACACCCTCTATCAAACAATTCCAGATGCAGTTATAGGTAGAGTCTACCACTGCACCACAGCCAAAGAAATTTGGGATACCCTTGCTGAAATGTGTGAGGGCACTGAAAAGATCAAGGAGAACAAGCTCCAAGTTGCTGTGCAGAAGTTTGAACAATTTTCAATGGAGTCTGATGAGACCATTGACAAATTTGCTGGTAGATTCACTGATGTGATGAATGAGATTAACTCATTGGGCAAGGTCTACACCAAGAGAGAGGTTGGATTGAAAATCCTGAGAAGTCTCACTCAAAAGTGGGATGTCTATGCTGTAATGATGCAGAATACCAAAGATCTCTCCACCATGCCCATGCAACAAATATTCTCAGAACTCAAAGCCTATGAGTTTGACCTCAATAGAAGAAAACCTGTTGAGGAACCTTCAAATCCTACTAAGGGAGTGGCATTCAAAGCCAAAGTTGCTGAACCTGAAATGCAACCCACTCCCAGATCATCAAAGACAGTCTCTAAGACTGAAATGAAGGAAGAACTAGCCTTGATGGCTAGAAGGTTTGACAAGCTCAACACAAGGTTTGGTAGATACAAGAAATTCTACCAAGACAACAAATTCAGGAGAAGATACAACTCCCCTGAAGATCAGGCTGAGGACAAAAAGCCTGAAGAGAAAAGATCAGAGGACAAGTCCTCTGATAGGAGAAGATCCAGTAGAGCTGATCCTTCTTCATCTAAGAGAAGAGAAGAATCCAAGAAGGATGATGATGAAGACCTGTGCTATAATTGCAAAAAGAAAGGGCACTTTCAGTATGACTGCCCTGAATTGAGCTCTAAAGAAAGAAGAGAAAGGCAAGCTAAAAGAGACAGAAAGTTCACCAATAGAAAGGCCATGATGGCTGGTGAAGAATCTGATAGTGCTGAGAGCTTCAACTCTTCTGATGGACTATTCTCCAACAGTGAAGATGATGATGATGTTTGCAACATGGCTCTTGAGGATGATGAGGTATCCTCTACTTCTAGTTCACCATCATTCATCTCACAAAACACTAGTGAGGTTAACCTGAAACTTTACTTAGGAAAGTTGATGGAAGATTTCACTAGATTACAAGAATTTCATGACAATTGTGTGAGAGAAAATGAAAGATTGGCTACTGAACTTACCAAGAACTCTGAGGTAGCTGTTGATGTCAAGTCTACTGAGTTGTATCAACAAGTCTTGAGAGAGAGCTTGAGGAAGCAAATCTCAGGATAGTTGACCAACAAAAGGAGATTGATAATCAACTCCTTTCTCAGAAAAGAAAAGATTTTGAACTAAAAATTCTGAATGCCAAATTTGAAAACCTCTCACATGAATATGATATTCTTAAATCAAGTGAAGAGAGCCTGAAATTAAAGATGTCTGCTTTGAACAAATCCTCTAGAGCAATAGAGGAAATTCAAAGTTATCAAAGATCTATGGCTCAAAGAAGTGGATTGGGTTTTGATCCATTTGAATCTTCACCTTGTCTTAGTATTGCTTCTACAAGTAACACTAAGAAAATCTTTGTTAAATCAGTGGCACAACAAGCTGAAAATGAAATAATTCAGCCACTGAACAAAGGAAAGGGCAAATTGAATGAAATGCCTACTCAAGTGCTTCAGGAGACTAGACCCAAACCCTTGGAAAAGGTCAAGGCTCCTGAACACAAGAGGAATGTTGGTCAGCAGAGTAGACCCAATGGAAGGGCAACTCTCCTGAACAATGTTCAGAGGAGTTATCCAAGGTATAATCAGCCTAGGCCAACTCATTTGAGAAAGCCTCAGCTGAATAGACCTAAGGACAACTATCCTCAAAGGCAGAATAAAATGAGACAACCAAAACCCTTCATGCCAAAGGGTAATGGTCATAAAAAGGCCTTTCCTCAAAGATTTCATCAAGTTGCACAAAGAACTCATAAGTTCAGGAGAATTGACAACTCCCCTGAAACTTACAGAGTTAACACATTCACACATACTTTCCCAAAGGCATTTAAGGGAAAGACAGTGTATGTTGATGCACAAGGAAATCAACTTAGCCACCTTGAATCAATCAGGGTTATTAGGCAAGTTTGGGTTCCCAAAGGTACAGCTAACCTCTCAGGACCCAAAACTCAAAGGGTACCTAAACCTATCTAAATGCAGGTACCATTGGGCCACAAGAAGAGGAGCATGAACAAAAAGACAGCATGGTACCTTGACAGTGGATGCTCAAGGCACATGACTGGAAATAAGGAACTCCTCACTGACTTCATTGAAAAAGAAGGCCCAAATGTCACCTTTGGAGACAGCTCACAAGCAACAACAAAAGGTTATGGTACTTTGATGATTGGTAACATCAAAGTAACCAATGTATCTTATGTAGCTGGTCTCAAATATAATCTCCTAAGTATCAGTCAATTCTGTGATAAAGATTTTAATGTTGAGTTCTCAAGTGGAAAATGTCTAATCAAAGATAAGACTCAACAAATTCTATTGACTGGAACTAGGAAAGGAAATGTGTATTTTGCAGACTGGGACAAGTCTACTGATGCTGCATGTTTTATTGCTAAAAGTTCTAGTGAACAAAGTTGGTTATGGCACAAGAGGCTAAACCACCTGAACTTCAAATCTATGAATAAACTTGCTAGAAATGCATTAGTTAAAGGACTGCCTAATGAGGTTTTCATTAAAGAACATGTGTGTAAGCCATGTCAAGAAGGAAAACAGATTAAAGCCTCATTCAAAGGTAAACCAGTCATCTCCACTGAAAGGGTACTTGAACTTCTACATATGGATTTGTTTGGACCAATTACCCCTTCAAGCATAAATGGTAGAAAATACACATTGGTGGTAGTAGATGACTTCTCTAGGTTCACATGGGTAGTATTTCTCCTTAATAAGAAGGAAACACAAGTCAAGCTACCTGAACTTCTTAAGAGATTGTCAAATGAGAAAAGCCTTAATATTATCAAGATAAGATCTGATAAAGGCACTGAGTTCATAAATTCATACATCAATGAGTACTGCTCATCAAATGGGATAGCTCATGAAACCTCAGCAGCTAGAACTCCTCAACAAAATGGAGTTGCAGAAAGAAGGAATAGGACCTTAAAAGAAGCTGCTAGAACCTTAATTGCTGATTCAAACCTACCTAAGAGGTTTTGGGCTGAAGCTATAAATACTGCATGCCATACTCAGAATAGATGTTTGATTACAAAGGGGCAAGGCAAAACCCCCTATGAACTCTGGAAAGGAAGAATGCCTAAAGTGTCATATTTTCATATATTTGGTTGTAAATGTTTCATTCACAATAATGGGAAAGAACAATTGAAAGCTTTTGACAGCAAAACTGATGAGGGAGTATTCCTTGGATACTCTCAAATCAGTAGAGCTTTCAGAGTCTACAACAAGAAAACCCTTATTGTGGAAGAAACCCCTCATGTTGTGTTTGATGAATCTATATTTGAGATCAGGAATGATCACTTGGAACCTGAAGAAATCACACAGAGGACAACCAGATTAAGCCTAAAAGACAAAGACACTGAATTCATAGATGTTGTTCAAGCAAACTTACCTAAAAAGCTCACATTGGACAACAACCCTGAAGGCAACCTTCCTGAGACAAACCTCACTGATGGAAATGGTGAACTGAATGATCCAATCCCAGTTCACATCCAGGTAACAACTACCAATGAAGAAGCAGTTCCTGCTGAGGTAGTTAATGGGTCAAATAATCAAGGGGGAACTCAAAATGTTGAAAATGCCAATGTCCCTGACATTGAGGACAACACCCCTGATTATGATCCTGAATTAGATCCTGCATTAAATTATCCTGAATTCTATGATCAAAATGACTCACCTTCAGTAGAGGACAACTCTACTGAAGAGATCAGAAAAAGAAGGACTTGGTTATCTGACCATCCTGCTGATCTAATACTTGGTGATCCAAGTATTGGAGTCAAAACTAGAAGATTTCATGGTGAAAGTGCTCTATTCTGTTGTTTCTTATCAGAACAAGAACCAAGTGACATTGAGGAAGCTCTTCAAGATGCAAATTGGATCACAGCCATGCAGGAAGAACTCAACCAATTCACCAGAAATGAAGTATGGGAGCTGGTTGATAGACCTTCACATCAAGATGTTATTGGAACCAAGTGGGTATTCAAGAACAAAAAGAATGAGAATGATGTGATTGTCAGAAACAAAGCAAGACTAGTGGCAAAAGGCTACTGCCAACATGAAGGCATCGACTATGATGAGACATTTGCACCTGTGGCAAGGCTGGAAGCAATAAGACTCTTCCTAGCCTATGCAGCCCACAAGAGGTTCAAAGTGTACCAAATGGATGTCAAGAGTGCCTTTCTAAATGGAGTCTTGAAAGAAGAAGTTTATGTGGAGCAACCACCAGGTTTTGAAGTTGGAAACCAAGTTTACAGACTGAAGAAAGCTCTATATGGACTCAAGCAAGCCCCTAGGGCTTGGTATGACACACTGTCACAATTCCTCTTGGATCATGGATTCACCAAGGGAACTGTGGACAGAACTCTTTTCAGAATATCTGAAGGAGAGGACATCTTGCTTGTCCAGATTTATGTGGATGACATAATATTTGGATCCCCTAATGAGAAGCTGTGTGAGAAATTCTCCAAGCTAATGCAAAGCAAGTTTGAGATGTCCATGGTGGGGTTGATGAACTTATTTTTAGGTCTACAAGTCAAGCAAACAAAAGAAGGAATCTTCATCAACCAAGCTAAGTACACCAGAGAAATGATCAAGAAATTTGGGTGTACATCAAGCAAGCCAGTAAGGATTCCAATGAATGCTAATTGGAAGATGGATCCTGATGAAAGTGGTGTTCCAACCAACTCCACTGAGTATAGAGGAATCATTGGATCACTCCTCTATCTCACTGCCAGCAGACCTGACATCACCTTTGCAGTAGGTGTTTGTGCAAGGTTTCAAGCAAATCCTAAGAAAAGCCACCTTGAGGCTGCAAAGAGGATCTTGAGGTATCTTAAAGGCACTGAGAATCTAGGCCTTTGGTACCCTGCTGATGACAACATTGAGCTAACTGGCTACTCAGATGCTGATTATGGAGGATGTAGGATTGACAGAAAGTCCACCTCAGGGACTTGTCAATTCTTGGGCAACAAACTCATATCTTGTTTCTCCAAGAAACAGAATACAGTGGCCACCTCCACCACTGAAGCTGAATATGTTGCTGCTGGAAGTTGTTGTGCTCAAATTCTTTGGCTAAGACAACAACTCAGAGACTACAAAGTCAACTCTACTGAAGTGCCAATTTTCTGTGATAACAATAGTGCCATTGCTATATCATAAAATCCTGTCTTGCACACAAGATGCAAACATGTGGACATCAAGCATCACTTCATTAGAGATCATGTGGAGAAGAAGGATATCAAGTTGGTGAAAATTCACACAGACCATCAAAAAGCTGATATACTAACTAAACCACTTGCAGAGGCAAGGTTCCTGGAATTATCAGCAGAGTTGGGTCTTCTTGATCCAGGGAAGTTGGACAAATGAGTCCAAAGAAGTTCATTGACTAAGGGGGAAATAAACTCAAACTTCAGCAGACTTGGTCAAGTCTACTGAAACTCAGAAAAGATGACATTACCTCTTCAGGACACTTGTCCACAGCCTTTCAGGACACTTGTCCATGTAGGGTCAGATAAGTTGTCCTAACTATCAAACCAAATTTTGGTAAGATAAGCACCTATTTTTGATGATCAATGCCTATTTCGAAATCTGTCCCATTGAAATACAGTTTTCACCTTTCTGGGATTTAATTTGTCTCCCACTCAAAAGGTCACTTTCCATGCATTAAATGCTAAGATTTAACTCTTGTTTGCATTAAACTTTTTGAGACATGATCTATCTCGAAAAACCCCCAGCCTTAAACAACATTAAAAAACCACCCACGTTTTGAATAAAACAGTTCTTTCACTGTTACATTGGTTTTTGACCATTGGATCAAAAATGGACAACTCCCCTGAAATCAATCCTAGCCGTCCATTTTGGATTTCCATTTTTGCTCACCTTTGAATTGCATCAAGACCTTACCAACTCATTGACAAACATTCTTTTTAGAATATTCACAAGTCTTAAGATCCCCACAAACACTTCTTCCCCAAGTATTCGAAACCCTAGCTCAAATTTTCTTCAAACTCTCTCAAAGATTTCTCTGCAAATTTCAATGGCCCCCAAAGTTAAACCAGAGATGCTTGTTGATTTCTCCAACAAGGCTCTAGACCTTGATTTTGGCTACCTAAGCAACAGAAACAACCTTCATTTTGAGCCCATAGTATCCTTTGAGAGTGAGGATCCTGAGATTAAACCAACTCTAAGATGGCTGAGAAGAGCTGGTTTGCAAAAGTTCATGGAGGAAAGACCAAGTTCATGCTTGGAAGGTTACATGGCTGAATTCTTTGCCTTCCTCAAGTGGAGAGGTCAACCGGCAGATGGTGAAGTGTCCACAAGGTTGTCATATACTGCAGAAGGAGAGGAAGAAGAGAGATTCCACAGAGTAAAATTCTCCTCAGAAGATCTGGAAGGAGCCTTTGGATTGCCTAATGAGGGAAGGAATCCAGAAGTTTATGGCACTGGCCATGAAGATGAAATAGCTCAAGAATGGCTATTAGTTCCAGGCCCCATCTCTTCAACACAGAACAAGAAGACTCTCAAGCCAGAGTTTCTCAATCTCTTTGAGGTGGTTGCTAAGAGCCTCTTAAGCAACACTGGAAGCTTAGAGCAGGTCAGCCATCCAAGAATCAGAATCATGGCTGCCATTATTGATGCCAGTGACAAGGGCATCAAGTTTGATTGGAGGACCTTCATCATGTCTGAGATGATGAAGGAAAAGGCAAAATTCAAGGTGAAAACCCACAACAAGGTTGTGCTAGAAGGGAAAATCAAGTATTGCACCAGGGCAAGCTTGTTGATTGAGAGGTTTTCCCACTATTCTCAAATGCAGACCTTTGCAAAACCCCTCCCAGCTCAAAAGATCTTGTTCAGAAAGCTTAGCAAGAAAACTGAACAAAGAAGGATGCTCATGGCCAAACCTGCTGAAGAACAGGAGGAAGAGAAGCCTAAGATGAAAAAGAGAACAAAGGCCAGGGCTATCAAAACAAGGAAAATGTCTAAATTGTCCTCAAGAGAAGCCTCAGGAGCATCAGCTGAAGTTGATGCAGTGGCAGAAGAGGGAGTGAGTGTGCCTTCTGACCACTCAGAAGAGTTGAGGAGGAAGTACAATGAGACTAGGCAAAAGAAGAAGGGTGATAAGAGAATCAGGGTAGATGTCCCTGAAAAGGAAGGAAGTGGAAGCAGTAGGGCCAGCAAGAGAAGGGCCAAACCTAATGAGAAGGTGTTGGAGCTGCAAGAAGAAAAGTCTCTTCAATTGGCTCTAAGGGAGAGCAGAGCTGAAAGCAGGACCAAATCCATGTCAAGGATTAATTCATCTGGTTCTGGAACTCCAGAATCCAAAGTCCCTGAAGTTCAACCTATAGAGGCCAACATCCCTGAAACTCAGTACCTTGAGCCCAACTCCCCTGAAACCCATGTTACCCCTTCCAACCAACCCATTACCCCTGTAAATCTCACTAAGAGATATTCTCCTGAAGGGAATGTGCAAAGAAGTGGCATAGATGTGCTTGCAGACTTAGCTGTAGATGAGACAAGACTCCTGTCTCCCCTTGACTCATCCATGCTCAATTATTCAAAGCTCTTAGAACATGCACTCAATGAGCCAACCTCCCTAAGTAAAGCCCCTTCAGATTCATTGCTCTCTAAAGCAACTGAAGTACCTTCATTTGAGCCTAACCCTTCTGAAGCCAACATCCCTGAACTTAACCTGCCTGAAGCCACTCTAGGAGAACCCAGAGCCAACTCCCCTATAACCCAAAGTCCCCATTCAAGTGGAGATGGGGAGGAGTATACTTATGAAAGTATGCTCAGAGGAGGAGCAAAGGCTACTGTGGACAGTTTGTATCCACAACTTGCTGAATTTCCAAGAATTCAGAAAACCTTTCATGATCTAAGGATGCTTGTTGATGTAAAAGACAAGTCTATGATGGAGATATCACAAGTCATCCAAGATAAGGGTGCAAACTGGTGGCAAATAGAGGAGAACAGATTGCTACACTTTGCTGGAGTTTCAAAGACAAGATTTCTCATTGATGAGGAGATTTTTGCAAAGCTAGTAGCTGATAAGATTGAGGAGGAGAAAGAAAGAAAAGCCAAGGGAATCAAACACCTTGACAGTAGCTCCAATGATGATGATTCCCCTGATGATCCATCAGATCCTTCAAACCCCAACCCTCCTGAAACCCCTCAAGCCAACCTCCCTGAACCCTCTCAACCTAAGTCTTTTGTAGCAGATAGACTTTCCAACCCCCCTAGAACCTACCATAGGAAAGGCTCTGTGTCATCAGAGGTGTTGACCAAGGGTGGTAACACAACCAAAGACACATCTGCCAATGAAGGTTCTTCTGAACCCAAGGCACAGCCTAAAGATGTTGAGGTTCCTATATTAGAGGCTAGTTTGATTAAGGCCTATTCAGTGTCAGAGGAGTTGGACACTGATCAGCCCTTAATCATTCAGGATGACTCAGTGGCTGCTGAGATAAGCACTGTGATCTCCTCACAACTGCCATCTTTGAACCTTGTTGAAGGTGAAGATGTTGCAGGTTTAAGAGAAGGAGTTGAAAAGGAGAGGATAGTTGAAAAATCAGAGGGTGTTGTGGATGAAAGAGAGGTAGTCATCACTAAGATTGTGAGTGTACCACCATATGAGGGTGGAATAAGTGAGGAAGGACAGGTTATTCTTGAAGTCAAATCTGAACTTCAAGAATCCCTTGATGAAAGGAGGCCTGATTCCTTGAGTGAGAACATTATTAAAGAAGGGAGAAAAGAACAAGTCGAAAATGAGAAGAAGACTGCTGATGTATCAGAGTCTTATACAAAAGAAACTGAGGGAGATGAGTGCTTATTTCCTAACTTGTTTGATCTGTCTAATATTGCAGGTATCTCTCTTGACCAAATTTTTGCAGATGAGTTCTTAACAGATGCACCTATCCAAGTAGACACAGGCTCAGCTCAAGCCTTACTTGGGATGCAATCAGAGAAGTTGGACTCCTTGGCTCATCAAGTTCAATCTGCTCATGCTGAAACTTCAGGAGCATTGAATGAGCAAGGCAGGACTCTAGCATCTGTGGAGATGAGGCTCACTGGCTCTGAAGATGTTGTGCTACCAACCCTTGAAGCAAGGATCAGTGGTGTGGAATCTGGTCTCCAAACCATTTCCACTGAAGTTCAAAATGCCAAATCAACCATGGAAGCCATCTCAGAGGAGGTCAAGAAAGAGCAAAAGCTGCTGAGAGACAATCACAATGCCAATGTCAAAGCTCTCAGGCTCACTGTCAAGCAAGCTCTTGGAAAGAAGACAGCACTACAAAAGAAAAGAGCTGAAGAGCAAAGGGTAGCTATGGTAAAAGCAGCCTCTGAAAAGTTTTCTCAAGAGGTATTGGCCAACATTGTTGAAGGTGCAGTGGCCAACCTCACTGAGCTTCTTAAAGCCCAACTGGATGCATCTCTGAAAGCAACCTTGGAGGAGGTTGTCCAACAAAAGATGAAGCCTGTTCTAGCTTTTCTTAGCTTGAGCAGTGATAGAATGCAAGATATACATGATGAAAATGTATATTTGTTGGAAGAGATGAAGTCCCTAAACCAGGCCCAATCCCTGATGGCCTCAACAATGAGTGACCTCAAGCCCCAGTGTTTTGATGCTGCCAAAAAGGGGGAAAGGGAAAGAGCTAGAGCAAAAGGTGCCTTGGTGATTGGAAGCCCAGTCAAAGGAAAAGACAAAGCTGCTGAAGGAAAAGGAAAAGAGCCTGAAGTGCTAAACTTGGAAGAATTGGATGAAGAAGAGCAATTAGCACTTGCATTAAAGAACTCTATGGCCTCAGCTCAAGAAGAAAGGATGAGGTTACAGCAGAGACCAGGTGGTGAAGTGTCTGGTATGGACAAAGGTGATGAAGGTGTCCAAACTAGAGGAAAGATCAAGAGGGCAAAAGGAAAGAAAAGACAAGTTGAAACATTCACTAACTTTCCTAGCAGCCTTGATCTCCCACCTGAATTCAGAATTGATGAGGATGAGCCTACATCCAAGAAAGCCAAAACTGCTGAAGAGCCCAAAGCTGCTGAAAAGGACAAGTCTTCTGAATCTGACAAAAGTGCTGAAGGTCCCAAGTCCACTGAAGACATTGAAGAGTTATTTGCTGAAGGATTTGGACCTGAACCCAAAAAGAAGACAACTGTCCTAGCCCATGATCCATCAAAGCTGTTTCATGAAGGGTATGGCAAAGACCCTGAAACACAACAGAAACTGGCCATGATGAGGGCCCAAGAGAAAATGGACTTGATGGAAGAAGCTAACAGAGCAAGAGATGAGAGAAGAGCAAACTTTCAGAAACCAAGAAGGAGGAGAGCAACTTACAGCAAGATGAAGCCTCAGCTTCTAATCCCAATGGACACCAAATATCCACACTTGGATAGATGGGTGCCAATTCAACTGAATGATACATGGGAAGAGGCTAAAAGGGAGTTTGTCTATGACTATTATGTCATTGACAGATGGAATGGAGGAGATGCAAACTCTGCCTTCACTGAGTTCATGCTAGAATACTACAGAGAATTGTATCAACAACTACTTGCAGCTGCTGACATTGCAAGAATTGAACTCAATGCTCCCAAGCCTATCATCTATATGCCTCCAAAGCTTGAAGGATGGATTGACCAAGCAAGGATCCTAAGGGAGTTCACAGAAATTCTGAAGCTGAACAAGATGACCCTTGGACCTAAAGGAACCAACCAGGAAGCCATGGCACTCAAGAGGAGAGTGTGGGCACAATATGGGATGCTGCCACCTCCTGAGGATGATCTTTGAATGGCTAAGTCTTCTGACTTTTTCTGGGTGAAAAATTATCTTATCTGAAGATATTTTTGCTATGTGGTCAAATCTGCTGAAATTGGACAAGCCTGCTGATATGTGCATTGACATGCTGTTTGCTCTAATATGGTTTAGAATGATCTGATACAAGAATTGATGCATTCTACTTTAATATCTGGAATATCTTGTATTAGTCAGCTCTAGGTGTTAAAGCTCTGATACCTGAAATAGTCTATTTTGCTCTGATCTTATGTTTAGTATGTATATCTTGATTTGTAATGATTCCATGCTCTGATAAGTTATCTTCAACTATCAACATACTTGTAATGATTTTATTTATGAATGATAGTTGAACCACTTTTGAATCAAGATACATTTTTAACAAGAAATCTCTCTATGCCTATCTGTGAAACCTACTTGCAACAAAAAAAAAAACAGTGAATACACTAACACATTATCTTTTCAGGAATATTGACCTTAGTCATATCTACTGAAGACATATGTAATAGGTGTAGACAAGTCACTTTTGCATAGAATATGTAGGTTTTGGCATCATCCAAAAGGGGGAAATTGTTGGGAATAAAATGATACATGTTTTGATTAAATACCAAAACCCCCTGAGACATGCCTAAGTCAAATTGATAGTGTTCTAAAAATGTTAGAACACATAGCATAAGGCTAGATGAGAAGCTGAAATGTTAGGCAGCTCTTAAACAATTAGATGCACAATTTGAGGGGGAACCTATGCTTTGAAGATGACCAAGATCAAGTCCCCTCAAGGCTCAAATTCTGGAACTATCACTTATGATCAAGGACACTCTATAAAACATCAAATGCTCTGATCAGGAGAGTTGTCCAGAGAAGATGTCCTTATGCAAAAACAAGATTGTAAAGCTCAAAAGGACAAGTCCAATAAGATGCTCTGATCAGGAGAGTTGTCCAGAGAAGCTGTCCATATGCAAGACTGGTAAAATCAAAAGACAAGCTTAATGACTCTGATCAGGAGAATTGTCCAAAGAAGCTAGCCATATGCAAGAACAAGTTTACCTAGCTCAAAAGGACAAGACTACTCAAAGGTTTTGATCAGGAGAGTTGTCCAGAGAAGCCAAATCTATGTGATAAGTGCTCTGATGCTAAAAGACCAAATATGCTGATCAGAAGAGTTGTCCAGAAAAGTTATCACAGCATGAGTGAATCAGAACAGATGCTCTAAAGGTTGAAGGTCAACTATGCTGAAAATTTAGAGACAACCATACCCTAAAGAAATGCAATGCAACATGCTAAGATCACTGTGAAGTGAAATAAAGGGAAAGAGCCAAGTCATCTGAAGAAGAGCAAGCCAACCTTGCTGATAAGCAAGACTGCTGATAGTGATAAGAAGAGTTGTCCACTTGATAAGGAATGTTGTCCTATCATTAGATCAACCTTCAGAAGCCATGTCCAAGTCCTAACAAGAAGTCAAACATTGGGAAAAGTGCTGGAGAATGAAGACAAAGTCTTACAAGCCGTTTATTACCCAAATGAGGACATGTCACTATCAAGAATCTGTCTTCCAGTTTGAAGAACTCAAGGAAGACATTTATAGCAATTTGGGGCTGCCTCTCCAACGGGCAAATCCTCCATTTTGTCTATAAATACAGAAGTGTGAAGACCATTTGAAAGCACCTCAACAGAATCCAACTACTCAAGTATTCTGAAGCTCATAGAACTTTTAAAAAGCTTTCAAAGACTATCTTAGTCTTCATACACTTCTTCTAAGCTGTACATCACTGTATATCCATACAAAGCTTAGAGAGATATCCTATCCTTATACCTTGATCTTCATTGTAAAGGATATCTCATTAGTTGGAACCTTACTTCAATCCTTACCCCTTTCAAGTGAGAAAGTGAGAAGGTTGTTGTAGTAGAAGTGGTAGGAGCTGACTGTTGAGAGAAGAACAGTTCAGTTCTGAGTTGAGAAGAGGGTACTAGGACTCTAGACATCCTAGGGATCAATTCACCAAGGAGTGGTGTTCTTGATCAAGTGCACCTTGGCACTATAAAACAAGTTAATTCCAAGAGAGAAGGAATTATCATGTTAAATCAGGGAAAGTGGATGTAGGAGCTTGAGTCTCTGAACCACTATAAATCTCCTGTGTTGATTTACCTTACAAGTACTTACATTCATTCAACACTGCACACAAAACTGATCTTTCAAAGATATCTATTCAAAGACTGTGCAAAACTGATTTGGACAAGTTCCCTGAAGCTTAACTGGACTGTTTTGGATTGACAAAGTGATTTCAGAATCTTAAGGAGTCTAAACTTAAAGGGCCAACCACTATTCCGCACATATAACTCCTTTAGATAGTTATTCAACTAAGTACTCAATAGTACTTAGTAGATTGATTATCTTAGAAGAGTTAATTATCTTTAGCAGAGTTGTCCAAGACAACCTTGCTGAGCTCTGGTTTGATCAAAGTTGAAAAGAATTGCATACAAGTGTATTCCCCCCCCCCCCATACACTTGTTATATACTCCTTTCAGGACCAACAACGTTGTTTAAGAAAAGTGAATTTAGTGGTTGGTGATGTAGGATAAATAAGGGGTATTTTAGGTGATTTGGTGAGGTGTAAAGTGGATATGATGATTTTGAAAATAAAATGATGTTGGGAGGGTATTAATTTTGTGGGGTATTTCCATATTAAGAGTGTGCAAGTAATTCTGGGACGTCAAAATAAAGAAAGTGTGCAAGTAATCACGGGACGGAGGGAGTAACTTCTTTAGTCCTTATCCTTTAAGTCAGATTTCCTTTTTCTGTACTTAGAATATTTCGGTCTTCTTCTTCTCCTTAGTTGTTCTTCTTTGGTCAACTACTATAAGTCTTTTGGTCTTGTCTTCCAATTAGGTCTCCTGTTTCCAGATCTTCTTTCCTGAGCTAATCTATCTATCTACACATTACATTAAGCTTCATTCAACTTAGTCAACCTTAGACTAATTTACAACATATATAAGCTCTCTATACATTTCAGCTTATATCCTATCAAATCAGATAACTTCATAAGATGACTATTTAACTAGATCAGCTGACTTAATCATATTCAAGTTGCTTTTGACCATTAAAACTTTGCCTTTTATTCATCATTTAGGACTTTGTAGGATTCATATCCCAACAAGTATGAACACAATTTAAGTATAAAGTAGTAAACTATTATTATCAATGCAAACAATTTAAGCAAGTTGAATAAAGGACAACCTATCAACTAGGAAGTAAAAACAGAGTTTATAACCTGACCCTGTCTTGTATCAACCTGTTCAGATGTTACCATAACCTGATCAGATGTCATAAAGAACATCTATATTTTCATCAGCTTCAGCAAATTGATTCTCCTCTTCTTCAACAACAGTGCATGTTGTAGCAAAATGAAATACAACATCTGGTTCAGCAGTCTCTTCATGAACAACATCAGGTACACAATCGACTTCGGGTACATCTTCATGAAGCTCTTCAATTTGAACCCCAGAAGTTGATGGTAAATTTTTTTTGACCAATGTGACCACCAATGCGTTTCACATTTGGTGTAGCATTTCTCTGTTCAGGTCTTGCTGGAGCTGGTCGAGGTGGAATAGGAGCATCTCTGTGATCAAAACCATCTGAATTTTGCAAGGTCAAACCAACAACTCTTTTCACCAAGTAACAGAGCAGGTGAGATAGTCATCAAGGGTACCTTGTGAAAAAATTATGTCTTATCTAAAAGTTCGAATTTGTAGAGAGGTGGGGAATTAATTCTTGTATATTAATTCCTAACACTCCCCCTCACTCGTGAGCCGGATTAACATCTCTTACCCTTTTTAGGGAGGAGGCCCATCTAGTGGACAATTTAAATGGGTGGAGTGCTTTCAACATGAATCGAACCCAGGTCGTTTGCCTGGTTTGCTCTGATAACATGAAAGAATTTCGTCTCATCTAAAAGTCTGAACTTGTAGAGAGGTGGGGAATTAATTCTCGTATATTAATTTCTAACACATTGCCTCTAAGAATCTCAGTTTTATTAGATTTGAATTCATGCCTCTTGAGGTATGAACATATCAACACTTGATAATTAAGGTAAAATCCATTTATAAGAAATATCAATATAAACTGCATTTGGTGAAATAGTTAAATCCAGATTGAAATTCTTCAACACAGTCATACTAAACAACAATATGGCTTGATCCTTAGTCCCCTTAGTGGAATTTGTAGAGGCTATCCAATTGTAGACAATCAATTTATAGAGTACAAAGTATAGAGATGTGAGATCTTTTACAAGCATAACATCATGCCACCTAGTAAATCTACCCCTAGTTATAGAAGTAGCAACCAAGTTCAAAACAGGTTCATCTTCATCAATCACATGCTCTATCTCTAAGAAATCATTAATCAATTCTGAAGTAAATGAAACTGATCTCTGTTGGGATATGAATCCTAGAACAAGTCCTAAATGATGATTAAAGATAAAGATGAAGTTTTGATAAGCCAAAAGTAGTTTGAATATTTTCTAAGTGTTGACTGAGCTAGTCTAGTTAAGAGAAGTCATCTTGTATACACCAGTAGAGTTCACATAAGACAAGTGTTGTCAAGTTTAAGTTTCTAAAGAAAAGACAAGTACGATTTATAAGTACTGTTTATATTAATTGTTTAGGTTGTTATTGAGCTATATTAAACATTGTATAGAAGCTCATGATTTTCATATGTAATAGATATATTCATTGTATAGATTTATAAGTTGACTAAGCTGTGTTATAAAGCTTAAAGTAATGTAATAGTCTTGTTAGGATTAGAATAGTCTACTGCTGAAGACTGCGCGAGACCAGACAAGAAGAGAAGATGTCTACACAAGACAAGTGCGCATAGAAGACAAGACAAGTCAACATGAAGTTAGTTATTCAAGCGCGTATGAAGATAAGGATTAAAGAGTTAGTTAGAAATAACTAATTAACTACTTAAACGCGTGGAAGGATAAGTATGGAAGTTGCAAGTTAGTTTTCAAGAAAGGTTGGTTACAACTGACAAAGTTCTTGAAGTTGAAGTCTATAAATACCCCAAGGTGTTTATTGATTAAAGACTATTGATAAGCTACTTACTGAATAATTACTGAAGCGTTCGAAGCAAGTTACTCACAGAGATTTTGAATTTCAGAAAGCAAGTCCGCTAGTCAAGTGAAGAAGAAGACTGCTACTGAATAAGTTTTAGTTTTTGTTTACTGTTTTCAAGTTACTAGATACTTGTAAATCTCTAGTAAGATCAAAGATATACTTGGTAGTATATTCGAGAAGATCTAAGTCTTGTTTCTTGGGACTTAAAATTACAAGAACACACACACTGTACTCCATTGGACGAGTTGATAAGGAAACATCACAACTGGGTTTGTGAGAGTGGACGTAGACAAGTTGTCGAACCACTATAAATCGTTGTGTGTTGTTTACTTTACTGTTTTGTTTGTGTTTAATTGATTAACTGTTTAATTGTTTAACATACATATCTGAACAAGACAAGTTGAGTATACTAGAACAGAGTTCTCGAATTAAGAAGTTGAGTATAAACTTGAATTGGGCTCATTGATTAATTTCGTTATTCCGCATATTGTATTCTGATATATCGAAAGAATTTTGAAAAGTCTATTCACCCCTCTCTAGACATTTTCACTAGCTTACTCGATATTAACTCAACTTTGGGGACATACAAGAATGTTGATCAAGAACACGTAAGAAAATACAATCACGGACCAAGACTTCACCCTAAGTCTTAAGTCGGTTATCAAGAAACAGCAGTTCGTAAACTACTGCTCTGATACCACTTGTAGGTCCCCAAAGTTGAGTTAATATCGAGTAAGCTAGTGAAAATGTCTAGAGGGGGGTGAATAGACTTTACAAAATTCTTTCGATATATCAGAATACAATGTGCGGAATACAGAAATTAAACAATGAGCCCAATTCAAGTTTATACTCAACTTCTTAATTCGAGAACTCTGTTCTAGTAATACTCAACTTGTCTTGTTCAGTTATGTATGTTTAACAAGTAAACAATTAATCAATTAAACACAAACAAAACAGTAAAGTAAACAACACAAACAATTTATAGTGGTTCGACAACTTGTCTACGTCCACTCTCACAAACCCAGTTGTGATGTTTCCACTAACTCTTCCAATCGAGTACAAAGTGTGTGTTCTTGTTCTTTTAAGTCCCAAGAAAAAGACTTAGATCTTCAAAGACTATACCACCAGATATGTCTACGATCTTACTAGAAATTTTACAAGTATCTAGCACCTTGAAAAATAGTAAACTAAAAAGGAAAACTTATTCAGTAACAGTCTTCTGGTTTCTTCACTTGTCTAGCGGACTTGCTTTCTGAACTTCAATAAACTCTGAGAGTGTTTTGCTTCGAACGCTTCAATAATGCTTCAGTACGTAGATTTTCAGTAGTCTTCAAATGATAAACACCTTGAGGTATTTATAGACTTCAATATCAAGAACTTAGTTAGTTGTAACCAACCTTTCTTGAAAACTAACTTGTAACTTCCATACTTATCCATCCACGCGTTTCTGTTAGTAATTAGTTATTTCTAACTAACTCTTCAATCCTTATCTTCATACTTATTCAAAACGCGTTTACTTCAAGTTGACTTGTCTTGTTGAGTCTTGTTGCGCACTTGACTTGTGTAGACACCTTCTTTTCTTGTCTGATCTCGCGCAGTCTTGAGTAGTTGACTATTCTAATCCTAACAAGACTATTACATTACTTTAAGCTCTTTTGAATTATAAAGCTTAGTCAACTTATAAACTATACAATGAATATTACATACGAAAATCAATGAGCTTCTATACAATGATATTTATAGCTCAATAACAACCTAAACATTATGAACAACAAATATGAAGTACTTATAGTTCGTACTTATCTTTTAATATATAACAATACTCATCTTTTATTGTGAACTCTACTGGTCTGTTCAAGATGACTTCTCTTAACTAGACTAGATCAGTCAACACTTAGAAAATATTCAAACTACTTTTGGCTTATCAAAACTTCATCTTTATCTTTTAATCATCATTTAGGACTTGTTTCAGGATTCTTATCCCAACAATTTCCCCCTTTTTGATGAAGCCAAAACTACTTGAATCTTTTCTCAATAGTAGACTAGTCAAGTAGTTATCTTGTCTTAACATCAAATAGTACTTATGTTTTCATTCATTCAAAATAATACCAGTAGATATTACACATACTTCAAAAATAAAAAAAAATAAAAAAAAACTAAGTACCAAAGCAATCAACTAGTCTGAGAGAGTACCTCCTTCTGGATTAAGAACACAGAACGCATCTAGGAGTCTCTTGTGAATCACTCTGATGTGGTCTTCATCTTCTATCTTCTCTTTATCAAGCATCTCTTCTTCATACTTCTTGATTTGGTTAAGATCAGCTCTTCTTTCTGAGCTGGTCATAGGACACTTCCACTTCGGAAAAATAGGCACAAGAATGTTGAAGTTCGCAGCAGCTGATATCCTCATGATCAAGTTCCAAAGCATCCTATGCTGTCCTTCCATGAACTTGTCAAACATTGAATACAACTCGTCTGGACTTTCAGCATCACCAAATTTCCTAATAATCCAATGATCAAGCTCCCATTGTCTCTTCACTTTCATCCAATCAGCTCGATGCTCTTTGTCTGTGAAGTAGTCAATGAACTGATCTTCCATTTGTTCTTCATCTGGCTTCAGCTTCTGCAGTCTTTCAATATGCTTTTCAACTTTCTTCTTGCTTGCATAATGACTTTCATCATCAGGATCAACAATCTTCTGCTTCTTCACGATTGTTGTTACCTCAGCTTCTTTCGGCTCTTCAATATGAATAGACTTCCTTTTTGACACTTGTCTAGTTTGAACTTCTGCTTCAGGAGTAGCAACACCCTTGCCTTTCTCCTTTCTCTTCAACTCTTCTGCTTTGGCTTGCTCAAGATCTGCAGTCTTGACTAGCTTGCCTCTCTTAGGCCTCCTTAGCTCTTCTATCGCAGTAGCAGCAGCCTTCATCTCTGGTTCAACACTAGACTTATCTTTTTCAACTTTCTCAACTCTACTCGCCTCTTCCCCCTTTTTGGCTTCATCATTCGCCTTGAGAGTGAAAAGACTTGTAAAGCGAGTCATCTCTTCCTTTACAGCTTCCTTCATGGCTTCAGCAGCCAACTCGATCTGCTTCTGATGCGACTTGTCATGACTCATCTTGTCAAGACGATCAGTAGCCAACTCCAGCGTCCTTGAACTTGATACTAGTTCATCCTTGAAATACGTAGTTGTCTGGCGAAGGAGTCTGTTCTGCTCTGTTAGATCAGTTAACACAGCACGAGAACGCACGAACTGATCTTGTGCTTCTCTTCTCTGTTCATCAGCAATCTCGATCTTAACCCTGTAGAGTCTCTCCATCTTACTTAACTCTTCAGCTAACGATCTTGCAAATGAAATAGATCTCTTTTCTGAGACGTCAACTTGCTTCTTCAAGAAATTTTCAACTTCAGCATACATCTCTTCTCGAAAAGATGAGTCCATCTTGTTGACCTCACCAACAATCAACTCTCTTGAGCTGTCAACAAGTGATTTATTTTGCTCAACTAGCACGTCTTTCACCTTCGAGTGCAAGAACTCATCAATAGCAGAGTGGACAACATCTTTCAAGTCCGTCTTCAACTCTTCAAGATAACCTTCTGGAAAAGCTTGAGTAGACGACTTGGCTTCAGCAATAGCCTCTTCCTGAAATTTCTCCATAAGTTCATCTTCATCAAACATGATGGCTTCAACAAACTCATCATCTTCTTCACCAAGCTCAATAGCATCTACCTCTTCAGAACTTTCAGCCTCTTCTTCAGCTTGAACAGGAGCACCTTCTAACTCCAATATGGGTTCTGAGGTCTGAATAGCAGCATCAACCAATTCTGCCTTCGACTCTTCTTCCATGAGCTCAGTTTGAGTTCCAACATCAAAAGAAAACTCTTCACTCAAAATGCCATCTGGTATACTCAACATCTTCTTTACCAGATCAGTTAAGGCTCGGCGAGGGAATAACTCAGAGTGGTCTTGAACACCACTGTTTTCTTTCTGCTCCATCTCCCAATCCATGAAATTGGAGATTCCTCCCATGCCTTGAATGACCTCGAAAAGATCATCTGTTGAGGACTTCTTCAATGCAAACCAAGTGCAAATCCTGAGAAGTTTCTCAAACTGTTCTGTTGAAGAGTCGACTTCGATAGTCGAGAGCTGTTTCTTCAAATTATTTGTCATCTTCGAGCGAAGTCTCTTCTCTCGTAGGCACATAGGATAATACACCAAGGAATCAAATCTAACTTCAGATGGGGTCTGAGCAGGTGGGGTCCCTGTCTCAGCTGTTGCAGTGGCAACTGGTATCTTATCTGAAGTAGATGGGTGGATGGGTTCAACATTTTCTGTTGAAGGTAGGGAGAGATTTTGGTCTGTGGATTCTGGGGGCTGCGATGTGGCTAGGTTTGGTGTGACAACTGTCGGAGTATCAGTTGTGTCCTTTATAGGAGTGTTTTGGGGATGACTGGCTCTCAGCGGTAATGCTGCTAGTACTTGTGAGGTTGAGGATACAGGTCTAGGCCTAGATCCATGTGATCTTGCCTTGGTTCGAATAGAAGAGAGAGAGAGAGAGAGGAATTGAAACAACTTGAGAAGAAGAACCAACCTGAGGACTCGACTCGGCTGGTGGAGTGGGCGACCCAACTCGCACGAGTTGATACAATTCAGGAACTTGAGCACTTGGCTCCTTCTCTTGTTCGGACTCCTCATCTGACTGAGTCTCTTCCGAGTCTTCTGCACTAGCTCCAGCTTGAGCCACATCCTTAGATTCTTCATCATCGGACTCGTCTTCTGAAGAGCTAGACGAGGCAGCATATGGCATAGCTTCCGAAGAATCAATTTGAACTTGCCTTGGGGTAGATGGCCTCGCAGCAACTTGCTTTTTCAACGCCTCCTTCTTTAAGTAGAACTTCAAGGGGTGGAATGGCTTCCCTTTGCTCCATTCCGCTTTCGTAGGCATCAAGATGGGTAGGAGTATAGACAACTTATTACCAAATCCAACAACATTCGACACTACCCAATTACAAGTGTCGGTGTCAACCCTTACACTTCTTTCGAAGTACATGATTCGGTCAGCCATCAGTTTGAACCAGTTTCCTTCAGTTATACCATCGTATATCGCTGCCATCACTCTTGTCTTTGCCAGAGTGACAGAATCATGTGAACCAGTGGCACATAGCAACATCTTGCTTGCTATGTCCAATAGAGTTCGATACTTCTCCAATAATTCCTTCTTTTTCACGGCTGGAATTTTGCCATCTCGATTCAATCGGATCTTCTTGCCACAGAAGATACTCAAATACCTCAGCTCCTGGCCATTAGCATAATTCTCCACATCAATTGTTCTGATGGGCAACTTCAACACATCAAACACGGCCTCACGAGTGATTTCCACTCGACTTGCTCCAACAAACGATTCGATGACATCTCCTCGTCTGGTGGCATTGGCATAGAACTCCAACACCTCCTCTTCTAAGACGATTTGAGGGAATGCCTCCAAATACGGCTTCAACCCACACCTAATGCACTTATTGATAATCTCTTGGTTGCCTTCAGTGTGTAGCCCTTTGAAGAACATCGAGGGCTCCACATGCACTTTGCCTTCTGTGATGTACTTGCCAAGGTCAAACCTGGCTTGCATGTTAGTTCTCACATCAAATAGAGAGATAATCGACATCTTTAGTAGGTAGAGTAAGAACAGGGGAGTGAAATTTTGCAAAAGATTTGAGAGCTAGAATAGGGGAGTTATGAAATCGTGGGACAAGTAGTGTGTAAATGATGGGTTTTGTTAGAACTGATCTTGCTCATCTACGGCCACGATTGAATCATAGATCCAACGGTTGGGGCTTTTGGTATTCGGTTATGGAATCGAGAATATTATGTGATTTGATATTGTAAAATTTGAAATCCGTCTCTTCTAATAAGTAGGACAGGGGAGTGTACTCATCTGACCTAGCATAGTAGAGTAGAGTGCGAACTGGGTGTATACACCTCATTAATTGGGAGTGTATAAATCCAATTCTAGGGTTTTCCAATTTTAGCATTATTAAATTACTATAATACCCTTAATTCGATTTGATTAAACACTTAGAATATTAGAATCACAAGAAGACTTATCTTGTCTGTTCGAGTCTATCCAGAACAGACGAGTAGACTTATGAACACAAGACGAGTTCCCCCTTCGACTGTGCTTGTCTATTCTGAACGTCGAACGACTTCATGTACCTATCTTATCATATGCAACGTGTAATCGTAGGTACAAGTAGAGTAAAATAATTAAAATGAATATCAATCTAAAGCAATGGTCAAGGTTTCGAACAAGATGACTGTTAACAAACATAAGAGTCAACATAAGGATATTTAAGAAATCAAAGATTCCCCCTTAAATGTTTATTCCCTTAGTATTGCCCTCAGCTTTACCAGCTTCTTCATCGGGTTGTTTGGTCATCTAGTCTAGTGCTCTGTTCTGGTGATCTTGTCTCCTTATATCTTTGATGTACCTGTCTGGTTGGTACATAGCTATAGGCAAGTAGGGTCTAGATCAATTAGCCCTAGACTAATGCATAACTCACAAAAACGTGCCTCAGCTAATGGTTTTGTGAAAATATCAGCTCTTTGAAAATCAGTATGAATCTTTTCCATGCGAATATCCTTCTTTTCTACATGATCACGTATGAAATGATGCTTCACATCAACATGCTTACAACGTGTGTGCAATACAGGATTTTGTGTAATTGCAATTGCATTATTACTATCACAGAAAATAGGAACATTTGATTCATGTATGTTGTAATCTCTAAGCTGTTGCATGAGCCAGAGTAGTTGACTACAACAACTACCAGCAGCCATGTACTCGGCTTCGGTAGTAGAGGTAGCTACACTAGTCTGCTTTTTTGAAAACCATGAAATGAGTTTTGTGCCTAAGAATTGACAAGAACCAGATGTAGATTTCCTATCTATTCTACAGCCTCCAAAGTCTGAGTCTGAGTAGCCACTTAAGGATAGATCATCATTTGAGGGATACCATATACCACGATTGATGGTCCCTTTCAAATATTTCAAAATCCGTTTCGTGGTTTCCATGTGACTTTCCTTTGGATTGGCTTGGAAACGAGCACAAACACCAACAGAGAATGCAATGTCTGGTCTACTAGCAGTTAGATACAGTAAGGAACCAATTAATCCACGGTAATAAGATTGGTCAGCACATTTACCGTTTTCATCTAGATCCATTTTGTAAGTTGGTTGCATCGGTACGCCAGTAGACTTACAAGTCTTAATCCCGTACTTGTCTAGAAGATTTCTAGTGTACTTCGCCTGATTTATAAAAATCCCTTCTGGGGTCTGTTTTACTTGAAGACCAAGAAAGTAATTCATTTCACCCATCATGGACATCTCAAACTTACTTTGCATGAGTGTTGAAAAACTTTCACTCAGCTTTTTGTTAGGTGACCCAAAAATGATGTCATCTACGTAAATTTGGACGAGTAAAATGTCTTTCCCTTCTTGTCTTCTGAATAAGGTCCTATCGACCTTGCCCTTAGTAAAACCATTTTCTAATAGAAAGAGAGAGAGAGAGAGTATCATACCATGCTCTTGGAGCTTGCTTTAGTCCGTATAAGGCTTTCTTCAATCTGTACACCTGGTTGCCTTTGACTTCGAAACCTGGAGGTTGTTCAACATACACTTCTTCCGCAAGAATACCGTTAAGAAATGCACTTTTAACATCCATTTGATATACAGTAAACTTCATATGAGCATCATATGCAAGGAACAAACGAATAGCTTCTAGTCTAGCAACAGGAGCATAAGTTTCATCATAGTCTATGCCTTCAGCTTGTGAATAGCCTTGGGCTACTAGTCTAGCCTTATTCCTAACGACTACATCATTCTCATCTTTCTTATTTTTGAAAATCCATCGAGTGCCAACTACATTATGATGCTTAGGCCTATCGACAAGTTCCCAGACGTCGTTTCGAACAAACTGGTTCAACTCGTCTTGCATAGCGATGATCCAATTACTATCAGCCAATGCCTCTTTAACAGTGGTAGGCTCGATAGCAGAGAGGAAATAACACCAGCAAAACATAGTTGGACTAGGCTGTTCTTGCGACTCAAAGAGTTGTCGTCTAGTCTTTACACCAATAGTAGAGTCACCAATGATATTTTCAGTATCATGCGCAGATTTCCATGTTTTTCTATTCTTAACAGGAATACCATCATCATCTATATCATGTACAACATCATGCATATAGACATCATTTGTATCATCAATAGATTTACCAGAAGTAGACGAGTCAACTAGAGCAGGCATGTCAGCTGGTCTAGAAGACTTACCTTGAGCATTTACCTTCTCTTTGTCATCAGACTCGAGAGCTTTCATGAATGGATTGTAGGCTTGAACGGATTCATATACCTCTGATTCTTTGTCAGATTCGATCGTTAGATCAGTAACTTTCTCACTGATCTTGTTGGCAGACGAGTCCTGTCGAGATTCATCGAAAACCACATGTGGTGTTTCTTCCACACAAAGAGTTGAGTAGTTGAATACCCTAAATGCCTTGCTAGTCGAGGAGTATCCTTAGAATATCCCCTCGTCTGCTTTGGCATAGAAAGCATTCAACTTGCTCTTTCCATTGTTATGGATGAAACACTTACAACCAAATATATGGAAATATGAAATTCTGGGTTTTCTACCTTTCCAAACCTCATAAGGTGTCTTGCCTAGAGCTTTATTGATCGCGCTTCTGTTCTGTGAATGGCATGCAGTATTGATAGCTTCAGCCCAAAACTTTTGAGGCGTGTTGTAATCGGCTATCATGGTTCTACAGGCTTCTTTGAGAGTTCGATTCCTTCTTTCTGCTACACCATTTTATTGTGGTGTCCTGGCTGCACTAGTAAGATGTTGGATACCACGTTTAGCACAGAAATCTTTGATATAGCAATTAATGAACTCAGTTCCCTTGTCACTACGAATCTTGACAATAGACTGGTTCTTCTCAACTTGTAACTTCTTCAACAGATCAGGCAGAAGTGTTTGTGTATCACTCTTCTTGTGTAGAAAGACTACCCAAGTAAACTTAGAATAGTCGTCTACAACAACAAGTGTGTACCTTCTACCATTCAAGGTTGGAGGAGTTATGGGACCATGAAGATCCATATGTAGGAGTTCTAGGACTCTACTAGTTGAGAGAGTAGGAATTGACTTAAAAGAACCTTTCACCTGTTTACCCTGTTGACAAACAGTGCATACATGTGACTTGTAGTAAACTTCATTGGGAATACCTTCCACAAGGTAATCTCTGGCTATCTTATTAAGAACCTTAAAGTTTAGGTGACAGAGGCGTCTATGCCAGAGCCAGCCAAGTTCTTTAGGATTCTTAGTAAGTAGACAGGTGTCCCTCGGACAACTGTTCGAGTTCACTATGTACACACTACCTTATCTTACGCCGACTAGTAGGACTGTGTGTGTCCTTTTGTCAATGATTTCACATTTGCGGCTCTTGAACTGCACCTTGTATCCACGATCACAAAATTGTGAAACAGAGAGTAAATTGTATTTCAAACCTTCAACATATGAGACATCTTGAATCTCTACGTCTCCATTTTGGATGTAACCAAATCCTTTAGTGACAGCAGTGGAGCTATCTCCAAATATCACTTTTGGTCCTACCTGCTCATGGTAACTTGATAAGAGAGCCTTGGTACCAGTCATGTGGTGCGAACAACCACTGTCTATGTACCAAGTTTCTCCTACTGAGCCACCCTTCTTATACAAGTCTAGTCGACCCTGCAATGAAGATATTCAATAATTTAGGTACCCATTTGTTTATTGGGGTCCTGGGGGGTTAGTCGAGTTCAGAGGAGTCCAAATATACATTGGAGTCTTGAACAAGTTCGATCTCTTAAGCTTTCACCCATACTTGTTACAAAATAGGACCTTGTTGTCCTTATCTGGCCTATCATTCGAGTTCGGGTCTACTCGTTTGAGATAGCCTTTCGACTTAATCTCTACTTGAGCAGGCACTGGTCTATGATAGTCAGAGTAGGGCTTGTATGCATTAGGTCCATACGGTTTATAGACTCGTTTAGGTCTTTCCTCACTTATAATATCATATGACAAAGGTGGAGGATATAGAACAGCTTGTGTACGATATTTTGGGGCAACCTGTCTAGGCCTAGACGAGTAGAGCTGAGACTGCCTTATGAAAGGAGGTCTAGGCTCTTGTCGTCTAGTCTGTACCTGTCTAGTACTTGTCTCCTCAGGATACCAGTCCTCGTATCTGACCTGGTTGGGTCGTCCACTATTAGTGGTCCTTTGAAGATTAGTTCTAGGTGGAACAGGCTTGTTGTTACCATTCTCTTTACCTCCCTTGGTAATCGGAATGTTAACTCGTGTCTGTTTAGGTACAGTACCTTTAGATGGAGTACCAATATCGTATATCATTGGTCCTTTTCCTTTATCATTTGGCAAAAGTCTTGAGTTAGTAGTAGTAGGGTTCTTAATGACTCGAGTAGACGCGCTAGATGACTCAGCACCTATACCTGTCTTGTCACCTGGATCTCTATACCTATCTGACAATTCAAGGTTAATCTTTGAAGAGTTAACCAGGTCAGTAAGCTTAAGATCTAATGTGACAACCTCGGTCTCTAAGAACTTATTACGTTCTTCAAGTCTATTGCACTTGCTTTTTAAAACATTGAATTCATTTCTCTCAGTTGCATATGTCTTAAGTAGGTCTTGATATAACTTGTCTGTCAATGCACACTTTTCTTTGAGTTGTCTCAACTCTTCAGTCAAGCGTTCATTTAGGACTGTTACATTAGGATCTATTTTGGACTGAGCTTCCTTAAGATCAATGATTTCTTGTTTTAATGCAATGTTCTCATCACTGACTTCGATGAATGCTTGGTTAGCAAGTAGAAGGTCGTCTTCAATAGCACTAGTAGAGTGATGAAGAGTACTTCCTACTTCACTACTAGCAGTGTCACTTTCATCAGTATCAGAATCATCACAAGATTGAAAAGAAGTAGCAGATGATACCTCTTGATCGATTTTAGCCATGTAGCATAGGCCATCATCTACTATGAATGCTTCATCGTGATCTGGATCGGACGGGTAGCTAGATGAGGATGATGGCAACTCGTCTGAATCAGAATCAGAGTCATCATTGGCCATCATTGCCTTCTTGCTACGGTTGTATCTTCTTTCCCTTCGAGCTTTGCGTTCTTCTCGATCGTCGGTGCTCAGGTCTGGACATTCATAAATGTAGTGACCTGGTTTCTCACAGTTATAGCATAAGGGATCATTAGTAGCCTTTTTAATAGGAGATTTATCCCTACGCTTGTCACGTCTATCAGAACGCTGAATCTTCCTATCATCAGACTCTCTATCTCGTCTATTACCTTTCGAGACTTCGTCTCTCCTTTCGGACGAGTTTCGGTCTCGTCTGGTCTCAGACGAGTTCTTAGAGGCAGACCCTCTATAATCTCTAAAGAACTTCTTGTATCTACCGAAACGCTTATTCAGCCTATCAAACTTTCTAACCATGAGGTTCACCTGATCCTTTAGACTAAGATCAGTATCTAACTCGTCTTTTAAAGAGGCAGACTTAGTCTTAGACTTAGTCTTAGACTTAGACCTATCTTTTACAGAGGCAGACTTAGTCTTAGTCTTAGACTTAGACCTGTCTACCTTAGAAGGCAACGTTCTTAGACACAGCATGTTCTCTGTCACTACTGACTACAGGTTCATCTTCGTCTAAATCAAACTCATGGGCCTTAAGAGTTTGAAACATGGTCTCTGCACTCCACTTATCTATGTCTTGGGTATTCTTAACAAGCATCTTTACCATTTTCCATCGAGGATCTAAGCTCTTAAGAATCCTAAGATTGATTTCACGAGGAGTATATGTTTTACCAAGGATTTCAAGATCATTCATAATCTTAGTAAAACGAGTATCCAGCTGGTCGATATTTTCGCCAGCTTTCATCCGAAATGATTCAAATCTTTGGACAGCAGTGGATAATTTGCTCTCTTTGATCAGGGATGTCCCTTCACAAATGATAGCTAATCTGTCCCACATTTCTTTGGCAGTTTTACATTTTAACACTTTTCCTAGATACTCGTTAGGAAGAGTGTGTAAGATGTAATTTTTCGCCAAACTATCCAAATTATTTTGACGCATTTCTTCTGAGGTTAGATCTGACCTGGGTTTCTTGACGAGAGTGCCAATTGGTTTGTCTTTGTCAAGAGTAGCAGTATTTGGGACTATTGTCACGATCGGACCCTCGGTCATAACAGAGATCATTAGATCGTGCGTGGAGTTGAAAATCGCTTCCATTCGTAGCTTCCAGTAGTCGTAGTCCTGAACCTGGAACTTGGGCAACTTATTAGCACTTATTTCAAGAGACATATTTATCAAGTAGATTAGTGCTAATCAGTTTTATGATCAAGAAGCAGATAAGTCAAGAACAGGGAATAAGAAACAGATATAACAAGAATGTTGATCAAGAACACGTAAGCAAATACAATCACGGACCAAGACTTCACCCTAAGTCTTAAGTCGGTTATCAAGAAACAGCAGTTCGTAAACTACTGCTCTGATACCACTTGTAGGTCCCCAAAGTTGAGTTAATATCGAGTAAGCTAGTGAAAATGTCTAGAGGGGGGTGAATAGACTTTTTAAAATTCTTTCGATATATCAAAATACAATGTGCGGAATACAGAAATTAAACAATGAGCCCAATTAAAGTTTATACTCAACTTCTTAATTCAAGAACTCTTTTCTAGTAATACTCAACTTGTCTTGTTCAGTTATGTATGTTTAACAAGTAAACAATTAATCAATTAAACACAAACAAAACAGTAAAGTAAACAACACAAAAAATTTATAGTGGTTCGACAACTTGTCTACGTCCACTCTCACAAACCCAGTTGTGATGTTTCCACTAACTCTTCCAATCGAGTACAAAGTGTGTGTTCTTGTTCTTTTAAGTCCTAAGAAAAAGACTTAGATCTTCAAAGACTATACCACCAGATATGTCTACGATCTTACTAGAAATTTTACAAGTATCTAGCACCTTGAAAAATAGTAAACTAAAAAGAAAAACTTATTCAGTAGCAGTCTTCTGGTTTCTTCACTTGTCTAGCGGACTTGCTTTCTGAACTTCAATAAACTCTGAGAGTGTTTTGCTTCGAACGCTTCAATAATGCTTCAGTACGTAGATTTTCAGTAGTCTTCAAATGATAAACACCTTGAGGTATTTATAGACTTCAATATCAAGAACTTAGTTAGTTGTAACCAACCTTTCTTGAAAACTAACTTGTAATTTCCATACTTATCCATCCACGCGTTTCTGTTAGTAATTAGTTATTTCTAACTAACTCTTCAATCCTTATCTTCATACTTATTCAAAACGCATTTACTTCAAGTTGACTTGTCTTGTTGAGTCTTGTTGCGCACTTGACTTGTGTAGACACCTTCTCTTCTTGTCTGATCTCGCGCAGTCTTCAGTAGTAGACTATTTTAATCCTAACAAGACTATTACATTACTTTAAGCTCTTTTGAATTATAAAGCTTAGTCAACTTATAAACTATACAATGAATATTACATACGAAAATCAATGAGCTTCTATACAATGATATTTATAGCTCAATAACAACCTAAACATTATGAACAACAAATATGAAGTACTTATAGTTCGTACTTATCTTTTAATATATAACAATACTCATCTTTTATTGTGAACTCTACTGGTCTGTTCAAGATGACTTCTCTTAACTAGACTAGATTAGTCAACACTTAGAAAATATTCAAACTACTTTTGGCTTATCAAAACTTCATCTTTATCTTTTAATCATCATTTAGGACTTGTTTCAGGATTCATATCCCAACAATTCTTGTTATATCTGTTTCTTGTTCCCTGTTCTTGACTTATCTGCTTCTTAATCATAAAACTGATTAGCACTAATCTACTTGGTCAACATGTCTCTTGAAATCAGCGCTAACAAGTTACCCAAGTTCCAGGTTCAGGACTACGACTATTGGAAGCTGCGAATGGAAGCGATTGTTAGCTCCACGCACGACCTAATGATCTCTGTTGTCACCGAGGGTCCGATCGTGACAATGGTCCCAAATACTGCTGCCCTCGACAAAGACAAACCAATTGGTACTCTCGTCAAGAAACCCAGGTCAGATCTAACCTCAGAAGAAATGCGTCAAAATAATTTGGATAGTTTGGCGAAGAATTACATCTTACACACTCTTCCTAACGAGTATCTAGGAAAAGTGTTAAAATGTAAAACTGCCAAAGACATGTGGGACAGATTAGCTATCATTTGTGAAGGGACATCCCTAATCAAAGAGAGCAAATTATCCACTGCTGTCAAAAGATTTGAATCATTTCATATGAAAGCTGGTGAAACTATCGACCAGCTGGATACTCGTTTTACTAAGATTATGAATGATCTGGAAGTTCTTGGTAAATCATATACTCTTCGTGAAATCAATCTTAGGATTCTTAAGAGCTTAGATCCTTGATGGAAAATGGTAAAGATGCTTGTTAAGAATACTCAAAACATAGATGTATGGAGTGCAGAGACCAAGTTTCAAACTCAAAAGGCCCATGAGTTTGATTTAGACGAAGATGAACCCGTAGTCAGTAGTGACAGAGAACATGATATGTCTAAGAACGTTGCCTTTAAGTCTAGTTCGTCTAAGTCCTCTAAGGTAGACAGGTCGAAGTCTAAGACTAAGTCTGCTTCTGTGAAAGACGAGTTAGATACAAGAAGTTTTATAGGGATCATAGAGCGTCCACTTCTAAGAACTCGTCTAAGACCAGACGAGACAGAAACTCGTCCGAAAGGAGAGACGAAGTCTCAAAAGGTAATAGGCGAGATATAGAGTCCGATGATAGGAAAATTCAACGTTCTGATAGACGTGATAAGCGCAGGGATAAATCTCCTATTAAAAAGGCTACTAATGATCTCTTGTGCTATAACTGTGAAAAGCCAGGTCACTACATATATGAATGTCCAGACCTGAGCACTGATGAACGAGAAGAACGCAAAGCACGAAGGGAGAGAAGATACAATCGTGGCAAGAAGGTAATGATGGCCAATGATGACTCTGATTCTGATTCAGACGAGTTGCCATCGTCCTTATATAGCTACCCGTCTGATCGAGATCACGATGAAGCATTCATAGTAGATGATGGCCTATGCTGCATGGCTAAAATCGACCAAGAGGTATCATCTGCTACTTCTTTTCAATCTTGTGATGAATCAGATTCTGATGAAAGTGATACTGCCAGTAGTGAAGTAGGGAGTAGTCTTCATCACTCTACTAGTGCTATTGAAGACGACCTCCTACTAGCTAATCAGGCATTCATTGAAGTCAGTGATGAGAACATCGCCTTGAAACAAGAAACCATTGATCTTAAGGAAGCTCAGTCCAAAGTAGATCCTAATGTAACAGTCCTAAATGAACGCTTGACTGAAGAGTTGAGACAACTCAAAGAAAAGTGTGCATTGACAGACAGGTTATATCAAGACCTACTTAAGACACATGCAGCTGAGAGAAATGAATTCAATGTTTTGGAAAGCAAGTGCAATAGACTTGAAGAACGTAATAAGTTCTTAGAGACCGAGGTTGTCACATTAGATCTCAAGCTTACTGACTTGGTTAACTCTTCAAAGATTAACCTTGAATTGTCAAATAGGTATAGAGATCCAGCTGACAAGACAGGTATAGGTGTTGAGTCATCTAGCTCGTCTACTCGAGTCATTAAGAACCCTACTACTAATAACTCAACACTTTTGCCAAATGATAAAGGAAAAGGACCAATGATATACGATATTGGAACTCCGTCTAAAGGCACTATACCTAAACAGACTCGAGTTAACATTCCGATTACCAAGGGAGGCAAAAAGAATGGTAACAACAAGCCTGTTCCACCTAGAACTAATCTTCAAAGGACCACTAATCGTGGACGACCCAACCAGGTCAGATACCAGGATTGGTATCCTGAGGAGACGAGTACTAGACAGGCACAGACTAGACGACAAGAGCCTAGACCTCCTTTCATAAGGCAGTCTCAGCTCTACTCGTCTAGGCCTAGACAGGTTGCTCCAAAATATCGCACACAAGCTGTCCTATATCCTCCACCTTTGTCATATGATATTATAAGTGAGGAAAGACCTAAACGAGTCTATAAACCGTATGGACCTAAAGCATATAAGCCCTATTCTGACTATCATAGACCAGTGCCTACTCAAGTAGAGATCAAGTCGAAAGGCTATCTCAAACGAGTAGACCCGAACTCGAATGATAGGCTAGATAAGGACAACAAGGTCTTATTCTGTAACAAGTATGGCCGAAAGCTTAAGAGATCGAACTTGTTCAAGACTCCAATGTATATTTGGATTCCTCTGAACTCGACTAACCCCCCAGGACCCCAATAAACAAATGGGTACCTAAATTATTGAATATCTTCATTGCAGGGTCGACTTGACTTGTATAAGAAGGGTGGCTCAGTAGGAGAAACTTGGTACATTGATAGTGGTTGTTCGCACCACATGACTGGTACCAAGGCTCTCTTATCAAGTTACCATGAGCAGGAAGGACCAAAAGTGATATTTGGTGATAGCTCCACTGCTGTCACTAAAGGATTTGGTTACATCAGGAATGGAGACGTAGAGATTCAAGATGTCTCATACGTGGAAGGTTTGAAATATAATTTACTCTCTGTTTCACAGTTTTGTGACCGTGGATACAAGTTGCAGTTTAAAAGCCGCAAATGTGAGATTATTGACAAAAGGACGCACACAGTCCTACTAGTCGGCGTAAGACAAGGTAGTGTTTACATAGTGAACTGGAATAGCTGTCCAAGGGACACTTGTTTACTTACTAAGAACCCTGAGGGCATCCACAGTGCTAGGGAGGATTTTTGAGTTTTGAGTTTGCCACATGTGTGCCACCTCAAAAGTTTTCTACTCCTATCTCAAAAAACTTCTACCCCCTCCAATGCATTCTACCACTCTTCTACCTCAAAAGTGGGTCCCACTCTCCAATTAGAGTATATATTTTTCTCTTCACATTCTTTCATTCATTATTTTTATTTTATAATTTATACTCCCTCTATTTTTTTTAATGTCACTTTAATTTTTTTAATTATTTTTAAAGTAAGTGTCACTTTGAAAAAAAAAAATCTTTAATTTTGAGTATTTTACCCTTAATTATTTATTACAAATATTTTTCATAAATATTGTTTGTAGCAAAATTTATTTAGTTTATGAATATTAGCTATATTCTTGACCCCAAAATTACTTACTTCTATATAACATAAATATTGTTTTTACCAAACATGTTGCTATTTGATTTGTCAATCATTCAAAATATACCACTAGTTTTGTAAATGCGTCATGAATTTTTGAACTTTTTTACTTAATTTTAAGTTTTAAAAAAATACAGTATATTTTTTGACTTATATATAAAAATAAAATAATGTTAATATATTTTTTAACAAAATATAATTGAAATAATACAAAGAGTACAAGATAAAAAAATACATCAATAATAATTAAAATATAAGTTATAAAAAAAAAAGGTTGGGACCACTTGAAATGGGGTAGAAGAACTTCTATCCCATTTCTCCTCTCTCCTCCACATCATCTCTCCCCCAACCCCTTCTACCCTTAATTTGAGTTGTGAGTAGCAATCCACATGGGATTTCTACCCCCCATTGGAGATGCCCTAAAGAGCTTGGCTGGCTTTGGCATAGACGCCTCTGCCACATGAACTTTAAGGTGATTAATAAGATAGCAAGAGAATACCTAGTGGAAGGTATTCCCAACGAAGTCTATTACAAGTCACATGTATGCACTGCTTGTCAACAGGGTAAACAGGTGAAAGGTTCTTTTAAGTCAATTCCTACTCTCTCAACTAGTAGAGTCCTAGAACTCCTACATATGGATCTTCATGGTCCGATAACTCCTCCAACCTTGAATGGTAGAAGGTACACACTTGTTGTTGTAGACGACTATTCTAAGTTTACTTGGGTAGTCTTCCTACACAAGAAGAGTGATACACAAACACTTCTGTCTGATCTGTTGAAGAAGTTACAAGTTGAGAAGAACCAGTCTATTGTCAAAATTCGTAGTGACAAGGGAACTGAGTTCATTAATTGCTATATCCAAGATTTTTGTGCTAAACGTGGTATCCAGCATCTTACTAGTGCAGCCAGGACGCCACAACAGAACGAAGTAGCTGAAAGAAGGAATCGTACTCTCAAAGAAGCATGTAGAACCATGCTAGCCGAATACAAAACTCCCCAAAAGTTTTGGGCAGAAGCTATCAACACTGCATGCCACTCACAGAACAGAAGCGCGATCAACAAAGCGTTAGGCAAGACACCTTATGAGGTTTGGAAAGGTAGAAAACTCAGAGTTTCTTATTTCCATATATTTGGTTGTAAGTGTTTCATCCACAACAATGGAAAGAGCAAGTTGAATGCTTTCGATGCCAAAGAAGACGAGGGGATATTCTTAGGATACTCCTCGACTAGCAAGGCATTTAGGGTATTCAACAACTCAACTCTTTGTGTGGAAGAAACACCACATGTGGTTTTCGATGAATCTCGACAGGACTTGTCTGCCGATAAGATCAGTGAGAAAGTGACTGATCTAACGATCGAATCTGACAAAGAATCAGAGGTATATGAATCCGTTCAAGCCTACAATCCATTCATGAAAGCTCTCGAATCTGATGACAAAGAGAAGGTAAGTGCTCAAGGTAAGTCTTCTAGACCAGGTGACATGCCTGCTCTAGTTGACTCGACTACTCCTGCTAAATCTGTTGATGATACAAATGATGTTGATATGCATGATGTTGTACATAATATAGATGATGATAGTATTCCTGTTAAGAATATAAAAACATGGAAATCTGCGCATGATACTGAAAATATCATTGGTGACTCTACTATTGGTGTGAAGACTAGACGACAACTCTTTGAGTCGTAAGAACAGCCTAGTCCAACTATGTTTTGTTGGTGTTGTTTCCTTTCATCTATCGAGCCTACCACTGTCAAAGAGGCATTGGCTGATAGTAATTGGATCATCGCTATGCAAAACGAGTTGAAACAGTTTGTTCGAAACGACGTCTGGGAACTTGTCGATAGGCCGGAACATCATAATGTAGTTGGCACTCGATGGATCTTCAAAAACAAAAAATATGAGAATGATGTAGTCGTTAGGAATAAGGCTAGACTAGTAGCCCAAGGCTATTCACAAGCTGAAGGCATAGGCTATGATGAAACATATGCTCCTGTTGCTAGACTAGAAGCCATTCGTTTGTTTCTTGCATATGCTGCACATATGAAGTTTACTGTATATCAAATGGATGTCAAAAGTGCATTTCTTAATGGTATTCTTGCGGAAGAAGTGTATGTTGAACAACCTCCAGGTTTCGAAGTCAAAGGCAACCAGGTGTACATATTAAAGAAAGCCTTATATGGACTAAAGCAAACTCCAAGAGCATGGTATGATACTCTCACTCTCTTTCTATTAGAAAATGGTTTTACTAAGGGCAAGGTCGATAGAACCTTGTTCAGAAGACAAGAAGGGAAAGACATTTTACTCGTCCAAATTTACGTAGATGACATCATTTTTGGGTCACCTAACAAAAAGCTGAGTGAAAGTTTCTCAACACTCATGCAAAGTAAATTTGAGATGTCTATGATGGGTGAAATGAATTACTTTCTTGGTCTTCAAGTAAAACAGACCCCTGAAGGGATTTTCATAAATCAAGCGAAGTACACTAGAAATCTTCTAGACAAGTACAGGATTAAAACATGTAAGTCTATTGGCGTACCGATGCAACCAACTTACAGAATGGATCCAGATGAACACGGTAAATATGCTGACCAATCTTATTATCGTGGACTTATTGGTTCTTTACTGTATCTAACTGCTAGTAGACCAGACATTGCATTCTCTGTTGGTGTTTGTGCTCGTTTCCAAGCCAATCCAAAGGAAAGTCATATGGAAACCACGAAACGGATACTGAAATATTTGAAAGGAACCATCAATCGTGGTATATGGTATCCTTCAAATGATGATCTATCCTTAAGTGGCTACTCAGACTCAGACTTTGGAGGCTGTAGAATAGATAGGAAATCTACATTTGGTTCTTGTCAATTCTTAAGCACAAAACTCATTTCATGGTTTTCGAAAAAGCAAACTAGTGTGGCTACCTCTACTACCGAAGCTGAGTACATGGCTGCTGGTAGCTGCTGTAGTCAACTACTTTGGCTCATGCAACAGCTTAGAGATTACAACATATATGAATCAAATGTTCCTATTTTCTGTGATAGTAATAGTGCATTGCCATTACACAAAATCCTGTTTTGCACACACGTTGTAAGCATGTTGATGTGAAGCATCATTTCATACGTGATCATGTAGAAAAGAAGGATATTCGCATGGAAAAGATTCATACTGATTTTCAAAGAGCTGATATTTTCACAAAACCATTAGTTGAGGCTCGTTTTCGCGAGTTATGCATTAGTCTAGGGCTAATTGATCTAGACTCTACTTGCCTATAGCTACGTACTAACCAGACAGGTACATCAAAGAAATAAGGAGACAAGATCACTAGAACAGAGCACTCGTCTACTCACTTAACAGACTTGTATACAAGGCTAGACAAGATGACCAAACAACCCAATGAGGAAGCTGGTAAAGCTGAGGGCAATAGTAAGGGAATAAACATTTAAGGGGGAATCTTTAATTTCTTAAATATCCTTATGTTGACTCTTCAGTTTGTTAACAGTCATCTTGTTCGAAACCTTGACCATTGCTTTAGATTGATATTCATCTTAATTATTCTACTCTACTTGTACCTACGATTATACGTTGCATAAGATAAGATAGGTACATAAAGTCGTTCGACGTTCAGAATAGATAAGCACAGTAGAATGGGGAACTCGTCTTGTGTTCATAAGTCTACTCGTCTATTCTGGATTGACTCGAACAGACAAGATAAGTGTTCTTTTGATTCAAACGTGCTAAGTGTTTAATCAAGTCGAATTAAGGGTATTATAGTAATTCGATAATGTTAAAATTGGAAAACCCTAGAATTGGATTTATACACTCCCATTTTAATGAGGTGTATACACCTAGTTCGCACCATACTCTACTACGCTAGGTCAGATGAGTACACTCCCCTGTCCTAACCAATAGAAGTGGCGGATTCCAAATTTTACAATATCAAATCACATAATATTCTCGATTCCGTAACCGAATACCAAAAGCCCCAACTGTTGGATCATTTGCTTCAATCTTGGCCGTTGATGTGTAAAATGAGTTCTAACAAAACCCAACACTTACACACTACTTACCCCACGTTTTTCTTAACTCGCCTACTCTAGCTTTCAAACTCTTGCGAATTTCACTCCTTTGTTCTTAATCAAACTATCACTATGTCGATCATCTCACTCTTTGATGTAAGGACTAACATGCAGGCCAGGTTTGACCTTGGCAAATTCATCGCCGAAAGCAAGGTACATGTTGAGCCCTCTATGTTCTTCAAAGGGTTACACACTGAAGGCAACCAAGAGATTCTGACGAAATGCATAAGATGTGGGTTAAAACCCTATTTGGAGGCCTTTCCGGAAGTTGTGTTGGAGCAAGAGGTGTTGGAATTCTATGCCAACGCCACCAGACGAGGAGACATAATTGAATCGTTTGTTGGAGCAAGTCGAGTGGAAATCACTCGTGAAGATGTGTTTGACGTTTTGAAGCTGCCCATCGGATTGATTGATGTGGAGAACTATGCTGTTGGCCAAGAGCTGAGGTATTTAAGCATTTTCTGTGGCAAGAAAATTCGATTGAATCGAGATGGCAAAATTCCAGCAGTTAAGAAGAAGGAGTTGCTGGAGAAGTATAGAACCCTCCTAGACATAGCTAGTAAGATGTTGCTATGTTCCACTGGTTCCTATGACTCAGTCACCTTGCAGAAGGCAAGAGTGATGGCTGCCATCTATGATGGAATAACTGAAGGAAATTGGTTCTAGTTGCTTGCTGATAGAATTATGTACTTTGAGAGAAGTGTTAGAGTCGACACCGACACGGTTAATTGGGTGGTGTCAAACGTGGTTGGCTTTGGAAATAAACTGTCTATCCTTCTACCTATTTTGATGCCAACGAAGACGGAATGGAGCAAAGGGAAGCCATTTCATCCTTTGAAATTCTATTTGAAGAAGGAGGCTTTGAGGAAACAAGTGGCTGCTAGACCAGCTGCACCCAGGCAAGTTCAGATTGATCCTATGGATGCGATGCCATATGCTGCCTCGTCTAGTTCTTCAGAAGACGAGTCAAAAGATGAAGAATCAGAAGATGTTACACAAGGTGAATCTAGTGCAGATGATTCGGAGGAGACTCAATCCGATGATGAGACCGAGAAGGCTGAGGAGCCAAGTGCAAATATTGCTGAAGCATACCGTCTTGTAAGAGTGTCTAGTCCTACACAAGACGAGTCGACTCCTCAGGTTGGTACTTCTTCTCAATCTACTTCAATTCCTCTCTCTCTCTCCCTCCAGTCCGAACCAAGGCAAGATCACTCCGTTCTCGTGCCAGGCCTATACCCAAAACTTCACAAGTGCTGGCAGCATATCCGCTGAGAGCCAGCATTCCCCAAAACACTTCTATAATTGATACAACTGATACTCCTACAGTTGTCGAACCTAACCTAGCCACATCTCAGCCCCTAGAAACCACAGACCAAACTCTCTCTTTACCCTCAACAGAATATGTTGAACCTCTTAACCCATCTACTTCAGAGAAGACTCCAGTTGCCACTGCAACAACTGAGACAGGGACCCCACCTGCTCAGACCCCTTCTGAAGTTAGATTCGAATCCCTAGTTTATTATCCGATGAGTTTAAGGGAGAAGAGGATCCGTTCGAAGATGTGCAACAACTTGAAGAAACAGCTCTAGTCTATTGAGGTAGACACTTCAACAGAATAGTTTGAGAAGCTTCTTAGGATATGCACATGGGTTGCATTGAAGAAGTCCCCAACAGACGACTTGTTTGAAGTTATCTTAGGAATGGGAGGTATCTCCAATTTCATGGATTGGGAGATGGAGCAGAAAGAGAACAGTGGTGTTCAAGACCACTCTGAGCTATTCCCTCGTCGAGCCTTAACTGATCTCGTGAAAAGAATGTTACGCATTCCAGATGGTGTTCTGTGTGAAGAGTTCTCGTTTGATGTTGGCACTCAAACTGATCTTCTAGAAGAAGAGTCGACAGCAGAACTTGTTGATGCTGCCATTCAGACCTCAGAACCTATGTTGGAATTAGAAGATGCCCCTGATCATGTTGAAGAAGAGGCTGAAAGTGCTGAAGAAGTCGACTTAGTCGAGCTTGGAGAAGAAGATGATGAGTTTGTTGAAGCCATCATGTTTGATGAAGATGAGCTGATTGAAAAAGTTCAAGAAGAGGTTATCGCTGAAGCTCAGTCGTCTACTCAAGTATTTCCTGAAGGCTATCTAGAAGAGCTGAAGTCGGACTTGAAGGTTGTTGTCCAGTCTGCTATAGATGAGTTCTTAAACTCAAAGCTAAAGGATGTGCTAGTTGAACAAAATCAGTTACTGGTTGACACCTCAAGAGAATTGATGATTGGTGAAATCAACAAGATGGACTCATCTTTCCGAGATGAGATGTATGCTGAAATTGAGAATTTCTTGAAGAAGCAAGTTGATTTCTCAAAGAAGAGATCTATTACTTTTGCAAGATCTTTAGTTGAAGAGTCGAGCAAAATGGAGAGACTCTACAGAGTAAAGATAGAGATTGCTGATGAGCAGAGACGAGAAGCACAAGACCAGTTGGTGCGTTCTCGAGCTGTTCTAACTGAGCTAACAGAACAGAACAGACTCCTTCGACAGACAGCTACGTATTTCAAAGATGAACTAGTCTCAAGTTCAAGGAAGCTGGAGTTGGCCACTGATCGTCTTGACAAGATGAGTCACGACAAGACGCATCAGAAGTAGATAGAGCTAGCTGCTGAAGCCATGAAGGAAGCTGTTAAGGAAGAGATGACTCGCTTTACTTCTCTTTTCACTCTCAAGGCATCTGATGAAGCCAAAAAGGGGGAAGAGACGAGTAGAGTTGAGAAAGTTGAAAAAGCTAAGTCCAGTTCTGAACCAGAAGCGAAAGAGGCTGCGGAAGCTATGCAAGATCTTAGAAGGCCTAAGAGAGGCAAGTTGGTGAAGACTGCTGATCTTGAGCTAGCTAGAGCAGATGAGCAGAAAAGATTGGAGAAGGGCAAAGGTGTTGCATCTCCAGAAGTTGAGGTTCAGACGAAAAGAAAGACTAAAAGGAAGTTAGCTTTGGAAGAAGCTGAAGAACCTACTGCGTTAGTGAAGAAGCAGAAGGTGATTGATCCTAATGATGAAAGTCACTATGCGAGCCAGAAAAAGATTGGTAAGCATATTGAAAGGCTGCAAAAGTTGAAGGCAGATAAAGATCAAATGGAAAATAAGTTCATTGATTATTTTATTGACAAAGAGCATCGTCAAGATTGGTGCAAAGTGAAGAGACAATGGGAGCTAGACCACTGGATAATCAGAAAATTTGGTGATGTTGAGAGCTCGGATGAACTTTACTCAATCTTTGATAAGTTCATGGAAGGCCAGAACAAGTTGCTTTGGAATTTGTTCATGAGGATATCGGCTGCTGCAAATTTCAACATTCTAATGCCGATCTTTCTGAAATGGAAGACTCCTATGACTAGCTCAGGTAAAAGAGTTGATCTTAATCAAATTAAGAAATATGAAGAAGAGCTGCTAGACAAGGAGAAGATTGAAGATGAAGAGCATATCAGAGTGATACACAAAAGACTCCTAGATGCATTCTGTGTTCCTAATCCAGAAGGAGGTACTCTCTCAGATTAGTTGTTTTTGCTTTGGTACTTAGTATTTGATTTTTGAAGTATGTGTAATATCTACTGTTCTTATTTGAATGAATGAAAAGATAAGTACTATTTGATGTTAAAAGCAAGATAACTACTTAACTAGTCTACTATTGAGAAAAGATTCAAGTAGTTTTGGCTTCATCAAAACGGGGGAAATTGTTGGGATTTGAATCCTAGAACAAGTCCTAAATGATGATTAAAGATAAAGATGAAGTTTTGATAAGCCAAAAGTAGTTTGAATATTTTCTAAGTGTTGACTGATCTAGTCTAGTTAAGAGAAGTCATCTTGTATAGACCAGTAGAGTTCACATAAGACAAGTGTTGTCAAGTTTAACTTTCTAAAGAAAAGACAAGTACGATTTGTAAGTACTGTTTATATTAATTGTTTAGGTTGTTATTGAGCTATATTAAACATTGTATAAAAGCTCATGATTTTCATATGTAATAGATATATTCATTGTATAGATTTATAAGTTGACTAAGCTGTGTTATAAAGCTTAAAGTAATGTAATAGTCTTGTTAGGATTAGAATAGTCTACTGCTGAAGACTGCGCGAGACCAGACAAGAAGAGAAGATTTCTACACAAGACAAGTGCGCATAGAAGACAAGACAAGTCAACATGAAGTTAGTTATTCAAGCGCGTATGAAGCTAAGGATTAAAGAGTTAGTTAGAAATAACTAATTAACTACTTAAACGCGTGGAAGGATAAGTATGGAAGTTGCAAGTTAGTTTTCAAGAAAGGTTGGTTACAACTGACAAAGTTCTTGAAGTTGAAGTCTATAAATACCCCAAGGTGTTTATTGATTAAAGACTACTGATAAGCTACTTACTGAAGAATTACTGAAGCGTTCGAAGCAAGTTACTCACAGAGATTTTGAAGTTCAGAAAGCAAGTCCGCTAGTCAAGTGAAGAAGAAGACTGCTACTGAATAAGTTTTAGTTTTTGTTTACTGTTTTCAAGTTGCTAGATACTTGTAAACCTCTAGTAAGATCAAAGATATACTTGGTAGTATATTCGAGAAGATCTAAGTCTTGTTTCTTGGGACTTAAAATTACAAGAACACACACACTGTACTCCATTGGACGAGTTGATAAGGATACATCACAACTGGGTTTGTGAGAGTGGACGTAGACAAGTTGTCGAACCACTATAAATCGTTGTGTGTTGTTTACTTTACTGTTTTGTTTGTGTTTAATTGATTAACTGTTTAATTGTTTAACATACATATCTGAACAAGACAAGTTGAGTATACTAGAACAGAGTTCTCGTATAAGAAGTTGAGTATAAACTTGAATTGGGCTCATTGATTAATTTCGTTATTCCGCATATTGTACTTTGATATATCGAAAGAATTTTGAAAAGTCTATTCACCCCCTCTAGACATTTTCACTAGCTTACTCGATATTAACTCAACTTTGGGGACCTACAATCTCCTTCTAAATTGTACATTGTTGGTCCCAAGCAGTTTAGTTAAGATTAGAACTTGTCTAAAGTCTAGAGGGGGGGTGAATAGACTTTTAAACTTTTTCTAAAATATCAGAGTTATTATGCGGAAATAGTGTTCTGGTACAGTAATGTGCTTATATCAGATCAGCTTAGTACTCTCAGTATGAATATTATTGTGAGCCTTTTTGTTTATACTCAACTCTTATGATAATGAACTTTACTTAGTAAACAATATACTACTATTCTTAATATGAAGTAATTCGTCTACTCAACAAGATTTCTCAATCTAGTTGTTTATACGAATTCTTTAAGAACTTAAACAAATATCAAACAGTAAGTAAATGAACACAAGATTTATAGTGGTTCGACAAATGTCTACATCCACTCTCACAAACCCAGTTGTGATGTTTTATTAATCTGATCTTGTGGCTTTATGTCCTAAGAAATAAGACTTTGATCTTGTCGATTATACCACCAGGTATATCTTCGATCTACTAGTAATTCACACAAGTAACTAGCAAACTTGTTTACAAAATCACAAACAAAAAGATAAAACTTCTCTGTTGTAGCCTTTCAAATATGCTTCTTCAAAACGTGGCTTCTTGATCTTCTCTTCTCAAACTCTATGAGTTTTTTTAATGCTTCTAAGACTTGAATAACTCTCTCAATATTTGTACTTTCAGTAGTCTTTCCAGTAGAAGATCACACGGTATTTATAGACTTTAGTTAGGTAGTTAGCAGTTTGTGAAAACTAACTCATAACTAACTTTTAACTGTTTCTTGTGTTGGGATATGTATCCTGAAAACAAAGTCCTAGTTGATAAGATTAAGTTTTGATGGCCAAAAAGCAACTTAAAGTTAATAATATATGTGGAAGAAGTCATCTTAACTAACTCATCTTGAGAAGTCATAATAAACACAGTTACTGATCTTATATGTGAATATATTATGAATTGTTAGGAACTAAGTTGATGTTGGAATTGTATAGACAACTTATAGAATATGACTTAGATATACTCTATTGTATATAGTTCAGTTGATGTATTGATAGGTTTATATTTGTAAGTGTGTATTATTGTAATCAGCATAGTTAGAGATCAGAAGACTAGATAAAGAACAGAAGACTACTCTGGAGTAAGAAGACTTAAAGATGTATTCTGAAGAAGCTCAGAAAAGAAGTGTACTTAGAGTAGAGTACATAAGAACAGTAAAATCTGAGAAGAGTATTTTACTGTGCTGAGGTCGAAGTTGAAGAATAAGTTTGGAAAACTTAATTGAAGGACGTAACTGAATATATATTTGAAGATATGAAGGCTAACTAAAACAGTTGAAGTTAGTTGGAGAAAGGAAGTTACAAAAAGCGGTTAAGAGTTAGTTGGAGTTAGTTTCATAAACTACTAACTGTCGAACTAAAGTCTATATTTACCGTGTGATCTTCTACTAGAAAAGACTAATGCTACTACTGAAAGAACAAGTATTCAAAGAGAAATTCAAGTCTTAGAAGCATTCAAGAAACTCGCAGAGTTTGAAGAAGCCAAGATCGAATCAAGAAGCCAAGTTTTGAAGAAGAATATTCAAAGGCTACAACACAGAGAAGTTTTACTATTTTAGTTTATGATTTCGTTTGTAAACAAGTGTGATAGTTACTTGTGTTAATTACTATTAGATTGAAGATACACTTGGAAGTGTAATCGATAAGATCAAAGTCTTATTTCTTGGGACTTAAAGCCACAAGATCAGATTAATAAAACATCACAACTGGGTTTGTGTTGGTCCTGAAAGGAGTATATAACAAGTGTATGGGGGGGGGGGGAATACACTTGTATGCAAATCTTTTTCAAACTAACCAAGTATGACTCTAGCAAGGTTGTCCTGGACAACTCTGCTCAGATGTATAACTTCTTAAAAATAACCAACTTACTAAGTACTATTGAGTACTTAGTTGAATGACTATCTAAATGAGTTATAAGTGCAGAATTAGTGGTTGTCCCTTTAGTTTAAACTCCTTTAAGTTCTGAAATCTCTTTAATCAATAAGTCCAGTATCAGGGAACTTGTCCAAATATGTTTGCACAGTCTCAAGTATATGTTCTTTGAAAGGTCAGTTTGTGTGCAGTGTTGAATGAATGTAAGTACTTGAAAGTGAATCAACACAAGAGTTTATAGTGGTTCAGAGACTCAAGCTCCTACATCCACTTTCCCTGATTTAACAGGATAATTCCTTCACTCTTGGAATTAACTTGTTTTATAGGGCCAAGGTGCACTTGATCAAGAACACCACTCCTTTGGTGATTTGATCCCTAGGATGTCTAGAGTCCTAGTACCGTCTTCTCAACTCAGAATTAACTGTTCTTCTCTCAACAGTTAACTCCTTACACTTCTACTACTACAACCTTCTAACTTTCTCTCTTGAAAGGTATAAGGGTTTAAGTAAGGTTCCAACTGGTGAGATATCCTTTACAATGAAGATCAGTGTATAAGGATTGGATATCTCTCTAAGCTTTGTATGGATATACAATGGGGTTCAGCTTAGATGAAGTGTTTGAAGACTAAGATAGTCTCTTTGAAAGCTTGAAAGCACTTGTGAGCTTGTAGCTTCAGTATAATTGCTTGTAGTTGGATGTTTTCAAATGGTCTTCACACTTCTGTATTTATAGACAAAATTGAGGATTTTCCCGTTGGAGAGACAGCCTTAATTGTCTATAATTGTCTTCCTTGAACTCTGCAATTTGAAGACAGTTTCTTGATAGTGACATGTCCTTTGTTTGGGAAATAAACGGCTGTAACCACTTTGTCTTAACTTTGTAGCACTCTTCCCAATGTCTGACTTCAAGATTCACTTGATCAAACATGGACATTCCTTCTGATGATTGGTCCTATGATAAGGACAACATTCTTATCTCTTGGACAATTCTGCTTATCACTATCAGTAGAGTTTGCTTATCAGCAAGGTTGGCTTTAGATCTTCAGATGACTTGGCTCCTTCACTTTTCATGCTTCCTTAGAGTAAATCTTTGTGCATTCATGATATTGAATAGGGTGTCCTTGATATTATCAGCATAGTTGGGATGATCTCCTTGTTAGATCTGGTACAAGTGTGCTGAGACAACTTTCCTGGACAAACCTTCTGAGCAAGGATGCTTTTAGTAGGTTGTGTCTAGATGATGCATTTAACATGCTTGATCTTCAGACATGTTGTTCCACCATCCATTCAATCTTGATCAGCATACTTGTCTATTTAGCAGACTTGGGACACATTTCAACTTGAGCCTTGAGGGGACTTGATCTTGATAGACTTCAAAGCATGTGTTCCCCCTCAACTTGTGCATCTATGTTTCTAAGAGCTGCCTAACATGTCAGCTTCTCAACTAGCCTTATGTTATATGTTCTAACATTCTTAGAACATGATCATCTTGACTTAGACTTAATCTATTGACATGTCTCAGGGGGGGGGGGGGGGGTTTGGTATTAAATCAAAACACTTCTCAATTTATTCCCAACAATTTTCCCCTTTTTGATGATGCCAAAACCTATACATTCTATGCAAAAGTGACTTGACTACACCTATTACATTTATCTTCCGAAGGCATAACTAGAGTCAATTTTCCTGAAAAAGAATGTGTTAGTGTAATCACCATTCTGATTGCAAATAGGTTTCAAAGTTAGGCATATTGAGATTGTAACATGTTGTTTCTTGATTCACAAAAGGATTCAACTATCATTCAATGAATTTGACATTACAGGCTTGTTGACAGTTGAATTAACTTATCAGAGCATGAATCAAAACAATATTACATCAGAGCATAATCTAACAAAATACATGATCAGAACTTAAATCATATGTATCAAAGCAAATAACAGCATGTCAGCAGTCTTGAGTAACTTTCAGCATAGATGACCAAATCAACAAATCAGCAACCAAGATAAGTTTTTATCCATTTCAGCACATAAGAGTCAGGAAAACTTAGCCATTCAGAGATCATCTTCAGGAGGTGGCACCATCCCATATTGTGCCCACACTCTTTTCTTTAACTCCATGGCCTCTTGATTAGTTTCCTTGGGTCCAAGTACCATTCTGTTTAACTTGAGAATCTCAAGGAACTCTTGGAGGATCTTGGATTGGTCAATCCATCCATTCAGCTTGGGAGGCATGTATATGATTGGCTTAGGGGCATTGAATTCAATTCTTGCCAGATCTGCAGCTGCAAGAAGTTGCTGATATAGCTCCCTGTAATACTCAATCATGAAATTGGTAAAAGTGGAGTTCACATCCTCATTATTCCATTTGCCTATAACATAGTAATCATAGACAAACTCCCTTTTTGCCTCTTCCCATGAGTCATTCAGCTGAATTGGGACCCATTTATCCATGTGTGGATATTTGGTGTCCATGGGGATCAAAAGTTGTGGCTTCAACTTGTTGTAGGTAACCCTCCTTCTCCTGGGCTTCTGAAAGTCAGCTCTTCTTTTATCTCTTGCTCTGTTTGCTTTTTCAATTAAGTCCATCTTCTCTTTGGCTTTCATCATGGCCAGTTTCTGTTGAGTTTCAGGATCCTTTCCATATCCTTCCTCAAACAACTTTGATGGATCATGGGCTAAGACAGTTGTCTTCTTCTTAGGTTCAGGTCAAAAGCCTTCAGCAAACAACACTTCCACATCTTCAGTGGCTTTAGAACCTTCAGCAACTTTGACAATCTCAGAAGACTTGGTCTGTTCAGCAGGTTTGTCCTTTTCAGTAGCTTTAGCCTTTTTGGAGGAAGGCTCTTTTTCTTCAATCCTAAATTCAAGAGGTAAGTCAAGGCTGTTAGGAAAATCTGTAAAAGTTTCAGTTTTCCTCTTGCTTCCTTTAGCCTTCTTGAGTTGGCCTCTTGTCTGGATTCCTTCAGTGGACTTGTCCAGTCCTGAAGCTTCTCCCCCAGGCCTCTGCTGAAGTCTTGCTCTTTCTTCTTGAGCTGATGCCATTGAATTTTTTAATGCTATGACCAGCTGCTCTTCTTCATCAAGTTCTTCCAAGTTCAGCACTGCCTCTTCTTTTCCCTTGGATTCAGAAGCTTTCTCTTTGCCTTTGCCCTCTCCAATAACTAAGGCACCTTTTTCCCTCGCTCTTTCTCTTTCCCCCTTTTAGGCAGCATCAAAACACTGAGGTTTGAGCTCACTCATGGTAGTTGCCATCAGGGATTGAGCTTGGTTTAGGGACTTCATCTCCTCAAGTAAGTAAACATTCTCATCATGAATGTTTTGCATCCTGTCACTGCTTAGACTTAAGAAAGCCAAGACATGCTTCATCTTTTGCTCCACAACCTCTTCCATGGTTGTCTTGAGGGATGCATCAAGGTTGGCCTTCAAGAAGTCAGTAAGATTGGCCACTGCACTTTCAGCAATCTTGGCCATTACTTCTTGTGTGAATTTCTCAGAAGCAACTTTCACCATTGCTTGCCTCATCTCTTCAGCTCTCTTTTTCTGAAGAGCAGTCTTCTTTCCTAGAGCTTGCTTGACCACTAGCCTCAATTGTTGGGATAAGAATCCTGATACAAGTCCTAAATGATGATAAAATGAGTTTTGATAAGCCAAAAGGAGACTTGAATAATTTCTAAGTGTTGACTGATCTAGTCTAGTTATGGAGTCGTCTTGAACAGATCAGTAGAGTTCACAAGTATAGTTCAAAAGATAAGTATGAAAAGAAAATTTTAAGTGTTTGAAAGACAAGTACGTTTTATAAGTACTGTGTATATATATAGGATTTATACTGAGCTATTAGATGATGTATAGAAGCTCATTATTTCATGTATGTATTCGCATATTCATTGTATAGATCATAAGGTGACTAAGCTGATTTATAAAGCTTAATGTAATGTAATAGTCTTGTTAGGATTAGATGATAGGACTAGTTTAGTTCTATGTCGAAGTCTACTATTGAAGACTGGATGCGCAAGACAAGACGAGTAAGAAGAAGACTAATATTTTGTCTACTGTTGATTTATAAAGCTTAATGTAATGTAATAGTCGTGTTAAGATTAGATGGTATGACTAGATTAGTTCTATATAAGTCTACTGTTGAAGATCTGCGCAAGACAAGATGAGTAAGAAGAAGTCAGAATTTGTCTAAGTATGGAGACAAGACAGGTGCGCTTCAAAGGATGAAAAGTTTGAGTCATAAACGCGTATTGAAGATAAGGATTAAAGAGTTAGTTATGGAATAACTAATTAACTGCATAAACGCGTGGAAGGATAAGAAGAAGAAGTTAGAAATCAGTTTTCAAGAAAAGTTAGTTACATAACAGAATGTTCTTGAAGAATGAAGTCTATAAATACCTTGGTGTATTTGACGGTTATGACTACTGAAGCATTGAGATTTTACTAAGCAATTACTAAGAGATATTAAAAGGGAAGAAACTCGCAGAGTTCAAGTTCAGAAAGTTCAAGCCAGAAGACAAGTGAAGAATTCAAGAAGGCCACTACTGAACGAAGAGAAGTTTTATTGTTTTGTTTCAAGTTGCTAGTTACTTGTAAAATCACTAGTAGATCGAAGATATATCTGGAGATATAATCGAAAAGATCAAAGTCTTATTTCTTGGGACTCTAAGCCACAAGAACACACTACTCGATTGGAAGAGTAATAAGAATTTCACGACTGGTGTTGTGAGAGTGGATGTAGACAAGTTGTCGAACCACTATAAATCTCGTGTTTGATTTACTTTACTGTTTTATTTGTGGTTGATTGATTAACTGTTTAATTGATTGAATTCCATATAAGAACAAGACTAGTAGAGTGTTCATATAGAAGTTCGTTAATATTAGTTGAGTATAAATTTGATTGGGCTCATTTTTAATCTGATAATTCCGCATAGTGTACTTTGATATATTGAAAGATTTTGAAAAGTCTATTCACCCCCCTCTAGACGTTTTCCTAGCTTACTCAATATTATCTAACTCAACTAGGGACCTACATCAATGCTTTCACATTCTTGTTGTGGTTGCTCCTTAGCAATGTTTGCTCCTTTTTTACCTCTTTGGAGATAGAATCCATGCTGTCTTTTGCTTTCTGGACTTCAGTGGAGATGGTTTGCAAACCAGATTCAACTCCACTGATCCTTGCCTCAATTGTGGGAAGCACCATATCTTCTGAGCCAGTGAGCCTCATTTCAACAGATGCCAAAGTCCTACTTTGCTCATCCAAGGCTCCTAAAGTTTCAGCATAGGCAGTTTAAACTTGATGAGCTATAGAATCCAACTTTGATGACTGCTCTCCAAGAATGGCTTGAGCAGAGCTGGAATCCACATGGATAGGTGCATCAGTGAGAAGATCATCTGCAAAGATTTGATCAAAAGAAATTCCTGCAATATCAGACAGATCAAAGGGGTTAGAAAACAAACACTCATCACCCTCAACATTTTTTGCATAAGACTCTGATACATCAGCAGTCTTCTCCTCATTTTCAACTAATTTTTGACTCCCTTCAATATTGATGTCCTCACACAAAGGATCAAGCCTCCTCTCATCAAGGGATTCTTGAAGTTCAGATTTGACTTCAAGAATAATCTGTCCTTCCTCACTTATTCCACCCTCATTTGGTGGTACACTCACAATCTTAGTGATAACTACCTCTCTTTCATCCACAACTCCCTCTGGTTTTTCCACTATCCTTTCCTTTTCAACTCCTTCTCCTAAACCTGCAACATCTCCACCTTCAACAAGGTTCAAAGATGGCAGTTGTGGGGTGATCACAGTGCTTATATCAGCAGCCACTGAGTCATCCTGAATGATTAAGGGCTGGTCAATGTCCAACTCTTCTGACACTAATGAGGCCTTAATCAAACCAGCTTCTAACATAGGAGCCTCAACATCTTTAAGTTGTGCCTTGGGTTCAGAAGAAACTTCATTGGCAGATGCATCTTTGGCTGTGTCACCAACTTTGGTCAACACTTCTGAAGATACAGAACCTTTCCTATGATATGTCAAGTAATGAATTGTAGTCTTTTTGGGACCAGGAGGGTTGGGATTTTTGGGATCTGAGGGACTATCATGAGAATCATCATCATTTGAGCTGCTATCAGGGTGTCTGATTCCCTTAGCAAGCCTCTCTTTCTCTTCAGCAATCTTGTCTGCCACCAACTTTGCAAATACATCCTCATCAGTGAGGAATCTTGTCTTGCTTACTCCAGCAAAATGCAGCAATCTGCTTTCCTCTACTTGCCACCAATTTGCACCCTTATCTTGGACGACTTGAGCAATTTCCATGATTGATTTATCCTTGACATCCACCAACATTCTCAAATCATGAAACATCTTCTGAATTCTTGGAAATTCAGCAAGTTGTGGGTACAAATTGTCCACAGTAGCTCTGGCTCCACCTCTGAGCATACTTTCATATGTATACTCCTACTCATCTCCACTTGATTGGGGACTTTGGGTTATAGGGGAATTGGCTCTTGTTTCAGGTAAAGTGGCTTCAAGAAGATTGAATTCAGGAGGGTTGGCTTCAGAAGGGTTGGGTGTAGTGAAAGGTACTTCAGTTGCTTTTGAGAGCAATGGATCTGAAGGGGCTTTGCTCAGGGGAGTTGGCTCTAATAATGCAGCTTCTAAGAGTTGTGAATAATTAAGCATTGATGAGTCTAGAGGGGAATGAAGCCTTGACTCATCCACTGCAATATCAGCTAAAACATCCATAGGGCCTCTTAGTGCACTCCCTTCTGGAGAATATCTCTTGGTAAGATTAAGAGGGGTAATGGGTTGGTTTTCAGGAGTTTTGTGAGTTTCAGGGGAGTTGGGCTCTTGATGAAGAGTTTCAGGAGTTTTGGATTTGGAGGATCCAGAACCAGAAGAGTTGGTTCTAGATTTTGATTTAGTTCTACTCTCTGCCCTACTTGGAGAGTCCTTTCCTCCTGAAGCTCCAAAATCTTTTCAGTGGGTTTGGCCCTTCTCTTGCTGGCTCTATTACTCCTACTTCCTTCCTCTTCAGGGACAACTTCCCTGGCCCTCTTATCACCCTTCTTCTCCTGCCTTCCTTCATTGTATTTTTGTCTCAACTCTTCTGAATGATCAGAAGGAACTTGAACACCTTCCTTTGCAACCTCATCAACTTCAGTTGATGCTCCTTAGGTCTCTTCTGATGGAAGTTGAGACAACTTCTTTGTCTTTACAGCCCTTGCTTTAGTTCTCCTCTTCAACTTGGGTTTCTCCTCCACCTTCTCCTCAGCAGGTTTGGCCAGAAGCATTCTCCTTTGTTCAGTCTTCTTGCTCAGCTTCCTGAACATGATTTTCTGGGCTGGAGAGGCTTTGCAAATGTTTGCATCTCTGAATAATGGGAGAACCTTTCAATCAACAAGCTTGCCCTGGTACAATACTTCAGCTTCCCTTCCAACACAACCTTGTTGTGAGCCTTCACCTTGAACTTGGCTTTTTCTTTCATCATCTCATTCAAGATGAACTCCCTCCAGTTGAACTTGATGCCCTTATCACTGGCATCAATCACTGCAGCCATTATCCTTATCCTTGGAGCACTCACTTGCTCCAAACTACCAGTGTTTCTCAACAGACTCTTTGTTATTACCTCAAAAAGATTGAGGAATTTTGGCTTTAGAGTCCTCTTATGTTGTGTTGAGGAGATGGGACCTGGAACCAATAGCCACTCTTGAGCTATTTCCTCTTCATGTCCATTCCCATAAAATTCTGGATTCCTTCCCTCAGAAGGCAATCCAAAAGCTCCTTCAAGATCTTCTTCAGAAAATTTCACCCTATGAAATCTTTCTTCTTCATCTCCCTCAACAACATAAGACAATCTTGTTGCTACCTCACCATCTTCAGGCTTGCCTCTCCACTTTAGAAAAGCCAAGAATTCTGCAATGTATCCTTCAAGGCAGGAGCTTGGTCTTTCCTCCATGAACTTCTTTAGACTAGCTCTTCTTAGCCATCTAAGAGTGGGAGCCACCTCTGCATCCTCACTCTCAAATTAAACAATGGGTTCAAAGATGAGGTTGTTCTTATTGCTGAGATATTCAAAATCAAGGTCAAGAGCCTTGTTGGTGAAATCAAGAATCATCTCAGGTCTGGCTTTTGGTGCCATTAAAGAAACAGTAAGAACTTTGAGAGTGTTTGGAGAAGATGAAAGCTAGGGTTTCAAGAGAATTGAGTGCGTGGGGAAGAAGTGAGCTTTGTGGGCTTCTTTAAGACTTGTGGATATTCCAAAAGGAATGTATGTCAATGAGTAGGTGAGTCTTGGTCAATTCAACGGTTTACAAAAGAGGTAATCAAGTTTGAACGGCCAGGATTGATTTCAGGGGAGTTGGCCAAACTTGATCCAATGGTTAATAACCAATGAAACAGTAGAAAACTATTTTTATTCAAAACGTGGGAAGAAGTTATGTTTGATAAATGGTTGGGGGGTTTTCGAGATTGATAATGTCTTGAAATGTTTAATGCAAACAAGAGTTAAATCTTGGCATTTAATGCATGGAAAGTGACTTTTTGGGTGGGGGACAAAATAAGTCCTAGAAAGGTGATGGCTTTAAGAGGAATAGGACAGCCATAAACATAGACAATGATTACCCAAAATAGGTGCTTATCAGACCAAAATTTGGTTTGATAGCCAAGACAACTTATCTGACCCCACATGGACAAGTGTCCTGAATTCTTGTGGACCAGTGTCCTGAATTTCAATGGACAAGTGTCCTGATCAACTGAGGTCACCTCTTCTGAGTTTCAGTAGACTTGACCAAGTCTGCTGATCATCACTTTCAGTTCTCCCTTGCCTCATTAACTCCATTTGATTTACTTGTCCAACTTCCCTGGATCAAGTAGTCCCAATTCTGCTGATAGTTCCAACAATCTTGCTTCTGCAAGTGGCTTTGTTAAGATATCAGCTTTTTGGTGATCTGTGTGGATTTTAACCAACTTAATGTCCTTCTTCTCCACATGATCTCTGATGAAGTAATGCTTGATGTCCACATGTTTGCATCTTGTGTGCAATACTGGATTCTGTGATATTGCAACGGCACTGTTGTTGTCACAGAATATTGGCACTTCAGCAGAGTTGACATTGTAGTCCCTTAGTTGTTGTCTCAACCAAAGAATTTGAGCACAACAACTTCCAGCTGCCACATACTCAGCTTCAGTGGTGGAAGTAGCCACTGTGTTCTGCTTCTTTGAGAACCAAGATATGAGCTTGTTTCCCAAGAATTGACAAGTCCCTGAAGTAGACTTTCTGTCAATTCTGCAGCCTCCATAATCAGCATCTGAGTAGCCAGTTAGCTCAATATTGTCATCAGCAGGGTACCAAAGGCCTAGATTTTCAGTGCCTTTGAGATACCTCAAGATCCTCTTAGCAGCCTCTAGATGGCTCTTTTTAGGATTTGCTTGAAACCTTGCACAAACACTTACTGCAAAGGTGATGTCAGGTCTGCTGGCAGTGAGATAGAGGAGTGAACCAATGATTCCTCTATACTCAGTAGAGTTGGTTAGAATACCACTCTCATCAGGATCCATCTTCCAATTTATGTTCATTGGGATCCTTACTGGCTTGCTAGTGGTACACCCAAACTTCTTGATCATTTCTCTGGTGTACTTAGCTTGGTTGATGAAAATTCCTTCCTTTGATTGCTTCACTTGAAGTCCCAAAAAGAAGTTCAGCATACCCATCATGGACATCTCAAACTTGCTTTGCATGAGCTTTGAAAACTTTTCACAAAGCTTCCCATTGGGGGATCCAAATATGATGTCATCAACATATATTTGGACAAGCAAGATGTCCTCTCCTTCAGTGATTCTGAAGAGAGTTCTGTCCACATTTCCTTTGATAAATCCATGGTCCAAGAGAAACTGTGACAGTGTGTCATACCAAGCTCTTGGGGCTTGCTTGAGTCCATATAGAGCTTTCTTCAGTCTGTAGACTTGGTTTCCAACCTCAAAACCAGGTGGTTGCTCTACATAGACTTCTTCCTTCAAAACTCCATTCAAGAAGGCACTCTTGACATCCATCTGGTACACTTTGAATCTCTTGTGGGCTGCATAGGCTAGAAAGAGCCTTATTGCTTCTAGCCTTGCCACAGGTGCAAATGTTTCATCATAGTCAATGCCTTCTGATTGGCAATAGCCTTTTGCCACCAGTCTTACTTTGTTTCTGACAATCACATCATTCTCATTCTTCTTGTTCTTGAACACCCACTTGGTTCCAATAACATCTTGATGTGAAGGTCTATCCACCACCTCCCATACATCATTTCTGGTGAATTGATTCAGCTCTTCCTGCATTGCTGTGATCCAATTTGCATCTTGAAGTGCTTCCTCAATGTCACTTGGTTCTTGTTCTGACAAGAAACAACAAAATAGAGCACTTTCACCATGAAATCTTCTAGTTTTGACTCCTATACTTGGATCACCAAGTATCAGATCAGTAGGATGGTCAGACAACCAAGTCCTTCTTTTTCTGATCCCTTCAGTAGAGTTGTCCTCTACTGATATTGAGTCACTATGATCATAAAATTCAGGGAAATTCAATGCAGGATCTAACTCAGGATCATAATCAGGGGTGTTGTCCTCAATGTCAGGGACATTGGCATTATCAACATTATTGTTTCCCCCTAGATTATTTGATCCATTAACTACCTCAGCAGGAACTGCTTCTTCATTGGTAGTTGTTACCTGAGTGTGAACTGGGATTGGATCATTCAGTTCACCATTTTCTTTAGTGGGGTTTGCCTCAGGTAAGTTGCCTTCAGGATTGTTGTCCAATCTTATGCTTTCAGGGAGTTTGGCTTGGATAACATTTATGAAGGTAGTATCTTTGTCCTTTAAGATCAGTCTGGTTGTCCTTTGTGTGATTTCTTCTGTTTCCAAGTTCTTGTTCCTGAACTCATGAGTAGATTCATCAAACACAACATGGGGTGTTTCCTCCACAATAAGGGTTTTGCAGTTGTAGACTCTGAAAGCTCTACTAATTTGGGAATATCCAAGAAATACTCCCTCATCAGCTTTGCTATTAAAGGCTTTCAACTGTTCTTTCCCATTGTTGTGAATGAAACACTTACAACCAAAGATGTGAAAGTAAGATACTTTAGGCAGCCTTCCTTTCCAGAGTTCATAGGGGGTTTTGCCTTGTCCCTTAGTTATCAAACATCTATTTTGAGTATAGCATGCAGTGTTTATAGCTTCAGCCCAAAACCTCTTAGGTAAGTTTGAATCAGCAATTAAGGTTCTAGCAGCTTCTTTTAAAGTTCTATTTCTTCTCTCTGCAACCCCATTTTGCTGAGGGGTTCTAGCTGCTAAAGTTTCATGGGCTATTCCATTTTGTGTGCAATACTCATTGATGTATGAATTTATGAACTCAGTGCCTTTGTCAGATCTTATCTTGATTATGCTAAGGCTTTTTTCATTTGACAGTCTCTTTAGAAGTTCAGGGAGTTTGACTTGTGTTTCCTTCTTATTAAGGAGAAATACTACCCATGTGAACCTAGAGAAGTCATCTACTACCACCAATGTGTATTTTCTACCATTTATGCTTGCAGGGGTAATTGGTCCAAATAAGTCCATGTGTAGAAGTTCAAGTACCCTTTCAGTAGAGATGACCGGTTTTCCTTTGAATGAGGGCCTTAATCTGTTTTCCTTCTTGGCATGGTTTACAAACATGCTCTTTAATGAAAACCTCATTAGATAGTCCTTTTACTAATGCATTTCTAGCAAGTTTGTTCATTGACTTAAAGTTCAGGTGGTTTAGCCTTTTATGCCATAACCAACTTTGTTCATTTGAGCTTTTAGCAATGAAACATGCAGCATCAGTAGACTTGTCCCAGTCAGCAAAATACACATTTCCTTTTCTAGTTCAAGTCAGTAGAGTTTGTTGAGTTTTATCTTTGATTAAGCATTTTCCACTTGAGAACTCAGCACTAAAATCTTTATCACAGAACGACTTATACTTAGGAGATTATATTTGAGACCAGCCACATAAGACACATTGGATACCTTGATATTACCAATTATCAAGGTACCGTAACCTTTTGTTGTAGCTTGTGAACTGTCTCCAGATGTGACATTTGGGCCTTCTTTTTCAATGAAATCAGTGAGGAGATTCTTGTTTCCAGTCATGTGCCTTGAGCATCCACTGTCAAGGTACCATGCTGACCTTTTGCTCATACTCCTCATCTTCTTGTGGCCCAATGGTACCTGCAATTAGATATCTTTAGGTACCCTTTGAATTTTGGGTCCTGAGAGGTTAGATGTACCTTTAGGAACCCACACTTGCCTAATTACCCTGATTGATTCAAGGTGGCTAAGTTGTCTTCCTCTAGCATCAATGTACATTGTCTTTCCCTTAAATGCCTTTGGGAAAGTATGTGTAAAAGTGTTTACTCTATAAGTATCAGGAGAGTTGTAATTTCTTCTGAACTTATGAGTTTTATGTGCTACTTGAGGGAATCTTTGAGGATAGGCTTGACCATTAACCTTTGGCATGAAGGGTTTTGGTTGTCTCATTTTATTGTGCCCTTGAGGATAGTTGACCATAGGTCTGTTCAGCTGAGGTTTCTTCGGTAGAGTTGGCCTAGGCTGATCATACCTTGGATAACTCCTCTGAACATTGTTCAGATGAGTTGCCCTTCCATTGGGTCTACTCTGCTGAACAACATTCCTCTTGTGTTCAGAGACTTTGGCCTTTTCCTTAGGTATGGGCCTAGTTCCCTGAAGCACTTGAGTGGGCATTTCATGCATTTTGCCCTTTCCTTTGTTCTGTGGCTGAATTATTTCATTTTCAGCTTGCTGAGCCACTGATTTAACAAAGATTCTCTTAGTGTTACTTGTAGAAGCAACACTAAGACAAGGTGAAGATTCAAACAGATTGTAGCCCAATCCACTCTTTTGAGCTATGGGTCTTAAGTTACTTTGAATTTCCTCTATTGCTCTAGAGGATTTGTTCAAAACAGGCATTTTCAATTTCAGCCTTTCTTCACTTGTTTTAAGAATGTCATACTCATGTGAGAGGTTTTCAAATTTAGCTTGAAGAATTTTGAACTCAAAATCTTTTCTCTTCTGAATGAGCAGTTGTTCATCAATCTGCTTTTGTTGATCAACTATCCTGAGAGAAGCTTCATCAAGTTCTCTCAAGACTTATTGATACAATTTAGTAGACTTGACATCAACTACTGATTCAGAAGGTTTTGCAAGTTCTATTGCCAATCTTTCATTTTCTCTCACACAGTTGTCATGAAATTCTTGTAACATAGTGAAATCTTCCATCAACTTTCCAAAAGAAAGTTTCAGGTTGACTTCACTAGTGTTTTGTGATACAAATGACGGTGAGCTAGAAGTAGAGGATACCTCATCATCCTCTATGGCCATGTTGCACACATCATCATCATCGTTGTTTGAGAACAGTCCATCATCAGAAGAGTTGAAGCTTTCAGCACTATCAGACTCATCACCAGCCATCGTGGCCTTTCTATTGGTGAACTTTCTGTCTCTCTTAGCTTGCCTCTCCTTTCTTTCGAGCTGAGTTCAGGGCAGTCATATTGGAAATTCCCTTTCTTTTTGCAGTTATAGCACAAGCCTTCATCATCATCTTTCCTTGGTTCATCTCTCCTTCTGGATGATGAAGGTTCAGCTCTGCTGGACTTTCTCCTATCAGATTACTTGTCCTTTGATCTTCTTTCTTCAGGCCTTTTGTCCTCAGTCTTGGCTTCAGGAGAATTGTATCTTCTCCTGACCTTGTTATCTTGGTAGAATTTCTTGTATCTACCAAACCTTGAGTTTAGCTTGTCAAACCTTCTAGCCATGAGGGCTAGTTCTTCCTTCATTTCAGCCTTGGAGACTAACTTTGATGATCTAGGAGTGGACTGTATTTCAGGTTCAGCAGCTTTGGCTTTGAATGCCACTCCTTTGGTAGGTAATGAAGGTTCCTCAACAGGCTTTCTTCTGTTGAGATCAAACTCATAAGCCTTGAGTTCAGAGAAAATTTGTTGCATGGGCATGGTAGAGAGATCCTTGGTATTCTGCATCATAACTGAATATACATCCCACTTTGAGTGAGACTTCTTAGAATCTTTAGAGCAACTTCTCTCTTGGAGTACACCTTGCCCAATGAGTTGATTTCTTTCATCACATCTGTGAATCTACCAGCAAATTTATCAATGGATTCATCTGACTCCATTGTGAATTGTTCAAACTTCTACACAGCCACTTGGAGCTTATTGTCCTTGATCTTTTCAGTACCCTCACACATTTCTGCAAGAGTATCCCATATTTCCTTGACAGTTGTGCAGTGGTAGACTCTTCCCATTATTGCATCTGGAATTGTTTGGTAGAGAGTGTTCATGGCTAGATAATTAAGATTGTCTCTCCTTCTCTCTTCAGTTATAAGATCATCTTCATCCTTGGGAATCTCATCCTTTGTATCTGCCCTTTGAGCATCAGTAATCCTTGGGTTGATTTAAGTAAATATAAATGGACCCCTGGTGATGACTCTTAGCATTTCAGTGTGGAGGCATGCAAGATGAGCTCTCATCCTTATCTTCCAGAAGTCATAGTTCTCTATTGAGAATATTGGCAATTTGTGATGTGAGATATGGTTGACTGGATCAGGAGCCATATTGTTTAGTCCTTGAACAGCATCAGGAGGAACATCATTGTTATTTTGATTCTGGTTCAGATTCTGATTCTGCTGCAGCTGGTTCTGGTTGTTGTTGTTGTTGTTGTGATTTCCTCTTGCCATATCTTAAGTATAGGATTAGACAATAAATACTCAAGATTTCAGAAAGATCAGTTCAGTGACCACACCAAAATTTGTTCTTTGAAAATCAAAAATGGATTTTCAGAAGCAGTTGTCTTTGAACCCCTGCTCTGATACCACTTGTTGGTCCTGAAACGAGTATATAACAAGAGTGGGGGGGGGGGGAATACACTAGTTTGCAAATCTTTTTCAAACTTAAACCAATCTGGTCCAGCAAGGTTGTCCTGGACAACTCTGCTGATTTAATTAACTCTTAAAAGATAATCAAACTACTAAGTACTATTGAGTACTTAGTTGAATAACTATCTAATTGAGTTATATGTACGGAATTGATGGTTGGCCCTTTAGTTTAAACTCCTTTTAAGTTCTGAAATCTTTATAACAGTTATACAGTCTATCAGGGAACTTGTCCAAATCTTGTTTTGCACAGTCTTAGGTATGTATCTTTGAAAGGTCAGTTTGTGTGCTGTGTTGTATGAATGTAAGTACTTGAAAGTAAATCAACACAAGAGTTTATAGTGGTTCAGAGACTCAAGCTCCTACATCCACTTTCCCTGATTTAACAGGATAATTCCTTCACTCTTGGAATTACTTGTTTTATAGTGCCAAGGTGCACTTGATCAACCACACCACTCCTTGGTGCCTTGATCCCTAAGATATCAGAGTCCTAGTACTCTCTTCACAACTCAGAATTGAACTGTTCTTCTCTCAAAAGTCAATTCCTACCACTTCTACTACAACAACCTTCTATCTCTCTTTTGGAAAGGTATAAGGGTTGATGTTGGTTCCAACTAGTTTGAGATATCCTTTACAATGAGCTCAGTGTAAAAGGATAGGATATCTCTCTAAGCTTTGTTCAATATACAATGAGGTTCAGCTTAAAAGAAGTGTTTTGAGACTAAGAGTGTCTCTTGAAAGCTTGAAAGGTCTTATGAGCTTGTAGCTTCAGAATTGTTGATGCTAGTTGGATGCTTTCAAATGGTCTCCACACTTCTGTATTTATAGACAAAATTGAGGATTTGCCCGTTGGAAAGGCAGCCTCAATTGTCTATAAATGTCTTCCTTGAACTCTGCAACTGGAAGACAGTTTCTTGATAGTGACATGTCCTTAATTTAGGAAGTAAACGGTTGTGAGCACTTTGTCTTGACTTTGAAGCACTCTTCCCAATGTCTGACTCCAAGATTCACTTGATCAAACATGGACATCACTTCTGATAGTTAGTCCTATGATAAGGACAACTTTCCTTATCACTTGGACAATTCTGCTTATCAAAGTCAGCAGAATTTGCTTATCAGCATTGTTGGCTTGCTCTTCAGATGACTTGGCTTTTTTACTCTTCATACATGAGTCTTGATGATCTTTAGTCATTCATGACTTTGATTCAGTGGTTTTGACCTTATCGGCACAGTTGAGATTCTCTTGCAATAGTTCTGGTACAAGTGTGCTGAGACAACTCTGCTGCTCACATCTTCTGATCCTTGACATTTACATCAGTGGACTTAGTCTTGATGATCCATTTAGTCCTTATGATCTTTAGATGGATTGTCATATAACTGAGCTGACTTGATCAGCACAGTTGTCCATTGAGTGCATTCAGTAGATTTGATATTGAGCCTTTGAGGGGACTTGATTCTTGTGATCTTATAGGCATGAATTCCCCCTCAACTTGTGCATCTATCATTCTAAGAGCTGCCTAACATACCAGCTTCTTAACTAGCCTTAAGCTACATGTTCTAACATTTCTAGAACATGGTCATTTAATATTTGACTTAATCATTTGGCATGTCTTAAGGGGTTTTGGTTTCTTAATCAAAACTTCTCATTTTATTCCCAACAACTTGCCCTTCGGGGAAATGACAATCACCCTCGATGATGTCCGCTGTATCACGAGTTTGAAAGTTAATGGTCTCCCGGTGCAGTCTACTTCCGAAGAACATATTTTGGCTTCAGATTATTTGATGAAATATTTAGGTTTATCATTAGTACAAGCCAAGGAAGCATTAAGTGGGCAACGAGGGGGTTCCGTGAAGCTAGTGTGGCTAAGGGAGACTGTTGATGTTGAAATAAGTGTTTTGTTAAATGATCCAACACTAACAGCCAAGTGTTGTGTTTAATGTTCCCAACACTTATGACAACATCAGAATTTGCCCTTCCTTTTCTCACTAACTCTTATCTTACACTTGTTGTCTAATGATGTCCCCAGAGCAGTTAGAAGACGTGGGCAACACCAAGTCATGCCACTGCGTGGGAGTGAGAAGTTATTAGACCATGGTATAACAAGTCCCTAAATTCTAGGAGTGGTGGAGAGAAGTTCTATAACCGCATGATCTCAAGGTTGAGGCGATCATGGGAGTTGATGGCAGTTCGTGAATGAAGCCTATAAATACAGAAGTTGCCCTCAACACAAGATACACAAGAAGAAAAGCTGAAATCGACTACTACTCTATTGAACGCTATATACGCTTCTAGTTAGGAAAAACTTTGTTTCTTCTTGTAGTTCTTGTTGGTCCCTGAACGAGTAGTGAATGGGTTTAAAGTCTAGAGGGGAGGGGTGAATAGACTTTAAAACTTTTTCAAACAGAGTTGGGAACCTCTTCTGATTGCTATGTCAACTGGACTGCAAGTCTGCTGGTCCAGATGACTATAGTGATCTGACTGAGGAGGTTATATGCGGAATTATGGTGGCCCTGGTTTAGACTCGTTCTTGTAACTTGTTTTACTTAATGAAAATACTCAGCTGATGCTGGTTTGAAAGTTATGGCCTTGTTTTGAAGAGTGTTGAAATCACAGTATGCACTATATAATAATGAATGTAAAGGCAGAAATGTAAAGTGCAGAAAGTAAATAACACCGGATTTATAGTGGTTCGGATATACGTTCCTACGTCCACTCTCACGTCCTAACGTGATGTTTAATCCCTTTAATTTCCACAAATTACAAGGGTCTTGACCTTTATAGTCCCAAGGTTAGGACTTTGAGATCTGAGCCGTCCTAACAGCTACGGTCTCCACAAGTGATTGTAAGCACTTGCACTTTAAGGGGTTTCAAAAACTTTAACCTTTCGGTGAGGGTTTGGGGTTTTTGAGGTGTATCCAACTAATGGTTCCAGCTTATAATTTGCTTAACCACTATGCCTAAAACAATTGATATACAATATGAACAGGTTTCAGGTTCTTAAGGGTTGGATAGAAATCACTTAAGAGCTATAGATAATCTAATGGTTTCTGGCTCTTTTGAGAATTCTTAGAACTGTATGGCTTTAGCTTTGATTGCTTCCTTGGCTTGTTGAATTCTCTCTCGTGACTTTTTTTTTTTTTTTGTGATTTCTCATCCTCTTGTATTTATAATGGAGATTGGTTGCAACTAGCCGTTGGAGTTGACTAGCCGTTTGAGCAATCTTTCCATAATAGCTTGATTCCTTGATTCCAGCCGCTTGATTGCTTCAATCCTGGGATCATGTCAATCTTCTAAATAAGGTACGTCTTCGTTTGAATTGCAAGATGACTTGGGAATCAGCCGAGTCCTGGAAGAGCACATAGTCTTCTGATCTGTACTTCTAGTCTTCTGACTACTCTTCTGGCCTTAGGTCTTCTGTCTTCTGATATCAGACGAGTAACACTCTTCTGATCTGGAAATTCTTTGTACTGCTTTTAGGCCATCTTCAATCTGGGACTCCATCAGATAGGTAGGTATACAAGCACCTTAACTTATCTGGTCTTCAAGGATCTTCATGTATTCATGTCTTCTACTCTTCTCATCTTGAGGATAGGCATGTAAGCCAGGACTGTGTTGATCAGCTGATATCAATACAGTTGATCACACAAGACTAGTCTAAGCTGTTCTATACAAGTCAGCTGATCTTATAACATTTATAAACTCTAAGTGTTTTGGCCATCAAAACTATTCTAACATCAAGTGGGGCTTAGGATGAATTTATATCCCAACAATTTCCCCCTTTTTTATGAAGCCAAAACTATACTTGATAAGTGCTCTTAATGAATTAAGATAAGAGTTTATATCATGCTAAGACTTGAAGTATCTGATGAAGACAATGAGAGTTTGTCTTGTAAGCAAAAAGAACTAGAACTTGAATATAGATAGAACTTTTACAGATTACAAGTAATAGTTTCTTTAAACTTCTAAGCTAGTCTTCATCAGGTCTTCTGATCTTCAAATGCGGTAGGCAAGGTACAGACGAGCTCGAACTTCTTCCATGTGCTGTACATCTGTAACATTCTCCTCTTCATAGATCTTGTACAGAATCTTCTTGATTTCTATCATGTTGGCTCTTCCTGAATTCAGAAGGGGTGCATCCCATTTGGGTTCTTCAGGAGTTAGGATTCTGCAGTTGTCAAGTCCTTTGGCTGTCTTGACAATTTCTTCCCAGAACTCTGGATCTTCAATGTTCATGAACTGGGAGAATTGAAGAAATTCTTCTTCATAAGAAGGGAGAGGGACAAATTTCCTTACTATGTGGTGTTGAATTTGCCACTTCTTCTTCAGGGGATACCATCTTGGTAGCTCATCTTGAAGGGCTAAGTAATCCACATAATTGCTGTCAAACACTAGGACACTGTCTTCTTGTGCTTTGTCCTTCATTGCTTTCCTGAGTTTGGCAATTCTTCTTTCAAATTTGGCTTTGACTGCCTTCGCATCATTCAGCTTCTTTTGCTTAAGCTCTTGAGCTTCAAGCAATTTCTTTTTCTTCAACTCTAGAGCCTCTTTGTCTTCTGCAGTAGGCTCTGCTGGAGCTGATTTCTTGCTGGTCTGAGCTGACTGAGCTTGCTCATCTGCCTTTCTTTTCCTTGTCATTCTCTTTTTAGGAACTTGTTCTACAGGAGCAGTGATCTGTAGACTCTTGGCAGGAGCTTGAGTGGGTGCTTGAGTATCTTCTAGAGCAATTTCTTTGTCTTTGCCTTGCCTGTTCTTGATTTTGCTCTTTAAACCACCCAAGGTTTCAGTCAAGTCATCTTGTGCTACTACCAGTTCAGCTTGCTGGGCAGTAGACTTCTCTAGAGCCTTTATCAACATATCTTCCCCCTTTTTGGCTTCAGCAAGTGCAGCCGCAAAAGGCTTCATGGAATTCATGATTTCCACTTTCAGAGTTTGTTTCAGTGCCATGGCATTGACCTTGGCAACTTGGGTCAGATGGGTTATGCTGTGCTCTAGAACTTCAGCATGTGAATTGGAGGAGGAGGCAGCTTCAAATCTAGTTGTAAGAGCTTCCAACTTGGCTGCTGTCTCCTTCAGCTGAGTCTGCAATTTCTCATTCTCCTCTGCAGCTGCCTTAAGAAGGGCTTGACCTTCTTTGGCTCTTGCTTCAGCTTCTTCAATTCTGGATGTGTAGGTGGTCTCCATGCGGTGCATCTCATCAGTGTAAAGATCAGCAAACCTTTTGGAGGTGTCAGCTGACAACTTCTGATAGGTACTCAAGTATTCTCCTATCTGCTGATGAAGTGCTTCACCAAACTTGTCTTCAACGTCAAGAATTTGGTCATGAAGACGAGTCTTCTGTTCCCTTGCAGCTTTCTCAACATATCTTCCTAGTTGCAGGCCTAAATCTTTCTCAAAGTGCAAGTCTATTGCAGCTTTGACCTGGGAGCAGATGTCTGCTGTATGGTCAACAGATGGGGTAGAAGTAGAGGGTGTACCTTGAGGCTTTAGATGAACAATTAATGCTTTGCCTCTTTCTTCGGCTGATAGGTACTCCTCATTGAGGTAGCAGGTAGTGGCCTTAGTCAGATGGGTCATGATTCGTCTGCCTGCATCCTCTTGATTGTCAATGAAGTGAGTCAGATCGTCTGAAGGTTTGAAGTGAGCTGGTACTCTGACTACTTCTCTTTCAATCTCTTCTTTGTCAGCTGGTGCAGCTGAGTCTTCCACCAAGGCTGGTGCAGCTGATTCCTTCATCTTTGCTTGTTCAGCTGTCTGCTGATCCGATGAACCTACTGGGATAGGGACATCAGCAGTGGAGACTCCTAGGATCCGGTTGCAGACTGCAGTTAGTGCCTCATCTGATAGCAGCTGAGCAAAGGATTGAACTTGAGCAACTTCCTTTTGCTCCATCTCCCAGTCGAGGAAGTTTTCCTTTCCTCCCATTCCTTCCATGACCTCAAGAAGGTCATCTACATCATCTCTTCTGAGCTCAATCCAAGTGCATACCCTAAGCACTTGTTCAAACTGGATTGAAGTCTCATCAACTCCAGGGATGGTGGTCTTGAGCAGGTTGGCTATCTTCATCCTAATTATCTTTTCTGTTTGGCACATGGGGTAGTGCACCATTCTGAACTGAGGTTGAGAAGGACCAGGTTGAACCAGGTCTTCTGGTGCCAAGTCTTCTAGAGCAGAAGGGACAATGATGGTAGGGGTTTGGGTAGTTGGGGCATTTTCCTCTGTTGTGTGAGTATCAGCAGGGATTTGGGAAGTGATTTCTTCTTGTTGGGTAGGAGGTTGGGATTGATCTTCAGTAATTTGTTCATCAGCAGGGTTATGGGTCTGCTGGTCTGGTTCAGTTTCTTCTTGAAGATCAGTAGGTGTTTGAGCTTGATGATCTTGGACATTTGCTGTTTGAATATCAGCAAGGATTGTGGATATAATCTGAGTTTGATCATCAGCAGGTTGTGTGGAGGTGGTCTGAGGTTGGTTGTCTGTTGTTTGAACATCAGCAGGGTTAGGTTGGGCTTGTTCCTCTGCTGTGTGAGTATCAGCAGGGATTTGGGCATCAGTGTGTGAGGGTTCAGATGGGTTGGTATCATCAGAAGGGTTGAAGGATGAAATAGGGGCTATGCTCATTGGAGTAGGGAGCCTGGATTTCTTGGCTTTCTTTGTGAAAGAAGAAGTGTTCTTCTTTCTCTTCTGACCCTTTGATAGTTTAGAAGGTGTGAAAGTGAGAGAGGGGTTAGAAGTACCTGCCTTTTTCAATGGAGAGGCAGTGGGAGTGACATCTGAATCAGATGGGGAGATGAGCCCTGATCTGATCAGATATCTTCTTTGTGCTAAGGTCTGATTGTCATCATCATCCTCTTCAGCAACCTTCTTTTGAGCCTTTTCTTTCGATGGCTCCTCTTCTTCTTCAGCAGCAGAGTTATGAGTGGACTCTTCTGCCTTTTCAATAACATCTTTGGAAGATGCTTCAGCTAACAGCTTCTTCCTCTCTTCTTTCAACCTTGCTGCCTCAGCAAGAGCGTCCTTCCTTAAATAATATTTGGAGATGTGGAAGGTCTTGTGAGGTCCCATCTTGTACTTTCTTGGGAGTACTTCTGGAAGGATGATACTCAGCTTGTTGACAAAGCTGACAGTTGAGGTTACCTTCCATTCTCTTGATTGAAGGTCCAAAGTCACCTTCTTGGCTTCAAGAGCAATTCTGTCCAAGAAAAGCCCTTGCCAGTCTCCATCAATCTGATCCCAGATTGCAGCCATAACTCTAACCTTTAGAGTAGTAACAGCATCATGACTGAATGTGTTACCTAGCAACATCTTGCCTGCTATATCCATCAGGGTTTGGAACTTAGGTTCTAGTTGGGATTTCTTGAGTCCAGAGGCATCAGCAGCCTTGATTCTCCCATCAGTGAACATCTCCATGTACTCTTTCTCCTTATTCATGATGTAGGTGGAGATATTGATCTTCCCCCTTGACAAACCAAATAGTTCCTGAAGGATTTCCCTTGTTACCTTGACCCTGTGTCCACCCATGACACTTTCGACATAAGATCCCTTCATCACAGCGTTTGCATAGAAAGCCAGCACATCTTGTTCATAAACGTTGGTGGGTGCTGCTTCCAGAAAATCTCGAAGGTTGAGGTTGATGCAACGAAGAAGGATTTCCTTGTTTGCAGCTGTGTGTTTGCCTTTGAAAAACAGAGCATTCTCTGTGAACATCTTCCCTTCCTTGGACCACTTTGCAGCATCCAAGGTGCCAGTGCTCTTGGTCTTCTCGTCGGAAATTTCAATGATTGCCATAGTAGAGTTTAAGTGTTTAGGTTTTGAGAGCTTGAAAGAAATTTGCAGAACGAGAGAGTATTGAGAGCAATAGGGTATTGTGAGCGAAAGGGTTTGGAAGAGTTTTAAGGGTGTGTATATATACTCCAATAATTCTTGATCTAACGGTCAGATTTGGGTTTAATTGTGGAGTAGAGCCCAAGATTTTCCTTCTTTGATTTCGGGCCTTCCTTTAAATTTGCCGGCTGAATTTGCCATGTGGCAACAGTTGATTTGCTGGCAATTTGGTAATTGAGTATTAATGACATCATTACCAAAAATAGCCGTTGTGACTAATTTTGTGGCAAGAATTGATCATCAAGACCGTTTTTTTATAAGTGAATTGCATTCCTTATATAGGCCAATTTGTTTAATTACATTCAGGAATAAATCTAGAATGAATTACATGATCAAAGATAGTCATTAAACTCTAAAATCGAGTGATCTGGTCAGCAGAGTGAAGTCTTCTGATTTCTTCAAGAGGTCTGCTGATTTTCCTTGAAAGTCTTCTGGTCAACTGAGTTGGTCTTCTGATCAGCTGAGTGGAGGATTGAGATTTGCTGAGTAAATCTTCTGTGCTTTGAAGGTCCAACCTGGCTTGATGGATCCTTCGTTGTTGCTGTGATGATCCAACCTGGATGATGGATCTTCCAGCTTTATTGTGAGTGGTGATCCAACCTGGTTTGATGGATCTTCCAGCTCTATCTCTGAATCAAGTAGGACCATCAAATCAATATGCATATCAGCCTGGATGGTATCCCACTGGTTCAGGTTGCCCTTACCATCTGATGTTCCTCATCATCAGATGGGTTGTAGCATCAAATGTGTCCTAATTGAATCTCTTCGCTACTCTTGAAAGAGAAGGAAGATTGGAAGAGGCTTCAATGGAGTCGAAGAGAGGGCCATGGACTCAGCCTTCATGTTCTGTTTAGACACAATAGCTTTTGATAACAAGCTCTCCATGTAGAACTTCCCCCTGGAGAAGAAGCTCTGCTTGTTTGCTACTCTGTCCTCTGCATCTCTCTTTCCTCTAGTTTTCAATAAGGACTTCTCTCTTTCCTCTAGTTTTCATAGACATACTTATGTTGGTTAAACCAAGTATGCTGATCTGCATCATCTTCATCTTCTGGACAAATCTTCATCTCCTTCACCCAAGACTTTGGTTGAAGAATGATCTCCATTCCATCTTTTCTTTCAATCTTCTCCATACCTGAAACAAAAATTGTAGTTGGTGATTTGTGTTCTTAGGTGTTCTCATAACTTCCTCCTTTTATAGGGGTAGAAATGAGGTAGTGGAGTGAAAGATGACAAAACTATAGAGTTGATAAGTCTGTATTTCTGAAAAGTTACTTCTTAAGATCAACGATGAGATTCTTGATCTAAGGGTTCACATTTAAAGACATTCAGACTTTATCTTATGGAATGCAGAATTTATAAATTTTGAGCAAGAGTTATTTGAAATCCGTACTGTGCATGCATACTGTTGAGTCGGTGGTGTATTAATCCAACCAAGTATAACTCAATAGTACACTGTATTTATGTATATAAATAAAGTATTTTATGAAGAATAGTTTATTATTATACATAGTATACATTGCTGGGAATAAAGAGATCAAATAACTTTGTTCAAGTCTGCTGTATATATATATGATATGATATGCAATGCAGATTTTAGAGTATTTCATCAAGGATTCTTAAGGTATCATTGATTCCCCCTTGATTAGATGACTCTAAGTTTTCCCTCAGCTTTATTTGTCTTCATTGGGAAAGAACTTACCTGAAGATGAGGGTGTCTATTCACCTCATCTGATCCTCCTAGTCTGCTGCACTTGGGTCAGCTGAGGTTTTCAGCTGATCTTTCCTTCTTCATGTGCTTGGGTCCAGGAGTCCTAAGCTGTAACATAGGGTTTTGAACCTTTCTTCAGCTAGGGGCTTAGTCAAGATGTCTGCTCTTTGGATATTTGTGTGAATTTTCTCCATCTTGATGTCCTTCTTTTCAAGGTGGTCTCTTATGAAGTGGTGTCGGATGTCGACATGCTTGCACCTTGTGTGGAGGACTGGATTTTGAGTGATGGCAATGGCACTGCTGCTATCACAATAAATAGGGACTTCTCTTGCCTCTACATTGTAATCCTTGAGTTATTGAACTAGCCAGAGCAGCTGACTACAACAACTACCAGCTGCCATGTATTCTGCTTCAGTGGTGGAGGTTGCAACTGAGGTTTGCTTCTTAGAGAACCATGATATCAGCTTGTTGCCTAGAAATTGACAGGTTCCAGATGTGGATTTCCTATCAATTCTACATCCTCCATAGTCTGAGTCAGAATAGCCACTCAATTCTAGATTGTCATCAGCAGTGTACCATAGTCCTAGGTTGACTGTTCCTTTTAGGTACTTGAGAATCTTCCTTGCTGCTTCTAGATGACTTTGCTTTGGGTTTGCTTGAAACCTAGCACATACTCCTACAACAAATGTTATGTCTCGTCTGCTAGCTGTAAGATATAGTAGAGATCCAATCAGTGCTCTATATTCAGCTTGATCAACTGCCTTTCCAGACTCATCTGGTTCCATTTTGAAAGATGTCATCATTGGAATCCTTGCAGTCTTGCTTTGTAGGGCTTTGAATCTTTCTAATAGGCTCTTGGTATACTTGGACTGGTTGATGAAGATCCCTTCTGAACTCTGCTTGACTTGAAGTCCTAGAAAATAATTCATCTCACCCATCATGCTCATTTCAAACTTTCCTTGCATAAGTTCAGAGAACTTCTTGCACATCTCTTGATTGGGTGATCCAAATATAATATCATCTACATATATTTGCACCATTAGGATGTCTTCTCCTTCTTGTATTCTGAAAAGAGTTCTATCCACTTTGCCTTTTGTATATCCATTGTCAAGTAGGAATTGTGACAATGTGTCATACCAAGCTCTAGGGGCTTGTTTTAGACCATATAGAGCCTTCTTCAGTCGATATACTTGATCACCTTTTTCAAAACCTGGAGGCTGCTCTACATATACTTCTTCTACCAGAATACCATTTAGAAAAGTACTCTTGACATCCATTTGATATACCTTGAAGCCCATATATGATGCATAAGCTAGAAACAGTCGTATGGCTTCTAATCTGGCTACTGGAGCAAAGGTTTCATCATAGTCAATCCCTTCAGATTGAGAGTATCCTTTTGCAACTAGCCTAGCCTTATTTCTAGTTATCACATCATTTTCGTCCTTCTTGTTCTTGAATACCCACTTTGTTCCTACTACATTGTGGTTTTCAGGACGATCTACCAATTCCCAGACTTCATTTCTTTCGAATTGGTTTAGTTCTTCTTGCATAGCAGTGATCCAATTGCTATCTGTCATTGCTTCTTCTATATCAGCTGGTTCAATGTTGGATAGGAAAGCACACCAGCAGAACATAGATGATTGTGAGTTCTGATTCAGTTGTCTTCTTGTCTTGACACCTGAGTCAGCTCCTCCTAAGATGAGGTTTGATGGATGGTTGTTTCTCCATGTATACCTCACAGGAGTATCTGCATTGGATGAGCTTGGATTCTCATCTGATCTAGTGCCATCAGGAGGGTTGACTTGATTAGGTCGATCATCATCTGTATCTTGAGTGTCAAAGAGATCATTCCCCCTGGCATTTGGGATTGGTGCATCTTGATTCTGGTCAGCTTGTCCTGCTTGAGTTTGAGATCTAGTGACAGGTCTATGAGGCTTATCCTCCTCTGGTTCTTCAGGGAAAGGTTCATTGACTTCAATGAACTCATCTGGTTTGGACTTGATCACTAGATGTCTCATCTGATCTGCAGCTGAGTTTGTTTCTACTGCATTCTTTTCACAAGATTCATCAAAAACAACATGAGGTGTTTCTTCCACAAGAAGGGTTCGTTTGTTGAGTACTCTAAATGCTTTGCTAGTTGAGGAGTATCCTAAAAATATCCCCTCATCTGCTTTGGCATCAAAAGCATTCAACTTACTCTTCCCATTGTTGTGAATGAAACACTTACAACCAAATATATGAAAGTAAGATACTCTAGGTTTTCTTCCTTTCCATAGTTCATATGGGGTTTTCTCATGTATTTTATGAATACCTGACCTGTTTTGAGTGTGACAAGCTGTGTTGATGGCTTCTGCCCATAGCTTCTTGGGAGTGGAGAATTCAGCAAGGAGTGTTCTGGCAGCTTCTTTGAGTGTTCTGACTCTTCTTTCAGCTACACCATTCTGTTGTGGTGTTCTTGCTGCACTTGTCTCATGCTGAATACCATTAGAAGTACAATAGGCAATAATATAAGAGTTAATGAATTCAGTGCCTTTGTCACTTCTAATTTTCACAATTGGTTCTCCTTTCTCTACTTGGATCCTCTTCAATAGTTCAGGGAGCTTCTGCTGTGTTTCACTCTTCTTGTATAAGAAGATAACCCAAGTAAACTTGGAATAATCATCTACAACAATAAGAGTGTACTTCTTCCCTGTTAGAGTGGTTGGAGTGATTGGTCCAAAGAGATCCATGTGAAGCAGTTCAAGAACTCTGCTGGTTGATGCTGTCTTCTTGGTCTTGAAGGAGACCTTTGTTTGCTTTCCTTGTTGACATGCATCACACACCTGATCTTTACAGTAGAGTTCATTAGGCAGACCATCAACTAAGGATTCCCTTGGTAACTTGTTCATAGTCTTAAAGTTCAGATGACTAAGACGTTTGTGCCATAGCCAGCTGACATCTTTAGGGCTCTTCACAAGCAGACATGTATCCTTAGGACAGTTGTTCCAATTTGCAAGATACATACTTCCCTTTCTAGATCCTGTTAGAAGGTTTTGTTTTGTTCTCTTATCACTTATGAGACACTCATCTTTAGAGAATTTGACTGAGTAACCAGTGTCACAAAAGTGAGAAACAGATAATAAATTAAACTTAAGACCTTCTACATATGATACATCATGTACCTCAATGTCACCATTTTTAAGGGTGCCATATCCTTTTGTGTTACCATACGCGTTATCACCAAAGAAGACTTTTGGACCTTTCTTTTCAATGTAGTTGGTCAGCAGGGCTTTGGTTCCTGTCATGTGAGTTGAGCATCCACTATCTATGTACCAAGTTTCTCCTGCTAGACCTCCTCTTCTGTATAGGTCCCTCCTTTCCTGCAAGAAAAGTTAAGTCTTAGGTACCCATTTTGTTTTGGGTCCTTGGGTGTTAGTACTACCCTTGGGAACCCACATATACATTGGTCGTTTGAACAACCTTGAGCACTTGAGTTGTTTCCCTCGGGCATCACAGAACCAAATCTTACCAGTCAGCACCTTGGACTGATCTGATTTGTCCTTAGTGTCAGCTAAGTAATAGTCAAATGGTTTCCCTTTATAGGAGTGTACATACATGATCTTTTGACTAGTTACATTCGGCCTGGGTGCATTAGCTGGTCGATGCACACGATTATATGGACCATACTCTTCTGTTCTCACAATATCATAAGAGATAGGGGGTGCAAAGAGAACAGATTTGTTTGAAGAAGACTTTTTCTTCTTGGCTGGAGCAGCATACAACTGAGACTGTCTCAGCCGAGATGGTCTAGGCTGTTTGCTGTTCCTCTGTACAGGCTTGGGGTTAGCTTGTCCTTTACCATTTTTGGTTTTGGGATAGTTAGCCTTAGCTGGTACAGATGCCTTTTGGTTCATATTAGGTTCATTGTGTTTAGAACACTCACCCTTTTCATGTGTCTGAGTAGTGCACTTGTTAGGTGTACTACCCCCAGCTGGAGAGGATGTAGATGGGTTGAGTTCATAGCCAAAACCCATCTTATTGCCATTTGATCTATAATACTCAGAGATACTTTCAATAGTAGTAGAGGCTTTATTGAACTCTGATATCTTTTGATTTAGGCATTCCTTCTCCTTTTCTAAGAGCTTGTGTGCTTGGAAGAGGTCATCGAATTTGGATTGTAGTGAACGAAGTTCCTTAGTTTCTAAAGCTTGAGTTTGTAACATCCCCTCATACAACTGAGTTATTGTGGTATTTTCTTCCTTAAGAAGCTCCACTTCTCTGGTCAATCTTTCATTCATTGTGGCCAGCTCAGGGGTGTTATCAAACTTAACCTTTTTCAACTTAGCAATTTCTTTCCTTAGATCCTTATTCTCCTCTTCCACTTCTATAAAAGCTCTAGTGGCAATATCCAGATCACCTTTTACTTTTCTTAAAGATTGATAATAGGTGTCTTCTGATTCGCCTTCAGATGAGTTTATCTCATCTGATTGTGAAAAAATAGGTGAATGGAAAGTAGTAGTATAGGAGTTTACCTCATTTTCACCTATGGCCATCATAGCTAGGTCATCTTAATCATCTGAGAAGATTTGGCAGTCTGGTGATGTAGGGAGTTCATCACTTTGATATTCAGATTCTTCAGTCACCATAGCTTTCTTGTCTGAAGTTCTTCTTGGCCTTCTTTCTTCTTTGTCATCCAAATCCAGCTCAGGACATTCATAGACATAATGTCCTGGTTTGCGACAGTTGAAGCATGATCCAGGTTTCTGATTTGAGTTGCCTTTCCTTGGAGGAGTGGCATCTCTTCTTCTAGATCCTCGGCTGTCAGATGACTCCACATCCTTTCTAGGATGTCTTTCTGGTGTTCTTTCTCTGGAACCTCTGGAGGGTGAACTTGCTCTTCTATCTTTGTAGTATCTATAGAATTTTCTATATTTGCTGTTGAGAGTGTTCATCCTTTCGAATCTCTTGATCATAAGAGCCATTTGTTCCTTCAGACTCATGTCTGATCCTTCACAGTCTTCTGTTTTCAGAGAGGCCTTGCCAGATGAGGTACTTGCAGCTTTTGTATTGGCTGCCTTGAAGGCTACAGTCTTGGAGGTAGATGGGGCTGCAGTTGACTCATCACTTCCTGAGTTTTCTTCTCTGTCAAGGTCATATTCATGAGCTTTTAGGTTCTGAAATAGAGTTTGAGTAGACCACTTCTTGATATCTTGAGTATCTTTGATGATGGTCTTCTTGAGTTTCCATCTCTTGGGTAAAGAGTCCAAGATCTTCAAGTTTTTCTCTCTATTTGTATACTTCTTGCCTAGAGATTCAATCTCATTTATGATCTTTGTACATCTATTGTCTAGCTGATCAATAGTTTCTCCTGGATGCATCTTGAGGTGTTCAAACTTCTTGACTGCTGTTAACAATTTGTTTTCCTTGATCAGCTCAGTTCCTTCACAGAGGAGTGCCAATGCCTCCCACATCTCTCTGGCTGACTCACAGTGGATGACCTTTGCAATGTACTCATTTGGAAGAGTTTGCATTATGTAATCTTGAGCAATGCTATCAAGGTTTGATTGCTTCATCTCTTCTGGTGTGAGATCCCTCATGGGCTTGGGAACCAGTTCTCCAACTGGGACTTCTGGATCACCATTTGCAGTGTTGACTGTCATGATGGTGATTGGGCCTTCAGTGATTACTGACCACATCTTGTAGTGGACTGATGTGAGATTCTTCCTCATCCTGATCTTCCAGTAATCATAATCCTCAACTGAAAACTTAGACAACTTACGCATGTTAGCACTCATGCTGTATGAGTTTTCAAAAACAAGTTTTCCAAAAAGATCTGTTCAAGAGGACTACAGAAAGACTCCCTCAAGTCTTCTGATACCACTTGTTGGTCCCTGAACGAGTAGTGAATGGGTTTAAAGTCTAGAGGGGAGGGGTGAATAGACTTTAAAACTTTTTCAAACAGAGTTGGGAACCTCTTCTGATTGCTATGTCAACTGGACTGCAAGTCTGCTGGTCCAGATGACTATAGTGATCTGACTGAGGAGGTTATATGCGGAATTATGGTGGCCCTGGTTTAGACTCGTTCTTGTAACTTGTTTTACTTAATGAAAATACTCAGCTGATGCTGGTTTGAAAGTTATGGCCTTGTTTTGAAGAGTGTTGAAATCACAGTATGCACTATATAATAATGAATGTAAAGGCAGAAATGTAAAGTGCAGAAAGTAAATAACACCGGATTTATAGTGGTTCGGATATACGTTCCTACGTCCACTCTCACGTCCTAACGTGATGTTTAATCCCTTTAATTTCCACAAATTACAAGGGTCTTGACCTTTATAGTCCCAAGGTTAGGACTTTGAGATCTGAGCCGTCCTAACAGCTACGGTCTCCACAAGTGATTGTAAGCACTTGCACTTTAAGGGGTTTCAAAAACTTTAACCTTTCGGTGAGGGTTTGAGGTTTTTGAGGTGTATCCAACTAATGGTTCCAGCTTATAATTTGCTTAACCACTATGCCTAAAACAATTGATATACAATATGAACAGGTTTCAGGTTCTTAAGGGTTGGATAGAAATCACTTAAGAGCTATAGATAATCTAATGGTTTCTGGCTCTTTTGAGAATTCTTAGAACTGTATGGCTTTAGCTTTGATTGCTTCCTTGGCTTGTTGAATTCTCTCTCGTGACTTTTTTTTTTTTTTGTGATTTCTCATCCTCTTGTATTTATAATGGAGATTGGTTGCAACTAGCCGTTAGAGTTGACTAGCCGTTTGAGCAATCTTTCCATAATAGCTTGATTCCTTGATTCCAGCCGCTTGATTGCTTCAATCCTGGGATCATGTCAATCTTCTAAATAAGGTAGGTCTTCGTTTGAATTGCAAGATGACTTGGGAATCAGCCGAGTCCTGGAAGAGCACATAGTCTTCTGATCTGTACTTCTAGTCTTCTGACTACTCTTCTGGCCTTAGGTCTTCTGTCTTCTGATATCAGACGAGTAACACTCTTCTGATCTGGAAATTCTTTGTACTGCTTTTAGGCCATCTTCAATCTGGGACTCCATCAGATAGGTAGGTATACAAGCACCTTAACTTATCTGGTCTTCAAGGATCTTCTAGTCTTCATGTCTTCTACTCTTCTCATCTTGAGGATAGGCATGTAAGCCAGGACTGTGCTGATCAGCTGATATCAATACAGTTGATCACACAAGACTAGTCTAAGCTGTTCTATACAAGTCAGCTGATCCTATAACATTTATAAACTCTAAGTGTTTTGGCCATCAAAACTATTCTAACATCAAGTGGGGCTTAGGATGAATTTATATCCCAACAGTTCTTCACATTATTATAAACCCGAATAGTAGTGTGTTAGGACATAGTCTTATTTACTAGGTTGTGTGATTAGATCTATGAGGGAGATAGTTTCATAGGATCTAGTAAATCTTTATACACTTTCGTAGTGTAATTATACACCTCAAAGAGGTTGTGCTCGTTTCACATATTTTTATATAGTGAACAGCGTAGATTATTTTATAATCTACGCAAATTTTGAATACTTCTATTTTCACTACGTGCAATTTAATTTCCGCTGCATAGTGTTGTCTATATTGTTCCAACACAACAGGCAACATCTCTGATTTCGCACGCACACACACTTTCAGTTGGTATCAGAGCCAACTACTTGATACACTAAGTAGAGATTCTGCTTAGAGTGTGTAAATCTGAAATGGAGTATCCACTTTCACCCGCACTAAAACCTCCGATTCTAGATGGCACGAATTATGCCTTCTGGAAACCAAAGATGAGGATGTACATCAAATCCATTGATGAACGAGCCTAGAGGAGTGTTCTTGCTGGTTGGACTCAACCAAGAACTGCTGCGGATGAAGACAATGAAGCTCGGATCAAGAGAGAGCTCGACTGGACGGCTGAAGAAATCACAACTGCAAGTTACAATTCAAAGGCGTTGAATGCAATCTTCACCTCAACTGATGCCTCAATGTTCAAAATCATACCAAACTGCATTTCTTCGAAGGATGCATGGGATAGACTGCAAGAACATTGTGAAGGATCAGATAGTGTACGAAGAACCAGACTACGTATGCTTGGAACCAAGTTCGAAAACCTGAGGATGAAAGAAGATGAAACCATTTCATCTTACAACGAAAAGCTGACTGAGATTTCAAATGAAGCTCATTCTCTTGGAGATCCAATATCAAATCAAAGGTTAGTACATAAAATTCTTAGATCTGTTCCTAAACGTTTTGAACCTAAGATATGTGTTATAGAAGAAGCTAAGGATACTGATGTGATAAGTCAAAATGAATTAGTTGGTATTTTGAAAACTTATGAGATGAACATTTCTGAAAAGACTGATAATGAAAAGAAAGTGTTTGTTTTCAAAGGTGATGCCTCATCATCTGTATCATCAGGTTCTGGAAAGTCTCCTTATGTTACTGAAATTGATTCTGATGAAGATGATATTGAGGAATACCTTAACAATCCTGATTATATGGCTTTCATTACTAAACAGTTTAAGACATTTATGAAGAACAAGAATAATAGGCTTAAGGACAACATTCAACCTAAGGTTCAGATTAATAATACTCAGCAATTGCCCATTAGGAAGAACAATTTTAATCCTTCTAGACAATTAGAAAGAGGAAACAGGTTTAGATCTGACCTAGATTATAGGAAGAATGTTAAATGTGATGCATGTTCTAGATATGGTCATTATGCTAATGAATGTGCTAACACCATTCTAAAAAAGAAACTTAATTTCAATGCTACTTTAAGTGATGAGTCTGATGTTGATCATGATCCTGAAAAAGATATTGAAAAAGCTTTCTCTGCTAGAATTCTGTATGATGATACTTTTGATGATGATCTGGACGATTATTATGATGTGAGGACAAATGAGCCATCATTTGAGAAATCACTGAATAATAATGTACCAGAATTTAACTATTTCACAAGTTCTGTTAATGAGACAAGTACATCAAATAAAGCAGGTTTATCCAGAAGAGATGCTGACATTCAAGACTTGTCTAATACTGTTTTCAAACTGGAATGTCTTTTAACAAAGAAGGATAAGGAAATTTCTAAACTCAAAGAAAGGCTAGATGTGTCTGTTCTTGATTTTAAGAAATATTCTTATGAAAAACCTTTAACTAATGAAAAAGTTTGCAAAATATCTTCTGAAACTGAGAAACTTAATCACATCATTAAGTCTCTGAACTTTGAAAATTCTGATTTAAGAGAATCTATTACTAAGCTTGAAGGTTCTAACAAGAAAAGATGTGGAGATGTCTAAACTTGAAGAGAGATTGAAGGAAGCCTCTCTAAGCTTCAAAAGATTTTCTGATGGAAAGAACAAACTGGAAGACTCTCTTATGACCAACTCAAGAAGAACAGGTATTGGCTACCAAGGTAAGAATTCAAAGAAGTCTGAATCTAAGAAACCTACTGTTTTTGTAAAAGCTGAAGTGAATTACAATCCTAGTGTTTCTGCTAAGACTCAGATTATTGCAAAAGATGTTATATGCCATTACTGTTTCAAAAAGGGTCATAAAAGTCCTCAATGTTTGAAGAAGAAAAATGATTTAAAACAGTCTGTATTGCCTGGAATGACTCAACATTCAAGATCACATAGTAATTCTGCATGGATTTCAAAAGAAAATACATCTTGTAATGTTGTTTATATGTCTCTAAAAGCATGTATACCTGGATTATGGTACTTTGATAGTGGCTGTTCTAAACACATGACAGGTAAAATTGATTATTTCACTGATTATACTGTTTACAATGGTGGTAATGTCACTTATGGTGGTGGATCAAAAGGAAAAATCATTGGTAAAGGGACATTGTTCCTGGTTTTCCTAAGTTATCCAATGTTCTGCATGTTGATGGATTACTGGCCAATCTTATAAGTATTAGTCAATTATGTGATGATGATTTGCATGTTAAGTTTGATAAGAACTCATGTTATGTGCTAGACAAAAACTCTAAATGTATCATGATGGGAAACAGATTTGCTGATAATTGTTATCTCATTGAATCTGAACTTATCTGCAATAAGGCTAAAGTTGATGATAGTATTCTGTGGCACCATAAACTTGGACATGCTAACTATAGACAGCTTGATAAACTTGTTAGATTAAAAGTTGTTACAGGTTTACCAGATCTAAAATTCTCAGATAACAAGGTATGTGGACCTTGTCAAAAAGGCAAACAGATTAAAGTGTCTCACAAAATGTTGGGACATTGCTCAACCAAACATTGCTTCGAATTACTGCACATGGATCTTATGGGTCCTATGGAAACAGAAAGTATTGGAGGTAAAAGGTATTCTTTAGTTGCGGTTGATGATTACTCAAGATTCACATGGATTGAATTCTTAAAAGATAAATCTGAAACTTTTTCCATTTTCAAAATTCTGTATAAAAGATTCAAGAATGTTTTCAATTCTAAAGTATGCAGAATCAGGTCAGATCATGGAAGAGAATTTGAAAACAGTTCCTTTACTGAGTTTTGTGAATCAAAAGGTATAATCCAAGAGTTTTCTTCTCCCAAAACTCATCAACAAAATGGCATAACAGAAAGAAAGAATAGAACACTTCAAGAAATGGCTAGAGTCATGCTATGTTCTAAGAACTTATCTAAAAGATTTTGGGCTGAAGCTCTTAATACTGCTTGTCATATTGCTAATAGAGTTTATATTAGAACAGATTCTTCTAGAACTCCATATGAAATTCTGAACAATAGAAAGCCTAATCTTAAATATTTCCATGTTTTTGGTTGTGTATGTTATATCTTGAATGACAGGGACCAGTTACATAATTTAGACTCAAAGAGTGATAAAGGATTCTTTCTTGGTTACTCAAGAAACAGCAAAGCCTATAGAATTTATAACTTTAGGACTGATACTGTACAAGAATCTGTAAATGTTGTTTTTGATGATGATACAAGCATTACAGGTAAAAGCATTGAAGATGAAGACATTTCAGACTTGATTAATGTACCAATCATTACTGAAAATGTTGAACAGGTTCAGAATGTTGAAAAGAATGCTGACACACCAGAGGAAACATCTGATAATACAGATCCTGAAAATCTGTATAATTTCCAGAAAACTCCTTCCATAAGGATTCAGAAATATCATCCACAAGACCAAATTATTGGTGAGCAGTCTACAGGTGTTCAAACCAGAAGAAGAATGGGGATGAACTCAAAGGATGTGGTAAGATCTATATGTATGTCATGCATGTGTAGTAAGGTAAATCATGAATGCTATCACTCTGAGATTGAACCTAAAACTGTTAAAGAAGCATTAGATGATGAGAATTGGATAGAAGCTATGCATGAAGAACTTAACCAATTTGTTAGGAATGATGTGTGGACATTAGTTCCTAGACCAGACCATATTAATGTTATAGGAACTAAATGGATTTTCAAAAACAAGACTGATGAAATGGGAAATATTATTAGAAACAAAGCTAGGTTGGTTACTCAAGGGTATACACAGGTAGAGGGTGTAGACTTTGATGAAACATTTGCTCCTGTTGCTAGAATAGAATCCATTAGGCTCTTACTTGCCATTGCATGCTATATTGATATAAAACTGCACCAAATGGATGTCAAAGCTGCCTTTCTAAATGGTATTCTAAATGAAGAAGCTTATGTTGAACAACCTAAAGGCTTTGAAAACCCTGATTTTCCTGATCATGTATATAAATTGAAAAATGCTCTATATGGCTTGAAACAAGCACCTAGAGCATGGTATGAAAGGTTGACAGATTTCTTAATTGAGTTTGGTTTTGTAAGAGGAGAAGCTGATAGAACACTATTCATCAAACATGATAAAAATGACATTATGATTGCTCAAATATATGTTGATGATATAGTATTTGGTTCTACTTGTGACAATATGCTTAAACACTTTGTGAATGAGATGACATTTACCTTTGAAATGTCCATGGTTGGTGATTTAATTTACTTTCTAGGACTGCAAATCAAACAGCAAAAAGATGGGATTTTTATTTCACAAAGTAAGTATGCTAAAAGTCTTGTAAAAAGGTTTGGATTAGAGAGTGCTAAACATATGAAAACACCTATGGGATCAACTCAGAAACTGAGTAAGGACAGTGTTGGCTAGAATGTTGACTCGACATTGTACAGGTCTATGATTGGCAGTCTGTTATATTTGAGTTCCAGCAGACCTGATATTATGTTCAGTGTTTGCTTATTTGCTAGATACCAAGCTAATCCCAAAGAATCACATATGAATGCTGTTAAAAGAATCATTAAGTATGTTGCAGGTACATGTGATTTAGGTATTTGGTACAGCAAAGACACAAACTGCACCTTAATAGGTTACAGTGATGCAGATTGGGCTGGAGACTAAGATGATAGGAAAAGCACAAGTGGTGGCTGCTTCTATATGGGGAACAACTTAATCTCTTGGCACAGTAGAAAACAGAACTGTGTGTCTAAATCAACAGCTGAATCAGAATACATTGCAGCAGGGAGTTGTTGTACTCAATTACTATGGTTGCAAAAAATGTTTCAGGATTATGGCTTACCTAGTGATGTTTTGACTGTGTACTGTGATAATACTAGTGCTATAAATATCTCAAAAATCCAGTGCAACACTCACTAACAAAGCACATAAGTATTAGACATCACTTTATAAGAGATCTTGTTGAAAAGGAAGTTGTTAAGTTGGAGTACATATCTACTGAAAAACAATTAGCTGATATATTCACTAAAGCTCTTGATGATAAGAGGTTTTCTTCTCTACGAAAATCTCTTGGCTTATCCACTATCTGAAAATATGATCAAGGGTGTTGTATCAAATGCGGCAGCATTTGAGACAACACTAAGATAAGTCACTTATGTGTTTCCTTGCTTTAATTTTCGTAATTATTGAATTAATGAAATTTCTTGTGATTGATATCTGAATTCTGAATGACTTGTGAAAAATACTGAAGAGCCTATACACCTCTCAAATGCTACAAAAGAAAGATCACTTATTAGATGCTTTATAAATCACTGAGTAACTATGGGACACGGAGCTCGCTACTACGATGATCTCTTTTCAAAAGGTGATATAAATTGCATCAATATATTCACAAATCCATTGAGTAACTATGGGGCACGGAGTTCGCTGCTACGATGCACTCTTTTCAAAAGATGGATCAATGTGAAGTGTGATAAAAAAAAAAGATATTAGAGCAACACATATGATGAAAAATCATGAAAAAACTGTATTGAGGTGTATAGAATGCCAACAATAGTCTAAACACTCGTTAATTTAGATTCTTATCCCAATTTTCATGGAATTGGTTATTTTTTATAATTATTAAATATATTCTCTGAAATATTTAATTTGACTTAATCTTGCCTTGTTTTATTATTTCAGTTATTATATTCCGTTTTTTATTTAATTTTGTTTTTCAGAATTCTTATTCTCCCTGTTAACCACGATCAATTAGTGGGGAAGTTACTTCCACTACTTCACTTCCCTCACTCTCCAAAATCGTGTAACTTCTTCATCTCAATTCTCCATATAAGATGAGTCTCCATTACAGTGTTGGAAAATACTTGAAAAGCCTTGTTAATTCGTTTAAGCCTGGTAATTACTGATATTAATTATATTTGTAGCACTCAAGTATATCCAGTTCCCTTTTGACTCACACTGTTTGAATTCTAATTTACATTGTATCTGTAGAATTCGAAAGGTCTCAAAATTAATTTTTGCTGTCTTGTTTTGTGTGTACAGGTTCCAATATGTCCAACACTCCTCAGATCACTGCTGCACACTCAAACTCGAATTCAAGCGACAAAATTTCTCCAAACCCTCTCAATCTCCTTGCTGAAATGGCATCATCCAACTCACCTAACTCACCATCGTTTACCGTCGGAACCATCGTTGTTCCCTTTGCTCCTGAAGAAGAACCCACTCAAACAACCCCTCTTGCAATCGTACCTTACAATCCATACGACATTCGCACTGAAATCGCGAATGCAAACGCCACTGCAGAAATTCCAACCTCCAACCCACCAGATGAGCCCTCATCTGAACCTCTTGCACCAGAAATCACTCCAGTAACCTTACACTTCCCTCTGGGCACTCCTTTCAACACTTTGAAAGAGGCCTTCGAAACCCTAAGCCTGAAAACAACTCACCCTGTTTTAGTGCTTGAGGGAGAAACACTGGATAATGCTATGTTCAAAGGGGATGAGGACATGCAAACTCAACCGGAATCCTCTGATGAAGAAGTCCTGGCCGCAAAGTTCGAGAGAATTCACCAGCACAAAAAGGGCAAAAAGAAAGCTGCTGCTGTTCCAACTGCACGAAAATGGCCTGGTGGTAAGAGAAAGTCCCAAAGGAATCTGGGCAAGATTGTTGACTACACTGGAAAGGGAAAGAAGCCCAAGACGGATGGGAATGCGTCTGAGCTGATTGCTGTGTCTGATTCTGAATCAAAACCAGAAAAACAGAGGCTGAACAACCTGCACCCCTAGTGGAAGAAGAGGTGGTTGTAAATGAAGAGGATGTGGACGAAGTTGCTGAGGAAATGGAGGAGGAAAGTGTTCCCACTCCACCAGTTCGACGATCAAAAAGGCACCGAGAGCCCGAAAGTGTTGCCTCTCCGATGGCAACACCAGATCGGTCAGATTCTGAACAGTCATCCAGTTCTTCAGAAGAGGATGAAAATGAGATGAACCGAATTCAGTTCCTGGCCGAGCTGATGAACCTGCTGTGGACACTGAAATGACTGAGGGAGATGCACAGGATGTCCAGGATCTCTATGGTGATCTGGATAAATGATGAGCTTGAATACAGGGGGAGAGCTTACACAATGGGGGAGTAAATGCAGATTATGGAGATGCAGCTGATACATTTCAGCCCAATCATTTCCCTTGTGTTAATTTCAGTTATTTCCTTGTTGTAAAAGCTTTGTACTTATGTTTTTTTTCTCAAACTCTGCTATTTATATTCTGTAATTATTTAGGATTTATTTTTGCTCTAGTTATTTAAATCTAAACAAGTTTTTTTTGGTTTAGATGTTGTTTACTTTAATTTGATCTTATACAGATTGTTACTTCAAATTTTTAGAATATCAATTGTGTAAACTTCTTAATCAATATCTCTGTTGTGTGAACTTCAGTTGTGTTGATGTAGAAAGGTCAAATTGGGGGAGATTGTTGATGTTGAAATAAGTGTTTTGTTAAATGATCCAACACTAACAGCCAAGTGTTGTGTTTAATGTTCCCAACACTTATGACAACATCAGAATTTGCCCTTCCTTTTCTCACTAACTCTTATCTTACGCTTGTTGTCTAATGATGTCCCCAGAGCAGTTAGAAGACGTGGGCAACACCAAGTCATGCCACTGCGTGGGAGTGAAAAGTTATTAGACCATGGTATAACAAGTCCCTAAATTCTAGGAGTGGTGGAGAGAAGTTCTATAACCGCATGATCTCAAGGTTGAGGCGATCATGGGAGTTGATGGCAGTTCGTGAATGAAGCCTATAAATACAGAAGCTTCCCTCAACACAAGATACACAAGAAGAAAAGCTGAAATCGACTACTACTCTATTGAACGCTATATACGCTTCTAGTTAGGAAAAAATTTGTTTCTTCTTGTAGTTCTTCACATTATTATAAACCCGAATAGTAGTGTGTTAGGACATAGTCTTATTTACTAGGTTGTGTGATTAGATCTATGAGGGAGATAGTTTCATAAGATCTAATAAATCTGTATACACTTTCGTAGTGTAATTATACACCTCAAAGAGGTTGTACTCGTTTCACATATTTTTATATAGTGAACAGCGTAGATTATTTTATAATCTACGCAAATTTTGAATACTTCCATTTTCAGTACGTGCAATTTAATTTCCGCTGCATAGTGTTGTCTATATTGTTCCAACACAACAGACAACATCTCTGATTTCGCACGCACACACACTTTCAGAGACTTTTATGCCCATTATGTCCTCGGAGAATGAGGACGACGTGTTGTATTCAGCACGAGCGTTTGTGTTGTACATGTTTGGGACCACCTTGTTTCCGGACAAAAGTGGTACTCATGTTCACGTACGGTGGTTGCAGTATACGGACGGCATGGCACAATTTTCTCACTATGCTTGGGGTCCCGCAGCACTTGCCTATTTTTATAGACAATTGGGGATGGCGTCAAAGTTCAAGTGTAGGCAGATTGGTGGTTACCTTACGTTATTTGAGGTATTAAGTATTTTAAATAAGTTTGTTAATATTTCATGTTTTTCATTTGATATTGACCTAATAATATTGTACTTGTAGGCTTGGATTTATGAGCACTACCCTACTTTGATCTTGTCGCCTCATAATCCAGATTTTGCCCTTACGGATCCACTATCGATGCGTTATGCACCCGAAGCTCATACAGGCCCCTGTGTCGACCGAGTAAGAGGCTTTAGAGAGCGATTAGATACCCTCCCAGCAAGTGAGGTACGTTACTAACCAAATTAATTTGGTGTTGTTTATTTATTTTTAAGATAAATACATATTTTTTATTTAATTTGGTGTTGTAGGTTAACTGGAATCCATATCGCCCCGTACGAGAAAACCATCCATTGGATGAGGTATCTTACTTTCATGGGTGCATTATGTGCAGAGATATTATTGAGCCGTACATGCCGGATAGAGTGCTCAGACAGTTCGGGTACGTGCAAACCGTTTTTGAGAAGTCGCTTGTTGCCCGTGTTAATAGGACCGGTTCTACATCCAAGAAAACAAAGCTAGTGTGGGGTGATATGGCGGAGTACTTTTCTACGTAGGATGCACACATGCTTACGGAGGATAGACTTAGTGAGCGTTGTATCCAATATTCGGATTGCAGTGATGGTTATATTGATTGGTACCTCGCCAACGGTCGTCCTTTTGTTTCAAATCCTTCTAATAGGAGACTTCCTCCTCGTGAGCCTCCACGTAGGGGCGAGTCATGGCACTTGATAGATTTTGCAAAGGATGAGTTGAACTTGTTGTTGCACAAGTGGAGGAACGACGAGCCATTAACAATGAATGGGGTAATGCAAAGGATTGAAGAAGTTGTGAGGCAGCTTGGTGGATAAACTTCGGATGATGTAGGAGAAGAGGCACCGTCATCATGAGGTCGGGGTAGGGCTAGGCGTTCTTGAGGTGTTACTTGAGGATAGTTGTTCCTTGAGGATAGTTGTTACTTGAGGATAGTTGTTCCTAGGTCTGTTCAGCTGAGGCTTCCTCAGGAAAGTTGGCCTAGGCTGATCATACCTTGGATAACTCCTCTGAACATTGTTCAGGAGAGTTGCCCTTCCATTGGGTTTACTCTGCTGACCAACATTCCTCTTGTGCTCAGGGACTTTGGCCTTTCCCTAAGGTATGGGCCTAGTCTCCTGAAACACTTGAGTGGGCAATTCATGCATTTTTCTCTTTCCTTTGTTCAGTGGCTGAATTATTTCATTTTCAGTTTGTTGAGCCACTGACTTAACAAAGATTCTCTTAGTGTTACTTGTAGAAGCAACACTAAGACAAGGTGAAGATTCAAATGGATCAAAACCTAATCCACTTCTTTGAGCCATAGGTCTTTGATAACTTTGAATTTCCTTTATTGCTCTAGAGGATTTCTTCAAAGCAGACATCTTTAATTCCAGGCTCTCTTCACTTGATTTTAGAATATCATACTCATGTGAGAGATTTTCAAATTTTTCTTGAAGAATTTTAAATTCAAAATCTTTTCTCTTCTGAGAAAGCAGTTGATCATCAATCTGCTTTTGTTGGTCAACTATCCTGAGATTTGCTTCCTCAAGCTCTCTCAAGACTTGTTGATACAACTCAGTAGACTTGATATCAACTACTGTCTCAGTAGGTTTTGAAAGTTCTATTGAAAGCCTTTCATTTTCTCTCACACAGTTATCATGAAATTCTTGTAACATAGTGAAATCTTCCATCAACTTTCCAAAAGAAAGTTTCAAGTTGACTTCACTAGTGTTTTGTGATAGAAATGATGGTGAGCTAGAAGTAGAAGATACCTCATCATCCTCAATGGCCATGTTGCACACATCATCATCATCATCACTGTTTGAGAACAGTCCATCAGAAGAGTTGAAGCTTTCAGCACTTTCAGATTCTTCACCAACCAACATGGCTTTTCTGTTGGTGAACTTTCTATCTCTTTTAGCTTGCCTTTCTCTTCTTTCCTTAGAGCTGAGTTCAGGGCAGTCATATTGGAAGTGCCCTTTCTTCTTGCAGTTGTAACACAGGTCTTCATCATCATCTTTCTTTGACTCATCTCTCCTTCTAGATGATGAAGGCTCAGCTCTGCTGGACTTTCTCCTATCAGAGTACTTGTCCTCTGATCTTCTTTCTTCAGGCCTTTTGTCCTCAGCCTTGGCTTCAGGAGAGTTGTATCTTCTCCTGACCTTGTTATCTTGGTAGAATTTCTTGTATCTACCAAACCTTGAATTAAGCTTGTCAAACCTTCTAGCCATCAAGGCTAGTTCTTCCTTCATTTCAGCTTTGGAGACTGACTTTGATGATCTAGGAGTGGACTGCATTTCAGGTTCGGCAGCTTTGGCTTTGAATGCCACTCCTTTGGTTGGAATTGAAGGTTCCTCAACAGGCTTTCTTCTGTTGAGATCAAACTCATAAGCTTTGAGTTCTGAGAAGATTTGTTGCATGGGCATGGTGGAGAGATCCTTGGTGTTTTGCATCATCACAGCATATACATCCCACTTTTGAGTGAGACTTCTCAAGATTTTTAATCCAACTTCTCTCTTGGAGTACACCTTGCCCAAGGAGTTGATTTCATTCATCACATCTGTGAATCTTCCAGCAAACTTGTCAATGGACTCTTCTGAATCCATTGTGAATTGTTCAAACTTTTGCACTGCCACTTGGAGCTTGTTCTCCTTGATCTTTTCAGTACCCTCACACATTTCTGCAAGAGTATCCCATATTTCTTTAGCAGTTGTGCAATGGTAGACTCTTCCCATGATTGCATCTGGAATAGTTTGATAGAGGGTATTCATGGCTAGATAATTCAAATTATCTTTCCTCTTTTCCTCAGAGGTGAAGTCATCTTCATCCTCTGGGATCACATCCCTTGTGTCAGCTCTTTGAGCATCAGTGATCATGGGATTAACTTGAGTGAACACAAAGGATCCTCTTGTGGTCACTCTCAGCATGTCAGTGTGGAGGGATGCAAGATGAGCTCTCATTCTGATTTTCCAGAAGTCATAGTTCTCAATTGAGAACATGGGCAACTTATGATGTGATATATGATTGACTGGATTGGTAGCCATATTGTCCAGTCCTTGAACAGCATTTGGAGGAACAGCAGCATTGTTGTTCTGATTTAAATCCTGATTCTGATTCTGCTGCTGGTTCTAGTTGTTGTTGTTGTTTCCTCTTGCCATATCTCAGAGATAAGGGTTAGGCAATAGATATACAAGATTTCAGATAGATCAGTTTAGTGACCACACCAAATATGTGATTTTGAAAATCAAGATGGATTTTTCAGAAGCAGTGGTCTTTGAACCCCTGCTCTGATACCACTTGTTGGTCCTGAAAGGAGTATATAACAAGTGTATGGGGGGGGGGGGGAATTCACTTGTATGCAAATCTTTTTCAAACTAACCAAGTATGACTCCAGCAAGGTTGTCCTAGACAACTCTGCTGAGATGTATAACTTCTTAAAGATAACCAACTTACTAAGTATTATTGAGTACTTAGTTGAATGACTATCTAAATGAGTTATAAGTGCGGAATTAGTGGTTGGCCCTTTAGTTTAAACTCCTTTAAGTTCTGAAATCTATTTAATCAATAAGTCCAGTATCAGGGAACTTGTCCAAATATGTTTGCACAGTCTCAAGTATATGTTCTTTGAAAGGTCAGTTTGTGTGCAGTGTTGAATGAATGTAAGTACTTGAAAGTGAATCAACACAAGAGTTTATAGTGGTTCAGAGACTCAAGCTCCTACATCCACTTTCCCTGATTTAACAGGATAATTCCTTCACTCTTGGAATTAACTTGTTTTATAGTGCCAAGGTGCACTTGATCAAGAACACCACTCATTTGGTGATTTGATCCCTAGGATGTCTAGAGTCCTAGTACCCTCTTCTCAACTCAGAATTAACTGTTCTTCTCTCAACAGTTAACTCCTTAGACTTCTACTACTACAACCTTCTAACTTTCTCTCTTGAAAGGTATAAGGGTTGAAGTAATGTTCCAACTGATGAGATATCCTTTTAGGGTTGGCAATGGGACGGGTAAAAATCTGAACCCGCATGAAACCGGCCCGTACGGGACGGGTAAATACCCGGTCAAATGGGTCCCGGGGCGGGTAAATACCCGGTCAACGAATACCCGCCGGGTATGGGACGGGTAATGGGATTGTATATACCCGACCCGAACCCGACCCGTATATAAATCATTAAGTCTAGTATGCACTCGAGTGCATGTTATGCACCCTAGTCCATGTTGCATTTTTCAGTTTTACTGACTTACACTTTTTGGTAAATGGTGTTGCACTTTTCAATTATTATTAAAAATATTATTATACAGTTTAATAATTGAAAAGTGCAACACCATTTACCAAAAAGTGTAAGTCAGTAAAACTGAAAAGTGCAACATGGACTAGGGTGCATAACATGCACTCGAGTGCATAGCAGACCAACCCTATATAAATATATATATATATATATATTAAAAACACTTTTTAAATAAACTAAATTATAATTCTAAGGTTTGCACTCGAGTGCATAGCAGACGCTGTTTTCTTAAATTTTAATTCTTAATTTCTGCAGATTTACTGATCTAACTAATCTAATATGGCAATTAAAATTGCTGCATATTCACTTTATTTCCAAAAAAAAGCTTAAAACATTATTTATTATATTTAAGAAAAAAAAGTGATGGCGGGGAGGGGCGGGTTTACCCGTCGGGTTCTCGAGGCGGGACGGGATGGGTTTCAGTGGGGTTTGAGGCGTGGCGGGGTGGGTAACGGGTCTAGAAATTTTTGGCGGGGCGGGTCCTGGGACAGGCCATACCCGCCCCGTTGCCAACCCTATATCCTTTACAATGAAGATCAGTGTATAAGGATTGGATATCTCTCTAAGCTTTGTATGGATATACAATGGGGTTCAGCTTAGATGAAGTGTTTGAAGCCTAAGATAGTCTCTTTGAAAGTTTGAAAGCACTTGTGAGCTTGTAGCTTCAGTATAATTGCTTGTAGTTGGATGCTTTCAAATGGTCTTCACACTTCTGTATTTATAGACAAAATTGAGGATTTTCCCGTTGGAGAGACAGCCTCAATTGTCTATAATTGTCTTCCTTGAACTCTGCAATTTGAAGACAGTTTCTTGATAGTGACATGTCCTTTGTTTGGGAAATAAACGGCTGTAACCACTTTGTCTTAACTTTGCAGCACTTTTCCCAATGTCTGACTTCAAGATTCACTTGATCAAACATGGACATTCCTTCTGATGATTGGTCCTATGATAAGGACAACATTCCTTATCTCTTGGACAATTCTTCTTATCACTATCAGTAAAGTTTGCTTATCAGCAAGGTTGGCTTTAGCTCTTCAGATGACTTGGCTCCTTCACTTTTCATGCTTCCTTAGAGTAAATCTTTGTGCATTCATGATAGTGAATAGGGTGTCCTTGATATTATCAGCATAGTTGGGATGATCTCCTTGTTGGATCTGGTACAAGTGTGCTGAGACAACTTTCCTGGACAAACCTTCTGAGCAAGAATGCTTTTAGTAGGTTGTGTCTAGATGATGCATTTAACATGCTTGATCTTCAGACATGTTGTTCCACCATCCATTCAATCTTGATCAGCATACTTGTCTATTTAGCAGACTTGGGACACATTTCAACTTGAGCCTTGAGGGGACTTGATCTTGATAGACTTCAAAGCATGTGTTCCCCCTCAACTTGTGCATCTATGTTTCTAAGAGCTGCCTAACATGTCAGCTTCTCAACTAGCCTTATGTTATATGTTCTAACATTCTTAGAACATGATCATCTTGACTTAGACTTAATCTATTGACATGTCTCAGGGGGGGGGGGGGGTTGTATTAAATCAAAACACTTCTCATTTTATTCCCAACAGTTTGTGAGAGTAGATGTAAACAGTTGTCGAACCACTATAAATCTTGTGTTCATTTACTTATTGTTTTATATTATTATAAGTTCTTTAAGAATTCGTGTAAACAACTAGATTGAGAAATCTTGTTTAGTAGACGAATTACTTTATACTAAGAACAGAAGTATTATTGTTTAGTTTACTAAGTAAAAGTTCAAAATCAAGAGTTGAGTATAAACTGTAAAGGCTCACATTAATATTAAAATTGAGAGTACTGAGTTGGGCTGAGTAAGCAGAGTACTGTACCAGAACACTATTTCCGCATAATAACTCTGATATTTTAGAAAAAGTTTTAAAAGTCTATTCACCCCTCCCCTCTAGACTTTTTGACTAGTTCTAATCTTAACTCAACTTTGGGACAAACAAGTGGTATCAGAGCAGTAGATCTTCTGGACTGCTGTTTCTAGATTACCAAGAAGACTTTGAGGAAAGTCTTCTATCCTCATACGAACTAATACTTGAACTTTACTTTCTAATCATTTTCTTTACTATCTTGATCTACTTTCTTTATCTGAAATATTCTGGTATCGATCATGGAAACTAATGCTACCAAGTTACCCAAGTTTTCAGTTTCAGATTATGATTATTGGAAGCTACGAATGGAGGTTATCTTTAGCTCCACCCATGATCTGATGATGTCCGTAGTAACTGATGGCCCAATAGTCACGATGACCCCTAACATTGCTACCCTGGATCCATCAAAAGCGGTTGATGTGTTGGTGCCTAAACCAAGGTTAGAGTTAACTACTGATGAAATGAGGTAAAATAATTTGGACAGCGTAGCCAAGAACTTTATTTTACATACACTGCCTAACGAGTATCTAGGCAAGGTATTAAAATGTAAGACAACTAAGAAAATGTGGGACAAACTAGTTGTGCTTTGTGAAGGCACTGGCCTAATCAAAGAAAGCAAGGTGTCCACTGCGGTTCAAAAGTTTGAATCATTTAAAATGAGAACTGGGGAATCTATAGACCAATTGGATGCTCGATTTACTCGCATTACTAATGATCTTGAAGTACTTGGTAAGAAATATATTGCTAGAGAGATCAATCTTAGAATCCTTAAGTCTTTAGATGAAAGGTGGAAGGTGATCAAAATGATTATCAAGACCACTCAATATATAGATAAATGGCCTGCAGAAACTCTTTTTGAAACCTAAAGGCACATGTATTTGAACTTAATGAGGAAGATCCAGTAGCAGGGAGTGATAAGGATAAGCCAACCTCTACGAACATAGCTTTCAAAGCCTCTTCATTTATAATCTCTAGAACTGCTAAGTCTAAGTCTTCTAGCATAAAAGATGAGTTAAATAATTCTGATCTTAGTCTTAAGGATCAGATGAGCTTGATGATTAAGAGGTTTGACAAACTGAATAAGAGGTATGGTAGATACAAGCGTTTCTATAAGGATTACAAGGGTTCCAATAACAAGGACTCTTTTGAGACCAGAAGAGACAGAAATTCTTCTGAAAGAAGGGATGAAGTCTCTAATGAGAACAGAAGATGTAGGAGCTCAGGTGATAGAAAGGATAGACCTTCCTCTGATAGAAGAGCTGGGAAAAGGGATAACTCACCTATTAAAAAGGCTACTAATGAATCTGTGTGTTATAATTGTGAGAAACCAAGTCATTACATCTATGAGTGTCCTGACCTAAGCTCGGAGGACAGGGAAGAAAGAAAGGCCAGAAGAGATCGCAGATATGCAAGGGGTAAGAAGGCATTGTTGGTACACAATGATTCTGATTCGGAATCAGATGAGTTACCTTCGTCTTCTTCTAATTACCCCTCAAGAAATGAAATAGAAGTTCTGATTGCAGATGATGGACTAGCTATGATGGCTAAAATCGAATCTGAGTATCTTCTACTACTTCTTTTCGTTCATGTGATAGTTCTGATTCTGATGTAAGTGATACTGCTGATAGTGGAGTAGGAAGTAGTCTTCATCATTCCAATGGAGTGACAGAAGAAGACCTTCTACTTGCTAATAAAGCATTCATGGAAGTCGGTGATCAGAACATTTCTTTAAAACAAGAAATCATTAGTCTTCGAGAAGCACAGTCTAAAGTAAATCCTAATCTAGCTTCTTTGAATGAGCGCCTATAAGAAGTGTTGTCTCAACTTAAAGATAAGTACGCATCCTGTTGGTCCCTGAACGAGTAGTGAATGGGATTAAAGTCTAGAGGGGAGGGGTGAATAGACTTTAAAACTTTTTCAAGAGAGTTGGGAACCTCTTTTGATCTCTATGTCAACTGGACTACAAGTCTGCTGGTCCAGATGACTATAGTGATCTGATGAAGAGATTATATGCGGAAGTTTAGTAGGCCTTGATTAGACTCGTTCTTTAGTTTCTTTTGAAAGTACCAACTTGTTTACTTAATGAAAAATACTCAGCTGATGCTGGTTTGAAAGTTATGGCCTGATTTGAAGATAGTTGAAAATACAATATGCACTATATAAGATATGAATAAGCAATAAAGTAAAGTGCAGAATATAAAAGACACCAGATTTATAGTGGTTCGGATATACGTTCCTACGTCCACTCTCACGTCCTAACGTGATGTTTAATCCCTTTAATTTACCAAAAATTACAAGGGTTTGTCATTTATAGTCCCAAGGGTAGGACTTTGAGATCTGAGCAGTCCTTACTACTACGGTCTCCACAAGTGATTAGAAGCACTTGCACTTTTACAGGGGTTCTAAAACTTAACCTTATGGTGGGGGTTTTGGGGTTTTTGAATATATCCAACTAATGGTTCAAGCTTATAAAATGCTTAACCACTATGCCTAAATCAAAGAATATACAATATGAATAGGATTCAGGTTCTTTGGTTGGATGGGAAATCACTTAAGAGCTAGAAAGTGTTCTAAGGATTTCTGGGCTCTTGGAGAACTCTCAATATGATATTGCTTTTGCTTGCTTGCTTGATTAGCTTTTGTGAATTCTCTTGTTGTGACTTCTTATTTGTGATTTCTCATCCTCTTGTATTTATAGGGATGATTGATGCAACTAGCCGTTGGAGTTGACTAGCCGTTGGGGCAATCTTTCCATGTTAGCTTGATTCCTTGATTCCAGCCGCTTGATTGCTTCAATCCTGGGATCATGTCAATCTTCTAAGTAAGGTAAGTCTTCATTCAAAATGTAAGATGACTTTGGAATCAGCCGAGTCCTGGACGAGCTCCTAGTCTTCTGTTCTTCACTTATAGTCTTCTGACTACTCGTCTGGCCTTATGTCTTCTGTCTTCTGATATCAGTCGAGTAATACTCTTCTGATCTGGTAATTCTTTGTGCTGACTTAGACCATCTTCAACTTGGACTCCATCAGATAAGTAGGTATACAAGCACCTTACTTAACTGGTCTTCAAGGATCTTCTAGTCTTCATGCCTTCTACTCTTCTCATCTTGAGGTCGTGCATGTAAGCCAGGGCTGTGCTGATCAGCTGATATCAATACATCTGATCACACAAGACTAGTCTAAGCTGTTCTATACAAGGTCAGTTGATCCTATTACATTTATAAACTCTAAGTGTTTTGGCCATCAAAACTATTCTAACATCAAGTGGGGCTTAGGGTGAATTTACATCCCAACACATCCATTGATAAGCTATATCAGGATATGCTCAAGACTCAAGCCATAGAGATGAGTTCAATGATTTAAAGATTAAGTGTGAAAAACTTGAAGAGCGCAATAGATTCTTAGAATCTGAAGTACTAAGCTTAGATCTAAAACTGATTGACATGATTAACTCTTCAAAGATTAATTAACAATTGTCAAACGGGTATAGATCACCAGCTGATAAGAGTAGGTTGGGTGCTGATGTACCTAGCTCATCTACTTCAGCAGCTGCTAAGAACACTAATGGTGCTAGCTCAAGTTCTTTGCCATTAGATAAAGGAAAGAAACCTATGGTATATGATGATGGTTCAAAACCTAAAGTACAGTCTAACTACATTTATCCTACTACCAGGAATGGTAAAAAGAAAATTGTAGTAAGACCAATACAGTCTAGACCATATCAGCAGAGATATACCCAGCTGACCAGATCAGAACAGTCCTGGCATCAGAAGAGGTATACTCAGCAGAGTAAGTCTAGACAAGCACAATTAAGTGGGAATCAGCCTAAACCTCCTTTTATAAGGCAGTCTCAGTTGTATTCAACTAAACCTATGAAATTTGTCCCTCATTATCATAACCAACCAGTTCTTTATCCTCCACATTTATCTTATGATATCATTAGTGAGGAAAAACCTAAACGCATATATAAGCCGTATGGTCCACAGACTTTTAGGCCATATTCGAACTATTACTGACCTACTGGTCTTACTGAAAAAGAGGTTGAACCAAGGAAAGGCTACCTCAGAAAATTAGACCCTAAGTCTGCTGATAGTTTTGATAAGGTCAATAAAGTACTTTTCTGTGATAAAAAGGGTAAGAAATTAAAGAGGTCTCAATTATTCAAAACTTCAATGTATATTTGGGTTCCTCTTACTGCTACTAACACCCAAGGACCCCAATAAAGAGTGGGTACCTAAATTATTAAAATCATCAATTGCAGGGTCGGCTGGATCTTTACAAGAAATGTGGTTCAGTTGGTGAGACTTGGTATATATAGACAGTGGTTGTTCACACCACATGACTGGTACCAAGGTCTTACTCTCTAACTACCATGAGCAAGAAGGTCCTAAAGTGATTTTTGGTGATAGCTCCATGGAAATTACTAAAGGATTTTGATACATAAGGAATGGAGATGTGGAGATTCAGGATGTCTCCTATGTTGAATGTTTGAAATATAATTTGCTTTCTGTCTCTCAATTCTGTGACAGGGGTTACAAAGTCCAATTCAAGAGCAGTAAATGTGAGATCATTGACAAAAGAACACATACATTCCTACTTGTTGGTGTAAGACAAGGCAGTGTCTACATTGTGAATTGAAACAGTTGTCCAAGGGATGCTTGTCTTCTTACTAAAAGTCCTAAAGAGATCAGTTGATTATGGCACAGACGCCTATGCCACATGAACTTTAAGATTATTAATAAGATAGCAAGAGACCACCTTGTAGAAGGTATTCCCAATGAGATCTATTACAAATCACAAATGTGTGATGCTTGCCAGAAAGGTAAACAAGTAAAAGTTTCTTTAAAGTCAATTCTCACCCTCTCAACTAGTAGGGTTTTAGAACTTCTACATATGGATCTCCATGGTCCTATTAAACCTCCAGCATTGAATGGTAGGAGATACACTCTTGTTGTGGTTGATGAGTACTCAAAATTTACTTGGGTAGTCTTCTTGCACAAGAAGAGTGACACTCAAACTCAACTACCAGATTTATTGAAAAGGTTACAAGTTGAGAAGGGACAGTCCATTGTCAAAATTCGGAGTGACAAAGGAACTGAGTTTATAAATTCTTATATCAAAGAATATTGTTCTAAATCTGGAATTCAGCACTTGACTAGTGCAGCAAGGACTCCCCAGCAGAATGGTGTTGCTGAGAGAAGGAACATAACACTAAAAGAAGCTTGCAGAGCTATGCTAGCAGAGTACAACAGCCCACATAAATTATGGGCTGAGGCAATTAACACTGCCTGCCATACCCAAAATAGAAGTGTTCTCCATAAGGTCCATGGTAAGACACCTTATGAGGTATGGAAAGGTATAAAACCTAGAGTTTCATATTTTCATATCTTTGGATGTAAGTGTTTTATTCATAACAATGGGAAGAGCAAATTAAATGTTTTTTATGCCAAAGAAGATGAGAGGATATTCTTAGGATATTCCTCTACTAGCAAGGCATTTAGAGTATTTAATTACTCTACTCTTTGTGTGGAAGAAACACCCCATGTGGTTTTTGATGAAGTTGTACATGACTCTGCTGACCATCAGCTCATTAAGATATTAGAGCAAATAAAACTTCAAACCAATGACAAATCTGAGGTTTATGAATCTGTATAAGCATACAATCCATTCTTAAACATCCTACATCAAGATGATGATGAAGAAAAGGTAATAGAGAAAGGTAAGTCTTCTAGACCTATTGATATGCCTGAACTTGTTGACTGTTCTCCTACTGTGAACAAATCTGCTGATATTAATGATACTTATATGCATGATGCTATTGATGATTTAGATGATGAGAGTGTGCCTGTTAAGAATAGAAAAACATGGAAATCTGCTCACTCTACTGATCTTATTATAGGAGAGTCTAGTAAAGGTGTTAAGACCAGGAGACAATTATTTGAAACTAAAGAAGGAACTAATCCATCTCTTTTTTGCTGGTGTTTTTTTATATGTGCTATTGAGCCTAAGACTGTGAGAGAAGCTTTGACTGATAGTAACTGGATAATAGCCATGCAAGAAGAGTTGAATCAGTTCACTCGAAATGATGTATGGGAACTTGTTGATAGACCTGTTGGACACAATGTGGTAGGCACTAAGTGGATTTTTAAGAATAAGAAGGATGATAATGATCTTGTTGTTAGAAACAAAGCTAGGCTAGCGGCACAGGGTTAATCTCAAGAAGAGGGTATAGACTATGATGAAAACCTTTGCTCCCGTAGCTAGACTAGAAGCTATAAGATTATTCCTTGCTTATGCTGCACACATGAAATTTACTGTCTATCAAATGGATGTCAAAAGTGCATTTCTTAATTGTATACTTGCTGAAGAAGTATATGTAGAACAACCTCCTGGTTTTGAGGTAAATGGAAATCAAGTGTACAGGTTAAAGAAAGCACTCTACGGATTGAAACAAGCTCCAAGAGCCTGGTATGACACTCTTTCTCTCTTCTTACTAGAAAATGGTTTTACTAAGGGCAAAGTCGATCGTACTTTGTTCCGAAGACAAGAAGGGAAAGATATTCTCCTTGTTCAAATTTACGTGGATGATATCATTTTTTGTTCACCCAACAAAAGCATGAGTGAGAGTTTTTCAAAACTCATGCAAAGTAAATTTGAAATGTATATGATGGGGGAGATGACTTACTTTCTTGGTCTTCAAGTAAAACAATCATCAGATGGTATTTTCATTAACCAAGCAAAGTATACTCATAATCTACTTGATAAATTTGGTATTAAGACTTGTAAAACTGTTGGAGTACCTATGCAACCTACATACATAATGGATCCAGATGAACGAGGTAAATGTGTTGATCAATCCTACTATCGTGGTTTAATTGGCTCTTTATTATATTTGACTGCCAGTAGACCGGACATAACATTCGCAGTGGGTGTATGTGCTCGGTTTCAGGCCAATCCCAAGGAAAGTCATCTGGAAACTGTCAAAAGGATATTGAAATATCTAAAGGGGACTATTAATCGTGGATTTGTGTATCCTTCAGATGATGATATATCCTTAAGTGGTTATTCAGATTCGGACTTTGGTGGTTGCTGAATAGATAGAAAGTCAACTTACGGTAATAATAGACATAAGTAAATGAATAATTACGTAATCATGTCCAAACCTCATCGGATATAACTCGTCCGGACGCCACGTGTCATTTTCTCATAGGACGACACATGTTGTCCACAACACAATGAAACAAGATATTTTTTCAAAATATCGATAAAAGATCAGGACATTTTCATAAATATCGTGATATATCGTTATCGATATCAGTTGAGTTGTAGTTCAAAATGTATCAAATATCGATAAAATGTCGATAATATCGGTGAGAAATCAATTTTTTTCTAAATAACAATTATAAAATTATAAAGAGTAGATTAAAAAAATTATGAATTTATAAATCATTTTATCATAATTAATTATTACAAATTTACAATTAAATAAAAGAAAATAAATTTGATAAATATACTTACACTCTTGTTAGTCTTGTGTGCTACATTTCTAGACTCGGCTCTATTTTTTTTAATTTAAGAAAAATAATAGGAAATAATTAAATTATTAAGATATTTAATGTAAAAATAATCTTTAGCCATTTAAAATTTTGTGTTGTTAAATTTTATTTAAATGAAAGTTGCCTCAAAATTCATGTAATTACACTATTTCATATACTTCTTTTGGTTCGAATTAAATGATTTTTTTACTATTCACATTATTTACGATTTAAAAGTTGTTTTGCATTTTTCAGTGTTTATCAACCACCTTCATTATCCTTACACAAAAAAAGAAAAAAAACTTAAATAGTATAGTTAACTAATGTAAAATTTTAAAATAATTAATTAATGGTATAATAAAAAGTTAATATTTTTCATAATATGTGTGCATTGATTTAAAGTAATGTGCATGAATAGGAGAAAGTACATGAATACACTTATAATCTTATAGAGTACTATATTTATTTCATGTAAAATTCCATTATTTTAATAAAATTTCTATTGATTATCTAATTTTTACTGATTTCAATATTTTCGGATATTTTCATCGATCCAAGCTTAAAAGTAAACTATTTGTTTTCTTCCAAGAATGAAAAAATAATTATTGATTTTTGTTCCCACCGATCCAAGCTTAAAAGTAAACTATTTGTTTTCTTCCAAGAATGAAAATAATTATTGATTTTTGTTCCCACCGAATACCATAATGTAAGACATAATTATAATTTCTCATAATTGAGACTTATGTAGTTTTGTGTGTTTCTATGATGCAATTAATGGTTTGAATAATTTTGATAGAGAATTGAGACTGTTTTGTATAATGTAATCTTAGAAAATACTAAATATATAATATATATTTTAGTTTGAGAAACATGAATGGTTCTATGGTGTAGTGGTTAGCACTCTGGACTTTGAATCCAGCGACCTGGGTTCGACTCCCGGTAGGACCTCTTTTTTACTTCAAAAACTTAATTTTATTATTTTCATCCTCTTTGCTTCAAACACTTCCTAATTTAATTTTAATTGGTATAATGAGCCGTTTGTAGGCTAAAAACAATAAAAATCTTCTCCTTCCATTTTAGAAAGAAAGAAACGTGTTGCTGAAAAAAAAATTAAAAAAATCCATCTATTTCCACATTTCTTATTTTATTTCTTCATATTTTAGGAAAAAAGATTCTCTTCTTTCTAATTAGAAAAAATAAATAAAATATCATCTACTTAATTTAGAAAAAGAAAGTCTTATTTTCACACATATCATGCCCTCGTCAATTTGCTAAAAATAGTATTCAGAGGTATATATATGAGGATTTGACAGATGAGAAAATATGGTCTGTTTTGGTTTATCGGGAAGGAAAATTAATCTAATTATGTGTCAGTCAACACATCGTGAATGAAAAGACTCCATTGTCACAAGTGACGTATGCCCGACATATTTATTGAGTTGTCAAATCAGAATGCAAGCACGCCCGACATATTTGTCTGGGCTGCCCGTCGTCTGAGGCGCTACTGCCGGATAGACCTCTATTAAAATACGGAGTATTTTTTTTTTTTTTTTATTAATCTGATAAATCATTTTAAAATCCATCAGAAGCGTGGATGTTGACCGTGTCTTTAAGACGGGACGCGGATCAAGCCTGTGACTATGATTATTTTTAAAACCCCATTCGTTTTTGTTACATTTGCAAAAAGAGTTTCTAAAAATGTATTATTCTAAAAAAAATGCCCCATTGACGAGTGTGTGGATGTATTTTTTCATATGATTTTCTATTGTTTATAATTATATATACAATAAATTATACGAAATTGTTTGTTATCTTACACTGATGATTTCAAAAAATTTATATAAATACTACTAGTATTTTCATATGGGCTTGTTGTAATTTAGTATGTAGTCGGTAAAAATATTGTTAATTTTACTGTTTATGTACTATATCTTTTTAGGGAATAAGTTATGTGAAAATAGCTTATGGGAAATTACGTGCAAATCAATCAAATAAGGAAAATAAATATACAATTTACACATGATTACACATAAATTATTGGCACAAAAGTTTTTGCAATGACTTATGTGTAATTATGTGCAAATCAAGTAAATAAAGAAAATAAATATACAAAATCTCGTTAAATTAAATTCGCGGATAATCCGGGCCCAAAATCCGAAGCCCGCGAAATTAAGGCAACATTATTATACATATAAGGCAAAATAAATAAAAAATTATAGTCATATTTTAGTGGTAAAAGCTTACCCTCTTTACAAAGAGGTTTCAGGTTCGAAATGCAGTTAGCAGTAACTCTCTCCCTTCTTTTTTTTACTTTTCTTCCCTTAAAATGTTTTTTGTACTCCCTCTCCCTTATTTTTTTTTTTATTTTCTTCCCTTTTAAATTTTTTTTTACTCTAACTCATTATTTTGCATACAAGTAACAAAAAAAATATCAACACATTAATACACAGTACACAAAAAAATTAAGATAGTACACACAAAATACTATGAGAGTATCATACATTTATGCATGTCAGTATTTGACAAAATACCAAAATAATAACACAATTTTAATGTGTGTTGCTGTTTTATACACTAACTAGTATTTCTCCCGTACGATGCACGGTTTATAAATTAATAAATTTATATAAACAGTGTGATGTTAATAAATGATTCTTTATATACATACAATAGTATAAGATTTTTTTTTAGGACCATTAATTTTAATATTTTATTTAAAAAATAAACGTCACAATAATATAATTAAGATTTGCCAAAAATAATTAATTGAGCATAATTAATAAATATTAATTTTATATAATCTTTGATAAGTAATAATGTTTTACCATAGTTATATTTATAGATATAGAGAAGTTTGTCTATAAAATAGATATGAAGATTTGATTAAATATACTAAAAAGATATATATGAATTATAATATTATATGAATGATAGAGAATTATATTCCTAATAGAGAATAATGAAGAAATCTAAGAAGAAAAATTGACCAGCATAGAGAGGAGAGAGAAAATGAAAATAAAGGAAGAGAGAGAAAATGAATTTTAAAAGATGATATTTTATTGGTGGGCCCCACAACATTTTAGGCGGGAACTTGCTAGGGAAGCCACTATTCTGTTATTATATATACTAGTATTTCACCCGTGCGATGCACGGCTTATGATGGTATTATTTAAATTAATTAGTTTTTTTTATATATAAAATATAGTATAAAATAATTAGTGATGTAAAGTAAAATTTATTTTAAAAAATTATGCTTAAATGTTTTGGAAAAAAGTCCAATAAATCATGTATATAAATGGAAGTAAGTTATGTTTCACGTCATTTTATCATTGAATATTTTGAGTATTGTAGTAAGAATCAACACTTTACGTCTTTACCTCGCGGTAAATTTTTGCAACAGTAATCACTGTCTGCATGGTTATATGTTTAAAAAGAATTATATGCAAAACTATAACTTAAATGTTTACTAAAAATATCAAAGTTACTCTTATTAAATTAATAGATAGTTTGCTTGTAAAGAGAAATATGCATTATATATGTGAATAATATTTTATTTTTTATTATGATACACTTACATTACAATCATAAATAGATAAGCTCTCAATCCGGTACAATTTGACAACATTCAAATTGACACTTAACACTAAACAGATCATAATATCCAATAATAGTATCTCAATGACTCAATTTGTTAAAATTTTACCTTCTTTGTTTATCGCAAAATAATTCAATAGCATCAAAAATTACAGAGGCACCAAGAGTGCTCCACATCAGAACAGAAAGATAGAAATAGAGTCAAAAATCAAACAAAACCAAATAGAAAAGCAAACATATTGAAGGTAGACAACACGTCCAGCTTCGATTCTAAGGCTGATGTCGTCAACTGAGAAAGCGCCATGGACCGCCGAGCCATTATCTGTATGGTATACTACTCGAGAGTTTATTGTTGCAAGTCACCCAACTCCAAAACCGTCCTTTGATTTCGTCCAAAATTTTACCCACATCCCAAATTACATTTTGAAACACTTTCTTATTTCACCAATTCCACATTACCCAAACCATACAAATCCACAGACCCACTGCAAGATTGCACCCTCTGTTTTCCTAGGAATCCCAGCATGAATAGGAATTGCTGATGTATATGAATATGCATCAGAATGGTGATGCCTAGCCAATTGTAGCAGCCGTGTTAAACGCCACAAGTCTCTCTATTACAATTTTTCCTTGTGGACAATCCTACATACTCTAGAAAGGCATTTTAGCATCCTCTCGAAAAATGGTTCCTCCATAACAATTTGTTACAATTTTATTAGTAACGTCCACTCAGAAACAATACAAATGTTTAGGAAATCAAAATTGACAACAAACTAAATTAACTAAAATTACAATAAAACACAACAAAAGTTGAAAAATACTTATTTAGAACCGGAACCTGCAATACAACGTCAAAAAAGACTCGAGACAGAGAAAAAAACAATGTAAATATTTTGGTTCTTGCAATGGATACATACCAATTGTTACCTTCATATGTACCGATTTTCAAGTAGTGGGACTCATACAACGCGTAAACTTTAATTCTCTCAAATGAAGCACATAAATGTTGAAGGGAAATATTATTTAAACTCAATACAATGCATATGTCACTCGATAGCGATGCTCATTGCATGTTACTCACTGCATGTTATTAAGTGGAATCTCCACGATTTAACGTTGTCACTACTTGCAGCAGAGTGCAGAGGACCCCAGATTTCTTCTTCACAACTGCTGTCTACTAATGGAGATGCAACTGATAGTATTTCCACCACCTACTCCACCCAGTACACACATACCAACAAAGAAGTTAAAGATGAATAAAATGTAAATGAAACAATAAACAAAATAACACTAAGACATTTTAAGACAAATATATTTACATTAGCGAAAAAATGGTATTAATAGTTTCAATATTTGTATAACAACCTAATAATAAAAAGCATCCATGAAATGAGTCTAATAAAAATACTAAAAATCAATTACTTACAATTTCAGCAGCTGCACAATCAGTTGCAGCCCAAAAAGACAACCTTGTTTGCTTCCATATACTCGATGAAACACAGCGCGTTCAGAGAGGATGAAAATGATCAAAAATGACATTTCTGGCTGAAAAAAACCTAGCAACCAACACAATGCTTGAACAAAAGCGCCATACATAGATTAAAGCCCATCAAAATCAACGGAATCTGAATGAAGATAATTTTACAGGTTTTATTTATACTCAGTAGACAAATATTCAAGCAAAATAATCAAAATCACCATCCGCACTTCTACTTTGGAGCATAAGTGCTCATAATAATAGCCAACAACTATTTGAAGATAAATAAACTAAAATACTTCACTAACTAAAATTGATTGGTTGAAATTTGATATTTTTGTGATCGTTGAAATCTCAAATATATAGACTTCTGTTGCGAATACTGAAATCTCAAATATAGACTTCTGTTGCATCCCAATTTGAATATTATCTTCCATATATAATTCAATCGAAAGATTGAAAAAAGAATAAACTAAGACTGCCAAAAATATTTTAAAATAGTCTTGAATTTATAGAGAAGAAAAGAGAAAAATATGAAATTATGTGTATTTTGATTAGGAGTTAGGACTCGATTACAAACAAAATGCATACCGTTAAGTTCAATCGCCTCCACATTACCACAATGCCTTCCGAACCGTCTACAAAAATGATAAAGAAAAAAACCAAAAAGAATATCAAGCTTATGAGGCAAATCATAACAGTAACCCTTCTGGTATCAGAAACTAAAGTCGGCATAAACAAAAATGAGAGAGAGATGGGAGATATACCTTGGGAGAAGTTTGAAGATAGCAAGGGTAGCAGCAGAACCCTAAATATAACTCCAGTTCCAAGCAACACCAAATTTATGGACTTATCTGCCATCACAAATGTGTATGTAGAAAGAGAGCACCGAAGCTCAGGGTTTGAGTTTAAAACAATACCGAGTTGAGCCTACACTTTGGGAACTGTAAAATTTACAACAGACATTTCATTTATAGAATATAAAACTCCTTTACTATGGCAAAAACTGAAACAAAACAAAAATTACACAGCCCCAAGGCCCCAACCAAGAAGAAACTGAAACAAAAATCTGATTGAAGGGAAATGTGTGACAATCTAGGAAACGTGAGCAGGGGCAGAACCATAACCTTCAAACTTCAACTCTTCTCCAAAGAAAAAAAAAATTATTCTCAATAAATTAAACCTAATTAAAGCCCCAAGAAGAATTTCAATGAAAATTTAGGCAGATTTATTCAAATAAACTAAACCTGGTAGAGTTAAGGATCCATCTCTAAGTATTAAAATGACATCTAATGCACTAACCATTCGGACCCTTTGCAGCTCACTAAGATTCAAGAAATTATAGAGAGGGTGAAGAACTAACTATACCTTCTTTAATTTTCTCCAAGAAAGCAAACAGGGCTTTTCTCTTTGGTTTCTTCAACCACTGTAAGAATCCACAAAAATGAAAAAATTAGAAAAAAGTTACAGTAATCAGCTAAAAAATTAAACCATTTTTGACCCACCTTTTCCCAAATCTGTAAATTGATCTTTCAGCAAATAAACAGACAAAAATCATGATTGTAGTGACTATAGCAACTGAGGGTACTATCACACTTGCGTCCTGTCTACCGAGGAGCTTTAAAGGGGTCCCTGATCTGGGCGTGGCCATACAACCCTCCGGAAGTTCATTCGGCCCAAAAATTCGGTCGGGCCGCCACGACCCGTTTCTCCTACAGATCCAAACCAAACAGTGCGGCGAGGCTGGGAGGGGTGGGACGACGGCGACGACGCAGGGGAGGGACGTCGGCCGCCTTCTTCTTCATAGCGCCGACGACGTCGACCGCCTTTTTCTTCAGCGGTGGCATCTGCCGACTTATGCAAACGGTGAGAAAGGTGGGAGAAATGGAGAGAGAGGGTGTAATGATGAATGGAAAGAAATGGATAACGCGAAATAAGGCAGAAAATGAGATTAATTCTTTATGCTGCCATTCAAAAAACTCTAGATGGAAAAGAGGAGTCCAAAGGCCAGAAAGAGTAGTGAGACGGTGGAATGAGATGTGAGTTATGACTAATTCTTTATGCTGGGCCACACAGAAATAGTAATATTTTAATATAATTTGGGCGGGAACTTCTACAGGAAGTTAATATTGTATTATTATTATATATATATAGATATATAGATGTAGCATTATCACAAATTTTATGTAAATAGTATTACACCGTTACATTTAACAGTATTACATTATTGCAATTGACAGTATTACAAAGTGAAAACCAAAATATTTATCACTAGATCATTATTCTCTTCATCTCTAACCACGTTATCCACTATTTTACCATACCCTCATTCTTCTTACACATTTTTGTCTCTTTTTTTCATCACATGTGCACATTCTCTTAACAGTATCACACCTGAAAGGCATAAAGTATTACAGAATAAGAAACATGGTATTATAAAAGAAAAATATCAAAGCATTTGAGAATTCTACACTTTCAGCAATTTAGGGAAGCCAGGCTCATGTTGTTTGCAAAACAATTCATCAATTTAGCACAAATAAATGCAAACAATACTGGATGGAGTACTAAATTATTCTACATCTCAACATACCTAGACAGTAAGTCAGTAACACAAGAAATACCTAGACAGTATCATACAAAAAACTAATTATTTTTACCAAATTGAATGTATGAAAACAAAGGTATATGACAAGAAAAACTCAATTGTGTATGTCAATTGAGGGAGAGTGCTGAGTAAGCCCCTCACTTCTGGTGGAGACATCTCAGAGATATACATGGGAACAAATGTAATGGCTAACCCAATTCCAAAACCATCCAACAGCCTTGCAAAAAGCAGCAGTACACATAGGGAGACCAGAGCATTAACAAACCACTCACAAAAATAAAACGCAGATGATAGCATTAGTATCGGACGGCGGCCCATCGAAGCCGAAATTCGGCCGGAGCACATAATGATTAATGTGGCTCCAATCAGTGGGGAAGCCACTGCTAAGCCTTGCATTGTAGGTTTATCCTCCCATCTAAATTCCCTTTTCATATAAATCATAACACCTGAATTTTTAATTCGATTTGCACATATCAATTCTACATGAAATTAATTACTAATTAAGATTTAAGAAGGAAGAATTATACCAGCATGGTGGCGTAATCCCATCCTTGTAAAAAATTAGCAAGTGCAGCCACTACGGCTACAACCACAGACGCATTCATCTTCTTTTCACGGTAATTGATAGATAATAAACCTGCTGCAATTGACCTAAAAATAAAAAACGAACACTTAATTTATAGTAATAAAAAGGTAAAAGACGAGGCGAATTGAAATCGAAATGAATCAGGAAATTACAATAGATAAGAGATCTGTATATATTTATTAATGGAGGGATTGAGTCGGGGGCCACTGTATATATGGGGCAGTTGTTGGAGATTTCGGTGCCGTTTCGACAGAGGCAGGGGAAGGTGATCTTGAGTGTCGAATCGGCGAGAATGAGGAAGTTGCGGGGGTGGAGGGTTGGAGAAAGAGGGAGTGAGGGGAGAAATAGAATAAATTAAACTCAGATCTAAAATAAATCATGGGGCGAATAAATAGTTAAATGGGTATTTTACACATAATTACACATAAGCTATGCACAAAAGTTTTTGCTGAAAATAGCTTATGTGTAATTATGTGCAAATCAAGCAAATAAGGAAAACAAATATACAATTTACACATAATTACACATAAACTATTTGCATAAAAGTTTTTGTGTAATTATAGGCATGCATTTAAACACGAGAAATTCAAATTGTTACGTACGAGAATCCAACTCATTGGCTCTGATACCAATGTTGGAATTAATTAATTGAGAAATCAAAATTAGAATTAATAACCTGTAATTCTCAATGCAGGGGAAGATTGTAGAACCTGGTTGAATTCCACATACATACTGTGATCCTCGTAGTCAGAACACGATCACATGAATTGCACCAATCGCTTCTTATATCCACAATCTAAATGCCCTTACAAGTATATGTGTGTATGATGTGTATTGTACAAAATATAGAAATCTCTGTTTCTATATTCTGTCTTTGGAGCGGGTGAGAACAAAATTCCATATTCAGTTATACTAGAAAATCCTGTTGGATTTCCTTATATAAGAAGTTATACAAATAACTTCCATCCTTATAATTATCCATTCATGTGTGGAATGAATAAATAATAATTAATATTAATTAATCATCTATTTATTAGTTTACAACCAATTTCTTGTTTTTCGATCTCTTGGCAATTTCAACTCTCAAGGAGGCTTGTAATAAACTTCGGTTCTCTTTCTTCATAACTTTATCTAAACTATCCCTTTGTGAGAAGATGAATGAACTAAGAAGAAATAGAAATGCTTCTTTATCATTTCATGGAACATGTCAAATAAGGATGTGGCATGAGGTGGCACCACTATGAGAAAACTTTATTTCTTGTATTATATAAAATAAGATTGGATCATATAAAATCGTAACCCCTTACAATTTATTAATAAATTTCACTCCACTAATTTAATATATAAACTGGTGTAAATAGAATCGCCAAACACATTGACGAACTTGTTTTAATTTGTCAATGTAATTTTTTTTTTAAATGACAATAATATTTATTTTGTTTAAGACGGGATCCGACGTTTTTTTTTTTTAAATGACAATAATATTTATTTATTTTTAAGCATAGAACCTGTACTTGATGATGATGAACCTGATTTGGATGTTGTTACTGCTTCTATGACTGGTGGTTTGTTGACTAGATGGAAAAATGGAATGTTGGCCAAAGACCTTACTTCTCTTTATTCTGTGTTGCACAAATTGATTGTTTATAATTGGATACCCTCCACCAACTCTACCAAAGTGACAAAGGATCAAGCAATCTTGCTTTATAGGATAGTGGTTTTGAAGAAGTTTAATTTGGGATTGACTATTTTCCACCACATGATGAAGTTTAGTGGTGACATTTCTGATAAAGGAAACCTTCCATACCCTGTGCTTATATGTTCATACTTGAAGATGCATGGTTTTAGCCCTAAGAAGACTGAAGTTCTTAGAGGTAAGATTCCTTTATACATCATTTCACCTGCTCTGCTCATTGGTGAAAGGGTGAAAGATCTGCCCTTGCACAATCCTGGAAGTTCTTCTCAAAGACCAGCTCCTGCTCAACCTCAACCCCAACCTCAACCAGCACAGAGACCTGAATAGAACACGGCTGCACCTAATGCTGCACCAGATGCTGAGAACATTGGTGGTAACACTGACACCACATTTCCTGTTCCCAGATCTTTTATATTATTGCAGTTACAGCACTTACAGGACCAGATTGATGAGCTCCAGTTCATCAAAGACAAGTGGACCAGGCTACTTTCCACTACAACAGGGGGAGTACCACCTTCCACTTCAGCTAGAGCTTCTGGAGTTGTTATTGAAGAGCTGAATCCTGAAGATGTTGGAGGTGTACCTGATGCTGCTGCTGCTACAGAGAATGGAGGAACTGCTGCTGCTAACAATGTTGTTGCACTTTTTGCATCAACTTGTTTTATTGAGGAACCAGAGGAGGCTGACAAAGACAAGTTTGCAGATGCTGCTGAAGATGATGAGGATATGGAAATCCTCTATGCTGATATCTAGAACAGATGATACAAGACAGGGGGAGTACTGGAGTACAGATGGCACATGTGCAGGACCTTGATGCTGCTGCTATTGTTATAGCAATTCATGTCATTTTCAGTCCTACTTTTGTTTCTGTTATTCTGTTATGTTTAAGTTAAAATTCTGTTTATTCTGATACAATATTTAATATTTCTAGTTGATAGGATGTCTTTATTTATCTTGCTTAAATTAGTTTGCACTAATGATATTTGATTACTGCTTATTGCTTAATTTGTTTTCCTATCATTAATTGCTTACTGCATGATGAATATGCCTTGTTTAGTTTAGTTATTTTTCATAGTTTTTGCTCTGATTATATTGTTTAGTCCTTGTTTGTTTTTGTTTGTTTGTTTTTTAGTCTTACATAAGTCTTAGAACTAATCTGGTATATACCCTTATATGCTCTGATTTAATCTTTGATTTTTGTAAAAGTTATATGTTTTTGTAAACAAGTGTACTGTTTATACTTGTTTTGGTTTTGAATAAGATTACTTTGATCTTATGGCACGGATCTTAGTAAAATTATTCTTGATCTTCTTTTGATTTGATCCAACGGTTACAACAGGTATTGTCTTGACTAGTATTTAGCTTTGATGTTCAACATACCTAAATACATAATACTGAGTATGTATAGAAATATATGTGCATCAGGTGTGTTGTAGTCGAAAGGTCAAATTGGGGGAGATTGTAGATGTTGTTAACTCTTAAATGTTTTAACATTATCAACAACATCTTAATTTGACCTTCCTTGATTTATTCTAAGTCATTTCTGAAATGTTACATTAAATGTTGTACTAAATGCTCTCACATTCAGGAACGATTCTAGAAGTTTCTACAAGAGTCTGGAACCTGGAAGATTCCAGAATGTTGGAGAAGGTGCTAGAAGGCCTTGGAGCATTGTAGAACGACCTGGAAGATGGCAGAATGTTCTAGAAAGATCATGGAGGTTGAGGTCCTAAAAAATAGGATCTCATAATGGAAGGATCTAGAAGCTGTGTATTTCTCTATAAATACCGCCAGAGCCTCTCATTTCAAAGTATGCACTATTCGAGTAACACCTCCTTGAGCGTTCAGCCCTAGTTAGGAGTTATGGTCAGTAGTTGTATCTTTTAACGTACGTCGAGGGATACCACACCTTCCAGTGTACTTAGTTCTAGTCTTGTATCGAGTGAGAGTGAATCATAGATCAGATTAGTTCTTTAGACAGTGTTTTACACTTAAGTCTGTTTGCGGATTCAGGCATCTGCCTCGATCGTAGTTTCTGTTTGTGGAATGTTGAAGTAATTGCTGAGACATTTCACACGACATTTTCGTATATAACTTAGGAACTGAGTTATTGTTTCGCCGTAAGGCTTAGCATAGGTTTTGTTATTAATAAAATCTATGTTAAAAATTATTCCATTGTGTTCGTATTGTGTTTTAGTGTTTTAGACTTCCGCTGTGTACTGTGTTTAATTATCCACATTCTGTTAGAGTTAATGCTACACTAATTGTCACAACATTCAGTGTAACATTGTTCTGTTTTTTACTTAAACACTAGATACCTACCCCACGCACACTTTCAGTTGGTATCAGAGCCGATACCTGACGACACTAGGTTTAGATCCTTGCTTAAAGTGTGTTTTAGTTTATGTTAGCAATGGAAACACATCACATATCCACAGCACTTAGGCCACCCGTTTTAGATGGTTCAAATTATGCTTATTGGAAGCCTAAGATGCGTATGTACATCAAGTCAATTGATGAACGTGCTTGGAGGACTGTTCTTACAGGTTGGGACGTACCAAAGAATCCAGCAGATGTCGATGGTGAAATCCAACTTAAGAGAGAAGTTGATTGGACAGCCGATGAGATAACAACAGCAGGATATAATTCTAAAGCCTTAAATGCTATTTTTACCTCTGTTGATACCTCTATGTTTAAAATTATATCTAACTGTTCTACTTCTAAAGATGCATGGGACAGGTTACAAGAGCATTGTGAAGGTTCCGATAGTGTTCGAAGGACAAAGCTTCGAATGTTGGGGACAAAGTTTGAGAATCTCCGAATGTGGGAAGATGAAACAATTTCATCCTACAATGAAAGGTTAAGTGAGATTATTAATGAATCACATTCTCTTGGTGACCCTATTTCTAATGTTAGAGTAGTACATAAGATATTAAGGTTTGTTCCTAAAAGATTTGATGCTAAAATTTGTGCTATTGAAGAGGCAAAAGATACTGATAAGTTGAGTCAAAATGAATTAGTGAGTATTCTTAGAACCTATGAAATAAACACTAATCAAACTGATGAAGCTAAAGATGATAAGAAAGTTGTTGTTTTTAAAGGAGAGACATCAAACAAATCTGAGATTCAGCCTATCATTACTGAGGTTGATTCAGATGAAGAATTGATTGATGAATGCCTTAGCAATCCTGACAACGTTGCCCTTCTTACAAAGCATTTTAATAAGTTTCTTAAGAAATCTATGCATAAATCTAAAGGAAACATTCAGCCTAAGATCCAAATCAACACATCAACACCACAACCAGAAAGGAGGAAGAGTCAATTCACACCAAGACCATCAAAGAGTGAAGGTAAACCAAGGTATGATCCTGAATTTAGAAAATCAGTTCAATGCATGTTCTGGTTATGGACACTATGCAAATGAGTGTGCCAATACCAGACTGAAACAAAAACTGAATTTTAGTGCTACCTTGAGTGATGAATCTGATAATGATGATCTTGATGAGTTTAATGAAAATGAACATGCTCATTTTACCAGAATTGATTATAATGATTCCTCAGATGATGATCTGGATGATACAGATTCTGATGTTGCACCTGATGTCTTCACATCTACAGTAACATCAAAACAGAGTCACCCAGATTTGAACTGTTTTAATGGTTTTGTTGATGATGCAGGAAAAAGGATTGATGATGAGACATATCATAAATTGTTAGATGATTGGAACTCTCAGAAACTCTCTCTGAATTCTTTGAATAAAGAGAATGAGGATCTGAAAGACACAATCACTAAGCTAGAAGTCTTACTTACCAGAAGAGATCTTGAAGTTTGTAAACTGAAGGAGAAATTGATCACCTCTACTTTAAGTTTCAAAAAGTTTTCCAAGAGTGCTTCTAAAGTGAATGATGCTATAGCTACTGGTAAATCTAATAATTATGGTTTAGGTTATGATGGTGAAACTGTTTCTATTTCTGAAAATTTTAGAAAACCTGTGAAATTTGTGAAGGCAAATGCTAGCACATCTGGTGTAACATTTGCACAAACAGATTCTCACAAGGTTGAAAGGAAGTATATTTGTCATTATTGCTTTAAATATGGTCATATTCGTCCCTTCTGCTTGAAAATGTTTAAGGATTTGAGAACTGAGTTTATGCCATCCAGAATGTCTTCACATCCTAGGAAACATTCTGTGAAATCTGCATGGAAACCAAAAGTTACCTGTAATGTTGTTCACACGTCCTTGAAAGCATGTTTACCTGGTCTATGGTATTTTGATAGTGGTTGTTCTAGACATATGACAGGACATATAGACTACTTATCTGATTATGTGACCTTGAATGGTGGTAATGTTACATATGGTGGTGGATCAAAAGGAAAGATAATAGGAAAAGGAACTTTGAATGTTAAAGGTTTTCCTAAGCTTAAAAATGTTTTGCATGTTGATGGCTTACTTGCTAATCTGATTAGTATTAGTCAACTTTGTGATGATAATTTGCATGTAAAATTTGACAAAGAGTCTTGCTATGTTCGTAATGAAGATGATGATTGTGTAATGACTGGTACTAGGTCTGCAGATAACTGTTATCTTATTGGAACTAATGTATGCAATTTGTCAAAATATGATGAGAATGTCTTATGGCACCAAAGATTAGGACATGTAAATTACAGGGCAATGAAGAAACTAATCACATCAGATGCAATCAAAGGAATACCTAAACTGAGTTTCCAGAATACCATTGTATGTGGATCATGCCAGAAAGGTAAACAGGTAAGAGTGCCGCATAGAATGCTGACACATTGTTCTACACATCGATGTTTTGAATTGTTGCACATGGATTTGATGGGTCCTATGGAAACTGAAAGCATTGGAGGTAAAAGATATTCCTTAGTTGTGGTAGATGATTTTTCTAGATATACTTGGATTGAGTTTTTAAGAGATAAATCTGAAACATTTGCTGCTTTTAAAGTTCTCTATAAAAGGTTCAAAAATGTGTTTAACTTGAAAGTTGGCCGTATTAGAACTGATCATGGTAGGGAATTTGAGAATAGCATGTTTAATGATTTCTGTGATAAGAAAGGTATCTTGCAAGAATATTCATCTCCTAAAACTCCACAACAAAATGGAATTGTTGAAAGAAAGAATAGAACTTTACAAGAAATGGCAAGAGTCATGCTTTTATCTAAAAGTCTTTCTAAAAGATTTTGGGCTGAAGCATTGAATACAGCATTTCATATTATTAATAGAGTTTATATTCGATCTGGTACTAATCAAACACCTTATGAGATTCTGAATGTTAGAAAACCAAGTGTGAAATATTTTCATGTATTTGGTTGTGTGTGTTATATTCTGAATGATAGGGATCAACTTCACAAGTTTGATGCTAAAAGTGATAAAGGTTTCTTTTTAGGCTATTCTAGAAATAGTAAAGCTTATAGAGTTTATAACCTTAGGACTAACACCGTTCAAGAATCTGTTAATGTTGTGTTTGATGATGATAAAGGTCTTACAGATGACAAAGATGAAGAGGATATATCACAAGTCACTGACAATTCTGAGAATACACTGAAGTCTGATAATGCTGCACCAAATGCTAACACATCTGGAGCAACATCCACAGAACAGTCAGTCGTTATTCCACAGAATGATCAGTATGTTCCTAAAACGAATCCTTCTTCAAGAATGGGGAAAAGTCATCCTTCTGACCAGATCATAGGCGATGCTACAGTTGGAGTGCAAACAAGAGGAAGAATAAGATCGAATAAGGTAGATGTGGTAAGAACAATATGCATGTCTTCTATTTGCAATGTTGTGAATGCTGAGTGTTACTATTCTGAAATTGAACCTAAAAATGTAAATGAAGCATTAACTGATGAAAATTGGATAAATGCTATGCATGAGGAACTTAATCAGTTTGAAAGAAATGAAGTTTGGACACTTGTTCCAAGACCTAGTCATACTAATGTCATTGGAACAAAGTGGATTTATAAGAATAAAACTGATGAGTCTGGAAACATTGTTAGGAACAAAGCTAGGTTAGTTGCACAAGGTTACACCCAAGTTGAAGGTGTTGATTTTGATGAAACTTTTGCACCCATTGCTAGGATAGAATCTATTAGATTATTACTAGAAATTGCATGTTTTATTGATATTAAACTACATCAAATGGATGTAAAAGCTGCATTCTTAAATGGCATATTGAATGAATAAGCATATGTAGAACAGCCTAAAGGTTTTGAAGATCCACAATACCCGGATCATGTGTACAAACTAAAGAAAGCATTGTATGGTCTAAAACAAGCTCCTAGAGCATGGTATGGTAGGCTTACGGACTTTCTTTTAGAGTATGGATTTATTAGAGGAGAAGCCGATAGGACTTTGTTTATTAAGAACACTGGAGAAGATTTACTTATTGCTCAAATATATGTTGATGACATTGTGTTTGGTTCAACCTGTGATAAAATGCTGAACAGATTTGTTGAAGCAATGACAGCCACATTTGAGATGAGTATGGTTGGAGACTTGAATTATTTTTTAGGTCTTCAAATCAAGCAATGTAAGGATGGTATTTTCTTCTCTCAAGGTAAGTATGCTAAAAACTTAGTCAAACGGTTTGGTCTTGAAAGCTCAAAAGTAATGAAAACACCTATGGGTTCTACTTTGAAACTTTGCAAAGACAATGGTGGAAAGGATGTTGATCCAACATTGTATAGATCCATGATAGGTAGTTTACTTTATCTAACCTCTAGTAGACCTGACATTATGTATAGTGTGTGTGTTTGTGCTAGGTACCAAGCTAATCCAAAGGAATCTCACCTGAATGCAGTGAAAAGGATTATCAGATACGTTTCAGGTACAAGTGAACTAGGGATATGGTACACTAAGGACACCAACAACACATTGATTGGATACAGTGATGCGGATTGGGCTGGAGACATTGATGACAGAAAGAGTACAAGTGGAGGATGTTTCTACATGGGGAACAATCTTGTGTCTTGGCATAGCAAGAAACAAAATTGTGTTTCTCAATCCACTGCCGAGTCTGAATACATAGCTGCAGGAAGTTGTTGCACACAGCTATTGTGGTTAAGTAAGATGTTTCATGACTATGGAATTGAAAACAATATCCTCACAATTTTCTGTGATAACACAAGTGCTATTAACATATCTAAAAATCCGGTACAACACTCACTCACTAAGCACATTAGCATTAGACATCATTTTATGAGAGATTTAGTGGAGAAGAACATAGTTAAGTTGGAATATGTGCCTACTGAAAATCAAAATGCTGATATATTTACTAAGGCTCTTGACCATGAGAGATTCTCATTTTTTAGGAAATCTCTTGGTATGTGTAATATCTGAATAATTCTTGAGAGGATGTTGTCACAAATGCGGTAGCATTTGGGACAACAGCCTAAGGTGGTATAGTTATTATAGATTTGATTTATTTCTTATTTTCGTTTAATAATTCCTTTGTAAAATATTCTTGAATCTGAAATTTGTTTGTGCAAAAATAGGCATGTACTACACCTCTCAAAAGCTTGAAAAATTGAGAATGTTACAGCATACTAAAAGATGTACCAATTCACTGAGTAACTATGGAGCACGGAGTTCGCTACTACGATGCCTTCTTTTCAAAAGGTGAATTTGGTAAAAACATCAAGAAGTTCGTAATCCATTAAGTAAGTATGGGGCACGGAGTTCGCTACTACGATGTACTCTACAGGAACAATGGATCAATACGAATTAGATGTTGTAGCACAAAAAGAAGAAATGCAATGAAAAGAAAAATGCTGAAAAAAAATTGGCTACATTGGATAGGTAAAACCTGTGAAAAACCAATGTTGAGGTGTATGTCAAATCCTTGAGCACAACATTACATGATTCAATTATATTTTTATAAGTTGTAATTATTTAATTAATTGTGGGAATTTATTTTATTTATTTATAATTATACTAACCACGTTCCTTTTATTATTTCAGATTATACACATTTTTTATTTTTAATTAATTCTAGAATATTCTTAATTTAATTAATTTATTAATTAAGATTTTACCCCACTAACTCACCCATGATTTACTTGTGGCTGAATTTGTGGAGCATTATCCATTCAATCTAGAATTTTTTCTAAGTCAAGCCTTAATCACACGTACATTATTCCAACTACTAAGCTCTCTCTATATAAATACTCCAATTTCATGTTTTTCTAAGCTTTGTAATTAATTGAGTAAGTTGAGTATTAATTTTGCAGATTTGTTATAAGCTAACTGTGTGTCTCGATTCTTGTGTTGGTTCTTTTCGAATTCTTGAGTTTAAATGGCAGGAAACAAGAAACCTCACTAACAGAAACCAAACTCTCCCAACTCACAACCTTCGTCTTCATCCCTCTCTAATCTGCATACCTTAGCTTCCATGGCTGCTTCACACGAGAACTCACCCCCAACTGCCGCAACCGTCGCACCCACACCAGCTACTCCAACAACCATCCACATATCAAACCAAGCCACACTCTCCGAGCTTAACCAGGCGGTTGAGAACTTTTCTCAATCGATGAGATCATCTACTCCACCCATCCTCACGCTCGGTGATATGTCTATTGACATCTCTCACTACTTGCGCACCCAAGAAGTGATCACCACTGCACCCTCTTCATCCACAGCCGAAAAGCCCCAAATTTCGAGCCCTAACGCTGAAACAGAGGCCCCGACTGCTGCCTCTATGGGGGAGACTGAGAAGGAGATTGAAGAATCCCCTATTGCTGAGTCAAAGGAGCCGTCGAATGCGGAGACATCCGACAATGAGGACGCTCACATGGAGGATGCTGAAGAAAGTGAAAATTCCGGCAAAACTGACTCTAACATCTCAAAGTCGGACTCTGAACCGATTCCTTTCAAGAGGAATGTTGAGAAAGGGAAGAGAAAGAGGAGCCCAGTACCAAGGAGACGATCAAACCGAGTTTTCACTCGAATTGATTATTCTGACTCTTTGAGGAAGAAGAAGAAGCTAGGTGGTGATGTTGCTGAACCAATTCAGGTATTTTCTGAATCTGATGAAGAAGTGGTGATTGAGAAGCCAACTAAGAAGAAAGTTGAGCCTAAGGGGAAGGGAAAGGCAAAGATTGATGTTGTTCCAACAATTCCTGAAGAACCAGAACCAGATTCTGATTCTGAAATGGAGGTTTGTCTCAGGGACATGCAGCAAGCCGTGAAGAAGAATGCTGCCTCACATGCTGAATCCAGTGCTCCAGCACCTGAACCAGATGATGGAGGTGATTCAAGCAGTGCAGCTTCAGACAAAAGCTCTGAAAAGGAAGGGGAATCAAGCTCTGAAGAGGTGAAAGAACCAAGCTCAAAGGACACTGCTTCTGAGGAAGGTAATTCTGAAACTGAAGTAGAATCTGATATTGATGGATTGGTTGATAAGATAACTAGGTTGTCTAGGAGAAAATTGTTGATGGAAAGGAGAATTCATATTTCTGATTTTGAGAGTAAGAATTTAATTCAATTCTTAGAGGATAGAAAGTTGATGAAAGCTCTGAACTTGTGTGATACCTTTGTCTCTGATTGGGTGTATGAATTTTATGCATGTTTGAGGAAGAGTAATGGTAGTAGGAGTTCCCGTTGGTATGGGAATGTACAGTTTAGGGGGAGTATAGTTCCATTTACACCAGAGTTTATTAATGATTTTTTAAGCATAGAACCAGTATTTGATGATGATGAACCTGATTTGGATGTTGTTACTGCTTCTATGACTGGTGGTTTGTTGACTAGATGGAAAAATGGAATGTTGGCCAAAGACCTTACTTCTCTTTATTCTGTGTTGCACAAATTGATTGTTTATAATTGGATACCCTCCACCAACTCTACCAAAGTGACAAAGGATCAAGCAATCTTGCTTTATAGGATAGTGGTTTTGAAGAAGTTTAATTTGGGATTGACTATTTTCCACCACATGATGAAGTTTAGTGGTGACATTTCTGATAAAGGAAACCTTCCATACCCTGTGCTTATATGTTCATACTTGAAGATGCATGGTTTTAGCCCTAAGAAGACTGAAGTTCTTAGAGGTAAGATTCCTTTATACATCATTTCACCTGCTCTGCTCATTGGTGAAAGGGTGAAAGATCTGCCCTTGCACAATCCTGGAAGTTCTTCTCAAAGACCAGCTCCTGCTCAACCTCAACCCCAACCTCAACCAGCACAGAGACCTGAACAGAACACGGCTGCACCTAATGCTGCACCAGATGCTGAGAACATTGGTGGTAACACTGACACCACATTTTCTGTTCCCAGATCTTTTATATTATTGCAGTTACAGCACTTACAGGACCAGATTGATGAGCTCCAGTTCATCAAAGACAAGTGGACCAGGCTACTTTCCACTACAACAGGGGGAGTACCACCTTCCACTTCAGCTAGAGCTTCTGGAGTTGTTATTGAAGAGCTGAATCCTGAAGATGTTGGAGGTGTACCTGATGCTGTTGCTGCTACAGAGAATGGAGGAACTGCTGCTGCTAACAATGTTGTTGCACTCTTTGCATCAACTTGTTTTATTGAGGAACCAGAGGAGGCTGACAAAGACAAGTTTGCAGATGCTGCTGAAGATGATGAGGATATGGAAATCCTCTATGCTGATATCTAGAACAGATGATACAAGACAGGGGGAGTACTGGAGTACAGATGGCACATGTGCAGGACCTTGATGCTGCTGCTATTGTTATAGCAATTCATGCCATTTTCAGTCCTACTTTTGTTTCTGTTATTCTGTTATGTTTAAGTTAAAATTCTGTTTATTCTGATACAATATTTAATATTTCTAGTTGATAGGATGTCTTTATTTATCTTGCTTAAATTAGTTTGCACTAATGATATTTGATTACTGCTTATTGCTTAATTTGTTTTCCTATCATTAATTGCTTACTGCATGATGAATATGCCTTGTTTAGTTTAGTTATTTTTCATAGTTTTTGCTCTGATTATATTGTTTAGTCCTTGTTTGTTTTTGTTTGTTTGTTTTTGAGTCTTACATAAGTCTTAGAACTAATCTGGTATATACCCTTATATGCTCTGATTTAATCTTTGATTTTTGTAAAAGTTATATGTTTTTGTAAACAAGTGTACTGTTTATACTTGTTTTGGTTTTGAATAAGATTACTTTGATCTTATGGCACGGATCTTAGTAAAATTATTCTTGATCTTCTTTTGATTTGATCCAACGGTTACAACAGGTATTGTCTTCACTAGTATTTAGCTTTGATGTTCAACATACCTAAATACATAATACTGAGTATGTATAGAAATATATGTGCATCAGGTGTGTTGTAGTCGAAAGGTCAAATTGGGGGAGATTGTAGATGTTGTTAACTCTTAAATGCTTTAACATTATCAACAACATCTTAATTTGACCTTCCTTGATTTATTCTAAGTCATTTCTGAAATGTTACATTAAATGTTGTACTAAATGCTCTCACATTCAGGAACGATTCTAGAAGCTTCTACAAGAGTCTGGAACCTGGAAGATTACAGAATGTTGGAGAAGGTGCTAGAAGGCCTTGGAGCATTGTAGAACGACCTGGAAGATGGCAGAATGTTCTAGAAAGATCATGGAGGTTGAGGTCCTAAAAAATAGGATCTCATAATGGAAGGATCTAGAAGCTGTGTATTTCTCTATAAATACCGCCAGAGCCTCTCATTTCAAAGTATGCACTATTCGAGTAACACCTCCTTGAGCGTTCAACCCTAGTTAGGAGTTATGGTCAGTAGTTGTATCTTTTAATGTACGCCGAGGGATACCACACCTTCCAGTGTACTTAGTTCTAGTCTTGTATCGAGTGAGAGTGAATCATAGATCAGATTAGTTCTTTAGACAGTGTTTTACACTTAAGTCTGTTTGCGGATTCAGGCACCTGCCTCGATCGTAGTTTCTGTTTGTGGAATGTTGAAGTAATTGCTGAGACATTTCACACGACATTTTCGTATATAACTTAGGAACTGAGTTATTGTTTCGCCGTAAGGCTTAGCATAGGTTTTGTTATTAATAAAATCTATGTTAAAAATTATTCCATTGTGTTCGTATTGTGTTTTAGTGTTTTAGACTTCCGCTGTGTACTGTGTTTAATTATCCACATTCTGTTAGAGTTAATGCTACACTAATTGTCACAACATTCAGTGTAACATTGTTCTGTTTTTTACTTAAACACTAGATACCTACCCCACGCACACTTTCATCCCATTTTATTACTTTTTATTGGTCCAATTTTATTATTCTCATTATCTTTTTGGTAAATAAAGTTTTGGATAAAAGAAAAAAAAATTAAAGCCATAAGTTCACAAGTCGAACAAGAGATGACATGTCATTAAAACCTTGTTTAAGAAAACCTTCCTTAGAGAAAAATCCCGAAGTGAAGGGAAAATGCACACCCCTCTAAACCCAAACCAAAAGCAGGACGATAACAAACCAAACTTAAACTGGCCGGAAAACAAGATCAGAGATTGAACCGCCCCCAAAATCATGATGGATCAAAGTCATCACCCCATCATCCCGTATACGAGGTGAAAAGACGCATCTCATTGGCAAAGAGTGCCAAAAAAATCAATCGTGAAGGTTTTTGAAACGATAGCGTTAAACTCATCGATGACACCCTTCCGATATTTGAGGTTGTACATCTGGCCCAGTCGAATGGGTCCCTCTGAGCTTCTTCAAGAGAGAGCAGGGCGGCATGTCTGATTGCCGAGAGGTCATGGCCGGCTCCTGAGGTGCGGCAACCACCTGATTCTGGGTGTTGTCTGAAGACTCATTCATGAAATCGTTCGAGAGACCAGAGAACGAGTAGCTCATTGGGACTAAATTAAAGGAAGTGCTCACTAAAGCGAGCACAATAGCCGGGTTAGGATTCTCCACCCAAGAAGTGTGATACATTGGGGGTGCATGAGTCGTAGCTGGATGAGGACTCGATGGGGCAGGACGCAACCCGATCCTGATGGAACCCAACTTTTGTTGAACTGAGCAGTCTATGCCAACATGTCAGTTATACCTTAATAGTAGCATAAGGTTGTTGGGATTGATAATCATACTATTTTTATATTGATATCAATGGTAAAAAAATGGTAAAATTAATTAATAGTTGTAAAAGGAAAATGAAATAAAATAGAAGATAATAGTCAAAGTTGGAGTTGGAGCTAGAGCAATTGAGGGCAGATCGAGATTGTTTTTGAGATCTAGAGGCAAGTGAAGTGTCCTTATATTCCAAGTGCTTTAACTTTCATGCACTCAACTCCAAGGACTATTTGAAATAGATTTTAAACTTTTTATTAGTGTGCAAAACTAAAATTCAACCAATTGACACCAAATCTATCTCACAATCATAGTATACGTCAATAGTTTGATTTAAAAAACCACAAAGTTTCGTACAATTTTTAAACACAAAAATTTCACATACTCGAACACGAGAAAATTGTGTAACTAATCGAACACGAGAAAATTGTGTAACTAACTCTTCTTTTATATCGTAGTCATTTAAATTTCTTGTCTTTACAACTTTTAATTATTTTTCACGTTTTCCATATTTACCCCATCAATATACATAGGGTGTCTCTTATTATTTTCATTAAAGAAAGAGAACATTGGAGAAAAGATAATTGACCAGAGTAGATGAATCCACATTTGATGATTTTCACACTTGGACCAACAAAGCTCATCTGAGAGGTGAAAAAAAGAAAAGAAAAGAAGGCAGCAACAAATCATAGAAAATTAGATAATCAATAAAATTACACATTTATCCACAGCTAAACCCAAATATAAATCAATTTAACCTACCTAATTTTAATAACCCAATTAAGTCTGGTGAATTTGAATCATTCACAACATCCTAATATATTATCTTCACCATGTATGAATCAACTCTTACTCGCCAGAAGAAATTGCCATTCTTCCAATATCTAAGTGCTCTTGGAATTATTCTGCAAAAATGATAAACACAATTAACTCACATCTGCTTTTGGCACAACTAAGATGCAAACAAAGGCAGTATCTTTCTTACCAATACCCCCCTCAATAAGTTGAACTTTATTAGAATATTTGGAAATGAAAGAATTTATGTCTCATCTAAAAGTTTAAACTTATAGAGAGGTGCAAAATTAATTCTTGTATATTAATTCCTAATACTCTCCCTCACTCATGGGCCGAATTATCACCTTTTACCCTTTGGGGGAGGAGACCCATCGAGTGGACATTTAAATGGGTGGAGTTGCTTTCAGCAGGAATCAAACCCAAGATGTGTGGGCGTGAGCCTTTAGGCACTGATACCATGAAAAAAATTTGTCTCATCTAAAAGTCCGAACTTGTAGAAAGGTGGGGAATTAATTCTTGTATACTAATTCTTAATTGGAAAATAGGCTAAATCTCACGGATAACCTTTAAAAGAAGCCACCAAGTATAATACAACAAAACAGCATGTGCACGTAGTACCTATCCAACTAGCTAAAGCAAGCAAAAACAAAACTCAGCAGTTACCTACATTTTATTCAACTTTTATCAACCTATTCATAGATACTAAGAATTTTTTTTATTGTGAATTAATGAGATTACCTTTGGTTCCAAAAGTTTTTGGCTGTCACTAAAGTACTGATTCGGATGATTAACTCCCTGATCGCAAGATGTACCATGAACAGCCTCAAATGTCAAGGTGCACGCCAACTGCATAATCAAACTTCAAAGTTGTAACTAGTACTAAAGATGGTGGGGCGGGGGGCAACAAACAATGGACTTCTTCGTAAATAATAACCTGATAATGTCTATATCGCACTTTCTCCATCACATCCTCAAGTGCACGGCTGCTTACGCCCATTTTATTAAGTGCTGCTTTCAAATTATCTTCACTGCTCAAGCAATAAAGATCCAAAACAAGAATTTAGAATGAAACTGCTACGATTCTAATGAAATGATGCATCATAAATCTGAACAAAACTTTATTGACCATCAGATTATCACAACTCATTGAACGAAAACACAAACCATAAGTTATAACATAACAAGCTAATTTTGTTCTTAGAATTTATGCATGACAAATAAAGACTGTGGCACGTTACCATCTCTTACTCTCTTTCTTATCAGGAAGGGAAAATAAATAAATAGAGGCTTAGGTGATCACACAAACTTAAACCACTAGAAAAAATAAAATATTTCCTACAATATTTTTGTGTTCTTTTCAACTGAGATGAAAAAATCGCAGATGATGCAGAACTGGAAGTAGTTTGCAAAGACTTGTTTGTTTAACTACATGCAGATGGTACGACGTGCATTTCAAAGTCGAAATGAAGTGTGATCATGTCAAGAAGTTTGACCTGAAATGGCGATAAGGGCAGCCATGGTGATCCCCTACACCTGGTGTTGATGATATTATCTTTGAACATGAAAATGGTGTGTAATCCTGCACCATAGATGAATACAGTTGAAATGATAGTTACAACTGTGCTGGAAAACAGAGAAACAACAAGTAGGTATTAACATTGTTTTTGAGTCGTGGGACTCATCAAGAAAGAGTTTATTTAAAATATACATATATATATATAAACAAATAAAACACCGCTGGTACAAAATTTCTTAGAAAAAGAAAATATAATTTCCATTTGATCAGAGAGATGAAATATTGACTGTTGAAAGAAAGTATCAAGAATGGATCTCATAGAGAAAAATAAATACTAAACTAGAAGAGATGAATTACCGTCCGCTTCCCTTCTTTACCATAGTTGTGGCGTATGCTGTATGCATATTCCTTATCGAATCTTTCAGCACCAACCTACATAAGCAGAATTCACAGATATTTTATATATACTGAAAGCATGACAAACAGAATACAGGTAGTTCTGATAATTCTTCATCAAGAAATTTCCTCTATATACTAATGTAAAAATTAATTTAGGGGGAAAAAACGAAGCATGAAGCAAATCTATGTTTCCTGCTGATAATATCATTTACATGAATTTGTTTGTAAGGGATACTTCCTCCCAGAAACGTCAATAAAAACAAATCAGCAGATTTAATCAGTTAGCATATACCCACATATGGGATTTAAAGGATTCCAGGAGTTAGAGTCAAATTCGAGTATAAGCGCATGAAAAATAGAAGAGGTGTGTCCAAATTCAACGACATTATTACATTTTGAAAAATAATAAAGCTGAGTATGTTTGAAAAGCTGTCACATTCAACATCTGATAGTGAAGTAGGAGAAATAGAAGGTAAATGTGATCACCTTTCTGGAGAATTCTGCTTTCCAGAATGCAAGGGCATCATCCAGCTTGAGTCCAACACCCTAACATACAAGGTGCACAAAATATCAGTACCACAAATATCCAAGTGACTTCTCATCTTCTCACATTCAAAACTAAGATGAGAAAAGTTGGTATTGTCAGTGTACAAGAAAGCTTCAATGTTTACTAAGATGAGAAAAGATGATATTGGCATTGATTTATAACATTTGACATTTGAGCAAGTTAACACAAGAAGCAAGAGAGCAGCATCAATTAACTAGCATGATTTTGAAAGTATGTATAAGTAAACTTGGATCCTACATTTTACTAAAGTTTCATTATTTTACTAATCTTCCATGATGCCAAAAAAATTACAACTATACAGTCTTTATCGACACATCTTTTAGCGCATGGCATTTTATACAGACACTTGTCAACTTTCTTAGTTCGAAAGAAGAGAAATTCAGAAGTAACAAACCTTGAGAAAGAGACCCAATTGCATCCGCCCTCCATGCTTCAAGTGATGATCCTCCCTAAGCTGCACATAGAAGTGTAGGAGATGGGAAATTTTGTAAATTTCCAACAAGAGTAGCAAAACCTAATACACAGACCAAATTATTACCTTATCAAACAAATGACGCATGCAGAGAGGGAATGAACTTTTGGCAATTTGATCAATGTCCTTAAGTGATATATCTGCATATTCTCTGGGCTGCAGCGGAACTTTACAAGTCAATCAAACATTTTGAAATTCAAGAACATGCAAATGGATTTTTAGATCGTCATTTCAAATTACCTGGCTATAGTCAGGACCTAGATAACTTGTGGACAGTGCTTCAACAATCTAATTAAAGCAAAGAAAGTCAGATTCTACAAAAAAATGAATATGTGTTGATGAAGAATCACCCTGGATACCTACAGGAGTCAGCCGGCCCTTCTCTTGCTCTCTGATCATAGATGTCCATTTTCTGACAACAAATAATGCAAGGTATGATATGTTTAGATATTCGATTTCATGCTCTTGGAAATTGCAAGCTAAAAGTAAAAATAGGATCCTGATTAAGGATACAAATATAACATAAACTGACACACCTAATGTGTTAAAACAATTTCCTCCAAAATTCTTTACTACAACTATGCTGAAATTTTAGCAATAGGGAAAGTTTGGTCGTGGAGTTTGGATGAACTAAAACTAAGGATATCTGGGATATTCCAAAACACCCACATAGGGTAATTCTTTTACTGAAAATCCCTGATTTGGCCGTTACGCAACAAACAATGTCAAATTAACATTGACAAAGTATTAAATGAACAATAAGACTCTTGACCAATTAACCAAGACACTGCTCAGCGCCTCAGCCATCAATTTGCTCATAAGTATAAAAGCTTAGCATATCAAAATATGTAGTAACAATAACAGTATAAAATAAAGAAATAATGGAAGCATCTAAGACCAGGGATTGAGAAGGACCTGTTTGTTAATACAAGTGCTTTTGAAAGTTGGCTGCGATATTGTGTCGTGAGGAGGGAAAGCACCTGTAAAAACAATCAGAATTCAATCACAAAAATGATGAAAGAGAAGTTCAAATCTGCATGAAAAGTTGTCCAGCAGCATATTTACCTGATTCATAGCAACATATGCATACCCCTTCAGGATAAATACTCGGCGACTTGCTACAAGATCAGGGACTTGTTCAAATGGCACCTTCACATAATATCAAAGAAAAATAAGGTCCAACTTCACCAGAGCAGGTGTAATGATGCAAGTTACAGATCAAAAGCTAGGATTTAGTAGTTCCTTATAGAATTACTTAACAGAATGCTACTAAGTAGATCTAAAATGTTATGTGATAGTTGGAGTGTGAATGTGTGTTTCGTATTCTATCGCCCCACCATACTTAATTGGGAATGGAATTTTACTTCCACTCCTGCTAGCAGCATAGTGCAACTTGTTTCTGCATGCTTGTGTGCTAAACATACAAGGATGGAAAGAAAGGAAATGCAGCTACTAATTTACCTTGTAATATGTGGTATACGCTGCAATGATAAATAGATAAAGAAAAATCAGCACAACAGAAAAAATAAACAAGGAATCTAAATATAATTATGTTTCTCAGCAGAAATAACATACCAGTGGGTAAAGATTGAGTAGAGTAGATACGAAATACTTGATTCAATTTTTCATACAGACTCTGAAATCAAATGGATGTATCCATGAGGACGTTTGCACGTGTTTGAAACTATAAGAAAATGCAACACAGGTGTTGCATGTATATTAGTCTTTTCAGAAAGATGGTATAACAAATTTTATTACCTCATATTCTGCACTGCTTACGGCTTTGTAAGGCAGGTTAAACTCAGCCATTAAAGCCCTCTGGAGAGAAAGCCCATATACAGAAGGTCAGTCACCAAATCGAATAATTTCAAGAAAAATAGCACCTGCAGAATGAATGAATAAGTAGTAAAGTCATACCTGGGCATCAACAGTTTCATTTTGAAAACGATAGTGAAACAGCTTAGTCTCCATGGAAAGGAACCATTTCCGTAATTCCTCCCTGCCACATTAGAGAGAAATTACAAGCAAAAAAAAAAAAATTTAAAATAATTGAGTCACGCATTCTGGGAAAGCCAAGAAATCAGAGAGGATATTGGAAAGAAAGACAAGTAACAATGGAGCTTACTCTCTACAGTAGACAAGGCGCAAAACAAAATGGGAAATGATATCCTTGTTCAGGACTTCAGATGCTTCAGGGTGGCTCATGTTAACCTTCCATAATTCCTTTACCTGTATCACAAACCGTCAAGTCAAACCACGCAGAACTATGAAAACATTCAACACTTGTTATCTGAAAAATATAGAAAAGACAGCTACAAAAACTCTAACATTACCAAATTTTCCATTTCATTAGCTTTCTTCCCACGGGATAGTCCATCTGAAATTCCTTTTAGGACTGCACCAAACAATCAGAACAATTAACATCATCTATCTCCAATCAAGCTTCGCTGATTATGGAAAATGGTAGCGTCAATGCATAACAAAGAAAACCACTACAGGCACAACAAATTAGAACAAAGTGATAGGTATCGCTAATCTCAAACCAAACATCCAAAACTACCCATAATACTTTCTTAACATTAAGCTCAAATTTTGTTTTCCAGAATTTTCAAAATTTTAAAATAACACAGGGATTAATTTGCATTTTTTCCAGAAAGTTTAGAAATTGCTCCCCGGTTCCTGGAGAATGTCAAATCCTCAAAAGAATACTCAAGTTCCAAGCAAGTACCAATAATACCATCAAACTCAACGGAAAAAAAAAAAAAAAAAGGGAGGCCAGAACCGGAGGTCTCAAAGACCCAGGAGGCGCGATTCAAATCCTATAGATCCAAATACAAAAAAAGAATGTAGAGGGGAGAGGAACTTACCACGGAGGCGATTAATAGCATAGAGCTCAAAATCTTCGAGCCTGACTTCAAGTTCCGGCGCCGAGCGGTAGAGCGGGATAGTTGAAACGGCATCGTCTGCGTGGGGAAGCAGTGATTTCCTGCGAGATCCGACGACTTCCATCGAAAATGACAGTTGCTGAAAAGAAGTGAGATGAGGATGGGAGATTTTGGGAGTGTAGATGAAAATGGCGGGAAAATGTTCCCTCCACAATGATTTTGAGTTAAGCTTATAGTCAAAGTCCAATTTAGAGATTGGCCACAGGCCCACAAATGCCCTCTATCTTTTTTTTAGGGCGCGGTTATACACACACCAACCTATTGAGTACACCCACCAGATAATTTTTCATCATATGACATATGTAAAATGTTCTTTATACCCTTTTCTGTAAAAAATTAAAAAAAATACAAAGATGAGTACACCTCCAAACCCCTCAAAAAAAAAAAAAAGGTACACCTCCAAACCCCTCAAAAAAAAAAAAAGGTACACCTCCAAGATGTTGGCGATTTTTTCGGACAAATCACCATTGTCCGATCTGAAAAAAAAAGAGTTGTTCAGGAATTTTTTTTTCGGACAAATCAGCATTGTACGAAAAAAAGAGTTGTTTGGAATTCTTTTTTGAACAAATCACCATTGTTCGAAAAAAAAAAAAAAAAAGGTGTTCGAAAATTTATCATCCGAAAATAATTCATAAACAACATCCAATTCCAATTGTCCAAAAAAAATCAATGAACAAACACAAATTCCTTAACATTATCCGTTTTTTGACCCGTTAAAATTCTAATACACTTGAATCTAAAAACCCTAACACAAAACACAAAAAAAATAGTTTTAATCTGTAAAAACCTAAAACACTAAACTTACCGGAATCGGAAAGGCGAGACGCGTTGCTGAAGGAGGGCGACGGCGGCCGTTCAAACGGCGGCGGAAACGTTCTTCAAACAGATCCGGTCTTCTTCTTTATACGGCGACAAACAGATACGGCGGTGGCGGTGGCATTCAACAAACGGAGGCGGCGGCGGACTTCTTCTTCCAACAACGGCAGTCTTTTTCTTCTTCAAACAGCGGCTGCGTCGGGCTTCTTCTTCAAGCAGCGGAGGCGGCGTTGGCCTAGACGAAAGAAGAGGGGCACGAACGGTGTAGCGGGGGAGGCGGTGCGGCGACGTCCGACGTCCGTTGTTGCAGGTAGAGAGGCGGCGACGGGAGAGAAGGTGGGGGCGGGCGGCGCCGCTTGAGAGAGAAGGTGGGGTGGGTGTCATATGAAATGAGGGAAAATGAAATTATTAGGGCATGTTTGTTTTGGGACTCACCCGTCCGAACGTGGGACGTTTCTACTTCGGGATTTCACATCCGGATTTCCCCATCCAACTACACTCATCCCTAAAAATACCTATACATCTTACTATTACATCCTACCATTACATCCCATTCAACCACTCTTACACAATTTGATTTGACATAAAGTTACATCTCATCCTACTCAAAATCCCAAAACAAACACACACAATTACTATTCATCAGGATTTCTCCATCCAAGATTTCTCCATCCAGGATTTCCCCCATCCTACATAATCCCAAAACAAACATACCCAGATGTGATAGTAGGATGTATAGGTATTTTTAGGGATGCGTGTAGTTGGATGGGGAAATCCGGATGTGAAATCCCGAAGTAGAACAAGGACGTGGGACGTTACGTCCCACGTCCGGACGGGTGAGTCCCAAAATAAACATGCCCTTAGGGTGTGTTTGTTTAGGGATTGGCCCATCCGGATTTGGATGGGCCATCCCCCATCCCATCCCTCTCCATCCCTCTCCATCCAAATACCCATTCAAATACCCATCCACCCCTATAATACACCTATATACCTATTTTTATACCATTACATCATCATATTTTTATATTAATTACTCATTCTCTCTCCTACTTTTTCTTCCATACATTTATTCTCTTTCCTACTTTTCTTACACACATTTATTCTCTTTCCTACTTTTCTTCCTTACACTATTTACTCTACTAACTAACAATAATAAAATAATACAACATCACTATTGATTTGACATAAAGTTCTCCATCCACATCTATTTTTCAATCTTTATCCAAACACAATTTTTATTCAATTACTATTCATGGATTACCCCCATCCACATTTTTCAAATCCCCATCCCCATCCCATCCACCACAATCCCTAAACAAACAGCCCCTTAGGGTTTAGGAAGATGGGGTATTTTTGAACTTTTTATGTGGGTGTCCTCATCTTACGGTATGTGTACTCATCCGGTGGGTGTCCTCAATAGGTTGGTGTGTGTATAACCGCGCCCTTTTTTTTATTTTAGGGTTTAGGGTCTACTTGTATTATTATTATTTTTTTGTTATTTCTAAAATATATTTAGAAGATTAAATTTAATTAAAATTTAATTTATGGAAATAATTTTAAATTTAAAAAAATAATTGTTCCGGTAAAAGTAAGGTTTAATAAGATAGAAGTAATTTAAAATATCTTTAATTCATCTATTTGTGAGTTTCCATCTCTTCTACGTGGCTCTCTCCCATCTCTTTATTTTGAAATTCTTAATTTTTATGAGTTGATTATTTTTTTCAGTTATTTTTTTTAGTTTTTTCAAAATATTTTTGGTAGTTTTCTTTTAAATGCAACTTTTAATCTTTTATTTAGTTTTCATTCGTTTTCATTTACATTTCCCCCTCTTTTCTTCTTCCTTTTTCATCCGCTTTCATTTGCCCCACCCCTCCTTTTCTTCTTCCTTTTTCTAATTCTTTAATGTCAAATTATGTATTTTATCTCAAACAAAAAGAAAACCAATTCCGCATTAAGCAGAAGCATTAATCTTAAGCAGGTATTGTTTATAACTTTAATTTATGTTATTACCTGTTTATACTCCGTACCAAAGTTTTTCTAATACTTTCTCTACTATATTTAATTCATATACTTCACAATTATCAATCTGATTATGTGGTATCTCTCCAACACTATTATTTCAAAATTCATATATTTGATTATGCTTCATCGTATGAACGTTAGTTTGTTAATTGCCTAATTGAAGGTTAGTTTATTGGCTAATTGCATATTTATCAGTAAATAATTTTTTTAATACTGACAACTGACTCATTTTATTTGTTTGACGAATTGCTCCAATCATTTGGAGAGTTTATTCAAGATATATGTGTTAATGGGTTTGGGCCAAATTTTGGACAATTGATAAATATATTCAATGGTTGGTCGGTGAACGAAGTAAGACTTAGTCCATCCAAAGTTGAGGGCCGTCACTTTTTTTTTTGAAAGGGCCGTCATCACATTAAACGTTTTCTTGATCCATCCAGTCGAAAGAATATTAATGTTGAACAAATTATGAATTTCAGTCGACGTAATCTGTGTTTGTCTTTTGGAGTTTTGTTTATTTTTTACCGTTTGATTTATGTTATTCCATATTCTTATTTATTTAAACAATTAAAAATATGTAGGTTAATGTAAATCTTCTTTATCAGTATTTATTCTGTTTATCAAATATTGTACATAATTTTTTTTTAAATTCCCGCGTAATACGCGGGTCGTGCACTAGTTAAATATAAGTAAGGGTTTAATAAGATTTTTTTGATAGATTTAATAAGATTTTTTTTTTTATTTGAGATTTTTTATATTTTAAAATAACTAAATAATTTTATAATATTTAGTATTTTGTAATTATATATTTTTTTGTTTGACATTATATATTATATATTAAATATAAATTTTTATTTCTTATATTATAATATTAATTTATAGAGTATGAGTTATTTTCTTATAGTTAACTAAAGCTACACAAGTAGAATAAAATTATTGTTATTATTGTTACTTTATTTTTAAATACTCACGTAACTAGAAAATGTCACAAAATCACGTAACATTTAAAATTTATACCAATTTATAGAATCGAAATAAAAAAGATGTCTAACTTAATGGGCTAGAAAACTTTAATTCTTATATACAAATTATTAAATACTTTTAATTTTTTATTCTTACACTTTACTTTATATTTTATTTTTTATCTCTATTTCTCTCTTTCTATAGGGTATTTGCAAGCACTAGTATGTGCTTAAAAGCACCACTTTAAAATACATAAAATTGATTAAAAGTGCTTAATTTTAAAATACTGACCACTTTAAAAAATCAATTTTAATCACTTTGAATTAATCACTGTTTTTGCAAACACACCCTATATCTATTATTTAATCATTTTTTTTAATCTTTGTGCCAAAAAATGAAGATTCCACATAATTTTATGTAGAGATAATCTCTCCAATTGTCCAGTAGTTAACTTGGGTTTTTTCTAGCGTAAGACAAGGGTTCGCTCGACCTAATAATAAGCATCCAATGAGAAGTCGACACATCATATAATTTTGTAAAGACGATTGCACTTTGCAATTAGATTAAATATTTATTTTTTATCAAAGAAATATATAAAATTATTGAAATGTTCTTATGATATATATTTTTTTTAATTTAAAATGAAAAAATATCACTTTTGATCACTCGAATTTACCTTTTTTCGTATTTGGCCCTCAATTTTACTCAACATCCAAATTGGTCACTCGTTTACCTTTTTTTTCGAATTTGATCACTCCGTATAAATATATATTAAATATCTAATTCACTCCATTTTTTGCCCAAATTAATTAAAAAATAAAACTATAAAAATAATTTTTTTTTTAAAAAAAAAACAAGAATTCTTCTTCTTCTCCCTCCTGTGAATGCCCAGAAATGCAACTCAATCGATGTCGTCCCTACATCGGCGTTTAGTTTCCGATCACTTTCCCAAACATAATTAGTACCGATAGTTTTATCTTGACCCTAGGATCATTTTCCCCATATCTATTTTCCACTTTGTTGCCTAAATGTTCTTTAATTTTAACTATGAAAATCGTGATTTTCGTAATAGTGAAAAATCATCGCCATGTTTTTCGGTCACCCACCCCTCGCTCTATTTACTGCTCTAATCGTTTTGGTTGTCCCGTCATTTCCCGACAATCTATCGTCAAATTCATCAACCATTACACCAATTTTTTATTTTCCAGTCCAGTTTTTTACGTAAATTTGTCATACGCTTATCAACATTGCTCCATATTCTTCGCGGTGACGGAAGGGAGAGAGGCGTTGGCCTTAAATGTTTCCGTTGTTATAATTTTTTGGTCATGAAAACTTTTCCAGATCGTGAATTATAAATTAGTTTAGAGAAGATGATTATAAGATGGGTGATGGGCGATTGAGGGTTGAATGGGCTTAGTAGGTTTTACAATTAAACTACTCTATTTCAATTTAATGTGACGAAATAATTTGGGGAAATTAGATAAAAAGGTGAAAATTGATTTTGGATTCTAAGGATATATATTGTTATTTTATACAGTGTTTTTATTTATTTTAAATTAAAAAGGATATTTTTTTTAATTTTATATTTATTAATTTAATTTATTAATAAGGCGATGCACATCAGGTGAAAATTAAATGATTGCTTGTTGTTAGCAGTGCATCGAGCAAATCATATAAAAGAAAATTAAATGATGGGAAAATTACATATATCTACAATGGGCTAGGGCTCATTGCATATATCTACAATCCAAAAAATTTAATACTAAAATCTACAAAGGTATAATTAAATTGACCATTATGCCCTTACTTTACTATTAAAGTCAAACTTCTCACTTCTCCACTTTTTCACATCATTAATTAATATTATTATTTTATATTTGTATTCAAATTTTATTTAAAAAATTATGAATAGAATAATTTTTTTTGTTCAGATTTTTTTTATTCCAAAATTTTTTAAATGTTTTTTTAATCAGTCTCCAAATTTTTATTAAGATTTTTTTTTTTAGTTTTTTAATTCATTTTTTTACACATTTACACCTTACATGGTAAATTTAACACACATTGCATACTAACGCTATATATGCAATACATACCCATTGCATATTTGTAGACCACATTGCATATTTGAAAAACGCATTGCATACTAACGTTATATATGCAATACATACCCATTGCATTGCATATTTGTAGAACACATTGCATACTGACAATAGAATTAACATTTAGTCCTACTACAAAAAAAGTCTTCAGTCACTCCTACATATTTCACACATTTGAAATGATAGAACACCCAAATACCACCAGAAATTGGACATTTCAAAAGAAATCAACATAACTAAATTCATAAATAGAACTAGAATTTAGATTTTTCTTTCACAAAAATGCCTATTTTACAGAATAAACATGATTTTTAAAAAAACTTTCGAAATTATCCAGAACTCTCGTAAAAAAAAACGAGAAACCTCACATCTCGCAATAATTTCCCAAAAAAAATAAAAAAATCGAAAATAATTTTCGAGAAAATTCGGGAAAAAAAATTGCATCCTCTTTGACCTCAATTAATTTCCATGGAAGACCCCTCACCTAATTCCCAGATAATCAAAGTTCTATATCCCAGAAGAAATCAGAGAGCAAAGTCCATGAAATTGTTCTTCAAAGTGGAAAAAAAAAGAAAAAGAAATCAAGCTCTCTGTTTCTTTCAGAAGAAAATGGGGGCGCAACAGGGAATGACGGCGATGGGGCTGGAAAGAACAAGAGAGAAGGCGAAGGGCCAGCGGCGAGAGAAGGGTGCACGGAGAATGGTGGTTTCATGCCATATTTACCTGTGCAGAGAATTTGGAGGGGAGCGCGTCGGAGGAGAGTGGAGGGGACGCGGCGGCAGCAGTGGTGGTGGAGGAAATGACAACGAGAGGGGGAAGGGGGAGAAGGAGGATGGAGAAAATGAGAAAAATTAGGGTTTTTGAAGAAGGGAGAGATTGGAGAGAGAAAATGAATAATAAATTGGAGAGTGAATTCATTTACTCCGCAGTAACATAAGGGTATATTAGGACTTTCATCCCAATTTTGTAGATTTTAGTAATACCAATTTGTTTGTGTTGGTCTGAGTGACACCCCTATCATTCTGGTAGTTTTGAGTTAATAATCACTTAAATGATTGCTTGTTGTTAGATAGGGCAACGAGCAAATCATATAAAAGAAAATTAAATGATTGCTTGTTGTTAAACAGGGCGAAGGCTGCTTACCTTACCTTAGAAAGACTCAATTAACTTTTAAATATCTTTTTTACTTTATTAATAAAGTTGATGAGTTACCAACATACTCTATACTCATTACTTCAACTATCTACTTTATAATTAAAATATAAATTATTTTTAAAATATGTATCATAAAAAAATAAACACACTTTTAATGGACATGATGAGTATTAAATTTATAAACCCTTTATCCAATTATATTCTAAAGAAAAATATGACTCGAATATTGTAGTGTTACTTCATCCAATATATGATATCGTACCACTCAAAACTTCTTAAAAATATACTCCGTAATAATGAGTGACCTATTAGTGGTTCAATTTTATAATTCACTTTTCTTTTCAATTGTTCAATTTTATTATTTTCATTCCTTATTTAAAAATTTACTATTCACACACCTTTATCTTCACTCTTTAACCATCACTTATTTACTTAAATTGTCATTGACTTTATTCATAAATAATTATTTTTATTTATAAATGAACCCCTCAACATCTCATCATACCCCCAACTTATCTACTTTATATATAAAGTAATACGTTATAAACTAATCAATATTAACGTAGTACACCAGATCACATAACACTATACAAAAATTCAAAATAGCAATAATTAAACACTCAAAAAATAGATGTGAATTTTCTTTTATTTTAACTTTCAACTACGGAGTAGTTCCTACTGTAAATCTGTAATATAGATGCATGGTGAAATAAACTGTAGCAATTATTTAGTATAATTTTGAAACATTCCAAGAGCTAATTTAAGAAATAAATGTCGGATCTACAAAATTTTGGTAACCATATTTATAACAGGCAATGCCTGTGTAGGGGTAGGATGGGGTTGCCCATACCAAATTATAAACCTAAATACGTACTAAATAGTTGCAGTGTTCATTCACAATCTAAACCATACTGCTACTTAGAAGGCTGCACCGCACTTCGACTTCTTTGAAATAATCTTCCGAATAGACCAGCACCCGAGCTCTCCATGTTCGTTTCTTCAGTCCTGTTTGAAACCCAAGGGCTGCTTACGCCTGACCCTCCAACACCATCCGACAATCCATAAAGAGCCTATAAACACAACACTACCGTTAAAAAAAAAGTGTTAAAAAACCAAGCCTTTATGCCATTATGTTTTGTCAAGACACTCCTCATTTTTATATCAGTAGAGTAACTCTTTGATGCAGCAGTTGCACCATGCAATTTTGATTTAAAAAAATAAAAAATTAAAACAAATTGTTAAGCAATCAAAATGTACTAATACTATTCAGCATACAAATTAATACTTTTATTTCGTATGAACTAATTTCTCCTTATATATTTCAGTGTTTTTTTGTGAATGTGCCATGAGTAGACGTTTTTGCCTTTTAAGTAAAAGGGAATCATTTTTCTATAGTTTATTTCCAAGTCTTTTTAGGTCTCCCCTCCATTCTCTCTTAATATAATACCTTCAGGCCTGAAGAAGACACTTCACTCTGTGTAGAACTAAGAGGCGGAAATACAGCTTGTTTCTTCTGGGACCCATTAGCAGTAGAAGGTGAAGGTGACTCAGGTGAAGTGTTGGCAGGTAAAGACATAGTCTGAGAAGCACAAACAAGTAAGCAAGATAATTGAGTACACAAACTAAAAAACTGTCTCCTTGCGTGCAAGAGGATTTCATTGGCATTTAGGCACTAAGCTACGAGATATTGTTACCCGTGATGGAGAAACTTTCGGCATTTCAAGAGCAGGCAGCAAAGAACTTGATGCAGATCCCTACAAAGTACATTTTAATAGTTAGGAAAATTATGTTAAATAACATCAATCAAAGAGCACAGGACATAATTCTTACCTCAATTTGCTCCGGGTTACGGCTACGGCTACTACCAAGATTGTCCACGAAACTAAGCAAATTCCCCACTCCATAGTTAATTTCATTCTACATAGATAGTAAAACATTAAGGTTCCATCATTAGGATAAGTGCTAATAGAATCAGCTTAGAAATATAATACTGGGAGTTATTGTAAGACCTGTTTTCCTTCTATCCTGCTAATTTTAGTTTCCTGCAACATTGAAAGGTTATATGGTTTAATTTCAGATTCACAAAAGGTACATTAGTAACATAGAGGGACACTTGGTTAAATATGGTAGTGAGAATCATTAAATAGTGAATTATAGTGTTTTGCTCTAATCATTGAATAAGTGGGGACAAAAAATGATTGTTGATTGAGAAATAGTGGAATGATAGGCAAAATGATTATAGGAGGGGAGGTGGTTAATCAAAATGGGGCAACGATCAACTTATTTTGAATCTCGTTATCCCTTACAAAGTACGATGAATGTGAATAGATCTTTTTTTCCCCTCATTAACAACCATGTTTATTCTCATTTCCACTCAAATTGAAGAATTTTGAACCAAGCGCCCCTTAAAGATTCACAACAAAACAGAATAAAGTAGTGAGGTAAGGGATTAGTCACCAGAGTTCGCACGACATGGTGAACAGACAGGACATCTGTACCTATCAGCTTCACATCACCTAGCAATTCAGAAACCTATACATTGCCCACTCAGTAAGTCAAAAGGATTTCAGGAAAAACAAGGTGCAGATTTGAATCAATAATCAGCTAATTATTTTGCCTAACCTCCTCTTTTGTTGCTGAGGTATTATCAGCACACTCGTCAATTTTGCAATCTACACGGTCTATTCTTGATGATAAATGTTTCCTAGTGGCCTGTAAAATGAAGGAAAAGTTAATAAAAACACTGGATTTGATACATGATAATATTGTTAGCACTCTCCAGGTCACATTACTATTTTTTTATGGGATGCTTGTAGGATTGATGCTACAAATACTTGGAGCATTATAATAACTGTACATATTAGTATGTCCAATTAAAGATAATGGGGACAATTAAACATCAAGCTTGCAACATACACTCCTTCAAAGAAGAGCCACAGAAACACAAAGTTTCACATTGCATTCGCGAAAAACCAATAAATTATGAAGAAACATTATAAAATGCATAGATGTAAGCAATCAAATATCAATAGTTTAAAATCATATGTGGGTCTCGTCTCAAGGAACAATGACAATCCAGATTTGGATCAGTAAACTCCAGATATACCATCAGAATTGTAAACTGAACTCAAAATTGAAAATTTACCGAAACTGAGGAGTAAACACCCTCAAGCTGTTTGGCTACAGATGCGCATGCATCATTTAACCCGCGCCTTGTTGCAAACATCATATCAGGAAGTTTCCAGCCCTGCAAACAATGTATTTAAAAATTGCGTCAATCAGCCTTTTTTTCTTTGCTGAACAGCAACAAAAAAGAAAAATTTGAGACAGTAGGGTTAATTATATTTTAAAACAAAAGAAGTGCCAATTGCTAGGTTTAATTAGAAAACAAAAATCCATCAACCTATGAGGTCACGTGTTGTAAACCGAGATACTTTTCAATATTGTAATTGAAAAATTATAATAAACACTCCACAATTATTGAAGAGTGTAAAGAGTAAGGACTCAGCTGAGTAAAAGTATTTGCTGGAAAAATAGTTATCATCAAGTCCAGCCTCAGCAAGCAAGGACTCTACATTATAGTCAGAAAATTTATTCTAACAGTAATTCTAAACACCTAAAAGAGATACAATTTCTAAAATCGAATCAATACACACTTAAAGAGAAAGCAACAGAGAGTGCATCTAGACAAAAAGAGGCAAGATTTTAAGCAACTTGGGAAAAAATACGGTCTAAATAAGTTGTGAAGTGTTTTATCAGAGAAAAACCAGAAATATAACATTACCTTCCACCATAAGTAGCCATATCCAACAACTACAACAATAACAACTACGCCATATTTGCCAGAAGCTGCAGAAAGTAGGAGAAGATATAGTCAGTCAGCAGTACAACATAATTATTTCCCAAAGCATAGTAGGATCAAGGTGAACATCGAGAGGCTTCCAATCCTATATAAAGCTAAAGAAGCACCAATAGAGGATTGAATCTAAACAAGTCCCTCCATTTTTTTTATAGCTTTAGTACAATAACATAGCAATAGCAGAAAAGCAGACTTGCACTACATAAAAGAACATCTAGCATCTGAAAATCTCTTTTTGACAGGAAATAAAATGTTTTATTTAGATAGAGAAAGTGTAAGGGGTGAGAGATCTCTTATACAGTTAATGAAGAGATACCACAGATTACAATATCACTTAGGCCTAGTTTGGTAGGGTAGATTAACTCAAGATAGGAGGTTAATCAGACCTAAGATAGATGCCTAATTAGACCTAAAATATAATTTATACCTAACACGTAAATGCACACCCCAATTGTGTACATACCAAATGACCGGAAAAAAAAACCATTTGTGATTCATTGTGGACCAGTTATATTCGGACATGGCTATAGATAACTCAACATATCTACCAAATGAAGCCTAAAAGCAAAGCACCAATCTATAACTAAACTGTCAGCACGAGAAGCATCACTCTTTCATGATTAAGTAATTCTAGACAAAACATAATGATATTATAGTGCTTTCTCTTTACCATTATAATTCGTTTGCCTGTAACATAATCTGAATAATGAAAGTGAATGAAAAACTACGCCAAATACCATTACTAAAGAGGAGGTGCCCCAAACAGAAAATGCACGATTCATACAGAATGCTAATAAAACGATCACTATAATTTGAAATACACCATACGTATTTTTATACAACACACATAAATTACAATTACATAGAAAATGAAGTTATCAAACATAGTTGTTAGAGGCGCAGCAGCCATCATGAAGGTCAGATGGTAGCACCTCTACAAGCAGGAAATAGGCAACGTTATAGAGGCGCGAGCCTCACTGCGCCTTTATTCGTCGCCTCCTAAACACTAGTGTTTCCCAACCCCAAAACACATTTCAATTTCATCTTTGTTGTTTATATATATTGATTTGATTTATAATCATATATAGTTTTATCTTTTCTATTCAATATTGACTTAGTAAATATTACTAAGAAATACTCCCTCCGGGTCAAATTCATTATGTCCATTTCTCTGGGCACAGGTTTTAATGGATATTGATTAATTTTATGTTTAAAATAGATATGTTGGGGGTATGATTGGGTGTAGTGGGGTCCATTTGTAAATAAAGTGATGCCAATTTGAGTAAATAAGTTATGATTGGAGTGTGTTAATAAAGTAGTGTGAATAGTATTATTTCCAAAAGAAGACATGAGAATAATGAAATTGGACGGAGGAAGTACATTTTATGCCATAGAACTAATAAAAACAGTCTGAATCAAAGATTAATATAGATTATTATCAATTTTTTATTTTTTATTTTTTTCTTCTTGCTCCTCATGTACAAGAGACAGGTGCCTTGGTCACCAGGGAGCCCTTTCCACCTCAATTTGCTCTGTGCTTTAACAACTATGTTTTTAGCATGCAGTTGATAAGAAATATGTGCCACTTATTTAAAAAGAGCTAAAGTAACCTGATTGATTTCCAGTAACAATAGTAACAGATCTATGTGATGCCAAGAGTTGCAGCTCCTCACGCAGGCTGTTAACCTGTAAAAATATTTAAAACTCAATCAGTTTTTAATAACAGCATTTGTATAAGTGTTAACAGAAAAATCCTAAATGGCCAAAATAGGGGCATTTAAAAGACAAAATATAATTATGAAAAAGTATGCCAAAAATTTATCACAAGTATGACCAAGAGAAGGAGAACCAGAAACTATCAGAACACATTATCAATTAACGCATCCTATCTTTCTCTGTGGGCCTATTATAAAGTAGAAACTCTAGTATTGATACATATATTATTAACGTCTATTAAGCATTCACCTCTTACCACCAAATTAAGTTGCAGCAAGTTTTCTTGATGCCAAAGATGTCTTCTATCTTTTACTCGTCAGCTAGACTTTAGTCAAACTGAGACCCGAGAATAAATCACTAACCTTGTAGTCATTACCTCAAAATACACTAATCTTAAATTTTCTCCTCTTCATGACAACTTTAAGAGTTCAGAGAGAACGCTGAGCAAGAAAAGGGTCATATTGCCAATAACAGTTTGACCCTTGACTAAGCAAATGGAGTGAAAAACATACAGATACTGTATCCATCAAAGTATTGTGCATACAGTGCATTGGTTTGTGAACTCTAAACTAGTATGAAAAGTTGTGAAACGAGAACAGCTCAAACATAATAAGATAGAACGGGAAATGAATGACACCAAACTACATAAGTGGAACACCTCTCAATTAGACAAGAGAACAAGGCAAGCAAGTAATCACATAGAAAATTAACTCCAAACCTGTTGCATTAAAGAATCATTCTTAGGTTTGGAACTTGATGTGGTTTTATCATCTTGTTTAAGTTGCCTCAGAGCAATCTGCCAAGCAGAAAGGTAAATGACAAATAAATATTTTCAGTAGGTTGGCCGAAAAACTACACTCCAAGATCAGCAGCCAATAATAAAATTACCTTAAATGCACCAGAGAAAAAATCAGAAACACCAGATGCCCGGCCTTCTTTAGCAAGAACTGACCCCACAAGGCCTGCATATATTGGATTTCCTTAGTAAAATGTTACTAGTGAAGACGGCGCATAACCAATGCTAACAATGTGCATCTAGCACAGCAGAATGCATCCAAATTTGAATTAAAGAATAATGATTCAATGTATAGAAACAGACTAAGAGTAGCATTTTCCTGTCCTCTATGGTGATTTGGTTAAGGTAATACAATCCTCATCCGGCTGATTGTAAACAACGCAAATACAAGTTTACCCTGACCTAACAAACCCAGCCTACAAACCTTAAGGAAGGAATTGAACTGTTCAGCTACTAATTCTAAGCACACACAAAATAACAAAAACAATATATACAACCTAGGCAGTGAGTGATATCAAAAAATACAGAGCCCAAAATAGGTTTATAACAAACTATATAATTCAGCATAAAATAAAACACTAGCAACACCACTAAATACAAAAACAAGCAGTACAAAAACACAACAAATGTAAAGTTGAGAAAATTAGTATACAATTGCATCAATTAAGAAATCAGTTACCTGCACCAACGATGAGCGAGAGCTTGCCGAGAGAAAGCGCCATCATCACTGGGTATGTAAAACCGGTGATCTTCAGGTGAAAGTAAAAAAACGATCAAGCATTTAATTGTGCAAAAATTATAGAATCAAAAATTAAATATTCCGGGAGTGCAAGAGGAGTTTAAGGCCGAAAACTGTGCGGAAATATGAATTCTGTGAATCGAGTTGATTCTTGAGCGAAACGAAACCCTATGTTAGTGGCTGTAGGGTCAAAAGAGAAAATAAGAACTACAGGTGGAATATGCTTTGAGTTAGAGTTTATAGGGTGGGATATTGGGTTGGGCTCCGGTTTTTTTATGTTCCGGTCGGGTTTATGGAGAGATAAATGGTAAATTTTGAGTTTTATTAATTCATTAAAAGATTTTTTTAATATTAATTCACTACTAAAAGATGGTTTCATTATTAATTGGAGTAGCGTTGGATATGAGACCATTTCACGGATCTTATTCTTTGAGATGAGTCATTTTTTACTCTATGTAAAATTGTGATGATTTTTAAGTAAAAAATGATAATTACTTTTATCAATAATATTATTATTTTTTATTTAAACATTATCACTCTTTTTGCAAATATAAAATCAGAAAAAAAAATAAAAAATTGTCCAACCCAAAAATCTGGAATATGGGTAAAAAATGATCTGTCTCACGAATCTTTTTTTGTGAGAAGGTCTCATACAAATTTTTGTATATTAATTGAGCATTTATCGTTTGTACGAGTTTTAATATATAAATTATTTATTGATATTAAATGTGATAACGTTGACTTTTTATGATATTATGAATATTTCTACTTTATTGGAGAGAGTATTTTATTTGTAGGTAAAAAGTAATGTCATTAAAAAGTAATGTCATGTGATGTAAATACGAAATGTTTAAGTGAAATTTTTAAATGAGTAAGAAGTACTCCGTAGGTTATAAATATTTAAATAATAATAGGACATATATATTTTTTACAATCAAATAATAATGGATTTAGAACCTAAAAGATAAAAGACGCTTCATCTATAATATACTCCTTTCGTCCATCTATAATTTTTTTATTGGGGGAGTTACATCTAAAGACACTCCACTAAGAGTATAAACAAATAGATTCAAGTTTAATCGAGTATAAAATATCAATTAAAGACAAATCAGTATGCAGTTGTACCAAAATACCATTTATATACAATTGTTAAACCAATTTGAATTAGTCAACCAGTTTTTGTATTTTAAATTCCTAATAATCTTAATTTTCCCCGCATTTCAAGAAACATTCCTTAAACAATTCCCTAAATAATACTCCCTCCGTCGTCCCGTGATTATTTGCACACTTTCCTTATTTGGACGTCCCAAAATTACTTGCACACTCTTAATATAGAAATACCCCACAAAATTAATACCCTCCCAACATCATTTTATTTTCAAAATTGCCACCACCTTTTTACATACATTTTACTTTACACCTCATCATATTCACTTTACACCTCACCAAATTACCTAAAATATCCCTCTTTTATCTTACATCACCAACCACTAAATTCACTTTTCTTAAACAACGTGTCGGTCAAACCGTGCAAGTAATCTTGGGACGGAGGGGGTACTATTTAAATAAATATGTGAATAATGGAAATAATAATAAAATTAAAACTTTGTTATGTAATAAATGATTATTTCATTCTAATTAAATCCAGGATTAATTAATTCATATAGCTTGTTTGGTTTGTTAGATAAGACAGGATTTAGTGGGATTGCACTATTCACAATTTGAAAGAATGGTTTAAAATTTATGTTTGAATTGATGGATTGAATTTTTAAATTTATATGATAATTTATACTTAAGATGTTTGGATCGTGGGATTAAATTGAAATTTAGTGTCATATGTCAAAAATACCCTCTACATTAGCTTTTATATTTTTTACATTCAGCACACTAAACACAATGAGACCTTGTTTCAATATAATAAACAGTTCATATCACAATTTTTTTACCAGACTTCAAAACCAACAAATCGATAGAAACACTATAATAACTCAAAATTATGGAGTTTGGCATGTTCTACTCCAGCAATAAAAATCAAAGTCAATATGCATCTGGGTATGTAAACAATATCGATCTATAAACAATTGAGATTAATTGTTGAAGAAATAAGAAGGAAGATGATTTTTTTGTGCATATAGCTAGACAATGAATTGTGAAAAAGTAAGAAATTCATGTTGATTACTCGATCAAAGTTGCCCAAAAAGTAAGAAATCATGAGACGACATTTGAACAGAGTTAAATCCTTCCACACCTTCAATTAAACCCATTAGAACAAAAAAGGAAGATGATTTTTTCTTGCAGTTGAGATCGATTGAAGGGGCCTAGAAAGTAAGCAATTCAACCAACAATTACTAGATCCAATCCGCACCTTCCTCACACACAGTCAAAATAATTAAATCCTTCAGAAATCATGAAACGACACCATAACAGAACAAAAATGTAACACGCCTTTGTGAATTTCAAACAGATACAATCCCCATCAACCAAGCATGACTAGCAAAGAAATTTCGAAATAATACAGCTTAAAAAATGGCATATATAAATTAAAATTTTCCATTCATCAATTCTAATCATTGAATCGATTTCCAATGTCAATCAAATGATCCATTGCCGCTAATTGTAGTTCACTGAAGACGGCGGCGAAAGAAATAGAGAACACGATCAAAATGAATTTTTGGGTTCTTGTGTAATGTAAATGGCATTCTGTAATTAAATAAATTGGGGAGGATATTTTCGTAAGAAAATTTATAAATTGGAGGGCAATTTGGACTTTTATCATTAACCCTTTAATGTTGAGTCACTTGGGAAAAATTATCTCACCCCTCCCGCTCGGACAAAAAATCACGTAGCTGTGGGAATATATAAGAAAATAGCCTCGGGCCTAAAATAGTCTCGGGCTTAAATCTCTAACAAACCAAACGCAGAAAAAGGTGGGAAAATAAAATCTAACCTGTCTAATTCTTGAAACCAAACAAGTCCATAGAGTTTATTGAGACACCATATCAACACACCGTTCCAGATGCAACTACTAGAGTGAATTATTGTTAGGGTTATACTGGCAAGTATGCTTTTAGTGCTACTTATGTATACAAACTGATTTTTGCACTTATTAATGAGAATAAATTTTTGTCACTGGTTGCTTTAAATATAATGAATGGTAATTATTTATTGCATAAACGTTCAGATGTACTTTACATTGTAGACAATGTGGTGTGTAGAAGATCACATTGTCAGTTCCTTGTATATAAGTACAATTGATTCACAACTTAGATGGAATTAAACAATCCATTGGTAGAAGTTGAGGTGTAAGGCTCAGATTGGTTTGTCTTGACCAAGAGATTACACTAGTGCATTTTGATGTGCTGAATAGGACCTACAGAGAGGTAATTCTTCTAGACTGGCTTAAGGAATGAAGAATTAGACCTCAGTGGTTGTTGATTTCTTAATCTCTGTCACTTAAATGGAATTGTCTATAGTTAAGAAGTATTGCTTTGATTTATTATGGGTAAAGAATCAATGTGATTCAATACTTTATATTTTGGGCAATATTATTAATTATAGGACAGATTGCCAAAATTAATACAGAGAATCGTGTCTTGGAGTGTCAAGTTGATTATGTCCCCTTGGTGGGCTCAGAAGGTTTATCATATCAAATCTGATCAGTGGAATTTATTTCCGGTATGATAATAATGTTGAGTTGTCCTTACTCTGAGGAATAAAAGATATTAATTAATTAAAGCATTCAGTAGCTTAAATTAATTGATGTACATTGAATCTTAAACACGAGAAATAATAACCGGGAGCCATATTTCGTAATATGGGTTAGGATGGATAGTGCAATATTAATTCTATAGTGGAATGAATTAATATTAATGAGTTGGAAAAATATTGTGGCTCAATATTGATTTCTGGGCCCATTGGGAGGTCCAATCCTAATTCTCCTAAAGGCCCCTCAAGTAGCCCAATAAAAGTCCATTAAGGTAATTAAAAAGATAAGAATTAATCTTGTTTAAGAGTTGACAAAGAAATCGGTTTTCTCTACAAAAGAAAAAAGAGAGATCTGTAATTTTCGAAATTACAGTGTGTGCAACAAGAGAAAATTAATTCTTCCTTGAGAGTTAATAGTTCGTGAGATCTCCCACCGGATCAACGGGATAGGACTTAGGGAATACTTGAGAATGCAATTGGGTTGAAGTTGTTATTCTTCTCAACGGTATCTCTCCGATTCAAAGGTAAACACGTAATCCCTTAGTTCCGCATGTTTAGGGATTTAATTATTTACTGTACATTCATTACATGAATTAGTTGATTTAATTTGTTTAAATTATGAAATTAGATTTATGATAATTCATATTTAAATTACGTCCCAAATAGATCCGGGTAATTTTAAAGGAGTCTCAAAGGATTCCCGAGAGTCTCGAGAGACCCTAGGGCACATCTCATTCTCAGGAGTAAAAGATTCTCAGGAGTCTCAAAGGATCCCTAGCGTGATGGTCCATAACCCACAAGTGCCAATAATTCCCCACAAAGGAGATGGGGAATGTGGTCCCATAATAATTTCCCACAAAGAAGTTGGGGACCACAAGAGCTGGGGACCACATTGTTGGGGGACTATTATTAGGTATTGGGATAATTCCCAACAGATGGTATCAGAGCCAAGGTTTTGGGCTCTGTAATTTAAATTAGAATTTAAATATATTTACATTAAATTGATATTTGGATGGTAGAATTGTTAGATCTTTTTTGCAGGTATCCAATTATCATGGTTTTAATGTATGTTTTAATTTATGTTGTTTGAATGTGGTTTTTAATCCGATTCGGTCAGATTTGTTTTTCCCGTGAGAAAATCCACGGGTAGATTAGATTATTTAATCTGTAATAAACTAGTCTAGATGTTAGATTTATTTTTTGTAAATAAATTGTAACGGGTCAAAGACGAAGACCGTTAGACGGATTAAAGAATCGGAGGCGCACCCGGACGACCAAGCCACACGAGTCGCTTGTAGGCGTGGCGTGATTTTTTTTGTTGCGGTCGTGGGTGTTCGAATTCTCGTTCCTTCAAAACGAGAAAATTAAACCATGATAATTGGACGTGTTTGCCTAATTTGTGTTTAATTTTTATTTTGTTATTATGCTATGATTATTTGTTAATTTTGCATGAGAATTCGTGAAAAACCTCTAGTTAAAAAAATTACTAAGTATTTTTTTTATTAATTAAATTTATTTAAGATAATAAATTGATTAAATGTCCTCCATAATTTATTTATTTGTGAAGTCTTTTGGCTACGCATTGGCAAGCGCCTCTCTCCCTATCAGATAGGCCAAAAGATAAGTTCACATGAATAAATTCCTTTAAGGATGATTGTGGATTATTACTAGTGGCGGTATGACCCTCCCATCGAGTGGCTTATTCAAAACGAAATAATAGTCCTGTATTTAATTATGGTTATTACTTATGTATAAAATTGATATATTAACTCCCCATCGGAGTCCCTGTCAATTTTATATGGCCAGGTTGAAGCCAACTATTAATTTTGAATTAAAGGTTTGTAACTGCTTTGTTTGTAACCTGCTTAAATGTATTTGAGTAAACGTTCACACTCATCGTGACTTACTTAAATTGGTTTTAAGATGTTGGATGATGCATGTTTATATCGTTTTTTTGAGGTTTTTGATATAGTACATGTGATCAAATTATGTGATAATTTTTGTGTTAATAGGATATTAATACAAATTGTATATTTTATTCTCAGTTCAGCATGTCGTCTCCTTTTAACCCACTGTTTAGTATACTTAAAGAAAATAAATTGGAAGGAGAGAATTATGTGGATTGGAAAAGACATTTATTTATAGTCTTGACTGCACAACAACATAAGTGGGTACTTGATGAACCTAAACCCCCTGCCCCTACGGATGAGACGAACCAAGAAGATAAGGAATATCATAAGGAGTGGATGAGATCCAATGAAATGGCTAGGTGTACCATCTTGGCTTCAATGTCAGATGTGTTGCAACACCAACACCAGAACATGGAATCCGCTTCAGCTATTATGATGAACCTTAAGGAACTTTTTGCTCATCAGAATCGTACGGCTAGAAAAATGACCATGCGAGATATGTTATCACAGAAAATGGTCGAGGGAACGCCCGTGAGGGACCACGTTCTTAAGATGATGGGTTTCCTTAACAAACTTGAGATTCTTGGTGCTGAATTCGATGCGGAAACGCAGATCGATTTCGTACTCCATTCTCTACCGAAAAGTTTTGAGCAGTTCCAACTGAACTATACGATGAATAATCAAGAGTATACGTTGGCTCAGCTCTTGCAAGCTTTGGTTTCGACTGAGATGTTAATGGGACCAAGGAACGAGCATACGACTATGTTGGCAAACGGTCCATCTTCTAATTCTGCACCGAAAGGTGGAAAGAAGAAGAAGGAAAATGGCCAGAAACAAGCTAATAACAAGGAAAAGATACCAATTGAGGGAGGTGTCAAGAAAAAGACCACTAAGGGAAAGTGCTTTAGTTGCGGTCTGAAAGGACATTGGAAGTCAGCCTGTACCAAGCCTAAGAAGGCTGGTAAGCAAGGTAATTCTCACGCACTAGTAATTGAAACTTGTTTAGCGGTGTATTCTTCCCATTCGTGGGTGGTGGATACGGGAGCCACTGATCATATTTGTTTCGATTTTCAGGGGTTCAAGCTAACCCGAAAACTTAGTGGGAGTGAGATCATCATCACCATGGGCAATGCTACGAAAGTGGCGGCTGTTGCAGTGGGAGATGTGCAACTATCTTTTAGTGATATAATTTTAGTTTTAAAAGACGTTCTTTATGTTCCGAGTTTTAGAAAGAATTTGATTTCAGTTTCTAAACTAATTTTGGATGGATATTCAGTTTCTTTTAATAAGAATGTCGTTATTTGTCGTGATGACGAGATTATCTGTTCGGGAGCATTGGTGAATAATCTTTATACTATTAATTGTGCACATTCCACACAAAATGAATCGCATAATACATCGACTATTTCTAAGAAAAGAAAGCATTCTTCAGACATGAACGAAACACTTCTGTGGCATCTTAGACTTGGTCATATTAATCTAAGAAGGATTCAAAGGTTGGTGAACGACGGCTTGTTGGAATCACTCCAGGTTGAGCCGTTTCCAACATGTGAATCATGTTTAGAGGGTAAAATGACCAAAAGAGTCTTTGGGGCATAGGGGAATAGAGCTAGTGAAGTGTTAGAACTCGTTCATACTGATGTATGTGGACCAATGTCAATTCAAGCAAAGGGAGGTTTTGAGTATTTCGTTACTTTTATCGATGATTACTCAAGATATGGATACATCTATCTAATGCGGCATAAGTCTGAGACCTTTGATAAATTCAAAGAGTTTAAGGCTGAAGCAGAAAAGCATAGGGAAAAGAGTATCAAGTTTCTACGATCAGATCGTGGAGGCGAATACCTCAGCAATGAATTTTTGGGCTACTTATCAGGCGAAGCGATTGTATCCCAATTAACTGCACCCGGAACCCCTCAACAAAATGGGGTTGCAGAGCGAAGAAATCGAACTCTTTTAGAGATGGTCAGATCTATGATGAGTTATTCAGATTTACCTAAGTCGTTTTGGGGTCATGCCTTGGAAATAGCGACTTACATTCTGAATTTGGTACCTTCCAAATCAGTTCCTAAAACCCCTACAGAATTGTGGAGCGGGCGAAAGCCTAGTCTAAGACACATAAGAATTTGGGGGTGTCCTGCATACGTGTTGGACAAGGAAGCTGGAAAGTTAGACCCTCGTTCAGAATTAAGGCTGTTTGTAGGATATCCTAGAGGAACGAAAGGGGGTTTATTCTATAGTCCAAAGAATCAGCGAATTGTGATAAGCACACATTCTAGATTTTTGGAAGAAAACTATATGAGTAATAGAAAGCCCAAGAGTGAGATTACCTTAAATGAATTAAGAGGGCCAACTCCTATACCAAGTGTACAAGTAGATATACCAAGCGATACACAAACACAATCGGAACCTCGTCGTAGTGGGAGGGTTGTGAGACAACCTGAGCGATTTATGTTCGTGGGAGAGTCTTCGGACTTGGTCCCCGGAGAGGATGAATCTGACCCCTGGACGTACGATGAGGCAATCCAAGACAAGGATGCAGATTCTTGGCAAACTGCAATGGAAGCAGAAATGGGGTTTATGGATCATAACAAAGTGTGGGAGCTTGTGGAACCACCCAAAGGTGTAAAGCCTATTGGATGCAAGTGGGTCTACAAGAGAAAAAGAGGATCAGATGGGAAGGTTGAAACCTTCAAAGCTAGACTAGTGGCAAAAGGATATACTCAGAAAGAGGAAATCGATTATGAGGAGACCTTTTCGCCTGTAGCTATGCTTAAGTCTATCCGTATTCTCTTGTCGATTGCAGCTCACCTAGACTTTGAGATCTGGCAAATGGATGTCAAGACAGCTTTCCTAAATGGAAGTCTTGAACAAGAAATCTACATGCGCCAACCCGAAGGCTTCATTGAAAAAGGCCAAGAGAATCTTGTATGCAAGCTTAAAAGGTCAATATATGGACTTAAGCAAGCATCGCGAGCTTGGAATCAATGTTTTGATCAGGTGATACAATCCTATGGATTTGATCAAAATGAGTTTGAGAGTTGTGTCTATAAGAAGTGTATCGGAACTGCCTTGGTATTCTTAGTATTATACGTAGACGACATTCTGCTTATTGGAAACAATAAAAAGGTGTTGACAGACGTGAGGGTATGGTTGTCAAAACAGTTTGATATGAAGGATTTAGGAGAAGCTAGTCACATCCTTGGGATTAAGATTACTCGAGATCGCCAGAAAATGATGATATGCTTATCCCAAACCTCATACATAGACACTATTTTGAAACGATTCAGCATGCAAAATTCCAAGAAAGGATTTGTTCCTTTCAGACATGGAATTCATCTATCTAAAGAGATGTGTCCTAAGACACAAAAGGAGATGGATGAGATGAGAAACATTCCATATGCGTCGGCAGTTGGAAGCCTCATGTATGCAATGCTGTGCACGAGACCGGATATTTGTTTTGCTGTAGGCATGGTAGCAAGATATCAAAGTAACCCAGGGAAAGAACATTGGACTGCAGTTAAAAACATTCTCAAGTATCTAAAAAGAACTCGAGATAGAATGTTGGTTTATCAGTCAGACAGTCTATTCCCTGTGGGTTATACGGACTCAGATTTCCAATCAGACATGGATTCTAGAAAATCTACCTCGGGTAGTGTGTTTTGTTTGGGGGGTGGAGCCATGACATGGAGAAGTGTGAAGCAGAAATGCATCGCTGATTCTACCATGGAAGCCGAATATGTAGCTGCTTGTGAAGCAGCGAAAGAAGCGGTTTGGCTTAAGAACTTCTTAGTGGACTTGGATGTGATTCCGAATTTGCCCAGCACTATCACTATTTATTGCGATAATGCTGAAGCAGTTGCAAATTCAAGGGAACCAAGAGCTCACAAGGCAAGCAAACACATTGAAAGGAAATACCATCTTATACGAGAAATCGTTAAGAGAGGAGATATAGTGGTGGCAAAGATCGCATATGAAGACAACCTAGTTGATCCCTTCACAAAGGGTCTGCCTCAGAGTACATTCGAGAGACATGTGGAAGGTATGGGGGTCAAGTGCGTTGCCAAGCTGCTTTGAGTATAAGTGGGAGAATTTATTAGGACATGTAGAACATGGACGTGCTGTAGTATACTTAAAAGCAGACTTTGAGTATAAGTGGGAGATTGTTAGGGTTATACTGGCAAGTATGCTTTTAGTGCTACTTATGTATACAAACTGATTTTTGCACTTATTAATGAGAATTGTTGTACGTGCTTTCGTCGGGTTGACTCGGATGTGGACTGTTTATTAGCACGAGACAAACATGTATTATGATCGGGGTTTATTACGTGTTTAGGGAGTATTCATGATGATCTTGATGATCTTATGAAGAACAAGCAAGAACAAATGAAGAACACAAGGATGTAGCTTCTTTGAGAAGCTAAAAGCTTGAGAGCTTTGGGAGTGTTTATTGCTTTGGGTAGGGTGATTTGTGGGAATGATGTAACTTGTGTACAAATGAGCCTCTTTTAGGCATTATATAGTGGTTTCTAGGGGCTGCCCGCCCTTTACACGTGGCATGCCCTCATTGGACCTGTCTTCTGCCCGAAAAGGTGATTTGATGGCGCATTTAATGCTAAACCGCCTCTGGTGCTCGTCCTCGCCTAGATGCCGAGGAGCTGAGCTACGGTGGTCGCCGGAGGACCATTTCGAGGAGTGTGGTCGCCACGCTCCATGCTGTCTCCCAAGGCTTCAATACTTAGACTATTCTAGCTAAGATAGACATGTGCTCGCCCACGCATTTGGGCGAGCAGCTAACTAAAACATGTGCTCGCCAACATCTCTCAGCGAGCACTTAAACTTATTAAATACATCTATTCTATTACATTTTCTTGGTCTTGTTGACTAGTCGTCGCACGACTTTGTTGACTAGTCCTCGCCACGTAAGCTGGTGACTAGGATTGACTTGTCAAAGATTGACTTCTTTGACTAGGTATAACATTTTCCCCCTGGTCGCCTTTCTTCGTATTCGCAGAATGGTAAGGCGAGCAGTATGGTCGTCTTCTTAGATGGTGATAATTGTCCTCGACAGCATAATCAATTTTGAGATCTTGATGACGTGAGATGGAGGCGGTCGCCTCGTCTCCAGCGCCGAGCACGATTATCGAAGCAACTTTTAATAATGACTGATCTGACATGTGTCAGGCGCGTGAACGGCGCCCGAAATTTGAAAAGCGCGCGTGGGGCGCGTGCCGACCTCAAAGGTCGCGCGTGGGGCCACTTTCCGAACTCGATTTTCGGAAATGACCCCAAATTTTTGGGGAAATTGCGTTTTTGACCCCGTTTTTTGCACATAGGTCCCTGATCGACTTTGCCTATAAATATGACTTCCACCTTCTTCAAAACACTTTTACAATTCTGCAAATTTCCGAGTTTCTCTTTGAGTTTCCTTCCAAGCTTCTTCTTCAAGTTTTCCGGCGAGTTTGGGTGGTTGTCGATCGTCAACAAGGTAAACAACTCACATTTTCTTCTTTAAAACTTCTTTCTCCCCCGTTTCTATAGAAAAAATGGAGGTTGGTGGCTCCGACGGTGGTTCCGACGGTGGTCCGCCGCCGTTGGTTGGTGGTTCTGAAAATTCCGGCGGCGGAGACCGTTTGGCTCTGGCCTTGATGGAGAGGGCATCCTCCTCGGACTCTAGGATCCACTCCCCCGAACCCATAAATATTGGAGTCCAAAATCTTGGAAAAGCAGTGGTTGTTGACGTCGATGAGCTCGACGAATCCGATAGGGACGACGCCGGCAACGATGCTGAGGAGGGTGATGCCGAGGAGGGTGGCTGTGAGACTGACTCTGATCTGCGCGATCAGGGTTTGGATTGAGGAGTGGGCGAACAGATAGACCCTGCTCAAGTCGAGGAGACCTTGACGAGAAGTCTCCACGAGGATTTCGAGGAGGTTGTTCAGTATGCGGCGAGCATAAAGGATATTCTCAGTGGTAGAGAAAATTTGGATGGCGACGAGGTCTCGAGGGAGGCCTATTATAAATATTTCTGCGAATACCTTCCTCGAGAGGTTCCTCGCCCGTACCGAGAAGCTTTCCAATCAAGGTATGAGGCGAGCAAGTATGCGAGCAAAGTCTCCTTGGCCCAATTAGAAAATTCAAGGAAGAAATATCAACTGCCGGCCGACGTTTCCTTCTTTGTTCCTCGCCAGGATGAGAGGGCCGACCAGCCGCCAGAAGGGATGGTCGCCGTCAACATCGGCATGATGGAGGCAGGGCTGAGGTTCCCCCTGCACCCCAGTATTTCAAATTTCTTACATTTCTTAGGGGTGGCCCCTTCTCAGATTTTGCCGAACGGTTGGTCGAACCTGATCGGAATCCTACCACTGTTCGGCCTGGTGGCGGCCGAGAATGGGTGTCGGAACACGTGGCTTAGCCCGAAAGAGATTAGCTATCTCCTTCAGGCGGCCGAGGCCGGAGATAAGGTGGGCCATGGATACTATTACGTAAGGGGCCGTGATAACTTCAAGTTGATTGAAGGGGTTCCCAACAAAATCAGAGATTGGAAAACCAACTGGTGGTGGGTAGCTGGGGACTGGAAAAGTTCAGTGAAGCCGGATGGCTCCTCTGCTCGCATTCCCCTCGAGGCTGAATATCAAAGAATTCGTGGTAAGTTTTTTTATTCTGCTCGTTCTCGTCTATACTGAATAACTACTCGCTCTTGTAAGTGAAACTGCTCGCAAGAAGACCGCCGATCACCGTCTCACGCCTCTCTTCCAATACCACATTTGCTGCGTTCTCAATCGTCGCTACCTGGAGAGGTCCTGTCGCTTTCTGAACAGGGAGTGTATGCGCGAGCGAGCAGGTCTTAGAGTACCTCTTCATCACTTCACTCGAGAGTTCCCTCCAGGTATCAACATATTTCTAAGTTTGTGAAATTACTCAAGTTTTGTGAAATTTCTCCTCGTAAATATTAACTCCTCGTTTTTCTTTCTTAGTAGTAGTTCCAGAGAGAGTTGTCACTTATCTTCCTCCCACCGCTGAAGTTGATCGCATAAAATCGAGCAGGATGATGCAACAAGCAAGGATGCTCCGGGAGCGCAAGATAGTTGATGGCACTGGCAAGAAAAGGAAAGGGGCGGAGACCTCGGAGGCTCCACCTAAAAGAGTTGCTAGAACAACCCGGGGGGGTTCTTCTCGCCCACTTGCTGCCGAGCAGAGGGTTGAGCCAGTTGGCGAACAGAGGATCTCGCCGAGGAGATCTCCTCCGCCGAGGGGTAACTCGCCTCCCCCCACTCAGGTCGTATCCCCTCCTCCCCGAAGCACTCGGTCGCGAGAGACTGCAGCGAGCTCGTCGGCCGGGGAGAGGGCTCAGGGAGACAACACACTTCTCGGCTGGGATGCCGCAAGGGTTGCCAGGTAAGCTTATTATCAATAAAGCTTTAGAATATTTTCAAGTACTTTTTTCTAACTTTTCTCTTCTCTTTTTTCTTTAGGGTTGCCGAAAACTCGATCGTTGAACCTTACAACGACAACCTCCTCGGCTTCTACCGGTCGCGGGATGCGGCCAATCAAGAACCTCTGGACCCGCTCGTCCTAAGGGTCATGAAGAATGTGCCCCGATCGCTGACGACCACGCTGCTCGACGAGGTGAACAACCAAAGCTCTCTGGAGAACGCGCGCCTGGCCGCCATCGACCTGACCCGTGCCTCCTACACCGTCGAGAGACTCGCCGTCCAGATCGCCGAGAGCCGCAAGGTCAGCGAGGACAGGAGTGCAAGGCTCGCCCAAATGGCCAAGGCTAAGGCTGTCGTCGAGAGGCAGCTGGTCACTGCTGAGGAGAAGGTGGTCGACCTCGAGACAAAGTTGGCCGATTCTGAGGCCCAACTTGAGATGGTTCGAAAGAAAGATCAAGAAGATCTTCAAGAGATCGAACGTCTCCGTGCTCGCCTCCAGACTGCCGAGGACGAGCTGAAAATGAAATTCGCCGAGGTAAACACTCTTCAAAATAAATCTGCAACTGATGAGGAAGAGTTGGCTACTCTCCGGCAAGAGCTGGTCGACATGACCAATGAGCGAGATGAGACCAATGAGCTCGCTGGGGGCGTGGCCATGTTATCGGTGGCGCTTACTGCCCACGGGCTCATTCATCGACTATTGGAAGTTCATCCGGAAGTGGACGTGATTCCGCTCGGCGGGTTTTTGGACGACCTCCTTATGAAGGAGAATCCTCAGCCGGAAATGGAACTCCCTCTGCTTCCTTTGATGGAATTGGGACTCCAGTTCCCTCGACTTTTGGGTGTTCCGGTACTCTTCTCGACTCCTCCACAAGGCTCCCCAACTCAACAGGGCGAGCAGAGTGCTCCTGCCGAGGTGGAGGTTGTGAACGAGGAGGAAGTTGCCGGCGAGCAGGATGCTCCTGCCGAGGAGAATGCTCCGGGAGCTTAGTTTACTTGTATTTTATTTCTGTTTTTTAGGATTGTTCGGCCATTAAGGCCTCTTTTGTAATTTCAGCCTCTTAGGGCTTTTCAATGAATGGAACTTTTTGCTTATACGATGTTTGGTTATTTTGAGTGATCGTTCTCGTTACTGCTTTTCAACTTATGTTAAGTACTTTTGAATTTGCCTTTTATTTGTTTTGCAAGCATCTTTAAGAAAGAGTGCTCGTCTTTCCTTGCGAGCATCTTTAAGAAAGAGTGCTCGTCTTTTAGAGTTAACCATTCGTCGGTTGAACTTTTTTGTTTGATAGGTAGTGATCGTCGTCGCCACTAACTTGCGAGCATCTTTAAGAAAGAGTGCTCGTCTTTCTTTTGCGAGCATCGTTAAGAAAGAGTGCTCGTCTTTTAGAGTTAACCATTCGTCGGTTGAACTCTTTTTGTTTGATAGGTAGTGATCGTCGTCGCCACTACCTTGCGAGCATCTTTTAAGAAAGAGTGCTCGTCTTTGTTTCCTAGATGGCTACGCAGAGCCTTGATGGAAATTTAAAACTTTACTTGTATTGAAATGATGACTAGATACAAACTATACAAATATGAAAAAATTAAAAACTTACTGGTAATACTTCTTCAGCTTGACCGCGTTCCATGGGTACTTGCTCGGCTTGCCCTCGAGATCTTCTAGCTCGTACGATCCGTTCAGGAGTGTGCGCGTTATTCGGTACGGACCCTCCCAAGTCGGGCCAAGTATGCCAATGGACTGCTCCGTCGCCCTCCGAAGTACGAGCTGGCCGATAGTGAATTGGCGAGCACGTACTTTGGTGTTGTAGTAGCGTTCTGACCTTTGCTTGTAGACCACGTTCTTCTCGTCCGCTGTTAGCCTTCGCTCTTCTAGGAAGTCCAAGTCGGAGAGCTGTGCATCGTTATTCAACTGCTCGTCATAATTTGCTACTCGAAAAGTTGGGACCTGCCCCTCTGCTGGTATGACAGCTTCGGTTCCGAACGCGAGCGCGAACGGAGTTTCACCAGTAGAATTCCTCGTGGTCGTCCGATATGCCCACAGAACCATGTGCAGCTCGTCCGCCCATTTGCCCTTCAATCCATCTAGCTTAGCTTTCAAGGTGTGCTTGATGATTTTGTTGATCGCCTCTACTTGACCATTCGATTGTGGATGATAGGGTGTTGAAATTTTTTTCTTGATGTTCCAGTCTGAGCAGAAATCCAGCATGTCTTGACTTGTGAATTGACGTCCGTTGTCGGTCACTATTGCTCGTGGTAGGCCGAACCTGCAAATTATGTTTTTCCAAATGAAACTTGTCATCTGGGCCGTTGTGATAGTCTTCAATGCCTTCGCTTCGGTCCACTTGGTGAAGTAATCGACTGCTACGACTACGAAAGTTACCCCCCCGACGCCAGGCGGGAAAGGTCCGATGATGTCGATGCCCCACTTCGCGAAGGGCCAAGAGCTATAGACGGAGATGAGCTCGTCTGGAGGTGAGTGAATAGCGGGTGCAAAAGCTTGACATCTCTTGCACGCCTGGGCGTAATGAATTGCATCCTTCTTCAGTGTTGGCCAAAAGTAGCCTTGCCTCATGATCTTTAAAGCGAGCGCTTGCCCCCCTGTATGATTTCCACATGATCCATCGTGGATTTCGTACATGACGATCTTCGCTTCGTCTTCTCCGTGGCATTTCAATAAAGGCATTGAAAAACCCCGTTTGTACAGCTGGTCGCCAATAACAGTGTACCTTGCGGACCTGAGCTGCAATCTGGTCGCTTTCACTTTGTCCCCCGGGAGCTCGCCGGTCTTGATGTACTTGATGATCGGCGATCTCCAGTCCTCGTCGCTGGTCGCTTCAACCTGCAAAATTTGACCTCTGTTCACCGATGGGGAAGAAATTTTAGTGATGGTCGCTTCTGAAAATATTGCCTCCCCCTCTGAAGTGGCCAGCCGAGCTAACGCATCTGCTTGCGTATTGTCCACCCTAGGGATTTGCTCGATGTGGAATTGATCAAATTGCTCGAGTAATCCTTTCACTAGCTCTTGATACTTTATCATTTGATCGCCGCGAGCCTCGTAGTCGCCCGTAATTTGACATACAACCAGCTGAGAGTCAGAAAAAATTTTCAGTTTTCTGGCGCCCATGGCCATAGCCATCTTGATTCCTGCAACCAGAGCCTCGTACTCTGCTTCGTTGTTGGTCGCCCGATACTCGAACTCGATCGCCGAAGCAAACGTCTGTCGGGTTGGGCTGGTGAGGACAACTCCTGCCCCTGCTTTGGTGCTCGTCGACGAGCCATCGACGAACAGTGTCCAAGGAAGTTCGATTCCCTCGTCCAATTTCTCCGGGAAAGTGAGCTCTACAATGAATTCTGCCAGCACTTGTCCCTTGATTGCCGTTCTAGGTGCATAGGTGAGCCCAAATTGCCCTATTTCCACCGACCATTTCAAAAGTCTTCCAGTGGTATCCGGACGATGCAGTGCTCGTCGGAGAGGAAAAGTTGTGAGGACGACCACCTCGTGGTCGAACAAGTATTGCCTTAGTTTTCTGACGCTCATGACCAGTGCGTACGCCAATTTTTCCATTGGAGTGTATCTCAACTCCGCATCTCTCAGTGTTTGACTTACGTAGTAGATAGGCAGATGTGTGCTCCCCTCAGCTCGGACGAGCACTGAACTGATCGCACAGTCAGTGGCCGCCAAGTATAGATATAAAATTTCACCGGGGACTGGCTTAGATAGGATCTTCGGATCCGATAGATATTCCTTTAATTTCTCGAAAGCTTTCTCACACTCATCGGTCCATTCGAATTTTCCTTTTTTCAAAGCGTCGAAAAAAGGTTTGCAACGATCGCCCGTTCGTGCAATAAATCTGTTCAGCGATGCAAGGCATCTTGTCAACCTCTGTACTTCTTTCACGTTCCTTGGGCTTTGCATGTTAATGACTGCTTGAATTTTACTCGGATTCGCCTTGATGCCCCGCTGGCTAACCAGGTGCCCCAGAAATTTTCCTGAGCTAACACCAAAACTGCATTTTTTCGGATTTAACTTCATGTTGTATTCCTTCAGTATATCGAACGTCATGGCGAGGTGGTGTAGGTGATCCTCTTTCCGCAAGCTTTTGACAACGATGTCATCGATATAGACCTCCACCATCTCGCCGATGTGTTTCTCAAACATCTTATTTACCAGTCTTTGGTATGTTGCCCCCGCGTTTTTCAAACCAAAAGGCATTCTCTTCCAGCTATACATTTCGGTGGCCGTCATGAAAGCCGTATGTCGCTGGTCGTCGGGATGCATTGCAATCTGATGGTACCCTGCGAAGGCATCCATGAAAGTTAACATCTCGCGCCCCGCTGTATTGTCTACTAGGTGATCAATGTGGGGCATTGGAAAGTGATCTTTCGGACAGGCATCGTTTAGATCTGTGAAGTCTATACACAATCTCCACGACCCGGTCATTTTTTTGACGAGCACTGGATTGGCCAACCACTCGGGATCAGTTCCAGTTTTCTCGATTAATTTATTGTCGATCAATTTCTTGACTTCGACCGCCAAAGCCGCATATTTATCAGGCCCAAATTTCCTTCGTTTTTGGGTGATAGGTCTCCTTGCTGGATCAATATTCAATCTGTGGCAGACATGATTCGTGGGAATGCCCACCATATCCTCGTGCGACCAGGCGAATGCCCCGATGTTTTCTTTCAAAAATGCTACCATGTCTGACCGCAAATGTTCTGGTAAATTCGAACCAATGAATACCTCGAGTTCTGGACGAGCTTCGTTTAAATGGATGGTTTCAAGGTCCTCCGCTGAAGTTGCCCGTTCTTTAGGCTCCTTCCAACGAGGATCCTCGATTCCGAACTCTGGCTCAAAGCCTAACCTAGGCTCCAGATCTGGAATATTTTCTAGAACCTGGTCGTCGGGGAGCTGGTCGCCCGAAACTATCTGCTCGTCGATCTCCATTGGGGTGTGGTCGTCCACTTCCATGGAGGCGTGCTCGTTCGCCTCCACTTGGTGGTCGTCGGAACTACGACTGCACTCCCCAACTTCAATCTTTCGGTACTTGCTAGGAAGACCCTCCAAGTAGTTCACTTGTTGATTTTGTGTTTGACACTCAATATACTGGCCAATCATAGTACTTTCCTTAGAATGACGCTTTGCAAAACGGACGAGACACTCCCTCGCCCGCGTCTGATCGCCCTTGACGGTTATAACTCCCGCCGGGGTCGGAATCTTTACACAGTAATAAAAGGTAGAAGCGGCCGCCTTGAACTCGTTGAAGAAAAGACGGCCGAGGAAAGCATTGTAGGACGATGGCATGTCTACGATCATAAAGTCGAGCTGCCGAGTGTGATGCATTGTTGGCTCTTTTGATGATACCAGCTCCAGGGATAGTCTGATTTTCCCAATGGGATGGCTGTGCGTATCCCCAAAACCTACGATTATATCATCGCAAGGCTCAATGTACTCCGGATATCCACCGAGAGCATCCAAAGTATGCTTGAAAAGGATGTTGGTGTATGCCCCGGTGTCGACCATCAGGCGATGGACGTTGGTTCCCATAATCTTGCCCGTGATGACCAAAGCATCATTGTTTGGGTGCACCACGCCGTTCAGGTCGTCGTCCGAGAAAAGGATTTGGTGAGATAGGGGCTTCTCGGCAGTCGGAGCGACGCACACCTGATGAACATTGTTCAGTGCTCGCTGCTCGCTCTGAGCTCGGTGAACAGATAGTTCTTTCCCGGATTGAGTTCCTCCCAAAGGGCCTTCTATCACATTACAGGCTCCGCCCACATTATCGATGTCGTTGCCAGGATTTTGTGGCATGGGAGGAGTTAGCTTGGGATGATTCAACTGTTGGCGCAGGTCGTCGCCGTCGTCGCGACGTTTCTTCCCCCTGTTATCGCCATTTCCAAGAGGCTTGATGAATTGGGCGAGCTTGCCCTCATTGTACAACTTGAAAAGGTTTCTCACCAAGTCTCGGCACCCATTGGTGTGGTGGCCGATGGAGTTGTGGTAGTCACAAAATTTACTACCATCGAGGTTTTCATCACTTGTATGCATTGGCTTGGCCTGGGGGAGCAGATTCTTTCCCCTGACTGCATTAAAAATGCCCCTGGGATCAAGAGAGAGAGATTCTCTGAACTGGATGATCTCAGGAGACTCCTCGAAAGGCCTGAAGTTCGCTGGGCGAGCACTACCAGCTTGAGTGGTCGTCTTCTTGGGCTGGGACGACTCCCCAGTGTTTGTGTTTTTCTTGGGCCAGACCCTCTTGGACGCCTCCGGCTGCTCGTTAGCCTTGGCGGCGTCCATTATTTCCTCCATTTGAATGAAGTTCCCAGCCCTCGTGCGGAAGTCCGCATAAGAAACTGGGAAAGTAAGATGGATAGATTCCCAAAGCTTGGTACATATCCTCAGACCGGAAACAGCCGAGATCAACTTCGTCTCATCGTTTACGGCCTCTCCATCTATCACCAGCCTGTCGAAGCGCTCGATGAAGTCCTTGCCCGATTCATTGATGGACTGGCGAACGTTCGCCAAACGTTGCTTTGAGGCTGGGCGAGCAGCAATGGACCCGTAGTAGGTCAGAAAGAGTTGTCCCAGCTCAAGGAAAGAGGTGATAGATCCGGGACTCAAAGTTGTGTACCAACGATGAGCCCGGTCTCCCAAGGTTAGGGAGAAGTTTCTGCACTGTGTGGCGTCCGTTGCCCCGATTGAGGCCATGTAGTTGGAGTACTTGGACAAGTGTACTCTGGGGTCGGACGCTCCGTCGTATGCCGCCATGGAGGGCATTTGAATCTTTCTTTGAATGGGGGCGGTAAGGATTGCAATGCTCAAAGGAGGTGCGGGCAGAGTGATTGGTGGGGTGGTCCCTAGCTTCGAGGCGACCACCTCTGCTCGCAGAGTTTCCATCTCTAGCTTCATTAATTTTTGGGTCTCGAGGAACTGGGCGATTTGCCCCTCCTCGGCAGTTTGTGGTTTGGGGACGACGTCCTCGTCGCGTCGGCTCCCCTGGGATGCGGCCGGGCGATCATCATGACGTGATCGCCTGGGAGAGTGCCTGTCAGAATGGTGGCTGCGATAACTCTTCGCCGGAGCTCGCGAATCTTTCCCTGGTCCCACTCTATGGAGAGCTGAGACTCTGTCGCCCTGATCTCTCTGGTCAGCGCGATCTCGGTGGTCGGCCTTGCCTGGTCGGCCGTCCACATTGAAGGGCACTCGGCGAGGAGCCCTTCTATCTTTATTATCCATCCGGTTGAAAACCGAATTTCGGTGCCGCGAGTCTCCCGTGTGGCTATTGTGGGAGTGCTCGCCAACTTTGTTTTTTCCTCTGTCCTGGGGGTGAACAGAGTTGGAGTGATAGGAACGGTTGTCTTCTTCGTTTCCCTTGGCTTTGCGAGCCTTATCGAAGGCCTGATCTTTGGCCTTCTCCAGCTCCTCATTCTGCCTCTTCTTCTCCGTGAGATAGTCACAGAGATCTTTCAAATGCTGGGGATCATTCAGAATGTCCCCCATGTTCAAGTTGGCGAAAGGATTTACCGGCCACAACGGAGGGGGCTCGTTCCCTCCGGGTGGTAAGTTTCCATCTTGTGGAATATGATGAGACATCGTTTAAAGAGCGTCTCCTGGGGATTATTACAAGGATATGACTGTTCTTAAGCTTTCGACGCTTAAAAACGAAAGATTAAAGTTCTTACGCAGAAGAACGTGCTATTACAACTACTTACTAGCAAAGTAACAACAGCTAAAGCTTAAAAACAAGATTACACAGAGATCAAACTCCAAAATATGTCTCGAATATCGCAAATATTCAAGAACACGAAGAACACGAAAATATGTAAATAAAGCTTTAAACGATGGAACTACCGATTAAAACCTGAAAAACGGAGTTTGCTAACCGATCGCTCGATGATCGAACGAAACTGAGATGAAGAACACGTAAAAGGACCCCTCCTTCTAGCGCCAAATGTTGTACGTGCTTTCGTCGGGTTGACTCGGATGTGGACTGTTTATTAGCACGAGACAAACATGTATTATGATCGGGGTTTATTACGTGTTTAGGGAGTATTCATGATGATCTTGATGATCTTATGAAGAACAAGCAAGAACAAATGAAGAACACAAAGATGTAGCTTCTTTGAGAAGCTAAAAGCTTGAGAGCTTTGGGAGTGTTTATTGCTTTGGGTAGGGTGATTTGTGGGAATGATATAACTTGTGTACAAATGAGCCTCTTTTAGGCATTATATAGTGGTTTCTAGGGGCTGCCCGCCCTTTACACGTGGTATGCCCTCATTGGACCTGTCTTCTGCCCGAAAAGGTGATTTGATGGCGCATTTAATGCTAAACCGCCTCTGGTGCTCGTCCTCGCCTAGATGTCGAGGAGCTGAGCTACGGTGGTCGCCTGAGGACCATTTCGAGGAGTGTGGTCGCCACGCTCCATGCTGTCTCCCAAGGCTTCAATACTTAGACTATTCTAGCTAAGATAGACATGTGCTCGCCCACGCATTTGGGCGAGCAGCTAACTAAAACTCGCCAACATCTCTCAGCAAGCACTTAAACTTATTAAATACATATATTCTATTACATTTTCTTGGTCTTGTTGACTAGTCGTCGCACGACTTTGTTGACTAGTCCTCGCCACGTAAGCTGGTGACTAGGATTGACTTGTCAAAGATTGACTTCTTTGACTAGGTATAACAAGAATAAATTTTTGTCACTGGTTGCTTTAAATATAATGAATGGTAATTATTTATTGCATAAACGTTCAGATGTACTTTACATTGTAGACAATGTGGTGTGTAGAAGATCACAGAAGATCATTGTCAGTTCCTTGTATATAAGTACAATTGATTCACAACTTAGATGGAATTGAACAATCCATTGGTAGAAGTTGAGGTGTAAGGCTCAGATTGGTTTGTCTTGACCAAGAGATTACACTAGTGCATTTTGATGTGCTGAATAGGACCTACAGAGAGGTAATTCTTCTAGACTGGCTTAAGGAATGAAGAATTAGACCTCAGTGGTTGTTGATTTCTTAATCTCTGTCACTTAAATGGAATTGTCTATAGTTAAGAAGTATTGCTTTGATTTATTATGGGTAAAGAATCAATGTGATTCAATACTTTATATTTTGGGCAATATTATTAATTATAGGACAGATTGCCAAAATTAATACAGAGAATCGTGTCTTGGAGTGTCAAGTTGATTATGTCCCCTTGGTGGGCTCAGAAGGTTTATCATATCAAATCTGATCAGTGGAATTTATTTCCGGTATGATAATAATGTTGAGTTATCCTTACTCTGAGGAATAAAAGATATTAATTAATTAAAGCATTCAGTAGCTTAAATTAATTGATGGACATTGAATCTTAAACACGGGAAATAATAACCGGGAGCCATATTTCGTAATATGGGTTAGGATGGATAGTGCAATATTAATTCTATAGTGGAATGAATTAATATTAATGAGCTGGAAAAATATTGTGGCTCAATATTGATTTCTGGGCCCATTGGGAGGTCCAATCCTAATTCTCCTAAAGGCCCCTCAAGTAGCCCAATAAAAGTCCATTAAGGTAATTAAAAAGATAAGAATTAATCTTGTTTAAGAGTTGACAAAGAAATCGGTTTTCTCTACAAAAGAAAAAAGAGAGATCTGTAATTTTCGAAATTACAGTGTGTGCAACAAGAGAAAATTAATTCTTCCTTGAGAGTTAATAGTTCGTGAGATCTTCCACCGGATCAACGGGATAGGACTTAGGGAATACTTGAGAAGGCAATTGGGTTGAAGTTGTTATTCTTCTCAACGGTATCTCTCCGATTCAAAGGTAAACACGTAATCCCTTAGTTCCGCATGTTTAGGGATTTAATTATTTACCGTACATTCATTACATGAATTAGTTGATTTAATTTGTTTAAATTATGAAATTAGATTTATGATAATTCATATTTAAATTACGTCCCAAATAGATCCGGGTAATTTTAAAGGAGTCTCAAAGGATTCCCGAGAGTCTCGAGAGACCCTAGGGCACATCTCATTCTCAGGAGTAAAAGATTCTCAGGAGTCTCAAAGGATCCCTAGCGTGATGGTCCATAACCCACAAGTGTCAATAATTCCCCACAAAGGAGATGGGGAATGTGGTCCCATAATAATTTCCCACAAAGAAGTTGGGGACCACAAGAGTTGGGGACCACATTGTTGGGGGACTATTATTAGGTATTGGGATAATTCCCAACAATTATTGCATATATCTTTATAATTTATGCAAATTTTATTGCATTTTAAATTATTATATGTAATGATAACATATATATATATATATATATATAAATTATATGTAATTATTTTTGGATTTAATTGCATATATAGTTATAATATATGCAATTGTAACTTTTATATTTACTGATTTATAAAACGAACTTAGACACGTTTCATATGCAATATATATACATATAATATATGTAATAATACAAAAATTGACGTTTAATGGCTTCTCTATATATAATATATGCAACGAAAATTGCATGTTGTGTTATCAGCAAAACCCCACAATATCATAGTTAAAAACATTCACATCTTAAAGGAAATTTAACATTAGTCAAATTTCAAAATAATAAACATTCTGCATCTGCTAACTTGAAAAGAATCAAAAAATGAGAAAGAATTGTGTAGATGTAAAAAACAAATGAGAGAATTCTCAATTTTGAAATATAAAACAATATTCTACAAAAAAAAAAATATATATATATAGATTGGCATTGGGATGGGAACTCAATTATGCACTAGGAGAAAGAATCTCAATTCTGCAAACATGCACCATCACTTAGTTGCCGAAAGACCTCCTTCATTACTGTAATCTTGCCATATCCCTAAATTACATATACCATAGTTGACCAATATCTATTGGAAATATTCCAACGGAAAATAACCGTTGGAATTGACAATGAAATTTGTGATGGAAAATCTTCAATAGCTGAATATTCCAACGATACATATTCGTTGGAATGAAAATTCCTGCGGGTTTTTTGTTGTTGGAATTAGTGTAGGAATTCACACTTATAATTTCCAACGACTAAAATTCCAAAGGTCAAAATTGGTTGGAAAAAATTCCAACGCAAAATTACCGTTGGATTTGTCGATAGAATTTACGTTGGACAATATTTCAGTAGGTTGAAATTCCAACGATCAAGATCCATTGGAATGTACCGTCGGAATTTTTTTCCATTGGAATTTTGCAATTTCAACGCCCACTTTTCCAATGGTCGTATTTTCGTTGGAATTTCTGTTGGAATCAGTGATTCCAACAGAAAAAATGTAAAAATCCGTTGGAATTTCGCTGTTTTGGTGTAGTGATAAATCCAAGCATTTCATCCCCCCTAATAAACGAGGATACTAATCATACAATTGCATGAAGGCATGAACAAAACAACAATCTAATCATAAAACAGATGGCAATGCAACCTTAGTACCCCAAATGAGAAAAAATAAATTTTGCCTATGAATCGATCATATGCAAGAAAGAAGGAAAAAAAATTTACTAGTCGGATACTTTTCGATATCAGATGGACTATTGGGTTTCTTGAACGAGTTCAAACCTGAGGATAACCAAGGTAACATATAACTTCCCATGGATATGCGTTTCGTTAATCCTCCTATAGGACCTCACTTTCTTCTTACACAATTCCATGATTTTTTCTTTTAAATGCAGATGTTGTCTTTATTGAAACTCTACCTATAGTGACTTATATCCTTGATGGCAGGATATTGAATATACTAGTAGATAAAAGCAGCGCGGGCCTCGCGCAAAGCTTCAATCGGCGACGGCGACAAACGTGATGGAGCAGCGGTGAGGCGCGGCTGGGCACATGAGACGGTCGATAAGCGGCGGCCTGGTGCAGCGGAGGAGGCGGCTGAGATGAGTGGGCGGCGAAAATGACTGAAAAGAGTGAGAAGAAGGCGGCGACATCTACTGTGTGAAATCTCACACAATAGGGGGTGTTTTTACAGTTACGGTAAATGACTGAATCCCTAATACTGAAAATAAATGTGTTTTAAAAGGAAAGGCCAACCATTAATTCCTATTATTAGGGAATAGTTTCAAAAATATTAATAAGGGCATATTAGGTTTTTCAATTATTGATTTGGCCTTAATTGAAATGCTTAAATTTTTTTGGCTTTAATTGTAGTAGGGGTGTGGATTTTAGCTCTTAATGCCAATAAACTCTTTTCCATTTTGCCATTTTTATCAGTCTGCTTATACGCTTTTTATACATTTTTTAACAAATACTCCCTCCATTCCAAGATAACTTGCACGGTTTGATCGGCACAAATATTAAGAAAATGAAATTTAATGGTTGGTGATGTAAGATAAAAGAGTGGTATTATAGGTGATTTTGTGAGGTGTAAAGTAAAATGTATGTAAGAAATGAGTGACAATTTTAAAAATAAAATGATGTTGAAAGGGTATTAATTTTGTGGAACACTTCCATATTAAAAGTAGTGTACAAGTAATCTTGGAACATACCAATAAGAAAAGTGTGCAAGTAATCACGGGAGGGGGAGTATATTTTAATTTTTTATTCTTAAACTTCATTTTATATCTTATTTTTCTTTTTATCTCTTTTTCAATCACATCACCTGTACTATATCTATTATTTAATCATTTTTCTTAATTCATGAGCCCAAAAATTATGAGAAACTTATAGACAAGCAGAAGAAGTAATTAATGTCGTTTTAGAGAATTTATATTAAAATAAAAAACATAAAATTTTGATATATATACTCCAACCAAAATATAATTTTAATTAAAAATATACGAGATATTTTATGGATTTGAGAATAAAATATAATATCTCTTATGGATTTGAGAATAAAATATAATCATAATTCAAAATATAATACTCCGTAAGTCTTTTCTGAATATTTTTATTTTTATCTTAATATCATATATTTGCAAATCTATAAGGTGCCACATGTCACAATTTCGTTAGTCTATTCAACCTCTCCTCCCTTCGTCAAATCTCTCAATTTTAAAATTTCTCAATTCCCATTCATTTCAATCTTATTTTCTAATCTCAACCCTTCATTTTAAATTTTAATCTCAATCCTTAATCCTTATTTTTTTATTGTTGGTCCCTATAAACGAGTATGCTGGACAAAGTCTAGAAGGGGGTGAATAGACTTTGTTATTTTAAAACTTTTCGTGTTAAGATCAGATGAGTAAACAACTTAGTTATATACTAAGTCGTTTGATGCATATATATGTTCTGATCGAGTGCGAGTGGAAGTGCATATAGCCCGCCAAGTTTGGCCACGTACATTAATCTAGCTAACTGGATATACATGTTAGAACGTGAGTGAAGTTAATGACTTAGCGAGGGAAAAACCCTCGCTACAGAAAATGTCGAGGGACTTAATTCCTCGGCAAAACACTCATCGATAAATTTATGTCGAGAGAATGCAAATTAACGCAACCCTCGGTATTTAGTGAGGGAATTATGCCCTCGCGGCATTTAGCGAGGGATTAAAACCCTCGACAATTTTTTTTCGACCCTTGAGAAACACCTCGAAAAATACCTCGGTAATTTTTTTTTCGGGAAATCTCCCTTGACAATTTTTTTTCCGACACTTCTCCTCGACAAATCCCTCTTTAATTACCGAGGGGAAATAGCCCTCACAAATTAGATTAAAATAAAAAATTGTGTGACATGAATTTCGAACCTATGCCAAACACATTTATTAACCCCCGCCACCATTATGCCACCTTAATTAGCCAAAAATGAGAGTTTTCAAACCCGCTACCTCTCGGTCGCAAGCACTTATGTGCAGCCTTGGGTCCTGTTTAACTAGGCTACGAGCTTCATTCATTATATTTTGAATACATTAATTAATATATAAGGTACTCCCTCCGTCCCGGGGAAAGCTCCCCATGAGCTCCGGGCACGGAGGTTAAGAAATATAATATAATAAGTAGATGTATTAGGGGTGATGTGATTGAGAGAGAGAAGAATATAATGAAATGTGAGATGAAATAGTTTGTCAAAAAAGGTATGGGGAGCTTTCTCTGGGACAGACTAAAATGGAAAGTCGGGTAGCTTTCTCTGGGACGGAGGGAGTATATTTTTAGGTTTTTCTTTTTAATTTTTTTTCTGACGTGGATTATTTAATTTAACTTTATTTGTTTATATTTTTAATTTTTTAAGCATACTTGTTTTTTTTTTTAATACGAATTTTGTAATTTTCAAATTAAAAAAATATATAACATGTATGTTACCAATAATTATGTTTTATTTTTTAGACCAATTAATAATTAAATTTGTAAAAATCATTACACACAACATTGAAATTTAAAATCATTCTCATCTTCAATTCAACTAACCCACAACATTAAAAAATAAAAACCATTGTCATCTTAAAATTATTACTCCAACATAAAAAAACATGAATGTATTAATCAACATCACTCTCATCCTCATCCTCACCACAACATAAAAAAAACATGAATGTAAAAAATATCCGAGCATCAGGAAAAATGTTCATGAAACATATAGTACTTTTTAACAAGTTTATTACAAAATTATTTCCCCGGAATAAGATTATCGAAAGTTTGTCATTTTTTTTCACCAATAATAATCTCCGACATCAAATTATTATTTCTTATGCAATTAAAAAATATACAAGATGACCAATTTTGAGTAAAATGCAATGAGAAGTTTTAATTGAATTTTAGATATATAGAACACATAATATAGAAACTTAAACCATCTATATGTACGTACATATGTGTGTTCATTCAACGTGGTAATTATCATTCATTCATTCATTCAAATGCAATGTAATGAGCTCATGGAAAACCTCCATTGCATCAACAGGCAATATCACTGATAATACTAGGTTTTTGCTGTCCTTTCCATGGGAAAGCAAGGAGATAAGATTTTCAATATTTGCACCCGGGGCAACCTGTGACGCCACTCCCCATCCAAAATCGATCTCGTAAAAGGGAATCCTAGTCCACTGGGAGATCCCTACTACGTTATCCAAAAGTTGAGATTTTCTTGTCACTTCAAGGAAGTCTATCACTGATGTGATGTAGTCGCTTGTCACTATTTTGATGGCATCATGTATGGTCCCTATTGCGTAAGATAAGGATTGGCTCGTCAGGTCTCGTACTCTGGATTGAGCACAAGATATGACGAAGCAATTCCCAAAGTAGCCTTTAGGCATGTGAGGCTGTAACATGAGGTGACCATCTACGGCTATGCCTACTCGACTTATATCATCGGGTCCGAGTTTCTTAGCCTTAGTCCAACATATCCAAGTCAATGCTGATATTAGTTCAAATGTCGTAGGAGCTTCATTTTTGTTGGTGTCGTTGTCGTTATTCCGCATAGCTAATTCTCGGAGTCGGGAAAGCATTTTCGGTGTGAAAATAAATGACTTGTTTACTATGGTTTTTTCTCGGTCATGGGGAATTAGACAAGTAAGTGGTATAAATTCAAATTTAGCTTGTGGGAAATCATATGATTTTGTTGGAGATAATATGCATCTATCCAAATGTGGTTTAATTGATAAAGGAAGACCTTTAGCAATTTCAGACCAAGATTTCAAGAAATATGCTAGTCGTATCCCATCAAACATCACATGGTTCAATCTCAATCCTAGGATCATTCCTCCACACCTGAATCTATTCACCTGGTTTTAACACACAAAGTCAACACTCGCAATTATTACTCTCTCTTATTCATAATATAAATCGTTTTGACCTTTCATTTTCTTTGTAAATTTTATGACGTTTTGCATTTTTCAATGCAAATTGTCCTTAAGATCAATAAAATATTTACATAAATGTGTTCTTCTTTTGATGAAAAGTACAAGCATTGATTAAAGGTAAAATGAGAAATTAACTAGTATTTTTTTAAAAAATATGTGCATTAATCCAAAATGACTTATATTTTGAATAGGAAGGTGTAAAATATAATTGAAATGAAACTAAATTCTTTTTACCTACCCGAATTGCTAAGGGTGGTACATCGAGTGCCGTCTCATAAGGTGTCTGATTATGATACACAAGCTTCTTTGCAAGTTTCCGATCAATCATGGTCATGTCCCCTACAGCCATCGCCATATCCTTGTCGAAAAAAGTCTCCGCAAACGGGACGCCACCGTCGACGTCGCAATCCACCACCATCTTCCCACCAAATCCGATCTTCAGTCTACCTGCTAAGGGATAATACACCTCCAAGGCTTTGCTCAAAGACTGCTTCAATATTCGAGCAGCATCAACGTTAATTAAGGAGCTGTTTGTTTGGAATGAAAATAAAACATCTGTAGGAAAGGGAAGCGTTTGGTCCAAATTTGAAAGCATGTATAATCCCTTTGGAATACTCTTCGCATTAGGAACAACTCGAACGGTGTCGTATTTAATTGCGTTGTCGAGTTCCTCCTCCACTGCAGGTTCATGCTCTTTTCTTGTGTATTCACTTTTGCTGTGTTTAATTAGATCGAGCACATATTTAAAAATTAATTAGTCCCTCGTTTTGGCTAATTTCCGGCGACATTGGGATCAAAATTGAGTAATTCAAATTGTTGTGGAACTAAATTTAAAAAGTTAATAGGTTACTTTAATCTCAATTAAATAGTAGTATCATGTTTTATTACATATCCAGGAGTTGCAAACCAATTAACAAGGGCTTTTCTACCGTCCTGTCTTGCTTAAAAGTTGACATACTATTTAGATTTATTACATACTATTCGCAATTAGATAAAATATATATTTTTTTTAAAAAAAGAATAAAAATTTACTGAAATATTCTTATATAATATTTTTTTTTTAAAAAATATTTAAAAAGTTTTTTTTTGAGTCAAACTAGGCCATAGATCTCGACGCCCGAGAGAAAGCCCAGCCCAGCACGGACCTAGGCCCAACCCAACTCGCCCCAACCCAAGTCCAGCCCAGCTCGATCCGATATATTTGACAATTCAAGATATATATGTCATTTTATAATTTAATATTTTTATTTATTTTAAATTAAAAGGATATATTCGAAATTGTTTATTATTAATTTAATTTATTAGTAGTGTGCAATTGCATTTTGCCACTCTTGCGAACTACAATCATATACAATAAAATTTATATGTTAGAACAACGATCCAATAGAATTTGAAACATTGTTTATTGTAAGACAGGGCGAAGTTTGTCTTACTGTAGAAGACTCAATTAACAATATTATAAAACGTTCCATTCTAGAAGAAATAAAATGCAAAATTTGTCTTGTATCTATTTGGTCTTGGAATTTCCAATCCCATATCAATCTGCAGTTATGATTCGATAAAGTCTCGTAATTTCATAATGTCACGAATTTAATCCTTAGATTATGTTTGATAGCTTAGATTAAATTTAGATTAAATATACATCATTTTTATTAGTTGTTTGATAAATTAGATTAAGGATAGATTATACTTTAAAATTTATAAAATTTAGATATTATCATAATTTTAGATAATCAGTCTTTGCTATCAAACATGCCTATAGTTTCAACTATTTGCATGCGTCCGACACTGTTTTAGTTAACCAAGAGTTCGTATTTAATTATTGGGTATTGACAATTTAAACCTTATACAAATCAAATTTTACTGTGAATTCTCATATATAGATTCTAAATTATGAAGAAAAAAAAAATATTCGTGAATTCTCATATATACTCCCTTCGTCCGTCTATAAATTTTCCATTTTACTATTTTAGTCCGTCTGTCTATAAGTTTCTCATACCTTTTTTGGTAAATATTTTTTCTTACACTTCACTTTATATCTTACTTTTTCTCTCTATCTCTCTCCTCTCTCAATCACAACACTTGTACCATATATATTATTCAATTATTTTTCTTAATCTTTGTACCAAAAAGTAACGTGAAGCTTATAGGCGGACGAGGAGTAGATTCTAATGAGAGGTGCAATTTCACTTTGGATCAGCCTCATAGATCAATTTTTTCAATTAAAATTATTTTGATATTAATAAAACTAACCTGTAGAATTTCGGGATTCCCAGAAATCTTGATAAAGTTTGGGGTCTTATTAGATTTGGGCAAGCTTCTCTTGCTAATTTTGACCTGAAACATAACGATTATTTAATTTAAAGATGATACAGTATCATAGAAAATAATTTAATTAAAAATAAAAACAAAAATTCAATTCTTCTCCAACATATATACAGTATTGAAGCAATTAAGCATACCTGAGACTGGAAGTGCAAACAGCCAACATCTCTCTCAAACAATTATTGTGTATATACTTTTTTAGTTTTTTGGTGCACTATATATAGATTATATATAGATCACGATGTCTCTGTTATTAATTATACTACAGAGTGTACACATGTAATATATATATAAGTCAATGTGAGATCACATGAAATGTCAGAGTAAGTAAGATTATAGATCTCGATGTCATTTTTTAATATTATTTGACTATATATAATAACTATTAGTGATATTATATATGTTGATATAATAATTTTTGAATATATAATCCAGATCAGTTTACATAAACTCAACGGAGTGTTTCACTATTCTCTATGGATAACTCTATATTATTGAAATAGTACAAAAATATGAGAAGTGGTATATAACTAAGGGGTAGGACTGCTGTGTACTCAAGTACACGGTGTACTTGAGTCCAGCTATATAGGAAATATTAAATATATATAATAAATAATAAAATATTTAATAGAAGTTATTCTAGTATGGTGGTTGTCCTTAGATTATCTTATCACAAGGCTCTCAACAATTTTTGTAAATTGTTATTTTCGAACAGTTTTTTTCCGTAAATAATAAATATTTTCGAACAGTTTTTCTATATTAATAATTAATAATAATTATCACAAGGCTCTCAACAATTTTTGTAAATTGTTATTTTCGAACAATTTTTTTCCGTAAATAATAAATATTTTCGAACAGTTTTTCTATATTAATAATTAATAATAATTAAAAAAAATTAGCACCAATTATTTTATACATTTATAGAAAATAATAAAATTAGTAAAATTAATAATATTTTAAAAAAAAATTAGCACCAATTTTTTTAAATTATGAAAGTACGAGTATAAAAAACCAAAAGGTAATATCATACACTTTTCAATTATAATAACAAACACTTTTCATTAATATATAACTTACATTTTTCATTAATAGAACATACATTTTTTAGTTATAATAACATACACTTTTCATTAAATAGATCGTACACTTTGCAGTTATAATAACATACATTTTTCATTAAATAAACATACACTTTTCATTAATAGATCATACACTTTGCAGTTATAATAACATACACTTTTCATTAATATACAACTTACACTTTTCAGTTATAATATCATACACTTTTCAGTTATAATAACATACACTTTTCATTAAAAATAATGTTGCACTTTTCAATATAGTAACATACACTTTTCATTAAAAAAACAAAGGTACACTTTTTAGTCATAATAACATACACTTTTTCAAAAAAAAAAAAAATTCAAAAAAAAAAAATCGATTTAAAAAAAAAAAAAAAAAAAAAAAAGTCAAAGTTTGACCGTCGACCGGTCAACGGTGGTCAACGGTCAACATTTGACTAGTAAAAGTCTACTCAAGTACATGGTGTACTTGAGTACATACAAAAATTTGGCATAACTAAGTAGTTACAACTACTTTAAAGTCTACGCTTACTCTAACAAATAAATAACAATTAGGTAGCTAGCTAACGTCAGATCACATTAAATGTTAGAGTAAGAGAAATTAAATTGCCTCGTGGCATTTTTTATTTATTTTATAATTAGCCAAATTAACGAATTAAGCAACCAAACATTAATTCAGAGAATACATGATTTGTAATGGAATACATGATTAGATTTGGGAAACTTAGAGCAATATGATACTTAGATCGAATACTCGCTCTAAAGAACTCTTTAAGGATTCAGAAAGCTTGTGTGATGAACTTTGCTCGGCAGATGGTGAGTTCTTGCGTATAGTTTCCGTAAGTTGTTACATGAACAACTTTTGGAAACTTAGAGGCTTAGACCTATGAGATTCTCAAGATCGAACACTGGCTCTAAAGAACTTCTAAAAGATTTAGTCGCTTGAATGATGATTTTACTCGACTGATTGTGAGTTCTTGCGTATAGTTTCCGTAAGTTGTTACATGAACAACTTCTTGTATTTATAGAGGATTCGAGCTTGGAACTAGTCGTTAGATAAACTAGCTGCTGCATCAAATCTTCCAGGAATGAGCTCAAGATCTTCAGATCCTTCATGCAATTTTGGTACGACATTACCTAAAAATGGAATGAGCATTTAATGTGCATTAAATGTTATTGTACGATCTCTGAAACCCTAGTCCAAGTCAACTCAATAGTTGTGTTGGCATCTTCACATTAGTCCACATCAGCTGAGTTTGTCTTCAGATGAGGTCCGACATTCTCTTTGTCTATTTAAGGTTGTCGCATTCTTCAACGCGTTCTGTTATCTGTTCCAACAGATGAACATTTCTTCATAAATGTTTAAGGCTTGACAAGATCTATTCGAGTCCATATCAACTGGTATATTCCACTCGACTGATCTCGTGTAGCTAATATCATTTGACTAAGGCATTGAAAGTGTGCGTGGGGTAGGTATCTAGTGTTTAAGTAAAAAACAGAACAATGTTACACTGAATGTTGTGACAATTAGTGTAGCATTAACTCTAACAGAATGTGGATAATTAAACACAGTACACAGCGGAAGTCTAAAACACTAAAACACAATACGAACACAATGGAATAATTTTTAACATAGATTTTATTAATAACAAAACCTATGCTAAGCCTTACGGCGAAACAATAACTCAGTTCCTAAGTTATATACGAAAATGTCGTGTGAAATGTCTCAACAATTACTTCAACATTCCACAAACAGAAACTACGATCGAGGCAGGTGCCTGAATCCGCAAACAGACTTAAGTGTAAAACACTGTCTAAAGAACTAATCTGATCTATGATTCACTCTCACTCGATACAAGACTAGAACTAAGTACACTGGAAGGTGTGGTATCCCTCGGCGTACGTTAAAAGATACAACTACTGACCATAACTCCTAACTAGGGTTGAACGCTCAAGGAGGTGTTACTCGAATAGTGCATGCTTTGAAATGAGAGGCTCTGGCGGTATTTATAGAGAAATACACAGCTTCTAGATCCTTCCATTATGAGATCCTATTTTTTAGGACCTCAACCTCCATGATCTTTCTAGAACATTCTGCCATCTTCCAGGTCGTTCTACAATGCTCCAAGGCCTTCTAGCACCTTCTCCAACATTCTGGAATCTTCCAGGTTCCAGACTCTTGTAGAAGCTTCTAGAATCGTTCCTGAATGTGAGAGCATTTAGTACAACATTTAATGTAACATTTCAGAAATGACTTAGAATAAATCAAGGAAGGTCAAATTAAGATGTTGTTGATAATGTTAAAACATTTAAGAGTTAACAACATCTACAATCTCCCCCAATTTGACCTTTCGACTACAACACACCTGATGCACATATATTTCTATACATACTCAGTATTATGTATTTAGGTATGTTGAACATCAAAGCTAAATACTAGTCAAGACAATACCTGTTGTAACCGTTGGATCAAATCAAAAGAAGATCAAGAATAATTTTACTAAGATCCGTGCCATAAGATCAAAGTAATCTTATTCAAAACCAAAACAAGTATAAACAGCACACTTGTTTACAAAAACATATAACTTTTACAAAAATCAAAGATTAAATCAGAGCATATAAGGGTATATACCAGATTAGTTCTAAGACTTATGTAAGACTCAAAAACAAACAAACAAAAACAAACAAGGACTAAACAATATAATCAGAGCAAAAACTATGAAAAATAACTAAACTAAACAAGGCATATTCATCATGCAGTAAGCAATTAATGATAGGAAAACAAATTAAGCAATAAGCAGTAATCAAATATCATTAGTGCAAACTAATTTAAGCAAGATAAATAAAGACATTCTATCAACTAGAAATATTAAATATTGTATCAGAATACACAGAATTTTAACTTAAACATAACAGAATAACAGAAACAAAAGTAGGACTGAAAATGGCATGAATTGCTATAACAATAGCAGCAACATCAAGGTCCTGCACATGTGCCATCTGTACTTCAGTACTCCCCCTGTCTTGTATCATCTGTTCTAGATATCAGCATAGAGGATTTCCATATCCTCATCATCTTCAGCAGCATCTGCAAACTTGTCTTTTTCAGCCTCCTCTGGTTCCTCAATAAAACAAGTTGAAGCAAAGAGTGCAACAACATTGTTAGCAGCAGCAGTTCCTCCATTCTCTGTAGCAGCAGCATCAGGTACACCTCTAACATCTTCAGGATTCAGCTCTTCAATCACTACTCCAGAAGCTCTTGCTGAAGTGGAAGGTGGTACTCCCCCTGTTGTAGTGGAAAGTAGCCTGGTCCACTTGTCTTTGATGAACTGGAGCTCATCAATCTGGTCCTGTAAGTGCTGTAACTGCAATAATATAAAAGATCTGGGAACAGAACATGTGGTGTCAGTGTTACCACCAATGTTCTCAGCATCTGGTGCAGCATTAGGTGCAGCTGTGTTCTGTTCAGGTCTCTGTGCTGGTTGAGGTTGGGGTTGAGGTTGAGCAGGAGCTGGTCCTTGAGAAGAACTTCCAGGATTGTGCAAGGGCAGATCTTTCACTCTAAACCAATGAGCAAAGCAGGTGAAATGGTGTATAAAGGAACCTTACCTCTAAGAACTTCAGTCTTCTTAGGGCTAAAACCATGCATCTTCAGATAAGAACAAATAAGCACAAATACTACAATTATGCAGTTGATATGGCATACAATAGATTCATATGAAACGTACTCGTACAGATGCAATCTAAGTGCACCTTTTACTGCATGTACTCATCCAGCTTACATATTTTCCACAATCACTTAGCTCATTTTTCTAACATATAGATAGTATGTCGGACTTTGTCAAGCTTGTTGCGGTTAGCTTGTATCACCCAACATTTATTGTATGACATATACAGTAAAACCTCTCAAAAAGAATACTCTATTAAGGAATAAACTCTCTTTAGGAATAAAAATTCATGGTCCCAACTTGGGACCAGTTATAATTTGGAATAAACTCCATATTGTCATAATTCATATTTTTTCAAGTCCCAGCATAAAGAAATACACCTCCATTTAGGAATAAATCATAATAATATATATAATTTTACAATAGATTTAAGTTGATTTAAAATACTTGTTCAAGGTTGATTGTGACAATGATTTAATCTTTTGTGTTGTAACCTTATCCTTCAACTTGCGTGTGCGCATTAGCTCGTCCACATGACCACCTTCTTGTTGAACCCAAAATATTTCCAACTTGTCGAGTAAGCTTAAAGCTTCTTCACATGAAACTTTTTGTACTTCTATGCTATCATCCTCTGGATTATTTTCCTCATTTTCTTGCATAATTCCTTCAATAATTTCTTCATCCGTTAAAGCATAAACAATTTGTTGCTCATTTGGATGATTAAGGAAAATCTCCATCTCCATCTCGTCGGTATTATACATAGTATTTATAGATGAAAAAATTAAAGCAATCAAAAGCAAGTACATGCATCTATGGTGGGTGACTCTTGAGTATTGTCTTTTCATATTACGTGAGTAAATTAGTTCAATTAAGTTCAACACATTACATCATGTACATGTATCTACTAATTATACCATTATATAATATACATGCATTTAAAAAAAAAAAACCTTATAACTCTATTTAGGAATAACCCCCATTTAGGAATATTTTTTTGTGGTCCCAAGGATATGACTATAGAGAGGTTTTACTGTAATATAATATCACCCAACAATCTAATGTCAGATACGTTTCATTTTTTTTTTTTTTGAGGATACATTAGGAGAATAGAAATACTACATCAAAAACAACTCCTAACATAGTCGGGAATATCCTTTTCAACCCAATCGTAAGGTGTTGAAAAATTCCTAGCCACTTGAGCTAAAGCATGTGCGATTCTATTATCGTCTCTTCTAATGTAATCACAATCCCAAAAGAGAAGCTTCTTCATATACAATCTGATTTTCTGCACAAGCATCTTCTCCATTCCTTCCACATTGAAATTTGCACAGATAGCATTAATCGAAATCATAGAATCCATACGAAGCATAGCTATCTTCATCTTACGTTTAACACACATTTCCAGTCCAAATTTAGCAGCAGAAAGCTCAGCCGCAACAACCGAGCCAGGATTCCAAATACGCCTACCCCCAGCAAAGATCAACTCATCATCATCATTTAGGATAGCATATCCAATGGCAAAAAAATTATCCGCAAGATTAAACGCCGCATCCGTAACAAGGGTGAAACCTTTTTTACCATTATTCCTTGAATCCTTATATCTTTTCTCCTTTAAACTCTGATTTTGTGAAAAGGGATCAGAAAAATTAAAATCTTTCCAATAATTCACAGCCCAATTGGTGTCAAAAGTCAAAGGCATTTTAAGCATGACTCTATCCTTTCCTGAAGAATGTGTCCATTTACACCTCTCTTTCCATATAGCCCAGCCAATAATCAAGACAAATGAAGCAAATTCTTTATCAAAGTGATCTTTAAGTGCCAAGAAAAACTGAGCAATCGAACCATGAACAAAACCTTTGATTTGAATCCAAATTCCTTGTTGCTTCCAAGCATTTTTAGCAAAGACACATTCAAATAAAACATGTTTTGTGTCGGCATAGAAAGCACCACAACATAAACAAAATGGATCAATAGGGATATGATGAGTTACCAGATTTCCTTCAGTAGCTAAAGTTGAATTGAGCAACTTCCAGCCAAAAATACGAACTTTGGATGGTACCTTCAGCTTCCAAATGTAATCCCAAATGATCGAGCATGTGTTTTTGCTAGAAGAGGACGGCATACATCTCTCCATCTTTCGCGTACTATCCTGCATAATTAGACTATAGCCAGATGCTACCGAATAATTACCAGAAGAATTATCAGGCCAATACCTCACATCATCATTTGACTCATTCATCAGAGGTACTCTTAATATGGCTTCAGCTTCAAATGTCCAAAAAGCATTACGAACAAGCTCTTCATTCCATGTAGCATTCTGCAGAATAAACCGATCAACCATGGATCCACTTGCAATACGTGAAACAATTCTACCATCTTTTAATCCAGGAACCCATCTTTCTTTGAATATTGATATGGATTTTCCATTTCCTATTCTCCATCGAATGCCCAAATCCAAAATATCCCGGCTCCATAGTAAAGATCTCCAAATGAATGATGGATTAGACCCCAATTCTGCATTAAGAATGTCTGTTTGTCGAAAATATCGGGCTTTAAATAGCCTGGAGATAAGAGATTCTGGTCTTTGAAGAATTCTCCATGCCTGTTTTGCTAATAAAGCTTTGTTAAAAAAGACCATCTTTCTGAAATTGAGACCCCCTTCACTTCTTGGCTTACAAAGATCATTCCACTTCTTCCAATGAACCCTTTTGTTATCTGCAGTAGTACCCCACCAAAATCTGGAAATCATTCTCTCAATATCTGAGCAAATGGAAATTGGGATTCTAAAGCATGACATTGCATACAAAGGTATTGCTTGTAAAATAGATTTGATCAACACTTCCTTGCCTCCTTCAGAAAAGTGCTTGTGACTCCATGAATTGATCCTTTGACGAACTCTATCAACTAAATAACTGAATTGGAGCTTTTTTCCTCTTGCCGAAAAAGTGGGAAGTCCCAAATAAACATTATGACCATTAGCAGATCGAATTCCCAAAATATCAATAGCATTTTCTTTGTAAGCACACAAAGTATTCGGGCTAAATGTAATGGAAGATTTGTCAAAATTTATGAACTGACCAGATGCATCTTCATAAATTTTAAGACAATCTTTGAAAATCATGCAATCTTTAGCCGATGCCTTCAAGAAAACCAAACTATCATCCGCAAAGAATAAATGGGAAATGCTAGGTGCCTCTCTTGCAATCTTTATTCCAGAAAAATTCCCCCTATTTCGTGCATTCATTAATAATGACGAAAGACTTTGAGCACAAATCACAAAAAGATATGGGGATAAAGGATCACCTTGTCGTAGACCTCTTGAAGGCTGAAAAGAATCAGTAAGCTTCCCATTAATGCATATATTGTAAGAAACCGAAGAGACACATTCCCTGATAAGCTTAATCCATTTGGGAGAAAAACCGAGTTGTGCCATTGCTTGATACAGAAAAGACCATTCCACCCGATCGTAAGCTTTGCTCATATCCAATTTAATCGCAGCATATCCTTGTTTGCTTTTGGAAGAACGAATCCAATGGAGACATTCATATGCAATCAAAATATTATCAGATATGAGTCGTCCTGGGATGAAGGCACTCTGGAACGGGTCAACTATATCATCCATGAACGTTTTAAGCCGATTAGTGATCACCCGAGAGAGAATGCGATAACACACATTACAAAGGCTGATAGGACGAAATTGTGTAACATTTTCTGGATTCTTGACTTTTGGAATAAGCGCAATTGTGGTGGTATTCCAGGCTGACAAAGATTTCCCCTCATTAAGATGCCCCAGAATTTGATCCGTGACTTCATTCCCTATTGTGTGCCAATTATTCTGGTAAAAAGAAGCCGGAAAACCGTCAGGACCAGGAGCTTTCCATGGATTGAGATCCTTCATGGCTTTGAATACCTCATCTTTCGAGAAAGGAATATCCAACAAATTTAATTGATCAGCAGAGATTCTTTTGCACATGACATCCGTTGCTTTCTTAACACATTCTTGGCTAGGATTACTGGATGTGAAGAGAGCATTAAAATAACTGACAAATGTGTTCTTAATCTCTTGTTCATTGAGCATCCATTCCCCTGTGTCCTTCATAATTCTTGAAATATGATTTCTGCTTCTTCGTTGAGTTGCTCGATTATGAAAAAAACGTGTATTCCTATCACCCTCCTTCAACCAAGAGACTCTGGATCTTTGTTTCCAATACCATTCTTCCTGTGAATAAAGATTTTCTAATTCACATTCCTTGGCTTTAACACAATCAAAATCTGGAGTAATGACTTCATTATCCAATTGCATTCGAATTTGCTTTTGTGTATGAACAATACGGTTCTTCAATGTTCCCCCCTTTTTCAAAGCCCATTGTGTTAATGCCTTACCACAATGTGATAAGGACTCCTTTAGATTTAAACCTGTTCCTTTTTCAATCCAAATTTTCTTGATTATACCTTTAAAATCATGCTCCTTTATCCAATAGTTTTCAAAACGAAAGGTCTTCCTGTTCGAGAATGGAGCACCAACATGATGTGAATTGCACGAAATCATAACAGGTCTATGATCAGAGCCCATAAAGTCCAAAGTTTTAACCAAATAAGAAGGAAACATGTGCACCCATTCTTCGTTAGCAACAAAACGATCAAGTTTTTCAGCAATGAAATCATTACCCCTTCGTCTATTTGTCCATGTAAATTTAGGGCCTTGAGTTCTTAAATTAATCAAACAGTTGTGATCAAGGGCATCTTGAAAACTCAGCAATCTTGACAAAGGCTTTCTAACACCCCATTTTTTCTCAGAATGATATAGTGTTTCATTGAAATCCCCCCCCCCCCCCATCAACCAAGCTTTACAGCCCATTTGAGTGTATGAATTAAGCCTCTTAAGAAGCTCCCATGAAAACCTCCTATCATCCAAATTAGGATTACCATGAAATCCTGTAAATCTCCATCTATGATCATTGGAATAAATAGAACAGTCTATGTGTGCACTCGAATAAGAAATGACATCAAGCAAAATGTTATTCCAAAGCAGCATCAAACCACCAGAACATCCCGTAGCATTAACACAAAAACAAGATTGAAAACATAGTTTAACTTTCAGAAACTCAGCCCTAGCAGAAGAACACTTAGTTTCTGAAATAAACAAAACATCAGGACGATAATTAAAGGTAAGCCTACTAAGATATGTGAATGCTCGAGCACTACGGACACCTCGAGCATTCCAACTGATAGCAATCATTCCCTTCGGCGGGGCTGAGTGACCTCAGCCTCCGCCGTGTCTGAGTAAACAAGCGGTGAACCAAACAGCTCACACATGCTTCGAGCTCTTTTAAACATGCCTTCCGCCTCTCTAACCACCTCCCCTTCTGACCATCCTCTTCCACCTCCCCAAAATTCCATCATCTCACCAGAGTCTTCATGCCTTGGTCGCTTTTTAAAAGGCAGCTGATTACTTTGAACGGACACAACTTCCTCAGACATAGCTTCATTAACACCCAACTGTGCCCCTTCTGGAGCTGCATGTTCCATTTGATCATCCTTTTCAATAGTCGGCACATATGGGCTTTCACCAGCATAAATGATCTCCTCAAAAGACACAAAGTCACAAGTAGATAAATCTTTCCCAACATAATGAACAACCCTATAATCTCTTCCATTATCCACACCCGAAAGCGGTTCTTTCACAAAGCAATGTTGGAAGCCTGATGGAACCGAAAATGACAAAGGGGCCAAGTACGTACCTGTGCGAGGATCAAATCGCCCTTTAACAGAGGAAGCAACATGGGCTGGGCCATTTTCAATAACATTTTTTTCAGGCATTAGTTCCTCGAAACGATTGACAACCTTTCTTGGGTGAGTACCTATAGCCAGTCGAGTCTCCACCTCCTCATCTTCCATAACAATCTCCTTCCCCTTTTCTTTCCTGCGCATTTCCTCCTGATCATCCTCATGCATGCATACCTGCTCCCCTTCACAAGCCCTCATTAAATTAAAGAAATTAGTAAGGTCTTCTTCCGTAGGACTCTTCTTTTTTTCCGCTTGAAGCCAAGCCGGAAATATACGATGGAGCTTGCACCAGTCCTCATCTTTACCATAGGCCAGTGGACAATCTTGTTCAAAATGGTCTAACATACCACACAAAGAACAAAAACCAGAAAGCCTTTCATACCTGAACACTGCAGTCACCGGTTCATCCTCCACAGTAATATAGAAAAAACGGCACAGTGGTTTAGAAACATCCATAAGAACTCTGATTCTCAAGCATTCTCCCCAGGCTTCCTCACCTTCTTTAGCATCAACCTCTAGAACTTCCCCAACGATGCTTCCTATTTTCATACCAAGAATTTTACTCATTGCATACAGTTGGAGCCCATGAACCTGTATCCAAAAAGGAACCATGCAGAGAGAGATTTGGTTGAGCTTTTCATCACCATGCAAAACTTGCAAAGCAATCAGTGATCGACGAAGATTCCAAGGCTGATGATCAAGGACATCTTTGACCTCAGCAGTAGAAGCAAACGTGAGGAGGAGAAGACCTTCGCCAATAGCCACAATTCTAAGAGGGGTTCTCAACCGCCATGTTCTCCCTAGTACCCCTTTTAACTCAGAAATGTTAAAAGGCCTTTTAGCAACAAAACGCATTGCTACAGAGTTTTTTGGGATTGCTAACTCACCTCTTTGAGCCACAATGTGTGTATTCTCCCTAGAGGAAATGCGGAAATTTTGCATCATCATATTTATTGATTCAGCCATAGTTTCTGAGAGAGGAAATGATTTGAGGGAAATAGGAGAAAAAACGAGTGAAGAAGAGTAACCCTCCCACCAGTATATAAAGGAGTGAGATTTGTAAAACCATGTGTGGTACAAAACCATGGTTTTGAAAAAACCAGGCAAACCAAGCGGTGATTGGAAAAAAATCGGAAAACTCCCGAATTTTGTTCGCCCAATCCACAACATCATCTTCATATTTTGTCTCCCAGAAAAACCCAGACACACACACACACACTCCCAATGGCCGCGCGAGTGAGAAACACTTTTCTGCAGAAATATATCTTCCAAAATCTAATGATTAGAGAATTTCCATTCTCCAAGGCAAATGATTTCGGAGAAAGAGTGTGGAGAAACCAATCGCAAGAAACAAGGTGAAATGAGAGGGGAAGGCAAAAGGAATTTTGGAAAAACGAAGCGTCGCCGGAAAGTTTTAAAAGAAAAGTTTTTTGGGAAGGCAGGAGAATTCTTTCGGAGAGAGAAAATCCTGAGGCTCTAGTTGTCAGATACGTTTCATTAACAAGTAAAGATAGTTAACCAAATCTCATAGATTTATGCTGGCAAAAACATTATACTTTGTGTTTTTTTGTAATAAACACAAATGATCATCGCATTACCTCTTTTTGTGCTCATTGATACTCGGACTTCCGTAGTCCTATTTCTTTTGCCAATATTGGGTCGATCTTCTTCCTCAATATGGATCCCTCGTCTCTTGTCTCTAGCCATTCCTGTATAAAACAATTTTTATACACAAAATTAGAAATTAAAACAACATGTCGGATTTTATACAAAATACCCATGAAGAATCTGAAAGAAAACAAAGTTTTAACAACAAAAAACCAAATACAAGCATAATACTAGGCATCGGAAAATAACATAACAGATAAAAAACCAAACAAATCACCAAATCTTGTATCATGCAACTCGAAATCCGAACAAATCAACATACATAATAAAATATACCTATATATTAAGTAATAAACTAGTTCAGAAATAACCTCCCTAGAACTTTCAGGTATCTAAGCATTAGATACAAAATCGATGAAACTAGTATAGGATTTTAGGGCTTTACCAATAAAATAAAATAAAATAAAATAAAGAATTTTCTACACTCGAATAGAACTATATGCGCAACACATACCCTTAGTGCAGAGAAAAACTGGTCGATTGAGTACGGAATATCGTCGCCGGCGAAAAAAAACTCACAGCAGAATGCAGATTGGAAAAGAAAGTGGTTCGAATTTACTCTATTGGTGTTTTGGTAACTTCAAGAATGGAAATGTGTGAAAGATGGTATGTTTTTACCAATTATAGCGAGATTCACGATTATTGTTATAAATTTAAAAAATTGCACACAGTTGTAGTTGACTATTGTATTATTGACATTAATTAAATTCTGAGGTTATAAATGTATTTTTGCATCTATAATGGATCTATTTTATAACTAGAATAAAGAATGTTTTTTTTTTTGTTAAAACAATAGGTGAAATGACCTATAGTGTTATTGCCCCCCTTAAAAATATGCAAAATAAACACATGAATTTCAAGCAATTATCACACTAATCAATGCACCCAACCAATATATGATTGTACTAATTTAATTGAGGAAAAATGTTCATCAACATACTCCCTCCGTTTCATAAAGTTTATCGCATTTCTCATTTTGTATAAAATTAAGGAACATGCCCCTCCTTATTTTTTCACTTTTCCTTTTCCTTCTCCTTCTCTTTTTCTTTTTCTTTCCCCCACATTCCCTTTTCACTCTTCCTTTGACTAGGGGTGTAAGTGAGTCGAGCCTACTCGCGAGCTACTCGTGCTCGACTCGGAAAAAGATCGAAATCGACTCGAAGTTAATCGAGTCGAGTCGAGTTTCGAGCTACTCGAGTAGCTACCGAGTTCGAGCTCATAAATACTCGGCTCGAAAGGCTCGCGAGCCTAATCGAGCTTGAACAATATTTACTATTTTACCATTAATATATAATTTATATTTATATACAAATAATCGAGTCGAGTCGAGTCGAGCCGAGTCGAGCTCGAGTTTATTTTAGAAAAAAATATGTTTTAAAATAAATTTTGAAATTTATATAGGTATTCGAGTCGAGTCGAGCCGAGCTCGATCTTTAAAATTCTAGGCTCGACCGAGTCGAGTCGAGTTTCGAGTATAACAATCGAGTCGAGTTTCGAGCTCAACACTACTCGGCTCGACTCGGCTCGTTTACACCCCTACCTTTGACCTTTAAAAAAAAGAAGTCATAATATATTTCCAAAAAAAGTTAGATATTGTAGAAATTAATAGGGGTATTTTAAGGAGATCATTGGTAAAAATAGAAAAATCGACAAACTTTTTGAAACAAAATTTAAAGCCAAAAGCGACAAATTTTATGAAATGGAGGGAGTATACTTTTTAATTAACGATTTTATTACAAAATGATTTCTCACCCAAATATACTTCTTGACAAACTATTTTCTCTCTCAATCACATCAAGACCTATAATGCATCTATTTATTCTGTTATATTTTTTAACCTCCGTTCCTAAAGTTCATGGGTAGCTTTCACCAGGACAGACGGAATATATATATATGCATATAATACAACCCTAAACGTTAAACCTTAAACTCTAAATCCACAATTTAAGGAAATTGCACCATTGTACAAATGATGCACATCAATTAATTAAAATTAAAACTTTAACATTTGAAATAACATATATTCATTTGATTTTTTTAATATTATTTAAATATACCATATATATTCGTTTGAAATAAAATTATATTTTCATATTTTAAATATAAATAATACCATATATATGTGTATATATATTCATTTGTAATAAAAGTAACATTTTATAATAACATACTCTTTCCGTCCACCAAAAGTATGCTCAGTTCTATTTTTGGGTCCACAATCAATATGTTTATTCTAACTTTTGAATATATTACTTTATTAAAAAGATTGAGTATGTACCAACAATATTCTTTATTTATTTTTTACCGTACATATATTTTTATAATTAAAATATATATATATATATATATTTTAAATATGTATAAAAAAAAAGAGCACACTTTTGGTGGATGAAGGGAATATATGTATATATATTCATTTGTGATAAAATCATATTTTTCACATTTTAATATTAACACTAGGGTTGGCAACGGGGCGGGTATGGCCTGTCCCAGGATCCGCCCCGCCAAATTTTTTTAGACCCGTTACCCGTCCCGTCTCGCCTCAATACCCGGCTAAACCCGCCCTGTCCCGTCCCACGAACCCGGCGGGTATACCCGCCCCGCCCCATCATCACTCATTTTTTTTTTTTTAAATATGCTATTTAAATAGAAGGGTGAGGGGACCGATGGCTGGGAGAGAAATAAGAAACCCGAAGCAGCTGTGTGTTTTTTAAACCTACAATTAGAAAGAATTAAAATTGAAGAAGTATATACTTTTTTTATTAGACAAAAATGTTTTTTATTCATAATAAAACTTCAAACTGAAACATATTTCGGTACCAAACTCATTAGAAAGAAAGTATTCAAGACCAATTCTCATCCCAAGCTTACCTCTATTCCTCTAGCTATTGAAGAAGTATATAGTGAATTACTAATCATGATATACATATATATATTTTAATAAATATATATATCTATACGGGTCGGGTTCGGGTCGGGTATATACAAAACCATTACCCGTCCCATACCCGACGGGTATTGTTTGACCGGGTATTTACCCGACCCGGAACCCGTTTGACCGGGTATTTATCCGCTTCGTGCGGATCGGTTTTATGCGGGTTCGGATTTTTACCCATCCCATTGCCAACCCTAATTAACACATATATATATTAATTTTAGATAAATTTAAAATAATAAAAAAAATTAGCTAGGAATTTAGCTAGAGTTTTGGCCCTTGATATTCCTTTTTTAATTTATTAATTTTCCTCGGCAAATCCCTTGCTAATTAACAAGGGTGAATAATTAGCCAGGGTTTTAACTCTCGCTATTTCTTTTTTTTTTTTTAATTTATTAATTTTTCTCACCAAATCCCTTGCTAATTAATGAGGGCAAAAAAACTCTCGAAAAAATTTCTCCATAATTCCCGAAATTCAGTCTCTCGCTAATTAACGAGGGATTTTAATAACCCTCGATAATTAACGTGAGTTTACAATTCCCTGGGAAAATTAACGAGGGTTCTAATATCCCTCGCAAAATCCCTTGCCAAAATAATTTAGCGAGGGATTATATGCCCTTGGACATGTCCCTTGCTGTACCGATAATTTTTTGTACTTATTAAATTAATTAACGTATTAATGGATGAATGAGATGTACGAAAGAGATAAATTAAATAGATGCGCCCAACCAATCTGATTGTACTAAATTGAGGAACAATGTTCATGAAACATATACTCCCTCCGTCCCAGGAAAACTCCCCATGCCATGAGCTCCAGACACGATTGTTAAGAAATACTAATATAACAAGTAAATGTATTAGAGATGATGTGATGGACAAAGAAAATAATATACTAATGAATTGTGAGAGATGATATTTACCCAATAGATTTACTTATTATATTAGTATTTCTTAACATTCGTGTCTGAAGCTCATGGAGAGCTTTCCCTGGGACAGAGGGAGTACTTATTAATTAACGAGTTTATTACAAAATGATTTCTCACCCGAAAAAAATCATTGAAAGTGGTCTTTCTAGTTTTTTTTTTTATCAATAATAGTCGTACATCAAATTATTATTTCTTTCGCAATGGAAAATTTCATGTGATTTTTTTTTAGATAGAATACATTCTATAGAAATTTAAACCATATATATATATATCTATATATGTGTAATTCAACGTACGTGCTAATCATCGATCATTCATTCAAATGTAATGTAATGAGCTCCTGGAAAACCTTCATTTCATCAACGTGCAATATCACTGATAATACTAGGTTTTTGCTGTTGTTTCCATGGGAAAGCAAGACGATAAAATTTTCAATATTTGCACCTGGGGCAACTTGTGACGCCACTCCCCATCCAAAATCGATCTCGTAAAATGGAATCCTAGTCCACATGGACATCCCGAATGCGTTTTCTAGATTTTGGGGTTTTCTTGTCACTTCAAGGAAGTCTATCAGTGATGTGATGTAGTCTCTTGTCACTGTTTTAATGGCATCGTGTATGGTCCCTATTGCGTACGATAAAGATTGGCTCGTCAGGTCTTGTGCTCTAGATTGAGCACAAGATATGACGATGCAATTCCCAAAGTAGCCTTTAGGCATGTGAGGTTGTAACTTGTGGTAACCATCTACGGCTATGCCTATTTGACTCATCTCCTCGGGGCCGATTTTCTTAGCCTTGGTCCAACATATCCAAGTTAATGCTGATACTAGTTCAAATGTAGTAGGAGGAGCTTCATTTTTGTTGTTATTCTGCATAGCTAATTCTCGTAGTCGGGAAAGCATTTTCGGTGTGATGATAAATGACTTGTTTACTTTGGTTTTTTCTCGATTATGGGGAATTAGAGAAGTAAGTGGTATAAATTCAAATTTAGCTTGTGGAAAATGATCATGTGATTTTGTTGGAGATAATATGGATCTGTCCAAATGTGGTTTAATTGATAAAGGAAGACCTTTAGTAATTTCAGACCAAGATTTCAAGAAATATGCTAGTCGTATCCCATCAAACATCACATGGTTGAATCTCAAGCCTAGGATCATTCCTCCACACCTGAATCTATTCACCTGATCGATTTTAACACATGCACAAAGTGATCAAGACTCTTAATTAAATATAAATTCTTTCAACGATTAATTAAGTAACTACCTGAATTGCCAAGGGTGGTACATCGAGTGCTGTCTCATAAGGTGTCTGATGATTATGATACACAAGCTTCTTTGCAAGTTTCCGATCAATCATGGTCATGTCCCCTACAGCCGTCGCCATATCCTTGTCGAAAAAAGCCTCCGCAAACGGGACACCACCGTCGACGTCACAATCCACCACCATCTTCCCACCTAATCCGATCTTCACTCTACCTGCTAAGGGATAATACACCTCCAAGGCTTTGCTCAAAGACTGCTTCAATATTCGAGCAGCATCAACATTAGTTAAGGAGCTGTTTGTTTGGAATGAAAATAAAATATCTGTAGGAAAGGGAAGTGTGTGGTCCAAATTTGAAAGCATGTATAATCCCTTTGGAATATTCTTCGCATTAGGAACAACTCGAACGGTGTCGTATTTTGCGTTGTAGAGTTCCTCCGCCTCCACTGCAGGTTGTTCATGCCCTTCTCTTGTGCATTCACTTTTGCTGTACGTACGTACATTTTTAATTAATTAATTAGATCGAGCACATGCATATTTAAACAATATTTTACATATATAAACATATATATATATATATTGTGATCAGACTCACTGCAGGCAACGGGGTTTGGATTGGTTATACGGCCTGCAGGCCGGGGGTGGTGCTGTCGGTCGAGGCTGAAGGCATCGGAGTACTGCTTGAGGCCTTAAGCTGGGCGAAAGATTAGAGAGGTGGGGAATTAATTAATTATTTCATGTATATATATATTCTCGACATATGTATTATTTAAAGCAAGCATATATACCTAGAGACTTGAAGTGCAAATAGCCAACATCTCACACACACACACAAAAATATACTGTATATTGTAAAAAGGGAATATGATATGTACATTTTTATATTAATTTGTTGGTGCATATATATATACACATAATTAATTTAATTAGTTTGGCCACACGCGTAATCTAGCTAGCTAGAAAGAACTCTAATTAATTAATTAATGTTATGTGCGTATAGTAGCATACACGGTATGTCAAATAAATAATTAAGAGTATATAATTAAATGCAAAACATTGAATCACATGTGCAAAGAAAATACTAGTAAAATCTAGTATTAATTAAAGCAGCAAGCATACCTGAGAGTACTGAATTGTGGCAAAAAATGTTGGCGTTGTGGAGGTTTAAAAAAGTGCAAATTAATTGAGTTTTTCAATAAGATGAGGGAGGATCGATGAACCTTTTGCTTTGATTTATTTCTTTATTTTATACTTTGATTGATAGTATATTTTTTTTACAATTAATTACATATAAGTTCATGAGTTGTGTGAAAAAATTAATTAAATTAAAATTAACGATGGATCGAGTATTAAAACATGCATGTCATAATTAGGAATTAAATTTATATATAAAAGCCAGGGAGGAGCTAGAGGAGGTGCAACTCCCTTTGATTTATTTATTATTACGATTAAAGACAACACTTAAGACATCACTGAACAACGGACACGTACAAATAACAACACCTCGATCCATGGAGAGGAGGGGTGAATTTAGATTATATATTCTTCATTGTAATTAATTAATTTTAATATCCATCTCTTCGGCCAACTCCATGCTCGATCATATATATGCAAGCTAGCTAAATACATATATCATGCAATTAAGAAAGATTTAAACATGCATGTTTCTCGATATAAAAGTAATTATATAGAATCCGATGATAGATTTTTTTTATAAATTTTGTAACTGCATATATAAATTAGTTGTACATGCTAAAAAGTCCATGTACAAATATATTATAGAAATGATATGAATTTCATAAGAAACCTACCATAATTCTAAAATCAAACCTAAGACTATATAAAATGAAATGAAATTAGATAAAGAAACTAAAAGCAATATATAATTATATAGTATATGAGTATAATATATAGTAGTTACTTTAGTGCGTGGCCGTGAAAACCGTTAAAAGCAAACATGGTTACAGTAATTTTTGGAAGGAAATTAAGGATGAGATATGTATTTGATCGATTTTGTATGGGAAATGAAATTAAAGGTATATGGAGAGTTATATACAGTATATAGAAGCTGCATGGGTGAGGTTTTTCAACAATTTCCCAACTCTCACACGTGGCACCCTGCATGCACCCTCACACCAATTTTATTATTTAAAGGACCCGCCCACATCTATCTATACACGGATCGACGAGCCAACGCAACGGAGTTTACTAACAAAAAAATCAAAATCGACTTCAATTTTGTCAAGAATACAAGATGCTAATACTCTAATAGGAAAATTGTGGCCAATTTCTTAGGAAAAATGTTTTTTCCGAACCGTAACTTTGAGGTATGAAAAAAAGAGGCCCACAATTTTACAGATTGACAAAATTAGACTTTTGATTTTTTTATTTCCACAATTTTAGGTCAAATTGACCTAATTTCATAATGATTTCGCACGTAAAAGTCTTGTGAGATCCATTTTTATTATTTAAAGGACCCACATATATCTATGCACGGAGGCAACACAAGGGAGTTCACTCAAAAAAATAAATTAATTAAAATCGACTTATATTTTATCAAATTGAATTTCGAACTACTCGAGTAGCTATCGAGTTTAAGTTTATAAATATTTAATTCGAAAGGTTCATGAGTCTCATTAAGCTGGTACAATATTTATTATTTTACCATTATTATATACTCCTTCCGTCCACCAAAAATGTTCTCTTTTTTTTTTTTGGGTTCACAAAAAATATGCTTATTCTATTTAAATAGTTCACTTTTGAATATTTTTTCTATGCTACTAACAAGATTGAGTATCTACCAAATATATTCTTTACTCATTATCATTAATATATTCTTTATAATTAAAATATGATTTTTAAAAAAAATATATATAAAAAAAAGTTAACACACTTTTGATGGACAAAGGCAAGTCAAACTCAAATTTATTTTATCTTTAATTATAATTGAGTAGAGTTCGAACTCAACATTAGTTAGTTTAACTTGATTAACTTACACCCCTGATCTTAGCTATATATATATCCCAAAAACTAATAATAATATATTAATTAAAGGCCTCTAAATTGAGGACGTACAGAACGACCAAGCACGTATACTGTATATGGAACATTTTCCCAAATAGCCTGTGTGTGTGAGGAGTGTGGGGTTTTGGTTTGCTATTCTTTAATTATGTGTAGTTTGTCGCTACACCATTTCTTTAATTGGGGGTACGGAAAATATTTTAAATTTGGGGTACGGAAAATATTAAGTAAAATATTACTCTCTCCATTTCACAATAATTTTTACATTTTTTTCGGGACGTTTCATATTAACTTTTACATCCTTAAAATTGAACTTTTACCATATCCTCAATTTTACACAGATATCATTACTTTATACATAAAGATTTACAAAATTACCCCTCAAAATTCCACTCATTATTACACTTTGTTCGAACTTGTAGAGATGTTGAAAATTAATTCTTGTATATTAATTTCTAATACTCCCCCTCACCATGAAAGAATTATTGAAAATTAATTCTTGTATATTAATTCCTAATAAATTATAATACAAACTCTAATTCCTAACTTATTTCTGATTGAAGTAAATAGTAAATTAACAATTATTATATAAACTCTAATTCATACCTTATAAGTTATAGACTCAGATAAATTCATTTACTTATCTTAGAAGAAGAAACGAATGAGTCAATGAGAATTGAGGACTGCGCCGTTGGTATATTTATTTTAAAAGTTTATTGGGCTGGCCTTTATTTTATTTTTTTAAAGAAATGGGCTTGGGCTGCCTTTAATTAGTTAGGATCGTAGATAATGTGGAGAATGGGAAAGCCTTTTACACCATTCATTTATAAATTTTATTTTATATGCTTTAAATATAAAAAAAAAAAAAAAAAATCAATTTGGGGGTACAGCCCCTCCGCCATTGATTATACTTGAATGTGGGATTATTTATCAGATTATGTGTAGGTCCCTAGTTGAGTGATAAGATTGAGTAAGCTAGTAAAAGTCTAGAGGGGTGAATAGACTTTTAAAAATCTTTCAAAATATCAGAATACACAATGCGAAATATCAGAATTAATAATGAGCCCTTAAAGATTTATACTCAACTATATTGATGAACTTTTACGATGAACACTGATCTTGTCTATTCTATATGCATATTAATCAATTAAGCAGTAATCAATCAAACACAAACAAAAAAATAAAGTAAATCAAACACGAGATTTATAGTGTTTCGACAACTTGTCTACATCCACTCTCACAACTCCAGTCGTGAAATTTTATTAACTCTTCTCTTCGAGTATAAGTGTGTTCTTGTGGCTTTAAGTCCAAAGATATAAGACTTCGATCTTATCGAAAATACCACCAGATATTTCTTCGATCTAAGAACTAGCTATTTAACAAGCAACTAGCAACTTGATTAACAAACAAAACTTAAAAGAAAACTTCTCTATCAGTAGTAGCCTTCTTGAATATGAATTTGTCTTCTCTTTGGCTTCAACTTCAAACGTGCTTGAACTCTGTGAGTTTTTCTTGCTTTGAATACTTTAATATGCACTCTTAATCTCGTAGTAACAGTAGTCTCAGTAGTCCATAACCGTTGAATGTCTTCAGGTATTTATAGACTTCACTTGATCAAGATAAGTTTGTTATCCAACAACTTTTTCTTGATAACTAACTTCTCAACTATTTCTTCTTATCCTTTCACGCGTTTCTTCAGTTAATTAGTTATTCCATAACTAACTTTTCATATCTTCACTTCTAAATACGACTTTAATCTTTATTCTGTATCTTCACGCGTACATGACTTGTCTTGCTTCGACACTTATAATATTTTTTATCTTCTCAGCATTTGTCTTGTCTTCACAAGTCTTCTTGTCTTGTAGTCTTCTTCCATTAGACATCTTCAATGTAGACTTCATGTAGAACTATACTAGTCCTATCAACTAATCCTATCAAGACTATTACATTACATTAAGCTTTATAAACTCAGTTTAGTCTTCTTAACAACTATACATTAATATGAATATAAAATATAAACTATAAGCTTCTATACAATGATTATAAGCTTATCCTAAAACCTATATGAAACTTTAATACTTAGTATTTTTCACAGTACTTATAATCCGTACTTGTCTTTTCTTTCTTACTGTACTCTTCTGATCTTGTCATAAGACGACTTCCATAACTAGATCAGTCAACACTTAGAAATATATTCAAGTTTATTTTTGGCTTATCAAAACTACTTCTTTCATCAATTAGGACTTGTCTTAGAATTCATATCCCAACATTATGCTTTTATTTTCTCAGTTGTAAAAAAACTGTGCTGGAAATTTTAAGGAATAACTAAAGGTTGGAAATCCTTTTATGCGGTAAGTTCTATTATTTATTTGTAGTCAGTTCGCTTCATGATTATGGATTTCCTTATGTGAGCTACAATCTTGAACTGCTTGTGTTTAAGGGAAGAGTCGTAAATGTAAATTATTAAATATATGTCTTCAATCATTATACTTGAGTATCTTACCAGAAATTTTGTTTCTTATGTAAAAGTTGTCCATGTATTTTCTATTTGATAATATTAGGTTTTAATTACTAATAATAATTTGCTGAGCCGACTGTATTTTCAAGAAGCATTTCGCTCTATTGAGGATATACTTGGACTTGTGACAATGGTTAAAAAAACGGGTTTATTATTCCTTGCTTTCTAAGATATTCTGGTTAAAAAATGCTTAGAAAATTGTTTCTAAATTACTATCAGTACCTTATATAACTGCTTGTGCTGTCAGGGAGAGCAGCCTCACTTTTGGTTTCCAGAGAAGAACTTCTCAATCAATGTAAAGAAGCTGGCAACAAAGGTTATTCGGTGTTGTAAATATCCCGACTTTTCTAATTTTCTGTATTTTCGAACACCAATGTTCATATGTTGTGACTTTAACAGGTTTAACGTGTTCTTGTTGTGGAGCAAACATATACACCTGATCAGCTCGAGATTCGTGAAGAGAACATAGCACTAAAGATAAGGTATTTGCAATATTGATCTCATGGCTTATATGATCCATTTTCCTTGTTGTGCCATAATGTTTGACAAAAACTTCCGATCCTTCTAGGTTGTCAGACGTGAGATATGTGTTGTTGTCACAAAAGGAACGTTGACAGAGGGAGTAATGCTTTTAACCAACCATGATCCTTATTATATGTTAGCAGACTAAAAACTGTAAAATTTCAGCTAACGAACAAGGGGTCCACGTATTTGGTATAATGCATTGTTCAGCCTAGCCACTAATATCGACCCAATAAACGGTGATGACCTTTATTTTTCCGAAAGGGTATTTGCACAAGAATATCAGGGATTAATCTGTACTTGATAATTATTTCTCTAGGATTAATCAACTAATGGGGAATCTTGCTCTTAAATTAAACAAGTAAATGGTTGTTGATGCTGCTACATTGGAAAATCTTGAGATATTTGAAAACAGAAAAAATGGAGAATCTTCTTATATTTGTTTAGAACTGTCTTGATGAACATTATAATATTTATTTTTGTTACTGTAGGACACTATATGCTCAATTAAAGCATTGTGCTTCAGCCTTTGGTAAAAAGTTTCTTAGAAACATGGCTTGCAAAATGGTAGTGATCTTGCTTTATTTATTCCTTTTGTTTGCCATCAGTAATCAGTATTTACTAAATTATGTACCTCAGTGAGTTAGTCACGAAAAGAGTTATTTAAGTTACCCGATCGACATGGAACGCTTGTTTGTACGAATCTTTGTTGGTAGGTGAAGTTCCGAAGATTTCCAGTTTCCAAATTATCCATCGAAAATTTTACCTCTTGCACTTTTTGCCTGATTCTCTTCATGCTTTTGAATAAATAAAGGCAAATAAAGTAACACTTTATGACGATGCGTCAATGAAGCGAGTTCATTTCATGCTCTTCACTTGGTGCTGTTTAGAGACTGCGGAGTCTCTCGACTGTTGCATCATCTATTAAATCCTGTACAAGCTGAAAATAATTTTTGGAGAACTACATTACGTAAAACATCACCTAGTAAAACATGGAACTTGGCAAAGTTAGACGCTAGATGTAATCAGGATCCATATAGGAATGTGTGCTCATTTGTGGATTATTAGAAAAATCTATTTCAAAGAAAAAAATCGAAACCAAGCACTCCATAATAATAAATGCTATGACACAAAAGCACAACAAGTTACAAGAGATTGTAGAGAATCTGATAGAAGCTTACAATACTTAACTAAAAGAGCCCAATTTACAACTGACAAAATAAAAGCATAATCTGATAAATAATCTCACATTCAAGTATAACAGTACATATGCAATTAAAGAAATAGTGTGGTGACGAAACTACACATAATTAAATAATAACAAACCAAACCCCCCACTTTTCCATCTTACAGAGCACACAAGCTGCAATTTCATGTATATCTAGAGGAAGAAATCAACTTCCTCCATAAAATTAACCAGAAAATGAAAAGTATATTCATGAAGAAATTAAAATTCTTGCACCCAGCAGAATAATTTAACACGAAAACAGTATATGATTGCAGTTTCGCAGTAGAATATGCTGGTGAGGGATTTGTGGTGAAAATTGCGAATAAATATAAATTAAATGGCACAGAAAAGAAGATAGCAACAAAATATTAAACTCATGTTTACCTTGGAGAGGAGCTGTGTTCAGCCAGTCAAACTTTGATGGAAACTTCGACACAGTAGTCGTGGTCCCCCTTAAATTACATAAAGAAGCAGTCTTGTTACTAGTTAGGATGCATCTTTAGATATTATTACAAAAGACGAACTGTTGGTCCCAAAAGTTGAGTTTTAGATTGAGTAAGCTAAGAAAAAGTCTAGAGGGGAGGGGTGAATAGACTTTTCAAATTCTATCAAAATATCAGAGTTATAAGTGCGGAAATGTGTTCTGTGCAGTACTGTTCTTAAAATCAGATCAGTACTCAACAGTTAGCTTTTATACTCAACTTTTCTTTAAATCTTTTCTTTAGAAAACTTACTGTTCTTGGTTAAACAAATATAAACAGATAATCAAATAGAAAGTAAAGAACACAAGATTTTTATAGTGGTTCGACAATTGTCTACATCCACTCTCACAACTCCAGTTGCGATGTTTTATTACTCTTTCCTTCTTGAGTACTTGTAGCTTAGAGTCCCAAGGTTAAGACTTTGATCTTGTCGATTACACTTCCAAGTGTATCTTCGATCTACTAGTAATTTTACAAGTAACTAGCACACTTGTTTACACAATACAAACTTAAAATGAAAAGTAAAACTTCTCTTTGTAGTAGCCTTTGATTCTTCTCTTCAGATTTGTGGCTTCTCTTCTGGTTTATCTTCTTGACTCTGTGAGTGCTTGAATACTTGAATGCTTCTTGATTGCTCTTGAATAGTAATTGTATCAGTAGTCTTTTCAAGTAGAAGATCACACGGTATTTATAAGATCTAGTATGACAGTTAGCAGTTTGTGAACTAACTCTCAACTAACTCATAACCGTTTCTTGTTGTAACTTCCTTCTTGTTGTAACTTCCTTCTTTGCAGCGGGTGGAAACTCAAAGTGAGGTTGCTCTCCCTGACAACACAAATAGTTATATAAGGCATTGACAGTAATTTAGAAACAATTTTCTAACCATTTTTTAACCACAATATCTTAGAAAGCTTGGAATAATAAACCAATTTTTAACTATTGCCATAAGACCATGTATATCCTCAATAGAGCGAAATGCTTCCTGAAAAATACAGTTGGCTCAACAAATTATTAGTAGTAATTAAAGGCTAATATTGTTAAATAGAAAAGATCTAAAAGTTACCAAAGTACATGTAGTGATACAACCACAAAAATGTCAAACATGTTTTTTTTTTTTTTTTTTGTAAAAATGCCACACTATTTCTTTCGAGACAAGAGCCAAATACTAGGTTAGAGCTACAAGAAGTTTTGTGTACTAGAACGGGGTTTCGGAAAAAGTCGCATATAAGGTTGGGTCTCATCTCAGGAATGGTCACGTACTAGGTCAGGGTGTTCGAAAAGGTCTAGCACTAGGTTTAGATCCTAGGAAGGGTAACATGCTAAGTCGGAGGTAACTTTAGGTTGCATTCGGTTATTTGGGTCCAAATAAACGGGTGGCATTTAAAAAAAAATAAGATAGTTAAAAAAATTAAAAGTGAAGTGTCATATATGATTGCACCGGAAGAAAGTAAAAATCAACATATTTATACCAAGTGGTAAAACCTGTAAAAAGAAATCTAAGCTGGTCAACATATAAAACAAAGTGGATAAACCTCTTTCTGCCCTAAGTAGTAGTGAATTCTCTCCAGTCGGTAGACGCATCGCCCTATGAAAACAAAAAAAGTCAAAATCAGGAGCACAACGAGGTTAAAAAACTCAAGAATATAGTCAAGGAAGTATATGCTAATATCAGCACAATAAAAGTGTATAAAAAAGGCACGGTAGTCAAAGAATTGATAGGCAAACCTTCGAGGAAGCCTCTCCTGATTACAGCCTCGTCAAGATCAAAAGGTCTATCGGTTGCTGCAATTGTGCGTAAACCATCCTAATTCACCAGGAATTCATTTTTCATTATGTGCATTGCTTCTTCATGTTTTCCAGGATTTTCCCGTCTCCCTAACATATTGTCAACTCAAATCCACAAAGAATAGGAAACTGTATTGAGAGTAAGGGGGAGGAAGAGTGAGTGAGAGTAAAGCAGAAAACGTTGTCTAGTGGAATTAAGGTCAATGTTTGACACTAATTATCATGAATCAATAAGCAAATAATATCTTAAGTATAGGGCTTTCTTCTAATAAATACACTATTGTTAAAGAAATTTTTTCTTGCAAATACAGAAATCAATCATATTTTCAGCGGGTTTTACTGATTAATTCCTGAAACCTTTGGTGGATATGAAATCAATCAAGGGTCGCTAGGTTTCAAAATACTAAATTCATTTAACAGAATCTAACAAAATTCATAATAAACTATGATGAACAAACGAAATAACAGTTGAAAATGAATAAAATTGACTTCCCCAAACTAATAAAGCTTCTGAATAAGATTCTACGATAAAATTCAAACATTATTTCCCAAAATGTGATCGTTAATTCAATCTACAAAATTAATGCTACAAAAATTTTCAGATTAATCTCAAACCCACGAAAGTGAAAAATTGTACTCCCTCCATCCATGAAAAGTAGTCCCATTAGAGAGGGGCATGTGTTTTAAGAAAAAGGTAGATAAAGTAGATAAAGTAAGGGTATTGTAGGATATTGTGGGGTCCATTGTGAATAAAGTGATTGTTTGTGAATAAAGTTGATGGCAATTTGAGTAATTAAGTGATGATTGAAGGATGATAGTTTCCAAAAAGGGTATGAGACTACATTTTGTGGACAAAGAATATAGGGCAAATGAGACTACTTTTCGTGGACGGAGGGAGTAGTAATAATAGATAATTTTCAACGGAAAAAAGGGGAACAAAAACTTTATTTCCCCTATAAGCAAAAATCCTCCAGAAATTTGAAACCACACAACGTTGCTCAAAATGTAGCCCTAGAAATCTACTTCCTTCTACAGGACAAATACACAAATTTTCCACATAATTTCAGTAACCGCTAACCAACATAGACAAAAAAAATAAATACACACACATATAGCTTTAGCTAAATATATATAAGCGCACGTGTGTAAGCATAATGTCAGCGCAGTTTGGCTTTGACCTTTTCGGCGAGAGGAATGGACTCCATATCGACGGAGACGGAATCGCTGGAGTCCGCCATTGCGCTTTAGTTCCTCCCTATATTCTTTCTCTAATTATTTTTCTCCTTTTTCAATTCAAGTTCCAAACGCTGCGTTTTTGGCAACCACAACTCTCTCTCTCTCTCCTCTGTATGTATATGCAAGGATGAAAATATCGCTATCGCAACCTTAATTTTACGGATATATCGCTGGATATATCGCGATATCGCAATAAATTTGAAAAAATGACGAAAATCTTATTAAAATCTTAGAAATTTAACATGAAATTTAGATATTATTAAAACATACTATTATACACGTATTTCATTCAAAAGTCATTAAAATTATATGTTTAAAACAAACATATAGATAATAAATTATATAAATACTGGCTGACGAAAACTAATTGACAACATAATACAATACAAAATGATTAAATATACATGATAAAATACCATTAATGTCAAAATGATGACCTATGAGGTTCAAATATATTAGGTGAAATGATATTTTTGTCCAAACAATATTGATAAAATACAATTAAATACTGGCAAACGAAAACTAATTGACAACATAATACAATATAAAATGATTAAATAAATATACATGATAAATACAATTAATATCAATATGATGACCTATGGGGTTCACATATAGTAGGTGAAATGACATATTTGTCCAAATAACATTCATACTAACTCATCACATTATAGCAATTTAGGATATAATTATTCACTTGTAAATTATAATTCATATGTTTAAAAAATTACTAAATATATGAGGTGAATTGAGAATATATTCTCTTGCACTATTAAAAATAAAATGTATAATATTTTTGTACATATAAAAATAAAATTTTAAATAAGTTTGCGATTTTTTTTTCAGATTATGCGATATTGTGCGATATCGTGCGATATATCAGCGATATTTCACGATTCCCGTCCAATTTTACACTACAGTTGAACGATATTGATATCAACATTGATATTTAACGAAATTTTGCGATATATCCGCGATACTTAGGAAAAAAATACATTAAACCCCAATATCCATATCGCAATATCCAAATTTGCGATATATCCGCGATATTTCGCGATATTTTCATCCTTGTGTATATGTGTGCGCATATATATGTGTATATATATATAGAGAGGGTGTATGTTTCTAGAAAATTGAACAACAATTTGAGTGTGGGAACCCAAGGGGAAATCGTCAAGAATCTTCCCTCTCAACTTTTTCACATTCTGGGGAGAAAGAGTAAATAACGGTATTTGTATTAGAGGTGTTTAAATAACAGTGTTGCAGGTGATATCGGGAGCGGATCCAGTCCTGTACTGGACGGTCCTGTCCAGCTAAAACGGTGTCGTTCTTCTCAGTTTAGCAATTTCTTAATTTTATTACATATTCCTCTATTTATCTGTTTTTTTATTTTTTTAATTACTGTAATGCTCATTATTTCTATTCCAATGTTCCCACTTCCCACCCTTGGACACTTGTTTCTTTCACAATGGCATTAGTTATTTTTGTGATTATAATTTTTTTTCGAAAACTAATGATAATAAATTAATACTTTCATTTGTTTCATGATAATTTGCATACTATAATCGATTCACGTTTTAAAAAAACACTTACATAGACAAAAAAAAAAAAAAAAAAAAAAAATCACATTTTATATTTCTATATTACAATCAATTAATTTACTTGACCTTACATTTAACTAAATTAATTTTTCTAAAAAAGTGGATCGATCAAAATATGAAAGTCATCATGGAACAAATGAAGTATTAATTTATGTAGTAATTTATTATCATTTTTTTTTTTTTGACAGAATCATCTTAAGTTTTGGAAAAAAAATTATTATCATCAAAATAAGTAATGTCATTGTGAAAGAAACAAGTGTCAAATTATTATAAATTAATATACAAGAATTAATTCTCCACCCCTCTATATTTATAAGATGAGATATAATTTTTTTATGGCATCAGAGTCTAAAGGCTCACACCCAAACATTTTGGGTTCGATTCCTGTTGAAAGCAACTCCACCAATTTAAATTGTTCACTCGATGGATCTCCTTCCAAAAGGTAAGAGATGATAATTCGTCCTATGAAGAGAGTATTAAGAATTAATATATAAAATTTAATTTTCTAACTCTCTACAAGTTCGAACTTTTAGATAAGACGAAATTCTTTTTCAAAATGATCAACATATTGAAATAGAAACAAGGAGCATTACCATAATTAAAAAAATAATAAATAAATAAATAGAGTAATAGATGAATATGTAATAAAATTAGGAAATGACTTATTTGTGCAATGGAAACCAGGAGCATTACTGTACATAAAAAAAAAAATAGAGGAATAGATGAATATGTAATAAAATTAGGAAATGGGTTATTTGTTTTTAAAACGGCACTGTTTTTTGTTGGACAGGACCGTCCAGTACAGGACTGGATCCGCTCCCAAAGCTAAAACGGTGTCGTTCTTCTCAGTTTCAACATGTGTCAGTTTTACTTATGCTCAGAATCAGTTGGCAATTAATACTCATTTAGACAGCATTCTGCATTAAAGTGGATAATTAAAAAGTTAAATAAAGTAACACTAACTATTATTTTGAATATAAAAGACTTTCCAAATTAACTATTAAATTTCTTTGATTCAAATTTTATACTCCAAATTTTTTAATTACACATCGAAAACAATTAACAATATTTTTATACACGTAAAATATAACGGGCCCTTTAAAATAAATAACACAATTCATAGAGTACACAAAAATTAAATAATAACACAATGTTAGAGTACAAAAAAATCAAACGATAACACAAATCATACGAATTTTAAATAATTTTTGTAACTAACTAATTAATATAGTTTACACAATTTCTAGCTCATATATAGTCATTCTATTTTTTTGTAAATAACTAATTAGGAATATTATTTACACAATTTCTAGCTCATCCTAATTTTTGTAAGTAGGCTAGTTTTCTAATTTGAAGTCACTAATTTTACAATTTCTAGTTAATACGAAATCATCCTAATTCTTTTATATATCAATATATTTTTCTAATTTTAAAATTGATGTAGATAAATATGTCGCTCTCTGAGAAGTCGACACGTGGAAATGGGATAAGTTATGATAGTTGTGATTAGGTCAATACACCGAAGAAACAGGATTAATACACCCCCGAGCTTAAGCAGTGAAATTAGAGAGATCAGGGTGATTGGGCCTTTGGCCCATATTTAAAGATATTAATAGCCCTTGGGCCTGAAAGGATCCGGCCCAAGTAGGGGACGACTAGTCAATCTTTCCTAGCCAAGTCAAATAAGTGGATCAACCCACGAAGATAGGGGGTGATATGCTGAAGAACCAAGTCTCCAGGGAGAGTGAGACCGATTCTTTAGGGAATTAGGGCCGAATTTATAGGAATGGGCCGAAGAGATAGGGAGAACGAGTCTTTCCCTCTCCGAAGAGAGGGGCCAGGTATATAAACAGATTATCTCTATATTCTTATTTACGTTTTACAGAATATACACACTATCACAAGAAGTATACACAAAATTGAGAAGAAACATTATACTATTCGCCGGAATTTCCCTAGATATACAGGGGAATTCCTTTTTGATTTCTCCTACGATCGATTCTGACTTGAGCGTCGGAGCTTCTACGCCGGAGCCCCCCTCCGGCGTACTTTTGCAGGTCATTTTCGGATTTCTAAGGAGATTTACTTGAAGATTGCCAAGGATAAAACGGACGATCAAACCCGTGATTAATAGTGCTCGCAAGAGAACGATTGATATCCGAAGGCGTTCTTTTTCGACGCATCAACTTGCGCCGTCTGTGGGAACATTTCAAGCTAAGGCGTGAGAAAAGTTCCGTACTTAAATGGGTGGAGGACAAGATCCAACGAAGCAGACAAAGGAGAAAGGAGATTCCACTCCTCCTCCTCTTCCTCCGCCTCCTCCAGGATTTCCCTTAAATCGAAATTTAGGGAAATGACCCGTGGATCATACACCAGAAGATATTCCCCCTCCAGGCTTTCCCTTAAATCGAAATCTAGGGAAACAACCTGTAGATCACCCACTAGAGGATATCCCTCCCACTCAAGAGGGAGATGTACCAGGTACCTCAGGAGCTTCGGGGAGTGGGATTAATAGGGATAACCCTAACGCTCAACCGAAACTCCTGACTGTCTCTCGAGATCAGTTAGATGAGATGATCGCACAATCAGTGGAAAGAATAATTGCTACTCGAGGACTTCGCCCTCCCGAACCTATTCCACCTACCCATAAGGGCACACGACCAAATCCACCAGAGCATGTCATCGATTCGGTTCCAGTCCCCTCCAGGAACGAGGATCCCCCTCGAAACCCAGAAGAAAATGTACCTTCCCAGGCTGAAAGAAGCATCCTGGAAAGACCCCCTCGGAGGGATGGGGAGAGGGTCCTTGGGGATACCACCCTGGATACAGGGATGGGAGAAAGCACGGACGACACGTATCAAGGAGCCGTCAGTGATCAGATACAGGCCTTGCGGAAGGAGATGAGGGATATGTAGAGACATATTACTGACAATGTAAGTAAACCCTCTTACACCACTGGATATCAATTCTCATCTAGTATTTTGCAAGATGAACTGCCCTCTAATTTCAAATCTTTAAACTTTGAATATGATGGCACCACGGACCCGTACGAGCATCTGATGAGGTTTGAGAATGCTGCTCTATTACATCGGTATGGAGAGGGCGTTAAGTGCAGAGTATTTCTGACCACCCTATCTAAGGCTGCACAGCAATGGTTCACACAACTGGGACCAGATACTGTCCACTCATGGTCCGAATTCAGCGAATTGTTCCTGCATCAATTCGCCAGCGCTAGAAGACAGCCTAGAGCCACCCTTACTTTATTCAACATGCGACAAGGAGAGAACGAGAGTCTACGGGCTTTCTTAAAAAGATTCAACCAAGCGACTCTAGAAGTACCCACAGCCTCCTCAGAGGTTAAAATTAACGCCCTTACCAACGGGTTAAGAGATGGAGATCTGTTCACATCTCTAGCCAAGAAGCCAGTTCGGACTTTTGATGAATTATTGAGGAGGGCAGAAAAATACCTCACCCTGGAAGAGGTAAGGAAGGCTAAACGTTCGGAGACCAGGGCGATAGTGGGTAATGGAGAAAGGAGGAAAGAAATTCCACTCAGGAGGCCAAGTCCAGAGAGACACAGAAGCTCAAAGAGGTTGGAAAATGTAAGAAGAGAGGAAGTTGCACCCTGGAGCCCCAGAGGAAGGGCGAAGAGATATACCCCTTTGAGGATAGAACCAACCGAAGTCCTAGAGGTGGCAAGGGACCATCCGGATATGAAATTCCCCTACTCAAGAAACAGAGGTCCCCAAAATCCCAAGTCAAGCAAATTTTGCAGATTCCATAACGACTATGGCCACGATACCAACCAATGCTGGCATTTGAAGGACGAGATAGAGAGGATGATTCAGGCAGGCCATCTGAAGGAGTTTATCTTCAGAGACCGACAAGGCCCCAGGGGTCAAAAGAGAAAGGACCCCGAGGGGAAGCAGGAAGATGATAGAAGAGATCAGAGGAAGGGCAATGAGGAGCCACCACCCCCTCCCCAGAAGAGGGGAACTATTCACATGATTATGGGAGGCCCCGCTGATGGGGATTCCTTCAGGTAGAGAAAGCAGAGCGTTCGGTCGTTGAAGAACGAGAGGAATGTAGAGCACTATGAGGTGGGAAAGATGACAGAGGGTCCAGACATTCATTTTGGGCCGGAAGATGCTGAGGAACCCAGAGAAATTCATAATGACGCATTAGTCATTACCACGGATATAGCGGGATACGACGTAGCAAGAATTTTTGTAGACACTGGCAGTTCTGCCGACATCATGTTCTTGGAGTGCTTCAAGAAGATGGACCTGAATATAAAGCTCAGACCGGTGGAGACCACTCTTTATGGATTCTCAGGGGGAGCCATTCAACCCCTTGGTTCGGCATTACTGCAAGTAGGGCTAGGAGTCGCCCCTAACCGTCGAGTGCAAGTCATAGAATTCCTGATTGTAGATGTCCCATCTTCTTATAAAGTAGTAATGGGAAGGCCAAGCTTGAATACCTTTCAGGCAGTGATCTCCACCTTCCACATGAAGATGAAATTCCCTGCCTCGGGGGGTGTGGGAGAGATATGTGGCGACCAATACCAGGCAAGGAAGTGTTACGTGGAATCGGTCAAGATAGCAGACAGGGCCGTGTTCCGAGGAATGGAGAGATTTAAGGGTGAAGACCCTGAGTTGAAGAGACAGAAAGTGGGTGAGCTAGTGCAAGAGCAACCCAAAGCCAAAGCAGACGAGGAGTTAATGAGCATCGAGCACTACCCAGGAAAGGAGGGATTTACAACCAGGATAGGTACGAATATGAACCCTGAGCTCCAGGGAAAGATGATACTCACCCTCCAGGAGAATGCAGACATCTTCGCATTCACGGCGACGGATATGACGGGTATCCCTCCAGAAATAGCAGTGCACCATCTGAATGTGGATCCCAAAGCTAGGCCCGTGAAACAGAAGTTGAGGAACTTCGGTAAAGAGAAGAACCTCATTGTAAAAGAGGAAATCGATAAATTGTTGAGTGCAGGGCACGTGAAGAGAGTGCAGTTCCCTGAGTGGCTCTCGAACGCAGTGCTGGTGTCCAAGGGAGCCGGCAAATGGAGGATGTGCATTGACTTTAGGGACTTGAACAAAGCCTACCCTAAAGATCACTATCCCCTGCCTAGGATTGATCAACTAGTGGATGCCACGTCCGGGTTTGAATTACTCAGCATGATGGATGCATATCAGGGGTACCATCAAATCCAGTTGAACCCCCTCGATATACCAAAGGTATGCTTTATTGCAACGTGTGGTACTTTTGGTTATGTACGTATGCCGTTCGGACTGATAAATGCAGGAGCCACCTATCAAAGGATGGTAGACTCGGTTTTCCGAGGACAGATAGGGAGAAACATGGAGGTTTATGTAGACGATATGCTAGCTAAAAGCGTCAAAGCAGAGGAACACATTCAGGACCTGAAGGAGATATTTCAGGTAATTAGAGAAAACGGTATCAAACTTAACCCAGCTAAATGTTCCTTTGGGGTAGGGTCAGGGAAATTCCTCGGATATATGGTGACGCAAAGAGGAATAGAGGTTAACCCTGCCAAGGTGAAAGCGGTCCTTGACATGCAACCCCCTCGAAACTTGAAGGAATTGCAGACCCTGAACGGCAGAATCGCAGCCCTTAGCAGATTCATAGCAAAATCAGCGGAGAAGAGTCATCACTTCTTCAGAACACTAAGGAAGGGGTCAATATTTGAATGGGATGAACAGTGTCAAAAGGCTTTTGAAGAACTGAAGCTCCATCTAGAACAACTCCCGAAGTTAACCAAGCCCACTCAGGGAGATGTTCTACTCCTATACCTCTCAGTAGGGGAACATTCTCTGAGTACAGCCCTGATGAAAGAGGAAGGCTCCACACAACAGCCCATATATTATGTGAGCAAGGTCATCCAAGGAGCGGAAACAAGGTATTCAGAGGTAGAGAAGGCAGCCCTGGCAGTAGTGGTAACGGCTAGGCGATTACGCCCTTATTTCCTATCTTATAAAGTGATGGTGCGGACTAATTTCCCGCTGAAGCAGACGCTAGGGAGAGCAGATTTATCAGGGAGAATGGTCAGATGGGCAGTGGAATTACAGGAGTATGATATTGACTATGAACCAAGGAGAGCCATCAAGGCTCAAGCTTTAGCAGACTTTATTCAAGAGTCTACCAGAGTGGAAGAAGAACAGGGATGGAAGATATACGTGGATGGCTCAGCATCCGCCTTGGGATGTGGAGCAGGGATAGTGTTGGTTGACCCTAATGGCCAAGAAGTACAGGTTGCTGTCAAATTCCGGTTTTCAACCTCAAACAATGGTGCAGAATATGAAGCCTTGATTAGAGGAGCTAGCATGGCAGCAGAGTTAGGGGCACAGAAAGTCACCCTGTACTCTGATTCGCAGCTGGTAGTACAACAGGTCATGGGGGAGTACCTCGCCAAAGATGAGAGAATGATCGCCTATCTAGAGGAGGTAAAAAAATTAAAGAATAAATTACATACTTTCGAAGTGATACAGGTACCAAGAGAAGAGAATGTGAAAGTAGATGGACTGTCTAAACTAGCTAGTTCCACTAAATTCGAGGGAGACGGAAAGGTGACCCTGTTGGTGGCAGATCAAGTAGCTACGGAAACCCTGATCGGAGAGATAACAACAGGGGATGATTGGAGGAAAGAAATATGGGACGAATTGAACAGGGGTCCAGTAACCCCAATGTCCAGAGAGGCCAAAGCTTGGAGAAGGAAGTATTGCATCCTAGGAGGCCAATTGTATAAGAGGTCCTTCACTCAACCTTACTTGAAATGTCTTTCAAGAAGAGAAGCAGAGCTAGTGATCAAGGACATCCATGAAGGTTGCGCATCCAGCCATGAAGGTTACCAGACCATGGTGAAGAAGGTATTTAGGGCAGGTTTCTACTGGCCTAACATAATCAGAGACGCTAGAGAATATGTGAAGAAATGTGAGAAGTGTCAGAAGAATGGGCCTTTGATACGAGTACCTGCAGAAGAAATGGGGGCTATGTACTCGCCCTGTCCCTTCGCCAAATGGGGAATAGATCTGGTGGGACCCTTCCCCTTGGCACCGGGAGGGAGAAAATTTCTGATCGTGGCCGTGGATTATTTCAGTAAATGGGTAGAGGCTGTGCCCTTGGCCAAAATCGAAGAAGATAATGTAATTCTTTTTCTTGCTAGACATATTTGTTGCAGGTTTGGAGTACCCAGAATCTTGGTTTTCGACAACGGAACGCAATTCAATGGAGAGAAAGTAAGGAGATGGTGCGAGAGATGGAACATTACACAGAGGTTTACTTCAGTAGCCCATCCACAAGCTAATGGGCAGGTGGAGGTTACAAACAGAATCCTAGTGAATGGTATTCGAACACGATTGGAAGAGGTAGGAGGAAAATGGGTGAAGGAGTTAGACAACGTCCTCTGGTCCTACAGGACCAGCCCTAAGACAGCTACGGGCGAATCTCCCTTCTACTTGGTATATGGGGCAGCGGCAGTGATACCTCCTGAGGCCAGACTCAAATCGCACCGAATCACCTATTTTGAAGAAAAAAGAAATGAAGAATTGATGAGGGAGGCGCTGGACCTGGTAGATGAAGAGAGGGAGATGGCGAGATTAAAAGCAGAAAGGTACAAGAGTCGGATCAAGGCAGATTATGATCGCAGGGTAATCCCTCGTTCCTTTAAAGTTGGATATTTAGTCCTTCGGAGAGCCGATGCCTTGAAGAACACTGGGAAGATGGAACCTAATTGGGAAGGTCCGTACAGGGTAATACAAGTACTAAAAGGCGGAGCATACAAGCTCCAGGACATGACAGGGAAAGAAATACTAAGGCCATGGAACGTGTGCCACTTGAATAGGTTTTATGTTTGAGGAAGGTGTTATTCCCCTACTTCCTTTCTCTTTACGAACAATTTTGAATGTTTACTTCTTATTTGAATAATTGCTTCACCGGCACTCTTTTTCCCTCTACGTGGGTTTCCCTTTGGGGTTTTACCACGGAGAGGTTTTTAATGAGGCCGGCATAGGTTCCCCTTATTTGCCTATGTTGATGAACACTTTTGATCAATGGAGCATCGGTTTTGATAAAATTTCAGCAATTTCCCTGAATGCATGTTAATATTGTGATGAGATGACTCTTGTGTGCCAATTTTATGATGAAACGTTTCTCGTATGTTAATACCGTGTTAAGATAACTGTTAAGGGTCTGCATAATGAGTGCTGAAGTAACGAATATGTTTTGAAAACTAAAACATAACATGATAGAGATATTACAAGATAGAGAGATTTACACCAACTCATAAGGATTTGAATAGAAAATACCTAGGAAGAATTCCTAAAGTTTCTATCCACGACAGCCTCTAAAGCTAGGGGGAGTAGGGGTATAGTAGCAGAAGATATAATTAACTTGCCAATAAACCCTATCCCTAGCAACTCTCGCAACTCTCACGAGTATAAACAAACTCTTACGAGTATAAACAACTCTCACGAGTATAAACAAACTCTCACGAGTATAAACAACTCTCACGAGTATAAACAAACTCTTACGAGTATAAACAACTCTCACGAGTATAAACAAACTCTCACGAGTATAAACAACTCTCACGAGTATAAACAACTCTTACGAGTATAAACAACTCTCACGAGTATAAACAAACTCTCACGAGTATAAACAACTCTCACGAGTATAAACAAACTCTTACGAGTATAAACAACTCTTACGAATATAAACAACTCTTACGAGTATAAACAACTTAGGGGAGAGTATAATCCCTACGAATTCTAACTTTTGGGAGAGTATAATCCCTAAACATTCTAACTTTTGGGAGAGTATAATCCCTAAACATTCCAACTTTTGGGAGAGTATAATCCCTAAACATTCCAACTTTTGGGAGAGTATAATCCCTAAACATTCTAACTTCAGGGAGAGTATAATCCCTAAGAACTCTCACGAGTATAAACTACTCTCACGAGTATAAACAACTCTCACGAGTATAAACAACTCTTACGAGTATAAACAACTCTCACGAGTATAAACAGCTCTTACGAGTATAAACAACTTAGGGGGAGAGGATAATCCCTACGAATTCTAACCTAAGGGAGAATATGATCCCTAAGAACTCTAGTATTAAGAGACAGACTAGAAGCATTATCAAATCACCAAGTAAGTACAGGGATATAAGCCCTATCGTCTCATTAAGGTTCTTCTAGGAGCTTTAGAGCCTTTACGTGTCAAGAAAATGCTGAAAACATGCTAAATTCATAAGTAAAGAAAGAGCAGGGTAGGAACCACATTATGTGTCTAAACAGCAGAGATATAGATATATATATATACGCATGCCAGGGAATAATATGCAGGTACGATGCTGAGCAAAAGTAAAGCAGGAATATTCAAGACCTAAGGCACCATGCCTAGGCCCTCCACAGAAAAACCCCGGAGTGTGGAGTCTTCGGAAAATACCAAAAAGGGCCTTAGAGGCCTTAACAAAATAAAAACTGTTTTAAGAGTACCAAAGTGATATCAGAGATTTAAAGTTATGAAGAAAGGGGAATATCACTCTTCCCCTCAAGACCTTCTCCTGTCTCCTCAACTCGCCCACTGGAATCACCTCCCTCCGCCTTCTCCATCAGAGCACCTGCTGCCACAGTAGCCACTGGAGTTGGGTTGTCCACATGAATAGGGAAAGCCATATCCTTTGCCGGTGCAAGATCATCCAAGTTCAGGGCAGCATCTTTCAGTTCCAAAACTGCTTTCCTCATCCCAGGTAACCACCAAGGGGTATTGATGTCTTCCTTAGCATCTCCAGGGAACTTAGGGGGAGTGTCCAGTTCGTCCAACCGGAGGGCACGAGTATACTGACCATTAAATCCCGGAGCAGAATGTTCAGCTACGGCGTTAGAAAACCCATGGTCAATGAAATGGGGGATATATGCACCCATTGCCCCTAAAAAGCTGCTACTCCGAAGAAAGGCCTCCAACCACTCCCGATGCAAGGTACCTAGAAATTTTTGACCTATGGCAGAGGTAAACAGGGACTCTATGCATAATTTCATACCAGCCAGAGGAAGAGTAACCTCCAGCTGTTCAACCCGTTTACCAAACTCTTTCTTCAGCGAAGAAATCTCCCCCGAAAGCGTCGTTTGGAGTACTTTACACCTCTGATTAGCGTCCTGTAGTTCTGCATCGAGTATCTCCTTCTTCACCTTCTCCAGTTCTACTTGGCTTTGGAGATCATTCACTAGCTGAAGGGACTGGAGAGCTCGTTCAGACACATTGGAGAATAGGAGACCAAACTACACAATGAACAATCTAAAGAAGTAAGACAGGTATACTTTTTCTTATTAAATTACCTAGAAATATATCTGCACGAAGAGTCTACCTGAGTAAAGCTGTGGGCGGCATGCACAACTCACTCTTCGAAGGACAGAGCGTTAAGGGCCTCGGTGGCAGGGGTCGGAGTGTGACGCTCTATGAAGGCCAGGAGATGATCGACATTTATCTCATCAGGAGCGTCGGAAGCGACATTAGGCAGAGAGGATTTGGTCTTAGACTTCTTCTTCCTAGAAGCATCGGAGACAGGAGGTAACGTGGAAACCAGGGCCTTCTCAGTAGAGGACCTGGTACGTTTAGCGACTGACCCGGTGGCAGGTTTCACTGGGGAAGGAGGAATTTGAGCCTTTGAGGAACCTTCAGGGGCCGGAGACTTAGCAACCATTGAGAGAGGAGTGGCATCGCGGGAAATTTGAGTTAACCAACTCATGGCTGCACGAAGAAACATGAAAAAGATGTTAATAATCACAACAAGGTAAATTTTGAAGACAATACTAAAAAAAAGAAATGGTATTACCATCGTCGGGACCTAGGGGATAATCGGGGCGACCAAAACCGAAATGAGAGAGGGCTCTAGGATTCTTACAGATACTCATCACATCAAAAAAGCCATGGGCAGAGACATTATCATTTAAATGATTCATCACATCCAGGTTTAAAGAGGAACAAACAGAAAGAGGAGGACGGGGTACCCCAGGATTCTCATAAATCCACCCCTCATGAGGAAATTCCCAAGGAAGAGGATTTGTAACGAAGAAATAATAGTCTTTCCAGTCCTGGACCCCTTCATGGAGCTTTTCCATGAATTTTCCGGTCCTGGAGGTACGACCACTAGCGTAAAAAAACCCGTCCGCAAACTTGCACACGTACTGGGTTAGAAAGAGTTGGGCTGAGGGCTCCCCACCGTTTCCTTTCATCAGGATGTAGAAGCCTAACATTGCGCGTATAGCGTTGGGAGTGAACTGGTTCAGAGGTATGCGGAGGTAAGTGGAAATTTCACAGAGATAAGGATGGATCGGGAAACGGAGGCCCGCTTTTAGTTGAGCCTCCCAAAAGGCTAAGGTATTATGACCTGGAAAATTAGGGCGCTCTTTCCTATGTGCAGCCCTAACTGAATAATCGGCGGGGAAGATCCCTGAGCGGAGAAAAGCGGCAACGCGCTCAGGAGTGAGAATCGAGGGATCGATCCCTCATGCGCGCGCAGGGGCTGAATAAAAATACATTAATGGTGGCCTGGTGGTGTGGGGTAAGAGATGTGGCCTTAGAGACCTGGGTTCGAAACTTAGATCTGTAATTTTTTAAATACCACATGTGCTACTGGGCGACAGCACGCACCCTCTTTAATTAGTGAGTGGGGATTCCCTCTTTAATAAGCGAGTGTGTTTGACCCTCTTTAATCGGCGAGTGTGATTCTGCCCTCTCTAATAGGCGAGGGTGCCCTCGCCAATAAATTAGCGAGGAGCACTTTGGCAACGGTGACTGCCCCTCGCCTATGCTGTCGCCTATATGGTTAAAGAGGGCAATTGCCTCGCCTTTGCCCTCTTTATATTGACGTTTTTTTGTAGTGGATCAATACAATCGTTTTCTGTTGAATGTGCTTGTAACACTCCCAATCATCACTTTTAACTAAAAACAATTAATACTTAATTAAAGAAATTAATTAAAATATCAAAAAATTTAATACTTAATTAAAGAAATTAATTAAAATATCAAAATGTAATTATTGTGTGATGTATTTTTATAATTGAAGTTGAGAATGTTATATATATATATATATATATATATATTTTTTTTTTGTGGTGTGTAATTTTAATTGAAGTTTTTAATTATGTTGTATGTGTACAACTTGTTCAATTGGTTCGTAATCACCAATTTAACAAATATAATTAATATGCATATTTGTGTGTTGAAAAAAAAAAATAAACATAATTATATATGTATGCTATAATTATGGGTTGACAATTTCTAAATAAATAAATTAAATAATTTTTTTTAAAAAAATCTAAAAGTATATAATATATGTTAATTGTATTTAAAATATACTAACAAATAGTGCTTCTAGCCAAATCCTTATACAAGGAGCACACACAAGCATAAGGTAGCATGTTCGATTCTAGATTCTAGATTGCCACATATTGTGGGCAAATATATAGGCTAATTAAGGTGGGTGGTGAGTAGGCTTACAAATAACAACTAGTGGACGGGGTAAATCTTTACGAAATTAGAGTTCAAAATAAATTAAAATCGAAGATAATATAAGTACTCCACATTTATGTCAAAATTAGCCATATTTACTTGAATTAATTACGAAGTCGCAATTTTTTATTATTTCAAGTTCATTATGTGAAATGCTACCTAGATACAAAGAAAAGGAGCAAAACTAATCCCACATCGAAAAACCAAAAGCTTTACGAATGCTTTATATCCAACAAAATGTACAACATCAATCGCTGGGCTTGGTAACTGAAGCTTGTAACCTAAGTGAGGCCTTTAAATTGGTTGGACTCTTTGGGCTGTTCCTAATGATTGGGCCTTGGTGGTTAAATTCTCTGGGCCGGGCGTTTCAAGCTTGGAGACGTTCCAACTAAAGCTTGTAACCCAAGTGGGGCCTTTAAATTGGTTGGACTCTTTGGGCTGTTCCTAATTCTGGGCCGCTCGTTTCAAGCTTGGAGACGTTCCATGTGGTCCAAGCGAAGGCTTGGGTCTCGTTTCAAGCTTGGAGACGTTCCATGTGGTCCAAGCGAAGGCTTGGGCCTCGTGGCTCTTAGGGCCCGCATATTGTTGGCAACTGAAGCTTGTAATCCAAGTGGGGCCTTTAAATTGGTTGGACTCGGCTTGGGCCTCGGGGCTTAGGGTCCAAATAAAAAATGTGGTAAAAATGGGGGTGATGGCAACTGAAGCTTGTAATCCAAGTGGGGCCTTTAAATTGGTTGGACTCGGCTTGGGCCTCGGGGCTTAGGGTCCAAATAAAAAATGTGGTAAAAATGGGGGTGAGGAATCCTAGATGGATTTCTACCCCTCACTCAAAATAAGGGTAGGACACATTGTGGTGGTGGTGATGTGGATGAAAGAGAGTACATGGGGTATGAATACTTCTACCCAAGTAGAAGTAAAAAATTAGGGGAAAAGAGAGTGGGATAGAGAGAGAGTGAACAACACATGCAAAAAAAAGAGAACAATTTGGAGAGTGTAACTCACTTGCGAGAGTGGGTTTTAATGTGGTCCCAACTATTTTTTATTTGTATTATTTTTTTGGGGTAGAATGCATTGGAGAGGTAGAAATTTTTTGAAATAGAAGTAAGGAACTTTTGATTGTGAGATAGGCGATGTGGCATAGGAAGAAGGTTTGGGGTAGAAGTAATAAAAAGAGCAAAATGGAGAGTGGGGAATTGGAAAGTGTTAGTATAGATATAAAAGAGATAACAACAAAAGTTAGTTAGTTGTAACTTCCTTGTAACTACTAGTTAGTTACCTCACTACTTGTATATATATATATGACCATTGATCATACATCTAATCTCAATAAAATCATTCTTCTCCTTCTCACAGGGAGCGTGGGGTCCAAACTAGGAGAAAAGGTAGTGTGGCTAGCGAGTGGAGTCCAATGCGACTGTAGCTAGACAAGTAGCAATTTTTTTTATATTCAAAAGCTGCAATGACCTGCTTTTTTTATCTATCTTTATTTTATTAGTTTTTTTATAGTATATAAATTATAATATCATGTTTTGTTTTTAAAAGATACTACTGTATATTTATTTTAGGGGATCAAAAGATATATGATTAATATTTGTATTTTAGACTTCTGAGCGAGCTATAATAAGAAATTAAAAACCCAATTTCTTTTTAAAAGAAAAAAATAATAATAATAATCTAACATTTTTTTAAATTGTAAGTGAGCTTAGTTCAAAATGGATAATCTAACATTAATTTATTTCTAAAATTAAATACTCTCTATTTTTTTTAATAAGTGTTATTTTAACTTTTTATAACAAACTAAAAGTATAAATTATGGTCTATATTACCTTTCATTATTTTATAACTAATAATTTTGATATACAATTTTTTTAAATAAAGAATGTGGTCAAGAATGTAACTGGTATTTATAAATCAAATAAATTTTGGTATAAATAATATTTATAATAAATGAATAAGGGTAAAATACTCAAAATTAAAGAAAAAAAATTCAACATTTATTTTTAAAATAGTTAAAAAAAATCAAAGTGATTATTAAAAAATATAGGGAGTATAAATTACACTTCATAATATTTAAATTATAAAATAAAAATAATGAATGTACGTGAAGAGCAAAATATATATAATTGGAGAGTGGGCCCCACATAGTAGTTTTGAGGTAGAATGCATTCAGGGGCGGACTCACGTTGCTAGTGAGGAGGGCCATGGCCCCCCTGAATATCAGGCAACAATTATATATATGTATAGCAGTGTGTTAGAATTTTTTTATTTAGTTTTTAGTTGGGCCCCCTCAAATGAAATATTGTATGCTTTGTGCTCAAATTTATTAAGTATCTTAATCAATTACTCTTATTTTCTTTTATTCCACGAAAATAACTTGCAGATGTGGTATTATTTATTTTATTTTATTATTTTAATTATTTAATCTAAGGTTAAAAATTAATCATTCAATTATTAATATTTTCAAATTTTGTTTTGTTGGTCAAAGATGAATAAGAATCATATAACTAATTGTTAGCTAAGAATTAGAATTTAACATTTAACGTAGTCTTTTCATTAATTAATTAATTTATATTTGATTCTTTTATAAATAAAAAAGATACCGACAATAGATTTTTTTCATTACTCCTTTTCATTAAAAAAAAAATGAAATACTCGAACATTTCAATCAAATCAATCTAAAAATAATAGTGAAAGTCATCTTGCAAAAAAATTTAAGATTGAAATCAATGATATATATAAAAGCAATATATATGATGTACCCAAATGAAATTACTTGTTAGTGCATAATTTAAATTTTACAGTTGGCCCCCCTAACGTTTCATCCTGGGTCCGCCCCTGAATGCATTGGAGAGGGTAGAAGTTTTTTGAGATAAAAGTAGGAAACTTTTAAAGTGACACACACGTAACAAACTTAAAACTCAAAATTTCTCATCCACACTGTGGATGCTCTTACCATCGTCGTCCTCTTGACAGTTTCAGCATGTGTCAGCCAGCCAGTGCACTCCTATTGTCTACACATACCATTTTGATTTTTGACTGCATTTAATATTCAAACTAACCACAATTCAATTTATATAAACATACTACTTTTGCCGCCCCCTTCATTCCTTCTTCCCTTATTCACTATCCTCCTTTTCTCTTCAACTCCTTCATTCCTTCTTCCCTTATTCACTATCCTCCTTTTCTCTTCAACTCATTCTTAATTACAAGCAAAAACTTCCTTCTCCTCATTAAGGTATATTCTTGTACTCCCTCCGTCCAATTTTATTATGTTCACTTCTTCGAAAATGAATTTTAATGAATATTTATTTATTAATTTATATATAAATAGATATTAATTAGTCGGAGGTATGATGAAATGTTGTGGGCCATTTATAAATAAAGATGTGATTGTTTATGAATAGGAATAAATAAATGATGATGGAAGGTGGAGGTAAAATAGTGTGAATAGTAAATTTTCCAAATAAGGAACTCAAAAAAGGAAAGCGAGAATTATAAAATTAGACTGAGGGAGTATTTTTATTTTTTTTAATATTTAACTTGTATGATAATTTATTTATAATTAATTTATGTTCTAATATATAAAAATAATAATTTGTTCTTAATATTAATTTATGCTTTTGATATTGTAATATTTTTTGTGTTGATTTATATTTTGGGTTATAGGAGTATTAATTTATACTTTATTTTGTTAATATTCTTTTAGACTATAAATTAAAATTTTAATTTATGCTAGGTTTTGCTAATAGTTTACATTTTATATATATTTTTGATGCGTCGAAAAAGAACGTCTTCGGATATCAATCGTTCTCTTGCGAGCACTATTAATCACGAGTTTGGATCGTCCGTTTTATCCTTGGCAATCTTCAAGTAAATCTCCTTAGGAATCCGAAAATGACCTGCAAAAGTACGCCGGAGGGGGGCTCCGGCGTAGAAGCTCCGACGCTCAAGTCAGAATCGATCGTAGGAGAAATCAAAGAGGAATTCCCCTGTATATCTAGGGAAATTCCGGCGAATAGTATAATGTTTCTTCTCAATTTTGTGTATACTTCTTGTGATAGTGTGTATATTCTGTAAAACGTAAATAAGAATATGGAGATAATCTGTTTATATACCTGGCCCCTCTCTTCGGAGAGGGAAAGACTCGTTCTCCCTATCTCTTCGGCCCATTCCTATAAATTCGGCCCTAATTCCCTAAAGAATCGGTCTCACTCTCCCTGGGAACTTGGTTCTTCAGCATATCAGCCCCTATCTTCGTGGGTTGATCCACTTATTTGACTTGGCTAGGAAAGATTGACTAGTCGTCCCCTACTTGGGCCGGATCCTTTCAGGCCCAAGGGCTATTAATCTCTTCAAATATGGGCCAAAGGCCCAATCACCCTGATCTCTCTAATTTCCCTGCTTAAGCCCGGGGGTGTATTAATCCTGTTTCTTCGGTGTATTGACCTAATCACAACTATCATAACTTATCCCGTTTCCACGTGTCGACTTCTCAGAGAGCGACATATTTATCTACATCAACCACTCCCCCTTACTCTCATAAAAGGAATAATTTTTAGGAGAGTAGGAAAACAATAACACTGAGATAGATATTAAAGAAATATTCCATTCCTTAAAATACCCTTTGAAATATTACTGATTTGATTCCCTTCGTAATAATTACCCTCAGAAGGCTTCAGGCCTTTTGCACTTCCACACACAATCCTGCCCTCGAAATACGCAGCCACGCGTTCACTTAAGGGCCAACATCAAGCCGCCCTTCTTCATTCACGCGCCTTTTGATTGGGGTGCCATTAATTCTCCTCGGTCCTCTCCTTTCTCTCTCCTTGGCCTAATTATTTCAAAACCCCTTTTTTCCACCAAAAAATCCCTTTTTCCTTCCTTTCAAACTTATCTATTTTTCATCTTCATTTTCACTTCTGCAATTTTAACTCCTCTACGCACGTCCAACGGCCATTCCGTCATCACTCCTAAAACCGACTTTGCTCCAGGTATATACTCCTTCCTTTCTTTTCTCATTTACAATATCCTCATGTCATCCTCCTCAGACTCCATATCTATGGAGAGTTCCACTTCCGACTCGTTTCGCATATTTCCCGTAACCGACCAAGCTTTGGAGGTCAATTAATTTAATAAATGACCAACTATATGTTATTAACTCAATTAATTTATATATTAGCTCAATACTTAATTAATTTAACAAAGTCCTTCATTACTAAATTTAATAACTTATACTTATGTATTAACTCAATTTATTTAATAAAGCCCTTCATTACTAAATTTAATAACTTATACTTATGTATTAACTCAATTTTATTCTTTTATTCTTTAAGTCAATTAATTTAATAAATTACCAACTATATGTTATTAACTCAATTAATTTATATATTAGCTCAATACTTAATTAATTTAACAAAGCCCTTCATTACTGAATTTAATAACTTATACTTATGTATTAAATCAATTAATTTAATAAATTACCAACTATATGTTATTAACTCAATTAATTTATATATTAGATCAATACTTAATTAATCACACACAAGCAATATGAATTAAAACCATTAAAATAAAACATTGTCTCGTTCACTTCAATTCAAGTACACAACATAAAAAAAAAAATCCCAAACAACTTCAATTTTTTAAAATAAACAAGACAACATAACTTAAAATGTATCAATCATCGACCATCAGCAGCGTCATCATCATCATCATCATTCCTAGCACCCTGAACGTTACCCGACCCCCCTCTGAACTGGCTCATAATTGATGCCATCTGTAGCGCAAACTCTTGACGTAAGCGCTCCTCCGTCTGAGTGACTGATTGCTGCAGTTCTTCACGTAAGAGACACTCTCTCTCTTGATTAGACCTCCGCTCTTCCAAAAGAGCATTGTCGATGTCGGCCTGCATAAATCGTCCAAACGCCGTACCGGAAGATGTCTCACCAGGACCAGAAGTGACATATATGTTCTTTCCTAGTTGCCCAAGACCCTTCACGCGACCGTGAGATCTTCCAACTTTCTTCACGAACAACTCAGACATGTCCGGCATGGGTGGGGTCTGGCTGGAACCATCATCTGAAAGATCATGATCATATGACGGCTGGGTGAGATGTGACAATTCCTGTTGCACCTGATCATATATGTGCATATTTAAAATTTGGTTAATATACATGTCAATACAATTAAATATTATATTTAATATAATATATGTATACACTTATCAGAATATCACCCATATGCCTGTATGTGTACGTTCCGTTAGTGTAACAGTGGTAATATTCGACAATCTCCCAGTCGTAAGCGGGTCGTCCCATCTTCTCCTCCTATGTTTGGAAGAACATAAAATTGAATTAATTAAAATGAACTCAAATTAATTATATTTGAACATAAATACTTAAAATTCGTCTGGCCGGCCACCTCGGCTGCCCCACGAGATCCCCCTTTATGTCTAGCAAAACAGCTACCCGAGCCTCCAGGCTTTGATAGTCGGTTCTTCCTGCTGGAACACGCCGGCGAAGGCGGTCCGTCACCAGGATCGTTGTCGGATGCCAAACGTATAAATAAATAAATAAAACCTAAACATGCTTCTAAAACATAGTTTAGATCCGTTACCCTTGAAGATCGAGGCGTTGATTCCAATCTACAGATCTTCTAGTCTGTCTCCCAACTTCGCTCGAACACCGGGTGGACGGCGTGCTATCAAACGTGGAGAAGGTGCCTCAATTTTGTCTCCTTGAAACCCTAGCCGTTTTTCTCTATTTCGTGTGTGCTAGGGTTTCAAAACTGAATTAGGGCTCCTATTTATAATTTCCATAAGTTTCATGGGCCAGACTAGGGATCCATTAGAAGGTATAGGGCTTGGGCTTCTTACAGGCCCAAATACTCTTATGTTCAGCCCAGAACATATAATTTGGCCCGAGAACATTAATTCATTCCACTAGAGAATTAATGTTGCACTCCCGTCTTATCCCGAACCGAATCAGGGCTTCTATTAGACTTTATAATTCCCCGTGTTTAAGATATCGCACGTCCATTAATTATTAAAGCTCCCGACTTCTTTAAATAATTAATTACTATAATTCCTTGAGTAGTACCACTCAACCTTGTTGTCGTACGGATTAAATCCACCTGCAGGGTTTAATACGACAATCCTTTATGAGTTTCCTCAAGGGGACATCATCAGCCTGGATGTACAGGACACGGTGCCCTAATGCCAATAAGTAGACATCATGCGAGCGATGCCACTACCCAAAATACAGAGCGTGAAGAATCTATCAAGATTCTCACCTATGGTACATCAAAGTAGTGAACAAGCACCCCACACATCTAAATATCACACTTAGGGTTAAGAATCATAAAAGTCACCAAGACTTCTAGTTCTTCATAACAGTCAGAACAGAAGAACATGTCTTATCTGTGATCCATTCAATACGCCACAGCGCACTAGTATAAACTAATGGCCAAGACAAACCACTAACAAGTTTATACTACAACTTAAACCAATAGTTTTGTCCATAACTATCTCAGTTGTGAATACTGTTTATATCTTACAAGGAACTGACAATGTGATCTTCTGTGTGACTACAAACCCACCACATCGTCTACAATGCAAGATAAGCAGACATACAAGTAATCACAAAGAATGCAATAATGTGAAAAACCATTTATTTCAGATAAAAGGAAATCGAATATACGTCACAAAAGCCCACTAAAAGTTTGCTTTACAGTATACACCAACAATCTCTCACTTATACTAAAGCTTAACTTTTAGTATACACATAAAGACATCAACATTTCTCCCACTTATACTCAAAGTCTAGCTTGTAATACATCGTAAACCAAGGCCCTCTACATGTTTCTCAAAGACTTTTATTGCCAGCGTCTTTGTGAAAGGATCAGCCAAGTTATCCAACGATGTAATCTTAGCTACAGCCACGTCTCCTCGATTTACGATATCTCGTATAATGTGGTACTTTCGCTCTATGTGTTTACTTGCTCTGTGGGCTCTAGGTTCTTTCGAGTTTGCCACTGCACCCGCGTTATCACAATAAACAGTGATACACATCGGCATACTCTGAGATACCCCTAATTCCAGAAAGAAATTACGCAGCCAGACATCCTCCTTTGCGGCCTCTGAGGCAGCTACGTACTCGGCTTCCATAGTGGAGTCTGCGATGCATTTCTGCTTCACACTTCTCCAAGATATGGATGCGCCTCCCAGCATAAACACATAACCCGAGGTTGACTTCCGTTCATCTCGATCAGCTTGGAAATCTGAATCGGTATAACCCAAAGGAATCAAACTATTTGACTGGTATACTAGCATATAATCTCGAGTCTTTTTCAAGTACTTGAGAATATGCTTAACAGCAGTCCAGTGTCCTTGACCAGGGTTAGACTGATATCTTGCTACCATGCCGACTGCATAGCAAATATCAGGCCTCGTACACAGCATTGCATACATAAGGCTTCCAACAGCCGAAGCATAAGGAACCTTAGCCATCTCCTCTATCTCCTTCTGTGTCTTAGGACACATATCTTTAGATAGAGGGACTCCATGTCTGAAAGGTAGTACACCCTTCTTGGAATTCTGCATGCCAAAACGAGCAATCATAGTATCAATGTAAGACGCTTGAGATAAACACAACATTCTCTTTTTTCGATCACGAGTGACCTTAATACCAAGAATGTACGATGCTTCTCCCATATCCTTCATTTGAAACTGTTCTGAAAGCCACACCTTTACGTCTGATAATACTTTCACATTGTTGCCAATAAGAAGAATATCATCTACGTATAATACTAAGAATACCACTACGTCTCTGTCACTCTTCTTGTACACACAACTTTCATTTTGACATTGTTCAAATCCAAAAGATTTGATCACCTCGTCAAAACGAATGTTCCAAGACCTGGAAGCTTGTTTTAGCCCATAAAGAGACTTTTTCAGCTTCCAGACTAGATGCTCTTGGCCTTTCTTCACATAACCCTCGGGTTGCTGCATATAGATGTCCTTATCCAAATTTCCATTAAGGAAAGCTGTCTTGACATCCATTTGCCAAATCTCATAGTTCATGTGATTAGCTATGGATAAGAGAATCCGGATCGATTTTAGCATGGCTACTGGTGAGAAGGTCTCGTCATAGTCGATTCCTTCTTTCTTGGTAAAACCCTTTGCCACCAACCGTGCCTTAAAAGCAGTAATCTGCCCATCAGACCCTCTCTTACGTCTGTAGACCCACTTACACCCAACAACTTTCTTGTCGTGGGGAAGTTCACTTAGGTCATACACTTCCATAGCATCCATAGATTCAATTTCTGAATCCATGGACTTGTGCCAAGACTCTGCATCTTTGTCTTTGATTGCCTCCTTGTATGTCCAGGGGTCGTTATCATCATGTTCATCGCTTGGAATCAAGTCAATAGACTCTCCCACAAACATGAAACGATCAGGTTGGCGAACAACCCTCCCACTACGACGAGGCAATGTATACAAAGGTTCATCAGAGTCGCCACGTTGTGCAGTCTCTTGTGGTATTTCCTCTTGCACACTCGGTGTGCCATTGTCTCCTCTCAACTCATTTAGAATGATCTCAGTATTGGACTTATGCTCATTCATATAGTCTTCTTCTAAAAATCGGGCATTGGTACTCACCACCACCCTCTGATCATTAGGACTATAAAAATAACCACCCCTCGTTCCCTTAGGGTATCCTACAAACAACCGTACTTCAGTTCTAGGTGCCAACTTATCAGCTTCCTTGTTCAGCACATGTGCTGGACAACCCCAAATCCGAATGTGGTTTAGACTGGGCTTTCGCCCAGACCACAATTCAATCGGGGTTTTTGGAACCACTTTAGAAGGTACATAATTTAGAAGGTACGCTGCTGTTTCCAAGGCATAACCCCAAAAAGAGGTAGGTAATGAAGCATAACTCATCATCGATCTCACCATATCTAATAGAGTCCTATTCCTTCTCTCAGCCACGCCATTTTGTTGCGGAGTACCAGGCGCGGAGAGCTGGGATCTAATCCCGTTCTCTAATAAGTATTGCCTAAATTCGTTGCTAAGGTACTCGCCACCACGATCAGAACGCAGTGACTTGATACTCTTACCATGACGGTTCTCCACTTCTGCCTTAAATTCTTTGAACTTGCCAAAGCATTCAGACTTGTGGCGCATCAGGTAGATGTATCCATATCTTGAGTAATCGTCAATGAAAGTGACGAAGTACTCAAAACCTCCTCTAGCTTGAACAGTCATAGGCCCACACAAATCAGAGTGAATCAATTCCAACGCATCATTAGCCCTATTACCCTTGGCCTTAAAAGGCCTCGAGGTCATCTTGCCTTCCAAACAGGATTCGCAGACTGAGAATGGTTCCACTTGGAGAGACTCCAAAAACCCACTACTTACTAGTCTTTGAATCCTTCTTAGGTTGACATGACCCAATCTTAGATGCCAAAGGTATGTTTGATTCAACTTAGAAGGTTCCTTTCTCTTATTTAATGATGATGATGAATGAGCTTCAGTCACAGTATGATATGCACACGTAATAGTATAAAGATTGTTTTCTAACGTGCCAGAACAGATTAAAGAGTCATTTCTCATAATAACAACATTGTCATTAAAAACAACCGAGCATCCATCCAAAAATAACTTCGAAACAGAAATTAAATTTCTCCGAAAATTCGGCACGTATAAAACGTTCTTTAATACTAAAACAAAATTAGATAAACATAAGTGCACGTCTCCCACTGCAACCACCGATACTATCGAAGCATTGCCCAAACTAATAGTAATCTCGCCCTCACTCAGTTCCCTTGTCTGCAGAAACCCCTGCAAGGTATAACAAACATGGTCAGTGGCTCCTGTATCTACTACCCAAGAAAAGGCAGAACAAGCCGCAAAACATGTTTCAACAACTAAAGCGAGAGACGTACCAGAGTTTTCCTTTTTCAGAAGGGGACAATCAGACTTCCAATGTCCTGTCTTGTTGCACTTGAAACATTTGCCCTTCGGCTTTTTAACGCCACCAGAAGGCACCGGTTTCTTGCTCCCACTGCTTTCACCACCACCCTTTTTCTGTAAAGGCTTTTTCTTCTTCTTGCCATTAGACGAAGAAGGTCCAGCCTGGACAGTAACATTGGCTTGTGGTCGTTTACCCATGAGACCCTCCACCGCGACCAATTCCGTAAGAAGCTCGGTTAAAGTATAATCCTTCTTACTCATGATCGCGTTTACACGGAAGTTCTCAAAAGACTTTGGGAGCGAGTGTAGGATCATATCGATCTTGGTGTCATTATCGATTAACCCTCCGAGGACCTCAATCTCATTCAGATATTCCATCATCTTGAGACCGTGGTCCCTCACGGACGCTCCCTCTGGCATAGAGGTTGACATGATCTTCCTCATAGCCTCAAAGCGGGCAGCCCTATCTTTCTCACCAAAAAGCTCTTTGAGGCTCAACATCATAGCTGCGGCACTAGGCATAGTTTGATGCTGCTGTTGTAAAACATTTGACATCGAGGCCAAAATGTAACAACGAGCCATCTCATCAGCCTTGTGCCACTTCTTATGAGCCTCCTTTTGCTCTTCAGTAGATTCAGGTCCCAAAGGGGCAGGAGCAGGTGTGTCAAGCACAAACTTGTACTCATCTGCAACAAGGACAATGTCCAGATTTCTTTTCCAATCCAAGTAATTTTGACCAATAAGCTTATTTTGATTTAAGATAACCATAAGTGGGTTGAATGTCACCATAATGTATCTGAAATAAATAAAATGCAAGGAATAAATCACATAAGTTTGAAGCATAAAACATTGGAAACCTTCAAAACCAACATTCAACACAACCTCCAACAGCCCAACAAACACATATGCAAGCCACGTTAGGGTGGTCGTTTACACATGTATTCATCGACCAGACATTCAGTCTTTAATTTCAATATCACGTCAACTTATCCTTATGACGAATGAAATTAACAGTCGAACTTTAACTGGCCATGTGAACTAGAACAGTGACCCCGTTGGGGGGTTATATTCAAATTCACATCTAAGTGATGACCACAATTTAACAACAGTTATCTTGAATTATTCTTTACTGATGAACTCATGGATGACACATCCGTTAGGGAAGATCACACACTTCATCTAAAGATTAAAACAGTTTTATTAGAAGTCTTAACTAGTAAGCTCGTGAATGTTGCACCCGTTAGGGGAAGACTCCCAAGGTCCCACGAGCAACATACACCTTACTTAAAGACCAATTGTGGAGGCCTATAAATTAATTAAAATTCAATTATCTCACTTAGTCATTTAAACTTTGAAGATTATTCACAGGCATAACAAATTAACTAAATAATACAAGCATGCCAATCATAACAAGATGCGATAAATAGAGGTAAAAATAAATAAATAAATGCACATCTATCGCAACCCCTTGAAAAACCTATCAAAAAACAGCCTACAATAAGCTATTACAATGATAAAACAGTGGCGCGGACGGATGTCTCGCATCGGCCTCTCACGCAATGCAAAAAACTCGAATACGCGTCCACCGACTATAACTGGCAGAAAACTTCATCAAGACGTTTGAATTAGGCCTCGCCACTCGTCATCGCAGCATAGCTGCGATTCCTGTAGATCTCGTCGAGACTTTTCCGAAAAGGTCTTGTGGGCTGAAAACGGACACCCGAGTCAAAAGTTATGGCCAAAACAGTTTTCACCATCCAAGGCCATAACCCGAAAAACTCAGATTACTGTTTTCAGATCTTCCATCGACACCGCCCGTTCTCACGATCAAAAATTACAATATAAACGAGCAAAACCCTACTATAGTGATCTATGAAATAGTCCTATACTACCCACACTTATTATCTGGTGGGAAAAACGATTACATAACACTAGGGTTGCGATAGAAGAATAAAAAAAAAATTAACCAACAGAAACGCATACATACATGAAACAAAATAAATTGAATCATACAATCATACGTTTCAGGCAGAGCCAACAATCCACGAATCCAGGCTCTGATACCAATTGCTGGAACACGCCGGCGAAGGCGGTCCGTCACCAGGATCGTTGTCGGATGCCAAACGTATAAATAAATAAATAAAACCTAAACATGCTTCTAAAACATAGTTTAGATCCGTTACCCTTGAAGATCGAGGCGTTGATTCCAATCTACAGATCTTCTAGTCTGTCTCCCAACTTCGCTCGAACACCGGGTGGACGGCGTGCTATCAAACGTGGAGAAGGTGCCTCAATTTTGTCTCCTTGAAACCCTAGCCGTTTTTCTCTATTTCGTGTGTGCTAGGGTTTCAAAACTGAATTAGGGCTCCTATTTATAATTTCCATAAGTTTCATGGGCCAGACTAGGGATCCATTAGAAGGTATAGGGCTTGGGCTTCTTACAGGCCCAAATACTCTTATGTTCAGCCCAGAACATATAATTTGGCCCGAGAACATTAATTCATTCCACTAGAGAATTAATGTTGCACTCCCGTCCTATCCCGAACCGAATCAGGGCTTCTATTAGACTTTATAATTCCCCGTGTTTAAGATATCGCACGTCCATTAATTATTAAAGCTCCCGACTTCTTTAAATAATTAATTACTATAATTCCTTGAGTAGTACCACTCAACCTTGTTGTCGTACGGATTAAATCCACCTGCAGGGTTTAATACGACAATCCTTTATGAGTTTCCTCAAGGGGACATCATCAGCCTGGATGTACAGGACACGGTGCCCTAATGCCAATAAGTAGACATCATGCGAGCGATGCCACTACCCAAAATACAGAGCGTGAAGAATCTATCAAGATTCTCACCTATGGTACATCAAAGTAGTGAACAAGCACCCCACACATCTAAATATCACACTTAGGGTTAAGAATCATAAAAGTCACCAAGACTTCTAGTTCTTCATAACAGTCAGAACAGAAGAACATGTCTTATCTGTGATCCATTCAATACGCCACAGCGCACTAGTATAAACTAATGGCCAAGACAAACCACTAACAAGTTTATACTACAACTTAAACCAATAGTTTTGTCCATAACTATCTCAGTTGTGAATACTGTTTATATCTTACAAGGAACTGACAATGTGATCTTCTGTGTGACTACAAACCCACCACATCGTCTACAATGCAAGATAAGCAGACATACAAGTAATCACAAAGAATGCAATAATGTGAAAAACCATTTATTTCAGATAAAAGGAAATCGAATATACGTCACAAAAGCCCACTAAAAGTTTGCTTTACAGTATACACCAACACTTCCGACACTGCTCGCTCTTCTTAATTGTGTCCGAATGATTCCAGTGGCGAACCAAGTGCTCCCAGACATCGTTGTCCCACCTCGGCTTCTTCATCTTCAACTCCCACTTATTCTTGTAGTGGTTCAACATGTCACTGTATCGAACAACTGCTCTCTCAAGAAAGAGCTTGTACACTAATGCAGTGTCAACAGTCTCTGGATCCCACGTAACCTCAGTCTGCCAAAAAAATTGATTAATTATAACAAAATGTGAATGAAAAGATATGTTACACATCATTAAATTATACCTAGAATGTATCCCACCACCGTTGAAGCCTAGTTGGGGATACCTTGGCGAATGTGTGTGCACCAACCTCCATATTCCGGTACATGATATGTCTGGTGGTGCTCGAGATTAGATGCGAAGGCATCAGCCTGTTGTTACACATAATTAATATGAAAATTAATAATTATGTACTTCATTATAATGAAAATTATAAAATATGTAATACTTACGCTCCACGATAGATCGTAAGAACAATACGACTCTCGGGTGCGTCTGTCGCCTGGCTGGCCTCTGTCTCGACAGACGCACGTCCGACTGGGTCCAATATCGGTGGATCCTGCTGCGGTGGATACATGTGGGGCATCTGGGGAACCTGTGTGTAGTACGGATAGTGGGTCGATCCGTGCATCTGGGGCATCTGGATGATCCCAGTCATATCTGGCAAATAGAAACCCGAATGATATGGTATAGGTACAGGCGGCGTCTCACCTCTACCTCTACCACCAGAACCCTGCCCAGTACCAGAACCCTGACCACTAGAACCCTGACCAGTAGTACCAGAACCATGTTCATGACCCCCATATCCACTCATCTATAAAAATGAATATTAAAGTGTTGTTAAAATTAACATTCTTGATATAATAACATATATGAACACTCAAACAATTAATAAATTAACATTCTTGATATAATAACATCTATGAACACTCAAACTGAATCATAAACATTACGAACACTGAAACCGATTCATAATCAACATTCTTTATATAATAGCATATATACATGAACACTCTAGTATTCTTCTTCATCATTATCTTCTTCTTCTTCATCTTCTTCTTCTTCTTGTTCTTGTTCTTTTTCTGGTTCTTCGTCTCCGGCTACGTCCATCAATGTACCAGTGTTATCAATTAATATGACAGGATCATCATCTACTTGCACAATCATTTGATGTTCTATGCTTTCCTCTTGGAACGCGGGAACATCTTCTTCATCATCAGTAGTGGATGACTGTTGTGCGTCCAAGAAGGATCTCGGCTTGATTTTGCATACAGTTATCCAATCAGTACGGGGTCCAGGGTACGAACAATAGTAGACTTGGGTGGCTTGACTTGCTAGTACGAATGGATCGTATCGACCGTATCATCGCCTCTGATGAATATCCACTAGCTTGTAGTTAGGATCAATTTTTGTACCACTGACACTTGAACAAAACCACTTTCTTCTCGTGGTACCCCTAGTAGTCTAATTCGACTACTTCCTCGAGATTCCCGTAGAAATCCTCTTCATATGCATCATAGTTTTTTCCCTTGATATAAACCCCACTGTTTGATGTTGCTCTAGATGCAACTTTTGCTTCATACGCAAGGTGCACAGGTAGATGTTCCATGGAGTTGAAGAAGCTGGGTAAAAAGATACGTTCCAACTTGCACAATATTACTGGGATATCTGTTTCCAACCGAGTAATGTTGTCAACTGTTATGGTCGTAGAAGTTAAGTCCTTAAAAAGAAGACTAAGCTCAGTGATTGCTTTCCACACATCCGTCGGCAGAATATTACGAAAAGCAATCGGTAGTAGTCTTTGCATAAACACGTGACAATCATGACTCTTCATTCCATACAATTTCAACTTCGTCCAGTCAATACATCGACACATGTTAGACACATAATCATCGGGAAACTTCAACCCACTTATCCACTTACAGATAACATCTTTTTCATTCTTATCAAGCGCATAACAAGCCTTGGGATACTTTCCTGTACGTGGACATTTCTTGAGAGAGGGACGACGATAATATTCATTCAACTCATCTCTTGATTTTGATGGGTCCTTTGTTTTCCCCTCCACATTCATCACTATGTTGAACACGTTATCGAACACATTTTTCTCAATGTGCATCACGTCCAAATTGTGTCGGACTAACAAAGTACTCCAATAAGGCAAATCCCAAAAAATGCTTTTTTTCTTCCACCCTCCGTCAATTTTTTTGTTTTGGGCCTCATCTCCTTCTTCTATAACTTTTCTAAGTCCCAAATGATCAATTTCGTATAGGAGACTCGCACCTGTTCGGATAGGCGGTGGATCATCTGTGACTGCTACTCCAGCCCTGAATGCCGTCTTGTTCTTTTGCCATGTATGATTATGTGGTAAGAACTTGTTGGTCCTGAAAGGAGTATATAACAAGTGTATGGGGGGGGGGGGAATACACTTGTATGCAATTCTTTTCAACTTTTGATCAAACCAGAGCTCAGCAAGGTTGTCTTGGACAACTCTGCTGAAAATGATTAACTCTTCTAAGATAATCAAACTACTAAGTACTATTGAGTACTTAGTTGAATAACTATCTAGGGGAGTTATATGTGCGGAATAGTGGTTGGCCCCTTTTAGTTTAGACTCCTTTAAAGTTCTGAGACTCAAGCTCCTACATCCACTTTCCCTGATTTAACAGGATAATTCCTTCACTCTTGGAATTAACTTGTTTTATAGTGCCAAGGTGCACTTGATCAATAACACCACTCCTTGGTGAATTGATCCCTAGGATGTTTAGAGTCCTAGTACCCTCTTCTCAACTCAGAAATGAACTGTTCTTCTCTCAACAGTCAGCTCCTACCACTTCTACTACTACAACCTTCTCACTTTCACTCTTGAAAGGTATAAGGGTTGAAGTAAGGTTCCAACTAATGAGATATCCTTTACAATGAGGATCAGTCTACAAGGATTAGGATATCTCTCTAATCTTGTGTATGGATATACAATTGAGTTCAGCTTAGAAGAAGTGTTTGAAGACTAAGATAGTCTTTGAAAGCTTTGAAAGCACTCTAGCTTGTAAGATCTTGAGGTTAGTTGGATTATGTTGAGGTGCTTTCAAATGGTCTCCACACTTCTGCATTTATAGACATTTGAAGGATTTGCCCGTTGGAGAGGCAGCCTCAAAGGTCCATAAATGTCTTCTTTTAGTTCTTCAACTTTGAAGACAGAATCTTTGTTGGTCCCTGAACGAGTAGTGAATGGGTTTAAAGTCTAGAGGGGAGGGGTGAATAGACTTTAAAACTTTTTCAAACAGAGTTGGGAACCTCTTCTGATTGCTATGTCAACTGGACTGCAAGTCTGCTGGTCCAGATGACTATAGTGATCTGACTGAGGAGGTTATATGCGAAATTATGGTGGCCCTGGTTTAGACTCGTTCTTGTAACTTGTTTTACTTAATGAAAATACTCAGCTGATGCTGGTTTGAAAGTTATGTCCTTGTTTTGAAGAGTGTTGAAATCACAGTATGCACTATATAATAATGAATGAAAAGGCAGAAATGTAAAGTGCAGAAAGTAAATAACACCGGATTTATAGTGGTTCGGATATACGTTCCTACGTCCACTCTCACGTCCTAACGTGATGTTTAATCCCTTTAATTTCCACAAATTACAAGGGTCTTGACCTTTATAGTCCCAAGGTTAGGACTTTGAGATCTGAGCCGTCCTAACAGCTACGGTCTCCACAAGTGATTGTAAGCACTTGCACTTTAAGGGGTTTCAAAAACTTTAACCTTTCGGTGAGGGTTTGGGGTTTTTGAGGTGTATCCAACTAATGGTTCAAGCTTATAATTTGCTTAACCACTATGCCTAAAACAATTGATATACAATATGAACAGGTTTCAGGTTCTTAAGGGTTGGATAGAAATCACTTAAGAGCTATAGATAATCTAATGGTTTCTGGCTCTTTTGAGAATTCTTAGAACTGTATGGCTTTAGCTTTGATTGCTTGCTTGGCTTGTTGAATTCTCTCTTGTGACTCCTCCTTTGTGATTTCTCATCCTCTTGTATTTATAATGGAGATTGGTTGCAACTAGCCGTTGGAGTTGACTAGCCGTTTGAGCAATCTTTCCATAATAGCTTGATTCCTTGATTCCAGCCGCTTGATTGCTTCAATCCTGGGATCATGTCAATCTTCTAAATAAGGTAGGTCTTCGTTTGAATTGCAAGATGACTTAGGAATCAGCCGAGTCCTGAAAGAGCACATAGTCTTCTGATCTGTATTTCTAGTCTTCTGACTACTCTTCTGGCCTTAGGTCTTCTGTCTTCTGATATCAGACAAGTAACACTCTTCTGATCTGGAAATTCTTTGTACTGCTTTTAGGCCATCTTCAATCTGGGACTCCATCAGATAGGTAGGTATACAAGCACCTTAACTTATCTGGTCTTCAAGGATCTTCTAGTCTTCATGTCTTCTACTCTTCTCATCTTGAGGATAGGCATGTAAGCCAGGACTGTGCTGATCAGCTGATATCAATACAGTTGATCACACAAGACTAGTCTAAGCTGTTCTATACAAGTCAGCTGATCCTATTACATTTATAAACTCTAAGTGTTTTGGCCATCAAAACTATTCTAACATCAAGTGGGGCTTAGGATGAATTTATATCCCAACAATTTCCCCCTTTTTGATGAAGCCAAAACTATACTTGATAAATGCTCTTAATGAAATAAGATAAGAGTTTATAACATGCTAAGACTGAAGCATCTGATGAAGACAATGAGAGTTTGTCTTGTAAGCAAAAAGAACTAGAACTTGAATATAGATAGAACTTTTACAGATTACAAGTAATAGTTTCTTTAATCTTCTAAGCTGGTCTTCATCAGGTCTTCTGATCTTCAAATGCGGTAGGCAAGGTACAGACGAGCTCGAACTTCTTCCATGTGCTGTACATCTGTAACATTCTCCTCTTCATAGATCTTGTACATAATCTTCTTGATTTCTATCATGTTGGCTCTTCCTGAATCCAGAAGGGGTGCATCCCATTTGGGTTCTTCAGGAGTTAGGATTCTGCAGTTGTCAAGTCCTTTGGCTGTCTTGACAATTTCTTCCCAGAACTCTGGATCTTCAATGTTCATGAACTGGGAGAATTGAAGAAATTCTTCTTCATAAGAAGGGAGAGGGCCAAATTTCCTTACTATGTGGTGTTGAATTTGCCACTTCTTCTTCAGGGGGTACCATCTTGGTAGCTCATCTTGAAGGGCTAAGTAATCCACATAATTGCTGTCAAACACTAGGACACTGTCTTCTTGTGCTTTGTCCTTCATTGCTTTCCTGAGTTTGGCAATCCTTCTTTCAAATTTGGCTTTGACTGCCTTCGCATCATTCAGCTTCTTTTGCTTAAGCTCTTGAGCTTCAAGCAATTTCTTTTTCTTCAACTCTAGAGCCTCTTTCTCTTCTGCAGTAGGCTCTGCTGGAGCTGATTTCTTGCTGGTCTGAGCTGACTGAGGTTGCTCATCTGCCTTTCTTTTCCTTGTCATTCTCTTTTCAGAGACTTGTTCTTCAGGAGCAGTGATCTGAAGAGTCTTGGCAGGAACTTGAGTGGGTGCTTGAGTGTCTTCTTGAACAATTTCTTTGCCTTTGCCTTGCCTGTTCTTGATTTTGCTCTTTAAACCACCCAAGGTTTCAGTCAAGTCATCTTGTGCTACTACCAGTTCAGCTTGCTGGGCAGTAGACTTCTCTAGAGCCTTTATCAACATATCTTCCCCCTTTTTGGCTTCAGCAAGTGCAGCCGCAAAAGGCTTCATGGAATTCATGATTTCCACTTTCAGAGTTTGTTTCAGTGCCATGGCATTGACATTGGCAACTTGGGTCAGATGGGTTATGCTGTGCTCTAGAACTTCAGCATGTGAATTGGAGGAAGAGGCAGCTTCAAATCTAGTCGTAAGAGCTTCCAACTTGGCTGCTGTCTCCTTCAGCTGAGTCTGCAATTTCTCATTCTCCTCTGCAGCTGTTTTAAGAAGAGCTTGTCCTTCAGTGGCTCTTGCTTCAGCATCCTCAATTCTTGTCTTGTAGGTAGTCTCCATGCGGTGCATCTCATCAGTGTAAAGATCAGCAAACCTTTTGGAGGTGTCGGCTGACAACTTCTGATAGGTACTCAAGTATTCTCCTATCTGCCGATGAAGTGCTTCACCAAACTTGTCTTCAACGTCAAGAATCTGGTCATGAAGACGAGTCTTCTGTTCCCTTGCAGCTTTCTCAACATATCTTCCTAGCTGCATGCATAAACCTTTCTCAAAGTGCAAGTCTATTGCAGCTTTGACTTGGGAGCAGATGTCTGCTGTAAGGTCAACAGATGGGGTAGAGGTAGAGGGTGTACCCTGAGGCTTTGGATGAACAATAATTGCTTTGCCTCTTTCTTCGGCTGATAGGTACTCCTCATTGAGGTAGCAGGTAGTGGCCTTAGTCAGATGGGTCATGATTCGTCTGCCTGCATCCTCTTGATTGTCAATGAAGTGAGTCAGATCGTCTGAAGGTTTGAAGTGAGCTGGTACTCTGACTACTTCTCTTTCAATCTCTTCTTTGTCAGCTGGTGCAGTTGAGTCTTCAGCAGGGGCAGCTGAGTCTTCCACCAAGGCTGGTGCAGCTGATTCCTTCATCTTTGCTTGTTCAGTTGTCTGCTGATCCGATGAACCTACTGGGATAGGGACATCAGCAGTGGAGACTCCTAGGATCCGGTTGCAGACTGCAGTTAGTGCCTCATCTGATAGCAGCTGAGCAAATGATTGAACTTGAGCAACTTCCTTTTGCTCCATCTCCCAGTCGAGGAAGTTTTCCTTTCCTCCCATTCCTTCCATGACCTCAAGAAGGTCATCTACATCATCTCTTCTGAGCTCAATCCAAGTGCATACCCTAAGCACTTGTTCAAACTGGATTGAAGTCTCATCAACTCCAGGGATGGTGGTCTTGAGCAGGTTGGCTATCTTCATCCTCATTATCTTTTCTGTTTGGCACATAGGATAGTGCACCATTCTGAACTGAGGTTGAGAAGGACCAGGTTGAACCAGGTCTTCTGGTGCCAAGTCTTCTGGAGCAGAAGGGACAATGATGGTAGGGGCTTGGGTAGTTGGGGTATTTTCCTCTGCTGTGTGAGTATCAGCAGGGATTTGGGAAGTGATTTCTTCTTGTTGGGTAGGAGGTTGGGATTGATCTTCAGTAATTTGTTCATCAGCAGGGTTATGGATCTGCTGGTCTGGTTCAGTTTCTTCTTGAAGATCAGTAGGTGTTTGAGCTTGATGATCTTGGACATTTGCTGTTTGAATATCAGCAAGGATTGTGGATATAATCTGAGTTTGATCATCAGCAGGTTGTGTGGAGGTGGTCTGAGGTTGGTTGTCTGCTGGTTGAACATCAGCAGGGTTAGGCTGGGCTTGTTCCTCTGCTGTGTGAGTATCAGCAGGGATTTGGGCATCAGTGTGTGAGGGTTCAGATGGGTTGGTATCATCAGAAGGGTTGAAGGATGAAATAGGGGCTATGCTCATTGGAGTAGGGAGCCTGGATTTCTTGGCTTTCTTTGTGAAAGAAGAGGTGTTCTTCTTTCTCTTCTGACCCTTTGATAGTTTAGAAGGTGTGAAAGTGAGAGAGGGGTTAGAAGTACCTGCCTTTTTCAAAGGAGAGGCAGTGGGAGTGACATCTGAATCAGATGGGGAGATGAGCCCTGATCTGATCAGATATCTTCTTTGTGCTAAGGTCTGATTGTCATCATCATCCTCTTCAGCAACCTTCTTTTGAGCCTCTTCTTTCGATGGCTCCTCTTCTTCTTCAGCAGCAGAGTTATGAGTGGACTCTTCTGCCTTTTCCATAACATCTTTGGAGGATGCTTCAGCTAACAACTTCTTCCTCTCTTCTTTCAACCTTGCTGCCTCTGGAAGAGCGTCCTTTCTTAAATAATATTTGAAGATGTGGAAGGTCTTGTGAGGTCCCATCTTGTACTTTCTTGGGAGTACTTCTGGAAGGATGATACTCAGCTTGTTGACAAAGCTGACAGTTGAGGTTACCTTCCATTCTCTTGATTGAAGGTCCAAAGTCACCTTCTTGGCTTCAAGAGCAATTCTGTCCAAGAAAAGCCCTTGCCAGTCTCCATCAATCTGATCCCAGATTGCAGCCATAACTCTAACCTTCAAGGTGGTAACAACATCATGGCTGAAAGTGTTACCTAGCAGCATCTTGCCTGCTATATCCATCAGGGTTTAAAACTTAGGTTCTAATTGGGATTTCTTGAGTCCAGAGGCATCAGCAGCCTTGATTCTCCCATCAGTGAACATCTCCATGTATTCTTTCTCCTTATTCATGATGTAGGTGGAGATATTGATCTTCCCCCTTGACAAACCAAACAGTTCCTGAAGGATTTCCCTTGTTACCTTGACCTTGTGTCCACCCATGACACTTTCAACATGCGATCCCTTCATCACAACGTTCGCATAGAAAGCCAGCACATCTTGTTCATAAACGTTGGTGGGTGCTGCTTCCAGAAACTCTCGCAGTTTGAGGTTGATGCAACGGAGAAGAATTTCCTTGTTTGCAGTTGTGTGTTTGCTTTTGAAAAACAGGGCATTCTCTGTGAACATCTTCCCTTCCTTGGACCACTTTGCAGCATCCAAGGTGCCAGTGCTCTTGGTCTTCTCGTCGTAAATTTCAATGATTGCCATAGTAGAGTTTGAGTGTGTAGGTTTTGAGAGCTTGAAAGAAATTTGCAGAACGAGAGAGTATTGAGAGCAATAGGGTATTGTGAGCGAAAGGGTTTGGAAGAGTTTTAAGGGTGTGTATATATACTCCAACAAATCTTGATCTAACGGTCAGATTTGGGTTAATTGTGGAGTAGAGCCCAAGATTTTCCTTCTTTGATTTTGGGCCTTCCTTTAAATTTGCCGGCTGAATTTGCCATGTGGCAACAGTTGATTTGCTGCCAATTTGGTAATTGAGTATTAATGACATCATTACCAAAAATAGCCGTTGTGACTAATTTTGTGGCAAGAATTGATCATCAAGGCCATTTTTTATAAGTGAATTGCATTCCTTATATAGGCCAATTTGTTTAATTACATTCAGGAATAAATCTAGAATGAATTACATGATCAAAGATAGTCATTAAACTCAAAAATCAAATGATCTTGTCAGCAGAGTGAAGTCTTCTGATTTCTTCAAGAGGTCTGCTGATTTTCCTTGAAAGTCTTCTGGTCAGCTGAGTTGGTCTTCTGATCAGTTGAGTGGAGGATTGAGATTTGCTGAGTAAATCTTCTGTGCTTTGAAGGTCCAACTTGGCTTGATGGATCCTTCATTGTTGCTGTGATGATCCAACCTGGATGATGGATCTTCCAGCTTTATTGTGAGTGGTGATCCAACCTGGTTTGATGGATCTTCCAGCTCTATCTGAATCAAGTAGGACCATCAAATCAATATGTAGATGATCAGCCTGGATGATATCCCACTAGTTCAGGTTGCCCTTACCATCTGATGTTCCTCATCATCAGATGGGTTGTAGCATCAAATGTGTCCTAATTGAATCTCTTCGCTACTCTTGAAAGAGAAGGAAGATTGGAAGAGGCTTCAATGGAGTCTAAGAGAGGGCCATGGACTCAGCCTTCATGTTCTGTTTAGACACAATAGCTTTTGATAACAAGCTCTCCATGTAGAACTTCCCCCTGGAGAAGAAGCTCTGCTTGTTTGCTACTCTGTCCTCTGCATCTCTCTTTCCTCTAGTTTTCAATAAGGACTTCTCTCTTTCCTCTAGTTTTCATAGACATACTTATGTTGGTTAAACCAAGTATGCTGATCTGCATCATCTTCATCTTCTGGACAAATCTTCATCTCCTTCATCCAAGACTTTGGTTGAAGAATGATCTCCATTCCATCTTTTCTTTCGATCTTCTCCATACCTGAAACAAAAATTATAGTTGGTGATTTGTGTTCTTAGGTGTTCTCATAACTTCCTCCTTTTATAGGGGTAGAAATGAGGTAGTGGAGTGAAAGATGACAAAACTATAGAGATGATAGGTCTGAATTTCTGAAAAGTTACTTCTTAAGATCAACAATGAGATTCTTGATCTAAGGGTTCACATTTAAAGATATTCAGACTTTATCTTATGGAATGCAGAATTTATAAATTTTGAGCAAGAGTTATTTGAAATCCGTACTGTGCATGCATACTGTTGAGTCGGTGGTGTATTAATCCAACCAAGTATAACTCAATAGTACACTGTATTTATGTATATAAATAAAGTATTTTATGAAGAATAGTTTATTATTATACATAGTATACATTGCTGGGAATAAAGAGATCAGATAACTTTGTTCAAGTCTGCTATATATATATATGTTATGATATGCAATGCAGATTTTAGAGTATTTCATCAAGGATTCTTAAGGTATCATTGATTCCCCCTTGATTAGATGATTCTAAGTTTTCCCTCAGCTTTATTTATCTTCATTGGGAAAGAACTTATCTGAAGATGAGGGTGTCTATTCACCTCCTCCGATCCTCCTAGTCTGCTGCACTTGGGTCAGCTGAGGTTTTCAGCTGATCTTTCCTTCTTCATGTGCTTGGGTCCAGGAGTCCTAAGCTGTAACATAGGATTTTGAACCTTTTTTCAGCTAGGGGCTTAGTCAAGATGTCTGCTCTTTGGATATCTGTGTGAATTTTCTCCATCTTGATGTCCTTCTTTTCAAGGTGGTCTCTTATGAAGTGGTGTCGAATGTCGACATGCTTGCACCTTGTGTGGAGGACTGGATTTTGAGTGATGGCAATGGCACTGCTGCTATCACAATAAATAGGGACTTCTCTTGCCTCTACATTGTAATCCTTGAGTTGTTGAACTAGCCAGAGCAGCTGACTACAACAACTACCAGCTGCCATGTATTCTGCTTCAGTGGTGGAGGTTGCAACTGAGGTTTGCTTCTTAGAGAACCATGATATCAGCTTGTTGCCTAGAAATTGACAGGTTCCAGATGTGGATTTCCTATCAATTCTACATCCTCCATAGTCTGAGTCAGAATAGCCACTCAATTCTAGATTGTCATCAGCAGGGTACCATAGTCCTAGGTTGACTGTTCCTTTTAGGTACTTGAGAATCTTCCTTGCTGCTTCTAGATGACTTTGCTTTGGGTTTGCTTGAAACCTAGCACATACTCCTACAACAAATGTTATGTCTGGTCTGCTAGCTGTAAGATATAGTAGAGATCCAATCAGTGCTCTATATTCAGCTTGATCAACTGCCTTTCCAGACTCATCTGGTTCCATTTTGAAAGATGTCATCATTGGAATCCTTGCAGTCTTGCTTTGTAGGGCTTTGAATCTTTCTAATAGGCTCTTGGTATACTTGGACTGGTTGATGAAGATCCCTTCTGAACTCTGCTTGACTTGAAGTCCTAGAAAATAATTCATCTCATCCATCATGCTCATTTCAAACTTTCCTTGCATAAGTTCAGAGAACTTCTTGCACATCTCTTGATTGGGTGATCCAAATATAATATCATCTACATATATTTGCACCATTAGGATGTCTTCTCCTTCTTGTATTCTGAAAAGAGTTCTGTCCACTTTGCCTTTTGTATATCCATTGTCAAGTAGGAATTGTGACAATGTGTCATACCAAGCTCTGGGGGCTTGTTTTAGACCATAGAGAGCCTTCTTCAGTCGATATACTTGATCACCTTTTTCAAAACCTGGAGGCTGCTCTACATATACTTCTTCTACCAGAATACCATTTAGAAAAGCACTCTTGACATCCATTTGATATACCTTGAAGCCCATATATGATGCATAAGCTAGAAACAGTCGTATGGCTTCTAATCTGGCTACTGGAGCAAAGGTTTCATCATAGTCAATCCCTTCAGATTGAGAGTATCCTTTTGCAACTAGCCTAGCCTTATTTCTAGTTATCACATCATTTTCGTCCTTCTTGTTCTTGAATACCCACTTTGTTCCTACTACATTGTGGTTTTCAGGACGATCTACCAATTCCCAGACTTCATTTCTTTCGAATTGGTTTAGTTCTTCTTGCATAGCAGTGATCCAATTGCTATCTGTCATTGCTTCTTCTATATCAGCTGGTTCAATGTTGGATAGGAAAGCACACCAGCAGAACATAGATGATTGTGAGTTCTGATTCAGTTGTCTTCTTGTCTTGACACCTGAGTCAGCTCCTCCTAAGATGAGGTTTGATGGATGATTGTTTCTCCATGTATGCCTCACAGGAGTATCTGCATTGGATGAGCTTGGATTCTCATCTGATCTAGTGCCATCAGGAGGGCTGACTTGATTAGGTCGATCATCATCTGTATCTTGAGTGTCAAAGAGATCATTCCCCCTGGCATTTGGGATTGGTGCATCTTGATTCTGGTCAGCTTGTCCTGCTTGAGTTTGAGATCTAGTGACAGGTCTATGAGGCTTATCCTCCTCTGGTTCATTAGGGAAAGGTTCATTGACTTCAATGAACTCATCTGGTTTGTACTTGATCACTAGATGTCTCATCTGATCTGCAGCTGAGTTTGTTTCTACTGCATTCTTTTCACAAGATTCATCAAAAACAACATGAGGTGTTTCTTCCACAAGAAGGGTTCGTTTGTTGAGTACTCTAAATGCTTTGCTAGTTGAGGAGTATCCTAAAAATATCCCCTCATCTGCTTTGGCATCAAAAGCATTCAACTTACTCTTCCCATTGTTGTGAATGAAACACTTACAACCAAATATATGAAAGTAAGATACTCTAGGTTTTCTACCTTTCCATAGTTCATATGGGGTTTTCTCATGTATTTTATGAATACCTGACCTGTTTTGAGTGTGACAAGCTGTGTTGATGGCTTCTGCCCATAGCTTCTTGGGAGTGGAGAATTCAGCAAGGAGTGTTCTGGCAGCTTCTTTGAGTGTTCTGACTCTTCTTTCAGCTACACCATTCTGTTGTGGTGTTCTTGCTGCACTTGTCTCATGCTGAATACCATTAGAAGTACAATAGGCAATAATATAAGAGTTAATGAATTCAGTGCCTTTGTCACTTCTAATTTTCACAATTGGTTCTCCTTTCTCTACTTGGATTCTCTTCAATAGTTCAGGGAGCTTCTGCTGTGTTTCACTCTTCTTGTATAAGAAGATAACCCAAGTAAACTTGGAATAATCATCTACAACAATAAGAGTGTACTTCCTCCCTGTTAGAGTGGTTGGAGTGATTGGTCCAAAGAGATCCATGTGAAGCAGTTCAAGAACTCTGCTGGTTGATGCTGTCTTCTTGGTCTTGAAGGAGACCTTTGTTTGCTTTCCTTGTTGACATGCATCACACACCTGATCTTTACAGTAGAGTTCATTAGGCAGACCATCAACTAAGGATTCCCTTGCTAACTTGTTCATAGTCTTAAAGTTCAGATGACTAAGATGTTTGTGCCATAGCCAGCTGACATCTTTAGGGCTCTTCACAAGCAGACATGTATCCTTAGGACAGCTGTTCCAATTTGCAAGATACATACTTCCCTTTCTAGATCCTGTTAGAAGGTTTTGTTTTGTTCACTTATCACTTATGAGACACTCATCTTTAGAGAATTTGACTGAGTAACCAGTGTCACAAAAGTGAGAAACAGATAATAAATTAAACTTAAGACCTTCTACATATGATACATCATGTACCTCAATGTCACCATTTTTAAGGGTGCCATATCCTTTTGTGTTACCATGCGCGTTATCACCAAAGAAGACTTTTGGACCTTTCTTTTCTATGTAGTTGGTCAGCAGGGCTTTGGTTCCTGTCATGTGAGTTGAGCATCCACTATCTATGTACCAAGTTTCTCCTGCTAGACCTCCTCTTCTGTATAGGTCCCTCCTTTCCTGCAAGAAAAGTTAAGTCTTAGGTACCCATTTTGTTTTGGGTCCTTGGGTGTTAGTACTACCCTTGGGAACCCACATATACATTGGTCGTTTGAACAACCTTGAGCACTTGAGTTGTTTCCCTCGGGCATCACAGAACCAAATCTTACCAGTCAGCACCTTGGACTGATCTGATTTGTCCTTAGTGTCAGCTAAGTAATAGTCAAATGGTTTCCCTTTATAGGAGTGTACATACATGATCTTTTGACTAGTTACATTCGGCCTGGGTGCATTAGCTGGTCGATGCACACGATTATATGGACCATACTCTTCTGTTCTCACAATATCATAAGAGATAGGGGGTGCAAAGAGAACAAATTTGTTTGAAGAAGACTTCTTCTTCTTGGCTGGAGCAGCATACAGCTGAGACTGTCTCAGCCGAGATGGTCTAGGCTGTTTGCTGTTCCTCTGTACAGGCTTGGGGTTAGCTTGTCTTTTACCATTTTTGGTTTTGGGATAGTTAGCCTTAGCTGGTACAGATGCCTTTTGGTTCATATTAGGTTCATTGTGTGTAGAACACTCACCCTTTTCATGTGTCTGAGTAGTGCACTTGTTAGGTGTACTACCCCCAGCTGGAGAGGATGTAGATGGGTTGAGTTCATAGCCAAAACCCATCTTATTGCCATTTGATCTATAATACTCAGAGATACTTTCAATAGTAGTAGAGGCTTTATTGAACTCTGATATCTTTTGATTTAGGCATTCCTTCTCCTTTTCTAAGAGCTTGTGTGCTTGGAAGAGGTCATCGAATTTGGATTGTAGTGAACGAAGTTCCTTAGTTTCTAAAGCTTGAGTTTGTAACATCCCCTCATACAACTGAGTTATTGTGGTATTTTCTTCCTTAAGAAGCTCCACTTCTCTGGTCAATCTTTCATTCATTGTGGCCAGCTCAGGGGTGTTATCAAACTTAACCTTTTTCAACTTAGCAATTTCTTTCCTTAGATCCTTATTCTCCTCTTCCACTTCTATAAAAGCTCTAGTGGCAATATCCAGATCACCTTTTACTTTTCTTAAAGATTGATAATAGGTGTCTTCTGATTCGCCTTCAGATGAGTTTATCTCATCTGATTGTGAAAAAATAGGTGAATGGAAAGTAGTAGCATAGGAGTTTACCTCATTTTCACCTATAGCCATCATAGCTAGGTCATCTGAATCATCTGAGAAGATTTGGCAGTCTAGTGATGTAGGGAGTTCATCACTTTGATATTCAGATTCTTCAGTCACCATAGCTTTCTTGTCTGAAGTTCTTCTTGGCCTTCTTTCTTCTTTGTCATCCAAATCCAGCTCAGGACATTCATAGACATAGTGTCCTGGTTTGCGACAGTTGAAGCATGATCCAGGTTTCTGATTTGAGTTGCCTTTCCTTGGAGGAGTGGCATCTCTTCTTCTGGATCCTCGGCTGTCAGATGACTCCACATCCTTTCTAGGATGTCTTTCTGGTGTTCTTTCTCTGGAACCTCTGGAGGGTGAACTTGCTCTTCTATCTTTGTAGTTTCTATAGAATTTTCTATATTTGCTGTTGAGAGTGTTCATCCTTTCGAATCTCTTGATCATAAGAGCCATTTGTTCCTTCAGACTCATGTCTGATCCTTCACAGTCTTCTGTTTTCAGAGAGGCCTTGCCAGATGAGGTACTTGCAGCTTTTGTATTGGCTGCCTTGAAGGCTACAGTCTTGGAGGTAGATGGGGCTGCAGTTGACTCATCACTTCCTGAGTTTTCTTCTCTGTCAAGGTCATATTCATGAGCTTTTAGGTTCTGAAATAGTGTTTGAGTAGACCACTTCTTGATATCTTGAGTATCTTTGATGATGGTCTTCTTGAGTTTCCATCTCTTGGGTAAAGAATCCAAGATCTTCAAGTTTTTCTCTCTATTTGTATACTTCTTTCCTAGAGATTCAATCTCATTTATGATCTTTGTACATCTATTGTCCAGCTGATCAATAGTTTCTCCTGGATGCATCTTGAGGTGTTCAAACTTCTTGACTGCTGTCGACAATTTGCTTTCCTTGATCAGCTCAGTTCCTTCACAGAGGAGTGCCAATGCCTCCCACATCTCTCTGGCTGACTCACAGTGGATGACCTTTGCAATGTACTCATTTGGAAGAGTTTTCATTATGTAATCTTGAGCAATGCTATCAAGGTTTGATTGCTTTATCTCTTCTGGTGTGAGATCCCTCATAGGCTTGGGAACCAGTTCTCCAACTGGGACTTCTGGATCACCATTTGCAGTGTTGACTGTCATGATGGTGATTGGGCCTTCAGTGATTACAGACCACATCTTGTAGTGGACTGATGTGAGATTCTTCCTCATCCTGATCTTCCAGTAATCATAATCCTCAACTGAAAACTTAGGCAACTTTCGCATGTTAGCACTCATGCTGTATGGATTTTCAAAAACAAGTTTTTCAAAAGATCTGTTCAAGAGGACTACAGAAAGACTCCCTCAAGTCTTCTGATAATCTAGAGACAGTAGTCCGTTAGAACCACTGCTTTGATACCACTTGTTGGTCCCTGAACGAGTAGTGAATGGGTTTAAAGTCTAGAGGGGAGGGGTGAATAGACTTTAAAACTTTTTCAAACAGAGTTGGGAACCTCTTCTGATTGCTATGTCAACTGGACTGCAAGTCTGCTGGTCCAGATGACTATAGTGATCTGACTGAGGAGGTTATATGCGGAATTATGGTGGCCCTGGTTTAGACTCGTTCTTGTAACTTGTTTTACTTAATGAAAATACTCAGCTGATGCTGGTTTGAAAGTTATGGCCTTGTTTTGAAGAGTGTTGAAATCACAGTATGCACTATATAATAATGAATGAAAAGGCAGAAATGTAAAGTGCAGAAAGTAAATAACACCGGATTTATAGTGGTTCGGATATACGTTCCTACGTCCACTCTCACGTCCTAACGTGATGTTTAATCCCTTTAATTTCCACAAATTACAAGGGTCTTGACCTTTATAGTCCCAAGGTTAGGACTTTGAGATCTGAGCCGTCCTAACATCTACGGTCTCCACAAGTGATTGTAAGCACTTGCACTTTAAGGGGTTTCAAAAACTTTAACCTTTCGGTGAGGGTTTGGGGTTTTTGAGGTGTATCCAACTAATGGTTCAAGCTTATAATTTGCTTAACCACTATTCCTAAAACAATTGATATACAATATGAACAGGTTTCAGGTTCTTAAGGGTTGGATAGAAATCACTTAAGAGCTATAGATAATCTAATGGTTTCTGGCTCTTTTGAGAATTCTTAGAACTGTATGGCTTTAGCTTTGATTGCTTGCTTGGCTTGTTGAATTCTCTCTTGTGACTCCTCCTTTGTGATTTCTCATCCTCTTGTATTTATAATGGAGATTGGTTGCAACTAGCCGTTGGAGTTGACTAGCCGTTTGAGCAATCTTTCCATAATAGCTTGATTCCTTGATTCCAGCCGCTTGATTGCTTCAATCCTGGGATCATGTCAATCTTCTAAATAAGGTAGGTCTTCGTTTGAATTGCAAGATGACTTAGGAATCAGCCGAGTCCTGGAAGAGCACATAGTCTTCTGATCTGTATTTCTAGTCTTCTGACTACTCTTCTGGCCTTAGGTCTTCTGTCTTCTGATATCAGACGAGTAACACTCTTCTGATCTGGAAATTCTTTGTACTGCTTTTAGGCCATCTTCAATCTGGGACTCCATCAGATAGGTAGGTATACAAGCACCTTAACTTATCTGGTCTTCAAGGATCTTCTAGTCTTCATGTCTTCTACTCTTCTCATCTTGAGGATAGGCATGTAAGCCAGGACTGTGCTGATCAGCTGGTATCAATACAGTTGATCACACAAGACTAGTCTAAGCTGTTCTATACAAGTCAGCTGATCCTATTACATTTATAAACTCTAAGTGTTTTGGCCATCAAAACTATTCTAACATCAAATGGGGCTTAGGATGAATTTATATCCCAACAATCTTGATAGTGACATGTCCTCATTTGGGAAATAAACGGCTGTATGAGCTTTGTCTTCATTCTGCAGCTCTCTTCCCAATGTCTGACTTTCAGATTCTCTTGTTAGGACATGGACATGGCTTCTGAAGGTTGTTCCAATGATAGGACAACATTCCTTATCAACTGGACAACTCTCCTTATCACTATCAGCAGTCTTGCCTATCAGCAAGGTTGGCTAGCTCTTCTTCAGATGACTTGGCTCTTACCCATGCTTCACTTCATAGTGATCTTAACATGATTCATTAAGGGTCTTTAGGGTGTAGTTGTCTCTTCAGCATGGTTGACCTCAAGCTTTCAGTACACTTCTTCTGAATTGATTGTGCTGAGACAACTCCTCTGGACAACTCATCTGATCAACATATTTGTCCTTCAGTGGACTTGGTCATGGTTCCAGAATTTGAGCCTTGAGGGGACTTGTTCTTGATAGACTTTAAAGCATGTGTTCCCCCTCAAATTGTGCATCTAATCAACTAAGAGCTGCCTAACATATCAGCTTCTCATCTAGCCCTTATTCTATATGTTCTAACATCTCTAGAACATATTCAACTTGACTTAGGCATGTCTCAGGGGGTTTTGGTATTGAATCAAAACATATCTCATTTTATTCCCAACAGAACTTTTGGTGGTTATCGAACCACGATTGCTTTCGACTGAGCCTCAAAGTGAATGCATCGGTGTACTCCCCACAATACGGACAAGCAAGCCTTCTAGCTGTACTCCAACCAGACAACATTGAGTACGCTGGAAAGTCGCTAATGGTCCAAATCAGTGCAGCTCTCATCAAAAAGTTTTGCTTCCTAGAGACGTCGTACATTTGCACCCCATTTTCCCATAAAAATTTCAAATCAGCTATCAGAGGCTGTAAAAACACATCAAGCTTGTCCTTCTAACTTTTTGGCCCGGACACAAGAATCGAAAGAAACATGAATTGATCTTTCATGCATAACCACGGGGGTAGATTGTACGAAGTAAGAATAACTGGCCATGACGAATATTGCTTCCCCGTCATTCCAAACGGTGCAAAACCGTCTGTGCTCAAGCCCAACCTAACATTCCTAATTTCAGCTGCAAAATCAGGATACGAACGGTCCAAATGCTTCCAAGCCAACGAGTCTGCAGGGTGACGCATAACACCAGAGTCATCAGAAGTGCACGAGGCATGCCATGTCATATCCTTCGCAGTGGCCTTTGACATGTACAATCTTTGCAAACGAGGAATTATAGGAAAGTAGAACATCTCCTTAACCGGGCGTTTCTTTTTCAACCGACCATCTGCATCAACCCTACTCGGCTTATACCGAGATCCACCACAAATCTTACAAAAATCTAGTTCGCTGTTTGCACCCCAAAATAACATGCAGTTCTGTGCACAACAATCAATCATTTCTACCGGAAGACCCATCCCACTCATCAAGTGTTTGGTGTCATTAAATTTCTTGGGAACCTTATGTTGGTCCTGAAAGGAGTATATAACAAGTGTATGGGGAGGGGGGGAATACACTTGTATGCAATTTCTTTTTCAAACTTGATCAAACCAGAGTTCAGCAAGGTTGTCCTGGACAAATCTGCTGATGAGTATAACTTCTTGAAGATAACCAAACTACTAAGTAGTATTGAGTACTTAGTTGAATGACTATCTAAGATAGTTATAATTGACAACCTTTCATTTTCTCTCACACAGTTGTCATGAAATTCCTGTAACATAGTGAAATCTTCCATCAACTTCACAAGGGAAAGTTTCAAGTTGAGTTCACTAGTGTTTTGTGACATGAATGATGGTGAGCTAGAAGTAGAGGATACCTCATCATCCTCAATAGCCATGTTTCATACATCATCATCATCTTCACTGTTTGAGAACAGTCCATCAGAAGAGTTGAAGCTTTCAGCAGAGTCAGACTCATCACCAGCCATCATGGCTTTCCTGTTGGTGAATTTTCTGTCTCTTTTTGCTTGTCTTTCTCTTCTTTCTTTAGAGCTTAATTCAGGGCAGTAATACTGGAAGTGCCCTTTCTTCTTGCAATTGTAGCACATGTCTTCATCATCATCCTTCTTGGGTTCATCTCTTCTTCTAGATGATGATGGTTCAGCTCTACTGGACCTTCTCCTATCAGAGAACTTGTCCTCTGATCTTTTCTCTTCAGGCTTCTTGACCTCAGTCTGAGCTTCAGGAGAGTTGTACCTTCTCCTGAATTTGTTGTCTTGGTAGAATTTCTTGTATCTACCAAACCTTGAGTTTAGCTTTTTAAACCTCCTAGCCATCAAGGGTAGTTCTTCCTTCATTTCAGTCTTGGAGACTGACTTTGATGATCTGGGAGTGGACTGCATTTCTGGTTCAGCAGTTTTGGCTTTGAATGCCACTCCCTTTGTAGGAATTGAAGGTTCCTCAACAGGCTTTCTTATGTTGAGATCGAACTCATAAGCTTTGAGTTCAGAGAAGATTTGTTGCATGGGCATGGTGGAGAGATCCTTGGTGTTCTGCATCATAACAGCATAAACATCCCACTTTTGAGTGAGACTTCTCAAGATCTTTAATCCAACCTCTCTCTTGGAGTACACCTTGCCCAAGGAGTTAATCTCATTCATCACATCAGTGAATCTACCAGCAAATTTATCAATGGATTCTTCTGAAACCATTGTGAATTGTTCAAACTTCTGCACAGCTACTTGGAGCTTATTCTCCTTGATCTTTTCAGTACCCTCACACATTTCAGCAAGAGTATCCCAAATTTCTTTGGCAGTTGTGCAGTGGTAGACCCTTCCCATGATTGCATCTGGAATTGTTTGGTAGAGGGTGTTCATTGCAAGATAATTCAAATTATCTTTCCTCTTTTCATCAGCAGTGAAGTCATCTTCATCCTTAGGAATCAATTCCCTTGTATCAGCTCTTTGAGCTTCAGTGATTCTGGGATTGACTTGAGTGAACACAAAAGGTCCTCTTGTGATCACTCTCAACATGTCAGTATGAAGGGATGCAAGATGAGCCCTCATTCTGATTTTCCAGAAATCATAATTGTCTATTGAGAACATGGGCAATTTATGATGTGAAATGTGGTTGACTGGATTTGTAGCCATGTTGTCCAATCCTCGAACAGCAAGAGGTGGAACCACTACTACATATTTGGCCTTGGAGAGCTTTGAAAAGAGCTCTCCAAGTGGGAGCTCTCCAAGCTAAATTGCACTTGGAGAGCTTTTAAAAAACAGTTAATCAACAATCAATAGGATTTTAGATAGATCAGTTCAGTGACCACACCAAATATGTGATTATGAAAATCACGATGGATTTTCAGAAGCAGTGGTCTTTGAACCCCTGCTCTGATACCACTTGTTGGTCCTGAAAGGAGTATATAACAAGTGTATGGGGGGGGGGGAATACACTTGTATGCAATTTCTTTTTCAAACTTGATCAAACCTGAGTTCAGCAAGGTTGCCCTGGACAACTCTGCTGATGAGTATAACTTCTTGAAGATAACCAAGCTACTAAGTACTATTGAGTACTTAGTTGAATGACTATCTAAGATAGTTATAAGTGCGGAATTAATGGTTGGACCTTTAGTTTAAACTCCTTTTTAAGTTCTGAAATCACTTAGTTAATCAATCCAGTTTTCAGGGAACTTGTCCAAATATGTTTTGCACAGTCTTTGAATAACTTGTTTTATAGTGCCAAGGTGCACTTGATCAAGAACACCACTCCTTGGTGAATTGATCCCTAGGATGTCTAGAGTCCTAGTACCCTCTTCTCAACTCAGAACTGAATTGTTCTTCTCTCAACAGTCAGCTCCTACCACTTCTACTACTACAACCTTTTCACTTTCTCACTTGAAAGGTATAAGGGTTGAAGTAAGGTTCCAACTAATGAGATATCCTTTACAATGAAGATCAGTGTATAAGGATATGATATCTCTCTAAGCTTTGTATGGATATACAATAAGGTTCAGCTTAGATGAAGTGTATGAAGACTAAGATAGTCTCTTTGAAAGCTTGAAAGCACTCTTGCTTGTAGGATAGTTGGATATTCTCTTTGATGATGCCAAAACCTATACATTTTATGCAAAGGTGACTTGACTACACCTATTACATTTATCTTCAGAAGACATGACTAGAGTCAATTTTCCTGAAAAAGAATGTGTTAGTGTACTCACCATTCATGCTGCAAATATGTTTCAAGGATAGGCATAGAGAGATTCTAGTATGCTGTTTCTTGATTCATAAAAGGGATTCAACTATCATTCAAATAATTTTGTCATTACAGGCATGTTGATAGTTGAAACAAACATATCAGAGCATGAATCTAAACAACATCTCATCAGAGCATATTTTTACAATACATCAGAGCATAACCTAATAATTAAGATAATTTTTCAGAGAAGATCTTTTAACATCAGAGCAAAAACATATCAGCATTCTTGAGCAAATTCAGCATAGATGACCAAATTCAAACCACTTAGCAACCAAGGTAAGTTTTCATCCATTTCAGCATAGAAAGATCAGAAAGACTTAGCCATTTCAGAGATCATGCTCCTTAGGTGGCACCATCCCATATTGTGCCCACACTCTTTTTTTTAGCTCCATGGCCTCTTGGTTGGTTCCCTTAGGTCCAAGCACCATTCTGTTCATCTTGAGGATCTCTAGGAACTCCTTGAGAATCTTTGACTGGTCAATCCATCCATCCAGCTTATGAGGCATGTAGATGATTGGCTTAGGGGCAATGAATTCAACTCTTGCAAGATCAGCAGCTGCAAGAAGTTGCTGATATAGCTCCCTATAGTACTCAATCATAAACTCAGTAAAAGTGGAGTTAACATCTTTTCCATTCCACCTGTCAATGACATAAAAGTCATAGACAAACTCCCTTTTGGCCTCTTCCCATGAGTCATTAAGCTGTATTGGCACCCATTTATCCAAGTGAAGATATTTGGTGTCCATGGGAATTAGTAGCTGTGGCTTCATCTTGCTGTATGTAGCTCTTCTTCTTCTTGGCTTTTGAAAATCTGCCCTTCTCTTGTCTCTTGCTCTGTTGGCTTCTTCAATTAAATCCATCTTCTCTTGAGCCCTCATCATGGCTAACTTCTGCTGTGTTTCAGGATCCTTGCCATATCCTTCTTGAAACAACTTTGATGGATCATGAGCTAAGACAGTTTTCTTCTTCATGGGTTCAGGTCCAAATCCTTCAGCAAATAGCTCTTCAACTTCTTCAGTAGCTTTGGGACCTTCAGCCACTTTGACACTTTCAGAAGACTTGTCAACTTCAACAGTTTTGGATACTTCAGCAGATTTATCCTTTTCAGCACTCTTGGCCTTCTTGGAAGTAGGCTCATCTTCTTCAATTCTGAACTCAGGAGGTAGATCAAGGTTGTTGGGAAAGTCAGTGAATGTTTCAGCCTTTCTTTTGTTTCCCTTGGCCTTCTTGATCTTTCCTCTAGTTTGGACACCTTCAGCTTCTTTGTCCAAACCAGACACTTCTCCTCCTGGTCTTTGTTGTAGCCTCACTCTTTCTTCTTGTGCTGAAGCCATTGAGTTCTTCAAAGCAATGGCTAACTGCTCTTCTTCATCCAAATCATCCAAGTTCAGCACTGCTTGCTCTTTTCCCTTATCTTCAGCAACCTTGTCCTTGCCCTTATCTGAACCACCAATTATCAAGGCACCTTTTGCCCTTGCTCTTTCTCTTTCCCCCTTTTTGGCAGCATCAAAACATTGAGGTTTGAGCTCACTCATGGTAGATGCCATCAGGGATTGAGCTTGGTTCAGGGACTTCATCTCCTCAAGTAAGTATACATTTTCATCATGTATGTTCTGCATCCTGTCACTGCTTAGGCTTAAGAAAGCCAAGACAGGCTTCATCTTTTGCTCAACAACCTCTTCCATGGTTGTCTTGAGGGATGCATCAAGTTGTGCCTTTAGGAGCTCAGTAAGGTTGGCCACTGCACCTTCAGCAATCTTGGCCATGACATCTTGGGAAAACTTTTCAGAGGCTGCCTTCACCATTGCTAGTCTCATCTCGTCAGCTCTTTTCTTTTGTAAGGCAGTCTTTCTCCCAAGAGCTTGCTTAACCACCAATCTTAATGCCTTCACATTCTTGTTGTGGTTATTCCTCAGCAAGGTTTGCTCTTTCTTGACCTCTTTAGAGATTGAATCCATGCTGGCTTTGGCTTTCATCACTTCAGTGGAGATGGTTTGCAAACCAGTCTCAACTCCACTGATTCTTCCCTCAATGGTGGGAAGAACAATTTCTTCTGATCCAGTAAGCCTCATTTCAACAGCTGCTAAGGTTCTACCTTGCTCATCCAAAGCTCCTGAAGTTTCAGCATGGGCAGATTGGACTTGATGAGCAATAGAATCCAACTTAGCTGATTGCTCTCCAAGAATGGCTTGAGCAGAGCTGGAATCTACATGGATTGGTGCTTCAGTGAAGAGATCATCTGTAAAGATTTGATCAAAGGAAATACCTGCAAAATCTAAAAAATCAAAAGGGTTAGAAAATAAACACTCATCACCCTCAGTTTCTTTTGCATAAGATTCTGATACATCAACAATCTTCTTCTCATTTTCAACTTTTTCTTTTCTCCCTTCAACATTAATGTCCTCACTCAAGGAATCAGGCCTCCTTTCATCAATGGATTCTTGAAGTTCAGATTTGACTTCAAGAATAACCTGTCCTTCCTCACTTATTCCACCCTCATTTGGTGGTACACTCACTATCTTAGTGATAATTACCTCTCTTTCATCCACAACTCCCTCTTGTTTTTCCTCTACATTCTCTTTTTCAGCTCCTTCACCTAGGCCTGCAACATCTCCACCTTCAACAAGGTTTAAAGATGGCAGTTGTGGGGAGATCACAGTGCTTATATCAGCAGTCACTGAGTCATCCTGAATGATTAAGGGTTGGTCAATGTCCAACTCTTCTGACACTAATGAGGCCTTAATCAAACCAGCTTCTAACATAGGAGCCTCAACATCTTTAAGTTGTGCCTTGGGTTCAGAAGAAACTTCATTGGCAGATGCATCTTTGGCTGTGTCACCAACTTTGGTCAACACTTCTGAAGATACAGAACCTTTCCTATGATAGGTTGCAGGAGGATTTGAGAATTTGCTTGATTCAGAAGGATTGGATTGGGAAGGTTCAGGGAGATTGGTCTGGGATGGTTCAGGAGGGTTGGGGTTTGAGGGATTTGAGGGATCATCAGGAGAATCATCACCATTTGAGCTGCTTTCAGGATGTCTGATGCCCTTAGCAATTCTCTCCTTCTCTTCAACAATCTTATCATCTATCAACTTTGCAAAAACATCCTCATCAATGAGGAATCTTGTCTTTAAAACTCCAGCAAAGTGTAGCAATCTGCTCTCCTCCACTTGCCACCAATTTGCACCCTTATCTTGGATGACTTGAGTGATCTCCATGATTGTTTTATCTTTGACATCCACCAGCATCCTCAAGTCATGAAACATCTTCTGAATTCTAGGAAATTCAGCAAGTTGTGGGTACAAGTTATCCACAGTAGCCTTTGCTCCACCTCTGAGCATACTTTCATAAGTATACTCCTCCTCATCTCCACTTGAATGGGGACTTTGGGTTATAGGGGAGTTGGCTCTGGTTTTAGGCAATGTGGCTTTAGGGAGGGTAAATTCAGGGGGGTTGGCTTCAGAAGGGTTGGATGCAATTAAAGGTTCTTCAATTGCTTTTGAGAGCAATGGATCTGAAGGGGCTTTGCTCAGAGGGGTTGGCTCATGAAGTGCAGCTTCTAGAAACTTAGAGTAATTGAGCATGGATGAGTCAAGTGGAGATTGCAGTCTTGTCTCATCTACTGCAAGGTCAGCTAGCACATCAATCCCACTTCTTTGCACACTCCCTTCTGGAGAATATCTCTTGGTAAGGTTAAGAGGGGTAATGGGTTGGTTTGTGGGAGTAACATGGGTTTCAGGGGAGTTGGGCTCAGGGTTTTGGGTTTCAGGAAGGTTGGCCTCTTTTGGTTGACCTTCAGGGACTTTGGACTTAGGGGTTCCAGAACCAGAAGAGTTGGTCCTGGACTTGGATTTAGTCCTACTCTCAGCCATACTCTCCTTCAAGGCAATTTGGAGAGTCCTATCCTCCTGAAGTTCCAATATCTTTTCAGTAGGCTTGACCCTTCTCTTGCTAGCCCTACTGCTTCCATTTCCTTCTCAGGGACAACTTCCCTGGGCCTCTTATCACCCTTCTTCTTCTCCCTTGTCTCATTGTATTTCAGCCTCAATTCTTCTGAATGATCAGAAGGCACTTGCACTCCTTCCTTGACAACTTCTTCTACCTCAGTAGATGCTCCTGAAGTTTCTTCTGAGGGAATTTGAGACACCTTTCTAGTTTTGACAACTCTGGCCTTTGTCCTCTTCTTCAACTTTGGCTTCTCCTCAACCTTCTCTTCAGCAGGTTTGGCCAAAATCATTCTCCTTTGTTCAGTTTTCTTGCGCAACCTTCTGAACATGATTTTCTGGGCTGGAAGAGGCTTGGCAAAGGTTTGCATCTCAGAGTAATGAGCAAACTTTTCAATCAGGAGACTTGCCCTTGTGCAGTATCTCAACTTTCCCTCCATCACAACCTTGTTGTGTGCTTTGACTTTGAACTTTGTCTTCTCCTTCATCATCTCAGATAAGATGAAGGTCCTCCAATTGAACTTGATGCCCTTATCACTGGCATCAATCACTGCTGCCATTATCCTTATCCTTGGGAAACTGACTTGCTCAAAACTTCTAGTATTGCTTAGAAAGCTCTTGGTAATAACCTCAAACAAGGTAAGGAACTTTGGCTTGAGAGTCCTCTTATGTTGAGTAGAGGATAGTGGCCCTGGCACAAGAAGCCAATTTTGAGCAATTTCTTGCTCAAGACCATTCCCATAAATTTCTGGATTCCTTCCCTCAGAAGGCAATCCAAAAGCCGCATCTACATCTTCCTCAGAAAATTTCACCCTGTGAAATCTTTCCTCTTCTTCACCTTCTGCAACATAGGACAATCTAGTGGCAACCTCACCATCCTCAGGCTTGCCTCTCCATTTGAGAAATGCAAAGAATTCTGCCATGTATGATTCAAGACAAGAATCTGGCTTCTCTTGCATGAAATTTTGTAGACCTGCCCTTCTCAACCATCTCAAGGTTGGAACAACTTCAGGGTCCTCACTCTCAAAAGAAAGGATTGGCTCAAAAGTAAGATTGTTTTTGTGGCAAAGATAGCCAAAATCAAGGTCTAGAGACTTGTTGGAGAAATCAATAATCATCTCAGGTCTAGCTTTGGGAGCCATTGAAGGATACTGAAAGAAATTTGAGAGAGTTTGAGGAAAATGAAAGTTAGGGTTTCAAGGAAATTTCGAATACTTGGGGAAGAAGTGAGCTTGTGAGGTTCTTAAGACTTGTGAATATTCTAAAAAGAATGTATGCCAATGAGTAGGTGAGTCTTAAGAGTTTTCAACGAGTAGCAAAAATGGAAATCAAGATTGGACGGCCAGGATTGATTTCAGGGGAGTTGGCCAATCTTGATCCAATGGTCAATAACCAATGTAACAGTGAAAAACTGTTTTTATTCAAAACGTGGGAAGTATTAAATATTGGTTAATGGTTGGGGATTTTTTGAGATAGATCATGGCTTGAAATGTTTAATGCAAACAAGAGTTAAATCTTGGCATTTAATGCATGGAAAGTGACCTTTTGAGTGGGAGACAAAATAGATCCTATAAAGGTCATATCTGTAAGAGGAATGGGACAGATATCAAAATAGGCAATGATTACCCAAAATGGGTGCTTATCAAACCAAGGTTTGGTTTGATAGCCAAGACAACTTATCTGACCCCACATGGACAAGTGTCCTGAAAAGATGTGGACAAGTGTCCTGAATTTCAATGGACAAGTGTCCTGAATATTTGAGGTCATCTCTTCTGAGTTTCAGTAGACTTGACCAAGTCTGCTGAACACCGCTTTTAGTTCCCACTTCACTCAATAACTCCAAATGATTTACTTGTCCAACTTCCCTGGATCAAGTAATCCCAATTCTGCTGATAGTTCCAAGAACCTTGCCTCTGCAAGTGGCTTTGTCAATATATCAGCTTTTTGATGGTCTGTGTGGAATTTGACCAATTTGATGTCCTTCTTCTCCACATGATCTCTGATGAAGTGATGCTTGATGTCCACATGTTTGCATCTTGTGTGCAAAACTGGATTCTGTGATATTGCAATGGCACTATTGTTGTCACAGAAGATTGGCACTTCAGCAGAGTTGACATTGTAGTCTCTTAGTTGTTGTCTCAACCAATGGATTTGAGCACAACAACTTCCAGCTGCAACATATTCAGCTTCAGTGGTGGAAGTAGCCACTGTGTTCTGCTTCTTGGAGAACCAAGATATGAGTTTGTTGCCCAAGAATTGACAAGTCCCTGAAGTGGACTTTCTGTCAATTCTACATCCTCCATAGTCAGCATCTGAGTAGCCAGTTAACTCAATGTTTTCATCAACAGGGTACCAAAGGCCTAGATTTTCAGTGCCTTTGAGATACCTCAAGATCCTCTTTGCAGCCTCAAGATAGCTTTCCTTAGGATTGGCTTGAAACCTTGCACAAACACCTACTGCAAAGGTGATGTCAGGTCTGCTGGCAGTGAGATAGAGGAGAGAATCAATGATTCCTCTATACTTAGTAGAGTTGGTTGGGACACCACTCTCATCAGGATCCATCTTCCAATTTGTGTTCATTGGGATCCTCACTGGCTTGCTAGTAGCACATCCAAATTTTTTGATCATTTCTCTGGTGTACTTAGCTTGGTTGATGAAGATTCCTTCTTTTGATTGCTTGACTTGAAGTCCCAAAAAGAAGTTCATCAACCCCATCATGGACATCTCAAACTTGCTTTCCATAAGCTTTGAGAACTTCTCACACAGCTTCTCATTGGGGGATCCAAAAATTATGTCATCCACATAAATTTGGACAAGCAAGATGTCCTCTCCTTCAGAGATTCTGAAGAGTGTTCTGTCCACAGTTCCCTTGATGAATCCATGATCCAAGAGGAATTGTGACAGTGTATCATACCAAGCCCTAGGGGCTTGCTTGAGTCCATATAGAGCCTTCTTCAATCTGTAGACTTGGTTTCCAACCTCAAAACTAGGTGGTTGCTCCACATAGACTTCTTCTTTCAAGACTCCATTCAGAAAGGCACTCTTGACATCCATTTGGTACACTTTGAACCTCTTGTGGGCTGCATAGGCTAGAAAGAGCCTTATTGCTTCCAGCCTTGCCACAGGTGCAAATGTCTCATCATAGTCAATGCCTTCAGATTGGAAATAACCTTTTGCCACTAGTCTTGCTTTGTTTCTGACAATCACATCATTCTCATTTTTCTTGTTCTTGAACACCCACTTTATTCCAATAACATCTTGATGTGAAGGTCTATCCACCAGCTCCCATACATCATTTCTGGTGAATTGGTTCAACTCTTCCTGCATGGCTGTGATCCAATTGGCATCTTGAAGTGCTTCTTCAATGTCACTTGGTTCTTGTTCTGACAAGAAACAACAAAATAGAGCACTTTCACCATGGAATCTTCTAATTTTGACTCCTATACTTGGGTCACCAAGTATTAGATCAGTAGGATGGTCAGACAACCAAGTCCTTCTTTTTCTGATCTCTTCAGTAGGGTTGTCCTCTACTGAAGTTGAGTCATTTTGATCATAGAATTCAGGGAAATTTAATACAGGATCTAATTCAGGATCATAATCAGGGGTGTTGTCCTCAATGTCAGGGACATTGACATTTTCAACATTATTGGTTCCCCCTTGATTAATTGGTCCATTAACTACCTCAGCAGGAACTACTTCTTCATTGGTAGTTGTTACCTGAGTGTGAACTGGGATTGGGTCATTCAGTTCACCATTTCCTTCAGGATTGTTGTCCAATGTGATATTTTCAGGGAGGTTGGCTTGGACAACATTTAGGAATTTAGTGTCTTTGTCTTTTAGGCTCAGTTTGGTTGTCCTTTGTGTGATTTCTTCTGTTTCCAAGTTCTCATTCCTGAACTCATGAATAGATTCATCAAACACAACATGAGGTGTTTCCTCCACAACAAGGCTTTTCTTGTTGTAGACTCCAAAAGCTCTACTGATTTGGGAGTATCCAAGGAATACTCCTTCACCAGCTTTGCTATCAAAGGCTTTCAACTGTTCTTTCCCATTGTTGTGAATGAAACACTTACAACCAAATATATGGAAATATGACACTTTGGGCATTCTTCCTTTCCAGAGTTCATAGGGGGTTTTGCCTTGCCCCTTAGTTATCAAACATCTATTCTGGGTATGGCATGTAGTGTTTATAGCTTCAGCCCAAAACCTCTTAGGTAGATTAGAATCAGCAATTAAAGTTCTAGTAGCTTCTTTTAAGGTTCTATTTCTTCTTTCTGCAACTCCATTCTGTTGAGGAGTTCTGGCTGCTGAGGTTTCATGAGCTATTCCATTTAGTGTGCAATACTCACTGATGTAAGAGTTTATGAACTCAGTGCCTTTATCAGATCTTATCTTGATAATGCTAAGGCTTTTATCATTTGACAATCTCTTTAGAAGTTCAGGTAGTTTGACTTGTGTTTCTTTCTTATTGAGGAGAAATACTACCCATGTGAACCTAGAGAAGTCATCCACTACTACCAATGTGTATTTTCTACCATTTATACTTGCAGGGGTAATTGGTCCAAATAAGTCCATATGTAAGAGTTCAAGTACCCTTTCAGTAGAAATGACTGGTTTTCCCTTGAATGAGGCTTTGATCTGTTTTCCTTCTTGGCATGGTTTACAAACATGCTCTTTGTTGGGAATAAAATGAGATATGTTTTGATTCAATACCAAAACCCCCTGAGACATGCCTAAGTCAAACATGATTATGTTCTAAGAATGTTAGAACATATAGAATAAGGCTAGATGAAGAGCTAACATGTTAGGCAACTCTTAGTTGATTAGATGCACCATTTGAGGGGGAACGTATGCTTTGAAGTCTATCAAGAACAGGTCCCCTCAAGGCTCAAATTCTGGAACAACCACTAAGTCTTTTGAAGACCAACTATGCTGATCAGGAGAGTTGTCCAGAGGAGTTGTCTCAGCACAATTAATCAAGATCAAGTGCTCTGAAAGCTTGAGGTCAACTATGCTGAAGAATTAGAGACAAACACACCCTAAAAGAACTACAATTCAACATGCTAAGATCACCTTGAAGAGAAGCAAAGGGTAAGAGCCAAGTCATCTGAAGAAGAGCAAGCCAACCTTGCTGATAAGCAAGACTGCTGATAGTGATAAGGAGAGTTGTCCATTTGATAAGGAATGTTGTCCTATCATTGGAACAACCTTCAGAAGCCATGTCCATGTCTTATCAAGAGAATCTTAAAATCAGATATTGGGAAGAGTGCTACAGAATGAAGACAAAGCTTATACAGCCGTTTATTTCCCAAATGAGGACATGTCACTATCAAGATTCTGTCTTCTAAATTGAAGAACTAAAAGAAGACATTTATGGACTTTTGAGGCTGCCTCTCCAACGAGCAAATCCTTCAATTATCTATAAATACAGAAGTGTGGAGACCATTTAAAAGCATCTAACTGAACCTCAGCTAAGCACCTCAACCTGAACCTTGAGAAGAATTTCAAAGTGCTTTCAAAGCTTTCAAAGACTATCTTAGTCTTCATACACTTCTTCTAAGCTGAACTCAATTGTATATCCATACACAAGCTTAGAGAGATATCCTAATCCTTATACACTGATCTTCATTGTAAATGATATCTCATTAGTTGGAACCTTACTTCAATTCTTACCCCTTTCAAGTGAGAAAGTGAGAAGGTTGTTGTAGTAGTAGAAGTGGTAGGAGCTGACTGTGGAGAGAAGAACAGTTCAGTTCTGAGTTGAGAAGAGGGTACTAGGACTCTAGACATCCTAGGGATCAATTCACCAAGGAGTGGTGTTATTGATCAAGTGCACCTTGGCACTATAAAATAAGTTAATTCCAAGAGTGAAGGAATTATCCTGTTCAATCAGGGAAAGTGGATGTAGGAGCTTGAGTCTCTGAACCACTATAAAGACTTGTGTTAATTTGCTTTTTCAAGTACTTTCATACATTCAACACTGCACACAAAACTGAACTTTCAAAGAATACATATTCAAAGACTGTGCAAAACCTATTTGGACAAGTTCCCTGAAAACTGGACTGTATTGAATTGACAAAGTGATTTCAGAAACTTTAAAGGAGTCTAAACTAAAAGGGCCAACCACTATTCCGCACATATAACTCCTTTAGATAGTTATTCAACTAAGTACTCAATAGTACTTAGTAGCTTGATTATCTTAGAAGAGTTAATCATCTTCAGCAGAGTTGTCCAGGACAACCTTGCTGAGCTCTGGTTTGATCAAAATTTGAAAAGAATTGCATACAACTGTATTCCCCCCCCCCATACACTTGTTATATACTCCTTTCAGGACCAACAAGTGGTATCAGAGCAGGGGTTCAAAGACCACTGCTTCTGAAAAGTCATCTTGGTTTTCAAAGTCATATATTTGGTGTGGTCACTGAACTGATCTATCTGAAATCCTTGATATCCATTGTCTAACCTCTTTCTTGAAGAAATGGAAGGAGGAAACAACAACAATCAGAACCAGCAACAAAATCCTGATCAGAATATCAATGCTGCAGTTCCACCTCCTGCTGTTCAAGGACTAGACAACATGGCCACAAATCCAGTAAATCACATATCTCATCACAAATTGCCCATGTTCTCAATAGACAACTATGATTTCTCGATAATCAGAATGAGGGCTCATCTTGCATCTCTTCACACTGACATGTTGAGAGTGATTACAAGAGGTCCTTTTGTTGGGATATAAATTCATCCTAAGCCCCACTTGATGTTAGAATAGTTTTGATGGCCAAAACACTTAGAGTTTATAAATGTAATAGGATCAGCTGACTTGTATAGAACAGCTTAGACTAGTCTTGTGTGATCAACTGTATTGATATCAGCTGATCAGCACAGTCCTGGCTTACATGCCTATCCTCAAGATGAGAAGAGTAGAAGACATGAAGACTAGAAGATCCTTGAAGACCAGATAAGTTAAGGTGCTTGTATACCTACCTATCTGATGGAGTCCCAGATTGAAGATGGCCTAAAAGCAGTACAAAGAATTTCCAGATCAGAAGAGTGTTACTCGTCTGATATCAGAAGACAGAAGACCTAAGGCCAGAAGAGTAGTCAGAAGACTAGAAGTACAGATCAGAAGACTATGTGCTCTTCCAGGACTCGGCTGATTCCTAAGTCATCTTGCAATTCAAACGAAGACCTACCTTATTTAGAAGATTGACATGATCCCAGGATTGAAGCAATCAAGCGGCTGGAATCAAGGAATCAAGCTATTATGGAAAGATTGCTCAAACGGCTAGTCAACTCCAACGGCTAGTTGCAACCAATCTCCATTATAAATACAAGAGGATGAGAAATCACAAAATGAAGTCACAAGAGAGAGAATTCAACAAGCCAAGCAAGCAATCAAAGCTAAAGCCATACAGTTCTAAGAATTCTCAAAAGAGCCAGAAACTATTAGATTATCTATAGCTCTTAAGTGATTTCTATCCAACCCTTAAGAACCTGAAACCTGTTCATATTGTATATCAATTGTTTTAGGCATAGTGGTTAAGCAAATTATAAGCTTGAACCATTAGTTGGATACACCTCAAAAACCCCAAACCCTCACCGAAAGGTTAAAGTTTTTGAAACCCCTTAAAGTGCAAGTGCTTACAATCACTTGTGGAGACCGTAGCTGTTAGGACGACTCAGATCTCAAAGTCCTAACCTTGGGACTATAAAGGTCAAGACCCTTGTAATTTGTGGAAATTAAAGGGATTAAACATCACGTTAGGACGTGAGAGTGGACGTAGGAACGTATATCCGAACCACTATAAATCCGGTGTTATTTACTTTCTGCACTTTACATTTCTGCCTTTACATTCATTATTATATAGTGCATACTGTGATTTCAACACTCTTCAAAACAAGGCCATAACTTTCAAACCAGCATCAGCTGAGTATTTTCATTAAGTAAAACAAGTTACAAGAACGAGTCTAAACCAGGGCCACCATAATTCCGCATATAACCTCCTTAGTCAGATCACTATAGTCATCTGGACCAGCAGACTTGCAGTCCAGTTGACATAGCAATCAGAAGAGGTTCCCAACTCTGTTTGAAAAAGTTTTAAAGTCTATTCACCCCTCCCCTCTAGAATTTAAACCCATTCACTACTCGTTCAGGGACCAACAAGTGGTATCAGAGCAGTGGTTCTAACGGACTACTGTCTCTAGATTATCAGAAGACTTGAGGGAGTCTTTCTGTAGTCCTCTTGAACAGATCTTTTGAAAAACTTGTTTTTGAAAATCCATACAGCATGAGTGCTAACATGCGAAAGTTGCCTAAGTTTTCAGTTGAGGATTATGATTACTGGAAGATCAGGATGAGGAAGAATCTCACATCAGTCCACTACAAGATGTGGTCTACTCTTTACCCAAGAGATGGAAACTCAAGAAGACCATCATCAAAGATACTCAAGATATCAAGAAGTGGTCTACTCAAACTCTATTTCAGAACCTAAAAGCTCATGAATATGACCTTGACAGAGAAGAAAACTCAGGAAGTGATGAGTCAACTGCAGCCCCATCTACCTCCAAGACTGTAGCCTTCAAGGCAGCCAATACAAAAGCTGCAAGTACCTTATCTGGCAAGGCCTCTCTGAAAACAGAAGACTGTGAAGGATCAGACATGAGTCTGAAGGAACAAATGGTTCTTATGATCAAGAGATTCGAAAGGATGAACACTCTCAACAGCAAATATAGAAAATTCTATAGAAACTACAAAGATAGAAGAGCAAGTTCACCCTCCAGAGGTTCCAGAGAAAGAACACCAGAAAGACATCCTAGAAAGGATGTGGAGTCATCTGACAGCCGAGGATCTAGAAGAAGAGATGCCACTCCTCCAAGGAAAGGTAACTCAAATCAGAAACCTGGATCATGCTTCAACAGTCGCAAACCAGGACACTATGTCTATGAATGTCCTGAGCTGGATTTGGATGACAAAGAAGAAAGAAGGCCAAGAAGAACTTCAGACAAGAAAGCTATGGTGACTGAAGAATCTGAATATCAAAGTGATGAACTCCCTACATCACCAGACTGCCAAATCTTCTCAGATGATTCAGATGACCTAGCTATGATGGCCATAGGTGAAAATGAGGTAAACTCCTATACTACTACTTTCCATTCACCTATTTTTTCACAATCAGATGAGATAAACTCATCTGAAGGTGAATCAGAAGACACCTATTATCAATCTTTAAGAAAAGTAAAAGGTGATCTGGATATTGCCACTAGAGCTTTTATAGAAGTGGAAGAGGAGAATAAGGATCTAAGGAAATAAATTGCTAAGTTCAAAAAGGTTAAGTTTGATAACACCCCTGAGCTGGCCACAATGAATGAAAGATTGACCAGAGAAGTGGAGCTTCTTAAGGAAGAAAATACCATAATAACTCAGTTGTATGAGGGGATGTTACAAACTCAAGCTTTAGAAACTAAGGAACTTCGTTCACTACAATCCAAATTCGATGACCTCTTCCAAACACACAAGCTCTTAGAAAAGGAGAAGGAATGCCTAAATCAAAAGATATCAGAGTTCAATAAAGCCTCTACTACTATTGAAAGTATCTCTGAGTATTATATATCAAATGGCAATAAGATGGGTTTTGGCTATGAACTCAACCCATCTACATCCTCTCCAGCTGGGGGGAGTACACCTAACAAGTGCACTACTCAGACACATGAAAAGGGTGAGTGTTCTAAACACAATGAACCTAATATGAACCAAAAGGCATCTGTACCAGCTAAGGCTAACGATCCCAAAACCAAAAATGGTAAAGGACAAGCTAACCCCAAGCCTGTACAGAGGAACAGCAAACAGCCTAGACCATCTCGGCTAAGACAGTCTCAGCTGTATGCTGCTCCAGCCAAGAAGAATAAGCCTTCTTCAAACAAATCTGTTCTCTTTGCACCCCCTATCTCTTATGATATTGTGAGAACAGAAGAGTATGGTCCATATAATCGTGTGCATCGACCAGCTAATGCACCCAGGCCGAATGTAACTAGTCAAAAGATCATGTATGTACACTCCTATAAAGGGAAACCATTTGACTATTACTTAGCTGACACTAAGGACAAATCAGATCAGTCCAAGGTGCTGACTGGTAAGATTTGGTTCTGTGATGCCCGAGGGAAACAACTCAAGTGCTCAAGGTTGTTCAAACGACCAATGTATATGTAGGTTCCCAAGGGTAGTACTAACACCCAAGGACCCAAAACAAAATGGGTACCTAAGACTTAACTTTTCTTGCAGGAAAGGAGGGACCTATACAGAAGAGGAGGTCTAGCAGGAGAAACTTGGTACATAGATAGTGGATGCTCAACTCACATGACAGGAACCAAAGCCCTGCTGACCAACTACATAGAAAAGAAAGGTCCAAAAGTCTTCTTTGGTGATAACGCGCATGGTAACACAAAAGGATATGACACCCTTAAAAATGGTGACATTGAGGTACATGATGTATCATATGTAGAAGGTCTTAAGTTTAATTTATTATCTGTTTCTCACTTTTGTGACATTGGTTACTCAGTCAAATTCTCTAAAGATGAGTGTCTCATAAGTGATATGAGAACAAAACAAAACCTTCTAACAGGATCTAGAAAGGGAAGTATGTATCTTGTAAATTGGAACAGCTGTCCTAAGGATACATGTCTGCTTGTGAAGAGCCCTAAAGATGTCAGCTGGCTATGGCACAAACGTCTTAGTCATCTGAACTTTAAGACTATGAACAAGTTAGCAAGGGAATCCTTAGTTGATGGTCTGCCTAATGAACTCTACTGTAAAGATCAGGTGTGTGATGCATGTCAACAAGGAAAGCAAACAAAGGTCTCCTTCAAGACCAAGAAGACAGCATCAACCAGCAGAGTTCTTGAACTGCTTCACATGGATCTCTTTGGACCAATCACTCCAACCACTCTAACAGGGAGGAAGTACACTCTTATTGTTGTAGATGATTATTCCAAGTTTACTTGGGTTATCTTCTTATACAAGAAGAGTGAAACACAGCAGAATCTCCCTGAACTATTGAAGAGGATCCAAGTAGAGAAAGGAGAACCAATTGTGAAAATTAGAAGTGACAAAGGCACTGAATTCATCAACTCTTATATTATTGCCTATTGTACTTCTAATGGTATTCAGCATGAGACAAGTGCAGCAAAAACACCACAACAGAATGGTGTAGCTGAAAGAAGAGTCAGAACACTCAAAGAAGCTGCCAGAACACTCCTTGCTGAATTCTCCACTCCCAAGAAGCTATGGGCAGAAGCCATCAACACAGCTTGTCACACTCAAAACAGGTCAGGTATTCATAAAATACATGAGAAAACCCCATATGAACTATGGAAAGGTAGAAAACCTAGAGTATCTTACTTTCATATATTTGGTTGTAAGTGTTTCATTCACAACAATGGGAAGAGTAAGTTGAATGCTTTTGATGCCAAAGCAGATGAGGGGATATTTTTAGGATACTCCTCAACTAGCAAAGCATTTAGAGTACTCAACAAACGAACCCTTCTTGTGGAAGAAACACCTCATGTTGTTTTTGATGAATCTTGTGAAAAGAATGCAGTAGAAACAAACTCAGCTGCAGATCAGATGAGACATCTAGTGATTAAGTCCAAACCAGATGAGTTCATTGAAGTCAATGAACCTTTCCCTGAAGAACCAGAGGAGGATAAGCCTCATAGACCTACCTGTCACTAGATCTCAAACTCAAGCAGGACAAGCTGACCAGAATCAAGATGCACCAATCCCAAATGCCAGGGGGAATGATCTCTTTGACACTCAAGATACAGATGATGATCGACCTAATCAAGTCAACCCTCCTGATGGCACTAGATCAGATGAGAATCCAAGCTCATCCAATGCAGATACTCCTGTGAGGCATACATGGAGAAACAACCATCCATCAAACCTCATCTTAGGAGGAGCTGACTCAGGTGTCAAGACAAGAAGACAACTGAATCAGAACTCACAATCATCTATGTTCTGCTGGTGTGCTTTCCTATCCAACATTGAACCAGCTGATATAGAAGAAGCAATGACAGATAGCAATTGGATCACTGCTATGCAAGAAGAACTAAACCAATTCGAAAGAAATGAAGTCTGGGAATTGGTAGATCGTCCTGAAAACCACAATGTAGTAGGAACAAAGTGGGTATTCAAGAACAAGAAGGACGAAAATGATGTGATAACTAGAAATAAGGCTAGGCTAGTTGCAAAAGGTTACTCTCAATCTGAAGGGATTGACTATGATGAAACCTTTGCTCCAGTAGCCAGATTAGAAGCCATACGACTGTTTCTAGCTTATGCATCATATATGGGCTTCAAGGTATATCAAATGGATGTCAAGAGTGCTTTTCTAAATGGTATTCTGGTAGAAGAAGTATATGTAGAGCAGCCTCCAGGTTTTGAAAAAGGTGATCAAGTATATCGACTGAAGAAGGCTCTCTATGGTCTAAAACAAGTCCCTAGAGCTTGGTATGACACATTGTCACAATTCCTACTTGACAATGGATATACAAAAGGCAAAGTGGATAGAACTCTTTTCAGAATACAAGAAGGAGAAGACATCCTAATGGTGCAAATATATGTAGATGATATTATATTTGGATCACCCAATCAAGAGATGTGCAAGAAGTTCTCTGAACTTATGCAAGGAAAGTTTGAAATGAGCATGATGGGTGAGATGAATTATTTTCTAGGACTTCAAGTCAAGCAGAGTTCAGAAGGGATCTTCATCAACCAGTCCAAGTATACCAAGAGCCTATTAGAAAGATTCAAAGCCCTACAAAGCAAGACTGCAAGGATTCCAATGATGACATCTTTCAAAATGGAACCAGATGAGTCTGGAAAGGCAGTTGATCAAGCTGAATATAGAGCACTGATTGGATCTCTACTATATCTTACAGCTAGCAGACCAGACATAACATTTGCTGTAGGAGTATGTGCTAGGTTTCAAGCAAACCCAAAGCAAAGTCATCTAGAAGCAGCAAGGAAGATTCTCAAGTACCTAAAAGGAACAATCAACCTAGGACTATGGTACCCTGCTGATGACAATCTAGAATTGAGTGGCTATTCTGACTCAGACTATGGAGGATGTAGAATTTATAGGAAATCCACATCTGGAACCTGTCAATTTCTAGGCAACAAGCTGATATCATGGTTCTCTAAGAAGCAAACCTCAGTTGCAACCTCCACCACTGAAGCAGAATACATGGCAGCTGGTAGTTGTTGTAGTCAGCTGCTCTGGCTAGTTCAACAACTCAAGGATTACAATGTAGAAGCAAGAGAAGTCCCTATTTATTGTGATAGCAGCAGTGTCATTGCCATCACTCAAAATCCAGTCCTCCACACAAGGTGCAAGCATGTCGACACCACTTCATAAGAGACCACCTTGAAAAGAAGGACATCAAGATGGAGAAAATTCACACAGATATCCAAAGAGCAGACATCTTGACTAAGCCCCTAGCTGAAGAAAGGTTCAAAATCCTATGTTACAACTTAGGACTCCTGGACCCAAGCACATGAAGAAGGAAAGATCAGCTGAAAACCTCAGCTGACCCAAGTGCAGCAGACTAGGAGGATCAGATGAGGTGAATAGACACCCTCATCTTCAGGTAAGTTCTTTCCCAATGAAGACAAATAAAGCTGAGGGAAAACTTAGAGTCATCTAATCAAGGGGGAATCAATGATACCTTAAGAATCCTTGATGAAATACTCTAAAATCTGCATTGCATATCATATCATATATATATACAGCAGACTTGAACAAAGTTATTTGATCTCTTTATTCCCAGCAATGTATACTATGTATAATAATAAATTATTCTTCATAAAATACTTTATTTATATACATAAATACAGTGTACTATTGAGTTACACTTGGTTGGATTAATACACCACCGACTCAACAGTATGCATGCACAGTACGGATTTCAAATAACTCTTGCTCAAAATTTATAAATTCTGCATTCCATAAGATAAAGTCTGAATATCTTTAAATGTGAACCCTTAGATCAAGAATCTCATTGTTGATCTTAAGAAGTAACTTTTCAGAAATACAGACCTATCAACTCTATAGTTTTGTCATCTTTCACTCCACTACCTCATTTCTACCCCTATAAAAGGAGGAAGTTATGAGAACACCTAAGAACACAAATCACCAACCACAATTTTTGTTTCAGGTATGGAGAAGATTGAAAGAAAAGATGGAATGGAGATCATTCTTCAACCAAAGTCTTGGGTGAAGGAAATGAAGATTTATCCAGAAGATGAAGATGATGCAGATCAACATACTTGGTTTAACCAACATAAGTATGTCTATGAAAACTAGAGGAAAGAGAGAAGTCCTTATTGAAAACTAGAGGAAAGAGAGATGCAGAGGACAGAGTAGCAAACAAGCAGAGCTTCTTCTCCAGGGGGAAGTTCTACGTGGAGAGCTTGTTATCAAAAGCTATTGTGTCTAAACAGAACATGAAGGCTGAGTCCATGGCCCTCTCTTCGACTCCATTGAAGCCTCTTCCAATCTTCCTTCTCTTTCAAGAGTAGCGAAGAGATTCAATTAGGACACATTTGATGCTACAACCCATCTGATGATGAGGAACATCAGATGGTAAGGGCAACCTGAACCAGTGGGATACCATCCAGGCTGATATACATATTGATTTGATGGTCCTACTTGATTCAGAGATAGAGCTGGAAGATCCATCAAACCAGGTTGGATCACCACTCACAATAAAGCTGGAAGATCCATCATCCAGGTTGGATCATCACAGCAACAATGAAGGATCCATCAAGCCAAGTTGGACCTTCAAAGCACAGAAGATTTACTCAGCAAATCTCAATCCTCCACTCAGCTGATCAGAAGACCAACTCAGCTGACCAGAAGACTTCCAAGAGAAATCAGCAGACCTTTTCAGGAAATCAGAAGACTTCACTCTGCTGATCAGATCACTTGATTTTTGAGTTTAATGACTATCTTTGATCATGTAATTCATTCTAGATTTATTCCTGAATGTAATTAAACAAATTGGCCTATATAAGGAATGCAATTCACTTATAAAAAACGGCCTTGATGATCAATTCTTGCCACAAAATTAGTCACAACGGCTATTTTTGGTAATGATGTCATTAATACTCAATTACCAAATTGCCAGCAAATCAACTGTTGCCACATGGCAAATTCAGCCGGCAAACTTAAAGGAAGGCCCAAAATCAAAGAAGGAAAATCTTGGGCTCTACTCCACAATTAACCCAAATCTGACCGTTAGATCAAGATTTGTTGGAGTATATATACACACCCTTAAAACTCTTCCAAACCCTTTCGCTCACAATACCCTATTGCTCTCAATACTCTCTCGTTCTGCAAATTTCTTTCAAGCTCTCAAAACCTAAACACTTAAACTCTACTATGGCAATCATTGAAATTTACGACGAGAAGACCAAGAGCACTGGCACCTTGGATGCTGCAAAGTGGTCCAAGGAAGGGAAGATGTTCACAGAGAATGCTCTGTTTTTCAAAGGCAAACACACAGCTGCAAACAAGGAAATCCTTCTCCGTTGCATCAACCTCAACCTTCGAGATTTTCTGGAAGCAGCACCCACCAACGTTTATGAACAAGATGTGCTGGCTTTCTATGCAAACGCTGTGATGAAGGGATCGTATGTTGAAAGTGTCATGGGTGGACACAAGGTCAAGGTAACAAGGGAAATCCTTCAGGAACTATTTGGTTTGTCAAGGGGGAAGATCAATATCTCCACCTACATCATGAATAAGGAGAAAGAATACATGGAGATGTTCACTGATGGGAGAATCAAGGCTGCTGATGCCTCTGGACTCAAGAAATCCCAATTAGAACCTAAGTTTCAAACCCTGATGGATATAGCGGGCAAGATGCTACTAGGTAACACTTTCAGCCATGATGCTGTTACCACCTTGAAGGTTAGAGTTATGGCTGCAATCTGGGATCAGATTGATGGAGACTGGCAAGGGCTTTTCTTGGACAGAATTGCTCTTGAAGCCAAGAAGGTGACTTTGGACCTTCAATCAAGAGAATGGAAGGTAACCTCAACTGTCAGCTTTGTCAACAAGCTGAGTATCATCCTTCCAGAAGTACTCCCAAGAAAGTACAAGATGGGACCTCACAAGACCTTCCACATCTCCAAATATTATTTAAGGAAGGACGCTCTTGCTGAGGCAGCAAGGTTGAAAGAAGAGAGGAAGAAGCTGTTAGCTGAAGCATCTTCCAAAGATGTTATTGAAAAGGCAGAAGAGTCCACTCATACCTCTGCTGCTGAAGAAGAAGAGGAGCCATTGAAAGAAGAGGCTCAAAAGAAGGTTGCTGAAGAGGATGATGATGACAATCAGACCTTAGCACAAAGAAGATATCTGATCAGATCAGGGCTCATCTCCCCATCTGATTCAGATGTCACTCCCACTGCCTCTCCTTTGAAAAAGGCAGGTACTTCTAACCCCTCTCTCACTTTCACACCTTCTAAACTATCAAAGGGTCAGAAGAGAAAGAAGAACACTTCTTCTTTCACAAAGAAAGCCAAGAAATCCAGGCTCCCTACTCCAATGAGCATAGCCCCTATTTCATCCTTCAACCCTTCTGATGATACCAACCCATCTGAACCCTCACACACTGATGCCCAAATCCCTGCTGATACTCACACAGCAGAGGAACAAGCCCAGCCTAACCCTGCTGATGTTCAAACAGCAGACAACCAACCTCAGACCACCTTCACACAACCTGCTGATGATCAAACTCAGATTATATCCACAATCCTTGCTGATATTCAAACAGCAAATGTCCAAGATCATCAAGCTCAAACACCTACTGATCTTCAAGAAGAAACTGAACCAGACCAGCAGACCCATAACCCTGCTGATGAACAAATTACTGAAGATCAATCCCAACCTCCTACCCAACAAGAAGAAATCACTTCCCAAATCCCTGCTGATACTCACACAGCAGAGGAAAATGCCCCAACTACCCAAACCCCTACCATCATTGTCCCTTCTGCTCCAGAAGACTTGGCATCAGAAGACCTGGTTCAACCTGGTCCTTCTCAACCTCAGTTCAGAATGGTGCACTACCGCATGTGCCAAACAGAAAAGATAATGAGGATGAAGATAGCCAACCTGCTCAAGACCACCATCCCTGGAGTTGATGAGACTTTAATCCAGTTTGAACAAGTGCTTAGGGTATGCACTTGGATTGAGCTCAGAAGAGATGATATAGATGAACTTCTTGAGGTCACGGAAGGAATGGGAGGAAAGGAAAACTTCCTCGACTGGGAGATGGAGCAAAAGGAAGTTGCTCAAGTACGATCCTTTGCTCAGCTGCTATCAGATGAGGCACTAACTGCAGTCTGCAACCGGATCCTAGGAGTCTCCACTTCTGATGTCCCTATCCCAGTAGGTTCATCGGATCAGCAGACAGCTGAACAAGCAAAGATGAAGGAATCAGCTGCACCAGCCTTGGTGGAAGACTCAGCTGCCCCTGCTAAAGACTCAGCTGCACCAGCTGACAAAGAAGAGATTGAAAGAGAAGTAGTCAGAGTACCAGCTTACTTCAAACCTTCAGACGATTTGACTCACTTCATTGACAATCAAGAGGATGCAGGCAGACGAATCATGACCCATCTGACTAAGGCCACTACCTGCTACCTCAATGAGGAGTACCTATCAGCCGAAGAAAGAGGCAAAGCAATTATTGTTCATCCAAAGCCTCAAGGTACACCCTCTACTTCTACCCCATCTGTTGACCTTTCAGCAGACATCTGCTCCCAGGTCAAAGCTGCAATAGACTTGCACTTTGAGAAAGGTTTAGGCCTGCAGCTAGGAAGATATGTTGAGAAAGCTGCAAGGGAACAGAAGACTCGTCTTCATGACCAGATTCTTGATGTTGAAGACAAGTTTGGTGAAGCACTTCATCAGCAGATAGGAGAATACTTGAGTACCTATCAGAAGTCATCAGCCGACACCTCCAAAAGGTTTGCTGATCTTTACACTGATGAGATGCACCGCATGGAGACCACCTACAAGACAAGAATTGAGGATGCTGAAGCAAGAGCCACTGAAGGACAAGCTCTTCTTAAAACAGCTGCAGAGGAGAATGAGAAACTGCAGACTCAGCTGAAGGAAACAGCAGCCAAGTTGGAAGCTCTTACAACTAGATTTGAAGCTGCCTCCTCCTCCAATTCACATGCTGAAGTTCTAGAGCACAGCATAACCCATCTGACCCAAGTTGCCAAGGTCAATGCCATGGCACTGAAACAAACTCTGAAAGTGGAAATCATGAATTCCATGAAGCCTTTTGCGGCTGCACTTGCTGAAGCCAAAAAGGGGGAAGATATGTTGATAAAGGCTCTAGAGAAGTCTACTGCCCAGCAAGCTGAACTGGTAGTAGCACAAGATGACTTGACTGAAACCTTGGGTGGTTTAAAGAGCAAAATCAAGAACAGGCAAGGCAAAGACAAAGAAATTGCACTAGAAGATACTCAAGCACCCACTCAAGCTCCTGCCAAGAGTCTACAGATCACTGCTCCTGTAGAACAAGTTTCTGAAAAGAGAATGACAAGGAAAAGAAAGGCAGATGAGCAAGCTCAATCAGCTCAGACCAGCAAGAAATCAGCTCCAGCAGAGCCTACTGCAGAAGAGAAAGAGGCTCTAGAGTTGAAGAAAAAGAAATTGCTTGAAGCTCAAGAGCTTAAGCAAAAGAAGCTGAATGATGCGAAGGCAGTCAAAGCCAAATTTGAAAGAAGAATTGCCAAACTCAGGAAAACAATGAAGGACAAAGCACAAGAAGACAGTGTCCTAGTGTTTGACAGCAATTATGTGGATTACTTAGCCCTTCAAGATGAGCTACCAAGATGGTATCCCCTGAAGAAGAAGTGGCAAATTCAACACCACATAGTAAGGAAATTTGGCCCTCTCCCTTCTTATGAAGAAGAATTTCTTCAATTCTCCCAGTTCATGAACATTGAAGATCCAGAGTTCTGGGAAGAAATTGTCAAGACAGCCAAAGGACTTGACAACTGCAGAATCCTAACTCCTGAAGAACCCAAATGGGATGCACCCCTTCTGGATTCAGGAAGAGCCAACATGATAGAAATCAAGAAGATTCTGTACAAGATCTATGAAGAGGAGAATGTTACAGATGTACAACACATGGAAGAAGTTCGAGCTCGTCTGTACCTTGCCTACCGCCTTTGAAGATCAGAAGACCTGATGAAGACTAGCTTAGAAGTTTAAAGAAACTATTACTTGTAATCTGTAAAAGTTCTATCTATATTCAAGTTCTAGTTCTTTCTGCTTACAAGACAAACTCTCATTGTCTTCATCAGATGCTTCAATCTTAGCATGTTATAAACTCTCATCTTATTTCATTAAGAGCATTTATCAAGTATAGTTTTGGCTTCATCAAAAAGGGGGAAATTGTTGGGATATAAATTCATCCTAAGCCCCACTTGATGTTAGAATAGTTTTGATGGCCAAAACACTTAGAGTTTATAAATGTAATAGGATCAGCTGACTTGTATAGAACAACTTAGACTAGTCTTGTGTGATCAACTGTATTGATATCAGCTGATCAGCATAGTCCTGGCTTACATGCCTATCTTCAAGATGAGAAGAGTAGAAGACATGAAGACTAGAAGATCCTTGAAGACCAGATAAGTTAAGGTGCTTGTATACCTACCTATCTGATGGAGTCCCAGATTGAAGATGGCCTAAAAGCAGTACAAAGAATTTCCAGATCAGAAGAGTGTTACTCGTCTGATATCAGAAGACAGAAGACCTAAGGCCAGAAGAGTAGTCAGAAGACTAGAAGTACAGATCAGAAGACTATGTGCTCTTCCAGGACTCGGCTGATTCCTAAGTCATCTTGCAATTCAAACGAAGACCTACCTTATTTAGAAGATTGACATGATCCCAGGATTGAAGCAATCAAGCGGCTGGAATCAAGGAATCAAGCTATTATGGAAAGATTGCTCAAACGGCTAGTCAACTCCAACGGCTAGTTGCAACCAATCTCCATTATAAATACAAGAGGATGAGAAATCACAAAATGAAGTCACAAGAGAGAGAATTCAACAAGCCAAGCAAGCAATCAAAGCTAAAGCCATACAGTTCTAAGAATTCTCAAAAGAGCCAGAAACTATTAGATTATCTATAGCTCTTAAGTGATTTCTATCCAACCCTTAAGAACCTGAAACCTGTTCATATTGTATATCAATTGTTTTAGGCATATTGGTTAAGCAAATTATAAGCTTGAACCATTAGTTGGATACACCTCAAAAACCCCAAACCCTCACCGAAAGGTTAAAGTTTTTGAAACCCGTTAAAGTGCAAGTGCTTACAATCACTTGTGGAGACCGTAGCTGTTAGGACGGCTCAGATCTCAAAGTCCTAACCTTGGGACTATAAAGGTCAAGAACCTTGTAATTTGTGGAAATTAAAGGGATTAAACATCACGTTAGGACGTGAGAGTGGACGTAGGAACGTATATCCGAACCACTATAAATCCGGTGTTATTTACTTTCTGCACTTTACATTTCTGCCTTTACATTCATTATTATATAGTGCATACTGTGATTTCAACACTCTTCAAAACAAGGCTATAACTTTCAAACCAGCATCAGCTGAGTATTTTCATTAAGTAAAACAAGTTACAAGAACGAGTCTAAACCAGGGCCACCATAATTCCGCATATAACCTCCTCAGTCAGATCACTATAGTCATCTGGACCAGCAGACTTGCAGTCCAGTTGACATAGCAATCAGAAGAGGTTCCCAACTCTGTTTGAAAAAGTTTTAAAGTCTATTCACCCCTCCCCTCTAGACTTTAAACCCATTCACTACTCGTTTAGGGACCAACACCTTTTGTATTCACCTTTGTTAATCTCAGAGTCACTGAAGCTCAAAGGGCAGACACAAGAGATGTGCTCCCCAAATATGAAGATGACTTCACTGCTGATGAAAAGAGGAAAGATAATTTGAATTATCTTGCCATGAAGAGAAAGGCAAGCAAAAAGAGACAGAAAGTTCACCAATAGAAAAGCCATGATGGCTGGTGAAGAATCTGAAAGTGCTGAAAGCTTCAACTCTTCTGATGGACTGTTCTCCAACAGTGAAGATGATGATGATGTTTGCAACATGGCTATTGAGGATGATGAGGTATCCTCTACTTCTAGTTCACCATCATTCATCTCACAAAACACTAGTGAGGTCAACCTGAAGCTTTCCTTTGGAAGGTTGATGGAAGATTTCACTATGTTACAAGAATTTCATGATAACTGTGTGAGAGAAAATGAAAGATTGGCAATTGAGCTTGCTAAAAACTCTGAGGTAGCTGTTGATGTCAAATCTACTGAGTTGTATCAACAAGTCTTGAGAGAGCTTGAGGAAGCAAATCTCAGGATAGTTGACCAACAAAAGGAGATTGATGATCAACTTCTATCTCAGAAGAGAAAAGATTTTGAACTAAAAATTTTAAATGCCAAGTTTGAAAACCTCTCACATGAGTATGATATTCTTAAATCAAGTGAAGAAAGCCTGAAACTAAAGATGTCTGCTCTGAAGAAATCCTCTTGGGCAATAGAGGAAATTCAGAGTTATCAAAGACCTATGGCTCAAAAAAGTTGATTAGGATTTGATCCATTTGAATCTTCACCTTGTCTTAGTGTTGCTTCTATAAGTAACACTAAGAGAATCTTTGTTAAGTCAGTGGCACCAACTGAAAATGAAAACAAACAGCCACTGAACAAAGGAAAGGGCAAAATGGATGACTTGCCTACTCAAATGCTTCAGGAAACTAGGCCAAAACCTAAGGAAGTGGCCAAAGCCCCTGAACACAAGAGGAATATTGGTCAGTAGAGTAGACCCAATGGAAGGGCAACTCTCCTGAACAATGTTCAGATGAGTTATCTAAGGTATAATCAGTCTAGGCCAACTCTTCTGAGAAAGCCTCAGCTGACTAGACCTAAGGACAACTATCCTCAAAGGCAAAATAAAATGAGACAACCAAAACCCTTCATACCAAAGGGTAATGGTCATAAGAAAGCCTTTCCTCAAAGATTCCCTCAAGTAGCACAAAGAACTTATAAGTTCAGGAGATTTGACAATTCTCCTGAAACTTACAGAGTCAACACATTCACACACACTTTCCCAAAGGCATTTAAGGGAAAGACAGTGTATGTAGATGCTAGAGGAAAACAACTTAGCCACCTTGAATCAATCAGGGTTATTAGGCAAGTTTGGGTTCCTAAAGGTACAGCTAACCTCTCAGGACCCAAAACTCAAAGGGTACCTAAACCTATCTAATTGCAGGTACCATTGGGCCACAAGAAGAGGAGCATGAGTAAAGAGTCAGCATGGTACCTTGACAGTGGATGTTCAAGGCACATGACTGGAAACAAGGAACTCCTCACTGACTTCATTGAAAAAGAAGGCCCAAATGTCACATTTGGAGACAGCTCACAAGCTACAACAAAAGGTTATGGTACTTTGATGATTGGTAACATCAAAGTATCCAATGTGTCTTATGTAGCTGGTCTCAAATATAATCTCCTAAGTATCAGTCAATTCTGTGATAAAGATTTTAATGTTGAGTTTTCAAGTGGTAAATGTTTAATCAAAGACAAGACTCAACAAATTCTATTGACTGGAACTAGGAAAGGAAATGTGTATTTTGCAGACTGGGACAAGTCTACTGATGCTGCATGCTTCATTGCTAAGAGTTCTAGTGAACAAAGTTGGTTATGGCATAAGAGATTAAACCACTTGAACTTCAAAACAATGAACAAGATTGCTAGAAATGCATTAGTTAAAGGACTACCTAATGAGGTTTTCATTAAGGAGCATGTTTGCAAACCTTGCCAAGAAGGAAAACAGATTAAAGCCTCATTCAAAGGAAAACCAGTCATCTCTACTGAAAGGGTACTTGAACTGTTACACATGGACTTATTTGGACCAATTACCCCTACAAGCATAAATGGTAGAAAATACACATTGGTTGTAGTAGATGACTTCTCTAGATTCACATGGGTAGTATTTCTCCTTAATAAGAAGGAAACACAAGTCAAACTGCCTGAACTTTTAAAGAGACTGTCAAATGAGAAAAGCCTTAGCATTATCAAGATAAGATCTGATAAAGGCACTAAGTTCATAAATTCATACATCAATGAGTATTGCACATCTAATGGAATAGCTCATGAAACCTCAGCAGCTAGAACTCCCCAACAGAATGGAGTTGCAGAGAGGAGAAATAGAACTTTAAAAGAAGCTGCTAGAACCCTAATTGCTGATTCAAATCTACCTAAGAGGTTTTGGGCTGAAGCTATAAACACTGCATGCCATACTCAAAATAGATGCTTGATTACTAAGGGGCAAGGCAAAACCCCCTAAGAACTCTGGAAAGGAAGAATGCCTAAAGTGTCATACTTTCACATCTTTGGTTGTAAGTGTTTCATACACAATAATGGGAAAGAACAGTTGAAAGCCTTTGATAGCAAAGCTGATGAGGGAGTATTCCTTGGATATTTTCAAATCGGTAGAGCTTTCAGAGTCTACAACAAGAAAACCCTTATTGTGGAGGAAACACCTCATGTTGTGTTTGATGAATCTATTCATGAGTTCAGGAATGAAAACTTGGAATTAGAAGAAATCACACAGAGGACAACCAGACTGAGCCTAAAAGACAAAGACACTGAATTCATATAAGTTGTCCAAGTCAACCTACCTGAAAAACTCCCATTGAACAACAATCCTGAAGGCAACCTTCCTGAGGCAAATCCCACTGAAGGAAATGGTGAACTGAATGATCCAATCCTAGTTCACATCCAGGTAACAACTACCAATGAAGAAGCAGTTCCTGCTGAGGTAGTTAATGGGTCAAATAATCAAGGGGGAACTCAAAATGTTGAAAATGCCAATGTTCCTGACATTGAGGACAACACCCCTGATTATGATCCTGAATTAGATCCTGCATTCAATTATCCTGAATTTTATGATCTAAATGACTCAACTTCAGTAGAGGACAACTCTACTGAAGAGATCAGAAAAAGAAGGACTTGGTTGTCTGACCATCCTACTGATCTAATACTTGGTGACCCAAGTATAGGAGTCAAAACAAGGAGATTTCATGGTGAAAGTGCTCTTTTCTGTTGTTTCTTGTCAGAACAAGAACCAAGTGATATTGAAGAAGCACTTCAAGATGCCAATTGGATCACAGCCATGCAGGAAGAACTAAACCAATTCACCAGAAATGAAGTTTGGGAGCTGGTGGATAGACCTTCACATCAAGATGTTATTGGAACCAAGTGGGTATTCAAAAACAAGAAGAATGAGAATGATGTAATTATCAGAAACAAAGCAAGACTAGTGGTAAAAGGTTACTTCCAGCATGAAGGCATTGACTATGATGAGACCTTTGCACCTGTGGCAAGGCTAGAAGCAATAAGGCTCTTTCTAGCCTATGCAGCCCACAAAAGATTCAAAGTGTACCAAATGGATGTCAAGAGTGCCTTTCTGAATGGAGTCTTGAAAGAAGAAGTCTATGTGGAGCAACCACCTGGTTTTGAGGTTGGAAACCTAGTTTACAGACTGAAGAAGGCTCTATATGGACTCAAGCAAGCCCCTAGGGCTTGGTATGACACACTGTCACAATTCCTCTTGGATCATGGATTCACCAAGGGAACTGTGGACAGAATTCTCTTCAGAATCTCTGAAGGAGAGGACATCTTGCTTGTCCAAATTTATGTGGATGACATAATATTTGGATCTCCCAATGAGAAGCTGTGTGAGAAGTTCTCAAAGCTAATGCAAAGCAAGTTTGAGATGTCCATGATGGGGTTGATGAACTTCTTTTTGGGGTTACAAGTTAAGCAATCAAAAGAAGGAATCTTCATTAACCAAGCTAAGTACACCAGAGAAATGATCAAGAAGTTTGGGTGTGCTACTAGCAAGCCAGTAAGGATACCAATGAACACAAATTGGAAGATGGATCCTGATGAGAGTGGTGTTTCAACCAACTCCACTGAGTATAGAGGAATCATTGGATCACTCCTCTATCTCACTGCCAGCAGACCTGACATCACCTTTGCAGTAGGTGTTTGTGCAAGGTTCCAAGCTAATCCTAAGAAAAGCCATCTTGAGGCTGCAAAGAGGATCTTGAGGTATCTCAAAGGCACTGAGAATATAGGCCTTTTGTACCCTGCTGATGACAATATTGAGTTAACTGGCTACTAGATGTTGACTATGGAGGTTGCAGAATTGATAGAAAGTCCACTTCAGGGACTTGTCAATTCTTAGGCAACAAACTTATATCTTGGTTCTCCAAGAAGCAGAACACAGTGGCTACTTCCGCCACTGAAGCTGAATATGTTGCAGCTGGGAGTTGTTGTGCTCAAATCCTTTGGTTGAGACAACAACTCAGAGACTACAAAGTCAACTCTACTAAAGTACCAATATTTTGTGATAACAACAGTGCAATTGCAATATCACAAAATCATGTCTTGCACACAAGATGCAAACATGTGGACATCAAGCATCACTTCATTAGAGATCATGTGGAGAAGAAGGACGTAAAGTTGGTCAAGATTCACACAGATCATCAAAAAGCTGATATTCTAACAAAGCCACTTGCAGAGGCAAGATTTTTGGAGCTATCAGCAGAGTTGGGACTACTTGATCCAGGGAAATTGGACAAGTAAAACCCATTGAAGTTAATGGGAGTAAAATAACTGAATTGGTCTTCAGCAGACTTGGACAAGTCTACTGAAGTTCAGAAGAGATGATCACAATTACTCAGGACACTTGTCCATTGAATCTCAGGACACTTGTCCACATCTTTTCAGGACACTTGTCCTAGTGGGGTCAGATAAGTTGTCCTGGCTATCAAACTATTTCCTTGGTTTGATAAGCACCTATTTTGGGTAATCATTGTCTACTTTGATATCTGTCCCAATTACAGATATCATCACTGTGGGATTTAATTTGTCCCACACCCAAAAGGTCGCTTTCCATGCATTAAATGCCAAGATTTAACTTTTGTTTGCATTACACTTTTCAAGCCATGATCTATCTCGAAAACTCCCCATCCATTAACTAATATTAAATAACTTCCACGTTTTGAATAGAGCCAATAACTCACTGTTACATTGGTCTTTGACCATTGGATCAAAACCCAACCCTCAAGCCAACCTCCCTGAATCTACTCAACCCAAATCTTCTGTATCAAGCAGACTTTCAAACCCTCCTAGAACCTATCATAGGAAAGGCTCTGTAACTTCAGAGGTGTTGACCAAGGGTGGTAACACAACCAAAGATACATCTGCCAATGAAGGTTCTTCTGAACCCAAGGCACAGCCTAAAGATGTTGAGGTTCCTATATTAGAGGCTGGTTTGATTAAGGACTATTCAGTGTCAGGAGAGTTGGACACTGATCAATCCTTAATCATTCAGGATGACTCAGTGGTTGTTGATATAAGCACTGTGATCTCCCCACAACTGCCATCTTTGAACCTTGTTGAAGGTGGAGATACTGCAGGTCTAGGTGATGGAGTTGAAAAGGAAAAATTAGTGGAAAAACCAGAGGGAGTAGAGGATGATAGAGAGGTGGTGATTACTAGGATAGTGAGTGTACCACCACATGAGGGTGATATAAGTGAGGAAGGACAGGCTATTCTTGAAGTCAAATCTGAACTTCAAGAATCCCTTGATGAGAGGAGGCCTGATTCCTTGTGTGAGGACATTATTACTGAAGGGAGAAAAGAAATAGTTGAAAATGAGAAGAAGACTGCTGATGTATCAGAGTCTTATGAAAAAGAAATTGAGGGTGATAAGTGTGTATTTACTGACTCTTTTGATTTGTCTGATATTGCAGGTATAAGTTTTGAACAAATCTTTGCAGATGATCTCTTAACAGATGCTCCCATCCATGTTGATTCTGGATCAGCACAAGCTTTGCTTGGGATGCAGTCAGAAAAGTTGGACTCCCTGTCTCACCAAGTCCAAACAGCTCATGAAGGAGCTTTGGATGAGCATGGAAGAACTTTAGCATCAGTTGAAATGAGACTAACTGGCTCAGAAGATGTGGTTCTACCCACCTTGGAAGCTAGGATCAGTGGAGTTGAGACTGGTTTGCAAACCATCTCCACTGAAGTCATCAAAGCCAAAAACACCATGAAATCAGTATCAAAGGATGTCAAGAAAGAGCAAACCTTGCTAAGAAATAACCACAACAGGAATGTGAAAACCTTGAGATCAGTGGTTAAGCAAGCTCTTGGAAGAAAGACAGCTCTGCAAAGGAAAAGGGCTGAAGAGCAAAGGCTAGCTATGGTGAAAGCAGCTTCAGAAAAGTTTTCCCAAGAAGTGTTGGCCAACATTGCTGAAGGTGCAGTGGCCAACCTCACTGAGCTCCTTAAGGCCCAATTAGATGCATCTCTGAAAGCAACCATGGAGGAGGTTGTCCAACAAAAGATGAAGCCTGTTCTAGCCTTTCTAAGCTTGAGCAGTGACAGAATGCAGAACATACATGATGAAAATGTATACTTGTTGGAGGAGATGAAGTCTCTAACCCAAGCCCAGTCCTTGATGGCATCAACAATGAGTGAACTAAGGCCTGAATGTTTTGATGCTGCCAAAAAGGGGGAAAGGGAAAGAGCAAGGGCAAAAGGTGCCTTAGTGATTGGAAGCCCAGTCAAGGGTAAGGACAAAGCTCCTGAGGGAAAAGGAAAGGAACCAGCAGTGCTGAACTTGGAAGAATTGGATGAAGAGGAGCAGTTAGCACTTGCTCTGAAGAACTCAATGGCCTCAGCCCAAGAAGAAAGAGTGAGGCTACAGCAGAGACCAGGAGGAGAGGTGTCTGGTTTGGACAAAGATGATGAAGGTGTCCAAACTAGAGAAAAAATCAAGAAGGCCAAAGGAAAGAAAAGAACAACTGAAACATTTACTGATTTTCCTAACAACCTTGATTTGCCTCCTGAATTCAGAATTATTGATGAAGTGCCTACCTCAAGGAAGGCCAAAAATGCTGGAAAAGTCAAAACTGCTGAAGAGCCCAAGAATGCTGACAAGAACAAAGATGCTGAATCACCCAAGACTGTTGAAAAGGACAAGTCTTCTGAATCTGCCAAAAGTGCTGAAGGTCCCAAGTCCACTGAAAGTGTTGAAGAGCTATTTGGTGAAGGATTTGGACCTGAACCTAAGAAGAAGACAACTGTCCTAGCTCATGATCCATCAAAGTTGTTCCATGAAGGGTATGGCAAAGACCCTGAAACTCAACAGAAACTGGCCATGATGAGGGCCCAAGAAAAGATGGACTTGATGGATGAAGCACAAAGAGCAAGAGATAAAAGAAGAGCAGACTTCCAGAAGCCTAGAAGGAAGAGAGCAACTTACAACAAGATGAAGCCACAGCTGTTGATCCCAATGGACACCAAATATCATCACTTGGATAAATGGGTACCAATTCAACTGAATGACTCATGGGAGGAAGCCAAAAGGGAGTTTTTCTATGATCAGTATGTCATTGACAGATGGAATGGAAGAGATGCCAACTCCACTTTTGCTGAGTTCATGATAGAGTACCACAGAGAGCTTTATCAACAACTGCTTACAGCTGCTGATATTGCAAGATTTGAACTCACTGCCCCCAACCCAATCATATACATACCTCCAAAGCTTGATGGATGGATTGATCAGTCAAAAATTCTGAATGAATTTACTGAAATCCTTAAGCTGAACAAGATGGTTCTTGGACACAAGGGAACAAACCAAGAAGCCATGGCCTTGAAAAGGAGAGTATGGGCACAATATGGGATGGTGCCACCTCCTGAGGATGATCTCTGAAATGGCTAAGTCCTCTGACCTTTTTGATTAGTCAACTGTGCTGAATTTTGGTCAAGACTGCTGATGTGGTGTGCTATGATAATCTAATTGCTTTGATATGCATTGGTTGCTCTAATACAAGTATTTGCTTTGATATCTGATTTTGCTCTAATACTTGAAGATCCAAATACTGTTAAGTACTTTGGTGTTTGCTCTAATATTAGAAGATGCTCTGATACTTGAAGATCTAGACATGTTTGAAGTGATTAGTTATTTAAACTCTGATACTCTAGATCTCATGTTTAGTATATGCTCTGAATAGTTGTAATGAAGTAATCAATTGTAATAGTGTCTTGAATTCATGCTCTGATATGTTAATTTCAACTATTAACATACTTGTAATGATTTTCATATGAATGATAGTTGAACTGACTTTGAATCAAGATATATTGTTACAGAAATCTCTCTATGCCTATCTTTAAAACCTATGTGCAACATGAACAGTGAGTACACTAACACAATTGTCTTTCAGGAATATTGACCTTAGTCATGTCTTCTGAAGATAAAAGTAATAGGTGTAACTAAGTCACTTTTGCATAGAATGTGTAGGTTTTGGCATCATCAAAAAGGGGGAAATTGTTGGGAATAAAATGAGATATGTTTTGATTCAATACTAAAACCCCCTGAGACATGCCTAAGTCAAACATGATTATGTTCTAAGAATGTTAGAACATATAGAATAAGGCTAGATGAAGAGCTAACATGTTAGGCAGCTCTTAGTTGATTAGATGCACCATTTGAGGGGGAACGTATGCTTTGAAGTTTATCAAGAACAGGTCCCCTCAAGGCTCAAATTCTGGAACAACCACTAAGTCTTTTGAAGACCAACTATGCTGATCAGGAGAGTTGTCCAGAGGAGTTGTCTCAGCACAATTAATCAAGATCAAGTGCTCTGAAAGCTTGAGGTCAACTATGCTGAAGAATTAGAGACAACCACACCCTAAAAGAACTACAATTCAACATGCTAAGATCACCTTGAAGAGAAGCAAAGGGTAAGAGCCAAGTCATCTGAAGAAGAGCAAGCCAACCTTGCTGATAAGCAAGACTGCTGATAGTGATAAGGAGAGTTGTCCATTTGATAAGGAATGTTGTCCTATCATTGGAACAACCTTCAGAAGCCATGTCCATGTCTTATCAAGAGAATCTTCAAATCAGATATTGGGAAGAGTGCTGCAGAATGAAGACAAAGCTTATACAGCCGTTTATTTCCCAAATGAGGACATGTCACTATCAAGATTCTGTCTTCTAAGTTGAAGAACTAAAAGAAGACATTTATGGACTTTTGAGGCTGCCTCTCAAACGGGCAAATCCTTCAATATTCTATAAATACAGAAGTGTGGAGACCATTTGAAAGCATCCAACTGAACCTCAGCTAAGCACCTCAACCTGAACCTTGAGAAGAATTTCAAAGTGCTTTCAAAGCTTTCAAAGACTATCTTAGTCTTCATACACTTCTTCTAAGCTGAACTCAATTGTATATCCATACACAAGCTTAGAGAGATATCCTAATCCTTATACACTGATCTTCATTGTAAAGGATATCTCATTAGTTGGAACCTTACTTCAATCCTTACCCCTTTCAAGTGAGAAAGTGAGAAGGTTGTTGTAGTAGTAGAAGTGGTAGGAGCTGACTGTTGAGAGAAGAACAGTTCAGTTCTGAGTTGAGAAGAGGGTACTAGGACTCTAGACATCCTAGGGATCAATTCACCAAGGAGTGGTGTTATTGATCAAGTGCACCTTGGCACTATAAAACAAGTTAATTCCAAGAGTGAAGGAATTATCCTGTTCAATCAGGGAAAGTGGATGTAGGAGCTTGAGTCTCTGAACCACTATAAAGACTTGTGTTAATTTGCTTTTTCAAGTACTTTCATACATTCAACACTGCACACAAAACTGACCTTTCAAAGAATACATATTCAAAGACTGTGCAAAACCTATTTGGACAAGTTCCCTGAAAACTGGACTATATTGAATTGACAAAGCGATTTCAGAAACTTTAAAGGAGTCTAAACTAAAAGGGCCAACCACTATTCCGCACATATAACTCCTTTAGATAGTTATTCAACTAAGTACTCAATAGTACTTATTAGCTTGATTATCTTAGAAGAGTTAATCATCTTCAGCAGAGTTGTCCAAGACAACCTTGCTGAGCTCTGGTTTGATCAAAAGTTGAAAAGAATTGCATACAAGTGTATTCCCCCCCCCATACACTTGTTATATACTCCTTTCAGGACCAACAAGTGGTATCAGAGCAGGGGTTCAAAGACCACTGCTTCTGAAAAGCCATCTTGGTTTTCAAAATCACATATTTGGTGTGGTCATTGAACTGATCTATCTGAAATCCTTGATATACATTGTCTAACCTCTTTGTTGAAGAAATGGCAAGAGGAAACAACAACAATCAGAACCAGCAACAAAATCCTGATCAGAACATCAATGCTGCAGTTCCACCTCCTGCTGTTCAAGGACTAGACAACATGGCCACAAATCCAGTAAATCACATATCTCATCACAAATTGCCCATGTTCTCAATAGACAACTATGACTTCTGGAAAATCAGAATGAGGGCTCATCTTGCATCTCTTCACACTGACATGTTGAGAGTGATTACAAGAGGTCCTTTTGTATTCACCTTTGTTAATCCCAGAGTCACTGAAGCTCAAAGGGCAGACACAAGAGATGTGCTCCCTAAAGATGAAGATGACTTCACTGCTGATGAAAAGAGGAAAGATAATTTGAATTATCTTGCCATGAACACCCTCTACCAAATAATTCCAGATGCTATCATGGGTAGAGTCTATCACTGCACAACTGCCAAAAAATTTGGGATACTCTTGCTAAAATGTGTGAGGGTACTGAAAAGATCAAGGAGAACAAGCTCCAAGTGGCAGTGCAGAAGTTTGAACAATTCACAATGGAGTCTGAGGAATCCATTGACAAATTTGCTGGTAGATTCACTGATGTGATGAATGAGATCAACTCATTAGGCAAGGTGTACTCCAAAAGAGAAGTTGGATTGAAGATCTTGAGAAGTCTCACTCAAAAGTGGGATGTCTATGCTGTCATGATGCAAAATACCAAGGATCTTTCCACCATGCCAATGCAACAAATCTTCTCTGAACTCAAAGCTTGTGAGTTCGACCTCAATAGAAGAAAGCCTGTTGAGGAGCCTTCAATTTCCACAAAAGGAGTGGCATTCAAAGCCAAAACCGCTGAACCAGAAATACAGTCCACTCCTAGATCATCAAAGTCAGTCTCCAAGACTGAAATGAAGGAGGAACTAGCCTTGATGGCTAGAAGGTTTGACAAGCTAAACTCAAGGTTTGGTAGATACAAGAAATTCTACCAAGACAATAAATTCAGGAGAAGGTACAACTCTCCTGAAGCTCAGGCTGAGGTCAAGAAGCCTGAAGAGAAAAGATCAGAGGACAAGTACTCTGATAGGAGAAGGTCCAGTAGAGCTGAACCTTCCTCATCAAGAAGAAGAGAAGAACCAAAGAAGGATGATGATGAAGACTTGTGCTATAATTGCAAGAAGAAAGGGCACTTCCAGTATGATTGCCCTGAATTGAGCTCTAAGGAGAGAAGAGAAAGGCAAGCAAAAAGCGACAGAAAGTTCACCAATAGAAAAGCCATGATGGCTGGTGAAGAATCTGAAAGTGCTGAAAGCTTCAACTCTTCTGATGGACTGTTCTCCAACAGTGGAGATGATGATGATGTTTGCAACATGGCTATTGAGGATGATGAGGTATCCTCTACTTCTAGTTCACCATCATTCATCTCACAAAACACTAGTGAGGTCAACCTGAAGCTTTCCTTTGGAACGTTGATGGAATATTTCACTATGTTACAAGAATTTCATGATAACTGTGTGAGAGAAAATGAAAGATTGGCAATTGAGCTTGCTAAAAACTCTGACTTATACCTAGGAGATTGTTGAGTCTTATCTTTAATTAAGCATTTTCCACTTGAAAACTCAACACTGAAATCTTTATCACAGAACTGACTTATACTTAGGAGATTATATTTGAGACCAGCCACATAAGACACATTGGATACCTTGATGTTACCAATCATCAAGGTACCATAACCTTTTGTTGTTGCTTGTGAGCTGTCTCCAAATGTGACATTTGGGCCTTCTTTTTCTATGAAATCAGTGAGGAGTTCCTTATTTCCAGTCATGTGCCTTGAACATCCACTGTCAAGGTACCATGCTGACTTTTTGCTCATACTCCTCTTCTTGTGGCCTAATGGTACCTGCAATTAGATAGGTTTAGGTACCCTTTAATTTTTGGGTACTGAGAGGTTAGCTGTACCTTTAGGAACCCAAACTTGCCTAATAACCCTGATTGATTCAAGGTGGCTAAGTTGTTTTCCTCTAGCATCAACATACACTGTCTTTCCCTTAAATGCCTTTCGGAAAGTATGTGTGAAAGTGTTGACTCTGTAAGTTTCAGGAGAGTTGTCAAACCTCCTGAACTTATGAGTTCTTTGTGCTACTTGAGGGAATCTTTGAGGAAAGGCATTTTTATGGCCATTACCCTTTGGCATGAAGGGTTTTGGTTGTCTCATTTTATTCTGCCTTTGAGGATAGTTGTCCTTAGGTCTATTCAGCTGAGGCTTTCTCAGTAGAGTTGGCCTTGGCAGATTATTCCTTGGATAACTCCTCTGAACATTGTTCAGGAGAGTTGCCCTATCATTGGGTCTACTCTGCTGACCAACATTCCTCTTGTGTTCAGGGCCTTTGGCCTTTTCCTTAGGTTTAGGCCTAGTCTCCTGAAACACTTAAGTTAGCAATTCATCCATTTTGCCCTTTCCTTTGTTTAGTGGCTGAATTATTTCATTTTCATCTTGTTGTGACACTGATTTGACAAAGATCCTCTTAGTGTTACTTGTTGAAGCAACACTAAGACAAGGTGAAGATTCAAATGGATCAAAACCTAATCCACTTCTTTGAGCCACAGGTCTTTGATAACTCTAAATTTCCTCTATTGCCCTAGAGGATTTCTTCAGAGTAGACATCTTTAATTTCAGGCTCTCTTCACTTGATTTAAGAATATCATACTCATGTGAGAGGTTTTCAAACTTAGCTTGAATAATTTTCAGTTCAAAGTCTTTTCTCTTTTGAGAAAGTAGTTGAACATCAATCTCCTTTTGTTGGTCAACTATCCTGAGATTTGCTTCCTCAAGCTCTCTCAAGACTTGTTGATACAACTCAGTAGACTTAACATCAACTACTGCCTCAGAGTTTTTAGCAAGTTCAATTGACAACCTTTCATTTTCTCTCACACAGTTGTCATGAAATTCCTGTAACATAGTGAAATCTTCCATCAACTTCCCAAGGGAAAGTTTCAAGTTGACTTCACAAGTGTTTTGTGACATGAATGATGGTGAGCTAGAAGTAGAGGATACCTCATCATCCTCAATAGCCATGTTGCATACATCATCATCATCTTCACTGTTTGAGAACAGTCCATCAGAAGAGTTGAAGCTTTCAGCAGAGTCAGACTCATCACCAGCCATCATGGCTTTCCTATTGGTGAATTTTCTGTCTCTTTTTGCTTGTCTTTCTCTTCTTTCTTTAGAGCTTAATTCAGGGTAGTCATACTGGAAGTGCCCTTTCTTCTTGCAATTGTAGCACAGGTCTTCATCATCATCCTTCTTAGGTTCATCTCTTCTTCTAGATGATAAAGGTTCAGCTCTACTGGAACTTCTCCTATCAGAGAACTTGTCCTCTGATCTTTTCTCTTCAGGCTTCTTGACCTCAGCCTGAGTTTCAGGAGAGTTGTACCTTCTCCTGAATTTGTTGTCTTGGTAGAATTTCTTGAATCTACCAAACCTTGAGTTTAGCTTTTCAAACCTCCTAGCCATCAAGGGTAGTTCTTCCTTCATTTCAGTATTGGAGACTGACTTTGATGATCTGGGAGTGGACTGCATTTCTGGTTCAGCAATTTTGGCTTTGAATGCCACTCCCTTTGTAGGAATTGAAGGTTCCTCAACAAGCTTTCTTATGTTGAGATCGAACTCATAAGCTTTGAGTTCAGAGAAGATTTGTTGCATGGGCATGGTGGAGAGATCCTTGGTGTTCTGCATCATAACAGCATAAACATCCCACTTTTGAGTGAGACTTCTCAAGATCTTTAATCCAACCTCTCTCTTGGAGTACACCTTGACCAAGGAGTTAATCTCATTCATCACATCAGTGAATCTACCAGCAAATTTATCAATGGATTCTTCTAAAACCATTGTGAATTGTTCAAACTTCTGCACAGCTACTTGGAGCTTATTCTCCTTGATCTTTTCAGTACCCTCACACATTTCAGCAAGAGTATCCCAAATTTCTTTGGCAGTTGTGCAGTGGTAGACCCTTCCCATGATTGCATCTGGAATTGTTTGGTAGAGGGTGTTCATTGCAAGATAATTCAAATTATCTTTCCTCTTTTCATCAGCAGTGAAGTCATCTTCATCCTTAGGAATCAATTCCCTTGTATTAGCTCTTTGAGCTTCAGTGATTCTGGGATTGACTTGAGTGAACACAAAAGGTCCTCTTGTTATCACTCTCAACATGTCAGTATGAAGGGATGCAAGATGAGCCCTCATTCTGATTTTCCAGAAATCATAATTGTCTATTGAGAACATGGGCAATTTATGATGTGAAATGTGGTTGACTGGATTTGTAGCCATGTTGTCCAATCCTTGAGCAGCAGGAGGTGGAACAACAACATTGTTGTTGGCCATATCTCAGAAAGAAACAGTTAGTGTAGGTCCCCAAAGTTGAGTTAATATCGAGTAAGCTAGTGAAAATGTCTAGAGGGGGGTGAATAGACTTTTCAAAATTCTTTCGATATATCAAAGTACAATGCAGAAATCAGAATATATCAATGAGCCCAATTAAAGTTTATACTCAACTTCTTATTCGAGAACTCTGTTTTATGTAAACTCAACTAGTCTTGTTCAGATATGTATGTAAACAATTAAGCAATTAAACAAAACAGTAAAGTAAACAACACACAACGATTTTATAGTGGTTCGACAACTTGTCTACGTCTACTCTCACAAACCCAGTTGTGATGTTTCTACTAACTCGTCCAATCGAGTACAGTGTGTTCTTGTAATTTTAAGTCCCAAGAAACAAGACTTAGATCTTCTCGAATATACTACCAAGTATATCTTCGATCTTACTAGAGATTTACAAGTATCTAGCAACTTGAAAACAGTAAACAAAAACGTAAAACTTATTCAGTAGCAGTCTTCTGGTTTCTTCACTTGTCTAGTGGACTTGCTTTCTGAACTTCAACTCTGTGAGTAACTAGCTTCAGTAATTCTTCAGTACGTAGCTTATCAGTCTTTCAGTAGTCTTTAATCAATAAACACCGTGAGGTATTTATAGACTTCAACTTCAAGAACTTTGTCAGTTGTAACCAACCTTTCTTGAAAACTAACTTTATCCTTTCATACTTATCCTTCCACGCGTTTAAGTAGTTAATCAGTTATTTCTAACTAACTCTTCAATCCTTATCTTTATACGCGCTTTGAATAACTAACTTCATGTTGACTTGTCTTGTTGAGTCTTGTGTGGTGGCACCTGTCTTCAGTAGTAGACTTCACTCTTCTTGTGCGGTCTTCTTCAGTAGTAGACTATTCTAATCCTAACAAGACTATTACATTACTTTAAGCTTTATAACATAGCTTAGTCAACTTACAAATCTATACAATGAATATTTACATATGAAAAACATGAGCTTCTATACAACTTTTAATATAGCTCAATAACAACCTAAACAATACTTATGATTCGTACTTGTTCTTTTATATATATAACAACACTTGTCTTATGTGAACTCTACTGGTCTGTTCAAGATGACTTCTCTTAACTAGACTAGATCAGTCAACACTTAGAAAATATTCAAACTACTTTTGGCTTATCAAAACTTTATCTTTATCTTTTAATCATCATTTAGGACTTGTTTTAGGATTCATATCCCAACAATTTCCCCCTTTTTGATGAAGCCAAAACTACTTGAATCTTTTCTCAATAGTAGACTAGTTAAGTAGTTATCTTGTCTTTAATCATCAAATAGTACTTATCTTTTCATTCATTCAAAATAAGAACAGTAGATATTACACATACTTAAAAAAACTAATCTGAGGGAGTACCTCCTTCTGGATTAGGAACACAGAACGCATCTAGGAGTCTCTTGTGTATCACTCTGATATGGTCTTCATCTTCAATCTTCTCCTTGTCTAGCAGCTCTTCTTCATACTTCTTAATCTGATTAAGATCAACTCTTTTACCTGAGCTAGTCATAGGAGTCTTCCATTTCGGAAAGATCGGTACTAGAATGTTGAAATTTGCAGCAGCCGATATCCTCATGATCAAGTTCCAAAGAAACTTGTTCTGGCCTTCCATGAACTTATCAAACATAGCATATAGTTCATCCGAGCTATCAGAATCACCAAACTTTCTGATAATCCAGTGGTCAAGTTCCCATTGTCTCTTCACTTTCAACCAATCTTGACGATGCTCTTTGTCAATAAAGTAATCAATGAACTGATCTTCCATTTGATCTTCATCTGCCTTCAACTTTTGCAGCCTTTCAATATGCTTACCAACTTTCTTCAGGCTTGCATAATGACTTTCATCATTAGGATCAGCCACCTTCTGCTTCTTCACAATCGCAGTAGGTTCTTCAACTTCTTCCATAGCTAACTTCCTTTTGGTCTTTCTTTTCGTCTGAACCTCAACTTGTGCTTCTGGAGATGCAACGCCTTTGCCCTTCTCCAATCTTTTATGCTCATCTTCTCAAGCTCTGCAGTTTTAGCCAACTTGCCTCTCTTAGGCCTCTTCAGCTCTTGCATAGCAGTAGCAGCTTCTTTCATCTCTTCTGGTTCAGCACTGATTGACTTGGATTTAACAATTTCAGCTTTCTTAACTCTACTCGTCTCTTCCCCCTTTTTGGCTTCATCAATTGCCTTAAGAGTGAAAAGACTAGTAAAGCGAGTCATTTCCTCCTTAACAGCTTCCTTCATGGCTTCAGCAGCTAGCTCTATCTGCTTCTGATGCGTCTTGTCGTGACTCATCTTGTCAAGACGATCAGTAGGCAACTCCAACTTCCTTGAACTTGAGACTAGTTCATCTTTGAAATACGTAGCTGTCTGTCGAAGGAGTCTGTTTTGCTCTGTTAGCTCTGTTAGAATAGCTCGAGAACGCACCAACTGGTCTTGTGCTTCTCTTCTCTGTTCATCTGCAATTTCTATCTTAACTCTGTTGAGTCTCTCCATCTTGCTCGACTCTTCAGCCAAAGATCTTGCAATAGTAATCGATCGCTTCTTTGAGAAATCAACTTGCTTCTTCAAGAAATTCTCAATTTCAGCATACATCTCTTCTCTAAAAGATGAGTCCATCTTGTTGACCTCACCAACAATTAACTCTCTTGAGCTGTCAACAAGTGACTGATTTTGATCAACTAGCACATCCTTCAATTTTGAGTTTAAGAACTCATCTATTGCAGACTGGACAACAATTTTCAAGTCCGTCTTCAGCTCTTCTAGATAGCCTTCAGGAAATGCTTGAGTAGACGACTGAGCTTCAGTGATAACCTCTTCTTGAACTTTTTCAACAAGCTCATCTTCATCAAACATGATGGCTTCAAAAAACTCATCATATTCTTCTCCAAGCTCGATAGAATCGACTTCTTCAGCACTTTCAGCCTCTTCTTCAAGATGTTCAGGGGCATCTTCTAACTCCATCAAAGGTTCCGAGGTCTGAATTTCAGCATCAACAAGCTCTGCTTTCGACTCTTCTTCCACGAGATCAGTCTGAGTGCCAACATCAAACGAGAACTCTTCGCACAGAACACCATCAGGAATGCTTAACATTCTCTTCACAAGATTAGTTGGAGATAATTCAGAGTGGTCTTGAACACCACTGTTCTCTTTCTGCTCCATCTCCCAATCCATGAAATTGGAGATACCACCCATTCCCAATATGACTTCGAAAAGGTCGTCTGTTGGGGACTTCTTCAATGCAACCCATGTGCATATCCTGAGAAGTTTCTCAAACTGTTCTGTTGAAGTGTCGACTTCAATAGATGAGAGTTGTTTCTTCAAGTTGTTGCTCATCTTTGAACGGATTCTCTTCTCCCTTAAACACATTGGATAATAAACCAGGGATTCGAATCTAATTTCAGACGGGGTCTGAGCAGGTGGGGTCCCTGTCTCAGTTGTTGCAGTGGCAACTGGAGTCTTATCTGAAGTAGATGGGTTAAGAGGTTCAACATATTCTGTTGAAGGTAAGGAGAGAGTTTGGTCTGTGGTTTCTGGGGGCTGAGATGTGGCTAGGTTTGGTGTGACAACTGTCGGAGTATCAGTTGTATCAACTATGGGAGTGTTTTGGGGAATGCTGGCTCTCAGCGGATATGCTGCCAGCACTTGTGAAGATGAGGGTACAGGTCTGGCACGAGATCGGAGTGATCTTGTCTTGGTTCGGACAGGAGGGAGAGAGAGAGGAATTGAAATAGATTGAGAAGAATCACCAACCTGAGGAGTCGACTCGTCTTGTGTAGGACTAGGCACTCTTACAAGACGATAGAGTTGAGGGACTTCAGCACCTATCTCCTCAACTTTCTCGGACTCTTCATCAGATTGAGTCTCCTCCGAGTCATCTGCACTAGATCCACCTTGTGCAACATCTTCAGATTCTTCATCTTTTAACTCGTCTTCTGAAGAACTAGACGAGGCAGCATATGGCAATGCTTCCATAGGATCAATTTGAACTTGCCTGGGTGCAGCTGGTCTAGCAGCAACCTGCTTTCTCATAGCCTCCTTCTTCAAATAGAACTTCAAAGGATGAAATGGCTTTCCTTTGCTCCATTCTGTCTTCGTGGGCATCGAAATAGGTAGAAGGATTGATAGCTTGTTTCCAAAGCCAATTACATTGGACACCACCCAATTAGCCGTGTCGGTGTCGACTCTAACACTTCTCTCGAAGTACATGATTCGGTCAGCAAGCAACTTAAACCAGTTTCCTTCAGTGATTCCATCGTATATGGCAGCCATCACTCTTGCCTTCTGCAAGGTGACTGAGTCAAACGAGCCAGTGGAGCATATCAACATCTTGCTAGCTATGTCCAGGAGGGTTCCATATTTCTCCAGCAACTCCTTCTTCTTAACTGCTGGGATTTTGCCATCTCGATTCAACCGGATCTTCTTGCCACAGAAAATACTAAGATATCTCAGCTCTTGACCAATAGCATAGTTCTCCACATCAATTGATCCGATGGGCAGTTTCAAAACATAAAACACAGCCTCACGAGTGATTTCCACTCGACTTTCTCCAACAAACGATTCAATTACATCTCCTCGTCTGGTGGCGTTGGCATAGAACTCCAAAACTTCTTGCTCTAGCACAACTTCTGGAAAAGCCTCCAAATAGGGTTTTAACCCACACCTTATGCATTTTGTCAGAATCTCTTGGTTGCCTTCAGTGTGTAGCCCTTTGAAGAACATCGATGGTTCCACATGCACTTTATTTTCGGCGATGAACTTGCCAAGGTCAAACCTGGCCTGCATGTTAGTTCTTACATCAAAGAGTGAGATGATCGACATAATGATAATTTGAGTAAGATCAAAGGAGTGAGAATCGCAAGAAATTGAAAGCTTGAGTAGGGGAGTTAAGAAAAACGTGGGGCAAGTAGTGTGTAAGTGTTGGGTTTTTTTAGAACAGATTTTACACATCAACGGCCAAGATTTAAGCAAATGATCCAACGGTTGGGGCTTTTGGTATTCAGTTATGGAATCGAGAATATTATGTGATTTTATATTGTAAAATTTGAAATCCGCCACTTCTATTTGTTAGGACAGGGGAGTGTACTCATCTGACCTAGCGTAGTAGAGTAGGGTGCGAACTGGGTGTATACACCTCATTAAAATGGGTGTGTATAAATCCAATTATAGGGTTTTCCAATTTTAACATTATCGAATTACTATAATACCCTTAATTCAATTTGATTAAACAGTTAGAATATTTGAATCAAAGGAACACTTATCTTGTCTGTTCGAGTCTATCCAGAACAGACGAGTAGACTTAAGCGCACAAGACGAGTAGGCTTAAGTGCACAAGACGAGTTCCCCCTTCGACTGTGCTTTGTCTATTCTGAATGTCGAACAACTTTAAGTACCTATCTTATCGTATGCAACGTCTAATCGTAGGTACAAGTAGAGTAGAATAATTAAGATGAATATCAATCTAAAGCAATGGTCAAGGTTTCGAACAAGATGACTGTAAACAAACTGAAGAGTCAACATAAGGATATTTAAGAAATCAAGGATTCCCCCTTAAATGTTTATTCCCTTAGTATTACCCTCAGCTTTACCAGCTTTCTCATCGGGTTGTTTGGTCATCTAGTCTAGCCTTGTATACCTGTCTGTTGAGCGAGTAGACGAGTGCTCTATTCCAGTGATCTTGTCTCCTTATTTCTTTGATGTACCTGTCTGGTTAGTACATAGCTATAGGCAAGTAGGGTCTAGATCAATTAGCCCTAGACTAATGCATAACTCACGAAAACGAGCCTCAGCTAATGGTTTTGTGAAAATATCAGCTCTTTGAAAATCAGTATGAATCTTTTCCATGCGAATATCCTTCTTTTCTACATGATCACGTATGAAATGATGCTTCACATCAACATGCTTACAACGTGTGTGCAAAACAGGATTTTGTGTAATGGCAATGGCACAATTACTATCACAGAAAATAGGAACATTTGATTCATATATGTTGTAATCTCTAAGCTGTTGTATGAGCCAAAGTAGTTGACTACAGCAGCTACCAGCAGCCATGTACTCGGCTTCGGTAGTAGAGGTAGCCACACTAGTTTGCTTTTTCGAAAACCATGAAATGAGTTTTGTGCCTAAGAATTGACAAGAACCAGATGTAGATTTCCTATCTATTCTACATTTGAAGGATAGATCATCATTTGAAGGATACCATATACCACGATTGATGGTTCCTTTCAAATATTTCAGTATCCGTTTCGTGGTTTCCATGTGACTTTCCTTTGGATTGGCTTGGAAACGAGCACAAACACCAACAGAGAATGCAATGTCTGGTCTACTAGCAGTTAGATACAGTAAAGAACCAATTAGTCCACGATAATAAGATTGGTCAGCACATTTACCGTGTTCATCTGGATCCATTCTGTAAGTTGGTTGCATCGGTACGCCAGTAGACTTACATGTTTTAATCCCGTACTTGTCTAGAAGATTTCTAGTGTACTTCGCTTGATTTATGAAAATCCCTTCAGGGGTCTGTTTTACTTGAAGACCAAGAAAGTAATTCATTTCGCCCATCATGGACATCTCAAATTTACTTTGCATGAGTGTTGAGAAACTTTCACTCAGCCTTTTGTTAGGTGACCCAAAAATGATGTCATCTACGTAAATTTGGACAAGTAAAATGTCCTTCCCTTCTTGTCTTCTGAACAAGGTTCTATCGACCTTGCCCTTAGTAAAACCATTTTCTAATAGAAAGAGAGAGAGAGTATCATACCATGCTCTTGGAGCTTGCTTTAGTCCATATAAGGCTTTCTTCAATCTGTACACCTGGTTGCCTTTGACTTCGAAACCTGGAGGTTGTTCAACATATACTTCTTCCGCAAGAATACCGTTAAGAAATGCACTTTTGACATCCATTTGATATACAGTAAACTTCATATGAGCAGCATATGCAAGAAACAAACGAATGGCTTCTAGTCTAGCAACAGGAGCATATGTTTCATCATAGTCTATGCCTTCAGCTTGTGAATAGCCTTGGGCTACTAGTCTAGCCTTATTCCTAACGACTACATCATTCTCATCTTTCTTGTTTTTGAAAATCCATCGAGTGCCAACTACATTATGATGTTCCGGCCTATCGACAAGTTCCCAGACGTCGCTTCGAACAAACTGGTTCAACTCGTCTTGCATAGCGATGATCCAATTACTATCAGCCAATGCCTCTTTAACAGTGGTAGGCTCGATAGATGAAACGAAACAACACCAGCAAAACATAGTTGGACTAGGCTGTTCTTGCGACTCAAAGAGTTGTCGTCTAGTCTTCACACCAATAGTAGAGTCACCAATGATATTTTCAGTATCATGCACAGATTTCCATGTTTTTCTATTCTTAACAGGGATACTATCATCATCTATATCATGTACATCATCATGCATATCAACATCATTTGTATCATCAACAGATTTACCAGGAGTAGTAGAGTCAACTAGAGCAGGCATGTCAGCTGGTCTAGAAGACTTACCTTGAGCACTTACCTTCTCTTTGTCATCAGACTCGAGAGCTTTTAAGAATGGGTTGTAGGTGTTGGGATATAAATTCACCCTAAGCCCCACTTGATGTTAGAATAGTTTTGATGGCCAAAACACTAAGAGTTTATAAATGTAATAGGATCAGCTGACTTGTATAGAACAGCTTAGACTAGTCTTGTGTGATCAACTGTATTGATATCAGCTGATCAGCACAGTCCTGGCTTACATGCCTATCCTCAAGATGAGAAGAGTAGAAGACATGAAGACTAGAAGATCCTTGAAGACCAGATAAGTTAAGGTGCTTGTATACCTACCTATCTGATGGAGTCCCAGATTGAAGATGGCCTAAAGCAGTACAAAGAATTTCCAGATCAGAAGAGTGTTACTCGTCTGATATCAGAAGACAGAAGACCTAAGGCCAGAAGAGTAGACAGAAGACTAGAAGTACAGATCAGAAGACTATGTGCTCTTCCAGGACTCGGCTGATTCCTAAGTCATCTTGCAATTCAAACGAAGACCTACCTTATTTAGAAGATTGACATGATCCCAGGATTGAAGCAATCAAGCGGCTGGAATCAAGGAATCAAGCTATTATGGAAAGATTGCTCAAACGGCTAGTCAACTCCAACGGCTAGTTGTAACCAATCTTCATTATAAATACAAGAGGATGAGGAATCACAAAGAACAAGAAGTCACAAGAGAGAATTCAAAAGCTAAGCAAGCAATCAAGCAAAAGCCATACTGTTCCAAGAGTTCTCCAAGAGCCAGAAATCCATTAAATTATCCATAGCTCTTAAGTGCTTCCTATCCAACCCTTAAGAACCTGAAACCTGTTCATAGTGTATATCAATTGTTTTAGGCATAGTGGTTAAGCAAATTATAAGCTTGAACCATTAGTTGGATACATCTCAAAAACCCCAAAACCCTCACCGAAAGGTTAAAGTTTTTGAACCCCTCAAAGTGCAAGTGCTTACAATCACTTGTGGAGACCGCAGCTGTTAGGACGGCTCAGATCTCAAAGTCCTAACCTTGGGACTATAAAGGACAAGACCCTTGTAATTTGTGGAAATTAAAGGGATTAAACATCACGTTAGGACGTGAGAGTGGACGTAGGAACGTATATCCGAACCACTATAAATCCGGTGTTATTTACTTTCTGCACTTTACATTTCTGCCTTTACATTCATTATTATATAGTGCATACTGTTATTTCAACACTCTTTAAAACAGGCCATAACTTTCAAACCGACATCAGCTGAGTATTTTCATTAAGTAGAACAAGTTACAAGAACGAGTCTAAACAAGGGCCACTAAAATTCCCCATACAACCTTAACAATCAGATCACTATAGTCATCTGGACCAGCAGACTTGCAGTCCAGTTGACATAGCAATCAGAAGAGGTTCCCAACTCTGTTTGAAAAAGTTTTAAAGTCTATTCACCCCTCCCCTCTAGACTTTAATCCCATTCACTACTCGTTCAGGGACCAACAAGTGGTATCAGAGCAGTGGTTCTAACGGACTACTGTCTCTAGATTATCAGAAGACTTGAGGGAGTCTTTCTGTAGTCCTCTTGAACAGATCTTTTTAAAAAAAAAAAAAACTTGTTTTTGAAAACTCATACAGCATGAGTGCTAACATGAGAAAGTTGCCCAAGTTTTCAGTTGAGGATTATGATTACTGGAAGATCAGGATGAGGAAGAATCTTACATCAGTCCACTACAAGATGTGGTCTGTAATCACAGAAGGCCCGATCACCATCATGACAGTCAACACTGCAAATGGTGATCCAGAAGTCCAAGTTGGAGAGCTGGTTCCCAAGCCTATGAAGGACCTCCCACCAGAAGAGATGAAGCAATCAAATCTTGATAGCATTGCTCAAGATTACATAATGCAAACTCTTCCAAATGAGTACATTGCAAAGGTAATCCACTGTGAGTCAGCCAGAGAGATATGGGAGGCATTGGCACTTCTCTGTGAAGGAACTGAGCTGATCAAGGAATCCAAGTTGTCTACAGCAGTCAAGAAGTTTGAACACTTCAAGATGCAACCAGAAGAGTCTATTGATCAGTTAGACAATAGATTTACCAAGATCATCAATGAGATAGAATCTCTGGGCAAGAAATATACAAATAGAGAGAAAAATCTAAAGATCTTAGACTCTCTAACCAAGAAATGGAGACTCAAGAAGACCATCATCAAGGATACTCAAGATATCAAGAAGTGTTCTGCTCAAACTCTATTTCAGAATCTAAAAGCTCATGAATATGATCTGGAAAGAGAAGAAAACTCAGGAAGTGATGAGCCAACTGCAACCCCATCTACCTCCAAGACTGTAGCCTTCAAGGCAGCCAATACAAAAGCTGCAAGTACCTCATCTGGCAAGACCTCTCTGAAAACAGAAGACTGTGAAGGATCAGACATGAGTCTGAAGGAACAAATGGCTCTTATGATCAAAAGATTTGAAAGGATGAACACCCTCAACAGCAAATATAGAAAATTCTATAGAAACTACAAAGATAGAAGAGGAAATTCACCCTCCAGAAGTTCCAGAGAAAGAACACCAGAAAGACATCCTAGAAGGGATGTGGAGTCATCTGACAGCCGAGGATCTAGAAGAAGAGATGCCACTCCTCCAAGGAGAGGCAACTCAAATCAGAAACCTGGATCTTGCTTCAACTGTGGCAAACCAGGTCACTATGTCTATGAATGTCCCGAGCTGGATTTGGATGACAAGAAAGAAAGAAGGCCAAGAAGAACCTCAGACAAGAAAGCAATGGTGACTGAAGAATCTGAATATCAAAGTGATGAACTCCCTACATCACCAGACGATCAAATCTTTTCAGATGATTCAGACGACCTAGCTATGATGGCCATAGGTGAAAATGAGGTAAACTCCTATACTAGTACTTTCCATTCACCTATTTTTTCACAATCAGATGAGATAAACTCATCTGAAGGCGAATCAGAAGACACCTATTATCAATCTTTAAGAAAGGTAAAAGGTGATCTTGATATTGCCACTAGAGCTTTCATAGAAGTGGAAGAGGAGAATAAGGATCTAAGGAAAGAAATTGCTAAGTTGAAAAAGGCTAAGTTTGAGAACACCCCTGAGTTGGTCACAATGAATGAAAGATTGACCAGAGAAGTGGAGCTTCTTAAGGAAGAAAATACCACAATAACTCAGTTGTATGAGGGGATGTTACAAACTCAAGCTTTAGAAACTAAGGAACTTCGTTCACTACAATCCAAATTCAATGATCTCTTCCAAACACACAAGCTCTTAGAAAAGGAGAAGGAATGCCTAAATCAAAAGATTTCAGAGTTCAATAAAGCTTCTACTACTATTGAAAGTATCTCTGAGTATTATAGATCAAATGGCAATAAGATGGGTTTTGGTTATGAACTTAATCCATCTACATCCTCTCCAGCTGGGGGTAGTACACCTAACAAGTGCACTACTCAGACACATGAAAAGGGTGAGTGTTCTAAACACAATGAACCTAATATGAACCAAAAGGCATCTGTACCAGCTAAGGCTAACTATCCCAAAAACAAAAATGGTAAAGGACAAGCTAACCCCAAGCCTGTATAGAGAAACAGCAGACAGCCTAGACCATCTCGCCTGAGACAGTCTCAGCTGTATGCTGCTCCAGCCAAGAAGAAGAAATCTTCTTCAAACAAATCTGTTCTCTTTGCACCCCCTATCTCTTATGATATTGTGAGAACAGAAGAGTATGGTCCATATAATCGTGTGCATCGACCAGCTAATGCACCCGGGCCGAATGTAACTAGTCAAAAGATCATGTATGTACACTCCTATAAAGGGAAACCATTTGACTATTACTTAGCTGACACAAAGAACAAATCAGATCAGTCCAAGGTGCTGACTGGTAAGATTTGGTTCTGTGATGCCCGAGGGAAACAACTCAAATGTTCAAGGTTGTTTAAACGACCAATGTATATGTGGGTTCCCAAGGGTAGTACTAACACCCAAGGACCCAAAACAAAATGGGTACCTAAAACTTAACTTTCCTTGCAGGAAAGAAGGGACCTATACAGAAGAGGAGGTCTAGCAGGAGAAACTTGGTACATAGATAGTGGATGCTCAACTCACATGACAGGAACCAAAGCCCTGCTGACCAACTACATAGAGAAGAAAGGTCCAAAAGTTTTCTTTGGTGATAACGCGCATGGTAACACAAAAGGATATGGCACCCTTAAAAATGGTGACATTGAGGTACATGATGTATCATATGTAGAAGGTCTTAAGTTTAATTTATTATCTGTTTCTCATTTTTGTGACACTGGTTACTCAGTCAAATTCTCTAAAGATGAGTGTCTCATAAGTGATAAGAGAACAAAACAAAACCTTCTAACATGATCTAGAAAGGGAAGTATGTATCTTGCAAATTGGAACAGCTGTCCTAAGGATACATGTCTGCTTGTGAAGAGCCCTAAAGATGTCAGCTGGCTATGGCACAAACGTCTTAGTCATCTGAACTTTAAGACTATGAACAAGCTAGCAAGGGAATCCTTAGTTGATGGTCTGCCTAATGAACTCTACTGTAAAGATCAGGTATGTGATGCATGTCAACAAGGAAAGCAAACAAAGGTCTCCTTCAAGACCAAGAAGACAGCATCAACCAGCAGAGTTCTTGAATTGCTTCACATGGATCTCTTTGGACCAATCACTCCAACCACTCTAACAGGAAGAAAGTACACTCTTATTGTTGTAGATGACTACTCCAAGTTTACTTGGGTTATCTTCTTATACAAGAAGAGTGAAACACAGCAGAAACTTCCTGAACTATTGAAGAAGATCCAAGTAGAGAAAGGAGAACCAATTGTGAAAATTAGAAGTGACAAAGGCACTGAATTCATTAACTCTTATATTATTGCCTATTGTACTACTAATGGTATTCAGCATGAGACAAGTGCAGCAAGAACACCTCAACAGAATGGTGTAGCTGAAAGAAGAGTCAGAACACTCAAAGAAGCTGCCAGAACACTCCTTGCTAAATTCTCCACTCCCAAGAAGCTATGGGCAGAAGCCATCAACACAGCTTGTCACACTCAAAACAGGTCAGGTATTCATAAAATACATGAGAAAACCCCATATGAACTGTGGAAAGGAAGAAAACCTAGAGTATCTTACTTTCATATATTTGGTTGTAAGTGTTTCATTCACAACAATGGGAAGAGTAAGTTGAATGCCTTTGATGCCAAAGCAGATGAGGGGATATTCTTAGGATACTCCTCTACTAGCAAAGCATTCAGGGTACTCAACAAACGAACCCTTCTTGTGGAAGAAACACCCCATGTTGTTTTTGATGAGTCTTGTGATAAGAATGCAGTAGAAACAAACTCAGCTGCAGAACAGATGAGACATCTAGTGATCAAGTCTAGACCAGATGAGTTCATTGAAGTAAATGAACCTTTCCCTGAAGAACCAGAGGAGGATAAGCCTCATAGACCTGTCACTAGATCTCAAACTCAGGCAGGACAAGCTGACCAGAATCAAGATGCACCAATCCCAAATGCCAGGGGGAATGATCTTTTTGACACACAAGATACAGATGATGATCGACCTAATCAAGTCAACCCTCCTGATGGCACTAGATCAGATGAGAATCCAAGCTCATCCAATGCAGATACTCCCGTGAGGCATACATGGAGAAACAATCATCCATCAAACCTCATCTTAGGAGGAGCAGAATCAGGTGTCAAGACCAGAAGACAACTGAATCAGAACTCACAATCATCTATGTTCTGCTGGTGTGCCTTCTTATCCAACATTGAACCAGCTGACATAGAAGAAGCAATGACAGATAACAATTGGATCACTGCTATGCAAGAAGAACTAAACCAATTCGAAAGAAATAAAGTCTGGGAATTGGTAGATCGTCCTGAAAACCACAATGTAGTAGGAACAAAGTGGGTATTCAAGAACAAGAAGGACGAAAATGATGTGATAACTAGAAATAAGGCTAGGCTAGTTGCAAAAGGATACTCTCAATCTGAAGGAATTGACTATGATGAAACCTTTGCTCCAGTAGCCAGATTAGAAGCCATACGACTGTTTCTAGCCTATGCATCATATATGGGCTTCAAGGTATATCAAATGGACGTCAAGAGTACTTTTCTAAATGGTATTCTGGTAGAAGAAGTATATGTAGAGCAGCCTCCAGGATTTGAAAAAGGTGAACAAGTATATCGACTGAAGAAGGCTCTCTATGGTCTAAAACAAGCCCCTAGAGCTTGGTATGACACATTGTTACAATTCCTACTTGACAATGGATATACAAAAGGCAAAGTGGATAGAACTCTTTTCAGAATACAAGAAGGAGAAGACATTCTAATGGTACAAATATATGTAGATGACATTATATTTGGGTCACCCAATCAAGAGATGTGCAAGAAGTTCTCTGAACTTATGCAAGGAAAATTTGAAATGAGCATGATGGGTGAGATGAATTACTTCCTAGGACTTCAAGTCAAGCAGAGTTCAGAAGGGATCTTCATCAACCAGTCCAAGTATACCAAGAGTCTATTAGAAAGATTCAAAGCTCTACAATGCAAGACTGCAAGGATTCCAATGATGACATCTTTCAAAATGGAACCAGATGAGTCCGGAAAGGCAGTTGATCAAGCTGAATATAGAGCACTGATCGGATCTCTACTATACCTTACAGCTAGCAGAGCAGACATAACATTTGCTGTAGGAGTATGTGCTAGGTTTCAAGCAAACCCAAAGCAAAGTCATCTAGAAGCAGCAAGGAAGATTCTCAAGTACCTAAAAGGAACAGTCAACCTAGGACTATGGTACCCCGCTGATGACAATCTAGAATTGAGTGGCTATTCTGACTCAGACTATGGAGGATGTAGAATTGATAGGAAATCCACATCTGGAACCTGTCAATTCCTAGGCAACAAGTTGATATCATGGTTCTCAAAGAAGCAAACCTCAGTTGCAACCTCCACCACTGAAGCAGAGTATATGGCAGCTGGTAGTTGTTGTAGTCAGCTGCTCTGGCTAGTTCAATAACTCAAGGATTACAATGTAGAGGCAAGAGAAGTCCCTATCTATTGTGATAGCAGCAGTGCCATTGCCATCACTCAAAATCCAGTCCTCCACACAAGGTGCAAGCATGTCGACATCCGACACCACTTCATAAGAGACCACCTTGAAAAGAAGGACATCAAGATGGAGAAAATTCACACAGATATACAAAGAGCAGACATCTTGACTAAGCCCCTAGCTGAAGAACGATTCAAGACCCTATGCTACAGCTTAGGACTCCTGGATCCAAGCACATGAAGAGAAGAGATCAGCTGAAGACCTCACCTGATACAGGTGCAGCAGACTAGGAGGATCAGATGAGGTGAATAGACACCCTCATCTTCAGGTAAGTTCATTCCCGATGAAGACAAATAAAGCTGAGGGAAAACTTAGAGTCATCTAATCAAGGGGGAATCAATGATACCTTAAGAATCCTTGATGAAATACTCTAAAATCTGCATTGCATATCATACATATATATATATAGACAGCAGACTTGAACAAGGCTATTTGATTTCTTTACAAGCAATGTATAACTATGTATATTAATAAATTATTCTTCATAAAATACTTTATCTTGTATACATACATACAATACACTATTGAGTTATACTGGTTGGATTAATACACCATCCTCACCGACTCAACAGTATGCATGCACTGTACGGATTTCAAATAACTCTTGCTCAAAATTTATAAATTCTGCATTCCATAAGATAAAGTCTGAATATCTTTAAATGTGAACCCTTAGATCAAGAATCTCATTGTTGATCTTAAGAAGTAACTTTTCAGAAATACAGACCTATCAACTCTATAATTTTGTCATCTTTCACTCCACTACCTCATTTCTACCCCTATAAAAGGAGGAAGTTATGAGAACAACTAAGAACACAAATCACCAACTATAATTTTTGTTTCAGGTATGGAGAAGATCGGAAGAAAAGATGGAATGGAGATCATTCTTCAACCAAAGTCTTGGGTGAAGGAGATGAAGATTTGTCCAGAAGATGAAGATGATGCAGATCAACATACTTGGCCTACTCAACATGAGTATGCCTGTGAAAACTAGAGGAAGGAGAGAAGTCCTTATTGAAAACTAGAGGAAAGAGAGATGCAGAGGACAGAGTAGCAAACAAGCAGAGCTTCTTCTCCAGGGGGAAGTTCTACATGGAGAGCTTGTTATCAAAAGCCATTGTGTCTAAACAGAACATGAAGGCTGAGTCCATGGCTCTCTCTTCGACTCCATTGAAGCCTCTTCCAATCTTCCTTCTCTTTCAAGAGTAGCGAAGAGATTCAATTAGGACACATTTGATGCTACAACCCAGCTGATGATGAGGAACATCAGATGGTAAGGGCAACCTGAACCAGTGGGATATCATCCAGGCTGATCATCTACATATTGATTTGATGGTCCTACTTGATTCAGACAGAGCTGGAAGATCCATCAAACCAGGTTGGATCACCACTCACAATAAAGCTGGAAGATCCATCATCCAGGTTGGATCATCACAGCAACAATGAAGGATCCATCAAGCCAAGTTGGACCTTCAAAGCACAGAAGATTTACTCAGCAAATCTCAAACCTCCACTCAGCTGATCAGAAGACTTACTCAGCTGACCAGAAGACTTCCAAGAGAAATCAGCAGACATTTTCAAGAAATCAGAAGACGTCACTCTGCTGATCAGATCACTTGATTTTTGAGTTTAAATGACTATCTTTGATCATGTAATTCATTCTAGATTTATTCCTGAATGTAATTAAACAAATTGGCTTATATAAGGAATGCAATTCTCTTATAAAAAACGGCCTTGATGATTAATTCTTGCCACAAAATTAGTCACAACGGCTATTTTTGGTAATGATGTCATTAATACTCAATTACCAAATTGCCAGCAAATCAACAGTTGCCACATGGCAAATTCAGCCGGCAAATTTAAAGACAGCCCAAAATCAAAGAAGGAAAATCTTGGGCTCTACTCCACAATTAAATCCAAATCTGACCGTTAGATCAAGAATTATTGGAGTATATATATACACACCCTTAAACCTCTCCCAAACTCTTTCGCTTACAATTCACTTTTGCTCTCAATACTCTCTCGTCCTGCAAATTTCTTTCAAGCTCTCAAAACCTAACACTCAAACACTACTATGGCAATCATTGAGATTTACGACGAGAAGACCAAGGGCACTGGCACCTTGGATGCTGCAAAATGGTCCAAGGAAGGGAAGATGTTCACAGAGAATGCTCTGTTTTTCAAAGGCAAACACACAGCTGCAAACAAGGAAATCCTTCTTCGCTGCATCAACCTCAACCTTCGAGATTTTCTGGAAGCAGCACCCACGAATGTGTATGAACAAGATGTGCTGACTTTCTACTCCAATGCTGTGATGAAGGGTTCTCACGTTGAAAGTGTCATGGGTGGACACAAGGTCAAAGTAACAAGGGAAATCCTCCAAGAACTGTTCGGTTTGACAAGGGGGAAGATCAATATCTCCACCTACATCATGGGTAAGGAGAAAGAATACATGGAGATGTTCACTGGTGGTCAAATCAAGGCTGAAGATGCCTCCGGACTGAAGAAATCTCAATTGGAACCTAAGTTTCAAACCCTAATGGATATAGCAGGCAAGATGCTGCTTGGTAACACTTTCAGTCATGATGCTGTTACCACTCTGAAAGTTCGAGTTATGGCAGCAATCTGGGATCAGATTGATGGAGATTGGCAAGGACTCTTTTTGGACAGAATTGCTCTTGAAGCCAAGAAGGTAACCTTAGACCTTCAATCTAGAGAATGGAAGGTGACCTCTACTGTCAGCTTTGTCAACAAGCTGAGTATCATTCTTCCAGAAATACTCCCCAGAAAATACAAGATGGGACCTCACAAGACCTTCCACATCTCCAAATATTACTTGAGGAAGGATGCTCTTGCTGAGGCAGCAAGGTTGAAAGAGGAGAAGAGGAAGTTGTTGGCTGAAGCACCTTCCAAAGATGCAGTTGAAGAGGCAGAAGAGTCTACTCAAGACTCTGCTGCAGAAGAAGAAGAGGAGCCATCCAAAGAAGAGACTCAAAAGAAGGCTGCTGAGGATGATGATGACAATCAGACCTTAGCACAAAGAAGATATCTGATCAGATCAGGGCTCATCTCCCCATCTGATTCAGATGTCACTCCAACTGCCTCTCCCTTGAAGAAGGCAGGTACTTCTAACCCCTCTCTCACCTTCACTCCTTCCAAGTTGTCAAAGGGTCAGAAGAGAAAGAAGAACACTTCTTCTTTCACAAAGAAATCCAAGAAATCAGGCTCCCTACTCCCATGAGCATAGCCCCTATTTCATCCTTCAACCCTTCTGATGATTCCAACCCATCTGAACCCCCAAACACTGAAAACCAAATCCCTGCTGATGTTCAAACAGCAGACAAACAACCTCAGACCACCTCCACACAACCTGCTGATGATCAAACTCAGATTATATCCACAATCCTTGCTGACATTCAAACAGCACATGATCAGGATCATCAAGCTCAAACACCCACTGATCTTCAAGAAGGAACTGAACCAGACCAGCAGACTCAAAACCCTGCTGATGAACAAACCACTGTAGAAGAAATCACTCCCCAAATCCCTGCTGATACTCACACAGCAGAGAAACATACCCCAGCTACCCAATCTCCTATCCTCTCTGCCCCAACTGCTCCAGAAGACTTAGCACCAGCAGCCCTGGATGAAGCTGGCCCTTCTCAACCTCAATTCAAGATGGTTCACTACCCCATGTGTACAACAGAGAAGATAATGAGGATGAAGATAGGTAACCTGCTCAAATCCACTACCCCTGGAGTTGATGAGAATTCAATCCAGTTTGAGCAAGTGCTTAGGATATGCACTTGGATTGAGCTTAGAAGAGATGATGTGGATGACCTTCTTGATGTCATTGAAGGAATGGGAGGAAAGGAAAACTTCCTCGACTGGGAAATGGAGCAAAAGGAAGTTGCTGAAGTTCGTTCTTATGCTCAACTGCTATCAGACGAGGCACTGACTACAGTTTGCAACCGGATTCTAGGAATCCCCACTGCTGATGTCTCTATCCCAGAAGACTCATCAGATCAACAGACAGCTGAACAAGCACAGATGAAGGAATCAGCTGCACCAGCCTTGGTGGACGACTCAGCTGCCCCTGCTGAAGACTCAGCTGCCCCTGCTGAAGACTCAGCTGCACCAGCTGACAAAGAAGAATTTGAAAGAGAAGTAGTCAGAATACCAGCTCACTTCAGACCTTCAGACGAACTGACTCACTTCATTGAAAATCAAGAGGATCCAGGCAGACGAATGATGACCCATCTGACCAAGGCCACTACCTGCTTCCTCAATGAGGAGTACCTATCAGCTGAAGAAAGAGGCAAAGCAGTAATTGTTCATCCAAAGCCTCAAGGTACACCCTCTACTTCTACCCCATCTGTTGACCATACAGCAGACATCTGCTCCCAGGTCAAAGCTGCAATAGACTTGCACTTTGAGAAAGGCTTAGGCCTGCAGCTAGGTAGATATGTTGAGAAAGCTGCAAGGGAACAGAAGACCCGTCTTCGTGACCAAATCCTTGACATTGAAGACAAGTTTGGTGAAGCACTCCATCAGCAGATAAGAGAATACTTAAGTACCTATCAAAAGTTGTCAGCTGACACCTCCAAAAGGTTTGCTGATCTTTACACTGATGAGATGCACCGCATGGAGACCACCTACAAGCAAAGAATTGAGGATGCTGAAGCAAGAGCCACTGAAGGACAAGCTCTCCTTAAATCAGCTGCAGAGGAAAATGAAAAATTGCAGACTCAGCTGAAGGAGACAGCAGCCAAGTTGGAAGCACTTACAGCTAGATTTGAGGCTGCCTCCTCGTCCAATTCTCATGCTGAAGTTCTTGAGCACAGCATAACTCATCTGACCCACATTGGCAAAGCCAATGCCATGGCTCTAAAGCAGACTCTGACGGTGGAAATTCTGAATGCCATGAAGCCTTTTGCGGCTGCACTTGCTGAAGCCAAAAAGGGGGAAGATGTGTTGATAAAGGCTCTAGAGAAGTCTACTGCCCAGCAAGCTGAACTGGTAGTAGCACAAGATGACTTGACTGAAACCTTGGGTGGTTTAAAGAGCAAAATCAAGAACAGGCAAGGCAAAGGCAAAGAAATTGCTCAAGGAGATACCCAAGCACCCACTCAGGCTCCTGCCAAAACTCTTCAGATCACTGCTTCTGAAGAACAAGTCCCTGAAAAGAGAATGACAAGGAAAAGAAAGGCAGATGAGCAAGCTCAGACCAGCAAGAAGCCAACTCCAGCAGAGCCTACTGCAGAAGAGAAGGAGGCTCTAGAGTTGAAGAAGAAGAAGTTGCTTGAAGCTCAAGAGCTTAAGCAAAAGAAGCTGAATGATGCGAAGGCAGTCAAAGCCAAATTTGAAAGAAGAATTGCCAAACTCAGGAAAGCACAAGAAGACAAGGTCCTGGTGTTTGATAGCAATTATGTGGACTACTTAGCCCTTCAAGATGAGCTACCAAGATGGTATCCTCTGAAGAAGAAGTGGCAATTTCAACACCACATAGTAAGGAAATTTGGCCCTCTTCCTACTTATGAAGAAGAATTTCTCCAATTCTCCCAGTTCATGAACTTTGAAGATCCAGAGTTCTGGGAAGTAATTGTCAAGACAGCCAAAGGACTTGACAACTGCAGAATCCTAACTCCTGAAGAACCCAAATGGGATCCACCCCTTCTGGACTCAGGAAGAGTCAACATGATTGAAATCAAGAAGATTCTGTACAAGATTTATGAAGAGGAGAATGTTACAGACATGCAGCACATGGAAGAAGTTCGAGCTCGTCTGTACCTGGCCTACCGCATTTAAAGAACAGAAGACCTGATGAAGACTACATTAGAAGTTTAAAGAAACTATTACTTGTAATCTGTAAAAGTTCTATCTATATTCAAGTTCTAGTTCTTTTTGCTTACAAGACAAACTCTCATTGTCTTCATCAGATACTTCAGTTTTAGCATATTATAAACTCTTATCTTATTTCATTAAGAGCATTTATCAAGTATAGTTTTGGCTTCATCAAAAAGGGGGAAATTGTTGGGATATAAATTCACCCTAAGCCCCACTTGATGTTAAAATAGTTTTGATGGCCAAAACACTTAGAGTTTATAAATGTAATAGGATCAGCTGACTTGTATAGAACAACTTAGACTAGTCTTGTGTGATCAACTGTATTGATATCAGCTGATCAGCACAGTCCTGGCTTACATGCCTATCCTCAAGATGAGAAGAGTAGAAGACATGAAGACTAGAAGATCCTTGAAGACCAGATAAGTTAAGGTGCTTGTATACCTACCTATCTGATGGAGTCCCAGATTGAAGATGGCCTAAAAGCAGTACAAAGAATTTCCAGATCAGAAGAGTGTTACTCGTCTGATATCAGAAGACAGAAGACCTAAGGCCAGAAGAGTAGTCAGAAGACTAGAAGTACAGATCAGAAGACTATGTGCTCTTCCAGGACTCGGCTGATTCCTAAGTCATCTTGCAATTCAAACGAAGACCTACCTTATTTAGAAGATTGACATGATCCCAGGATTGAAGCAATCAAGCGGCTGGAATCAAGGAATCAAGCTATTATGGAAAGATTGCTCAAACGGCTAGTCAACTCCAACGGCTAGTTGTAACCAATCTTCATTATAAATACAAGAGGATGAGGAATCACAAAGAACAAGAAGTCACAAGAGAGAATTCAAAAGCTAAGCAAGCAATCAAGCAAAAGCCATACTGTTCCAAGAGTTCTCCAAGAGCCAGAAATCCATTAAATTATCCATAGCTCTTAAGTGCTTCCTATCCAACCCTTAAGAACCTGAAACCTGTTCATAGTGTATATCAATTGTTTTAGGCATAGTGGTTAAGCAAATTATAAGCTTGAACCATTAGTTGGATACATCTCAAAAACCCCAAAACCCTCACCGAAAGGTTAAAGTTTTTGAACCCCTCAAAGTGCAAGTGCTTACAATCACTTGTGGAGACCGCAGCTGTTAGGACGGCTCAGATCTCAAAGTCCTAACCTTGGGACTATAAAGGACAAGACCCTTGTAATTTGTGGAAATTAAAGGGATTAAACATCACGTTAGGACGTGAGAGTGGACGTAGGAACGTATATCCGAACCACTATAAATCCGGTGTTATTTACTTTCTGCACTTTACATTTCTGCCTTTACATTCATTATTATATAGTGCATACTGTTATTTCAACACTCTTTAAAACAGGCCATAACTTTCAAACCGGCATCAGCTGAGTATTTTCATTAAGTAGAACAAGTTACAAGAACGAGTCTAAACAAGGGCCACCAAAATTCCGCATATAACCTTAACAATCAGATCACTATAGTCATCTGGACCAGCAGACTTGCAGTCCAGTTGACATAGCAATCAGAAGAGGTTCCCAACTCTGTTTGAAAAAGTTTTAAAGTCTATTCACCCCTCCCCTCTAGACTTTAATCCCAACAGTAGGCTTGAACGGATTCATATACCTTTGATTCTTTGTCAGATTCGATCGTTAGATCAGTCACTTTCTCACTGATCTTGTCGGCAGATGAGTCCTGTCGAGATTCATCGAAAACCACATGTGGTGTTTCTTCCACACAAAGAGTTGAGTAGTTGAATACCCTAAATGCCTTGCTATTCGAGGAGTATCCTAAGAATATCCCCTCGTCTGCTTTAGTATCGAAAGTATTCAACTTGCTCTTTCCATTGTTGTGGATGAAACACTTACAACCAAATATATGGAAATATGAAATTCTGGGTTTTCTACCTTTCCAAACCTCATAAGGTGTCTTGCCTAGAGCTTTGTTGATCGCGCTTCTGTTCTGTGAATGGCATGCAGTGTTGATAGCTTCTGCCCAAAACTTTTGAGGAGTTTTGTATTCAGCTAGCATGGTCCTACAGGCTTCTTTGAGAGTTCGATTCCTTCTTTCAGCTACTCCGTTCTGTTTTGGCGTCCTAGCTGCACTAGTAAGATGTTGGATACCACGTTTAGCACAAAAATCTTGGATATAGCAATTAATGAACTCAGTTCCCTTGTCACTACGAATCTTGACAATTGACTGGTTCTTCTCAACTTGTAACTTCTTCAACAGATCAGGCAGAAGTGTTTGTGTATCACTCTTCTTGTGTAGGAAGACTACCCAAGTAAACTTAGAATAGTCGTCTACAACAACAAGTGTGTACCTTCTACCATTCAAGGTTGGAGGAGTTATCGGACCATGAAGATCTATATGTAGAAGTTCTAGGACTCTACTAGTTGAGAGAGTAAGTGTTGGTCCTGAAAGGAGTATATAACAAGTGTATGGGGGGGGGGGGGAATACACTTGTATGCAAATTCTTTTCTAATTTGATCAAACCAGAGCTCAGCAAGGTTGTCTTGGACAACTCTGCTGAAGATGATTAACTCTTCTAAGATAATCAGACTACTAAGTAATATTGAGTACTTAGTTGAATAACTATCTAGGGGAGTTATATGTGCGAAATAGTGGTTGGCCCTTTTTGTTTAGACTCCTTTAATTTCTGAAATCACTTAATCAATACACTACAGTCCAGTTTCAGGGAACTTGTCCAAATCAGTTTTGCACAGTCTTTGTATGTTTATCCTTTAAAAGATCAGTTTTGTGTGCAGTGTTGAGTGTATGAAAGTACTTGGAATGTAAATCAACACAAGAGTTTATAGTGGTTCAGAGACTCAAGCTCCTACATCCACTTTCCCTGATTTAACAGGATAATTCCTTCTCTTTGGAATTAACTTGTTTTATAGTGCCAAGGTGCACTTGATCAAGAACACCACTCCTTGGTGAATTGATCCCTAGGATGTCTAGAGTCCTAGTACCCTCTTCTCAACTCAGAACTGAAGTGTTCTTCTCTCAACAGTCAGCTCCTACCACTTCTACTACTACAACCTTCTCACTTTCACTCTTGAAAGATATGAGGATTGAAGTAAGGTTCCAACTAATGAGATATCCTTTACAATGAAGATCAGTGTATAAGGATAGGATATCTCTCTAAGCTTGTGTATGGATATACAGTGTAGTTCAGCTTAGATGAAGTGTTTGAAGACTAAGATAGTCTTTGAAAGCTTTGAAAGCACTATGAGCTTCAGAATTCTTGTGTAGTTCGATTCTGTTGAGGTTGAAGTTGGATGCTTTCAAATGGTCTTCACACTTCTGTATTTATAGACAAATGAAGGATTTGCCCGTTGGAGAGGCAGCCTCCAATGTCCATAAATGTCTTCTTTTAGTTCTTCAACTTTGAAGACAGAATCTTGATAGTGACATGTCCTCATTTGGGAAATAAACGGCTGTTAAGACTTTGTCTTCATTCTGCAGCACTCTTCCCAATGTCTGTCATTCAGATTCTCTTGTTAGGACTTGGACATGGCTTCTGAAGGTTGTTCCATTGATGGGACAACATTCCTCATCATTTGGACAACTCTCCTTATCACTATCTGCAGTCTTGCTTATCAGCAAGGTTGTCTTGCTCTTCTTGAGATGACTTGGCTCATACCCTTTCACTTCAAGGTGATCTTAGTATGTTAATTTGTAGTTCTTTAGGATATGGTTGTCTCTTTATCTTCAGCATAGTTGACCTCAAGCATTCAGTACACTTCTTCAGAATTGATTGTGCTGAGACAACTCCTCTGGACAACTCTCCTGATCAGCATAGTTTGTCTTCAAAAGACTTAGTGTTGTATCCAGAGTTTGGGCCTTGAGAGGATTTGATCTTGATGAACTTCTAAGCATGTGTTCCCCCTCAACTTATGCATCTAATCATCTAAGAGCTACCTAACATATTAGCTCCTCATCTAGCCTTTATACTATATGTTCTAACATTTCTAGAACATATTCAATTTGACTTAGGCATGTCTCAGGGGGTTTAGGTATTCAATCAAAACATATCTCATTTTATTCCCAACAATTTCCCCCTTTTTGATGATGCCAAAACCTATACAACTTGTGCAAAAGTGACTTAGCTACACCTATTACATTAATCTTCAGAAGACATGACCAAGGTCAATTATCCTGAAAAGCAATGTGTTAGTGTACTCACCATTCATGTTGCACATAGATTTCATAGATAGGCATAGAGAGATGAGTGTTTCTTGATTCAAAGGTAATTCAACTATCATTCATTAGAAAGTCATTACAGGCATGTTGATAGTTGAAATTAACATATCAGAGCATGAATCATTAAAACACTAAATACATCAGAGCATTTCACTATACAGAATATTTCTAGAATTTTAGAATCAGAGCAAATACTAACAACATTGTTCAGAGCAAAACATCAGATTTCAGAGAATCATGCTTCTATCAGAGCAAACAAATTTTCACAGCACACCACATCAGCACTCTTGAGCATAGTTGATCAATTAAGATAGGTCAGAAGACTTAGCCATTTAAGAGATCATCCTCAGGAGGTGGCAACATCCCATATTGTGCCCACACTCTTCTTTTCAAGGCCATGGCTTCTTGGTTTGTTCCCTTAGGACCAAGAACCATCTTGTTCAGCTTGAGGATCTCAGTGAATTCTCTCAGAATCCTTGTTTGGTCAATCCATCCTTCAAGCTTTGGAGGCATGTAGATGATTGGTTTAGGGGCTGTGAGTTCAATTCTTGCAATGTCAACAGCTGCAAGCAATTGTTGATAGAGCTCTCTGTAGTATTCTATTATGAACTCTGCAAAAGTGGAGTTGGCATCTCTTCCATTCCATCTGTCAATGACATACTGATCATAGACATACTCCCTCTTTGCTTCCTCCCATGAGTCATTCAGCTGGATTGGTACCCATTTATCCAAGTGAGGATATTTGGTATCCATTGGAATCAGTAGCCGTGGCTTCATCTTGTTGTAGGTTGCTCTCTTTCTTCTTGGCTTCTGGAAGTCTGCTCTTCTCTTGTCTCTTGCTCTTTGTGCTTCATCCATCAAGTCCATTTTTTCTTGGGCCCTCATCATGGCCAGTTTCTGTTGTGTTTCAGGGTCTTTGCCATACCCTTCATGAAACAGCTTTGATTGATCATTTAGCACAATCACTTTCTTCTTCTTAGGTCCAGGACCAAAGCCTTCTTCATATAGTTCTTCAACATCTTCAGAAGCTTTGGTACCTTCAGTGGACTTGTCTTCTTCAGCAGTCTTGGATATTTCAGCATCCTTGGGCTTTTCAGCAGTTTTGACCTTCTTTGAGACAGGCTCATCATCAACAACTCTGAATTCAGGTGGAAGATCAAGGCTGTTGGGAAAGTTAGTGAATGTTTCAACTTGTCTCTTTTTTCCTTTTGCCCTCTTAATCTTTCCTCTAGTTTGGAAACTTTCTGCATCTTTGTCCAAACCAGACACTTCACCACCTGGTCTTTGCTGTAGCCTTACTCTTTCCTCTTGAGCTGAGGCCATAGAGTTTTTCAAGGCAAGTGTTAATTGCTCCTCTTCATCTAAATCATCCAGATTTAGCACTGCTGGCTCTTTTCCCTTTCCTTCAGGGGCTTTGTCCTTACCCTTGACTGGGCTTCCAATCACTAAGGCACTTTTGCCCTTGCTCTTTCCCTTTCCCCCTTTTTGGCAGCATCAAAACATTCTGGCTTCAGTTCACTCATAGTAGATGCCAATAAGGACTGGGCTTGGGTTAGAGACTTCATCTCTTCCAACAGGTATACATTCTCATCATGTATATTTTGCATTCTATCACTGCTCATGCTGAGGAAAGCTAGAACAGGCTTCATTTTCTGTTGGACAACCTCCTCCATGGTTGCTTTGAGAGATGCATCTAGTTGGGTTTTAAGGAGCTCAGTGAGGTTGGCCACTGCACCTTCAGCAATGTTGGCCAATACCTCTTGGGAAAATTTTTCTGAGGTTGCTTTTATCATAGCTAGCCTTTGCTCTTCAGCTCTTTGTCTTTGCAGGGCAGTCTTCCTTCCAAGGGCTTTCTTCACCACTGACCTCAATGTCTTCACATTCCTATTGTGGTTGATTCTTAGCAAAGATTGCTCCTTTTTAACATCCTTTGAAACTGACCTCATGGTGTTTTTAGCTTTGATAACTTCAGTAGAGATGGTTTGCAGACCTGTCTCAACTCCACTGATTCTTGCCTCTAAGGTAGGTAACACCACAGCCTCTGAGCCAGTTAGCCTCATCTCCACAGATGCCAAAGTTCTTCCATGCTCATCCAAGGCTCCAGAAGTTTCTGCATGAGCTGATTGGACTTGATGAGCCAAGGAATCCAACTTCTCTGATTGCATCCCAAGCAAGGCTTGTGCTGATCGACTATCAAATTGGATGGGTGCATCTGTTAAGAGTTCATCTCTAAAGATTTGATCAAAGGTTATACCTGCAATATCAGACAAATCAAAAGCATCAGTAAAAACACACTTGTCTCCCTCCAATTCTTTTTCATAAGACTCTGATACATCAGCAGTCTTCTCCTCATTTTCAACTAATTCTTTTCTTCCTTCAACAATGATTTCCTCACATAAAGGAACATGCCTCCTCTCATCAAGGGATTCTTGAAGTTCAGATTTGACTTCAAGAATAGCCTGCCCTTCCTCACTTATATCACCCTCATTTGGTGGTACACTTACTATCCTAGTGATCACCACCTCTCTATCATCTATTTCTCCCTCTGGTTTTTCCACTAAGTTCTCCTTTTCAACTCCATCACCTAATCCTGCAGCATCTCTACCAGCAACAAGGTTCAAAGATGGCAGTTGTGGGGAGATCACAGTGCTTATATCAACAGCCACTGAGTCATCCTGAATGATTAAGGGCTGATCAGTATCCAACTCATCTGACACTGAATAGGCCTTAACCAAACCAGCCTCTAAAACAGGAACCTCCACATCTTTAGGTTGTGCCTTGGGTTCAGAAGAACCTTCATTGGCAGATGTGTCTTTGGTTGTGTTACCACCCTTGGTTAACACCTCTGAAGATACAGAGCCTTTCCTATGATAGGTTCCAGGAGGGTTGGATAGTCTTTCAGATACAGAAGGCTTAGGGAGATTGACTTGAGGGGTTTCAGGAGGGTTGGGTTTTGAGGGATCATCAGGGGAATCATCATCATTAGAGCTACTTTCAGGGTGTTTGATGCCCTTAACTTTCCTTTCCCTCTCCTCATTAATCTTTACAGCTACCAGCTTTGCAAATACTTCCTCATCAATGAGAAATCTTGTCTTTGAAACTCCAGCAAAGTGCAGCAATCTGTTCTCCTCCACTTGCCACCAGTTTGCACCCTTATCTTGGATGACTTGTGATATTTCCATCATAGACTTGTCCTTCACATCAACAAGCATCCTTAGATCATGAAATGTCCTCTGAATTCTTGGAAATTCAGCAAGCTGTGGGTACAAACTGTCCACAGTAGCCTTGGCTCCTCCTCTGAGCATACTTTCATAAGTATACTCCTCCTCATCTCCACTTGAATGGGGACTTTGGGTGATAGGGGAGTTGGCTCTGGGTTCTCCTAATGTGGCTTCAGAAAGGTTTAACTCAGGAATAATGGCTTCAGATGGGTTGGGTGCAATAGAAGGTGCTTCAGTTGCTTTTGAGAGCAATGGATCTGAAGGGGATTTACTTAAGGGGGTTGGCTCAAAGAGTGCAGCTTCTAATTGCTTTGAGTAATTGAGCATGGATGAGTCAAGGGGAGAATGTAATCGTGTCTCATCTACTACTATATCTGCTAGCACATCTATCCCACTTCTTTGCACACTACCTTTAGGAGAGTATCTCTTTGTAAGATTGATGGGGGTGATAGGTTGATTGGTTGGGGTTATATGGGTTTCAGGGGAGTTGGGCTCAGGATTCTGAATTTCAGGGATGTTGGCCTCTGTAGGTTGACCTTCAGGGACCTTGGATTCTGGAGTTCCAGAACCAGATGAGTTGGTCCTTGACCTTGATTTGGTCCTGCTTTCAGCTCTGCTCTCTCTTAGAGCAATTTGTAGAGACCTTTCCTCTTGGAGCTCCAACACCTTGTCAGTAGGCTTGGCCCTTCTCTTGCTAGCCCCACTGCTCCCACTACCTTCACCATCCTTCTCAGGGACAACCTCCCTGATCCTCTTATCACCCCTAGACTTTTGTCTAGTCTCATTGTATTTCTGCCTCAACTCTTCTGAATGATCAGAAGGTACTTGCACACCTTCTTCAGCAACTTCTTCAATTTCAGTTGAAGCATCTGAGGTCTCTTCTGAGATGATTTGAGACATTTTCCTTGTCTTCACCACTCTGGCTTTTGTCCTTTTCTTCATTTTAGGCTTCTCCTCCACCTTTTCTTCAGCAGGTTTGGCCACTATCATCCTCCTTTGCTCAGTTTTCTTGCTGAGCTTTCTGAACAGAATCTTTTGGGCTGGGAGGGGCTTCGCAAAGGTTTGCATTTGGGAATAATGGGAAAATCTCTCAATCAATAAGCTTGCCCTGGTGCAATACTTGAGTTTCCCTTCTAGCACAACCTTGTTATGAGCTCTCACTTTAAACTTAGCCTTTTCCTTCATCATCTCAGAAATAATGAAGGTCCTCCAATCAAATTTGATACCCTTGTCACTGGCATCAATGACTGCAGCCATAATTCTGATTCTAGGATGGCTGACCTGCTCCAAGCTCCCAGTGTTGCTCATGAGACTCTTAGTGATTACCTCAAATAAATTGAGAAATTTAGGCTTGTGAGTCTTCTTGTTTTGTGTTGAAGAGAGAGGGCCTGGCACTAATAGCCATTCTTGTGCTATATCATCTTCATGGCCAGTACCATAGACTTCTGGATTCCTTCCCTCAGAAGGCAATCCAAATGCTCCTTCAAGATCTTCTGAAGAGAATTTCACTCTATGAAATCTCTCTTCTTCCTCTTCTTCAGCAACATAGGACAATCTGGTGGAGATCTCACCATCTTCTGGTTTGCCTCTCCATTTGAGAAAGGCAAAGAACTCAGCCATGTAGTTATCCAAGCAAGAGCTTGGCCTTTCCTCCATGAACTTCTGAAGGCCTGCTCTTCTCAACCATCTCAGGGTTGGAGTGATTTCAGGATCTTCACTTGTAAAAGATACTATTGGCTCAAAGTGAAGGCTGTTCTTGTTGCTCAAATAACCAAAATCAAGGTCTAGGGCCTTGTTGGAAAAATCTATGATCATCTCTGGTCTAACTTTTGGGGCCATTTAAGAATTTCAGAGATAAAAATTGAGAGAGGTTGAAGAAAATGAGCTAGGGTTTCGAATACTTGGGGAAGAAGGGTGTGAGGGGAAGTTTTAAGACTTGAGAATATTCTAAAAAGAATGTTTGTCAATGAGTTGGTGAGGTTTGTGTATTTTCAACGGTTGTCAAATATGGAAAAATACACTTAGACGGCCAGGATGAATTTCAGGGGAGTTGGCCAGTTTTGATCCAATGGTTAAAAACCAATGTAACAGTGACTTGTTGGTTTTTTTCAAAACGTGGAAGGTATTTAATATTAGTTAATGGTTGGGGAGTTTTCGAGATAGATCATGGCTTGAAAAGTGTAATGCAAACAAGAGTTAAATCTTGGCATTTAATGCATGGAAAGCGACCTTTTGGGTGGGGGACAAATTAAATCCCACAGAGATAGGTGCTTATCAAACCAAGAAAATAGTTTGATAGCCAGGACAACTTATCTGACCCTACAAGGACAAGTGTCCTGAAGAGATGTGGACAAGAGTCCTGAGTTCCAATGGACAAGTGTCCTGAGTGATAGTGATCATCTCTTCTGTACTTCAGTAGACTTGTCCAAGTCTGCTGAAGATCAATTCAGCTCTTTTGCATCCATTAACTTTTAATGAGTTTTACTTGTCCAACTTTCCTGGATCAAGTAATCCCAACTCTGCTGATAGCTCCAGAAATCTTGCCTCTGCAAGTGGCTTAGTTAGTATATCAGCTTTTTGATGATCTATGTGGATCTTGACCAACTTTATATCCTTCTTCTCCACATGATCTCTAATGAAGTGATGCTTGATGTCCACATGCTTGCATCTTGTATGCAACACAGGATTTTGTGATATAGCAATGGCACTATTGTTATCACAAAATATTGGTACTTCAGTAGAGTTGACTTTGTAGTCTCTTAGTTGTTGTCTCAACCAAAGGATTTGAGCACAACAACTTCCAGCTGCAATATATTCAGCTTCAGTGGTGGAAGTAGCCACTGTGTTCTGCTTCTTGGAGAACCAAGATATAAGCTTGTTGCCCAAGAATTGACAAGTCCCTGAAGTGGACTTCCTATCAATTCTGCAACCTCCATAGTCAGCATCTGAGTAGCCAGTTAACTCAATGTTGTCATCAGCAGGGTACCAAAGGCCTAGGTTTTCAGTGCCTTTGAGATACCTCAAGATCCTCTTTGCAGCCTTAAGATGGCTTTTCTTAGGATTTGCTTGAAATCTTGCACAAACACCAACTACAAAGGTGATGTCAGGCCTGCTGGCAGTGAGATAGAGGAGTGACCAATTATTCCTCTATACTCAGTAGAGTTGGTTGGAACACCACTCTCATCAGGATCCATCTTCCAATTGGTGTTCATTGGGATCCTTACTGGCTTGCAAGTTGTACACCCAAATTTCTTGATCATTTCTCTGGTGTACTTAGCTTGGTTGATGAAGATTCCTTCTTTTGATTGCTTGACTTGAAGACCCAAAAAGAAATTCATCAACCCCATCATGGACATCTCAAACTTGCTTTGCATAAGCTTGGAGAACTTCTCACACAGCTTTTCATTTGGGGATCCAAAAATTATGTCATCCACATAAATTTGGACAAGCAAGATGTCCTCTCCTTCAGAGATTCTGAAGAGAGTTCTGTCCACAGTTCCCTTGGTGAATCCATGATCCAAGAGAAATTGTGACAGTGTATCATACCAAGCCCTAGGGGCTTGCTTGAGTCCATACAAAGCCTTCTTCAGTCTGTAAACTTGGTTTCCAACTTCAAAACCTGGTGGTTGCTCCACATAGACTTCTTCCTTCAAGACTCCATTCAGAAAGGCACTCTTGACATCCATTTGATATACTTTGAACCTTTTGTGGGCTGCATAGGCTAGAAAGAGCCTTATTGCTTCTAGCCTTGCCACAGGTGCAAATGTCTCATCATAGTCAATGCCTTCATGTTGGCAATAGCCTTTTGCCACAAGTCTTGCTTTGTTTCTGACAATCACATCATTTTCATTCTTCTTGTTCTTGAACACCCACTTTGTTCCAATAACATCTTGATGTGAAGGCCTATCCACCAGCTCCCATACTTCATTTCTGGTGAATTGATTCAGTTCTTCCTGCATGGCTGTGATCCAATTGGCATCTTGAAGTGCCTTCCTCAATATCACTTGGTTCTTGTTCTGACAAGAAACAACAGAAAAGAGCACTTTCACCATGAAATCTTCTTGTTTTGACTCCTATACTTGGATCACCAAGTATGAGATCAGTAGGATGGTCAAACAACCAAGTCCTTCTTTTTCTGATCTCTTCAGTAGAGTTGTCCTCTACTGAAGTTGGCCTTGCCCCTTAGTGATCAAACATCTATTCTGAGTATGGCATGCAGTGTTTATGGCTTCAGCCCAAAACCTCTTAGGCAACTTAGAATCAGCAATTAAGGTTCTAGCAGCTTCTTTTAAAGTTCTATTCCTTCTCTCTGCAACTCCATTTTGTTGAGAAGTTCTAGCTGCTGAGGTTTCATGAGCTATTCCATTAGATGAGCAATACTCATTGATGTATGAATTAATGAACTCTGTGCCTTTATCAGATCTTATCTTGATAATGCTAAGGCTTTTCTCATTTGACAATCTCTTTAACAGTTCAGGTAGTTTGACTTGAGTTTCCTTCTTATTAAGGAGAAATACTACCCATGTGAACCTAGAGAAGTCATCTACTACTACCAATGTGTATTTTCTACCATTTATGCTTGCAGGGGTAATTGGTCCAAATAGGTCCATATGTAACAGCTCAAGCACCCTTTCAGTAGAGATGACTGGTTTTCCCTTAAATGAGGCTTTGATCTGTTTTCCTTCTTGGCATGGTTTGCAAACATGCTCCTTAATGAAAACCTCATTAGGTAGTCCTTTAACTAATGTATTTCTAGCAATTTTGTTCATTGTTTTGAAGTTCAAGTGGTTTAATCTTTTATGCCATAACCAACTTTGTTCACTAGAACTCTTAGCAATGAAGCATGCAGCATCAGTAGACTTGTCCCAGTCTGCAAAATACACATTCCCTTTCCTAGTTCCAGTCAATAGAATTTGTTGAGCCTTATCTTTGATTAAGAATTTTCCACTAGAAAACTCAACTTTGAAATCTTTATCACAGAATTGACTGATACTTAGGAGATTATATTTGAGACCAGCTACATAAGATACATTGGATACTTTGATGTTACCAATCATCAAAGTACCATAACCTTTTGTTGTTGCTTGTGAGCTGTCTCCAAATGTGACATTTGGGCCTTCTTTTTCAATAAAATCAGTGAGGAGTTCCTTGTTTCCAGTCATGTGCCTTGAACATCCACTGTCAAGGTACCATGCTGAATTTTTGCTCATGCTCCTCTTCTTGTGGCCCATTGGTACCTGCAATTAGATTGGTTTAGGTACCCTTTGAGTTTTGGGTCCTGAGAGGTTAGCTGTACCTTTAGGAACCCAAACTTGCCTAATAACCCTGATTGATTCAAGGTGGCTAAGTTGTCTTCCTCTAGAATCTAAATACACTGTCTTTCCCTTAAATGCCTTTGGGAAAGTGTGTGTGAATGTGTTAACTCTGTAAGTTTCAGGAGGGTTGTCAAGTCTCCTGAACTTTTGGGTTCTTTGTGCAACTTGAGGGAATCTTTGAGGAAAGGCTTTCTTATGACCATTACCCTTTGGCATGAAGGGTTTTGGTTGTCTCATCATTACAGCATATACATCCCACTTTTGAGTGAGACTTCTTAATATCTTCAACCTAACTTCTCTCTTGGTGTAGACCTTGCCCAATGAGTTGATTTCATTCATCACATCAGTGAATCTACCAGCAAACTTATCAATGGACTCCTCAGACTCCATTGCAAACTGTTCAAACTTCTGCACTGCCACTTGGAGTTTATTCTCCTTGATTTTCTCAGTGCCCTCACACATTTCTGCCAGAGTATCCCAAATTTCTTTGGCATTTGTGCAGTGGTAGACTCTTCCCATGACTGCATCTGGAATTGTTTGATAGAGGGTGTTCATTGCTAGGTAATTCAAGTTATCCTTCCTCTTCTCATCAGCAGTGAAATCATCTTCATCTTTGGGGAGCACCTCTCTTGGGTATGCCTTTTGAGCCTCAGTGACTTTGGGATTGACAAATGTGAACACAAAAGGACCTTTTGTGATCACCCTCAGCATATCAGTGTGTAGAGATGCAAGATGAGCCCTCATTCTGATTTTCCAGAAATCATAGTTATCTATTGAAAACATGGGCAGTTTGTGATGTGAAATGTGGTTGACTGGATTTGTAGCCATGTTGTCCAATCCTTGGACAGCAGGAGGTGGAACAGCAGCATTGTTGTTGGCCATATCTCAAGAACAAACAGTCAGTCAACAATCAAATAGGATTTCAGATAGATCAGTTCAGTGACCACACCAAATATATGATTTTGAAAACCAAGATGGTTTTTCAGAAGCAGTGGTCTTTGAACCCCTGCTCTGATACCACTTGTTGGTCCTGAAAGGAGTATATAACAAGTGTATGGGGGGGTGGGAATACACTTGTATGCAAATTCTTTTCTAATTTGATCAAACCAGAGCTCAGCAAGGTTGTCTTGGACAACTCTGCTGAAGATGATTAACTCATCTAAGATAATCAGACTACTAAGTACTATTGAGTACTTAGTTGAATAACTATCTAGGGGAGTTATATGTGCGGAATAGTGGTTGGCCCTTTTTGTTTAGACTCCTTTAATTTCTGAAATCACTTAATCAATACACTACAGTCCAGTTTCAGGGAACTTGTCCAAATCAGTTTTGCACAGTCTTTGTATGTTTATCCTTTGAAAGATCAGTTTTGTGTGCAGTGTTGAGTGTATGAAAGTACTTGGAATGTAAATCAACACAAGAGTTTATAGTGGTTCAGAGACTCAAGCTCCTACATCCACTTTCCCTGATTTAACAGGATAATTCCTTCTCTTTGGAATTAACTTGTTTTATAGTGCCAAGGTGCACTTGATCAAGAACACCACTCCTTGGTGAATTGATCCCTAGGATGTCTAGAGTCCTAGTACCCTCTTCTCAACTCAGAACTGAACTGTTCTTCTCTCAACAGTCAGCTCCTACCACTTCTACTACTACAACCTTCTCACTTTCACTCTTGAAAGATATGAGGATTGAAGTAAGGTTCCAACTAATGAGATATCCTTTACAATGAAGATCAGTGTATAAGGATAGGATATCTCTCTAAGCTTGTGTATGGATATACAGTGTAGTTCAGCTTAGATGAAGTGTTTGAAGACTAAGATAGTCTTTGAAAGCTTTGAAAGCACTATGAGCTTCAGAATTCTTGTGTAGTTCGATTCTGTTGAGGTTGAAGTTGGATGCTTTCAAATGGTCTTCAAACTTCTGTATTTATAGACAAATGAAGGATTTGCCCGTTGGAGAGGCAGCCTCCAATGTCCATAAATGTCTTCTTTTAGTTCTTCAACTTTGAAGACAGAATCTTGATAGTGACATGTCCTCATTTGGGAAATAAACGGCTGTTAAGACTTTGTCTTCATTTTGCAGCACTCTTCCCAATGTCTGTCATTCAGATTCTCTTGTTAGGACTTGGACATGGCTTCTGAAGGTTGTTCCATTGATGGGACAACATTCCTCATCATTTGGACAACTCTCCTTATCACTATCAGCAGTCTTGCTTATCAGCAAGGTTGGCTTGCTCTTCTTCAGATGACTTGGCTCATACCCTTTCACTTCAAGGTGATCTTAGTATGTTAATTTGTAGTTCTTTAGGATATGGTTGTCTCTTTATCTTCAGCATAGTTGACCTCAAGCTTTCAGTACACTTCTTCAGATTTTGATTGTGCTGAGACAACTCCTCTGGACAACTCTCCTGATCAGCATAGTTTGTCTTCAAAAGACTTAGTGTTGTATCCAGAGTTTGAGCCTTGAGAGGATTTGATCTTGATGAACTTCTAAGCATGTGTTCCCCCTCAACTTATGCATCTAATCATCTAAGACCTACCTAACATATTAGCTCCTCATCTAGCCTTTATACTATATGTTCTAACATTTCTAGAACATATTCAATTTGACTTAGGCATGTCTCAGGGGGTTTAGGTATTCAATCAAAACATATCTCATTTTATTCCCAACAGTAGGAATTGACTTAAAAGAACCTTTCACCTGTTTACCCTGTTGACAAGCAGTGCATACGTGTGACTTGTAATAGACTTCGTTGGGAATACCTTACACAAGGTAATCTCTAGCTATCTTATTAAGAACCTTAAAGTTTAAGTGGCAGAGGCGTCTATGCCAAAGCCAGCCAAGTTCTTTAAGATTCTTAGTAAGTAGACAAGTGTCCCTCGGACAGCTATTACAGTTCACTATGTACACACTACCTTGTCTTACGCCGACCAGTAGGACTGTGTGCGTCCTTTTGTCAATGATCTGACATTTGCGGCTTTTGAACTGCACCTTGTATCCACGGTCACAAAATTGTGAAACAGAGAGTAAATTGAATTTCAAACCTTCAACATATGAGACATTTTAGATCTCTACATCTCCATTCCTGATGTAACCAAATCCTTTAGTGACAACAGTGGAGCTATCACCAAATATCACTTTTGGTCCTTCCTGCTCATGGTAACTTGATAAGAGAGCCTTGGTACCAGTCATGTGGTGCGAACAACCACTATCAATGTACCAAGTTTCTCCTACTGAGCCACCCTTCTTATACAAGTCAAGTCGACCCTGCAATGAAGATATTCAATAATTTAGGTACCAATTTGTTTATTGGGGTCCTGGGGGGTTAGTCGAGTTCAAAGGAATCCAAATATACATTGGAGTCTTGAACAAGTTCGATCTCTTAAGCTTTCGGCCATACTTGTTACAAAATAAGACCTTGTTGTCCTTATCTGGCCTATCATTCGAGTTCGGGTCTACTCGTTTGAGATAGCCTTTCGACTTGATCTCTACTTGAGCAGGCACTGGTCTATGATAGTCAGAATAGGGCTTGTATGCATTAGGTCCATACGGTTTATAGACTCGTTTAGGTCTTTCCTCACTTATAATATCATATGACAAAGGTGGAGGATATAGGACAGCTTGTGTACGATATTTTGGAGCAACCTGTCTAGGCCTAGACGAGTAGAGCTGAGACTGCCTTATGAAAGGAGGTCTAGGCTCTTGTCGTCTAGTCTGTACCTGTCTAGTACTCTTCTCCTCAGGATACCAATCCTCGTATCTGACCTGGTTGGGTCGTCCACGATTAGTGGTCCTTTGAAGATTAGTTCTAGGTGGAACATGCTTGTTGTTACCATTCTTTTTACCTCCCTTGGTAATCGGAATGTTAACTCGAGTCTGTTTAGGTGCAGTGCCTTTGGACGAAGTTCCAATATCGTATATTATTGGTCCTTTTCCTTTATCATTTTGCAAGAGTCTTCAGTTAGTAGTAGTAGGGTTCTTAATGACTCGAGTAGACGAGCTAGATGACTCAGCACCTATACCTGTCTTGTCAGCTGGATCTCTATACCTATCTGACAATTCAAGGTTAATCTTAGAAGAGTTAACCAGGTCAGTAAGCTTGAGATCTAATGCGACAACCTCGGTCTCTAAGAACTTATTACGTTCTTCAAGCCTATTGCACTTGCTCTTTAAAACATTGAATTCATTTCTCTCAGTTGCATGTGTCTTAAGTAGGTCTTGATATAACCTGTCTGTCAATGCACACTTTTCTTTGAGTTGTCTCAACTCTTTAGTCAAGCGTTCATTTAGGACTGTTACATTAAGATCTACTTTAGACTGAGCTTTCTTAAGATCAATGATTTCTTGTTTCAAGGCAATGTTTTCATCACTGACTTCAATGAATGCCTGATTAGCTAGTAGGAGGTCGTCTTCAACAGCACTAGTAGAGTGATGAAGACTACTCCCTACTTCACTACTGGCAGTATCACTTTCATCAGTATCTGAATCATCACAAGATTGAAAAGAAGTAGCAGATGATACCTCTTGGTCGATTTTAGCCATGCAGCATAGGCCATCATCTACTATGAAAGCTTCATCGTGATCTTGGTCAGACGTGTGGCTAGATAAGGACGATGGCAACTCGTCTGAATCCGAATCAGAGTCATCATTGGCCATCATTGCCTTCTTGCCACGGTTGTATCTTCTTTCCCTTCGTGCTTTGCGTTCTTCTCGATCATCAGTGCTCAGGTCTGGACATTCATATATGTAGTGACCTGGCTTTTCACAGTTATAGTACAAGAGATCATTAGTAACCTTTTTAATAGGAGATTTATCCCTACGCTTATCACGTCTATCCGAACGCTGAATCTTCCTATCATAAGACTCTCTATCTCGCCTATTACCTTTCAAGACTTCGTCTCTCCTTTCAGACGAGTTTCGGTCTCGTCTAGTCTCAGACGAGTTCTTAGAAGTGGACGCTCTATGATCTCTATAGAACTTCTTATATCTACCGAAACGTTTATTCAGCCTATCAAACTTTCTAACCATGAGGCTCACCTGATCCTTCAGACTAAGATCAGTATATAACTCGTCTTTCACAGAAGCAGACTTAGTCTTAGACTTCGACCTGTCTACCTTATAGGACTTAGACAAACTAGACTTAAAGGCAACGTTCTTAGACACAGCATGTTCTCTATCACTACTGGCTAATGCTTCATCTTTGTCTAGATCAAACTCATGAGCCTTTAGAGTTTGAAACATAGTCTCTGCAGTCCATGAATCTATGTTTTGGGTATTCTTAACAAGCATCTTTACCATTTTCCAACGACTATCAAGGCTTTTAAGAATCCTAAGATTAATCTCACGAGCAGTATATGATTTACCAAGGACTTCCAGATCATTCATAATCTTAGTAAAACGAGTATCCAGCTGGTCGATAGTTTCGCCAGCTTTCATCCGAAATGATTCAAATCTTTGGACAGCAGTGGACAATTTGCTCTCTTTGATTAGGGATGTCCCTTCACAAATGATGGCTAATCTGTCCCACATGTCTTTGGCAGTTTTACATTTTAACACTTTTCCTAGATACTCGTTAGGAAGAGTGTGTAAGATGTAATTCTTTGCCAAACTATCCAAATTATTTTGACGCATTTCTTCTGAGGTTAGATCTGACCTGGGTTTCTTGACGAGAGTACCAATTGGTTTGTCTTTATCGAGGGCAGCAGTATTTGGGACCATTGTCACGATCGGACCCTCTGTGACAACATAGATCATTAGGTCGTGCGTGGAGCTGAAAATCGCTTCCATTCGCAGCTTCCAATAGTCGTAGTCCTGAACCGAGAACTTGGGTAACTTGTTAGCACTTATTTTAAGAGACATGTTGAGCAAGTAGATTAGTGCTAATCAGTTTTATGATCAAGAAGCAGATAAGTCAAGAATAGGGAACAAGAAACAGATATAACAAGAATGTTGATCAAGAATACGTAAGCATATACAATCACGGACCAAGACTTCACCCTAAGTCTTAAGTCGGTTATCAAGAAACAGCAGTTCGTAAACTACTGCTCTGATACCACTTGTAGGTTCCCAAAGTTGAGTTAATATCGAGTAAGCTAGTGAAAATGTCTAGAGGGGGGTGAATAGACTTTTCAAAATTCTTTCGATATATCAAAGTACAATGCGGAAATCAGAATATATCAATGAGCCCAATTAAAGTTTATACTCAACTTCTTATTCGAGAACTCTTTTTTATGTAAACTCAACTAGTCTTGTTCAGATATGTATGTAAACAATTAAGCAATTAAACAAAACAGTAAAGTAAACAACACACAACGATTTTATAGTGGTTCGACAACTTGTCTACGTCCACTCTCACAAACCCAGTTGTGATGTTTCTACCAACTCTTCCAATCGAGTACAGTGTGTTCTTGTAATTTTAAGTCCCAAGAAACAAGACTTAGATCTTCTCGAATATACTACCAAGTATATCTTCGATCTTACTAGAGATTTACAAGTATCTAGCAACTTGAAAACAGTAAACAAAAACGTAAAACTTATTCAGTAGCAGTCTTATGGTTTCTTCACTTGTCTAGTGGATTTGCTTTCTGAACTTCAACTCTGTGAGTAACTAGCTTCAGTAATTCTTCAGTACGAAGCTTATCAGTCTTTTAGTAGTCTTTAATCAATAAACACCTTGAGGTATTTATAGACTTCAACTTCAAGAACTTTGTCAGTTGTAACCAACCTTTCTTGAAAACTAACTTTATCCTTTCATACTTATCCTTCCACGCGTTTAAGTAGTTAATCAGTTATTTCTTATGTGGTCGCACCTGTCTTCAGTAGTAGACTTCACTCTTCTTGTGCGGTCTTCTTCAGTAGTAGACTATTCTAATCCTAACAAGACTATTACATTACTTTAAGCTTTATAACATAGCTTAGTCAACTTACAAATTTATACAATGAATATTTACATATGAAAAACATGAGCTTCTATACAACTTTTAATATAGCTCAATAACAACCTAAACAATACTTATGATTCGTACTTGTTCTTTTAAATATATAACAACACTTGTCTTATGTGAACTCTACTGGTCTGTTCAAAATGACTTCTCTTAACTAGACTAGATCAGTCAACACTTAGAAAATATTCAAACTACTTTTGGCTTATCAAAACTTTATCTTTATCTTTTAATCATCATTTAGGACTTGTTTTAGGATTCATATCCCAACAGTTAGTCAACAATCAATAGGATTTTAGATAGATCAGTTCAGTAGTTTACGACCTGCTGTTTCTTGATAACCTACTTAAGACTTGGGTGAAGTCTTGGTTCTTGATCGTATTTGCTCATACGCGTTCTTGATTGCTATTCTTGATCACTATTCTGGATATATCTGTTTCTTTGATCCTAAACTGCTCATTACTAATCTTCTTGAAATCATGTCTCTCGAAATAAGTGCTAATAAACTACCGAAGTTCCAGGTACAAGATTACGACTACTGGAAGTTGAGAATGGAGGCGATCTTCAGCTCCACTCACGACTTGATGATTTTAGTCGTCACCGAAGGACCAATCGTGATAATGATCCCTAACACTGCTGCATTGGACAAGGACAAACATGTTGGAGTTCTTGTTCGCAAACCCAGGTCAGAGCTAACATCTGAAGAGATGAGGCAAAATAACCTGGACAGCTTGGCCAAAAATTACATTTTACATACCCTTCCTAATGAGTATCTTGGGAAAGTATTAAAATGTAAGACAACCAAAGAAATGTGGGACCGTCTTGCTATTATTTGTGAAGGGACTTCTCTGATCAAAGAAAGCAAGCTTTCTACTGCTGTTCAGAGATTCGAATCATTCAAGATGAAAACTGGTGAAACAATTGACCAGTTGGATACTCGCTTTACAAAAATTATGAATGACTTGGAAGTTCTTGGCAAATCTTATACTGCTCGTGAAATTAATTTGAGAATTCTTAAGAGTCTTGATGCTAGATGGAAAATGGTGAAAATGCTAGTTAAGAATACTCAGGATATAGACGAGTGGTCAGCAGAGACGATGTTTCAAACTCTGAAGGCTCATGAGTTTGATCTAGATGAAGATGAACCCATAGCCAGTAGTGATAGAGAAAATGCCGTATCAAAAAATGTAGCCTTTAAGTCTAGTTCGTCTAAGTGCTCTAGAGTAGGCAAGTCTAAGTCTAAGACTAGATCTGCTTCTGTTAAAGACGAGTTAGATAGGACTGATCTGAGTCTGAAAGATCATGTCAATCTCATGGTTAGAAAGTTTGATAGGCTAAATAAGCGTTACGGTAGATACAAGAAGTTCTTTAGAGATCATAGAGGGTCTGCTTCTAAGGACTCGTCTGAGACCAGACGAGATCGAAACTCGTCCGAAAGGAGAGACGAAGTCTCTAAAGGTAACAGACGAGATAGAGAGTCTATTGATAGGAAGATCAAGCATTCTGATAGATGAGAAAAGCGTAGGGATAACTCTCCTGCTAAAAAGTCTACTAATGATCTATTGTGCTATAATTGTGAGAAACCAGGTCACTACATTTACGAATGTCCAAATCTGAGCACCGATGATAGAGAAGAACGCAAAGCTAGAAGGGAACGAAGATACAATCGAGGAAAGAAGGCAATGATGGCCAATGATGACTCTGAGTCGGATTTAGACGAATTGCCATCGTCTTCTTCATGCTATCCATCTGATCGCGAACATGACGAAGCTTTCATAGTTGATGATGGCCTATGCTGCATGACTAAAATTGATCAAGAGGTATCATCTGCAACTTCGTTTCAATCATGTGATGAATCGGATTCTGATGAAAGTGATTCTGCCGATAGTGAAGTAGGGAGTAGTCTTCATCACTCTGCTAGTGTGACTGAAGAAGAGCTCCTACTTGCTAACAAGGCATTCATTGAAGTCAGCGACGAGAACATCGCCTTAAAACAAGAAATCATTGATCTTAAGGAAGCTCAGTCTACAGTAGATCCTAATGTAACAGTCCTAAATGAACGCTTGACTGAAGAGTTAAGACAACTCAAAGACAAGTGTACATTAACTGACAGGTTATATCAAGACCTACTTAAGACACATGCTACTGAGATTAATGAGTTCAATGTTTTAAAGAGCAAATGCAAAAAGCTTGAAGAACGTAATAAGTTCTTAGAGACTGAGGTTGTCAATTTAGACCTTAAACTTACTGACTTAGTTAACTCTTCAAAAGTTAACATTCAACTGTCAGATAGGTATAGGGCTCCAGCTGACAAGACGGGGTTGGGTGCTGATTCACCCAGCTCGTCTACTCAAGTCCTTAAGAACCCTACTACTTTCATCTCAAGTTCTTTGACTAATGATAAAGGAAAAGGACCAATGGTATACGATATTGGGACGCCATCTAAAGGCACTGCACTTAAACAGACTCGAGTTAACACTCCAATTACCAAGGGAGGTAAAAAGAATGTTAACAACAAACCTGTTACGTTTAGAACTAGTCAAAACAGGACCACTAGTCGTGGACGACACAACCAGGCCAGATACGAGGATTGGTATCCTAAGGAGACAAGCTCTAGACAAGTACAGACTAGAAGACAAGAGCCTAGACCTCCTTTCATAAGGCAGTCTCATCTCTACTCATCTAGGCCTAGGAAGGTTGCTCCAAAATATCGTACACAATCTGTCCTATATCCTCCACCTTTGTCATATATATGATATCATAAGTGAGGAATGACCTAAATGTGTCTATAAATCGTATGGCCCCAATGCTTATAAGCCCTATTCTGACTATCATAGACCAGTGCCTACTCAAGTAGAGATCAAGTCGAAAGGCTATCTCAGACGAGTAGACCCGAAATCAAATGATAGGCCAGATAAGGACAACAGGGTCTTATTTTGTAACAAGTATGGTAGGAAGCTTAAGAGATCAAACTTGTTCAGGACTCCTATGTATATTTGGATTCCTTTGAACTCGACTAACCCCCCAGGACCCCAATAAACAAAGAGGGTACCTAAATTATTGAATATCTTCATTGCAGGGTCGACTCGACTTGTATAAGAAGGGTGGCTCAGTAGGAGAAACTTGGTACATTGATAGTGGTTGTTCGCACCACATAAAAGGTACTAAGGCTCTTCTATCGAGTTACCACGAGCAAGAACGACCCAAGGTGATATTCGGTGATAGCTCAACTACTGTTACGAAAGGCTTTGGTTATATCAGAAATGGAGATGTATAGATACAGGACGTATCCTACGTAGAAGGTTTGAAATACAATTTACTATCTGTTTCTCAATTCTGTGACCGTGGTTATAAAGTGCAGTTTAAAAGCCAAAAGTGCGAGATCATAGACAAGAGGACTCACACTGTACTACTCGTCGGCATAAGACAAGGAAGTGTATACATTGTGAATTGGAATAGCTGTCCAAGGGATACTTGTCTTCTTAGTAAGAACCCTAAAGAGCTCGGTTGGCTTTGGCATATACGCCTCTGTCACATGAACTTTAAGGTAATTAATAAGATTGCAAGAGATTACCTAGTGGAAGGTTTACCCAACGAATTTTATTACAAATCACATGTATGCAATGCTTGTCAGAACGGTAAACAGGTAAAAGGTTCCTTTAAATCAATTCCTACTCTCTCAACAAGTAGAGTCCTAGAACTTCTACATATGGATCTTCATAGTCCGATAACTCCTCCAACCTTGAATGGTAGAAGGTACACACTTGTTGTGGTAGATGACTATTCTAAGTTCACTTGGGTAGTCTTCCTACAAAAGAAGAGTGATACACAGACTCTTCTACCTGATTTGTTGAAGAAGTTACAAGTTGAGAAGAACTAGTCTATTGTCAAAATTCGTAGTGACAAGGGTACTGAGTTCATAAATTGCTATATCAAAGAATTTTGTGTTAAACGTGGTATCCAGCACCTTACTAGTGCAGCTAGGACTGTTGGGATATAAATTCACCCTAAGCCCCACTTGATGTTAGAATAGTTTTAATGGCCAAAACACTTAGAGTTTATAAATGTAATAGGATCAGCTGACTTTGTTTAGAGCAGCTTAGACTAGTCTTGTGTGATCAACTGTATTGATATCAGCTGATCAGCACAGCTCTGGCTTACATGCCTATCCTCAAGATGAGAAGAGTAGAAGACTTGAAGACTAGAAGATCCTTGAAGACCAGTTAAGTAAGGTGCTTGTATACCTACTTATCTGACGGAGTCCAAGATTGAAGATAATCTAAGAGTGCATAAAAGATTTGCCAGATCAGAAGAGTGTTACTCGACTGATATCAGAAGACAGAAGACCTCGACCAGACGAGTAGTTAGAAGACTATGTGCTCGTCCAGGACTCGGCTTATTCCAAAGTCATCTTGCAATTCAAACGAAGACCTACTTATTTAGAAGATTGACATGATCCCAGGATTGAAGCAATCAAGCGGCTGGAATCAAGGAATCAAGCTATTATGGAAAGATTGCCCCAACGGCTAGTCAACTCCAACGGCTAGTTGCAAGCAATCACCACTATAAATACAAGAGGATGAGAAATCACAAGAAAAGAAGTCACAACGAGAGAATTCAACAAGCTAAACAAACAATCAAGCAAAAAGCCATACTGTTTTAAGAGTTCTCCAAGAGCCAGAATCCATAAGAACATCCCTAGCTCTTAAGTGATTTCTATCCAACCAAAGAACCTGAATCCCATTCTTATTGTATATCCATTGATTTAGGCATAGTGGTTAAGCAAATTATAAGCTTGAACCATTAGTTGGAAACATTCAAAAACCCCAAACCCTCACCGAAAGGTTAAAGTTTTTGAACCCCTGCAAAGTGCAAGTGCTTACAATCACTTGTGGAGACCGTAGCAGTTAGGACTGCTCAGATCTCAAAGTCCTACCCTTGGGACTATAAAGGACAAACCCCTTGTTATTTTTGGTAAATTAAAGGGATTAAAAATCACGTTAGGACGTGAGAGTGGACGTAGGAACGTATATCCGAACCACTATAAACCTGGTGTTATTTACCTTTCTGCACTTTACATTACTGTCTTTCCATATATTTTTATATAGTGCATATTGTGTTTTTAACTGTCTTCGAATCAAGGCCATAACCTTCAAACCAGCATCAGCTGAGGTTTTCATTAATTAAACAAGCTAACACTTTCAAAAGAAGCAAAGGAATGAGTCTAAACAAGGCCTACCATAATTCTGCATATAATCTCTTCATTCAGATCACTATAGTCATCTGGACCTGCAGACTTGTAGTCCAGTTGACATAGCAATCAGAAGAGGTTCCCAACTCTCTTGAAAAAGTTTTAAAGTCTATTCACCCCTCCCCTCTAGACTTTAATCCCATTCACTACTCGTTCAGGGACCAACAAGTGGTATCAGAGCAGTGGTTCTAACGGACTACTGTCTCTAGATTATCAGAAGACTTGAGGGAGTCTTTCTGTAGTCCTCTTGAACAGATCTATTCTTTTGAAAAACTTGTTTTTGAAAACTCATACAGCATGAGTGCTAACATGCGTAAGTTGCCTAAGTTTTCAGTGGAGGATTATGATTACTGGAAGATCAGGATGAGGAAGAATCTTACATCAGTCCACTACAAGATGTGGTCAGTAATCACAAGAGGCCCAATCACCATCATGACAGTCAACACTGCAAATGGTGATCCAGAAGTTCCAGTTGGAGAACTTGTTCCCAAGCCAATGAAGGACCTCACACCTGAAGAGATGAAGCAATCAAATCTTGATAGCATTGCTCAAGATTACATCATGCAAACTCTTCCAAATGAGTACATTGAAAAGTAATCAACTGTGAGTCAGCAAGAGATATGTGGGATGCTTTGGCACTTCTCTGTGAAGGAACTGAGCTGATCAAGGAGAGCAAATTGTCAACAGCAGTCAAGAAGTTCGAACACTTCAAGATGCAACCAGAAGAATCTATTGATCAGCTAGACAATAGATTTACCAAGATCATCAATGAGATAGAATCTTTGGGCAAGAAGTATACAAATAGAGAGAAAAATCTAAAGATCTTAGTGATGAACTTCCTACATCACCAGACTGTCAAATCTTCTCAGATGATTCAGATGATCTAGCTATGATGGCCATAGGTGAAAATAAGGTAAATTCCTATACTACAACTTTCCATTCACCTATTTTTTCACAAACAGATGAGATAAACTCATCTGAAGGCGAATTAGAAGACACCTATTATCAATCTTTAAGAAAGGTAAAAGGTGATCTGGATATTGCCACTAGAGCTTTTATAGAAGTGGAAGAGGAGAATAAGGATTTAAGGAAAGAAATTGCTAGGTTGAAAAAGGTTAAGTTTGATAACACCCCTGAGTTGGTCACAATGAATGAAAGATTGACCAAAGAAGTGGAACTTCTTAAGGAAGAAAATACCACAATAACTCAGTTGTATGAGGGGATGTTAGAAACTCAAGCCTTAGAAACCAAGGAATTTCGTTCACTACAATCTAAGTTCGATGACCTCTTCCAAGCACACAAGCTCTTAGAAAAGGATAAGGAATGCCTAAATCAAAAGATATCAGAGTTCAATAAAGCATCTACTACTATTGAAAGTATCTCTGAATATTATAGATCAAATGGCAATAAGATGGGTTTTGGCTATGAACTGAATCCATCAACATCCTCTCCAGCTGGGGGTAGTACACCTAACAAGTGCACTACTCAGACACATGAAAAAGGTGAGTGTTTTAAACACAATGAACCTAATATGAACCAAAAGGCATCTGTATTAGCTAAGGCTAACTATCCCAACACCAAAAATGGTAAAAGACAAGTTAACCCCAAGCCTGTACAGAGGAACAACAAACAGCCTAGACCATCTCGATTGAGACAGTCTCAGCTGTATGCTGCTCCAGCCAAGAAGAAGAAGTCTTCTTCACACAAATCTGTTCTCTTTGCACCCCCTATCTCTTATGATATTGTGAGAACAGAAGAGTATGGTCCATATAATCGTGTGCATCGTCCAGCTAATGCACCCAGGCCGAATGTAACTAGTCAAAAGATAATGTATGTACACTCCTATAAAGGGAAACCATTTGACTATTACTTAGCTGACACAAGTAACAAATCAGACCAGTCCAAGGTGCTAACTGGTAAGATTTGGTTCTGCCTAATGAACTCTACTGTAAAGATCAGGTATGTGATGCATGTCAACAAGGAAAGCAAACAAAGGTCTCCTTCAAGACCAAGAAGACAGCATCAACCAGCAGAGTTCTTGAATTGCTTCACATGGATCTCTTTGGACCAATCACTCCAACCACACTAACACGGAGAAAGTACACTCTCATTGTTGTAGATGACTACTCTAAGTTTACTTGGGTTATCTTCTTATACAAGAAGAGTGAAACTCAGCAGAAGCTCCCTGAACTATTGAAGAGGATCCAAGTAGAGAAAGGAGAACCAATTGTGAAAATTAGAAGTGACAAAGGCACTGAATTTATTAACTCTTATATTATTACCTATTGTACTTCTAATGGTATTCAGCATGAGACAAGTGCAGCAAGAACACCACAACATAATGGTGTAGTTGAAAGAAGAGTCAGAACACTCAAAGAAGCTGCAAGAACACTCCTTGCTGAATTCTCCACTCCTAAGAAGCTATGGGCAGAAGCTATCAACACAGCTTGTCACACTCAAAATAGGTCAGGTATTCACAAAATTCATGAGAAAACCCCATATGAACTGTGGAAAGGAAGAAAACCTAGAGTATCTTACTTTCATATATTTGGTTGTCAGTGTTTCATTCACAACAATGGGAAGAGTAAGTTGAATGCTTTTGATGCCAAAGCAGATGAGGGGATATTCTTAGGATACTCCTTTACTAGCAAAGCATTTAGAGTACTCAACAAACAAACCCTTCTTGTGGAAAAAACACCTCATATTGTTTTTGATGAATCTTGTGAAAAGAATGCAGTACAAACAGACTCAGCTGCAGATCAGATGAGGCAGCTAGTGATCAAGTCCAGACCGGATGAGTTTATTGAAGTCAATGAACCATTTCCTGAAGAACCAGAAGAGGATAAGCCACACAGACCAGTCACTAGATCTCAAACTCAAGCTGAGCAAGCTGACCAGAATCAAGATGCAACAATCCCAAATGCAAGGGGGAATGATCTCTTTGACACACAAGATACAAATGATGATCGACCAAATCAAGTCAACCCTCCTGATGGCACAAGAACAGATGAGAATCCAAGCTCATCTAATGCAGACACTCCTGTGAGGCATACATGGAGAAGCAACCATCCATCAAATCTCATTTTAGGAGGAGCAGACTCAGGTGTCAAGACCAGAAGACAACTGAATCAGAACCCCCAATCATCTATGTTCTGCTGGTGTGCTTTCTTGTCCAACATTGAACCAGCTGACATAGAAGAAGCAATGACTGATAGCAATTGGATCACTGCTATGCAAGAAGAACTAAACCAATTCGAAAGAAATGAAGTCTGGGAATTGGTAGATCGTCCTGAAAACCACAATGTAGTAGGAACAAAGTGGGTATTCAAGAACAAGAAGGACGAAAATGATGTGATAACTACAAACAAGGCAAGGCTAGTTGCAAAAGGATATTCACAATCTGAAGGGATTGACTATGATGAAACTTTTGCTCCAGTAGCCAGATTAGAAGCCATTCGACTGTTTCTAGCTTATGCATCATATATGGGCTTCAAGGTATATCAAATGGATGTCAAGAGTGCTTTTCTAAATGGTATTCTGGTAGAAGAAGTATATGTAGAGCAGCCTCCAGGATTTGAAAAAGGTGATCAAGTATATCGACTGAAGAAGGCTCTCTATGGTCTAAAACAAGCCCCTAGAGCTTGGTATGACACATTGTCACAATTCCTACTTGACAATGGATATACAAAAGGCAAAGTGGATAGAACTCTTTTCAGAATACAAGAAGGAGAAGACATCCTAATGGTACAAATATATGTAGATGATATTATATTTGGATCACCCAATCAAGAGATGTGCAAGAAGTTCTCTGAACTTATGCAAGGAAAGTTTGAAATGAGCATGATGGGTGAGATGAATTATTTCCTAGGACTTCAAGTCAAGCAGAGTTCAGAAGGGATTTTCATCAACCAATCCAAGTATACCAAGAGCCTATTAGAAAGATTCAAAGCTCTACAAAGCAAGACTGCAAGGATTCCAATGATGACATCTTTCAAAATGGAACCAGATGAGTCTGAAAAGGCAGTAGATCAAGCAGAATATAGAGCACTTATTGGATCTTTGCTATACCTTACAGCCAGCAGACCAGACATAACATTTGCTGTAGGAGTATGTGCTAGGTTTCAAGAAAACCCGAAGCAAAGTCATCTAGAAGCAGCAAGGAAGATTCTCAAGTATCTAAAAGGAACAGTCAACTTAGGACTATGGTACCCTGCTGATGACAATCTAGAATTGAGTGGTTATTCTGACTCAGACTATGGTGGATGTAGGATAGATAGGAAATCCACATCTGGAACCTGTCAATTCCTAGGCAACAAGTTGATATCTTGGTTCTCAAATAAGTAAACTTCAGTTGCAACCTCCACCGCTGAAGCAGAATATATGGCAGCTGGAAGTTGTTGTAGTCAGCTGCTCTAGCTAGTTCAACAACTCAGGGATTATAATGTAGAGGCAAGAGAAGTCCCTATCTATTGTGATAGCAGCAGTGCCATTGCCATCACTCAAAATCTAGTCCTCCACACAAGGTGAAAGCATGTCGACATTTGACACCACTTCATAAGAGACCACCTTGAAAAGAAGGACATCAAGATGGAGAAAATTCACACAGATATCCAAAGAGCAGACATCTTGACTAAGCCCCTAGCTGAAGAAAGGTTCAAGACCCTATGCTACAGCTTAGGACTCCTGGATCCAAGCACATGAAGAGCAAAGATCAGCTGAACACCTCAGCTGATACAATTGCAGCAGACTAGGATGATCAGATGAGGTGAATAAACACCCTCATCTTCAGGTAAGTACTTTCCCAATGAAGACAAATAAAGCTGAGGGAAAACATAGAGTCATCTAATCAAGGGGGAATCAATGATACCTTAAGAATCCTTGATGAAATACTCTACAATCTGCATTGCATATTATATATATATATATATATTCAGAAGACTTGAACAAAGTTACTTGATATCTTTACTCAAAGCAATGTATATCTATGTATAATAATAAACTATTCTTCATAAAATACTTTATTTATATACTTACATACAGTATATTATTGAGTTATACTTGGTTGGATTAATACACCATCCTCACCGACTCAACAGTATGCATGCACTGTACGGATTTCAAATAACACTTGTTCAAAATTTATAATTTCTGCATTCCATAAGATAAAGTCTGAATATCTTTAAATGTGAACCCTTAGATCAAGAATCTCATTGTTGATCTTAAGAAGTAACTTTTCAGAAATTCAGACCTATCAATTCTATAGTTTTGTCATCTTTCTCGCCACTACCTCATTTCTACCCCTATAAAAGGAGAAAGTTATGAGAACACCTAAGAACACAAATCACTAACTATTATTCTTGTTTCAGGTATGGAGATAATCGAAAGAAGAGATGGAATGGAGATCATCCCTCAACCAAGGTCTTGGGTGAAGGAGATGATGATTTGTCCAGAAGATGAAGATGATGCAGATCAGCATACTTGGTTCACTCAACATAAGTATGCCTATGAAAACTAAAGGAAGGAGAGACGTTCTTGTTGAAAACTAAAGGAAGGAGAGATGCAAAGGACAAAGTAGCAAGCAAGCAGAGCTTCTTCTCCAGGGGGAAGTTCTACATGGAGAGCTTGTTATCAAAGGCTACTATGTCAAAACATATCAGGAAGACCAAGTTCCTGTCCTTCTCTTCACACTCCATTGAAGCCCCTTCCAATCTTCTCCCTCCTTCAAGAGAGGCGAAGAAATTCAACAAGGACACATTAGATGCTACAACCCATCTGATGATGAGGAACATCAGATGGTGAGGGCAACTTGAACCAGTGGGATATCATCCAGGCTGATCATCTACATATTGATTTGATGGTCCTACATGGTTCGGAGGTAGAGCTGCAAGATCCATCAAACCAGGTTGGATCATCACACACAGCAAAGCTGAAAAGATCCATCAAACCAGGTTGGATCATCACGCACATAAGATTTACTCAGCAAACCTCAATCCTCTACTCAACTGATCAGAAGACCAACTCAGCTGACCAGAAGACTTTCAAGAAAATCAGCAGACCTTTCGAAGAAATCAGAAGACTTCACTCTGCTGATCAGATCACTTTATTTCAGAGCATGATGACTATCTTTGATCATGTAATTCATTCTAGATTTATTTCTGAATGTAATTAAGGAAATTGGCCTATATAAGGAATGAAATTCACTTATAGAAAACGGCCTTGATGATCAATTCTTGCAAAAATTTAGTCACAACGGCTATTTTTGGTAATGATGTCATTAGTACTCAATTACTGTTTTGCCAACGAATCATCAATTGACACATGGCAAATTCAGCCGGCAAAATTAAAGGAAACGGGGCGAAATCAAAGAAGGAAATCTAGGGTTCTACTCCACAATTAAATCAAATCTGACCGTTGGATTGTACAATTCTCAAGTTTTGCTGGAGTATATATACAAACTGTTGGGATATGAATCCTATCAACAATGTTCTAATTGATGATTATATGTTTTGATGGCCAAAAGAAATTTAGAGTTAATGGTATGTGTGATTATATGTTTTTATATGTGAGTTATATGATATAAGATTACTGATCTTAATGTAATATGAAGTTTAAGTTTACTGATCTTAGTATTTTACTAATCTGATATATGAACTGTTTAAGAACTAAGATGAGAATGAATTGTATAGACAGCTTATAGTATAGGACTTAGTTATACTCATCTGTATATAATTCAGTTGATGTATAGATAGGTTTTATATTTGTAAAGTTGTATTATATTGTATTTCAGCATTGTAAAAGTTTAGAACAGTAGATTAGATTGAAGAAAGATGACTAAGAGATATCAGAAGACTACTTCAGAAGAATGAAGAAATCAAGTGAAGTTTTTGAAGGAAGCTGAACAGTTTTGAAGAACTGTGCTGACTGACCAAGAGCAGTAAAACTAAGAAGAGTAGTTTACTGTGCTGAGTTGGTTTGTTTGAAGAATAAGTTTGGATGACTTATTTAAGGCGTAATTGAAGATATTTGAAGATATGCTGACTTGGAAAGATAAGATAAGTTGATTACATAAAGAAAGAAGTTACAAAACAAGAAACGGTTATGAGTTAGTTGAGAGTTATATCACAAACTGCTAACTGTCTTACTAATGCTTATAAATACCGTGTGATCTTCTACTTGAAAAGACTACTGAAACTACTACTACTCGAAGTATTCAAGAGCAATCAAGAAGCATTCAAGTATTCAAGCACTCACAGAGTTGAAGATCAAGAACTGAAGAGAAGCCACAGATCTGATTTGAAGAATAAAAGGTTATTGCAAAGAGAAGTTTTATTTTTCGTTTTAAGTTTGTATTGTTGTAAACAAGTGTGCTAGTTACTTGTGAAATTACTAGTTGATCGAAGATATACCTGGTGGTATAATCGACAAGATCGAAGTCTTAATCTTGGGACTCTAAACAACAAGTACTCAAGTGGAAAAGAGTAATAAAACATCGCAACTGGAGTTGTGAGAGTGGATGTAGACATTTGTCGAACCACTATAAAAATCTTGTGTTCTTTACTGTTTGTTTTGATTATCTGTTGATATATTTGTTGAACCAAGAACAGTAAGTTTTCTAAGAAAAGATTTAAAGAAAAGTTGAGTATAAAAGCTAACTGTTACGTACTGAGCTGATTTTAAGAACAGTACTGTACAGAACGCATTTCCGCACTTAAACTCTGATATTTTGATAGAATTTGAAAAGTCTATTCACCCCTCCCCTCTAGACTTTTTCTTAGCTTACTCAATCTTAACTCAACTTTTGGGACCAACAAGTGGTATCAGAGCAGTAGTTCTTTGGACTGCTGTTTCTAGATAACCTTGTAGACTTTGGGGAAAGTCTAATTGTCTCTCATTACTGATTAATTGTTTCTTGATATTACTTGCTTATCCTGACCTATTTGTTATACTACTGATATTAACTGTCTACTCTATCATGGAAGAAACTAACATCAATAAACTTCCAAAGTTCAAGGTTGTAGATTACGATTATTGGAAGCTAAGGATGGAGGCCATCTTTAGTTCAACCCATGATCTAATGATGTCTGTGATCAAAGAAGGGCCTATTACTACCATGATACCCAACACTGCAACTCTGGAGCCATCAAAAGCCATTGGTGTTCTCGTGCCAAAACCCAGGTTAGATTTAACTACTGAGGAAATGAGGCAGAACAATCTAGACAGCTTGGCCAAGAATTACATTTTGCACACCCTTCCCAACGAGTATCTTGGGAAAGTGGTTAAATGTAAATCAGCCAAAGAGATGTGGGACAAGTTAGCTATCATTTGTGAGGGAACTTCTCTTATAAAAGAAAGCAAACTATCCACTGCTGTCCAGAGGTTCGAATCATTCAAAATCAAGACTGGTGAAACAATAGACCAGCTCGATACTCGTTTTACAAAGATTATGAATGATCTGGATGTTTTAGGTAAGACTTACACCAATAAGGAGATCAATTTGCGTATTCTTAAGGCCTTAGATGACAGGTGGAAAATGGTCAAAATGATCATTAAAACCACACAGGATATAGACACCTGGTCTGCTGAAACCACTTTCCAAACCCTTAAGGCGCATGAGTTTGAATTGGATGAAGAAGATCCAATAGTTAGTGGTGATAGGGTTAAGGAAATCTCCAAGAGTATTGCACTTAAGGCATCTACCTCTAAGAAGCCTAGATCATCTATGTATAAGTCCTCAAGCATAAAAGATGAACTAGAGAGTACTGATCTTGATCTTAAGGATCAGTTGAACTTAATGATTAAGAGGTTTGACAAACTTAACAAGCGTTATGGTAGATACAAAAGATTCTATAAGGACACTCAGGGCTCTAATAACAGGGACTCTTCTAGGACCAGAAGGGATCAAAAATCTTCTGAAAGGAGAGATGAGATCTCTAATGAGAAAAGAAGAGATAGAAACTCTGCTGATAGGAAGGATAGAAACTCTACTGATAGAAAGGACAGGAACCGATATCATTCTCCTTCTAAACGTACTTCTAATGAACCTCTGTGTTATAACTGTGAAAAGCCAGGTCATTACATCCATGAATGTCCTGATCTGAGTGCTGAAGACAGAAGAGAAAGAAAAGCAAGGAGAGATCGCAAATATGCAAAGGGTAAGAGGGCAATGGTGGCTAACAATGAATCTGATACGGATTCAGATGAGTTACCATCCTCCTCTTCTGATTACCCTTCTAGCAGTGAGAAAGAAGTCTTCATTGCAGATGATGGACTAGTCATGATGGCAAAAATAGATCAAGAGGTATCATCTGTCACATCTTTTCAATCTTGTGATGAATCTGATTCTGATTTATGTGACACTGCTGATAGTAGTGTAGGGAGTAGTCTTCATCATTCCAATGGAATGAATGAAGAAGACCTCCTACCAGCTAATAAAGCATTCATGGAAATCAGTGATGAGAACATATCTTTAAGACAAGAAATCATGAGTCTTAGAGAAGCTCAAGTGCAAGTGGATCCTAATATAACTGTTCTAAATGCACGGCTATCAGAAGAGTTGTCTCAACTCAAAGATAAGTATGCATCTATGGACAAGCTATATCAGGGTATGCTTCATACACAAGCTAAAGAGACAAATGAGTTCAATGACTTAAAGATTAAATGTGAAAAACTTGAAGAGCGCAATAGATTCTTAGAATCTGAAGTACTGAGCTTGGATCTAAAGCTATCTGATATGATTAACTCTTCTAAGATTAATCAAACACTATCAGACAGATACAGAGCTCCTTATGATAAGAGTGGAATAGGTACTGATCTGCCTAGTCCCTCTACTTCAGGCATTAAGAACACTACTGGAGCTAGTTCAAGTTCTTTGCAATTAGATAAAGGAAAAGAACCTATGACTTATGATTATGAACCAAAATCCAAAGTACAGTCTAAATACATTCCTCCTACTACCAAGAATGGTAAACAGAAGAATGGATCTAGACCAGTACAGTCAAGACCTTACCAGAAGAGTACTACTCCTCTGACCAGAGCAGAAATGTCCTGGAATCATAAGAGGCAGACTCAGAACAGTAGGTCAAGACAAACACAGGCAAGTTGGAAACAACCTAGACCTCCTTTTATAAGGCAGTCTCAGTTGTACTCAACAAAACCTAGGAAATTTGTGCCTCATTATCCTAACAAACCTGTTCTTTATCCTCCACCTTTATCTTATGATATCATTGGAGAGGAAAGACCAAAACGCATCTATAAGCCGTATGGTCCACAGGCTTTTAGGCCATATACAAACTATTACAGACATACTGATCTTCCTGAAAAAGGGATAGAACCAAGGAAAGGCTATCTCAGAAAAATAGATCCTAAGTCTGCTGATAATTTGGATAAGGTCAACAAAGTACTGTTCTGTGATAAGCATGGTAGAAAACTTAAGAGGTCTCAATTATTCAAATCTTCAATGTTTATTTGGATACCTCTTACTACTAACCCCCAAGGACCCCAGTAAAGAAAGGGTACCTAAATTATTAAGATCACTACTTGCAGGGTCGACTGGATCTGTACAAGAAAGGTGGTTCAGTTGGAGAAACTTGTTACATAGACAGTGGGTGTTCTCAGCACATGACTGGTACCAAGACTCTCCTTTCTGACTATCATGAGAAGGAAGGACCAAAAGTGATCTTTGGAGATAGTTCCATGGCAATCACAAAAGGATTTGGATACATCAAGAATGGAGATGCAGAGATTCAAGATGTCTCATATGTTGAAGGTCTGAAATATAATTTGTTATCTGTCTCTCAATTTTGTGACAGGGGCTACAAAGTATACTTCAAAAGCACCAAATGTGAAATCTGGGATAAAAGAACACATACAATTCTACTAGTTGGAGTTAGACAGGGCAGTGTCTACATTGTAAATTGGAATAGTTGTCCTAGGGATGCTTACCTTCTTTCTAAGAGTCCTAAAGAAATCAGCTGGCTATGGCACAAACGCTTATGCCATCTGAACTTTAAGATTATTAACAAGATTGCAAGAAACTACCTTGTTGAAGGTATCCCTAATGAAATCTATTTCAAATCACAAGTGTGTGATGCTTGCCAAAAAGGTAAACAGGTAAAGGTTTCCTTTAAGTCAATTCCCACTCTTTCTACTTGTAGAGTCTTAGAACTCTTGCACATGGATCTACATGGTCCAATAAAACCCCCTACACTGAATGGTAGAAGGTAAACTTTGGTTGTGGTAGATGATTATTCAAAGTTCACTTGGACAATCTTCTTACACAAAAAGAGTGATACACAAACCCAACTACCAGATCTGTTAAAGAGGTTGCAGGTAGAAAAAGGTCAGCCCATTGTCAAGATCAGGAGTGACAAGGGAACTGAATTTATAAACTGCTATATTAAAGAATTTTGTTCTAAGTATGGAATTCAGCATTTGACAAGTGCAGCTAGAACACCCCAACAAAATGGTGTAGCTGAGAGAAGAAACAGAACACTAAAGGAAGCATGCAGAACAATGCTTGCAGAGTACAACACACCACAGAAGTTCTGGGCTGAGGCAATCAACACTGCCTGTCACACTCAGAACAGATATGCATTCAACAAAGTACATGGTAAAACTCCTTATGAGGTATGGAAAGGTAGAAAACCAAGAATTTCATATTTTCATATCTTTGGATGTAAGTGTTTTATTCATAACAATGGAAAGAGCAAACTAAATGCTTTTGATGCCAAAGCTGATCAGGGAATTTTCTTAGGATATTCCTCTACTAGCAAGGCATTCAGAGTGTTTAATTACTCTACTCTATGTGTAGAAGAAACAACCCATGTTGTCTTTGATGAAGTTGTACAGGACTCTGCTGATCATCAGATCAATAAGAAAATTGATGATCTGACCATTCAATCTGATAAAGACAATGAAGAGACTGAAGTCTATGAATCTGTACAAGCCTACAATCCATTTCTGAATATTCTAAACAAAGATGATGATGTAGAAAAGGTAAAAAACAATGGTAAGTATTCTAGACCAATAAACATGCCTGAATTGGTTGACTGTTCTCCTGTGAATAAACCTGCTGAAAATGATGATATTGATATTGATGATTCTGATATACATGATGTGGATGATGAAAGTATTCCTGTTAAAACTAGAAAAACATGGAAATCTGCTCATTCTAATGATCTGATTATTGGTGAATCCAATAAAGGTGTTAAGACCAGAAGACAACTGTTTGACTCTAAGCCTGAACCAAGTAATTCTCTGTTTTGTTGGTGTTGCTTCTTATCTTCTATTGAGCCTGCAAATGTGAAAGAAGCTTTATCTGACAGTAACTGGATTATGGCTATGCAAGATGAATTAAATCAGTTTACTCGAAATGATGTATGGGAACTCGTAGAGAGACCTACTGATCACAATGTGGTAGGTACAAATCCTATTACAGAGCTTTAATTGGTTCTTTACTCTATTTGACTGCAAGTAGGCCAGATATTGCATTTGCAGTAGGTGTATGTGCTAGATTTCAGGCCAACCCCAAAGAAAGTCATGTGGAGACGGCTAAAAGGATATTGAAATATCTAAAGGGTACCATTAATCGAGGTTTGTGGTATTCTGCAGATGATGATCTATCCCTAAGTGGTTATTCAGATTCTGACTTTGGTGGTTGCAGGATAGATAGAAAATCAACTTCTGGTTCATGCCAATTTTTAGGTTCTAAGCTCATATCATGGTTTTCAAAGAAACAAACAAGTGTGGCAACATCTACAACTGAAGCAGAATATATGGCTGCAGGAAGTTGTTGTAGTCAGCTTCTTTGGCTAATGCAACAACTTAGAGACTACAACATTGTGGAATCTAATGTACCTATATTCTGTGACAGCAATAGTGCAATTGCCATCACTCAAAATCCCGTTTTACATACTAGATGCAAGCATGTAGATGTTAGGCATCATTTCATTAGGGATCATGTTGAAAAGAAAAATATTAGAATGGAAAAGATCCATACTGATATTCAGAGAGCTGACATTTTCACAAAACCTTTGGCTGAAACTAGATTTGGAGAGCTTTGCACAAGTTTAGGATTGATAGACATGGATCCTACATGTATATAGAACTGGATACTAACATTTCAGGTACTTAGCTGGTATCAAGAACAGTTCACCAAGAAGGGTAATTCTGGAGAAATGTCCATGTCAAGACCTCAACATTCATCACAATCAGGTAAAAAGGTTACTAAGGTGCCTAAATCCCGATGAGGAAGCTGGTAAAGCTGAGGGAATTGAGAATATACATTTAAGGGGGAATCTATGATTTCTTAAATATCCTGTATGTTGACTCAGAGCACTAATCACCTTAGAACAAACCTTATAAAGACCTATTTTAATTATTCTTTACTATTCTGTACTGTATTTCACCATCTATGCATGAACTAACACTTCTACCAAGGTGAAACAGGCACAGAAGTTGAGTTCTCCACTGGAGGGGGAACTGATCTGATTACAGATTTGATCTGTCTACAAATCTGATCTGATTACAGTACAAATCTGTCTACAGACATGCTCTGATTATTGAATTGATTTGTCTACAGGACTGTTCTGATTACAAAGTTAATTTGTCTACAGAACTATTCTGACTACAATATCATTCTTTCTACAGAACTGATCTGATTATTGATTAACCTGTCTACATAGCTTTTTTTATTACATGGAAATCTGTCTACAGAATATTTACAGTACTGATCTGAGAAAGTACTGTGCTGGTATCAAAAAGGTGAAAATCAGAAGAGTTGGGGAACTGATCTGAAAATTACTGAGCTGACCCAACTACTGATCTGATCTTCAAAGAGAGTACTCAGCTGATCACAGTACTCAGCTGAACCCAGATAAGTAAATTTCAATATATTCTAAGTAAGAAATTGAAGTATAGTGTGTATGGAAACAACTGTGCTGATGCACATCAGAACAGTATTTTGCCTTAGAGTACTTCTAAGTCAAGGTCTGTTCAAAGTTAGATTATTTATAGAGAAGATTAATACACTCCTCCATTTTTAACCTAATTTTAAAAGGTGTATTTATCAACACAAGTTGGCTCCAAATTGGAATTGAGCTGTTATGAATCTGGAACGTTTTTCCCAATTTACACTTTTCTAAAACTCAATCCAATCTACACAACGTGGAAATCAACATCAATCCAAGCCCTAGATTTGCTTTGATTTAGATTAACACGATCACATTAACTTCTTCTTCTTCATTACTTAAAATCTTTCTGCAAACTCTCTAAGCTCAAGTTTTCTCGATCCTCCTTACTCTTTCATCTACACTTCTACATTTCTACTCCATGGCGATTATTGATATCCTTAACGAAGAAAACGAAGTTGTAGGAACTTTTGATTCAACCAGATGGATTCGAGAGAAAGGAATTTTCGTTGAAAATTCAGTCTACTTCACCGGACGTCAAAAAGAAGAGAATCAAGCTATTCTCACCATGTGTGAAGAATGCGGGCTGAGGAAGTACCTAGAATCATTTCCCATGAAGGTTTACGAACCTGAGGCGATGAAATTCTTTCTACAGGTACAAGGTGATTCAAACTGCATCCGTTCGATAGTTTCTGGCCACAAGGTTGTCATCTCCAAAGAAACCCTTGGAATCACGTTCAATCTACCAGACGGGCCGATAGACATTCTGAGCTATATGGCAGGGCAAGAAAAGGCTCGCGTGGGCAGATGGTTGAATGTTGACCCAGCAACTCTCAACAATTTGAAAAAGGAAATTCTTCCAGAAGGTCTTCAATTGTTGATGGACATAGCTGGAAAATGCTTGTTAGGGCAACACTTCAGTCAAGATGCTCTCACTAATCTCAAGATTCGTGTTATGGCCGCAATCACTGATCGCGTTGATGGTGATTGGCAATGATTTCTGCTTGGCAGATTGTTGGCTGAAAGAGAAAAAGTGTTGTTTGATGAGGACACTAGAGAATTTTCCATTAAATCCTGGATGGGTTTTGGAAGTAAATTGAGCATCTTATTGCCTCAATTAGCTGAGAAGAAGTTGGATTGGAGCCCTCCGAAAAGATTTCATCAGGGCAAGTTTTTGTTCAAAAAAGAGTCTGTGAAATTTGAACAAGATCAGAGGAATCGACCTCAACCTCAAGAATCTGGTGGTTCTATGTTCCGTTCTGACAATAATGAGCCGGAGTTGAGATCAAAGGCTAGGCATGACCCACACAGAGCTGGATTAAGAAGAGGTAGATCAGCTAGGGCCATTTCTGAAAAATCAGAAGAGTCTGTTGCTGGTGTGAAGGAGCCTTCTGTGGAACAAGAGGTAAGTTCTTCGAGCCTTATTCTTTCACATAAACGAACTAAAGTTTCTGGTGTTCTTATACCCAGAAGAGTCCTCAAGAACACTACCCCTTCTCCCTCAACCTCTCATTCTATCCAAGCCCAACCCTTTGAAGCTGAGCCTTCCTGTTCTGAGGAGTCAGTTCACTACTCTCCTATTCGTCAGAACACTCCTCACTCAACCCCTCAGAACACTTCTTTTCATTCCACTCCTCCAACTAGTCCTCACCATAATCCTACTCCTCATTTCTCTCCTGAACCCGAACCAGAACCAGTTCATGATCACTCCACTGAGCATGAACATATACCTTCTCCTGAACCTGTTGAGATTACATCCTCCCCAGAACCTGAGATTATTCAACCAGATTCAGTGTTCTTGATGGACTATCCTGTTTGTGATAAGGAAGAGAGGATTTGATTTAAGTTGAGAAATGCTCTTATCAAAAGCTTTCATGGTTTAGATGACAACACTAGATCCTTTGAGCAACTTCTAAGGATAGGTACTTGGGTATATCTTAGAAGGATAGGTCTAGATCAGCTAATGATTGTAGCTGAAGGTATGGGTGGTCTTTCTGTGTTCCATGACTGGGAACAAGAACAGAAAGAAGCTGCAGATGTTAATTCATACACTGAATTATTCACTCTGGAATCTGTTATTCAGTTGATTGAAAGAATAACTGGTTGCAAGTATTCTATGGTTAAACCTACTGATGTAGATGTTGATACTGATGTCAACATGGAAGCTGATGATGCTGGTGTTAGAGATTCTGATAACCAAGCTGATATGGAAGCTGACTATGAAGCTGATACCAATGCAATTGAGATGTTTGAGAACACAGTTGTTGTTGATGAAGCTGAAGTCTTAGTGGAACAAACTGGTGTGTTAGAGAACACACCTATTAATGTTGCTGAGAATGTGGTGATTGATGATATTCAAGAACCAATAAGGCAAGATAATTCTGGCTTTGAGATGTTGAAAAAGCATAATGAAGAGTTACAAAGCAAGCTGGAAGCTACTTTGAAGCAATTTCAACAAGCCACTGAAAAATTGGAAAGTTTGACTGCTGCTACTTCATATGACAAGATAATGGAATTCACAATGTCTAAGATCTATGATCTGCATAGATTACAAAAAAGACACTTTCTACTGAGCTGCAAAAGAAAGTAGAGCTACTTTTGACACCCTTGAAAGATTGGCAGGATGAAGCCAAAAAGGGGGAAGATAAAGTGATGAAAGTGATGGAGCAGACTCAAACACAACAAGCTCAATTGGTTGTGAGTCAAGATGAGCTGAAAGCTAGTATTGATGATTTGAAAGAAGAAATCATTAGTCTGAAGTTAAGACAACAAAATCCTGATTCTGAAACTCAAGAGATTGCTACTCAGAAAATCATTGCTGAATCTTCTTCTGGAAAAAGAAAAAGGAAACTTATTGTAGATGATGAAGAAGAGGCTGAAGAGACTGGAAGGATTACCAGGTCTAAAAGCAAGTTGAAGCATGATGTTTCTGATAGTAGGCCAAGTAATGTGAAGATAGCTGAAGCAATTGAGAAGCATAATGAGATGCTTGCTCAGAAGTAAATTGACTTAGCTGAGAAAAGAACAGTTGAACAGATTAGAAAGAAAAAGTTGAAAGATGCAGAAGCTGCAAGAAAAAAGTTTGATAATAGGGTTGCTGCATTGAAAAAGAAAATGAAGTCTAAGTCTGTTGGAACTATTCTGGATGAAGAATTTATGGAATTTGTGGTTGATCCAGAAGATATGGAATACTGGAATGATCTTAAGAAGAAATGGCAGATTGCTAATTTCATAGTGAAGAAATTTGGTGACCATTCTAGCAAGGAAGATATGTATTATGACTTTGATGAGTTCATGATGAACATAGCAAGGAACTTCTGGGAGCATATTTTGTTATTAGCTGCTGGTGCAGGTATTCAGATATTATGTCCTGAAGAACCTGTTTGGGAACCTCCAAGGCTAGAGAATGGTGAACCGGATTACTCAGAGATTGGAAACATTATCTCTCAGATTATTCAAGATGAAGGCATAACTGATCATAAGCACATGATGGAAATCAAGAACAGAATGTATTTGGCATTCAGAATTCCTAATGAAGATTGAAGATGAAGGACTATGCTGAAAAGATAACACTTCTGAACCTTATCTTTATATCTTTGTTTGATATTTCTGTGATTATGTGACTTAGTTGTAATATGTGATATATCTGATCTTATGTTAAATATAAATCTGATTTTTGAATTGATGAACTGTTATGAATGACTATATATCTTAACTACTGATCTGTTAATGTTTAAGTAGTTTTGGCTTCATCAAAAAGGGGGAAATTGTTGGGATATGAATTCTATAAACAATATTCTAATTGATGATTATATGTTTTGATGGCCAAAAGAAATTTAGAGTTAATGGTATGTGTGATTATATGTTTTTATATGTGAGTTATATGATATAAGATTACTGATCTTAATGTAATATGAAGTTTAAGTTTACTGATCTTAGTATTTTACTAATCTGATATATGAACTGTTTAAGAACTAAGCTGAGAATGAATTGTATAGACAGCTTATAGTATAGGACTTAGTTATACTCATCTGTATATAATTCAGTTGACGTATAGATAGGTTTTATATTTGTAACGTTGTATTCTATTGTATTTCAGCATTGTAAAAGTTTAGAACAGTAGATTAGATTGAAGAAAGATGACTAAGAGATATCAGAAGACTACTTCAGAAGAATGAAGAAATCAAGTGAAGTTTTTGAAGGAAGCTGAACAGTTTTGAAGAACTGTGCTGACTGACCAAGAGCAGTAAAACTAAGAAGAGTAGTTTACTGTGCTGAGTTGGTTTGTTTGAAGAATAAGTTTGGATGACTTATTTAAGGCGTAATTGAAGATATTTGAAGATATGCTGACTTGGAAAGATAAGATAAGTTGGTTACAAAAAGAAAGAAGTTACAAAATAAGAAACGGTTATGAGTTAGTTGAGAGTTAGTTCACAAACTGCTAACTGTCTTACTAATGTTTATAAATACCGTGTGATCTTCTACTTGAAAAGACTACTGAAACTACTACTACTCGAAGTATTCAAGAGCAATCAAGAAGCATTCAAGTATTCAAGCACTCACAGAGTTGAAGATCAAGAACTGAAGAGAAGCCACAGATCTGATTTGAAGAATCAAAGGCTATTGCAAAGAGAAGTTTTACTTTTCGTTTTAAGTTTGTATTGTTGTAAACAAGTGTGCTAGTTACTTGTGAAATTACTAGTTGATCGAAGATATACCTGGTGGTATAATCGACAAGATCGAAGTCTTAATCTTGGGACTCTAAACAACAAGTACTCAAGTGGAAAAGAGTAATAAAACATCGCAACTGGAGTTGTGAGAGTGGATGTAGACATTTGTCGAACCACTATAAAAATCTTGTGTTCTTTACTGTTTGTTTTGATTATCTGTTGATCTATTTGTTGAACCAAGAACAGTAAGTTTTCTAAGAAAAGATTTAAAGAAAAGTTGAGTATAAAAGCTAACTGTTAAGTACTGAGCTGATTTTAAGAACAGTACTGTACAGAACGCATTTCCGCACTTAAACTCTGATATTTTGATAGAATTTGAAAAGTCTATTCACCCCTCCCCTCTAGACTTTTTCTTAGCTTACTCAATCTTAACTCAACTTTTGGGACCAACACAAACCCTTAAACCTCTCCCAAACCCTTTCGCTCACAATACTCTATTGCTCTCAAATCACTCTCGTCTTGAATATTTTCCTAAGCATTCCAAACCTAAAACTCAACATCCGAAATGGCGATCATTGAAATTTACGACGAGAAGACCAAGAGCACCGGCACTCTAGATGCAACAAAGTGGTCTAGGGAAGGAAAGATTTTCACAGAGAATGCTCTGTTTTTCAAGGGCAAGCATACACCCGCGAACAGGGAGATCCTTCTTCGCTGCATCAACCTCAACCTTCGTGATTTTCTCTGGAAGCAGCACCAACAAACGTTTATGAACAAGATGTGCTGGCTTTCTACTCAAACGCTGTGATGAAGAGATCTCAAGTTGAAAGTGTGATGGGTGGACACAGATTTAAGATCTCAAGAGAGATCCTTCAGGAACTGTTCGGCTTATCAAGGGGGGAGATAAACATCTCTACCTACATTATGGGAAGAGAAAAAGAGTATATGGAGATGTTTACTAGTGGAAGAGTCAAGGCTGAGAATGCCTCTGGACTCAAGAAATCACAACTTGATCCCAAGTTTCAAACCTTGATGGTCATTGCAGGAAAGATGCTACTGGGTAACACATTCAGTCATGATGCTGTTACTACTTTGAAGGTTAGAGTTATGGCTGCAATCTGGGATCAGATTGATGGAGATTGGCAAGGGCTATTTTTGGATAGGATTGCTCTTGAGGCCAAGAAGTTTACATTGGACATCCAATCAAGAGAATGGAAGGTGACATCAACAGTCAGCTTTGTCAACAAGCTGAGTATCATCCTTCCAGAAATACTCCCAAGGAAGTACAAGATGGGTCCTCATAAGACATTCCACACCTCTAAGTATTACTTGAGAAAGGAAGCTCTTATTGAGGCAGCAAGGCTGAAAGAAGAGAAGAGGAAGATGCTGGCTGAAGCATCCTCTAAAGATGTTGTTGAGAAGGCAGAAGAGTCTGTTCATGACTCTGCTGAAGAAGAGGAAGAGTCTTCCAAAAAAGAGGCTCAAAAGAAGGCTGCTGAGGATGATGATGATGACAATCAGACCTTAGCACAAAGAAGAATTCTAATCAGATCAGGGCTCATCTCCCCATCTGATTCAGATGCCACTCCCACTGCCTCTCCTTTGAAGAAGGCAGGTACTTCTAATTCCTCTCTCACTATTACTCCTTCTAAGCTGTCAAAGGGTCAGAAGAGAAAGAAGAACACTTCTTCTTTCACCAAAAAGACAAAGAAATCCAGGCTCCCTACTCCCATGAGCATAGCCCCTATTTCATCCTTCAACCCTTCTGAAGATTCCAACCCATCTGAACCCTAAAACACTGATACCCAAACCCCTGCTGATACTCACACAGCAGAGGAACAAGCCCAACCTCAAACAACTCCTGAGCCACAACTGCCTACCCCTGCTGATGTACAAACAGCAGATGACCAAACTCAGACCACCTCTACACCCCCTGCTTATGATCAAACTCAAATCACTCCATCCCCTACTGATACTCAAACAGCAGATGACCAAGATCATCAAGCCCAACCATGTACTGATCTTCAAGTAGAAATAGAATCAGACCAGCAGACTCAAAACCCTGTTCATGCACAACCCACTGAAGATCAATCTCAACCTCCTACCCAACAAGAAGATATCACTTCCCAAATCCCTGCTGATACTCACACAGCAGAGGAAAATGTCCGAACCACTCAATCTCCTATCATCACTGCCCCATCTGAACAAGAAGACTTGGCACCAGCAGACCTGGTTCAAGCAGGTCCTTCTCAGCCTCAGTACAGCATGGTGCACTATCCTATGTGCACAAGGGAGAAGATAATGAGGATGAAGATAGCCAACCTGCTCAAGTCTACTACTCCTGGTATTGATGAGAAATCAATCCAATTTGAACAAGTACTTAGGATATGTACTTAGATTGAGCTTAGAAGAGATGATGTGGATGACCTTCTCGAGGTCATGGAAGGAATGGGAGGAAAGGAAAATTTCCTCGACTGGGAAATGGAGCAAAAAGAAGTTGCTCAGGTTCAATCTTTTGCTCAGCTACTATCAGCAGAGGCCATGACTGCAGTTTGCAATAGGATTCTAGGAATCTCCACTGATGATATCTCTGTCCCAGAAGGCTCATCAGATCAGCAGACAGCTGAAAAAGCAAAGGTGGATGACTCAGGTGCACCAACCTTGGCAGACGACTCAGCTGCACCAGCCTTGGTGGAAGACTCGGTTGCAACAGCCCCTGCAGAAGACTCAGCTGAACCAGCTGACAAAGTAGAGATTGAAAGAGAAGTAGTCAGAGTACCAGCTCACTCCAAGCCTTCAGAAAATCTGATTCACTTCATTGACCAACCAGAGGATGCAGGCAGAAGAATCATGACCCATCTGACTAAGGCCACTACCTGCTTCCTCAATGAAGATTATCTATCAGCTGAAGAAAGAGGCAAAACACTGATTGTTCATCCAAAGCCTCAAGGATCTACATCAACCTCTACTCCATCTGTTGACTATACAGCAGACATCTGCTCCCAGGTCAAAGCTGCAATAGACTTGCACTTTGAGAAAGGTTTAGGCCTACAGCTTGGAAGATATGTTGAAAAAGCTGTTAAGGAGCAGAGGACTCATCTTCATGACCAGATTATTGACATTGAAGACAAGTTTGGAGAGTCACTTCACCATCAGATAGGTGAATACTTAAGCACCATTCAGAAGAGAGCAGGTGATACCTCCAACATGTTTGCTGATCTCTATACTAATGAGATAACCCGCATGGAGACCACCTACAAGAAAAGAATTGAGGATGCTGAAGCAAGAGCCACTGAAGGTCAGGCTCTTCTCAAATCAGCTGTAGAGGAGATTGAGAAGTTGCAGACTCAGCTGAAGGAGACAGCAGCCAAATTGGAAGCACTTACAGCTAAGCTAGAAGCTGCCTCCTCCTCCATTTCTCATGCTCAAGTTTTAGAGCACAGCATCATTCATCTGACCCAAGTTGGCAAGGTCAATGCCATGGCCCTGAAGCAGACTCTGAAAGTGGAAATACTGAATGCCATGAAGCCTTTTGCGGCTGCACTTGCTGAAGCCAAAAAGGGGGAAGATGTATTGATAAAGGCTCTTGAGAAGTCTACTGCACAACAACCTGTAATGGTAGTATCTCAAGATGAGTTGAATGAAACCTTGGGTGGTTTAAAAAGCAAAATCAAGAACAGGCAAGGCAAAGAAATTGCTCAAGAAGGCACCCAAGCTCCCACTCAAGCTCCTGCCAAGAGTCTACAGATCAATGCTCCTGTAGAACAAGTTCCTGAGAAGAGAATGACAAGGAAAAAGAAAGGCAGATGAGCAAGCTCAGTCAAGCAAGAAGTCAGCTCCAGCAGAGCCTACTGCAGATGAGAAGGAGGCTTTAGAGCTGAAAAAGAGAAAGTTGCTTGAAGCTCAAGAGCTTAAGTAAAAGAAGCTAAATGATGCGAAGGCAGTCAAAGCCAAATTTGATAGGAAAATAGCCAAACTCAGGAAAGCACTCAAGGACAAAGCAAAAGAAGACAATGTCCTGGTGTTTGATAGCAATTATGTGGATTATTTAGCCCTTCAAGATGAGCTACCAAGATGGTATCCCCTGAAGAAGAAGTGGCAAATTCAACACCACATAGTAAGGAAATTTGGCCCTCTCCCTACTTATGAAGATGAATTCTTCCAGTTCAACCAGTTCATGACCATTGAAGATCCAGAGTTCTGGAAAAAAATTGTCAAGACAGCCAAAAACTTGACAACTGCAGAATCCTAACTCCTGAAGAACCAAAATGGGATGCACCCATTCTGGACTCTGGAAGAACAAACTTGAGTGAAGTCAAAAGGATTCTGTATAAGATCTACGAAGAGGAGAATGTTACAGACTTGCAGCACATGGAAGATGTTCGAGTTCGTCTGAAACTTGCTTTCCGCATCTGAAGAAATCAGAAGACCTGATGAAGACTACTTTAGAAGTTTAAAGAAACTATTACTTGTAATCTGTAAAAGCTCCATATATATTCAAGTTCTAGTTCTTTTTGCTTACAAGACAAACTCTCATTGTCTTCATCAGATACTTCAGTTTTAAGAATGTTATAAACTCTTATCTTATTTCATTAATAGCATTTATCAAGTATAGTTTTGGCTTCATCAAAAAGGGAGAAATTGTTGGGATATAAATTCACCCTAAGCCCCACTTGATGTTAGAATAGTTTTGATGGCCAAAACACTTAGAGTTTATAAATGTAATAGGATCAGCTGACTTTGTTTAGAGCAGCTTAGACTAGTCTTGTGTGATCAACTGTATGGATATCAGCTGATCACCACAGCCCTGGCTTACATGCCTATCCTCAAGATGAGAAGAGTAGAAGACTTGAAGACTAGAAGATCCTTGAAGACCAGTTAAGTAAGGTGCTTGTATACCTACTTATCTGATGGAGTCCAAGATTGAAGATAATCTAAGAGTGCATAAAAGATTTACCAGATCAGAAGAGTGTTACTCGACTGATATTAGAAGACAGAAGACCTCGACCAGACGAGTAGTCAGAAGACTATGTGCTCGTCCAGGACTCAGCTTATTCCAAAGTCATCTTGCAATTCAAACGAAGACCTACCTTATTTAGAAGATTGACATGATCCCAGGATTGAAGCAATCAAGCGGCTGGAATCAAGGAATCAAGCTATTATGGAAAGATTGCCCCAACGGCTAGTCAACTCCAACGGCTAGTTGCAAGCAATCACCACTATAAATACAAGAGGATGAGAAATCACAAGAAAAGAAGTCACAACGAGAGAATTCAACAAGCTAAACAAACAATCAAGCAAAAAGCCATACTGTTTTAAGAGTTCTCCAAGAGCCAGAATCCATAAGAACATCCCTAGCTCTTAAGTGATTTCTATCCAACCAAAGAACCTGAATCCTATTCTTATTGTATATCCATTGATTTAGGCATAGTGGTTAAGCAAATTATAAGCTTGAACCATTAGTTGGAAACATTCAAAAACCCCAAACCCTCATCGAAAGGTTAAAGTTTTTTAACCCCTGCAAAGTGCAAGTGCTTACAATCACTTGTGGTGACCGTAGCAGTTAGGACTGCTCAGATCTCAAAGTCCTACCCTTGGGACTATAAAGGACAAGCCCCTTGTAATTTTTGGTAAATTAAAGGGATTAAACATCACGTTAGGACGTGAGAGTGGACGTAGGAACGTATATCCGAACCACTATAAACCTGGTGTTATTTACCTTTCTGCACTTTACATTACTGTCTTTCCATATATTTTTATATAGTGCATACTGTGTTTTTAACTGTCTTCGAATCAAGGCCATAACCTTCAAACCAGCATCAGCTGAGGTTTTCATTAATTAAACAAGCTAACACTTTCAAAAGAAACAAAGGAACGAGTCTAAACAAGGCCTACCATAATTCCGCATATAATCTCTTCATTCAGATCACTATAGTCATCTGGACCAGCAGACTTGTAGTCCAGTTGACATAGCAATCAGAAGAGGTTCCCAACTCTCTTGAAAAAGTTTTAAAGTCTATTCACCCCTCCCCTCTAGACTTTAATCCCATTCACTACTCGTTCAGGGACCAACAAGGACTCCACAACAGAACGGTGTAGCCGAACGAAGGAATCGAACTCTCAAGGAAGCCTGTAGAACCATGCTGGCCGAGTACAAAACTCCTCAAAAGTTTTGGGCTGAAGCGATCAATACTGCATGCCACTCTCAGAACAGAAGTGCGATCAACAAGGTATTAGGTAAGACACCTTACGAGGTTTGGAAAGGTAGAAAACCCAGAATTTCATATTTCCATATCTTTGGTTGTAAGTGTTTCATCCATAACAATGGGAAAAGCAAGTTGAATGCATTCGATGCTAAAGCAGACGAGGGGATATTCTTAGGATACTCCTCGACTAGCAAAGCATTTAGAGTATTCAATTACTCAACTCTTTGTGTGGAAGAAACACCACATGTGGTTTTCGATGAATCTCGACAGGACTCATCTGCCGACAAGATCAGTAAGGAAGTAACTGATCTATCAATCAAATCTGATGAGGAAACAGAAGTATACGAATCTGTTCAAGCCTACAATCCATTCATGAAAGCTCTCGAGTCTGATGACAACGAGAAGGTAAGTGCTCAAGGTAAGTCTACTAGACCAGTTGACATGCCTGCTCTAGTTGACTCATCTACTCCTATTAAAACTGCTGATACAAATGATGTTGAAATGCATGATGCTATACCTGAGGTAGATGATGATAGTATACCTGTTAAGTCTAGAAAAACATGGAAATCTGCACATGATACTGAAAATATCATTGGTGACTTTACTATTGGTGTGAAGACTAGACGACAACTCTTTGAGTCGCAAGAACAGCCTAGTCCAACTATGTTTTGCTGGTGTTGTTTCCTCTCTTCTATCGAGCCTACTACCGTTAAAGAGGCACTGGCTGATAGTAATTGGATCATCGCTATGCAAGACGAGTTGAACCAGTTTGTTCGAAACGACGTCTAGGAACTTGTCGATAGGCCAGAACATCATAATGTAGTTGGCACTCGATGGATTTTCAAAAATAAGAAAGATGAGAATGATGTAGTCGTTAGAAATAAGGCTAGACTAGTAGCCCAAGGCTATTCACAAGCTGAAGGCATAGACTATGATGAAACTTATGCTCCTGTTGCTAGACTAGAAGCCATTAGATTGTTCCTTGCATATGCTGCCTACATGAAGTTTACTGTATATCAAATGGATGTTAAAAGTGCATTTCTTAACGGTATTCTTGCGGAAGAAGTGTATGTTGAACAACCCCCAGGTTTCGAAGTCAAAGGCAACCAAGTGTACAGATTGAAGAAAGCCTTGTATGGACTAAAGCAAGCTCCAAGAGCATGGTATGATACTCTCTCTCTCTCTCTTTCTATTAGAAAATGGTTTTACTAAGGGCAAGGTCGACAGAACCTTGTTCAGAAGACAAGAAGGGAAAGACATTTTACTCGTCCAAATTTACGTAGATGATATCATTTTTGGTTCACCTAACAAAAAGCTGAGTGAAAGTTTTTCAACACTCATGCAAAGTAAGTTTGAGATGTCCATGATGGGTGAAATGAATTACTTTCTTGGACTTCAAGTAAAACAGACCCCAGAAGGGATTTTCATAAATCAAGCAAAGTATACTAGAAACCTGTTAGACAAGTATGGTATTAAGACATGCAAGTCTACTGGAGTACCTATGCTACCTACATACAGGATGGATCCAGACGAACATGGTAAGTGTGCTGATCAAACATATTATCGTGGTCTTATTGGTTCATTACTGTACTTGACTGCTAGTAGACCTGATATTGCATTTTCTGTTGGCGTATGTGCTCGTTTTCAAGCTAATCCAAAAGAGAGTCATATGAAAACCACTAAACGGATACTGAAATATTTGAAAGGAACCATCAATCGTGGTATATGGTATCCCTCAAATGATTATTTATCCTTAAGTGGCTACTCAGATTCTGATTTTGGTGGCTATAGAATAGATAGGAAATCTACATCTGGTTCTTGTCAATTCTTAGGCACAAAACTCATTTCATGGTTTTCGAAAAAGCAGACTAGTGTGGCTACCTCTACTACTGAAGCCGAGTACATGGCTGCTGGTAGCTGCTGTAGTCAACTACTTTGGCTCATGCAACAGCTTAGAGATTACAACATATATAAATCTAATGTTCCTATTTTCTGTGATAGTAACAGTGCTATTGCCATTACACAAAATCCTGTTTTGCACACACGTTGTAAGCATGTTCATGTGAAACATCATTTTATACGTGATCATGTAGAAAAGAAGGATATTCGCATGGAAAAGATTCATACTGATTTTCAAAGAGCTGATATCTTCACAAAACCATTACCTGAGGCTCATTTTCGTGAATTATGCATTAGTCTAGGACTAATTGATCTAGACCCTACTTGCCTATAGCTGTGTACTAACCAGACAGGTACATCAAAAGAGATAAGAAGACAAGTTATCACAGAAACAGGGCACTCGTCTACTCGCTCAACAGACAGGTATACAAGGTCAGACTAGATGACCAAACAACCCGATGAGGAAGCTGGTAAAGCTGAGGGTAATACTAAGGGAATAAACATTTAAGGGGGAATCTATGATTTCTTAAAAATCCTTATGTTGACTCTTAAGTTTGTTAAAAGTCATCTTGTTCGAAACCTTGACCATTGCATTAGATTGATATTCAATTTAATTATTCTACTCTACTACCTATATATACTCTCATGCGTCGCACAAGATAAGGCAGGTACATAAAGTCGTTCGACACTCAGATAGACAAGCACAAGCGAAGGGGGAACTCGTCTGGTGCACATTAGTCTACTCGTTTGTTCTGAATAGACTCGAATAGACAAGATAAGTTCTTTCATGATTCTAATACTCTAAGTGTTTAAACAGTGTGAATTAAGGGTATTAATGTAATTTGTTAATGCAAAATTTGGAAAACCTAGAATTGGATTTATACACTCCATTTAATGAGGTGTATACACCCAGTTCGCGCCTAAACTCTACTACGCTAGGTCAGATGAGTACACTCCTCTGTCTTAACCAATAGAAAGGGCGGATTCCAAAATTTACAATACCAAATCACGTAATATTCTCGATTACACAACTGAATTCCAAAGGGTTTAACCGTTGGATCTAACCTTTTAATCTTGGCCGTCGATTCAAATTTATTTTGCATCAAAACCAAACAGTTCCACTTATCTCTCCTCACGTTTTCATAACTTTTCTACTCTCAATCACTCAAGATTTCGTGCAATCTCTTAACTGTTCGTTTACCAACAAATCTACTATGTCTATCACATCTATATTTGACATTTCTACTAACATGCAAGCAAGATTTGATCTAGGCAGGTACGCCTCTGAAGGGAAGGTGCATGTTGAGAGTTCGGTGTTCTTCAGTGGAAGGCACTCCGATGACAACAAGGAGATTCCGGTCAAGTGTTTTAGGTGTGGATTGAGACCCTATTTGGAGGCTTTTCCGGAGATCGTGTTCGAAGAAGAAGTGTTGGAATTCTATGCCACTGCTACTCGACGAGGCGACTCCATTGAAGCCTTTGTTGGTGGAAGTCGAGTAGAGATTACTCGAGAAGTTTTGTTCAACACGTTAAGCTTACCTTCGGGTTCGATTAATGTGGAGACATATAGTTCAGGGCAAGAGTTGAGGTATCTAAGCATTTTCTGTGGAAAGAAATTAAAATTGGGTCGAGATGGCAAAGTCCCGACAGTAAAGAAGAAGGAGTTGCTGCCAAAATACAAAACCCTACTCGACATCGCAAGCAAAATATTGCTTGTTGTGACTGGAAGCTACGACTCTGTGACTCTTCAGAAAGCAAGGGTGATGGCTGCCATTTATGATGGCATCACCGATGGAAATTGGTACAGACTATTTTTGGATAGGCTGATGTATTTTGCGAAGAATGTCAAGGTGGACACCGATGCCAAAGAATGGGTGGTATCTGCTGCTGTGAGTTTTGGAAACAAACTCAGTATTTTGCTACCCGTCTTGCTTCCAAACAAGGCGAGTTGGAGTAAGGGGAAGCCGTTCCATGTCTTAAAGCATTACTTGAAGAAGAATGCTCTCGCAAGACAGATTAGGCAAAGAGCAATTGAGCGTGGTCAAATTCAAATTAACCCACAAGATGCTATGATCGAAGTAGTGCACTCGTCTAGTGCTGAAGAAGACGAGTCTGCATCAGAAGCTGAGGCTGGTGTTGGAACCAGTGGCGCATTAGTGGAATATGTGTCGGATGAGGCGATGATTGAGCCGGTTGAAGATTCAGAGGAAACTCAATCAGACTAGTGAGAGTCGAGTCGAGTCCCTCACCAGACAAGACGACTGAGAAGGTTAGTACTTCATCTCGTACTATTTCAATTCCTCTCAACCTCCCTGTCAAAACCAAGGCAAGATCACTTCGATCTCGTGCCAGGCCTGTACCCAAAACCTCCCCGTTGGCAGTGCAACCACTGAGACCCAACGTAACCTCATACACTATTATATATGATACAACTGATACTTCGACAGTTGTCATACCTGACAAAGCCACATCAAAGCCCCAAGAATCCACCATCCAAATTCCCTCTATCTCAATAGAAAATGTTGACCCATCTAACCCATCTGTTTTGGGAACCCCATTAGTTGCCACTGCAACAATTGAGTTAAGGACCCCACTTACTCAGACCCCTCCCACAAACAGATTCGAATCCTTAGTCAACTACCCAATGTGTCTACGCGAGAAGAGGTTGCGTGCAAAAATAACTAAGAATCTGAAGAAGATGCTACCATCAGTTGAGATTGACTCGTCTACAAAGGTCTATGAAAAACTCATAAGGATATGCACATGGGTTGCTCTGAAGAAAGGCCCAACTGAAGACTTGTTTGAAGTTATCTAGGGAATGGGCGAAATTTCGAACTTTCAAGACTGGGAAATGGAGCAACAAGAGAACAGTGGTGTGAAAGACCACTCAGAACTCCTTCCATCGCATGCCTTGACCGTTCTTGTGAAAAGGATGCTGAACATTTCTGATAATGTGTTGTCTTCTGAAGACAAGTTCGACGTTGGAATTCAAGTTTCCGAGTCTGACCTCGTGGAAGATGAGTTGATGGTTGAAGTTGAACCAGTAGAGGAAGTGAAGTCTACTGATCCGATTCTCGACTTGGAGAATGTTTCAGATCAGATGAGAGGTCTTGTGTTCGAATTTCAAGTAGAACATGCTCATGGTCCACGATGCAACGTTGGACATATCACAAGACAAATTGAGAAGTATTTCCCATCAGAAACATGTGCTTACACTGCCAGACTAGTCGTTCCTTACACTCCCCTTCTTAATCTGAAAGCCATTGCTGGAAGTGTCATTCCAGAAAATGAAGTAGTGGAAGACAAGGTCTTGACTACTGAGCTGGAAGTCAAGTCAGTTGAAGATCCAGTTCTTGATGAAGTTATGTTGGAAGCCGTTCAATCTACTCAAGCAATCCCGACTCTTGTTGAACAGAATAGTAGTCTTGTGACTAGTTCGAAAGAGATGATCATGAACGAGGTTAATCAGTTGGATACTGATTTCAGACAACAAATGTTCAACTAGTTGGAAGCTTTTCTGCAAAATTAAGTCGAATACTCAGAGAAGAGTTCAGTCGACTTTGCTAGAGTCTTGGCTAGAGAATCCAAGAAGATGGAAAGGGTGTATCGAGTGAAGATCGATATTGCAGATGTGCAGAGGAAAGAAGCTTATGAACAATTGGCTCAGGCTAGAGAGATAATTACTGCTATGACTGCAGAGAACAAGAAGCTACGCTTGACTACAACGCATTTTAAGAATGAGTTGAATCTGTCTACTCAGAAGTTGGACCTGGTTGCTTCTAAGCTAGACAAGTTGAGTCAAAATGGTTCTCATCAAAGGCAGATTGAGAAAGCAACAAATCTGATGAAGCAAGATATGCTAGAAGAGATGACTCGTTTCACTTCTCTTTTCACTCTTAATGCAAGTGATGAAGCCAAAAAGGGGGAAGAGACAAGTCAAGAAGAGGCGAGACAAGTTAAGTCTATTGCTGAACCTGAAGTTGAAGTTGTTGCTACTGCGATAGAAGAGTTGAAAAGGCCTAAGAGAAGAAGGCTAGTCAAGAAAGTTGACTTAGAGCAAGCTGAGGCAGAGCAGAAGAGACAAGTTAAGGGCAAGGGTATTGCTCCTGCTGAGGTTCAGACGAGGCAAGTTGTTAAAAGAAAGCTGGTTATTGAAGAACCAAAAGTTAAAGAGTCAATAGGACAGATCATTGCTGATCTGGATGAGACAGAGATCTTGAAAAAGCAGAAAGTTGAAGATGATCGCTATGCTAGCAAGAAAAAGGTTGGCAAGCACATTAACAGGTTGCAAAAGATGAAAGTTAATCCAGAAGAGATCGAGGATGCTCACATTGATAACTTCATAGACAATGAGCATAGAGATGCATGGTTAAGTGTCAAGATGAAGTGGGAGCTAGACCACTGGATTATTCGCAAATTTGGAGATGCCGACAACAAAGAAGAGTTGTATGCTGTTTTTGACAAGTTCATGGAAGTGCAAGATCAGAAGCTATGGAACTTTATCATGAGGATCGCAACTGCTGTAGGATATAACATTCTCGTTCCTATTTATCCAAAATGGGAAACTCCAATGTTAGGATCTGGAAAGAGGATTGACTTCAACAAGATCAAGAAGTTTGAAAAAGAACTACTCGAGAAGGAGAAGATTGATAATGAAGATCATATCTCAGATATTCATAGAAGACTCCTCGACGCGTTCTGTGTTCCAAATCTAGATGGAGGAAACATCAGTGAGTAATTGTAAGTACGTTACTTATTTCTTTTTTATTTTTGATTAAGTATGTGTAATCTACTGATCTTATTTTGAATGAATGAAAAGATAACATATTTTGGTGATGATAAGATAACTACTTAACTAGTCTACTTTCGTGAAATAATTCAAGTAGTTTTGGCATCATCAAAAAGGGGGAAATTGTTGGGATATGAATCCTGAAGACAAGTCCTAAATGATGATAAGATGAGTTTTGATAAGCCAAAAGTAGACTTGAATAGTTTCTAAGTGTTGACTGGTCTAGTCTAGTTATGAAGTCATCTTGAACAGATCAGTAGAGTTCATAAGTAAAGTTCAAAATATAAGTATGAAAAGAAAAGTTTAAGTGTTTGAAAGACAAGTACAATTTATAAATACTTTGTGTATATGTTAGGATTTATACTGAGCTATTAAATGATGTATAGAAGCTCATAGTTCGTATTGTATTCGTGTATTCATTGTATAGATCTTAAGGTGACTAAGTTGATTTATAAAGCTTAATGTAATGTAATAATCTTGTTAGGATTAGATGATAGGACTAGTTTAGTTCTATATTGAAGTCTACTATTGAAAATCTGCGCAAGGCAAGACAAGACAAGTCAAGTGAAGAAGAAGACTAAGATTCTGTCTAAGTATGGAGATAAGATAGGTGCGCTCCAAAGGATGAAAAGTTTAAGTAAGAAACGCGTATTAAAGATAAAGATTGAAGAGTTAGTTATGGGAATAACTAATTAACTGCATAAACGCGTGGAAGAATAAGAATAAGAAGTTAGAAGCCAGTTATCAAGAAAAGTTGGTTACATAACAAAATGTTCTTGAAGTTGGAAATCTATATATACCCCAAGGTATTCAACGTTTGAAGACTACTGATACACTGATATTCTACATTCTATTGAAGCAATTTACGAAGTATTCAAAGAGAAGAAACTCGCAGAGTTCAAATTCAGAAAGTTCAAGCCAGAAGACAAGTGAAGAAATCAAGAAGGCTACTACTGATTTAGAGGAAGTTTTATTGTTTTGTTCAACTTGCTAGTTACTTGTAAAATAGCTAGTTAGATTAAGAAGCACTTGGTAGTGTTTTCGAGAAGATCAAAGTCTTATTTCTTGGGACTCTAAGCCACAAGAACACACTACTCGATTGGAAGAGTAATAAGAATTTCACGACTGGTGTTGTGAGAGTGGATGTAGACAAGTTGTCGAAACACTATAAATCTCGTGTTTGATTTACTTTACTCTTTTATTTGTGGTTGATTGATTAACTGTTTAATTGATTGAATTGCATATAAGAACAAGACTAGTAGAGTGTTCATATAGAAGTTCGTTAATATTAGTTGAGTATAAATTTGATTGGGCTCATTGTTAATCTGATAATTCCGCATAGTGTACTTTGATATATTGAAAGATTTTGAAAAGTCTATTCACCCCCCTCTAGACGTTTTCCTAGCTTACTCAATATTATCTAACTCAACTAGGGACCTACATTTCTCAATCAAGTAATTTATACGAATCCTTTCAAGAACTCAACACATATAAAACAGTAAGTAAATCAAACACGAGATTTATAGTGGTCGACAACTTGTCTACATCCACTCTAACAAAACCCAGTTTGTGATGTTTTATAAAACTCTCTTTTCTTGTGGCTTTAAGTCCCAAGATATAAGACTTCGATCTTATCGATTATACCACCTGGTATATCTTCGATCTAACTAGTAATTCAGTCAAGCAACTAGTACGCTTGTTTACAAAATAAAATACAAGAAATAAAACTTCTATGAATATCTCTGTAAGCCTTCTGAATATGATCTTCAATACTGGGCTTCTTCTTCTATGATCTTCTTGTGACTCTGTGAGTGCTTGTAATCTAACTAAATTTTATTGATAACTTCCTTTAACTAACTTCATAATTGTTTCTTGAATTTATTCTTGAGTTGGTTCAGTTTAATCAGTTATTCTGTTATAACAACTTATTTTCCTTCCTTTCTTTTAATACTTTGTACGACTCTGCTTCTGCATAGTCTATACATTGTCTTCTAAGCTCGTCTGGTCTGGTCTTCTGGTCTTGACTTGACTAATCTATCAACTAACCTATACTAGTCTCTTTACATTACTTTAAGCTTTAAACAACTTAGTTAACTTAAAACTAATTACATCAAAACATATATAAGCTTCTTTACAATCTTTAAGCTTATCTCATAAGACCTATTATATTATATAATCATTCTTCTTTTGTAATACTTTTAATATGATTGATATGATCTGTTCTTATCTTATACAAGACGACTTCCATAACAGATCAGTCTATACTTAACATTTATTCAAGTCTGCTTTTGGCTATCAAAACTTATCTTATTCATCAATTTAGGACTTGTCTTCAGGATTCATATCCCAACATATAACATACATTGAGTTTAATTGAGTTTGATTTTGGGTTTGATTTGTGCTATTTTTGCGACATTTTTGTTGTTGTTCTTGTTGGGAATAAAATGAGAAGTGTTTTGACTTAATACCAAAACCCCCTGAGACATGCCTAAGTCAAGGTTGATTATGTTCTAATAATGTTAGAACATATAGCATAAGGCTAGTTGAGAAGCTGATATGTTAGGCAGCTCTTAGATATATAGATGCACAAGTTGAGGGGGAACACATGCTTTGAAGTCTATCAAGATCAAATCCCCTCAAGGCTCAAGTTAAAAGTGTCCCAAGTCTGCTGAATAGACAAGTATGCTGATCAAGAGTAAATGGATTGTGGAACAACATTTCTGAAGATCAGGCATGCTAAATACATCATCTAGACACAACCTACTAAGGCACTTCTGCTCAGGAGGTTTGTCCAGAAGAGTTGTCTCAGCACACTTGTACCAGAACCATGTCAAGGTGATGCCAACCTTGCTGATATGGTCAAGGACACCTATTCTATGTCATGAATGCACAAGATCTAATCTAAGGAAACATGGAAAGAGAAAGAGTCAAGTCATCCGAAGAGAGCAAGCCAACTTTGCTGATAAGCAAAGTCTCCTGATAGTGATAAGCAGAGTTGTCCAAGTGATAAGTGTTGGGAATAAAATGAGATATGTTTTGATCTAATACCAAAACCCCCTGAGACATGCCTAAGTCAAGATAAGTATGTTCTAGAAATGTTAGAACATATAGATTATAGGCTAGATGAGGAGCTAATATGTTAGGCAGCTCTTAAATGATTAGATGCACAAATTGTGGGGGAACACATGCTTTGAAGTACATCAAGAACAAGTCCCCTCAAGGCTTAAACTCTGGAATCATGATCAAGTCTGCTGAAAGACAAGAATGCTGATCAGGAGAGTTGTCCAGAGGAGTTGTCTCAGCTCAATTAATCAAGATCAAGTGCTCTGAAAGCCTGAGGTCAACTATGCTGAAGAGAAAGAGACAACCACACCCTAAAGATCACCAAAGAAACAAACTAAGATCATCTTCAAGAGAGATAAAGGGAATGAGCCAAGTCATCTGAAGAAGAGCAAGCCAACCTTGCTGATAAGCAAGACTGCTGATAGTGATAAGGAGTGTTGTCCAAATAATGAGGAATGTTGTCCCATCATTGGAACAACCTTCAGAAGTGATGTCCAAGTCCTAACAAGAGAATCTGAAAGTCAGATATTGGGAAGAGTGCTGCAGAATGAAGACAAAGCTCTTACAGCCGTTTATTTCCAAAATGAGGACATGTCACTATCAAGAAACTGTCTTCAAAGTTGAAGAAACTGAAAGAAGACAATTATGGACATTGGAGGCTGCCTCTCCAACGGGCAAATCCTTCATTTGTCTATAAATACAGAAGTGTGAAGACCATTTGAAAGCACCTCAACACAATCCAACTAAGCTCAAAGTTCTTACAAGCTAGAGTGTTTTCAAAGCTTTCAAAGACTATCTTAGTCTTCAAACACTTCATCTAAGCTGAACTTCATTGTATATCCATACACAAGCTTAGAGAGATATCCTATCCTTATACACTGATCTTCATTGTAAAGGATATCTCATTAGTTAGAACCTTACTTCAACCCTTACATCTTTCAAGAGTGAAAGTGAGAAGGTTGTAGTAGTAGTAGAAGTGGTAGGAGCTGACTGTTGAGAGAAGAACAGTTCAGTTCTGAGTTGAGAAGAGGGTACTAGGACTCTAGACATCCTAGGGATCAATTCACCATGAGTGGTGTTCTTGATCAAGTGCACCTTGGCACTATAAAACAAGTTAATTCCAAGAGTGAAGGAATTATCCTGTTAAATCAGGGAAAGTGGATGTAGGAGCTTGAGTCTCTGAACCACTATAACTTCTTGTGTTGATTTACATTCCAAGTACTTTCATACATTCAACACTGCACACAAAACTGATCTTTCAAGGATAAACATTCAAAGACTGTGCAAAAACCTATTTGGACAAGTTCCCTGAAAACTGGACTGTGTTGCATTGACTAAGTGATTTCAGAAATTAAAGGAGTCTAAACTAAAAGGGCCAACCACTATTCCGCACATATAACTCCTCTAGATAGTTATTCAACTAAGTACTCAATAGTACTTAGTAGATTGATTATCTTAGAAGAGTTAATCTTCTTCAGCAGAGTTGTCCAAGACAACCTGGCTGAACTCTGGTTTGATCAAGTTAGAAAAGAATTTGCATACAAGTGTATTCCCCCCCCCCCATACACTTGTTATCTACTTCTTTTCAGGACCAACAAGTGGTATCAGAGCAGGGGTTCAAAGACCACTGCTTCTGAAAAGCCATCTTGGTTTTCAAAGTCACATATTTGCTGTGGTCACTGAACTGATCTATCTAAAATCCTTTGTATCTATTGTGTAATCTCTTCTTGAAGAAATGGCAAGAGGAAATAACAACAATCAGAACCAGCAGCAGCAGAATCCTGATCAGAACATCAATGTTGCAGTTCCACCTCCTGCTAACCAAGGATTGGATAACATGGCAACAAATCCAGTCAATCACATATCTCATCACAAATTGCCCATGTTCTCAATTGATAACTATGATTTCTGGAAAATCAGAATGAGGGCTCATCTTGCATCTCTTCATACTGATATGTTGAGAGTGATCACAAAAGGACCTTTTGTGTTCACCTTTGTCAATCCCAGAGTCACAGAGGCTCAAAGGGCAGATACAAGAGATGTACTACCCAAAGATGAAGACGACTTCACTACTGATGAAAAGAGGAAGGATAATCTGAATTATCTAGCAATGAACACCCTCTATCAAACAATTCCAGATGCAGTCATGGGAAGAGTCTACCACTGCACAACAGCCAAAGAAATTTGGGATACTCTTGCTGAAATGTGTGAGGGTACTGAAAAGATCAAGGAGAATAAGCTCCAAGTTGCTGTGCATAAATTTGAACAGTTTGCAATGGAGTCTGAGGAGTCCATTGATAAGTTTGCTGGTAGATTCACTGATGTGATGAATGAAATCAACTCACTGGGCAAGGTCTACACCAAGAGAGAAGTGGGGTTGAAGATCTTGAGAAGTCTCACTCAAAAGTGGGATGTCTATGCTGTAATGATGCAAAACACCAAAGATCTTTCCACCATGCCCATGCAACAAATCTTCTCTGAACTCAAAGCTTATGAGTTCGACCTCAATAGAAGAAAGCCTATTGAGGAACCTTCAAATCCTACTAAGGGAGTGGCATTCAAAGCCAAAACAGCTGAACCAGAGATGTAGCCCACTCTAAGATCATCAAAGTCAGTCTCAAAGACTGAAATGAAGGAAGAACTAGCCTTGATGGCTAGAAGGTTTGAAAAGTTGAACTCAAGGTTTGGTAGATACAAGAAATTCTACCAGGACAACAAATTCAGGAGATACAACTCTCCTGAAGCACAGGCTGAAGTCAAAAAGCCTGAAGAGAAAAGATCAGAGGACAAGTACTCTGATAGGAGAAGGTCCAGTAGAGCTGAACCTTCATCATCAAAAAGAAGAGAAGAATCAAAGAAAGAAGATGATGAAGATCTGTGCTATAACTGTAAAAAGAAAGGGCACTTCCAGTATGATTGCCCTGAATTAAGCTCTAAGGAGAGAAGAGAGAGGCAGGTCAAAAGAGACAGGAAATTCACCAACAGAAAGGCCATGATGGCTGGTGAAGAATCTGATAGTACTGAAAGCTTCAACTCCTCTGATGGACTGTTCTCCAACAGTGATGATGATGATGATGTCTGCAACATGGCTCTTGAGGATGATGAGGTATCCTCTACTTCTAGCTCACCATCATTCATCTCACAGAACAATAGTGAGGTCAACTTGAAGCTTTCCCTTGGAAAGTTGATGGAAGATTTCACTTTGTTACAAGAATTTCATGATAACTGTGTGAGAGAAAATGAAAGATTGGCCATTGAACTTGCCAAAAACTCTGAGGTAGTTGTTGATGTCAAGTCTACTGAGTTGTATCAACAAGTCTTGAGAGAGCTTGAGGAAGCAAATCTCAGGATAGTTGACCAACAAAAGGAGATTGATGATCAACTTCTCTCTCAGAAGAGAAAAGATTTTGAACTTAAAATTCTCAATGCCAAATTTGAAAACCTCTCACATGAATATGATATTCTTAAATCAAGTGAAGAGAGCCTGAAATTAAAGATGTCTGCTCTGAAGAAATCCTCTAGAGCAATAGAAGAAATTCAGAGTTATCAAAGACCTATGGCTCAAAGAAGTGGATTAGGTTTTGATCCATTTGAATCTTCACCTTGTCTTAGTGTTGCTTCTGTAAGTAACACTAAGAGAATCTTTGTTAAGTCAGTGGCACAAACTGAAAATGAAGTGATTCAGCCACTGAACAAAGGAAAGGGCAAAATGGATGATCTGCCTACTCAAGTGATTCAGGAGAATAGGCCAAAACCTAAGGAAATGGCCAAAGCTCCTGAACATAAGAGGAATGTTGGTCAGCAGAGTAGACCCAATGGAAGGGCAACTCTACTGAACAATGTTCAGAGGAGTTATCCAAAGTATAATCAGCCTAGGCCAACTCTTCTGAGAAAGCCTCAGCTGAATAGACCCAAGGATAACTTTCCTCAAAGGCAAAATAAAATGAGACAACCAAAACCCTTCATGCCAAAGGGTAATGGTCAAAAGAAAGCCTTTCCTCAAAGATTCCCTCAAGTAGCACAAAGAACTCAAAAGTTCAGGAGATTTGACAACTCTCCTGAAACTTATAGAGTTAACACATTCACACACACTTTCCCAAAGGCATTTAAGGGAAAGACAGTGTATGTAGATGCTAGAGGAAGACAACTTAGCCACCTTGAATCAATCAAGGTTATTAGGCAAGTTTGGGTTCCTAAAGGTACAGCTAACCTCTCAGGACCCAAAACTCAAAGGGTACCTAAACCTATCTAATTGCAGGTACCAGTGGGCCACAAGAAGAGGAGCATGAGCAAAAAGTCAGCATGGTATCTTGACAGTGGATGCTCAAGGCACATGACTGGAAACAAGGATCTCCTCACTGATTTTATTGAAAAAGAAGGCCCAAATGTCACTTTTGGAGACAGCTCACAAGCAACTACAAAAGGTTATGGTACTTTGATGATTGGTAACATCAAAGTATCCAATGTATCTTATGTGGCTGGTCTCAAATATAATCTCCTAAGTATCAGTCAATTTTGTGATAAAAACTTCAATGTTGAGTTTTCAAGTGGAAAATGCTTAATCAAAGATAAGACTCAACAAATTCTATTGACTGGAACTAGGAAAGGAAATGTGTATTTTGCAGACTGGGACAAGTCTACTGATGCTGCATGCTTCATTGCTAAGAGTTCTAGTGAACAAAGTTGGTTATGGCATAAAAGATGTGAAAGACAAATCCTTAATGGAGATATCACAAGTCATCCAAGATAAGGGTGCAAACTGGTGGCAAGTGGAGGAGAACAGATTATTACACTTTGCTGGAGTTTCAAAGACAAGATTCCTCACTGATGAGGAAATATTTGCAAAGTTGGTGAATGACAAGATCAATGAGGAGAGGGAAAGAAAAGCTAAGGGTATCAAACACCCTGAAAGTAGCTCCAATGATGATGACTCCCCAGATGATCCCTCAAACCCCTCTAAACCCAACCCTCCTGAAACCCCTCAAGCCAATCTCCCTAAGCCTTCTGTATCTGAAAGACTTTCCAACCCCCCTAGAACCTATCATAGGAAAGGCTCTGTCATTTCAGAGGTGTTGACCAAGGATGGTAACACAACCAAGGATACATCTGCCAATGAAGGTTCTTCTGAACCCAAGGCACAGCCTAAAGATGTGGAGGTTCCTTCTCTAGAGGCTAGTTTGATTAAGGCCTATTCAGTGTCAGAAGAGTTGGACACTGATCAGCCCTTAATCATTCAGGATGACTCAGTGGCTGATGATATGAGCACTGTGATCTCCCCACAACTGCCATCTTTGAACCTTGTTGAAGGTGGAGATGCTGCAGGTTTAGGAGAAGGAGTTGAAAAGGAAAGTAGTTTTGAAAAATCAGAGGGAGTTATGGATGAAAGAGAGGTAGTTATCACTAAGATTGTGAGTGTACCAACATATGAGGGTGGTATACGTGAGGAAGGACAGGTTATTCTTGAAGTCAAATCTGAACTTCAAGAATCCCTTGATGAGAGGAGACCTGTTCCTTTAAGTGAGGAAACTTTTAATGAAGGAAGAAAATAAATAGTTGAAAATGAGGAGAAGACTGCTGATGTATCAGAGTCTTATGAAAAAGAAAATGAGGGAGATAAGTGTGTTTTCACTGATGCTTTTGATTTGTCTGATATTGCAGGGATAAGCTTTGAACAAATTTTTGCAGATGATCTCTTGACAGATGCTCCCATCCAAGTTGACACTGGATCAGCACAAGCCTTGCTTGGGATGCAATCAGAGAAGTTGGATTCCTTGGCTCAACAAGTTCAAACAGCTCATGCAGAAACTTCTGGAGCATTAGATGAGCATGGAAGAACTCTAGCTTCTGTTGAAATGAGATTAACTGGCTCTGAAGATGTGGTTTTACCCACATTGGAAGCAAGAATTGAAGGAGTAGAATCTGGTCTTCAAACCATCTCTACTGAAGTTCACAAAGCCAAAGTCAGTATGGAAAACATCTCAAAGGAGGTCAAGAAGGATCAAAAGATGCTGAGAGATAACCATAATGCAAATGTTCAAGCTATCAGATTGACAATCAAGCAAGCTCTTGGCAAGAAGACAGCCTTGCAAAAGAAAAGAGCTGAAGAGCAAAGGCTAGCTATGGTCAAAGCAGCCTCAGAAAAGTTTTCCCAAGAAGTGTTGGCCAACATTGCTGAAGGTGCAGTGGCCAACCTCACTGAGCTCCTGAAAGCCCAATTGGATGCATCTCTTAAGGCAACCATGGAGGAGGTTGTCCAACAGAAAATGAAGCCTGTTCTTGCCTTTCTCAGCTTGAGCAGTGACAAGATGCAAAATATACATGATGAGAATGTATATTTGTTGGAAGAAATGAAGTCTCTAACCCAAGCCCAGTCCTTATTGGCATCCACTATGAGTGAACTGAAGCCAGAATGTTTTGATGCTGCCAAAAAGGGGGAAAGGGAAAGAGCAAGGGCAAAAGGTGCCTTAGTGATTGGGAGTCCAGTGAAAGGGAAGGACAAAGCCCCTGAAGGAAAGGGAAAAGAGCCAGCAGTGCTGAACTTAGAAGAATTGGATGAAGAGTAGCAGTTAGCATTGGCATTGAAGAACTCTATGGCCTCAGCTCAAGAGGAAAGAGTGAGGTTACAACAAAGACCAGGTGGTGAAGTATCTGGTTTGGACAAGGATGCTGAAGGTGTCCAAACTAGAGGAAAGATCAAGAAGGCCCAAGGAAAGAAGAGACAAGTTGAGAAATTCACTGACTTTCCCAATAGCCTTGATCTTCCACCTAAATTCAGAGTTGTTGATGATGAGCCTACCTCAAAGAAGGCCAAAACTGCTGAAGATCCCAAAACTGTTGAAATACCCAAGACTGCTGAAGAAGACAAGTCTACTGAGACTAAGTCCACTGAAAGTACCAAAGCTTCTGAAGATGTTGAGGAACTATATGAAGAAGGCTTTGGACCTGGACCAAAGAAGACAAGGATTGTGGTACTCAATGATCCATCAAAGTTGTTTCATGAAGGGTATGGCAAAGACCCTGAAACACAACAGAAATTGGCTATGATGAGAGCCCAAGAGAAAATGGACTTGATGGAAGAGGCCAACAGAGCAAGAGATAAGAGAAGAACAGAATTCCAGAAGCCAAGAAGGAAGAGAGCAACTTACAACAAGATGAAACCACAGCTATTGATCCCAATGGACACCAAATATCCTCACTTGGATAAATGGGTGCCAATTCAGCTGAATGACTCATGGGAGGAAGCAAAAAGGGAGTTTGTCTATGATCAGTATGTCATTGACAGATGGAATGGAAGAGATGCCAACATCAATTTTGCTGAGTTCATGATTGAGTACTACAGAGAACTCTATCAACAATTGCTTGCAGCTGCTGATATTGCAAGATTTGAACTCACAGCTCCCAAGCCAATCATATACTTACCTCCAAAGCTTGATGGATGGATTGATCAATCAAGGATTCTGAGAGAATTCACTGAGATCCTCAAGCTGAACAAGATGGTTCTTGGTCCTAAGGGAACCAACCAAGAAGCCATGGCCTTGAAGAGGAGAGTGTGGGCACAGTATGGGATGGTGCCACCTCGAGAGGATGATCTCTAAATGGCTAAGTCTTCTGACCTATCTTAATTGATCAACTATGCTGAAAATTGGTCAAGTTTGCTGATGTGGTGTGCTAATCTGTTTGCTCTGATACAAGCTCTGTGCTCTGATCTTGTATATGTCTTGAAGTGTTAGTATTTGCTCTGATATAATAACATTAGTGCTCTGATACAAGTTTATGCTCTGATGCTGAAAAAATCTTGTATATGTGTTGAACTCTTAGAAGGAAATACTCTGATGTATTTAGTGTTGATGATTCATGCTCTGATATGTTCAATTCAACTATCAACATGCTTGTAATTTTTTTTAATGAATGATAGTTGAACTTATTTTGAATCAAGAAACACTCATCTCTCTATGCCTATCTATGAAACCTATTTGCAATATGGATGGTAAATACACTAACACATTGTTTTTCAGGATAATTGACCTTAGTCATGTCTTCTAAAGATAAATGTAATAGGTGTAGCCAAGTCACTTTTGCACAAATGTATAGGTTTTGGCATCATCAAAAAGGGGGAAATTGTTGGGAATAAAATGAGATATGTTTTGATCTAATACCAAAACCCCCTGAGACATGCCTAAGTCAAGATAAGTATGTTCTAGAAATGTTAGAACATATAGATTATAGGCTAGATGAGGAGCTAATATGTTAGGCAGCTCTTAAATGATTAGATGCACAAATTGAGGGGGAACACATGCTTTGAAGTACATCAAGAACAAGTCCCCTCAAGGCTCAAACTCTGGAATCATGATCAAGTCTGCTGAAAGACAAGAATGCTGATCAGGAGAGTTGTCCAGAGGAGTTGTCTCAGCTCAATTAATCAAGATCAAGTGCTCTGAAAGCCTGAGGTCAACTATGCTGAAGAGAAAGAGACAACCACACCCTAAAGATCACCAAAGAAACAAACTAAGATCATCTTCAAGAGAGATAAAGGGAATGAGCCAAGTCATCTGAAGAAGAGCAAGCCAACCTTGCTGATAAGCAAGACTGCTGATAGTGATAAGGAGTGTTGTCCAAATGATGAGGAATGTTGTCCCATCATTGGAACAACCTTCAGAAGTGATGTCCAAGTCCTAACAAGAGAATCTGAAAGTCAGATATTGGGAAGAGTGCTGCAGAATGAAGACAAAGCTCTTACAGCCGTTTATTTCCAAAATGAGGACATGTCACTATCAAGAAACTGTCTTCAAAGTTGAAGAAACTGAAAGAAGACAATTATGGACATTGGAGGCTGCCTCTCCAACGGGCAAATCCTTCATTTGTCTATAAATACAGAAGTGTGAAGACCATTTGAAAGCACCTCAACACAATCCAACTAAGCTCAAAGTTCTTACAAGCTAGAGTGCTTTCAAAGCTTTCAAAGACTATCTTAGTCTTCAAACACTTCATCTAAGCTGAACTTCATTGTATATACATACACAAGCTTAGAGAGATATCCTATCCTTATACACTGATCTTCATTGTAAAGGATATCTCATTAGTTGGAACCTTACTTCAACCCTTACATCTTTCAAGAGTGAAAGTGAGAAGGTTGTAGTAGTAGTAGAAGTGGTAGGAGCTGACTGTTGAGAGAAGAACAGTTCAGTTCTGAGTTGAGAAGAGGGTACTAGGACTCTAGACATCCTAGGGATCAATTCACCAAGAGTGGTGTTCTTGATCAAGTGCACCTTGGCACTATAAAACAAGTTAATTCCAAGAGTGAAGGAATTATCCTGTTAAATCAGGGAAAGTGGATGTAGGAGCTTGAGTCTCTGAACCACTATAACTTCTTGTGTTGATTTACATTCCAAGTACTTTCATACATTCAACACTGCACACAAAACTGATCTTTCAAGGATAAACATTCAAAGACTGTGCAAAAACCTATGTGGACAAGTTCCCTGAAAACTGGACTGTGTTGCATTGACTAAGTGATTTCAGAAATTAAAGGAGTCTAAACTAAAAGGGCCAACCACTATTCCGCACATATAACTCCTCTAGATAGTTATTCAACTAAGTACTCAATAGTACTTAGTAGATTGATTATCTTAGAAGAGTTAATCTTCTTCAGCAGAGTTGTCCAAGACAACCTGGCTGAACTCTGGTTTGATCAAGTTAGAAAAGAATTTGCATACAAGTGTATTCCCCCCCCCCCCCCATACACTTGTTATCTACTCCTTTTCAGGACCAACAATAAGGAATGTTGTCCTTATCATAGGACTAATCATCAGAAGCCATGTCCATGTTCAATCAAGTGAATCTTAAAATCAAACATTGGGAAGAGTGCTGCAGAATGAAGACAAAGTGGATACAACCGTTTATTTCCCAATTAAAGGACATATCACTATCAAGAATCTGTCTTCCAGTTTGAAGAGCTTAAGGAAGACATTTGGGACTGCCACTCCAACGGGCAAAATCTCAAATTTGTCTATAAATACAGAAGTGTGAAGACCATTTGAAAGAACCTCAACAAGATCCAACTACAAGCAACAATTCTGAAGCTACAAGCTCATAGAACCTTCAAGCTTTCAAAGAGACTATCTTAGTCTTCAAACACTTCATCTAAGCTGAACTTCATTGTATATCCATACAAAGCTTAGAAGAGACATCCTATCCTTATACACTGAACTTCATTGTAAAGGATATCTCATTAGTTGGAACCTTACTTCAACCCTTATACCTTTCAAGAGAGAAAGTTAGAAGGTTGTAGTAGTAGAAGTGGAAGGAGCTGACTGTTGAGAGAAGAACAATTCAGTTCTGAGTTGAGAAAGGGTACTAGGACTCTTGACATCCTAGGGATCAATTCACCAAGGAGTGGTGTTCTTGATCAAGTGCACCTTGGCACTATAAAATAAGTTAATTCCAAGAGTGAAGGAATTATCCTGTTAAATCAGGGAAAGTGGATGTAGGAGCTTGAGTCTCTGAACCACTATAAAATCTTGTGTTGATTTACATTCAAGCATTAACATTCATTCAACACTGCACAAACTGAACTTTCAAAGAACTCATACTCAAGAGTGTGCAAAAACATATTTGGACAAGTTCCCTGAAAACTGGACTGATTGATTGAAGAGATTTCAAAACTTAAAGGAGATTAAACTAAAGGGCCAACCACTAATTCCGCACCTATAACTCACTTAGATAGTCATTCAACTAAGTACTCAATAGTACTTAGTAGGTTGGTTATCTTTAAGAAGTTATACATCTCAGCAGAGTTGTCCAGGACAACCTTGCTAGAGTCTTACTTGGTTAAGTTTGAAAAAGTTTTGCATACAAGTGTATTCCCCCCCCCCCCATACACTTGTTGTATACTCCTTTCAGGACCAACAAGTGGTATCAGAGCAGGGGTTCAAAGACCACTGCTTCTGAAAATCCGTCTTGATTTTCAAAAATCACATATTTGGTGTGGTCACTGAACTGATCTTTCTGAAATCTTGTATATCAATTGTCTAACCTTATCTTGAAGATATGGTAAGAGGAAACAACAACAACAACCAAAACCAGCAGCAGAACCAGATTGAGAATTTAAATCAAAATATCAATGTTGTTGTTCCTCCTCCTGCTGTTCAAGGATTAGACAATATGGCTACCAATCCAGTCAACCATGTATCTCATCACAAGTTGCCCATGTTCTCAATTGAGAACTATGATTTCTGGAAAATCAGAATGAGGGCTCATCTTGCATCTCTCCACACTGATATGCTAAGAGTGATCACAAGAGGACCTTTTGTGTTCACTCAAATCAATCCCAGGATCACTGATGCTCAAAGAGCTGACACAAGGGATGTGATCCCCAAAGATGAAGATGATTTCACCTCTGAGGAGAAGAGGAAGGATAATTTAAATTATCTGGCCATGAATACCCTCTATCAAACAATTCCAGATGCAATCATGGGAAGAGTCTACCACTGCACAACTGCCAAAGAAATTTGGGATACTCTTGCAGAAATGTGTGAGGGTACTGAAAAGATCAAGGAGAACAAGCTCCAAGTGGCAGTGCAAAAGTTTGAACAATTCACAATGGAGTCAGAAGAGTCCATTGACAAGTTTGCTGGTAGATTCACAGATGTGATGAATGAGATCAACTCTCTGGGCAAGGTGTACTCCAAGAGAGAAGTTGGATTAAAGATCTTGAGAAGTCTCACTCAAAAGTGGGATGTATATGCAGTAATGATGCAGAACACCAAGGATCTCTCCACCATGCCCATGCAAAAAATCTTCTCTGAACTCGAAGCTTATGAGTTCGATCTCAACAGAAGAAAGCCTGTTAAGGAACCTTCATTACCTACAAAAGGAGTGGCATTCAAAGCCAAAACTACTGAACCAGAGATGCAGTCCACTCCTAGATCATCAAAGTCAGTCTCCAAGACTGAAATGAAGGAAGAACTAGCCTTGATGGCTAGAAGGTTTGAAAAGCTGAATTCAAGGTTTGGTAGATACAAGAAATTCTACCAAGACAACAAGGTCAGGAGAAGATACAACTTTCCTGAAGCCAAGGCTGAGGACAAAAGGCCTGAAGAAAGGAGATCAGAGGACAAGTACTCTGATAGGAGAAAGTCCAGTAGAGCTGAGCCTTCATCATCTAGAAGAAGAGATGAGCCAAAGAAAGATGATGATGAAGACCTGTGTTATAACTGCAAGAAGAAAGGGCACTTTCAATATGACTGCCCTGAACTTAGCTCAAAGGAAAGAAGAGAAAGGCAAGCAAAAAGAGATAGAAAGTTCACCAACAGAAAAGCCATGATGGCTGGTGAAGAATCTGATAGTGCTGAAAGCTTTAACTCTTCTGATGGACTGTTCTCAAACAGTGAAGATGATGATGATGTGTGCAACATGGCCATTGAGGATGATGAGGTATCCTCCACTTCTAGTTCACCATCATTCATTTCACAAAACACTAGTGAAGTCAACCTGGAACTCTCTCTTGGAAAGTTAAAGGAAGATTTCACTATGTTACAAGAATATTATGACAACTGTGTGAGAGAAAATGAAAGGTTATCAATTGAGCTTGCTAAAAACTCTGAGTCAGTAGTTGATGTCAAATCTACTGAGTTGTATCAACAAGTCTTGAGAGAGCTTGAGGAAGCAAATCTCAGGATAGTTGACCAACAAAAGGAGATTGATGATCAACTACTTTCTCAAAAGAGAAAAGACTTTGAACTAAAAATTCTTCAAGCAAAATTTGAAAACCTCTCACATGAGTATGATATTCTTAAATCAAGTGAAGAGAGCCTGAAATTAAAGATGTCTGCTTTGAAGAAATCCTCTAGAGCAATAGAGGAAATTCAAAGTTATCAAAGACCTATTGCTCAAAGAAGTGGATTAGGTTTTGATCCATTTGAATCTTCACCTTGTCTTAGTGTTGCTTCTACAAGTAACACTAAGAGAATCTTTGTTAAATCAGTGGCTCAACAAGCTGAAAATGAAGTAATTCAGCCACTGAACAAAGGAAAGGGCAAAATGCACAAGCTGCCTACTCAAGTGATTCAGGAGGCTAGGCCCAAACCTAAGGAAAAGGCCAAAGTCCCTGAACATAAGAGGAATGTTGGTCAGCAGAGTAGACCTAATGGAAGGCCAACTCTCCTGAACAATGTTCAGAGGAGTTATCCAAGATATGATCAGCCTAGGCCAACTCTACTGAGAAAGCCTCAGCTGAACAGACCTAAGGACAACTATCCTCAAAGGCAAAATAAAATGAGATAACCAAAACCCTTCATGCCAAAGGGTAATGGTCATAAATATGCCTTTCCTCAAAGATTTCCTCAAGTAGCACAAAGAACTCATAAGTTCAGGAGATTTGACAACTCTCCTGAAACTTACAGAGTCAACACTTTCACACATATTTTCCCAAAGGCATTCAAGGGAAAGACAGTGTATGTTGATGCTAGAGGAAAACAACTTAGCCACCTTGAATCAATTAGGGTAATTAGGCAAGTTTGGGTTCCTAAAGGTACAGCTAACCTCTCAGGACCCAAAACTCAAAGGGTACCTAAACCTATCTAATTGCAGGTACCATTGGGCCACAAGAAGATGAGGAGTATGAGCAAAAAGTCAGCATGGTACCTTGACAGTGGATGTTCAAGGCACATGACTGGAAACAAGAACCTCCTCATTGATTTCATTGAAAAAGAAGGCCCAAATGTTACATTTGGAGACAACTCACAAGCAACAACAAAAGGTTATGGTACCTTGATAATTGGTAATATCAAGGTATCTAATGTGTCTTATGTGACTGGTCTCAAATATAACCTCCTAAGTATCAGTCAATTCTGTGATAAAGACTTCAGTGTTGAGTTCTCAAGTGGAAAATGCTTAATCAAAGATAAAACTCAACAAGCTCTACTGACTGGAACTAGGAAAGGGAATGTGTATTTTGCAGACTGGGACAAGTCTACTGATGCTGCATGTTTCATTGCTAAGAGCTCTAGTGAACAAAGTTGGTTATGGCATAAAAGGCTAAACCACCTGAACTTTAAGTCAATGAACAAACTTGCTAGAAATGCATTAGTAAAAGGACTACCTAATGAGGTTTTCATTAAAGAGCATGTTTGTAAACCATGCCAAGAAGGAAAACAGATCAAAGCCTCATTCAAAGTAAAACCAGTCATCTCTACTGAAAGGGTACTTGAACCTCTTCACATGGATCTATTTGGACCAATTACCCCTGCAAGCATAAATGGTAAAAAATACACATTGGTAGTAGTAGTAGATGACTTCTCTAGGTTCACATGGGTAGTATTTCTCCTTAATAAGAAGGAAACACAAGTTAAACTCCCTAAACTTCTAAAGAGATTGTCAAATGAGAAAAGTCTTAGCATTATCAAGATAAGATCTAACAAAGGCACGGAGTTCATAAATTCATACATCAATGAGTATTGCACACTAAATGGTATAGCCCATGAAAATTCAGCAGCTAGAACCCCTCAGCAGAATGGGGTTGCAGAAAGGAGAAATAGAACTTTGAAAGAAGCTGCTAGAACTTTAATTGCTGATTCTAATCTACCTAAGAGGTTTTGGGCTGAAGCTATAAACATTGCATGCTATACTCAAAATAGATGTTTGATAACTAAGGGGCAAGGCAAAACCCCCTATGAACTCTGCAAAGGAAGACTGCCTAAAGTATCTTACTTCCATATCTTTGGTTGTAAGTGTTTCATTCACAACAATGGGAAAGAACAGCTGAAAGCCTTTGATAGCAAAGCTGATGAAGGAGTATTTCTTGGATATTCCCAAATCAGTAGAGCTTTCAGAGTCTACAACAGTAAAACCCTTGTTGTGGAGGAAACACCTCATGTTGTGTTTGATGAATCTACTCATGAGTTCAGGAACAAGAACTTGGAGACAGAAGAAATCACAAAAAGGACAACCAGACTAAGCCTAAAAGACAAAGATATTACTTTCATAGATGTTGTCCAAGCCAACCTCCCTGAAGTCATAAGGTTGGACAACAATCCTGAAGGCAACCTACCTGAAGAAAACCCCACTGAAGGAAATGGTGAACTAAATGAACCAATCCCAGTTCACACTCAGGTAACAACTACCAATGAAGAAGCAGTCCCTGCTGAGGTAGTTAATGGATCAAATAATCAAGGGGGAAACAATAATGTTAAAAATGCCAATGTCCCTGACATTGAGGACAACACCCTGATTATGATCCTGAGTTAGAATAAGTTTTTACCTCCTAAAATGTCCTCAATAAAAACACACTTTTGTGAAAGAATTTCTATGCAAAACGAGTTATAACAGAAAATCCCTACCAAGGCCTAATAAAAAGATGTAAAATATATTCTACAACTTAATTGGGTATACTCCATATGTCAAGAATTTGTAATCATCCTCACTCTACTAACAACAAAATCTCTGAATTCGCTGCATGCATTAATACATCTGCCCCGGGCGTAGCAAAATTATACCACCTTATCTCCTTGAAAATATTCATTAATCGTTATACTCTTTCAAGGAAATTGCAATCAAGTGGCACCTGAGGCACCATCAGCAGTTTTTTTCTCCTTTTGTTTTTTCCTTTTCTTCTTGTTTTTCAGCGCGTTCTTGCTGATCAGTTCTCTGAAGTTATCGTATGAAAGAACAAATCAGCAGAAAAACCAAAATTGCTTGTATTTAAAAAGAAGAAAACAAAAGGACACTTACCCAACAGGGCTTACACCAAACAGCTGCACACGAGAAAATCAAACAATCAATTTTACTTATAAGAGAGAATAAACTAATCTCGAAAACAAATTATAGAGGTCCCAATTGTTAATTTTTTTACTTTGGCACATAAATGTGGATTTATACATAACCAAATCAACAAGAAATTTGGCAACTAATAAGGTCATAGCTGCTTCCATGAATGGCCAATGGAAGGAATACAGTAGTTGGGCAATTTAGAAAAAATAAAAAACTAAAGCTCTTTTTCATCTATTGAAAGTGGAACCTACTTTTTTACAAATTTGCATAATGGTTTGATCCACGAACTAGTAATTCTCCACAGTTTGAATATTGATAAATTTTAATGTGAGATCATGTAGTGTGTTAAAAATAGATTAAAAACAAAAGGACGATTAATTTGATACGTGGTGGCATGCATAAATTGCCTCGACAAGTTCCATGAGGAGCTCTTAACTTTTTTTCAAACACATTAAGCAAGAGTTCCTTAATACTGATTTAGTGGCTGACCTTTTAAGAGGAAGGAACTTCTCAAAAACCAAAACTATACAGTAACTATAGCCCAATTGTTTGCCCACCTTAAAAAGGAAACTCCTCCATAAACTTCATCCTCACAAAATTCACACATTTACACAAAATGCCATTACTTTTACACTTATTCCAACGTTTCTCTTTATTTTATTCAACACTCCACTCATTACACTTTTTTTCTTAATAAGTGTGTCCACTTTGTGTGCATACACTTTCGGGATGGAGGGAGTATGCACTTTTCAAATTGTTTATAATCTATTTAAATAGTGTACCTCTGCTTGAGCTGAAGCTGCTGCTTTAGCATGAGGCGGGCGATAAGCAGCTGGTTTTTGTAGAGAAGCGTTCCAAGCAGAAGCTTTCGATTGGGACTAAGCAGATTTCGATCCTTGTCCTGATTATCAGTTTCACTTAAAACTCTTGTTTCTAATATTCCAAAGCAGTTTATGAAAAGTGGGGAAAATAGTTTTTTTAGTCCTCTAAGTTACCCCTATTTCGATTTCAGTCCTGGGATTTTCACGAATTGAAAATAATCATGTAACTTTCAAATTTTTGACATTTTAGTTCGGTGACCGACTGTAGAAGGTTAAACATATATATGGTTGACAATCAGACTTTGCCACGTGGACAAATAAAACCCTTCCACATCAGCGTCAACCAGATATTTCACCTCTTGCAGCCAGTTACAGACTAAAATGTCGAAAAGTTGAAAGTTACCAGACTATTTTCAATTAGTCATAGTCATCAATAGGACTGAAACCAAAATAGGTGTACAGAATAAAAAAAAAATAAAAAACTATTTTTTCTTGAATAGTGTAAGCTAAACTCTACACCTTGTTTGGCTGTGTCTTCCAATTTCAAAGAGTCAACAGATTTCAAAAGTTCGGCAATGTCACCAAACTTATCAGGTGACTCTGGTTTCGAGTGTACCTGTGTGATCATGAGGACAAAATGCCAACTGAGCAAAGCAAATTAATTCCTAGGAAGAATATAAACGAGGGGTAAATTGAGAAAATACCCACTAACTTTGGACTTATAATGAAAGTGCCCACTAATTTTGCAATTATACGAAAATGCATTTTAATTTAAAAAGTTTGGAAAAATGGCCAGTGACAGATTGTATCAAGTTACTGGCCATTTTTGACTATCGTGGCTTATTCTTAAATTGCCACCTCTTTGTTTACTGGTTGAAAGACATATTTGTATTATTGTAAAGTTAATGGTCATTTTCAGAATAAGTCCATAATAAGTGGACATTTCTTTCAATATACCCTAAAACAAGATGTATTAACCTGAAACAACTTGTTAAACATCCTCTTGAAATACAATGAGCCGTTGTGGTGAAAGATTTTGATCCTTCAAAAAAGCAAAAATTGCAATCATCAAATCAGTTCCCAAATCAGACCACCTGGAGTTGCTCATAATTGGTTGATACTACGTGCAGTTTAAAGGAATTGCAAAATCAATTTATCAGAAATTCTAAATGACGAAAATTATCAAGCACTAGAAATCAGCGTCAACTGACTGCCAGTATGAAATCAAGCATTTTACTACTCCTAATAACATTATAAATCTAGTCACAAAGATAAGTATTGATACTTGAACTACATATTTCAAAAGGAAATGAATTATATAATACTACCTCCGTCCTTAGTTAGGTTACCCATTTTGCCATTTCAGGCTACCCTTGTTAAAGTTACTCATTTCCATTTTTGTCAACACCTCATTATCTCTCTCTACCTTTTCTATTTCTACCTTTTCCCTTTCCTACCTCTCTCTCTGCATTAATATCTCACTACACATTAAATATTATATTTCTTAAAACATGTGTAAACAGTAAATGGGTAAAACTTAATGGGGGACGGAGGTAGTATAATTTGGGGAAAAAAAAAAGGATGTTAGCAAAGCACATGCATTTGTATTCCAAGTAAAAATGTAAAAATACAGTTTTTGCACACTTTTACAAAAGTTTTGATTTTTGAGCACACTACGCTGCAAGACAGAACAATATTTCTTGAAGTATGAATGATTAATAGAATAATGTTATTATAAAATAAAATAATTTTTTTTTATGGAGGCAACATATTTCATTCAACACCATGACGTAAATGAGGTTGAACTCATCCTTCACACAACTCACAAAAAAGGATATTGTACTATTGAAGATCAAGCATTTTTTGTTGAAGCAGAAATACTTTAGGGTTTTTTTCAGCAAGCATGATAAAAAAATTCTACACTTAGATTAAGTGAGGACAATATCATTTTTGGTCCCTAAAGTTTACATTTTCACTAACTATCAAATTTGGTCCTAAATGTACACTTTTACTCCCACATTTGGTCCACTGTCCGTCGAGTCACGGAATCAACTATTGGGAATACTAAATGTAATTATTTAAAACTAGAAATAAGTAAAATTTAGGGACAAAAAATGATATTATCTACTAAGATTAACCTATCCAAAAATAAATTTATAAATTATTCTGCCACACATTTAGGAGCATAAAATCAGAAATAGTGGGTTGGGCTAGGATTTTTTAAGCCCGCCAGGAGGCGGGGGCCGCGGTCTTTGGCGGGCTGGCCCACCATTTTTTGTTTTTAAATATTATATTTAATTTAAAATATAAAAAACAATATATATCCTCCATTTTCCCTTTCCAGTAAAGGAACCTTGAACCTTAGCTCTAAATAATAGTCCTCTAACCACTACAAGAAAACAGTGAAATTCCAATGGAAAATTTCCAACGGAGAAATAAACCGTTGGAATTTTTTAAATTCCAACAGTTTTTCCACCGACATAAGCAACCGTTGGAAAAATCCAACAGATATTCCAACACCTTATAGAAACCGTTGGAGCTTATCGTTGGAAAATGCATTGGAATTTTTTTTTAAATGATTCCAACGAACATTCCAACGACACCAGACAGTTGGAATGGTTTTATTAAATAATAGATATTTCTAACAATTTAGTCCATTAATAATAGATATAAAATTTAGTCCATCATTAAAATTTAGCACCTCAATTCTTGAAATGTTTGCCGAATATTAATAGTATTTAACTTTGGTTATTAGTTGTGGTAAATAAATGTATTGTTATGTTAAAGATTTTTATCTGATAGAATTTTCAGTTCCTAACATCTATATTTGTAACCAGATTCCCATAAAGTTTAGGAGTCACCTGCAAAATATAAAACAACACGTGATTACTTGTTGACAGAAAACTAAGTCGAAAGCTGTTGATAAAATTAGTAGAACACTATAAAACATTATTAAAGTGGAAAAGAATTCATATGACATCCATATATCACACATTTAACAGCATTTAACAGAATAATGTGTGAAAAGTTTTGCCCCAAATTTAATGGCAAAAGTTCCATGACCAAGAAATATATCTCTAATAATCATACATACCTTGTTGGTCCTGAGAGGAGTATATAACAAGTGTATGGGGGGGGGGAATACACTTGTATGCAAATTCTTTTCAATCTAATCAAATCAGAGCTCAGCAAGGTTATCTTGGACAACTCTCCTGAAGATGATTAACTCTTCTAAGATAATCAGACTACTAAGTACTATTGAGTACTTAGTTGAATAACTATCTAGGGGAGTTATATGTGCGGAATAGTGGTTGGCCCTTTTAGTTTAGACTCCTTTAATTTCTGAAATCACTTAGTCAAATCAATACAGTCCAGTTTCAGGGAACTTGTCCAAATAGGTTTTGCACAGTCTTTGAGTATGTATCCTTTGAAAGATCAGTTTTGTGTGCAGTGTTGTATGTTTGAAAGTACTTTGAAGGTAAATCAACACAAGAGTTTATAGTGGTTCAGAGACTCAAGCTCCTACATCCACTTTCCCTGATTTAACAGGATAATTTCTTGAATTAACTTGTTTTATAGTGCCAAGGTGCACTTGATCAAGAACACCACTCCTTGGTGAATTGATCCCTAAGATGTCTAGAGTCCTAGTACCCTCTTCTCAACTCAGAACTGAACTGTTCTTCTCTCAACAGTCAGCTCCTACCACTTCTACTACTACAACCTTCTCACTTTCACTCTTGAAAGGTATAAGGGTTGAAGTAAGGTTCCAACTAATGAGATATCCTTTACAATGAAGATCAGTGTATAAGGACAGGATATCTCTCTAAGCTTGTGTATGGATATACAATGTAGTTCAGCTTAGATGAAGTGTTTGAAGACTAAGATAGTCTTTGAAAGCTTTGAAAGCACTCTAGCTTGTAAGAACTTGAGGTTAGAGGTGCTTTGTTGAGGTTGAAGTTGGATTGTGTTGAGATGCTTTCAAATGGTGTTCACACTTCTATATTTATAGACAAATGAAGGATTTGCCCGTTGGAGAGGCAGCCTCAAATGTCCATAAATGTCTTCTTTCAGTTCTTCAACTTAGAAGACAGAATCTTAATAGTGACATGTCCTCATTTGGGAAATAAACGGCTGTTAAGACTTTGTCTTCATTCTGCAGCACTCTTCCCAATGTCTGACTTTCAGATTCTCTTGTTAGGACATGGACATGGCTTCTGAAGGTTGTTCCAATGATAGGACAACATTCCTCATCATTTGGACAACTCCCCTTATCACTATCAGCAGTCTTGCTTATCAGCAAGGTTGGCTTGCTCTTCTTCAGATGACTTGGCTCATACCCTTTGCTTCACTTCAAGGTGATCTTAGCATGTTGATTTGTAGTTCTTTAGGGTGTGGTTGTCTCTATCTCTTCAGCATAGTTGACCTCAGGCTTTCAGAGCACTTGATCTTGATTAATTGTACTGAGACAACTCCTCTGGACAACTCTCCTGATCAGCATAGTTGGTCTCAAAAGACTTAGTATTGTATCCAGAGTTTGAGCCTTGAGGGGACTTGTTCTTGATAGACTTCAAAGCATATGTTCCCCCTCAAATTGTGCATCTAATCAACTAAGAGCTGCCTAACATGTTAGCTCCTCATCTAGCCTTTATACTATATGTTCTAACAGCTCTAGAACATACTTAACTTGACTTAGGCATGTCTCAGGGGGTTTTGGTATTAAATCAAAACATATCTCATTTTATTCCCAACATACCTCAAAAGTTGAGCATGAAACATTTTGTAAAGAAGAAATTGAATTAAACACAAATACAAATCATCCTCGGATACCTGTGATATAATGAGACTTTAGGTACTTGCAATTTTGCAACACATAGCAACAAACTTGCAGCAGGGATGTAGAACTCACCAGATGATTTCACCTTTTGAGCTTTCAAAATGTCATTTTCTGACAAATTGAAATAGAAATGCATCTAAACTAAACCCCTGTCTTCATATAGTAAATGCTATCAGCGGGGAATTATTAGACCACAAAAGTAAAGTAATGTAAGGAAACTACTCTACAAAGCTTCATAGGTTTACCTTAGTCAACACCTTCCTCAATTCATAAACTTGAAGATTATTCAACATGGATGCTGAGATTGAGTATCAAATCAAATGTCTAAAACACGGGCATGATCACATAATTGATGAGCAAAAAATATAAATATACCTGATTTTGGTTCATCACATTCTGTGGAATGCTTGCATATTAGGGGAACACTTGAAATAGTTATAGGAACTATATGAGTTCTAAAACTAACTTCCACTCAAACCTCTGCAATACCATGGAAATGAGGCAATCACTAAAATTCTCAAACATCTTTAACAATAGGAATTAAAAAAAAAAAAAAAAGTGAATCCTCAATACAATTTTATAGAAGTTGTCTTAATCATAAACTAAGGACTCAACACCGTATCAAAGAGCTTATAGTTGGATAGAGAAAATCAAAGTCCACTATCTTGTGAAGGCCCATCTTTGAGAAAGATGAGAATTTTGATAATAGAGCATCAGAGCTACATCATCAATAATTTTGAATTTTTTTAAACATACTCTTGATTAGGAGCGGAGCAAGATTATTTAGTGAAGGGATTAACATATAAAATACTTCTAATTAATATAACTGAGCAAACTAAAACTTATCATCCATGTATATATTGCAAAAACTATTACACAAATAAACAACGAAAATCTGAAAAAAGGACGATCATAAAATAAAATGTTTAAATCTTTTACTCTTATACGACTAATTACACAAAAAAATAAATAAAGAATTATAAATCTCACTAAACCATACTCCAAAAAAACAGTTAAATTCACTAACTACTTCTTCAGCCAATAATTTTGCAACTATTAAAATATCAATTTTAACTAACCATACAAACCCTTTGCATCCATTTCCAGCATCTGAAACCCGTATTTCAATCCAGTTTGCTAAAAAATAAGATATCTCTCAGCCAAGTCAATGTAGTCCGACGTCCCAATTCGACGCTCCCTCTACCTTGTCCTAAGTATCTTTTCCATAAGAAATAAACTAAAATAATACTAATACAATGTCACTAATAATCAACAAAATACAGTTTCCATTATCCCACTTACCGTGTCAAGTTCATTACCATACTATTTCCTTCACCCCCAACAGATTCAAACACAAGAAGAAGAAATTGATATCAACTATTCATTTGTGTTCTTTGTGGTAAGAGTGGCACCTTCGACAATCAAAAAGTGAATAATTGACATATAGTCATATAGAAGTCATATATATTAAATAAACACATGCAGACAATAATGTTTATTTAGTCACCAAATCAACTAACCTAAGAACACTGTGCATTACAACGACATGTAGCATAATGGAATGGTATGCTTCCAGCACCTATCACCAATGGCAAAGTAGCATATAGACAAAATTTAAGGTATGCCATAATAACTTTCAAGATTCCCAAACTAGTGTAGTGCAACAATTTACAATGAAGATCATGCTCCTTTTCTTTCTCTTTTGTCGAGATCTGGTTATCATTTTCACCCTAATTATAGTAGGCATAGTCATGAGAAATAAGAAGAAAATTAAAAGGGGCAAATTTTTTGAAACAGGGATATGCAAACTTACCCAAAATATCTTGTGAACAAAATAACCCTACATCGCATCTCACACGATTTATGAAATTTCGCAAAGAAAAATTCAACACAAAACTAATTATCAGAAGGCATAAACACAAGATTCCCACATAAAAATCACAAAACCACTTGTTTTTGTCTACTTATACAAAGAACAAAAAAGAAAATAAATTAAAGCTACAACATTCAATATCTAAATTAAAGTTCAAAATTAACAGATCTACAATATTCCTACGTATGGTCGCATAAAATTAACGCCTAAAAATTTAATTTATGAAAGGAAAAGTCAACTTTCTTTCGAAAATTTCCTATTAAAACGGGAAGAAGAAATTCCGAAGATACCAGTAAGACATTAAATCAACAACTTCATAATTCTACCATCCTCCTGATGCTTTAAAGAGGTATTTAATGTGAGTGAAAGAAAAAAAAAAGGGTGAAAGAAAATCTTAGATCTTGGTTGATTTGTGTGTATTTGTGTTTATGGTGTAATAGGTTAATGGGGGATGAAAGAGGGAGAGAGTTTGCAGAAAGTTTTGAGAGAGACGATATTTTTGTGGGGTCAAAACAATTAAAACCTAATGACCTAGGGAGCAAGAAAAGAATTGAGATATTGGAAATTGGCGGTAATATTTAGGAAAGAGAAGAAAATTGGCGGTAACATTTGGAGTAGGGGGAGGGAGGCTGGCGCCTACTTATTTTATTTTATTCATTCAAATAATATAAATAATACTCCCTCCGTACATTAAAAGTTTGTTCAATTCTATTTTTTTTTTTGTCCACAACGAATATACTCATTCTATTTAAATAGTTAATTTTTAAGTATTTTTTCTACTTTATTAACAAAGTTGATGAGTTATCAATAATACTCTTTTACTCGTTACCCCACATATCTACTTTATAGTTAAAATGTGAATTATTTTTAAAATATGTGCAAAAAAATATAAAACAATATAATTGCAATTTGTAATTATAAGTTAATAAAAAAAAAAACGACTTGAAAAATATAATAAAAAAACCCAAAAAAAAAAAAAAAAACAGACTCAAAGTGGAGCAAAGATTGAAAACATGGAAAAGAAATAGTTTGAAGGTGTGAAACTATGTTAGCAAATATGTGATACTGTAAAAATATTGTTGTATTACAATATGATGAACAAGTAAAAAAATGGTGAAACTAGAGTATATATTTCAAAAGACATGAATAATAGAATAAGAAAAAGAAAAAAAAAACAACAAAACCAGATAAAATCAAAGCACGAATCGGACAACATGGAGAAAGAGAGGTTTGAAGAAAGAAAAATATAAGAAGAATCTACTTTAAATTCAACAAGATAAATCAACCGATCCGTTGAGCAAGAAGAATCTACCATAAAAACGTGAAGAAGAGATAGCGAACAAGAAAGTGGAAGCAACACAAAGAGACTGAAGCGCTCACAAAAGAAATAGTTATATTCTAAAGATCTCGATATGTGCAATACTTTATATGAGTGTTTGTATTTATGTTTGTTGAGTTGTATATAAATGTTTTTTTCACTATTTCTTTGTTTCTACTTGCCTTAGTCTTTCGCGGTTCAAATTCTACATCACTTAGTTTTAATATAACTCCGTCGCTGCAGTTGTCGTCAATATTAAAGTTATTGCTTGTTGTCTTGTTTAACATTAAAATTTTAGTTTTGATCACTTCTCTTCATTTTCGCCATTCATTTTGATTTTTTTGCCAAACCCAATGTCGTCTGTTGTTTTTCGATGGTCCGGCTCCTTCGTTGTGGCATCGTAGCCCATATGACTTCTTTCAATTGTTATGGTTTCTTTCTAATCAATAGTTTCTCCATTTTTTCAAGATTTTTATTGTACATTTTTTAAACATCATTAAATTATAGAAGTAATTAAATCTGAAAATATAAAACTTATTTTAATAAATCCTAAAAAACATACTCCGTATTAATAAAAAATACAATATATATATAATCTGAAAAATAAAAATATATACAAAAATTTGAAAATCTATATTACTAAATTAAAAAATATATATGCCCTACCCTAGCTAGTTGTCTTTCCAAAACGAAAACTATATTGATAAAAAAAAAAATTAGATTTTGAATTTGAGGAATTATTTAATAAGTTAGTAATTTGTACTTATAATTAGATTTATGTAAAAAAAGAAATCTGAAAATTTAGATTGAGCGTCGAAGTAACGCGGGTTTCTCAAATTCAAATTTCCGAAAGATATACACTTTACTCATTCTTTCTATTTTTCATATATACTCTCAAGTCTCAAACCCTTCTACTCCATCGGTGTGTGTTTACTTAGGTTCTTTTCATTTTTTCATATATTCAATCCCTATCAATTTTATTTTGGTTCTTTGGTCGATACCCGATTCCTGATCGAGAGGTTAGTTTTCTTCTCTGTTTTTTAGTTTTCTTCATTGTGAGTATAATTATTATTATTTTCTCTTTTGCATAAACTGCAATTTATATTTTTATATTCTTCCTTCAGATCGACTTTATATTACTGTCTAATTATTTAGATCCACGTATATGGATTTAGTTTTTGTTGACCATGTTTATTTTGCCCAAGCTTTGATTTGATTCATGAATGATCTTTTAGTGATATTTAGACAAGGATCAGAATATTGATGCAGGATGTTATCAAGCGTAATGTTGTTTGTGTTTTTAGAACCTCATAGACTTAGGATTGTGAAATATTCTATTTGAATATGATCCTCTGGTTTCCATAGAATGAAGTATATGCTGCACAATGAGCTTTTCTCATTCTACTTGACAATAATTTTTTTTGGGTTAAAAAGTTAGAAGGTTTTGTAGGATCTATCCAATAATTTATTTTCCGATTAATTTATTTGTAATAATAATTTGGCTTTTATTTACTTGTCCACCTTGGTTTGTTTTGTTAAATTTATCTTATACATTTATTGTCTACTTATTTTACTGAAATAATAGCCCATGAAAAAGGGACTTTTAACTAATACAGAGTATATTATTGATACAAAACAATCGGATGCATATAAAGACATAGTCTTAATACAAGTTTAATTAATCATCTCAAGAGAACGAGTATATATGTGTGTGCTGTGTATATATATCTATCTATATTTGTATTTGTGTATTGTGTATGAACATATATATGTGTACAATATATACAACATAATTATATATATATATATATATATATATATATATATATTGGTAGTGAATAGTAATGTGTTGTATTTGAGAGTATATATATATGTGTGTGAATATTATTATAAATTAAGAAGGAATATAGAGTTGTCAGTATTGAACTAATAGATTTTGTGTATTTGTGAGAGACCTGAGCTTCAAATTTTTATAGATTGATCTACCCAAAACATTTGACCACTTATTGTCGTGAAAATCAACCAAATAATCTATTTTATATAAATTCTTCATTTCATTTGTTAAGATGTTTATTTATGTCTGCAGATGACACATAAAGGTGAATGTGGTAGAAAACAAGTTAGAGGTAGGAACTCAATTATTAGTAGAGATTGCAGCAAGGACGAGGCAAACGCATATAGAGAGAGCATTTGAGAGCACATCTCAAAAACACAAGCTTAAAAATCATAATGACATATCTACACTATATGAGAGAGTTCCATCTAAGAGTGTACATGCACCATTTATGAGAGTTTAATCTGACTGTGATCCTTCACCAATTTGAGAGAGTTCCAACGCAATCTGAGAGAGACTTACACCTTCTAAGAGGATTGAAAGGATGATCAACATTTAAGCATTTAGGGTTATGATTTTTAGACTACATTATTTTTGTTACGCTAGTTATTTTAGATTGTATTTGACTTTGGAGATATTATATATATATTTTTAATTTGATTATATATTTGAATTGTAATGGTATGTTGTGTAATTTTAATTGATATTAATAGAGCTTTTAAATATATTTTAATAAAAATCAAATATTTGTTAAATAAACTCGTAACAAAAACATATTCTTGGAATTTATATTGGACAAATTTCTACATTTAAATATTCCAACAATACATGTTTGTTGGAAATTTCATTCCAACAGAATAATGTCGTTGGAATTGAAATTATAATTTGATTTGAATAAATTTTCAATAATTGAAATTCCAATGGCTAATATCTGTTGGAAAAATTTCAACGGAAAATAACTATTGGAATTGACGATAAAATTTACGATGGAAAATTTCAATAGCTGAATATTCCAACAGTACATATCCGTTGGAATAAAAATTCCTACAACTTCTTTTGTCGTTGGAATTAGCGTAGGAATTTACGATTATAATTTCCAACAACTAAAATTCCATAGGTCAAAATTCGTTGGAAAAAATTCCAACGGAAAATTACTGTTGGATTTATTGAATGGAATTTACGTTGGAAGAGAATTCAATAGGTGAAAATTTCAACGCCCATAATCCGTTGGAATGTACCGTTGGAATTTTTTTCCGTTGGATTTTTTATTGGAATTTTGCAATTCCAATGGTCGTATTTTCGTTGGAATTTCCGTTGGAATCGTTGATTCCAACGGAAAAAACTCAAAAATCCATTGGAGTTTTTCTGTTGGAATTTCGCTGTTTTCTTGTAGTGAACCACTTGAGCTATCTAACTTTGTCTATAAACAACATTTAAGTTGATGCATGTAGCATGTAAATGAAAGTAAATTATGTTAAATTATCTGTACATACAAAAGCAATGTTTATACTGTATTAATATGTACGAGTTTGAAAATAAGATTATTTGAAATAAACAAGGTTGTAAATTTGTTTATATTAATGAAAGTTGAGCTAATCTCATAATGTAATTTATTTACAAACTGCAATGTTTATTTTTTATAAGTTAATTAACATCATGTATATTGTAATAAAAAAATTTGTTATAGTGAATTAATTGTGGAATATATACGTATATAATTGTAGTTTATAACATATTATACAATTAATAATTATAATATTTTTATTTAATTTTTTCTTAATTAATAATTACGGTAATTCCTGATATTTATTTCTATTATATATATATATATATATATATATATATATATATTACTGTAATTTTTTATTTTTCTTAATTAATTTAATAAATATTTTTATATATATAAAAAAAAGTTGGTCTGTCGAAACCCGCGGCCCGCCCATATTTGGGTTAGGTTGGGGTTTTGGCAGTTCGCCTAGCAAACGGGCTGGCCCGCGCCGCCCCATCAAATGGCGGGCTTTTTGCGGTTTTGGCCGCCCCGCTCCGTCGACCCGTTTTGACAGGTCTACCCAGAATGCCTGTACAAGAAAAGTAAGTTAACCTAATTAAGGTATAGCAACATAAAAGTAATTTCAGCATCAAGTTCATAAACATTCACTTAAAAAACAAGCTAGACCTCTCAAACAGGAAAAATAAACCTTTCATTTAAAGAGTTTGTGTATTGAATTGTGAATTTAAAAAACATATGTTGTGATTGAAAAAACGTGAAAAGATCGTGATTTGCAATTACGATTGCAAAGGTCATCTCTGTAGTGAGCTTTGTCGAAAACAAGTCGTTGGAGGAGATTGCACAATCAGGTTTGCAACCTCATTACCCCATCCTATACCTGCAAATTAAGCAGATGATAAAATATGAGATGAATCATTCATTATCAGCATCATAAAATCAAATCCATGACAAATTCAGAATATTAAGTAACTTGGGTCTGTAAAATTTCATCACTCAGTCTGATTTTGTTTTGGGATTTTGAAAATCCTCCAATTCCAATCATAATGTAAAACAAATTATAGTCATTTTAAAAAACTTGTTCAAAAGCATGAGCAATTGCAAATAAACATCTAAGAACACAACTTTGATATCTCATGTATGAGATCGTCTCAAAACAAAGAAACACGAAGACACAGATTAACAAACAATAAAGAACATACACAAGCATCAAAAGCTTACTAATCAACTTGCGCAAACATTTGAATTGAAACATCTCTAGTCCGAATTGCAGAATCCAGCACCCCACCAATGTATTGAACCTTACGATTACTAGCTCAGGAGAACACATACGATTACTCAGATACTAATGAAGGCTTCCTCTCCAACTCTTGCTCTAACCATGGACATTCACTAATGGACAGGTACTAAAGCTTCTCTAACTCTTTGAAATCTCTGGGCCTTATGAATTTACGGCTACCTCCAATTATCAACTTTGGCTAAATTTGGACAGTCAACAACATGCAGCTTCTTAATGAAATTTATAGATATCAACTCTATATCTCTGACTTGAGGAAAGTGAGCAATGCCCAAATGTTCAAGATATGAATCAGCATAGCACTGAGTAGTGTTGAAGAGGATGAGTGAGCAACTCCATATTCTTGATAACAAGGGAGGTATAGTAGGTGTATCGAGTGTAGTCTGATTCCACGATGAAAGGATGTCCTCGTTGCTATTACAAACTATCAACGCTGGAACTTCTAGAACACCCTTCAATTGTCAGAGTTTTCAGACTGCAACAAACCTCACCATGGCACCTGACCATTTCATCTATCCAATCAAATACAATCAAACATCTTCTTGAACCATTTCATCTATCCCATCTCGGATTTGAGTATTTGTCCATCAGCTTAATTTCACCTACACTCGGATTTCAAAATGCCAATTAGTCCCGGTAAAGAAGTCGAGTCTTGCCAATTCCAGGGGGACCAACACTTTTTCTACGTCAACTTCAGTACTGTATAGGCCTGCCGGATGACTTTGAAAAAAAAAATTCGCACCAAATTCTGGCTTCCCGCAACAATTCCAAGAATGAAGTTTTGAAATGGTTCGATCTACATCAACTAGACACACGACTTCAATCTTGATTGATAAAAGAGATGTTTACAACACTCAACACTCAGAAAGGGATTTCTCCTCACTTCACTCGTGAACTCTCAACTCAAGAATGAATGCTCGTAAGCGTCACACTTTACAATCTACAAGCTATGGGGTATTTATAGAAGCCAATGATGATTGCAGTGTGCACTGAGTGCGTGATCATTGCCAAGTGGCGTTTGTTGTAACTGCCTAACAACTTCACACTTTCCGCATTGCCCAATCTGAATTGACCGCAATGACTTTCACTTGTTTCTTGCAAACAGATGACACAATCAGAAGACCTCCCTCTTCTGATTACTCTTCTGATATCCCAACAATTAGCCAAAAGACTCCTCTGTTACTAGACATCATCTCATCTGATGTGAACTCTTCTAAGCACCTTATCTGATTTGACTTTAAGCATCACCTTCTAATCTGATTAGATCCTCCACTCATCTGATTATGTCTATGTTATCTTGTCTGACTCCACCAGCTGATACACCCATCAACTGAGTCCACTAGAAGACTTCTATCAGCTAAGTTACACCAGCTGATACTCCCAACAGCTGATTACTTCAGCAGACTAGAAACTCTTTTAATTTTGAGATTATGAGATAAAGCTCACAATTCTCCACCTTTAGCTCAAAATATCCACCTTGAACTAAATAGCTCTGAACTATCCTTCTCAAAGGACAACCTCCATTACTGCTCTTCTGCCACAAGACCAGCAGCCTTCTCCTCAGAGGACACTAATGCAAATCAACCAACCTAAGACATAAACCAATTAAACTTCTCCTTTGGTAATACATTAGTAAATGCATCAGTAGGGTTCTCCTCAGTAGCTATCTTAGCCACCTGAATTGTACCCTTCTCCACAATGTCTATTGCAAAGTACAGTTTCACATCAATATGCTTGGTTCTCTCATGATACCCCTGATGCTTTTCAAGATGAATTGCGCTTTGATTATCACAGAAGACAGTCACACTATTTTGAGTTAAACTAAATTCCTTCAGAATTCCCTTCAACCAGATGCTTTCCTTAACTGCTTCAGTCAAGGCCACGTACTCTGCTTCAGTAGTAGATAATGCAACTACAGATTGATGAATATACCTCCATGACACAGCCGTACCAAACAGAGTGAACACATATCTTGTTAAGGACTTTCGAGTGTCAACATTGGCTGCATAATCCGCATCCACGTATCCCACAAGTGCATTCCCCTCACTTGGCAACTTCTGAAACTTCAGAACTTTGTCAGTTGATCCCAGAACATATCTCATAACCCACTTAACCATTTCCCAATGACTTAAGCCCGGGTCACTCATATATCTTATGATCACACCATAGCATACATTAAACTCCCTACAACACTAGCATAAGGTATCTTACTCATCTGAGCTCTCTCTTGGATGTTCCTGGGACTCATCTGATTGGACAATCGATGATGTTGGCCAATAGGAGTAGAGACAGTCTTTGCTTGATGCATTCTGAATCCCTCTAACACCTTCTAAAGATAAGTAGGCTGACTTAGCTGAATAGACCCATCTACTCTACTGATCTCCATCCCAATAATTACTTTGGCTTCACCAAGATCTTTCATCTCAAACTCTCGTTTGAGGATCTCCTTAACTTGATCAACATTGTCAATAGACTCTCCAGCTATTAACATGTCATCAACATACAACAGAAGATAGGTAACAGCAAACCCAACCCGTCTGAAATAGACACAGTTGTCATACAAGCTCCTTGTAAAACCAGCTGAGCAAATGTACTCATCAAATCTCAAGTACCATTGTCTAGGGCTTTGTTTCAGGCCATAGAGGGTCTTTTTCAGCAGACACACCTTGTCCTCCCCTTCTTCTATGTCCAACCCTTCTGGTAACTTATTGTAGATCCTCTCATCAAGAGATCCATGTAAGAAAGTTGTGGTCACATCCATCTGATGCAGCTCCAATTCATATTGAGCAACCATATCTAACAAAACTCTGATGCTACAATGCTTCACAACAGGTGAGAAGATTTCATTGAAATCAATACCTTCCTTCTGTGTAAATCCCTTAGCTACAAGTCTCGCCTTGTATCTAAGTTTGCCACCCCTCTGAGCTTCCACCTTCTTTTTGTAGATCCACTTACACCCAACTAACTTCTTGTTCTTGGGCCTCTCAACAATCTCCCATGGCTGGTTCTTGTTAAGAGAAAGTAGCTCCTCCTCCATAGCAACAATTCACTTCCCCCTTTTGTGGCAGCTAATGGCTTCTGAATAAGACTTTGGCTCTAGAGACTCCACCTCAAGAGCTGCACATAATGAAAATGAAACAATGTCAGCTTGTCCATACCTCTGAGGTGGGTGGACTTATCTTTTGTTTCTGTCTCATGTTAGCTGATAGTGTTGAAGTTCATTCTCACTATGAGGAACGCCTTCCTCATCTGGATCAATATGTTCTTGTTGGTGTATACTGTAAAGCAAACTTTTAGTGGGCTTTTGTGACGTATATTCGATTTCCTTTTATCTGAAATAAATGGTTTTTCACATTATTGCATTCTTTGTGATTACTTGTATGTCTGCTTATCTTGCATTGTAGACGATGTGGTGGGTTTGTAGTCACACAGAAGATCAAATTGTCAGTCCCTTGTAAGATATAAACAGTATTCACAACTGAGATAGTTATGGACAAAACTATTGGTTTAAGTTGTAGTATAAACTTGTTAGTGGTTTGTCTTGGCCATTAGTTTATACTAGTGCGCAGAGGCGTATTGAATGGATCACAGATAAGACATGTTCTTCTGTTCTGACTGTTATGAAGAACTAGAGGTCTTGGTGACTTTTATGATTCTTAACCCTAAGTGTGATATTTAGACGTGTGGGGTGCTTGTTCACTACTTTGATGTACCATAGGTGAGAATCTTGGTAGATTCTTCACGCTCCGTATTTTGGGTAGTGGCATCACTCGCATGATGTCTACTTATTGGCATTAGGGCACCGTGTCCTGTACATCCAGGCTGATGATGTCCCCTTGAGGAAACTCATAAAGGATTGTCGTATTAAACCCTGCAGGTGGATTTAATCCGTACGACAACAAGGTTGAGTGGTACTACTCAAGGTATTATAGAAATTAATTATTTAAAGAAGTCAGAAGCTTTAATAATTAATGGACGTGCGATATCTTAAACACGGGGAATTATAAAGTCTAATAGAAGCCCTGATTCAGTTCGGGATAGGACGGGAGTGCAACATTAATTCTCTAGTGGAATGAATTAATGTTCTCGGGCCAAATTATATGTTCTGGGCTGAACATAAGAGTATTTGGGCTTGTAAGAAGCCCAAACCCTATACCTTCTAATGGATCCCTAGTCTGGCCCATGAACTTATGGAGATTATAAATAGGAGCCTCAAAATAGTTTTGAAACCCTAGTACACACGAAATTGAGAAAACGGCTAGGGTTTCTAGGAGACGAACTAAAGGCAGCCTTCTCCACGTTTGATAGCGCGCCGTCCACCCGGTGTTCGAACAAGGTTGGGAGTCAGACTAGAAGATACGTAGATTGGAATCAACGCCTCGATCTTCAAAGGTAACAGATCTAAACTATGCTTTAGATGCATGCTGTTTATGTTTCAATTCGTTTTATACGTTTGGTACCCAACAACGAACCTGGTGACGGACCGCCTTCGCCGGCGTGTTCCAGCAATTGGTATCAGAGCCTGGATTCGTGGATTGTTGGCTCTGCCTGAAACGTATGATTGTATGATTCAATTTATTTTGTTTCATGTATGTATGCGTTTCTGTTGGATATGTTTTTTTTTCTTCTATCGCAACCCTAGTGTTATGTAATCGTTTTTCCCACCAGATAATAAGTGTGGGTAGTATAGGACTATTTCATAGATTACTGTAGTAGGGTTTTGCTCGTTTATATTGTAATTTTTTATCGTGAGAACGGGCGGTGTCGATGGAAGATCTGAAAACAGTAATCTGAGTTTTTCGGGTTATGGCTTGGACGGTGAAAACTGTTTTGGCCATAACTTTTGACTCGGGTGTCCGTTTTCAGCCCACAAGACCTTTTCGGAAACGTCTCGATGAGATCTACAGGAGTCACCGCTACGCTGAGACGACGAGTGGCGAGGCCTAATTCAAAAGCCTTGATGAAGTTTTCGGCCAGTTTTTGTCGGTGGACGAGAATTCGAGGTTTTTACATTGCGTGAGAGGCCGATGCGAGGCATCCGTCCGCGCCACTGGTTTTATCATTGTAATAGCTTATAATAGGCTGTTTTTGATAGGTTTTCAAGGGGTTTCGATAGATGTGCATTTATTTATTTTTTGCCTATGTTTATCGCATCTTGTATTGTTATGGCATGCATGTGTTACTTTTTGTTAATTTGCTATGCCAATGAATAATCTTCATGTTAAAATGACTAAGTGAGACAATTGAATTTTAATTAATTTATAGGCCTCCACAATTGGTCTTTAAGTAAGGTGTATATTGCTCGTGGGACCTTGGGAGTCTTCCCCTAACGGGTGCAACATTCACGAGCTTACTAGTTAAGACTTCTAATAAAACTGTTTTAATCTTTAGATGAAGTGTGTGATCTTCCCTAACGGATGTGTCATCCATGAGTTCATCAGTAAAGAATAATTCAAGATAACTGTTGTTAAATTGTGGTCATCACTTAGATGTGAATTTGAATATAACCCCCCAACGGGGTCACTGTTCTAGTTCACATGGCCAGTTAAAGTTCGACTGTTAATTTCATTCGTCATAAGGATAAGTTGACGTGATATTGAAATTAAAGACTGAATGTCTGGTCGATGAATACATGTGTAAACGACCACCCTAACGTGGCTTGCATATGTGTTTGTTGGGCTGTTGGAGGTTGTGTTGAATATTGGTTTTGAAGGTTTCCAATGTTTTATGCTTCAAACTTATGTGATTCATTGCTTGCATTTTATTTATTTCAGATACATTATGGTGACTTCAACCCACTTATGGTTATCTTAAATCAAAATAAGCTTATTGGTCAAAATTACTTGGATTGGAAAAGAAATCTGGACATTGTCCTTGTTGCAGATGAGTACAAGTTTGTGCTTGACACACCTGCTCCTGCCCCTTTGGGACCCGAATCTACTGAAGAGCAAAAGGAGGCTCATAAGAAGTGGCACAAGGCTGATGAGATGGCTCGTTGTTACATTTTGGCCTCGATGTCAAATGTTTTACAACAGCAGCATCAAACTATGCCTAGTGCCGCAGCTATGATGTTGAGCCTCAAAGAGCTTTTTGGTGAGAAAGATAGGGCTGCCCGCTTTGAGGCTATGAGGAAGATCATGTCAACCTCTATGCCAGAGGGAGCGTCCGTGAGGGACCACGGTCTCAAGATGATGGAATATCTGAATGAGATTGAGGTCCTCGGAGGGTTAATCGATAATGACACCAAGATCGATATGATCCTACACTCGCTCCCAAAGTCTTTTGAGAACTTCCGTGTAAACGCGATCATGAGTAAGAAGGATTATACTTTAACCGAGCTTCTTACGGAATTGGTCGCGGTGGAGGGTCTCATGGGTAAACGACCACAAGCCAATGTTACTGTCCAGGCTGGACCTTCTTCGTCTAATGGCAAGAAGAAGAAAAAGCCTTTACAGAAAAAGGGTGGTGGTGAAAGCAGTGGGAGCAAGAAACTAGCACCTTCTGGTGGCGTGAAAAAGCCTAAGGGAAAATGTTTCAAGTGCAACAAGACGGGACATTGGAAGTCTGATTGTCCTCTCCTAAAAAAGGACAACTCTGGTACGTCTCTCGCTTTAGTTGTTGAAACATGTTTTGCGGCTTGTTCTGCCTTTTCTTGGGTAGTAGATACAGGAGCCACTGACCATGTTTGTTACACCTTGCAGGGGTTTCTGCAGACAAGGGAACTGAGTGAGGGCGAGATTACTATTAGTTTGGGCAATGCTGCGATAGTATCAGTGGTTGCAGTGGGAGACGTGCACTTATGTTTTTCTAATTCTGTTTTAGTATTAAAGAACGTTTTATACGTGCCGAATTTTCGAAGAAATTTAATTTCTGTTTCGAAGTTATTTTTGGATGGATGCTCAGTTGTTTTTAATGACAATGTTGTTATTATGAGAAATGACTCTTTAATCTGTTCTGGCACGTTAGAAAACAATCTTTATACTATTACGTGTGCATATCATACTGTGACTGAAGCTCATTCATCATCATCATTAAATAAGAGAAAGGAACCTTCTAAGTTGAATCAAACATACCTTTGTCATCTAAGATTGGGTCATGTCAACCTAAGAAGGATTCAAAGACTAGTAAGTAGTGGGTTTTTGGAGTCTCTCCAAGTGGAACCATTCTCAGTCTGCGAATCCTGTTTGGAAGGCAAGATGACCTCGAGGCCTTTTAAGGCCAAGGGTAATAGGGCTAATGATGTGTTGGAATTGATTCACTCTGATTTGTGTGGGCCTATGACAGTTCAAGCTAGAGGAGGCTTTGAGTACTTCGTCACTTTCATTGACGATTACTCAAGATATGGATACATCTATCTAATGCGCCACAAGTCTGAATGCTTTGGCAAGTTCAAAGAATTTAAGGCAGAAGTGGAGAACCGTCATGGTAAGAGTATCAAGTCACTGCGTTCTGATCGTGGTGGCGAGTACCTTAGCAATGAATTTAGGCAATACTTATTAGAGAACGGTATTAGATCCCAGCTCTCCGCGCCTGGTACTCCGCAACAGAATGGCGTGGCTGAGAGAAGGAATAGGACTCTATTAGATATGGTGAGATCGATGATGAGTTATGCTTCATTACCTACCTCTTTTTGGGGTTATGCCTTAGAAACAGCAGCGTACCTTCTAAATTATGTACCTTCTAAAGTGGTTCCAAAAACCCCGATGGAATTGTGGTCTGGGCGAAAGCCTAGTCTAAACCACATTCGGATTTGGGGTTGTCCAGCACATGTGCTGAACAAGGAAGCTGATAAGTTGGCACCTAGAACTGAAGTACGGTTGTTTGTAGGATACCCTAAGGGAACGAGAGGTGGTTATTTTTATAGTCCTAATGATCAGAGGGTGGTGGTGAGTACTAATGCCCGATTTTTAGAAGAAGACTATATGAATGAGCATAAGTCCAATACTGAGATCATTCTAAATGAGTTGAGAGGAGACAATGGCACACCGATTGTGCAAGAGGAAATACCACAAGAGACTGCACAACGTGGCGACTCTGATGAACCTTTGTATACATTGCCTCGTCGTAGTGGGAGGGTTGTTCGCCAACCTGATCGTTTCATATTTGTGGGAGAGTCTATTGACTTGATTCCAAGCGATGAACATGATGATAACGACCCCTGGACATACAAAGAGGCAATCAAAGACAAAGATGCAGAGTCTTGGCACAAGTCCATGGATTCAGAAATTGAATCTATGGATGCTATGGAAGTGTATGACCTAAGTGAACTTCCCCACGACAAGAAAGCCGTTGGGTGTAAGTGGGTCTACAGACGTAAGAGAGGGTCTGATGGGCAGATTACTGCTTTTAAGGCACGGTTGGTGGCAAAGGGTTTTACCCAGAAAGAAGGAATCGACTATGACGAGACCTTCTCACCAGTAGCCATGCTAAAATCGATCCGGATTCTCTTATCCATAGCTAATCACATGAACTATGAGATTTGGCAAATGGATGTCAAGACAGCTTTCCTTAATGGAAATTTGGATAAGGACATCTATATGCAGCAACCTGAGGGTTATGTGAAGAAAGGCCAAGAGCATCTAGTCTGGAAACTGAAAAAGTCTCTTTATGGGCTAAAACAAGCTTCCAGGTCTTGGAACATTCGTTTTGATGAGGTGATCAAATCTTTTGGATTTGAACAATGTCAAAATGAAAGTTGTGTGTACAAGAAGAGTGACAGAGACGTAGTGGTATTCTTAGTACTATACGTAGATGATATTCTTCTTATTGGCAACAATGTGAAAGTATTATCAGACGTAAAGGTGTGGCTTTCAGAACAGTTTCAAATGAAGGATATGGGAGAAGCATCGTACATTCTTGGTATTAAGGTCACTCGTGATCGAAAAAAGAGAATGTTGTGTTTATCTCAAGCGTCTTACATTGATACCGTGATTGCTCGTTTTGGCATGCAGAATTCCAAGAAGGGTGTACTACCTTTCAGACATGGAGTCCCTCTATCTAAAGATATGTGTCCTAAGACACAGAAGGAGATAGAGGAGATGGCTAAGGTTCCTTATGCTTCGGCTGTAGGAAGCCTTATGTATGCGATTCTGTGTACGAGGCCTGATATTTGCTATGCAGTCGGCATGGTAGCAAGATATCAGTCTAACCCTGGTCAAGGACACTGGACTGCTGTTAAGCATATTCTCAAGTACTTGAAAAAGACTCGAGATTATATGCTATTATACCAGTCAAATAGTTTGATTCCTTTGGGTTATACCGATTCAGATTTCCAAGCTGATCGAGATGAACGGAAGTCAACCTCGGGTTATGTGTTTATGCTGGGAGGCGCAGCCATATCTTGGAGAAGTGTGAAGCAGAAATGCATCGCGGACTCCACTATGGAAGCCGAGTACGTAGCTGCCTCAGAGGCCGCAAAGGAGGCTGTCTGGCTGCGTAATTTCTTTCTGGAATTAGGGGTATCTCAGAGTATGCCGATGTGTATCACTGTTTATTGTGATAACGCAGGTGCAGTGGCAAACTCGAAAGAACCTAGAGCCCACAGAGCAAGTAAACACATAGAGCGAAAGTACCACATTATACGAGATATCGTAAATCGAGGAGACGTGGCTGTAGCTAAGATTGCGTCGTTGGATAACTTGGCTGATCCTTTCACAAAGACGCTGGCAATAAAAGTCTTTGAGAAACATATAGAGGGTCTTGGTTTACGATGTATTACAAGCTAGACTTTGAGTATAAGTGGGAGAAATGTTGATGTCTTTATGTGTATACTAAAAGTTAAGCTTTAGTATAAGTGGGAGATTGTTGGTGTATACTGTAAAGCAAACTTTTAGTGGGCTTTTGTGACGTATATTCGATTTCCTTTTATCTGAAATAAATGGTTTTTCACATTATTGCATTCTTTGTGATTACTTGTATGTCTGCTTATCTTGCATTGTAGACGATGTGGTGGGTTTGTAGTCACACAGAAGATCACATTGTCAGTCCCTTGTAAGATATAAACAGTATTCACAACTGAGATAGTTATGGACAAAACTATTGGTTTAAGTTGTAGTATAAACTTGTTAGTGGTTTGTCTTGGCCATTAGTTTATACTAGTGCGCAGAGGCGTATTGAATGGATCACAGATAAGACATGTTCTTCTGTTCTGACTGTTATGAAGAACTAGAGGTCTTGGTGACTTTTATGATTCTTAACCCTAAGTGTGATATTTAGACGTGTGGGGTGCTTGTTCACTACTTTGATGTACCATAGGTGAGAATCTTGGTAGATTCTTCACGCTCCGTATTTTGGGTAGTGGCATCACTCGCATGATGTCTACTTATTGGCATTAGGGCACCGTGTCCTGTACATCCAGGCTGATGATGTCCCCTTGAGGAAACTCATAAAGGATTGTCGTATTAAACCCTGCAGGTGGATTTAATCCGTACGACAATAAGGTTGAGTGGTACTACTCAAGGAATTATAGAAATTAATTATTTAAAGAAGTCAGAAGCTTTAATAATTAATGGACGTGCGATATCTTAAACACGGGGAATTATAAAGTCTAATAGAAGCCCTGATTCAGTTCGGGATAGGACGGGAGTGCAACATTAATTCTCTAGTGGAATGAATTAATGTTCTCGGGCCAAATTATATGTTCTGGGCTGAACATAAGAGTATTTGGGCTTGTAAGAAGCCCAAACCCTATACCTTCTAATGGATCCCTAGTCTGGCCCATGAACTTATGGAGATTATAAATAGGAGCCTCAAAATAGTTTTGAAACCCTAGTACACACGAAATTGAGAAAACGGCTAGGGTTTCTAGGAGACGAACTAAAGGCAGCCTTCTCCACGTTTGATAGCGCGCCGTCCACCCGGTGTTCGAACAAGGTTGGGAGTCAGACTAGAAGATCCGTAGATTGGAATCAACGCCTCGATCTTCAAAGGTAACAAATCTAAACTATGCTTTAGATGCATGCTGTTTATGTTTCAATTCGTTTTATACGTTTGGTACCCAACAACGAACCTGGTGACGGACCGCCTTCGCCGGCGTGTTCCAGCAGTTCTTCAACAGGTCCTCTGGTGTCAGCATGCTCCACCTCGACTTGTGTCTTGTCTGGTTGGTTATCAGTTGCACTAGTACTCGTACTAGCCTCTTCTGATGGAGGTATCCTACTCTCATCAAAAGTGACATCTCTGTTGATAATACACTTCTGCATTCCAGCTTCAAGGCACCATAACCTGTATCCTTTAACACTTGAAGAATACCCAACAAACACACATCGCAATGCTCAAGGCTCAAGCTTATCCTGCTTAACATGGGCATAGACTATACATCGAAATACCTTCAAATGATTGTAATTAGTTGCATGACCAGACGATAACTCCTCTGGGGTTTTGTACTGCACAACTGATCAGGAAGGACTTATGTTTATCAAGTAGGTTGTTGTTGACACAACTTCTCCCCAACACGCCTTTAGCAGACCAGAGTTGTTCAACATGTACCTGACTCTCTCAAGTAGGGTCTGATTCATCCTCTCAGCAAATCCATTCTACTGAGGTGTGCCTGGCACAGTTCTATGTCTCACTATCCCCTTCTCCTTACAGAACTCATTGAACTCTGCTGAAATGAACTCCAATTCATTATCAGTTCTCAAATATTTGAGCTTCCTCCCAGAGACATTCTACACCTCAGTGAGCCATTCCCTGAATTTTTTAAATGCTTCTGATTTGGATTTGAGAATAGCTACCCATACCTTCTTTGAGTGTCATATATGATAAACAATAAGTATCTACCACCAGACCTCCTCCGATTCCTTGTTGGCCCCCATAGATCTGAATGGACATAGTCCATGATCTCTTTGGTAGAGTGAACACTCTTCCCAAACTTTAAATTTTTAGCTTTACCAAGGATGCAAGACTCACACAAATCCAGCTTTGTGATCTTGTCCATGCCAAGCATACCTTGCTTAGACAACTCAATTGGGCCTTTCTCACCTACATGAGGTAGTCTTTTGTGCCACAACATAGAGTTGTCCTGCACCTCTACTACATTTGATCTGTCATCTACTGTATTCCCCTTCAAAAAGTAGAGATCATTCCTTCTCACACCTTTCAGGACAGTCAGATCCCCCTATGACACCCTAAGCTCTCCATCAGCAGACTGTAATGTATAGCCCATAGAATCCAGCATCCCAAGAGATATCAAATTCCTCTTAAGCTCAGACACATACCTGACACTTTTGAGTATTCTTACTACACCATCATACATCTTCAGGTGAACACTACCTTGCAAGTGTGATCATTCCCAAGTAGAACAGAACTGCCCTTCTAATGCTTATAGTCATGAAACCAATCTCTTCTTGGAGTCATATGGAAAGAACACCCTGAATCTAGGATCCATGCTTGTTGTTCTAAGGAGGATGATATGGTTGGCACTTGAGCAGACTCATAACCTTCTTGCTCCTTATCCTTTTTAGTGTGATTAGCTTGATTCTTGTCAGCAGGATTCTTGGCACCAGATTTCCAGAAGAACTGGTTATACTTGTGACAAGCATTCTTATAGTGTCTGGGCTTATTACAGTGGTAACACACTGAATCCCCTTGATTGGACACAACTGATTTTCCCTTATAAGCTCCTTTGGGTTGACTAGACCCCTTCTTGGCACCAGATCTCTTCTGGCCACCTTTGATTGTCAATCATTCACCACTACTGCTCTTATCTCCTTGAGATGTCTTGTTGTGCAACAGTTTGAACTTGACAGCCAACATTACATCCTCCAATGTAATACTTTCCTTCCTACCATACAAGATGGTGTCCTTTAAGATTTCAAAGGATTTAGGGAGAGCACTCAATAGAATCAGAGCTTTATCCTCTTCCTCTAACTTGATATCTAAATTCTCTAGATCATCAAGAATTCTATTGAACTCATCAAGCTAATCCGGAAATGGTTTGTCATCCACCATTATGAAGGCATACAACTTCTGTTTGAATAAAGACGGTTAACTAAGGTTTTAACCATGTAAAGTTTACCTAGCTTATCCCAGACCTCCTTCGCGATTTTCTCTTTAGTAACTTCTCTCAAAACCTTATCACCAAGGCACAACAGAATATTGCTTCGAGCTTTCCGTAACATCTTGTTCCTTTCAGTAGCAGCTGTTGCAGATTCACTAGCTGGGGCTGTAGATTCTTCGAGCACGTCGAACAAACCTTGTTGTTCTAGGAGAGCCTGCATCTTGACTCTCCACAGCCCAAAGTCACTGAGGCCTGAGAACTTCTCAATATTATACTTGGTCGAATTCTCCATCTCCGATCTGACAATTGCTTTATGGTTGACTCTCGATTCCCACAGACGGCACCAATTGTCAGTAATTATCCACTCGATTAGACGTCTCTAATCCAAATGAACAATCAGACCACAATTAAAATGCAACAAAGAAGGCAATTCACAAATATAATGAACGAGAACATAAAAACAGAGCGCGCAAAGATTTAAGTGGTTCGATAAATTCGATCTACATCCATTGGATAAACAACTTCAATCTTGATTGATAAAAGAGATGTTTACAACACTCAACACTCGAAAATGGATTTCTCCTCACTTCACCGAGTGCGTGATCATTGCCAGGTGGCGTTTGTTGTAATTGCCTAACAACTTCACACTTTCTGCATTGCCCAATCTGAATTGGCCGCAATGCCCTTCACTTGTTTCTTGCAAACAAATGACACAATCAAAAGACCTATTCGAAGACCTCCCTTTTCTGATTACTCTTCTGATATCCCAACACTTAGCCAAAAGACTCCCCTGCTACTAGACATCATCTCATCTGATGTGAACTCTTCTGAACACCTCATTTGATTTGACTCTAAGCATCACCTTCTCATCTGATTGGATCCTCCACTCATCTGATTCAATCTAGGTTATCTTGTCTGACTTCACTAGCTGATACGCCCATCAACTGAGTCTACCAGAAGACTTTTATCAGCTAAGTTACACCGGTTGATACTCCCAACAGCTGATTACTTCAGCAAACTAGAAACTCTTCTGATTTTGAGATTATGAGATAAACCTCACATATGGAATATACAATAGTGAAATAATAGTATGCCACAACCCAACCCTTATTATTTCAAAGGTGGAAACTTTAAACAAAGTAATCACTGGTGAGGCGGTTACAATATCTTGTCCTATTATTACCATTTTTCAATAATAATATTTATCACTTTTTATAGTTTTTAATTAACTTTTTTTTTTTAAAAAAAATAACAATTTACAATAATTACAATTACGGAATTTCCACTTTTCAATATTATCAATATTAAAGATTACCACTTTTCAATAATATTTACCACTTTTTAAAGATTTTAATTAATTTTTTTAAAAAAAAAAAAACATAACAATTTACCGTAATTACAATTACCAATTTTCAGTATTAAAGATTACCACTTTTCAACAATAATAATTGTCAATTTTCAGCAATAGAGATTACCACTTTTCAACAATAATAATTATCATTTTTCAGTAATAGAGATTACTACTTTTCACTAATAATATTTACCACTTTTCACTATTAAAGATTACCACTTTTCACTAGAGATAGTATTTACTACTTTTTCAGTATTATAAAACAACACTAATAATACTACTTTTCAAAATCATAAAACAACACTTTTTAGTAACGATACTTACCATTTTTCAATATTATAAACCACACTTTTCTAGAAAAACATCAAATCAACCAAAAAAACTTAATAACATCTTGTCCAAATCAACTTTAAAAACATCGTAAAACACATATTCACCTTAAAAATTCATCACCACCCTCTCTTGTCTAAACTTTTCCTTTTCCTTTTCCTTTAAGCAACTTAGGCTTCATCTCATAAAATATTTTAATTTTTTCAATGATCTCAAATTTATAATGATCTCAAATACTTTAAGCAACTTAGACTACATATTTGGCCTTGGAGAGCTTTAAAAAAGGGTCTTGGAGAGCTTTTAAAAGAGCTCTCCAAGTGGGAGCTGTCCAAGCTAGATTGCACTTGGAGAGCTCTTTTTAAGGGCTATGCAAGCGAGGGCTTAGACAGCGGTTGAAAACCGCTGTCTAATGTGTATTTTTTTTTCTGACTTGGACAGCGGTTATGAACCGCTGTCTAAGTCACTTTTTTTTTTTTCGTTTCACTTGGACAGCGGTTATGAACTGCTGTCTAAGTTTTTTTTTTTTTTTTTAATAATTATTTTATATTTTAAAAATCAATTTTATACAAAACCAAAATTTATTTATATACCAATTACACGTCAAATACCAAAAAATCAAATAAATAAATGTACACAAACATACGTCAAATATACACCAAAATCATGAAATATCATCACAAACATTAACATTCTTGAAATGAGGATTCCAATTTTTTTATCATGCTTTACAAATAACATTAAAAAAAAAAATCACCAGAATCTTCAACATGAGAACATTCAAAGCTCTTAAAAGTTGACTGCCATCATCCATCAGTGGAACCCTTTCATCCAAAAGCCAAAGCAACAGTTCTGTAATGAGACTATCAAGTGTACTTTCCTTGACTGCACAAGCAAGCCTCTTGTTCTGAAAAGTCTGCACTAAAAGCAAAGAAAATTTATTATCTCATTTGGCATAGACTGATCATGCAATGAATCACCAATTTACTCTTTATAAATTTCAAGCCAGTCTATACTATAGACTATTTCTTGGTCCAATTGGCATAGATGACTGATCATTCTATGAATCTTCAATTTACTCTTTATAAATATCAAGCCAGTGTATACTATACACAATTTCTTGATCCACTTAAGGTAAAGGAGGAATGAATATTGGGACAATTAAGCAAGATTGATGGACCAAGAGAATAAATTGAAAACAAAATGGAGACAAAATCACCCCGTATGTCTTTAGGTGAGATATAACCATCCTACCTCAATTATGCGAAATTATCAAAAGTCGTGGTAAGAAAAACTAAATTAAAAACCAAAGATTAGATACATTAATTCCAAAAAGTGCCTATCCATTACCTATTTTGAGCAAATTGAAAATTAGGTGGTTCTTTATTCTCATAGACCCATCCAGGTGCAAATATGGCAGCTGAAACTTCATCTTTTATCACATCAAGGGCAACGTTTGTCTGCACAAGGGAAAAATTACAATTTCAGAACAATACTTTGTGAATCTCCTACACTGAACGCACATAACTTGAGGAAATGATCCTTAAAAAGATATATCCAAAAGTTCGCATGAAAAATACCTTGCTGCAACCAGGGACAAGATCCTGGAGTAATTTCATCCTTTCACTAATTTTTTCCCTCCTTATCTAGTACATTACAAGTAAACAATAATCATAATAAACTTTAATTCTCTAAATAAAGTGATTAATCTTTTATACAATTGTTACCCTTTCAGCTAGACTGTGGCTGTTTGTAGCTTGTCCTCTTCGTGCTCGAACGTGTATATAGTCGTCTTTCGGAGGATCAGGATCAGCTTGTTGTTGATCCCCATTTTCCTTAGAAGTATCAGCAACATCCGGTTCATTGTTTTCAGCATTCTAACAAGCAAAACAACATTAGCCAACCATGTAATAAAGATTAACAATACACAATAGATAGTGATAGTGATGAACCTTTTGGATTCTCTTTCGCTTGTTTAAATTCTCGTCAGCTGTGTTAACCAAACGCCCACTAAACTCAGCCTCATCACACTCATCATTCTCAACAATCTCTCGAATTGGGGTGATGGGATCGATTTCGCTAAAGCAAGAAAAGGGGTGAATAGTATTCGGAATCCAACCCATAGTTGAAGTGGTGGGATCATTCATACTAGTCATAGTTTGGTCCCAAATGGAAGGGCAAAAGGATGATGCCTCCATCATTGAACACACATTATACTCTTTTGATAGCTCAACATTGCTCCTATCATTTCCCCCCATTTCTATAAACAACTAAAACCCCTGATGATACAAAACAAGTTACAAGAAAATTACTAACATTTCAAGAATGCATAAATTAGCTCAGTCAAACAGGGTATAGAGCCAAATAGGCATTTGCACTGAAATCAAAGGTGCATTCATAAACAAAAGCGTCAAAAAGGGCATTAATGGCCAGGAAGAAACAGAGTTAATAAATTGAAGGGATTGAAACGTCACTTTAATTAAACCAAGAACAAAAATCGAAGCTGTATGAGGTATCTCTTTTTATCACATGTAAAAAGACTTGTCTAGAGTCCAAACAACACAAAAATTAATTCGAAGATTTCTCTTACACCTCTCACATCCCAATGAAATAAATCGACTTAAAAAACCAGAAATTAATAGATAAAAACAAGTTAAAACTCAGTAAAAACTGCATTAGTCAAAGAAAATTCAAAACTCATTTGTCCACATATATTAATTCCTCCACTAAGTCACCTCGAAAATATCATCACATACACATACACATACCTACTTCATTCATACATTCAAATTGTAAACAAAATGGAGTACTATCAATTTCCTCATCATCTTCACAAATTAATTAGTTCACATTCCATAACACATTCTTTCTGCAACTCCTGCTCCATTAGCTAACAGATATACACCAAAACTCTCATATTATGCAGTTTGCTTTAAGCAGGGTATAGAACAAGTTCACTAGACTCGATTTTTTTTGTCATGGTTAGCAAACACAAGAATCAATAATTGCAACAGTTTCACAGGCCAAACTTAACATTCCTTTACTAGACAGAAATGGCAAACTTAACATTCCTTTACTTAACATTCCCACAAGCATATTATCAAACACTTTGTGTGCTTCAAACACCAATATACATATAAATACAAATGTACATCGCATATAAAAAAGCGTAGGTGGGAGGAGGCAGTAGCTGATATAGAGATAAAATAACCTGAAAAGAAAAAAAAAGGTAAAATTCAAAAGATATGTCATTGCCAATCCTCAAATTGTTCTCTTTTCCGTTCCTTTCTCGTATAATCAGATGTTTTCAAGCTAATAATTAGAAGAAATTGTTATATACAAGAGTACGTACTTACAGCAGTGGGAGGGAGCTGGGCGACGGCGACGAGGAGTGAGAGGGACTGAGGCGACGGCGCGAGGAGGGAGGGAGGCGACGGTGACATTGGTTTGGGGGAGAATTAACACTTCGTTCTTTTTAATTTAGGTTGAAAAAATGCATTAATGAAGTCTGTTTCTTTTTAGCAGACTAAATTCGTGCATATTTTCGTGAAGACATATTTCAATTCCTCTCAAATTGAATTCAGTGAGGACTGGCTAAAGAGTTGCTCTAAATTTTTTGTGGTATTTGAATTTTGGGGAGAACTCGCACTATCTGGATTAATGTTGGAGGAGGAAGACGTGCTTGTATTAATTCACTAGCTAGGGCTTTGACCAAATAACTCTCATGGAGAGCTGTTGAGAACCGCTTTGCAAGCTGTCTATGTTTTTTTTTTATAAAACCGCTCTCCAAGTACTATCTTATCTTGGAGAGCTGTTTGAAAAAAGAGCTCTTCAAGTACTATCTTGGAGAGCTGTTTGAAAAAAGAGCTCTCTAAGTACTATCTTGGAGAGCCTTTTGGAAAAAGTGCTCTCTAAGTGCAGCTCTCCAAGCTTAAATGTGTAGTAGTGGCTAGCACATTATTCTGCCCTTAAAAATGTTGTTAGACTTGCTTATATTTAAAAAAAATTATTAAACAAAGGGAAAAAAAATCAATAAAGAACAGTAGATTTAAAAAATAAATAAATACCTTTTTCAAAAAAGTGAATTTGTAAGGTTCGCCATTGAAATTCTTCAAGTAGTCCATCAAAAACACTCCACAATCATTTTTCATCTTTGCAGCTTTCCATTCAAATTTAACTTCTTCAAAAAAAAAATTATTTATGTTACTACAACATAAAAGGGTATAATATGTCACCTAAATATAACACTTTTATGGATATTACTTTATGTAACATATTTTGGTAACACTTTTATAATTTTATTGTTTATGTAACATTTTTATAACACGATAATAATATGTAACATTTAAATCCAACACTTTTATTTAAGTAACATATTTTTTTGTATTAAATTTTGTAACACAAAATAGTAGTAACACTTTTAATAAATAAAATTTTTAGTAACGCTTTATTTAATTAATATGTAACATTTTTTTTATGGTGGCAAAAAAAAAAGAAATAAATTAAAATTTTAGAATACCACATACCATCGTAATTTAAGAAACTTTTTTATTTATAGATAGGTAAGATAATTATAGAACATAAATGGACAATTCTTACAGTAGTCACATTTTACAAAGTGACTACACAGTCACTTTGTCGAATCGCGTCATGTGGCGTCGTAAACGTCGTAACGACCTGCTACCTGTTATACAGGTTTAGCATTATTTAAATTTTATTTTGTTATTTACTATATTACCCTTATTTTATAAGAAATTTTAATTTATTAAAAATAATAAAATTACTATCCTACCCTTTTAATACAAATATTAATAAAATGACTATCCTACCCTTTTAATACAAATATTATAATTTTTAATTTAAAAAATCAAATAAATAAATTGTACAAATATTATAATTTTAAATTTAAAAAATCAAATAAACAAATTGCAGAATATTTCATTAGGGTTCCTTTCCGCTTCCTTTTCTTCTCCACAGGCCACATCGCTGTTATGTTTCTCCCCCAATTCCACAATAATACTTGAAATTAGTGTTCATTTCTCCCCCAATTCCAACGTTCTGCAAAGTGAATTCGATTATCCTAAGTTACAACGAGTGTATAAGCCCCTTCTCGTACCATTTTCTCGCTCAATTCCCGATTTTCGCCGACGGTCGCTGAAAGGCGGCGACGGCGGTGGCTGGAAGGCGGCAGCGGTGGCGAGCAGGCGCGGAGGCAGGCAGGAAGGCACGGAGGCGGGTGATAGCTTAAAGCACGAAAAGAACAATTCAAAAAGCATGCTAGGTTTTAATAATTTTAATTAATTTGATTTGTTTTTTATTAATTAATTGATTTGATTTATTCTTTTGTTATTAATAAAATAAGGGTAAATATGTAATTTGATACGTTACATATTTTAATTACATTAACAAAAATATAATTAATTATTTTATTGTATAAGGATACAAATGTAATTTTACAATAATATATTTTAATTAATTTAATTTAATAGAAAATACAAATTTATGACACATTACGACAATACATATCGTAAAATTTACAAAAGGTAACAGGTCATCAAATCTAAACCTTTAGATTAGATTTTTAATAGCTTAGATTAACTGACTAAGATAGTCATTACGACACGTTACGACACTCTAACTACATATAGAAGGTCCCAACTTAAATAGGACTTAAAGTAATAAAGTAATCTTCGTTGCATGTAATTAAGCATTGGAAATTTAGTTAGCCCAATGAAGATCTAAGCTCAAATCAATATAGGTAGTCCATTTAAAAAATTCAGACTCGCATGAATTTCGAACTATACAATATCCGTGTCAGATAAAGGAGAGATTTCAAATTTCACACTCAATTCATACCTAAAATTTTATACTCCTATAAACTTATCTTCATACCTTCGAAAGCTATTCATTTTGTTATTTTGAATATTCCTACGAAAGTAACCTATTTTCATTTTTGAAAACACTCATTATCTCTATTTACCTTTTCTCTTTCCTATCTCTCTACCCTTTCCGCCTTTCTCTTTCCTATGTACATTTCTCTACTTTTTTTTTCTTATCTTTCTCAACATCAACAACCTACTATGCAAGTAAGCATATAATACTATACTCTCTCCGTTTCGTAGAGTTTGTCGCATTTGATCTTAAATTTATTTCAAAAAGTTTATCATTTATTCTATTTTTATCAATAATCTTTCTGTACTACCCCTATTAATATCTATTTTTTTAAAATATATTAATGCTAGAAAAAGATCAAAGAAAAAGTGGAAAAGGAAGGTGAAAAAAAAAGAGAAGAAAAATAGAAAAATTAATGAGAGGTAAATGTGTCAAAAAATATGTTCATTAATCCTATATAAAATGAAAAATGCGACAAACTTTATAAAACGAAAGGAGTATTTTTTAATCAATGTGCAAATAACAAATGGAGAACTTGCAAAGTGACGAAGGGAGTATTATTTTTTCTATACAATCTACTCTATACACTTTATTTCATACTATCAAAATCTAAAAAAAAAATATACACTTTAACTATTCATCGAAAAGGGTTTACAATAAATATTATATTAATAACAAATGAAAAACTCATGAACGGCAAATCCTGAAAATGCAAGCTAATTTTTTTTTATTTTGCTGCTACATAAGCTCAATAAAACCAATATCTAAATTTATATTATGGAGCCATTGACTTATCTACAAAATAAATTGCTCATTCAAGACCAAAATAATTTTAGAAAAATCACACAAAATGCTAGGGGTGTATACTACAATTAACTTTTGATACTTAATAAAATGAAACTAAACTAAAGTTTAATTGAAATATTATTTAATTAAGAGAATCGTAACATATTAATCATCCGATTAATGCATAAATGCTTTTTTTTTTTTTTTTATCAGTATAAAAACTCCCTTTATTAAAATAAAGAACCAGAGGTACAAGAAGTTCTGTTGGTCCTAAAAGGAGTATATAACAAGTGTATGGGGGGGGAATACACTTGTATGCAAATTCTTTTCTAACTTGATCACTCCAGAGCTCAGCAAGGTTGTCTTGGACAACTCTGCTGAAGATGATTAACTCTTCTAAGATAATCAGACTACTAAGTACTATTGAGTACTTAGTTGAATAACTATCTAGGGGAGTTAAATGTGCGGAATAGTGGTTGGCCCTTTTAGTTTAGACTCCTTTAGATTCTGAAATCACTTAGTCAATTCAATACAGTCCAGTTTCAGGGAACTTGTCCAAATCAGTTTTGCACAGTCTTTGAATGTTTATCCTTTGAAAGATCAGTTTTGTGCAGTGTTGAATATATGAAAGTACTTGAAAGTAAATCAACACAAGAAGTTATAGTGGTTCAGAGACTCAAGCTCCTACATCCACTTTCCCTGATTGAACAGGATAATTCCTTCACTCTTGGAATTAACTTGTTTTATAGTGCCAAGGTGCACTTGATCAAGAACACCACTCTTGGTGAATTGATCCCTAGGATGTCTAGAGTCCTAGTACCCTCTTCTCAACTCAGAACTGAACTGTTCTTCTCTCAACAGTCAGCTCCTACCACTTCTACTACTACAACCTTCTCACTTTCACTCTTGAAAGATATGAGGATTGAAGTAAGGTTCCAACTAATGAGATATCCTTTACAATGAAGATCATTGTATAAGGATAGGATATCTCTCTAAACTTGTGTATGGATATATACAGTGTAGTTCAGCTTAGATGAAGTGTTTGAAGACTAAGATAGTCTTTGAAAGCTTATGAAAGTTCTATGAGCTTCAGAATTCTTGTGTAGTTGGATTCTGTTGAGGTGCTTTCAAATGGTCTTCACACTTCTGTATTTATAGACAAATGAAGGATTTGCCCGTTGGAGAGGCAGCCTCCAATGTCCATAAATGTCTTCTTTTAGTTCTTCAACTTTGAAGACAGAATCTTGATAGTGACATGTCCTCATTTGGGAAATAAACGGCTGTTAAGACTTTGTCTTCATTCTGCAGCACTCTTCCCAATGTCTGACTTTCAGATTCTCTTGTTAGGACTTGGACATGGCTTCTGAAGGTTGTTCCATTGATGGGACAACATTCCTCATCATTTGGACAACTCTCCTTATCACTATCAGCAGTCTTGCTTATCAGCAAGGTTGGCTTGCTCTTCTTTAGATGACTTGGCTCATACCCTTTGCTTCACTTCAAAGTGATCTTAGCATGTTGATTTGTAGTTCTTTAGGATATGGTTGTCTCTATATCTCAGCATAGTTGACCTCAAGCTTTCAGTACACTTCTTCTGAATTGATTGTGCTGAGACAACTCCTCTGGACAACTCTCTTGATCAGCATAGTTTGTCTTCAAAAGACTTAGTGTTGTATCCAGAGTTTGAGCCTTGAGGGGACTTGATCTTGATGAACTTCTAAGCATGTGTTCCCCCTCAACTTATGCATCTAATCATCTAAGAGCTGCCTAACATACCAGCTTCTCATCTAGCCTTTATTCTATATGTTCTAACATTGCTAGAACACATTCAATCATGAATTGGGCATGTCTCAGGGGGTTTTGGTATTCAATCAAAACATAACTCATTTTATTCCCAATAATTTCCCCCTTTTTGATGATTCCAAAACCTATACAACTTATGCAAAAGTGACTTAGCTACACCTATTACATTAATCTTCAGAAGACATGACTAAGGTCAATTATCCTGAAAAGCAATGTGTTAGTGTATTCACCATTCATGTTGCAGATAGGTTTCATGGATAGGCATAGAGAGATGAGTGTTTCTTGATTCAAAGTAAATTCAACTATCATTCATTAGAAAATCATTACAAGCATGTTGATAGTTGAAATTAACATATCAGAGCATGAATCATCAACACTAAATACATCAGGGCATTTCACTACAAAATATTTCTAGAATTTTAGAATCCGAGCAAATACTAACAACACTGATCAGAGCAAAACATCAGATTTCAGAGAATCATGCTTATATCAGAGCAATCCAAGGCATATCAGAGCACACAAATTTTCACAGCACACCACATCAGCACTCTTGACCATATTTCAGCATAGTTGATCAATTAAGATAGGTCAGAAGACTTAGCCATTTCAGAGATCATCCTCAGGAGGTGGCACCATCCCATATTGTGCCCACACTCTTCTTTTCAAAGCCATGGCTTCTTGGTTTGTTCCCTTAGGGCCAAGAACCATCTTGTTCAGCTTGAGGATCTCAGTGAATTCTCTCAGAATCCTTGCTTGGTCAATCCATCCTTCAAGCTTTGGAGGCATGTAAATGATTGGCTTGGGAGCTGTGAGTTCAATTCTTGCAATGTCAGCAGCTGCAAGCAATTGTTGATAGAGCTCTCTGTAGTATTCTATCATGAACTCTGCAAAAGTGGAGTTGGCATCTCTTCCATTCCATCTGTCAATGACATACTGATCATAGACATACTCCCTTTTTGCTTCCTCCCATGAGTCATTCAGCTGGATTGGTACCCATTTATCCAAGTGAGGATATTTGGTATCCATTGGAATCAGTAGCCGTGGCTTCATCTTGTTGTAGGTTGCTCTCTTTCTTCTTGGCTTCTGGAAGTCTGCTCTTCTCTTGTCTCTTGCTCTTTGTGCTTCATCCATCAAGTCCATTTTTTCTTGGGCCCTCATCATGGCCAGTTTCTGTTGAGTTTCTGGGTCTTTGCCATACCCTTCATGAAACAGCTTTGATGGATCATTTAGTACAATCACTTTCTTTTTCTTAGGTTCAGGTCCAAAGCCTTCTTCATACAACTCCTCTACATTTTCAGAAGCTTTGGCACCTTCAGTAGACTTAGTCTCAGTAGACTTGTCTTTTTCAGAAGACTTGTCTTCTTCAGCAGTCTTGGATATTTCAGCAGTTTTGGGTTTTTCAGCAGTTTTGACCTTCTTTGAGACAGGCTCATCATCAACAACTCTGAATTCAGGTGGAAGATCAAGGCTGTTGGGAAAGTCAGTGAATGTTTCAACTTGTCTTTTCTTTCCTTTTGCCCTCTTAATCTTTCCTCTAGTTTGGACACCTTCAGCATCTTTGTCCAAACCAGACACTTCACCACCTGGTCTTTGCTGTAGCCTTACTCTTTCCTCTTGAGCTGAGGCCATAGAGTTCTTCAAGGCAAGTGCCAATTGCTCCTCTTCATCCAATTCATCCAAGTTTAGCACTGCTGGCTCCTTTTCCTTTCCTTCGGGGGCTTTGTCTTTATCCTTTCCTCCTTTAACTGGGCTTCCAATTACTAAGGCACCTTTTGCTCTTGCTCTTTCCCTTTCCCCCTTTTTGGCAGCATCAAAACATTCTGGCTTCAGTTCACTCATAGTAATTGCCAATAAGGACTGGGCTTGGGTGAGAGACTTCATTTCTTCCAACAGATATACATTCTCATCATGTATATTTTGCATCCTATCACTGCTCAAGCTGAGGAAAGCTAGAACAAGCTTCATTTTCTGTTGGACAACCTCCTCCATGGTTGCCTTAAGAGATGCATCTAGTTGGGCCTTAAGAAGCTCAGTGAGGTTGGCCACTGCACCTTCAGCAATGTTGGCCAATACCTCTTGGGAAAATTTTTCTGAGGCTGCTTTCACCATAGCTAGCCTTTGCTCTTCAGCTCTTTGTCTTTGCAAGGCAGTCTTTCTTCCAAGGGCTTTCTTCACCACTGACCTCAATGTCTTCACATTCCTATTGTGGTTGATTCTTAGCAAAGATTGCTCCTTCTTAACATCCTTTGAAACTGACCTCATGGTGTTTTTAGCTTTGATAACTTCAGTGGAGATGGTTTGCAGACCAGTCTCAACTCCACTGATCCTTGCCTCCAAGGTAGGTAACACCACATCTTCTGAGCCAGTTAGCCTCATTTCCACAGATGCCAAAGTTCTTCCATGCTCATCTAAAGCTCCAGAAGTTTCTGCATGAGCTGTTTGGACTTGATGAGCCAAGGAATCCAACTTCTCTGATTGCATCCCAAGCAAGGCTTGTGCTGATCCACTATCAACTTGGATGGGTGCATCTGTTAAGAGTTCATCTGCAAAAATTTGATCAAAGGTTATACCTGCAATATCAGACAAATCAAAAGCATCAGTAAAAACACACTTGTCTCCCTCCAATTCTTTTTCATAAGACTCTGATACATCAGCAGTCTTCTCCTCATTTTCAACTAATTCTTTTCTCCCTTCATTAATGATTTCCTCACATAAAGGAACAGGCCTCCTCTCATCAAGGGATTCTTGAAGTTCAGATTTGACTTCAAGAATAGCCTGCCCTTCCTCACTTATATCACCCTCATTTGGTGGTACACTCACTATCCTAGTGATCACCACCTCTCTATCATCTACCTCTCCCTCTGGTTTTTCCACTAAGTTCTCATTTTCAACTCCAACACCTAATCCTGCAACATCTCCACCTTCAACAAGGTTCAAAGATGGCAGTTGTGGGGAGATCACAGTGCTTATGTCAACAGCCACTGAGTCATCCTGAATGATTAAGGGCTGATCAGTGTCCAACTCATCTGACACTGAATAGGCCTTAACCAAACCAGCCTCTAAAACAGGAACCTCCACATCTTTAGGCTGTGCCTTGGGTTCAGAAGAACCTTCATTGACAGATGTGTCTTTGGTTGTGTTACCACCCTTGGTTAACACCTCTGAAGATACAGAGCCTTTCCTATGATAGGTTCTAGGAGGGTTGGATAATCTTTCAGATACAGAAGGCTTAGGGAGATTGGCTTGAGGGGTTTCAGGAGGGTTGGGTTTTGAGGGGTTTGAGGGATCATCAGGGGAATCATCATCATTAGAGCTACTTTCAGGGTGTTTGATGCCCTTAACTTTCCTTTCCCTCTCCTCATTAATCTTTTCAGCTACCAGCTTTGCAAATACTTCCTCATCAATGAGAAATCTTATCTTTGAAACTCCAGCAAAGTGTAGCAATTTGTTCTCCTCAACTTGCCACCAGTTTGCACCCTTATCTTGGATGACTTGTGATATTTCCATCATTGATTTGTCTTTTACATCAACAAGCATCCTTAGATCATGAAATGTCTTCTGAATTCTTGGAAATTCAGCAAGTTGTGGATACAAACTGTCCACAGTAGCCTTGGCTCCTCCTCTGAGCATACTTTCATAAGTATACTCCTCCTCATCTCCACTTGAATGGGGACTTTGGGTTATAGGGGAGTTGGCTCTGGGTTCTCCTAATGTGGCTTCAGGAAGATTTAACTCAGGAATATTGGCTTCAGATAGGTTGGGTGCAATAGAAGGATCTTCAGTTGCTTTTGAGAGCAATGGATCTGAAGGGGCTTTACTTAGGGGGGTTGGCTCAAAGAGTGCAGCTTCTAATTGCTTTGAGTAATTGAGCATGGATGAGTCAAGGGGAGAATGTAATCTTGTCTCATCTACTGCTATATCTGCTAGCACATCTATCCCACTTCTTTGCATACTTCCTTCAGGAGAGTATCTCTTTGTAAGATTGATGGGGGTGATAGGTTGATTGGTTGGGGTTATATGGGTTTCAGGGGAGTTGGGCTCAGGGTTCTGAATTTCAGGGATGTTGGCCTCCATTGGTTGACCTTCAGGGACCTTGGATTCTGGAGTTCCAGAACCAGATGAGTTGGTCCTTGACTTTGATTTGGTCCTGCTTTCAGCTCTGCTCTCTCTTAGAGCAATTTGTAGAGACCTTTCCTCTTGGAGCTCCAACACTTTGTCAGTAGGCTTGGCCCTTCTCTTGCTAGCCCTACTGCTCCCACTTCCTTCACCATCCTTCTCAGGGACAACCTCCCTGATCCTCTTATCACCCTTAGACTTTTGTCTAGTCTCATTGTATTTCTGCCTCAACTCTTCTGAATGATCAGAAGGTACTTGCACACCTTCTTCAGCAACTTCTTCAATCTCAGTTGAAGCATCTGAGGTCTCTTCTGAGGGAATTTGAGACATTTTCCTTGTCTTTACTACTCTGGCCTTTGTCCTTTTCTTCATTTTAGGCTTCTCCTCCACCTTTTCTTCAGCAGGTTTGGCCACTATCATCCTCCTTTGCTCAGTTTTCTTGTTGAGCTTTCTGAATAGAATCTTTTGGGCTGGGAGGGGTTTTGCAAAGGTTTGCATTTGGGAATAATGGGAAAATCTCTCAATCAACAAGCTTGCCCTGGTGCAATACTTGAGTTTCCCTTCTAGCACAACCTTCTTGTGAGCTCTCACTTTAAACTTGGCCTTTTCCTTCATCATCTCAGAAATAATGAAGGTCCTCCAATCAAATTTGATACCCTTGTCACTGGCATCAATGACTGCAACCATAATTCTGATTCTAAGATGGCTGACCTGCTCCAAGCTTCCAGTATTGCTCATGAGACTCTTGGTGATTACCTCAAATAAATTGAGAAATTTAGGCTTGAGAGTCTTCTTGTTTTGTGTTGAAGATAGAGGACCTGGCACTAACAGCCATTCTTGTGCTATATCATCTTCATGGCCAGTACCATAAACTTCTGGATTCCTTCCCTCAGAAGGCAATCCAAATGCTCCTTCAAGATCTTCTGAAGAGAATTTCACTCTATGAAATCTCTCTTCTTCCTCTTCTTCAGCAACATAGGACAATCTGGTGGAGATCTCACCATCTTCTGGTTTGCCTCTCCACTTGAGAAAGGCAAAGAACTCAGCCATGTAGTTGTCCAAACAAGAGTTTGGCCTTTCCTCCATGAACTTTTGAAGGCCTGCTCTTCTCAACCATCTCAGGGTTGGAGTGATTTCAGGATCTTCACTTGTAAATGATACTATGGGCTCAAAGTGAAGGTTGTTCTTGTTGCTCAAATAACCAAAATCAAGGTCAAGAGCCTTGTTGGAGAAATCAATTATCATTTCTGGTCTAACTTTGGGGGCCATTGAAAATTACAGAGATAAAATTGAGAGAGTTTTGAGAGATTTTGAAGAAAGTGAGCTAGGGTTTCGAATGCTTGGGGAAGAAGAGTGTGTGGGGAGTTCTTAAGACTTGAGAATATTCTAAAAAGAATGTTTGTCAATGAGTTGGTGAGATTTGTGTATTTTCAACGGTTGTCAAATATGGAAACATACACTTGGACGGCCAGGATGGATTTCAGGGGAGTTGGCCAGTTTTGATCCAATGGTAAAAAACCAATGTAACAGTGACTTGTTGGTTCTATTCAAAACGTGGAAGGTATTTAATATTAGTTAATGGTTGGGGAGTTTTCGAGATAGATCATGGCTTGAAAAGTGTAATGCAAACAAGAGTTAAATCTTGGCATTTAATGCATGGAAAGCGACCTTTTGGGTGGGGGACAAATTAAATCCCACAGAGATGATATATGTAATTGGGACAGGTATCAAGGTAGACAATGATTACCCAAAATAGGTGCTTATCAAACCAAGAAAATAGTTTGATAGCCAGGACAACTTATCTGACCCTACAAGGACAAGTGTCCTGAAGAGATGTGGACAAGAGTCCTGAGTTTCAATGGACAAGTGTCCTGAACAATTGTGATTATCTCTTCTGTACTTTAGTAGACTTGTCCAAGTCTGCTGAAGATCAATTCAGCTCTTTTACTCCCATTAACTTCAATGAGTTTTACTTGTCCAATTTCCCTGGATCAAGTAATCCCAACTCTGCTGATAGCTCCAGAAATCTTGCCTCTGCAAGTGGCTTTGTTAGAATATCAGCTTTTTGATGATCTGTGTGGATCTTGACCAACTTTATATCCTTCTTCTCCACATGATCTCTAATGAAGTGATGCTTGATGTCCAATCATCAAAGTACCATAACCTTTTGTTGTTGCTTGTGAGCTGTCTCCAAATGTGACATTTGGGCCTTCTTTTTCAATAAAATCAGTGAGGAGTTCCTTGTTTCCAGTCATGTGCCTTGAACATCCACTGTCAAGGTACCATGCTGACTTTTTGCTCATGCTCCTCTTCTTGTGGCCCATTGGTACCTCATCATCCTCAAGAGCCATGTTGCAGACATCATCATCATCATCACTGTTGGAGAACAGTCCATCAGAAGAGTTGAAGCTTTCAGCACTGTCAGATCCTTCACCAGCCATCATGGCCTTTCTATTGGTGAATTTTCTATCTCTTTTAGCTTGCCTCTCTCTTCTCTCCTTAGAGCTTAGTTCAGGGCAATCATACTGGAAGTGCCCTTTCTTCTTGCAGTTATAGCACAGATCTTCATCATCTTCTTTCTTTGATTCTTCTCTTCTTTTTGATGATGAGGGTTCAGCTCTATTGGACCTTCTCCTATCAGAGTACTTGTCCTCTGATCTTTTCTCTTCAGGCTTTTTGACTTCAGCCTGTGCTTCAGGAGAGTTGTATCTCCTGAATTTGTTGTCCTGGTTGAATTTCTTGTATCTACCAAACCTTGAATTTAACTTTTCAAACCTTCTAGCCATCAAGGCTAGTTCTTCCTTCATTTCAGTCTTTGAGACTGACTTTGATGATCTTGGAGTGGACTGCATTTCAGGTTCAGCAGTTTTGGCTTTGAATGCCACTCCCTTGGTAGGATTTGAAGGTTCCTCAATAGAATTTCTTCTATTGAGGTCGAACTCATAGGCTTTGAGTTCTGAGAAGATTTGTTGCATGGGCATGGTGGAGAGATCCTTGGTGTTTTGCATCATTACAGCATAGACATCCCACTTTTGAGTGAGACTTCTCAAGATCTTCAACCCAACTTCTCTCTTGGTGTAGACCTTGCCCAATGAGTTGATTTCATTCATCACATCAGTGAATCTACCAGCAAACTTATCAATGGACTCCTCAGACTCCATTGCAAACTGTTCAAATTTCTGCACAGCAACTTGGAGCTTATTCTCCTTGATCTTTTCAGTACCCTCATACATTTCAGCAAGAGTGTCCCAAATTTCTTTGGCAGTTGTGCAGTGGTAGACTCTACCCATTATTGCATCTGGAATTGTTTGGTAGAGGGTATTCATGGCAAGATAATTCAAGTTATCTTTCCTCTTTTCATCAGCAGTGAAGTCATCTTCATCTTTGGGGAGCATCTCTCTTGTGTCTGCCTTTTGAGCCTCAGTAACTTTGGGATTGACAAAAGTGAACACAAAAGGACCTCTTGTGATCACTCTCAGCATATCAGTGTGTAGAGATGCAAGATGAGCCCTCATTCTGATTTTCCAGAAATCATAGTTGTCTATTGAGAACATGGGCAGTTTGTGATGTGAAATGTGGTTGACTGGATTTGTGGCCATGTTGTCCAATCCTTGGACAGCAGGAGGTGGAACAGAAGCATTGTTGTTGGCCATATCTCAAGAACAAACAGTCAGTCAACAATCAAATAGGATTTCAGATAGATCAGTTCAGTGACCACACTAAATATATGATTTTAAAAACCAAGATGGCTTTTCAGAAGCAGTGGTCTTTGAACCCCTGCTCTGATACCACTTGTTGGTCCTGAAAGGAGTATATAACAAGTGTATGGGGGGGGGGGGGGGGGAATACACTTGTATGCAAATTCTTTTCTTAACTTGATCAAACCAGAGCTCAGCAAGGTTGTCTTGGACAACTCTGCTGAAGATGATTAACTCTTCTAAGATAATCAGACTACTAAGTACTATTGAGTACTTAGTTGAATAACTATCTAGGGGAGTTATATGTGCGGAATAGTGGTTGGCCCTTTTAGTTTAGACTCCTTTAGATTCTGAAATCACTTAGTCAATTCAATACAGTCCAGTTTCAGGGAACTTGTCCAAATCAGTTTTGCACAGTCTTTGAATGTTTATCCTTTGAAAGATCAGTTTTGTGCAGTGTTGAATGTATGAAAGTACTTGAAAGTAAATCAACACAAGAAGTTATAGTGGTTCAGAGACTCAAGCTCCTACATCCACTTTCCCTGATTGAACAGGATAATTCCTTCACTCTTGGAATTAACTTATTTTATAGTGCCAAGGTGCACTTGATCAAGAACACCACTCTTGGTGAATTGATCCCTAGGATGTCTAGAGTCCTAGTACCCTCTTCTCAACTCAGAACTGAACTGTTCTTCTCTCAACAGTCAGCTCCTACCACTTCTACTACTACAACCTTCTCACTTTCACTCTTGAAAGCTATGAGGATTGAAGTAAGGTTCCAGCTAATGAGATATCCTTTACAATGAAGATCAGTGTATAAGGATAGGATATCTCTCTAAGCTTGTGTATGGATATACAGTGTAGTTCAGCTTAGATGAAGTGTTTGAAGACTAAGATAGTCTTTGAAAGCTTATGAAAGTTCTATGAGCTTCAAAATTCTTGTGTAGTTGGATTCTGTTGAGGTGCTTTCAAATGGTCTTCACACTTCTGTATTTATAGACAAATGAAGGATTTGCCCGTTGGAGAGGCAGCCTCCAATGTCCATAAATGTCTTCTTTTAGTTCTTCAACTTTGAAGACAAAATCTTGATAGTGACATGTCCTCATTTGGGAAATAAACGGCTGTTAAGACTTTGTCTTCATTCTGCAGCACTCTTCCCAATGTCTGACTTTCAGATTCTCTTGTTAGGACTTGGACATGGCTTCTGAAGGTTGTTCCATTGATGGGACAACATTCCTCATCATTTGGACAACTCTCCTTATCACTATCAGCAGTCTTTCTTATCAGCAAGGTTGGCTTGCTCTTCTTCAGATGACTTGGCTCATACCCTTTGCTTCACTTCAAAGTGATCTTAGCATGTTGATTTGTAGTTCTTTAGGATATGGTTGTCTCTATATCTCAGCATAGTTGACCTCAAGCTTTCAGTACACTTCTTCTGAATTGATTGTGCTGAGACAACTCCTCTGGACAACTCTCCTGATCAGCATAGTTTGTCTTCAAAAGACTTAGTGTTGTATCCAGAGTTTGAGCCTTGAGGGGACTTGATCTTGATGAACTTCTAAGCATGTGTTCCCCCTCAACTTATGCATCTAATCATCTAAGAGCTGCCTAACATACCAGCTTCTCATCTAGCCTTTATTCTATATGTTCTAACATTGCTAGAACACATTCAATCATGACTTAGGCATGTCTCAGGGGGTTTTGGTATTCAATCAAAACATAACTCATTTTATTCCCAACAAGTTCCTAAGGAACATGAAGCATAACATGTTAAGGCATCCCAAACAATAAAAAAGATATAAGCAACCTTTAACATAGCCAGGTAGAAACTAGCTATCGAAACATCAACATATGCAAAACCTATAAGTCGAGTGTGTTTAAAGGGGCTCTGTACGTAGCCACATTAATGCATAAATAATTTTAGATCAAATCAATTTTTAGCTCTTAATATCAAATTATAAATATTTGTACCTTAAGCACGTGAATAAATCTTTGTTTAACTTCTTTTTTTCTCATTTTCAAGCTGGATTGCTTATTTCATTTTTCAGCACTCTATTCCTGCAAAATCTCATAAATATAAATGACAAATCCTTAAACATACTTAATTGTTGGGTTTTTAAGTACGAACACCATGTTCGTAGCAGCGGAAGTTTAAAATTTATTTCACCAACACAGATTCCTGATATGATTGTATAACATAATTGAAGGATAATTAAAGTGTTTAAATAATCCTTACAGTAATTCGTATGCGAGATACTGATCCTCTACTACGGTATCCAGTAATTCGTATGCGAGATGCTGATCCTCTACTACGGTATCCACGTAATCCTCGTCTACGAACTTGTGATCCAGATTGGAATTCTCTAAAAGAACTCGCTAGGAGAATTCTATAGAGAGAACCGGAGAAATATTATGAGTGATAAATTGTTACGACTCAGAACCTCTAACCCTAGAGGTATTTATATAGTAAAACAGAAACCCTATCTGTGCACATGGGCTTGAGCCAAGTATATATTTTACCACATTTATGATATATTTAATATATCATCTTATTAATTAAATCTAATTTAATTAAATAAGTTATAATTCTATCAAATAGAATTATTCTATATTTCTCCATAAATTAAATATCTTGATCAAATCAAATAATTAATTTATCCAACTTTAATTAGTATATTAAGACTACTTCTTGTGTGACCCATAGACCCTCACATATCAAGCAATTAGTCAAATTAACGGTCTTAGCAGAACCCTAGACAATGAACCAGACAATCTCAATATGCGAGGTACGTTGCGAGGAAATAGCAACAACCTGTAATGTGAAGCTCACAATGATATGATCCTTTCATTCACGAATACTCCGATTAAATCTAAAACATGATAATGTGTCTATTCAGATAATTTAATCACGTTATCTCATTCTACTAATTGATCACAGTGTCGCATTTGAACACCATTCCAAATGTAACGTGCATTGGCCAATGACTAACGATCCAATTAGTTATGAGAAGACGAGTATTCTCTTTAAATCTATTTGAGGAATGAATCCTACTCTTAGCTCAACTACCGTGCACATGTACTTTATGGTGTGCCCAACACATGTCTAATCTACCCCGTTAGGAGTGCAAGCGTCGGTCATGGTCAAAGTCCATCACGCCATACATGTCGCGTGTATTGACCTCAAGTCGAAGGACATTACATTGCTCCACAAATCAATATTTCCGTAGACACGTAAATAGAATACACCAAACGGTTTCTCGATTGGGCAAGCCAATACTCTCAAAGTATCCGTGCATCCATCATGAGATACCTAGTATCTCGTAGTTGTGAGAACCACTACATCCTCTAAGGATATGATGCAAATCGCACACCAATCTCAATCGCATCATCGATATCCCAATCTCGATAATCCTTGATTGGGGCTACTTTAAAAAACCATGATATAGTCAATCGAGATCTCACATCTCAATGACATCATTGGTTCATGGGAACACATACAAGAATAAATGCAAACAATCAAACATAACATTCTATAAGTGTATCACCGAATATTATTACTAACGTCAATAATACTTAAATAACTGAATATGATCAAGTACAGTGTCCTTATAATGATTGTCTCAAGGACATCTGTACTAACAATCTCCCACTTGGACTAGAGTCAATCACCCACATGTCTAACATTCAAGATTGTTAAAGTCTTTCGTATTTACATGAACACCAAGTGCTTGGTGAAACATCTTCCAATTTATTCTCGGTGGGAATTCGTTCAAATTATATCTCTCATCTTGTCATGATCTCTTAGATCAAATACTAACGCTTAGGTACATGCTTGTTTCTGTTATTGGATCTTGGTTCCTTTGCCTGTGCAACCGCACCAGTCTTTTCACAATACAACTTTATTGGACGACTGACACTCGGAACTACCCCTAGTTCTTTCAAGAACTCAAAAATCCAGACAACTCATTTCGTGGCTTCTAATACAACAATGTACTCAGCTTCAGTTGTTGAATATGCAGAGGTTTCTTGCTTAGAACTATTCCAGCTCACTGTTCTGCTATTGAGTGTAAATGCATTACTAGACTGTGACCTGTAGTCATCGCAGTCAGACTGGAAACTAGCGTCAGTGAATCCAGTCACTACTAGTTGTGGTTGTCCACCATAGACTAGGAAACATTCCTTAGTTCGTCTAAGATACTTAAGGATGTTCTTAATAGCAATCCAGTTAGTTCACCTAAATTCTGCTGGTATCTACCAGTAATGCTAATAGCGTAGGACACATCAAGCCTCGTGCAATTCATGACATACATGATTGACCCATTAGCCGATGCATATGAGACACTGTTCATGCACTCGATTTCAAATTTCTCAGAAGGACAATCCTTTCTTGAAAGTTTAATCCCATGAATCGCAAGCAGGGAACCTCTCTTAGAGTTCTCCATAGAAAAACGCCTTAGCACCTCATCTATGTAGGTGGATTTTGAGAGCCCCAACATCTTGCTAGATTTATCTCTATAAATCTTTATGTAAAGGATGTAGCAGGCTTCACCCAGATCCTTCATCATGAAGATCTTGGACAACCAATCTTTTATGGATTGCATTAGCAGGATCTTTCTTATTTCTGACAAAGTCATACGATTTGACAACTTCATCAAAACGGATATTCCAACTCCTAGAGGCTTGCTTCAGTCCGCCTCTCTGAATTGATATCTAATATCGCTTCAAAATAAGTCGTAGGATCATTTTTGTCCGGGATTTCCACGTCATCATGCTCCTCCAAGAGGAAACTAAATCTGACGGGTAGATGACGATTCCTAGTAGACTTACGAAGGTACGTTTGTGCAGGCTGTACATTCTGATCGTGAGGAGGTTCTTCAACGATGATTTGATCAACGCTTGGAGAATTCTCATGACCTACGCTTTCTAGCGTCTCCTGAGCAGGAGATTGATCTATGTCTAAATCGTTCTCATTCAGCGTATTCGAGATTTCTTGCGTATGCGAGATATCCCTAATTACGCTCCCACTGGCTGGAAGACGATCACCTAGTGATAGGCTCCCACCATGAGAGTCACTGAATGCTCCCACTGATTACTTGTCGTGGTTCTCCGACAGGTACTCAGCCTCAGTATTACTTTGTGGTTCTTGAATTTCTTCAAGTTCTATCTTTTTACGACCTTGTTCCTTAAAGACATATTCACTTTCAAGGAAGGTCGACTGTCTAGAAACAATAACCTTATGTTTCTTAAGGAGATAGATATAATATCCTCTTGTTTCATTAGGATATTCCACAAATAACACTTTCCACCTTTTGATTCCAATTTATCAGTGATCATCTTCCTCACATACGCAGGACAACCCCACGTCTTTCTATGTGAGAATGATGGCTTCTTGCCATACCACAACTCGTATGGTGTCTGATCAACCGATTTAGATTGAATCATATTCAGAATGTAGATTGAAGTTTGGAGTGCGTGACTCCAAAGAAATGTTGGAAGAGAGGAGAAACTTATCATGGACCTCACCATGTATAGGGTTCGGTTCCTCCTTTCAGACACACCAATCATCTATTGTGTTCCGAGAGGTGTCCATTGTGATTGGACTCTATGTAATTTTAAATAATCCAGGAAGGTTTATTGGTCATCTTTCCTTTGAGACAAGATTCGCAATTACTGTATGACTCCAAGTCAAACGAGGTTAAGTAGTCCAACTTTCTTAACCTTGCAATTCTATTCTCATTTGTATGACCAAGTCTACAATGCCACAAGAAAGTAGTGTTTTCCTGATTAGTAAGTTTAAGTCTCTTATTTTGTATATTAAAAATATCATGTCCACAATTCAACAGATATAAACCATTCACGAGAGAAGCGTTTCCACAAGTAACACCATTTAACGTAAAATAGCAACTATTATTAGAAAAATGGAATAAAAAACCTTCAATGTCTAACATCGGAATGGAAATAATGTTTCTAGTAATAGACGGAACGAAATAACAATTATTAAGTTCTAGTCTAAAACCACTAGGTAAGTCTATACTATATATCCATACGCGCTCAGCAGCAACTCATGCTCCATTTCCCACGCATAGGACGACTTTACCCGATCTAACCGCTCTGCTTTCCTTAAGACCCTGCACATTCGTACAAATGTGTGAGCCACATCCGGTATCTAATACCCAGCAGTTAGAATTGTTAGTGGACATGTTTATTTCAATAACAAACATACATGTTCCACTGCCAGAAGCACCTTGTGCATTCTTCTCGGCAGCCAGAACTTTGCAATCCTTCTTCCAGTGCCCCTTCTCCTTACAGTAGAGGCACACATCCTTATCTACCCTTTTCTCTTTCTTTTGAACACCACCTTTAGGTTTCAAGGAATTCGACTTGGCGTTTTTCTTTGCCTTGTTGAATTGCTTCTTCTTCCCCTTAGGGCTAAATCTAGCAGATGAGCTCACAATGAGCACATTCCTTTCCTTAGAAGTAGTTACTTCAAAAGTCTTGAGCATGTTGTGCAGCTCAGGCATCGTTGCTTCCATCTGATTCATATTATAGTTCACTATGAAGCTAGAAAAAGAATCCGGAAGTGATTGAAGAATGGCATAAATGGAGACATCGTCCCCTAGACTAATGCCTAAGGTTCCTAGTTTCTCAATTAGCCCTATCATCTTCAAAACATTGAGGTGAGACCATCCCTCCATCAGACATTCTACACCTGAACAGATCTCTCATGACCTCATATTTCTCAGAACGAGATTCAGAGTCAAATAGATCTTTCAGATGTTTGAGTATCTCAAAGGGACTCATGTTCTCATGTTGCCTCTGAAGTTCAGGGGTCATGCCTAGCAACATCACACACTGCGCCTGTCCTGCATCATCTTGATCCTTCTTCTGAGGTTTTGGGGATTGGCGTGTCCAACACGTATTCAATCTTTTCTTGCCTTAGCACCAAACACATATTTCGGTGCCAATCCAGAAAATTTGGCCCAGACAATTTGTCAGATTCCAATGCGAATCTCAACGGTAAATCATTCATTTCAACTAACCTAGAGAAATAATAGAACGGGAATTAAAACACATAATTCCTATGATCAATATTCAGCAATCAAAATAAACACGGCTTTTATATTTATTTTGTCTCCATTATTTTCACATACTCAACGACCTCATCGGAAGAGTACGAATTTATATCAAATATAAATCATAATGGATTAGGATCCACATTCCTAGTATCACAGCAACTGCTTGGGCTGAATACTGTAATGGCAGAACTGTAGGTCTCAATACCAATTGCACTTTCTGCAATTCCTAGTTGATTGAACCTAGTTCAATCGATGTCCCCTCGTTGTTCCCTTGCTTGGACTAGTGAAACAACTCGGTTGGTTTACAACCACCACACGGCGACATTGCATGGCGCTATAAAAGTTCTGTTAGACGTAACTCCGAGCAAAAGACTTGGGTCTTAAATACTCATTGGAATGAAATCTCCGGTCTCCTTTTAATTATGATGGAAGACATCTTTCATTCTGAATGAAAACCATATTTTATTGAGGAACATTTCAAAGCGGGGTATTTAATTTCTTAAACAAGATCCAATTATACATGCTCAAACAGATAAGAGCAAATACTGGGCGCCGCCTACCCAAACATAAAATACACGGTCCGACAAGTACTGGGCGCCGTCTACCCAGACAATAAACGCGGACTCTGACTAATAATGTAAATTCAATTTACATAAACAGTTAGACAAATAAGAGCAATCATCAAGTTCTCATGCTTTATTATAAAAATCTAAATATTACAAATAAAGCACATAATAGGATTTAACACATAAATCAAATAAACGTGCGAGTAATAAATATTCGTAGGTAAAATACTGCTAAAATTAGAAATACTAACAAGCTTCAAGCTTTTAGTTAATTCTAAAATTTATTCTCAAAATTATTTTGTCCAAAATTTATTTTATAAAAATTTCAAGATTATGGTCCGACCAAACATCCCCTAAATTAATTTCTGAAAATTTTAGTTGGCCAAACAGGCCCTTAACTAATTTCTGAAATTATGTGTAGGTCCCTAGTTGAGTTAGATAATATTGAGTAAGCTAGGAAAACGTCTAGAGGGGGGTGAATAGACTTTTCAAAATCTTTCAATATATCAAAGTACACTATGCGGAATTATCAGATTAACAATGAGCCCAATCAAATTTATACTCAACTAATATTAACGAACTTCTGTATGAACACTCTACTAGTTTTGTTCTTATATGCAATTCAATCAATTAAGCAGTTAATCAATCAAACACAAATAAAACAGTAAAGTAAATCAAACACAAAATTTATAGTGGTTCGACAACTTGTCTACATCCACTCTCACAACTCCAGTCGTGAAATTCTTATTACTCTTCCAATCGAGTAGTGTGTTCTTGTGGCTTTAAGTCCCAAGAAATAAGACTTTGATCTTCTCGAAAACACTACCAAGTGCTTCTTCGATCTAACTAGCTGTTTTACAAGTAACTAGCAACTTGAAACAAAACAATAAAATTTCTCTTCGTTTAGTAGTAGCTCTCTTTGAATTATTCACTTGTCTTCTGGCTTGTTTTTCTGAACTTCAACTCTGCGAGTTTCTTCTCTTTGGATATCTCTTAGTAATTGCTTAATAAAATTTCAATGCTTCAATAGTCATAACCGTCAAATACACTAAGGTATTTATAGACTTCCAATTTCAAGAACTTTCTGTTATGTAACTAATTTTTCTTGAAAACTGACTTCTATCTTCTTCTTCTTATCCTTCCAGCGTTTATGCAGTTAATTAGTTATTTCATAACTAACTCTTCAATCCTTATCTTCAATACGCGTTTCTAACTTAAACTTTTCATCCTTTGAAGCGCACATGTCTTGTCTCCATACTTAGACAGAATCTTAGTCTTCTTCTTCACTTCACTTGTCTTGTCTTGCGCAGGTCTTCAATAGTAGACTTCTATATATATAGAACTAAACTAGTCCTATCATCTAATCTTAACAAGACTATTACATTACATTAAGCTTTATAAAACAGCTTAGTCACCTTAAGATCTATACAATGAATATACGCGAATACATACGGAATAATGAGCTTCTATACATCATCTAAATAGCTCAGTATAAATCCTAACAAGTATACATCAAGTACTTATAAATCATACTTGTCTTTTAAACAATTAAACTTTTTCTTTTCATACTTATCTTTTGAACTTTATTTGTGAACTCTACTGATCTGTTCAAGATGACTCCATAACTAGACTAGATCAGTCAACACTTAGAAATTATTCAAGTCTTCTTTTGGCTTATCAAAACTCATCTTATCATCAATTATGACTTGTCTTTAGGATTCATATCCCAACAATTTCCCCCTTTTTGATGAAGCCAAAACTACTTGAATTATTTCTCAATAGTAGACTAGTTAAGTAGTTATCTTATCTTTCACCAAAATATGTTATCTTTTCATTCATTCACAATAAGATCAGTAGATTACACTTACTTAATCAAAATAAAAAAGAAATAAGTAAAGTGTTGGTCCTGAAAGGAGTATATAACAAGTGTATGGGGGGTGTTGGTCCTGAAAGGAGTATATAACAAGTGTATGGGGGGGGGGAATACACTTGTATGCAAATTCTTTTTGACTTTGATCAAACCAGAGCTCAGCAAGGTTGTCTTGGACAACTCTGCTGAAGATGATTAACTCTTCTAAGATAATCAAACTACTAAGTACTATTAAGTACTTAGTTGAATAACTATCTAAAGGAGTTATATGTGCGGAATAGTGGTTGGCCCTTTTAGTTTAGACTCCTTTAAAGTTTCTGAAATCACTTAGTCAATTCAATATAGTCCAGTTTTCAGGGAACTTGTCCAAATAGGTTTTGCACAGTCTTTGAATATGTATTCTTTGAAAGATCAGTTTTGTGTGCAGTGTTGAATGTATGAAAGTACTTGAAAAGCAAATCAACACAAGAGTTTATAGTGGTTCAGAGACTCAAGCTCCTACATCCACTTTCCCTGATTGAACAGGATAATCCCTTCACTCTTGGAATTAACTTGTTTTATAGTGCCAAGGTGCACTTGATCAATAACACCACTCCTTGGTGAATTGATCCCTAGGATGTCTAGAGTCCTAGTACCCTCTTCTCAACTCAGAACTGAACTGTTCTTCTCTCAACACTCAGCTCCTACCACTTCTACTACTACAACCTTCTCACTTTCACTCTTGAAAGGTATAAGGGTTGAAGTAAGGTTCCAACTAATGAGATATCCTTTGCAATGAAGATCAGTGTATAAGGATTAGGATATCTCTCTAAGATTTTGTATGGATATACAATTGAGTTCAGCTTAGAAGAAGTGTTTGAAGACTAAGATAGTCTTTGAAAGCTTTGAAAGCACTCTTGAATTCTTCTCAAGGTTGAGATCAGTTGGATATGGTTGAGGTGCTTTGCCGAGGTGCTTTCAAATGGTCTCCACACTTCTGTATTTATAGACAAATGAAGGATTTGCCCGTTGGAGAGGCAGCCTCAAATGTCCATAAATGTCTTCTTTTAGTTCTTCAACTTAAAAGACAGAATCTTGATAGTGACATGTCCTCATTTGGGAAATAAACGGCTGTTTAAGCTTTGTCTTCATTCTGCAGCACTTTTCCCAATATCTGACTTTAAGATTCTCTTGTTAGGACTTGGACATGGCTTCTGAAGGTTGTTCCAATGATAGGACAACATTCCTCATCAACTGGACAACTCTTCTTATCACTATCAGCAGTCTTGCTTATCAGCAAGGTTGGCTTGCTCTTCTTCAGATGACTTGGCTTTTACCCTTTGCTTCACTTGAAAGTGATCTTAGCATGATTCATTGATGATCTTTAGGGTATGATTGTCTCTACTTCTTCAGCATAGTTGACCTCAAGCTTTCAGAGCACTTGATCTTGCTTAATTGTGCAGAGACAACACTCCTGGACAACTCTCCTGATCAGCATACTTGGCCTTCCTTAGGCTTAGTGGTTGTTCCAGAATTTGAGTCTTGAGGGGACTTGTTCTTGATAAACTTCAAAGCATAGGTTTCCCCTCAAATTGTGCATCAATACAACTAAGAGCTGCCTAACATATCAGCTTCTCATCTAGCCCTTATTCTATATGTTCTAACATCTCTAGAACATATTCAACTTGACTTAGGCATGTCTCAGGGGGTTTTGGTATTGAATCAAAACATATCTCATTTTCTTCCCAACAATTTCCCCCTTTTTGATGATGCCAAAACCTATACAACTTATGCAAAAGTGACTTAGCTACACCTATTACATTTATCTTCAGAAGACATGACTAAGGTCAATTATCCTGAAAAGCAATGTGTGTTAGTGTATTCACTGTTTATGTTGCAAGTAGGTTTCAAAGATAGGCATAGAGAGATTTCTGCAATAATGTATCTTGATTCAAAGGTAGTTCAACTATCATTCATATAAAAATCATTACAAGCATGTTGATAGTTGAAGATAACTTATCAGAGCATGAAATCAAGACATCATTACAAAAGTTTCAGAGCATACACTAAACATAAGATCTAGAGTATCAGAGCATGTCAACAAGACACTTAAAAGTACTTAGATCTTCAAGTTTCAGAGCATCTTCTAGTATCAGAGCAAAACCATCAGGTATTAGAGCACATGCTTAAATCAGAGCAACCAATGCATATCAGAGCACTTAGGTTATCATTGCACACCACATCAGCAATCTTGACCAAATTTCAGCACAGTTGATCAATCAAAAAGGTCAGAAGACTTAGCCATTTCAGAGATCATCCTCATGAGGTGGCACCATCCCATATTGTGCCCACACTCTTCTTTTCAAGGCCATGGCTTCTTGGTTTGTTCCCTTAGGTCCAAGAACCATCTTGTTCAGCTTGAGGATTTCAGTAAATTCATTCAGGATCTTTGACTGATCAATCCATCCTTCAAGCTTTGGAGGCATGTATATGATTGGCTTGGGGGCAGTGAGTTCAAATCTTGCAATATCAGCAGCTGCAAGCAGTTGTTGATAAAGCTCTATGTGGTACTCAATCATGAACTCTGCAAAAGTGGAGTTGACATCTCTTCCATTCCATCTGTCAATGACATATTGATCATAGACAAACTCCCTTTTGGCTTCCTCCCATGAGTCATTCAGCTGAATTGGCACCCATTTATCCAAGTGAGGATATTTGGTGTCCATTGGGATCAACAGCTGTGGCTTCATCTTGTTGTAAGTTGCTCTCTTTCTTCTTTTATCTCTTGCTCTTTGTGCTTCATCCATCAAATCCATCTTTTCTTGGGCCCTCATCATGGCCAATTTTTGTTGAGTTTCAGGGTCTTTGCCATACCCTTCATGAAACAGCTTTGATGGATCATGAGCTAGGACAGTTGTCTTCTTCTTAGGTTCAGGTCCAAATCCTTCAGCAAATAGCTCTTCAACATCTTCAGTGGACTTAGGACCTTCGGCACTTCTGGCAGATTCAGAAGACTTGTCCTTTTCAGCAGTCTTGGGCTCTTCAGCATCTTTGTTCTTGTCTGCATTCTTCGGTTCTTCAGCAGCTTTGGCCTTCTTTGAGATAGGCTCATCATCATCAATTCTGAATTCAGGTGGTAGATCAAGGCTGTTGGGAAAATCAGTGAATGTCTCAGCTTGTCTTTTCTTTCCTTTTGCCCTCTTGATCTTTCCTCTAGTTTGGACACCTTCAACATCTTTGTCCAAACCAGACACCTCACCACCTGGGCTTTGCTGTAACCTCACTTTTTCCTCTTGAGATGAGGCCATTGAATTCTTCAAAGCAAGTGCTAACTATTCTTCTTCATCTAATTCTTTCAAGTTCAGCACTGCTGGTTCCTTTCCTTTTCCTTCAGCAATTTTGTCTTTCCCTTTCACTGGGCTTCCAATCACTAAGACACCTTTTGCCCTTGCTCTTTCCCTTTCCCCCTTTTTGGCAGCATCAAAACATTCAGGCCTTAGTTCACTCATTGTTGATGCCATCAAGGACTGGGCTTGGGTTAGAGACTTCATCTCCTCCAACAAGTATACATTTTCATCATGTATGTTCTGCATTCTGTCACTGCTCAAGCTTAGAAATGCTAGAACAAACTTCATCTTTTGTTGGACAACCTCCTCCATGGTTGCTTTCAGAGATGCATCTAATTGGGCCTTAAGGAGCTCAGTGAGGTTGGCCACTGCACCTTCAGCAATGTTGGCCAACACTTCTTGGGAAAATTTCTCTGAAGCTGCTTTCACCATAGCAAGTCTTTGTGCCTCTGCTCTTTTCTTTTGCAATGCTGTTTTCTTTCCAAGAGCTTGCTTAATGGTTAGTCTGATAGCTTGAACATTTGCATTGTGATTATCTCTAAGCAGCTTTTGATCCTTCTTGACCTCCTTTGAGATGTTCTCCATACTGACTTTGGCTTTGTGAACTTCAGTGGAGATGGTTTGAAGACCAGATTCCACTCCTTCAATCCTTGCTTCCAATGTGGGTAACACCACATCCTCAGAGCCAGTTAGCCTCATCTCAACAGATGCTAAAGTTCTTCCATGCTCATCTAAAGCTCCAGAAGTTTCTGCATGAGCTGTTTGGACTTGATGAGCCAAGAAGTCCAACTTCTCTGATTGCATCCCAAGCAAAGCTTGTGCTGATCCACTATCAACTTGGATGGGAGCATCTGTCAAGAGGTCATCTACAAATATTTGTTCAAAACTTATACCTGCAATATCAGATAAATCAAATGAGTCAGTAAAAACACATTTATCTCCCTCAATTTCCTTTTCATAAGACTCTGATACATCAGCAGTCTTCTCCTCATTTTCAACTATTTCTTTTCTCCCTTCATTTAAGATTTCCTCACTTAAAGAAACATGCCTCCTCTCATCAAGGGATTCTTGAAGTTAAGATTTGACTTCAAGAATAGCCTGCCCTTCCTCACTTATATCACCCTCATTTGGTGGTACACTCACTATCCTAGTGATCACCACATCCCTCTCATCCACTTCTCCCTCTGGTTTTTCCACTATCATCTCCTTTTCAACTCCTTCTCCTAAGCCTGCAGCATCTCCACCTTCAACAAGGTTCAAAGATGGCAGTTGTGGTGAGATCACAGTGCTTATATCAACAGCCACTGAGTCATCCTGAATGATTAAGGGCTGATTAGTGTCCAACTCACTTGACACTGAATAGGCCTTAACCAATCTAGCCTCTAGTAAAGGAGCCTCCACATCTTTAGGCTGTGCCTTGGGTTCAGAAGAACCTTCATTGGCAGATGTGTCTTTGGCTGTGTTACCACCCTTGGTCAACACCTCTGAAGATACAGAGCCTTTCCTATGATAGGTTCTAGGGGGGTTGGAGAGTCTTTCAGAGACAGAAGGTTTAGGGAGGTTGGCTTGAGGGGTTTCAGGAGGGTTGGGTTTTGAGGGGTTTGAGGGATCATCAGGGGAATCATCATCATTAGAGCTACTTTCATGGTGTTTGATGCCCTTAGCTTTCCTCTCCTTTTCCTCATTAATCTTATCAGCTACCAGCTTTGCAAACACTTCCTCATCAATGAGATATCTTGTCTTTGAAACTCCAGCAAAGTGTAGCAATCTGTTCTCCTCCACTTGCCACCAGTTTGCACCCTTATCTTGGATAACTTGTGATATCTCCATCATAGACTTGTCTTTTACATCAACAAGCATCCTTAGATCATGAAATGTCCTCTGAATTCTTGGCTCCTCCTCTGAGCATACTTTCATAAGTATACTCCTCCTCATCTCCACTTGAATGGGGACTTTGGGTTATAGGGGAGTTGGCTTCAGAAGGGTTGGGTGCAATAGAAGGTACTTCAGTTGCTTTTGAGAGCAATGGATCTGAAGGGGCTTTACTCAGGGGGGTTGGCTCAAAGAGTGCAGCTTCTAAAAGCTTTGAATAATTTAGCATAGATGAGTCAAGGGGAGAATGTAATATTGTCTCATCTACTGCTATATCTGCTAGCACATCTATCCCACTTCTTTGCACACTCCCTTCAGGAGAGTATCTCTTTGTAAGATTGATGGGGGTGATAGGTTGATTGGTTGGGGTTATATGGGTTTCAGGGGAGTTGGGCTCAGGATTCTGAATTTCAGGGATGTTGGCCTCCATTGGTTGACCTTCAGGGACCTTGGATTCTGGAGTTCCAGAACCAGATGAGTTGGTCCTTGACTTGGATTTGGTCCTGCTTTCAGCTCTGCTCTCTCTTAGAGCAATTTGTAGAGACCTTTCCTCTTGAAGCTCCAACACTTTGTCAGTAGGCTTGGCTCTTCTCTTTTTCTAGCCCTACTGCTCCCACTTCCTTCACCATCCTTCTCAAGGACAACCTCCCTGATCCTTTTATCACCCTTAGACTTTTGTCTAGTCTCATTGTATTTCTGCCTCAACTCTTCTGAATGATCAGAAGGCACACTCACTCCCTCTTCAGCAACTTCTTCAATTTCAGTTGAAGCATCTGATTTCTCCTCTAAGGGAATTTGAGACATTTTCCTTGTCTTCACCATTCTGGCCTTTGTCCTCTTTTTCAACTTTGGCTTTTCCTCCACCTTTTCTTCAGCAGGTTTGGCCAATATCATCCTCCTTTGCTCAGTTTTCTTGCTGAGCTTTCTGAACAGAATCTTTTGGGCTGGGAGGGGCTTTGCAAAGGTTTGCATTTGGGAATAATGGGAAAATCTCTCAATCAACAAGCTTGCCCTGGTGCAATACTTGAGTTTCCCTTCTAGCACAACCTTGTTGTGAGCTTTCACCTTGAACTTGGCCTTTTCCTTCATCATCTCAGATATAATGAAGGTCCTCCAATCAAATTTGATACCCTTGTCACTGGCATCAATAACTGCAGCCATGATTCTGATTCTTGGATGGCTGACTTGCTCCAAGCTTCCAGTATTGCTCAAGAGACTCTTAGCAACTACCTCAAAGAGGTTGAGAAACTTTGGTTTGAGAGTCTTCTTGTTTTGAGTTGAAGAGATGGGACCAGGAACCAAAAGCCATTCTTTTGCTATCTCCTCTTCATGAGAAGCACCATAAAATTCTGGATTCCTTCCTTCTGAAGGCAATCCAAAAGCTCCTTCAAGATCTTCTGAAGAGAATTTCACTCTATGAAATCTCTCTTCCTCCTCTCCCTCTGCTATATATGAAAGTCTGGTGGAAACTTCACCATCTTCAGGTTTACATCTCCACTTGAGAAAGGCAAAGAACTCAGCCATGTAATTTTCCAGACAAGAGCTTGGCCTCTCTTCCATGAACTTTTGAAGACCAGCTCTTCTCAACCATCTCAGGGTTGGAGTGATTTCAGGATCTTCACTTGCAAATGATATGATGGGCTCAAAGTGGAGACTGTTCTTGTTGCTCAAGTATCCAAAATCAAAGTCTAGAGCCTTGTTGGAAAAATCTATGATCATCTCTGGTCTAACTTTGGGAGCCATTGAAGATTACAGAGATGAAATTGAGAGAGTTTTGAGAGAGTTTGAAGAAAAATGAGCTAGGGTTTCGAATGCTTGGGGAAGAAGAGTGTGTGGGGGAGTTTTAAGACTTGAGAATATTCTAAAAAGAATGTTTGTCAATGAGTTGGTGAGATTTGTGTATTTTCAACGGTTGTCGAAAATGGAAAACACACTTGGACGGCCAGGATGAATTTCAGGGGAGTTGGCCAGTTTTGATCCAATGGTCAAAAACCAATGTAACAGTGAGTTATTGGTTTTATTCAAAACGTGGAAGTTATTTAATATTAGTTAATGGTTGGGGAGTTTTCGAGATAGATCATGGCTTGAAAAGTGTAATGCAAACAAGAGTTAAATCTTGGCATTTAATGCATGGAAAGCGACCTTTTGGGTGGGGGACAAATTAAATCCCACAAAGATGATATTTGCAATTGGGACAGGTATCAAGGTAGACAATGATTACCCAAAATAGGTGCTTATCAAACCAAGAAAATAGTTTGATAGCCAAGACAACTTATCTGACCCCACAAGGACAAGTGTCCTGAAGAGATGTGGACAAGGGTCCTGAGTTTCAATGGACAAGTGTCCTGAGTAATTGTGATCATCTCTTCTGCACTTCAGTAGACTTGTCCAAGTCTGCTGAAGATCAATTCAGCTCTTTTACTCCCATTAACTTCAATGAGTTTTACTTGTCCAACCTGCCTGGATCAAGTAAACCCAACTCTGCTGATAGCTCCAGAAACCTTGCCTCTGCAAGTGGCTTTGTTAGGATATCAGCTTTTTGATGATCTGTGTGGATCTTGACCAACTTTATATCCTTCTTCTCCACATGATCTCTAATGAAGTGATGCTTGATGTCCACATGTTTGCATCTTGTATGCAAGATATGATTTTGTGAAATAGCAATGGCACTATTGTTATCACAAAATATTGGCACTTCAGTAGAGTTGACTTTGTAGTCTCTTAGTTGTTGTCTCAACCAAAGGATCTGAGCACAACAACTTCCAGCTGCAACATATTCAGCTTCAGTGGTGGAAGTAGCCACTGTGTTTTGCTTCTTGGAGAACCAAGATATGAGCTTGTTGCCCAAGAATTGACAAGTCCCTGAAGTGGACTTTCTATCAATTCTGCAACCTCCATATTCAGCATCTGAGTAGCCAGTTAGCTCAATATTGTCATCAGCAGGGTACCAAAGGCCTAGATTCTCAGTGCCTTTGAGATACCTCAAAATCATCTTTGCAGCCTCAAGATGGCTTTTCTTAGGATTTGCTTGAAACCTTGCACAAACACCTACTGCAAAGGTGATGTCAGGTCTGCTGGCAGTGAGATAGAGAAGTGATCCAATGATTCCTCTATACTCAGTGGAGTTGGTTGAAACACCACTCTCATCAGGATCCATCTTCCAATTTGTGTTCATTGGGATCCTTACTGGCTTGCTAGTAGCACACCCAAACTTCTTGATCATTTCTCTGGTGTACTTAGCTTGGTTGATGAAGATTCCTTGACTTGAAGACCCAAAAAGAAGTTCATCAACCCCATCATTGACATCTCAAACTTGCTTTGCATTAGCTTGGAGAACTTCTCACACAGCTTTTCATTGGGGGATCCAAATATTATGTCATCCACATAGATTTGGACAAGCAAGATGTCTTCTCCTTCAGAGATTCTGAAGAGTGTCCTGTCCACAGTTCCCTTGGTGAATCCATGATCCAAGAGGAATTGTGACAGTGTATCATACCAAGCCTTAGGGGTTTGCTTGAGTCCATACAGAGCTTTCTTCAGTCTGTAAACTTGGTTACCAACCTCAAAACCTGGTGGTTGCTCCACATAGACTTCTTCTTTTAATACTCCATTCAGAAAGGCACTCTTGACATCCATCTGGTACACTTTGAACCTCTTGTGGGCTGCATAGGCTAGAAAGAGCCTTATTGCTTCTAGCCTTGCCACAGGTGCAAATGTCTCATCATAGTCAATGCCTTCATGTTGGCAATAGCCTTTTGCCACAAGTCTTGCTTTGTTTCTGACAATCACATCATTTTCATTCTTCTTGTTCTTGAACACCCACTTTGTTCCAATAACATCTTGATGTGAAGGTCTATCCACTTTCTTGAAGGTCTATCCACTTTCTGGTGAATTGATTAAGTTCTTCCTGCATGGCTGTGATCCAATTGGCATCTTGAAGTGCTTCCTCAATATCACTTGGTTCTTGCTCTGACAAGAAACAACAGAAAAGAGCACTTTCACCATGAAATCTCCTTGTTTTGACTCCTATACTTGGGTCACCAAGTATTAGATCAGTAGGATGGTCAGACAACCAAGTCCTTCTTTTTCTGATCTCTTCAGTAGAGTTGTCCTCTACTGAAGTTGAGTCATTTTGATCATAAAATTCAGGGTAATTGAATGCAGGATCTAATTCAGGATCATAATCAGGGGTGTTGTCCTCAATGTCAGGGACATTGACATTTTCAACATTTTGAGTTCCCCCTTGATTATTTAATCCATTAACTACCTCAGCAGGAACTGCTTCTTCATTGGTAGTTGTTACCTGGATGTGAACTGGGATTAGATCATTCAGTTCACCATTCCTTTCAGTGGGATTTGCCTCAGGAGGGTTGCCTTCAGGATTGTCGTCCAATGGGAGTTTTTCAGGTAGGTTGGCTTGGACAACTTCTATGAATTCAGTGTCTTTGTCTTTTAGGCTCAGTCTGGTTGTCCTCTGTGTGATTTCTTCTGATTCCAAGTTCTCATTCCTGAACTCATGAATAGATTCATCAAACACAACATGAGGTGTTTCCTCCACAATAAGGGTTTTCTTGTTGTAGACCCTGAAAGCTCTACTGATTTGAGAGTATCCAAGGAATACTCCTTCATCAGCTTTGCTATCAAAGGCTTTCAGCTGTTCTTTCCCATTATTGTGAATAAAACACTTGCAACCAAAAATGTGAAAGTATGACACTTTAGGAAATCTTCCTTTCCAGAGTTCATAGGGGGTTTTGCCTTGCCCCTTAGTGATCAAACATCTATTTTGAGTATGGCATGCCGTGTTTATAGCTTCAGCCCAAAACCTCTTAGGTAAGTTTGAATCAGCAATTAAAGTTCTAGCAGCCTCTTTTAAAGTTCTATTTCTTCTCTCTGCAACTCCATTTTGTTGGGGAGTTCTAGCTGCTGAGGTTTCATGAGCTATTCCATTAGATGTGCAATACTCATTGATGTATGAATTAATGAACTCAGTGCCTTTATCAGATCTTATCTTGATAATGCTAAGACTTTTCTCATTTGACAATCTCTTTAATAGTTCAGGTAGTTTGACTTGAGTTTCCTTCTTATTAAGGAGAAATACTACCCATGTGAACCTAGAGAAGTCATCTACTACAACCAATGTGTACTTTATACCATTTATGCTTGCAGGGGTAATTGGTCCAAATAGGTCCATGTGTAGGAGTTCAAGCACCCTTTCAGTAGAGATGACTGGTTTTCCCTTAAATGAGGCTTTGATCTGTTTTCCTTCTTGGCATGGTTTGCAAACATGCTCTTTAATGAAAACCTCATTAGGTAGTCCTTTAACTAATGCATTTCTAGCAATTTTGTTCATTGTTTTGAAGTTCAAGTGGTTTAATCTTTTATGCCATAACCAACTTTGTTCACTAGAACTCTTAGCAATGAAGCATGCAGCATCAGTAGACTTGTCCCAGTCTGCAAAATACACATTCCCTTTCCTAGTTCCAGTCAATAGAGTTTGTTGAGCCTTATCTTTGATTAAGCATTTTCCACTAGAAAACTCAACTTTGAAATCTTTATCACAGAATTGACTGATACTTAGGAGATTATACTTGAAACCAGCCACATAAGACACATTGGATACTTTGATGTTACCAATCATCAAAGTACCATAACCTTTTGTAGTCGCTTGTGAGCTGTCTCCAAATGTGACATTTGGGCCTTCTTTTTCAATAAAATCAGTGAGGAGTTCCTTGTTTCCAGTCATGTGCCTTGAACATCCATTGTCAAGGTACCATGCTGACTTTTTGCTCATGCTCCTCTTCTTGTGGCCCATAGGTACCTGCAATTAGATAGGTTTAGGTACCCTTTGAGTTTTGGGTCCTGAGAGGTTAGCTGTACCTTTAGGAACCCAAACTTGCCTAATAACCCTGATAGATTCAAGGTGGCTAAGTTGTTTTCCTCTAGCATCTACATACACTGTCTTTCCCTTAAATGCCTTTGGGAAAGTGTGTGTGAATGTGTTAACTCTGTAAGTTTCAGGAGAGTTGTCATGTCATATTCATGTGAGAGGTTTTCAAACTTGGCATTTAGAATTTTAAGTTCAAAATCTTTTCTCTTCTGAGAGAGAAGTTGATCATCAATCTCCTTTTGTTGGTCAACTATCCTGAGATTTGCTTCCTCAAGCTCTCTCAAGACTTGTTGATACAACTCAGTAGACTTGACATCAACAACTGTCTCAGAGTTTTTGGCAAGTTCAATAGCCAATCTTTCATTTTCTCTCACACAATTATCATGAAATTCTTGTAGCATAGTGAAATCTTCCATCAACTTTCCAAGGGAAAGCTTCAAGTTGACCTCACTATTGTTTTGTGAGATGAATGATGGTGAACTAGAAGTAGAGGATACCTCATCATCCTCAAGAGCCATGTTGCAGACATCATCATCATCATCACTGTTGGAGAACAGTCCATCAGAAGAGTTGAAGCTTTCAGCACTATCAGATTCTTCACCAGCCATCATGGCCTTTCTATTGGTGAACTTTCTGTCTCTTTTAGCTTGCCTTTCTCTTCTCTCCTTAGAGCTCAATTCAGGGCAGTCATACTGGAAGTGCCCTTTCTTCTTGCAATTATAGCACAAGTCTTCATCATCTTCTTTCTTTGATTCTTCTCTTCTTTTTGATGATGAAGGTTCAGCTCTACTGGACCTTCTCCTATCAGAGTACTTGTCCTCTGATCTTTTCTCTTCAGGCTTTTTGACTTCAGCCTGGTAGAATTTCTTGTATCTACCAAACCTTGAATTTAGCTTTTCAAATCTCCTAGCCATCAAGGCTAGTTCCTCCTTCATTTCAGTCTTTGAGACTGACTTTGATGATCTTGGAGTGGACTGCATTTCTGGTTCAGCAGTTTTGGCTTTGAATGCCACTCCCTTAGTAGGATTTGAAGGTTCCTCAACAAGCTTTCTTCTATTGAGGTCGAACTCATAAGCCTTGAGTTCAGAGAAGATTTGTTGCATTGGCATGGTGGAGAGATCTTTGGTATTTTGCATGATTACAGCATAGACATCCCACTTTTGAGTGAGACTTCTCAAGATCTTCAATCCAACTTCTCTCTTGGTGTAGACCTTGCCCAAGGAGTTGATTTCATTCATCACATCAGTGAATCTACCAGCAAACTTATCAATGGACTCCTCAGACTCCATTGCAAACTGTTCAAATTTCTGCACAACAACTTGGAGCTTATTCTCCTTGATCTTTTCAGTACCCTCACACATTTCAGCAAGAGTATCCCAAATTTCTTTGGCAGTTGTGCAGTGGTAGACCCTTCCCATGATTGCATCTGGAACTGTTTGATAGAGGGTATTCATTGCAAGATAATTCAAATTATCCTTCCTCTTTTCATTAGCAGTGAAGTCATCTTCATCTTTGGGGAGCACATCTCTTGTATCTGCCCTTTGAGCCTCAGTGACTCTGGGATTAACAAAGGTGAACACAAAAGGACCTCTTGTGATCACTCTCAGCATGTCAGTGTGGAGAGATGCAAGATGAGCCCTCATTCTGATTTTCCAGAAGTCATAGTTATCAATTGAGAACATGGGCAATTTGTGATGAGATATGTGATTGACTGGATTTGTTGCCATGTTGTCTAGTCCTTGAACAGCAGGAGGTGGACCTGCAGCATTAATGTTCTGATCAGGATTTTGTTGCTGGTTCTGGTTGTTGTTGTTTCCTCTTGCCATTTCTTCAAGAAAGGGTTAGACAATGGACAAAGGATTTCAGATAGATCAGTTCAGTGACCACACCAAATATTGTGATTTTGAAAACCAAGATGGCTTTTCAGAAGCAGTGGTCTTTGAACCCCTGCTCTGATACCACTTGTTGGTCCTGAAAGGAGTATATAACAAGTGTATGGGGGGGGGGATACACTTGTATGCAAATTCTTTTCTAACTTGATCAAACCAGAGCTCAGCAAGGTTGTCTTGGACAACTCTGCTGAAGATGATTAACTCTTCTAAGATAATCAAACTACTAAATACTATTGAGTACTTAGTTGAATGACTATCTAGGGGAGTTATATGTGCGGAATAGTGGTTGGCCCTTTTAGTTTAGACTCCTTTACTTTCTGAAATCACTTAGTCAAACAATACAGTCCAGTTTCAGGGAACTTGTCCAAATAGGTTTTGCACAGTCTTTGAATGTTTATCCTTTGAAAGATCAGTTTTGTGTGCAGTGTTGAATGTATGAAAGTACTTGTAAAGCAAATCAACACAAGAGTTTATAGTGGTTCAGAGACTCAAGCTCCTACATCCACTTTCCCTGATTGAACAGGATAATTCCTTCACTCTTGGAATTAACTTGTTTTATAGTGCCAAGGTGCACTTGATCAAGAACACCACTCCTTGGTGAATTGATCCCTAGGATGTCTAGAGTCCTAGTACCCTCTTCTCAACTCAGAACTGAACTGTTCTTCTCTCAACAGTCAGCTCCTACCACTTCTACTACTACAACCTTTTCTCTTTCACTCTTGAAAGGGGTAATGGTTGAAGTAAGGTTCCAACTAATGAGATATCCTTTACAATGAAGATCAGTGTATAAGGATAGGATATCTCTCTAAGCTTGTGTATGGATATACAATGTAGTTCAGCTTAGATGAAGTGTTTGAAGACTAAGATAGTCTTTGAAAGCTTTGAAAGCACTCTAGCTTGTAAGAACTTGAGTTTAGAGGTGCTTTGTTGAGGTTGAAGTTGGATTGTGTTGAGGTGCTTTCAAATGGTCTTCACACTTCTGTATTTATAGACAAATGAAGGATTTGCCCATTGGAGAGGCAGCCTCAAATGTCCATAAATGTTTTCTTTTAGTTCTTCAACTTAGAAGACAAAATCTTGATAGTGACATGTCCTCATTTGGGAAATAAACGGTTGTTAAGACTTTGTCTTCATTCTGCAGCACTCTACCCAATGTCTGACTTTCAGATTCTCTTGTTAGGACTTGGACATGGGTTCTGAAGGTTTTTCCATTGATAGGACAACATTCCTCATCATTTGGACAACTCTCCTTATCACTATCAGCAGTCTTGCTTATCAGCAAGGTTGGCTTGCTCTTTTTCAGATGACTTGACTCATACCCTTTGCTTCACTTCAAGGTGATCTTAGCATGTTGATTTGTAGTTCTTTAGGTTGTGGTTGTCTCTATCTTTTCAGCATAGTTGACCTCAGACTTTCAGAGCACTTGATCTTGATTACTTGTACTGAGACAACTCCTCTGGACAACTCTCCTGATCAGCATAGTTGGTCTTCCAAAAGACTTAGTGTTGTATCCAGAGTTTGAGCCTTGAGGGGACTTGTTCTTGATAGACTTCAAAGCATATGTTCCCCCTCAACTTGTGCATCTAATCAACTAAGAGCTGCCTAACATTTTAGCTCCTCATCTAGCCTTTATAATATATGTTCTAACATTTCTAGAACATACTAAACTTGACTTAGGCATGTCTCAGGGGGTTTTGGTATTAAATCAAAACATATCTCATTTTATTCCCAACATACCAACTTTGCAAAAACTTCCTCATCAGTGAGGAATCTTGTTTTCATCACACCAGCAAAGTGTAGCAATCTGCTCTCCTCCACTTGCCACCAGTTTGCACCTTTATCTTGGATGACTTGTGAGATTTCCATAATAGTCTTGTCTTTCACACCAACAAGTGTTGGTCCCTGAACGAGTAGTGAATGGGTTTAAAGTCTAGAGGGGAGGGTTGAATAGACTTTAAAACTTTTTCAAACAGAGTTGGGAACCTCTTCTGATTGCTATGTCAACTGGACTGCAAGTCTGCTGGTCCAGATGACTATAGTGATCTGACTGAGGAGGTTATATGCGGAATTATGGTGGCCCTGGTTTAGACTCGTTCTTGTAACTTGTTTTACTTAATGAAAATACTCAGCTGATGCTGGTTTGAAAGTTATGGCCTTGTTTTGAAGAGTGTTGAAATCACAGTATGCACTATATAATAATGAATGAAAAGGCAGAAATGTAAAGTGCAGAAAGTAAATAACACCGGATTTATAGTGGTTCGGATATACGTTCCTACGTCCACTCTCACGTCCTAACGTGATGTTTAATCCCTTTAATTTCCACAAATTACAAGGGTCTTGACCTTTATAGTCCCAAGGTTAGGACTTTGAGATCTGAGCCGTCCTAACAGCTACGGTCTCCACAAGTGATTGTAAGTACTTGCACTTTAAGGGGTTTCAAAAACTTTAACCTTTCGGTGAGGGTTTGGGGTTTTTGAGGTGTATCCAACTAATGGTTCAAGCTTATAATTTGCTTAACCACTATGCCTAAAACAATTGATATACAATATGAACAGGTTTCAGGTTCTTAAGGGTTGGATAGAAATCACTTAAGAGCTATAGATAATCTAATGGTTTCTGTCTCTTTTGAGAATTCTTAGAACTGTATGGCTTTAGCTTTGATTGCTTGCTTGGCTTGTTGAATTCTCTCTTGTGACTCCTCCTTTGTGATTTCTCATCCTCTTGTATTTATAATGGAGATTGGTTGCAACTAGCCGTTGGAGTTGACTAGCCGTTTGAGCAATCTTTCCATAATAGCTTGATTCCTTGATTCCAGCCGCTTGATTGCTTCAATCCTGGGATCATGTCAATCTTCTAAATAAGGTAGGTCTTCGTTTGAATTGCAAGATGACTTAGGAATCAGCCGAGTCCTGGAAGAGCACATAGTCTTCTGATCTGTACTTCTAGTCTTCTGACTACTCTTCTGGCCTTAGGTCTTCTGTCTTCACTCTTCTGATCTGGAAATTCTTTGTACTGCTTTTAGGCCATCTTCAATCTGGGACTCCATCAGATAGGTAGGTATACAAGCACCTTAACTTATCTGGTCTTCAAGGATCTTCTAGTCTTCATGTCTTCTACTCTTCTCATCTTGAGGATAGGCATGTAAGCCAGGACTGTGCTGATCAGCTGATATCAATACAGTTGATCACACAAGACTAGTCTAAGCTGTTCTATACAAGTCAGCTGATCCTATTACATTTATAAACTCTAAGTGTTTTGGCCATCAAAACTATTCTAACATCAAGTGGGGCTTAGGATTAATTTATATCCCAACAATTTCCCCCTTTTTGATGAAGCCAAAACTATACTTGATAAATGCTCTTAACGAAATAAGATAAGAGTTTATAACATGCTAAGACTGAAGCATCTGATGAAGACAATGAGAGTTTGTCTTGTAAGCAGAAAGAACTAGAACTTGAATATAGATAGAACTTTTACAGATTACAAGTAATAGTTTCTTTAAACTTCTAAGCTAGTCTTCATCAGGTCTTCTGATCTTCAAATGCGGTAGGCAAGGTACAGACGAGCTCGAACTTCTTCCATGTGCTGTACATCTGTAACATTCTCCTCTTCATAGATCTTGTACAGAATCTTCTTGATTTCTATCATGTTGGCTCTTCCTGAATCCAGAAGGGGTGCATCCCATTTGGGTTCTTCAGGAGTTAGGATTCTGCAGTTGTCAAGTCCTTTGGCTGTCTTGACAATTTCTTCCCAGAACTCTGGATCTTCAATGTTCATGAACTGGGAGAATTGAAGAAATTCTTCTTCATAAGAAGGGAGAGGGCCAAATTTCCTTACTATGTGGTGTTGAATTTGCCACTTCTTTTTCAGGGGGTACCATCTTGGTAGCTCATCTTGAAGGGCTAAGTAATCCACATAATTGCTGTCAAACACTAGGACACTGTCTTCTTGTGCTTTGTCCTTCATTGCTTTCCTGAGTTTGGCAATCCTTCTTTCAAATTTGGCTTTGACTGCCTTCGCATCATTCAGCTTCTTTTGCTTAAGCTCTTGAGCTTCAAGCAATTTCTTTTTCTTCAACTCTAGAGCCTCTTTCTCTTCTGCAGTAGGCTCTGCTGGAGCTGATTTCTTGCTGGTCTGAGCTGACTGAGCTTGCTCATCTGCCTTTCTTTTCCTTGTCATTCTCTTTTCAGAGACTTGTTCTTCAGGAGCAGTGATCTGAAGAGTCTTGGCAGGAACTTGAGTGGGTGCTTGAGTGTCTTCTTGAGCAATTTCTTTGCCTTTGCCTTGCCTGTTCTTGATTTTGCTCTTTAAACTACCCAAGGTTTCAGTCAAGTCATCTTGTGCTACTACCAGTTCAGCTTGCTGGGCAGTAGACTTCTCTAGAGCCTTTATCAACATATCTTCCCCCTTTTTGGCTTCAGCAAGTGCAGCCGCAAAAGGCTTCATGGAATTCATGATTTCCACTTTCAGAGTTTGTTTCAGTGCCATGGCATTGACCTTGGCAACTTGGGTCAGATGGGTTATGCTGTGCTCTAGAACTTCAGCATGTGAATTGGAGGAGGAGGCAGCTTCAAATCTAGTCGTAAGAGCTTCCAACTTGGCTGCTGTCTCCTTCAGCTGAGTCTGCAATTTCTCATTCTCCTTTGCAGCTGTTTTAAGAAGAGCTTGTCCTTCAGTGGCTCTTGCTTCAGCATCCTCAATTCTTTTCTTGTAGGTAGTCTCCATGCGGTGCATCTCATTAGTGTAAAGATCAGCAAACCTTTTGGAGGTATCGGCTGACAACTTCTGATAGGTACTCAAGTATTCTCCTATCTGCTGATGAAGTGCTTCACCAAACTTGTCTTCAACGTCAAGAATCTGGTCATGAAGACGAGTCTTCTGTTCCCTTGCAGCTTTCTCAACATATCTTCCTAGCTGCGTGCCTAAACCTTTCTCAAAGTGCAAGTCTATTGCAGCTTTGACCTGGGAGCAGATGTCTGCTGTAAGGTCAACAGATGGGGTAGAGGTAGAGGGTGTACCCTGAGGCTTTGGATGAACAATAATTGCTTTGCCTCTTTCTTCGGCTGATAGGTACTCCTCATTGAGGTAGCAGGTAGTGGCCTTAGTCAGATGGGTCATGATTCGTCTGCCTGCATCCTCTTGATTGTCAATGAAGTGAGTCAGATCGTCTGAAGGTTTGAAGTGAGCTGGTACTCTGACTACTTCTCTTTCAATCTCTTCTTTGTCAGCTGGTGCAGTTGAGTCTTCAGCAGGGGCAGCTGAGTCTTCCACCAAGGCTGGTGCAGCTGATTCCTTCATCTTTTCTTGTTCAGCTGTCTGCTGAACCGATGAACCTACTGGGATAGGGACATCAGCAGTGGAGACTCCTAGGATCCGGTTGCAGACTGCAGTTAGTGCCTCATCTGATAGCAGCTGAGCAAATGATTGAACTTGAGCAACTTCCTTTTGCTCCATCTCCCAGTCGAGGAAGTTTTCCTTTCCTCCCATTCCTTCCATGACCTCAAGAAGGTCATCTACATCATCTCTTCTGAGCTCAATCCAAGTGCATACCCTAAGCACTTGTTCAAACTAGATTGAAGTCTCATCAACTCCAGGGATGGTGGTCTTGAGCAGGTTGGCTATCTTCATCCTCATTATCTTTTCTGTTTGGCACATGGGATACTGCACCATTTTGAACTGAGGTTGAGAAGGACCAGGTTGAACCAGGTCTTCTGGTGCCAAGTCTTCTGGAGCAGAAGGGACAATGATGGTAGGGGCTTGGGTAGTTGGGGCATTTTCCTCTGCTGTGTGAGTATCAGCAGGGATTTGGGAAGTGATTTCTTCTTGTTGGGTAGGAGGTTGGGATTGATCTTCAGTAATTTGTTCATCAGCAGGGTTATGGATCTGCTGGTCTGGTTCAGTTTCTTCTTGGAGATCAGTAGGTGTTTGAGCTTGATGATCTTGGACATTTGCTGTTTGAATATCAGCAAGGATTGTGGATATAATCTGAGTTTGATCATCAGCAGGTTGTGTGGAGGTGGTCTGAGGTTGGTTGTCTGCTGGTTGAACATCAGCAGGGTTAGGCTGGGCTTGTTCCTCTGCTGTGTGAGTATCAGCAGGGATTTGGGCATCAGTGTGTGAGGGTTCAGATGGGTTGGTATCATCAGAAGGGTTGAAGGATGAAATAGGGGCTATGCTCATTGGAGTAGGGAGCCTGGATTTCTTGGCTTTCTTTGTGAAAGAAGAGGTGTTCTTCTTTCTCTTCTGACCCTTTGATAGTTTAGAAGGTGTGAAAGTGAGAGAGGGGTTAGAAGTACCTGCCTTTTTCAAAGGAGAGGCAGTGGGAGTGACATCTGAATCAGATGGGGAGATGAGCCCTGATCTGATCAGATATCTTCTTTGTGCTAAGGTCTGATTGTCATCATCATCCTCTTCAGCAACCTTCTTTTGAGCCTCTTCTTTCGATGGCTCCTCTTCTTCTTCAGCAGCAGAGTTATGAGTGGACTCTTCTGCCTTTTCCATAACATCTCTGGAGGATGCTTCAGCTAACAGCTTCTTCCTCTCTTCTTTCAACCTTGCTGCCTCAGCAAGAGCGTCCTTTCTTAAATAATATTTGGAGATGTGGAAGGTCTTGTGAGGTCCCATCTTGTACTTTCTTGGGAGTACTTCTGGAATGATGATACTCAGCTTGTTGACAAAGCTGACAGTTGAGGTTACCTTCCATTCTCTTGATTGAAGGTCCAAAGTCACCTTCTTGGCTTCAAGAGCAATTCTGTCCAAGAAAAGCCCTTGCCAGTCTCCATCAATCTGATCCTAGATTGCAGCCATAACTCTAACCTTCAAGGTGGTAACAACATCATGGCTGAAAGTGTTACCTAGCAGCATCTTGCCTGCTATATCCATCAGGGTTTGAAACTTAGGTTCTAATTGGGATTTCTTGAGTCCAGAGGCATCAGCAGCCTTGATTCTCCCATCAGTGAACATCTCCATGTATTCTTTCTCCTTATTCATGATGTAGGTGGAGATATTGATCTTCCCCCTTGACAAACCAAACAGTTCCTGAAGGATTTCCCTTGTTACCTTGACCTTGTGTCCACCCATGACACTTTCAACATGTGATCCCTTCATCACAGCGTTCGCATAGAAAGCCAGCACATCTTGTTCATAAACGTTGGTGGGTGCTGCTTCCAGAAACTCTCGCAGTTTGAGGTTGATGCAACGGAGAAGAATTTCCTTGTTTGCAGCTGTGTGTTTGCCTTTGAAAAACAGGGCATTCTCTGTGAACATCTTCCCTTCCTTGGACCACTTTGCAGCATCCAAGGTGCCAGTGCTCTTGGTCTTCTCGTCGTAAATTTCAATGATTGCCATAGTAGAGTTTGAGTGTGTAGGTTTTGAGAGCTTGAAAGAAATTTGCAAAACGAGAGAGTATTGAGAGCAATAGGGTATTGTGAGCGAAAGGGTTTGGAAGAGTTTTAAGGGTGTGTAAATATACTCCAACAAATCTTGATCTAACGGTCAGATTTGGGTTAATTGTGGAGTAGAGCCCAAGATTTTCCTTCTTTGATTTTGGGCCTTCCTTTAAATTTGCCGGCTGAATTTGCCATGTGGCAACAGTTGATTTGCTGGCAATTTGGTAATTGAGTATTAATGACATCATTACCAAAAATAGCCGTTGTGACTAATTTTGTGGCAAGAATTGATCATCAAGGCCGTTTTTATAAGTGAATTGCATTCCTTATATAGGCCAATTTGTTTAATTTCATTCAGGAATAAATCTAGAATGAATTACATGATCAAAGATAGTCATGAAACTCAAAAATCAAATGATCTTGTCAGCAGAGTGAAGTCTTCTGATTTCTTCAAGAGGTCTGCTGATTTTCCTTGAAAGTCTTCTGGTCAGCTGAGTTGGTCTTCTGATCAACTGAGTGGAGGATTGAGATTTGCTGAGTAAATCTTCTGTGCTTTGAAGGTCCAACTTGGCTTGATGGATCCTTCATTGTTGCTGTGATGATCCAACCTGGATGATGGATCTTCCAGCTTTATTGTGAGTGGTGATCCAACCTGGTTTGATGGATCTTCCAGCTCTATCTGAATCAAGTAGGACCATCAAATCAATATGTAGATGATCAGCCTGGATGATATCCCACTGGTTCAGGTTGCCCTTACCATCTGATGTTCCTCATCATCAGATGGGTTGTAGCATCAAATGTGTCCTAATTGAATCTCTTCGCTACTCTTGAAAGAGAAGAAAGATTGGAAGAGGCTTCAATGGAGTCGAAGAGAGGGCCATGGACTCAGCCTTCATGTTCTGTTTAGACACAATAGCTTTTGATAACAAGCTCTCCATGTAGAACTTCCCCCTGGAGAAGAAGCTCTGCTTGTTTGCTACTCTGTCCTCTGCATCTCTCTTTCCTCTAGTTTTCAATAAGGACTTCTCTCTTTCCTCTAGTTTTCATAGACATACTTATGTTGGTTAAACCAAGTATGCTGATCTGCATCATCTTCATCTTCTGGACAAATCTTCATCTCCTTCACCCAAGACTTTGGTTGAAGAATGATCTCCATTCCATCTTTTCTTTCGATCTTCTCCATACCTGAAACAAAAATTATAGTTGGTGATTTGTGTTTTTAGGTGTTCTCATAACTTCCTCCTTTTATAGGGGTAGAAATGAGGTAGTGGAGTGAAAGATGACAAAACTATAGAGTTGATAGGTCTGAATTTCTGAAAAGTTACTTCTTAAGATCAACAATGAGATTCTTGATCTAAGGGTTCACATTTAAAGATATTCAGACTTTATCTTATGGAATGCAGAATTTATAAATTTTGAGCAAGAGTTATTTGAAATCCGTACTGTGCATGCATACTGTTGAGTCGGTGGTGTATTAATCCAACCAAGTATAACTCAATAGTACACTGTATTTATGTATATAAATAAAGTATTTTATGAAGAATAGTTTATTATTATACATAGTCTGCTATATATATATATGTTATGATATGCAATGCAGATTTTAGAGTATTTCATCAAGGATTCTTAAGGTATCATTGATTCCCCCTTGATTAGATGACTCTAAGTTTTCCCTCAGCTTTATTTGTCTTCATTGGCAAAGAACTTATCTGAAGATGAGGGTGTCTATTCACCTCATCTGATCCTCCTAGTCTGCTGCACTTGGGTCAGCTGAGGTTCTCAGCTGATCTTTCCTTCTTCATGTGCTTGGGTCCAGGAGTCCTAAGCTGCAACATAGGATTTTGAACCTTTCTTCAGCTAGGGGCTTAGTCAAGATGTCTGCTCTTTGGATATCTGTGTGAATTTTCTCCATCTTGATGTCCTTCTTTTCAAGGTGGTCTCTTATGAAGTGGTGTCGAATGTCGACATGCTTGCACCTTGTGTGGAGGACTGGATTTTGAGTGATGGCAATGGCACTGCTGCTATCACAATAAATAGGGACTTCTCTTGCCTCTACATTGTAATCCTTGAGTTGTTGAACTAGCCAGAGCAGCTGACTACAACAACTACCAGCTGCCATGTATTCTGCTTCAGTGGTGGAGGTTGCAACTGAGGTTTGCTTCTTAGAGAACCATGATATCAGCTTGTTGCCTAGAAATTGACAGGTTCCAGATGTGGATTTCCTATCAATTCTACATCCTCCATAGTCTGAGTCAGAATAGCCACTCAATTCTAGATTGTCATCAGCAGGGTACCATAGTCCTAGGTTGACTGTTCCTTTTAGGTACATGAGAATCTTCCTTGCTGCTTCTAGATGACTTTGCTTTGGGTTTGCTTGAAACCTAGCACATACTCCCACAGCAAATGTTATGTCTGGTCTGCTAGCTGTAAGATATAGTAGAGATCCAATCAGTGCTCTATATTCAGCTTGATCAACTGCCTTTCCAGACTCATCTGGTTCCATTTTGAAAGATGTCATCATTGGAATCCTTGCAGTCTTGCTTTGTAGGGCTTTGAATCTTTCTAATAGGCTCTTGGTATACTTGGACTGGTTGATGAAGATCCCTTCTGAACTCTGCTTGACTTGAAGTCCTAGAAAATAATTCATCTCACCCATCATGCTCATTTCAAACTTTCCTTGCATAAGTTCAGAGAACTTCTTGCACATCTCTTGATTGGGTGATCCAAATATAATATCATCTACATATATTTGCACCATTAGGATGTCTTCTCCTTCTTGTATTCTGAAAAGAGTTCTGTCCACTTTGCCTTTTGTATATCCATTGTCAAGTAGGAATTGTGACAATGTGTCATACCAAGCTCTGGGGGCTTGTTTTAGACCATAGAGAGCCTTCTTCAGTCGATATACTTGATCACCTTTTTCAAAACCTGGAGGCTGCTCTACATAAACTTCTTCTACCAGAATACCATTTAGAAAAGCACTCTTGACATCCATTTGATATACCTTGAAGCCCATATATGATGCATAAGCTAGAAACAGTCGTATGGCTTCTAATCTGGCTACTGGAGCAAAGGTTTCATCATAGTCAATCCCTTCAGATTGAGAGTATCCTTTTGCAACTAGCCTAGCCTTATTTCTAATTATCACATCATTTCCGTCCTTCTTGTTCTTGAATACCCACTTTGTTCCTACTACATTGTGGTTTTCAGGACGATCTACCAATTCCCAGACTTCATTTCTTTCGAATTGGTTTAGTTCTTCTTGCATAGCAGTGATCCAATTGCTATCTGTCATTGCTTCTTCTATATCAGCTGGTTCAATGTTGGATAGGAAAGCACACCAGCAGAACATAGATGATTGTGAGTTCTGGTTCAGTTGTCTTCTTGTCTTGACACCTGAGTCAGCTCCTCCTAAGATGAGGTTTGATGGATGATTATTTCTCCATGTATGCCTCACAAGAGTATCTGCATTGGATGAGCTTGGATTCTCATCTGATCTATTGCCATCAGGAGGGCTGATTTGATTAGGTCGATCATCATCTGTATCTTGAGTGTCAAAGAGATCATTCCCCCTGGCATTTGGGATTGGTGCATCTTGATTCTGGTCAGCTTGTCCTGCTTGAGTTTGAGATCTAGTGACAGGTCTATGAGGCTTATCCTCCTCTGGTTCTTCAGGGAAAGGTTCATTGACTTCAATGAACTCATCTGGTTTGGACTTGATCACTAGATGTCTCATCTGATCTGCAGCTGAGTTTGTTTCTACTGCATTCTTTTAACAAGATTCATCATAAACAACATGAGGTGTTTCTTCCACAAGAAGGGTTCGTTTGTTGAGTACTCTAAATGCTTTTCTAGTTGAGGAGTATCCTAAAAATATCCCCTCATCTGCTTTGGCATCAAAGGCATTCAACTTACTCTTCCCATTGTTGTGAATGAAACACTTACAACCAAATATATGAAAGTAAGATACTCTAGGTTTTCTACCTTTCCATAGTTCATATGGGGTTTTCTCATGTATTTTATGAATACCTGACCTGTTTTGAGTGTGACAAGCTGTGTTGATGGCTTCTGCCCATAGCTTCTTGGGAGTGGAGAATTCAGCAAGGAGTGTTCTGGCAGCTTCTTTGAGTGTTCTGACTCTTCTTTCAGCTACACCATTCTGTTGTGGTGTTCTTGCTGCACTTGTCTCATGCTGAATACCATTAGAAGTACAATAGGCAATAATATAAGAGTTAATGAATTCAGTGCCTTTGTCACTTCTAATTTTCACAATTGGTTCTCCTTTCTCTACTTGGATCCTCTTCAATAGTTCAGGGAGCTTCTGCTGTGTTTCACTCTTCTTGTATAAGAAGATAACCCAAGTAAACTTGGAATAATCATCTACAACAATAAGAGTGTACTTCCTCCCTGTTAGAGTGGTTGGAGTGATTGGTCCAAAGAGATCCATGTGAAGCAGTTCAAGAACTCTGCTGGTTGATGCTGTCTTCTTGGTCTTGAAGGAGACCTTTGTTTGCATTCCTTGTTGACATGCATCACACACCTGATCTTTACAGTAGAGTTCATTAGGCAGACCATCAACTAAGGATTCCCTTGCTAACTTGTTCATAGTCTTAAAGTTCAGATGACTAAGACGTTTGTGCCATAGCCAGCTGACATCTTTAGGGCTCTTCACAAGCAGACATGTATCCTTAGGACAGCTGTTCCAATTTGCAAGATACATACTTCCCTTTCTAGATCCTGTTAGAAGGTTTTGTTTTGTTCTCTTATCACTTATGAGACACTCATCTTTAGAGAATTTGACTGAGTAACTAGTGTCACAAAAGTGAGAAACAGATAATAAATTAAACTTAAGACCTTCTACATATGATACATCATGTACCTCAATGTCACCATTTTTAAGGGTGCCATATCCTTTTGTGTTACCATGCGCGTTATCACCAAAGAAGACTTTTGGACCTTTCTTTTCTATGTAGTTGGTCAGCAGGGCTTTGGTTCCTGTCATGTGAGTTGAGCATCCACTATCTATGTACCAAGTTTCTCCTGCTAGACCTCCTCTTCTGTATAGGTCCCTCCTTTCCTGCAAGAAAAGTTAAGTCTTAGGTACCCATTTTGTTTTGGGTCCTTGGGTGTTAGTACTACCCTTGGGAACCCACATATACATTGGTCGTTTGAACAACCTTGAGCACTTAAGTTGTTTCCCTCGGGCATCACAGAACCAAATCTTACCAGTCAGCACCTTGGACTGATCTGATTTGTCCTTAGTGTCAGCTAAGTAATAGTCAAATGGTTTCCCTTTATAGGAGTGTACATACATGATCTTTTGACTAGTTACATTCGGCCTGGGTGCATTAGCTGGTCGATGCACACGATTATATGGACCATACTCTTCTGTTCTCACAATATCATAAGAGATAGGGGGTGCAAAGAGAATAGATTTGTTTGAAGAAGACTTCTTCTTCTTGGCTGGAGCAGCATACAGCTGAGACTGTCTCAGCCGAGATGGTCTAGGCTGTTTGCTGTTCCTCTGTACAGGCTTGGGGTTAGCTTGTCTTTTACCATTTTTGGTTTTGGGATAGTTAGCCTTAGCTGGTACAGATGCCTTTTGGTTCATATTAGGTTCATTGTGTGTAGAACACTCACCCTTTTCATGTGTCTGAGTAGTGCACTTGTTAGGTGTACTACCCCCAGGTGGAGAGGATGTAGATGGGTTGAGTTCATAGCCAAAACCCATCTTATTGCCATTTGATCTATAATACTCAGAGATACTTTCAATAGTAGTAGAGGCTTTATTGAACTCTGATATCTTTTGATTTAGGCATTCCTTCTCCTTTTCTAAGAGCTTGTGTGCTTGGAAGAGGTCATCGAATTTGGATTGTAGTGAACGAAGTTCCTTAGTTTCTAAAGCTTGAGTTTGTAACATCCCCTCATACAACTGAGTTATTGTGGTATTTTCTTCCTTAAGAAGCTCCACTTCTCTGGTCAATCTTTCATTCATTGTGGCCAGCTCAGGGGTGTTATCAAACTTAACCTTTTTCAACTTAGCAATTTCTTTCCTTAGATCCTTATTCTCCTCTTCCACTTCTATAAAGGCTCTAGTGGCAATATCCAGATCACCTTTTACTTTTCTTAAAGATTGATAATAGGTGTCTTCTGATTCGCCTTCAGATGAGTTTATCTCATCTGATTGTGAAAAAATAGGTGAATGGAAAGTAGTAGCATAGGAGTTTACCTCATTTTCACCTATAGCCATCATAGCTAGGTCATCTGAATCATCTGAGAAGATTTGGCAGTCTGGTGATGTAGGGAGTTCATCACTTTGATATTCAGATTCTTCAGTCACCATAGCTTTCTTGTCTGAAGTTCTTCTTGGCCTTCTTTCTTCTTTGTCATCCAAATCCAGCTCAGGACATTCATAGACATAGTGTCCTGGTTTGCGACAGTTGAAGCATGATCCAGGTTTCTGATTTGAGTTGCCTTTCCTTGGAGGAGTGGAATCTCTTCTTCTGGATCCTCGGCTGTCAGATGACTCCACATCCTTTCTAGGATGTCTTTCTGGTGTTCTTTCTCTGGAACCTCTGGAGGGTGAACTTGCTCTTCTATCTTTGTAGTTTCTATAGAATTTTCTATATTTGCTGTTGAGAGTGTTCATCCTTTCGAATCTCTTGATCATAAGAGCCATTTGTTCCTTCAGACTCATGTCTGATCCTTCACAGTCTTCTATTTTCAGAGAGGCCTTGCCAGATGAGGTACTTGCAGCTTTTGTATTGGCTGCCTTGAAGGCTACAGTCTTGGAGGTAGATGGGGCTGCAGTTGACTCATCACTTCCTGAGTTTTCTTCTCTGTCAAGGTCATATTCATGAGCTTTTAGGTTCTGAAATAGAGTTTGAGTAGACCACTTCTTGATATCTTGAGTATCTTTGATGATGGTCTTCTTGAGTTTCCATCTCTTGGGTAAAGAGTCCAAGATCTTCAAGTTTTTCTCTCTATTTGTATACTTCTTGCCTAGAGATTCAATCTCATTTATGATCTTTGTACATCTATTGTCCAGCTGATCAATAGTTTCTCCTGGATGCATCTTGAGGTGTTCAAACTTCTTGACTGCTGTCGACAATTTGCTTTCCTTGATCAGCTCAGTTCCTTCACAGAGGAGTGCCAATGCCTCCCACATCTCTCTGGCTGACTCACAGTGGATGACCTTTGCAATGTACTCATTTGGAAGAGTTTGCATTATGTAATCTTGAGCAATGCTATCAAGGTTTGATTGCTTCATCTCTTCTGGTGTGAGATCCCTCATAGGCTTGGGAACCAGTTCTCCAACTGGGACTTCTGGATCACCATTTGCAGTGTTGACTGTCATGATGGTGATTGGGCCTTCAGTGATTACAGACCACATCTTGTAGTGGACTGATGTGAGATTCTTCCTCATCCTGATCTTCCAGTAATCATAATCCTCAACTGAAAACTTAGGCAACTTTCGCATGTTAGCATTCATGCTGTATGGATTTTCAAAAACAAGTTTTTCAAAAGATCTGTTCAAGAGGACTACAGAAAGACTCCCTCAAGTCTTCTGATAATCTAGAGACAGTAGTCCGTTAGAACCACTGCTCTGATACCACTTGTTGGTCCCTGAACGAGTAGTGAATGGGTTTAAAGTCTAGAGGGGAGGGGTTAATAGACTTTAAAACTTTTTCAAACAGAGTTGGGAACCTCTTCTGATTGCTATGTCAACTGGACTGCAAGTCTGCTGGTCCAGATGACTATAGTGATCTGACTGAGGAGGTTATATGCGGAATTATGGTGGCCCTGGTTTAGACTCGTTCTTGTAACTTGTTTTACTTAATGAAAATACTCAGGTGATGCTGGTTTGAAAGTTATGGCCTTGTTTTGAAGAGTGTTGAAATCACAGTATGCACTATATAATAATGAATGAAAAGGCAGAAATGTAAAGTGCAGAAAGTAAATAACACCGGATTTATAGTGGTTCGGATATACGTTCCTACGTCCACTCTCACGTCCTAACGTGATGTTTAATCCCTTTAATTTCCACAATTTACAAGGGTCTTGACCTTTATAGTCCCAAGGTTAGGACTTTGAGATCTGAGCCGTCCTAACAGCTACGGTCTCCACAAGTGATTGTAAGCACTTGCACTTTAAGGGGTTTCAAAAACTTTAACCTTTCGGTGAGGGTTTGAGGTTTTTGAGGTGTATCCAACTAATGGTTCAAGCTTATAATTTGCTTAACCACTATGCCTAAAACAATTGATATACAATATGAACAGGTTTCAGGTTCTTAAGGGTTGGATAGAAATCACTTAAGAGCTATAGATAATCTAATGGTTTCTGGCTCTTTTGAGAATTCTTAGAACTGTATGGCTTTAGCTTTGATTGCTTGCTTGGCTTGTTGAATTCTCTCTTGTGACTCCTCCTTTGTGATTTCTCATCCTCTTGTATTTATAATGGAGATTGGTTGCAACTAGCCGTTGGAGTTGAATAGCCGTTTGAGCAATCTTTCCATAATAGCTTGATTCCTTGATTCCAGCCGCTTGATTGCTTCAATCCTGGGATCATGTCAATCTTCTAAATAAGGTAGGTCTTCGTTTGAATTGCAAGATGACTTAGGAATCAGCCGAGTCCTGGAAGAGCACATAGTCTTCTGATCTGTACTTCTAGTCTTCTGACTACTCTTCTGGCCTTAGGTCTTCTGTCTTCTGATATCAGACGAGTAACACTCTTCTGATCTGGAAATTCTTTGTACTGCTTTTAGGCCATCTTCAATCTGGGACTCCATCAGATAGGTAGGTATACAAGCACCTTAACTTATCTGGTCTTCAAGGATCTTCTAGTCTTCATGTCTTCTACTCTTCTCATCTTGAGGATAGGCATGTAAGCCAGGACTGTGCTGATCAGCTGATATCAATACAGTTGATCACACAAGACTAGTCTAAGCTGTTCTATACAAGTCAGCTGATCCTATTACATTTATAAACTCTAAGTGTTTTGGCCATCAAAACTATTCTAACATCAAGTGGGGCTTAGGATGAATTTATATCCCAACAACAAGCATCCTCAAATCATGGAATATCTTCTGAATTCTTGGAAATTCAGCAAGTTGTGGATACAAACTGTCCACAGTAGCCTTGGCTCCACCTCTGAGCATACTTTCATAAGTATACTCCTCCTCATCTCCACTAGAATGGGGACTTGGGTTATAGGGGAGTTGGCTCTGGGTTCTCCTAAAGTGGCTTCAGGAAGGTTGAGTTCAGGGATATTGGCTTCAGAAGGATTGGTTGCAATTGAAGGAACTTCAGTTGCTTTTGAGAGCAATGGATCTGAAGGGGCTTTGCTCAAGGGGGTTGGTTCAAAGAGTGCAGCTTCTAAAAGCTTTGAGTAGTTGAGCATAGATGAATCAAGGGGAGAATGCAATCTTGTCTCATCTACTGCTATATCTGCTAGCACATCTATCCCACTCCTTTGCACACTCCCTTCTGGAAAATATCTCTTTGTAAGATTGATAGGGGTGATTGGTTGATTGGTTGGGGTTATGTGGGTTTCAGGGGAGTTGGGCTCAGGGTTCTGAATTTCAGGGATGTTGGCTTCTATTGGTTGACCTTCAGGGACCCTGGATTCTGGAGTTCCAGAACCAGATGAGTTGGTTCTTGACTTGGACTTGGTCCTGCTTTCAGCTCTGCTCTCTCTTAGAGCAAGTTGGAGAGACCTTTCCTCTTGAAGCTCCAACACCTTGTCAGTAGGCTTGGCCCTTCTCTTGCTGGCCCTACTGCTCCCACTTCCTTCACCATCCTTCTCAGGGATAACTTCCTTGATCCTCTTATCACCATTAGACTTTTGTCTAGTCTCATTATACTTCTGTCTCAACTCTTCTGAATGATCAGAAGGCACACTCCCTCCCTCTTCAGCAACTTCTTCAATCTCAGTTGAAGCTCCTGAATTCTCCTCTTAGGGGATTTGAGACATTTTCCTTGTCTTCACCACTCTGGCCTTTGTCCTCTTTTTCAATTTTGGCTTCTCCTCCACCTTCTCTTCAGCAGGTTTGGCCATAAGCATCCTCCTTTGCTCAGTTTTGTTGCTGAGCTTTCTAAACAGAATCTTTTGGGCTGGGAGGGACTTTGCAAAGGTTTGCATTTGAGAATAATGGGAAAATCTTTCAATCAACAAGCTTGCCCTGGTGCAATACTTGAGTTTCCCTTCTAGCACAACCTTGTTGTGAGATTTCACCTTAAACTTGGCCTTTTCCTTCATCATCTCAGACATGATGAAGGTCCTCCAATCAAACTTGATGCCTTTGTCACTAGCATCAATAACTGCAGCCATAATTCTGATTCTTGGATGGCTGACTTGCTCCAAGCTTCCAGTATTGCTCATAAGACTCTTAGTGATTACCTCAAATAGATTGAGAAATTCTGGCTTGAGAGTCTTCTTGTTTTGTGTTGAAGAGAGAGGGCCTGGTACTAATAGCCATTCTTGAGCTATGTTGGTCCCTAAAAGAGTAGTGAATGGGATTAAAGTCTAGAGGGGAGGGGTGAATAGACTTTAAAACTTTTTCAAGAGAGTTGGGAACCCCTCCTGATTGCTATGTCAACTGGACTACAAGTCTGCTGGTCCAGATGACTATAGTGATCTAAATGAAGAGATTATATGCGGAATTATGGTAGGCCTTGTTTAGACTCGTTCTTTTAGTTTCTTTTGAAAATGTTAACTTGTTTACTAAATGAAAACCTCAGCTGATGCTGGTTTGAAAGATTGTGGCCTAAGTTGAATAATGTTGAAAACACAGTATGCACTATATAATAATGTATGGAAAGACAGTAATGTAAAGTGCAGAAAGTTAAATGACACCAGGTTTATAGTGGTTCGGATATACGTTCCTACGTCCACTCTCACGTCTCAACGTGATGTTTAATCCCTTTAATTTCCCAAAAATTACAAGGGTCTTGTCCTTTATAGTCCCAAGGATAGGACTTTGAGATCTGAGTCGTCCTAACAGCTACGGTCTCCATAAGTGATTGTAAGCACTTGCACTTTGAGGGGTTAAAAAACTTTAACCTTTCGGTGAGGGTTTGGGGTTTTTGAAAGGGTATCCAACTAATGGTTCAAGCTTATAGATTGCTTAACCACTATGCCTAAAACAATGAATATACAATATGAACAGGTTTCAGGTTCTTATGGGTTGGATAGAAATCACTTAAGAGCTACAAATATTCTAATGGTTTTTGGGCTCTTGGAGAATTCTTAAAACAGTATGGTTATTGCTTGGTTGCTTGCTTGGCTTGTTGAATTCTCTCTTGTGACTTCGTATTTGTGATTTCTCATCCTCTTGTATTTATAGTGGTGATTGCTTGCAACTAGCCGTTGGAGTTGACTAGCCGTTGGGGCAATCTTTCCATGTTGGCTTGATTCCTTGATTCCAGCCGCTTGATTGCTTCAATCCTGGGATCATGTCAATCTTCTAAATAAGGTAGGTCTGCATTTGAATTGTAAGATGACTTTGGAATCAGCCGAGTCCTGGAAGAGCACATAGTCTTCTGATCTGTACTACTAGTGTTCGGACTACTCTTCTGGCCTTAGGTCTTCTGTCTTCTGATATCAGTCGAGTAACACTCTTCTGATCTGGCAATTCTTTGTGCTGCTTTAGGCCATCTTCAATCTGGGACTCCATCAGATAAGTAGGGATACAAGCACCTTAACTTATCTGGTCTTCAAGGATCTTCTAGTCTTCATGTCTTCTACTCTTCTCATCTTGAGGATAGGCATGTAAGCCAGGACTGTGCTGATCAGCTGATATCAATACAGTTGATCACACAAGACTAGTCTAAGCTGTTCTATACAAGTCAGCTGATCCTATTACATTTATAAACTATAAGTGTTTTGGCCATCAAAACTATTCTAACATCAAGTGGGGCTTAGGGTGAATTTATATCCCAACAAGCTATTTCATCTTCAAGTCCAGTACCATAAACTTCTGGATTCCTTCCCTCAGAAGGCAATCCAAAAGCTCCTTCAAGATCTTTTGAAGAGAATTTCACTCTATGAAATCTCTCTTCCTTCTCTCCTTCTGCCACATAGGAAAGTCTGGTGGAAACTTCACCATCTTCTGGCTTGCCTCTCCATTTGAGAAAGGCAAAGAACTCAGCCATGTAGTTTTCCAAGCAAGAACTTGGTCTTCCTTCCATAAACTTCTGCAATCCAGCTCTTCTCAACCATCTCAGGGTTGGTGTAATCTCAGGATCCTCACTTTCAAATGATACTATGGGCTCAAAGTGAAGACTGTTTTTGTTGCTTAAGTATCCAAAATCAAGGTCTAGAGCCTTGTTGGAGAAATCAATGATCATTTCTGGTCTAACTTTGGGAGCCATTGAAGGTTTCAGAAATGACTTTGAGAGAGTTTTGAGAGAGTTTGAAGAAAATGAGCTAGGGTGGTTTCGAATACTTGGGGAAGAAGAGTTTGTGGGGGATCTTAAGACTTGAGAATATTCTAAAAAGAATGTTTGTCAATGAGTTGGTGAGTTTTGTGAGTTTTTAACTATTGTCAAAAATGGAAAACACACTTGGACGACCAGGATTAACTTCAGGGGAGTTGGCTAGTTTTGATCCAATGGTCAAGGACCAATGTAATAGTGAGTTATTGGCTTTATTCAAAACGTGGAAGTTATTTAATATTAGTAAATGGTTGGGGATTTTCGAGATAGACCATGGCTTGAAAAGTTTAATGCAAACAAGAGTTAAATCTTGGCATTTAATGCATGGAAATCGACCTTTTGGGTGGGGGACAAATTAAATCCCACAGTGATGATATCTGTAATTGGAACAAATATCAAAAAAGACAATGATTACCCAAAATAGGTGCTTATCAAACCAAGGAAATAGTTTGGTAGCCAAGACAACTTATCTGACCCCACTAAGACAAGTGTCCTGAAAAGATGTGGACAAGTGTCCTGAGATTTAATGGACAAGTGTCCTGAGTAATTGTGATCATCTCTTCTGAACTTCAGTAGACTTGTCCAAGTCTGCTGAAGGCCAATTCAGCTACTTTACTCCCATTAACTTCAATGTGTTTTACTTGTCCAACTTCCCTGGATCAAGTAATCCCAACTCTGCTGATAGCTTTAGAAATCTTGCCTCTGCAAGTGGCTTTGTTAGAATATCAGCTTTTTGATGATCTGTGTGGATCTTGACCAACTTTATGTCCTTCTTCTCCACATGATCTCTAATGAAGTGATGCTTGATGTCCACATGTTTGCACCTTGTGTGCAAGACAGGATTTTGTGATATTGCAATTGCACTGTTGTTATCACAAAATATTGGCACTTCAGTAGAGTTGACTTTGTAATCTCTGAGTTGTTGTCTCAACCAAAGGATTTGAGCACAACAACTTCCAGCTGCAACATACTCAGCTTCAGTGGTGGAAGTAGCCACTGTGTTCTGCTTCTTGGAAAACCAAGATATAAGCTTGTTACCTAAGAATTGACAAGTCCCTGAAGTGGACTTTCTATCAATTCTGCAACCTCCATAATCAGCATCTGAGTAGCCAGTTAAATCAATGTTGTCATCAGCAGGGTACCAAAGGCCTAGATTCTCAGTGCCTTTGAGATACCTTAAAATCCTCTTTGCAGCCTCAAGATGGCTTTTCTTAGGATTTGCTTGAAACCTTGCACAAACACCTACTGCAAAGGTGATGTCAGGCCTGCTGGCAGTGAGATAGAGGAGAGAGCCAATGATTCCTCTATACTCAGTAGAGTTGGTTGAAACACCACTCTCATCAGGATCCATCTTCCAATTTGTGTTCATTGGGATCCTTACTGGCTTGCTAGTAGCACACCCAAACTTCTTGATCATTTCTCTGGTGTACTAGGCTTGGTTGATGAAGATACCTTCCTTTGATTGCTTGACTTGAAGACCCAAAAAGAAGTTCATCAACCCCATCATGGACATCTCAAACTTGCTTTGCATTAGCTTTGAGAACTTCTCACACAACTTCTCATTAGGTGATCCAAATATTATGTCATCCACATAGATTAGAACAAGCAAGATGTCCTCTCCTTCAGAGATTCTAAAGAGAGTTTTGTCCACAGTTCCCTTGGTGAATCCATGATCCAAGAGGAATTGTGACAGTGTGTCATACCAAGCCCTAGGGGCTTGCTTGAGTCCATATAGAGCCTTCTTCAGACTGTAAACTTGGTTTCCAACCTCAAAACCTGGCGGTTGCTCCACATAGACTTCTTCTTTTAAGACTCCAATTGGTATCTTGAAGTGCTTCTTCAATATCACTTGGTTCTTGTTCTGACAAGAAGCAACAGAAAAGAGCACTTTCACCATGAAATCTCCTTGTTTTGACTCATATACTTGGGTCACCAAGTATTAGATCAGTAGGATGGTCAGACAACCAAGTCCTTCTTTTTCTGATCTCTTCAGTAGAGTTGTCCTCTACTGAAGTTGAGTCATTTTGATCATAAAATTCAGGATAATTGAATGCAGGATCTAATTCAGGATCATAATCAGAGGTGTTGTCCTCAATGTCAGGGACATTGGCATTTTCAACATTTTGAGTTCCCCATTGATTATTTGATCCATTAACTACCTCAGCAAGAACTGCTTCTTCATTGGTAGTTGTTACCTGAATGTGAACTGGGATTGGATCATTCAGTTCACCATTTCCTTCAGTGGGATTTGCCTCAGGAGGATTGCCTTCAGGATTGTTGTCCAAAGTGAGGTTTTCAGGAAGGTTGGCTTGGACAACTTCTATGAATTCAGTGTCTTTGTGTTTTAGGCTCAGTCTGGTTGTCCTCTGTGTGATTTCTTCTGATTCCAGGTTTTCATTCCTGAACTCATGAATAGATTCATTAAACACAACATGAGGTGTTTCTTCCACAATAAGGGTTTTCTTGTTGTATACTCTGAAAGCTCTACTGATTTGAGAATATCCAAGGAATACTCCCTCATCAGCTTTGCTATCAAAGGCTTTCAACTGTTCTTTCCCATTATTGTGTATGAAACACTTACAACCAAAGATGTGAAAGTATGACACTTTAGGCATTCTTCCTTTCCAGAGTTCATAGGGGGTTTTGCCTTGCCCCTTAGTAATCAAGCATCTATTTTGAGTATGGCATGCAGTGTTTATAGCTTCAGCCCAAAACCTCTTAGGTAGATTTGAATCAGCAATTAGGGTTCTAGCTGCTTCTTTTAAAGTTCTATTTCTTCTCTCTGCAACTCCATTCTGTTGGGGAGTTCTAGCTGCTGAGGTTTCATGAGCTATTCCATTAGATGTGCAATACTCATTGATGTATGAATTTATGAACTCAGTGCCTTTATCAGATCTTATCTTGATAATGCTAAGGCTTTTCTCATTTGACAGTCTCTTTAAAAGTTCAGGCAGTTTGACTTGTGTTTCCTTCTTATTAAGGAGAAATACTACCCATGTGAACCTAGAGAAGTCATCTACTACAACCAATGTGTATTTTCTACCATTTATGCTTGCAGGGGTAATTGGTCCAAATAAGTCCATATGTAAAAGTTCAAGTACCCTTTCAGTAGAAATGACTGGTTTTCCTTTGAATGAGGCTTTAATCTGTTTTCCTTCTTGGCATGGTTTGCAAACATGCTCCTTAATGAAAACCTCATTAGGTAGTCCTTTAACTAATGCATTTCTAGCAATTTTGTTCATTGTTTTGAAGTTCAAGTGGTTTAGTCTTTTATGCCATAACCAGCTTTGTTCACTAGAACTCTTAGCAATGAAGCATGCAGCATCAGTAGACTTGTCCCAGTCTGCAAAATACACATTTCCTTTCCTAGTTCCAGTCAATAGAATTTGTTGAGTCTTATCTTTGATTAAGCATTTTCCACTTGAAAACTCAACATTGAAATCTTTATCACAGAATTGACTTATACTTAGGAGATTATACTTGAGACCAGCCACATAGGACACATTGGATACTTTGATGTTACCAATCATCAAAGTAACATAACCTTTTGTTGTTGCTTGTGAGCTGTCTCCAAATGTGACATTTGGGCCTTCTTTTTCAATAAAATTAGTGAGGAGTTACTTGTCTCCAGTCATGTGCCTTGAGCATCCACTGTCAAGGTACCATGCTGACTTTTTGCTCATGCTCCTCTTCTTGTGGCCCATTGGTACCTGCAATTAGATAGGTTTAGGTACCGTTTGAGTTTTGGGTCCTGAGAGGTTAGCTGTACCTTTAGGAACCCAAACTTGCCTAATAACCCTGATTGATTCAAGGTGGCTAAGTTGTCTTCCTCTAGCATCTACATACACTGTCTTTCCCTTAAATGCCTTGGGGAAAGTATGTGTGAATGTGTTAACTCTGTAAGTTTCAGGAGAGTTTTCAAATCTCCTGAACTTATGAGTTCTTTTTGCTACTTGAGGGAATCTTTGAGGAAAGGTTTTCTTAAGACCATTACCCTTTGGCATGAAGGGTTTTGGTTGTCTCATTTTATTTTTCCTTTGAGGATAGTTGTCCTTAGGTCTAGTCAGCTGAGGCTTTCTCAGAAGAGTTGGCCTAGGCTGAGTATACCTTGGATAACTCCTCTGAACATTGTTCAGGAGAGTTTCCCTTCCATTGGGTCTACTCTGCTGACCAATATTCCTCTTATGTTCAGGAGCTTTGGCCATTTCCTTAGGTTTTGGCCTAGTCTCCTGAAGCACTTGAGTAGGCAAGTCATCCATTTTGCCCTTTCCTTTGTTCAGTGGCTGTTTGTTTTCATTTTCAATTGGTGCCACTGACTTAACAAAGATTCTCTTAGTGTTACTTACAGAAGCAACACTAAGACAAGGTGAAGATTCAATTGGATCAAAACCTAATCCACTTCTTTGAACCATAGGTCTTTGATAACTCTGAATTTCCTCTATTGCTCTAGAGGATTTCTTCAGAGCAGACATCTTTAATTTCAGGCTCTCTTCACTTGATTTAAGAATATCATATTCATGTGAGAGATTTTCAAACTTGGCATTTAGAATTTTCAGTTCAAAATCTTTTCTCTTCTGAGAGAGTAGTTGATCATCAATCTCCTTTTGTTGGTCAACTATCCTGAGATTTGCTTCCTCAAGCTCTCTCAAGACTTGTTGATACAACTCAGTAGATTTGACATCAACAACTACCTCAGAAGTTTTGGCAAGCTCAATAGCCAATCTTTCATTTTCTCTCACACAGTTATCATGAAATTATTGTAACATAGTGAAATCTTCCATCAACTTTCCAAGGGAAAGTTTCAGGTTGACCTCACTATTGTTTTGTGAGATGAATGATGGTGAACTAGAAGTAGATGATACCTCATCACCCTCAAGAGCCATGTTGCAAACATCATCATCATCTTCACTGTTGGAGAACAGTCCATCAGAAGAGTTGAAGCTTTCAGCACTTTCAGATTCTTCACCAGCCATCATGGCTTTTCTATTGGTGAACTTTCTGTCTCTTTTAGCTTGTCTCTCTCTCCTTTCTTTAGAGCTCAGTTCAGGGCAGTCATACTGGAAGTGCCCTTTCTTTTTGCAATTATAGCACAAGTCTTCATCATCATCCTTCTTTGGTTCTTCTCTTCTTCTTGATGATGAAGGTTCAGCTCTAGTGGACCTTCTCCTGAATTTGTTGTCTTGGTAGAATTTCTTGTATCTACCAAACCTTGAGTTTAGCTTATCAAACCTTCTAGCCATCAAGGCTAGTTCTTCCTTCATTTCAGTCTTGGAGACTGACTTTGATGATCTTGGAGTGGACTGCATTTCTGGTTCAGCAGTTTTGGCTTTGAATGCCACTCCTTTAGTAGGATTTGAAGGTTCCTCAACAGGCTTTCTTCTGTTGAGATCGAACTCATAAGCTTTGAGTTCAGAGAAGATTTGTTGCATGGGCATGGTAGAGAGATCCTTGGTATTTTGCATAATTACAACATATACATCCCACTTTTGAGTGAGACTTCTCAAGATCTTCAATCGAACTTCTCTCTTGGAGTACACTCTATTGTGAATTGTTCAAACTTCTGCACTGCCACTTGGAGCTTGTTCTCCTTGATTTTCTCAGTGCCCTCACACATTTATGCAAGAGTATCCCATATCTCCTTGGCAGTTGTGCAGTGGTAGACCCTTCCCATGATTGCATCTGAAATTGTTTGGTAGAGGGTGTTCATGGCAAGATAATTCAAATTATCTTTCCTCTTTTCATCAGCAGTGAAGTCATCTTCATCTTTGGGAATCAATTCCCTTATATCTGCTCTTTGAGCCTCTGTGACTCTGGGATTGACAAAGGTGAACACAAAAGGACCTCTTGTGATCACTCTCAACATATCAGTATGTAGAGATGCAAGATGAGCCCTCATTCTGATTTTCCAGAAATCATAGTTGTCTATTGAGAACATGGGCAATTTGTGATGAGAGATGTGGTTGACTGGATTTGTGGCCATGTTGTCCAATCCTTAGACAGCAGAAGGTGGAACAGCAGCATTGTTGTTGGCCATATCTCAAGAATAAACAGTTAGCAAACAATTGATAGGATTTCAGATAGATCAGTTCAGTGACCACACCAAATATATGATTTTGAAAACCAAGTTGGCTTTTCAGAAACGGTGGTCTTTGAACCCCTGCTCTGATACCACTTGTTGGTCCTGAAAGGAGTATATAACAAGTGTATGGGAGGGGGGGGGGGGAATACACTTGTATGCAAATTCTTTTTGACTTTGATCAAACCAGAGCTCAGCAAGGTTGTCTTGGACAACTCTGCTGAAGATGATTAACTCTTCTAAGATAATCAAACTACTAAGTACTATTAAGTACTTAGTTGAATAACTATGTAAAGGAGTTATATGTGCGGAATAGTGGTTGGCCCTTTTAGTTTAGACTCCTTTAAAGTTTCTGAAATCACTTAGTCAATTCAATACAGTCCAGTTTTCAGGGAACTTGTCCAAATAGGTTTTGCACAGTCTTTGAATATGTATTCTTTGAAAGATCAGTTTTGTGTGCAGTGTTGAATATATGAAAGTACATGAAATGCAAATCAACACAAGAGTTTATAGTGGTTCAGAGACTCAAGCTCCTACATCGACTTTCCCTGATTGAACAGGATAATTCCTTCACTCTTGGAATTAACTTGTTTTATAGTGCCAAGGTGCACTTGATCAATAACACCACTCCTTGGTGAATTGATCCCTAGGATGTCTAGAGTCCTAGTACCCTCTTCTCAACTCAGAACTGAACTGTTCTTCTCTCAACAGTCAGCTCCTACCACTTCTACTACTACAACCTTCTCACTTTCACTCTTGAAAGGTATAAGGGTTGAAGGTTCCAACTAATGAGATATCCTTTACAATAAAGATGAGTGTATAAGGATTAGGATATCTCTGTTGGGATATAAATTCATCCTAAGCCCCACTTGATGTTAGAATAGTTTTGATGGTCAAAACACTTAGAGTTTATAAATGTAATAGGATCAGCTGACTTGTATAGAACAGCTTAGACTAGTCTTGTGTGATCAACTGTATTGATATCAGCTGATCAGCACAGTCCTGGCTTATATGCCTATCCTCAAGATGAGAAGAGTAGAAGACATGAAGACTAGAAGATCCTTGAAAACCAGATAAGTTAAGGTGCTTGTATACCTACCTATCTGATGGAGTCCCAGATTGAAGATGGCCTAAAAGCAGTACAAAGAATTTCCAGATCAGAAGAGTGTTACTCGTCTGATATCAGAAGACAGAAGACCTAAGGCCAGAAGAGTAGTCAGAAGACTAGAAGTACAGATCAGAAGACTATGTGCTCTTCCAGGACTCGGCTGATTCCCAAGTCATCTTGCAATTCAAACGAAGACCTACCTTATTTAGAAGATTGACATGATCCCAGGATTGAAGCAATCAAGCGGCTGGAATCAAGGAATTAAGCTATTATGGAAAGATTGCTCAAACGGCTAGTCAACTCCAACGGCTAGTTGCAACCAATCTCCATTATAAATACAAGAGGATGAGAAATCACAAAAAAAGAAGTCACAAGAGAGAATTCTACAAGCCAAGCAAGCAATCAAAGCTAAAGCTATACAGTTCTAAGAATTCTCAAAAGAGCCAGAAACCATTAGATTATCTATAGCTCTTAAGTGATTTCTATCCAACCCTTAAGAACCTGAAACCTGATCATATTGTATATCAATTATTTTAGGCATAGTGGTTAAGCAAATTATAAGCTTGAACCATTAGTTGGATACACCTCAAAAACCCCAAACCCTCACCGAAAGGTTAAAGTTTTTGAAACCCCTTAAAGTGCAAGTGCTTACAATCACTTGTGGAGACCGTAGCTGTTAGGACGGCTCAGATCTCAAAGTCCTAACCTTGGGACTATAAAGGTCAAGACCCTTGTAATTTGTGGAAATTAAAGGGATTAAACATCACGTTAGGACGTGAGAGTGGACGTAGGAACGTATATCCGAACCACTATAAATCCGGTGTTATTTACTTTCTGCACTTTACATTTCTGCCTTTACATTCATTATTATATAGTGCATACTGTGATTTCAACACTCTTCAAAACAAGGCCATAACTTTCAAACCAGCATCAGCTGAGTATTTTCATTAAGTAAAACAAGTTACAAGAACGAGTCTAAACCAGGGCCACCATAATTCTGCATATAACCTCCTCAGTCAGATCACTATAGTCATCTGGACCAGCAGACTTGCAGTCCAGTTGACATAGCAATCAGAAGAGGTTCCCAACTCTGTTTGAAAAAGTTTTAAAGTCTATTCACCCCTCCCCTCTAGACTTTAAACCCATTCACCACTCGTTCAGGGACCAACAAGTGGTATCAGAGCAGTGGTTCTAACGGACTACTGTCTCTAGATTATCAGAAGACTTGAGGGAGTCTTTCTGTAGTCCTCTTGAACAGATCTTTTGAAAAACTTGTTTTTGAAAATCCATACAGCATGAGTGCTAACATGCGAAAGTTGCCTAAGTTTTCAGTTGAGGATTATGATTACTGGAAGATCAGGATGAGGAAGAATCTCACATCAGTCCACTACAAGATGTGGTCTGTAATCACTGAAGGCCCAATCACCATCATGACAGTCAACACTGCAAATGGTGATCCAGAAGTCCCAGTTGGAGAACTGGTTCCCAAGCCTATGAGGGATCTCACACCAGAAGAGATGAAGCAATCAAACCTTGATAGCATTGCTCAAGATTACATAATGCAAACTCTTCCAAATGAGTACATTGCAAAGGTCATCCACTGTGAGTCAGCCAGAGAGATGTGGGAGGCATTGGCACTCCTCTGTGAAGGAACTGAGCTGATCAAGGAAAGCAAATTGTCGACAGCAGTCAAGAAGTTTGAACACCTCAAGATGCATCCAGGAGAAACTATTGATCAGCTGGACAATAGATGTACAAAGATCATAAATGAGATTGAATCTCTAGGCAAGAAGTATACAAATAGAGAGAAAAACTTGAAGATCTTGGACTCTTTACCCAAGAGATGGAAACTCAAGAAGACCATCATCAAAGATACTCAAGATATCAAGAAGTGGTCTACTCAAACTCTATTTCAGAACCTAAAAGCTCATGAATATGACCTTGACAGAGAAGAAAACTCAGGAAGTGATGAGTCAACTGCAGCCCCATCTACCTCCAAGACTGTAGCCTTCAAGGCAGCCAATACAAAAGCTGCAAGTACCTCATCTGGCAAGGCCTCTCTGAAAACAGAAGACTGTGAAGGATCAGACATGAGTCTGAAGGAACAAATGGCTCTTATGATCAAGAGATTCGAAAGGATGAACACTCTCAACAGCAAATATAGAAAATTCTATAGAAACTACAAAGATAGAAGAGCAAGTTCACCCTCCAGAGGTTCCAGAGAAAGAACACCAGAAAGACATCCTAGAAAGGATGTGGAGTCATCTGACAGCCGAGGATCTAGAAGAAGAGATGCCACTCCTCCAAGGAAAGGCAACTCAAATCAGAAACCTGGATCATGCTTCAACTGTCGCAAACCAGGACACTATGTCTATGAATGTCCTGAGCTGGATTTGGATGACAAAGAAGAAAGAAGGCCAAGAAGAACTTCAGACAAGAAAGCTATGGTGACTGAAGAATCTGAATATCAAAGTGATGAACTCCCTACATCACCTGACTGCCAAATCTTCTCAGATGATTCAGATGACCTAGCTATGATGGCCATAGGTGAAAATGAGGTAAACTCCTATACTACTACTTTCCATTCACCTATTTTTTCACAATCAGATGAGATAAACTCATCTGAAGGCGAATCAGAAGACACCTATTATCAATCTTTAAGAAAAGTAAAAGGTGATATGGATATTGCCACTAGAGCTTTTATAGAAGTGGAAGAGGAGAATAAGGATCTAAGGAAAGAAATTGCTAAGTTGAAAAAGGTTAAGTTTGATAACACCCCTGAGCTGGCCACAATGAATGAAAGATTGACCAGAGAAGTGGAGCTTCTTAAGGAAGAAAATACCACAATAACTCAGTTGTATGAGGGGATGTTACAAACTCAAGCTTTAGAAACTAAGGAACTTCATTCACTACAATCCAAATTCGATGACCTCTTCCAAGCACACAAGCTCTTAGAAAAGGAGAAGGAATGCCTAAATCAAAAGATATCAGAGTTCAATAAAGCCTCTACTACTATTGAAAGTATCTCTGAGTATTATAGATCAAATGGCAATAAGATGGGTTTTGGCTATGAACTCAACCCATCTACATCCTCTCCAGCTGGGGGTAGTACACCTAACAAGTGCACTACTCAGACACATGAAAAGGGTGAGTGTTCTAAACACAATGAACCTAATATGAACCCAAAGGCATCTGTACCAGCTAAGGCTCACTATCCCAAAACCAAAAATGGTAAAGGACAAGCTAACCCCAAGCCTGTACAGAGGAACAGCAAACAGCCTAGACCATCTCGGCTGAGACAGTCTCAGCTGTATGCTGCTCCAGCCAAGAAGAAGAAGTCTTCTTCAAATAAATCTGTTCTCTTTGCACCCCCTATCTCTTATGATATTGTGAGAATAGAAGAGTATGGTCCATATAATCGTGTGCATCGACCAGCTAATGCACCCAGGCCGAATGTAACTAGTCAAAAGATCATGTATGTACACTCCTATAAAGGGAAACCATTTGACTATTACTTAGCTGACACTAAGGACAAATCAGATCAGTCCAAGGTGCTGACTGGTACGATTTGGTTCTGTGATGCCCGAGGGAAACAACTCAAGTGCTCAAGGTTGTTCAAACGACCAATGTATATGTGGGTTCCCAAGGGTAGTACTAACACCCAAGGACCCAAAACAAAATGGGTACCTAAGAATTAACTTTTCTTGCAGGAAAGGAGGGACCTATACAGAAGAGGAGGTCTAGCAGGAGAAACTTGGTACATAGATAGTGGATGCTCAACTCACATGACAGGAACCAAAGCCCTGCTGACCAACTACATAGAAAAGAAAGGTCCAAAAGTCTTCTTTGGTGATAACGCGCATGGTAACACAAAAGGATATGGCACCCTTAAAAATGGTGACATTGAGGTACATGATGTATCATATGTAGAAGGTCTTAAGTTTAATTTATTATTTGTTTCTCACTTTTGTGACACTGGTTACTCAGTCAAATTCTCTAAAGATGAGTGTCTCATAAGTGATAAGAGAACAAAACAAAACCTTCTAACAGGATCTAGAAAGGGAAGTATGTATCTTGCAAATTGGAACAGCTGTCCTAAGGATACATGTCTGCTTGTGAAGAGCCCTAAAGATGTCAGCTGGCTATGGCACAAACGTCTTAGTCATCTGAACTTTAAGACTATGAACAAGCTAGCAAGGGAATCCTTAGTTGATGGTCTGCCTAATGAAATCTATTTTAAAGATCAGGTGTGTGATGCATGTCAACAAGGAAAGCAAACAAAGGTCTCCTTCAAGACCAAGAAGACAGCATCAACCAGCAGAGTTCTTGAATTGCTTCACATGGATCTCTTTGGACCAATCACTCCAACCACTCTAACAGGGAGGAAGTACACTCTTATTGTTGTAGATGATTATTCCAAGTTTATTTGGGTTATCTTCTTATACAAGAAGAGTGAAACACAGCAGAAGCTCCCTGAACTATTGAAGAGAATCTAAGTAGAGAAAAGAGAACCAATTGTGAAAATTAGAAGTGACAAAGGCACTGAATTTATCAACTCCTATATTATTGCCTACTGTACTTCTAATGGTATTCAGCATGAGACAAGTGCAGCAAGAACACCACAACAGAATGGTGTAGCTGAAAGAAGAGTCAGAACACTCAAAGAAGCTGCCAGAACACTCCTTGCTGAATTCTCCACTCCCAAGAAGCTATGGGCAGAAGCCATCAACACAGCTTGTCACACTCAAAACAGGTCAGGTATTCATAAAATACATGAGAAAACCCCATATGAACTATGGAAAGGAAGAAAACCTAGAGTATCTTACTTTCATATATTTGGTTGTAAGTGTTTCATTCACAACAATGGGAAGAGTAAGTTGAATGCTTTTGATGCCAAAGCAGATGAGGGGATATTTTTAGGATACTCCTCAACTAGCAAAGCATTTAGAGTACTCAACAAACGAACCCTTCTTGTGGAAGAAACACCTCATGTTGTTTTTGATGAATCTTGTGAAAAGAATGCAGTAGAAACAAACTCAGCTGCAGATCAGATGAGACATCTAGTGATCAAGTCCAAACCAGATGAGTTCATTGAAGTCAATGAACCTTTCCCTGAAGAACCAGAGGAGGATAAGCCTCATAGACCTGTCACTAGATCTCAAACTCAAGCAGGACAAGCTGACCAGAATCAAGATGCACCAATCCCAAATGCCAGGGGGAATGATCTCTTTGACACTCAAAATACAGATGATGATCGACCTAATCAATTCAACCCTCCTGATGGCACTAGATCAGATGAGAATCCAAGCTCATCCAATGCAGATACTCCTGTGAGGCATACATGGAGAAACAACCATCCATCAAACCTCATCTTAGGAGGAGGTGACTCAGGTGTCAAGACAAGAAGACAACTGAATCAGAACTCACAATCATCTATGTTCTGCTGGTGTGCTTTCCTATCCAACATTGAACCAGCTGATATAGAAGAAGCAATGACATATAGCAATTGGATCACTGCTATGCAAGAAGAACTAAACCAATTCGAAAGAAATGAAGTCTGGGAATTGGTAGATCGTCCTGAAAACCACAATGTAGTAGGAACAAAGTGGGTATTCAAGAACAAGAAGGACGAAAATGATGTGATAACTAGAAATAAGGCTAGGCTAGTTGCAAAAGGATACTCTCAATCTGAAGGGATTGACTATGATGAAAACCTTTGCTCCAGTAGCCAGATTAGAAGCCATACGACTGTTTCTAGCTTATGCATCATATATGGGCTTCAAGGTATATCAAATGGATGTCAAGAGTGCTTTTCTAAATGGTATTCTGGTAGAAGAAGTATATGTAGAGCAGCCTCCAGGTTTTTTGAAAAAGGTGATCAAGTATATCGACTGAAGAAGGCTCTCTATGGTCTAAAACAAGCCCCTAGAGCTTGGTATGACACATTGTCACAATTCCTACTTGACAATGGATATACAAAAGGCAAAGTGGATAGAACTCTTTTCAGAATACAAGAAGGAGAAGACATCCTAATGGTGCAAATATATGTAGATGATATTATATTTGGATCACCCAATCAAGAGATGTGCAAGAAGTTCTCTGAACTTATGCAAGGAAAGTTTGAAATGAGCATGATGGGTGAGATGAATTATTTCCTAGGACTTCAAGTCAAGCAGAGTTCAGAAGGGATTTTCATCAACCAATCCAAGTATACCAAGAGCCTATTAGAAAGATTCAAAGCTCTACAAAGCAAGACTGCAAGGATTCCAATGATGACATCTTTCAAAATGGAACCAGATGAGTCTGGAAAGGCAGTTGATCAAGCTGAATATAGAGCACTGATTGGATCTCTACTATACCTTACAGCTAGCAGACCAGACATAACATTTGCTGTAGGAGTATGTGCTAGGTTTCAAGCAAACCCAAAGCAAAGTCATCTAGAAGCAGCAAGGAAGATTCTCAAGTACCTAAAAGGAACAGTCAACCTAGGACTATGGTACCCTGCTGATGACAATCTAGAATTGAGTGGCTATTCTGACTCAGACTATGGAGGATGTAGAATTGATAGGAAATCCACATCTGGAACCTGTCAATTTCTAGGCAACAAGCTGATATCATGGTTCTCTAAGAAGCAAACCTCAGTTGCAACCTCCACCACTGAAGCAGAATACATGGCAGCTGGTAGTTGTTGTAGTCAGCTGCTCTGGCTAGTTCAACAACTCAAGGATTACAATGTAGAGGCAAGAGAAGTCCCTATTTATTGTGATAACAGCAGTGCCATTGCCATCACTCAAAATCCAGTCCTCCACACAAGGTGCAAGCATGTCGACATTCGACACCACTTCATAAGAGACCACCTTGAAAAGAAGGACATCAAGATGGAGAAAATTCACACAGATATCCAAAGAGCAGACATCTTGACTAAGCCCCTAGCTGAAGAAAGGTTCAAAATCCTATGTTACAGCTTAGGACTCCTGGACCCAAGCACATGAAGAAGGAAAGATCAGCTGAAAACCTCAGCTGACCCAAGTGCAGCAGACTAGGAGGATCAGATGAGGTGAATAGACACCCTCATCTTCAGGTAAGTTCTTTCCCAATGAAGACAAATAAAGCCGAGGGAAAACTTAGAGTCATCTAATCAAGGGGGAATCAATGATACCTTAAGAATCCTTGATGAAATACTCTGAAATCTGCATTGCATATCACATATATATATATATATATATACAGCAGACTTGAACAAAGTTATTTGATTTCTTTACTCTAAGCAGTGTATACTATGTATAATAATAAACTATTCTTCATAAAATACTTTATTTATATACATACATACAGTATACTATTGAGTTATACTTGATGAAATACTCTAAAATCTGCATTGCATATCATATATATATATATATATATATATACAGCAGACTTGAACAAAGTTATTTGACATTTTTACTCTAAGCAATGTATAACTATGTATATTAATAAACTATTCTTCATAAAATACTTTATTCATATACATATATACAGAATACTATTGAGTTATACTTGGTTGGATTAATACACCATCCTCACCAACTCAACAGTATGCATGCAAAGTACGGATTTCAAGTAACTCTTGCTCAAAATTTATAATTTCTGCATTCCATAAGATAAAGTCTGAATATCTTTAAATGTGAACCCTTGGATCAAGAATCTCATTGTTGATCTTAAGAAGTAACTTTTCAGAAATTCAGACCTATCAACTCTATGGTTTTGTCATCTTTCACTCCACTACCTCATTTATACCCCTATAAAAGGAGGAAGTTATGAGAACACCTAAGAACACAAATCACTAACTATAACTTCTGTTTCAGGTATGGAGAAGATCGAAAGAAAAGATGGAATGGAGATCATCCCTCAACCAAGGTCTTGGGTGAAGGAGATGAAGATTTGTCCAGAAGATGAAGATGATGCAGATCAGCATACTTGGTTTAGCCAACATAAGTATGTCTATGAAAACTAGAGGAAGGAGAGAATTCCTTATTGAAAACTAGAGGAAAGAGAGATGCAGAGGACAAAGTAGCAAGCAAGCAGAGCTTCTTCTCTAGGGGGAAGTTCTACATGGAGAGCTTGTTATCAAAGGCTATTGTGTCTAAACAAAACATGAAGACCAAGTCCATGGCCCTCTCTTCAGACTCCATTGAAGCCTCTTCCAATCTTCCTTCTCTTTCAAGAGAAGCGAAGAAATTCAAAAAGGACACATTAGATGCTACAACCCATCTGATGATGTGGAACATCAGATGGTGAGGGCAATCTGAACCAGTGGGATATCATCCAGGATGATCATCATATTGATTTGATGGTCCTACATGGTTCAGAGATAGTGCTGGAAGATCCATCAAACCAGGTTGGATCACCACTCACAATAAAGCTGGAAGATCCATCATCCAGGTTGGATCATCACAGCAGCACTGAAGGATCCATCAAACCAGGTTGGACCTTCAAAGCACAGAAGATTTACTCAGCAAATCTCAATCCTCCACTCAGCTGATCAGAAGACCAACTCAGCTGACCAGAAGACTTTCAAGGAAAATCAGCAGACCTCTTGAAGAAATCAGAAGACCTCACTCTGCTGATCAGATCACTTGATTTTAGAGTTTAATGACTATCTTTGATCATGTAATTCATTCTAGATTTATTCCTGAATGTAATTAAACAAATTGGCCTATATAAGGAATGTAATTCACTTATAAAAAACGTCCTTGATGATCAATTCTTGCCACAAAATTAGTCACAACGGCTATTTTTGGTAATGATGTCATTAATACTCAATTACCAAATTGCCAGCAAATCAACTATTGCCACATGGCAAATTCAGCCGGCAAATTTAAAGAAAGACCCGAAATCAAAGAAGGAAAATCTTGGGCTCTACTCCACAATTAAACCCAAATCTGACTGTTAGATCAAGAATTGTTGGAGTATATATACACATCCTTAAATCTCTCCCTAACCCTTTCGCTCACATTACTCAATCGCTCTCAATACTCTCTCGTTCTGCAAATTTCTTTCAAGCTCTCAAAACCTAACACTCAAACTCTACTATGGCAATCATTGAAATTTACGACGAGAAGACCAAGAGCACTGGCACCCTAGATGCAACCAAGTGGTCTAGGGAAGGGAAGGTTTTCACTGAGAATGCTCTGTTCTTCAAGGGCAAGCATACAAATGAGAATAAGGAGATCCTTCTTCGCTGCATCAACCTCAACCTTCGAGATTTTCTGGAAGCAACACCCACCAATGTTTATGAACAAGATGTGCTGGCTTTCTACTCAAATGCTGTGATGAAGGGTTCTCACGTTGAAAGTACTATAGGTGGTCACAAGGTCAAGGTAACAAGGGAAATCCTTCAGGAACTGTTCGGTTTGTCAAGGGGGAAGATCAATATCTCCAACTATATTATGGGTAAGGAGAAAGAATACATGGAGGTGTTCACTGATGGGAGAATCAAGGCTATCGATGCCTCTGGACTCAAGAAATCCCAATTAGAACCTAAGTTTCAAAACCTGATGGATATAGCAGGCAAGATGCTGCTTGGTAACACCTTCAGCCATGATGCTGTTACCACTCTGAAAGTTCGAGTTATGGCTGCAATCTGGGATCAGATTGATGGAGACTGGCAAGGGTTGTTCTTGGATAGAATCGCCCTTGAAGCCAAGAAGGTAACTTTGGACCTTCAATCAAGGGAATGGAAGGTGACATCAACAGTCAGCTTTGTCAACAAGCTGAGCATCATCCTTCCAGAAGTACTCCCCAGAAAGTACAAGATGGGACCTCATAAGACCTTCCACATCTCCAAATATTACTTAAGGAAGGAAGCTCTTGCTGAGGCAGCAAGGTTGAAAGAAGAGAGGAGGAAGCTGTTAGCTGAAGCATCTTCCAAAGATGTTGTTGAAGAGGCAGAAGAGTCTGCTCATGACTCTGCTGCTGAAGAAGAAGAGGAGCCATCCAAAGAAGAGGCTCAAAAGAAGATTACTGAGGATGATGATGACAATCAGGCCCAAGCACAAAGAAGATATCTGATCAGATCAGGGCTAATCTCCCCATCTGATTCAGATGCCACTCCCACTGCCTCTCCTCTGAAAAAGGCAGGTACTTCTAACCCCTCTCTCACTTTCACACCTTCTAAACTATCAAAGGGTCAGAAGAGAAAGAAGAACACTTCTTCTTTCACAAAGAAAACCAAGAAATCCAGGCTCCCTACTCCAATGAGCATAGCCCCTATTTCATCCTTCAACCCTTCTATTGAGTCCAACCCATCTGAACCTCTAAACACTGATACCCATACCCCTGCTGATACTCACACAGCAGAGGAACAAGCCCAGCCTAAATCAACCCTTGAAACACAAATGCCTAACCCTGCTGATGCTCAACCAGCAGACAACCAAATACAGACCACCTCCATACGTCCTACTGATGATCAAACTCAGATCATATCCACAACCCCTGTTGAAACAGCAGATGTCCAAGATCATCAAGCTCAACCATCTACTGATCTTCAAGTAGAAACTGAACCAGACCAGCAGATCCAAAACCCTACTGATGAACAAATCACTGAAGATCAATCCCAACAAGAAGAAATCACTTCCCAAATCCCTGCTGATACTCACACAGCAGAGGAAAATGCCCCAACTACTCAATCCCCTATCCTCTCTGACCCATCTGCTCCAGAAGACATGGCACCAGCAGACCTGGATCAAGCTGGCCATTCTCAACCTCAGTTCAGAATGGTGCACTACCTATGTGCACAAAAGAGAAGATAATGAGGATGAAGATAGCCAATCTCCTCAAATCTACTACACCTGGAGTTGATGAGGAATCAATCCTGTTTGAACAAGTGCTTAGGGTATGCACTTGGATTGAGCTCAGAAGAGATGATGTAGATGACCTTCTTGAGGTCATGGAAGGAATGGGAGGAAAGGAAAACTTCCTCGACTGGGAAATGGAGCAAAAGGAAGTTGCTCAAGTTCGATCTTTTGCTCAGCTGCTATCAGATGAGGCACTAACTGCATTCTGCAACCGGATTCTAGGAATCCCCACTGCTGATGTCTCTATCCCAGAAGGCTCATCGGATCAGCAGACAGCTGAACAAGCAAAGATGAAGGAATCAGCTGCACCAGCCTTGGTGGAAGACTTAGCTGCACCTGCAAAAGACTTAGCTGCACCTGCAGAAGACTCAGCTGCACCTACAGAAGACTCAGCTGCATCAGCTGACAAAGAAGAGATTGAAAGAGAAGTAGTCAGAGTACCAGCTCACTTCAGACCTTCAGACAATCTGACTCACTTCATTGACAATCAAGAGGATGCAGGCAGACGAATCATGACCCATCTGACTAAGGCCACTACCTGCTACCTCAATGAGGAGTACCTATCAGCCGAAGAGAGAGGCAAAGCAATAATTGTTCATCCAAAGCCTCAAGGTACACCCTCTACTTCTACCCCATCTGTTGATCATACAGCAGACATCTGCTCCCAGGTCAAAGCTGCAATAGACTTGCACTTTGAGAAAGGTTTAGGCCTGCAGCTAGGAAGATATGTTGAGAAAGCTGCAAGGGAACAGAAGACTCGTCTTCGTGACCAGATTCTTGACATTGAAGACAAGTTTGGTGAAGCACTTCATCAGCAGATAGGAGAATACTTGAGTACCTATCAGAAGTTGTCAGCTGACACCTCCAAAATGTTTGCTGATCTTTACACTGATGAGATGCACCGCATGGAGACCACCTACAAGTCAAGAATTGAAGAAGCTGAAGCAAGAGCCACTGAAGGTCAAGCCCTTCTTAAGGCAGCTGCAGAGGAGAATGAGAAACTGCAGACTCAGCTGAAGGAGACAGCAGCCAAGATGGAAGCACTTACAGAAAAGCTCGAAGCTGCCTCCTCCACCAATTCTCTTGCTCATGTCATGGAGCACAGTATCTCCCATATTACTGCTGTCAACAAGGTCAATGCCATGGCACTGAAACAAACTCTGAAAGTGGAAATCATGAATGCCATGAAGCCTTTTGCGGCTGCACTTGCTGAAGCCAAAAAGGGGGAAGATATGTTGATAAAAGCTCTTGAGAAATCAGCTGCACAACAAGCTGTAATGGTAGTATCTCAAGATGAGCTGAATGAGAGCTTGGGTGCCTTCTTGAGCAATTTCTTTGCCTTTGCCTTTTTCTTGCCTGCTCTTGGTTTTGCTTTTCGAGCTCTTGAGAAATCAACTGCACAACAAGCTGTAATGGTAGTATCTCAAGATGAGCTGAATGAAACCTTGGGTGGTTTGAAAAGCAAAACCAAGAGCTCCCAAGAAAAAGGCAAAGGCAAAGAAATTGCTCAAGAAGGCACCCAAGATCTCACTCAAGCTCCTGCCAAGACTCTTCAGATCACTGCCTCTGAAGAACAAGTTCCTGAGAAGAGAATGACAAGGAAAAGGAAGGCAGATGAGCAAGCTCAGTCAGCTCAGTCCAGCAAGAAATCAGCTCCAGCAGAGCCTACTGTAGAAGAGAAAGAGGCTCTAGAGTTGAAGAAAAAGAAGTTGCTTGAAGCTCAAGAGCTTAAGCAAAAGAAGCTGAATGATGCGAAGGCAGTCAAAGCCAAATTTGAAAGAAGAATTGCCAAACTCAGGAAAGCAATCAAGGACAAAGCAAAAGAAGACAATGTCCTCGTGTTTGATAGCAATTATGTGGATTATTTAGCCCTTCAAGATGAGCTACCAAGATGGTATCCCCTGAAGAAGAAGTGGCAAATTCAACACCACATTGTAAGGAAATTTGGCCCTCTCACTTCTTATGAAGAAGAATTTCTCCAATTCTCCCAGTTCATGAACTTTGAAGATCCAGAGTTCTGGGAAGAAATTGTCAAGACAGCCAAAGGACTTGACAACTGCAGAATTCTAACTCATGAAGAACCCAAATGGGATGCACCCCTTCTGGATTCAGGAAGAGTCAACATGATTGAAATCAAAAAGATTCTGTACAAAATCTATGAAGAGGAGAATGTTACAGATGTGCAGCACATGGAAGAAGTTCGAGCTCGTCTGTACCTTGCCTACCGCTTTTGAAGATCAGAAGACCTGATGAAGACCACTTTAGAAGTACAAAGAAACTATTGCTTGTAATCTGTAAAAGCTTTATATATATTCAAGTTCTAGTTCTTTTTGCTTACAAGACAAATTCTCATTGTCTTCATCAGATACTTCAGTCTTAGCATGTTATAAACTCTTATCTTATTTCATTAAGAGCATTTATCAAGTATAGTTTTGGCTTCATCAAAAAGGGGGAAATTGTTGGGATATAAATTCACCCTAAGGCCCACTTGATGTTAGAATAGTTTTGATGGCCAAAACACTTAGAGTTTATAAATGTAATAGGATCAGCTGACTTGTATAGAACAACTTAGACTAGTCTTGTGTGATCAACTGTATTGATATCAGCTGATCAGCACAGTCCTGGCTTACATGCCTATCCTCAAGATGAGATGAGTAGAAGACATGAAGACTAGAAGATCCTTGAAGACCAGATAAGTTAAGGTGCTTGTATACCTACTTATCTGATGGAGTCCCAGATTGAAGATGGCCTAAAGCAGTACAAAGAATTACCAGATCAGAAGAGTGTTACTCTGCTGATATCAGAAGACAGAAGTCCTAAGGCCAGAAGAGTAGTCAGAAGACTAGAAGTACAGATCAGAAGACTCTGTGCTCTTCCAGGACTCGGCTGATTCCAAAGTCATCTTGCAATTCAAACGAAGACCTACCTTATTTAGAAGATTGACATGATCCCAGGATTGAAGCAATCAAGCGGCTGGAATCAAGGAATCAAACCATTATGGAAAGATTGCTCAAACGGCTAGTCAACTCCAACGGCTAGTTGCAACCAATCTCCATTATAAATACAAGAGGATGAGAAATCACGAACAAGGAAGTCACAAGAGAGAATTCACAAGCTAAGCAAGCAATCAAGCAAATAGCCATATTGTTCTAAGAGTTCTCCAAGAGCCAAAAAACCATTAGATTATCTATAGCTCTTAAGTGATTTCTATCCAACCCCTAAGAACCTGAAACCTGTTCATATTGTATAATCATTGTTTTAGGCATAGTGGTTAAGCAAATTATAAGCTTGAACCAATAGTTGGATACACTTCAAAAACCCCAAACCCTCACCGAAAGGTTAAAGTTTTTGAACCCCTTAAAGTGCAAGTGCTTACAATCACTTGTGGAGACCGTAGCTGTTAGGACGGCTCAGATCTCAAAGTCCTAACCTTGGGACTATAAAGGTCAAGACCCTTGTAATTTGTGGTAAATTAAAGGGATTAAACATCACGTGTGGACGTGAGAGTGGACGTAGGAACGTATATCCGAACCACTATACATCTGGTGTCATTTACCTTCTGCACTTTACATTTCTGCTCTTACATATATTTTTATATAGTGCATACTGTATTTTCAACTGTCTTCAAAACAAGGCCATAACTTTCAAACCAGCATCAGCTGAGTACTTTTATAAAACAACAGGTTAACACTTAAAGAACGAGTCTAAACAAGGCCTACCATAATTCCGCATATAACCTCTTCAATCAGATCACTATAGTCATCTGGACCAGCTGACTATTAGTCCAGTTGACATAGCAATCAGAAGAGGTTCCCAACTCTATTGAAAAAGTTTTAAAGTCTATTCACCCCTCCCCTCTAGACTTTAATCCCATTCACTACTCGTTCAGGGACCAACAATTTATATACATACATACAATATACTATTGAGTTATACTTGGTTGGATTAATACACCATCCTCACCGACTCAACAGTATGCATGCACTGTACGGATTCCAAATAACTCTTGCTCAAAATCTATAAATTCTGCATTCCATAAGATAGAGTCTGAATCTCTTTAAATGTGAACCCTTAGATCAAGAATCTCATTGTTGATCTTAAGAAGTAACTTTTCAGAAATTCAGACCTATCAACTCTATAGTTTTGTAATCTTTCACTCCACTACCTCAATTGTACCCCTATAAAAGGAGGAAGTTATGAGAACACCTAAGAACACAAATCACTAACTATTATTCTTGTTTCAGGTATGGAGGCAATCGAAAGAAGAGATGGAATGGAGATCATCCCTCAACCAAAGTCTTGGGTGAAGGAGATGAAGATTTGTCTTGAAGAAGAAGATGATGGAGATCAGCATACTTTGTATGCCTATGAAAACTAAAGGAAGGAGAGACGTTCTTGTTGAAAACTAGAGGAAGGAGAGATGCAGAGGACAAAGTAGCAAGCAAGCAGAGCTTCTTCTCCAGGAGGAAGTTCTACATGGAGAGCTTGCTATCAAAGGCTACTGTGTCTAAACAAATCAAGGAGACCAAGTCCATGGCTCTCTCTTCACACTCCATTGAAGCCTCTTCCAATCTTCCTTCCCTTTCAAGAGAAGCGAAGAAATTCAACAAGGACACATTAGATGCTACAATCCATCTAATGATGAGGAACATCAGATGGTGAGGGCAATCTGAACCAGTGGGATATCATCCAGGCTGATCATCATATTGATTTGATGGTCCTACATGGTTCAGAGATAGAGCTGGAAGATCCATCAAACCAGGTTGGATCATCACTCACAATAAAGCTGGAAGATCCATCATCCAGGTTGGATCATCACAACAAACCCCTATCCTCTACTCAGCTGATCAGAAGACCAACTTAGCTGACCAGAAGACTTTCAAGGAAATCAGTAGACCTTTATTGCAGAAATCAGAAGACCTCACTCTGCTGATTATATCACTTTATTTCAGAGCATAATGACTATCTTTGATCATGTAATTCATTCTAGATTTATTCCTGAATGTAATTAAAGAAATTGGCCTATATAAGGAATGAAATTCACTTATAGAAAACGGCCTTGATGATCAATTCTTGCCACAAAATTAGTCACAACGGTTATTTTTGGTAATGATGTCATTAATACTTGATTACTATATCGCCAGCAAATCAACAATTGCCACATGGCAAATTCAGCCGGCAAATTTAAAGAAAGGCCCGAAATCAGAGAAGGAAATCTTGGGTACTACTCCACATTAAAATCAAATCTGACCGTTAGATCAAGAATTGTTGGAGTATATATACACACCCTTAAACCTCTCCCAAACCCTTTCGCTCACATTACTCAAGTGCTCTCAAACTCTCTCGTTCTGCAAATTTTCTTAAGCATACCAAACCTTTCACTCAAATTCTCAGAATGCCAATCATTGAGATTTACGACGAGAAGACCAAGAGCACTGGAACTCTAGATGCATCAAAGTGGTCTAGGGAAGGGAAGATTTTCACAGAGAATGCTCTGTTTTTCAAGGGCAAACACTCAGCTGAAAACAAGGAGATCCTTCTTCGCTGCATCAACCTCAACCTTCGTGATTTTCTGGAAGCAGCACCAACTAATGTTTATGAACAAGATGTGCTGGCTTTCTACTCAAACGCTGTGATGAAGGGATCGTATGTTGAAAGTGTCATGGGTGGACACAAGGTCAAGGTAACAAGGGAAATCTTTCAGAAACTTTTCGGCTTGTCAAGGGGGAACATAAATATCTCCACCTACATTATGGGTAGAGAAAAGGAGTATATGGAGATGTTTACTGATGGAAGAATCAAGGCTATTGATGCCTCTGGACTTAAGAAGTACCAACTTGAACCGAAATTTCAAACCCTGATGGACATTGCAGGCAAGATGTTGCTTGGTAACACTTTTAGCCATGATGCTGTTACCACTTTGAAGGTTAGAGTTATGGCTGCAATCTGGGATCAGATTGATGGAGACTGACAAGGGCTATTTTTGGATAGAATTGATCTTGAGGCAAAGAAAGTCACTTTGGACTTGCAGTCAAGAGAATGGAAGGTAACAGCTACAGTCAGCTTTGTCAACAAGCTGAGCATCATCCTTCCAGATATTCTCCCAAAGAAGTACAAGATGGGACCTCGTAAGACCTTCCACATCTCCAAGTATTATTTGAGAAAGGAAGCTCTTGTTGAGGCAGCAAGGTTGAAAGAAGAGAAGAGGAAGTTGTTGGCTGAAGCATCCTCCAAAGATGTTGTTGAAGAAGCAGAAGAGTCTGCTCATGACTCTGCTGCAGAACAAGAAGAAGAGCCATCCAAAGAAGAGGCTCAAAAGAAGGCTGCTGAGGATGATGATGATGACAATCAGACCTTAGCACAAAGAAGATTTCTAATCAGATCAGGGCTCATCTCCCCATCTGATTCAGATGCCACTCCCAATGCCTCTCCTTTGAAAAAGGCAGGTACTTCTAACCCCTCTCTCACTTTCACACCTTCTAAACTGTCAAAGGGTCAGAAGAGAAAGAAGAACAATTCTTCTTTCACCAAGAAAACTAAGAAATCCAGGCTCCCTACTCCCATGAGCATAGCCCCTATTACATCCTTCAACCCTTCTGATGATTCCAACCCATCTGAACCTTCAAACACTGATACCCAAATCCCTGCTGATACTCACACAGCAGAGGAACAAGCCCAGCCTCAATTAACCTTTGAACCACAATCGCCTATCCCTGCTGTTGTTCAAACAGCAGATGACCAAGATCATCAAAATCAACCATCTACTGATCTTCAAGTAGGAACAGAACCAGACCAGCAGACTCAAAACCCTGCTGATGAACAATCCACTGAAGATCAATCTCACCCCCCTACCCAACAAGAAAATATCACTTTCCAAATCCCTGTTGATACTCACACAGCAGAGGAAAATGCCCCAGCTACCCAATCCCCTATCCTCACTGCCCCATCTGCTCCAGAAGACTTGGCACCAGCAAACCTGGATCAAGCTGGCCCCTCTCAACCTCAGTACAGAATGGTGCACTACCCTATGTGCACAAGGGAGAAGATAATGAGGATGAAGATAGCCAACCTGCTCAAGTCTACTACTCCTGGTGTTGATGAGGAATCAATCCAATTTGAACAAGTACTTAGGATATGTACTTGGATTGAGCTCAGAAGAGATGATGTGGATGACCTTCTTGAGGTCATGGAAGGAATGGGAGGAAAGGAAAATTTTCTCGATTGGGAGATGGAGCAAAAGGAAGTTGCTCAGGTTCAATCTTTTGCTCAGCTACTATCAGCAGAGGCACTAACTGTAGTTTGCAACCGGATTCTAGGAATCCCAACTGATGATGTCTCTGTCCCAGAAGGCTCATCTGATCAGCAGACAGCTGAAAAAGCAATGGTGGATGACTCAGCTGCACCAGCCTTAGCAGAAGACTCAATTGCAACAATCCCTGCTGAAGACTCAGCTGAACCAGCTGACAGGGTAGAAATTGAAAGAGAAGTAGTCAGGGTACCAGCTCACTTCATGCCTACAGATAACCGGACTCACTTCTTTGATAAAGGAGAAAAGATCATGACCCATCTGGTCAAGGCCACTACCTCATTCCTCAATGAAGAGTATCTTTCAGCTGAAGAGAGAGGCAAAGCCCTGATAGTTCATCCAAATCCTCAAGGTACTGCCTCACCTTCTACTTCATCTGCTGACTATACAGCAGACATCTGCTCACAAGTCAAAGCTGCAATAGATTTGCACTTTGAGAAAGGTTTAGGCCTACAGCTTGGAAGATATGTTGCGAAAGCTGTCAAGGAGCAGAGGACTCGTCTTCATGACCAGATTATTGACATTGAAGACAAGTTTGGAGAGTCACTTCACCATCAGATAGGTGAATACTTAAGCACCATCCAGAAGAGGGCAGGTGATGTCTCCAAAATGTTTGCTGATGAGATTTCCCAATTAGAGTCAGCCTACGAGTCAAAAAATTAAAGATGCTGAAGCAGGAGCCAATGAAGGACAAACCCTTCTTAAGGCAGCTGCAGAGGAGAATGAGAAACTGCAGACTCAGCTGAAGGAGACAGCAGCCAAATTGGAAGCACTTACAGAAAAGCTCGAAGCTGCCTCCTCCACCAATTCTCTTGCTCATGTCATGGAGCACAGTATCTCTCACATAACTGCTGTCAGCAAGGTTAATGCCATGGCACTGAAGCAGACTCTGAAAGTGGAAATCATGAATGCCATGAAGCCTATTGCGGCTGCACTTGCTGAAGCCAAAAGGGTATACATTCTCATCTTGTATATTCTGCATCCTATCACTGCTCAAGCTAAGAAAAGCTATAACAAGCTTCATCTTTTGTTGGACAACCTCCTCCATGGTTGCTTTTAGAGATGCATCTAGTTGGGCCTTTAGAAGCTCAGGGAGGTTGGCCACTGCACCTTCAGCAATGTTGGCCATCACCTCTTGGGAAAATTTCTCTGAAGCTGCTTTCACCATAGCAAGCCTTTGTGCCTCTACTCTTTTCTTTTGCAATTCTGTCTTCTTGCCAAGAGCTTGCTTAATGGTCAGTCTGATAGCTTGGACATTCGCATTGTGATTGTCTCTTAGCAGCTTTTGATCCTTCTTGACCTCCTTTGAGATGTTCTCCATACTGACTTTGGCTTTGTGAACTTCAGTGGAAATGGTTTGAAGACCAGATTCCACACCTTCAATTCTTGCTTCCAATGTGGGTAACACCACATCTTCAGAGCCAGTTAATCTCATTTCTACAGATGCCAAGGTTCTTCCATGCTCATCCAAGGCTCCAGAAGTTTCTGCATGAGCTGATTGGACTTGATGAGCCAAGGAGTCCAACTTAGATGATTGCAAGCCAAGTAGGGCTTGTGCTGATCCAGAATCAACATGGATGGGAGCATCTGTCAAGAAATCATCTGCAAATATTTGGTCAAGAGATATACCTGCAATGTCAGACAAATCAAAAGGATTAGTAAATACACACTCATCACCCTCAATTTCTTTTTCATAAGACTCTGATACATCAGCAGTCTTCTTCTCATTTTCAACTACTTCTTTTCTTCCATCAGCAATAATGTCCTCACACAAAGAATCAGGCCTCATCTCATCAAGGGATTCTTGAAGTTCAGATTTGACTTCAAGAATAGCCTGTCCTTCCTCACTTATATCACCCTCATTTGGTGGTACACTCACTATCTTAGTGATTACTACCTCTCTTTCATCCTCTACTCCCTCTGATTTTTTGTCTAAATTCTCCTTTTCAACACCAACACATAGACCTGCATCATCTCCACCTTCAACAAGGTTCAAAGATAGCAGTTGTGGGGAGATCACAGTGCTTATTTCAGCAGCCACTGAGTCATCCTGATTGATTAAGGGCTGATCAGTGTCCAACTCTTCTGACATTGAATAGGCCTTAACCAAACTAGCCTCTATGATAGGAACCTCAACATCTTTAGGTTGTGCCTTAGGTTCAGAAGAACCTTCATTGGCAGATGTATCTTTGGTTGTGTTACCACCCTTGGTCAACACCTCTGATGAAACAGAGCCTTTCCTATGATAGGTTAGGAGGGGTGTTGAAAGCGATTTGGTTTCAGGAGGGTTGGGATTTGAAGGGTTTGAGGGATCATCAGGGGAATCATCATCATTTGAGCTATTTTCAGGGTGTTTGATGCCTTTAGCTTTCCTCTCCTTCTCCTCAATGATCTTATCATCTACCAACTTTGCAAAAACCTCCTCATCAATGAGGAATCTAGTTTTCATCACACCAGCAAAGTGTAGCAATCTGCTCTCCTCCACTTGCCACCAGTTTGCACCCTTATCTTGGATGACTTGTGATATCTCCATTATGGTCTTGTCTTTCACATCCACAAGCATCCTCAAATCATGGAACATCTTCTGAATTCTTGGAAATTCAGCAAGTTGTGGATACAAGCTGTCCACAGTAGCCTTGGCTCCTCCTCTGAGCATACTTTCATAAGTATACTCCTCCTCATCTCCACTTGAATGGGGACTTTGGGTTACAGGGGAGTTGGCTCTGGGTTCTCCTAGTGTGGCTTCAGGAAGGATAAGTTCAGGGATATTGACTTCATAGGGGTTGGGTGCAATTGAAGGTACTTCAGTTGCTTTTGAGAGCAATGGATCTGAAGGGGATTTATTCAGGGGGGTTGGCTCATGTAGTGCAGCTTCTAAGAATTTTGAATAATTGAGCATAGCTGAGTCAAGGGGTGAGTGCAAGCTTGTCTCATCAACTGCTAAATCTGCTAGCACATCTATCCCACTTCTTTGCACACTCCCTTCTGGAGAATATCTCTTTGTAAGATTGATGGGGGTGATTGGTTGGTTGGTTGGGGTTATGTGGGTTTCAGGGGAGTTGGGCTTAGGATTCTGAATTACAGGGAGGTTGGCCTCTAGAACCAGATGAGTTGGTCCTTGACTTAGACTTGGTCCTGCTTTCAGCTCTGCTCTCTCTTAGAGCTAGTTGGAGAGACCTTTCCTCCTAAAGTTCCAACACTTTATCAGTAGGCTTGGCCCTTCTCTTGCTGGCCCTACTGCCCCCACTTCCTTCTCCATCCTTCTCAAGGACAACTTCCCTGGGCCTCTTATCACCCCTAGACTTTTGTCTAGTCTCATTATACTTTTGCCTCAACTCTTCTGAATGATAAGAAGGCACACTTACTCCCTCTTCAGCAACTTCTTCAATCTCAGTTGAAGCTCCTGAACTCTCTTCTGAGGGGATTTGAGACATTTTCATTGTCTTCACCACTCTGGCCTTTGTCCTCTTTTTCAATTTGGGCTTCTCCTCCACCTTCTCTTCAGGAGGTTTGGCCAGTAACATCCTTCTTTGCTCAGTTTTCTTGCTGAGCTTTCTAGACATTATCTTTTGGGCAGGGAGGGGCTTTGCAAAGGTCTGCATTTGTGAATAGTGGGAAAATCTCTCAATCAGCAAACTTGCCCTGGTGCAATACTTGAGTTTCCCTTCTAGCACAACCTTGTTGTGAGCTTTGACTTTGAACTTGGCCTTTTCCTTCATCATCTCAGACAGGATGAAGGTCCTCCAATCAAACTTGATGCCCTTGTCACTAGCATCAATTCCTTATTCTTGGATGGCTGACCTGCTCCAAGCTTCCAGTATTGCTCAAGAGACTCTTAGCAACTACCTCAAAGAGGTTGAGAAATTTTGGCTTGAGAGTCTTCTTGTTTTGTGTTGCAGAGAGAGGACCTGGCACTAATAGCCATTCTTGAGCTATTTCATCTTCAAGGCCAGTACTATAAACTTCTGGATTCCTTCCCTCAGAAGGCAATCCAAAGGCTCCTTCTAGGTCTTTTGCAGAGAATTTCAGTCTGTGAAACCTCTCTTCTTCTTCTCCTTCTGCCACATATGAAAGCCTTGTAGCAACTTCTCCATCTTCAGGCTTACCTCTCCACTTGAGGAAAGCAAAGAACTCAGCCATGTAGCTCTCCAAATAAGAGCTTGGTCTTTCCTCTATGAACTTCTTGAGTCCAGCTCTTCTCAACCATCTAAGAGTTGGAGTGATTTCAGGATCTTCACTTTCAAAGGAGGCTATTGGCTCAAAGTGAAGGCTGTTTTTGTTACTCAAATATCCAAAATCAAGGTCTAGAGCCTTGTTGGAGAAATCAATGATCATTTCTGGTCTGATTTTGGGAGCCATTGAAGGTTACAGAAATGAATATTGAGTGAGTTTGAGAGTGTTTGAAGAAGATGAAGGCTAGGTGTTGGTCCCTGAACGAGTAGTGAATGGGATTAAAGTCTAGAGGGGAGGGGTGAATAGACTTTAAAACTTTTTCAAACAGAGTTGAGAACCTCTTCTGATTGCTATGTCAACTGGACTGCAAGTCTGCTGGTCCAGATGACTATAGTGATCTGACTGAGGAGGTTATATGCGGAATTATGGTGGCCCTGGTTTAGACTCGTTCTTGTAATTCTTATGAAAGTGTTCAACTTGTTTTGCTTAATGAAAATACTCAGCTGATGCTGGTTTGAAAGTTATGGCCTTGTTTTGAAGAATGTTGAAATCACAGTATGCACTATATAATAATGTATGTAAAGACAGAAATGTAAAGTGCAGAAAGTAAATGACACCGGATTTATAGTGGTTCGGATATACGTTCCTACGTCCACTCTCACGTCCACACGTGATGTTTAATCCCTTTAATTTACCACAAATTACAAGGGTCTTGACCTTTATAGTCCCAAGGTTAGGACTTTGAGATCTGAGCCGTCCTAACAGCTACGGTCTCCACAAGTGATTGTAAGCACTTGCACTTTAAGGGGTTCAAAAACTTTAACCTTTCGGTGAGGGTTTGGAGTTTTTGAGGTGTATCCAACTAATGGTTCAAGCTTATAATTTGCTTAACCACTATGCCTAAAACAATTGATGTACAATATGAACAGGTTTCAGGTTCTTAGGGGTTGGATATAAATCACTTAAGAGCTATAGATAATCTAATGGTTTCTGGCTCTTTTGAGAATTCTTAGAACAGTATGGCTTTAGCTTTGATTGCTTGCTTGGCTTGTTGAATTCTCTCTTGTGACTTCTTGTTTGTGATTTCTCATCCTCTTGTATTTATAATGGAGATTGGTTGCAACTAGCCGTTGGAGTTGACTAGCCGTTTGAGCAATCTTTCCATAATAGCTTGATTCCTTGATTCCAGCCGCTTGATTGCTTCAATCCTGGGATCATGTCAATCTTCTAAATAAGGTAGGTCTTCGTTTGAATTGCAAGATGACTTAGGAATCAGCCGAGTCCTGGAAGAGCACATAGTCTTCTGATCTGTACTTCTAGTCTTCTGACTACTCTTCTGGCCTTAGGTCTTCTGTCTTCTAATCTGGAAATTCTTTGTACTGCTTTAGGCCATCTTCAATCTGGGACTCCATCAGATAAGTAGGTATACAAGCACCTTAACTTATCTGGTCTTCAAGGATCTTCTAGTCTTCATGTCTTCTACTCTTCTCATCTTGAGGATAAGCATGTAAGCCAGGACTGTGCTGATCAGCTGATATCAATACAGTTGATCACACAAGACTAGTCTAAGCTGTTCTATACAAGTCAGCTGATCCTATTACATTTATAAACTCTAAGTGTTTTGGCCATCAAAACTATTCTAACATCAAGTAGGGCTTAGGGTGAATTTATATCCCAACAATTTCCCCCTTTTTGATGAAGCCAAAACTATACTTGATAAATGCTCTTAATGAAATAAGATACGAGTTTATAACATGCTAAGACTGAAGTATCTGATGAAGACAATGAGAGTTTGTCTTGAAAGCAAAAAGAACTATAACTTGAATATATATAGAGCTTTTACAGATTACAAGTAATAGTTTCTTTAAACTTCTAAGGTAGTCTTCATCAGGTCTTCTGATCTTCAAACGCGGTAGGCAAGGTACAGACGAGCTCGAACTTCTTCCATGTGCTGTACATCTGTAACATTCTCCTCTTCATAGATCTTGTACAGAATCTTCTTGATTTCTATCATGTTGGCTCTTCCTGAATCCAGAAGGGGTGCATCCCATTTGGGTTCTTCAGGAGTTAAGATTCTGCAGTTGTCAAGTCCTTTGGCTGTCTTGACAATTTCTTCCCAGAACTCTGGATCTTCAATGTTCATGAACTGGGAGAATTGAAGAAATTCTTCTTCATAAGAAGGGAGAGGGCCAAATTTCCTTACTATGTGGTGTTGAATTTGCCACTTCTTCTTCAGGGGATACCATCTTGGTAGCTCATCTTGAAGGGCTAAGTAATCCACATAATTGCTATCAAGCAATTTCTTTTTCTTCAACTCTAGAGCCTCTTTCTCTTCTGCAGTAGGCTCTGCTGGAGCTAATTTCTTGTTGGTCTGAGCTGACTGAGCTTGCTCATCTGCCTTTCTTTTCCTTGTCATTCTCTTTTCAGGAACTTGTTCTACAGGAGCAGTGATCTGTAGACTCTTGGCAGGAGCTTGAGTGGGTGCTTGAGTATCTTCTAGAGCAATTTCTTTGCCTTTGCCTTGCCTGTTCTTGATTTTTCTCTTTAAACCACCCAAGGTTTCAGTCAAGTCATCTTGTGCTACTACCAGTTCAGCTTGCTGGGCAGTAGACTTCTCTAGAGCCTTTATCAACACATCTTCCCCCTTTTTGGCTTCTGCAAGTGCAGCCGCAAAAGGCTTCATGGAATTCATGATTTCCACTTTCAGAGTTTGTTTCAGTGCCATGGCATTGACCTTGGCAACTTGGGTCAGATGGGTTATGCTGTGCTCTAGAACTTCAGCATGTGAATTGGAGGAGGAGGCAGCTTCAAATCTAGTCGTAAGTGCTTCCAACTTGGCTGCTGTCTCCTTCAGCTGAGTCTGCAATTTCTCATTCTCCTCTGCAGCTGCCTTAAGAAGGGTTTGACCTTTTTGGCTCTTGCTTCAGCTTCTTCAATTCTGGACTTGTAGGTGGTCTCCATGCGGTGCATCTCATCAGTGTAAAGATCAGCAAACCTTTTGGAGGCGTCAGCTGACAGCTTCTGATAGGTACTCAAGTATTCTCCTATCTGCTGATGAAGTGCTTCACCAAACTTGTCTTCAACGTCAAGAATCTGGTCATGAAGACGAGTCTTCTGTTCCCTTGCAGCTTTCTCAACATATCTTCCTAGCTGCTGGCCTAAACCTTTCTCAAAGTGCAAGTCTATTGCAGCTTTGACCTGGGAGCAGATGTCTGCTGTATGGTCAATAGATGGGGTAGACGTAGAGGGTGTACCTTGAGGCTTTGGATGAACAATTATTGCTTTGCCTCTTTCTTCGGCTGATAGGTACTCCTCATTGAGGTAGCAGGTAGTGGCCTTAGTCAGATGGGTCATGATTCGTCTGCCTGCATCCTCTTGATCGTCAATGAAGTGAGTCAGATTGTCCGAAGGTCTGAAGTGAGCTGGTACTCTGACTACTTCTCTGTCAATCTTTTCTTTGTCAGCTGATGCAGCTGAGTCTTCTGCAGGTGCAGGTGCAGCTGAGTCTTCCACCAAGGCTGGTGCAGCTGATTCCTTCAACTTTGCTTGTTCAGCTGTCTGCTGATCCGATGAGCCTTCTGGGATAGAGACATCAGCAGTGGGGATTCCTAAAATCCGGTTGCAAACTGCAGTCAGTGCCTCATCTGATAGCAGCTGAGCAAAGGATCGAACTTGAGCAACTTCCTTTTGCTCCATCTCCCAGTCGAGGAAGTTTTCCTTTCCTCCCATTCCTTCCATGACCTCAAGAAGGTCATCTACATCATCTCTTCTGAGCTCAATCCAAGTGCATACCCTAAGCACTTGTTCAAACTGGATTGAATTCTCATCAACTCCAGGGGTAGTGGACTTGAGCAGGTTGGCTATCTTCATCCTCATTATCTTCTCTGTTTGGCACATGGGGTAGTGCACCATTCTGAACTGAGGTTGAGAAGGGCCATCTTGAACCAGGTCTTCTGGTGCCATGTCTTCTGGAGCAGAAGGGACAGTGATGGTAGGAGTTTGGGTAGCTGGGGCATTTTCCTCTGCTGTGTGAGTATCAGCAGGGATTTGGGAAGTGATTTCTTCTTGTTGGGTAGGAAGTTGAGATTGATCTTCAGTGATTTGTTCCTCAGCAGGGTTTTGGGTCTACTGGTCTGGTTCAGTTTCTACTTGAAGATCAGTAGATGTTTGAGCTTGATGATCTTGGACATCTGCTGTTTGAATATCAGCAAGGATTGTGGATATAATCTGAGTTTGATCATCAGTAGGGGGTGTGGAGGTGGTCTTAGTTTGGTTGTCTGCTGGTTGAGCATCAGCAGGGTTAGGCAATTGGGGTTCAATTGGTAGTTGTGGCTGAGTTTGTTCCTCTGCTGTGTGAGTATCAGCAGGGATTTGGATATCAGTGTTTAGAGGCTCAGATGGGTTGGACTCATCAGAAGGGTTGAAGGATGAAATAGGGGCTATGCTCATTGGAGTAGGGAGCCTGGATTTCTTGGTTTTCTTTGTGAAAGAGGAAGTGTTCTTCTTTCTCTTCTGACCCTTTGATAGCTTAGAAGGTGTGAAAGTGAGAGGGGGATTAGAAGTACCTGCCTTTTTCAAAGGAGAGGCAGTGGGAGTGGCATCTGAATCAGATGGGGAGATGAGCCCTGATCTGTTCAGATATCTTCTTTGTGCTAAGGTCTGATTGTCATCATCATCATCCTCAGCAGCCTGCTTTTGAGCCTCTTCTTTGGATGGCTCCTCTTCTTCTTCAGCAGCAGAGTCATGAGCAGACTCTTCTGCCTCTTCAACAACGTCTTTGGAAGATGCTTCAGCTAACAACTTCCTCCTCTCTTCTTTCAACCTTGCTGCCTCAGCAAGAGCTTCCTTCCTTAAGTAATATTTGGAGATGTGAAAGGTCTTATGAGGTCCCATCTTGTACTTTCTGGGGAGTATTTCTGGAAGGATGATACTCAGCTTGTTGACAAAGCTGACTGTTGATGTCACCTTCCATTCTCTTGACTGTAAGTCCAAGGTCACCTTCTTGGCCTCAAGAGCAATTCTATCCAGAAATAGTCCTTGCCAATCTCCATCAATCTGATCCCAGATTGCAGCCATAACTCGAACTTTTAGAGTGGTAACAGCATCATGGCTGAAGGTGTCACCAAGCAGCATCTTGCCTGCTATATCCATCAGAGTTTGGAACTTAGGTTCAAGTTGGGATTTCTTGAGCCCAGTAGCATCAATAGCCTTTATTCTTCCATCAGTAAACATCTCCATGTACTCTTTTTCTCTACCCATGATGTAGGTGGAGATATTCACATTCCCCCTTGACAAGCCAAACAATTCCTGAAGGATTTCCCTTGTTACCTTGACCTTGTGTCCACCCATGACACTTTCGACATAAGATCCCTTCATCACAGCGTTTGCATAGAAAGCCAGCACATCTTGTTCGTAAACATTGGTGGGTGCTGCTTCCAGAAAATCTCGCAGGTTGAGGTTGATGCAGCGAAGAAGGATCTCCTTGTTTTCTGCTTTGTGTTTGCCCTTGAAAAATAGAGCATTCTCTGTGAACATCTTCCCTTCCTTGGACCACTTTGCAGCATCCAAGATGCCAGTGCTCTTGGTCTTCTCATCGTAAATTTCAATGATTGCCATAGTATACTTTGAGTGTTAGGTTTTGAGAGCTTGAAAGAAATTTGCAGAACGAGAGAGTATTGAGAGCAATTGAGTAATGTGAGCGAAAGGGTTTGGAAGAGTTTTAAGGGTGTGTATATATACTCCAACGATTCTTGATCTAACGGTCAGATTTGGGTTTAATTGTGGAGTAGAGCCCAAGATTTTTCTTCTTTGATTTCGGGCCTTTCTTTAAATTTGCCGGCTGAATTTGCCATGTGGCAACAGTTGATTTGCTGGCAATTTGGTAATTGAGTATTAATGACATCATTACCAAAAATAGCCGTTGTGACTAATTTTGTGGCAAGAATTGATCATCAAGGCCGTTTTTTATAAGTGAATTGCATTCCTTATATAGGCCAATTTGTTTAATTACATTCAGGAATAAATCTAGAATGAATTACATGATCAAAGATAGTCATTAAACTCTAAAATCAAGTGATCTGGTCAGCAGAGTGAAGTCTTCTGATTTCTTCAAGAGGTCTGCTAATTTTCCTTGAAAGTCTTCTGGTCAGCTGAGTTGGTCTTCTGATCAGCTGAGTGGAGGATTGAGATTTGCTGAGTAAATCTTCTGTGCTTTGAAGGTCTAACCTGGCTTGATGGATCCTTCGTTGTTGCTGTGATGATCCAACCTGGATGATGGATCTTCCAGCTTTATTGTGAGTGGTGATCCAACCTGGTTTGATGGATCTTCCAGCTCTATCTCTGAATCAGGTAGGACCATCAAATCAATATGTAGATGATCAGCCTGGATGATATCCCACTGGTTCAGGTTGCCCTTACCATCTAATGTTCCTCATCATTAGATGGGTTGTAGCATCAAATGTGTCCTTTTTGAATTTCTTCGCTTCTCTTGAAGGAGAAGGAAGATTGGAAGAGGCTTCAATGGAGTCTGAAGAGAGGGCCATGGACTTAGCCTTCATGTTCTGTTTAGACACAATAGCTTTTGGTAACAAGCTCTCCATGTAGAACTTCCCCCTGGAGAAGAAGCTCTGCTTGCTTGCTACTTTGTCTTCTCCATCTCTCTTTCCTCTAGTTTTCAATAAGGACGTCTCTCTTTCCTCTAGTTTTCATAGGCAAACTCATGTTGAGTAAGCCAAGTGTGCTGATCTGCATCATCTTCATCTTCTGGACAAAGCTTCATCTCCTTCACCCAAGACCTTGGTTGAAGGATGATCTCCATTCCATCTCTTCTTTCGATTGTCTCCATTCCTGAAACAGAAAATAATAGTTAGTGATTTGTGTTCTTAGGTGTTCTCATAACTTCCTCCTTTTATAGGGGTAGAAATGAGGTAGTGGAGTGAAAGATGACAAAACTATAGAGTTGATAGGTTTGAATTTCTGAAAAGTTACTTCTTAAGATCAACAGTGAGATTCTTGATCTAAGGGTTCACATTTAAAGATATTCAGACTTTATCTTATGGAATGCAGAAATTATAAATTTTTGAGCAAGAGTTATTTGAAATTCGTACAGTGCATGCATACTGTTGAGTCGGTGAGGATGGTGTATTAATCCAACCAAGTATAACTCAATAGTATACTGTATGTATGTATATAAATAAAGTATTTTATGAAGAATAGTTTATTATTATACATAGTATACACTGCTTAGAGTAAAGAAATCAAATAACTTTGTTCAAGTCTGCTGTATATATATATATATATATGTGATATGCAATGCAGATTTCAGAGTATTTCATCAAGGATTCTTAAGGTATCATTGATTCCCCCTTGATTAGATGACTCTAAGTTTTCCCTCAGCTTTATTTGTCTTCATTGGGAAAGAACTTACCTGAAGATGAGGGTGTCTATTCACCTCATCTGATCCTCCTAGTCTGCTGCACTGGGATCAGCTGAGGTTTTTAGCTGATCTTTCCTTCTTCATGTGCTTGGGTCCAGGAGTCCTAAGCTGTAACATAGGGTCTTGAACCTTTCTTCAGCTAGGGGCTTAGTCAAGATGTCTGCTCTTTGGATATCTGTGTGAATTTTCTCCATCTTGATGTCCTTCTTTTCAAGGTGGTCTCTTATGAAGTGGTGTCGAATGTCGACATGCTTGCACCTTGTGTGGAGGACTGGATTTTGAGTGATGGCAATGGCACTGCTGCTATCACAATAGATAGGGACTTCTCTTGCCTCTACATTGTAATCCTTGAGTTGTTGAACTAGCCAGAGCAGCTGACTACAACAACTACCAGCTGCCATATATTCTGCTTCAGTGGTGGAGGTTGCAACTGAGGTTTGCTTCTTAGAGAACCATGATATCAGCTTGTTGCCTAGAAATTGACAGGTTCCAGATGTGGATTTCCTATCAATTCTACATCCTCCATAGTCTGAGTCAGAATAGCCACTCAATTCTAGATTGTCATCAGCAGGGTACCATAGTCCTAGGTTGACTGTTCCTTTTAGGTACTTGAGAATCTTCCTTGCTGCTTCTAGATGACTTTGCTTTGGGTTTGCTTGAAACCTAGCACATACTCCTACAGTAAATGTTATGTCTGGTCTGCTAGCTGTAAGGTATAGTAGAGATCCAATCAGTGCTCTATATTCAGCTTGATCAACTGCCTTTCCAGACTCATCTGGTTCCAATTTGAAAGATGTCATCATTGGAATCCTTGTAGTCTTGCTTTGTAGAGATTTGAATCTTTCTAATAGGCTCTTGGTATACTTGGATTGGTTGATGAAAGTCCTAGGAAATAGTTCAGAGAACTTCTTGCACATCTCTTGATTGGGTGATCCAAATATAATATCATCTACATATATTTGCACCATTAGGATGTCTTCTCCTTCTTGTATTCTGAAAAGAGTTCTATCCACTTTGCCTTTTGTATATCCATTGTCAAGTAGGAATTGTGACAATGTGTCATACCAAGCTCTAGGGGCTTGTTTTAGACCATAGAGAGCCTTCTTCAGTCGATATACTTGATCGCCTTTTTCAAATCCTGGAGGCTGCTCTACATATACTTCTTCTACCAGAATACCATTTAGAAAAGCACTCTTGACATCCATTTGATATACCTTGAAGCCCATATATGATGCATAAGCTAGAAACAGTCGAATGGCTTCTAATCTGGCTACTGGAGCAAAAGTTTCATCATAATCAATCCCTTCAGATTGTGAATATCCTTTTGCAACTAGTTATCACATCATTTTCGTCCTTCTTGTTCTTGAATACCCACTTTGTTCCTACTACATTGTGGTTTTCAGGACGATCTACCAATTCCCAGACTTCATTTCTTTCGAATTGGTTTAGTTCTTCTTGCATAGCAGTAATCCAATTGCTATCTGTCATTGCTTGTTCTATGTCAGCTGGTTCAATGTTGGATAGGAAAGCACACCAGCAGAACATAGATGATTGTGAGTTCTGATTCAGTTGTCTTCTGGTCTTGACACCTGAGTCAGCTCCTCCTAAGATGAGGTTTGATGGATGGTTGTTCCTCCATGTATGCCTCACAGGAGTATCTGCATTGGATGAGCTTGGATTCTCATCTGATCTAGTGCCATCAGGAGGATTGGTTTGATTAGGTCGATCATCATTTGTATCTTGTGTGTCAAAGAGATCATTCCCCCTGGCATTTGGGATTGGAGCATCTTGATTCTGGTCAGCTTGTCCTGCTTGAGTTTGAGATCTAGTGATAGGTCTATGAGGCTTATCTTCCTCTGGTTCTTCAGGAAAAGGTTCATTTACTTCAATGAACTCATCTGGTTTGGGCTTGATCACTAGATGTCTCATCTGATCTGCAGCTGAGTTTGTTTCTATTGCATTCTTTTCACAAGATTCATCAAAAACAACATGAGGTGTTTCTTCCACAAGAAGGGTTCGTTTGTTGAGTACTCTAAATGCTTTGCTAGTAGAGGAGTATCCTAAGAATATCCCCTCGTCTGCTTTGGCATCAAAAGCATTCAACTTACTCTTCCCATTGTTGTGAAAGAAACACTTACAACCAAATATATGAAAGTAAGATACTCTAGGTTTTCTTCCTTTCCACAGTTCATATGGGGTTTTCTCATGAATTTTGTGAGTACCTGACCTGTTTTGAGTGTGACAAGCTGTGTTGATGGCTTCTGCCCATAGCTTCTTAGGAGTGGAGAATTCAGCAAGGACTGTTCTGGCAGCTTCCTTGAGTGTTCTGACTCTTCTTTCAGCTACACCATTCTGCTGTGGTGTTCTTGCTGCACTTGTCTCATGTTGAATACCATTAGAAGTACAATAGGCAATAATATAAGAGTTAATGAATTCAGTGACTTTGTCACTTCTAATTTTCACAATTGGTTCTCCTTTCTCTACTTGGATCCTCTTTAATAGTTCAGGAAGCTTCTGCTGTGTTTCACTGTTCTTGTATAAGAATATAACCCAAGTAAACTTGGAATAATCATCTACAACAATAAGAGTGTACTTCCTCCCTGTTAGAGTGGTTGGAGTGATTGGTCCAAAGAGATCCATGTGAAGCAATTCAAGAACTCTTCTGGTTGATGCTGTCTTCTTGGTCTTGAAGGAGACCTTTGTTTGCTTTCCTTGTTGACATGCATCACATACCTGATCTTTACAGTAGAGTTCATTAGGCAGACCATCAACTAAGGATTCCCTTGCTAACTTGTTCATAGTCTTAAAGTTCAGATGACTAAGACGTTTGTGCCATAGCCAGCTGACATCTTTAGGGCTCTTCACAAGCAGACATGTATCCTTAGGACAGCTGTTCCAATTTGCAAGATACATACTTACCTTTCTAGATCCTGTTAGAAGGTTTTGTTTTGTTCTTTTATCACTTATGAGACACTCATCTTTAGAGAATTTGACTGAGTAACCAGTGTCACAAAAATGAGAAACAGATAATAAATTAAACTTAAGACCTTCTACATATGATACATCATGTACCTCAATGTCACCATTTTTAAGGGTGCCATATCATTTTGTGTTACCATGCGCGTTATCACCAAAGAAGACTTTTGGACCTTTCTTCTCTATGTAGTTGGTCAGCAGGGCTTTGGTTCCTGTCATGTGAGTTGAGCATCCACTATCTATGTACCAAGTTTCTCCTGCTAGACCTCCTCTTCTGTCTAGGTCCCTCCTTTCCTGCAAGAAAGGTTAAGTCTTAGGTACCCATTTTGTTTTGGGTCCTTGGGTGTTAGTACTACCCTTGGGAACCCACATATACATTGGTCGTTTGAACAACCTTGAACACTTGAGTTGTTTCCCTCGGGCATCACAGAACCAAATCTTACCAGTCAACACCTTGGACTGATCTGATTTGTTCTTAGTGTCAGCTAAGTAATAGTCAAATGGTTTCCCTTTATAGGAGTGTACATACATGATCTTTTGACTAGTTACATTCGGCCTGGGTGCATTAGCTGGTCGATGCACACGATTATATGGACCATACTCTTCTGTTCTCACAATATCATAAGAGATAGGGGGTGCAAAGAGAACAGATTTGTTTGAAGAAGACCTCTTCTTCTTGGCTGGAGCAGCATACAGCTGAGACTGTCTCAAACGAGATGGTCTAGGCTGTTTGCTGTTCCTCTGTACAGGCTTGGGGTTAGCTTGTCCTTTACCATTTTTGGTTTTGGGATAGTTAGCCTTAGCTGGTACAGATGCCTTTTGGTTCATATTAGGTTCATTGTGTTTAGAACACTCACCCTTTTCATGTGTCTGAGTAGTGCACTTGTTAGGTGTACTACCCCCAGCTGGAGAGGATGTAGATGGGTTGAGTTCATAGCCAAAACCCATCTTATTGCCATTTGATCTATAATACTCAGAGATACTTTCAATAGTAGTAGAGGCTTTATTGAACTCTGATATCTTTTGATTTAGGCATTCCTTCTCCTTCTCTAAGAGCTTGTGTGCTTGGAAGAGGTCATCGAATTTGGATTGTAGTGAACGAAGTTCCTTAGTTTCTAAAGCTTGAGTTTGTAACATCCCCTCATACAACTGAGTTATTGTGGTATTTTCTTCCTTAAGAAGCTCCACTTCTCTGGTCAATCTTTCATTCATTGTGGCCAGCTCAGGGGTGTTATCAAACTTAACCTTTTTCAACTTAGCAATTTCTTTCCTTAGATCCTTATTCTCCTCTTCCACTTCTATAAAAGCTCTAGTGGCAATATCCAGATCACCTTTTACTTTTCTTAAAGATTGATAATAGGTGTCTTCTGATTCGCCTTCAGATGAGTTTATCTCATCTGATTGTGACAAAATAGGTGAATGGAAAGTAGTAGTATAGGAGTTTACCTCATTTTCACCTATGGCCATCATAGCTAGGTCATCTGAATCATCTGAGAAGATTTGGCAGTCTGGTGATGTAGGGAGTTCATCACTTTGATATTCAAATTCTTCAGTCACCATAGCTTTCTTGTCTGAAGTTCTTCTTGGCCTTCTTTCTTCTTTGTCATCCAAATCCAGCTCAGGACATTCATAGACATAGTGTCCTGGTTTGCGACAGTTGAAGCATGATCCAGGTTTCTGATTTGAGTTGCCTTTCCTTGGAGGAGTGGCATCTCTTCTTCTAGATCCTCGGCTGTCATCTGACTCCACATCCTTTCTAGGATGTCTTTCTGGTGTTCTTTCTCTGGAACCTCTGGAGGGTGAACTTGCTCTTCTATCTTTGTAGTTTCTATAGAATTTTCTATATTTTCTGTTGAGAGTGTTCATCCTTTCGAATCTCTTGATCATAAGAGCCATTTGTTCCTTCAGACTCATGTCTGATCCTTCACAGTCTTCTGTTTTCAGAGAGGCCTTGCCAGATGAGGTACTTGCAGCTTTTGTATTGGCTGCCTTGAAGGCTACAGTCTTGGAGGTAGATGGGGCTGCAGTTGACTCATCACTTCCTAGGTTTTCTTCTCTGTCAAGGTCATATTCATGAGCTTTTAGGTTCTGAAATAGAGTTTGAGTTGACCACTTCTTGATATCTTGAGTATCTTTGATGATGGTCTTCTTGAGTTTCCATCTCTTGGGTAAAGAGTCCAAGATCTTCAAGTTTTTCTCTCTATTTGTATACTTCTTGCCTAGAGATTCAATCTCATTTATGATCTTTGTACATCTATTGTCCAGCTGATCAATAGTTTCTCCTGGATGCATCTTAAGGTGTTCAAACTTCTTGACTGCTGTCGACAATTTGCTTTCCTTGATCAGCTCAGTTCCTTCACAGAGGAGTGCCAATGCCTCCCACATCTCTCTGGCTGACTCACAGTGGATGACCTTTGCAATGTACTCATTTGGAAGAGTTTGCATTATGTAATCTTGAGCAATGCTATCAAGGTTTGATTGCTTCATCTCTTCTGGTGTGAGATCCCTCATGGGCTTGGGAACCAGTTCTCCAACTGGGACTTCTGGATCACCATTTGCAGTGTTGACTGTCATGATGGTGATTGGGCCTTCAGTGATTACTGACCACATCTTGTAGTGGACTGATGTGAGATTCTTCCTCATTCTGATCTTCCAGTAATCATAATCCTCAACTGAAAACTTAGGCAACTTACGCATGTTAGCACTCATGCTGTATGAGTTTTCAAAAACAAGTTTTCCAAAAAGATCTGTTCAAGAGGACTACAGAAAGACTCCCTCAAGTCTTCTGATAATCTAGAGACAGTAGTCCGTTAGAACCACTGCTCTGATACCACTTGTTGGTCCCTGAACGAGTAGTGAATGGGTTTAAAGTCTAGAGGGGAGGGGTGAATAGACTTTAAAACTTTTTCAAACAGAGTTGGGAACCTCTTCTGATTGCTATGTCAACTGGACTGCAAGTCTGCTGGTCCAGATGACTATAGTGATCTGACTGAGGAGGTTATATGCGGAATTATGGTGGCCCTGGTTTAGACTCGTTCTTGTAACTTGTTTTACTTAATGAAAATACTCAGCTGATGCTGGTTTGAAAGTTATGGCCTTGTTTTGAAGAGTGTTGAAATCACAGTATGCACTATATAATAATGAATGTAAAGGCAGAAATGTAAAGTGCAGAAAGTAAATAACACCGGATTTATAGTGGTTCGGATATACGTTCCTATGTCCACTCTCACGTCCTAACGTGATGTTTAATCCCTTTAATTTCCACAAATTACAAGGGTCTTGACCTTTATAGTCCCAAGGTTAGGACTTTGAGATCTGAGTCGTCCTAACAGCTACGGTCTCCACAAGTTATTGTAAGCACTTGCACTTTAAGGGGTTTCAAAAACTTTAACCTTTCGGTGAGGGTTTGGGGTTTTTGAGGTGTATCCAACTAATGGTTCAAGCTTATAATTTGCTTAACCACTATGCCTAAAATAATTGATATACAATATGAACAGGTTTCAGGTTCTTAAGGGTTGGATAGAAATCACTTATTAGCTATAGATAATCTAATGGTTTCTGGCTCTTTTGAGAATTCTTAGAACTGTATGGCTTTAGCTTTGATTGCTTGCTTGGCTTGTTGAATTCTCTCTTGTCACTTCTCTCTTTTTTTGTGATTTCTCATCCTCTTGTATTTATAATGGAGATTGGTTGCAACTAGCCGTTGGAGTTGACTAGCCGTTTGAGCAATCTTTCCATAATAGCTTGATTCCTTGATTCCAGCCGCTTGATTGCTTCAATCCTGGGATCATGTCAATCTTCTAAATAAGGTAGGTCTTCGTTTGAATTGCAAGATGACTTGGGAATCAGCCGAGTCCTGGAAGAGCACATAGTCTTCTGATCTGTACTTCTAGTCTTCTGACTACTCTTCTGGCCTTAGGTCTTCTGTCTTCACTCTTCTGATCTGGAAATTCTTTGTACTGCTTTTAGGCCATCTTCAATCTGGAACTCCATCAGATAGGTAGGTATACAAGCACCTTAACTTATCTGGTCTTCAAGGATCTTCTAGTCTTCATGTCTTCTACTCTTCTCATCTTGAGGATAGGCATGTAAGCCAGGACTGTGCTGATCAGCTGATATCAATACAGTTGATCACACAAGACTAGTCTAAGCTGTTCTATACAAGTCAGCTGATCCTATTACATTTATAAACTCTAAGTGTTTTGGCCATCAAAACTATTCTAACATCAAGTGGGGCTTAGGATGAATTTATATCCCAACACTTGAGCGATGCTATTAAGATTTGATTGCTTCATCTCTTCTGGTGTGAGATCCTTCATGGGCTTGGGAACCAGTTCTCCAACTGGGACTTCTGGATCACCATTTGCAGTGTTGACTGTCATGATGGTGATTAGGCCTTCTGTGATTACTGACCACATCTTGTAGTGGACTGATGTGAGATTCTTCCTCATCCTGATCTTCCAGTAATCATAATCCTCTACTGAAAACTTATGCAACTTTCGCATATTAGCACTCATGCTGTATGAGTTTTCAAAAACAAGTTTTCCAAAAAGATCTGTTCAAGAGGACTACAGAAAGACTCCCTCAAGTCTTCTAATAATCTAGAGACAGTAGTCAGTTAGAACCACTGCTCTGATACCACTTGTTGGTCCCTGAACGAGTAGTGAATGGGATTAAAGTCTAGAGGGGAGGGGTGAATAGACTTTAAAACTTTTTCAACTGGACTGCTATGTCAACTGGACTGCAAGTCTGCTGGTCCAGATGACTATAGTGATCTGACTGAGGAGGTTATATGCGGAATTATGGTGGCCCTGGTTTAGACTCGTTCTTGTAATTCTTATGAAAGTGTTCAACTTGTTTTGCTTAATGAAAATACTCAGCTGATGCTGGTTTGAAAGTTATGGCCTTGTTTTGAAGAATGTTGAAATCACAGTATGCACTATATAATAATGTATGTAAAGACAGAAATGTAAAGTGCGGAAAGTAAATGACACCGGATTTATAGTGGTTCGGATATACGTTCCTACGTCCACTCTCATGTCCACACGTGATGTTTAATCCCTTTAATTTACCACAAATTACAAGGGTCTTGACCTTTATAGTCCCAAGGTTAGGACTTTGAGATCTGAGCCGTCCTAACAGCTACGGTCTCCACAAGTGATTGTAAGCACTTGCACTTTAAGGGGTTCAAAAACTTTAACCTTTCGGTGAGGGTTTAGGGTTTTTGAGGTGTATCCAACTAATGGTTCAAGCTTATAATTTGCTTAACCACTATGCCTAAAACAATTGATGTACAATATGAATAGGTTTCAGGTTCTTAGGGGTTGGATAGAAATCACTTAAGAGCTATAGATAATCTAATGGTTTCTGGCTCTTTTGAGAATTCTTAGAACAGTATGGCTTTAGCTTTGATTGCTTGCTTGGCTTGTTGAATTCTCTCTTGTGACTTCTTGTTTGTGATTTCTCATCCTCTTGTATTTATAATGGAGATTGGTTGCAACTAGCCGTTGGAGTTGACTAGCCGTTTGAGCAATCTTTCCATAATAGCTTGATTCCTTGATTCCAGCCGCTTGATTGCTTCAATCCTGGGATCATGTCAATCTTCTAAATAAGGTAGGTCTTCGTTTGAATTGCAAGATGACTTAGGAATCAGCCGAGTCCTGGAAGAGCACATAGTCTTCTGATCTGTACTTCTAGTCTTCTGACTACTCTTCTGGCCTTCGGTCTTCTGTCTTCTGATATCAGTAGAGTAACACTCTTCTGATCTGGAAATTCTTTGTACTGCTTTAGGCCATCTTCAATCTGGGACTCCATCAGATAAGTAGGTATACAAGCACCTTAACTTATCTGGTCTTCAAGGATCTTCTAGTCTTCATGTCTTCTACTCTTCTCATCTTGAGGATAGGCATGTAAGCCAGGACTGTGCTGATCAGCTGATATCAATACAGTTGATCACACAAGACTAGTCTAAGCTGTTCTATACAAGTCAGCTGATCCTATTACATTTATAAACTCTAAGTGTTTTGGCCATCAAAACTATTCTAACATCAAGTGGGGCTTAGGGTGAATTTATATCCCAACACTAGGGTTTCGAATACTTTGGGAAGAAGTGTTTGTGGGGGATCTTAAGGCTTGAGAATATTTTAAAAAGAATGTTTGTCAATGAGTTGGTGAGTTTTGAGAGTTTTCAACGGTTGTCAAAAATGGAAAAACACACTTGGACGGCAGGATTGATTTCAGGGGAGTTGGCCAGTTTTGATCCAATGGTCAAAAACCAATGTAACAGTTAGTTATTGGTTTTATTCAAAACGTGGAAGTTATTTAATATTAGTTAATGGTTGGGGAGTTCTCGAGATAGATCATGGCTTGAAATGTTTAATGCAAACAAGAGTTAAATCTTGGCATTAAATGCATGGAAAGCGACCTTTTGGGTGGGAGACAAATTAAAATCCCAAAAAGGTGATATCTGTAAAAGGAATGGGACAGATATCAAAATAGGCAATGATTACCCAAATTAGGTACTTATCAAACCAAGAAAATAGTTTGATAGCCAAGACAACTTATCTGACCCCACATGGACAAGTGTCCTGAAATTTTGTGGACAAGTGTCCTGAGATTCAGTGGACAAGAGTCCTGAATCCTTTTGAGGTCATCTCTTCTGAGTTTCAGTAGATTTGTCCAAGTCTTCTGAAAAACCATTTCAGTTCCCCTTACTTCCATTAACTCCAATGGAATTTACTTGTCCAACTTCCCTGGATCAAGTAATCCCAACTCTGCTGATAGCTCTAGAAATCTTGCCTCTGCAAGTGGCTTTGTCAATATATCAGCTTTTTGATGATCTGTGTGGATCTTGACCATCTTTATGTCCTTCTTCTCCACATAATCTCTAATGAAGTGATGTTTGATGTCCACATGTTTGCATCTTGTGTGCAATACAAGATTCTGTGATATTGCAATTGCACTGTTGTTATCACAAAATATAGGCACTTCAGTAGAGTTGACTTTGTAGTCTCTTAGTTGTTGTCTCAACCAAAGGATTTGAGCACAACAACTTCCAGCTGCAACATATTCAGCTTCAGTGGTGGAAGTAGCCACTGTGTTTTGCTTCTTCGAGAACCAAGATATGAGCTTGTTGCCTAAGAATTGACAAGTCCCTGAAGTGGACTTTCTATCAATTCTGCAACCTCCATAATCAGCATCTGAGTAGCCAGTTAACTCAATGTTGTCATCAGCAGGGTACCAAAGGCCTAGATTCTCAGTGCCTTTGAGATACCTCAAGATCCTCTTTGCAGCCTCAAGATGGCTTTTCTTAGGATTTGCTTGAAACCTTGCACAAACACCTACTGCAAAGGTGATGTCAGTGCTGGAACACGCCGGCGAAGGCAGTCCGTCACCAGGATCGTTGTCGGATGCCAAACGTATAAATAAATAAATAAATAAAACCTAAACATGCTTCTAAAACATAGTTTAGATCCGTTACCCTTGAAGATCGAGGCGTTGATTCCAATCTACAGGTCTAATAGTCTGTCTCCCAACTTCGCTCGAACACCGGGTGGACGGCGTGCTATCAAACGTGGAGAAGGTGCCTCAATTTCGTCTCCTTGAAACCCTAGCCGTTTTTCTCTATTTCGTGTGTGCTAGGGTTTCAAAACTGAATTAGGGCTCCTATTTATAATTTCCATAAGTTTCATGGGCCAGACTAGGGATCCATTAGAAGGTATAGGGCTTGGGCTTCTTACAGGCCCAAATACTCTTATGTTCAGCCCAGAACATATAATTTGGCCCGAGAACATTAATTCATTCCACTAGAGAATTAATGTTGCACTCCCGTCCTATCCCGAACCGAATCAGGGCTTCTATTAGACTTTATAATTCCCCGTGTTTAAGATATCGCACGTCCATTAATTATTAAAGCTCCCGACTTTTTTAAATAATTAATTACTATAATTCCTTGAGTAGTACCACTCAACCTTGTTATCGTACGGATTAAATCCACCTGCAGGGTTTAATACGATAATCCTTTATGAGTTTCCTCAAGGGGACATCATCAGCCTGGATGTACAGGACACGGTGCCCTAATGCCAATAAGTAGACATCATGCGAGCGATGCCACTACCCAAAATACAGAGCGTGAAGAATCTATCAAGATTCTCACCTATGGTACATCAAAGTAGTGAACAAGCACCCCACACATCTAAATATCACACTTAGGGTTAAGAATCATAAAAGTCACCAAGACTTCTAGTTCTTCATAACAGTCAGAACAGAAGAACATGTCTTATCTGTGATCCATTCAATACGCCACAGCGCACTAGTATAAACTAATGGCCAAGACAAACCACTAACAAGTTTATACTACAACTTAAACCAATAGTTTTGTCCATAACTATCTCAGTTGTGAATACTGTTTATATCTTACAAGGAACTGACAATGTGATCTTCTGTGTGACTACAAACCCACCACATCGTCTACAATGCAAGATAAGCAGACATACAAGTAATCACAAAGAATGCAATAATGTGAAAAACCATTTATTTCAGATAAAAGGAAATCGAATATACGTCACAAAAGCCCACTAAAAGTTTGCTTTACAGTATACACCAACAATCTCCCACTTATACTAAAGCTTAACTTTTAGTATACACATAAAGACATCAACATTTCTCCCACTTATACTCAAAGTCTAGCTTGTAATACATCGTAAACCAAGGCCCTCTACATGTTTCTCAAAGACTTTTATTGCCAGCGTCTTTGTGAAAGGATCAGCCAAGTTATCCAACGATGCAATCTTAGCTACAGCCACGTCTCCTCGATTTACGATATCTCGTATAATGTGGTACTTTCGCTCTATGTGTTTACTTGCTCTGTGGGCTCTAGGTTCTTTCGAGTTTGCCACTGCACCCGCGTTATCACAATAAACAGTGATACACATCGGCATACTCTGAGATACCCCTAATTCCAGAAAGAAATTACGCAGCCAGACAGCCTCCTTTGCGGCCTCTGAGGCAGCTACGTACTCGGCTTCCATAGTGGAGTCTGCGATGCATTTCTGCTTCACACTTCTCCAAGATATGGATGCGCCTCCCAGCATAAACACATAACCCGAGGTTGACTTCCGTTCATCTCGATCAGCTTGGAAATCTGAATCGGTATAACCCAAAGGAATCAAATTATTTGACTGGTATACTAGCATATAATCTCGAGTCTTTTTCAAGTACTTGAGAATATGCTTAACAGCAGTCCAGTGTCCTTGACCAGGGTTAGACTGATATCTTGCTACCATGCCGACTGCATAGCAAATATCAGGCCTCGTACACAACATCGCATACATAAGGCTTCCTACAGCCGAAGCATAAGGAACCTTAGCCATCTCCTCTATCTCCTTCTGTGTCTTAGGACACATATCTTTAGATAGAGGGACTCCATGTCTGAAAGGTAGTACACCCTTCTTGGAATTCTGCATGCCAAAACGAGCAATCACAGTATCAATGTAAGACGCTTGAGATAAACACAACATTCTCTTTTTTCGATCACGAGTGACCTTAATACCAAGAATGTACGATGCTTCTCCCATATCCTTCATTTGAAACTGTTCTGAAAGCCACACCTTTACGTCTGATAATACTTTCACATTGTTGCCAATAAGAAGAATATCATCTACGTATAATACTAAGAATACCACTACGTCTCTGTCACTCTTCTTGTACACACAACTTTCATTTTGACATTGTTCAAATCCAAAAGATTTGATCACCTCGTCAAAACGAATGTTCCAAGACCTGGAAGCTTGTTTTAGCCCATAAAGAGACTTTTTCAGCTTCCAGACTAGATGCTCTTGGCCTTTCTTCACATAACCCTCGGGTTGCTGCATATAGATGTCCTTATCCAAATTTCCATTAAGGAAAGCTGTCTTGACATCCATTTGCCAAATCTCATAGTTCATGTGATTAGCTATGGATAAGAGAATCCGGATCGATTTTAGCATGGCTACTGGTGAGAAGGTCTCGTCATAGTCGATTCCTTCTTTCTGGGTAAAACCCTTTGCCACCAACCGTGCCTTAAAAGCAGTAATCTGCCCATCAGACCCTCTCTTACGTCTGTAGACCCACTTACACCCAACAACTTTCTTGTCGTGGGGAAGTTCACTTAGGTCATACACTTCCATAGCATCCATAGATTCAATTTCTGAATCCATGGACTTGAGCCAAGACTCTGCATCTTTGTCTTTGATTGCCTCCTTGTATGTCCAGGGGTCGTTATCATCATGTTCATCGCTTGGAATCAAGTCAATAGACTCTCCCACAAACATGAAACGATCAGGTTGGCGAACAACCCTCCCACTACGACGAGGCAATGTATACAAATGTTCATCAGAGTCGCCACGTTGTGCAGTCTCTTGTGGTATTTCCTCTTGCACACTCGGTGTGCCATTGTCTCCTCTCAACTCATTTAGAATGATCTCAGTATTGGACTTATGCTCATTCATATAGTCTTCTTCTAAAAATCGGGCATTGGTACTCACCACCACCCTCTGATCATTAGGACTATAAAAATAACCACCTCTCGTTCCCTTAGGGTATCCTACAAACAACCGTACTTCAGTTCTAAGTGCCAACTTATCAGCTTCCTTGTTCAGCACATGTGCTGGACAACCCCAAATCCGAATGTGGTTTAGACTGGGCTTTCGCCCAGACCACAATTCAATCGGGGTTTTTGGAACCACTTTAGAAGGTACATAATTTAGAAGGTACGCTGCTGTTTCCAAGGCATAACCCCAAAAAGAGGTAGGTAATGAAGCATAACTCATCATCGATCTCACCATATCTAATAGAGTCCTATTCCTTCTCTCAGCCACGCCATTTTGTTGCGGAGTACCAGGCGCGGAGAGCTGGGATCTAATCCCGTTCTCTAATAAGTATTGCCTAAATTCGTTGCTAAGGTACTCGCCACCACGATCAGAATGCAGTGACTTGATACTCTTACCATGACGGTTCTCCACTTCTGCCTTAAATTCTTTGAACTTGCCAAAGCATTCAGACTTGTGGCGCATCAGGTAGATGTATCCATATCTTGAGTAATCGTCAATGAAAGTGACGAAGTACTCAAAACCTCCTCTAGCTTGAACAGTCATAGGCCCACACAAATCAGAGTGAATCAATTCCAACACATCATTAGCCCTATTACCCTTGGCCTTAAAAGGCCTCGAGGTCATCTTGCCTTCCAAACAGGATTCGCAGACTGAGAATGGTTCCACTTGGAGAGACTCCAAAAACCCACTACTTACTAGTCTTTGAATCCTTCTTAGGTTGACATGACCCAATCTTAGATGCCAAAGGTATGTTTGATTCAACTTAGAAGGTTCCTTTCTCTTATTTAATGATGATGATGAATGAGCTTCAGTCACAGTATGATATGCACACGTAATAGTATAAAGATTGTTTTCTAAGGTGCCAGAACAGATTAAAGAGTCATTTCTCATAATAACAACATTGTCATTAAAAACAACCGAGCATCCATCCAAAAATAACTTCGAAACAGAAATTAAATTTCTCCGAAAATTTGGCACGTATAAAACGTTCTTTAATACTAAAACAAAATTAGATAAACATAAGTGCACGTCTCCCACTGCAACCACCGATACTATCAAAGCATTGCCCAAACTAATAGTAATCTCGCCCTCACTCAGTTCCCTTGTCTGCAGAAACCCCTGCAAGGTATAACAAACATGGTCAGTGGCTCATGTATCTACTACCCAAGAAAAGGCAGAACAAGCCGCAAAACATGTTTCAACAACTAAAGCGAGAGACGTACCAGAGTTTTCCTTTTTCAGAAGGGAACAATCAGACTTCCAATGTCCTGTCTTGTTGCACTTGAAACATTTGCCCTTCGGCTTTTTAACGCCACCAGAAGGCGCCAGTTTCTTGCTCCCACTGCTTTCACCACCACCCTTTTTCTGTAAAGGCTTTTTCTTCTTCTTGCCATTAGACGAAGAAGGTCCAGCCTGGACAGTAACATTGGCTTGTGGTCGTTTACCCATGAGACCCTCCACCGCGACCAATTCCGTAAGAAGCTCGGTTAAAGTATAATCCTTCTTACTCATGATCGCGTTTACACGGAAGTTCTCAAAAGACTTTGGGAGCGAGTGTAGGATCATATCGATCTTGGTGTCATTATCGATTAACCCTCCGAGGACCTCAATCTCATTCAGATATTCCATCATCTTGAGACCGTGGTCCCTCACGAACGCTCCCTCTGGCATAGAGGTTGACATGATCTTCCTCATAGCCTCAAAGCGGGCAGCCCTATCTTTCTCACCAAAAAGCTCTTTGAGGCTCAACATCATAGCTGCGGCACTAGGCATAGTTTGATGCTGCTGTTGTAAAACATTTGACATCGAGGCCAAAATGTAACAACGAGCCATCTCATCAGCCTTGTGCCACTTCTTATGAGCCTCCTTTTGCTCTTCAGTAGATTCGGGTCCCAAAGGGGCAGGATCAGGTGTGTCAAGCACAAACTTGTACTCATCTGCAACAAGGACAATGTCCAGATTTCTTTTCCAATCCAAGTAATTTTGACCAATAAGCTTATTTTGATTTAAGATAACCATAAGTGGGTTGAATGTCACCATAATGTATCTGAAATAAATAAAATGCAAGGAATAAATCACATAAGTTTGAAGCATAAAACATTGGAAACCTTCAAAACCAACATTCAACACAACCTCCAACAGCCCAACAAACACATATGCAAGCCACGTTAGAGTGGTCGTTTACACATGTATTCATCGACCAGACATTCAGTCTTTAATTTCAATATCACGTCAACTTATCCTTATGACGAATGAAATTAACAGTCGAACTTTAACTGGCCATGTGAACTAGAACAGTGACCCCGTTGGGGGGTTATATTCAAATTCACATCTAAGTGATGACCACAATTTAACAACAGTTATCTTGAATTATTCTTTACTGATGAACTCATGGATGACACATCCGTTAGGGAAGATCACACACTTCATCTAAAGATTAAAACAGTTTTATTAGAAGTCTTAACTAGTAACCTCGTGAATGTTGCACCCGTTAGGGGAAGACTCCCAAGGTCCCACGAGCAACATACACCTTACTTAAAGACCAATTGTGGAGGCCTATAAATTAATTAAAATTCAATTATCTCACTTAGTCATTTAAACTTTGAAGATTATTCACAGGCATAACAAATTAACTAAATAATACAAGCATGCCAATCATAACAAGATGCGATAAATAGAGGTAAAAATAAATAAATAAATGCACATCTATCGCAACCCATTGAAAAACCTATCAAAAAATAGCCTACAATAAGCTATTACAATGATAAAACAGTGGCGCGGACGGATGTCTCGCATCGGCCTCTCACGCAATGCAAAAAACTCGAATACGCGTCCACCGACTAAAACTGGCAGAAAACTTCATCAAGACGTTTTAATTAGGCCTCGCCACTCGTCGTCACAGCATAGCTGTGATTCCTGTAGATCTCGTCGAGAAGTTTCCGAAAAGGTCTTGTGGGCTGAAAACGGACACCCGAGTCAAAAGTTATGGCCAAAACAGTTTTCACCATCCAAGGCCATAACCCGAAAAACTCAGATTACTGTTTTCAGATCTTCCATCGACACCGCCCGTTCTCACGATCAAAAATTACAATATAAACGAGCAAAACCCTACTACAGTGATCTATGAAATAGTCCTATACTACCCACACTTATTATCTGGTGGGAAAAACGATTACATAACACTAGGGTTGCGATAGAAGAATAAAAAAAATTAACCAACAGAAACGCATACATACATGAAAAAAAATAAATTGAATCATACAATCATACGTTTCAGGCAGAGCCAACAATCCACGAATCCAGGCTCTGATACCAATTGCTGGAACACGCCGGCGAAGGCGGTCCGTCACCAGGATCGTTGTCGGATGCCAAACGTATAAATAAATAAATAAATAAAACCTAAACATGCTTCTAAAACATAGTTTAGATCCGTTACCCTTGAAGATCGAGGCGTTGATTCCAATCTACAGATCTTCTAGTCTGTCTCCCAACTTCGCTCGAACACCGGGTGGACGGCGTGCTATCAAACGTGGAGAAGGTGCCTCAATTTCGTCTCCTTCAAACCCTAGCCGTTTTTCTCTATTTCGTGTGTGCTAGGGTTTCAAAACTGAATTAGGGCTCCTATTTATAATTTCCATAAGTTTCATGGGCCAGACTAGGGATCCATTAGAAGGTATAGGGCTTGGGCTTCTTACAGGCCCAAATACTCTTATGTTCAGCCCAGAACATATAATTTGGCCCGAGAACATTAATTCATTCCACTAGAGAATTAATGTTGCACTCCCGTCCTATCCCGAACCGAATCAGGGCTTCTATTAGACTTTATAATTCCCCGTGTTTAAGATATCGCACGTCCATTAATTATTAAAGCTCCCGACTTTTTTAAATAATTAATTACTATAATTCCTTGAGTAGTACCACTCAACCTTGTTGTCGTACGGATTAAATCCACCTGCAGGGTTTAATACGACAATCCTTTATGAGTTTCCTCAAGGGGACATCATCAGCCTGGATGTACAGGACACGGTGCCCTAATGCCAATAAGTAGACATCATGCGAGCGATGCCACTACCCAAAATACAGAGCGTGAAGAATCTATCAAGATTCTCACCTATGGTACATCAAAGTAGTGAACAAGCACCCCACACATCTAAATATCACACTTAGGGTTAAGAATCATAAAAGTCACCAAGACTTCTAGTTCTTCATAACAGTCAGAACAGAAGAACATGTCTTATCTGTGATCCATTCAATACGCCACAGCGCACTAGTATAAACTAATGGCCAAGACAAACCACTAACAAGTTTATACTACAACTTAAACCAATAGTTTTGTCCATAACTATCTCAGTTGTGAATACTGTTTATATCTTACAAGGAACTGACAATGTGATCTTCTGTGTGACTACAAACCCACCACATCGTCTACAATGCAAGATAAGCAGACATACAAGTAATCACAAAGAATGCAATAATGTGAAAAACCATTTATTTCAGATAAAAGGAAATCGAATATACGTCACAAAAGCCCACTAAAAGTTTGCTTTACAGTATACACCAACAGTCAGGTCTTCTAGCAGTGAGATAGAGGAGTGAACCAATGATTCCTCTATATTCAGTAGAGTTGGTTGGAACACCACTCTCATCAGGATCCATCTTCCAATTAGTGTTCATTGGGATCCTTACTGGCTTGCTAGTTGCACACCCATACTTTTTGATCATTTCTCTGGTGTACTTAGCTTGGTTGATGAAGATCCCTTCTTTGGATTGCTTGACTTGAAGTCCCAAAAAGAAGTTCATCAACCCCATTATGGACATCTCAAACTTGCTTTGCATGAGCTTTGAGAACTTCTCACACAGCTTCTCATTGGGGGATCCAAATATTATGTCATCCACATAAATTTGGACAAGCAAGATGTCCTCTCGTTCAGAGATTCTGAAGAGTGTTCTGTCCACAGTTCCCTTGGTGAATCCATGATCCAAGAGGAATTGTGACAGTGTATCATACCAAGCCCTAGGGGCTTGTTTGAGTCCATATAGAGCTTTCTTCAGTTTGTAAACTTGATTTCCAACTTCAAAACCAGGTGGTTGCTCCACATAGACTTCTTCTTTCAAGACTCCATTCAGAAAGGCACTCTTGACATCCATTTGGTACACTTTGAACCTCTTGTGGGCTGCATAGGCTAGAAAGAGCCTTATTGCTTCTAGCCTTGCCACAGGAGCAAATGTCTCATCATAGTCAATACCTTCATGTTGGCAGTAGCCCTTTGCAACTAGTCTTGCTTTGTTTCTGACAATCACATCATTCTCATTCTTCTTGTTCTTGAATACCCACTTGGTTCCAATAACATCTTGATGTGAAGGTCTATCCACCAGCTCCCATACATCATTTCTGGTGAATTGGTTTAGTTCTTCCTGCATGGCTGTGATCCAATTGGCATCTTGAAGTGCTTCTTCAATGTCACTTGGTTCTTGTTCTGACAAGAAACAACAGAAAAGAGCACTTTCACCATGAAATCTCCTTGTTTTGACTCCTATACTTGGGTCACCAAGTATTAGGTCAGTAGGATGGTCAGACAACCAAGTCCTTCTTTTTCTGATCTCTTTAGTAGAGTTGTCCTCTACTGAAGTTGAGTCATTTTGATCATAAAATTCAGGATAATCAAATGCAGGATCTAACTCAGGATCATAATCAGGGGTGTTGTCCTCAATGTCAGGGACATTGGTATTTTCAACATTTTGAGTTCCCCCTTGATTATTTGACCCATTGACTACCTTAGCAGGAACTGCTTCTTCATTGGTAGTTGTTACCTGGATGTGAACTGGGATTGGATCATTCAGTTCACCAATATCTTCAGTGGGATTTGCCTCAGGAAAGTTGCCTTCAGGATTGTTGTCCAATGGGAGTTTTTCAGGTAGGTTGGCTTGGAAAACTTCTATGAATTCAGTGTCTTTGTCTTTTAGGCCCAGTCTGGTTGTCCTCTGTGTGATTTCTTCTGATTCCAAGTTTTCATTCCTGAACTCATGAATAGATTCATCAAACACAACATGAGGTGTTTCCTCCACAATAAGGGATTTTTTGTTGTAGACTCTGAAAGCTCTACTGATTTGAGAATATCCAAGGAATACTCCCTCATCAGCTTTGCTATCAAAGGCTTTCAACTGTTCTTTCCCATTATTGTGTAAGAAACACTTACAACCAAAGATGTGAAAGTATGACACTTTAGGCATTCTTCCTTTCCAGAGTTCATAGGGGGTTTTGCCTTGCCCCTTAGTAATCAAACATCTATTTTGAGTATGGCGAGTAGTGTTTATAGCTTCAGCCCAAAACCTCTTAGGTAAATTTGAATCAGCAATTAGGGTTCTAACAGCTTCTTTTAAGGTTCTATTTCTCCTCTCTGCAACTCCATTTTGTTGGGGAGTTCTAGTTGTTGAGGTTTCATGAGCTATTCCATTAGATGTGCAATACTCATTGATGTATGAATTTATGAACTCAGTGCCTTTATCAAATCTTATCTTGATAATGCTAAGGCCTTTCTCATTTGACAATCTCTTTAAAAGTTCAGGCAGTTTGACTTGAGTTTCCTTCTTATTAAGGAGAAATACTACCCATGTGAACCTAGAGAAGTCATCTACTACAACCAATGTATATTTTCTACCATTTATGCTTGCTGGGGTAATTGGTCCAAATAAGTCCATATGTAAAAGTTCAAGTACCCTTTCAGTAGAGATGACTGGCTTTCCCTTGAATGAGGCTTTAATCTGTTTTCCTTCTTGGCATGGTTTGCACACATGCTCCTTAATGAAAACCTCATTAGGTAGTCCTTTAACTAATGCATTCCTAGCAATTTTGTTCATTGTTTTGAAGTTCAGGTGGTTTAGTCTCTTATGCCATAACCAACTTTGTTCACTAGAACTCTTAGCAATGAAACATGCAGCATCAGTAGACTTGTCCCAGTCTGCAAAATACACATTTCATTTCCTAGTTCCAGTCAATAGAATTTGTTGAGTCTTATCTTTGATTAAGAATTTTCCACTTGAAAACTCAACATTGAACTCTTTATCACAGAATTGACTGATACTTAGGAGATTATATTTGAGACTAGCCACAAAAGACACATTGGATAAATGTTACCAATCATCAAAGTACCATAACCTTTTGTTGTAGCTTGTGAGCTGTCTCCAAATGTGACATTTGGGCCTTCTTTTTCAATAAAATCAGTGAGGAGTTCCTTGTTTCCAGTCATGTGCCTTGAACATCCACTGTCAAGGTACCATGCTGACTTTTTGTTCATGCAATTAGAAGGTTTAGGTACCCTTTGAGTTTTGGGTCCTGAGAGGTTAGCTGTACCTTTAGGAACCCAAACTTGCCTAATAACCCTGATTGATTCAAGGTGGCTAAGTTGTTTTCCTCTAGCATCAACATACACTGTCTTTCCCTTAAATGCCTTTGGGAAAGTATGTGTGAAAGTGTTAACCCTGTAAGTTTCAGGAGAGTTGTCAAATCTCCTGAACTTATGAGTTCTTTGTGCTACTTGAGGGAATCTTTGAGGAAAGGCTTTTATATAACCATTACCCTTTGGCATATAGGGTTTTGGTTGTCTCATTTTATTTTGCCTTTGAGGATAGTTGTCCTTAGGTTTAGTCAGCTGAGGCTTTCCCAGAAGAGTTGGCCTAGGCTGATTATACCTTGGATAACTCCTCTGAACATTGTTCAGGAGAGTTGCCCTTCCATTGGGTCTACTCTGCTGACCAACATTCCTCTTGTGTTCAGGAGCTTTGGCCATTTCCTTAGGTTTTGGCCTAGTCTCCTGAAGCACTTGAGTACCTTTGTTCAGTGGCTGAATCACTTCATTTTCAGCTTGTGCCACTGACTTAACAAAGATTCTCTTAGTGTTACTTGTAGAAGCAACACTAAGACAAGGTGAAGATTCAAATGTATCAAATCCTAATCCACTTCTTTGAGCCATAGGTCTTTGATAACTCTGAATTTCCTCTATTGCTCTAGAGGATTTCTTCAGAGCAGACATCTTTAATTTCAGGCTCTCTTCACTTGATTTAAGAATGTCATACTCATGTGAGAGGTTTTCAAACTTGGTAGTTAGAATTTTTAATTCAAAATCTTTTCTCTTCTGAGATAGAAGTTGATCATCAATCTCCTTCTGTTGGTCAACTATCCTGAGATTTGCTTCCTCAAGATCTCTCAAGACTTGTTGATACAACTCAGTAGATTTGACATCAACAACTACCTCAGAGTTTTTGGCAAGTTCAATTGCCAATCTTTCATTTTCTCTCACACAGTTGTCATGAAATTCTTGTAACATAGTGAAATCTTCCATCAACTTTCCAAGGGAAAGCTTCAGGTTGACCTGACTAGTGTTTTGTGAGATGAATGATGGTGAGCTAGAAGTAGAGGATACCTCATCATCCTCAAGAGCCATGTTGCACACATCATCATCATCTTCACTGTTTGAGAACAGTCCATCAGAAGAGTTGAAGCTTTCAGCACTTTCAAATTCTTCACCAGCCATCATGGTTTTTCTATTGGTGAACTTTCTGTCTCTTTTTGCTTGCCTTTCTCTTCTCTCCTTAGAGCTCAATTCAGGGCAGTCATACTGAAAGTGCCCTTTCTTCTTGCAATTATAGCACAAGTCTTCATCATCATCCTTCTTTGGTTTTTCTATTCTTCTTAATGATGAGGGTTCAGCTCTATTGGACCTTCTCCTATCAGAGTACTTGTCCTCTGATCTTTTCTCTTCAGGCTTCTTGACCTCAGCCTGAGCTTCAGGAGAGTTGTATCTTCTCCTGAATTTGTTGTCCTGGTAGAATTTCTTGTATCTACCAAACCTTGAGTTTAGCTTGTCAAACCTTCTAGCCATTAAGGCTAGTTCTTCCTTCATTTCAGTCTTAGACACTGACTTTGATGATCTAGGAGTGGACTGCATTTCAGGTTCAGCAGTTTTGGCTTTGAATGCCACTCCTTTTGTGGGAATTGAAGGCTCCTCAACAGGCTTTCTTCTGTTAAGGTCGAACTCATAAGCCTTGAGTTCAGAGAAGATTTGTTGCATAGGCATTGTGGAAAGATCTTTGGTATTTTGCATCATGACAGCATAGACATCCCACTTTTGAGTGAGACTTCTCAAGATCTTCAGTCCAACTTCTCTTTTGGAGTACACCTTGCCTAATGAGTTGATCTCATTCATCACATCAGTGAATCTACCAGCAAATTTGTCAATGGATTCCTCAGACTCCATTGTGAATTGTTCAAACTTTTGCACTGCCACTTGGAGCTTATTCTCCTTGATCTTTTCAGTACCCTCACACATTTCAGCAAGAGTATCCCAAATTTCTTTGGCAGTTGTGCAGTGGTAGACTCTACCCATTATTGCATCTGGAATTGTTTGGTAGAGGGTGTTCATGGCAAGATAATTCAGATTATCTTTTCTCTTTTCATCAGCAGTGAAGTCATCTTCATCTTTGGGAAGCACATCTCTTGTGTCTGTGTTGGTTCCTGAGACGAGTGTAAGATCAGCTGACTTGATGTCTGCTGATTGTGTGGAAAATAAACTAACTCTTCAAAGTAACTAGTCCGCTGATTTCACTAGGGGCCTAGGACTAGTTAGTCGACTGATTAATTACTTATCGGAGTTAAGTGCGGAATTGTAGTGTGCCCATAAATATTATACTCGTCTATTTAATAAATACAGTGTGTAAAACAGTTTATGCACAAATATGTATGAAAAGACTTGAAATGTAAAGTGCAGAAATGTAAATAACACATTGATTTATAGTGGTTCGGATATACGTTCCTACGTCCACTCTCACGTCCACACGTGATGTTTAATCCCTTTAATTTACCAAAAATTACAAGGGCCTTGACCTTTATAGTCCCAAGGGTAGGACTTTGAGATCTGAGCCAGTTCCCTTAACTGCTACGGTCTCTACAAGTGATTGTAAGCACTTGCACTTCCCCACAAGTGATTGTAAGCACTTGCACTTGAACTCCACAAGTGATTATAGAGCACTTGGACTCTTTACAGTGATAAACACTCAACTTGACTTCTAAGGTTTTATGGTAGAAGGTGGGTTTTGTGTATATGAACTAGGTGAGAATTTCCCTTACAATCTGTTTTAGCCTCATGCTAGGATTGGGAAATTCTCTCTAAGCTATGGATATATATGAGTGGTTGCACTGGCTTAGATGGTATGAGTTCACTCACTGGGGATGAGGTGATGCGTGTTGAATCTTCATGAATGATCTTCTTGAGCTCTTCTTATTTCTGGAGTTTATGACCTTTGCTCGACCTTTGCATCTCACACCTCTTCACACACTCCCAATGATGTATGAGCTCATTTATATAGTGTTGATGTTTGAATGTTACCGTTGGATGATAGCAATTCAAATCTCCACTAATTGAGGAATTGACAATCTCTTAATTTGATATGATTGAATATTACCATTGTCATGTAATTTCAATCATATCTTTAACTTTCCTTTCTTGTGCACATATCTTGTCAATCCTTGATTTCAGCTGTGATTGGTCTTCCTTTAATCGTGTAAGAAGACTTCTACTCTGCTGGTAAGAAGACTTCACTCTGCTGGTAAGAAGACTTCACTCTCCTGGTAAGAAGACTTCTACTCTGCTGGTAAGAAGACTTTACTCAGCTGTCTTTACACAGCTGCTGTTTCTTCTCAGCTGCTGTCTTTACTCTGCTGGCTTTACACAGCTGTTGTTTCTTCTCAGCTGCTGTCTTTACTCAGCTGGCTTTACACAGCTGCTGTTTCTTCTCAACTGCTGTCTTTACTCAGCTGGTTGTAAGATGACTTCTACTCAGCTGATGTAAGACGACTTCTACTCAGCTGATGTAAGATGACTTCTGGTCTTGGTCTTCTCTTCTCTTCTAGAGCATTGACAAGTCTTCTCTTCTAACCAGAGTCCTATCTATTACAAGATGTATAATAAAGTTGTCTATACAATACAACTTATCCTATTACATGTTTGATTTGGTTTATCAAAACTAAACTAAGGATATTCAGATCCCAACAGTCTGCCCTTTGAGCCTCAGTGACTCTGGGATTGACAAAGGTGAACACAAAAGGACCTCTTGTGATCACTCTCAATATATCAGTGTGAAGAGATGCAAGATGAGCCCTCATTCTGATTTTCCAGAAGTCATAGTTGTCTATTGAGAACATGGGCAATTTGTGATGAGATATGTGATTGACTGGATTTGTGGCCATGTTGTCCAATCCTTGAACATCAGGAGGTGGAACTGCAGCATTGATGTTTTGATCAGGATTTTGTTGCTGGTCCTGGTTGTTGTTGTTTCCTCTTGCCATTTCTTCAAGAAAGAGGTTAGACAATGGATATCAAAGATTTCACATAGATCAGTTCAGTGACCACACCAAATATGTGATTTTGAAAACCAAGATGGCTTTTCAGAAGCAGTGGTCTTTGGACCCCGACTCTGATACCACTTGTTGGTCCTGAAAGGAGTATATAAAAAGTGTATGGGGGGGGGGGGGGAATACACTTGTATACAAATTCTTTTCAAACTTGATCAAACCAGATATCAGCAATGTTGTCTTGGACAACTCTGCTGAAGATGATTAACTTCTTAAAGATAATCAAACTACTAAGTACTATTGAGTACTTAGTTGAATAACTATCTAAGAGAGTTACATGTGCGGAATAGTGGTTGGCCCTTTAGTTTAGACTCCTTTAGTTCTGAAATCACTTAGTTAATCAAACAGTCCAGTTTTCAGGGAACTTGTCCAAATGTCTTTTGCACAGTCTTTGAATATATGTCCTTTGAAAGATCAGTTTTGTGTGCAGTGTTGAATGTATGTAAGTACTTGAAAGCAAAGCAACACAAGAGTTTATAGTGGTTCAGAGACTCAAGCTCCTACATCCACTTTCCCTGATTGAACAGGATAATCCCTTCACTCTTGGAATTAACTTGTTTTATAGTGCCAAGGTGCACTTGATCAATAACACCACTCCTTGGTGAATTAATCCCTAGGATGTCTAGAGTCCTAGTACCCTCTTCTCAACTCAGAACTGAACTGTTCTTCTCTCAACAGTCAGCTCCTACCACTTCTACTACTACAACAACCTTCTCACTTTCTCACTTGAAAGGGGTAAGGATTGAAGTAAGGTTCCAACTAATGAGATATCCTTTACAATGAAGATCAGTGTATAAGGATTAGGATATCTCTCTAAGCTTATGTATGGATATACAATAGGTTCAGCTTAGAAGAAGTGTATGAAGACTAAGATAGTCTTTGAAAGCTTTGAAAGCACTCTTGCTTGTAAGATCTTGAGATTAGTTGGATTGTGTTGAGGTGCTTTCAAATGGTCTTCACACTTCTGTATTTATAGACTAGTGAGAATTTACCCGTTGGAGAGGCCGCCTCAAATGTCCATAAATGTCTTCTTCTTCTTAGAAGATAGATTCTTGATAGTGACATGTCCTCATTTGGGAAATAAACGGCTGTATAGACTTTGTCTTCATTCTGCAGTACTCTTCCCAATGTCTGACTTTCAGATTTTCTTGTTAGGACATGGACATGGCTTCTGATGGTTGTTCCAATGATAGGACAACATTCCTGTTGGTCATTGGTGGAGTATGACACAAGTGTATGGGGGGGGGGGGAATGCACTTGTGTATGCAAATTCTTTTCTTTTCAAACAATTTGGTCTTATCAAGAAGGTTGTCTAACAACAAGCCTGAGTGTGAACTTCAATAGATACTTGTCCTACTGATTACTATTGAGTGTTCAGTTGGATAAATATCTTAGAGAGTTGCTAAGTGCGGAATGTGGTTGGCCTTTTGCTCAAAGAAATACTCCAAGTTGATTTCTGAAAAACACAGTTATCAGGGACTTTGTCCAAAACAGTTTTTCTTAACTTACTGAGTTTTGCTCTTTGAAATATGATTGAATGTAAGTGCAACAATAAAGAATGCAGTAAGTAAATGGCACACAATTTATAGTGGTTCAGAGACTCAAGCTCCTACATCCACTTTCCCTGATTGAACAGGATAATTCCTTAACAATGGAATTAGCTTGTTTTATAGTGCCAAGGTGTACTGATCAACAACACTCTCTTAGTGTTTTGATCCCTAGGATAATCTGAGTCCTAGTGCTCAATCTCTCTGAGTTAAGACTGTGTTTCACAATAACAGTCCTTAACTCCTCACTTCTACAACAAACACTCCTTCACTTAATGAGGTAAGGGTTTGAGGTTTGGTTCCAACTAGTAGAGATATCCTTTACAATAAGAACAGTTGTAAAGGCTTAGTATATCTCAATGCTAAGCTTTGGATGTTTACAAAGATTGGCTTAGCTAAATGAAGTGATCAGGAAACTTGGGATTCTGAAGAACAGCTTTTGTTTCCTTTGAATGCTTGATGATAGTTTGATAGCAAGTAGTTGGATATTTGAATCCTTTGATCACTTCTGTATTTATAGGCAAATTTGAACAACTAACCGTTGGAGGGATAGCAATTCAAACTTGTCTATTTGCAGCACCATTGAAACGGTTATGAAGCTTGGCATCCTTTTATCCACTGTGTAAAAGCCTCTTCAATGGTTGCTTGAATGAATGTGTTGACTTCTGAAAAATGCGGTTGAGATGACTTGTGTCAGATTCCAAATATGCACACTTCCCAAGGTTGATTTGTGGCAGAATCTACACTCAACCAACGGTCAGATGGGACAACTCCCCTGAACATTCCTACTGCAAGTTAGAATGTTCCAACATTCATTCAATGCTTCACTCTTTAATGCTTTAAGTCTTCAATGCTTGGTTCAGGCATGATTGACAATAAATGCTTCATTGAATGTGTCTTCTGTGAGCTTAGCATTCAATGCTCTTGATCATTTTCACTTCAACTGGATCTGATCATTTGCATTTATGAGCATTGCCTTAACACTCTTGATCATTTCAGCTCAGTTGTCCACTTGATCAGCTTGTCCTGAAAGCTCAGCAACTTTAGCCTATGACCTTAACACTTATCAAGTTGCACATTTCAGCTTTGGACAACTATCCTGAACTCTAAAATCTCACAACATTTCTGAGATTTTTAACTTAAGCATTCTACTTACTCAAGTGTTCTGAGACAACTTGTCTGAACTAGACTTGAGCATATCTCAACTAATCTGAACATCATCAATCAGGGGTTTTGGTATCTAAATCAAAATCATTTTATTCCCAGCAATTTCCCCCTTTTTGATGATGCCAAAACCTATTACAAAGGGAACTTGACTTATACTATACTTTACCTTCAGGATGAGTGAACTGGTCAACTTTCCTGAAAGAAACTGTTAGCACAATAAATCAAGTAAATATGTCATGTTAGGTTAGTTGAGATAATGAGTTGTTATCTCTTGATAGAAAATCAGTGGTCCTTTTATATATCATAGAGCATTACAGATCAGAAAATCAAAGGACTACTAAGCTGATACGCATGAAAAACAAGATAACAAACCAACAATTGAAATCTCAAAAAGATAGGGAAGGAATGAACTTATCCTTCAGAGAGTTCCATAATCTTGAGGAGAAATGCCAAACTGAGCCCAGACCCTCTTCTTCAACTCCCAAATATCCTTGTTGTATCCTTTAGGGCCAGGCTTCATTTTCTCCATCCTCATGATTGTGATGAACTCCTCCAGAATCTTTCCCTCATCAATAAGGTTCCCATTGAACTTTGGAGGCATGTACAGAATAGGACCAGGGGCCTTGAACTCAACTCTTGCCATCTCAGCTGCTGCAAACAGCTTCTGGTAGAGGTCCCTATGGTTCTCAAACATGAACTGCACAAAGAGTTCATCCACACTCTCTTCAAGCCATTTCCCTATAACATAAAAGTCATATACAAAGCTTCTCTTGGCCTCCTCCCATGCATCATTCAGTGAGATTGGAACCCACTTATCATGGTGAGGGTACTGAGTGTCCCATCTTTGCAGCATCTGTGGTTTGAGCCTTCTGTAAGAAGCCCTCCTTCTTGGAGCTTTGAAGTTTGCCCTCCTCTCATCTCTTGCCTTGTTGGCCTCAACCAACTGATCCATTCTCTCTTTAGCTCTTTGAAGAGCTAGCTTCTCCTGTGTCTCTGGATCCTTTCCAAATCCTTCTTCAAACAGTTTAGAAGGATCATCAGCAAGCTTGGGCATCTTCACTTCAGGCTCTCTGTCCTGCACTTCTTCTTCAATATCTTCTTTTTCAATATCAGGCAACTTGACTGCTTTCTTCAACCTTTTAGACTGTCTCAATGGAGTTGACTCTTCAGACTGGAATTCTGATGGAAGAGTCAGGCTGGTTGGGAACTCATTGAAAGCTTGCAGTTCCTTTCTCTTTCTTTCAGAGGCCCTAGTCACCTTCCCCCTAACTTCAACATCCTTCTCCTTGGGGTCAAGGCCTGCAGACTCACCACCAGGTCTCTGAAGCTTTCTTGCCTGACTTTCCATTGCTGACATCATAGACTCCTTGACAGCAATCTGGATTTGCTCTTCCTCAGTCAAATTTTCAATATTCATTGGGCCTTTCCCAATGTCTTCTTCTTCCTCCTCCTCAACCTCAGGGACCTTCTCCTTTCCTTTGGATTCACCAATCCTCAAGGTTCCCTTTGCTCTAGCTCTCTCTCTTTCCCCCTTTTTGGCATTATCAAAACATTGGGGCTTCAACTCACCCATAGAGACAGAGAGATGTGAGTGAGCATGAGTGAGGGACTTCAACTCCTGCAGCAAATAAACATTCTCATCATGAATGTTTTGCATCTTGTCATCTGCCATGCTTAAGAATGTGTGAACAGGTTTCATTTTCTGAGCAACTATGGCATCCAGAGTGGCTTTTAGTGATTGATCAAGTTTGGCCTGCAGTTGATCAGTGAGGTTGGACACAACTTGATCAGATACTTTGGCCATCAGTTCAACTGTGAACTTTTCTGCAGCCTCTTTCACCATAGCAGCTTTCAACTCTTCAGCCTTCTTGCTCTGAGCTGTTGTCCTTTGCCTCAATGCATCTTTGATTGTCCTTCTCAAGGCTCTCACATTATGCTTGTAAAGATCTTTGAGGCCCTGCTGCTCTTTCTTTAACTGACTTTGTGAATTTTCCCATTGCATCCTTTGCCTTGGTTACCTCTGTTGAGACTGTTTGCAGTCCAGTTTCAACACCACAAATTCTTGCATCCAATGTGGGCAAAATCACCTCTTCTGAGCCAGTAAGCCTCATCTCCACAGAGGCTAGAGTTTTGCCTTGGCCATCCAGGGTATCTACTGTTGCAGCATGTGCCTTCCCAACTTCCCTGACCAGTGTGTCCAACTTCTCTGATTGCTCTTCAATGATGGTTGCAGTCTGAGTAGTAATCTGTAAACCAGCCTCAGTGGCATTGGCTTGCTCAAAGTACATCTTGTTCAAGGTGGACACATTTGCTGAGACTGCTTTAAGGTTTATATCAGCATCAACTGGAATATCTGTGAGGGAAGCATCTGCAAAAATTTGTTCAATGGTAACAGCAACAGAATCTGCAAAACTAAGAGTGTTAGAAAAATCTCCCTCAACACCCTCATTCTTTTCATCTCCCAATAGGCCTGATACATCAGCACCTATGCTCTCATTTTCAACTTTATTCTTTTCTTCAATATCAAAAGATAGACTCGCATTCACTTGAGAATCAGGCCTCCTTTCACCAAGGGATTCATCAAGTTCAGATTTGACTTGAAGAATAGACTGACTCTCATATTGGGCTGCACCCAATATTTCTACTTCTTCTCCCTCTAATGTTGGTGCACTCAAGGAACCAGTAATCACACAATCCTCACAATCTCCCTCTGATTTTTCAAAACTAACAACCTTTTCAACTCCTTCCATTCCTAAACCTGACACCTCCATATCCTCAACAGGATCCACAGAGGGCAGTTGTTGGGAGATCACAGTGCTTGGGCATCCCAAGGCCACTGAGTCATCATGAATGACTAAAGGCTGGTCAATGTCCAACTGTCCTGACATTGATGAGGCTTTAGCCAAACGAGCTTCTCCCATGGAAGTCTCAACATTGTCAAGATGTGCCTCAGGCTCATAAGAACCATCCTTAGCCAATGCATCTTGGACTGAGTCACCACCCTTGGTCAACTCCTTTGAATGATCAGAGTCCTTAACAGAATGATAGGTCAAGTAATGTACCTGAGCAGAATTGAGGCCAGGAGGGTTGGGATTGGTGTTGTCATTATCATCATCATTATCATCATCAGATGTGCTATCAGGATGCTTGATTCCTTGTGCTATTCTTTCTCTCTCAGCAAGCACCTTCTCATGGACAATTGTGCAAAATAATGCCTCAGTGGTCAACACACTGGATTTCTTTACATTTGCAAAATGTAATAGCCTATTTTCTTCAACCTGCCACCAGTTAGCACCCTTATCCTTGATAGCTTGAGCTATCTCCACAATTGTTCTATCCTCGATCTCAACAAGTGCCCTGAGATCATAGAATTGTTGTTGTAACCTAGGATAAGCCTTCAATCCTGTGTACAACTCATCCACATTGGCCTTGGAAATCTGCCTCAGCATCCCCTCATATGTGTACTCTTCCTCACTTCCATCTCCATCAGAAGAGTTGGCTTGGGAGTCAGGGGGGTTTGATTGAGATCCAGGTAGGTTGGGCTGGGATTCAGGTAGGTTGGATTCAGAAGGATTGGGTTCAGATGAGCTTAAGACAATTTGGGACTCAGGTGCTTTAGAGAGCAATGTTCCTGAGGAGGTTATTGGAATGGGTGGGAGAACAACTTGATCACCTTCTTGAAGAGCAGTTTCAAGAAGTTTGGTGTATGAAAGTAATCTGGGATTAACTGGGGAGTGTTGGGAATAAAATGATTTTGATTTAGATACCAAAAACCCTGATTGATGATGTTCAGATTAGTTGAGATACACTCAAGTGAGATCAGATTAGTTGTCTTAGGATACTTGAGTAAGTGTAGAAATGCTTAAGTCTAAAATCTCAGAAATGTTGTGAGATTTATAGTTCAGGATAGTTGTCCAAAGCTGAAATGTTAGGCAGCTTGATAAGTATCAAGTACTTTAGGCCAAACTTGCTGAATTTACAAGACAAAGCTCACTGAGTGGACAACATAGCTAAAAGGTTCAAAGAATGATAAGGCAAGGACTGTTGCACTGATAAGAACTGCATCAGATCAATCAAAGTGCCAATGAACAAGTGCATTGAATGCTAGGCTCGCAAAAGACACATTCAATAAAGCATTTATTGCCAATCAAGCCTGAACCAAGCATTGAAGACTTAGAGCATTAAAGACAGAAGCATTGAATGAATGTTGGAACATTCTAAAGTTGCAGCAGGAATGTTCAGGGAAGTTGTCCCATCTGACCGTTGGTTGAGTGTAGAGTTTGCCACAAATCAACCTTGGGAAATGTGCATATTTGGAATCTGACACAAGTCATCTCAGCCGCATTTTTCAGAAGTCAACACATTCATTCTAGCAACCATTGAAGAAGCTTTTACACAGTGGATAAAAGGATGCCAAACTTCATAGCCGTTTCAATGGTGCTGCAAATAGACAAGTTTGAATTGTTATCCCTCCAACGGCTAGTTGTTCAAATTTGCCTATAAATACAGAAGTGATCAAAGGATTCAAATATCCAACTACTTGCTATTAAACTATCATCAAGCAAATCTAAGGAAACCAAGCTGTTCTTTAGAATCCCAAGTTTCCTGATCACTTCAATTAGCTAAGCCAATCTTTGTAAACATCCAAAGCTCAGCATTGAGATATCCTAAGCCTTTACACTGTTCTTATTGTAAAGGATATCTCTACTAGTTGGAACCAAACCTCAAACCCTTATCTCATTTAGTGAAGAAAGAGTTTGTTGTAGAAGTGAGGAGTTAAGGACTGTTATTGTGAAACACAGTCTTAACTCAGAGAGATTGAGCACTAGGACTCAGATTATCCTAGGGATCAAAGCACTAAGAGAGTGATGTTGATCAGTGCACCTTGGCACTATAAAATAAGCTAATTCCATTGTGAAGGAATTATCCTATTCAATCAGGGAAAGTGGATGTAGGAGCTTGAGTCTCTGAACCACTATAAATTGTGTGCCATTTACTTACTGCCTTTATTATTCACTTACATTCAATCATATTTCAAAGAGAAAAACTCAGTAAGTTAAGAAAAACTGTTTTGGACAAAGTCCCTGATAACTGTGTTTTTCAGAAATCAACTTGGAGTATTTCTTCGAGTCAAAGGCCAACCACATTCCGCACTTAGCAACTCTTTTAGATATTTAGCCAACTGATCACTTAATATTAATCAGTAGGACAAGTATCTATCAAAGTTTACACTCAGGCTTGTTGTGAGACAACCTGCCTGATAACACCAGTTTGTTGAAAAGAAAAGAATTTGCATACACAAGTGCATTCCCCCCCCCCCCCCATACACTTGTGTCATACTCCACCAAGGACCAACAAGTGGTATCAGAGCAGGGGTTCAAAGACCACTGCTTCTGAAAATCCAACTGGTTTTAAAAAATCACATTATTTCTGTGGTCACTGAACTGATCCAAATTTCTGAGAAACTTTTGTGTGTTTATCTAAACCTATCTCTATTAAAATGGCTAACAATGCAGTTCCGGGAGATGCTGTCAACACCATCAATAACATGGGTCCAAACCAAGTCAATCATATTTCTCATCACAAGTTGCCAATGTTCTCAATTGAGAATTATGATTTCTGGAAGATCAGAATGAGAGCACATCTTGCTTGCCAGCATGATGAAATGCTCAAGGTCATCACCAGAGGGCCATTCACATTCACCAAAGCAAATCCCAAGCTCACTGATGCTCAGAAAGCAGATCCAAGGGAGTTGCTACCAAAGGATGAAGATGATTTTACAGCTGAAGAAAGAAAAAGGCACAACCTGAACTACATTGCCATGAATACCTTGTACCAGACTATTCCAGATGCAGTGATGGGAAGAGTGTACCACTGCACATCAACAAAAGAAATTTGGGACACCTTAGCACTTATGTGTGAAGGTACCCAAAAAATAAAGGAAAACAAGCTACAAGTGGCTATCCAAAAATATGAACAATTATCTATGGAAGCCAATGAAACTATTGACCATCTTGATGGCAGATTCACTGACATCATGAATGAGATAAACTCTCTTGGCAAGTTCTATGCCAAAAGAGAAGTTGCTTTGAAGATTCTGAGAAGTCTCACATCCAAGTGGGACATATACTCTGCCCATGCAGCAAGTGTTCTCTGAACTCAAAGCATATGAGTTTGATCTGAATAGAAAGAAAGTGCATGATGAGCCATCCTCCTCAAGCAAAGGTGTTGCTTTCAAAGCTGCTGAAACAGAAAAGAAGAACACTCAAAGATCTTCTCAAACTGTTTCAAAATCTGAAATGAAGGAGGAGCTGGCACTCATGGCTAGGAGATTTGAGAAGCTCAACTCCAGATTTGGTAGATACAAAAAGTTCTACCAAGACAACAGAACCAGAAGGAGATTCAGTTCTCCTGACAACAAATCAGAGGACAAAGTCTCTGATGAGAAGAAAGAAGAAAGATATGCTAACAGAAAGAAGTACAGCAAAGTTGAACCATCATCATCAAGGAGGAAGGAGTCCTCAAGCAAAAAGAATGATGATGAAGATGTGTGTTACAACTGCCAGAAAAAAGGTCACTTTCAATATGATTGTCCTGACCTGAGTGCAAAAGAAAGGCAGAACAAAAGAGACAAGAGGCTGAACAACAGAAAGGCCATGATAGCTGGGGAATCAGCAAGTGAAGAGAGTGTCTACTCTTCTGATGATGGACTGTTCTCCAATGGTGACAGTGATGATGACTGTCAAATGGCATTTGAAAATGAAGAGGTATGGTCATCTTCTAATTCTTCTAATAACACACATGAGTCCAGTGAAATCCACTTGAAACTCAACTTTGGAAAGTTACTTGAGGATTTCACCAGGCTACAAGAAGTATGCAATATGGCACTGAGAGAAAATGAGCTACTGAATTCCAAAGTTCAAACTCCCAACCTTCCTGAACCAGAGTTTGAATTTAAATCAACTGAGTTGTATCAGCAGATTGTGAGAGAACATGATGAAATGTCTCTCAAAGTCTCTGAACAACAAAAGTTGATTGATGATCAAGAACTGGCCTTGAGGAAAAAGGATTTTGATCTTAGAATCCTTCAAGCTAAATTTGACAATCTCTCAAGTGAATTTGATACTCTGAAATTAAGTGAGGGGAGCTTAAAAATGAAAATGTCTGCCTTGAACAAATCTGCTAAGGCAATAGAGGAAATTCAAGGGTTTCAAAGACCATTTGCTCAAAAGGGTGGATTAGGCTATAATCCATTTGAACCCTCACCTGGTCTTAGTATTGCCTCATCAAGTAAACAATGTTCATAAACCCATACCTAAGGAAAAGGTTAAAGACATTGCTTACAGGAGGAATGAGGTTCAGAAAGGTAGAACCAATGGAAGGTTAACCTATCTGAATTCTCATCAGTGGAGTTGTCCAAAATCTGTTCAGAAAAGGCCAACTCAAATGAGGCAACCTCAACTGAATGGATTAAGGCCCAACCTCTCTGATAAGTATAAAAACTTCAGGAAGCCTGGACCTTACATGCCAAAAGCAAAAGGCCATCCGAACTCCCATCCTCAAAGGTCTTACCAAGCTGCACCTAAGTCTAGTAACTTCAGGAGATATGCCCCAAAGAAATTCACCAACACTCCTGAACCTTACAAGACTAACACTTATACACAGAAACCACCCAAGGCATTTAAGGGTAAGACTGTGTATGTAGATGTAAATGGAAACCAAGTCAGTCACTTTGAGTCAATCAGAGTAATTAGGCAGATTTGGGTTCCAAAAGGTACAACTAACCCTCTAGGACCCAACACTCAAAGGGTACCTAAATTTTGACTTTGCAGGACTGCAAGGACCACAAGAAGAAGAGAAGCATCAACAAGAAAACAGCATAGTACTTGGACAGTGGATGTTCAAGACACATGACTGGGAATAAGGAGCTTCTCTCAGAGTTCATTGAAAAAGATGGTCCTTCAGTAACCTTTGTAGACAGCTCTCAAGGAATCACAAGAGGTTATGGTACATTAAACATTGGTAGTGTCAAAATTACTGATGTCTCATATGTCCTAGGCCTAAAATACAACTTGCTGTCTATAAGTCAAATCTGTGATAAAGGATATAGTGTTGAATTTGCACCAAATGAATGTATCATAAAAAATAATTCAACACAACAGGTGCTACTAACAGGGGTGAGAAAGGGAAATGTCTATTTTACATATTGGAGCAAAACCCCTGAAGCAGTTTGTCTTGTTGCCAAAAGCACAAATGAGCAAAGCTGGCTGTGGCACAAGAGATTGAACCATCTGAACTTCAAAACCATCAACAAAATTGCAAGAAACTCTCTAGTTAAAGGGCTACCTAATCAAGTGTTCACTAAAGAACATATATGCCAGCCATGTCAGGAAGGAAAGCAGATCAAAGCTTCATTCAAAGGAAAGCCTGTCATCTCAACTGAGAGAGTTCTTCAACTACTGCATATGGATTTGTTTGGCCCAATTATACCAGTAAGTATAAATGGAAGAAAATATGCTTTAGTTGTAGTTGATGATTTTTCCAGGTACACTTGGGTAGTATTCTTGCTAAACAAAAAGGAGACCCAAGTCAAGCTACCTGAATTGATGATGAGACTGAGCAATGAAAAGGGTCTAACCATTGTCAAAATCAGATCTGACAAAGGCACTGAATTCATAAACTGATACATCAATGAGTACTGCAGCAAGAATGGCATCACTCATGAAACTTCAGCAGCAAGAACACCTCAACAAAATGGGGTTGCTGAAAGAAGGAACAGAACCTTGAAAGAGGCAGCAAGAACATTGATTGCTGAATCCAAACTACCTAAAAGGTTCTGGGCTGAAGCCATTAGCACTGCATGTCACACTCAGAACAGGTCCTTAATCACCAAAGGACAAGGTAAAACCCCATATCAAATATGGAAAGGTAGATTGCCCGCTGCTGCTTATTTTCACATATTTGGTTGTAAGTGTTTCATTCATAATAATGGGAAAGAACAATTGAAAGCTTTTGACAGCAAAGCTGATGAAGGAATATTTGTTGGATATTCACAAATCAGCAAGGCTTACAGAGTTTACAATTGCAAAACCCTTATTGTGGAAGAAACACCTCATGTTGTGTTTGATGAATTTATTAATGAGTTCAGGGATAGTAACCTGAATATTGATGAGATAACACAAAGAACAACCAGACTAAGGCTTCAAAGCAAGGAAACAGTGTTTGTAGATGTTGCTCAACCAGAACTTGATGATAATCAAATACTGGACAACCTACCTGATGGCAATCAACCAGAAATCAACCAACCTGAAGGTGAAATTGAACTGATTGACCCCATCCTAGTTCAAAACCAGGTAACAACTACCAATGAAGAAGCAGGCAATGCTGAGGTAGTAAATAGATCCAATATTCAAGGGGGAACCAATGAAAATGTCAACTTATCTGACAATGAGGACAATACTCCTGAATATGATCCTGAACTTGATCCTTCAATTAACTTTCCTGAATTTAATGAGTCTAGTGATCCAACCTCAGATGAGGACAATCCTCCTAAAGGGATCAGGTCTAGAAGGACTTGGTTGCAAGACCACCCAACTAGCCTGATACTTGGTAATCCAAGTGAAGGGATCAAAACTAGAAGATTTCATGGAGAAAGTGCTTTGTTTTGTTGTTTCCTTTCAGAACAGGAACCAAAAGACATTGAGGAAGCACTTCAAGACACCAACTGGATCATAGCCATGCAAGAAGAGCTGAACCAGTTCACCAGAAATGAAGTATGGGAGCTGGTAGATAGGCCAAATCATCAAGATGTCATTGGAACCAAATGGGTGTTCAAAAATAAGAAAAATGAAAATGACATCATTGTGAGGAACAAAGCAAGACTGGTGGCCAAAGGATATTGTCAATCTGAAGGGATTGATTATGATGAGACTTTTGCTCCAGTGGCCAGACTTGAGGCAATCAGACTCTTCTTGGCATATGCAGCTCACATGAGATTCAAGGTGTATCAAATGGATGTGGAGAGTGCATTTCTCAATGGGGTGCTCAAAGAAGAAGTATATGTTGAACAGCCCCCAGGCTTTGAAGATGGAGACAAGGTGTACAGATTGAAGAAAACTCTCTATGGCTTAAAGCAAGCTCCAAGAGCTTGGTATGACACCTTATCACAGTTTCTTCTAGATCATGGTTTTGTCAAAGGCACTGTTGACAGAACTTTGTTCAGAATCTGTGAAGGAGATGATATTTTGTTAGTCCAAATCTATGTGGATGACATTATATTTGGATCTCCAAATGAGAAGCTGTGTGAGAAGTTCTCCAAACTCATGCAGAGCAAATTTGAGATGTCCATGATGGGATTGATGAATTTCTTCTTAGGACTTCAAGTCACTCAATCTAAGAAAGGAATATTCATCAATCAGGCCAAGTATACAAGGGACATGATCAAGAAATTTGGATGTGCTACAAGCAAGCCAGTCAGAATTCCTATGAATACTAACTGGAAAATGGATCCTGATGAAAGTGGAGAGTCAACAAACTCCACTAACTACAGAGGAATCATATGATCATTGCTATATCTCACTACAAGTAGGCCTGATATCACATTTGCAGTTGGAGTTTGTGCAAGATTTCAAGCAAATCCAAAGAAGAGCCATCTTGATGCTGCCAAGAGAATCCTAAGATATCTCAAGGGATCTGAGAATCTTGGATTATGGTATCCAGCTGATGAAAACATTGAGCTCACTGGATATTCAGATGCAGACTATGGAGGATGTAGAATTGACAGAAAATCCACCTCTGGAACATGTCAATTCTTGGGCAGCAAGCTTATCTCATGGTTCTCCAAGAAGCAAAATACAGTAGCCACATCAACAACTGAAGCAGAATATGTAGCAGCTGGAAGTTGCTGTGCTCAGATACTTTGGCTCAGGCAGCAACTTAGAGATTACAAAGTCATCACAAATGAAGTTCCAATATTCTGTGACAACAATAGTGCAATTGCCATTTCACAGAATCCAGTGCTACACACCAGATGCAAGCATGTTGATATCAAGCATCACTTCATAAGGGGTCATGTGGAGAAGAAAGATATCATGCTTGTCAAAATTCACACTGATAAGCAAAAAGCTGATATATTGACTAAGCCATTAGCTGAAGCAAGGTTGTTGGGATATAAATTCACCCTAAGCCCCACTTGATGTTAGAATAGTTTTGATGGCCAAAACACTTAGAGTTTATAAATGTAATAGGATCAGCTGACTTGTATAGAACAGCTTAGACTAGTCTTGTGTGATCAACTGTATTGATATCAGCTGATCAGCACAGTCCTGGCTTACATGCCTATCCTCAAGATAAGAAGAGTAGAAGACATGAAGACTAGAAGATCCTTGAAGACCAGATAAGTTAAGGTGCTTGTATACCTACTTATCTGATGGAGTCCCAGATTGAAGATGGTCTAAAGCAGTACAAAGAATTACCAGATCAGAAGAGTGTTACTCTGCTGATATCAGAAGACAGAAGACCTAAGGCCAGAAGAGTAGTCAGAAGACTAGAAGTACAGATCAGAAGACTATGTGCTCTTCCAGGACTCGGCTGATTCCAAAGTCATCTTACAATTTAAACGAAGACCTACCTTATTTAGAAGATTGACATGATCCCAGGATTGAAGCAATCAAGCGGCTGGAATCAAGGAATCAAGCCATTATGGAAAGATTGCCCCAACGGCTAGTTGCAAGCAATCACCATTATAAATACAAGAGGATGAGAAATCACAAACAAGAAGTCACAACAAGAGAATTCAACAAGCTAAGCAAGCAATCAAGCAAAAAGCCATACTGTTGTAAGAATTCTCCAAGAGCCAGAGAAACCATTAGATTATCTATAGCTCTTAAGTGATTTCTATCCAACCCATAAGAACCTGAAACCTGTTCATATTGTATACTCATTGTTTTAGGCATAGTGGTTAAGCAATTTATAAGCTTGAACCATTAGTTGGATATCCTTCAAAAACCACAAACCCTCACCGAAAGGTTAAAGTTTTTGAACCCCTCAAAGTGCAAGTGCTTACAATCACTTGTGGAGACCGTAGTTGTTAGGACGGCTCAGATCTCAAAGTCCTAACCTTGGGACTATAAAGGACAAGACCCTTGTAATTTTTGGGAAATTAAAGGGATTAAACATCACGTTGAGACGTGAGAGTGGACGTAGGAACGTATATCCGAACCACTATAAACCTGGTGTTATTTACTTAAACTTTATATTTCTGTCATTTTATCTATCTTTATATAGTGCATACTGTATTTTAAACTATCTTTAAAAAAAAGCCATAACTTTCAAACCAGCATCAGCTGAGCATTTTCATTAAGCAAAACAAGTTGAACACTTTCATAAGAACTACAAGAACGAGTGTAAACAAGGCCTACCATAATTCCGCATATAACCTCTTCAGTCAGATCACTATAGTCATCTGGACCAGCAGACTTGTAGTCCAGTTGACATAGCAATCAGAAGAGGTTCCCAACTCTGTTGAAAAAGTTTTAAAGTCTAGACTTTAATCCCATTCACTACTCGTTCAGGGACCAACAAAGGTTCTTGGAATTGTCAGCTGAATTGGAGAAATGAAGGAAGGATGCTCAATTGAAGGGGGAAGTTCATTGAGTTGAACTTCAGCAAGGTTGACCAACCTCACTGAAGCAGTCTACCAAACAGGGAAACTCAGCAAAGTTGTCCCTATGGTATTCAGCAATGTTGGTCAGGGGATCTGTCCTAGTGGGACCCACTCAGCAACTTTGGGACTCACTCAGGCATGTTGATCAGGCAATTTGACCTTCACAGAAATTAAAACACATCTCAGGATGTTTGTCCGAGTAAATAGGATAATTATTGCTTTTTTAGCATTGATTAGACATTTAAAAGATTTCTTGGTCTAAGAGTAGGCCATTTTAGGATGGCGTGTGCTATTAAGATTTTTGCCCCCAAAATGGCAAATCAACATTTAATGCAAAATCTCCTTTAAGATTGCATTAATTACTGTGCCATCATCAACACCATTGATTAGCATGTAACCTTCATCAAACCGCCCCAAACCCACTACCCCACAATATTCAATTGGTTTTTAACTTTTTCCATCTTTACAAATTATTAACCAACGGTTAATAGTTTTGCCTCATATATAAACTCTTCAGTTTTTATCTCCTTCCCTACGCACTCATACTTTCCAATTCTCAAGTTCTTGAAAACCTATCAACCTCCAAATTTCTCCAAAATCTTATCCAATTCTCAAATTATCCATGGCTCCCAAAATCAAGAGAGAAGAACTTGTAGACTTCAATGATCCATCTCTGGACATTGATTTTGCCTATCTCAGTAACACAAACTCCTAGTGGTTTGAGAAGCTGGTAGCTTTTGACAGTCCATACAAAGAGGTTGAACCAGTCCTCCAATGGCTTAGGGAGGCAGGCCTTGAAAAGTTCTTAGGCACCAAGCCTGATTCCTGCCTGAATCCTTTCATGGCAGAATTCTTTGCTCATCTCAGATGGAAGGGCAAAAAGGGTGATGTCTGCACCAAGCTGACTTATGCTAAGGAAGATGAAGATGAAGAAAGCCAACACTCCATCATCTTCACTGCTGAGGATCTAGATGCCAGTTTTGGGCTACCTTCTAAAGGCCAAAATCCAGAAGTTTACAAAGAAGGAGAGGATCAGGAGTTCTACTATCCATGGATGATAGTACCCAAGAAGCTAGTAAGTGCTCAAAACAAGAACACTTTAAACAAGTTTATAGACACTTGTTTGATTGTGTTGAGCCACTCTGGGAGTGTTGAACAAATCAGTATGCCAAAATTAAGGGTGATGGCTGCTGTGATTGACTCTGCTGAGAAGAGAGTCAAGTTTGATTGGAAAAGCTTCATTCTGGATAAGATGATGAATGAGAAGTTTAAATTCAAGGAGGTGAAGCACCACAAGGTGGTGGTTGATGGGAGACTTCAGTTCTGCACAAGAGCTAGCTTCCTCTTAGAAATATTTTCTCACTATACCCACCTTCAAGCAAAGCCAAAGCCTTTTCCAGCCCAAAAGCAGTGGCTGTTGTACCAGCAACCAGAGCCTCTCCAAGAAAGAGGAAAGCTCAACCTGTGAAAGCTCAGCCAAAGATGAAGAAGATTCTGAGTGAATCTTCCCCAGAAAGCCAATCTAGAAGTGGAGATGCCACTTCTGAGGAGATTGAGAATGTTGCTGAAGAAGGAGTCAACCCCTCTAAAGAGGGTGAAGAATTCAGAGAGGTTATCCCCTTGCAACCTGAGACTGTAACAGAGTTTAGGGACCTTGATAAGCCAACAAGGTCAGAAAGAAGAAGAAGAATAATCAAAACTTCTGAGAAGCAGAAGTTGATGGAAGAGGAGAAGAAAAAGAAGGAATTTCTCAAGGAGATTAGACAGGCAAGTAGGTCTAACTCCAAGTCCAACTCAAAGCCCAACAACCCTGAAGCCAACTCTCCTGATATTCAATCTCAAAGAATATCTCTATCAAGGCATGAAGAAGAGGAGTGCAAGACTCCTGAAGATGCTCCAATTGTTGCAAAGAAAGTTTACTCTCCTGAAGGTGCCCCTGACAGGTCAGGTATTGATGTGCTGGCTGATTTAGTTAATCTTGAAGATATGCCATTCTCCCCACTTGATCCAAGACTTCTTTCCTACACCAAACTTCTTGAAACTGTTCTTCAAGAAGGTGATCAAGTTGTTTATCCACCCATTCCAGCCATTCCAATAACCTCTTCAGGAACATTGCTCTCAAAAGCATCTGAATCCAACCCTACTGAACCCAATCCTTCTGAACCCAACCTATCTGAGCCCCAGCCTAACCTACCTGAATCTCAATCCAACCCCCCTGAATCCCAAACCAACTCTTCTGATGGAGATGGAAGTGAAGAAGAGTACACCTATGAGGGGATGCTGAGGCAGATTGCCAAGGCCAATGTGGATGAATTGTATCCAGGATTGAAGGATTATCCTAGGTTACAACAACAGTTCTATGATCTCAGAGCACTTGTTGAGATCAAGGATAGAACTATGGTGGAAATAGCTCAGGCTATTCAGGATAAAGGAGCTAGTTGGTGGCAGGTTTAAGAAAACAGGCTTTTACATTTTGCAAATGTGAAGAAGTCCAGTGTGTTGACCACTGAGGCCTTGTTTTGTGCTATTGTTCATGAGAAGGTAATTGCAAAAAGAGAGAGAATTGCACAAGGTATCAAGCATCCTGATAGCACCTCAGATGACAATGATGATGATGATGATAACACCAATCCCAACCCTCTTGGCCTCAATTCTGCTCAGGTACATTACTTGACCTATCATTCTGTTAAGGACTCTGATCATTCAGAGGAGTTGACCAAGGATGGTGACTCAGTCCAAGATGCATTGGCCAAGGATGGTTCTTCTGAACCTAAGGCACAACTTGACAATGTTGAGACTTCCATGGGAGAAGCTGGTTTGGCTAAAGCCTCATCAATGTCAGGACAGTTGGACATTGACCAGCCTTTAGTCATTCAGGATGACTCAGTGGACTTGGGATGCCCAAGCACTGTGATCTCCCAACAACTGCCCTCTGTGGATCCTGTTAAGGATATGGAGGTGTCAGGTTTAGGAATGGAAGGAGTTGAAAAGGCTGTTAGTTTTGAAAAATCAGAGGGAGATGATGAGGATTGTGTGATTACAGGTAGCTTGAGTGCACCAAATATAGAGGGAGTTGAAGTAGAAATATTGGGTGCAGCCCAATATGAGAGTCAGGCTATTCTTCAAGTCAGATCTGAACTTGATGAATCCCTTGGTGAAAGGAGGCATGATTCTCCAATGAATGTGAGTCCATCTTGTGTGAATGAAGAAGAAAAGAATAAAGTTGAAAATGAGAGAAAATGAGGGTGTTGAGGGAGATTTTTCTAACACCTTGAGTTTTGCAGATTATGTTGCTGTTACTATTGAACAAATCTTTGCAGATGCTTCCCTCATAGATATTCCAGTTGATGCTGATATTGACCTTGAAGCAGTCTCAACAAATGTGTCCACATTGAACAAAATGTACTTTGAGCAAGCTAATGCAACTGAGGCTAGCTTGCAAATTGCCTTAAAGACTGCAACATCTATTGAGCAACAGTCAGAGAAGTTGGACACATTAGTCAGGGAAGTTGGGAAAGCACATTCTGAAACAGTGGATACTCTTGATGGCCAGGGCAAAACTCTTGCCTCTGTGGAGATGAGGCTTACTGGCTCAGAAGAAGTGATCTTGCCAACCTTGGATGCAAGAATTTGTGGAGTTGAAACTGGACTGCAAACAGTTTCAACAGAAGTGACAAGGGCCAAGGATGAGATGGTCAAGTTCACAAAATCAGTGAAGAAAGAGCAGCAAGGCCTCAAAGATATTTACAAGCATAATGTTAGAGCCTTGAGAAGGACAATCAAAGATGCATTGAGGCAAAGAACAGCAGCTCAGAGAAAGAAAGCTGAGGAGTTGAAAGCTGCTATGGTGAAAGAAGCTGCAGATAAGTTCACTGTTGAACTAATGGCCAAAGTGTCTGATTAAGTTGTGGCCAACCTCACTGATCAACTGCAAGCCAAACTTGATCAATCATTGAAAGCCACACTGGATGCCATTGTTGCTCAAAAAATGAAGCCTGTCCACACATTCTTGAGCATGGCTGATGACAAGATGCAAAACATTCATGATGAGAATGTTTATTTGTTGCAGGAGTTGAAGTCCCTCACTCAAGTCCACTCACATCTCTCAGTCTCTATGAGTGAGTTGAAGCCCCAATGTTTTGATAATGCCAAAAAAGGGGAAAGAGAGAGAGCTAGGGCAAAGGGAACCTTGGTGATTGGTGAATCCAGAGGAAAGGAGAAGATCCCTGAAGTTGAGGAGGAGAAAGAAGAAGACATTGGGAAAGGCAAAGGCCCAATGAACATTGAAAATTTGACTGAGGAAGAGCAAATCCAGATTGTTGTCAAGGAGTCTATGATGTCAGCAATGGAAAGTCAGGCAAGAAGGCTTCAGAGACCTGGTGGTGAGTCTGCAGGCCTTGACCCCAAGGAGAAGGTTGCTGAAGTAAGGGGGAAGGTGACTAGGGCCTCTGAAAGAAAAAGAAAGGAACTGCAAGCATTCAATGAGTTCCCAACCAGCCTGACTCTTCCATCAGAATTCCAGTCTGAAGAGTCAACTCCACTGAGGCAGTCTAAGAGGTTGAAGAAAACAGTTAAACTGCCTGAAATCCAAGAAGAAGATGAAGAAGAAGAGCAGGACAAAGAGCCTGAAGTTAGTGTGCCCAAGCTTGCTGATGATCCTTCTAAGCTGTTTGAAGAAGGATTTGGAAAGGATCCTGTGACACAGGAGAAGCTAGCTCTTCAAAGAGCTAAAGAAAGAATGGATCAGTTGGTTGAGGCCAATAAGGCAAGAGATGAGAGGAGGGCAAACTTCAAAGCTCCAAGAAGGAGGGCTTCTTACAGAAGACTCAAACCACAGATGCTGCAAAGATGGGACACTCAGTACCCTCACCATGATAAGTGGGTGCCAATCTCACTGAATGATGCATGGGAGGAGGCCAAGAGAAGCTTTGTGTATGACTTTTATGTCATAGGGAAATGGCTTGAAGAAAATGTTGATGAAGTCTTTGTGCAGTTCATGTTTGAGAACCATAGGGACCTGTACCAGAAGCTGTTTGCAGCAGCTGAAATGGCCAGAATTGAGTTCAATGCCCCTGGTCTTATTCTCTACATGCCTCCAAAGTTCAATGGGAACCTTATTGATGAGGGAAAGATTCTGGAGGAATTCATCTCAATCATGAGGATGGAGAAGATGAAGCCTGGCCCTAAAGGATCCAACAAGGATATTTGGGAATTGAAGAAGAGGGTCTGGGCTCAGTATGGCATTGCCCCTCAAGATGATGGATCTCTCTGAAGGATAAGCTCATTCCTTCCCTCTCTATCTGTTTTATGATTTTAATGATTGTTGTTATCCTGTTTCATTAATATCAGTCTAGTGAGTCCTTTTAATTTTCTGATCTGTAATGCTCTTGGATTTATATGAAAGGATCACTATGTTTCTATCAAGAGATAACAACTCATTATCTCAACTAACCTGACATGACATATTTACTTGATTTATTGTGCTAACAGTTTCTTTCAGGAAAGTTGACCAGATCACTCACCCTGAAGGTAAAGTCTAGTATAAGTCAAGTTCCCTTTGTAATAGGTTTTGGCATCATCAAAAAGGGGGAAATTGTTGGGAATAAAATGATTTTGATTTAGATACCAAAACCCCTGATTGATGATGTTCAGATTAGTTGAGATACACTCAAGTGAGATCAGATTAGTTGTCTCAGGATACTTGAGTAAGTGTAGAAATGCTTAAGTCTAAAATCTCAGAAATGTTGTGAGATTTATAGTTCAGGATAGTTGTCCAAAGCTGAAATGTTAGGCAGCTTGATAAGGATCAAGTACTTTAGGCCAAACTTGCTGAATCTACAACACAAAGCTCACTGAGTGGACAACATGGCTGAAAGGATCAAAGAATGATAAGGCAAGGACTGTTGCACTGATAAGAACTGCATCAGATCAATCAAAGTGCCAATGATCAAGTGCGTTGAATGCTAGGCTCACAAAAGACACATTCAATGAAGCATTTATTGCCAATCAAGCCTGAACCAAGCATTGAAGACTTAGAGCATTAAAGACAGAAGCATTGAATGGATGTTGGAACATTCTAAAGTTGCAGCAGGAATGTTCAGGGAAGTTGTCCCATCTGACCGTTGGTTGAGTGTAGAGTTTGCCACAAATCAACCTTGGGAAATGTGCATATTTGGAATCTCAGCCGCATTTTTCAGAAGTCAACACATTCATTCTAGCAACCATTGAAGAAGCGTTTACACAGTGGATAAAAGGATGCCAAGCTTCATAGCCGTTTCAATGGTGCTGGAAATAGACAAGTTTGAATTGCTATCCCTCCAACGGTTAGTTGTTCAAATTTGCCTATAAATACAGAAGTGATCAAAGGATTCAAATATCCAACTACTTGCTATTAAACTATCATCAAGCAAATCTAAGGAAACCAAGTTGTTCTTTAGAATCCCAAGTTTCCTGATCACTTCAATTAGCTAAGCCAATCTTTGTAAACATCCAAAGCTTAGCATTGAGATATCCTAAGCCTTTACACTGTTCTTATTGTAAAGGATATCTCTACTAGTTGGAACCAAACCTCAAACCCTTGTCTCATTTAGTGAAGAAAGAGTTTGTTGTAGAAGTGATGAGTTAAGGACTGTTATTGTGAAACACAGTCTTAACTCAGAGAGATTGAGCACTAGGACTCAGATTATCCTAGGGATCAAAGCACTAAGAGAGTGTTGTTGATCAGTGCACCTTGGCACTATAAAACAAGCTAATTCCATTGTGAAGGAATTATCCTGTTCAATCAGGGAAAGTGGATTTAGGAGCTCGAGTCTCTGAACCACTATAAATTGTGTGCCATTTACTTACTGCCTTTATTATTCACTTACATTCAATCATATTTCAAAGAGAAAAACTCAGTAAGTTAAGAAAAACTGTTTTGGACAAAGTCCCTGATAAATGTGTTTTTCAGAAATCAACTTGGAGTATTTCTTTGAGTCAAAGGCCAACCACATTCCGCACTTAGCAACTCTTTTAGATATTTAGCCAACTGATCACTTAATAGTAATCAGTAGGACAAGTATCTATCAAAGTTTACACTCAGGCTTGTTGTGAGACAACCTGCCTGATAACACCAGTTTGTTGAAAAGAAAAGAATTTGCATACACAAGTGCATTCCCCCCCCCCCCCCACCATACACTTGTGTCATACTCCACCAAGGACCAACAGGGAGAATTGTCTATCTTCAAGATTGACTAAGTCAACCAGCACATCAATTCCTGACCTGTCAGGAGCACCTTCTGGAGAATAAACTTTCTTGGCCACAATTGGGGCATCTTCAGGAGTCTTGCACTCCTCTTCTTCATGCCTTGGTGATATTCTTTGAGATTGAATATCAGGAGAGTTGGCTTCAGGGCTGTTGGGCTTTGATTTGGACTTGGAGTTAGACCTACTTGCTTGTCTAATCTCCTTGAAGAATTCCTTCTTTTTCTTCTCTTCCTCCATCAACTTCTGCTTCTCAGAAGTTTTGATAATTCTTTTCCTTCTTTCTGACCTTGTTGGCTTATCAAGGTCCCTAAACTCTGTTACAGATTCAGGCTGCAAGGGAACAACCTCTCTGAATTCTTCACCCTCTTCAGGGGGGTTGACTCCTTCTTCAGCAACTTTCTCAATTTCCTCAGAAGTGGCTCCTCCACTTCTTGACTGGCTTTCTGGAGAGGATTCACTCAGAATCTTCTTCATCCTCTTCATCTTTGGCTGTGCTTTTGCTGGTTGAGCTTTCCTTTTTCTTGGGGAGGATCTGGTGGCTGGTACAACAACAACTGCTTTCTTGGAGGCTGCCTCTTGTTTCCTGTTCTCAGTCTTGGAGGACAGCTTCCTAAACATCACTTTTTGAGCTGGAAAAGGCTTTGGCTTGGCTTGGAGGTGGGTATAATGAGCAAATCTTTCTAAGAGCAAGCTAGCTCTTGTGCAAAATTGAAGTCTACCATCCACCACCACCTTGTGATGCTTCACTTCTTTGAACTTGAACTTTTCATTCATCATTTTGTCTAGAATGAAACTTTTCCAGTTGAACTTGACTCTCTTCTCAACAGAGTCAATAACAGCAGCCATCACTCTCAACTTAGGCATACTGATTTGTTCAACACTCCCAGAGTGGCTCAACAGACTGTTCACCACACAATCAAACAAGTGCCTATAAACTGGCTTCAAAGTGTTCTTGTTCTGAGCACTTGCTAGCCCAAAACTCCTGCTCCTCTCCTTCTCTGTAAGCTTCTGGATTTTGGCCTTCACATGGTAGCCCAAAACTGGCATCTAGGTCCTCAGTAGTGAAGATGATTGTGTGTTGGCTTTCTTCATCTTCATCTTCCTCATCATAAGTCAACTTGGTGCACACATCACCCTTTTTGCCCTTCCATCTGAGATGGGCAAAGAACTCTGCCATGAAAGGATTCAGGCAGGAATCAGGCTTGGTACCTAGGAATTTCTCAAGCCCTGCCTCCCTTAGCCATTGGAGGACTGGTTCAACTTCTTTATCTGGGCTATCAAAGGCTACCAGCTTCTCAAACCACAAGGAGTTTATGTTACTGAGATAAGCAAAATCAATGTCCAAGGATGGATCATTGAAGTCTACTAACTCTTCTCTCTAATTTTGGGAGCCATGGATGGATTGAAAGTAAGATAGGTTTGGAGAAATTTGCAGGTTGAGAGGTTTTCAAAATCTTGAGAGTTGGAAAGTATGAGTGCGTAGGGAAGGGAGTAAAAATCTAAGAGTTTATATATGAAGGAATTTATTAACCGTTGGTTAATAGTGAATAATGATGGATAAAGTTAATAACCGAGTGGATAAAGTGGGGTAGTGGGCTTTCGGCGGTTTGATGGAGTTTTAATGCAAATCAATGGCCTTGATGATGGCTCAAGAATTCATGAAATCTTAATTAAGATTTTGCATTAAATGCTGATTTGCCATTTTGGTGGCAAAAATCTTTATAGCACACGCCATCCTAAAATGCCCTACTCTTAGACCAAGAATTCTTTTAAATTTCTAATCAATGCTAAAAATAGCAATAATTATCCAATTTACTCGGACAACCATCCTGAGATGTGTTTTGACTTCTCTCTTGGTCAAAATGTCTGACCAACATGCCTGAGTGGGTCCCAATGTTGCTGACTGGGTCCCACTAGGACAAAGCTCCTGACCAACATTGCTGAACACCATAAGGACAACTTTGCTGAGTTTTCCTTTTTGGCAGACTGCTTCAGTGAGGTTGGTCAACCTTGCTGAAGTTCAACTTAATGAACTTCCCTCTTCATTTGATCTTTCTTTCTTCATTTCTCCATCTTCCCTGGATCAAGTAAGCCCAATTCAGTTGACAATTCCAAGAACCTTGCTTCAGCTAGAGGCTTAGTCAAGATATCAGCTTTTTGCCTATCAGTGTGAATTTTGACAAGCTTGATATCTTTCTTCTCCACATGATCCCTTATGAAGTGATGCTTGATATCAACATGTTTGCATCTAGTGTGTAGCACTGGATTCTGTGATATGGCAATTGCACTATTGTTGTCACAGAATATTGGCACTTCATTTGAGATGACTTTGTAATCTCTAAGTTGCTGCCTGAGCCAAAGTATCTGAGCACAGCAACTTCCAGCTGCTACATATTCTGCTTCAGTTGTTGATGTGGCAACTGTATTTTGCTTCTTGGAGAACCATGAGATAAGCTTGCTGCCCAAGAATTGACAAGTTCCAGGGGTGGATTTTCTGTCAATTCTACATCCTCCATAGTCTGCATCTGAATATCCCGTAAGCTCAATGTTGTCATCAGCTGGATACCATAATCCAAGATTCTCAGATCCCTTGAGATATCTTAGGATTCTCTTGGCAGCATCAAGGTGGCTCTTCTTTGGATTTCCTTGGAATCGTGCACACACTCCAACTGCAAATGTGATATCAGGCCTGCTTGCAGTGAGATATATCAAGGATCCTATGATTCCCCTGTAGTTAGTGGAGTTTGTTGATTCTCCACCTTCATCAGGATCCATCTTCCAGTTAGTATTCATAGGAATTCTGAATGGCTTGCTTGTTGCACATCCAAATTTCTTGATCATGTCCCTTGTATACTTGGCCTGATTGATGAATATTCCTTTCTTTGATTGAGTGACTTGAAGTCCTAAGAAGAAATTCATCAATCCCATCATGAACATCTCAAATTTGCTTTGCATGAGTTTGGAGAACTTCTCACACAGCTTCTCATTTGGAGATCCAAATATAATGTCATCCACATAGATTTGGACTAACAAAATATCATCTCCTTCACAGATTCTGAACAAAGTTCTGTCAACAGTGCCTTTGACAAAACCATGATCTAGAAGAAACTGTGATAAGGTGTCATACCAAGCTCTTGGAGCTTGTTTTAAGCCATAGAGGGCTTTCTTCAATCTGTACACCTTGTCTCCTTCTTCAAAGCCTGGGGGTTGTTCAACATATACTTCTTCCTTGAGCACCCCATTGAGAAATGCACTCTTCACATCCATTTGATACACCTTGAATCTCATGTGAGCTGCATATGCTAAGAAGAGTCTGATTGCCTCAAGTCTGGCCACTGGAGCAAAGGTCTCATCATAATCAATCCCTTCAGATTGACAATATCCCTTGGCCACCAGTCTTGCTTTGTTCCTCACAATGATGTCATTTTCATTTTTCTTATTTTTGAACACCCATTTGGTTCCAATGACATCTTGATGAGTTGGCCTATCTACCAGCTCCCATACTTCATTTCTGGTGAACTGGTTCAGCTCTTCTTGCATGGCTATGATCCAGTTGGTGTCTTGAAGTGCTTCCTCAATGTCTTTTGGTTCCTGTTCTGAAAGGAAACAACAAAACAAAGCACTTTCTCCATGAAATCTTCTAGTTTTGATCCCTTCACTTGGATTACCAAGTATCAGGCTAGTTGGGTGGTCTTGCAACCAAGTCCTTCTAGACCTGATCCCTTCAGGAGGATTGTCCTCATCTGAGGTTGGATCACTAGACTCATTAAATTCAGGAAAGTTGATTGAAGGATCAAGTTCAGGATCATATTCAGGGGTATTGTCCTCATCGTCAGATAAGTTGACATTTTCATTGGTTCCCCCTTGAATATTAGATCCATTTACTACCTCAGCATTGCCTGCTTCTTCATTGGTAGTTGTTACCTGGTTTTGAACTGGGATTGGGTCAGTCAGTTCAATTTCACCTTCAGGTTGATTGGCTTCTGGTTGATTGCCATCAAGTAGGTTGTCCAGTTTTTTATTTTCATGTAGTTCAGGCTGGGCAACATCTACAAACACTGTCTCCTTGCTTTGAAGCCTTAGTCTGGTTGTTCTTTGTGTTATCTTATCAATATTCAGGTTTCTATCCCTGAACTCATTAATAGATTCATCAAACACAACATGAGGTGTTTCTTCCACAATAAGGGTTTTGCAATTGTAGACTCTGTAAGCTTTGCTGATTTGTGAATATCCAACAAATATTCCTTCATCAGCTTTGCTGTCAAAAGCTTTCAATTGTTCTTTCCCATTATTATGAATGAAACACTTACAACCAAATATGTGAAAATAAGCAGCAGGTGGCAATCTACCTTTCCATATTTGATATGGGGTTTTACCTTGTCCTTTGGTGATTAAGGACCTGTTCTGATTGTGACATGCAGTGCTAATGGCTTCAGCCTAGAACCTTTTAGGTAGTTTGGATTCAACAATCAATGTTCTTGCTGCCTCTTTCAAGGTTCTGTTCCTTCTTTCAGCAACCCCATTTTGTTGAGGTGTTCTTGCTGCTGAAGTTTCATGAGTGATGCCATTCTTGCTGCAGTACTCATTGATGTATCAGTTTATGAATTCAGTGCCTTTGTCAGATCTGATCTTGACACTGGTTAAACCCTTTTCATTGCTCAGTCTCATCATCAATTCAGGTAGTTTGACTTGAGTCTCCTTTTTGTTCAGCAAGAAAACTACCCAAGTGTACCTGGAAAAATCATCAACAACAACTAAAGCATATTTTCTTCCATTTATACTTACTGGGATAATTGGACCAAATAAATCCATATGCAGTAGTTGAAGAATTCTCTCAGTTGAGATGACAAGTTTTCCTTTGAATGAAGCTTTGATCTGCTTTCCTTCCTGACAGGGCTGGCATATATGTTCTTTGGTGAACACTTGATTAGGAAGCCCTTTAACTAGAGAGTTTCTTGCAATCTTGTTGATGGTTTTGAAGTTCAGATGGTTTAGTCTTTTGTGCCACAGCCAGCTTTGCTCACTTGTGCTTTTGGCAACAAGACAAACTGCTTCAGGGGTTTTGCTCCAATCTGCAAAATAGACATTTCCCTTTCTCACCCCTGTTAGTAGCACCTGTTGTGTTGAATTATTTTTTATAATACATTCATTTGGTGCAAATTCAACACAATATCCTTTATCACAAATTTGACTTATAGACAGCAAGTTATATTTTAGGCCTTGGACATATGAGACATCAGAAATTTTGACACTACCAATGTTTAATGTACCATATCCTCTTGTGATCCCTTGAGAGCTGTCTCCAAAGGTTACTGAAGGACCATCTTTTTCTATGAATTCTGAGAGAAGCTCTTTGTTCCCAGTCATGTGTCTTGAACATCCACTGTCCAAGTACCATGCTGTTTTCTTGTTGATGCTTCTCCTCTTCTTGTGGTCCTTGCAACCCTGCAAAGTCAAAATTTAGGTACCCTTTGAATGTTGGGTCCTAGAGGGTTAGCTGTACCTTTTCCTGACTTGGTACTTGGTTTCCATTTACATCTACATACACAGTTTGACCCTTAAATGCCTTGGGTGGCTTCTATGTATAAGTGTTAGCCTTGTAGGGTTCAGGAGAGTTAGTGAATTTCTTTGGGGCATATCTCCTGAAGTTACTAGACTTAGGTGCAGCTTGGTAAGACTTTTGAGGATAGGGGCTTGGATGGCCTTTTCCTTTTGGCATGTAAGGTCCAGGCTTCCTGAAGGTTTTATACCTGTCAGAGGGGATGGGCCTTAATCCATTCAGTTGAGGTTGTCTCACTTGAGTTGGCCTTTTCTGAACAGATTTTGGACAACCCCACTGATGAGAATTCAGATAGGTTGACCATCCATTGGTTCTACCTTTCTGAACCTCATTTCTCTTGTAAGCAATGTTCTTAACCTTTTCCTTAGGTATGGGTTTAGAAGCATTGTTTACTTGAGTAGGTATAAAGATTCCTTTACCCTTTTCTTTGATCAGTGGTTGATTTACTTCCATTTCATTTTGTTGTGCCACTGATCTTACAAAAGTCATCTTAGAATTGCTTGTTGAGGCAATACTAAGACCAGGTGAGGGTTCAAATGGATTATAGCCTAATCCACCTCTTTGAGCAAATGGTCTTTGAAACCCTTGAATTTCTTCTATTGCTTTAGCAGATTTATTCAAGGCAGACATCTTCATTTTTAAGCTCCCCTCACTCAATTTCAGAGTATCAAATTCACTTGAGAGATTGTCAAATTTAGCTTGAAGGATTCTAAGATCAAAATCCTTTTTCCTCAAGGCCAGTTCTTGATCATCAATCAACTTTTATTGTTCAGAGACTTTGAGAGACATTTCATCATGTTCTCTCACAATCTGCTGATACAACTCAGTTGATTTATAGTCAAACTCTGGTTCAGGAAGGTTGGGAGTTTGAACTTTGGAATTCAGTAGCTCATTTTCTCTCAGTGCCATATTGCATACTTCTTGTAGCCTGGTGAAATCCTCAAGTAACTTTCCAAAGTTGAGTTTCAAGTGGATTTCACTGGATTCATGTGTGTTATTATAAGAATTAGAAGAATTAGAAGATGAACATACCTCTTCATTTTCAACTGCCATTTGACATTCATCATCACTGTCACTATTGGAGAACAGTCCATCATCAGAAGAGTAGACACTCTCTTCACTTGCTGATTCCCCAGCTACCATGGCCTTTCTGTTGTTCAGCCTCTTGTCTCTTTTGTTCTGCCTTTCTTTTCTTTCTTTTGCACTCAGGTCAGGACAATCATATTGAAAGTGACCATTTTTCTGGCAGTTGTAACACACATCTTCATCATCATTCTTCTTGCTTGAGGACTCCTTCCTCCTTGATGATGATGGTTCAGCTTTGCTGTACTTCTTTCTGTCAGCATAACTTTCTTCTTTCTTCTCATCAGAGACTTTGTCCTCTGATTTGTTGTCAGGAGAATTGAATCTCCTTCTGGTTCTGTTGTCTTGGTAGAACTTTTTGTATCTACCAAACCTGGAGTTGAGCTTCTCAAATCACCTAGCCATGAGTGCCAGCTCCTCCTTCATTTCAGATTTTGAAAAAGTTTGAGAAGATCTTTGAGTGTTCTTCTTTTCTGTTTCAGCAGCTTTGAAAGCAACACCTTTGCTTGAGGAGGATGGCTCATCATGCACTTTCTTTCTGTTCAGATCAAACTCATATGCTTTGAGTTCAGAGAACACTTGCTGCATGGGCATGTTGTCAAGATTGCTAGTGTTTTGCATCATGACAGAGTATATGTCCCACTTGGATGTGAGACTTCTCAGAATCTTCAAAGCAACTTCTCTTTTGGCATAGAACTTGCCCAGAGAGTTTATCTCATTCATGATGTCAGTGAATCTGCCATCAAGATGATCAATAATTTCATTGGTTTCCATAGAGAATTGTTCATATTTTTGGATAGCCACCTGAAGTTTGTTTTCTTTTATCTTTTGGGTACCTTCACACATAAGTGCTAAGGTGTCCCAAATTTCTTTTGCTGATGTGCAGTGGTACACTCTTCCCATCACTGCATCTGGAATAGTCTGGTACAAGGTATTCATGGCAATGTAGTTCAGGTTGTGCCTTTTTCTTTCTTCAGCTGTAAAATCATAATCATCCTTTGGTAGCAACTCCCTTGGATCTGCTTTCTGAGCATCAGTGAGCTTGGGATTTGCTTTGGTGAATATGAAGGGCCCTCTAGTGATGACTTTGAGCATTTCATCATGCTGGCAAGCAAGATGTGCTCTCATCCTGATCTTCCAGAAATCATAATTCTCAATTGAGAACATTGGTAGTTTGTGATGAGAAATATGATTGACTTGGTTTGAACCCATGTTGTTGATGGTGTTGACAGCATCTCCTGGAACTGCATTGTTAGCCATCTCTATAGAAATAGAATCAGATTAACACAAATAAGTTTTTCAGAAATTTGGATCAGTTCAGTGACCACAGAGATAATGTGATTTTGAAAATCAGTTGGATTTTCAGAAGCAGTGGTCTATGAACCCCTGCTCTGATACCACTTGTTGGTCCTTGGTGGAATGACACAAGTGTATGGGGGGGGGGGGAATGTAAGTGCTCTTTGAAAACACAGTTATCAGGGACTTTGTCCAAAACAGTTTTTCTTAACTTACTGAGTTTTGCTCTTTGAAATATGATTGAATGTAAGTGCAACAATAAAGAATGCAGTAAGTAAATGGCACACAATTTATAGTGGTTCAGAGACTCAAGCTCCTACATCCACTTTCCTTGATTGAACAGGATAATTCCTTAACAATGGAATTAGCTTGTTTTATAGTGCCAAGGTGCACTGATCAACAACACTCTCTTAGTGTTTTGATCCCTAGGATAATCTGAGTCCTAGTGCTCAATCACTCTGAGTTAAGACTGTGTTTCACAATAACAGTCCTTAACTCCTCACTTCTACAACAAGCACTCCTTCACTTAATGAGGTAAGGGTTTGAGGTTTGGTTCCAACTAGTAGAGATATCTTTTACAATAAGAACAGTTGTAAAGGCTTAGGATATCTCAATGCTAAGCTTTGGATGTTTACAAAGATTGGCTTAGCTAAATGAAGTGATCAGGAAACTTGGGATTCTGAAGAACAGCTTTTGTTTCCTTTGAATGTTTGATGATAGTTTGATAGCAAGTAGTTGGATATTTGAATCCTTTGATCACTTCTGTATTTATAGGCAAATTTGAACTAACCGTTAGAGGGATAGCAATTCAAACTTGTCTATTTGCAGCACCATTGAAACGGTTATGAAGCTTGGCATCCTTTTATCCACTGTGTAAAAGCCTCTTCAATGGTTGCTTGAATGAATGTGTTGACTTCTGAAAAATGCGGCTGAGATGACTTGTGTCAGATTCCAAATATGCACACTTCCCAAGGTTGATTTGTGGCAGAATCTACACTCAACCAACGGTCAGATGGGACAACTCCCCTGAACATTCCTGCTGCAAGTTAGAATGTTCCAACATTCATTCAATGCTTCACTCTTTAATGCTTCAATGCCGACGAGTAGTATAGTGTGAGTCCTCTTGTCTATGATCTCGCACTTTCGGCTTTTAAACTGCACTTTGTAACCACGGTCACAGAATTGAGAAACAGATAGTAAATTATATTTCAAACCTTCTACGTAGGATACGTCCTGTATCTCTACATCTCCATTTCTGATGTAACCAAAGCCTTTCGTAACAGCAGTTGAGCTATCACCGAATATCACCTCGGGTCCTTCTTGCTCGTGATACTCGATAGAAGAGCCTTAGTACCTGTCATGTGGTGCGAACAACCACTATCAATGTACCAAGTTTCTCCTACTGAGCCACCCTTCTTATACAAGTCGAGTCGACCCTGCAATGAAGATATTCAATAATTTAGGTATCCTCTTTGTTTATTGGGGTCCTGGGGGTTAGTCGAGTTCAAGGGAATCCAAATGTACATCGGAGTCCTGAACAAGTTTGATCTCTTAAGCTTCTTGCCATACTTGTTACAAAATAAGACCCTGTTGTCCTTGTCTGGCCTATCATTTGATTTCGAGTCTACTCGTCTGAGATAGCCTTTCGACTTAATCTCTACTTGAGTAGGCACTGGTCTATGATAGTCAGAATAGGGCTTGTATGCATTGGGGCTATACGGTTTATAGACGCGTTTAGGTCTTTCCTCACTTATGATATCATATGACAAAGGTGGAGGATATAGGACAGGTTGAGTACGATATTTTGGAGCGACCTTCCTAGGCTTAGACGAGTAGAGTTGAGACTGCCTTATGAAAGGAGGTCTAGGCTCTTGTCGTCTAGTCTGTACTTGTCTAGAACTCGTCTTCTCAGGATACCAATCCTCGTATCTGACCTGGTTGGGTCGTCCACGACTAGTGGTCCTTTGTAGACTAGTTCTAAACGGAACAGGCTTGTTGTTAGCATTCTTTTTACCTCCCTTGGTAATCGGAGTGTTAACTTGAGTCTGCTTGTGTACATTGCCTTTGGATGTAGTTCCAATATCGTATTCCATAGGTCCTTTTCCTTTATCATTAATCACAGATCTTGAATTAACAGTAGTAGGGTTCTTAAGGACATGAGTAGACGAGCTAGGTGAATCAGCACCCAAACCTGTCTTGTCAGCTGCAGCCCTATACCTATCTGACAGTTGAATGTTAATCTTTGAAGAGTTAACCAGGTCAGTAAGTTTAAGGTCTAGAGTGACAACCTCAGTCTCTAAGAACTTATTACGTTCTTCAAGATTTTTGCATTTGCTCTTTAAAACATTGAACTCATTTCTCTCAGTTGCATGTGTCTTAAGTAGGTCTTGATATAACCTGTCTGTCAATGCACACTTGTCTTTGAGTTGCCTTAACTCTTCAGTCAAGCGTTCATTTAGGACTGTTACATTAGAATCTACTTTAGATTGGGCTTCCTTAAGATCAATGATTTCTTGTTTTAAGGCGATGTTCTCATCACTGACTTCAATGAATGCCTTGTTAGCAAGTAGGAGGTCTTCTTCAGTCACACTAGTAGAGTGATGAAGACTACTCCCTACTTCACTATCGGCAGAATCACTTTCATCAGAATCCGATTCATCACATGATTGAAATGAAGTTGCAGATGATACCTCTTGATCAATTTTAGCCATGCAGCATAGGCCATCATCTACTATGAAAGCTTCGTCATGTTCGCGATCAGATGGATAGCTTGAAGAAGACGATGGCAACTCGTCTGAATCCGACTCAGAGTCATCATTGGCCATCATTGCCTTCTTGCCTCGATTGTATCTTCGTTCCCTTCTAGCTTTACGTTCTTCTCTATCATCGGTGCTCAGGTCTGGACATTCGTAAATGTAGTGACCTGGTTTCTCACAGTTATAGCACACTAGATCATTAGTAGACTTTTTAGTAGGAGAGTTATCCCTACGCTTTTCTCGTCTATCAGAACGCTTGATCTTCCTATCATCAGACTCTCTATCTCATCTGTTACCTTTAGAGACTTCGTCTCTCCTTTCGGACGAGTTTCGGTCTCGTCTGGTCTCAGACGAGTCCTTAGAAGCAGACCCTCTATGATCTCTATAGAACTTCTTGTATCTACCGTAACGCTTGTTGAGCCTATCAAACTTTCTAACCATGAGATTGACCTGATCTTTCAGACTCAGATCAGTCCTATCTAACTCGTCTTTTACAGAGGCAGACCTAGTCTTAGACTTAGACTTGCCTACTCTAGAGCACTTAGACGAACTAGACTTAAAGGCTACATTCTTTGACACGGCATTTTCTCTATCACTACTGGCTATGGGTTCATCTTCATCTAGATCAAACTCATGCGCCTTCAGCGTTTGAAACATCGTCTCTGCAGACCACTCATCTACACCCTGAGTATTCTTAACTAGCATTTTCACCATTTTCCATCTAGCATCAAGACTCTTAAGAATTCTCAAATTAATTTCACGAGCAGTATAAGATTTGCCAAGAACTTCCAAGTCATTCATAATTTTTGTAAAGCGAGTATCCAACTGGTCAATTGTTTCACCAGTTTTCATTTTGAATGATTCGAATCTCTGAACAGCAGTGGAAAGTTTGCTTTCTTTGATCAGAGAAGTCCCTTCACAAATAATAGCAAGACGGTCCCACATTTCCTTGGATGTCTTACATTTTAATACTTTCCCAAGATACTCATTAAGAAGGGTATGTAAAATGTAATTTTTGGCCAAGCTGTGCCTCGTCTCTTCAGATGTTAGCTCTCACCTGGGTTTGCGAACAAGAACTCCAACAGGTTTGTCCTTGTCCAAAGCAGCAGTGTTAGGGATCATCGTCACGATTGGTCCTTCAGTGACGACTGAAATCATCAAGTCATTAGTGGAGCTGAATATCGCCTCTATTCTCAACTTCCAGTAGTCGTAATCTTGTACCTGGAACTTCGGTAGTTTATTAGCACTTATTTCAAGAGACATGATTTCAAGAAGATGGGTAATGAGCAGTTTAGGATCAAAGACACAGATATATCCAGAATAGTGATCAAGAATAGCAATCAAGAATACGTATGAGCAAATACGATCAAGAACCAAGACTTCACCCATGTCTTAAGTAGGTTATCAAGAAACAGCAGTTCGTAAACTACTGCTCTGATACCACTTGTAGGTCCCTAGTTGAGTTAGATAATATTGAGTAAGCTAGGAAAACGTCTAGAGGGGGGTGAATAGACTTTTCAAAATCTTTCAATATATCAAAGTACACTATGCGGAATTATCAGATTAACAATGAGCCCAATCAAATTTATACTCAACTAATATTAACGAACTTCTATATGAACACTCTACTAGTTTTGTTCTTATATGCAATTCAATCAATTAAGCAGTTAATCAAGCAAACACAAATAAAACAGTAAAGTAAATCAAACACGAGATTTATAGTGGTTCGACAACTTGTCTACATCCACTCTCACAACTCCAGTCGTGAAATTCTTATTACTCTTCCAATCGAGTAGTGTGTTCTTGTGGCTTTAAGTCCAAAGAAATAAGACTTTGATCTTCTCGAAAACACTACCAAGTGCTTCTTCGATCTAACTAGCTATTTTACAAGTAACTAGCAACTTGAAACAAAACAATAAAACTTCTCTTCGTTCAGTAGTAGCTCTCTTTGAATTCTTCACTTGTCTTCTGGCTTGTTTTTCTGAACTTCAACTCTGCGAGTTTCTTCTCTTTAGATATCTCTTAGTAATTGCTTAGTAAAATCTCAATGCTTCAGTAGTCATAACCATCAAATACACCAAGGTATTTATAGACTTCCAATTTCAAGAACTTTCTGTTATGTAACTAAATTTTCTTGAAAACTGACTTCTAACTTCTTTTTCTTATCCTTCCACGCGTTTATACAGTTTGTTGGGATATAAATTCACCCTAAGCCCCACTTGATGTTAGAATAGTTTTGATGGCCAAAACACTTAGAGTTTATAAATGTAATAGGATCAGCTGACTTGTATAGAAACAGCTTAGACTAGTCTTGTGTGATCAACTGTATTGATATCAGCTGATCAGCACAGTCCTGGTTTACATGCCTATCCTCAAGATGAGAAGAGTAGAAGACATGAAGACTAGAAGATCCTTGAAGACCAGATAAGTTAAAGTGCTTGTATACCTACTTACCTGATGGAGTCCAAGATTGAAGATGGCCTAAAGCAGCACAAAGAATTGCCAGATCAGAAGAGTGTTACTCGACTGATATCAGAAGACAGAAGACCTAAGGCCAGAAGAGTAGTCAGAAGACTAGCAGTACAGATCAGAAGACTATGTGCTCTTCCAGGACTCGGCTGATTCCAAAGTCATCTTACAATTCAAATGCAGACCTACCTTATTTAGAAGATTGACATGATCCCAGGATTGAAGCAATCAAGCGGCTGGAATCAAGGAATCAAGCCAACATGGAAAGATTGCCCCAACGGCTAGTCAACTCCAACGGCTAGTTGCAAGCAATCACCATTATAAATACAAGAGGATGAGAAATCACAAAAAAGAAGTCACAACGAGAGAATTCAACAAGCTAAGCAAGCAATCAAGCAAAAAGCCATATTGTTCTAAGAGTTCTCCAAGAGCCAGAAACCATTAGAATATTTGTAGCTCTTAAGTGATTTCTATCCAACCCATAAGAACCTGAAACCTGTTCATATTGTATATTCATTGTTTTAGGCATAGTGGTTAAGCAATCTATAAGCTTGAACCATTAGTTGGATATCCTTCAAAAAACCCAAACCCTCACCGAAAGGTTAAAGTTTTTGAACCCCTCAAAGTGCAAGTGCTTACAATCACTTGTGGAGACCGTAGCTGTTAGGACGGCTCAGATCTCAAAGTCCTATCCTTGGGACTATAAAGGACAAGACCCTTGTAATTTTTGGGAAATTAAAGGGATTAAACATCACGTTGAGACGTGAGAGTGGACGTAGGAACGTATATCCGAACCACTATAAACCTGGTGTCATTTAACTTTCTGCACTTTACATTACTGTCTTTCCATACATTATTATATAGTGCATACTGTGTTTTCAACATAATTCAACTTAGGCCACAATCTTTCAAACCAGCATCAGCTGAGGTTTTCATTTAGTAAACAAGTTAACATTTTCAAAAGAAACTAAGAGAACGAGTCTAAACAAGGCCTACCATAATTCAGCATATAATCTCTTCATTCAGATCACTATAGTCATCTGGACCAGCAGACTTGTAGTCCAGTTGACATAGCAATCAGAAGGGGTTCCCAACTCTCTTGAAAATGTTTTAAAGTCTATTCACCCCTCCCCTCTATACTTTAATCCCATTCACTACTCGTTCAGGGACCAACAAGTGGTATCAGAGCTGTGGTTCTAACGGACTACTGTCTCTAGATTATCAGAAGACTTGAGGGAGTCTTTCTGTAGTCCTCTTGAACAGATCTATTCTTTTTGAAAAACTTGTTTTTGAAAACTCATACAGCATGAGTGCTAATATGCGAAAGTTGCCTAAGTTTTCAGTTGAGGATTATGATTACTGTAAAATCAGGATGAGGAAGAATCTCACATCAGTCCACTACAAGATGTGGTCTGTAATCACAGAAGGTCTAATCACCATTATGACAGTCAACACTGCAAATGGTGATCCAGAAGTTCCAGTTGGAGAACTGGTTCCCATGCCCATGAAGGATCTCACACCAGAAGAGATGAAGCAGTCAAACCTTGACAACATTGCTCAAGATTACATCATGCAAACTTTCCCAAATGAGTACATTGCAAAGGTAATCCACTGTGAGTCAGCCAGAGAAATGTGGGAGGCATTGGCACTCCTCTGTGAAGGAACTGAGCTGATCAAGGAAAGCAAATTGTCAACAGCAGTCAAGAAGTTTGAGCACCTCAAAATGCAGCCAGAAGAAACTATTGACCAGCTGGACAATAGATGTACAAAGATCATAAATGAGATTGAATCTCTAGGCAAGAAGTATACAAATAGAGAGAAAAACTTGAAGATCTTGGACTCTTTACCCAAGAGATGGAAACTCAAGAAGACCATCATCAAAGATACTCAAGATATCAAGAAGTGGTCTACTCAAACTCTATTTCAGAACCTAAAAGCTCATGAATATGACCTTGACAGAGAAGAAAACTCAGGAAGTGATGAGCCAACTGCAACCCCATCTACCTCCAAGACTGTAGCCTTCAAGGCAGCCAATACAAAAGCTGCAAGTACCTCATCTGGCAAGACCTCACTGAAAACAGAAGACTTTAAAGGATCAGACATGAGTCTGAAAGAACAAATGGCTCTTATGATCAAGAGATTCGAAAGGATGAACACTCTCAACAGCAAATATAGAAAATTCTATAGAAACTTCAAAGATAAAAGAGCCAGTTCACCCTCCAGAGGTTCCAGAGAAAGAACACCAGAAAGACATCCTAGAAAGGATGTGGAGTCATCTAACAGCCGAGGATCCAGAAGAAGAGATGCCACTCCTCCAAGGAAAGGCAACTCAAATCAGAGATCTGGATCATGCTTCAATTGTGGCAAACCAGGACATTATGTCTATGAATGCCCTGAGCTGGATTTGGATGAAAAAGAGGAAAGAAGGCCAAGAAGAAATTCAGATAAGAAAGCAATGGTGACTGAAGAATCTGAATATCATAGTGATGAACTTCCTACATCACCAGACTGTCAAATCTTCTCAGATGATTCAGATGATCTAGCATAACGCGCACGGTAACACAAAAGGATATGGCACCCTTAAAAATGGTGACATTGAGGTACATGATGTATCATATGTAGAGGGTTTAAAGTTTAATTTATTATCTGTTTCTCATTTTTGTGACACTGGTTACTCAGTAAAATTCTCTAAAGATGAGTGTCTCATAAGTGATAAAAGAACAAAACAAAACCTTCTAACAGGATCTAGAAAGGGAAGTATGTATCTTGCAAATTGGAACAGCTGTCCTAAGGATACATGTCTGCTTGTGAAGAGCCCTAAAGATGTCAGCTGGCTATGGCACAAACGCGTTAGTCATCTGAACTTTAAGATTATGAACAAGTTAGCAAGGGAATCCTTAGTTGATGGTCTGCCTAATGAACTCTACTGTAAAGATCAGGTATGTGATGCATGTCAACAAGGAAAGCAAACAAAGGTCTCCTTCAAGACCAAGAAGACAGCATCAACCAGCAGAGTTCTTGAATTGCTTCACATGGATCTCTTTGGACCAATCACACCAACCACTCTAACAGGGAGAAAGTACACTCTTATTGTTGTAGATGACTATTCCAAGTTTACTTGGGTTATCTTCTTATACAAGAAGAGTGAAACACAGCAGAAGCTCCCTGAACTATTGAAGAGGATCCAAGTAGAGAAAGGAGAACCAATTGTGAAAATTATAAGTGACAAAGGCACTGAATTTATTAACTCTTATATTATTGCCTATTGTACTTCTAATGGTATTCAGCATGAGACAAGTGCAGCAAGAACACCACAACAGAATGGTGTAGCTGAAAGAAGAGTCAGAACTCTCAAAGAAGCTGCAAGAACACTCCTTGCTGAATTCTCCACTCCTAAGAAGCTATGGGCAGAAGCCATCAACACAGCTTGTCACACTAAAAATAGGTCAGGTATTCACAAAATTCATGAGAAAACCTCATATGAACTGTGGAAAGGAAGAAAACCTAGAGTATCTTACTTTCATATATTTGGTTGTAAGTGTTTCATTCACAACAATGGGAAGAGTAAGTTGAATGCCTTTGATGCCAAAGCAGATGAGGGGATATTCTTAGGATACTCCTCTACTAGCAAAGCATTTAGAGTACTCAACAAACGAACCCTTCTTGTGGAAGAAACACCTCATGTTGTTTTTGATGAATCTTGTGAAAAGAGTGCAGTAGAAACAAACTCAGCTACAGATCAGATGAGACAGCTAGTGATCAAGTCCAGACCAGATGAGTTCATTGAAGTCAATGAACCTTTCCCTGAAGAACCAGAGGAAGATAAGCCTCATAGACCTGTCACTAGATCTCAAACTCAAGCAGTGCAAGCTGACCAGAATCAAGATGCACCAATCCCAAATGCAAGGGGGAATGATCTCTTTGACACACAAGATACAGATGATGATCGACCAAATCAAGTCAACCCCCCTAATGGCACTAGAACAGATGAGAATCCAAGCTCATCTAATGCAGATACTCCTGTGAGGCATACATGGAGAAATAATCATCCATCAAACCTCATCTTAGGAGGAGCAGACTCAGGTGTCAAGACCAGAAGACAACTGAATCAGAACTCCCAATCATCTATGTTCTGCTGGTGTGCCTTCCTGTCCAACATTGAACCAGCCGACATAGAAGAAGCAATGACAGATAGCAATTGGATCACTGCTATGCAAGAAGAACTAAACCAATTCGAAAGAAATGAAGTTTGGAAATTGGTAGATCGTCCTGAAAACCACAATATAGTAGGAACAAAGTGGGTATTCAAGAACAAAAAGGACGAAAATGATGTGATAACTAGAAATAAAGCAAGGCTAGTTGCAAAAGGATATTCACAATCTGAAGGGATTGACTATGATGAAACCTTTGCTCCAGTAGCCAGACTAGAAGCTATTCGACTATTTCTAGCTTATGCATCATATATGGGCTTCAAGGTATATCAAATGGATGTCAAAAGTGCTTTTCTAAATGGTATTCTGGTAGAAGAAGTATATGTAGAGCAGCCTCCAGGATTTGAAAAAGGTGATCAAGTATATCGACTGAAGAAGGCCCTCTATGGTCTAAAGCAAGCCCCTAGAGCTTGGTATGACACATTGTCACAATTCCTACTTGACAATGGATATACAAAAGGCAAAGTTGATAGAACTCTTTTCAGAATACAAGAAGGAGAAGACATTCTAATGGTGCAAATATATGTAGATGATATTATATTTGGATCACCCAATCAAGAGATGTGCAAAAAGTTCTCTGAACTTATGCAAAGAAAGTTTGAAATGAGTATGATGGGTGAGATGAACTATTTCCTAGGACTTCAAGTCAAGCAGAGTCCAGAAGGGATCTTCATCAACCAGTCCAAGTATACCAAAAGCCTATTAAAAAGATTCAAAGCTCTACAAAGCAAGACTGCAAGGATTCCAATGATGACATCTTTCAAAATGGAACCAGATGAGTCTGGAAAGGCAGTTGATCAAGCTGAATATAGAGCACTGATTGGATCTCTACTATACCTTACAGCTAGCAGACCCGATATAACATTTGTTGTAGGAGTATGTGCTAGGTTTCAAGCAAACCCAAAGCAAAGTCATCTAGAAGCAGCAAGGAAAATTCTAAAGTACCTAAAAGGATCAGTCAACTTAGGACTATGGTACCCTACTGATGACAATCTAAAATTGAGTGGTTATTCTGACTCAGACTATGGAGGATGTAGAATTGATAGGAAATCCACATCTGGAACCTGTCAATTCCTAGGCAACAAGTTAATATCATGGTTCTCTAAGAAGCAAACTTCAGTTGCAACCTCCACCACTGAAGCAGAATATATGGCAGCTGGAAGTTGTTGTAGTCAGCTGCTCTGGCTAGTCCAACAACTCAAGGATTACAATGTAGAGGCAAGAGAAGTCCCTATATATTGTGATAGCAGCAGTGCCATTGCCATCACTCAAAATCCAGTCCTCCACACAAGGTGCAAGCATGTCGACATTCGACACCACTTCATAAGAGACCACCTTGAAAAGAAGGACATCAAGATGGAGAAAATTCACACAGATATCCAAAGAGCAGACATCTTGACTAAGCCCCTAGCTGAAGAACGATTCAAGACCCTATGCTACAGCTTAGGACTCCTGGATCCAAGCACATGAAGAGCAAAGATCAGCTGAAGACCTCAGCTGATACAATTGCAGCAGACTAGGAGGATCAGATGAGGTGAATAGACACCCTCATCTTCAGGTAAGTTCTTTCCCGATGAAGACAAATAAAGCTGAGGGAAAACATAGAGTCATTTAATCAAGGGGGAATCAATGATACCTTAAGAATCCTTGATGAAATACTCTACAATCTGCATTGCATATTATATATATATATTAAGAAGACATGAACAAAGTTAATTGGGATCCATGCTTAAGCAATGTATATCTATGTATAATAATAAACTATTCTTCATAAAATACTTTATTTATATACATACATACAGTATACTATTGAGTTATACTTGGTTGGATTAATACACCATCCTCACCGACTCAACAGTATGCATGCACTGTACGGATTCCAAATAACTCTTGCTCAAAATTTATAAATTCTGCATTCCATAAGATAGAGTCTGAATCTCTTTAAATGTGAACCCTTAGATCAAGAATATCATTGTTGATCTTAAGAAGTAACTTTTCAGAAATTCAGACCTATCAACTCTATAGTTTTGTCATCTTTCACTCCACTACCTCATTTCTACCCCTATAAAAGGAGGAAGTTATGAGAACACCTAAGAACACAAATCACTAACTATTATTCTTGTTTCAGGTATGGAGACAATCGAAAGAAGAGATGGAATGGAGATCATCCCTCAACCAAGGTCTTGGGTGAAGGAGATGAAGATTTGTCCAGAAGATGAAGATGATGCAGATCAGCATACTTGGTTTATCCAACATAAGTATGCCTATGAAAACTAAAGGAAGGAGAGACGTTCTTGTTGAAAACTAGAGGAAGGAGAGATGCAGAGGACAAAGTAGCAAGCAAGCAGAGCTTCTTCTCCAGGGGGAAGTTCTACATGGAGAGCTTGCTATCAAAGGCTACTGTGTCTAAACAAATCAAGAAGACCAAGTCCATGGCTCTCTCTTCACACTCCATTGAAGCCTCTTCCAATCTTCCTTCCCTTTCAAGAGAAGCGAAGAAATTCAACAAGGACACATTAGATGCTACAACCCATCTGATGATGAGGAACATCAGATGGTGAGGGCAACCTGAACCAGTGGGATATCATCCAGGCTGATCATCATATTGATTTGATGGTCCTACATGGTTCAGAGATAGAGCTGGAAGATCCATCAAACCAGGTTGGATCATCACTCACAATAAAGCTGGAAGATCCATCATCCGGGTTGGATCATCACAGCAAACCTCAATCCTCCACTCAGCTGATCAGAAGACCAACTCAGCTGACCAGAAGACTTTCAAGAAAAATCAGCAGACTTTTCAAGAAATCAGAAGACTTCACTCTGCTGATCAGATCACTTCAATTTAGAGTATAATGACTAGCTTTGATCATGTAATTCATTCTAGATTTATTCCTGAATGTAATTAAAAGAAATTGGCCTATATAAGGAATGCAATTCACTTATAGAAATTGGCCTTTGATGATCAATTCTTGCCACAAAATTAGTCTCAACGGCTATTTTTGGTAATGATGTCATTAGTACTTCATTACCATATTGCCAGTAAATCAATAATTGCCACATGGCAAATTCAGCCGGCAAAAATTAAAGGAAACGAGGCGAAATCAAAGAAGGAAATCTTGGGTTCTACTCCACATTAAGACCAAATCTGACCGTTGGATCGATCACACCTCAAGAATTGCTGGAGTATATATACAACCCTTAAACCATTCCTCAAACTCTTTCGCTCAAAAATCTCAAATTTCTCTCAATCTCTCTCGTCTTGAAAATTTTCTTAAGCATTCCAAACCTAACACTCAAACTCTACTATGAAAATCATTGAAATTTACGACGAGAAGACCAAGAGCACTGGTACCCTAGATGCAACCAAATGGTCTAAGGAAGGGAAGATTTTCACAGAGAATGCTCTGTTTTTCAAGGGCAAACATACAACAGAAAACAAGGAGATCCTTCTTCGCTGCATCAACCTCAACCTGCGTGATTTTCTGGAAGCAGCACCAACTAATATTTATGAACAAGATGTGCTGGCTTTCTACTCAAACGCTGTGATGAAGGGATCTTATGTTGAAAGTGTCATGGGTGGACACAAGGTCAAGGTAACAAGGGAAATCCTTCAGGAACTTTTCGGCTTGTCAAGGGGGAAGATAAACATCTCCACCTACATTATTGGTAGAGAAAAGGAGTATATGGAGTTGTTTACTGATGGAAGAATCAAGGCTATTGATGCCTCTGGACTTAAGAAATCCCAACTTGAACCGAAATTTCAAACCCTGATGGACATAGCAGGCAAGATGTTGCTTTGTAACTCTTTTAGCCATGATGTTGTTACCACTTTGAAGGTTAGAGTTATGGTTGCAATCTGGGGTCAGATTGATGGAGACTGGCAAGGGCTATTTCTGGATAGAATTGCTCTTGAGGCAAAGAAAGTCACTTTGGACTTGCAGTCAAGAGAATGGAAGGTAACAGCTACAGTCAGCTTTGTCAACAAGTTGAGCATCATCCTTCCAGATATTCTCCCAAAGAAGTACAAGATGGGACCTCGTGAGACCTTCCACATCTCCAAGTATTATTTGAGAAAGGAAGTTTTTACCGAGGCAGCAAGGTTGAAAGAAGAGAAGAGGAAGTTGTTGGCTGAAGCATCCTCCAAAGATGTTATTGAAGAAGCAGAAGAGTCTGCTCATGACTCTGCTGCAGAACAAGAAGAAGAGCCATCCAAAGAAGAGGCTCAAAAGAAGGCTGCTGAGGATGATGATGATGACAATCAAACCTTAGCACAAAGAAGAATTCTAATCAGATCAGGGCTCATCTCCCCATCTGATTCAGATGCCACTCCCACTGCCTCTCCTTTGAAAAAGGCAGGTACTTCTAACCCCTCTCTCACTTTCACACCTTCCAAGTTGTCAAAGGGTCAGAAGAGAAAGAAGAACAATTCCTCTTTCACCAAGAAATCCAAGAAATCCAGGCTCCCTACTCCCATGAGCATAGCCCCTATTACATCCTTCAACCCTTCTGATGACTCCAACCCATCTGAACCTTCAAACACTGATACCCAAATCCCTGTTGATACTCACACAGCAGAGGAACAAGCCCAACCTCAATTAACCCTTGAACCACAATTGCCTATCCCTGCTGATGTTCAAACAGCAGATGACCAAGACCATCAAGCTCAACCATCTACTGATCTTCAAGAAGAAACAGAACCAGACCAGCAGACTCAAAACCCTGCTGATGAACATCCCACTGAAGATCAATCTCAACTTCCTACCCAACAAGAAGATTTCACTTCTCAAACCCCTGCTGATACTCACACAGCAGAGGAAAATGCCCCAGCTAACCAATCTCCTACCCTCACCGACCCGTCTGCTCCAGAAGACTTAGCACCAACAGACCTGGTTCAAGCAGGCCCTTCTCAGCCTCACTACAACATGGTGCACTATCCTATGTGCACAAGGGAGAAGATAATGAGGATGAAGATAGCCAACCTGCTCAAGTCTACTACTCCTGGTGTTGATGAGGAATCAATCCAATTTGAACAAGTACTTAGGATATGTACTTGGATTGAGCTCAGAAGAGATGATGTGGATGACCTTCTTGAGGTCATGGAAGGAATGGGAGGAAAGGAAAATTTCCTCGATTGGGAAATGGAGCAAAAGGAAGTTGCTCAGGTTCAAACTTTTGCTCAGCTGCTATCAGACGAGGCACTGACTGCAGTTTGCAACAGGATTCTAGGAATCCACACTGATGATATCTCTGTTCCAGAAGGTTCATCAGATCAGCAGACAGCTGAAAAAGCAAAGGTGGACGACTCAGCTGCACCAGCCTTGGTAGAAGCCTCAGCTGAACCAGTTGACAGAGTAGAAATTGAAAGAGAAGTAGTCAGAGTACCAGCTCACTTCATGCCTAAAGATAACCTGACTCACTTCATTGATAACGGAGAAAAGATCATGACCCATCTGGTCAAGGCCACTACCTCATTCCTTAATGAAGACTATCTTTCAGCTGAAGAAAGAGGCAAAGCATTGATAGTTCATCCCAATCCCCAAGGTACAGCCTCCACCTCCACCCAATCTATTGATCATACAGAAGACATCTGCTCCCAGGTCAAAGCAGCAATAGACTTGCACTTTGAGAAAGGTTTAGGCCTACAGCTTGGAAGATATGTTGAAAAAGCTGTTAGGGAGCAGAAGACCCGTCTTCATGACCAGATTATTGACATTGAAGACAAGTTTGGAGAGTCTCTTCACCATCAGATAGGTGAATACTTAAGCACCATCCAGAAGAGGGCAGGTGATGTCTCCAAAATGTTTGCTGATGAGATCTCCCAATTGGAGTCAGCCTATGAGTCTAAAATTAAAGATGCTGAAGCAAGAGCCAATGAAGGACAAACCCTTCTTAAGGCAGTTGCAGAGGAGAATGAGAAATTGCAGACTCAGCTGAAGGAGACAGCAGCCAAATTGGAAGCCCTTACAGAAAAGCTCGAAGCTGCCTCCTCCACCAATTCACTTGCTCATGTCATGGAGCACAGTATCTCTCACATAACTGCTGTCAGCAAGGTTAATGCCATGGCACTGAAGCAGACTCTGAAAGTGGAAATCATGAATGCCATGAAGCCTTTTGCGGCTGCACTTGCTGAAGCCAAAAAGGGGGAAGATATGTTGATAAGAGCTCTGGAGAAGTCTACTGCACAGCAAGTTGTAATGGTAGTATCTCAAGATGAGCTGAATGAAACCTTGGGTGGTTTAAAAAGCAAAATCAAGAGCAGGCAAGGCAAAGGCAAAGAAATTGCTCAAGAAGGCACCCAAGCTCCCACTCAAGCTCCTGCCAAGAATCAACAGATCACTGTTCCTGTAGAACAAGTTCCTGAGAAGAGAATGACAAGGAAAAGGAAGGCAGATGAGCAAGCTCAGTCAGCTCAGTCCAGTAAGAAGACAACTCCAGCAGAGCCTACTGCAGAAGAGAAAGAGGCTCAAGAGTTGAAGAAAAGAAAGCAGCTTGAAGCTCAAGAGCTTAAGCAAAGGAAGCTGGATGATGCGAAGGCTGTCAAAGCCAAATTTGAAAGGAAAATTGTCAAACTCAGGAAAACACTCAAGGACAAAGCAAAAGAAGACAAGGTCCTGGTGTTTGATAGCAATTATGTGGATTATTTAGCCCTTCAAGATGAGCTACCAAGATGGTATCCCCTGAAGAAGAAGTGGCAAATTCAACACCACATAGTAAGGAAATTTGGCCCTCTCCCTACTTATGAAGATGAATTCTTCCAGTTCAATCAGTTCATGACCTTTGAAGATCCAGTGTTCTGGGAAGAAATTGTCAAGACAGCCAAAGAACTTGACAATTGCAGAATTCTAACACCTGAAGAACCCAAATGGGATGCACCCATTCTGGACTCAGGAAGAGCCAACATGATTGAAATAAAAAGGATTTTGTATAAAATCTATGAAGAGGAGAATGTTACAGACGTACAACACATGGAAGATGTTCGAGCTCGTCTGTACCTTGCCTACCGCATTTGAAGATTAGAAGACCTGATGAAGACTACTTTAGAAGTTTAAAGAAACTATTACTTGTAATCTGTAAAAGCTCTATATATATTCAAGTTCTAGTTCTTTTTGCTTACAAGACAAACTCTCATTGTCTTCATCAGATACTTCAGTTTAAAATGTTATAAACTCTTATCTTATTTTATTAAGAGCACTTATCAAGTATAGTTTTGGCTTCATCAAAAAGGGGGAAATTGTTGGGATATAAATTCACCCTAAGCCCCACTTGATGTTAGAATAGTTTTGATGGCCAAAACACTTAGAGTTTATAAATGTAATAGGATCAGCTGACTTGTATAGAAACAGCTTAGACTAGTCTTGTGTGATCAACTGTATTGATATCAGTTGATCAGCACAGTCCTGGTTTACATGCCTATCCTCAAGATGAGAAGAGTAGAAGACATGAAGACTAGAAGATCCTTGAAGACCAGATAAGTTAAAGTGCTTGTATACCTACTTACCTGATGGAGTCCAAGATTGAAGATGGCCTAAAGCAGCACAAAGAATTGCCAGATCAGAAGAGTGTTACTCGACTGATATCAGAAGACAGAAGACCTAAGGCCAGAAGAGTAGTCAGAAGACTAGCAGTACAGATCAGAAGACTATGTGCTCTTCCAGGACTCGGCTGATTCCAAAGTCATCTTACAATTCAAATGCAGACCTACCTTATTTAGAAGATTGACATGATCCCAGGATTGAAGCAATCAAGCGGCTGGAATCAAGGAATCAAGCCAACATGAAAAGATTGCCCCAACGGCTAGTCAACTCCAATGGCTAGTTGCAAGCAATCACCATTATAAATACAAGAGGATGAGAAATCACAAAAAAAGAAGTCACAACGAGAGAATTCAACAAGTTAAGCAAGCAATCAAGCGAAAAGCCATATTGTTCTAAGAGTTCTCCAAGAGCCAGAAACCATTAGAATATTTGTAGCTCTTAAGTGATTTCTATCCAACCCATAAGAACCTGAAACCTATTCATATTGTATATTCATTGTTTTAGGCATAGTGGTTAAGCAATCTATAAGTTTGAACCATTAGTTGGATATCCTTCAAAAACCCCAAACCCTCACCGAAAGGTTAAAGTTTTTGAACCCCTCAAAGTGCAAGTGCTTACAATCACTTGTGGAGACCGTAGTTGTTAGGACGGCTCAGATCACAAAGTCCTATCCTTGGGACTATAAAGGACAAGACCCTTGTAATTTTTGGGAAATTAAAGGGATTAAACATCACGTTGAGACGTGAGAGTGGACGTAGGAACGTATATCCGAACCACTATAAACCTGGTGTCATTTAACTTTCTGCACTTTACATTATTGTCTTTCCATACATTATTATATAGTGCATACTGTGTTTTCAACATAATTCAACTTAGGCCACAATCTTTCAAACCAGCATCAGCTGAGGTTTTCATTTAGTAAACAAGTTAACATTTTCAAAAGAAACTAAGAGAACGAGTCTAAACAAGGCCTACCATAATTCCGCATATAATCTCTTCATTCAGATCACTATAGTCATCTGGACCAGCAGACTTGTAGTCCAGTTGACATAGCAATCAGAAGGGGTTCCCAACTCTCTTGAAAAAGTTTTAAAGTCTATTCACCCCTCCCCTCTAGACTTTAATCCCATTCACTACTCGTTCAGGGACCAACACAGTTAATTAGTTATTTCATAACTAACTCTTCAATCCTTATCTTCAATACGCGTTTCTGACTTAAACTTTTCATCCTTTGAAGCGCACCTGTCTTGTCTCCATACTTAGACAGAATCTTAGTCTTCTTCTTCACTTCACTTGTCTTGTCTTGCGCAGGTCTTCAATAGTAGACTTCTATATATATAGAACTAAACTAGTCCTATCATCTAATCTTAACAAGACTATTACATTACATTAAGCTTTATAAAACAGCTTAGTCACCTTAAGATCTATACAATGAATATACGCGAATACATACGGAATAATGAGCTTCTATACATCATCTAAATAGCTCAGTATAAATCCTAACAAGTATACATCAAATACTTATAAATCGTACTTGTCTTTCAAACAATTAAACTTTTTCTTTTCATACTTATCTTTTGAACTTTATTTGTGAACTCTACTGATTTGTTCAAGATGACTCCATAACTAGACTAGATTAGTCAACACTTAGAAATTATTCAAGTCTTCTTTTGGCTTATCAAAACTTATATTATCATCAATTAGGACTTGTCTTCAGGATTGAAGAATACGCACAATAGTATACTTACGAAAACAATATTCAATATATTATGTAATACATTCATTAATCGGCCTGAAGCTTTGATACCACTGTTGGATTTTTAAGTACGAACACCATGTTCGTAGCAGCGGAAGTTTAAATTTTATTTCACCAACACAGATTCCTGATATGACTGTATAACATAATTGAAGGATAATTAAAGCGTTTAAATAATTCTTACAGTAATTCGTATACGAGATGTTGATCCTCTACTACGGTATCCACGTAATCCTCGTCTACAAACTTGTGATCCAGATTGGAATTCTCTAAAAGAACTCGCTAGGAGAATTCTATAGAGAGAATCGGAGAAATATTATAAGTGATAAATTGTTACGACTCAGAACCTCTAACCCTAGAAGTATTTATATAGTAAAACAGAAACCCTATATGTGCACATGGGCTTGAGCCCAAGTATATATTTTACCATATTTATGATATATCTAATATATCATCTTATTAATTAAATCTAATTTAATTAAATAAGTTATAATTCTACCAAATAGAATTATTCTATATTTCTCCATAAATTAAATATCCTGATCAAATCAAGTAATTAATTCATCCAACTTTAATTCGTAAATTAAGACTACTTGTTGTGTGACCCATAGGCCCTCACATATCAAGCGATTAGTCAAACTAACGGTGTTAGCAGATCCCAAGACAATGAACCAGACAATCTCAATATGTGAGGTACGTTGCGAGAAAATAGTAACAACCTGTAATGTGAAGCTCACAATGATATGATCCTTTCATTCACGAATACTCCGATTAAATCTAGAACATGATGATGTGTCTATTCCAATAATTTAATCACGTTATCTCATTCTACTAATTGATCACAGTGTCGCATTTGAACACCATTCCAAATGTAACGTGCATTGGCCAATGACTAACGATCCAATTAGTTATGAGAAGACAAGTATTCTCTCTAAATCTATTTGAGGAATGAATCCTATTCTTGGCTCAACTACCGCGCACATGTACTTTATGGTGTGCCCAACACATGCCTAATCTACCCTGTTAGGAGTGCAAGCGTCGGTCATGGTCAAAGCCCATCACGCCATACATGTCGCGTGTATTGACCTCAAGTCGAAGGACATTACATTGCTCCACAAATCGATATTCTCGTAGACACGTAAATAGAATACACCAAACGGTTTCTCGATTGGGCAAGCCAATACTCTCAAAGTATCCGTGCATCCATCATGAGATACCTAGTATCTCGTAGTTGTGAGAACCACTACATCCTCTAAGGATATGATGCAAATCGCACACCAATCTCAATCGCATCATCGATATCCCAATCTCGATAATCCTTGATTGGGGCTACTTTAAAAAACCATGATATAGTCAATCGAGATCTCACATCTTAATGACATCATTGGTTCATGGGAACACATATAAGAATAAATGCAAACAATCAAACATAACATTCTATAAGTGTATCACCGAATATTATTACTAACGTCAATAATACTTAAATAACTGAATATGATCAAGTACAATGTCCTTATAATGATTGTCTCTAGGACATCTATACTAACATTAATGACATCATCATGCTTAGTTAAGAAGATTAATAAATGTACTGAAATGTAAGAAACTTCTGAAGCATATGATTCAATTATTGAACCAGTCCTGTGTGTGAATTTCCAGATCAGACAGAAGTCGATGGATTACCTTATAGTGAACAAAATGTGGCTAATACATTTTGGCGGCGTAGAAGGAATAAAGTTATAGCTGAACAAAGGACAACAAGGTCAAGTCCTGAGCATCCCTTCTTTCATGGACATGGGAGATATTTTCTTGGAGGTCACATGCATTCCTTCCAAGAGTAGGACAATGATATTAATGCATCAAGGTCCATAGGTGAATCTCTAGTCGAAACCAATAGGAGAAGAAGGTGTTGTATCAGCATGATTCCTGAGATTGGTGATATCGTAAGGGCTGTTAGAGATATGAACGAAACTCTCAAGAGAACATCTTGCTGAGGAACAAACAAATTCAACACTTAGATGTTCAACATGACTTCCGAGGAAGTGCATCAAGGTTCAGTCCAGGTGTTCCTGATGGAATACATGGTAAAATAAAATATAACAAAAGATGGGTTGCTGATCAGTTCAAACATAAATTATTTGCATTAATTTTCTGGTCATTCGACTGTTTTTGGCTTATGCATCTTATATGAGATTTAAGGTGTATCAGATGGATGTCAAAAATGCATTTTTAAATGGTGTACTTGTGGAGGAAGTTTATGTTGAACAACCTCTAGGCTTTGAAAAAGGTAATCAAGAGATATGAACGAAACTCTCAAGAGAACGTCTTGCTGAGGAACAAACAAATTCAACACTTAGATGTTCAACATGACTTCCGAGGAAGTGCATCAAGGTTCAGTCCAGGTGTTCCTGATGGAATACATGGTAAAATAAAATATAACAAAAGATGGGTTGCTGATCAGTTCAAACATAAATTATTTGCATTAATTTTCTGGTCATTCGACTGTTTTTGGCTTATGCATCTTATATGAGATTTAAGGTGTATCAGATGGGTGTCAAAAATGCATTTTTAAATGGTGTACTTGTGGAGGAAGTTTATGTTGAACAACCTCTAGGCTTTGAAAAAGGTAATCAAGAGATATGAACGAAACTCTCAAGAGAACGTCTTGCTGAGGAACAAACAAATTCAACACTTAGATGTTCAACATGACTTCCGAGGAAGTGCATCAAGGTTCAGTCCAGGTGTTCCTGATGGAATACATGGTAAAATAAAACATAACAAAAGATGGGTTGCTGATCAGTTCAAACATAAATTATTTGCATTAATTTTCTGGTCATTCGACTGTTTTTGGCTTATGCATCTTATATGAGATTTAAGGTGTATCAGATGGATGTCAAAAATGCATTTTTAAATGGTGTACTTGTGGAGGAAGTTTATGTTGAACAACCTCTAGGCTTTGAAAAAGGTAATCAAGAGATATGAACGAAACTCTCAAGAGAACGTCTTGCTGAGGAACAAACAAATTCAACACTTAGATGTTCAACATGAATTCCGAGGAAGTGCATCAAGGTTCAGTCCAGGTGTTCCTGATGGAATACATGGTAAAATAAAATATAACAAAAGATGGGTTGCTGATCAGTTCAAATATAAATTGTTTGCATTAATTTTCTGGTCATTCGACTGTTTTTGGCTTATGCATCTTATATGAGATTTAAGGTGTATCAGATGGATGTCAAAAATGCATTTTTAAATGGTGTACTTGTGGAGGAAGTTTATGTTGAACAACCTCTAGGCTTTGAAAAAGGTAATCAAGTATATCGTTTAAAGAAGGCACTTTATGGACTAAAACAAGCTCCAAGGGCATGGCATAATACACTATCTCAGTTTCTTCTTGAATATGGATTCACCAAAGGAAAGGTGGATAAGACATTGTTTAGAATCCAACAGGGAGATGACATCCTCATGGTGCAAATCTATGTAGATGACATCATATTTGGATCACCCAATGAAGATATGTGCAAGAAGTTCTCTAAGTTGATGCAAAGCAAATTTGAGATGAGCATGATGGGTGAGATGAACTATTTTCTAGGTTTTTAAGTCAAACAAAGGTCAGATGGGATATTTATCAATCAGTCTAAGTATACTAAAAATCTCTTAGAGAAATTTATTGTACAGCAGAGTAAACCAGCAAGAATTCCCATGATGACATCATTCAAAATGGAACCAGATGAGCAAGGAAATCAGCAAATCAGTCAGAATATAGAGCCCTGATAGGATCCCTTCTATACCTTACAGCCAGCAGACTAGATATAACTTTTGATGTAGGAGTATGTGCCAGGTTCCAAGCTAATCCTAAGCTGATTTCATGGTTTTCATGGTTTTCTAAGAAGCAAACATCTGTTGCAACATCTACTACAGAAGCTGAATATATGGCAGTTGGTAGATGTTGTAGTCAGTTGTTATGGTTAGTTCAGCAGCTTAAGGATTATAATGTTGTAGCAAGAGAAGTTCTTATCTTCTGTGATAGTAACAGTGTTATAGCAATCACTCAAAATCCAGTTCTCCATACCAGATGCAAACATGTGGATATAAGGCATCACTTTATAAGAGATCACTTGGAGAAAAATGATATTAGGATGGAAAAGATCCATACAGATATTCAGAGGGCTGGCATCCTCACTAAACCATTGGCGGAGCTAAGGTTTAGAGAGTTGTGTAACAGCCTAGGTCTATTGGATCTTGAGTTCTGAAAAAGGCCCTATCAGCCGAGTGGTCATCAACTGATAACATGATTCAGAAGGAATCAACAGAGTAGACCAAGAAAACGTATCAGATGAGGTGAATAGACACCCTCATCTACAGGTATGTCCTTCCCAATGAAGAAGCTGGTAAAGCTGGGGGAAAATGAGAGTTATTCACTTAAGGGGGAATCTATGATTCCTTAATAATCCTTAGCGATGACACTCTTTTTGTATATATGTATATATTTCTTGTATATATATGTTTACTTCTTCTAACTTGTTTTGTTTGTACTAACATATTTCCAAGTTTTTACAGGTACAGTAATCTTTATCAATAACTGTTGGGATATGAATCCTAATACAAGTCCTAATTGATGAAAGAAGTAGTTTTGATAAGCCAAAAAGAAACTTGAATATATTTCTAAGTGTTGACTGACCTAGTTATGGAAGTCGTCTTGTGTCAAGATCAGAAGAGTACAAGAGAAAAGACAAGTACGCATTATAAGTACTGAAATAAACTAAGTGTTGAAAGAAAGAAGTTTTATATAGGTTGAAGCTTATAATCATTGTATAGAAGCTTATAGTATAGTTTATATTTTATGTTCATATTGATGTATAGTTTTAAGGAGACTAAGCTGATTTATAAAGCTTAAAGTAATGTAATAGTCTTGATAGATTAGTTGATAGGACTAGTATAGTTCTATATGATGAAGATCTCCAGTGAAGAAGACTACAAGATAAGAAGACTTGTGCAAGACAAGACAAGTGTTGTGAACACTACTACAAAAATGGGCTGTAGAGACGCTCAAAAGGGTCACTAAAAGTATATTGCAGTGACGCTTTTGCTATAGTGACGCATTGGCCAAGCGTCACCTGATTTGGCGTTTCTATTAGATTTTATTGTGACGCTTGAGAAGCGTCACTATTAATAGTCATTTTGACGTTTTTACGCGTCATAGTTATACTATTTGGTGACGCTAACTGACATCACCATGATGTGTTTTAGAGACGCTTTCTCGCGTCACAAAAAAAGTTTAACTAACCTAACCACCTCATTTAGTCACATTTTTATGCGTCATTGTAACACTATTTGGTGACGCTAACTTACGTCATGACAGTGTACTTTGAAGACATTTTCTCGCATCACAAAAAAATTATAACTAACTTAACCACCTTATTTAGTGACGCTTATATGCGTTATAGTAACACTGTTTGGTCAACTTTATGAGGAAAACACAAAAAAGGAAAAGAAGATAAAAGCATACGTGTAAAGAGTAGGTCAATTGAAAATATATGTAGTAACTCAATTATGTACAACTCAAAGTCTAATTCTGCTAAATTATACTCCAGTATTTTCAAAATAGTTAAAGAGACGTGCTAAAATTGAAAGTAAATATTATTTCCAGTACAGTTTGGAAAGCATTTGAAATGTAAAGTTACAACATCAAAATTTTCTTTTCAGATTTTAATCACACGACCTTTGTATTGACCTCTCCTTATCAATGAGTCATCTGGTGGTAGAAACTCTTCTAGCCAAGTAATTTCAGACATCGTCTCTTCGTCCACCTTCATAGTAGCTTCATGAGAGAGACATATGGAGATTAAGAATTAGCCTTGGCGTTTAAATAACAAGAAATGTAAATACTTTGTTATCGTTTTACCAGGAAGATCAAGTGCAGGGGACCTTCTGAAATATGTGATATGACGTCCATCCTCTTAAGAATAAAGTTGATAAAGGATAGCAATGGATGTTGCCATCTCTAGTTAGATAAAGAATTGTTGCATCTCATGGAGCTATCATTTCACAATCTCCTGAAAACACTCTAATGTAAATTTACCAAAAATTGCAAAGAATAAGACAATATTATATAGTATATGAATTTTAATGCATTTATATAATGAGCTTTGAGAGGTCGAACCGCAGATGTTCAGTTCGGCGGCCATCAGTATGCTCTCTCTCATGTCTCCTAAACATCAACACTTCTGCCATTTTGCAGAAACCTCATTGTCCGGTGCCGCTGCCAAGAATCGCCGAACTTTAACCGCTGACGCCGCAGATTCTGACCAAAACCCGATGAAGGACGCCTTCTCTAAATACACTAGTTACCTCAATGACCTGAATGACAAGAGGGAAAGAGTGGTGAAAGCAAGCAGGGATATAACTATGAAAGTAAAAAAGCCATATTTCAAGTGCACAAAATCAATAAACACAACAAAGAGAAAGTTTTAGATAAAGCAGAATAGCTTTGAGGACGTTAATGCAATTATATATAAAGATTCAAATCATGTTTTTACACATTCTCATATAAGAAACTCACGCACAAAATTACTCCTCTGAGTTGGCTTGATATGTTTACACCAAGCATTCCATTTCTTTGCTATGTGATCCTCAAATTCAAGAAAGACATAAATTCTTTATATATATATATAAACACTAAACATATATATATGTCTAAATTTACCAAACCTTGTGACAGATCGATAGGCCCAGGAATGTTGATCCAACCATAGGATTTTACACATAACGAGCCATACAAATGCTTACTCAGCACTGTCATCCCAGGATGAATATGAAGAGGAAAGATTGAGGGAGGTGGCATACAAAGTATCCCCATCTGCATAAAAGAAAATTATTTATCCCAGTAGTTCAAGTTTGAGGTTCCGAAATTTTAAAGTGCACACAACCACACAGATTACAAAATTATTTATATCAATAATTGAAGTTTGAGGTTCCGAAATTTTAAAGTGCGAACAATCATACCACACAGATTGAGGATTAGGAAATGAAAATAGGTAAAATAAAAGAGTTGATCATAAAACATAAGGAAGACACTCATAGAGAAGCCATCACACCTATGCACATGCAAATATTTAATTGTGGGGACTGATCGAAGACTCCCATTCTGTCTATTCAAAGAACCTTGCCAATTATGAACTAGTTGAGCTTCTTGCTCCTGACCTACATCAGAAGTTGATTTTATATGTATTGAAAATAGCAGTACATTCATAATACACATTTAATGATTCAAATTGCATGAAAGAGGATATTGGCCAGCATTAATTAAAAATTTATTGTTTTTGGAATAATGTGTAATACTATCCCAAATCTACCACTGTTACTTCCTTCTAGAGACATCTTTCATAAAATTTAACTCATGGGATCTTTGGCATCCTCTCTCACAAGTAATAAGGTTTTGCTGCCAACAAGTTCCTTGATAAAGAACATGGTTATTTTGCTTACTATTTTATGTCCAGCAGTCCCTGTAAAACATTTTATATTGGCAAATTTAGAACCTTCACAGGTTTTAATTTGCTAAGTCTTCGCTAGAAAAATAGTATAAGAAAAAAAATTGAATCACATCCTTCAATTATTTTAATGTTGCTTATTTAGTTTATGAATTATTAAATTTCCTAAAATGATTGCTTAATTAAATTTCCCAAAATGATTGTTATTAATTAACATGTAATGAAATTTAGCAAAGATATTAAACACCTACATAAACCCAAAAAGTGAGATTGGCCTAGAAAGATGCATGACCTCTGTAGTGAACTACTTTAGACATTTATCATTCTCAGCACCTAACTAAACTATTCAATTCAGTAAATATTAAACAAACTCGGTTAAGAGATACTAAGAGAATTACATCATATGAATATGTGTGTAGTGCATTAAGAGAACTTAAACCAGCACATTTGCACCTGACAATCAAGAATTAATTCAAATCAAATAGAAATCAGAAATAAAACAGAGCATGAAAAAAACAACCACTCGGGAATTCAAACCCACTTCTCAGACTGGAGAATAAACATAAATTGAACCCATGGTTGAATGGAAAACATAAACAAAACAGAGCAGGAAAAATCAATCCAAAATCCATGGATAATAGGTAAAGTTTCTTGATTTTGGGGTGCAACTGTACCCACTCGTACAAAAAATAGCCCATTGTTCTGCGCTAAACAAGTGGAATCAAAAAATCAAGAAACTAAATCTATTTTGATTCAAATTGAAGAATACCCAACAATAGCAAAGAGGAATTTGTGCTAAATAAGAGAGAATAGACAAACCCGGGCAGAGATTCTAGGGCTAACTCTCTTCTGCGCTTGAGAAAATGGACGACATTGAAAATGAAAATTGGTGACAGAAAAGAAACAAAGATTAGGGCTAACTCCTTGAGGAACGGCGAAATTGGAGAAAAAACAAAGATTAGGGCTCTCCTTGAGGAACAGCGGAATTGGAGAATAAGAAAGAAAAGATTAGCGGGATTTAAATTTATTAGGAGGTTTAGGAGTGATTAATTATAATTATGATATTAAAAAATTAAAGGCAGTAGTTAAAAAATTAAATTTAAAACCGTCGTTCCTGGGAATCGAACCTGAGAACCACGGGCTAACATCATGATCCGATAACCACTTCAGCGTCACAAAACTTAGTGAATAATTGCACGCGTCTTTATATATTAATAATGATGACGCTTATTTATAAGAGTCACTAATAAGGCGTGACTATAAGGGGTATTTTTTAGTAGTGGAAGACTGAAGAAATATTCTAAGTGTCGAACACAAGACAAGTAAACGGGTAAGAATATAAAGATAAAGATAAAACCGTATCTAGAAGTGAAGATATGAAGAGTTAGTTATGGAATAACTAATTAACTGAAGAAACGCGTGAAGAGATAAGAAGAAGTCGTTACAAAGTTAGTTATCAAGAAATGGTTGTTGGATAACAAACTAGTTTTGATCAAGTGAAGTCTATAAATACTTGAAGACTTACAACATTGAAGACTACTGTTACTACGAGATCAAGATCGTACATTGAAGATATCAAAGCAAGAAGAAAAACTCACAGAGTTCAAGCAAGAAGAAAGTTTGAAGTTGAAGCAAAAGAGAAGAAGAGTTCAAATTCAAGAAGGCTACTACTGATAGAGAAGTTTTTTATTGTTTTTGTTTGTTAATCAAGTTGCTAGTTACTTGTTCATAAGCTAGTTGTTAGATCGAAGAAATATCTGGTGATATTTTCGATAAGATCGAAGTCTTAATCTTGGGACTCTAAGCCACAAGAACACATACTCGAAGAGAAGAGTTTAATCAAATTTCACGACTGGAGTTGTGAGAGTGGATGTAGACAAGTTGTCGAACCACTATAAATCTCGGGTTGATTTACTTACTGTTTTGTTTGTGTTTAATTGTTGATTAAATTGTTAATTGATTAATCTGCATATAGACTAGACAAGATCAGTGTTCATCGAAATAGTTGAGTATAAATCTTAAGGGCTCATTATTAATTCTGATATTCCGCATTGTGTATTCTGATATTTTGAAAGATTTTTAAAAGTTTATTCACCCCTCCCCTCTAGACTTTTACTAGCTTACTCAATCTTACAACTCAACTAGGGACCTACAGTAACATTGATTGTAATAAGTGATACTCCCTCCGTCCCATAATAACTTTCACACTTTCCTTTTTTGGACGTCCCACAATAACTTTCACACCCTTAAAATGGAAAATTCTTTATAAACTCCACCCTCACAATATTCTCAATTTTACACAAATGCCATTACTTTTTCTCCACACATACACAAAAGTCAACTCATTTCTTTACTTTATACATAAAGGTTTACAAAATTACCCCTCAAAACTCCACTCATTATTACACTTTCTTAATATTTGTGCCCATCTAACTATGCAAATTAATATGGGACGGAGGGAGTATATACTTAGCTCTAATAAAAGGTTATTAGAAGACTAGCACAGCTGAAGGGGGAACTCAGCCGATGCATACAAAGATTAATTCCAAGATGAATTCAGAAGACAAATTCAGAAGACACATATCAGCTGTTCATAAAACACAACTGATCGGGTTTCAAATTTTATTTAAATATTGTCGATAAAAGTTAATTTAGGATAAGATTGAGTGAACCTTTAATTTTGGAATGTAATTAATGGTGATTGAATACATAGAAAACTTACTCTTCGTAAAGTAATCTATACAAGGTATTCCCGCCTAAATTTGGAAAAGATTAGGTTGATTTATACACTCCATAAAACTTACCAAATCGTGGGCAATCAACCTAGTTACGGACGCGAAATTTGGAAGTTTTGACTAAAGTACAAGGAAGAATACCAAAGGTTTCAAATCTAGACCCTTAAATCAAAACTTAACTCTTAATCAACACCACTCATCTAATTTAGGGAAGTAATCTCGTTCCCTCGTCTAAATTACCTTTCTGAGTATATATATCTTAACTCTTCTTCTTCATCACTCACATTTTCAAAATTCTCAGATCAAAAGCAATTTATTTTTCTAAGTGTTCATCTTCGTCTCTTACTCTGAGCAATGGCAGACATTCAGTTGATCGATCGGGAGACCAAGATGACTGGGACATTCTATCCCAAGAAGTGGGTTGAAGCACAGAAGCTTTACACTGAAAATGGAGTCCAGTTTGCCGGAAAACACCCTGAGGACGACATAGACATCCTCCGAAGGTGTATCAAATCTAGATTGAGAGGTTATTTGGACTGTGCTCCAACTAATATCTATGAAGAAGAAGTACTCGAGTTCCTTGCCAGAGTTGAGGACAAGGGCGACTTCATTCAATCATATGTTGGTAAGCATTCGGTGGAAATTACCAGGGAAGTGTTGAACGACGAGTTCGACCTTCCAGGTGGTAAGATTAAGATCCCAAGATACATTGAGGGAATAAAGAAGAAATACATTGAGCTCTTCTCTAGTGGAGCAGTCAAGGCCAAGGACGCACTCAATGCCAAGAAGGGCATGCTAACTGGAAAATCCAAGGTCCTCATGGACATAGCATGGAAGGTTATGATGGGTCAATCTTTCAGTGCTGATGCCCTAACCAACCAAAATATTAGAATTATGGCAGCAATCTTCGACCAGATTGATGGAGATTGGCAAGGTTTCTTTTTCGAAAGAATGGTTGCTGAGAATCAAAGATGTATTTTCAATAAGAAAACTAAGGAGTTCACTATTAAAGGAACACTTGATTTTGGTAATAAGTTGAGCATTCTACTGACTATGATTCTGACTAAGAGGAAGACGTGGTCAGCACCTAGAGTTTTTCACCCCTCTAAGTGGCAACTGAAGAAGGAGTTAGCTGAGTACGAAAGAAAGCTTCGTGAGGAGAAGAATCTTAAGAGATCTCAGGAACCAGCTGAGGAAGAGGAGAATGAAGTTGAGGAGGGTGAAGCAGTTGAAGAAGCTTCACAAAATGAGGAAGAGGGTGTTGTAGATGAGGAAGAGGTTGTGGAGTCTGAGCATGAGGAGGGAGAGGTTGAGCCAGCCGTTGAGACAGTTGAGGAGGTTGAAGAAGAAGTTGAAGCTTCTCCTCCAAGGAATAGGACTAGATAAGTATCTGCCATGAAGTTAGCTGAGAGAGTTATTCAGATTAAGAAAGGTAAATACGTCCCTTCAGAATCAGAAGAGTCCACCCCTTCTACTTCTCCAAGCAGACAAGTAAGTATTCCTAAACCAAAACTCACAACTCCTAACCCCACTCCCTCTTCTGGTGGTAAGAAGAGAACTAAAGCCAGAGTTGTGTCAAAACCTAAGGGTTTAAGCTCTAATACTTTGCCACCCACATCTACTTCTGATCCCATTGCAGCCATTCCACTTCATGTCAAACCTACCTCCCCTGAGCTAGAACAAGCTCAAACAACTAAAGCCAGAGTTGTGTCAAAACCTAAGGGTTTAAGCTCTAATACTTTGCCACCCACATCTACTTCTGATCCCATTGCAGCCATTCCACTTCATGTCAAACCTACCTCCCCTGAGCTAGAACAAGCTCAAACATCGGCTGATACTCACACAGCTGATGAAACACACCAAACAGAATCCATACTTGATCCCTTAGAAGAGGCATCCAACATTGACATGACTTATCTTGAAGATCCTCTTATAAAATCTACTTCTCCCCTCTCACTCAATCAACCTGATGAGACTGTTCAACCAGAACCAGCTGAGACAGCCCCAACCAAAATTCCCATGATTGAGTACCATATATGTACGAGAGAAAATATGATCAGGATGCAGCTTGCCAGGATGATAATTCTTAGGTTCCCAGAGATTAATGAACTCTCCACAACTTTTGAGAAAGTTCTAAGAATCCGTACTTGGATAGAGATCAGAAGAGGAGAGATAGATGACTTGCTCGAACTCATCAGTAAGCTCTTTCACCCAGCTACTGTCTAATGACGCACTGGCTAAGGTGGTGGCTAGGAAGCTTGGAAAACTTTCGAGTTCACCATCTCAGCACACTGCTGAGGATGATAACGATGGAAAATTTTGGTCCTCTAAGGAGTATGACACAAGTGTATGGGGGGGGGGAGAATGCACTTGTGTATTCAAATTCCTTTTTCAAATGGATTTGACCTATCAAAAGAGTTGTCTGACAACCTCTCTGAGTGTGTGTTAACTTTAATAGATAATCAACCTATTGAAAACTATGAAGTAATCAGTTGGACAACTATCTAAATAAGTTATTTAGTGCAGAATATGGTTGGCCCTTTTTACTTAAGAAAACTCCTTCTTAATTTCTGAAAACAGTTTATCAGGGACTTTGTCCAAAACAGTTTTTCTCAAATTTTATGACTTAAATCTTTTCAATACAACTTTGAGTGCAATGTGTGAATATGATCAAGTAAGAGCAATGCAATAAGTAAATGATACAACAATTTATAGTGGTTCAGAGACTCAGGCTCTTACATCCACTTCCCTGATTTAACATAATAATTCCTTAACTCCTGGAATTAACTTGTTTTATAGTGCCAAGGTGCACTGGTCAACAACACTATCCTTAGTGCTTTGATCCCTAGGATTTCAGAGTCCTAGTGCTCAACTTCTCTGAGTTAAAACTGTGTTTTATCTTAACAGCCTTTAACTCCTAACTTCTACAACAAACTCTACGTCTTCTAAGAGGTAAGGGTTTGAGGTTTGGTTCCAACTAGGTGAGATATCCTTTACAATAAGAGCAGTGTAAAGGGATAGGATATCTCTTTTCTAAGCTTGGGATAATACAATTTAGGCTTAGCTAGAAGTGATCAGGAAACTTGGGATATTGTTAGAAAGATTGATAGCTTGAGTTTCCTTGTGATTGCTTCATTGTAGTTTGATAGCAGGTAATTGGATATGGTTTCCTTGAATCACTTATGTATTTATAGAGCAATTTGAACATTTATCCGTTGGAGAGATAAACATTCAAATTGTCTATTTGCAGCTCCATTGAAACGACTACTTGAGCACTCTTCTACTATCTATTGTGTATAGAAGGTTCTTCAATGGTTACTTGAATTCTTGGTGTTGACTTCTGAAAATTGTGGTTGTACAGACTTGTGTCAATCACTTAGCTTGCACATTTTCCAAGGTTGATTGTGTCAGAATTTGTACTTTCCCCAACGGTCAGATGGGACAAATTCTCTGAACATTCTTGCTGCAGATTGAGTGTTCTTTAATGCATCCAAGTCTTCACTTCAGTCTTTATTGCTTCTAAGTCTTCAATGCTTGTTCAGGTTTGGTGGCTTTAATGCTTAAAATATGTTGTCTTCTTGAAGTAGTTGCATTCAATGCTTTTGATCTTCAGCTTTTAGACAATCATTTGATCTAAAGCAGCTCTTATCACTTATGTCTTCAAAAGATCAGATTCCTTGTTCAGTTCTTATCAGCCATGTTGTCCACTTCAGGAAAATTGTCTTCAAGTGATCAACTACTTTGAGCTACCTAAGACAAACATTCAAAGCTGCCTAACATTCCAGCTTGGACAACTATCCTGAAACTATGATCTCAACATTCCTGAGATTCTTGACTTAGACAAATTCGTAAACTGTCTCAACTATCCTGAGACAACTAGACTGAATTACAATCTCAACTAAACTGACTTACATCAATCAGGGGTTTTGGTATCTTAATCAAAATCAATTCATTTCCCAATATAAATGATTCCAGAGCCATTGGTGAAAACCCCAATGGTCAAAATCCTTCATAGGATGAGGCTGGAGGACCAGCTGAGAGAGAGTCAATTGATCCTAAACTTACTTAAATGGGAGTTCATCTATGCAAAATCAGCTGAGCCTGTGATTGAAAATGTGCAATCAGTGGAGATCATTGCCAAAGAAGGTTCTTTGGAACCAGAGGCATTAGAACAAGTGCAAACTCAGAGTGAAGTGATGGAAACCACTCTAATTGAGGATAAAGTTCCTTCCAACGTTCAATCCATTCAGCTTCCAGAAATGGTTGCAACTGAATCATCACAACCCCAGGTCTCAGTGGTTCATGGACTTGAAAGTGTTGAACGGCCAGCTCAAAGAGCTGAGGAGTTGCCAGTTGGATGGGTAGACACAGCTAAGATAGAAGGAAGAATTCGCTTTTCCGAAGAGATGAAGCTTTACTTCGATGTTGAAGCAGATATGGCTTTAACAAATCAACCAGAAGTTGTAGGAGGAAGAAGCAGAGTTCATGGTTATGTGATGAACATTGTAAGAGATTATCTTCAGAATTTACCCTAGCCAGCTGATGTTGCAGGAAAAGAGATAGTGCCTTATGTTCAACCAAGAAGGCCATCTACATCAGCTGAGGCATCATCGTCTTCAAGTTCAGCACCCCTAGTTCCATTGCCAGTTCTTAGAGAGGAGATATTAAATATTGTTAGAATGCCTATTGATTCATACCTGGAAGGGGGAATGGGCTTAAAACTCATGGAGATTCAGGAGGAAGCAATCATAGAGCACATTAGAACCCTTCTGAATCAAATCTATGAAATGGAGGACACTTTCAAAGCAGAGTTATTGGATAAAGTTGATGAATGTATGGTCTCTGAAATAACTAAGGGGGAAATTGTTGGGATATGAACCCACCCCATAGGTTTGATATGATTATGATGTAATAGTTTTGATGGCCAAAACACTTAATAGTTTATTTCGTATTCTGATAGGATAAGCTGAGTTGTATAGAATAAGGGTGTTCACTGGTCCAAAACCGGACCGGACTGAGACCGGTTTGGACCGGGACCGGAATCTCTCCTAATGCATGGACCGGAGACCGGACCGTAATTAATCCGGTCCAGGCCAGATCGGACCGGTAAATTTCGGTTCGGTCCGGGTTTGGACCGGGTTTTTTTAAAAAAAATAAAAATTTCAAGTTTATGGAAGCAAGAACAAGATTGATGAATTTGTGTATGAAAATCAAAGTGTTGCTATTTATTTTAAATCAATCTAAATTTTATTTACATTATTATTAATAATCTTTTGACCCTAAAAATAAATTAAATATGTTCGTTAAATTATATATTTGAAAAAATGTAATAGATCTCAACAATTTTACCTCACATCCTCACCAATTACTTGGTTTTGAAAAATAAGTGAGAGTGCATTAGTAAAAAAATATAAAAAAAATTTTTTTGGACCGGACCGAAAAACCGGAATCCAAAATTTGAAGGACCGGAGACCGGACCGGAAACTACCGATCCGGTTCCGGTCTTTTTTTGCACTCCTAGTGTAGAACAACTTATATTTTCTTAGTCTAGTCCTGTAAGATCAGTTGTATGTATATCAACTGATATCACACCTTCGGCTTACACGCGCTCACTCAAGATTTGAAGAGTAGAAGACTAGAAGACTAAGAAGACCTTGAAGAATTAAAAGAAGACCATCTTGAAGAAATAAGACAAGAAGGCCCCTGTATGCCTTATCAGTTGATATGAACTTCTGAATAAAGTCTACTGATCGAACTCTCAAAGACTTAGAACTAATCAAGACAAAAGAGAAGACATAGACAATATCATATGAGTTGGACTCAACTGATATCAAAATCAGATTAGATGACTACTTCATATTGCACCTACAAGATCAGATCTGATAAAGTACCAGATCAGACGAGTATCAGACCAGAAGAGTACTACGACCAGAAGGGTACGTCATCAACCGACTGAAATCTGCATGAAAGACTAAGTGTAAATCTCAAGACATTGACTTTCCATAGCCAAAGAAGGCAAGTTCCAGATTTGGTGGAATCATTATCAATCACGATGCAATCAAGGGATTACGCTGCAATCAAAGGATAATCACAACGGCTAGTTTCTCCAAACGGCTAGTTGATTGAAGATTAGTCCTATAAATACAAGATCAATTCAAAGTGTGAAGACACGTGAGATTATCAAGAAAGATCGAGCATACGAAGAACACAAAGCTGATTAGAAGCAAACATATTCAAAGCATAAGTTCTTCAAGCTAGTTTTACTCAGAATCTTCCCACCAACACGAAACTGAACCAAGCTATTTATAGATACATATTTTGGTTTAGGGCCTTAGGCATAGTGGTTAAGCAATCTGTTGCTTGATCCATTAGTTGGAGATAGATCAAAACAACCCAAACCCAAACACTTTAACCAATATAAGGTCTAAGTTGTTAAACTTGTAAAGAGTACAAGTGCTCTCAAACACTTGTGGAGACCGTAGCAATTTGGTGATTGCTCAAACCTCAAAGTCCTTCACTTGGGACTCTAAAGGACAAGCCCCTTTGATTTGGTGATTAAAGGATTAACATCACGATCAGATCATGAGAGTGGACGTAGGATCAGATATCTGAACCACTATAACCCCTGGTGTTATTTACTTTATTGTCATTTCAATTTCGCATGTTACTATACTGATTATCATCATTAATCATAGTGCATATTGCCTTTATAAATGATTTTGAAAAGAGCCCAAACAAGAAGAGTTTAAAACCAGCAGACATCAAGTCAGTTGAGTGCTTTAACTTAGCTAAAAGGTTTTTATATATATCGAACGAGTCTAAACTAAGGGCCTACACTATTCCGCAAACTTACATTCAGTAGAGTACCTAGTAAGTTGGATCAACAAACTAGCCAATCCAACAGACTAAGTATATTAGCTGAGTAACATACACTCTTTTTAGAAAAAGTTTTAAAGTCTATTCACCCCCCCCCCCCTCTAGACTTTAAACTCATTCACTACTCGTTCAAGGACCAACAATCTTTTATGTGCCAAGAGTAACACGTCTTGCTTCTTTATAGTCCCAAGAGCAAACTTTGGATCCTTTGACATCCCTACATGCACTCGATTCCACTTGTCATTGTGAGGGGCTAGCACTCTTACAATTGGCTTCTAAGGGTTTACGATAGAAGATTGGTTTAGTGTATATGAACCAGGGTTGTAGAAATTGGCCAAGGCATTAGGCGTCCACAGACTGTGGCGATTAAGGCAAATCAATACAAAAAATCGACTATGGGGTTAGGCGGTGTTTAGGCAGCCGAGTTTTCGCCTAGGCAACGACGAACGATAACAAAAAATAAGAAATCCAAACACTGTAAGAAAAAAATTACACGGTTCATTTTCCTTTCTTCACTCATTCTTTTCAGATCTCGCCCAAATCGTGTTGCCACTGGTCGCCAGGCACGCGCTTCCACTACCGCCACGATCGTGCTTTTTCCGCTATCACGATTGCGTTGCAAGCCTGCAACTGCTTGACTGGCACCATGCGCCACCCACTCGCCACTCACGCGCCGCCCTACCTGCTAGTCACCCCCACCGAGAGTAGGAAGGTGGAGTTGTGTACGAAAATAAATTTAACTTTTAAGAAGTGAAAGTGGGTGTGTAAATGAATACTGAATCAGACAATTAGGTCATCTATAGGGCTAGAAATGAATATAGGCCCATACAATGGGCCATTAATAAATTACTAATTAACCTAATATTAATTATAAAAAAAAAAATCTAGGCGTTAGGCGGTTGAAAACGCCTGACTACCGATTTTCGATTTCTGCAACCTTGATATGAACTAGATGAGAATTTCTCTTACAATCTGATTTAGCCTTAAGCTAGGATTGAGAAATTCTCTCTAAGCTTTGGATATATATTTCACTATACTGGCTTAGGAGATATGAGCTCGCTCACTGTTTGGAAGATGATGCCTGTTGAATCTTCATTGAAGTTCTCTTGAGCTGTTCTTGATAGATGAACATTTATGTTATTTTGCTCGACCTTTTTATCCCTTCACTCATGTGTGAGGTATGAATAAGACCTTATATATATATAGTGTTGATCTTGAATGTTACAGTTGGATGATATCATTCAAATCTCCACCATTTCGGAAATCAGAATCCTCTTGATGGATACAATAAATATTATCTCTGCCATGTAATATTTAATGTATCTTTAACTTTCTATTCTTGTGCACTATGTGATGTTAGCTTTTTAGTGTCTGGTGTTGTCTTCTGTAGATGTTGTTAATTCTTAAATGTCTTAACATTATCAACAACATCTGAATTTGACCTTCCGAGATTTTTTCTAAGTCTTTTCTGAAATGCTACATTAAATGTTGACCTAAATGTTGTCGCATTTCTGGCAGGATCTAGAAGCTTCTACAAGGATCTGGAACCTGGAAGATTCCAGAACATTGGAGAACATGCTAGAACAGCCTAGATACATTTGGAACGACCTGGAGCAGCCTAGAAGGATCTAGAAAGATCATGGAAGTTGTGGAAGTTGAGTTTCCTAAAAAATAGGACCTCAATGTGGAAGCCTCTAGAATTTCGTATCCCACACTATAAATACCCATTGAAGGCTTCATAATTCGGTGTGCTCTATTCGATCAATATCCTAGACCGAGCGTTCATCCCTGTTAGGAAATTGTGGCCAATAGTTCTACATTTTAGTTCATACGTTGTATACCACCCGTATGACTGTGTGTCTTCTTATCTATTGAGAGTGTAATCATTAGATAGACTAGGCATTTCGACAGTGTATAATTTATACACTTAGTTCGTTTTCTAGACTTGGCACCTGCCTCGTTTATAGTTTCGTTGTGATTGTTAATGCTGTAACATTTCACACAACATTTGTACTTGAAGATAAGTATTGTTTTTCGCCGTAAGGCTAGCATAGATTTTTATTTATAAAATCTATGTGAAAATTATTTCCATTGTGTCACGTTTGTTTTTAGTGTTTCAAGTCTTCCGCTGTGTTAATCTTAATTTCTGATATTCTGTTAGAGTCAGTGTTGTACCAATTGTCACAACATTTAGTACAACATTATTCTACTTAAACTTAAACACTTCATATACATACCACAGCACACTTTCATCTTCCTACTGGTCCACGTCAGCTCTGATTTGATCATTCAAGATAGATACAAATGACCTTTGCCTCAGCTGATTCTAGGTTCGGCTCATCTAGACTTGACACTTGAGCATCAGATTGCTTCCCCAACTGTAAGAACCTTGGTTGTTTAGTAACCAGCTTTGGTTCTCAGCTGATAAGGATACTCAACTGAATAGACCTCAGCTGATCAGTCGAGTTCCCCCTCGACTAATTCTTCCTCTTCTAGTCTTCTTCTTCTCTTCTTGAGCATAAGTTTGTCTCTCCACCGTATCAACTAGATTCCCCCTCGGCTGATACTACCAGAAGTTATTCTATTACAATGTATATAATGAAGTTGTCTATACAATACAATTTATCCTATTAAAAGTGGTTTGACTTATCAAAACAAAACATAATGGATATCAAATAACCTGAATATCCCAACATCCATCATATGTGTAATGGGTAGACCCCTTGCTTCACGGATCCATGATTTAAATGACTCATCTGCATTGGGTGTCATTTCCTCGTACCTTTTAAGATGCGTAGAGTGTGCAACCGCCTATCTTCCATAAGGTAAATCTTGAAGCCATTCTTCAGCAATTCGACCATTAACATCCTTAAAATTCTGAAGTTTTTCGTTGAATATCCTGCTATTAGGTGCATAAGCACACTGTTTGAACAAATCAGCCACATTTTCATGATGTTGCGTATTTCAACCTCCATCGTGCCTACCCTTGAGGTTTGATAGCAAATGGTACATACAATAAAAGTAGGCAGGATCCTTCCATACGTCGTAAAAGGCTGACATTAGCCCGTATTTCTGTCGAAAATGTAAATTACCTTTTTTTAGTGAGTGATTAGATAGATCACCAAGCTTAATTAGGAACCAAGCTTAATTGGTCTGATTCTCAACAGACACAATGACAAATGTAACAGGAAACTATCTTATAAACATAAATAAATAACAAATATTTACAACACTGGAACACAAAAATATTACACAATACAAGATACCTATAATGCGCATAAATGAAATTCATAATATAAACTGCATATTTGAAGTCGGAGTTAAATTCACATATCCACGGCACTTAGGCCACCCGTTTTAGATGGTTCGAATTATGCTTATTGGAAGCCTAAGATGCGTATGTACATCAAGTCAGTTGATGAACGTGCCTGGAGGACTGTACTTACAGGTTGGGAAGCTCCAAAAAGACCAGCAGACGCAGATGGTGAAATACAACTCAAGAGAGAAGTTGACTGGACGGCTGATGAAATAACAACAGCAAGCTACAATTCTAAAGCTTTAAATGCTATTTTTACTTCTGTTGATGTTTCAATGTTTAAAATTATATCTAACTGTTCTACTTCTAAAGATGCATGGGACAGGTTGCAAGAGCATTGTGAGGGTTCAGAAAGTGTTCGAAGGACTAAGCTTCGAATGTTGGGGACAAAATTTGAGAATCTCCGAATGAGGGAAGATGAAACAATTACAGCCTACAATGAAAGGTTAAGTGAGATTATCAATGAATCACATTCTCTTGGTGACCCTATTTCTAATGTTAGAGTAGTTCATAAGATTTTAAGATCTGTTCCTAAAAGATTTGATGCTAAAATTTGTGCTATTGAAGAGGCAAAAGATACAGATAAGTTAAGTCAAAATGAGTTAGTGAGTATTCTTAGAACTTATGAGATAAACACTAATCAAGATGATGAAGCTAATGCTGATAAAAAAGTTGTGGTTTTTAAAGGGGAAACATCAAACACTTCTGAAGTTCAACCCATCATTACTGAAGTTGACACTGATGAAGAATTGCTTGATGTATGCCTCAAAAATCCTAACAATGTTGCCTTGCTCACTAAGCACTTTAATAAGTTTCTTAAGAAATCTGTGAACAAATCTAGAAACATTCAGCCTAAGATTCAAATCAACACATCAACACCTCAACCAGAAAAGAGGAAAGGTCAATTCACACCAAGACTATCAAAGAGTGAAGGTAAACCAAGGTATGATCCTGAATTTCGAAAATCAGTTCAATGCAATGCTTGTTCTGGTTATGGTCATTATGCAAATGAATGTGCCAATACTAGACTTAAGCAAAAACTGAATTTTAGTGCTACCTTGAGTAATGATTCTGATGATGATCTTGATGAATTAAATCAGAATGAATATTCTAATTTTACCAGAATTGATTATAATGATTCCTCAGATGATGATCTGGATGAAACAGATTCTGATGCTGTACCTGATGTTTCAACATCTACAATAACATCAGAACAGAGTCACCCAGATTTGAACTGTTTTAATGGTTTAGTTGATGATGCAGGAAAAAGGAATGATGACGATGAATACCAAAAGTTGTTAGATGATTGGAAAAATCAGAAACTCACCCTTGATTCTCTGAATAAAAGGAATGAGGATTTGACAGACACAATCACCAAGCTAGAAGTTATTCTTACCAAAAGAGATCTGGAAATCTGTAACTTAAAGGAGAAATTGATAAATTCTACTTTATGTTTCAAGAAATATTCCAAGAGTGCTTCTGAGGTAAATAATGCTATAGCTACTGGTAAGTCTAATAATCATGGTTTAGGTTATGATGGTACTACTGCTTCTATTTCTGATAAATTTAGAAAACCTGTGAAATTTGTTAAGGCAAATGTTGACACATCTGGGTCAACATCTGCAGAAACAGAGTCTCACAAGGTTAAGAGAAAGTATATCTGTCATTTCTGTTTCAAAATTGGTCACATTCGTCCTTACTGTATAAAGTTGTTTGAAGAACAGAAAAACTTGAAAATGCTGCATAAGAAACTGTCACATCCTGGTAAACAGTTTTTGAAATCTGCATGGAAACCAAAAGCTACCTGTAATGTTGTTCATACCTCCTTAAAAGCATGTTTACCTGAATTATGGTACTTTGATAGTGGTTGTTCAAGACATATGACAGGTCGTATTGATTTCTTATCTGATTATGTGACCTTGAATAGTGGTAGTGTTACATATGGTGGAGGTTCTAAAGGAAAGATTGTTGGTAAAGGAACTTTGAATGTTGAAGGTTTTCCTAAGCTTAAAAATGTATTACATGTTGATGGCTTACTTGCAAATCTGATTAGCATTAGTCAACTTTGTGATGATAATTTGCATGTGAAATTTGATAAAGATTCATGTTATGTTCTTAATAAAGATGAAGTTTGTGTCATGACTGGTACTAGGTCAGCTGATAATTGCTATCTTATTGGAACAAATATGTGTAACTTGTCAAAACATGATGAAAATGTTCTATGGCATCAAAGATTGGGTCATGCAAATTACAGAGCAATGAAAAAGCTAATCAAAGCAGATGCAGTAAAAGGAATTCCAGAACTTAGGTTTCACAACACCACTGTATGTGGACCATGCCAAAAAGGTAAGCAGGTAAGAATGTCACACAAAATGCTGTCACATTGTACTACACATCGATGCTTTGAATTACTGCACATGGATTTGATGGGTCCTATGGAAACTGAAAGCATTGGAGGAAAGAGGTATTCCTTAGTTGTGGTAGATGATTTTTCTAGATATACCTGGGTAGAGTCTTTGAGAGACAAATCTGAAGCATTTGCTGCATTTAAAATTCTTTATAAGAGGTTCAAAAATGTGTTTAACTTGAAAGTTGGCCGTATTAGAACTGATCATGGTAGGGAATTTGAAAACAGCATGTTTAATGATTTTTGTGATAAAAAGGGTATCTTGCAAGAATATTCATCTCCTAAAACTCCACAACAAAATGGAATTGTTGAAAGAAAGAATAGAACTTTACAAGAAATGGCTAGAGTTATGCTTACATCCAAATGTCTTGCTAAGAAATTTTGGGGAGAAGCATTGAATACTGCATGTCATATTATTAATAGGGTTTTTATTCGTTCTGGAACTAATCAAACACCATATGAGATTTTGAACAACAGAAAACCTAATGTGAAATATTTTCATGTATTTGGTTGTGTGTGTTACATTTTGAATGATAGGGATCAACTTCATAAGTTTGATTCTAAAAGTGATAAAGGTTTCTTTTTAGGCTATTCTAGAAATAGTAAAGCTTATAGAGTTTATAACCTTAGAACTAACACTGTTCAAGAATCTGTTAATGTTGTGTTTGATGATGATAAAGGTCTTACAGATGACAAAGATGAAGAAGATGTATCACAGGTTACTGACACTTCTGAGAATACACTGAAGTCTGAGAATGTTGCACCAAATGTTAACACATCTAAGTCAACATCGACAGAACAGACAGTTGTAACTTCACAGAATGACCAGTACATTCCCAAAACGAATCCTTCTTCAAGAATAGGTAAAAGTCATCCTTCTGACCAGATCATAGGCGATGCTACAGTTGGAGTGCAAACAAGAGGAAGAGTAAGATCAAACAAGGTAGATGTGGTAAGAACAATATGCATGTCTTCTATGTGTAATGTTGTAAATGCTGAATGCTATTTATTTGAAATTGAACCTAAGAGTGCTAAAGAAGCCTTAACTGATGAAAACTGGATTAATGCTATGCATGAAGAACTTGGTCAGTTTGAAAGAAATGAAGTATGGACACTTGTTCCAAGACCTAGTCATACTAATGTCATTGGAACAAAGTGGATATTCAAGAATAAAACTGATGAATCTGGTAATATTGTTAGGAACAAGGCTAGGTTAGTAGCACAAGGTTACACCCAAGTTGAAGGAGTCGATTTTGATGAAACTTTTGCACCTGTTGCTAGGATAGAATCTATTAGATTACTGCTAGCTATTGCATGTTTTATTGATATTAAGCTTCATCAAATGGATGTAAAGGCTGCATTTCTAAATGGCATTTTAAATGAAGAAGCATATGTTGAACAACCTATAGGATTTGAAGATCCACAGTATCCTGATCATATATATAAACTTAAGAAAGCATTATATGGCCTTAAACAAGCTCTTAGAGCATGGTATGGTAGGCTTACTGACTTTCTTTTGGAATATGGATTTATTAGAGGAGAGGCAGATAGAACTTTGTTCATTAAGCACACTGAAAATAATATACTAATTGCTCAAATATATGTTGATGACATTGTGTTTGGTTCTACTTGTGATAAAATGTTGAGTAAATTTGTTGAGGCAATGACTGCAACATTTGAAATGAGTATGGTTGGAGACTTGAACTATTTTCTAGGTCTTCAAATCAAACAATGCAGTGATGGTATTTTCTTTTCTCAGAGTAAGTATGCTAAGAACTTGGTTAAAAGATTTGGTCTTGAGAATTCAAAACCAATGAAAACTCCTATGGGATCTTCTTTGAAACTTTGCAAAGACAGTGCTGGAACAGATGTTGATCCAACACTTTACAGATCCATGATAGGTAGTTTACTGTATTTAACCTCTAGTAGACCAGATATTATGTACAGTGTGTGTGTTTGTGCTAGGTACCAAGCTAATCCAAAGGAATCTCACCTGAATGCTGTGAAGAGGATCATCAAGTATGTTTCAGGAACAAGTGACCTTGGAATCTGGTATACTAAGGACACCAACAACATTTTGATTGGCTATAGTGATGCTGATTGGGCTGGAGACATAGATGATAGAAAGAGTACGAGTGGAGGATGTTTCTACATGGGAAACAATCTTGTTTCATGGCACAGCAAGAAGCAGAATTGTGTTTCACAATCTACTGCAGAATCTGAGTATATAGCTGCTGGAAGCTGCTGTACACAACTCTTGTGGCTGAGCAAGATGTTCCATGACTATGGTATTGAGAATGGTATACTTACAATCTTTTGTGATAATACTAGTGCTATTAACATTTCTAAGAATCCTGTACAACACTCACTCACAAAGCACATTAGCATAAGACATCACTTTATGAGAGATTTAGTAGAGAAGAACATTGTGAAGTTGGAGTATATACCTACTGAAAAACAAAATGCTGACATTTTTACTAAGGCATTAGACCATGAGAGATTCTCAATCTTGAGGAAATCTCTTGGGATGAGCACTATCTGAAAAATTCGGATGGATGTTTTCACAAATGCGGTAGCATTTAGGACAACATCATGGGTTGTATAAATTTTATAGGTTGAATTTATTTCTTACTTAGTTAAATAATTCCTTTGTAAAATATCTACGAATCTAAGAACCTTGGAGTGCAAAAATAAACATGTCTTACACCTTTCAAATGCATAAAAATGAGAATGTTATTAGCATACTAAAAGATGTACCAAATCACTGAGTAACTATGGAGCACGGAGTTCGCTACTACGATGCCTTCTTTTCAAAAGGTGATATTTGGTAAAAACATCAACATATTTGTAATCCATTAAGTAAGTATGGGGCACGGAGTTCGCTACTACGATGTACTCTACAGGAACAATGGATCAATACAAATTAGATGTTATAACACAAAAGGAAAAAATATGGTGCAACACAAATGAAGCAAATTCATGTAAAAACCGTGTTGAGGTGTTTGTAACAGTTTTGAGCACAACATTGCCTGATTCGAATTTATTTTTATCTGTTGTAATTATTTAATTATTTATTGAAACTTATTTTATTTATTTAACTATATACTAATCCACGTTTTTTTTTATTTTTCAGATTATGCTTGGACTAAGTAAAAATTCTAGAAACTTCTTAATTACTCAATTAATTAATAAAATTGATTTTTCCCACAAATTAAACCATGATCTAGGTTGTGGCTAAAAATGTGGAGCACTATCAAATTATTTCTGGAATTAATCGTGTTAAGCTCCAACTACACTCATTCTCTCTATAAAACTCAATTAATTGTGATTTATTTTGCTAATTGTCTTTTTCGAGTTTTTGTTAAGTACTGTATTTGCAGAAACTGTTCTTTGGCCGTGTATTTCCCAAATTTACTACATACACTCTCAAAAACCTACCTTGGAAATCCAACCGATTCTTCTTAATGGCTGGAAACCACCCTCGATCACACTCTCACTCACACTCTTCTCTTGAATCTTCCGATCAAAACGCCCAAAATTCTCTCAATCTTCTTGCTTCAATGGCCTCACAACAGTCAAATTCCTCAAATGCCGACACCAATGTCTCTACAACTCCATCAACAACCACTCCTGTTCCACAAACTACTCCACCAACTACCCACATCCCACAAGACTCAACTGTTGAAGAATTCACTAGGGCTGTTGAAGAGGTATCCAACACTCTTCGGACTACTGGTCATCTACCTGTGATGACGTTTGGAGATATCACTGTGGATATCTCGAGCTATTTGGCCGAACAAACTGCCCAAATGGCTGCTGCTGCCAAAACCCCCAATTCTTCAAACCCTACTGAGCCAGCTGCACCGGAACGGAATGTGAAAACCGTTGCTGAAGGAGAAGCTAGTGCTGATGCATCCAATTCTGAGGATGTCGAAATGGAAGATGCTGAAGCTTCTGATGATGGTACAAATTCTTCACTCTCTGTCTCTGATGAGTCTGCTCCCATTCCTCTCAAGAAGAATGCACAGAAAGGAAAAAGACAGAGAAGCCCTGTTCAAAGGAGGAGGTCAAACCGTGTGTTTACCCGAATAGATTACTCTGAATCTATGAGGAAGAAGAAGAAAGCCGGAGCTGATGCTAGTGAACCGATTCAAGTGTTCACTGAATCTGATGAAGAAACCGAAGTTGCCACTGTTGCTGCAAAGAAACCAAAGACTGTTGCTGAGAAACCAAAGAAAGCTGCTGTTGAACGAAGGAAGAAAGTTGCTGCTGATCCTAAAGAAAAAGGGAAAGCCAAGATGATCCCTGAAGAAGAACCTGCTGAATCAGACTCTGATTCTGATTTCAATGTTTGCCTAAGAGACATGCAAGAATCTCTTAAGAAGAATGCTGAGTCATTTGCTGCTGCAAAAGAGCCCACACCAGAACCTGATGATGATGGAAGTGGAGACAGCTCATCTTCTGAGGCAAAGAGCTCATCTGCTGAAGCAAAGAGCTCATCCAAAAGCTCCTCTGCACATGATGGAGACACTGATCCTGATGAGGAACTGCCTTCTGAGGCAGAAAATGAAGGTATCTCTGATCACTCCACTTATGTTGAGAAAAGGTTAGAAATTTATTCTAAGAGGAAGCTGTTGATTGAGAAAAGAATAAATGTGCCTGATTTTGATAGTAAGGGTATGCTTAAGTTCTTAGAGGATAGAAATCTGTTGAATGCTGTTACATTTGGTGAAGCTTTTCTTACAAACTGGTCTTATGAATTCTATGCCTGTATGAAGAAAAGTTATGGAAAAAGGAGTTCTAGGTCTTATGGTACTGTTAATTTTAGGGGGAGGGGTGTGCCATTCACTCCAGAACTTATTAATGAGTTCTTGCACACTCCTAATGTTGATGAGGATGATGATCCAGATATGGATGTTGTGATTACTGCAATCACAGGGGGTAGAAAGACTAAGTGGACTAGGAAGATGCTAGCTAGACACTTAACCTCCTTACATTCTGTTTTGTATAAGCTGATCATATACAATTGGATTCCCACTACCAACACCACTAAGATCACAAGAGACAAAGCCATTCTTATGTATAGGATTTCTATACTTAAGAAGTTCAATCTGGGACATACCATCTTTCACCATATGAGGAAATTTACTGGGAAAACTACTGGGAAAGGAAATCTGCCCTATCCAGTCTTGATTTCAAACTATCTGAAGCACCATGGCTTCACTGCTAAGAAGACTGATGTCTTGAGGGGGAGAGTGCCACTGCTTGCTATTGCTCCTGCCTTATTGATTGGGGACAGAATCATTGATTTGCCCATAGTTGCTCCTGGTACTGATAGTCCACAGAGATCTTCCAGACCCTCTACTTCTGATCAACCAGGCCCTTCCAGAACACATCAGAGAAATGCACCCCCAAATGTTGAGAACATTCGTGTCAACATTTCTGGTAATGTGTATCTTTCACAGGAATTCATCAAACTCCAACTCCAACACTTGCAGGAAACAATAGATGAACTTCAGTTCCTGAAGGACAGGTGGACCAACCTACTTTCACCTACAACAGGGGGAGTACCACCACCATCCAACTCCAATGTGGTCATTGAGGAGATAAATGAAGATGGAGTTCCAGCTGCTGCTGATGCTGGTGCTGTACCTGATGCTGGAGGAGATGCTGCTGTTACTGATGTAGTTGCACATCTTGCATCTATTTACTTTGTGGATGAAGTTGATGAACAGGAACATTGATCTTCCTGGAGAAAGCTGTTAGACAGGGGGAGATCTGAATTCCAAAAATGGCTATGGTGCAGGAAGATGATGCTGCAGCTGTTACCACAGCAATATAAGCCATTTATTCAGCTCTACCTTTGTAATTAATGTTTGAGTATTCTGAATTTTTGATACACTTGTTGTTTATTTTTCCTAGATGATAGGATGTTTATTACTGCAACTTGCTTAATGGTTCCACTTGATGTTTGTTTACTGCCTTGCTTAATTTGTTTGCAGATTATCATGTGTCTACTATTGCAGGTTGTGTATAGTTTTTGTTTATATTCTGTTTACATTATGTTTGTTGCTCTGATTTTTTGTTTGTTTTGTTTTGTTAGTGTCATACTTAGATTCTAAGTGAATTTCTTCCAGTTTAACTTATTATCTTAGTATAGTTACTTATGTTGTGAGTAAGTGTATAGTTTATACTTATTCTATTTTGGATAAAATAGTTTTGATCTTTTGGCACGGATCATTATGAAATTATCCTTGATCTTCAGTCGATTTGATCCAACGATTACAACAGGTATTGTCTTGACTAGTGCTTAGCAATGATGTCAACCTCAACTAAGTACATAAAACTGAGTATGTATAGAAATATATGTGCATCAGGTGTGTTGTAGTCGAAAGGTCAAATTGGGGGAGATTGTAGATGTTGTTAATTCTTAAATGTCTTAACATTATCAACAACATCTGAATTTGACCTTCCGAGATTTTTTCTAAGTCTTTTCTGAAATGCTACATTAAATGTTGACCTAAATGTTGTCGCATTTCTGGCAGGATCTAGAAGCTTCTACAAGGATCTGGAACCTGGAAGATTCCAGAACATTGGAGAACATGCTAGAACAGCCTAGATACATTTGGAACGACCTGGAGCAGCCTAGAAGGATCTAGAAAGATCATGGAAGTTGTGGAAGTTGAGTTTCCTAAAAAATAGGACCTCAATGTGGAAGCCTCTAGAATTTCGTATCCCACACTATAAATACCCATTGAAGGCTTCATAATTCGGTGTGCTCTATTCGATCAATATCCTAGACCGAGCGTTCATCCCTGTTAGGAAATTGTGGCCAATAGTTCTACATTTTAGTTCATACGTTGTATACCACCCGTATGACTGTGTGTCTTCTTATCTATTGAGAGTGTAATCATTAGATAGACTAGGCATTTCGACAGTGTATAATTTATACACTTAGTTCGTTTTCTAGACTTGGCACCTGCCTCGTTTATAGTTTCGTTGTGATTGTTAATGATGTAACATTTCACACAACATTTGTACTTGAAGATAAGTATTGTTTTTCGCCGTAAGGCTAGCATAGATTTTTATTTATAAAATCTATGTGAAAATTATTTCCATTGTGTCACGTTTGTTTTTAGTGTTTCAAGTCTTCCGCTGTGTTAATCTTAATTTCTGATATTCTGTTAGAGTCAGTGTTGTACCAATTGTCACAACATTTAGTACAACATTATTCTACTTAAACTTAAACACTTCATATACATACCACAGCACACTTTCATCTTCCTACTGGTCCACGTCAGCTCTGATTTGATCATTCAAGATAGATACAAATGACCTTTGCCTCAGCTGATTCTAGGTTCGGCTCATCTAGACTTGACACTTGAGCATCAGATTGCTTCCCCAACTGTAAGAACCTTGGTTGTTTAGTAACCAGCTTTGGTTCTCAGCTGATAAGGATACTCAACTGAATAGACCTCAGCTGATCAGTCGAGTTCCCCCTCGACTAATTCTTCCTCTTCTAGTCTTCTTCTTCTCTTCTTGAGCATAAATTTGTCTCTCCACCGTATCAACTGGATTCCCCCTCGGCTGATACTACCAGAAGCTATTCTATTACAATGTATATAATGAAGTTGTCTATACAATACAATTTATCCTATTAAAAGTGGTTTGACTTATCAAAACAAAACATAATGGATATCAAATAACCTGAATATCCCAACATCCATCATATGTGTAATGGGTAGACCCCTTCCTTCACGGATCCATGAGTTAAATGACTCATCTGCATTGGGTGTCATTTCCTCGTACCTTTTAAGATGCGTAGAGTGTGCAACCACCTATCTTCCATAAGGTAAATCTTGAAGCCATTCTTCAGCAATTCGACCATTAACATCCTTAAAATTCTGAAGTTTTTCGTTGAATATCCTGCTATTAGGTGCATAAGCACACTGTTTGAACAAATCAGCCACATTTTCATGATGTTGCGTATTTCAACCTCCATCGTGCCTACCCTTGAGGTTTGATAGCAAATGGTACATACAATAAAAGTAGGCAGGATCCTTCCATACGTCGTAAAAGGCTGACATCAGCCCGTATTTCTGTCGAAAATGTAAATTACCTTTTTTTAGTGAGTGATTAGATAGATCACCAAGCTTAATTAGGAACCAAGCTTAATTGGTCTGATTCTCAACAGACACAATGACAAATGTAACGGGAAACTATCTTATAAACATAAATAAATAACAAATATTTACAACACTGGAACACAAAAATATTACACAATACAAGATACCTATAATGCGCATAAATGAAATTCATAATATAAACTGCATATTTGAAGTCGGAGTTAAATTAATATTTAAAATATGATTACCGTTGTCCCCATCCTTCACGGTGGCAGGAAGCAATACTCCCGTAGACCTTCCTTTCATAAATGTCCCATCTATAAAAGACATTAGCCTACAACTTTTAAAACCTCCTTGCAAGCATTGAATGAAACAAAAATTCATTCAAAGTGATTGGTGATATTGTTCTTTTCTAAGTCGACTATACTACCAAGATTAGTACGTTTAACGACATCACCATACCATCGTAGTTGGTCGTACGATTCGTCATAACTTCCAAAAAATATCATCTCTTGTGGCCTCGATTCCGCACCACGTCTTCCAATAAGGAAGGTCGAATCCATAACCCTCCTTAGTATAGTTCATTACCTCCTTCCTAGTAATTGTAGGATTACCTTAACACTTTGCAAAAGAAGTTCTTTGATAATTTTAGTATCGAACCTATTTTTGTCTTCAATTAGAAGGTTACCCACACAATTATGTACTAGGTTAACTTTCGACACTACAAACCCTGAATTCATAGGTAATTGCTTGGCTTTTATAAACCATTCACAACAAGATGAATCATTTTCATTGCACACAATATATATATTTACACCTAGGAGAATTCTTAAGGTACTTAAACTTAAAATTGAGTTTGGTTGAATACTTAATTAACTCAATCCTAAACTCTGGTGCACCTCCCACAAAAACTACCCAAGCTTTCATTATATTAATCCAATGGTCAAACAAATAAGTCTTAGTTTTCTCAATGGAGCAAATATCAAAATTTGGTATATTATCTAACTCCATAAATTCAGCTCAACAAGAATTTTGAGTACTATGATTGAAATCATTGTCAACAGATTTATGAGGTATATTTGACACCTTTGTCTGTGAACAAGAATTATTCCCACGAACGTCTTTCGTTAAAGAACTAATATACAAATTTACTGAATTCTACAAACTAGAAACTACATTCTTAGCCTGGAAAAAATCTAGAGAAATGTTGACTAACTTTTCTAATGTAATCTGGCAAAACTCACCTAATCGGATCAAATCAAAATCAGATGCTAAACAACAATTATTTAGGCAACCAACAAAATAAGACATTGATAGATTAGTTGAAGAGAATATGGGTCACATACCCATTATTTCATTAACAACATCTTGGAACAATGAAGACTGATTTACATGGTCCAACTTATTTTTTCCATCGAATTCGAACTTGAGTATCACAAAATATTCCATTGGTGACTCTTAAACTACTTTTTCCAGAAATTTCAATCAAGAAAACCCTAACATGCAGAATAAATAACAAGGGTCATGCAAAAAAATTACGACGATCGAAAAATATTTCTCGTACGGCTGCAAATTGATTATTCGATGAACTTGCAAGATAGACGAACAAATCGCATAAAAGAATTCCAAGAAAGAACAAAAGTAACAAATATGTACGATGGACGAACATAGCGCAAAAAATGAATACCAAGAACAATAATTTTGCAAAAAATGGTTAATTTAAAAAAGCATAGAATGAATATGGGATATGAAGAATTGACCAAAAATATAATTATAATTTAAATTAATTATGACTTTTAAAGAGAGGGCATAAGGAGGATTTTACGTTCTAATTTGACCTTCATTGTAATGTTGTATTTTTTGTACTCAATTGTAAGAGTGTCTATAGAATTGAACCTTAGAGTAAATAAACTCTAGATAAAATACAAAAACTAATACTCCTTCCGTTCAATTTTATTATGCCCACTTCTCTGGTTACTATTGAACATACATTTATGTTAAACATTTTGGCCCCCTCGTCCACCATCCTGGTTCCGTATAGGGTTTTAAACGAATCGAATAATTTTGCTCGATTCAGTATTCGTATTCGAATTTTGATATCCATATTCGAAATTTTATGATTCGAATTCGAATACAAATATTTTTTTGATTCGATAAATAAACGAATACAAATACAAAATTATGATATTCAATTCGAAATTTGCAAGTATTCGATTATATTTATAATATATATAAATAAATACTCCCTCCGTCCGCCTATAAGTTTCTCATTTTACCATTTTAGTCCGTCCGCCTATAAGTTTCCCATACCATTTTTGGTAAGTACTTTTTCTTACACTTCACTTTATATTTTACTTTTTATCTCTATCTCTCTCCTTCTTCCAATCACATCACTTGTACTATATCTATTATTTAATCACTTTTCTTAATCTTTGTGCCAAAAAGTAGCGGGAAGCTTATAGGCGGACGGAGGGAGTATATTTTTAAATGTATATTTGTCTCATGTCCTATAATATTATTTAAATTATTATTTTAAAATTTTTTGAATCGAATAGTTTCAAGTCAAATGGAATAGTATCAAATACAAATTAATTTCAAATCGAATACTTGAAAAATAATGTTTAGAATATGTGATGCAGGGAAGCGTCTCAATTGAAGTGAGAACTCCGTTGATTTCTTAAAGAAATATCCGGAAAAACACAATACCAATTAAGGATAAAATGAAGTGAGAACCGTTGATTTCGATAACGAAATATCCGGAATAAACACAACAACGATTAAGGTTAAAACCTTAAGAATTTTCATATAATTTCTGAATTCCCATTTCACACTGCCACATATCCTATTTAAAGGATTTTACAAAGTAATAGTCAAAACAATTAAAAGACATAAATTAAATGGGTTTGAAAGGATTCAAATGGATTAATTTGACTAAGTAAATGTGTTGCAGAAAATTAGAAATGACTCTTTGATTCCAACTTCATTCTCCATCATTCTTCCCCTCTTCGGAACGATTCGCCCTCGAATCGGAATCGCAATGAGATTCATTTTCATTGTAAATGTACGGTGACAAGCTGAAACATCTTTATACTCTTTTAGCCACAAAATAATAACAATTTGACCTTCTGTCGCAAGAGTAGTGTGGTTTCCATCACCATAAGGCACAAAATAGTTTTTTTCAACTCCCATTGTTGAGTCAAGAATATTGGGATGAAGATCCTCAATTATAAAAATATTTGCATTCTCATCGTCGAAAATTGGGGGACTACTATTGCCAACGTCAACATCATCAATTAAAATATTGACAAACTCATTGAAACTCGGTGGTATATCATAACCACAAATGTCATCAGAATATTTATCAAAAATTGGTGGTCCATCATAACCACAATCTTCATCAAAATATTCATCGAAAATTGGTGGTCCATCATAACCGCAATCTTCATCAACATATTCATCGAAAATTGGCTGTCCATCATAACCACGATTTTCATCAAAATATTCATAAAAATTGGAACCATCATCAAGAATCGTACCTGATCTCTGATTACCAACTGATGTATCAAAATCAGGTGGGGCCTGATCGTATGCTGTTTGAGGCCGAGGAGTGGAGCTCTGGGACGCAAGAAGCTGTTATAGGGCGTGTTGAATGTCAGTCATTTGTGTTTGGAAATCCTCCATACGATTAGTGAGATTAGCGATGTCGGAAGCAGCAGCACGATTTGGCTGATTACGCGGTGGCATGACGGGAGCGTAGCCTGATTCGTGATGATGGTTCCAATTTTTTATGAATATTTTGATGAAAATCGTGGTTATGATGGACCACCAACCTTTGATGGATATTTTGATGAAGATGGTGGTTATGATGGACCACCAATTTTTTATGAATATTTTGATAACATTTGTGGTTATGATCTACCACCAATTTCCAATGAGTTTGTCAATATTCTGGTTGATGATATTGACGTAGGCTATAGTGCCCCCCCAATTTTTTACGAGGAGAATAAATATATTTTTACAATTGAGGATGTTGATCCCAATATCCATGACTCAACGATAGGGGTTGAAAAAAACTATTTTGTGTTATTTACTTATGGTGATGGAAACCACACTGCTTTGGTGACGGAACGTCAAATTGTTATTATTTTGTGGCCAAAAGAGTACAAAGATGTTCCAGATTATCTTCGTATAATTACAATGAGAATTAAGTTAGTAATGATTCGAGGTCGAATCGTTTTCAACGGGGTGAGAATGATGGAGAATGAAGCTGCAAACGAAGAGTTCTTTCTAATTTTCTGCAATCTATTTAATTAAGTCAAGATTAGTTCCAATACATCCATTCAAATCCATTTATTTTATTGTCATTAAGAGTTTTGACTATTCTATTGTAAAATTCTATAAAAAGATGATGTATGATGCATTTGGAGAAATTCAGAAATTATATGAAAATTCTTAAGGTTTTAACCTTAATCGTTGTTGTGTTTATTCCGGATATTTCGTTATCGAAATCAACGGTTCTCACTTCATTTTATCCTTAATTGATATTGTATTTTTCCGGATATTTCTTTAAGAAATCAACGGAGTTCTCACTTCAATTGAGACGCTTCCCTGCATCAATATGTGTTAAAAAAAATCGAATCGAACAGTATCGAATAATCATTCGAATCGAATACCGAATCAAATTTATTATTTAAAAATTAAACGAAGGAAAAGTCTCATATGCACCCTACACACCAAAGTGGTATGGTGCACACGCTTTTAACCCTACCCATCTCTGACACGCTACAACCGTATATTCGGATATAGTATATAAAGTTAATTTTTAATTTTTTCTTATTTTATTTCTATTCTTTCGACTTTTCTGGGTGCCGCTGTCTCCGCCGTTCTCAAATCCACCCAAAGCGACGGCGACACTACTCGAGGCTCCTGTATGGGTTTAAATCTGGCGTCGGCGGAAATCAGTCCGGCTTCCAATTTTGATGTAATGATGCAGATCTGCCTCAATCTTCCAAGTTTAGAGAGAGAGAAAGGCGAGGAGCAGCAAAATTCATGAAAGAGAAATGTGAGGAGCGGCAGAATTCAAGAGAGAGAAATGTGAGAAGCGGCGGAATTCAAGAGAAATAGAGAGGAAGGTGAGGAGGCTGACATTTTGAATTCATATACCCATCTCTATGCTACCTCCATCCATCAATCTACTGTATACTCTCTCTCTTATTAGGTAGTTTTTTTATTCATTTAACGTGCCTACAATATTGACGTTAATGGGGGAGTATATGTACAATATATAATTTTATTATTATTTTTTTTAAAGGATAATTTTTTTTATTTTTTTTTGGAAGGAAGGATAATTTTATTATTGAAAATATTAAGGATTGATAATTTTATTAAGAGTATTAAAAAGTGTAACTTCTGTTATTGAAAAGTTGTTTTTTTATTATTAAAAATTGTAATTTTAATATTGTAAAGTGGAATTCTTTTATACTAAAAAGTGGTAATTTTAATATTGAAAAGTGTAATATTTTCATACTGAAAAGTGGTAATCTCTATTAAAAGTGTGGTAATGTGAAAAGTGGTAATCTCTATTATTGAAAAGTGGTAATCTTTATTAATGAAAAGTGGTGATCTCTATTAGTGAAAAGTGGTAATGTCTATTACTGAAAGGAGGACATTGTAACCGTTCCAACAACAATTATCTTGTTTAAATTCTTCTCCTTTCCAAATAATAAGGGTTGACTGTTGGCATAGTGTGCACGGTGCACACTGTGCACCAGAGACCAACTCTTAAACGAATACGAATATTTGAATATTCGCTTCGATTCGATTTGTTTACAACCCTTCCGTACTGAGGACAAGAGAAGTTTGAAATATTTCATATATAAATTATAGTTAATTAAAGTAAAAATGGAGTATAAAAATTAAAATGTAAAATATGACCTAGAGAGTACATTAATTAAAGATTTTCAAATAAAATGGGGGTGGTCGATGTGAACTCCACGTTTAATTTCCCCCCTAAAATCAACCAACCGATTAGCGTCTAGATCTGGCTTTAGTGTTGAGTAATCCATCCAAACTTAATAAAGACAGTTGTTTTCTGAAACAAACAAACAAGGAGTAGCATTTAAATTCCCTTTTCGTACTCAACAAATTCTACAGAGAAACCTAAGAAAAAACACTATGGACATGGATGAGATGCTTTCGTATCTGAATCACTTGAGAGCTTCTGCGAATTCATACTTATCTCAATTCGACCCTCTCGCTCTGCTTTTCGCTCCTATTATCACGCTCCTTTTCGCCACACTTCTTCACTCTGTTTTTCGTCTAATTCTCGACAAAGGGCTCAAATCTGTAATCGTCGAGTTCGTTATGGCTTCCGTCAAGTAATCTCATGCTTAATTTTCAACTCTTTTGCCAACTTATGATTTTTATTTTTCCAGACTAATTTATCAATCTGTTCGTGTGTTGTTTGTGTGATTTGCTATATAAGGTTGGTGCCTGGTGTGCAGAAGTACATCGATGCTGAAAAGCAAAAGGTACTACTAGTAATTTTAATGGTGGTTGTTGTTGTTGTTGTTTTTTTTTTTTTTTATCTGTGTGCATTTATTGTTTTATGTTGACTTTTTTTTGAAGTGTGTCACATTAATTGAGCTGCATCTGGAAGAAAAGAGTAGTTAATGTAACTGTGTATGCTTAATTGTTGCACCTGGTTCTTTTTTAATCATAATTTTGTAAACTTTTATGAATAAAGTATAAAAATTGATTGGATTGATGGTAAAAGTAATCACACTTTGTGTAAATATGTGTATATTGTGAGAGTGAAGTTTAGGGAGGAGTTTCGTTTTTTTGGGTGTGCAAACAATTGTAGGATAGAGGGAGTTATAGATTGAAGTAGTGACATACTTTAGAAATATCTTAATTGTTTTACAGTGGCTGCTTGTCTTGTTTGTGCCTTGTGCTTTTGCCCATGAAAGTGAATTGCTTTATAGTTCAAAGCACCAAAACTAATTACTCCTACTATCAAGATTGCAAATCTTGATTATCAAGATTGCAAATCTTGATACCAATCAAAATAGTAAAAAATTCAAAATCTTGCGAAAGAATCTGCAATAATATAAACAATTAATTATCTCAGACCTTCATCTAAAGCAAAGTTTTTTTGTTTTTTACTTTTTTTTTTATCTGTGTTTTTGTTAAATTTTTTATTCTTTGGACAAGCAGGTTGTAGATAAGTTGCAAGGTTCTGGTAAATCGAAAAGAGATGGTTGGACGACCGAGTTGCCCAGGGCTGGCCTAGGACATGAGGTCATCGTTAAAATGAAAGATGAGAAACAAAAAGATGTAGCATGGCAAGGCAAATGTTCTGGTACAGTGTATGTCTTTTCTGTTGATGATATAATTATTCATGCTTATTAACTAAGATGTGCATTTCATAATTTAAGTTACTAAGTTTTGTGTGCTATGTTTAAAGCTACATTGCAGGACATGAACAGGAGGGACACTTTTCTTTGATTAACGAGGCATGCTCAATGTTAGTAAGACATGTTCTGTTGCAACATTTGCTTAACCATTTTATTTTTCTTGAGTTTAGATGTTATATATTCACTATTGATGTGCAACCACCTTAATTGATAATATAAATTTAAAAAAGAATGAATCACTGAATGTTGAATTGCTCCAATTGATGGTTTATTTGATTTCTGGGGTGTTGGCACTTTTTTTGGTGCTTATAAGCTGTAAATAGCTTATTTTAAGATCTTATAAGCTGTAAAAGATCTTTTTTTAACAAGCTCCTAAACATCTTATAAGTTATAAGCTGTACTAAGGAGCTTATAAGCTCATCAGCCAAACACCCTCTTCATGTACCGAACCTTGAATACAGATGTGGAAACTGATAATCTTTTTCACTTTTTTATGTCTGTTTCTTACAAATGCTCTCCTAGGTTTGCACATACGAATCCTCTGCATCAAGATGTATTCCAAAGTGTAGTGAGGTTTGAAGCAGAAGTTGTAGCAATGACAGCTGCACTTCTTGGAAGTAAGGAAAAGGCTAGTGGAGGGCAAATATGTGGAAATATGACGTCAGGAGGAACAGAAAGTATATTGATGGCTGTGAAGTCTTCACGGGACTATATGAAAGCTAAGAAGGGAATAACTAACCCAGAGATGTTAGTTAAATTTTCACTGTTCTCATATTTTGATTTGGTATGTGAGAGGTCATAGGACTGATTTCATTTTCTGAAAATAGGATTATACCCAATTCAGCTCATTCAGCATATGACAAGGCTGCACAGTATTTTAAAATCAAATTGTGGCGTGTTCCTGTGGGCCAAGATTTCAAAGCTGATGTTATATCAATCAAACGACATGTTAACAAGAATACAATATTGGTTAGACTTTATCTAATACTGTACTTCTTATGTCACATTTTTTTCTTGTCAAGTTGTATATGTTAATGATATATCGTGTTTTGCTTTGCTGGAGGTTCTTGTAAAACTTCAATGTGACACTATTAAATACTTTCATTTCATACCTTAATGAATATAATTTTAAATTGATATCATCTGTTCCATCTTCATTTCAACTGGAAACTATATTTTTTGCAGATTGTTGGATCAGCACCTGGCTTCCCTCATGGAATTATTGACCCAATCGAGGCATGCTGCATTAAAACACTATTTGATCCGTTCTTTCCAACTTCTTTTGCTTTTAAGAAATGCTAATTTATGATTATTTTTGTAGGAACTTGGTGAGTTAGCTTCTAGTTATGGAATTTGTTTTCATGTTGACCTTTGCCTTGGAGGCTTTGTATTGCCGTTTGCTCGTAAACTTGGGTATGTTCAATGATTTAATAAATGATTTATGAAATATGCATCTTGGTGTTCCTTAGGATTGATTCAAGAGCTTTCTCATCCATGCATGGGATTTTATCTAGTGATTTTTAGATATGATTCCTTTATAATCTCATACTATATGTTATCTAATAGCATTACAGTCATGTTGATTGTTGATTAGTTTTTCCTCCTGACTTGTGACTATCATATTCTTCTTCTTTTCTTTTGCCTCTTTAAAATCTTACATTATATATGCTTTTATGTTTTTCTGATTATGTTAAACCTTTTTCTATTAAACTATTATCACAAGAGGAGCCTTGTTGGTCCCTGTATGACAGAGAATCTCTTATCACCTTCCTGTTTACTGTTTCTCCTTTGTCGAGCAAGTTTTGCTAATTACATCTGACCCTTGTCCCCTAGGTATCCTGTACCACCATTCGATTTCTCTGTTCAGGGAGTAACGTCTATATCTGTGGATGTACACAAGTATGGACTGGCTCCTAAAGGAACAAGTGTGGTCTTATATAGGGATCATGATATACGAAAGGTACTAGATTATTCTGTCACATTATTATTATTACTCTTTTTTTATGTCTCAAGACGAAGTTTCAAATTCTATCTTGAACTTGAACATTTCATTCATTTGATCAATTTTTATCTCCAGAACTTGAACATTAGCATTTCATTCATTTGAACACATTATTATATTCGCATTTAATACGAAAGGTGTAGTCTCTATATTGTTTTTCTTGGTGTGTACACCTTTTCCCTTCGATGCTGCCTTTTCTATTGACTGGTTCTTGAGTCACAGATAGGATTTTGAGTGCAGATAGATAATGATCATATACTTCATCATATATAGATTTTCTGTTCTGCTCACACAGTGCTATCAATGCCAACTCTTACTGCTAAAAATGTTGAAATTCTTACCCTCCCCCCACCCTACACATACAAAAAAGAAAAGGGTGCCATCTAGTGTCATAGATCAGTTTTTTGGCAAATACATGCACTTTGAACACGGAGCTCAGGTTTTTAGTGACTGTCTTATTGTTAATCTGGAAACTCAGATTGTGCTGGTGCGGAAGTATTATTTATTTATCTTGTGTTTTAATGCATTACTCATGCCTTTTATTCTTTATAATATGTACTAATGTCCCACCACTAATATTGATACTCTGCTGGTTGTTGTGGTGCTGGATCATTTGGCAATTTGGATTTCTTACATAGCATCAATTTGTTGCTGGTGAGTTAATTCTCCCATCTGAACCTTTTATGCCTTGTAATAAAGTGTTACTACGATGAAATATCCCATCGACTTTTAAGGAAATGGAGTCTTGGAAGTTCCTATTAATATATATTGACACAGATTTACCACATTATGTTCGTTCCTTTTAATAACAATTTGTACTATGTGAATCTCATTCTCTCCCTCCTGTCCAGTCACTGAATGGAGTGGTGGGCTTTATGTATCACCCACAATTGCTGGGAGCAGGCCTGGAGGTTTAATAGCCGGAGCTTGGGCAGCAATGATGTCTCTTGGGCTAGAAGGTAACAACACCACACTATCAACATTTTCTGATCATTGCTGGTATCCAGAGTTAAATGTGTTAATATTGTTACTAATTTCTGGATTTATTATGAAAAGGTTATCTGGAAAACACCAGGAAGATTATGGAAGCATCAAAGATTATTGAGAAGGGGTTGATATTTTCACAACTCAAAATTGTTGTTGGTTCATTCATGTTGGCCAAATTTATATCATCATCGCTTTCATTGCAGAGTTCGACAGATTCCTGAGCTGTTTGTCATTGGAAGGCCTGATATGACACTTGTGGCTTTTGGATCCGACACATTGGATATATTTGAAGTGAATGATATGATGTCGTCAAAAGGATGGCATTTGAATGCACTCCAGAGGCCTAACAGGTATTGCTCGACAATGAGTAAACTATTTATTATGGTCATTGGTTCTAATTATTACAGAGAAACGTTTGTCTTTTCTGCAGAAGGTCCCAAAAAAGTAAAAATCTCAGTTGAATCCCATAACTCCTTAATTAGTCCAATTTTGATCCCATAGCCGCTGGGATTTGAAGTATGACGTCGTTTTGGGACACGTTTTGTGACCTTTTGTGGAAAAGGCAAAAGTTTTGAGACCAATTTTACACCTTACGTGCCAAAAACATGCCTCAAAACGGCGTCAAACTTCAGATTTCGGCAACTTTGGGATCAAAATCTGTCCAATTAAAGAGTTACGGGATTAAATTGAAAAACTTAACTTTTCTGGGACTTTTTGTGAAAAAGACAAATTATGGGACCAAAATGGATATTAACTCCATTATTACAACTTTGAAGACAAAACTGGCTGTGATCCTTATTATCCAAATTAAATTTATTGTCGTCTTCTCAGCATTCATATTTGCGTGACGCTTCAACATGTAAATGTGACGGAAGATTTCCTCAAGGATCTGAGGGATTCGGTGCAAACTGTAAGTGGATTATATCATTCATGAAATAGATGTTTTTTAAGCGATGAAAGTTTATAAATTATAAATCATTGGATCAGGTGAAAGCAAATCCAGGTCCAATCAGTGGAGGGCTAGCTCCAATATATGGTGCTGCTGGTAAGATGCCAGATAGAGGAATGGTTCAAGATTTGTTGGTGGATTTCATGGATAGCTCATGCTAGTCTTATGCCTCTTGTTTGAAATTACACAAAATTACGCATGAGGTTTGGATGTGTGTGTGTGTGTGTGTGTGTTTTATAGAAAAAACTTGCCATGGTGGATATTGGTCATATACAATTCAATTGGGAAAATAATAAAATAATCTGAATTTCATCTTAAATTTCAGTGAAAATATACATACAATATCTTCCATTTTTAGGTGCGGTTTGCTAGTTGAGTTTAGAGGTGGGATAGGTGTGCAAATCCACTCCATCTCATATTTTTGCTTATGTTTTAATTAAGCCTTTCTGTTCGGATTTAACATGTCAGCCGGTTTTCATATTAAAATGAATTGAGTGTGATGGGATCCCGTTTAACAATGAATATTTGATATGATTTATTTTATTTACTTTACAAATATTTATTGATATATTTCCTTTTTTTTATTTAGTTCCATATTGCAGTCCATGCCTTTAGGGACTATGTTTTTAAACTTTATTTATTTGCCCTTCTACAACGTGTTTGCTAGAGGGTAATTTGAGATTATTTCACCGATTGCTAGAATTCCTCAGATTGAAGTCTCATCAATTGGTATCAGAGTCATATCTGAATCACAACTACCTTATGCATGCAATCATGGTGTTAAATAAGTGGAGGTTTGTGCAGATCGAATTGTCGATTGCGTAGTTGAATGACGCGCTGCAGGCAGTGTCCATGTAGCTCGGGGAACGCTCGAGTGGAGAGACCAAGGATATGAGTTGCCAAGATAGGCGATGAGGGTGCAACGTGCGGACGCCGATAATTATCGACGCCGACCAAGGGTGACGTCGGTTTAGGCAGAGAAACCACAACGAACTAACAAGCCGAGAAAAGAAACGGAAGTGAATATCGGGGTCATGAACCACAAGGGAATTGCAAAATTCGCGATAGGGAAAGAAACAAAGACTTCCCGGGTTTATTCGACCATAGTGACAGAGAAGAAGGGGGCAAAACGAACCAGGGATACCGTTGAGGGGTAACCCGTTCGCAACACACCTGAATTTAGGGTTGGCAAATTGTGCTATCGTGTCGTGTTTCGTGTCGACATGATAAGTTCAAACATGAACACGACACAATAAGGATATGTGTCGACACGAACTCGATAATTTTCGTGTCGATGCGACACGTAACACGATAAGGAAATAAATAAATTTAAAATTGCATTTAAATATATAAAAATTAACATATTTATATAAATATAAAAAATTATCGTGTTATTATTGGATATGTGTCATTATCGTGTCGTGTCATATCAGGTAAATAACATGTTAACGGGTTGTTAACAAGTTAATGGGTTACCTGTTAATTTTATCGTGCTTAACGGGTTCACATGAACTCGACACGAATCTGGTAAGACTAAGGAGGGTGTATTCAATTGAGATTCTATTGAATTTTTTGGATTTTAAAAAGTACGTGAATTTATAGGGGGAAATTCTTGTTAGAGTCATTTCACTCAAACTTTTTTCTAATAGGGAATAGGTTATTTTTTTATTTCTAATAAGATCGAATTGGACATAAATAGACCAATCTGTCCTTTTAATTTAATTTTTTTCGAATTAATTAATATTAGTCAAACATTTAAAATTTCAAATCCTTCCTAAAAAGAAGGAAAAGAAGTCTTCACATTTAATTGACTTCCAAATTTCAAATCATTCATAAAAAGAAGGTCTTCACATTTAATTGAGAGATTTCACCTTCCAAACTTAATCTGCAAAAAAGTATACAGTTATATAACAATAAGTGAATAGGATAATGCGTATCAAAGTGCATATAGATAATTTTGCATAAAAAGCATGCAGACTAAAGTGCATTCTAAACATATGTATATTGAAGTTCATGTGAATTACGTCCAATATTATGCAAACTAAAGTGCATTTCGACAATTTTGCATAAACACATGCAAACTAAAGTGCAGTCTAAACATATGTATATTGAAACATAAAATCAAGAAAATCCTAAAGTGAATCGCTTCACTTCTGTGGGGGGAATAAACAATATGTATATTGAAGTGCATATGAATGAGATTATATACATTCATAAAAAGATATTAATCACACCTCTTCACAATAATATTTTTAACAAATAGAAAAAAAAAAAAAAAACAGAGTACCCGAAGCATGAATCATTCAGTAGTTCAGAAACCACTCACAATCTTCAAGTGTGAAAATAAATTCTGAGTCTCAATTCAAGAAGCAAATTGAGTAGGAATAGAAATTGATACTTTTGATTAGAGATGTCTATCGGGCTGGCCCTAACCCTATAGGGCCAGCCCTACAGGGCTACGAGCTAAACGGGTTAGGGCCTTATCCGGTTCATACTTAACGGTTCTACAATTGTTGGGACCTAACCCTAACCCTAGCGGGCCACGGGCTAAACGGGCCACTAACAGGCTACAATAATTTTTTTACTTTTAAAATTAAAGACGTTCAACAAGAAAATAAAATAGAAAAATATATAATTAGTTGATGATCGTTAAATGAGAAAATAAAAGTATAATTTAAACACAATTCTAGAACTCATTGATCCTTAATATAGTCAAATAAAGCTAAAAAATATTATAATCTAATAAAAAAATAGTAATAATGACTAATGCATGGTAATTGGTTGCTTAATGATTATATTTATGGCTATGGTCCAAATAACCCAAAATTTATTTGCATGTTATATATTAAAAATATATATATATGGTAACAATTCGGGCTAGCGGGCTGGCCCTGTAGACCTGCGGGCTAGCCCGCAGGCTAACCGGTCCTGGTCAAAAAAGCCCGAATTTAAACGGGTCTATGATTCATGAACTCTAACCCTACATTTTTCAGAGTTAAACGGGCCAGCCCGGTTAGCCCAACCCGGATAAACATCTCTATTTTTGATAACCAATATGCATAGTCATAACAATGGCGGAACAGAGCATGAATGACTCAAATGGCTGAATAAACAGCCACTGAAAAGTGTAATTTTCCTATGTTTTGGAAGATGGGGTTTTTTCTCCGCTGATCGATTGAAAGAGATAGCGGTTGGTTTGAAAAACATCAGAGAAAGATTCTTGTTGTCGGAGCGAAGTCCACCGGGAAAAGAGAATTTGGATGAGCTGCTGTCGGAGGACTTTCTGGAGGAAACTAAAAATTGGGGCTTGTTAATAGAGTCGTGGGCTGCGCAGAAGGAGGTGCTCGACCACAACGCGCTGGCCGAATTCGTGACTTACTGCGGAAGGAGCTCGGTTATGGAAGAGTTGTCGTTTGGAGTGCCGATGATCGGTTGGCCAATATAAGGAATTGAAAGAATTGGGATTTGGGGAAGGAGAAGAATTGCGATGGAGATAAATCTATTATCGAATCTGCAGGAACTTTTCGAAATCAAATTTTGGAAATTCGAAATTTGGAAAGTCGAATACTTTCCGATTCTATGAGGAATTCCATGATTTGCGAAGATCCATGATTTTATGAGGAATTCCATAATTTGCGAAGATTTTTTTGGAAAGTCAGTGAATTAAGGGGAATGTAACCTAAATTGTAGGATTTTGACTAAACAAGTTTTATGAATTTAAAATATGTTGTTATTTTTTTATTGACGAAAATATATTAAGTAATTAGATTAAGAGTATAATGAGACTTTTGGCTTTAATTTGACACTATTAAAAAATTATACAACTTGATGTTTCTATTAGTTTAAGGGGTTCTAGTAATGATCTTATTAGGGAATAATCTCATTTATAAAATCTATAGAGTCCATGCAGAGTTTGACTGACTTTTTTTATTGATTTATATGAATTTTCATAGATTTGATAGGATTGTGGAATATTTTTTTTTTATTGATTTACATATATTTTCATAAACTCATATTGATGCAAAGTTTTTTTTTTAAATGTGAAGTTTTTTTTTAAATTAATATTATATAAAATATTTTATCAATAATATATATATATAAAGTATTTTATCAATAAAAAAAAAATATATATATATATATTATAAAGTTTATATATTAATTCGGGGCGGGTCGGGCATAAGACCCAGACCCGACCCATACTCAATACGGGGCGAATCTGATCTAACCAAAGCTCGCGAGTGGGGTGGGTACCCGCGGGTCGGGTCAATATTGTCATTTTTACTTATGATCTTTAATTTGTCTTCAGAGTTCTCTAAGAGAATCCGTTGAAATCTCTTATTTATTTTTAGAAGAGATTTTGGATAGTGCAATTTATTTATATTTTTGAAGGAGAATCCAACAAATTCAATAGAGTATTAAAATCCATAGACGGTTGAATAGCTAAAGATTTTTAAAGACTTTTTAAAATTTGTATTGAATTCCTCAAAATTTTGAAAGACTTTTAAAAATCCGAATTGAATACCCTCAAACTTTGAAACTCCAAAAAAACCTACAGAATCCAGAACCAATACACCCCCTAAACACTAACCCGTACGGATTCGTGTCGTGTCGAAAATTGTCACCCCTACCTAAATCCTTTTCATTGTGACAGTTTCTATTTGGAATCCGATGAGAATGAGGGGAAATCACGTCGAGATTCTCACATGAGAACTCGTGGGAAAAGGACAACCCTTTCGTCATTTATCCTAATTCTAATCCATTCCACTGTGACAGACCTGAGTATAAGCCGGAGGACGAGGAGGACGGCCAGAAAATTCTGAAACTGAATTAGTTATCTAGTTGATCAAGAAACTATAGATGATGATGTAGTGGAGGATTTAGAAGATGAATTTGGTGATTACAATAACTATCAATTAGCAAGGGATATGCAAATGAGAGCTATACATCCACTTATAAGATATGCTTAAGCAGATATGAGAAATATACATCCACTTAAGAGAATGAATTGGTTTCAATGAGATTTTTTTCTCATCTGTGGTGAAACATTGTTCAATCGAGATATTGTTAGCCATTGTAGCTCAGTTTGATTTGAAATTACACCGATGGATGTTACTACAACATTCTTACATGAAAGAGTACTCTGGATGAGAATATATTCATAAAAGTTGTAGAAGGGTGTCTTTGTGAAATCCAGATTCAAAAGCTAGTCTATTGAAAAAGTGTTTGTATGGTTTGAAGCAAAGTCCAAGAAAATGGTACTTAAGGTTGATGATATGCTGTCATGTGGTTTTATGAGAAGAAAATATGACAACTATGTATACTATAAGAGGGAAGGATCATTGTGTAAATTTCTCTATTTGTATGTTGATTGCAAGTGAATTAGCTGAAAACATTAATTGATTATATGCTTGCAGTGTGTCAAACATATTCTGAAATCTGAGCTTGACATGAAAGATTTAGGAGAGGCCAAGGTGATACTTGAAATGGAAATAGGCAGAGACATGAAGACGAGTACTGTCAGCTTAAATCAAGGGTCGTACTTGAAGAAAGTCGTCCCCTACTTAAGAACCCATAACTTTTTGGCACGGGTTTAAATGCATGAATTGTTTATTAGTATTATGAAAGATAAAAGTGAGGAAACTTTATGAGTAGTAAAGATGTTTTTTAGTGTGAATAAAGTGATGACATTTGATGTAATATTAAAATGTTTTGAGTGGATAGTTAAAATACTGAGTTTATTAACCATAGAAGCTAAAATCCATACCCCTACAACAATTAAAACAAAAAAATTCTAGTAAAGCAATTAAAGTCAAATTCCTACTTAATATATATCTAATGTGCCCTTAAGAATACATTTAAAACCATAAATACATATTAATATTTTCAAATCCTTCATAAATTGTGGAACCACTAAACAGGGTAGAATTCCCAATTAATTTTCTACCTAATTAAATGCAACATTCCAAATTAAATTACACTCATAATTAAAATTTAATATATCTAACCTCTAACATAAATATAGGAACTCTTAGTTGACTCCTAATTTTTCAAAATTGAAAACGTTTCTACCTAATTAAATGCAGTATTCCAACAAACTTATCATTTCGAAATCTGTCCAATTCGAAATTGAGGACAATTTTTTTTGGGATGTACAACTATACCTTTTATCTAAATAAATTTCGAATTTTAAATATTGAATTCCATTAAAATTATTAATATATAAGTTTTTTTAAATACAAATAAAGTCAAAATCTGTAAAAAAAAATATATATATCGAACGTCCATTTATTATTTTTTCAAATATATTTCTGCATTTATGTTATTTGTTATTTTTACATATGCAACAAAAATTGCATGCTGTAATTGCATAAATATACTTCTGTATTTATGTTATTTATTATTTTTACATATGCAACGAAAATTGCATGTTGTAATTACATAAATATACTTTTGTATTTATATTATTTATCATTTTTACAACTATTTCTACACATTACATTTCGGGATCAACATCAACATGCACTCGAAATTCCATCTAAGGTGATTGAATTTTATACATCCTGAATGCATTTTCGATTTCTACAAACTACATTTTTTTATCACACTTCTGCATTAGTGTTGCCTGATGCAATTTTCAGGGCATTTTTTTAGTATTGTTATTCAATCTTAACTGCATATGTTATCTCATCTTTCAATTTTACAAACTGCCATCATACGACATATAATTGCATCATGTGAATTCTTATGTGTGCAACCCATTACACCAATACATTTCATTAACCTACTAATATCACTTCAAAATTATCAACTTTAGATTCGCCAAATAGATATAACAAACTTTTTATATAAAAAACAATGAAATTGCATAACCTCAGTCAACATTTTTTTCAAAACCAGAATTCAAAACAAATATCTTTCAAAGCAACCACAATTAATCCAAAAAACACAAACGATAACAACATGGAGTTCATTCATAAGTAATGAAAGAACCATATTAAATCCAATAAATACATAATCAAGCAAAAGCATACGTCAACAATTTTAATATTAGGTACTAAGCGACACGACACACAATCTCTACATATTCAATCCCACGTGGTTCAAATCGGATCAACGAATGTCTTTGCCATTCTGATACGCATCTTGCTTGCATCATCTCGACCAAACGCTGCATTCGTTGGCTCTGACCCTCTCAAAAAAATCTCAATTAATCTGCAAACAACCACACCACAATCCAGCGTACCGTGTGTTTGCTGCATAAATTATTCCATCTGCATTAGTTCATAGCAAATGCAGATTTATACTTTTACACAAATTACTGTAATTAAGAGCAATTTTACCGGAGTCTGAAGACATTATGAATTTCTTAATATCATTATCCACTGCATTTGACACAAATTTTTAATTTTAATTACAATGAATTATTTATGAAAAGTATTTTAATTGCACAATTACAGTAATGTAAAATTAATATGCTTATACAGTTTGTCGAACCTTTTCACTTTCCTTTTTTCTTTTCAACTGACTTGCTCTTGGCTGAAGACCCTTCAACAATAATATGACAGAAATTGTAAACAAAAAAATGTGTTATATGCAACAGCCCCCAATAAAAACATAATCAACTATGATGAACACATGTCGTAGCCATCTAGAATATACATTTCAGTTAAAGCAACAACACGAACATCATTATATAAAAAGTGTATTCATTCAATTCACCATACTCTGGATGTTAAGTGTAGACATGTACATATACTATGCACCCATTGTCTATGACACATCATATAAACTCTAAATGAAATGATTCACTTCTCAAACTATTTTGCATATTGCTGCACAATGTTTTAAATGTAGTGATGTACATGTAATGTGTATTAATGTTTTGCTACTATGCACTTAAACACCAGCCGAATGAAACCAGCATACATATGTGCAGCTTCATCCGCAACTTGCAATACTTATTACATTAAATTCGTTTTTCCCAATTACATCGTACCTCTGGTTTTGTAGTTCCTTGCATGTTCACTATCATCCTTGGTTCTCTTCCTCTTTCGACCCCCTTCTTCTCCATCAATACTAATCGGAGTATACCTAATTCTGGCCATCTACATAATAAGATGCAAAATACAAGACCATTTTGTCAACTGGTAAATTCAAATGTCACGATAACAGGCTCAAAAACCAATTACCTAAAGTGTCTTAACTATTAAACATAGGAATCTGTAAATAACCCTAATCTATTACTGATTTCAACCAAAATGCAAATTATATCCAACACATCTAAACATTAAGACAATCAGTAGGCATTATATACAAAATGAAATTAGTTAACCACTGCAATACTCAAACCCATACCGATCGCTCACACATCGACACCGATTACACACCAAACAAATCAACATACTTATGCAGTTCATATGCGCGTTATATACAATACTAAGAGGCGAAATTCTAACCTTCACCGTTTTCTGCAGCCGTCGACTACTATTGTCTCCGCGAAAACTTTAATCGCCGTCGAATATTATGCACAGAAAACCCGTCTTCCTTTTTCGTAGGTTGAGTGCAATTTTGCTACAAGATTCTGTGAGATTGATTACAGTAAATGCACAAAACCCTTTAGGAAGGTATGGAATTAATTAAGGTAGATATCTTGGAATGCGGGGAAAGTTTTCAGCGTTTGGAATTTAAATTTTAATTTCATTTGACTAATTCTACATTATCAACTATAAGACAATTTAAGGGTATATGTGTCACAAATTTTCGAAATTGGTTCTAATTGCTTTATTACAAGTCAATTAGTTTAATTAGCTAAAACACTTAGTGGGGTGTCTTTATGTGCAACTTCCCCTAAAATACTCTTATGTGTCACTAAGTAAGGGACACCAAAAATGATAAAATGAGTCATTAAGCAGGGAACGGAGGGAGTATAACATATTAACATATGTGTAAAATTGTTTCTACACCAGTCAAATGAGTGAAGTTGTCATTGCATCAAGAGGCCAAGACCCGAGAAGTCAAAAATGTGTTTACTTCGTAAGGAACAACAATTAATTAGTTGGAGATCATACTACAAAAATTGAGTTTGTAGCTTTGATAGAAGTTATGAAGGAGAGCATGTGGTTTAAGGATATTGTCAATGAGTTTGATGTAAATCAAAGAAGGTAACATGATACGCATAAGATATTAGATATTATAGTAATTTACTTTAATTAATAAAGTGATCCATGGGCCTTAGTAATTCAGGGTTTAGTAATCCAGGGTTTAGTCTTTATATATTGTCTTTGTCCCTCTAGTAAGATTATCTTAGAGATCATTATTTACGGCTTAGGCTTGGGACTCGGCCGTTAGGCTTGGGACGGGATCTTTCCCGTAGGAATCGGCCATTAGTCTTAGATGGGATTATTCCCGGTGTTATCTTATTTTCCTTTCAATATATTCAATCTTATTTCCTTTACTTTCGGTGAGGTGTGTGTATCCATTCTCTTAACTCTAACAAATTGGTCCGACCTGCCGGATCCCAATGAGACGAATGGAGGTTCGTGAGGAAACATTAGAGAAGAGAGTGGCAGAGATGCAGTCTATTGTGGCAAAGATGCAGTCTACTGTGGCAAAGATGCAGTCTACTGTGACGACGGTAATCAAAGGAGTCGAGAAGATAAAGATCTTGGTGAGCTAACTCCGGCATGAGGAGGGCATCGTTCATGATGACTCTCTAAAACCTAATGATGACCAATCCCTTCCAATTCCAGAGAAATACAGATCCGAAGATGATGCCAGAATTAATAAAGAGGAAGTTGTGATTGAGAGAGTTGATGAAAAATGGGAGTTTTCCAGTGACAAGGAAAAGATAAAAGAGAGATCATCAAGTATTTTTCAAGAGCTTATGAAAAAAGGGAGAACTTTTGCGAATCAAGAAGAAGAAATTCGTTATAGGCCTGGAGAAGTTGTAAAAGAAGATATTAATTCTTACATGAGTAGAACAACAAAAGGGGTTGTTGAAAAGGCAGCGAATGATGCAGTGGAGGAGAGTTACACAATCAAGGAAATTTGTGGTACATTGTTGAATCGTGCACCTGGGGTCAATTCAAGAAAATCAGATTTTCCTACTTGAGGTTCTTGCTCGTGATCTGTTCCTCTGTTCAGCCTTGAGGACAAGGCTGTTTTGAAGGGGAAGGGAATTGATACGCATAAGATATTAGATATTATAGTAATTTACTTTAATTAATAAAGTGGCCCATGGGCCTTAGTAATCCAGCGTTTAGTCTTTATATATTGTCTTTGTCCCTCTAGTAAGATTATCTTAGAGATCATTATTTACGACTTAGGCTTAAGACGGGATCTTTCCCGTAGGAATCGGCCATTAGGCTTGGACGGGATTATTCCCGGTGTTATCTTATTTTCCTTTCAATATATTCAATCTTATTTCCTTTACTTTCGGTGAGGTGTGTGTATCCATTCTCTTAACTCTAACATAACATAGTGCAATTCACTTATCAAAGCGTCAGAGCTGAAGTAAATTGATGTGAAGTTATATTTTGTGAGGGACGTTATTGAGAAGGGGATTGTTAACAAAAGATTGTTTTACTACAACACTTCCATCAGATAATAAGTTTGAGTTGCGTCTTTTTTAGTGGTTTACATTGAAGGTGAGAGTGTTGTTGGATATGGCAGTGGTATGTGGTGATCTTGTGTTAGTTTTGTTGATCAGATTCAAGGTCTAAGGTTGAGAATTGTGGTGAAAAGATGGCTCTTGAATCAGATGCATTGATTAGTTGAGATTTGATTCAATGTAGTTTAATCATTGAAGTATACCTATTGTAATCTCTTGTTTGTTTGATGATCAATACAAGATCATTTGATCGAACCACTTAAATGTTAATGGTCGTAGCTAGTTTAGAAATCTTGCATTTCTTGTTTTATTGTTTACCCAACAAACATATATGGTTTTAATCTATCTGATAATTGTGAAGCAAAAACTTATTCAAACACACACTAAGATATACAAGGATACTTTGATATCACATTCCAATGTAAAAATTGTAAATTCATCTCCTCACATAATAGAGGAGTATTACATGCAACACATAACAGTAGCTAGCAGAGTATTATCTGTCTTGCAAGCTCATCAATAAAAAACCACTCAAATATGAAATCCACACCAGGATAATAGATTTGCAAATCTCTTAGTATAATATCAAGTACCATCACTGAATTTGGCTTATCCATCATTAGAGCTCCAAAACCAGGTCTACAAGGTCAAAACAAAACTTATTCAGGTTGTCAGCAACAAAAATGTATTTTCTATTAGCACCAATGTGTGTTGTATTATGTAAGTAAAAGGAGGATAATATGTTATTTTAGGCCAAATTAATCCGAAATACCTAAATTCGAGTTAAGTACCAAATGGACTTAATCACGAGTAAGATTTGCAGAGAAAAAAATTATTTACATCCCGTAACTTGTACTTTTTTTGAAAAACGTTCTAAAATAGTTAAAATTTTAATTTACGTCCCATAACTTTTTCAATTGCTTAATTTACGTCCAATTTTCGCTGGAAATCCCCAAATTTATGTAAATGAGACGTAAATTGAGCAATTAAAGAAGTTATGAGACGTAAATTAAATTTTTAATTAAAATGGGACGTTAAGCAAAAAAGATAAAAATATTCAACAAATGTGTACAATTCACTATAAAATTAATGTAGTTTATGTTATACAATCAAATAAAAAAATAATTCATAAATTAATTAATTATTATAAAAATCAATTAACTTACCTAATTCATTATTAGAAAAATTATTAACTTACATAATTAGAAAAAAAATTATAATTATATAAGTAGTATAAAATAAATTATGAATATTAATTAAAATAATAAATAATATTTTAAAATATATAAAAATAAATTTAGAATAATATTTGAATAAGTAAATAATTTATCATAATATCAAAAAAAATGTAATATGAAAAAAAAACCAAGATTTATTCATAAGTCAATTAAATACTAGAAAAATCAATTAACTTACCTAATTAATTATTTAAAAATTCAATTAACCTAATTAAAAAAATAATTTAAAAAATCAATTGACATACTCAAATAAATATAAATTTTATCTTTAAAATAATAAAAATCCCAAATAAGTTTTTTTATTAAAATTGTCAAAAACTCTTATTAAAACTTAACAATTATTTTAATATTTTAAATAAATACAAAAATCCACAAATATTTAAAATCCCCAAATAAATTAAAAAATACTCAAATATATTCAAAATTCTCACCCCTTTCCCACGGTAATTGAAAGATGATGATAAACAATATATTTTTTAACAATTTGTTAATTTTATTATTTTTCATTTTTATTATATAATTTTTAATTTGATATTAGTTCGTACAAAAATATGTGGACCCACTTTGTGTAATACTTAGATAAATTTTTATATTTATTTGATTACGTTAAAATAAATAAATAATTTTATAATACTTATATTGTAATTATAATTTTTTTCTAATTAGGTAAGTTAATAATTTTTCTAATAATGAATTAGGTAAGTTAATTGATTTTTATAATAATTAATTAATTTATGAATAAAAATGAATTATTTTTTTATATTAAAATAAGTTAATTTATGAATAAATGAATTGTTTTTTATTTGATTGTATAACATAAACTACATTAATTTTATAGTGAATTGTATACATTTTGTTGAATATTCTTATCTTTTTCGCATAACGTCCCATTTTAATTAAAATTTTAATTTACGTCCCATAACTTCTTTAATTGTTCAATTTACGTCTCATTTACATAAATTTGGGGATTTTCAGTGAAAATTGGACGTAAATTAAGTAATTGAAAAAGTTATGGGACGTAAATTAACTATTTTGGGACGTTTTTCAAAAAAAATAAAAGTTACGATACGTAAATAATATTTTTCTCAAGATTTGCAAGTTAGGCCAACACATAAGAGTTGATTAGTAATGCAAATGTAGAAGAGAATGCACATATATATATATATATATATACTTACAGTCTGCATCAGTTTTGACCCAATTCCCAGTAGTCGTATAAGTGTCGGCACTGGTTTTTGTAAGTTTGTTTTGTTTTGATATGGGTTGAGGATATATTATGATGTCTTCAGCAGAGGGTCGCAGGCCATCAATATACACCGAATGGGAATGGGGTGGATTCTTGCTTTTTATCTCATAATCTTTTTTCGGTTTATCAGCCTGCCAACCATTCTCCGGATGGACTTTCCGGTTGAAAATATTATGTACCATCTGCACGTGCACATCATATATATGAAAGTGTCACAATTTTGACTTTATGTGACAGAATTCTTGTCATCTAAAATTCTTTAATGACAGAAATTGACTTTTAGTGACATGTCCAGTTATTAATTCTCAATGTCGTGTCACTAAATACTTTTAGCTAAAGAAGCGATGATGAGAGGATTCTGTCACTAAAAGTCGGTTTTTTTGTAGTGTAGTGTAGCTAGCGTACCTTATGCAGCTTTGTCTCTGGTGTAGAATCTGAGGCTTGAATAAATATTTTCTTGAGCAACTTTTTCATAGATTTATTATGGCGTTCCTTTTCTTCATTTGTGTTTTGAAATTTAGTTCCTCCAGCTCCATATTCGTCAGCTTGTTTGGTCTTGTGAAAAAGCTCCCCAAGAGATGTCCTGTGTTGTTTCTTTACACTTTGTTGCTGCATTCCGTTTCCGTTTCCATTCCCGACCGCTGATCCAAAAAGATAGGTTTGAAGTGGACAGACCTCACCATTTAGTGTAATTGTGCTGCAATGGCTGTTCCTTCCTGAAGAAGCAATGCTCATCTCGTCGTCTGCCCCCAGAACCTTTTCCAGCTCGTGGTTGATTAGTTTCAGTTGGTTTTCCGTCACCTCGTTTTCCTTTTCTTTTTCAGCCATGTCGTCTACGGAGATGGAGAATGTCGGGGTTGCTGGATCTGTCGTGTATTGCTCCGTACCTAAAGTACCAATGGCTAGGAACCCATGGAAAAGCTCGGTCAGAGCGTTTTCTTCTTCTTCGTCTTCTTCTTCTTCTTCCACCCTTGAAACTTCCAGACTCGTGAATGAGTTTCTACGGTACTCTCTTGGGGCTTTGCTCAAGGTTTTCGAGCCGTAGGTTCCTTTCTGGTAGCATTGCAGGTCGTCCAGAGATGGCTGACCTGCAAAACCTGATTTGCAACTATTACTTTATATTTTAATTATATATGTCTCATTAGCATGCATGTACCAAGTATATATATATATATATATAATGAAAGTTCGTAAGAACTTATCATCTTTTATTCTCATTAACCATCAGTACTATTATTAACGAAGTATTTAGAACTCACCGATGGAGAAATCTTTTTGCGTTTCGTTGCTGTTCTGCCGGAACTTGCGATGCATCCATCCTAATATCTGCAATAATGATCGATCATCACCATGAAATGGCAAAAATTGGAGATTAAAGAATTAAAGAGGCATATGCATGGTAACGTTTTGCATAAATGATCTATAATACCTTCATTTAGGTTGTAATATGATCAGAGAGATTGATAAGGGTTGGTAGATGATCGATCAATTGAACTTTTTTTTATATAGGGTGTGATCACGTTGGAAAAGCTGTTAAAGTTAGAAAGAGAGTATCAGTGTCAATTTTAGTGTTTTACTATCTAGTTTATTAATATTAATCATGTCAAAAATTTATCAACGTCTCATATTAATAAAGACGAAACATGTTAAAGATTAAATAAAATGGAATAAACGAATTATATGAGGTTAATACGGAGAAGGTTAGTGAGATTTCTTTACTCCCTCTGTTCAAATTCATTATGTTCATTTCTTCGGTTATGAGTTTTAATAAATAGTATTGATTAGTTTATGTACGGTATAAAATAGATATGTTGGGAGTATAATATGATATTGTGGGGTCCATTTATAAATAAAGTGATTATTTATAAAATAATCTGAACAATATTATTTTCAGGAAAAAGGAAATAAAAATAATGAAAATGAACGGAGTATCAAATATTGACTGTTGGCGGTGTTACATCTTTTTGCTCATTCAGACCAAAAATATATGTCTGCATGTGCTTGTTAGTTATCACTAATGATTATATTTTTTTTTGTCACTTCTTCTTGTATGTAAACATAGTTCTTTTTTGGAGAATATTAGTTCTCAAAAAAAAAAAAATTTACCCAGTAAGTAAATTTACACCAATCAAACTATGGTCAAAATTGCACTTGAATTTTAATAAATTTGTTTTTGTTACACCGAATTATTGTTTTTTATACATCAATTACTGAACTAATTTGTCAGGGGTCAAATTTCTCTCGATGTTTTATTTTGTGATCTTGTACCAAAATCTTCGTCTCCTTCATACTATTCTATTGCTGCCCACAATTTCTCAAAATTATCACTACTTCGGTTTTTTTATTTTCATAACGATCCCATGAGTGTCTTGGGGTGTTCTGAAAATATGTTTTAAGATTCTGCTATATAATTAAAATCCGTTTTTGCTCAATATTCAATTTGGCCGGACAGGTATAAATTCCCAAATTGAAGATGACCAAAGATTGACACTAAAAAGATTAAAATTGAAAAGGTAAAATTATACAGGATTGAAATTGAACCCGATCAAAGTTAAAAGAACAAATTTACAGTATATCAGCAACATCTTAGTTTACTCCCTTCGTTCCACAATAATTTTCACACACTCTTTTTTGTGATGTTTCATAATAACTTTTACACCTGTTGTACGTGCTTTTGATGGTTGATACGTATGTGGACTATTTGTTAGCACGAGACAAACATGTATAATGATCGGGGGTTTATTACGTGTTTAGGGAGTATTTATGTGATGATCTTGATGATCTATTGAAGAACAAAGAAGAACACCAAAAGTAGCTTCTTGGAGAAGCTAAAGCTTTAGAAGCTTGGGAGTGTTTATTGCTTTGGGTTGGCAGTGATTTTTAGGAATGGGTAACTTGTGTACAAATGAGCCTCTTTTAGGCATTATATAGTGGTTTCTAGGGGCTGCCCGCCCTTTACACGTGGCACGCCCTCATTGGACCTGTCTTCTGCCCGAAAAGGTGATTTGATGGCGCATTTAATGCTAAACCGCCTTTGGTGCTCGTCCTCGCCGGAATGCCGAGGAGCTGAGCTACGGTGGTCGCCGGAGGACCATTTCGAGGAGTGTGGTCGCCACGCTCCATGCTGTCTCTCAAGGCTTCAGTACTTAGACTATTCTAGCTAAGATAGATATGTGCTCGCCACACATTTGGGCGAGCAGCTAACTAAAACATGTGCTCGCCCACATCTTTGAGCGAGCACTTAAATATATTAAATACATCTATTCTATTACATTTTCTTGGTCTTGTTGACTAGTCGTCGCAAGACTTTGTTGACTGTCCTCGCCACGTAAACTGATGACTAGGATTGACTTGTCAAAGATTGACTTCTTTGACTAGGTATAACATTTGCCCCCTGGTCGCCTTTCTTCGTATTCGCAGAATGGTAAGGCGAGCAGTATGGTCGTCTTGGAAGGTGAGATTGTTTGACAAAACAAAATCAAATTTGAGATCTTGATGACGTGAGAAAGAGGCGGTCGCCTCGTCTCCAGCGCCGAGCACGATTATCGAAGCAACTTTACATGATGACGGATCTGACACGTGTCAGGCGCGTGGTCGGCGCCCGAAATTTGAATTTAGTGCGTGGGGCGCGTGCCGACCTCAAAGGTCGCGCGTGTGGCCCACTCGCCGAACTTGAATTCGGGAAAGACCCAAAATTTTGGGAAAATTGCGTTTTTGACCCCGTTTTTTGCACATAGGTCCCTGCACAAATTTGCCTATAAATAGGCCCTTCATCCTCATAAGAAAACTTTCACTTTTCTGCAACTTTCGAACCTTTCTCGAGATTTCTTCTAAACTTTCTACTTCAAGCTTTTCCGGCGTGTTTGGGTGGTTTTCGATCGTCAATAAGGTAAACAACTTGCATTTTCTTCTTTAAAACTTCTTTCTCCCCCGTTTCTATAGAAAAAATGGAAGTTGGTGGTGGCTCCGGTGGTGGTTCCGACGGTGGTCCGCCGCCGTTGGTTGGTGGTTTTGAGAATTCTGGCGGCGTAGACCGTTTGGCCTTGGCTCTAATGGAGAGGGCATCCTCTTCGGACTCTAGGATCCACTCCCCCGAACCTATAAATGTTGGAGTCCGAAATCTTGGAAAGGCAGTGGTCGTCGATGTCGACGAGTCCGACAGAGAGGATGCCGGCAATGATGCCGAGGAGACTGACGAGGAGACCGACTCAGATCTGCGTGATCCGGATTTGAATCGAGGGGTGGGCGAACAGTTAGAAACTGCCCAAGTCGAGGAGACCTTGACGAGGAGTCTCCGCGAGGACTTTGAGGAAGTTGTTCAGTATGCAGAGAGCATAAAGGACATTTTGAGTGGTAGGGAGAATCTGGATGGCGACGAGGTCTCGAGGGAGGCCTATTATAAATATTTCTGCGAATACCCTCCTCGAGAGGTTCCTCGCCCGCACCGAGAAGCTTTCCAAACTGAGTATGAAGCGAGCAAATATGCGAGCAAGGTCTCCTCGGCACAGCTAGAAAATTCCAGGAAGAAATATCAGCTGCCGGCCGACGTTTGTTTCTTTGTTCCTCGCCCGGATGAGAGGGCCGACCAGCCGCCAGAAGGGATGGTCGCCGTCAACATCGGCATGATGGAGGCAGGGCTTAGGTTCCCCCTGCACCCCAGTATCTCGAATTTTTAACATTTCTTAAAAGTGGCCCCTTCTCAAATTTTGCCGAACGGTTGGTCGAACCTGATCGGCATTCTTACACTGTTCGGCCTGGTGGCGGCCGAGAACGGATGTCGGAACACATGGTTAAGCCCTAAAGAGATTAACTATCTCCTTCAGGCGGTCGAGGCCGGAGAGAAGGTCGGCCACGGATACTATTACGTGAGGGGCCGTGATAATTTCAAGTTGGTTGAAGGGGTTCCCAACAAAATTAGGGATTGGAAAACCAACTGGTGGTGGGTAGCCGGGGACTGGAAAAGTCCAGTGAGGCCGGATGGCTCCTCGGATCGCATTCCCCTTGACACTGAATATCAAAGAATTCGTGGTAAGTTTTTTTTATTTCTGCTCGTTCTTGTCTATACTGACTAACTCCTCGTTTTTGTAGGTGAAATTGTTCGCAAGAAGACCGCCGAGCACCGTCTCACGCCCCTCTTCCAATATCATATTTGCTGCGTACTCAACCGTCGCTACCTGGAGAGGTCCTGTCGCTTTCTGAACAGGGAGTGTATGCGTGAGCGAGCAGGTCTCAGAGTACCTCCTCATCACTTCACTCGAGAGTTCCCTCCAGGTATCAACATATTTCTAAGTTTTTTGTGAATTTGCTCTTCGTAAACACTGACTCCTCGCCTTTCTTAGTAGTGGTCCCAGAGAGAGTTGTCACTTACCTTCCTCCATCCATCGAAGTTGATCGCATACTGTCGAGCAGGATGATGCAACAAGCGAGAATGCTGCGCGAGCGCAAGGTAGTTGACGGCTCCGGCAAGAAAAGGAAAGGAGCGGAGACCTCGGGGGCTCCACCCAAGAAGATCGCTAAACCAACCCGAGGGGGCTCTTCTCGCCCCCCTGCTACCGAGCAGAGGATCTCGCCGAGGAGATCTCCCTCGCCTCCCCCCACACAAGTCGTATCCCCTCCTCCCCGTAATACTCGGTCGCGAGAGATCGCCGCGAGCTCGTCGGCCGGGGAGAGGGCTCAGGGAGACAACACCCTTCTCGGCTGGGATGCCGCAAGGGTTGCCAAGTAAGTTTATTTATCAATGAGATTTTTATAATATTTTCAAGTACCTTTTCCTAAATTTTTTTTTTCTTCTCTAATAGTGTTGCCGACTGCCGGATCGTCGAACCCTTCAACCCGAACCTCCTCGGCTTCTACCGGTCGCGGGATCCGGTCGACAGAGAGCCCCTGAATCCGATCGCACTAAGGGCTGTGAAGAATCTGCCTCGATCGCTGACGACCACACTGGTCGACGAGGTGGACAATCATAACTCGCTGGAGAATGCGAGATTGGTCGCCATAGACTTGAGCCGGGCGTCTTATACGATGGAGAAGCTCGCCTTCCAGATCGCCGAAAGCCGCAAAGTCAGCGAGGACAAGAGTGCGAAGCTCGCCCAAATGGCCAAGGCTAAAGCTGTTGTCGAGAGGAAGGTGGTCGACCTCGAGACCAAGTTGGCCGATGTCGAGGCAAAGTTGGCCGATTCTGAGGCCCAACTTGAGACGATTCGAAAGAAGGATCAGGAAGATCTCCAAGAGATCGAACGTCTCCGTGCTCGCCTCAAGACTGCCGAGGACGAGGTAAGAACTCTTCAAAATAAATCCGCAACTGACGAGGAAGAGTTGGCCACTCTTCGGCAACAGCTGGTCGACCTGACGGAGGAGCGAGATGAAACCAATGAGCTCGCTGGGGGCGTGGCCATGTTATCGGTGGCGCTTACTGCCCACGGGCTCATTCATCGATTGTTGGAAGTTCATCCAGGAGTGGATGTGACTCCACTCGGCGGGTTTTTGGACGACCTCCTTATGAAGGAGAATCCTCAGCCGGAAACAGAACTCCCTCTGCTTCCTTTGATGGAGTTGGGACTCCTGTTCCCTCGACTGTTGGGTGTTCCGGTCCTCTTCTCGAACCCTCCACAAGACTCCCCACCTCAACAGGGCGAACAGGATGCTCCTGCCGAGGAGGTTGTGAATGAAGAGGAAGCCGAGGAGAATGCTCCAGTAGCTTAGTTTACTTGTATTTTATTTCTGTTTTTAGGACTGCTCGGCCATTAAGGCCTTTTTGTAATTTCAGCCTTTTAAGGCTTTTCAATGAATGTAACTTTTTGCTTATACGATGTTTGGTTATTTTGAGTGATCGTTCTCGTTACTGCTTTCCAACTTATGTTATGATTAATTTTTTGCAAGCATTTTTTTTTGATAAGTACTTAGTCTTTTTGAAAACTCCTTTTATTGCGAGCATCTTTGCGGAAGAGTGCTTCGTCTTTTGTCTTTGCGAGCACCTTTAAGAAAGAGTGCTCGTCTTTTATCTTTGCGAGCATCTTTAAGAAAGAGTGCTCGTCTTTTATCTTTGCGAGCATCTTTAAGAAAGAGTGCTCGTCTTTTATCTTTACGAGCATCTTTAAGAAAGAGTGCTCGTCTTTTATCTTTGCGAGCATCTTTAAGAAAGAGTGCTCGTCTTTTAGCTTTGCGAGCATCTTTAAGAAAGAGTGCTCGTCTTTTAGAGTTAACCAATCGTCGGTTGAACTCTTTTTAGTTTGGTAGGTAGTGATCGTCGTCGCCACTACCTTGCGAGCATCGTTAAAAAAGAGTGCTCGTCTTTGAGCTTTGCGAGCATCTTTAAGAAAGAGTGCTCGTCTTTTAGAGTTAACCAATCGTCGGTTGAACTCTTTTTAGTTTGGTAGGTAGTGATCGTCGTCGCCACTACCTTGCGAGCATCGTTAAAAAAGAGTGCTCGTCTTTGTTTCCTAGATGGCTACGCAGAGCCTTGTCTAAAAATTCAAACTTATCTAACACTTGATGGAAATTTAAAACTTGTACTTGTATTGAAATGATGACTAGATACAAATTATATAAATATGAAAAAATTAAAAACTTACTGGTAATACTTCTTCAGCTTGACCGCGTTCCACGGGTATTTGCTCGGCTTGCCCTCTAGATCTTCTAGCTCGTACGATCCGTTCAAGAGTGTGCGCGTTATTCGGTACGGACCCTCCCAAGTCGGGCCAAGTATGCCAATGGACTGCTCCGTCGCCCTCCGAAGTACGAGCTGGCCGATAGTGAATTGGCGAGCACGTACTTTGGTGTTGTAATAGCGCTCTGATCTTTGCTTGTACACCACGTTCTTCTCGTCCGCTGTTAGCCTTCGCTCTTCTAGGAAGTCCAAATCGGAGAGCTGTGCATCGTTATTCAACTGCTCGTCATAATTTGCTACTCGAAAAGTTGGGACCTGCCCCTCTGCTGGTATGACAGCTTCGGTTCCGAATGCGAGCGCGAACGGAGTTTCACCAGTAGAATTCCTAGTGGTCGTCCGATATGCCCACAGAACCATGTGCAGCTCGTCCGTCCATTTGCCCTTCAATCCATCTAGCTTAGCTTTCAAGGTGTGTTTGATGATTTTGTTGATCGTCTCTACTTGACCATTTGATTGTGGATGATAGGGTGTTGAAATTTTTTTCTTGATGTTCCATTCTGAGCAGAAATCCAGCATATCTCGACTTGTGAATTGACGCCCGTTGTCGGTCACTATTGCTCGTGGTAGGCCGAACCTGCAAATTATGTTTTTCCAAATGAAGCTTGTCATCTGGGCCGTTGTGATGGTCTTCAATGCCTTCGCTTCGGTCCACTTGGTGAAGTAATCGACTGCTACGACTACGAAAGTTACCCCCCCGACGCTAGGCGGGAAAGGTCCGATGATGTCGATGCCCCACTTCGCGAAGGGCCAAGAGTTGTAGACGGAGATGAGCTCGTCTGGAGGTGAGTGAATAGCTGGTGCAAAAGCTTGACATCTCTTGCACGCCTGGGCGTAATGAATTGCATCCTTCTTCAGTGTTGGCCAAAAGTAGCCTTGCCTCATGATCTTTAAAGCGAGCGCTTGCCCCCCTGTATGATTTCCACATGATCCTTCGTGGATTTCGTACATGACGATCTTCGCCTCGTCTTCTCCGAGGCATTTCAATAAAGGCATTGAAAAACCCCGTTTGTACAGCTGGTCGCCAACAACAGTGTACCTTGCGGACCTGAGCTGCAATCTGGTTGCTTTCACTTTGTCCCCCGGGAGCTCGCCGGTCTTGATGTACTTGATGATCGGCGATCTCCAGTCCTCGTCGTTGGTCGCTTCAACCTGTAAAATCTGACCTCTGTTCACCGATGGGGAAGAAATTTTAGTGATGGTCGCTTCTGAAAATATTGCCTCCCCCTCTAAAGTGGCCAGTCGAGCTAACGCATCTGCTTGCGTATTGTCCTCCCTAGGGATTTGCTCGATGTGGAATTGATCAAATTGCTCGAGTAATCCTTTCACTAGCTCTTGATACTTTATCATTTGATCGCCGCGAGCCTCGTAGTCGCCCGTAATTTGATATACAACCAGCTGAGAGTCAGAAAAAAATTTCAGTTTTCTGGCGCCCACGGCCATAGCCATCTTGATTCCTGCAACCAGAGCCTCGTACTCTGCTTCGTTGTTGGTCGCCCGATACTCCAACTCGATCGCCGAAGCGAACGTCTGTCCGGTTGGGCTGGTGAGGACGATTCCTGCCCCTGCTTTGGTGCTCGTCGAAGAACCATCGACGAACAGTGTCCAAGGAAGCTCGATTCCCTCGTCCACTTTCTCCGGGAAAGTGAGCTCTACAATGAATTCAGCCAGCACTTGTCCCTTGATTGCCGTTCTAGGTGCATAGGTGAGCCCAAATTGCCCTATTTCCACCGACCATTTCAAAAGTCTTCCAGTGGTATCCGGACGATGCAGTGCTCGTCGGAGTGGAAAGGTGGTGAGGACGACCACCTCGTGGTCGAACAGGTACTGCCTTAATTTTCTGACGCTCATGACTAGTGCGTACGCCAATTTTTCCATTGGAGTGTATCTCAACTCCGCATCTCTCAGTGTTTGACTTACGTAGTAGATAGGCAGATGTGTGCTCCCCTCAGCTCGGACGAGCACTGAACTGATCGCACAGTCAGTGGCCGCCAAGTATAGATATAAAATTTCGCCGGGGACTGGCTTAGACAGGATCTTCGGATCCGATAGATATTCCTTTAATTTCTCGAAAGCTTTCTCACACTCATCGGTCCATTCGAACCTCCCTTTTTTCAGAGCATCGAAAAAAGGTTTGCAACGATCGCCCGTTCGTGCAATAAATCTGTTCAGCGATGCAAGGCACCCTGTCAACCTCTGTACTTCTTTCACGTTCCTTGGGCTTTGCATGTTAATGACTGCTTGAATTTTACCCGGATTCGCCTCGATGCCCCGCTGGCTAACCAAGTGCCCCAGAAATTTTCCTGAGCTAACTCCAAAGCTGCACTTCTTCGGATTTAACTTCATGTTGTACTCCTTTAGTATATCGAATGTCATGGCAAGGTGGTGTAGGTGATCCTCTTTTCGCAAGCTTTTGACAACGATGTCGTCGATATAGACCTCCACCATCTCGCCGATGTGTTTCTCAAACATCTTGTTTACCAGTCTTTGGTATGTTGCCCCCGCGTTTTTCAAACCGAAAGGCATTCTCTTCCAGCTGTACATTTCGGTGGCCGTCATGAAGGCCGTATGCCGCTGGTCGTCGGGATGCATCGCGATCTGATGGTAGCCTGCGAAAGCATCCATGAAAGTTAACATCTCGTGCCCCGCTGTATTGTCTACCAGGTGATCAATGTGGGGCATCGGAAAGTGATCTTTCAGACAGGCGTCGTTTAGATCTGTGAAGTCTATACACAACCTCCACGACCCGGTCGTTTTTTTGACGAGCACTGGATTGGCCAGCCACTCGGGATCAGTTCCAGTTTTCTCGATTAATTTATTATCGATCAATTTCTTGACTTCGACTGCCAAAGCCGCATATTTATCAGGCCCAAATTTCCTTCGTTTTTGGGTGATAGGTCTCCTTGCTGGATCAATATTTAGTCTGTGGCAGGCATGATTTGTGGGAATGCCCACCATATCTTCGTGCGACCAGGCAAATGCACCGATGTTTTCTTTCAAAAATGCAACCATGTCCGATCGCAAATGTTCTGGTAAATTCGAACCAATGAATACCTCGAGTTCCGGACGAGCCTCGTTTAAATGAATGGTTTCGAGGTCCTCCGCCGAAGTCGCCCACTCTTTAGGCTCCTTCCAACGAGGATCCTCAATTCCGAACTCCGGCTCAAAGCCTAACCTAGGTTCCAGATCTGGAAAGTTTTCTGGCAACTGGTCGTCGGGGAGCTGGTCGCCCGAGACTGTCTGCTCGTCGATATCCATTGGGGTGTGGTCGTCCACTTCCATGGAGGCGTGCTCGTTCGCCTCCACTTGGTGGTCGTCGAAACTATGACTGCACTCCCCAATTTCAATCTTTCGGTACTTGCTAGGAAGACCCTCCAAGTAGTTCACTTGCTCTGTTTGTGTTTGACACTCAATATACTGGCCAATCATAGTACTTTCCTTAGAATGACGCTTTGCAAAACGGACGAGACACTCCCTCGCCCACGTCTGATCGCCCTTGACGGTTATAACTCCCGCCGGGGATGGAAATTTTACACAGTAGTAATAAGTAGAAACGGCCGCCTTGAACTCGTTGAAGAAAGGTCGGCCGAGGAAAACGTTGTAGGACGATGGCATGTCGATGATCAAGAAGTCGAGCTGCCTAGCATGGTGCATTTCTGGCTCTTTCGACGATGCCAACTCCAAGGATAGTCTGATTTTCCCAATGGGAAGGTTGCGCGTATCCCCAAAACCTACGATTATATCATCGCAAGGCTCGATGTACGCTGCATAATCACCGAGAGCATCCAGAGTATGCTTGAAGAGGATGTTGGTGTATGCCCCAGTGTCGACCATCATGCGATGGACGTTGGTTCCCATGATTTTCCCCGTGATGACCAAAGCATCATTGTTTGGGTGCACCACGCCGTTCAGGTCGTCGTCCGAGAAAAGGATTTGGTGAGATAGAGGCTTCTCGGCAGTCGGAGCGACGCACACCTGATGGACATTGTTCAGTGCTCGCTGCTCGCTCTGAGCCCGGCGAACAGATAGTTCTTTCCCAGACTGAGTTCCCCCTAAAGGGCCTTCTATCACCATACAAGCTCCTCCCACATTATCAATGTCGCCGCCAGCATGTTGTGGCATGGGAGGAGTCAGCTTGGGACGATTCAGTTGTTGGCGCAGGTCGTCGCCGTCGTCGCGACGTTTCTTCCCCCTGTTGTCGCCATTTCCGAGAGGTTTGATGAACTGGGCGAGCTTGCCCTCATTGTATAGCTTGAAAAGGTTTCTCACCAAGTCTCGGCACCCATTGGTGTGGTGGCCAATGGAGTTGTGGTAGTCGCAGAATTTGCTACCATCCAGTTTTTCATCACTGGTATGCATTGGCTTGGCCTGGGGGAGCATATTCTTTCCCCTAACTGCATTGAAAATGCCCCTGGGATCCACAGAGAGAGATTCCCTGAACTGGATGATCTCAGGAGACTCCTCGAAAGGCCTGAAGTTGGCTGGGCGAGCACTGCCAGCTTGAGTGGTCGCCTTCTTGGGCTGGGATGGCTCCCCTGTGTTTGTATTCTTCTTGGGCCAGACCCTCTTGGACGCCTCCGGCTGCTCGTTAGCCTTGGCGGCGTCCATTATTTCCTCCATTTGAATGAAGTTCCCAGCCCTCGTGCGGAAGTCCGCATAAGAACTGGGAAAAGTAAGATGGATAGATTCCCAAAGCTTGGTACCTATCCTTAGACCGGAAACAGCTGAGATCAGCTTCGTCTCATCGTTCACGGCCTCCCCATCGATCACCAGCCTATCGAAGCGCTCGATGAAGTCCTTGCCCGACTCATTTACAGATTGGCGAACGTTTGCCAAACGTTGCTTTGAGGTTGGGCGAGCAGCAATAGACCCGTAGTAGGTCAGAAAGAGTTGTCCCAGCTCAAGGAATGAGGTGACCGATCCGGGACTCAGCGTTGTGTACCATCGATGAGCCCGGTCTCCCAAAGTTAGGGAAAAATTTCTGCATTGGGTGGCGTCCGTTGCCCCGATTGAGGCCATATAGTTGGAGTACTTGGACAAGTGTACTCTGGGGTCGGATGCACCATCGTATGCCGGCATGGAGGGCATTTGAATCTTTCTTTGAATGGGGGCGGTAAGGATTGCCACACTTAGTGGAGGTGCGGGCAGAGTGATTGGTGGGGTGGTCCCTAGCTTCGAGGCGACCACCTCTGCTCGCAGAGCGTCCATCTCTAGCTTCATTAATTTTTGGGTCTCGAGGAACTGGGCGATTTGCCCCTCCTCGGCAGTTTGTGCTCGGGGGACGACGACCTCGTCGCATCGGCTCCCTTGGGATGCGGCCGGGCGATCATCATGACGTGATCGCCTGGGGGAATGTCTCTCAGACTGGCGGCTGCGATAACTCTTCGCAGGAGCTCGCGAACCCTTCCCTGGTCCCACTCTATCAAGAGCTGAGACTCTATCGCCCTGATCTCTCTTATCAGCGTGATCTCGGTGGTGGTCGGCTCTGCCTGGTCGGCCATCCACATTGAAAGGTACTCGGCGAGGAGCCCTTCTATCTTTGTCATCCATCTGGTTGAAAACCGAATCTCGGTGTCGCGAGTCCCCCGTGTGGCTATTGTGGGAGTGCTCGTCGACTTTGTTTTTTCCTCTGTCCTGGGGGTGAACAGAGTTGGAGTGATAGGAACGGTTATCTTCTTCGTTCCCCTTGGCTTTGCGAGCTCGGTCGAAGGCCTGATCTTTGGCCTTCTCCAGCTCCTCATTCTGCCTCTTCTTCTCCGTGAGATAGTCACAGAGATCTTTCAGATGCTGGGGATCATTCAGAATGTCCCCCATATTCAAGTTTGCAAACGGATTCACCGCCGGCGCCGGAGGGTGCTCGTTCCCTCCGGGAGCAACAAATCCGTCTTGAGGAGTGTGATGAGACATCGTTTAAAGAGTGTCTCTGGGGATTATTACAAAGATATGACTGTTTTTAAGCTTTCGACGCTTAAAAATGAAAGATTAAAGTTCTTACGCAGAAGAACGTGCTATTACAACTACTTACTTAGCAAAGTAACAACAACTGAAGCTTAAAAACAAGATTACACGGAGATCAAACTCAAAAATATGTCTTTTTTTTTTTTGAACATACATCAGGAGTATTCGAAAGATCTAAACAACACACATCTCCTTAATATATTCTGGAATATTAGTTTCAACCCAGTCATGAGGTGTTGAAAAATTCCAAGCCGATTGAGCAAGGGAATGAGCCGCTTGATTATATCTTCTTTGCACATGGTCACAATCCCAAAATAAGAGTTTCTTCATAAAATTTCTGATTTTTTGGACCAAGGTAAACTCCATACCTTCCACAAAAAAAGAAGCCCCAATTGCCTGCACTGCATTCATAGCATCCATCCGAAGAGAGGTGATGTTAATTCTTCTCTTGACACAGCTTTCCAAACCAAACACAGCCGCATAAAGCTCTGCTGCAAGCACAGTACCGGGATGCACAATTCGTCGCCCACCAGCCAAAACTACTGAATTATCCTCTCGAAAAACCACATAGCCTATTGCAAAAAACCTTTTTTCGACATTGAAGGCAGCATCTGTGAAGAGTGTCCACGAAAATATGTCTTGAATATTGCAAATATTCAAGAACACGAAGAACACGGAAAAACGTAAACAAAGTTTTAAAAGGTGGAACTACCGATTAAAAACCTGAAAACGGAGTTTGCAAACCGATCGCTCGATGATCGGTCGAAACTGAGAGTGATGAACACGTAAAAGGACCCCTCCTTCTAGCGCCAAATGTTGTACGTGCTTTTGATGGTTGATACGTATGTGGACTATTTGTTAGCACGAGACAAACATGTATAATGATCGGGGGTTTATTACGTGTTTAGGGAGTATTTATGTGATGATCTTGATGATCTATTGAAGAACAAAGAAGAACACCAAAAGTAGCTTCTTGGAGAAGCTAAAGCTTTAGAAGCTTGGGAGTGTTTATTGCTTTGGGTTGGGAGTGATTTTTAGGAATGGGTAACTTGTGTACAAATGAGCCTCTTTTAGGCATTATATAGTGGTTTCTAGGGGCTGCCCGCCCTTTACACGTGGCACGCCCTCATTGGACCTGTCTTCTGCCCGAAAAGGTGATTTGATGGCGCATTTAATGCTAAACCGCCTTTGGTGCTCGTCCTCGCCGGAATGCCGAGGAGCTGAGCTACGGTGGTCGCCGGAGGACCATTTCGAGGAGTGTGGTCGCCACGCTCCATGCTGTCTCCCAAGGCTTCAGTACTTAGACTATTCTAGCTAAGATAGATATGTGTTCGCCACACATTTGGGCGAGCAGCTAACTAAAACATGTGCTCGCCCACATCTTTGAGCGAGCACTTAAATATATTAAATACATCTATTCTATTACATTTTCTTGGTCTTGTTGACTAGTCGTCGCAAGACTTTGTTGACTGGTCCTCGCCACGTAAACTGATGACTAGGATTGACTTGTCAAAGATTGACTTCTTTGACTAGGTATAACAACACCCTTAAAATAAAAAACTCTTTATAAATTATACTTTCACAATGTCATTACTTTTGACTCACATACACATAAGTCAATTCTTTTTTTACTTTTTACATAAAGTTTACATAATTAATCCTCAAAATTCTAACTCAATGTTACATTTTCTTAATTTGTATGAACACATATACGTGAAAGTTATTTTACTTGTCACTGTTGTTAGTGGCCCCTGTGGTTACAGGTATACTGTAGGGAATATTGATGATTGTAATAGTTTAACATAATGTGACAATTTGGAAGATCTTTAGTCACATGAACTGTTGGCCATTGTGGCTAATAGTAGGCCCTAGGCTACTTAAACTCTAAACATAAACATAATTTGACAGTGCATTTAGCTTATGAAGTTTAGTATTAGCCTTTACATTGATTTTATTCTTATTAATTAAATATACAAAAAATAGGGGCAAGGAGTGTTTATAGTATAGTATATATTTTTGTTCCTAATGCTGCCAGATGTAATTTGTCATAGCCCCATTTGATTCTTTCTCTTGAAGATTATTGTTCAATGATCAATAGGACTGTCTGAATAATTTATGTCAGGCTCTAAGATTAATCTTAGTTGTATGAATTATTAAGGACATTTTGTTTACTTAAACATATTATTTGTGTGGTATTAAGGTTTTTGTTAGTATGAAATGTTGACGACATTTTAACCACTTTAATCAAGCTATAAATGTCACATTGGAGTAGGAACTTGAAAACGGTTTGAATGAATTTTGTTTTATCTAAAAGTTTGAGCTCGTAGAGAGGTGAAAATATATTTTTTGTATACTAATTTCATTTTCCCTCACTCTTGGACCGAATTATCACTTTCATCATTTGGGAAGAGGCCCATCAAGTGGATTGGTGGACTTACACTTTCATCAGGAATCGAACTCGGGACATGTGGACGTGAGCTTTAAGGCTCTAATACCATGAAAGAATTTCGCTTCATCTAATACAGGAGTTAAAAACATTTTTGGTCCCGTAACTTTTACCTTTTCATTTTTTGCGAAAGTAGCACATCCCTTGGGACGATTTGTAAAAAGGTGAAAGTTACGGAACAATAAATGTGTCAAAAACGATGTCGTGTGACAAAAATTGAGCAATGTACAAAATTTATTGTTTTTTTTCAACTATTCAATTAGCCATTGCGAAAAAAGTGAAAATTACAGACCAAAACAAGGTTTAACACTTTTGTTGGTCAAATCTGATTTTTTCTGGCCATGCATGTTGATATTGTAGTGGATGAAAAGGTGTTTTTGATAGTACGAAATTATTTGGTGATCAGATAATGGTTTTTAGTTGGAGACAATTTAGAGAGGGCCATCCATCTTTGATGAGATCAAATCTGCACACATGCTCTTAATTAAACAATTCACGTTACTTGTTTTTTCACATCATGTTTCAATCAATTATTTCACAACTACTTTAACTTTTTCCTCCAGGCACAAAGTGCTCAGTTTCAGTGTCACAGTTGATTTGCCTTTAGTACATAGTAAAACTGCATTTTAATAACAAAATTCTAACATTATAATATTTTTAGTTTAAAGTCTTAACGACAGGAAAATGACTTTTTTTAAGAAAGGCCATTCCATTAAAAAATAAATTTGTCATTAAATTTCTAAAGTTAAAAAAGTCTTAGTGACATAATTTATGATATTAAAGGTCAAAATTTTCTTGTAGTGTCTTTTGCAGTACTTATGTCAGAAAAAACATCCGAGCTAGCGTAGGCGGACCCGTATATTCGAACAACACATACTAAAAAAGCCATAGATTGAAAATACTCGTATACACCGTTCAAGTGTTGTATATTTTTAAAGATACTAGTTACTTTACTAAAAAATATCGGTCTGTTGGTATATATTAGTTGTTTTATTAAAAAGTACTACCTTCGTCTCATGATTTTTTTCACATGTAAAGAAGTGACATACAAAATAAGAAAATTGAATTTAGTGGAGATTTAAAGTATAATTTTGTAAACTTTTATGTATAAAGTGGAATAAATGAGTTGACTTCTGTCTATGTGTGGTGAAAAAGTAATGACATTTGTATAAAATTGAAGATATTGTGAGGGTAAAGTTTTAAAGAATTTCTCATTTTAATGGTGTGAAAGTTATTGTGAAACGTTTTAAAAAAAAAATATGAAAGTAAATGGGGGTGAGGAGGGAGTTTAGTTAGTTTATTTAAAAGTAAATTAATTTACATTGCATTGCAAATGTCATGAAATTCTTATTAGCGAATTAATATGAATGGATTTCACACCTGTTTAAAAGTTTAGATTTTTAAATAAGACATAATTGTGTCATAGCATCAGCCCCGTAGGCTCATGCCCACATGTTCTGAGTTCAAATTTTATAGAATGTAACTCCACTGATCATATTAAATTGTCCACTCTATAGGGTCTCCCGCTATAAGGTAGCTAGAGACAGTAATCTGGTTGGTCCACGAGTGAGTGAGAGTATTAGGAATTACTCACTCTGACCATTTTAGTTTGTCCCGTTTATAAGTTTTTCATACATTTTTTTGGTAAATGTTTTTAATTTTTTATTCTTAAATTTGACTTTATATTATAATATATCTATTATTTAATCAATTTTTTTAATCTCTGTGTTAAAAAATAATGAGAAGCTTATAGGCAGATGAGGAGATTAATATATATAAATTAATTAATTTCACACCTTCCTACAAATACAAATTCAGACTTGATGAGGAATTCTGAGCTGACCTATCATTACAAAACACAACCCCTTCTATCGATCCTCTTCCTTTCTACATCAGTTGATTGTGCATTTTCTCTTTCTATTCTTTGTTTGAAATCATTGTCCTTGAATAGTTTGGCTAGAAGAAGTCATCTACAAAAAAACCAATTGCAAAAGCAGAGCAGTTGTAGTTTCTGAATCAACACGTTTTGCTCTTCATGTTATCTGTAATTGAAAATCCAGCTAATAACATGGATTTTAATATGTGGGATTTCTCTTTGTCATATCCCTGATTTAATATGTTAAGTTTCCTTTTCATTAAAGCTTATCCATGCTTGTCGGAAGTTTTCACTCAAATGTGTGCCACCATATTTAGCTTCTTACTAATAATACTACTCTCCTTCCCAAAAAATAACATTCTAAGAATGATTTTTCGGACAAGGTTTTAATGGCACTTCGACTTTTGATTCGATTTATAAATTTATGTCTATAGATTTTCTCTTTTTCCTCTTAATATATACTCCCTCCGTTCGCCTATAAGCTTTCCATTTTACCATTTTGGTCTGTCCATCTATAAGTTTCTCATACCTTTTTTTGGTAAGTACTCTTTCTTACACTTCACTTTATATCTTACTTTTTCTCTCTATCTCTCTCCTCTCTCAATCACATCACTTGTACTATATTTATTATTTAATCACTTTTCTTAATCTCCGTGCCAAAAAGTAACGTAACACTTATAGGCGGACGGAGGGAGTATCCTTTATTTATCTTTTCACTAGGAGTGTGCAAAAAAAAAAAAAAAATCGGACCAGAAAAAAGATCGGAACCGAATCGACCGGTTAGTTTCCGGTTTGGTCTCCGGTCCATTGAATTTTAAGATTTCGGGTTTTCGGTCTGGGTTAAGACAGGAATTTACCCGTCCGGACCTGATCGAACCAGAATTTTTTTTATTTATATTCTTTATATTTTTTTAATAAATACAACTTTAATTATTATAACTAAATAAAATTAGGATTGCTAATTTGAAAACTTTGAAAATATTTCTTTAATTATGCTTAGAATCAAATAATTGGTGAGGATGTGAAGTAAAAGTGTTGAGATTTATTATATTTTTTCAAGTATATAATTGAACAAAAATAATCAATTTACTTTTAGTGTCAAAATATCATTAATAATATAGTAAATAAAATTCATATTAGCGAAAATTGATCTCAAATGAAGAACTAACACAAATTTTCACATACAAAATCATCATTCTTGTTGTTGCTTCAAAAAACTTGAAAAAAAATATTGAAAAAATAAAAAAATAAATTAAAAACCGGTCCAAACCCGGACCGGACCGAAAAATTCTGGTCCGGATTTGGACCGGTTCATTCCGGTCCGGTCTCCGGTCCGACCATTCATGTAGATTTCGGTCCCGGTCCGGTCGAATTTTAGACCGATGAGTGTGCAAAAAAAAAAATCGAACCGGAAAAAAGACCGGAATCGGAGTACCGGACCGACCAGTTAGTTTCTGGTCCGGTCTCCGGTCCATTATGCTTGGAATAAAATAATTGGTGAGGATGTGAAGTAAAAGTGTTGAGATTTATTATATTTTTTTAAGTATATAATTGAACAAAAATAATCAATTTACTTTTAGTGTCAAAATACCATTAATAATATTGTAAATAAAATTCATATTGACGAAAATTGATCTCAAAGGAAGAACTAACACAATTTTTCACACACAAATTCATCATTCTTGTTTCAAAAAACTTAAAAAAACATGAAATATTTTTTTTTTGAAAAAATAAAAAATAAATTAAAACCGGTTTGAACTGGTCCAACCATTCATGTAGATTCCGGTTCCGATCCGATTTTGGACCGGTGCACACCCCTACTTTTCACTGGGTCGTGTATAAAAACTTATATACTCTCCTCGTTCCATTATTAATAAAACATTTACTATTTACATGAGTTTTAATGTATAATTATTTATTAGTATTAAAGTGATAAAGTTGCCTTTTAGAAGAGATATTATGAGTATTTATACTTTATTGGAGATAAAATCTTTTGTTTGTGTGTAAAAAGTAATGTCATGTGGTGTAAATAATAAATGTTTAAGAGAGATTTTTAAAAGACTAAGGAAGGAGTAGGTGACAAATGTTTAAATAATAATGGAACATAGATCTTTTGCAAATGTTCAAATAATAATGGGATGAAGGGAATAATATTTTAATAGTTTTTTTATGCAATTAACATATTATAAATGATTTTTTTTTTTTTTATGGAGGGTTTAAAAGATTAAAAAATAAAATTACAAATCACGAGCCTAAGATCTTGATCTTCAAATCAAACGGATATCGCCGTCTACTCCAATCGCGTGAAGAGGAATGACGAGTTTTCCTTTGCCTTAACAGGTGTCCAGGTCTCCAATCTTTAAATGAGACAATCCCACACTAAGGTGTTCTCATTTCAAGAATAGGAAACAGAATAAATAGACAAAGTTCCACTGAGTACCCGATCCAATAGTACCAGAGCACCAGGGCTCTCGAGTCTATCTCAAACAGTCCAACCACCAAAAAAAAAACTCACAACTACAGCAAAGACCCGTCATGGAAACAAGACGCGCACAACAGAACAGAAACCAAAACAAAAAAACTAACCAAGAACCCAAAAACTACTTATGAAAACAGTAAATAGGATCAACGAAGAAATACCCAAACGACCACCGTGGCTCCGTTACGGATAAAATCTCCATTGATCCCTAACAAGAACCGAAGAAAAATTACATAACAGAAGGCTGGAACAAACGGCGGCGGCGGCTAGAACAAGTAGATCTGAGGATCTGTATCCTAGATCTGAGGAACAAGTAGAACAAGGCGGCGACTAAAGGATCTAACAAGATCTATCAGTTTATTTTGCAGATCTACATGAGGGGGAAAACTTGATCGAACAACCGAGAAGAGAAGAGAAAAACGAAGAGAAAATCGCACACACTTGTATGTGTAAATCGCACACACTCCACGGTGAAATCGCCACTACATCTCTCTCACTAACTTTTTATATTCTCTCTCACTAACTTTTTATATTATAAATGAAATTAGATAAGCATAAGATTTGGATCTTGTGCACTAAAATACCAGCCCGTGCAAAATAATTGCATAGTTATAGATTTTTTTTAATTGCATAACACGATGTTACATTTTTTTTTGATTACAAGTTAAATACCCATCCCTTTTTTTTTTCCCCTCCCCATGACTCGAACCCAGGACCTAAGGCCTAGGTAGTGGTGCTCTAACCACTTGAGCTATCCCACTTTGTCATAACACGATGTTACATTGCACATGATTTAAATTAACAGTATATATAATTATACTATTATACTCTCTCCGTGCCACTATAAGTTTCCTTTTTTTTTTTGATTAAAAAATATAATTAAATAAAAGGTGTAGTATCAACGCTAGATGACAAAGTGGGATAACTCAAGTGGTTAGAGCACCACTATCTAGGCCTTAGGTCCTGGGTTCGAGTCATGGGGAGGGGAAAAAGGGATGGGTATTTAACTTCCATAAAAAAAAAAACCGCTATATAAAGCAAGTTGAACTCAAAATTTATGGAACTTTTGATCAATCAATAAAAATGGGTTCACCCTATAACTGGTTGAACCCAAAATTTATGGAACTTTCCGTACAATTACTGCCAGGCCTGTGGGCCATGGAAGAGACCATTAAAAATAGGATCTCACCTTTAATCAATGCATTATTATTTCAACATTTATTAAAAATATTTATTTTATTATTAATTGAATATTTTTTAATTTAAAAAAGTAATTTTTTATCCCTTTAAATTACTTTCTCCATCATTTATTTTTACATAACATGTCATTAAATTTTACACACTAACTAAAAAATTTATCTTCAATAAAGTTGAATTACTCATCATATCTTTTCTATAAAGTTACTTTATTACCTTTGATATAAATTAATAAATTTTATATTAAAATTCGTGTAAACAGTAAATGTTTAATTAATAACGGAACAAAGAGAAGGTATAATTTAGTTCATAATTACAAGCCTTCAACCTATTTGTTTGTTCCTTTTGCATATATCTTTCCATTTAAGACATGAAATTTAGGTGTAGGGCAGCAGGTTGACCCATCTACGGAGTACCGTTCTCCTCTCCAATTGATTTTTCTCTCTCTACGAAAATAATTGTGAGTATTTCCTAAGAACTTTCTTGTGAAAGTTTCTTTCTCCCGAATCGGTTTTGTGCCTGATTATAACCCGGTGTTGATGTGATTTATTGAAACTGGTGTTTCTTTTGCCCTTTTAGCCCCCATATCTTTTTTCGATTCGTGTTCTTATTTTGGTAATCATTAGTTTTCACCTCGATTTTCTACACTTTGGCGTCTGGTTTGGTGTGCGTGAGGAGTACGCCGTTTTGCATTGGCAGTGGCTGTTTAGGGTTTCGTTTTTTGCTTTTTCGATTTGGGAAGGTGTCTATGGCGATTGGTGGATTTTCAAAAGACATTTTATCAAATTGGATTTCCTCTGCCAGTAATAATTCACTTTTCTCTCTCCGCACGCGGATTTCACAAATCAAGGTCCCTTCACTGGTGGTTTTGCGCCTATTTAAGCCGTCCGACATCATTAAGTTGATGCACAATTCTCACTTTCTCTCTCACTTTACAAACGCTTTAGATCATATCACTATGGCGAACAATATCCAGGAAGCCTTCGAAAAATTTTCACTAGCAGACTCTGAAACTACTAATATCATCGCTCAACATGATGAGTTGGTAATCCCAAAAAATGCTCTGGTGATGAAGTTTGTTGCGTACAGAAAGTTTAACCTGATGGAGTTACGAGATCTGCTTCAGAGGGTCTGGTCTGTTAAGGGGACTCTGAGAGTGAAGCTTATTGGGGCTGGTCTATTTCTGTTAGATTTCTCGGATGAGGGCGAAATGAAGATGACGTTGCACAGACAGCCATGGAACATTCGTGGATCATTGGTGGTTCTAAAGAAGCTGCATGGCCAAGATCGGCCCTCTAATATCAAGATCCAGTTCGTTCCCTTCTGGGTACAAGTGCATGGACTGCATTTTTGTGCAATGTCCAAAAAAATCGAAGTCCGAGCTGGTGGAGTCATTGGTGAAGTCATCGAAGTGGGGTCGGTGACGGAAGATGATGCGTTGGGTGAGTTTTTACGAGTTCGAGTGGTCATTGATGTCACAAAACCTTTGTGTAGATGTTGTTTCATTACTGTTGAACAGGATAGGGTGGTGGCTGCTTTCTGACATGAGCGCCTGTCTGATTTCTGCTATCTATGTGGACATCTGGATCATGTGGAAAAGGAATGTGCACTGGCTTTGGGCAGAACTGATACTTGGTGTGCAAAGCATATGTTCTTCCCTGAGTGGTTGAGGGCTGATCACCCAAAGGGTACTTTTGAAAAGGACATGCAGAGGTTTTTGGGACTGGTGGAACGTGGTGTTGAAGATCTGGAACGTGCTCGGGGGGACCAAGATTTGGAGGAAAGAAGGAAGGAAAAAGGAAAAGATGTGATGGTTGATGACGATACTAACTCTCTCCGCCTAGGCACTGGGCCAAGACCTAGAAAAGAAGTGCATAACTTTGCTGATTTGATGTTCCAAGAGAGTAGGCGAAAGTTTGCTGATGAAGGTGCTTCCTCTGTTAAGAGGCACAGATGGGACCCGATTTTAGGTATGTTTCTGGAGCCTCTTGATTTTGTTGTCCCTGTTGATTTTGAGTACATGCTGCTTAAACTTCCACTTTGGGGAGATGATAATGGAATGGATTATCGAGTGATCCACCACGTGGGAAGAAGCTTCAGAGCCTTTGACTATGATGAGTATGTGGAGATTATTCGTCAAGGGGAGGCTCCGTATGTTCCAGTTTTTGAGGGTTTTCTTAAGAAAGGCCCTGATGTGCGGGGATGGATTGAAAAGGAACATGTAGGGGGATATTCGACTGACACTGACTCCTTGTTTAGCTCTACTACTCCGTGCAGAAAGAGATCTCTTCAGAACCGAGAGCATGGGTGTGTGGAAAATGGTGTATGGGAAGAGTTTGACAACTTGATAAATGATGAAGGTGGGCTCAAGAAGGCTAGAAGCATGGCTGAGGAGATTGGGAGGGAGATTCAAACACATGCAACGGCGGAGGCCGAAGTTGCTCGGCCCCGCCAGCAAGAATGAGTGTTATCTGCTGGAACGCACGAGGAATCTGTAGTTCTCGTGCGTTCAGACATCTTATTAGTATCGTATCTACTTTTCGTCCGTCTTTACTTTTTGTTTGTGAAACCAAATGCACCAAAGCCAAGATAGAGGCTATTAGGAGTAAATTAGGTTTTCGTTTTGCTTTCAATGTGGATTGTAGGGGTCTTACTGGTGGTTTGTGTATCTTTTGGAATGAATGGATGGTGCATATTTTATCTTATTCGATGGGCCATATTGATTGCTGTATTGATGATATCTCACATCAGTGGCGATTTACGGGTTTCTATGGTAGTCCGAACTTAACACTCAAACCTTCTTCATGGCTTCTCCTTAAACGTCTAAAACATTACAATCCCACTACTCCATTAGCGTGGCTTGTAGGCGGAGATTTTAATGAGGTCTTGTATCAGCATGAGAAAAAGGGGGGCGACCGAATCAACATTATCAGAATTGAACAATTTCAGGAGGCCTTGGAACATAATGGACTAAAATCATTGACTCACACAGGGCCAAAATTCACTTGGATTAACAAAAGAAAAGGTTCCGGGCTAATTAAAGAAAGATTGGACAGGTTCGTTGCAAATGATGAATGAATGTCTTTGTTCTCTCAATCCCGACCCAAAGCTTTGGATTTTGAAGGATCGGATCACCGTCCCATATACATACAATGCTCTCATCAAACTATGGAAAGGAGATATGCTAAACCTAACACTTTTAGGTTTGAAAATCATTGGTTGAAGGAACCTGACTTTAAAAGAATTATATCTCAAACCTGGAAAGAAGGTGAATCAGGTTGTAATTTGGATGATAAGCTTAAGGCCTGCAGCATATCTCTTTGTGCATGTCAGCAGAGTAAGGGGGGTTCTTTGGATTCAAGAATTAAAAAAATCAGTCGCTCGATTGAATGTGAGATGCAAGATGATGTTATGAATCCAGATTTTGAAAAAATTGATATGATGGAAAAAGAACTAAACAAGCTGCATTCACAAAAGGAGATCTATTGGAAACAACGAGCAAGAGTTGATTGGTTGAGAGAGGGTGATCGCAACACTAAATTTTTCCATTCGAAGGCTTGCTCAAGAAGAGCCATAAATTTTATTCGATCTATTAATACTGAGGATGGAAATGAAATAACGAATGAAACAGATATGTCATCATGCTTTATTGAATACTTCCAAAACCTTTTTTCTTCATCAAATCCATCCCAAGGGGACATCTGTAGTGCTACACAGAATCTTCAAAGATCGGTGTCTGAGGATATTGCTTTGTTATTGGATGCTCCATTCACAAGGGAGGACATTACTAAGGCTGCGAAGGACTTGAATCCTTGGAAAGCTCCTGGTCCAGATGGTTTTCCGGTTTCTTTCTACCAATCAAATTGGGCAAATATTGGTGAAAGCATATCAACACTCATGTTAGAGGTATTGAATGGTGATCGAACGCTGGAGTCATGGAATCAAACAACCATAGCTCTCATCCCAAAGATCAAAAATCCCTCACAGATTGCTCATTTTAGACCTATTAGCCTTTGCAACGTTAGTTACAGAATTGTGGAAAGAGCTATCACGAATAGACTGAAATGCTTTATGAATGATATCATTGATCCTTACCAAAGTGCTTTTATCCCAGGACGGCTGATCACTGACAATGTCCTCGTTGCTTATGAAGGTGTGCATTGGATCAGGTCTTCGAAGAGTAATGATGGTTATGCTGCTTTAAAACTTGATATGAGTAAGGCATATGATAGGGTGGAGTGGAATTTTATCAAAGATGCGATGAAACGCTTGGGATTTTCGCAAAAGTGGATAAATCTAATCCTTAAGTGTATATCTTCAGTCCAATACAGGATCAATATCAATGGCCAACTGTCAAACTCTTTTCATCCGTCCAGGGGACTTCGGCAAGGTGATACACTCTCCCCTTACCTTTTTGCTATTTGTGTGCAGAGTCTATCGTCTATGATCTCAAAAAATGTAGAATTGGGTAATATTGTGGGTATCAAAATAGGTAGATCGGCTCCTGTTCTTTCCCACCTTTTTTTTTTGCGGATGATAGCTTGATATTTCTTAAAGCTACACCTAGAGTCAACTTCTACATGAAGAAGAGTCTTTATTTCTACTCTAGGGCCTCTGGACAAGTGGTCAATTTTGAAAAATCTGCCATATCCTTTAGCCCTTTCACCTCAGCCGAAAATAGAGAAAGGGTTGCTTCTATTCTTGGAGTTAAGAGAACACAAGGGCATGATATTTATCTGGGTCTACCAACTGTCTCACTCAGGACAAAAAGACTGCAATTTGGGTATTTGGTGGATAGAATTCGTTAAAGGATTAATTCTTGGAATCATCGGTTTTTCTCTGAGGGTGGAAGAGAAGTTCTTATTAAAGCCGTCCTTCAAGCTATACCCTCTTACGCTATGGCCTGTTTTAGGATACCCATTTCTATTTGTGCTGAGATTGAGAGATTCATGGCTAAATTCTGGTGGGGAGGACAAGTAGATTCCAGGAAAATGCATTGGACCAAATGGAAAACCCTTTGTCAATCGAAACATGAAGGGGGATTGGGGTTCAGGAGGCTTGTGTTGTTTAATAAAGTTATGCTAGCAAAGCAAGCTTGGAGAATCATCAGTAAACCAGATTCTTTGGTGAGCAAAATTTTCAAAGCAAGATACTTAAAAAATGTGGATATGCTTGATGCGGGTCTAGGCTCAAATTCCTCATATATTTGGAGATCAATCCTCTGGATCAGGGATATCATTGATAAAGGGTGTAGATGGAGAATTGGGAATGGAGAAAGGGTTCGAATACTCAAAGACAGATGGATTTCAAAATCTGAAACAATCCCAGTGTCTAGATTGGTAAGTGCTTCAAAGGTTAATAGATTTATTTTGGATAATTACTCATGGAATGAAGAGCTTATTCAACAGGCCTTCCTCCCTTTTGAAGCGCAAGCCATTATAGAAACCCCATTAGTTGGTGCTAACAAGGAAGATGTATTGTACTGGCCGGAGATTGCAAATGGAAAGTACACAGTTGCTTCTGGATATCACTATGCTCGTATACAAGACACGAAGGAACACTCTTATGCAAGTGAAGGACCCTCTGATCCTAATCTAATGACTGGTTTATTTAGAACCATTTGGAAGCTAAAAGTTCCTCCAAAAATTCGTATTTTTGGCTGGAAAGTGCTTAATGATTTTGTTGCTACTGAAGGGAATTTAGCAACACATCATGTCCCCACCAGTCCCTCATGCATTGTTTGTGGTTTCCCTTTTGCAAACTCTATGCATGTTCTTTTTTGGTGCCCTAAAGCGAAGGAAATCTGGAAAAAGCAAGGGTTTTGGTATCTGATCAAAGAGTATACAAAAGCACATGCATTAGATTTTATCTCTAAATTGCTTAAGATAGTAACAATGCATGATCTGGGGGTTATCATCATCATTGCTTGGGCCATTTGGAGAAACCGATGTCATTGGATTCATAATCCAGAAAGCAGCAAAGCAATGGAGGATTTTTCGATGGATGTGTAGTGGGCATTGGATTTTCTGAGCAATTCAATACAATTGGATACACTATGTAAGAGCAATAAGACATATGCCGATGCTAGGATGATGGAGGCAGGATTCAAGCTATTTTCAGATGGTGCATTTAACCCTGGGAAAAACTTTTTTGCGGTGGGTTTTGTACTGCTTAAAGACGCGAATACTATCATTGGGGCAGGATTTGAGCGCATCCAAAATCCGGGGACTGTTTTAGCTACTGAGCTTACATCAATTCAAAGAGGAATAGAGTTTTGCCAAGTTAAAAATCTTCCAATCAAAGGTATACGATCTGATTCCTCTTTGGCTATTGCAGCTTTGACAGATGATTTAAGTCTGGATGGTTTGGAATTTGACATTGTGAAGGATATTCAGAGCAATGTAAGATCAATCCTAGTGTGGGATTATCGTCATGTTAGTCGATCAAATAATATACTTGCACATGACCTTGCACAGAGAGCGTACATCTCTTCAAGTCCTTACGATTGGGTTGGAGAAGATGATGTTTGTAATTTCAGGGAAAAGGTTTTGTTGTAATTCTTTTCCTCTGATTTTTCAAAAAAAAAAAAAAATATATATCTTTCCATTTAAGACACTTTAACACAAGCTTATCATGTCATTTATTGACTCCATTACATTAAATAATTATCCTCACCTTTCAATTTATTTAGATCAATTGTTAGTCCATTAACAATTAAAATATTCAATTAACAATCACTTTACTTCTACTACATCAATTTTTCACTATTTTATTTATTTTTCAATCACATCACACATACTACAAGTTTTAATAATAATTTATATTTTAATGTATAAAGTAGATATGTGAGTAAAGGATAAAATGCATTGTCAGTAAATCAGTAAAAAAAATATTTAAAAGTAAACTTACTGTTTAATAGGAGGGGGATATAATATAGTAAATTGGTTTTGTCTCATATATAAGATGATCTAATATAAATTTTCATTTAATGTTTATATAATTCATTATCTGCCTTATAATTAGTATAAGACTATTCCCCCCATTTAAATTCATTATGTTTATTCTTTCGGGTACAAGTTTTGATAAATATTAATTAGATTATGCATCAAGTAGATATGTTGGGAGTATGACGAGATATTATCAAGTTCATTTATCAATAAAATGATTGTAAATAAGGTGATTGTATGTCAATTTGAGTAATTTCATTAAATAAGAGATGGTCTGAGATGAATATATTATTTTAAAAAAAATAATGAGAATAATGAAAGTGAACTATAAAAAAAATAGTAATGAAATTGAACGGAGTGAATATTATATTCTTACCTAGAATGGATTGAAATAATAATTTAATTAAATAGTTTAATTAGGTAAATTTAGTTACCAAATAAATTAGATATTGTTATGAAGTAATGCAAATTGGATATTTTGTTAACTGATTATAATGCATGATAAGAAAAAAAATTGTAGTCGTGTGATTGGATCAGCTGAGAAAGATTGGTTAACTCAGCTGATAGACTTAGTCATCTCATCTGAAGTTCAGTAGTACGAAAGAAAGAAGACCACCTGGTGATATACCAAACCTAAGATCATAAAGAAGATCTTTCAGTTCATTGTCTGCTCTATATTTAGGAAGGATTGGACTAAATCAAAAATACGATTCTTACCTAGAATAAATTCAAACTTATTTGATTGTAAAATGTCACATCTTCCATATCGAGAGCCTTATAACCCTCTAAATAAATAATATCATTTACGAGGACTCCAAGAGCACATAATACTATAACATCTTCTTTCTCAAGGTGAATCTCGACCATCTTATAAGGACCATTCTCACCAGATTCAATTACTACATTATAGTTTAATGTCCTTTTGTCTACCTCTACCGCAGAGAGAGTTAGACTAAGCGGCGAAAAACTATACCGACCTGAAACCACTTTCTCTTGTATATTATGAACCTCTTTCGAATTTAACTCGAAACGTTCATGACAGAATGAATAGAATGAGCCCATTTTATTACTGAGAGTCTCCAAACTACATAAACGATGCATTCTGATATTGCTAACTCTTGTACTTTTCATAAAAGAAAAATGATTCCTTTCGATTACAAAACAAATTACTAAAAATAGGCAATTCGCCAAGCAAGAAAGAAAATATGCGGAAGAAAGTAAGAATCAAATGTTTTCGAGCCTTCGTGACACAAAAAGGCCAGGAACTTAACACTCGCTAAAAGATAAAAGCATCTTTGCTTCACGGAGTTTTACAGACTCAAACAAAAGGAACTCGCTCTACAGGACCGGCATAGGGCTTACGTGCTACAGATTACTGACTAGATGGAATAGGTTTGGAATATATCTATTCCATTCCTTTCTTCTTTGGCATCTCTATTATCTTATGATACCTTTCTACTTTAGGGCTACCGAAAAAGAATAAGATAAGAATAGTACTGGTAGTAAGAGTTTTAGGGCTTGGAATGATTACTTGAGCCGGTAAAGCAATTACAATCGCACTTCCATTCAGTTCAAGAGTCAATCCTATCAGTCGATCAACCTAATACTTAAATACTTAAGGACCAAGTTTCTTTTCTTCCTTCCTCAAGTCATGTGTAATAGTCGTAGGGCATAATTTAGATCTGCCTGTCTGCAGTCCGTATGTAGGTATGTCCAGCCAACGTAGACTACACTTTTCTATTAGTCCATCCAGTCGGTCAGTTGATAGTTTGATTGAGGGCATGAAGGTACCTTCCTAAACTGAGATTTCCACCTTTTCACAGCCTTAGCCTTTAAGGTTATTTATCATATAGGGACTTCAAAGTGCTTTCTCTATGCGTTTAAGCTTCGGAGGTTAGACAACAAAGTCGCCGCTTTTTCCCTAAGTAGAGGTGAAAGAGCAAAGTCGCTAAGGAGAGGAAAAGAAAAGAGAAAAGTGTGAAAGAGCAAGAAAGCCAATCCCACCAGCGGACAAGAGTTAGGTAAGCAAGAAGGAGAGGCTAGAAAAGGTGAGGCAAGGGGCTCTCCATCTCCAGGAACATTGTGTCCAGGATCTGGTAATTTAAGCATTGCTTCTTCTGGTCAGCTCGTATTAGCTTGTGCTTTATTACAGGTAGTCATTCCCCCATTTCTTTAGTCTTTTCAAGGGTACTTGAATCAACATTAAACTATTCTATATTATGTCTTTATTTCTATTTTGAAGGGCTTGCGGTTCATTACACTAAAGGCTTTTAGTGAACTATTGTAGGTATCGAGAGAGTACCAAATGCTGAAGCCGATGAAGCGACTTTCGATGGACGCAGAGTCAATGATTTCAGTCGAATAACATAACGAGTCTAAGGTTATAGAAGCATTCACCAACTTTATTTGATAGGCACATCATTGCAAGCAAATAGAGCATAGAGCTTACCCTTTGTTTCTATTAGAGTCGCGAGCTTGTTGTAGTCGGTCGAGAGAACCTTGTTGCTTACTTTCTATATCCATGCGTCCTTGCTCGGGCCGTTCTTCGAGCCCTGCTTCTCCCTCCCCCATATACCCGTTCCTACTGTCCAAAAAAGGCCTATAGAATATAGCCAAGTGGTAAGGCATCAGTTTTTGGTACATGCATGCAAAGGTTCGAATCCTTTTGCTCCAAATTATGAATACCCGATTGGATCTGTCAAGAAGGAGCTGACGACTACAGGGGAAAAGGAACGTCCGTTGAATCGGCTTCCTTGAAGCCTTGAGACCCCTATGTGTCGTTCGGCCTTGGGGCCTCTCTCCTTTGGCTTTACGTGGTCTATGTCCTTGAATGAACGGAAAGGAGAGGAAAACACAAAGGGGTTTGATGTCTTCCTTCCTTCCAAGTCCATGTGAAAAGTCCCATCGGATATATCACATAGAGGGAGAATCGTGGAAAGAGAAAAAAGAAGGACCTTAGAGCGCGTATGTGCCAGGCTTCGCGGGATCAGGCTGCAATGCCTCGTGATCCCTCTATTGCTGGAACCGGCACGGTCGCAAAGAGAGCAATCAATCGGTTCTTAGTAGTTTCGAGCAGTGTTTTCATAACCGGACCGGTGACCAAACCGTTGTAGGCACCGGTTCACGGTTCAACCGGTTGGACCGGTTGAACCGGCGGTCCAACCGGTAAAATAATATTTATGTATTTTATTTTAATATTTTCTATGTTATATTAAAATATATGTATACTTATAAAAATCATATTAAAATAAATATAGTAAAATAATAAAATAACAAATATTAAACTAAAATAATACATATGTAAGATTTCATATCGAATAGGAGTAAAAGAAACATAGAAAAAAACTATATAAATGTAAGAGTGTTAGATTGTTATTTGTGAGATTTATGTCCCACAATACATTGGAGAAAAATAATATAAAGGTAGAAGTGTTAGTAATAAACACATATGTGAGATTTATGTCCAACATCAAATATGAGTAGAAGAAACATTGGAGAAAAAAATAATATAAGGCTAGGAGTGTTAGTAATAATAAATATAAATGTAAGAGTGTTACTAATAAACACACATATATGAATTTTAATCTAATAAACAAATATATGAAATCTCTATATCCCACATCGAATATGAGTAAAAAAAAATTATGTCTTTCTCCAATATATGGGGGATATATCCCACATCGAATATGAGTAAAAAATATTTATGTCTTTCTCCAATATAAGGAGAACGTATGATGTGAGATCTAATATCCCACATTGAATATGAGTAAAAGAAATATATGTCTTTCTCCAATATAAGGGGACATTTGATGTGAGATTTATTATCCCACATTGAATATGAGTAAAAGAAATATATGTCTTTCTCCAATATAAGGGACATTTGATGTGAGATTTATGTCCCAATATGAGTAAAAGAGATTTATGTCTTTCTCCAATATAAGTGATTGGATGTTAATGGTTTAAGAATAAGTTTAAAATTTAAAAAAAAAAAATTGGACTGGTTTAACCGGTTTTGGGGCGGTTTTCCCGGTTCTGGGCCGGTTTTCCGGTTTTGGGCCGGTTTAATCCGGTCTGACCGTGAAAACGGTTTTTGACCATTTTTTGGACCGGAGCCGTGACCGGTTCACGGTTGAATCGGTTGAACCGGCCGGTCCGGTCCGGTTTTAAAAACACTGGTTTCGAGGAGCTAGCTAGTAGCCCCATAGACTATTGGATTATCCCTTTATTTTATTAGGATTGAGACCCTGGGGATAACTCTACTAAGTCCTATGTCTTCTGTTCTTATCAGCAGAGTTGAGGTATAAGTCGTCCGAAGCCATGTCAACTGATACCCTAATCAGGTGAGTCAAGTCTACTGATTCTGTTCTGTTTCCAGATTTAGTTTGTTAGCGGTTATTCAGTACATGGCAGTTATAGAGTTAGTTAGTAGAAGTCATTTGAGCATTGTTCATCTATATATACCCCTTAGATTGAGCATTGTTCAATTGAGCATTGTTCATCTATATATACCCCTTAGATTGAGCATTGTTCAATTGAGCATTGTTCATCTATATATACCCCTTAGATGGCATATTTGTAGGTTAATCGTTGATCGAATCAGTTGAGTGAGCAAGCAATTCATTGAGTGATATTCTTGTAATCTGTAAACACTTATTCGAAGTTAGTGAAAGAAGACTCTATCCTCCGTGGACATAGATCACATTGATCGAATCACGTAATCTGTGTTTGTTCTTTTCTTTGATTCATTTGCGTTCTTGTTTGTTGCTTGAGATTATCATTTGGATTTGGTTTATATTGGGATAAACCATAACAAATAATATGAGAAATCCATCATTAGAAAAAAAAATGTGAGAGAAAAAATACATGATTGAATACTTGTATCAATAAATCGATAAAGTTTCAAACAAAACAAAGTCCACTAAGTAAAATGATACAATCTAGACATAAGTTTGTGATTAGTGTGTTAATTGAAAGCCCATAATTGTTCAGCCTATAAACAACAATTATGCAGCCCATTTTCTAGGCTAAATTGCCGTGTAAAATGGACCCACACGTATTCGTAATACAGTATTTATTCCGCCTGGGTTATTTGTCCCTTCATGGATGTTAGATGCACTCCCACAATACATACACTCCAAAAAAAAAAGTGATTTATTGATGCACTCCCCTCAAATTATCTAAGGTCCTAAACTACTATTTTCTCTTTAAAAACACCTTTAATAAATACAATCCCACCCAAAAGCAAAAAATGTAACCTTAATTCTTTCTCTTTCTCTCATCTACATTGTAGCCCTCCCAATCTTCTGCCCGACCGTCCTTACGCTGTCGCTGCACGATTCTTTCTTCCCCATGCCGACCGACCGTACGCCCCCACTGACTGCAAGCTACGTAGGTATGTTATTTTTTTCACGCTTCTTTTTACGTCTTTTTTCTGCTTCTTATTTTACGCTTTTTTTTGTCAAACTAGTGTCAACCAATACTACAATTTTTTTATCATTTTTGGTTGACACAACACACAATTTTTTCGATAAACCGTTGTCGAACATTTTCAATATTCCTGATTTTTTTTAAATTGTCGACAAATTAGTGTAAAAAATATACACTATTGTTGACAACAGTTTACCGACAATAATCTATATTTTTTACACTGCTTTGTCGAAAATATGTAAAAAAAAAAATCAATCCCAAGATTTTTAAATTTTTTAGCATTGTTTGCGTGGAGTTGGTGGTAGCTGCCGGAGGTGGTGGATGGCGGCTGCTGCAATTAAGGTTGAATTTTAATGTTAGAGGGGTGTATTTACTAGACTCAATTTACTAAAATGGGCGTTTGTGCATTTTACATGCTTATTAAATTAATAAATGAGAAGGGGTGTGCATCTAACAATCATGGAGGGGCAAATAACCCCTATTTATTTGTTAATCCCTCTGTCCAAGAGGAATTTGCCCCGTAGGAGTGCACAAATTTTAAGAAAAAAGTGTAATGAATAGTGTTTTGTGGGGTAGTTTTATAAATTTTTTTAAATAAAATAAATGAAAAGATAGGCTGAGTCTATGAAAGCAATGTCATATGGATAAACATGTGTATATTTTGAGGGTGAAGGTTATAAGGATGTTTCCTTTTATAGAGTGGGAAAATTAATATAAAACATCTCAATATACCATGTTGGGATATGAACTTAGGTTTATACCATAGGAACAATTGGAATATCATCTGTTAGGATTCTCACCTCCTTATTTTACTTAGATTTTGTATTTTGTTTTGATGGGCAAAACCATGTAATATGTTAGTCTATGTAATGTGTAATCTGATAGGTTCATAAGCTGAAGTTGTATATATCAGCTTAATTTTTAGTCTTAGTCATATGGGATCAGTTCACTTGTTTATCAACCGAGACCATATTAGATCAATACGCGATTGCTCAAGACTTGAAGAGTAGAAGACAAGAAGGCCTTGATGATGGAGTCCATAAGTGAGATCAGATGACAACACTCTTGTATGCCTTAGTCAGCTGATACTCACATCATGCAATCAACCGATAGATCAATGTCAGCTAATATGGGCTCAAGTTATGCAACCCAACTATTCTAAACCCTAGCACTTCAACTATTTATTCTAAGGGAAAGGACACTCCAGAACACAAAAAGAATCTTTCAGTTCGGCTTATTAACATTCTTGTTTAATCTAAAGATCTGTTGAGAAGTTTGCACAACTCAGCTGACGTGTACCAATGAAAAAATGTCAACACAACCATTGAACTGACAACAACTGTAAAATGTCATAACATGTACGGTGCAAGTACAAGAGCATTAAATGCACAATTAATGCAAAGCTGGATATAACAATCTAATCAGTATGGCTTATTCATTAAGATTTACATCCTACAATTGGAGGATTTGATACAATAGCTAGTTTGTGTTGGTCCTGAAAGGTTGTCCTGGACAACTATTCTGAGTATGTGCAACTTTCTTAAGATAATCAATCTACTAAGCACTATGAAGTACTTAGTTGAATAACTACCTAATAAGTTATATGTGCGGAATTATGGTCGGCCCTTTATATTTAAACTCCTTTTAATTCTGAAATCTTCTCTTAACACTTAAATTGTTTTCAGGGGACTTGTCCCGAACCAGTTTTGCACAACTTGTGATGTTTGTCTTTTGAAGATCAGTTTGTGTGCAATGTATGAATGTGTTTACTTGAATGAAATATCTTGTACGTAAATAACACAAAGAGTTTATAGTGGTTCAGAGACTCAAGCTCCTACATCCACTTTCCCTGATTTAACAGGATAATTCCTTCACTCTTGGAATTAACTTGTTTTATAGTGCCAAGGTGCACTGATCAACCACACTACTCCTTAGTGCCTTGATCCCTAGGAATTTAGAGTCCTAGTACTCTCTCTCAACTCAGAACTAAACTGTTCTTCTCTTGACAGTTAGTTCCTTACACTTCTACTACAACAATCCTTCTAACTTTCCTTGAAAGGTTTAAGGGTTGATGTTGGTTCCAACTAGGTGAGATATCCTTTACAATTGAGCACTGTGTAAAGGTTAGGATATCTCTCTAAGCTTTGTATGATTTACAATGAGGTTCAGCATAGATGAAGTGTTTGGAAACTAAGGATATGTTCTTAGTAAGCTTGAAGGCTTATGAGCTTGTAGTTTCCTTTGATTTGCAGGATAGTTGGACGCCTTCAATTGGTGTCCACACTTCTGTATTTATAGAGCAAGATGAGGTTATGTCCGTTGGAAAGACAACCTCAAAATGTCTATATTTTACTTCCTTGAACTTTGCAACTGGAAGACAGATTCTTGAAAGTGACATGTCCTTAATTTGGGAAGTAAACGGCTGGAGGCTTCTTGTATTCACTTTGATGCACTCTTCCCAATGTCTGACTTGAAGATTCACTTGTTCAAACATGGACATCACTTCTGATTATTGGTTCCATGATAAGGACAACTTTCCTTATCAACTGGATAAGTCTGGTTATCACTTTCAGTAGACATAGCTTATCAACAGTGTTGGCATAGCTCTCTTCAGATGACTTGGCTCCTTTATTTCAATGATCATCACTTGATGGTTCTTGAGCATTCATGCTTCCATATCAGCGAGCTTGACCTTATCAGCACAGTTGGCCTCTGTCTTAGAACATTTCAGGTTTAAGTGTGCTTGGTCAATCCTGCTGTACAACTCCTCTGATCTTGATATGCACATCAGCAGACTTGATCTTCTTGATGTATTCTTCTTAATTGATCATCAGGGAGGTTGTCTTTCTACTGAGCTGACTTGATCAGCACATTTGGTCAGTGAGCACTTTCAGCAGTCTTGGTATCAACTTTGATTCTGAGCCTTGAGGGGACTTGATGTAGGTCCCCAGTTGAGTGTAAGATTGAGTAAGCTAGTAAAAGTCTAAAGGGGAGGTGAATAGACTTTTAAAAATCTTTCAAAATATCAGAGTAAACAATGCGGAATATCAGAATTTATATGAGCCCTTAAGATTTATACTCAACTATATCGATGAACACTTAACATGTCTAGTCTATATGCAGATTAATCAATTAAACAATTCCATCAATCAAACATAAACAAAACAGTAAGTAAATCAACACAAGATTTATAGTGGTTTGACAACTTGTCTACGTCCACTCTCACAACTCCAGTCGTGAAATTTCATTAAACTCTTCTCTTCGAGTGTTCTTGTGGCTTAAAGTCCCAAGATTAAGACTTCGAACTTTTCAAATATATCACCAGATATACCTTTGATCTAACAACTAGGTAATGAACAAGTAACTAGCAACTTGATTTACAAACAAAAATTATAAAGAAAAACTTCTCTATATTTGCAGTAGCCTTCTAAATATGAACTTGTCTTCTCTGGCTTCAAACTTTGAACTTCAACTCTGCGAGTTTTTCCTTGCTTTGAATATCTTCAGTATACGCGTAAATCTCTTAGTAACAGTAGTCTTTAATGTTGAATGTCTTCATGTATTTATAGACTTCTCAATATCAAGATCAGTTTGTTATCCAACAACCTTTTCTTGATAACTAACTTCATAACGGTTTCTTCTTATCTCTTCACGTGTTTCTTCAGTTAATCAGTTATTCCATAACTAACTCTTCATATCTTCACTTGATACGATCTTATCTTTTCTTCACGCGGTCTTGACTTGTCTTGCTTCGTCACTTAGAATATTTCTGTCTTTCTCAGTACTTGTCTTGTCTTGCAAGTCTTCTCTTCAGTCTTCATTGTAGAACTAATCTAGTCCTATCAACTAATCTTATCAAGACTATTATATTACTTTAAGCTTTATAAAACAACTTAGTTAACTTAAAACTATACATCAATATAAACATGAACTATAAGCTTCTATACAACAATTATAAGCTTATCATAAATCCTATATGAGTTGTTCTTTTCAATACTTAATTTATTTTCCAGTATATTTATACTTGTTTGGTCTTGTCACAAGACGACTTCCATAACTAGATCAGTCAACACTTAGAAATATATTCAAGTTTTCTTTTTGGCTTATCAAAACTACTTCAAAATCAATTAGGACTTGTTTCAGGATTCATATCCCAACAATTTCCCCTTTTTTTATGAAGCCAAAACTACTTGAATTATTTTAAGTAAATAGACTAGTTAAGTAGTTATCTTTATCAAAATGTAACATCTTTTTTCATTCATTGTAAATCGGACCAGATCGATTACAATTACTTAGCAAAAAAATATAACAAAATAAACAAAGTAAACACTTACAAACTTCAATTCATACTTCCTCCACTTGGAGTGTCAACTTCTGGATCAGGTATTTGAAATGCATCCAGAATCCTTCTATGGATATCATAAATGTGATCTTCATTGTCGATCTTCTCTTCTTCAAGAAACTCTTCTTCAAATTTCTTGATTGCGTTGTAATCAACTCTGAAAGTGTGTCGTGGTATAGTGTATATAGTGTTGTAGTGAAAATAGATTAATGTTGTATTAAATGTTGAGACAAATTGTACAACACTGACTCTAACAGAATATCAGAAATAAAGATACACATCGGAAGACTTGAAACACTAAAAACAAACAAGACACAATGGAAATATTTTTCACATAGATTTTATAAATAAAAATCTATGCGAGCCTTACGGCGAAATATCAATACTTATCTTCAAGTACAAATGTTGTGTGAAATGTTACAACAATAACCTTCACAACTAAAACTACAAACGAGGCAGGTGCCCAGTTTTGAAAACGAACTAAGTGTATAAAATTACACACTGTCGAAATGCTAGTCTATCTATGATTACACTCTCGATAGATAAGAAAAGCACACAACCATACGGGTGGGATACTTCGTATGATCTAAAAGGTATAACTACTGGCCACAATTCCTAACAAGGATGAACGCTCGGTCTAGGAGATTGATCGAATAGAATACACTGAATTGTGGAGCATTCCTTCGGTATTTATAGAGTGAAAAACGAAATTCTAGAGGCTTCCAACTTTGAGATCCTAATTTTTAGGAACTCAACTTCCATAACTTCCATGATATTTCTAGATCCTTCTTGCACGTTCTAGGTCATTCTAAATTGCTTCCAGCCTCTTCTAGCTCTTCTAGGAGGTTCTCCAATCTTCTGGAATCTTCCAGGTTCCAGATCCTTGTAGAAGCTTCTAGATCCTGCTAGAAATGCAACAACATTTAGATCAACATTTAATGCAACATTTCAGAAAAGACTTAGAAAAAATATCGGAAGGTCAAATTAAGATGTTGTTGAGAATGTTGATACATTTAAGAGTTAACAACATCTACAATCTCCCCCAATTTGACCTTTCGACTACAACACACCTGATGCACATATATTTCTATACATACTCAGTATTATGTACTTAGTTGAGGTTGACATCATTGTTGGGATATAAATTCATCCTAAGCCCCACTTGATGTTAGAATAGTTTTGATGGCCAAAACACTTAGAGTTTATAAATGTAATAGGATCAGCTGACTTGTATAGAACAGCTTAGACTAGTCTTGTGTGATCAACTGTATTGATATCAGCTGATCAGCACAGTCCTGGCTTACATGCCTATCCTCAAGATGAGAAGAGTAGAAGACATGAAGACTAGAAGATCCTTGAAGACCAGATAAGTTAAGGTGCTTGTATACCTACCTATCTGATGGAGTCCCAGATTGAAGATGGCCTAAAAGCAGTACAAAGAATTTCCAGATCAGAAGAGTGAAGACAGAAGACCTAAGGCCAGAAGAGTAGTCAGAAGACTAGAAGTACAGATCAGAAGACTATGTGCTCTTCCAGGACTCGGCTGATTCCCAAGTCATCTTGCAATTCAAACGAAGACCTACCTTATTTAGAAGATTGACATGATCCCAGGATTGAAGCAATCAAGCGGCTGGAATCAAGGAATCAAGCTATTATGGAAAGATTGCTCAAACGGCTAGTCAACTCCAACGGCTAGTTGCAACCAATCTCCATTATAAATACAAGAGGATGAGAAATCACAAAAAAAAGAGAAGTCACAAGAGAGAATTCAACAAGCCAAGCAAGCAATCAAAGCTAAAGCCATACAGTTCTAAGAATTCTCAAAAGAGCCAGAAACCATTAGATTATCTATAGCTCTTAAGTGATTTCTATCCAACCCTTAAGAACCTGAAACCTGTTCATATTGTATATCAATTGTTTTAGGCATAGTGGTTAAGCAAATTATAAGCTTGAACCATTAGTTGGATACACCTCAAAAACCCCAAACCCTCACCGAAAGGTTAAAGTTTTTGAAACCCCTTAAAGTGCAAGTGCTTACAATCACTTGTGGAGACCGTAGCTGTTAGGACGGCTCAGATCTCAAAGTCCTAACCTTGGGACTATAAAGGTCAAGACCCTTGTAATTTGTGGAAATTAAAGGGATTAAACATCACGTTAGGACGTGAGAGTGGACGTAGGAACGTATATCCGAACCACTATAAATCCGGTGTTATTTACTTTCTGCACTTTACATTTCTGCCTTTACATTCATTATTATATAGTGCATACTGTGATTTCAACACTCTTCAAAACAAGGCCATAACTTTCAAACCAGCATCAGCTGAGTATTTTCATTAAGTAAAACAAGTTACAAGAACGAGTCTAAACCAGGGCCACCATAATTCCGCATATAACCTCCTCAGTCAGATCACTATAGTCATCTGGACCAGCAGACTTGCAGTCCAGTTGACATAGCAATCAGAAGAGGTTCCCAACTCTGTTTGAAAAAGTTTTAAAGTCTATTCACCCCTCCCCTCTAGAATTTAAACCCATTCACTACTCGTTCAGGGACCAACAATCATTGCTAAGCACTAGTAAAGACAATACCTGTTGTAACCGTTGGATCAAATCAAATGAAGATCAAGGATAATCTTACAATGATCTGTGCCATAAGATCAAGATAATTTTATCCAAAACAGAATAAGTATAAACAGTACACTTATTCACAACATAAGTAATTTACTAAAATCATAAGTTAGGTTTGGAAGAAATAACTTAAGATTTAAGTAAGACATAAAACAAAAACAAATCAGAGCAAAAACAAAATGAAATACAAAAGAAATACTATCAATCTAAACAGACCTAAAGACAAACAAAACTAGACTTATATTATCAATAGGCAGTAAGCATATGAGAATTAAAGAGAAGTGTACTTCTAAATTATATTTTTCATCAGAGCAAACAAATTTAAGCCAATTGAATAATAAGACAAGTTAGAAAGACAAAACAAACAACAACTAACAAAGACCAAAAATCAGCAAGCAGTACGACAATAAGAATAATTCTTTAAGGCAAACGATTTAAGCATACTTGAAGCAGTAAGCAAATAAGAATAATTCTTAAGGTAAACAGTTTAAGCAAGCTGAAAATAGAGCAAAGTTAGAAAAAAAACAAATACAATAAACAACTAACATATACAACATGCAGTAAGCAAATAATGATAAGTAAGAAAACAATTTAAGCATAAAAGCAGTAATCTGTTATCATAAATGCAAACAAATTAAGCAAGTTGAATAAAAGATAATTTATCAACTAGAAAGTAAAAACAAAGTCTGTAAATCAACTTAAACACAGTAACAAAAATGAATAAGATCAAGGGAAGTATAAAAGGCACAAATACTTAAGAAACCAAACATGTGACATATATTGCTGTAACAACAGTTGCAGCATCATGTTCCTGCACATAATCACTTATAATGTTCAGCCCTCCCCCTGTCTTGTATCAACCTGTTCAGTTGTTACCATAACCTGTTTAGATGTCATAAAGAACATCCTTACGTTCATCAGCATCAGCATATTAATCCTCCTCTTCTTCAACAACAGTGATTGGTGTAGCAATAAATGAACTACATCATTCGGTTCAACAGTCTCTTTATTAACAGCATCAGGTACACAATCAGCTTCTGGTACATCTTCATGGAGCTCTTCACTTCGAATCTCAGAAATTGATGGTGTTTCTCCCCCTGTGGTAGTAGAAAGCGTCTTTAACCACTGGACTTTAAGGAACTGAAGGCCATCAAATGAGTCCGGTAAACGTTTCAGTTGAAGTAAAATAAAAGATCTAAAAACAGAAATATTTTGACCAATGTGACCGCCAATGTGTTCACATTCGGTGTAGCATTTCTCTGTTCAGGACTTGCTGGAGCTGGTAGAACTGGAATAAGAGCATCTCTGTGATCAGAACCATCTGAATTTTGTAACAAATCAACTCAACAATCCTTTCACCAAGGAACCGAGCAGGTGAGATAGTCATCAAGGGTACCTTGCCTCTAAGAACCTCCGTTTCCTTAGGTTTAAAAATTCATGCCTCTTGAGGTATGAACATATCAGCAAATGATAAGGTAAAATCCCTTTATAATAAATATCACAATAAACTGCATGTGGTGAAAATAGTTACATCCAGATTGAAATTCTTCAACACAAAAATCTTATACAACAATATAGCTTGATCCTTAGTCACCTTAGTGGAATTTGTAGAAGGTATCCAATTGTAGACAATCAATTTATGGAGTACAGAGTATAGAGATGTGAGATCTTTAACAAGCATAAAAATGTGTCACCTAGTTAATCTACCACCAGTTATAGAAGTAGCAACCAAGTTCAAATCAAGTTCATCTTCATCAATCACAGGCTCTATCTCTAAGAGTTCATTAATCAATTTCGGAGTAAATGGAACTGATCTCCCCCTAAATTGTACATTCCCATATCATTTAGAGCTACGTCTACCCGTACTCTTCTTAAGTCAAGCATAAAGTACATATACCCAACCAAATACAAAAGTATCACTCAAAGTTACAATTTTCAACAATTTCCTTTCAATAAAAAATTGTATCAAAACTTTTACTTCTCAAAATCAGCAATGTTAATTCTTTCTTCTATTAACAATTGTCGTCTAGATAGTTTAGTTATGTTAGCAACTAACCTATCAGTTTAAAAATTATTATTAGGATGAGAATTACCTCCTTTAGAATTTATTTCCTCAGCTGATTCAGAGTCCTTACTAGTGCTCTTCTCAGAATCATCACTCCTACTGTCATCAGGGTCTGGTGTTGCGGCACTTGCTTCAGCATTTGATGCAGCATTCTTCCTCAGAGTCTTCTTAATCTCACGAAAGGTGGAATTATCCTCTAGATCAGATTCAACTCCTTTGGGCAAGTCTCGTTCAGCAGCAACCTTCTTTCCCTTTGGATCATACTTCCTTTGACTCGTTTCTCAGTAACAACCTGTTTATCCTCCGATTAAGCAAAGACCTTGAATCGGTTCATCAACAAAACTACTTCCTTTCTTCTTTCTCCTCAGTGAGTTAGAGTAATCAACTCTAATGAACACACGGCCGGATCTCCTTCGTTGAACATGGGCTAATATTTTCTCTTTTCTTTCTCAACAATCTTCATAAATGCAATCTATTCAGATTCATCAGTATTAAAAAGAGAAAAATTAGTTTAACCTGAGTTAGCATTCGCGTCGGCCTCCTTCATTTGAGCGTCCTCAGAATCGGATGTCTCAACATTTGCATATTCATTCTGCTCAGCAACAGAAAAATCATCAATTTCCTTCTCAATCTCCCCCAGAGAGGAAGCACTCAAGGCAATTGCCTCTGTTTCAGTATTAGGACTTGGAAATTGGGGCTTTTACGAGGTGAATGAATCAAGTGTAGTGGTGAGTTTTTCGGTTTTCAGTAGTGAGAAATGTCAATGGACATATTTCCAATAGTAAGAATAGATAGGTTCTCAAAATTCACATTCGATTGAGACATATTCTCAACAGTTTGGTTCAGCTCGTTAAGAGTCAAATCGAGTTGAATGTGAACAGTTGTAGGAATGGGTGTAACTGAAGTTGTTTGGGTAAGTGTTTCAGCTTTTCTTGTAGCAGTTGGTGAGTTTTGGTGTGAAGCGGCCATGAAAGCGAAACTATTGAGGTTTGAGAGAGATGGAGAGGATGGTTTCGTGGGAGTTTGAGTGTGGTGAGGTAGTTTCTTTGTTTCCTGTTATTAGAAGACCAAAAAATCAAAAAGATAATCACAATAACCGAGACAAACAAGGCTTTAACAAATCTTAAAAAGCAATACTCAAATCACTCGAAAAAAAAATGCAATGCTTAGTATATCATGTTATGAGAAGAATATAGGAGAGAATGCATAGTTGGAAGTAATACGTATAAAAATAAGAACTAACTACGGAAGATTCTAGAAGAAATCCGATAATACTCCATAAACTTAGCCACAAAAATAGATCATGGGTAAGTAGTGGATAAAATCATAATTAAATAATTAATTAAATTAAGAACATTCTAGAATATTTAGTATTTAAATGTGTATAATCTGAAATAAAATAAGGATGTGGGTTAGTATAATCAGAATAAATAGAATTAATTTCCACAAATAATCAAATAATTACTACTTATAAAAATATAATCGAATCATCTAATGTTGTGCTCAAAACTGTTACATACACCTCAACACGGTTTTTACATGAATTTACTTCATTTGTGTTGCACCATATTTTTTCTTTGTGTTATAGCATCTAATTTGTATTGATCCATTGTTCCTGTAGAGTACATCGTAGTAACGAACTCCGTGCCCCATACTTACTTAATGGATTACAAACCTCTTGATGTTTTTACCAAATATCACCTTTTGAAAAGAAGGCATCATAGTAGAGAACTCCGTGCTCCATAGTTACTCAGTGATTTGGTACATCTTTTAGTATGCTAATAACATTCTATTTTTTATGCATTTGAGAGGTGTAAGACATGTTTATTTTTGTACAACAAATTTAGATTCAAGAATATTTTACAAGGGAATTATTCAACGAAAATAGGAAATAAATTAAATTTATAACAACTATACAACCTGTGATGTTGTCCCAAATGCTACGACATTTGTGACACCATCCATCCAGAATTATTCAGATACTACACATACCAAGAGATTTCCTCAAAGATGAGAATGTCTCAAGGTCAAGACCTTAGTAAATATATTATCAATATGATTTTCAGTAGGTACGTATTCCAACTTCACTATGTTCTTCTCCACTAAATCTCTCATAAAATAATTTCTAATGCAAATGTGTTTAGTGAGTGAGTGTTGTACTGAACTTTTTAGAAATGTTTATGCACTCATATTATCACAGAAAATTGTAAGGATATCAATTTCAATTTCATAGGCATGCAACATCTTGCTTAACCACGAGATTGTTTCCCATGTAGAAACATCCTCTACTCTTACTCTTTTTGTCATCAATATCTCATACTCAATCTGCATCACTGTATCCAATCAAAGTGTTGTTGGTGTCCTTAGTGTACCATATCCAAAGTTCACTTGTACCTGCAACATACTTGATAATTCTTTTCATTGCATTCAGGTGAGAGTCCTTTGGATTAGCTTGGTACCTAGCATAAACAAAAAACACTGTACATAATATCTGGTCTATTAGAGGTTAGATAAAGTAATCTTCCTTTCATGGATCTATACAATGTTGGATTAACATCATTACCAGCATTGCCTTTGCAAAGTTTCAAAGTAGATCTAATAGAAGTTTTCATTACTTTTTAACTTTCAAGACCAAACCTTTTAACCAAGTTCTTAGCATACATACCTTGAGAGAAGAATATACCATCCTTATATTGCTTGATTTGAAGACCTAAAAAATAATCCAAGTCTCCAACCATACTCATCTCAAATGTTGTAGTCATTGCTTTAACAAATTGTTTAACATTTTATCACAAGTTAAACCAAACACAATGCCATCAACATATATTTGAGCAATAAGTAAATCTTCTCCAGTGTGCTTAATGAACAAAGTTTAAACGGTTTCTCCTCTAACAAAACGATCAGGGTATTGTGGATCTTCAAATCCTTTAAGTTGTTCAACATATGCTTATTCATTCAAAAATGCAATTTAGAAATGCAGCATATACATCCATTTGATGAAGTTTAATGTCAATAAAACATGCAATTGCTAGCAATAATCTAATAGATTCTATCCTAGCAACAAGTGCAAAAGTTTCATCAAAATAAATAACTTCAACTTGGGTGTAATCTTGTGCAACTAATCTAGTTTCATTCCTAAAAAAATGTTATCAAACTCATCAGTTTTATTCTTAAAAATCCACTTTGTTCCAATGACATTAGTGTGACTAGGTCTTGGAACTAGTGTCCATAATTCATTTCTTTCAAACTGATTAAGTTCATCATGCATAACACTAATCCAATTTTCATCAGTTAATGCTTCATTAACATTTTTAGGTTCATTTTCAGAATAGTAACCCTCTGCATTCACAACATTGCAAATAGAAGACATGCATATTGTTCTTACCACATCTACCTTATTAGCTCTTACTTTTCCTCTTGTTTGCACTCCAACTGTAGCATCACCTATGATCTGGTCAGAATGATGACTTTTCCCAATTCTTGAAGAAGGGTTCGTTTTGGGAACATACTGATCATTTTGGAAAGGTACAACTGACTGCTCTGTAGATGTTGACCCAGATGTGTTAACATTCGGTGCAACATTTTCAGACTTCAGTGTATTCTCAGAATTGTCAGTGACTTGTGATACATCTTCTTCATCTTTGTCATCTGTAAGACCTTTATCATCATCAAACACAACATCTATAAGTTTTACTATTTCTAGAATAGCCTAAAAAAAACCTTACACTTTTAGAATCAAACTTATGAAGTTGATCCATATCATTCAAAATATAACACGCACAACCAAATATATGAAAATATTTCACATTTGGTTTTCTAACATTCAAAATCTCATAAGGTGTTTTGAATAGAACCAGATCGAATATAAACTTCATTAATAACATGACATGATGTATTCAATGCTACAACCTAAAATCTCTTAGCAAGACTTTTAGAAGTAAGCATGACTTTTATCATTTCTTGTAGAGTTATATTCTTTCTTTCAGCAAAGAGACCCTGTTGTGGAGTTTTAGGAGATGAATATTATTGCAAGATACCTTTCTTATCACAAAAATCATTAAACATGCTATTTTCAAATTCCCTACCATGCATGATCAGTTCTAATACGACCAACTTTCAAGTTAAATACATTTTTGAACCTTTTATAGAGAACTTTAAAAGCAGCAAATTAATGTTTCAGATATATCTCTTAAAAACTAAATCCAGGTAAATCTAGAAAAATCATCTACCACAACTAAAGAATATATTTTGCCTCCAATGCTTTCAGTTTTCATAGGACCAATAAAATCCATGTGCAACAATTCGAAACATTGATGTGTAGAACAATGTGACAGCATTTTATGCAACACTCTTACCTGCTTACCTTTCTGGCATGATCCGCATACAGTGGTACTCTGAAACTTCAGTTTTGGTAATCCTTTTCACTGCATCGACTTTGATTAGTCTCTTCACTGATGTATAATGTGCATGTCCCAATTTTTGATGCAATAGGACATTTCCATAATTCTTTGACAAATTACACACATTTGTTCCAATGAGATAACAATTATCTACTGCCCTAGACAATTTTCATATTCATTAAGAACATACACATGATTCTTTGTCAAATTTTACATGCATATTATCATCACAAAGTTGACTAATACTAATCAAATCAGCAAGCAAGCCATCAAAATGTAAAACATTTTTTAAGCTCAGGAAAACCTTCAACATTCAAAGTTCCTTTTCCTATAATTTGTCCTTTCGAACAACTACCATATGTAACATTACCATCATTTAAGGTCACATAATCAGATAAGTAGTTAATTTGTCCTGTCATATATGTAGAACAACAATTATCAAAATACCATTGACCAAGTAAACATGCTTTCAAGGAAGTGTGAACAGCATTACAAGTAACATCAGATTTCCATACAGATTTCAGAAAATGTTTCATAGGATGTGACATCTTTTTAGGTAACATTTTCTCATATCTCATATCATCAAACATTTGCATGCAGTAAGGACAAATATGATCAATTTTCGAAAAATAATGACTTACAAACTTCTTTTCAATGTTTTTGACTTTGTGAGAATCTGTTTGTGCAGATGTTGCAACATATGTTTTAACATTTGCCTTCACAAACTTCACAGTATATTCAAAATTCTTAGAAATAGAAGCAGTTTCACCATCATAACGTATACCACAATTATCAGATTTACCAATAGCTATAACATATATCAGAAGCACTCATAGAAAATTTTATAAACTTAAAGTAGAGGTGATCAATTTCTCCGTCAGTTTACAAACTTCAAAAATCTCTTCTGAAATGTATGACTTCTAGCTTGGTAATTGTTCCTTTCAAATTCTCATTCTCTTTGTTCAAAGAATTAAGAGTGAGTTTTTGAGAGTTACAATCATCCAACAACTTTTGGTACTTATTATCATCAATCCTTATGCCTGCATCATCAACAAACCCATTAAAACAGTTCAAATCTGGGTGACTCTGTTTTGATGTTACCATAAATGTTATGACATTAGGTGCAACATCAGAATCTGTATCATCCAGATCATCATCTAAAGAATTATCATAATCAATCTTGGTATGAAAAGTGAATTCAACATCTTTTGATTCATCAAATTCATCATCTGATTCATCATTTAAGGTAGTACTAAAATTCAGTTTTTACTTTAGTTCAGTATTGGTACATTAATTTTCATAAAGACCATATTCAGAACCTGCATTGAACTAATTTTCTATATTAAAGATCATACCTTGGTTTACCTTCACTTTTTGATAACCTTGGTTGAAGTTGACTTTTCCTTCTTTCTGGTGGGGTGTTGATATGTTGATTTGGATCTTTGGTACATCATAACCTGTAAGTACAGTCCTCCAAGCACGTTCATCAATCGACTTAATATACATGCACATCTTAGGCTTAAAATGTGGATAATATGTTCGGGTGCCTAAGTGTTGTGGATATGTGATGTGTTTCCATTGCTAACATATACTAAAACACACTAAAAACAAGGATCTAACCTAGTGTCATTAGGTATCGGCTCTGATACCAACTGAAAGTGTGATGTGGTATAGTGTATATAGTGTTGTAGTGAAAACAGATTAATGTTGTATTAAATGTTGAGATAAATTGTACAGCGGAAGACTTGAAACACTAAAAAATATCGGAAATAAAGATACACAGCGGAAGACTTGAAACACTAAAAATAAATAAGACACAATGTAAATGCTAGTCCTATCTATGATTACACTCTCGATAGATAAAGAAAAGCGAACAGTCATACGGGTGGGATATTTCGTATGAACTAAATAGTATACTACTGGGGCCACAATATCCTAACAGGATGAACGCTAGTCTAGGATATTGATCGAGTAGTACACACTGAATTATGGAGCCATCCTTGGGTATTTATAGAGTAAAAAACGAATTCTAGAGGCTTCCATATAAGATCCTATATTTTAGGATGTAAGATCCTATTTTTTAGGACTTCAACTTCCATGATCTTTCTAGATCCTTCCACAATGTTTCAGGTCGTTCTAAGCTGCTTCCAACCACTTCTATCTCTTCTAGCACGTTCTCCTAGGTTCTGGAATCTTCCAGGTTCCAGATCCTTGTAGAAGCTTCTAGATCCTGCCAGAAATGCGACAACATTTAGATCAACATTTAATGCAACATTTAGAAAAGACTTAGAAAAAATCTCGGAAGGTCAAATTAAGATGTTGTTGAGAATGTTGATACATTTAAGAGTTAACAACATCTACAAACTCTTTTTCCAGAACCTAACATCGGAATTTCCCATTTAGGAAATTCTGGACTAAGAATGTTGTATCCAATAGTAGTTGCAATACGCATAATCAAGTTCCACAAGAACTTGTCTTCAGCTTCCATAAACTTCTCAAAAATAACAAACAACTCATCTTGGCTTGTAGGATCTCCATATCTGCGAACAATCCAATGAGCAGTTTCCCACTTCTTCTTGACAATTTTCCAAACATCTCTATGTTCTGAATCGATAAATTTGTCAACAAGAGCGTCTTCAATAACATCTGGATCTTCTTTCATTTCTTGAAACCTCTTGATATGTTTGCCTAACACCTTCTTGTTAGCATACTTATCATCTTCAACTTTCTGTCTCTTCAGAATTTTAGTCTCATCAATATCAGCAATGATTTGACCTATTGACTTTTTAACTTTAGGTTCTCTGATTTCTAGATTGCACTTGACAATCCTTCTTGTTTGAACCTCTTCAGTTATCTTGCCTTTTCCTTTCGCAATTTTCAACTTTTCTTCAGCACTGATCTGTTCTTTCTCTGCCTTCTTTACTAGTCTTCCTCTCCTAGGTCGACTTGTCTCTTGAACAGGAACCTCAGTCTGAATCTCAGTTCCTTTCTCCTTTATTTCTTCTACTTCCCCCTTTTTGGCTTCATCACTTGCCTTTAGGGTGAAAAGTGAAGTAAATCGAGTCATCTCCTCTTGTACAACTTGCCTCATCAGAATAGTTGCTTTCTCAATCTGCTTCTGATGACTTCTATCTTGACTCAGCTTCTCAAGACGATCAGCAGTGTAATCGAGCTTCTTTGATGTGAGATTGAACTCATTCTTGAAGTGAGTAGCAGTCAGTCTCAACTTAGTATTCTGAGCTCTCATCTCTTTAAGTTGTTGTCTAGCCTCTTGCAACTGAGCATACGCCTCTCGTCTTTGCTCATCTGCAATCTCAATCTTCGTTCTGTATACTCGTTCCATTTTCTTCGATTCACGAGCAAGAACTCTGGCAAAGTCGACTAAACTCTTCTCCGAGTATTCGACTTGATTTTGAAGAAACGTCTCCATCTGGTTAAACATTTCTTGTCGGAAGGTAGCATCAAGCTGATTTACCTCATTCATGATCATCTCTTTCGAACTAGTCACAAGCGAACCGTTCTAGTCTATAAGCACCTTCTTGACATCAAACTTCAAGAACTCATCTATTGCTGCTTTCACGACTTGTCTCAAATCGTTCTTCAATTCTTCAATAGATGCAGTTGAAATGGATTGAGTTGTGTGAACAACTTCTTCAGGAACGACTTCTTCCATCAACTCATCTTCTTCAGCAACAGGAATTTCAACCTATTTATCTTCCAATTCAGTAGCTAAGACCTCGTCTTCTACTACTGATTCAACATTTCCAGCAATAGCTTTCAAATTCAAAGGAGGAGAGTAGGGAACAATAGCTAACCTCGCATCCTTTGCTCTGCGTTCAGCTTCATCTGAGTCTTTCTTAACCATTGCCAATAGCTTTGCAATATATCCACAAGTCTCTGCCGAAAAGGTTGGTTCGACTTGTCTCGTGATCTGCCCAACATCAGTTCTCGGGCTGTGAGCGTGTTCCACCTGAAACTTGAACACTAATCCTCTCAACTGATCTGAGGGATTCTCCAGCTCACTTTTAGGATCAGTAGACTCCAACACTTCTGCTTGTTCAGCTTCCAGCATCAACTCGTCTTCCACGAAATCATCTTCTGAAACTTGAATACCAACACTTGGCTTTCCAACAGACAATACATCATCTGGTATATTCAACATTTTCTTAACCAGATTTGTCAAGGTTTCAGCAGTTCTCAACTCTGAATGCTTCTTCACTCCACTGATCTCTTTTTGTTCAAGTTCCCAGTCTTGAAAATTAGAGATTCCGCCCATGCCTGCGATAACTTCAAACATATCTTCACATGGTCCTTCTCTCAAGGCAACCCATGTGCATATGTGAATAAACTTCTCATAGGCTTTTGAACTTGTGTCAATTTCAATGGAGTGTAGAATTTTCTTCAGATTTTTGGTAATTTGTGCACGAAGCCTCTTCTCCCTTGGGCACATTGGATAATCGACCAGGTTGGAAAATCTATTTTTGGGAGGGGTCTGAGTGAGTGGGGTCCTCAACTCAGTTGCTGAAGTGTCAGCTAGTGGGGTTCCCAAAATAGATGGGTTCAAGGGTTCAACATTTTCTGTTTAGGGTAAGGGTATGATTTGGGTGGTGGTTTCTTGGGGCTTGGGTGGGGATTGAACAAAAACGTCAGCTGAGGGAGTATCAGCATGAACAAATACTGGAGCATCTTGAGTCAAAAGAGAACTCAAGTGCTGAACCAATTTGGGAGTGGATTGGGGATCAGGCCTGGCACGAGAACGAAGTCTTCTTGCCTTTGTTTTGATCGGAACAGAAGGAGGTAGAATGGGTGAAGAAGTACTTACCATTCTAGCCTTCTTAGCTGGCGATGCACTTGACTCTCCGATCGGTCGAGTAGGAGGTGATGGAAGACTTCTCAAAATTTTACTCACTCGATCGTTGTACTCCTCTTCTGTCTCCATCCTGTCTTCTCTTGAAGACTCGTCTGACTCTGTTGCTTCAGAATCATCTACTGGCTCAATCAACGCCTCATCCGAAATATATTCCACTAATGCACCACTAGTTCCACCTTCCTCTGCCTGGGTCTCTTCTTCTTCCTCACTAGACGACTCGGCCTCAATCATTGCGTCTCTAGGATCAATTCTGATATGTTTCTTCTCCGCAATTCGCCCTTGAGTCTGTCTGTCGATAACATCTTTTCTCAAGTAAAACTTAAGAACATGAAACGGTTTTCCCTTGCTTCAATTTTTCTTTGTCGGCAGCAAGTAGGGTAGAAGAACACTAAGCTTGTTACCAAAACTTACGGTAGCAGACACCGTCCATTCACCAGCAGCACTATCAACCTTAACATACTTCGAAAAGTACATTAATCTATCCATAAACAGCTTCTACCAGTTGCCCTCAGTGATTCCGTCATATATTGCGGCCATCACTCTCGCCTTCTGAAGGGTAACCGAATCAAAATTTCCAGCAACACCCAATAGCATCTTGCTTGCGATGTCTAGGAGAGTTTTGTATTTGGGTAACATCTGCTTCTTCTTGATAGCAAGGGGCCTTCCATCACTTGTAAGGCTCAGTTTCCTTCCACAAAAGATACTAAGGTATCTTATCTCTTGACCAGTAGCGTAGTTCTCCACATCGATAGAACCTGGATTCAGATGCAGCTTCTCATCCAGTATCTCTCTGGTCACCTTCACCCTTCTTCCACTGATAAACGATTCAATATATTTACCTCTATGAGTAGAAGACGCATAGAACTCCAAAACCTCTTCATCCAGCACCGTCTCTGGGTACAACTCCAAGAACAGCTTCAGTCCGCAGTTGTAACATTTCATCAGAATCTCTCTGTTGTCGTCTGAGTGCCTTCCTTTGAAAAATAGAGAACTTTCCACATGAACCTTGCCTTCCGAGGCATACTTTCCGAGATTGAACCTAGCATGCATGTTAGTTTCAGAGTCGAAAATCGAAACAATAGACATTTTCGATTCGAGAGAATATGAAACACAAGTAGGAGTGTTCAAAAAAAACCCGGACCGGAAAAAAGATCGGAACCGGACCAACCGGTTAGTTTCCGGTCTGGTCTCCGGTCCGACAAATTTTGGATTTCGGTCTTCCGGTCCGGTCCGGACCGGTTTGGACCTGAATTTTTACTTTTTTAATTTTTTTTTTTATATTTTTTTTCTAATTAACTCTCATTTATTTTTCAAAGTCAAGTAATTGATGAGAATGTGTTGAGATCTATTACATTTTTTGCAAATATATTATTTAACAAACATATTTAATTTATTTTTAGGGTCAAAAGATCATTAATAATAATGTAAAATAAATTCACATTGGCGTAGATTGATTTCAAATGAAGAGCAAACACTTTAATTTTTATACACAAATTCATCAATCTTGTTCTTGCTTCCATAAACTTGAAAAAATATTTAAATATATATTTTTTAAAATCTGGTCCAACCGGTCCAAACTCGGACCGGACCGGAATTTACCGGTCCGGTCCGATCTGGACCAGATTAATTACGGTCTGGTCTCCGGTCCGCCTTTTAGCATCAATTCCGGTCACGGTCCAAACCGGTCTCGGTCCGGTCCGGTTTTGGACCGGTGCACACCCCTAAACACAAGTAATCACATAAGAATAATAGAGTTTCTGGGATATGATAGCTTGAAAGTAGTAAGGTGTGTAAACGTGGGGAGTAATCTTAGGAATGGGGTTTTATGAATTGGGGTTTTTGAATCGAGTGGTTGGGACTGAACAGATCGATCCAACGATAGGAACTAAACCTTTGGAATTCAGTTATGTAATCGAGAATATTATGTGATTTAGTATTGTAAAATTTGGAATTCGCCTTTGCTATTGGTTAGGAAAGAAGAGTGTACTCATCTAACCTAAGGCAGTATGGTTTAGGCGCGAACTGGGTGTATACACCTCATTAAATGGAGTGTATAAATCTAGTAGTAGGGTTTCCAAAATTTCGAAATTCAAAATTACAATAATACCCTTAATTCAGTTCCAAATACTTAGTGAATTTCAAATGTATAAGAACTTATCTGGTTTGTTCGAGTTCATCAGAACAGATTAGTAGACACGAGTTGCACTAGACGAGTTCCCCATTCGACTGTGTTTGTCTGTCTGACGATCGAACTTCTTCAAGTACCTATCTCGTCTTGAGCGACGTGTGAGAGTAGATACGAGTAGAGAGTAGAATAATTAGATTGTATATCATTCAAAAGAAGTAATCAAGGTGTCGATCAAGATGACTTTTAACAAACTTAAGAGTCAACATAAGGATATTTAAGAAATCATAAATTCCCCCTTAATTGTATATTCTCCTAGTATTACCTTCAGCTTTTCCAGTTTCCTCATCGGGTTGTTTGGTCATCTTGTGTGACCTTGTTTACCTAGATCGAGTCGAGTCTGAAAGTATTATGACTTGTCTATGTTGAACTCATCTTTTCTGCAAATGGCTTGCTTGTGTGTACCTGTCTTGTTTGTATAGTACTATGCAGTAGTAGGGTCTAGATCAATCAATCCTAAGCTAATGCATAATTCAAGAAATTGTGCTTCAGCCAGTGGTTTAGTAAGAATGTCAGCTCTTTGTATGTCAATATGAATCTTTTCCATGCGTATATTCCTCTTCTCAACATGATCACGTATGAAATGATGTCTTACATCTACATGCTTACAACGTGTATGGAAAACAAGATTTTGTGTGATAGCAATAGCACTATTACTGTCGCAGAATATAGGTACATTTGATTCTACAATATTGTAGTCTCTTAGTTGTTGCATTAGCCATAATAGCTGACTACAACAACTATCAACAGCCATGTACTCTGCCTCAGTAGCAGACGTTGCTACACTTGTCTGTTTCTTTGAAAACCATGAAATGAGTTTAGAACCTAGGAATTGACATGAACCGGATGCTGATTTCCTATCTATTCTGCAACCACCAAAGTCCGAATCTGAATATCCACTTAAGAAACCTCGATTAATGGTTCCTTTCAGATATTTCAAAATTCTTTTAGCAGATTCCAGATGACTTTCATTGGGGTTAGCTTGAAATCGAGCACATACACCAACAACAAAAGTTATATCCGGTCTACTAGCAGTCAAGTAGAGTAGCGAACCAATTAAACCACGATAGTATGATTGATCAATGCACTTTCCTCGTTCATCAGGATCCATGCGGTAGACGGGTAGCATTGGTACACCAACAGTTTTACAGGTTTTGATGCCATATTTATCAAGTATACTTGGCTTGATTTATGAATATGCCTTCATCAGATTGCTTTAGTTGAAGACCAAGAAAGTAATTCATTTCTCCCATCATAGACATTTCAAATTTACTCTGCATGAGTTTCGAAAAACTCTCACTCATGCTTTCGTTGGGTGAACCAAAAATTATATCATCCACGTAAATTTGAACAAGGAGGATATCCTTCCCTTCTTGTCTTCTGAACAAGGTTTTATCGACCTTGACCTTAGTAAAACCATTTTCAAGTAGAAAGAGAGAGAGAGTGTCGTACCAGGCTCTTGGAGCTTGCTTTAATCCGTACAAAGCTTTCTTTAACCTGTACACTTGGTTGCCTTTTACCTCGAAGTCTGGAGGTTGTTCTACATATACTTCTTCAGCAAGAATACCGTTAAGAAATGCACTTTTAACATCCATTTGAAAAACAGTAAACTTCGTATAAGCAGCATATGCAAGAAACAATCGAATGGCTTCTAGTCTAGCAACAAGTGCGAAGGTTTCATCATAGTCTATGCCTTCAGCTTGTGAATAGCCTTGGGCTACTAGTCTAGCCTTATTTCTAACGACTAAATCATTCTCATCTTTCTTATTTTTGAAAATCCATCTAGTGCCAACTACATTATGGTGTTCCGGCCTATCGACAAGTTCCTAGACGTCGTTTCGAAGAAACTGGTTCAACTTGTCTTGCATGGCGATGATCCAATTACTATCAGTCAGTGCCTCTTTAATGGTTTTAGGCTCGATAGATGAGAGGAAACAACACCAGCAAAACAGAGATGTACTAGGCTGTTCTTGCGAATCAAAGAGTTGTTGTCTAGTTTTTACACCTTTAGTAGAGTCACCTATGATATTATCACTAGTATGAGCAGATTTCCATGTTTTTCTAGATTTAACAGGCATGCTTTCATCATCTAAGTCATTAATAGCATCATGCATATCTACATCATCTATATCAGCAGATTTAATAGGAGTACACGAGTCAACTAGAGCAGGCATGTCAACTAGTCTAGTGGACTTACCTTCACCTCGTCATCTGACTCGAGGGCTTTCAGGAATGGATTGTAGGTTTGAACCGATTCGTACACTTCTGATTCTTTGTCGGATTGAATCTTTAAGTTATTCACTTCCTTACTGATCTGGTCAGTAGACGAGTCCTGTCTAGATTCATCGAAAACTACATATGGTGTTTCTTCCACACAAAGAGTAGAGTAGTTAAACACTCTAAATGCTTTGCTCGTAGAGGAATAGTCTAAGAATATCCCCTCGTCTGCCTTAGCATCAAAGGCATTTAACTTACTTTTCCCATTGTTATGGATGAAACACTTACATCCGAATATATGAAAATATGAAATTCTAGGCTTTCTACCTTTCCATACCTCGTAGGGAGTCTTACTTAGTGCTTTGTTGATAGCACTTCTATTCTGGGTGTGGCAAGTAGTGTTGATTGCCTCTGCCCAAAACTTCTGAGGAGTGTTGTACTCGGCTATCATGGTTCTACAGGCTTCTTTGAGTGTTCTATTCCTTCTCTCAGCTACACCGTTTTGTTGTGGAGTCCTAGCTGCACTAGTAAGGTGTTGGATACCACTTTTAGAACAAAATTCTTTGATATAGCTATTAATGAATTCAGTCCCCTTATCACTACGAATCTTGATAATGGGCTGACTCTTCTCAACTTGTATCCTCTTCAACAGATCAGGTAGGAGTGTTTGCGTATCACTCTTCTTGTGTAAGAAGACTACCCAAGTAACCTTAGAATAGTCGTCTACCACAACAAACGTGTACCTTCTACCGTTCAAAGTTGGAGAAGTAATAGGACCATGAAGATCCATATGTTGGAGTTCTAAGACTCTACTTGTTGTGAGAGTAGGAATTGACTTAAAAGAACCTTTTACCTGTTTACCTTTCTAGCATGCGTCACACACATGTGATTTGAAATAGATTTCGTTGGGTATACGTTCAACGAGGTAATCCCTTGCGATCTTATTAATCACCTTAAAGTTCATATGGCATAAGCGTCTATGCCATAGCCAACTGATATCTTTAGGGTTCTTACTAAGAAGGCCAAGTGTCCCTTGGACAACTATTCCAATTCACAATGTATACACTGCCTTGTCTAACGCCGACTAGCAGTATAGTATGAGTCCTCTTGTCGATGATCTCGCATTTGCGACTCTTGAATTGTACCTTATAACCACGATCACAAAACTGAGAAACAAAAAGTAAATTGTACTTCAAACCTTCAAGGTAGGATACGTCTAGTATCTCTACATCGCCATTTCGGATGTAACCGAAACCTTTTGTAACAGCAATTGAGCTATCACCAAAGATCACCTTGGGTCCTTCTTGTTCGCAGTAGCTCGATAGAAGAGCCTTAGTACCCGTCATGTGGTGCGAACAACCACTATCGATGTACCAAGTTTCTCCTACAGAACCACCTTGCTTATACAAGTCGATTCGACCCTGCAATGATGATATTTAATAATATAGGTACCCACCTTGCCTATTGGGGTCCTTGGGGTCCTGGGGCCTTTGATAGTTCGAATAAAGCGTATATGCATTTGGGTTATACGGTTTATAGACACGTTTAGGTCTTTCCTCACCAATGATATCATATGATAAAGGTGGAGGATATAAGACAGGTTGAGTACGATATTTTGGAGCAACCTTCCTAGGCCTTGTTGAGTAGAGCTGAGATTGCCTTATGAAAGGAGGTCTAGGCTCATTCCAACGAGTCTGTACTTGTTTAGAACTTGTCTCTTAAGGATGCCAATCTCCGTATCTGACCTGGTTTGGTCGTCCACGACTAGTAAACCTCTTTTGACTTGTTCTAGACTGAACATGTCTGTTATTAATGGTGTTCTTCAAGCTTTTTACACTTGTTCTTTAAAACATTGAATTCATTAGTCTCAGTTGCATGTGTCTTTAATAAATCTTGATACAACTTGTCTGTTAACGCATACTTGTCTTTGAGTTGACTCAACTCTTCTGTCAAGCATTTGTTTAGGACAGTTATATTAGGATCTACCTTAGACTTAGCTTCTTTAAGATCAATGATTTCTTGTTTTAAAGCGATGTTCTCATCACTGACTTCCATGAATACCTTGTTAGCAAGTAGGAGGTCTTCTTCAGTCACTTCGGTGGAATGATGAAGACTGCTCCCTACTCCATTATCGATAGTGTCACTATCATCAGAATCTGAGTGATCACATGAACGAAATGAAGTTGTAGATGATACCTCTTGTTCGATCTTGGCCATCATGACTAGACCGTCATCTTCAAAGAAAGCTTCTTCATCGTTGCATGAAGGGTAATCAGAAGAAGACGAAGGCAACTCGTCTAATTCCGTTTCAGAGTCATCATGTGCCAACATAGCCTTCTTACACTTGTTGTATCTTCGTTCGCGTCTGGCTTTCCTTTCTTCTCGATCTCCTGAACTCAGGTCTGGGCATTCATATATGTAATGACCTGGTTTCTCACAGTTATAGCATAGAGGATCATTAGTAGCCTTTTTCACAGGTGAATTATCCCTTTTCTTGTCTCGCTTATCAGAAGAACGTCTAATCTTCCTATCCTCAGAGTTTCTATCTCGTCTGGTCTCTTTCGAGATATCATCTCTCCTTTCGGAAGAGTTTCAATCTCATCTGGTCTCAGACGAGTCCTTGTTCGTAGAACCTCTAAAATCCTTGTAGAAGCGCTTATATCTACCGTATCTTTTGTTCATCTTGTCAAACCTCTTAATCATTAGACTCATCTGATCTTTCAGACTTAGATCAAATCTATCTAGTTCGTCCTTAATACTAGAAGACTTAACTTACTTAGACTTGTCTATTCTAGAGCTCTTAGACGAAGAGGCCTTAAAAGCAACATTCTTAGACACAATTTTCTCCCTATCACTACTGACTATAGGATCATCTTCATCCAAATCGAACTCATGTGCCTTAAGTGTTTGAAACATCGTTTCAGCAGACCATGCATCAATATCTTGAGTGTTCTTGATGATCATCTTGACCATCTTCCATCTATCATCTAACGACTTAAGAATCCTCAAGTTAATTTCTCTATTAGTATAGGTCTTGCCTAAAACTTCTAGATCATTCATAATGCGTGTAAAACGAGTATCTAACCGGTCTATGTTTTCTCCAGCTTTCATCTTGAATGATTCAAATCTCTGTACAGCAGTAGACAACTTACTTTCCTTGATCAGGGTGGTCCCTTCACAAAGGACTGCAAGTCGATCCCACATATCTTTAGCAGACTTACATTTTAATACTTTACCCAGATACTCATTAGGTAGAGTATGTAAAATATAATTCTTTGCCAAGTTGTCCAGATTATTTTGCCTCATTTCTTCTGAAGTGAGTTCTGACCTTGGTTTGGGCACGAGCACGCCAACAACTTTGGATGGTTCAAGATTGGCAGTGTTTGGCACCATAGTAGTGATTGGTCCCTCTTTGACGACTGACACCATTAGATCATGGGTCGAACTGAAAATGGCTTCCATCCTGAGTTTCCAGTAGTCATAGTCCTGTACTGAAAACTTGGGCAATTTGTTAGCGTTTATTTCCATGGCCATTATGCAAGAAGATCAGTAGGAATATAGCAATCAGATCAAAGATACAGAAAAATCAAGTAAGGTGATATGATCAAATACAAACGGACACAAAGACTTCCCTCAAAATCTTTCTAGTGATCAAGAAACAACAGTCCAAAGAACTACTGCTATGATACCACTTGTAGGTCCCTAGTTGAGTGTAAGATTGAGTAAGCTAGTAAAAGTCTAGAGGGGAGGGGTGAATAGACTTTTAAAAATCTTTCAAAATATCAGAGTAAACAATGCGGAATATCAGAATTTATATGAGCCCTTAAGATTTATACTCAACTATATCGATGAACACTTATCTTGTCTAGTTTATATGTAAATTAATCAATTAAACAATTCAATCAATCAAACACAAACAAAACAGTAAGTAAATCAACACGAGATTTATAGTGGTTCGACAACTTGTCTACGTCCACTCTCACAACTCCAGTCGTGAAATTTTATTAAACTCTTCTCTTCGAGTGTTCTTGTGGCTTAGAGTCCCAAGATTAAGACTTCGATCTTTTCGAATATATCACCAGATATACCTTCGATCTAACAACTAGGTAATGAACAAGTAACTAGCAACTTGATTTACAAATAAAAATTATAAAGAAAAACTTCTCTATATTTGCAGTAGCCTTCTAAATATGAACTTGTCTACTCTGGCTTCAAACTTTGAACTTCAACTCTGCGAGTTTTTCCTTGCTTTGAATATCTTCAGTATACACTTAAATCTCTTAGTAACAGTAGTCTTTAATGTTGAATGTCTTCATGTATTTATAGACTTCTCAATACCAAGATCAGTTTGTTATCCAACAACTTTTTCTTGATAACTTACTTCATAACGGTTTCTTCAGTTAATTACTTATTCCATAACTAACTCTTCATATCTTCACTTGATACGATCTTATCTTTTCTTCACGTGATCTTGACTTGTCTTGCTTCGACACTTATAATATTTCTTTCTTTCTCAGTACTTGTCTTGTCTTGCAAGTCTTCTCTTCAGTCTTCATTGTAGAACTAATCTAGTCATATCAACTAATCTTATCAAGACTATTACATTACTTTAAGCTTTATAAAACAGTTTAGTCAACTTAAAACTATACATCAACATAAACATGAACTATAAGCTTCTATACAACAATTTAAGCTTATCATAAATCCTATATGAATTGTTCTTTTCAATACTTAATTTATTTTCCAGTATATTTATACTTGTCTGATCTTGTCACAAGACGACTTCCATAACTAGATCAGTCAACACTTAGAAATATATTCAAGTTCTTTTTTTGGCTAATCAAAACTACTTCAACATCAATTAGGACTTGTCTCAGGATTCATATCCCAACACTTGATTCTTGTAATCTTCTAAGCATGTGTTCCCCCTCAACTTATGCATCTAAATCAACTAAGAGCTGCCTAACATGCCAGCTTCTCAACTAGCCTGAACTACATTTTCCATTATTCCGGAAACATGTTCATTCACTTTTGACTTACCTTTTGACATGTCTTAGGGAGTTTTGGTATCTTAATCAAAATCTCATTTTATTCTCAATAGTTTGCCAACAACTAGTTCTCAAATCACTTTATAAATACAAGACCTCATCCTTAGTGATGAGAGACGAAAACTTTACAAGCAAGAATTCTCATAAGACGTGCATACTCAAGCTTTCAAGCATACTGAAAATAAATACTTTAAAAAAATTAGTTAAAATAACTAACTTTAACGTGCTAAATAATTGAATTTTAAAATTATAACGGTAACATAAAGGGACACAATGACAAATATAATTAAAATCACGTTAAGTATTGCAGCGAAAACAATTATAATATAATTCAAGTGAAAAATACCATTTATTTATTTTACTAAGAATCTTTAAAGAAACTCAATATCCAAGTAAATAAACATAAAATATTAATTTACTTTTAAATACATGAAAATCGTCTCTCATCACCACTCCTCGCCATCCAACTCTTCAACATGAAATTTTAAATTATTGGGGTGAGCATGCAAGCACATTTAGTGGGATTAAGTCATTCAATATTCAATATTTAATACTAAAAATAAATAATCAAGTAATTGCAACTTAGTAAATAACATTCACATTGCCACATATACTTTATCATTGATACTTTGCCAATGAAACTTTACCAATAGAGTTTTGTGTACCTTCCCAAAGCCAAATTAATTACTAAGGTATTCCCACACGTACTGAGCACGACAGGTTACACCCGAAGACCCGTCGGCCCCGGACCCCATTTGGAGCCCCTGGCTATTAGATAACTTTACCACAAACTTTGCCAATATATAATATACTTTGCCACAAACTTTGCCAACATATAAACTTTGCCAATAGAATAACAATAGAAATGAATTCACATAGCAAACAATTAACTCAAATCATTTATCTAAAACATTAAATAAAGAATAACAATGCAATAGAGCTCTACCAACTACTATAGAGATTAAATCAATTAAAAATCCACCTCGATAGATGAACGTACACGTGATACATAGAAGCCTCGTATGAAAATAGTTCTTATAATTATCATCGCCTTGACGTTGTTACATAGAATAACATAAGATCACATTTTATTTTAAACTATACTCAATCCCTAATGAATTCTTAATAAAAATTTAAAAGAATTAAAATGTGCAAATACACGTGTTGATCTCCTTTTACCAGCCACCAAGCAAAAAAAATAAATATATATATATATAACATTTGTTGTGCCATTCCATTGTCCCACTAAATGAGGGAGTTAAAAGAAATTAACATAATTAGGGAGTTACAATCATTAAATACACTTTAATTATATAATGTAAATAAAACACATATAAATAAATATTGGTATATAAAACGGGTTAAAGAGAGTTATAAAAATTATTTGATATTAATAACTAATACACATGCATACACATATTTCTATATATATATATTATAGTATATAATATAAATTTCTTTTGACATAATGTATAAATTAGTTATTTATTGAATTAATTTCTATTATTAATATTATTAAATTATAGGGTATTACAGCTGACGTGTACCAATTAAAAAATGTCAACACAACCATTGAGTTGACAACGACGGTAGAATGTCATAGCATGTACGTTACAAGTACAAGAGCATTAAATGGAAAATTAATGTAAAGTTGGATATAGCAGTCTAATCAGCATGGCTTATTCATTAAGATTTACATCCTACAATTGGAGGATTTGATACAACAACTAGTTCTCAAATCACTTTATATATACAAGACCTCGTCCTTAGTGATGAGAGACGGAAACTTTACAAGCAAAAATTCTCATAAGACGTGCATACTGAATATCATTGGATTCTTAAGAGCCTGTGTCGATCTCTATATTCAAAAGCTCTATGTTTTTCAATCCTAGACCTGTTTAGATTTCATATCTTTAGCTTAAAAATAATTATCAAGCTTGTTGTTTGATTCACTATTTTTGGTACATAAATACTTCAAACCAAATAGAAGCCCATAGTTTGTTGTAATCAGTCTGGATTGTAAAAGTACATATTCTTACAATAACACGTAGAGTCAATTTTACGCAGAGTGTATTGAGCTCACGTCTTATTCTTGAGACGTTAAATTACAAGTCCTTATAATTAAGAAATTAATATCACAGCTGGACTGTGAGAGTGGACGTAGGTTTGGAGGCCGAACCACTATAAATCTTGTGTGTTGATTTATTGTTTTATTGCTTATATCGTATGTTTTATTTGATATATTTTTGTCATCAATTTGAGCGTTAAACTAGATCTTTAAGTGTCGAAATCACACAAGTATCTTAATCAGCTGATATCAAGTCATTTGATAGTATTCTTATTCATTGCATTATTTATCAACGAGTTTTCATAAACCCACGAGTCTAAAAATTTAGGGCCCTACACAATTTTGCATTAACAACTGATTTAGATAGTGGTCAACATGATCAGCTGATAAGCAATCAGTAGGGTGTGACTATCTCTATGTGATGTTCTTACATACGCACTCTATATCAGATCATACTATTTGTATACTACTTGATATTTCACCAAGTTAGTCATCCCATCTGATAAAAAGAAAAGTTTTAAAATCGAAGGAAAGTTTATTCTATTGATTGTTGTGTTGGTGTTCAATGATGAGATATGTGCATGGTGAAACTTAAGGTGGTGGTGCTGTAGTGCTAAAGGTCCAATAAACAAACAGTTGCGGTGACTTATATTTTGTGTGAGCTCACTTGGTGGTTTCCTAGGTAACACACTTAACCCCAAACTTTGCATTCAACTAGATAGTTTCATTTAAGTTTGGGGAGGGGGTTTCATATGTTTACCTTCATTTATATTGCACTGTTGTTCCTACTTTTGGTGATTGAAACACTTTTGTGAATGTGATTTTGTGAATTGTTGTTGTTTGAGGCTTCATTGATGGCGATTGTTGGTTTTTGAAGTTTGGTTGGGCTTGTTGGTATTGATTGATGCTTGCTTGTTCACTTGATTACATAGATTTGTGTTTGATTTGGTTCTCTCAATTCATGATTAGACAAACTTGTGAGCTTTAGAGCCTTTGGACTTTCATATATTTTGGTCTAATTTTCTCTATGAGAGTATCATTCATATTTGTGTGATCTACCACTTGTCAATTGTCTTGTTTGAAACTAATATTTGTGTCAAATCTTTGGAAGTGATATAAGGTTTGTTTTGAAAAGTCACTTGGCCAAATTTTCCTTACCAAATGAAATATTTTCTTAGTTTTAACCACTTTGAGCCTATTGATCTATATTTTTTGGTAACCTACAAATTTAGTCTATTTGTCAAATTTTTATGAGTTTTATTTTTCTATGAACTAATGGAGCTTAAATATTGACAAATGAGGTTGAATTGTGCTTAAAGGTGAATTTGGTGGATGAGTTTGGTTTGAGAGTGAAAGGGAAAAAAAAGTGAAAAGATGAATTGTGAGTTGTACATGAAAAAGAGTGAGTTGATGAGAACAAAAATTGAAAAAGAAAACTCTTTTATGTACAAGCATTTGGTAGAGCTTAAAATTCACAAGTGTTGATTGGTTGGTGACTTGGTGGTGAAGATTGCGCTTAAAAAGAAAATGATCAAGTAACTTGTGGGAGATGGAGAACTTTGAGTTGCAACTCGATCAATTGCAACTTTTCTCTTGCTTCACTAGTTTACGAGTCACTTTATCCAAACTTTTCATACCTTAACCAAAGATCCTACATTACAACCAAATGTGAAGTTCTTATTAATTCATTGATTGAACACTTTCATGTGGTGGAGAACTTAGACATTTGGCAAGCATATGGTGGTGCACTGTGTGATTTAATCTTGAGAGCACACATTTCCTTGATATACACTTTGAGTGATGAGAGATACATTTACTTGTGGAGAAATTGTGAATTGAGCACTTAATCTTGCATTTATTGAGCATAACTTGTGAACTTGTTTGAGAATTTTTGGCTAGGGTGAGCGACCCAACCATGTTGAAAAACACTCAATTTTGAGATTTTTGCCAAATTTCACAATTTTCGTAGGGCAAAATGCAAATTCGACCTAAACCCTTCTCCAACACTATAAAAAAGACTTCATATCATATTGTAGAGGAACATATCAAACTCAAAAATTTATATTAGAATTTAGATAGTTAAATTTTCTCTCTTAGTTTAGCTTAGCTTAGCTTAGATTTTAGTTTTTATTTCAATTTCAAACAAGGATTTCATTGGGCTTTTCAAGTTTGTAGCTAATTTTTAATATTGAGGTGACTTCTTTCCATTATTGCAAGTTTAATTTGGTAATTTCTTTTCAATTCATGCTTTGAAGTTTATTTTACATGAGTTTTCTTCCATTTGTTGTTTTAGCCATGGGTATTGCTTGTAGCACCATGGGCTAAGGTTATATTGCTTTGGGTGTTGAAATTATGTAGACAATTGAGTGGTTTATGTTTTAATTGCATGATTTTCCAATGTCTTGGTGATTTAATTGTTTCTATTGTTGTGAATCGTATGATTAAATTAGTTGGTCAATGTGACAAAAAAAATTAGTTGGTCATTTCCATTATCTAGCATTTGCGATTTAGTAAATTGCAACAAGGGTTAGGTTTGCATGATTTGGATGTGTGTGAAAAACTTAATTAATTAGTTTGAGTTTAATAGTAATTAACTTAATCGAAATGGGTTAATTACTAGTTTATTAGACATTAATCAAATAGAGGTCGTTTAAGAGATTAGTGAGGGGGCAAATCGTAAACATTAGTAACTGTGTTGAAAGTATTTATGAATTCACTATCCTATGAGTTTATAGTACTAATTAGATGGGCTAATTAGTGCACGTGTTCACCTAAACCTTAAAAGAGATTGGTCTACACATATATGTGATAGCTCTTAGCACACATCAAGACATTTGGTTTAATCTTGAAGTTAATTCATGAATTCATTAGTGATCACACATAAGGAAGACACCCAAAGTAATTCTTCCACTTGCACTTTCATATTGAGAGTTAGTTTAATTATTTGCATTAGTTGTTTGTTTTACCTGTTAGTATTTGTTTAATTCTCTCGTTTAGTTTCTATAATACCATGTCGACGTATAATTTTTTGGCTCCACACTCTCCTAGATCGATACTACATGGTCGTAGACTTTCAATACTATAACGAACTCATACGCTTTTGGGTAAGTTATTTTTGTGCTATTAAATTCGCAAAAATACGAAAAAGTCAATTTTAAATATTGGAAAATGTGTATGGAAACTCATTTCAACTCAATCCACAACCTCATGTGGAATGTGATCAAAGATGGTCCAATCACTATCATGGCTCCTAATACAACCATTGGGAACCCTCCTATTCTAGTAGGTCAACTCGTCCACTCTATCTAATGACTATCTCGATAAAGTTTACAGGTGTAAATCAGCCAAAGATATGTGGGATACTCTAGTTATCATGTGCGAAGGCACAAAGCAAATGAAAGAGTTGAAATTTTTATATAAAATTTTGAAAAAAAAAAGTTTCAGATTTTTCTTTTAGAAATTCAATCCAAATGTATCTTGAGTAATCATCAACCATAACTAATGGATATCTCTTACTACCAATACTCTCGGTGACAAAGTGGGATAGCTCAAGTGGTTAGAGCACCACTACCTAGGCCTTAGGTCCTGGGTTCGAGTCATGGGGAGGGAAAAAAAGGGATGGGTATTTAACTTCCATAAAAAAAAACCAATACTCTCGGTTTTCATTGAACCCATCAAATACATATGCAGAAGTTCAAAGTAGTGTATTGTTGAGCAATGTACCAACATTTTATGAGACACTTTCATATGCTTACCTTTTTGGCATGAACCACAAACTTTGATATTTTTCAATTGTAGTTTAGGTAAACCTCTAACAATTCCCAATCTCATTAGCTTATGAATTTTTCTATAATTAGCATGACCAAGTTTATGATGTCAAAGAACATTCTTATCAAGTTTAGAACTATTGTATGTATCTTTTGATTCAATTAAATAACAATTATCAATTGATCTTGTCCACATCATAAGACACTCATAATTTTTATCCAGAACATAGCAATTTTTTTTTTATCAAATTTAACATGTAGATCATCATCACATAATTGACTAATACTAATCAAATTTACAAGTAAGCCCTCATCATGTAAAACATTTGATAATAATTTAGGAAAATTAGATACATTTAGTGTTCTTTTTCCAATAATTCTACCTTTAGAACCACCTCCATATGTAACATTACCACCATCATATCACTTATAATCAGAAAGATAATCAATTTGTCATGTTAGGTGTTTAGAACAACCACTATCAAAGTATCATAAACCAGAAACACATGCTTTCAATGACATATGTACAACACTACATAACATATCAGATTTAGAAACATAAGCATTTTTCTAGGAATGTTTTTTTATCATGATGTGTCATATTAGGCAACAATTTAGCAGATTCCATATATTTCTTCATTTTGAAATAATATGATTGTGTATGTCCACATTTGAAACAGTAATGGCATGTATAAACCTTATCAACAAACATTTGTGCTTGAGCAGAGGTGTTAATGTCATTCTTAACTTCTATTTTAACAAACAAAATAGTTTTTTTTTTTTTTTTTATCATTTGAAGGTTTAGAAGGCATACATTGTATCCAAGTCTTGTTCTACTTGAATTATCATTCATTAAGGCATGATTCAGTTTTGTCATTCCTTCTGAGAATTTTTTTAAAGTTAATGTAGACTCCTTCAACTTGTCATTCAACTTACAGATCTCCAAGTCCTTCTTTGTTAAAACATTTCAATTTTGTTAAAGAATCTCTTAAATCAGAATTCTCTAAAGTTATAGACTTAAGAATTCGATTAAGATTTTCAATTTAAAAAAACTTAGGATTTTTGAAAGAAGTATCATTAATCAAAGGTTCATATGAGTATTTTCTTAAATTCAAAATTAAAACATCCAACATATCCTTAAGTTTTGAAATTTCATGATCTTTTCTTGTAAGCACAGCTTCTAGTTTAGAAATAGTTTTATAAAGATCATTGACATCTGTAACACCTTTGGATAAGTTCCTGTCACTTGAATTACTTGTCTCACAAATTGAACTTGCAAAACAGTTAAATTCTAGACTGATTTTACACAGTATTGTCCTAAGTGTTGGCACATTTAATTCATCATCTGATAATCATCAACCAAATCATCATCAAATGTATCATCATATTCAATTATGGTAGAAAAAGTATGTAATACATCATTCTCAGATTTCTTTTCAACAATACATCACTCATAGTAGCACTGAAATTCAATTTCTTTTTCGGTAAAGTGTTGGCACATTCATTAACACAATGACCAAAATCAGAACAAGCATCACACTCTTACTTTCTTTCCTATATTCAACATCATATCTGAATATTCTACTTTTTTTCAAGAATGGTATAAATTGTTTATTGAAAATATTCTTCCTAATAGGCAATTGTTGAGTGTTATTAATCTGAACTTTAGGCCATATAATATCCTTGAACTTGTTAGTCCTATTTTTCAAGAATGGTATAAATTTTTTATTATAAATGCCATGTTGTCAGGATTGTTGAAACATTCCAAAGCAATATCAGAATCAATTTTAGTAACATACTAAGACTTATCAGTACTGGATGATGCATCACCTTTAAAAACTAATACTTTCTTATCACTATCATCATTCTTATCCGAAAAATTAATCTCATAAGTCCTTAAAATACTTACAAGTTCATTTTGACTCATCAAATCAGTATTTTTAGCCTCTTCTATATAGTGGTGGATCCAGGATTTCAAATTCGGGGGTACAAAAGATATTAAGCACAATACTACTTTCTTTGTCCACCAAAAATATGATCAGTCTTATTTTTTCGTCTATAAAAAATATGTTCATTCTATTTAATTAGTTAACTTTTAAGTACTTTTTCTATTTTATTACAAGGTTAATGATCTACAGACAATACACTTTACTCTTTAATTCACATATATATATTATACATTAAAAATGAATTATTCTTTAAATTTTGTGTTCAACCAAAGAAGCATATTTTTCATGGACAGAGGGAGTATTTAATAATAAAAGTCATATAATTCGAGGTAAATCAAATTACAATTACTACTGAGACCAATGAATCCTCATATTTTGAAAACTATCTATGATATTTGGCATTTTTTTGGGCCTCCATCTACTAAGGGGAAAAATTCAATTTTTATTGGCTTCCATCTACTATGAGAAAAAATTAAATTTTTATTGGCCTCCATCTACTAAGAGGATAAATTAAATTTTTATTGTGCCCTCGTTTACTAAGAGGATAAATTAAATTTTTATTGGGTCTTCATCTACTAATAGAAGAAATTAAATTGGGTTTGACTATATGCACCTCCATTTCGGAGAGATGCACTCTCCCAATTAATTTATTAATAAAATAATAGGGTGAAAAACCAAAAACACCCTTTAACTAAATTGTTGGACACTAAATACACCCCCTTACTGGACGCACCCCCTATTATCATTCATTTCCCTTTCCCCCTAAACCACCACTTCCGACGTCACCAAGCCAAAAAAATCCAGAAATTACAATATATACTTGAAAAAATCACAATTTTTTTTTATAAATTTCGATCAACCAGTGTCGACCATATACATTCTCGTCGACAATGGTTCGTCGACGAAAGTATATATAACTTGCTGATTCATTCAGTCGAAGAAATATTAATGTTACGAAAATGTAATATATAACTTGCTGCTCAGATTCAATCGTTGCCATTTTATGGTTGATGAAAATAGGTTTGCACAATTTTTTAAACAACAATAACATAATTTTATATTTTTTGTTTTATTTGTATTATGTTAACATTTTTTTTTTCCAATTTTCTTCCCTTCTATGTTTTTGAATTTTTTAAAATTGTTTAAAATACAGTGATATGAATTCAACTCCTACTAATTCGAAATGTGGAGATATCAATTAACTCCTACTAATTTGTATTAATTAATTATTGGTAAAGTCTAGTATGCACTCGAGTGCATGTTATGCACCCTACTGACTTACACTTTTTGGTAAATGGTGTTGCACTTTTCAATTATTATTAAAAATATTATTATACAGTTTAATAATTGAAAAGTGCAACACCATTTACCAAAAAGTGTAAGTCAGTAAAACTGAAAAGTGCAACATGGACTAGGGTGCATAACATGCACTCGAGTGCATAGCAGACCAACCCTTAATTATTATATTAAATGAATGTAAAGAGTACATGAAGGAAGTATTTATAAATACAAAATGTATCTATCCTAAATTTCTAATTAAGGAAAATAAAGATATATAAAATATATTATACAAGATATATATAATATCTCTTAATATATTTGTATATGCCTAATACTCATTGTAAATTGACATGAGAATATTAATATATATATATATATATATATATATATATATATTGGTTAAAAATGAATTGCGAACCAACATAAATCAACCCTGGTGTCTGGCTCATTCTCTTTCTCTCTCAACTCCACTCTTTTTATTTCAACTCAGTATATACAACTCTAAAAATGACTTTATAAATTTATTTTGTTTACTTATGATTTTTGCATGTTTTTGTAAAGTTCTACATTTATTTCTACATTAACTTTATATCAATCCAACCCTCAATACTCGATCATATCATCAATTGTTATTTCCAATTTATGAAATTTGCAACCCTCAATACTCGATCTATTTGAGTCATGTGCCTCTGCATTGTATATAGATGAAAGAAATAATTATTCTCGCGTGTCGTGCACATTATTTACTAGTGCAAAACCCGCGTAATACGCGGGAATTAAAGATAATTTAAAATTAGTAGAATTGAAGAATAAGAGGAGAAAATAAATATGAGAAATTTTGATGGACAAAAAAGAAAATAAGAAAGAGAAAAAAAAAGAATGGACGAAAAAGAAAATAAGAAAGAGAAAAAAAAAGGATAAATAGATAATGAAAAGAGAAAATAATGTGAAATTCTTACAAAATGAGAAAATGCAAATGAAAAGAATTTGGAGTGACACGTAGGGGAAAGATTCAGAATTAGTATATAAGGAAGATTTAGGGGGTGCATTGGTTGTGGATTCTGTAGGATTTTTTTAGACTTTCAAAATCTGGGGGTATTCAATTCGGATTTTAAAAAGTCTTTAAAAATTCTGAGGTATTCAATACGGATTTTAAAAAGTCTTTAAAAATCTTTAGGTATTCAACAGTCTATGAATTTAATACTCTATAGATTTTGTTGGATTCTCCTCCAAAAATATAAATAAATTGCACTATCCAAAATCTCTTCTAAAAACAAGAGATTTCAACAGATTCTCTCAGAGAACTCTGAAGACTAAAGATAAGAAGTATGAATGACAATATTGACCCGACCCGTGGGTACCCACCCCACCCGCGAGCTTTGGGTCAGGTCAGATTCGCCCCGTATTGAGTATGAGTCGGATTTGAGTCTTATGCCTGACCCGCGGGTATCCGCCCCACCCCGAATTAATATATAAAATTTATATATATATATATATTTTTTTTAGTAAAATATTTTATATAATATTAATTTAAAAAAAAATTAAAATTAACTCTTTAACTATTTGCATCAATATCGGGGTTTATGAAAATCTATGTAAATAAAAAAATATATATATTACACAATCTTGTCAAATCTATGAAAATTCATATAAATCAATAAAAAATGTCTGTTAAACTCTGTATGGTCTCTATGAATTTTATAAATGCACGTACTTTTTAAAGTCCAAAAAATCCAATAAAATCTCAATTGAATACACCCTCCTTAGTATGTACACCCATGAATATAGATTGATGCGTCGAAAAAGAACGTCTTCAGATATCAACCGTTCCTCTACGAGCACTGCTAATCACGAATCGAATCATTCGTTTGTCTTTGGTGATCTGCGCGTAAATCTCCTTGAGAGTCCAAAAATGACCTGCAAAAGCACACCGGAGGGGGGCTCCGGCGTGGAAGCTCCGACGCTCAAGTCAGAATCGATATTAGGAGAATCAAAAAGGAATTCCCCTGTATCTTTAAGGGAATTCCGGCGAATAATAGGGTGTTTTCTTCTCAATTCAGTGTATGTTTCTTGTGAGAGTGTGTATATTATAAAAACGTAATTAAGAATATAGAAATAACCTGCTTATATACCTGGCCCCTCTCTCGGGAGAGGGAAAGACTCTTTCTTCCTATCTTTGCTCACCCATTCCTATAAATCCGGCCCCAAATCCCTGAGGATTTGGTCCATATCTCTGAAGACTTGGTCCCTCAACGTATCACCACCCCCTATCTTCTCGGACTGACTCATTCTTTTGACTTAGTTAGGAAATATTAATTCATACCATGCGTTCCCCTTTGGGCCAGATCCTTGGGCCCAAAGACTATTAATTCCGAAATGTGAGCTAAAGGCCCAATCACTCTAATTTCCTTTCTTAGGTTTAGGAGTGTATTAATCTATCCTTCAAGCTCATTGACCTAATTAAGGCCATCATATTTTATCCCGTTTCCACGTGTCGACTTTTCCAAGAGCGACATATTTATCTACATCAACCACTCCCCCCTACTCTCGTAAAAAGGATAATTTTTAAGAGAGTAGGAAAAAATAATTAACTAAATCACAAGAGAAATAATTCGTTTCTTTCATCACTCCTTCTTCATATCTTAAAATGCGAAATATCTGGCTCTTAATAATTATCTGAAATCATCCTACCCTTTCCACTTCCACACGCAAGCCTGCCCTCGAAATATGTAGCCAATCGTTTGCCCAAGGGCCAACATCAAGCCGCCCTTTTTTCAGTCACGCGCTTTTTGATTGGGATGTCATTAATTCTTCTCGGTCTCTTCCCTTCTCTTTCTCCAGCGTAATTATTTCAAAACTCCTACTCATTCCCCCAAAAACCCTCTTTTCTTTCCTTTCAAACTTATCCACTCTTTTCATCTTCATTTTCATTTCTGCAACTAACTCCTCTACGCACGTTCGCCGACCACTTCGTCACTTCCCAAAAACCGACTTTGCCTCAGGTATCTCCTCCTCCTTTTCCTTTTTCATTAACAGTAACCCCATGTCATCTTCAGTTCGAACCTCGTCGGACTCCATATCTATGGAAAGTTCGACTTCCAACTCACTCTCCATATTTCCCATAACTGACCCCGCTTTGAAAAATAAAATCTCTGGTTCTTCCATACTCCCTCCTGAGCGCGTTGCCGCCTTCCTCCGCTCGGGAATTTTCCCCACCGATTACATCGTTAGGGCAGCCCATAGGAAGGAACGCCCAAATTTTCCAGGTCCTAACACCTTGGCCTTCTGGGAGGCTCAACTAACAGCGGGCCTCCGCTTTCCGATCCATCCCTACTTTTCCAAAATTTCTACTTACCTTCGCATACCCCTTAATCAATTCACCCCCAATGCTATCCGAGCAATGCTAGGTTTCTACATTTTGATGAAGGGGAACGGTGGCGAACCCTCAGCCCAGCTTTTCCTAACTCAATATATATGTAAGTTCGCAGATGGGTTCTTCTATACCTCTGGCCGTCCTTCCAGGGCCGGGAAATTCATGGAAAAGCTCCATGAAGGAGTCCAGGACTGGAAGGACTATTACTTCTTTGTTACAAACCCCGCTTCTTGGGACTTTCCTCACGAAGAGTGGATTTATGAGAACCCTGGGGTGCCCCGTCCTCCTTTTTTTGTTTGTTCTTCTTTGAACTTGGATGTGATGAACCACTTAAATAATAATTTTTCTGCCCATGGCTTTTTTGATGTGATGAGCATTTGTAAGAACCCTAGAGCCTTATCTCATTTCGGGTTTGGTCGCCCCGATTATCCTTTAGGTCCCGATGACGGTAATACCATTTCTCCTCTCTCGGCATCATCCTCCAGATTTAAACTGCTAAGATTGTTAACACCTTTTCATATTTCCTTGTGCAGCTATGAGTTGGTTAACTCAAATTTCTCGTGATGCCACTCCTCTCTCGATGGTTGCTAAGTCTCCGGCCCCTGAAAGCTCTTCAAAGGCCCCTGTTCCTCCCTCTCCAGTGAAACCTTCCACTAGGTCAGTGGCTAAACGTACCAGGTCCTCTACTGAGAAGGCTATGATTTCCTCATTGCCCCCTACCTCTAATGCCTCTAAAAAGAAGAAGTCCAAGACTAAGTCCTCTCTGCCCAATGTCGCTCCCAATGCACCTGGTGAGATTAATGTTGATCATCTCATGGCTTTCATAGAGCGTCACACTCCTATCCCTGCTGCCGAAGCCCTTAATGCTCTGTCCTCAGAGGACCGGATTGTGCATTCTGCCCACAGTTTTACACAGGTAGATTCTCAATGTAGATATTGCTTTGAATAATTAATAGGAGAATATATAGACATCTTACTTCTTGATGTTCTTTCTTGTGTAGTTTGGCCTCCTGTTTTCTGATGTATCCGAGCGAGCTCTCCAGTCCCTTCAGCTAGTGGATGATCTCCAAAGCCAGGTGGAGTTGGAGAGGGTAAAGAAGGAGATACTTGATGCGGAACTACGGGATGCTAACCAGAAGTGTAAGGTACTTCAAGCGGAGAAGACGAAGCTTTCGGAGGAGGTTTCTTCGCTGAAGACTCAGTTTGGTGAGCGGGTTGAACGCTTGGAGGCCACTCTCCCTTTAGCTGGGATGAAACTATGCATCAACTCTCTTTTTACCTCCGCCATGGGTCAGAAATTTCTAGGTACCTTACATCAGGAGTGGTTGGAAGCCTTTCTTCAGAGTAGCAGCTTCTTGGGGGCAATGGGTGCATATATTCCCCATTTCATTGATCATGGGTTCTCCAATGCCGTGGCCGAACACTCCGCTCTAGGATTTAATGGTCAGTACACTCGTGCCCTTCGGTTGGATGCATTGGAGACTCCCCCTAAGTTCCCTGGAGATGCTAAGGAGGATATCAACACTCCCTGGTGGTTACCTGGGATGAGGAAGGTAATCTTGGAGCTGAAAGAAACTGCCCTGAAGTTGGACGATCTAGTGCCCGCAAAGGACTTGACCTTCCCCATCCACGTGGATAACCCCGATCCTGTGGCAACTGTGGTAGCTGGTGTCTTAGAGGAGAAAGCGGAGGGGGGTGGTTCCAGTGGACAAGTGGATGAAGCAGGAGAAGGTATTGAGGGGAAGAATGATCTTCCCTTCTCTGCATAACTCTATTTCTCTGATAACACTTCGGTACTTTTAAAACACTTTTATTTTTGTTAAGGCCTCTAAGGCCCCTTTTGGTATTTTCAGGAGACTCCACACTCCTGCGTTTTTCTGTGGAGGGCCAAGGCATAGTGCTCTTGGCCTGGGATATTTTATTTTCTGCTTAATACCGTACTTGCACATTATCACTTGGCATGCATATATATATATCTCTATCTCTGCTATATGATGTAATACCTGTCCTGCTCTTTCTTTACTTATGAATTTAGCATGTTTTCAGCATCTTCTTGACACGTAAAGGCTCTAAAGCTCATAGAAAAGTCTTAAATGAGAATATAGGGTTTATGTTCCTGTACTTACTTGGTGACTTGATAATGCTTCTAGTTTCTCTCTTAGAGTTAGAGTTTTTAGGGATTATACTCTCCCGAAAGTTAGAATTCGTAGGGATTATACTCTCCCAAAAGTTAGAATATTTAGGGATTATACTCTCCCAAAAGTTAGAATATTTAGGGATTATACTTTCCCAAAAGTTAGAATATTTAGGGATTATACTCTCCCAAAAGTTAGAATATTTAGGGATTATACTCTCCCAAAAGTTAGAATATTTAGGGATTATACTTTCCCAAAAGTTAGAATATTTAGGGATTATACTTTCCCAAAAGTTAGAATATTTAGGGATTATACTCTCCCAAAAGTTGTTTATACTCGTAAGAGTTGTTTATACTCGTGAGAGTTCTTAGGGATTATACTCTCCCTTAAGTTGCTTATACTCGTAAGAGTTGTTTATACTCGTGAGAGTTCTTAGGGATTATACTCTCCCTGAAGTTGTTTAAACTCGTAAGAGTAATTTATACTCGTGAGAGTTCTTAGGGATTATACTCTCCCTGAAGTTGTTTATACTCGTAAGAGTTGTTTATACTCGTGAGAGTTCTTAGGGATTATACTCTCCCTGAAGTTGTTTATACTCGTAAGAGTTGTTTATACTCGTGAGAGTTCTTAGGGATTATTGGCAGGTTAATTATATCTTCCGCTACCATACCCCCTACTCCCCCTAGCTTTAGAGGCTATCGTGGATAGAAGCTTTAGGAATTGTTCCTAGGCATTTTGTATTCAAATCTTTATAAGTTGGTGTAAGTCTTTTTATCTTGCAGTATCTCTATCATGTTATGTATTAGCTTTCAACACACGTACATTATCTCAACACTTGTTATGCGAGCCCTTAACAGTTATCTCGACACGATATTTAATGTATGAGAAAAATTTCATCATAAAATCAGCATATAAGAATCATCTCATCATCATATTAACATGCATTAAAGGAAATTACTGAAATTTTCCACAAACGATGCTCCATTGATCAAAAGTGTTCATCAACATAGGCAAATAAGGGGAACCTATGCCGGCCTCATTAAAAACCTCTCCGTGGTAAAACCCCAAAGGGAAACCCACGTAGAGGGAAAAAGAGTGCCGGTGAAGCAATTATTCGAGTCAGAAACAAGCATTCAAAATTGTCCATAAAGGGAAAGATGGTAGGGGAATAACACCTTCTTCAAACGTAAAATCTCTTCAAGTGGCACACGTTCCATGGCCTTAGTATTTCTTTTCCTGTCATATCCTGGAGCTTGTATGCTCCGCCTTTTAGTACCTGTATTACCCTGTACGGACCTTCCCAATTGGGTTCCATCTTTCCAGTGTTCTTCAAGGCACCTGCTCTCCGAAGGACTAAATCTCCAGCTTTAAAGGAACGAGGGATTACCCTGCGATCGTATGCTTCCTTGATCCGACTCTTGTACCTTTCTGCTTTCAATCTCGCCATCTCCCTCTCTTCATCTACCAGGTCCAGCGCCTCCCTCATCAATTCTTCATTTCTTTTCTCTTCAAAATAGATGATTCGGTGCGATTTGAGTCTGGCTTCAGGAGGTATCACTGCCGCTGCCCCATACACCAAGTAGAAGGGAGATTCGCCCATAGCTGTTTTAGGGCTGGTCCTGTAAGACCAAAGGACATTGTCTAACTCCTTCACCCATTTTCCTCCTACCTCTTCCAATCGTGTTCGGATGCCATCCACTAGGATTCTGTTTGTAACTTCCACCTGTCCATTACCTTGTGGGTGGGCTACCGAAGTGAATCTCTGTACAATGTTCCATCTTTTGCACCATCTCCTTACCTTCTCTCCATTGAATTGTGTTCCATTGTCGGAAACCAAGATTCTCGGCACTCCAAACCTGCAGCAAATATGTCTAGCCAGAAAAAGAATTACATTATCTTCTTCTATTTTGGCCAAAGGCACGGCCTCTACCCACTTACTGAAGTAATCCACGGCTACGATCAGAAATTTTCTTCCTCCAGGTGCTAAGGGGAAGGGTCCCACTAGATCTATTCCCCATTTGGCAAAGGGTCAGGGCGAGTACATGGCCCCCATCTCCTCTGCAGGTAGTCGTATTAAGGGTCCATTCTTCTGACACTTCTCACATTTCTTCACATATTCCCTAGCGTCTCTGATTATATTAGGCCAGTAAAAACCTGCCCTAAATACCTTCTTCACCATAGTCTGGTAGCCTTCATGGCTGGATGCGCAACCTTCATGGATGTCCTTGATCACTAGCTCTGCTTCTCTTCTTGAAAGACATTTCAAATAGGGTTGAGTGAAGGATCTCTTGTACAATTGGCCTCCTAGGATACAATACTTCCTTCTCCAAGCTTTGGCCTCTCTGGACATTGGGGTTACTGGCCCCCTGTTCAATTCTTCCCATATCTCTTTCCTCTAGTCATCCCCTGCAGTTATCTCTCCGACCAGGGTTTCAGTAGCTAATTGATCTGCCACTAACAGGGTTACCTTTCCGTCTCCCTCGAATTCAGTGGAACTAGCCAGTTTAGACAGTCCATCTGCTTTCACATTCTCTTCTCTCGGTACCTGTATCACTTCAAAAGTATGTAATTTATTCTTTAGTTTCTTTACCTGTTCTAAATAGGAGATCATCCTCTCATCTTTGGCGAGGTACTCCCCCATGACCTGTTGCACTACCAGTTGTGAGTCAGAGTACAGGGTGATTTTCTGTGCCCCTAACTCTGCTTCCATGCTAGCCCCTCTAATCAGGGCTTCATATTCTGCACCGTTGTTTGAGGTTGAGAACCGGAACTTAACGGCTACCTGTACTTCTTGGCCATCAGGATCAACCAACACTATCCCTGCTCCACATCCTACCGCGGATGCTGAACCGTCAACATATACCTTCCAGCCTTGTTCCTCTTCCATTCTGGTAGACTCTTGAATGAAGTCTGCTAAAGCTTGGGCTTTAATAGCCCTCCTTGGTTCATAATCAATATCGTATTCCTGTAATTCCACTATCCATCTGACCATTATTCCTGATAAGTCTGCTCTTCCTAGCGTCTGCTTCAAAGGGAAATTAGTTCGCACCATAACTTTATAAGACAGGAAGTAGGGGCGTAGTCGCCTAGCCGTTACCACCACCGCCAGGGCTGCCTTCTCTACCTCTGAATATCTGATCTCTGCCCCTTGGATGACCTTGCTCACATAATATATGGGCTGTTGTGTAGAACCTTCCTCTTTCATCAGGGCTGTACTCAGGGAATGTTCCCCTACTGAGAGGTATAGGAGTAAAACATCTCCCTGAGTAGGCTTGGTTAACTTCGGGAGTTTTTCCAGATGGAGCTTCAATTCTTCGAAAGCTTTTTGACATTGCTCATCCCATTCGAACCTCGACCCCTTCCTTAACGTTCTGAAGAAGTGGTGGCTCTTCTCTGCGGACCTTGCTATGAATCTGCTGAGAGCTGCGATTCTGCCGTTCAGGGTCTGCAATTCTTTCAGGTTTCGAGGGGGTTGCATGTCGAGGACTGCCTTCACCTTAGCAAGGTTAACCTCTATTCCCCTCTGAGTCACCATATATCCCAGGAATTTTCCTGACCCTACTCCAAAAGAACATTTAGCTGGATTTAATTTGATACCATTTTCTCTAATTACCTGAAATATCTCCTTCAGGTCGTTAATGTGTTCCTCTGCTTTGACACTTTTAGCTAGCATATCGTCCACATAAATCTTCATGTTTCTCCCTATCTGTCCTCGAAACACCGAGTCTACCATTCTTTGATAGGTGGTTCCTGCATTTATCAGTCCAAAAGGCATACGTACATAACCGAAAGTACCACATGTCGCAATAAAACATACCTTTGGTATATCAAGGGGATTCAGTTGGATTTGATGGTACCCCTGATATGCGTCCATCATGCTAAGCAATTCAAATCCGAACGTGGCATCTACCAATTGATCAATTCTAGGCAGGGGATAGTGATCCTTAGGACATGCTTTATTCAGATCTCTAAAGTCAATACACATCCTCCATTTGCCGGCTCCCTTGGACACCAGCACTGCATTCGAGAGCCACTCAGGGAACTGTACTCTCTTCATATGCCCTGCACTCAACAGTTTATCAATTTCCTCTTTCACAATTAGGTTCTTCTCCTTACCAAAATTCCTTAACTTCTGCTTCACTGGCCTAGCTCTGGGGTCTACATTAAGGTGGTGCATCGCTATCTCTGGAGGGATACCCGTCATGTCCGTCGCCGTGAAAGCGAAGATATCCGCATTCTCTTGAAGGGTGTGTATCATCTTTTCTTGGAGCTCAGGGTTCATGTGTGTACCTATCCTGGTTGTGAATCCCTCCTTTCCTGGATAAAGCTCGATGCTCATTAACTCCTCATCTGCTTTGGCTTTGGGTTGCTCTTGCACTAGCTCACCCACTTTCTGTCTTTTTAATTCAGGGTCTCCACCCTTGAATCTCTCCATCCCTCGGAACACGGCCCTGTCTGCTATCTTGACCGATTCTACGTAACACTTCCTCGCTTGGTATTGGTCACCGCATATCTCTCCCACACCCCCTGAGGCAGGGAATTTCATTTTCATGTGGAAGGTGGAAATCACTGCCTGAAAGATATTCAAGCTTGGTCTTCCCATTACCACATTATACGAAGATGGGACGTCCACTATCAGGAACTCTATCACTTGCACACGTCGGTTAGGGGCGAATCCTAACCCTACTTGTAGTAATGCTGAACCAAGGGGTTGAATGGCTCCCCCTGAGAATCCATAGAGAGCGGTCTCCACTGGTCTGAGCTTTATATTTAATTCCATCTTCTTGAAACATTCCAAGAACATGATATCAGCGGAACTCCCCGTGTCTACAAAAATTCTGGCCACATCGTACCCTGCTATATCCGTGGTAATGACTAATGCGTCATTATGGATTTCTCTGGGTTCCCCAGCGTCTTCTGGTCCAAAATGAATATCAGGACCCTCCGTCATCTTCCCTATCTCATGGTGTTCCATATTCCTCTCACTCTTCAGTGACCTAACGCTCTGCTTCCTCTGTCTAAAGGAATCCCCATCAACAGGGCCTCCCATGATCATGTGAATAGTTCCCCTCTTTTGGGGAGGGGGTGGCTGATCCTCGGTGTTCTTCCTCTGATCTCTTCTGTTATCCTCTGGCTTCCCCTCGGGGTCCTTCCTCTTTTGTCCCCTAGGGCCTTGTCGATCTCTAAAGATAAATTCTTTTAGATGGCCTGCTTGAATCATTCTCTCTATTTCGTCTTTCAGGTGCCAACATTGGTTGGTATCGTGGCCATAATCATTATAGAATCTGCAAAATCTGTCTGACTTAGGGTTCTGAGGGCCCCTGTTTCTTGAATAGGGGAACTTCATATCAGGATGGTCCCCTGCCACTTCTAAAACTTCAGCTGGCTCTATCCTCAAAGGAGTATATCTCCTCGTTCTTCCCCTGGGGCTCCAGGGCGCAACTTCCTCCCTTTTTACGTTTTCCAACCTCCTTGAGGTTCCGTGTCTCTCTGAGCTTGGCCTCCTCAGTGGAATTTCTCTTCTCCGTTCTCCGTTCCCCACTATTGTCCTGGTCTCCGAACGCTTAGCCTTCCTTACCTCTTCCAGGGTGAGGTATTTCTCTGCTCTCCTTAATAACTCATCAAAGGTCCGTACTGGCTTCTTGGCTAGAGATGTGAACAGGTCTCCATCTCTTAGTCCGTTAGTGAGAGCATTAATTTTGACCTCAGAAGAAGCTGTTGGTACTTCTAGGGCCGCTTGGTTGAATCTCTTCAAGAAAGCACGTAAGCTCTCGTTCTCTCATTGTCGCATGTTAAACAAGGTGAGGGTAGCTCTAGGTTGTCTCCTAGCGCCGGCGAATTGATGCAGGAACAATTCGCTGAATTCGGACCATGAGTGGTTAGTGTCCGACCCTAGTTGTGTGAACCACTGTTGTGCAGCCTTGGATAGGGTAGTTAGGAATACCCTGCACTTGACGCCCTCTCCATATCGGTGCAGTAGGGCAGTGTTCTCGAATCTCATCAAATGTTCGTAAGGATCCGAAGTGCCATCGTATTCAAAATTCAAGGATTTGAAGTTAGAGGGCAGTTCATCTTGTAAAATAGTAGATGAGAATGGATAACTAGTGATGTAAGAAGGTTTACTTACGTTGTCGGTTATGTGTCTCTGCATGTCCCTCATCTCTTTACGTAGGGCCTGTATTTGATCACTGACTGCTCCCTGGTACGTGTCATCCGTACTTTCTCCTACTCCTGTTTCCAAAGTGGTATCACTAGGGATCTTCTCCGTGTTTCTCCGAGGAGGGCGGTCAAGAATGCTTCTCTCAGCCTGGGAGGGCACCTTTTCCTCTTGGTTTTGAGGGGGATCCTCGTTCTCAGAGGGGACTGGAGCGGAATCGATGACGTGTTCCAGGGAGTTCTGCTTTGTACCCTCGTTGATTAGTGGAATAGGTCCGGGGGGACGAAGTCCACGGGAAGTGATTATCCTTTCGACCGATTGCGCAATCATCTCATCCAACTGATCTTGAGAAATAGTCAAGAGTTCTGATCGGGCATTGGGGTTAGGGACATCCTTATTAGCTCTGTTTCCCGAAGCTCCTGAGGTATCCGCTACATTCCCCTCCTGAGCGAGAGGGATATCTTCTGGTGTAAGATCTGCAAGCTGTTTCCCTAAATTCCGGTTTACGGGAAAGCCTGGGGGAGGTGGAGGGAAAGGAGGAGGAGTGGAATCTCCTTTCTCCTTAGTCTGTTTCGTCGGATTTTGTCCTCCACCCATTTAATATGGAACTTTTTCTCACGCTTTAGCTCGAGATGTTCCCACAGACGGCGCCAGTTGATGCGTCGAAAAAGAACGTCTTCAGATATCAACCGTTCCTCTACGAGCACTGCTAATCACGAATCGAATCACTCGTTTGTCTTTGGTGATCTGCGCGTAAATCTCCTTGAGAGTCCAAAAATGACCTGCAAAAGCACACCGGAGGGGGGCTCCGGCGTGGAAGCTCCGACGCTCAAGTCAGAATCGATATTAGGAGAATCAAAGAGGAATTCCCCTGTATCTTTAAGGGAATTCCGGTGAATAATAGGGTGTTTTCTTCTCAATTCAGTGTATGTTTCTTGTGAGAGTGTGTATATTATAAAAACGTAATTAAGAATATAGAAATAACCTGCTTATATACCTGGCCCCTCTCTCGGGAGAGGGAAAGACTCTTTCTTCCTATCTTTGCTCACCCATTCCTATAAATCCGGCCCCAAATCCCTGAGGATTTGGTCCATATCTCTGAAGACTTGGTCCCTCAACGTATCACCCCCTATCTTCTCGGACTGACTCATTCTTTTGACTTAGTTAGGAAAGATTAATCCATACCATGCGTTCCTTTTGGGCTAGATCATTGGGCCCAAAGACTATTAATTCTGAAATGTGAGCTAAAGGCCCAATCACTCTAATTTCCTTTCTTAGGTTTAGGAGTGTATTAATCTATCCTTCAAGCTCATTGACCTAATTAAGACCATCATATTTTATCCCATTTCCACGAGTCGACTTTTCCAAGAGCGACATATTTATCTACATCATAGATAAAGTCAAGTGGCCGGAGTTATGGATAAACTATCCATTGATAACTGCTTATAAAAAACTGATATACAAGATTAGTTCTGCAGTTTACTTACAGTTCATCATTTCACTCATTATTCCTTTTATATATAAGAGTCAGTTCTCATAGGAAAAAATATATAGTTGATATTTACATTGTGGAAGATTTAATACAATTATTATTGTATTTGGCTATGAAATCACAGTTTAAAAAATTGAGTTCTAATGTTCGTGTAGAGGAAATCAAACTGGTTCGTTAATCAGTCCGTTGAAGTAAGGTAAGCAATTTATCCTTAATTGCCAAAAGTTGTACAAATAAATTAATATATATAGAGACAAACTCTGCGATTAGGATAAACTTTGAAGACCAAGATATGATAAATTAAGTGAAATTATTGACGTTATCACGCCCTCGAGAAGTCAAAACTAGCTAGCCACATTTGTTTAATCCAAAATATTTAATTGAGCCAATCCATAAAGTGCTGCATATTTGTTTATTGTATGACTAGTAAACATAAGAAATAATACAAAGGACGGTATTTTAAATTAATTAATGGAAGGTAAATTGTTTCATAAGTTGTTTTATTAGAAGTTTCCCATCTTTTCATTTTGTTCGTTTTAATACAATTTCATGTAATTTTTAGAAACCTATTGGTCCTACAACATTTAAATAATTATTCATGTCTTTCAATTTATATACATCAACTGTTATTTCATTAATCATTAAAATATTCAATTAACAATCACATTACGTGTAATACATAACTTTTTCACTATTTTATCTATTTTCAATCACATCAGTAATATTATATTTCCTCCGTCTCATATCAATTGAACATTTACTGTTTACACGTATTTTAATTTAAGAATTGTTTATTGGTATTAAAGGTGATAAAGTGACTTTTTAGGATGGATATAATGGGTAATTCAACTTTATTGGAGAGAGAATCTTTAGTTAATGTGTAAAAAGTAATGACACATAGTATAAATGATGGAGTAGATGTTTGAGAGATTTTTTTAAAAGAAGTAAAAAATTACTTTTTCGAATAAGAAAATGTTCAATTAATAATGAAGGAACGTTTTTGTTAAATGTTCAAATAATAATGGGATGGAGGGAGTATCACATTTTATGTTAAATTTTATGAAAAGTTTCTTTCGAGATAGAGAAAGTATTAATATAGGTAAAAGACCGTTAATTTTTATACAATTAACATGTTATAAACTAAACTGGATAAGTGTAAGATTAATTTGAATTCGGTAGAACACCAACCTGTGCAATAAGCCAATAATTATATAGTTACATAAAAAAATTCAAGTTGAAAATATAACCATGTTATTATATTGCTATATTGCGATGTCTATGCAAAAGGAACAAAGACGTAGGTCAAAGGTTTGTATTTATGAACTAAACTAGTATTTCACCCGTGCGATGCACGGATTGAAAATTTGTTAATATTTAAATATTATTATGTTTTTAGTACTTAAAAAATCAAAATGTACAAATTTTAAATTTTTTTAATCATAGTGTTTTTCGGGGATCCACCATTTTGATCATAAATTAAGCTTAATTAAAATATACATTAACGTTTCTATAATTTTGAGAAAACCGGAGATTTGATATATGTATTAGAATATGTTTTTGAGTTATATTGTTTCTTGTGATCAACTATTGCAACCATTTTGATAACAAATATTTGTGTGTCAACTAATGAAAACTATTGCAACCATTTTGATCAACTATTGCAACAATTTTGACTATTTAATCTATTTGCATTTTAATGCCATTTTATACTTTTCAATATTAATTAATTATATTTTTCTTTAAAGTGAAATGGAGTACATTTTAAATAGAAGTGATATAATTTAATTGAGTTTAATTATTTTATTTCAAAAAGATTAATTTATGGATTATCTAGTAGATAATTAAATGGTTGAAGATGAAGAAAATAGTTACTGTACAATACAATTATTTTTTCAAAATATTTAATTATTATTTTTAAACGTCATTAAGTGTATCTATCTATACACTCAATTAAAAAATCAATTATTTATGAACAAAGTATAACATAGTTCATTAAATTTTGGGCCAACAAAAAAATATATTAACAAAGCCATGGTCAATTTATTTCGGCCTACAGAAATAGGTCATGCACCAATTTTATTCAAACCCAAAGTTAAATAGATTCAACTAATACATTATAATTCGAGGTGTACATATAAATTGCTGGACTAAATAATGTTACTTTTTTTTTTTTGACATAATCAAATACAATCACTATCGAAGTTTCATACATAGAAAACCCACACACTACGCGAAGACCTAGTTTTCCAAAGCAGCCCCCATTATATTTCCCTCTTCTTTTCATTTTCTGCTGTATATAAACATTTTCCAATCATATACTCATGTTTTGAACTCTTAATAAATTCCCCTAAAATTGTGAAAAAATTGAACATTAAACATTTTTTTTCCCAAGGATAAGTGCAACAATACTAAAGGGGTGAAGGTCTTCATGTAGAGCAAAGTACTTGTCACAACTTTTCTTACTTTCATTAAAGATCGAATGAAATGAAATGAAATTGAGTTTTTATAAGATCTGTTAAAAAATGTGCACAGTGTTTTGCTTATATTTTATTGAAAGTTACTCTGTATTTATCTAATTTTCATTTTTGTTTCTGAGTGCAGATTCTTTATCTTTGACAATAAAATCATATCCTGCATTTCAGTGGAAGGAGGAAATAAATGTATGTTTAAAATCAATACAATGAAACGAAATAAAAAATGGATTTTATTAAAATCAATACAATGAAACGAAATAAAAAATGGATTCTACTATCAATAAAATTAGCCACAATTGTAAAGCACAGCTTTTGTATATATATATTATGAATGTGATCAGGGGATTTATAGTTTGTATATACTCAACTTAATTTTGAGCAGGGATTAGCCATACATACCTCGAACAATTGCTTCCACACTATTACACTAATATCTACTACATGCCTCTTAAAAATATATCAATATGTTATGGTCCTCTTAATATAGCTTTTGAAAATTTTGATTGATGCGCGCTATGAAATGTAAAATATTAGTAGTATTTGCTGATAAACTGACACCCTTTTTTTAATGCTCGTGCCCTCTATTTTTGTTCAAATTTATATTCATATTATTGTTTGCAAGATACATGAACGATTAGATAAGCATTCACTGCAACAAACAATTTATGATACAATGTTAAAGCTAAGCTACTCTATTAACATTAGCATAACATTCAACATTATATACTCCCCACATTGTAATAAAATTAAACACTCTATCTTGCAAGCTAGTAAAATCATATACTAACTACTACACATTCCAACCTATTTAACCAAATCTTCAAATTTCATATAAAAGCAGCAGCTTACTTGAGATATCATATCACCGGACACGTACGTGCATCTACAAAATTCATTCCGCTTTCCAGCAGTCTAATTATTCACTGAATTTTCCAATTTTGAATAAATAAGATTGTATTTTGATTTATACATAAAGAAAATGATGAAAATGTAAACATACCTTGATCCGTAAAAGCTTCTGCAAAGTGGATGAAAAATTGTGAGAGGGTGGTAATAATAGCTATTTATATACTACCTTAAGAAACCAAATTAAGGGTTTGCTTGATATTCAAATTTTAGTTAGGCCATTACCCTTGCAAACCAGCTAAACACTCCCACATAAGTTGCCCTATCCAAGAAAACAACTGTCCTGAGGTGGACCTCCCCCTGCTGGTTCCATCAAAGTAAATTCGGATATGCCGCGGTCTTCTCGGCCTGTGTTTTTTTATTAGCCACTGCCACAGGAGTAAACGTCTTACCGCCTCCGGTGATAGCCCTTTAATTTTTTTGGAGGCCCTCGCCTTGCGCTTTCTCGGTGGATCAGAAATTTGGTCCTAGAGTCTGACTCCCTCAATTTGATTAATGGAACCTGGGAAACTGATATTTACACAATGGGGATGCTTGAGGATATTAGGGACTGGAGCTTGCTAATCATGCCAATAGTTCTATTTTCTGCTTTACATGGAGGAATGCAAACAGAGTTTCCCACTTCTTGGCTCACCTATGTAGGTTTCGAAAACTCTGGAGTAATGAGGTAGCAACCCAATGTTACAATCTTATTGTCGAACATGTAAAGCTTTTTTCCTACCAACGATTGAGTTCTATAAAAAAAATCTGATTTATTTTACTGTAAAAAAAATAAAAAAATTGAGTTAGTCTATGAGGCAAATCCCTAACTGGACCAGCCTTGTTCACCCCAATAGGATCTTTGCCTTCTTCCATATCTACAATAAATCTCTAATTGCCTCCAAACAATAATACTCCTAAAATCACAATTCTTAAGTTATACACAAATCTAAAATTATGAAATCAAGTTTCTATCTATCACACTGTGTGTGTTCTTGACTTTTCTTAAGAAACTCTAAACAACATAGCTAATTACCCCGAATATAAATAAGGATCTTTGAATTTTCCAACAGAGAACGATATGGGGTACTCGAAAATTAAGATTTCAGAAGAAAAGAAAAACAAATTCGAGGTGAATTGAAGAATAACTGTCTACTTCAACAATGGTAATTATTGGATCATGCACCGAACAGGAAAAAATTGAGAAATTAACACTCTCGAATTGAAAAAAAACAATTTTTATGAAGATTTTCGGAAGAATCGCAACTGAACAGTCCCGAGGACTGGATTTTAAATTTCCCTGCTTTCTTAGACCAGGTCTTCCTCTAACGAATGACATATGCACAAATCTGAACCTACACTTGCAAAATGTACAACGCAAAATCAGAGACACAAATCAAGAAAAAAAAAACGCCTAATCCTAGAAGATTAAAACTCTTAACACTTTTCATTTTTTGCCTACAAATTTCAAAAATTAAAACAAACCTGAGTATACGAAAGCTAGATTCGAAGGAACTATTGAACTGATTCCTTCGGTTGAAAAACTCTGCAAAATAGCTTAGCCAGAAAAATATTTTGGAATCTCCTAGAGATAACCAATTAGAGAAGATGACAATTAAAATGCATTGAAAAAAAAATGGATAATAGAGTGCGAGAATAAGCAAATAGCGGGCTGTAGTTTGTAGATAGGAAAATAAACAAATTAATCAATTACCTTTGAATTTGTTGAAACTCTTCAGAGAAGATGGTGCGACTGGAGTCCGGAGAGTGAGTAGTGGGGTGATTTAGGCGTGCAGAATAAGTAAGTAGGGGCTAATCAATTGATCATTGCCGACTATTTTTGGCTCCATCTCCGGCGAGATCCTTCCTATAGTCACCTCCGCATCGACGGCTGCTACCGCCTGAGCAACTCTGGTCCGTCAGCTACTCCACCAGGATCGATCTCCCATAGAAAAATAAAGGTAGATGAAAAATGGTGTTCTCAAGTATTTGTGACGGGAAGAAGACAACAGTGATAGGATTTACTCTTCTCTTGTTAAACTAAAAAATAAAAGAGAGAATTTGAAGAGTTTGGCTTTCTCAATATGCGTGTAGAATAAAAGGGTTTAAAAAATAATTTTCCATGTGAAATGGGCGGGAAACTTTTTTCAGGGGACTAGCCTGTTTTTATATATATATAGATTATTTATCTTTGTTGTCCCAAACAAATTAGGGGGATTTTTTACCGGGACATTTCACCTATAGAGATTTTAATTAGAGACAAAAAATTTTAGAATTAGAAATAAGGTCAAAATGGAAAATAAATAATATACAACTACTAGTGCACGACCCGCGTACTACGCGGGAATTGAAAATATTTATTTTCAAAGTATTGAGTGTTGGATTAACATAGTATATGAGGTTTAGAAAATATTATAGAAAAAAATGTAGACCTTTACAAAAAAAAATATGCAAAAAACATGAGTACACAAATTAAATTTATTAACAAACACCTTATATAAGTAGTAAAGACATTTAAACAAAATGAATTTGTAAACCACACATTATATAAGCAATAAAACCACTTAAATTTATAAAAAAAAGTGTCATTACCCTTAAAAAATACATAATAAACTTTTTTAGAGTTGGTCCAAACAGTCACATCTATCATGATTTTAGTCATAACATATTTTTACTGACTCTTTTATGGAAAAAATAATTTTTCATTAGGTTAGCCACTAATTCAATTTGCACGAATTCTTCTTTTAAAATTTTATTTTGAATTATACCATGTATACTAAAATCATTTCAGATACACTGAATTAATGTTATTCTTAATAAAATAAAAAAATTGTTACTTTATTGTCACACAACTCCAATCATTCTAAAATAAATGAATAATATAAACGGATGCTAAATATTAAAGCAAGTGTTCTTGATCTATTCAATATGAATATGGTTAATTATAATTATGAAGTATATATCAATATATCATTTTTCATTCTTTAAAGTACAGAGAAAATTTAATGGGAATAAAATAGAAAAAAATTAAAAGACAATTCTAATAAGAGCATATGAAAGATTACCTTATGAAAAGAAAAATGATTTAGTAGTATAAAAATGATTACACACAACATAGAAACTCAATACACGTATGAGAAATCAATACATGGTAGAAATTGCAACAGTTGGGATAGGAATTGAAACTGTAATACGTTGTAGAAATAGTAGTAGTTGGAATAGGAATTGCCGCCTCTAGTTTGGAAAATAGGAAGAAAATCGGGAAAAAATAAAAATATTCTTTAAAAAAAGTATACAGAATACAAAATTGAATCTGAAAAAGCAAGTTATATATTGCATTTATGAAGAACTTGGAATCAAGGAATGAGACGCTGATAACACAAAACAGTTTAACATAAAAAAATATAAAATGAAAAAAAAAATGTTATTGTTACATCAATTTATCTAATTTCACGTGGTCTGAAATTTTATGGCATGCGGCAGAGTGGAGACGGAGTAAAGAAGAAAAATAAAAAAGGCAATGTAAATAAAAGTGAGAGAAGAGAATAGAAAATTGAATTTTAGCAGCAAGTTATATATTGAATTTATAAAAGAACTTCAATTAAGGAATCAAACGTACAGAACAATCAATCAAGAATGAGACGCTGATAACACATAACAATCCAATCAAGGAATCAGACGCTGCTAACAAAGAACAATCTAATATAAAAAATATAAAATGAAAAAAAATGTTATTGTAACATCAATTTATCGAATTCCATGGTCTAAAATTTTATAGCAGAGTTTGAAATAGAAGCGGAGAGAAGAAAAACAAAAAACGACAATGTAAATAAAAGTGAGAGAAAATAAATGAGCACTTTAAATAAGGTGAGAGAAAATAGATGAGCAGTTTAAATGAAAAAAGAAAATAAAGGGACAATTTGAGAAAAAATAACTGACTCATAAGAATGACAGACGCGGCTAACAAAGAACAATCTAATATAAAAAATATAAAATGAAAAAAAATGTTATTGTAACATCAATTTATCGAATTCCATGGTCTGAAATTTTATAGCAGAGTTTGAAATAGAGAGAGAAGAAAAACAAAAAACGACAATGTAAATAAAAGTGAGAGAAAATAAATGAGCACTTTAAATAAGGTGAGAGAAAATAGATAAGCAGTTTAAATGAAAAAGAGAAAATAAAGGGACAGTTTGAGAAAAAATAACTGACTCATAAGAATGCAGTATTTTAAAATGAGGAGATTAGAGAAAGCCACGTAGGATTTTTGAGAACTGTGAAATAGATGAATTAAAGATACCCTTTCATTTAATTAAGTTACTAATTTTGCATATTCAATTACTTTTTTTAATATTGTGTTAATATTCAATTAAAAAATATAAACTTCTCGAAAATAGCGCCAAATAACTCAATTTCTAAAATTTAAAAGCTTTCCTAAATTCCAGCTAGAATAGAAATGTCTACCAATTGCAGAAATCGAATTCAGCGTGAATTTCTCTTCGGCTAAAGGTGGAAATCTGAATTAACAGCATATATGTAACAATATTGGGAGAATATGCAAATCTTCAATTAAATATGCAAACTTTGTGAATTAGAAAACCGGTTAAAAAAAAATTTTAAAATAATTTATGCATTGTAAGATATAATATTATATATAAGAAATTTAATCCATCTACGAATATATATAAAGATAACTCTATTTGTTTGAACCGGTCAATATTACGATTTTGGTTGTGGATTTGGGATATACCAATTATTTATTTATGCAACGTAATTGAAATGTGAGATTTTTTTATTTAATAATAAAATATTAATTATAAGTGAAAATCGTGTTAATGTGATTTGTAATTTCTTCATGAAATCAAGAGTAACTCCCACTGAACATTAATGTTATATTAAAATGTCTTAATATTATTTTTATACAACTAAAAAAAATGTAATATCAAATATCTTTCCCATATAATATAACAAAATTAAAGATTTTGCATAGAAAAACTTTTTCAACAAAAATATACCTAAAAAGAATTCTTTGCAGGGACGAGGTAAAAATGTATCACTCCAAAAGTTGTAAGCATAAATGCATATATGAAAACTTAAACATAATATATGCGAAAATAATATGAATGTTATTGCATATGTGTTGATCAATAACTTCATTTTTTCCTCGAATTGTAACTTCAGAATTACTGCATATTCCATTTGTCACTGTTACCAAATATAAGAAAAACCGATCAATAAATCCTAAACTGAAGCCTTGAAACACGATTAAATTTGATATCAATTGCAAGAGAAGTTCTCAAAACATATCAAACTAGGTTAAAATTTGATATCAATTGTAAGAAATGACATAGATGATTGATCGATTCTTGATATCAATTGCAAGAAATGAACCGGATGAATGATCGATTCTTGATATCAATTGCAAGAAATGACCCGAATGAATGATCGATTCTTGATATCAAATGCAAGAAATGACCCGGATGAATGATTGATTCTTGATATCAAATGCAAGAAATAAACCAAATGAATGATCGAATATGAGAAATGAGTCGGATGAATTCTCGATTGCAATAAATGACTCGGATGAATGATAGATTCTTGATATGAATTACAAGAAATGACACAAATTGCTTTATTTTGGAAAATATTGACATTTTCTTAAAAAAAATCGATAGGGGGAGTGATTCATGGAGTGATTCTCGTGGCGATTCTCTTTTAATAAAGAAAAATATAATTTATGTTTCAAATTTTATTATAATAATACGATAATATTGAATTTTAAGATCAAAGGGTATAATGGGGTATTTACATATCAATTTGACCTTAATTAAAATATTATAATTTTTTGTCCTTAATCGAATTTGAGTATATAGGATTGTCTCTCCTAGTGATTAAACTCAACAAATTATAGGTGAGACCAATGATAACGCCATCTCCAATTCTCATACTCAAATTATTATCAAAACCACCAATTTATTATTAAATTTGAGTCAAATAGTAAAATCATCTTCAATCATCAAACTCAAATTTTAATTCAATTGAAATATTCTAAAAGAATATTCTTAGTGTTATTTTTTTATTTATGTTTTATTAAATTTTAACTCAATTTTACATGTAACTCAAATTTAATTTTAACTCAATTTTACATTTAATGTTATTTATCATCATATATATATTTTGTAGTATGTATGTTTTTTTTCTATTGTATTTTATAATTTAAATTTATAATATGTATGATTTGTTTTCTATTGTATTTATAATTTTAATTATTAACATTGTTTTACAATTAAATTATATGTTTTCAAATTTTAAATATTTTATACTCCCTCCATAAATTTAGTCTCATACACTTTATGGAAACTATCACCCTTTAATCATCACTTAATTACTCAATTTACCATTAACTTTATTCACAAACAATCACTTTATTCACAAACAATCACTTTATTCACAATGAACCCTACAATACTCTATAATACCTTTACTTTATTTACTTTTTTAAAAAAATTTGTGCCCCTCCTCCATGGGACTACATTTGGTGGATGGAGGGAGTAATTGTTAATCATAAAATTCAAAATTATTTCATTATTTAAATTAAATAATAATTATAAAATAATAAATTCTAAATAAATTAAACAATAAACTAATAAAAAAAATGAAAACAAAATATAAACATAGGAAGAAGCCTTGCAATTAGGCAAAGGAAACTTTTGAGTACACATTTGAGTTAAAAATTTAATTGTGGCAAATTACCACAAAGTAATACAGTGTTGGAGAGCATTTTAGGTGGTAATTAAATAGGATATTTGGGTCTTCATTGGAGATGTCCTAAAGGGCCATTAATCTCTTCACCCACATGTCTAACATTAATTGTATCGATAGTGTTTTGTATGAGAGGACAGTCAAATATATGAGATGGAGCATGAGAGGTGAAAACTATATATATATATTTTTTTAATATTATTTTAGTGAAATTTTTTTTCGAGACTTTGTATCTATTTTTGTTAAACTAACATTTTATATTTGTTACTTGAAAAAAAAAATATAAATAATTGATATATAGGCAGTCTAGATCGTAGGCGGTTAAAATCTGTCTAACTATTGATTTTTTACTTCTACACCCTTATTTCTTGTGTGTTGTTCTCAGAGGTGAAGATGTATCTATTTATCCCATCGGAGAGAATTGTATATTTTGTATTGATATACATCTCGTATTTTTAATATAGAAGTTACCTAATAACTTTCTATCTTAACTCTATCAACTTATTATGTGGATTTATATATATACTAGTGTAAGATCAGTGTTGTTGAGTGTCAAACAATTGTCCCATATCGGATTAGCATTGAAGGATCATTGTGTATAAAAGGGGGGACTAGTATCTCCATTGGTATGAGGCATTTTGGGGAAAACTCAAAAGCAAAGCCGTGAGGGTCTCGCCAACCCAAAGCGGACAATATCATACCAAGTGGAATACTATGGAGGGTCCAAGTCCTGCCCAACTCTACAAGGGCTTGAGGATTCATGACTCGTAGATTTACCCAACAAATACCAAATTGTGAGTGTTATCTCATAATCTTATAGTCAACACACTAAGTGAGTAGTGTGCTGATAGGATCAGATAAGATGACTTAGACCGAAATCAGATGAGTTGAAGGTTTTCAATCAGCAGAGGAGGTGATGCTTAGATTTCAGCACAGTTGGTCAGATCAGCACAGTAATGGATCTTTATGGCGGTTGATAACTACTCAAACAGTTCCTAACAGCAGCAACTACCTTTGGTCTTTATATACTCTTGTATGTGTACATTGTAAAGTTCACAAGTGAAGTGAGGAAATATCCTATTCCGAGTGAATGAGTGTGTAAACATTCTTTATCAATCAAAGAAGTACTCGTCTGGTCCAGTGGATGTAGATCACATTGATCGAACCACTTAAATTCTTGTGTGTTGTTTGTCTCGTTGCTTACTTTTTGAATTACTATCCTAGAGCAGTTATTTCTTCTATCTTCAAGTATTCTACTTGGTTGGAGACGTCTAATCCACTGGAATTACTTGACAATTGGCGCCGTCTGTGGGAAACTGAAGTAGCTGCAGATCTAAGATGGGGAATTCTACCAAGTACAACATAGAGAAGTTTACAGGCACGGGCGATTTTGGGTTGTGGAAGGTCAAGATGCAGGCTCTCCTTGAACATCAGGGATTATTCGAGGCCCTCGAAGAATCCAAAGGGACTGCAGAAGAAACTACAGCAGTTGCGGCTGAAAGGAGCAAGTTGCTCAGAAAAGCTCGAAGCACGATCCTACTCTGCCTTGGAGATAAGGTCTTGAGGGAGGTTGCTAAAGAGAAGTCAGCGAAGGAGGTTTGGGATAAGCTTGAGAAGTTATATATGGTGAAAACTCTTGCTAACCGACTCTATTCGAAAAAGAAGCTGTATGCCTTTAGAATGGGAGATGACAAACCCATTACGGAGCAGCTAGATGAGTTCAACAAGATACTTGATGATCTTGAGAATTTGGATGTCAAGCTTGAAGAAGAGGATAAGGCTCTTATCTTGTTGAGTGCTCTTCCTAAGTCCTTTGAAATCCTAAAGGACACCATCTTGTATGGTAGAAAGGAGGCAATCACATTGGAGGATGTGATCTTGGCTGTCAAGTTCAAGCTGCTACATAATAAAAAATCTCAAGGAGATAAATGTAGCAGTGGAGAAGGATTGGCAATCAAGGGAGGTCAGAAGAAGTCTGTCTCCAAGAAGGGGTCTAGTCAACCCAAGGGAGCTGATAAGGGAAAATCAGTAGTGTCAAATCAAGGGGAAGTATTGTGCCACCACTGCAACAAACCTGGGCACTTTAAGAGTACTTGTTACAAGTACAAACAGCTTATGAGAAAAGCTGGTCCCAAGAACCCTGTTGATAAGAATCAAGCAAATCAAACCCAAGAAGATAAGGAGCAGAAAGGCTATAAGTCAGCTCAGTCCCTATCCATCACTTCCACTAAAGAACAGCAGGATTGGATTTTAGATTCAGGGTGTTCTTTCCACATGACTCCAAGGAGAGATTGGTTTCATGATTTTAAGCATCAGAATGGAGGTTCTGTGTTGTTAGGGAATGATCACACTTGCAAAGTCAAAGATGAAGGTACAGTACACTTGAAGATGTATGATGGAGTAGTGAGGATTCTCAAGAGGGTCAGGTATGTTCCTTGAAAGTGTGTGGGGGGGATGGTATCTAGTGTTTAAGTAAAAAACAGAACAATGTTACACTAAATGTTGTGACAATTAGTGTAGCATTAACTCTAACAGAATGTGAATAAGTAAACAAAGTACACAGCGGAAGTCTAAAACACTAAAACACAATACGAACACAATGGAACAGACTTAAGTGTATGAACACTGTCTAAAGAACTAATCTGATCTATGATTCACTCTCACTCGATACAAGACTAGAACTAAGTACACTAGAAGGTGTGGTATCCCTCGGCGTACGTTAAAAGACACAACTACTGACCATAACTCCTAACTACAGTTGAACGCTCAAGGAGGTGTTACTCGAATAGTGCATGCTTTGAAATGAGAGGCTCTGGCGGTATTTATAAAGAAATACACAGCTTTTAGATCCTTCCATTATGAGATCCTATTTTTTAGGACCTCAACCTCCATGATCTTTCTAGATCCTTCTGCCATCTTCCAGGCCGTTCTACAGTGCTCCAAGGCCTTCTAGCACCTTATCCAACATTCTGGAATCTTCCAGGTTCCAGACTCTTGTAGAAACTTCTAGAATCGTTCCTGAATGTGAGAGCATTTAGTACAACATTTAATGTAACATTTCAGAAAAGACTTAGAATAAATCAAGGAAGGTCAAATTAAGATGTTGTTGATAATGTTAAAGCATTTAAGAGTTAACAACATCTACAATCTCCCCCAATTTGACCTTTCGACTACAACACACCTGATGCACATATATTTCTATACATACTCAGTATTATGTATTTAGGTGAGTTGAACATCAAGGCTAAATACTAGTCAAGACAATACCTGTTGTAACCGTTGGATCAAATAAAAAAGAGATCAAGAATAATTTTACTAAGATCCGTGCCACAAGATCAAAGTAATCTTATTCAAAACCAAAACAAGTATAAACAGTACACTTGTTTACAAAAACATATAACTTTACAAAAATCAAAGATTAAATCATAGCATATAAGGGTATATACCAGATTAGTTCTAAGACTTATGTAAGACTCAAAAAAAAAAAAAAAAAACAAACAAAAACAAACAAGGACTAAACAATATAATCAGAGCAAAAACTATGAAAAATAACTAAACTAAACAAGGCATATTCATCATGCAGTAAGCAATTAATGATAGGAAAACAAATTAAGCAATAAGCAGTAATCAAATATCATTAGTGCAAACTAATTTAAGCAAGATAAATATAGACAACCTATCAACTAGAAATAATAAATATTGTATCAGAATAAACATAATTTTAACTTAAACATAACAGAATAATAAAAACAAAAGTAGGACTGAAAAATGGCATGAATTGCTATAACAATAGCAGCAGCATCAAGGTCCTGCACATGTGCCATCTGTACTTCAGTACTCCCCCTGTCTTGCATCATCTGTTCTAGATATCAGCATAGAGGATTTCCATATCCTCATCATCTTCAGCAGCATCTGCAAACTTGTCTTCATCAGCCTCCTCTGGTTCCTCAATAAAACAAGTTGATGCAAAAAGTGCAACAACATTGTTAGCAGCAGCAGTTCCTCCATTCTCTGTAGCAGTAGCAGCATCAAGAAGACCTCCAACATCTTCAGGATTCAGCTCTTCAATAACAACTCCAGAAGCTCCTTTGACTCAGCAACAGGGGATTCTTCAATCTCGTTCTCGGTCTCCCCCATAGAGGCAGCAGTCGGGGCCTCTGTTTCAGCGTTAGGGCTCGGAATTTGGGGCTTTTCGGCTATGGATGAAGAAGGTGCAGTAGTGATCACTTCTTGGGTGCGCAAGTAGTGAGCGATGTCAATGGACATATCACCGATCGTGAGGATGGGTGGATTAGATGATCTCATCGATTGAGAAAAATTCTCAACCGCCTAGTTAAGCTCGGAGAGTGTGGCTTGGTTTGATATGTGGATGGTTGTCGGAGTAGCTGGTGTGGGTGCGACGGTTGCGGCAGTTGGGGGTGAATTTTCGTGTGAAGCAGCCATGGAAGCTAGAGTGTGAAGATTCGAGAGGGATGAAGATGACGGTTGTGAGTTGGGAGAGTTTGGTTTCTGTGAGTTTAATTTCTTGTTTCCTGCCATTTAAACCAAGAATTCGAAAAGCACTACACAAGAATCGAGATAAACACAAAATAACTTATAACAAAATCTGCAAAACTTAATACTCAACTTACTCAATTAATTACAAAGCTTAGAAAAACATGAAATGGGAGTATTTATATAGAGAGAGCTTAGTAGTTGGAATAATGTACGTGTGATTAAGGCTTGACTTAAAGAAAATTTTAGATTGAATGGATAATGCTCCACAAATTCAACCACAAGTAAATCATGGGTGAGTTAGTGGGGTAAAATCTTAATTAATAAATTAATTAAATTAAGAATATTCTAGAATTAATTAAAATAAAAAAATGTGTATAATCTGAAATAATAAAAGAACGTGGTTAGTATAATTATAAATAAATAAAATAAATTCCCACAATTAATTAAATAATTACAACTTATAAAAATGTAATTGAATCATGTAATGTTGTGCTCAAGGATTTGACATACACCTCAACATTGGTTTTTCATAGGTTTTACCTATCCAATGTAGCCAATTTTTCAGCATTTTTTCTTTTCATTGCATTTCTTCTTTTTGTGCTACAACATCTAATTCGTATTGATCCATTGTTCCTGTAGAGTACATCGTAGTAGCGAACTCCGTGCCCCATACTTACTTAATGGATTACGAACCTCTTGATGTTTTTACCAAATTCACCTTTTGAAAAGAAGGCATCGTAGTAGCGAACTCCGTGCTCCATAGTTACTCAGTGAATTGGTACATCTTTTAGTATGCTGTAACATTCTCAATTTTTTCAAGCTTTTGAGAGGTGTAGTACATGCCTATTTTTGCACAAACAAAATTCAGATTCAAGAATATTTTACAAAGGAATTATTCAACGAAAATAAGAAATAAATCAAATCTATAATAACTATACCACCTTAGGCTGTTGTCCCAAGTGCTACCGCATTTGTGACAACATCCTCTCAGGAATTATTCAGATATTACACATACCATGAGATTTCCTCAAAAATGAGAATCTCTCATGGTCAAGAGCCTTAGTAAATATATCAGCATTTTGATTTTCAGTAGGCACATATTCCAACTTAACTATGTTCTTCTCCACTAAATCTCTCATAAAATGATGTCTAATGCTAATGTGCTTAGTGAGTGAGTGTTGTACCGGATTTTTAGATATGTTAATAGCACTTGTGTTATCACAGAAAATTGTGAGGATATTGTTTTCAATTCCATAGTCATGAAACATCTTACTTAACCACAATAGCTGTGTGCAACAACTTCCTGCAGCTATGTATTCAGACTCGACAGTGGATTGAGAAACACAATTTTGTTTCTTGCTATGCCAAGACACAAGATTGTTCCCCATATAGAAACATCCTCCACTTGTACTCTTTCTGTCATCAATATCTCCAGCCCAATCCGCATCACTGTATCCAATCAATGTGTTGTTGGTGTCCTTAGTGTACCATATCCCTAGTTCACTTGTACCTAAAACGTATCTAATAATCCTTTTCACTGCATTCAGGTGAGATTCCTTTGGATTAGCTTGGTACCTAGCACAAACACACACACTATACATAATGTCAGGTCTACTAGAGGTTAGATAAAGTAAACTACCTATCATGGATCTATACAATGTTGGATCAACATCCTTTCCACCATTGTCTTTGCAAAGTTTCAAAGTAGAACCCATAGGTGTTTTCATTACTTTTGAGTTTTCAAGACCAAACCGTTTGACTAAGTTTTTAGCATACTTACCTTGAGAGAAGAAAATACCATCCTTACATTGCTTGATTTGAAGACCTAAAAATAATTCAAGTCTCCAACCATACTCATCTCAAATGTGGTTGTCATTGCTTCAACAAATCTGTTCAGCATTTTATCACAGGTTGAACCAAACACAATGTCATCAACATATATTTGAGCAATAAGTAAACCTTCTCCAGTGTGCTTAATAAACAAAGTCCTATCGGCTTCTCCTCTAATAAATCCATACTCTAAAAGAAAGTCCGTAAGCCTACCATACCATGCTCTAGGAGCTTGTTTTAGACCATACAATGCTTTCTTTAGTTTGTACACATGATCCGGGTATTGTGGATCTTCAAAACCTTTAGGCTGTTCTACATATGCTTCTTCATTCAATATGCCATTTAAGAATGCAGCTTTTACATCCATTTGATGTAGTTTAATGTCAATAAAACATGCAATTGCTAGTAATAATCTAATAGATTCTATCCTAGCAACGGGTGCAAAAGTTTCATCAAAATCAACACCTTCAACTTGAGTGTAACCTTGTGCAACTAACCTAGCTTTGTTCCTAACAATGTTTCCAGACTCATCAGTTTTATTCTTATAAATCCACTTTGTTCCAATGACATTAGTATGACTAGGTCTTGGAACAAGTGTCCAAACTTCATTTCTTTCAAACTGATTAAGTTCCTCATGCATAGCATTTATCCAATTTTCATCACTTAATGCTTCATTCACACTTTTAGGTTCAATTTCAAAATAGTAACACTCTACAACATATGCTTCCTCTTGTTTGCACTCCAACTGTAGCATCGCCTATGATCTGGTCAGTAGGATGACTTTTCCCCATTCTTGAAGAAGGATTCGTTTTGGGAACATACTGATCATTCTGTGGAATTACAACTGACTGTTCTGTAGATGTTGCTCCAGATGTGTTAGCATTTGGTGCAGCATTATCAGACTTCAGTGTATTCTCAGAATTGTTAGTGACTTGTGATATATCTTCTTCATCTTTATCATCTGTAAGACCTTTATCATCATCAAACACAACATTAACAGATTCTTGAACAGTGTTAATCCTAAGGTTATAAACTCTATAAGCTTTACTATTTCTAGAATAGCCTAAAAAGAAACCTTTATCACTTTTAGAATCAAACTTGTGAAGTTGATCCCTATCATTCAAAATATAACACACACAACCAAATACATGAAAATATTTCACACTTGGTTTTCTAACATTCAGAATCTCATAAGGTGTTTGATTAGTACCAGATCGAATATAAACTATATTAATAATATGACATGCTGTATTCAATGCTTCAGCCCAAAATCTTTTAGAAAGATTTTTAGATAAAAGCATGACTCTTGCCATTTCTTGTAAAGTTCTATTCTTTCTTTCAACAATTCCATTTTGTTGTGGAGTTTTAGGAGATGAATATTCTTGCAAGATACCTTTCTTATCACAGAAATCATTAAACATGCTATTCTCAAATTCCCTACCATGATCAGTTCTAATACGGCCAACGTTCAAGTTAAACACATTTTTGAACCTTTTATAGAGAACTTTAAAAGCAGCAAATGTTTCATATTTATCTCTTAAAAACTCAATCCAAGTATATCTAGAAAAATCATCTACCACAACTAAGGAATATCTCTTACCTCCAATGCTTTCAGTTTCCATAGGACCCATCAAATCCATGTGCAACAATTCAAAACATCGATGTGTAGAACAATGTGACAGCATTCTATGCGACACTCTTACCTGTTTACCTTTCTGGCATGATCCACATACAGTGGTATTCAGGAAGCTCAGTTTAGGTATTCCTTTGATTGCATCTGATATGATTAGTTTCTTCATTGCCCTGTAATTTACATGTCCTAATCTTTGGTGCCATAAGACATTCTCATCATGTTTTGACAAATTGCATACTTTAGTTCCAATAAGATAACAGTTATCTGCAGGCCTAGTACCAGTCATTACACGATCATCATCTTCATTAAGAACATAGCAAGACTCTTTGTCAAATTTTACATGCAAATTATCATCACAAAGTTGACTAATACTAATCAGATTAGCAAGTAAGCCATCAACATGCAAAACATTTTTAAGCTTAGGAAAACCTTTAACATTCAAAGTTGCTTTTCCTATTATCTTTCCTTTTGATCCACCACCATATGTAACATTACCACCATTCAACGTCACATAATCAGATAAGTAGTCTATTTGTCCTGTCATATGTCTAGAACAACCACTATCAAAATACCATAGACCAGGTAAACATGCTTTCAGGGATGTGTGAACAACATTACAGGTAACTTTTGGTTTCCATGCAGATTTCATAGAATGTTTCCTAGGATGTGAAGACATTCTGGATGGCATAAACTCAGCTCTCAAATCTTTAAACATTTTCAAGCAGAAGGGACGAATATGACCATATTTAAAGCAATAATGACAAATATACTTCCTTTCAACCTTGTGAGAATCTGTTTGTGCAGATGTTACACCAGATGTGCTAGCATTTGCCTTCACAAATTTCACAAGTTTTTTAAAATTTTCAGAAATAGAAGCAGTTTCACCATCATAACCTAAACCATAATTATTAGATTTACCAGTAGCTATAGCATCATTCACTTTAGAAGCACTCTTGGAAAACTTTTTGAAACTTAAAGTAGAGTTGATCAATTTCTCCTTCAGTTTACAAACTTCAAGATCTCTTCTGGTAAGTAAGACTTCTAGCTTAGTGATTGTATCTTTCAGATCCTCATTCTCGTTATTCAAAGAATTCAAAGAGAGTTTCTGAGAGTTCCAATCATCTAACAATTTCTGATATGTCTCATCATCAATCCTTTTTCCTGCATCATCAACAAAACCATTAAAACAGTTCAAATCTGGGTGAATCTGTTTTGATGTTACTGTAGATATGAAGACATCAGGTGCAACATCAGAATCTGTATCATCCAGATCATCATCTGAGGAATCATTATAATCAATTCTGGTAAAATGAGCATGTTCATTTTCATTAAACTCATCAAGATCATCATTATCAGATTCATCACTCAAGGTAGCACTAAAATTCAGTTTTTGCTTCAGTCTGGTATTGGCACACTCATTTGCATAGTGTCCATAACCAGAACATGCATTGCATTGAACTGATTTTCTAAATTCAGGATCATACCTTGGTTTACCTTCACTCTTTGATGGTCTTGGTGTGAATTGACTCTTCCTCCTTTCTGGTTGTGGTGTTGATGTGTTGATTTGGATCTTAGACTGAATGTTTCCTTTAGATTTATGCATAGACTTCTTAAGAAATTTATTAAAATGCTTTGTAAGAAGGGCAATGTTGTCAGGATTGCTAAGGCATTCATCAATCAATTCTTCATCTGAATCAACCTCAGTAATGATAGGCTGAATCTCAGATTTGTTTGATGTCTCTCCTTTAAAAACAACAACTTTCTTATCATCTTTAGCTTCATCAGTTTGATTAGTGTTTATTTCATAGGTTCTAAGAATACTCACTAATTCATTTTGACTCAACTTATCAGTATCTTTTTCCTCTTCAATAGCACAAATTTTAGCATCAAATCTTTTAGGAACAGACCTTAATATCTTATGTACTATTCCAACATTAGAAATAGGGTGACCAAGAGAATGTGATTCATTAATAATCTCACTTAACCTTTCGTTGTAGGATGAAATTGTTTCATCTTCCCTCATTCGGAGATTCTCAAACTTTGTCCCCAACATTCGAAGCTTTGTCCTTCGAACACTATCGGAACCTTCACAATGCTCTTGTAACCTGTCCCATGCATCTTTAGAAGTAGAACAGTTAGATATAATTTTAAACATAGAGGTATCAACAGAAGTAAAAATAGCATTTAAGGCTTTAGAATTATATCCTGCTGTTGTTATCTCATCGGCTGTCCAATCAACTTCTTTCTTGAGTTGAATTTCACCATCGGCATCTGCTGGATTCTTTGGTACGTCCCAACCTGTAAGAACAGTCCTCCAAGCACGTTCATCAATTGACTTGATGTACATACGCATCTTAGGCTTCCAATAAGCATAATTTGAACCATCTAAAACGGGTGGCCTAAGTGCTGTGGATATGTGATGTGTTTCCATTGCTAACATAAACTAAAACACACTTTAAGCAAGGATCTAACCTAGTGTCGTCAGGTATCGGCTCTGATACCAACTGAAAGTGTGTGGGGGAGATGGTATCTAGTGTTTAAGTAAAAAACAGAACAATGTTACACTGAATGTTGTGACAATTAGTGTAGCATTAACTCTAACAGAATGTGAATAAGTAAACACAGTACACAGCGGAAGTATAAAACACTAAAACACAATACGAACACAATGGAATAATTTTTAACATAGATTTTATTAATAACAAAACCTATGCTAAACCTTACGGCGAAAAGTAACTTAGTTCCTAAGTTATACAAAAATGTCGTGTGAAATGTCTCAGCAATTACTTCAACATTCCACAAACAGAAACTACGATCGAGGCAGGTGCCTGAATCCGCAAACAGACTTAAGTGTATGAACACTGTCTAAAGAACTAATCTGATCTATGATTCACTCTCACTCGATACAAGACTAGAACTAAGTACACTGGAAGGTGTGGTATCCCTCGGCGTACGTTAAAAGACACAACTACTGACCATAACTCCTAACTAGGGTTGAACGCTCAAGGAGGTGTTACTCGAATAGTGCATGCTTTGAAATGAGAGGCTCCTGCGGTATTTATAGAGAAATACACAGCTTCTAGATCCTTCCATTATGAGATCCTATTTTTTAGGACCTCAACCTCCATGATCTTTCTAGATCCTTCTGCCATCTTCCAGGTCATTCTACAATGCTCCAAGGCCTTCTAGCACCTTCTCCAACATTCTGGAATCTTCCAGGTTCCAGACTCTTGTAGAAGCTTCTAGAATCGTTCCTGAATGTGAGAGCATTTAGTACAACATTTAATGTAACATTTTAGCAAAGACTTAGAATAAATCAAGGAAGGTCAAATTAAGATGTTGTTGATAATGTTAAAGCATTTAAGAGTTAACAACATCTACATTCTGAACTCAAGAGAAATTTGATATCTCTTGGTATGCTGGATTCAATGGGCTACAAATTCCAGTCAGAAGATGGAGAGCTCAGAGTTTCAAAGGGGGAGTTTACTGTTCTTAAAGGTGAGAGAAGGCAAGATCTCTACTTTCTTAAGGGATGAACAGTAATTGGGAGATCAGATGTGGCAAGGGTGCAAGACAACTCAATGTTGTGGCACAGGAGATTAGGTCATGTAGGAGAGAAGGGCCTACTTGAGCTAAGTAAGCAAGAATTTCTAGGTGGTGACAAGATCACAAAGCTTGATTTGTGTGAGCGCTGCATTCTTGGAAAATCCAAGAGATTGAAGTTTGGGATGAGTTCACACTCTACCAAAGGAGTTTTGGACTATGTCCATTCAGATCTATGGGAGCCAGCTAGGAATCAAACCAGAAGTGGTGGGAGATACTTCATGTCTATCATAGATGACTACTCAAGAAAGGTATGGATCACTATCCTGAAATCCAAGTCAGAAGCATTTGAAAAGTTCAAGGAATGGCTCACTGAGGTTGAGAATGTCTCTGGAAAGAAGCTTAAGCATTTGAGAACTGATAATGGGCTGGAGTTCATATCGGAAGAGTTCAATGTTTTCTGCAAGAAGAAGGGTATAGTGAGGCATAGAACAGTACCAGGTACACCTCAGCAGAATGGAGTAGCTGAGAGAATGAACCAGACTTTGCTTGAGAGGGTCAGGTGCATGTTGAGCAGCTCGGGATTGCCTAAAGTATTTTGGGGAGAAGCAGTGTCAACAACAGCCTATTTGATAAACAGAAGCCCTTCCTCAGCTATGTAATTTAAAACCCAGAAGAGTTATGGTCTGGCTATGCAGCTGAGTACAGTAATTTGAAGGTTTATGGTTGTTCAACAAATGCCCATGTCAAGCAAGATAAGCTTGAGCCTCGAGCCTTGAAGTGTGTGTTCGTAGGGTATCCTTCAGGAGTGAAAGGGTATAGGTTGTGGTGCCTTGAAGTTGGAATGCAGAAGTGTATTATCAGCAGAGATGTAACTTTTGATGAAAGTAGAATGTCATTGAAAGAAGAGGCAAGTTCAAGTACAACACACAATAGACCAGATGAGACACAGGTTGAGGTGGAGCATGTTGAAACCAGAACAGTAATTGAAGATCAGATTGATCCAGATGAGGAGGAGACTACTCATAGTGATACTGAGCTTCATGATTATCAGCTCACTAGGGACAGAACCAGAAGAAAAGTCCACCCACCTCAAAGGTATGGTCAAGCTGACATAGTATCATTTGCTTTATGTGCAGCTCTTGAGGTGGAGTCTCTGGAGCCTAAAACTTACACAAAAGCCATCAACTGCCATAACAAAGAGAAGTGGTTAGTTGCTATGGAGGAAGAATTGTTATCTTTGAACAAAAACCAGACTTGGGAGATTGTTGAGAGACCTAAGAACAAGAAACTAGTTGGGTGTAAGTGGATCTACAAGAAGAAGGTGGAGGCTCAGAGAGGTGGCAAGATTAGGTACAAGGCAAGGCTTGTAGCTAAATGATTTACACAGAAAGAAGGTATTGACTTTAATGAAATCTTCTCACCTGTTGTAAAGCATTGTTGCATCAGAATCTTATTGGCTATGGTTGCTCAGTATGAACTGGAGCTGCATCAGATGGATGTGACCATAACATTTCTTCATGGGACCTTAGATGAGAAGATCTACATGAAAATACCAGAAGGGTTGGACATAGAAGATGGAGAAGACAAAGTGTGCTTACTCAGAAAATCACTCTATGGCCTTAAACAAAGCCTTAGACAATGGTACTTAAGGTTTGATGAGTACATTTGCTCATCTGATTTTGCAAGAAGCTTGTATGACAACTGTGTTTACTTCAGACGAGTTGGGAGTTCAATTACCTATCTTCCGTTGTATGTTGATGATATGTTAATATCTGAGGAGTCTATTAACAGTATCAATCAGGTGAAAGAGATTCTCAAAAGGGATTTTGAGATGAAAGATCTTGGTGAAGCTAAAGTGATCCTTGGGATGGAGATCAGTAGAGTTGAGGGAGCAATTCAGCTTAATCAGCCTACCTATCTGAAGAAGGAGCTAGAGAGATTTAGGATGAATCAAACTAAGTAAGTTTCTACACCAATTGGCCAGCATCAGAAGCTATCCAATCAGATGTGTCCCAAGAACAGCCAAGAAAGAGCTCAGATGAGTAAGGTTCCTTATGCCAGTGCAGTAGGGAGTTTAATGTATGCTATGGTGTGTTGTAGACCAGATTTAACTCATGCAATGAGTGTAATCAGCAGATACATGAGTGGTCCAGGCTTAAGTCATTGGGAGACAGTTAAGTGGGTCATGAGATATGTTCTAGGATCAGCTGGAAAGGGTCTGAAATTTCAGAAGATATCAGATGAGGGAGAACCACTTGTGGGTTATATTGATGCCGACTATGCCGCCAATGTAGACACAAGAAAGTTCTTGACAGGGTATGTGTTCACCTTATTTGGTACAGCTATATCATGGAGGTCAATACATCAGTCCGTAGTTGCATTATCTACTACAGAATCAGAATATGTAGCCTTGACTGAAGCAGTTAAGGAGAACATGTGGCTTAGGGGGATCTTGAAGGAGTTTGGTATATCACAAAGAAGTGTGATTGTGTTCTGTGATAACCAAAGTGCAATACATCTTGCAAAGCATCAGGGGTATCATGAGAGAACTAAGCATATAGATGTAAAGTTGTACTTTGTAAGAGATATTGTAGAGAGGGGGTGGTCCAGGTAGTGAAGATTGCTACGGAGGAGAACCCTGCTGATGCGTTCACTAAGGCATTGCCAAAAGAGAAGTTTGGTTTGTGTCTTAGACTTATTGGACTGCATTAATTCCTCTGAGGAGAAGACTACTGTTCTTGTGGGAGAAGATCAGTAGTGGAGGCTATTCTTTGAGGAGAATAGTGTTGGTGTTTTGTGTTTTGGTGGAGATTAGTTCGATTATGAGCTAAAGGTGGAGAATTGTGAGTGTTATCTCATAATCTCATAGTGAGCACACTAAGTGAGTAGTGTGCTGATAGGATCAGATAAGATGACTTAGACCGAAATCAGATGAGTTGAAGGTTTTCAATCAGTTGAGGAGGTGATGCTTAGATTTCAGCACAGTTGGTCAGATCAGCACAGTAGTGGATCAGCACAGTACTGAGTCAGCACAGTACTTCAGCAGAGTATACCAAGCACAGTACTTCAGCAGAGTGGATCAGCACAGTACTTCAGCAGGGTATATCAGCACAATACTTGGTCAGCACAGTACTATCAGCACAGTAGAAGTCTATCAGCAGAGTCAGCTTTTGATCACAAGAACAGAAGAGTTGAGCATCAGCACACTAAGTAGTGTTCTGATCTTTATGGACAAGTCTTCTGATATGATAGTTAGTTAGTTTAACTAGCTGTATTACAGTTACAACTACTTGAGGGCATAATTACCATTTCAGTTGGGCAATAACAGAGCACATGGGTTGTTACAAGCGGTTGCAAACGGTTGATAACTACTCAAACAGTTCCTAACAACAGCAACTACCTTTGGTCTTTATATACTCTTGTATGTGTACATTGTAAAGGTTGGGTAGATTGTAGTACGTTTTGTAATCTTTGAGTTGTGTGAGTTCACGAGTGAAGTGAGGAAATATCCTATTCCGAGTGAATGAGTGTGTAAACATTCTTTATCAATCAAAGAAGTACTCGTCTGGTCCAGTGGATGTAGATCACAGAGCAGTTATTTCTTCTATCTTTAAGTATTCTACTTGGTTGGAGACGTCTAATCGACTGGAATTACCTGACAAGTGTATTATCGCAAAACTGTGAAATTTTTTATTAAATATATTTTAAAAAAATTAATATGATTTTTTTTATAAAATGTAGATGTGTGAAATTTTATTTATATTATTGGAGAAGAAAATGAAAGAGTGGTTAAAAAAAAGAAAATAATTAAAATATAAATAGAAAATGTAGAAATAATGAGTCAGTAAAATTTGAAAATAACTATTAAATAAAAGTAAGAAATGAGGGATGAGAAAAAAAAATCAAAATTGTAGAATTCGAGTGATTTAAGAATACTGACTTTTGAAGAAGTGAAATAAAGTCAAATAAGATTTAGAAATAGTATATAAGAAATATATATATATATATATATATTTCCCACAATTGTTTGTGCATTCTTAAAAATAAAATTTCTTCATATATAAATTCGATTCTTATATAAGTGTCAAAACCTAGAGTCATATGAACACATGTCGTTCAAGAGACCGGGGACCCGTTAAAAACCTTGTCCTGGAAAACCCACCTTAGGGATAAAACCAGGGTCAAGGGGAAAAGGTAGACCCCTCTAAAGGTGGTTGTACAAATTGCACAATTTACACGAACCAAAAGAATTCCGTGGATATATCCCTGTGTAAAAATTGTTGTAATTGTTCCGGCGGCGTGTCCCACCAGGTGAACTCTGTCGTTGTCATTGACGCTAACTTGTCGGCTGTGGCATTGCCTTCTCTGTAGATGTGTGTAGCCTTGATGCGCATACTACTAAGCATTGATCTGACCCTTTGCCATAGTGCTTGACTTTTCCATGGGATTTTCTTCACCGTTCCTTGGAGAAAACTCACCACATATTCAGAGTCCGTCTCCAGCCATAAATCCTTCCAGCCCCGTCGAAAAGCCATGTTGATAGCCTGTAGCGCCGTGATTAATTCTGCTTCAAAAGCGAATCCTCGGCCATGCCTCATTGTGAAACCCCCTACGAATTGTCCGCTGCTATCCCTGTATACTCCTGCGCCCGCGATCTTGCCAGGAGCACCAGACGCTGTTCCATCGGTATTCACCTTTACCACCCCGATTTCCGGTAGTCGCCAGTGAACATGAATCACTTGCGGCGCCTTACGGGCGTTGCAGCTCAATCCGAAGTCCTTGATGACTCTCATATCTGAAGGGGTGTTGTGCATATGCCCCATATTCTCAGCATTCATCTCTCGGATCAATGCCCATACTGACGTGTGGACTTCCATTGCCGAATGTATCTTATTTTCGAAAATGGCTGCATTCCTAAACGTCCAGATTTGCCACACTAACGTTACCCAGCTAGCTCTCCAAATGGTTATTACTTGGGGACTGAATTTCTTGTTTAATGCCTGAATTACCCAACGAGGAAGTCCGTCTTCCGTGTTCAACCGAACCTGAAATAGCTCCATTATTTTCTCTGTCGTATGTTTGAAGAATTTGCAGTCCCCGAAGAGATGATCCCTGCTTTCCTCATGGCTGCGGCAAAGCGCGCACATACTCGGTCCCATCAAACCCAATATGTGTAATCTATCCCAAGATGGGAGCCGGTTGTGTATGCCTCTCCATATCACCGTCGATCTACGTGGAGGGATGTATGCCGCCCAAATCCATTTTCCCCAGTTGACCTCTGGATAGTGTGGCCTGAGTTGTTCATAGGCGATGGCTGTTGTGATTTTTCCATGAGTCGAATGTGGCCAGTATCTATAGTCTTCACCCAAAGCATTGACGAAGCCCATGATATCTGCCACTATATCCGAAAATTTGTCTGAGAATGTAGCCTCCAGATGCCATATCCCATTGACCAGATAATCTGAAATGACATATTTAAAATGGCTCCTGCTACTTTGCGGGATTCCCATTTTGTCCGCAATACAATACCCAAGCCAGTTATCTAGCCAGAAGTTAACCTGTGATTCAGCTCCTGGTACCCAGCGTGCATGTTTTTTAATGTATTCCATGTGTGGCTTCAGGCTGCGCCAAACTGATGAGGAGATTGTCGGTGACCTTGGTTTTTCGTTAGGCATGAATCGGTTTTTGAGAAACCGCATTAGTTCCCCTACGTCAGTGAGAATATGCCAAGCAATCTTCCGGTTGTACGCCCCGTTAGCACATATAATTGATCTGATGCCTAGACCACCTTGAGCTTTGGGGGCGATTGATTTGGCCCATGCCACCGTGCATATGCCCCGACGATTGATATCTCCCGACCAAACAAAATTCCTCATTGCTCTTTCTACGCGCTGCAATAACGACTGCGGCCATTTGTAGACCATCATGGTGTGCACCATAGTGGATGTAATCACGTGGTTCACCAAGCAAGTTCTCCCTGCAAGTGAAAGTGCCGTGCCCTTCCATGTGGTAAATTTTCCCAGGATTTTATCTGTTATGTTCCGAAGGTGTGACGCCCGTGGTGCCCCCAAGTAGATGAACGGGAGTGTTCCTGATATCATTCCCAGCTGATCTCGAAGGTATCTTTTGTTGTTATGGCTGACATACTTCCCAAAGTAAGCACATGATTTGTTCGGGTTGAAGATTTGGCCCGACAGCTCGCCATAGTGATTTAAAACAGCCTGTACCGCCCTTATGCTCGGTCTGCTTGCTCTACAAAAAACTAGAATATCATCTGCATAAAGGAGTGCCAACGAACACTGTAATTCCCTCCGAAAAAAAGCTGGCTGCAATTCCCCCCTATTGGCAGATTCCTGAAGTAGATTGATGAGGACCTCTCCGGCAAAGCAATAGAGCAGTGGGGATAGCGGATCGCCCTGTCTCACGCCTCGAGAGCATTTGAAATATCTGTGGGGCTTTCCATTGACTAATATGGAAAGCCTAGATGAGTTCATGATGCAGGTGATTAGTTGTATGAATTTACTATCAAAGCCCAGGGCACGCATGGTTTCTATCAAAAAGTCCCAACGAACCGTATCAAAAGCTTTTCTTATGTCGATTTTCAAAGCTGCATTCCCGTGAATCTTAGTGCGGTCAAGGCAGTTTACCCCCTCTGAGGCTAAGATAATGGCATGGTGTATATTGCGCCCAGGTATGAACCCAAACTGATAAGCGGAGAATGCTGAACTGATTATTGACCCAAGTCGTGTTGCCAAGATCTTTGAAAAAGCTTTGAAAATGAAGTTACCCAACACAATGGGTCTAAAGTCTTCAATCTTATCTGCCCCCTGATGCTTTGGGATTAAAGTGACAAAATTGGAGTTTATGCCGTGTGGCAGAAAGCAAAACCGGAAAAAGTATTGTGCCGCTCTCACCACATCTGTTTCTACAATCTCCCATGCTGCTTGATAGAATACGCCGCCGAAGCCATCCGGACCTGGCACACTGTCTGGCGAGAGCTCAAAGAAAGCCCTCTTGATTTCCTCAACGGTAGGGGCACAGGTGAGGGTTGTATTTTGTTGTGCTGTGATACGCGAGCACAAACTCTCTGAAATTGCGAGCCTGGAGCTGTCATTCCGCGGAGGGGCTGCGAATAGATCCATGTAAAAGTCCGTTATGTGCTGTGCAATCAGCGTCTGATCTGTACAGATTCTGCCATTAATGTTCAGTGAGTCCAAGGGCGTTCTTACATTTCTTAATTGATTGAGTTTGTGGAAAAACTTGGTATTGCGATCTCCATCCTTAAGCCAATTGACGCGATTTTGTTGCGCAAGGAGTGTATGTTGCTGTTGTAAAACTGCATTTAAATGATGCTTCGCCATAATCTCTTGTTGTGCATTGTTGCCAGTGTATCCGACTACGCAGATTTGCTGCTGAATTGTCAACAACCTATCCTTAGCCTCAGTTATTTTAACCTGGACGTTTCTGAAAACCTCTAAGTTCCATTTTCGCAGCTTGACTTTTAAATGCTTCAGTTTCAGCTTGATCAGTGTGATCGGATCCGGAGCAGGCACAAATGTGTCCCAAGATCTTCTAACCTCCAACAAACAACGTGGATCATGAAGCCACATTTTTAGAAATCTAAAATTCGCTCCACCTAGTCTTGCAGCCGTAGAGCATTCCAAAAGGATTGGGTGGTGGTCCGAGCAAACTCTAGGCAGGGCTTTGGCAACAACCGAAGACCAGGCCTCCAAAAATTCCGTAGAAGTCAGAATTCTATCTAGTCGAGAAGCCACCAGTGTTCCATCTCTGCGACGAACTGCCCAAGTATAGCTAGGGCCTGAAATATCTACATCCATTAAGTTGGCATCCGAGATAAAGTCCCGAAATTCCTGGTATGCTGACACAAAAATTGGAGAATAAAATTATTTACGTCCCGTAACTTTCACCTTTTTTAAAAAACATCCCAAAAAAGATAAAATTTTAATTTACGTCCCATAATTTTGTAAATTGCTTAATTTACGTTCATTTTTTTATTTTATTTTACGGATACACCTAAACGACATCGTTTCACTCACGCTTTTGTCAAGTGCACATAAAAATTGTGGAAAACCGACATAAGTTGTAACATGATCAAACCCGACTTTGTATAACGTGTAATTAAACGTACAATGACCATGTGGATTAAAATAAATATTATAAGTCACTATTTATAATTTGCACAATGAAGAATCAATATTACTACACATTAAATACTCACTTTTCTGTTTCCTACCTCTTTCTCCAACTTTTCTGTTTTCTATTTGCATCTGTCTCAATAACCTACTACACATTAAATATTACTTCTTTCTTTCCAACATAACTTTCACATTCTTAAAATGAAAAATCATTTATAAATTACATCCTCACAATACCCTCAAGTTTTTACACAAAAAAGTATATTGCTCAAAAATATTTATTATTTATTTAAAAATTAGAGGAAATTTGTATATATCTTCATAGTTTTATAACCTAGAACCAAATCAAACTCAAGTGTCTCACTCTCCACCCTCCCAGCCCGAAGGTAAGGCTCGCCATTTACATTTTAAAATTGTATTCAATGATCACATTGATAATACCTATTATTAAAAATAATTTTTTTTTTTTTAAATTTGTTCTACAATAATTTTTACAAGAAAATAAGAAGACAAATTATCATAACTCGTAGTATTATCTTAAAATTTTCCCTTATTCACCGTCTATGTCATTACATCTTCTTATTCAATACCCTAATTTTATCATTTTTATAAAATTGAAATGACTTAAATATTCTTATCTTATTAATTTGGGATTATATTTTTTTAGTCTACGTTTTTTAATTTAATCCACCAAATTACCACTTTTTGAATTTAGTCCATTTTTATTTTGATTTTGATCCAATTACATGCTACAACAGGTTTAACAAGTCATTTTTTAAAACACGCCACACACCTCATAAAATGTTATACACACCACACTAAAATTTAAAAATCATTTTTATTACTATACACACCCCAATTCTTTTCTATTTAATAAATTGCCAAAAATAATTAAATTAAAAAAATATGAATTCAAATTAATATAAAAAATATAAAAAAAAACTATAAAAAATCGTCTAAATCTTCAAAAATTAAACAAAGCTAAAATGTTTTAATTAATTTAATTAGTTTTGAAGATTTAGTTGATTTTCTACTATTTTTAAATTTTATTTAGTTTTATTGTCGACATTTTTATAGAAGTTAGAACACAAATAAAACATTAATAAAGCATTGGAGTTTTAAACTATTTTATTTTAATTTCCTTTTAAATATTTCTTTTATATTACATGAATCTCCTAACCCCCAATAAATATTATATACACTCCAAATGTTAAACACAAAAATTCAAAAATCATTTAAAATTAAATAAAATAGTAAACATATTTAATAAATTGTTAAAAATAATTTAAATAAAAAAATAAGAATTCAAATTAATATGAAAAATATAAATAAAACCTATAAAAAATACCTAAATCCTCAAAATTTTAATAAAGTTAAAAAATTAATTAATTAAATTATTTTTTAAAATTTAGTTGATTTTTTAATATTTTAAAATATTTTTATTTAATTTAATAATTTTTTTCATATTGAGTTAATTTTTTTAATTTATTAAAAATCTTCAAAAATAGTAAAAAATTAACTAAATCTTCAAAACTAATTAAATTAATTAATATTTTTAGATTTGTTTATTTTTTTTTAGGATTTAGGCGATTTTTTTATAGGTTTTATTTATATTTTTTATATTAATTTGAATTCCTATTTTTTTTTAATTTAATTATTTTTGACAATTTATTAAATATGAAAGAATTGGGGTATGTATAGTAATAAAATTGATTTTTAAATTTTAATGTGGTGTGTTTAACATTTGAAGTGTGTATAACATTTTATGGGGTGCATGTGTGTTGTGTTTTAAAAAATGACATGTTAAATCTGCTGTAACAGGTAACTGAACCAAAATTAAAATAAATCGAAACTCAATAAACTAAAGGGATTAAAGATATTTTAGTCCACTAAGTTGGACTGATTTTGAATTTGGTCTAGACGAATTACACATTTTGATTTTGATCCAATAAGTATACTTAAATGTTGAAGGTAATGTAATAGGTCATGCCCACATTAATTTAATCCATTTTCTTTTTTATATGTTCTGTCACATTTTCTTATATATTTCTATTTTTTATATGAATTAAAGATTAATTAAAAAAATCATGAATATTAGCAAAAATTTAAAAAAAAAAAATTGAAAAATAACTTGTATAATATTTAAAATTCGAATTCACTTTTTTCGAAAACTTTTAAAAAAATTATAATATTGATAAAATTTAAAAAACTAAATAAATACATTCATAAATCAATATATTATTAAAAAAATCAATTAACTTACTTAATTCAAAAAATATATAATTGCAAATAGATATTAGAAATTTATTTAATTATTTTAAAATAATTAAATGAATATACAAATTTATCTTTAAAATAAAAAAATCGCTAAAATAAAAAATACGTTTGTTAAAACTATCAAAATTTCTTACTAAAACTTTACTTTTATTTTAATATTTTAAATAAATTCAAAAATCCCCAAATATTTTAAATCATAAAAAATTCTCAAATAAATAAAAAAATACAAGTAAATTCAAAATTTTCACCAGCCCCCCCCCCCATTTTAATAGAAAGAAGATGACGAATAGCAAAAAAAAAAAATTATTTTAAATTAACTATATTTCAATTTTATTATATTTCCTTTTTATTATATTTTTTTATTTAAAATTAGGTCACAAAAATATGAAGACCTATTTTTTGTAATACTCTATTTAAATAAACATACTTCTATTTATTGAATTAATTCAATGATTTTTTAATTTATTTTGAGAATTTTTTTGGGATTTAAAATATTTGGTGAATTTTGAATTTATTTAAAATATTTAAATATTAATATATAAGTAAGGCTTTAGTGAAAAAAATTGGCGATTTTTTTTTCATTTGAAATTTTTATTATTTTAAGGATAAATTTGTCTATTTATTATATTATTTTAAAATAAATAAATTTATAGTACTATTTTTTTCTAATTAGGTATGTTAATGGAGTTTTTTAAGAATTAATTGATTTAGAAAATAATTTATTTGATTTTTTTTTCATATTATAATATTTTAGATTTTTTTAAAAAAAATCATTTTATATTTTATATACTAGTCATAATTTGTTTTCAATAATTTTAAAATATTATTTAGTATTTTAACTAATATTTATAGTTTTTCTAAATTAATAAATACTCCCTCCGTCCCGGAAGTGTTTGCACCACTTTGTGGGCACACTTATTAAGGAAAATGTGTAATGAGTGGAGTGTTGAGGGGTAATTTTGTAAACTTATATGAATAAAGTAAATAAAGTGGTTGGAATAAGTGTAAAAGTAATGGCATTTTGTGTAAATATGTGAATTTTGTGAGGGTGGAGTTTATGAAAAAGTTTCCTTTTTAAGAAGTGCAAACAATTGTGGGACGCACGAATAAGGAAAGAGTGCAAACAATTGTGGGACAGAGGGAGTATAAATAAGTCATAAAAAGAAAAGAATATTTCACATGTTAAAAAAAAAAACAAAAATTAAAATCCACGTGTGTGTTGACTTGTTGGTAACCTGTTATTACGGGTAAAAAGACCATTTTCAAAATTTAAGCCTATTTATTGAACCGAAATCAAAATGTATAATCCATCTGAACTAAATTCAAAATCAGTCCAATTTAGTGGACTAGAAAATATTTAATTTCTAAACTAAATTTAAAAATAGTGACTTAATTGGATTAAAAAATATAGTAACTTAATGAATTAAAAAATATATATAATCTCTGTCAAAAAAATTTAATTAATGGAAAGCAGGGTATAGTTAATGGTCCAGCTTTGGTAACGAACGAATGGCCGAAAGGTGGCAATAGTTAATGGTCCAAATTCTGAAGAAAATATACTCAACCCTCGCCTATTGGTTTGTTTGGTCCCCCCACATCAGTATTAAATAAACTATAATAATTAATAGGGACTTAAATTAATATATGATATAATAATATTTGTTTTGTACGCTGTACCTTCTGGAGGGACCATTACCAAAGTCCCACTTTGGTGCTTATCCATTTCTGGTCCACTTTTTTACTTAATTTCCACATTTTATTTTACTATACTGATAATTGACATGTGTTATATAATATTAAAAATTAATTAATGTCTAATATTGGAGTGACTTGTATTAAAAATTCAACATAAAATAGGGATGACAATGGACCGGATCGAATAGGGTACCTAGATACTCGGACCCGTCCCATTCCATAAACAGGTCGGGTCGGGCGACTCGTGCGGGGCCCGGGTCAGCCCATTATAATTATAATTTTTATTTTATTTTAAGATATAACAAAAAAATTATATTTCGATTGGAAAATATTAGTCTCTCGTCCCTGAAAAGTTTTCATACTTTCCTTTTTAGTTTGTCCCTCAAAAGTTTGCATACCCATAAATGAAAATAATCATCACAATATACACATATTTACCCTTTATGTCATTACTTTTATGGTCCACCATACACTCAATCCAATTACTTTATTTACTTTATAAATAAAAGTTTACAAAATTATCCCTCAATACTCTAATCATTACATTGTTTTCTTAAACTCCATGTCCAAAAAGCACCGAAAGTTTTTTAGAGCACCGAAAGTTTTTTAGGGACGGAGGGAGTATATTTTATTTCATATTATGTTTTATCAATTTATATTGACCTAAAAAAAATGAAATTGAATTATTGTGTGTGTGTTATATGTATTAAAAAATATGAAAAATATAGAAATATATTAAATAATATTAAAAACGGGTCACGGGTCTGTGGCGGGGCGAGAGTGATACTCAAATTCGTTCCATTTCACTACGGGTCTGGGACGGGGCGACCCAAATAACACGAGTCGGGTTGGGTCGAGACGAGTTGAAATTGTCATCTCGAACACGAAAAGTGAAACAGGAAAATTGAATCGGTCGATGATTGAATTGAGAAAAAAAAATTAACCAAGAATTGGAACATTTGTAAGATTATATCTATATTAAAAGTTTAAAACTCAATCAAAAACTTCAATCCTTTCAAAATAATAATGATTATATATATATAATTAATACCATTTTAATTAGCATATAATTAAAAAAATAATGATGAACACATATATATATATTGTTGGGATATGAATCCTTGAAACAATGTTTTAGTTGATGAGATTAAGTTTTAATGGCCAAAAAGCAACTTAAAGTTAATAATATATGTGGTAGAAGTCATCTTAACTAAGTCATCTTGAGAAATCATGAAAACAAAATTTACTGATCTTATATGTGAATATTCTGAACTGTTAGGAACTAAGCTGAATGATTGATTGTATAGATAGCTTATAGAATAGGACTTAGAAATACTCTACTGTAGATAGTTCAGTTGAAGTATTGATAGGTTTTATATTTGTAAGTTTATACTGTACTGTACTGTATTGTATTGTAAGTTTAGAACAGAAGACTAGAAGTCAGAACAGAAGACTCAGAAGACTACTCAGAAAAAGAAGACTTCAAATGAGAAGAAGACTCAAAGATATATTATGAAGAAGCTCAGAACAGAAGTCAGAAGTGTACTTAGAGAAGAGTACATGAAGAACAATAAAAATTGAGAAGAGTATTTTTACTGTGCTGAGTTCGAAATTGAAAAATAAGTTTGGAAAACGTATTAAGGCGTAACTGAATATATTTAGAGATATGAAGGCTAACTAAAATAGTAGAAGTTAGTTGGAGAAATAAGTTACAAAAAGCGGTTAAGAGTTGGTTACAAGTTAGTTTCACAAACTGCTAACTACCTAACTAAAGTCTATAAATACCGTGTGATCTTCTACTGGAAAAGACTACTGCTACTACTGCTACTACTGATATTCTTAATTCAAGAGAGTAAAGTAAAGTCTGAGAAGCATTCAAGAAACTTACAGAGTTAAAGAAACGAAGAATCAAGAAGCCACGTTTTGAAGAGAAGAATCAAAGGCTACTAAAGAGAAATTTTACTTTTTAGTTTGTGATTTGTTTTGTAAACAAGTGTGCTAGTTACTTATAGAATTAATAGTGGATCGAAGATACACTTGGTAGTGTAATCGATAAGATCGAAGTCTTAATCTTGGGACTCTAAGCCACAAGAAACTCAAGGACTTAATAAAACATCACAACTGGGTTTGTGAGAGTGGATGTAGACATTTGTCGAACCACTATAAATCTTGTGTTCATTCACTTACTGTTTTATATTCTTATAAGTTCTTAAGAATTCGTATAAAGAACTAGATTGAGAAATCTTGTTGAGTAGACGAATTACTTCATACCAAGAACAGTAGTATATTGTGTACTAAGTAAAAGTTCAAAATCAAGAGTTGAGTATAAACTGTAAAGGCTCACTTTAAAATTGAGAGTACCGATCTGAGCTGAGTAAGCACAGTACTGTGCCAAAACACTAATTCCGCATTTAACACTGATATTTTAGAAAAAGTTTTAAAAGTCTATTCACCTCTCCCTCTAGACTTTTTGACTAGTTCTAATCTTAACTCAACTTTTGGGACCAACACACACACACACATATATATATTAAAAATTGGTCAGACGTTAGGCGGCCACTGACCGATCTGATTTCTTGTAAATCTTTCGTTGTAAACATAAAAATTGACCTAAACGCTTTTTTTTTTTGGATTAATTTTTGCTCAAATACAAGTATTATATATATATGTATATATATTGTTTCTTCATTGTTATCGCTTAGTCTATTTTTTTAAAAAAAATTTGAAGGCAATGTCGTTGTGCTCGTCGTTTTCGTCGCGTCGCATATACTTGTTGCTTTGTAATAACTTGCTTCCTTCTATTTCTACATGTGAATTTTTTTTATCATAATATGGATATACGATTGTAATGAGAAATTGAAAATATTAGATAGTGTAGTTTATACTTATTCCTGTGAGTGATTTGTTTATTTGTTTGATTTAGGAATAAGATATGGGGATATTCTTTAGTGATGGCTAGGGAGAGAGTAGGTGAGAGTTGAGAGGAGAGGGAATCAGGGGAGAACTCGGCCTTCACTGGCCATTTTTGAGAGACCACCGGTGAGGCATATACCTAAACCTTACTCTTGCCCTAGGACAAATTATAGAAAAGCACCATGGATGGAAAAATTGGATCGAATTAGGCCCTCTGTCAGATCGAAGGTGACGTTTTATTTCTGTAACTTTCTAGAGGATTGCAGCAAGGCAGAGTTAGTCAAGGAATTCCAGAAAATTGAATCTGTAAAAGATCTCTTCATAGCGAATAAAAGGGACAACAAGGGGTTAGATTTGGTTTTGTACGCTTCGACAATCAAGGAAATGTGGAGCAGGTTAACTATGGAATGAATAATGTTTGGTTCGGGTCCTTCAAAATGAGAGCAAACATATCCAGGTTTGAAAGAGGAAGAGACGGGATAGTGGAAACAAAAGGAAACCTAAGGACGAGACCACAAAGATATTTCATAGACGACAAGGTCAGGGGTATGAGAAAAGAGAATACCTCATATGCTCACGTTATGAGGCGGGTCAAGGATAGCATGGGGGAAGGAGATAATCCACAAGCCAACCCTAGAAAAGAGTATCAAATCCAGGGCTTGAAAAGGGACCATCAGCTTGATAATAAGGCCAATACAGATTTCAAAGGGATCACATATACTTTTTCTGAGGAGGACAGAAAATGTCTTAACGACTGTTAGTTAGGAAAGATATATTATATTTACGCTTGGTCGGTATATGGAGAAATAAAAATAAAGGAAGAATGTGATGAGACTTGGAGGAGATATGGTGTTATTAATGCTACAGACCTCAGAGGAGAATAATATGGAAGATGTTCATATGAGCACATGAGCGAGGAAATGGTTCGAAATGATCCAACCTTGGGAACCGGAAGCAACCTTGAGCAAGAGGGTTGTGTGGACGAATTGGTTCAACATTCCTTTACAAGCGTAGAATAAGAAGTTCTTTGCGAAGGTAACGATAAGATTCAGGTCAATCGTGAAGATCAACAAAGACACCTCAAACAAAAGTAACCTGTAGTACGCAAGAATATTAATCAATACGTCTCTACCTGAAATTACTAGAATCCCAGTTAGGGTGTGCGTTGATGGAAGAGTCTACAGTATCAGAATCAAGAGAGAAGATAAAGATTTTGATGTGGAATTCTAGTCTTTAGAGTCAAATGACATCATGGTCGACACAGAAGATGAGTGGGAATTGGAAAATTGGGCGGAGACGGCGACAAACATATTGGAAATCGGAGAAGACGAACAGTCTCAAAGTAGGGTTGGCGTCACACTAAGAATCCAAAGAGCCCCAATAATTAATGGTGAGGAGGCATGTAGACCGACAATTATGACTAGAGATCTTGTTCGAGGAACTAGGGAGGGTTACGAGGTTCGGGAACATGGGGAGCGGGGTCTGATAAAGGCGGTGTGGGCAATAAATGGCCCGTGCAAGATCATAAAAGAGACCTCATCTAAATTTAAATATAATGGGCCAGCCACCCTTGAGGCCCAATAGGAGGAAGCATGCAAAAACACAATTAACAATAAAGAAAGAAAAAAGGCTCAAGAGAAATCTAGACTTGGGCTTAACCTAAATGAATCGTGCCATAGTGATGGGCTAATTGACAGCGGGCTTGAAGTAAACAGGAGAAAAGGGGGATTTAATCTGAATGAGCCTAAAGCCTATGAAGCCCAAGACAATGCCCTAACCATGGGACAAGCAGAATCATCTAGAACCAGAGAGAGGACCGAGAGCAAGGAGAGCGATGGTGAAGCAGTGGACATGGAATGCGACCCACAGGAACCAGAAGACGGAAAAAAGCACAAAAAAAAAGTAAAAAGACAAAAGAAGAAGAGAAGAGACGGAACCCACGGGGTTTTGTGGATGTTTCGACGAGCAGAGATGGAGACACATCGAGGAAGAAAGGATGATTTTGGAATAGGCGAAGTGCATTTGGAATTTGGAAAAGCGGTGGGAGTCTCTTGTGAACTTCTTGGCGAGGATATGGTTAGACGCCTTGAAAAAACGGAGAAACGAAATAAGAAAAGGGCAAATGCTACAGAAAAGGGAATCAAAGAAGCGGGAATAAAAGGTTGCAAATGATAGTACTCAACCTAAATGTAAAAGGATTGGGGGGAAGGGAGAAACGAAGAGAGGTTAAAGATATGGTGACGAAGCATAAGATTGGGGTCTGCTGTCTACAGGAAACCAAAGTCGAGGTAATGACTAAATTCCTTTGTAAATCATTATGGGTAGATGCAAATTTTGATTGGGCTAGTAAAGGGGCAGAAGGACGGTCAGGGGTGATCCTTACTATCTGAGATGCAAATGTATTTGCAAAGTCCAGTGAGTGGCACGGGAGGGGTTTTCTGGTGGTTAATGGCTATTGGAAATCTGATGGCTCGAGATGCTGTCTTATTAATGTATATGCACCATACAGTGAGGGAGAAAGGAGAGAGTTGTGGAATGTGCTGAGAAATGTAATGCAACAAAGTGATGGTGAGTGTGTCTGTATAGCAGGGGACTTCAACACGGTTCAAACCCCAGAGGAAAGAATGGGGAGAGGGCTCGAGACGATAGCCGAGATCGGGCAGTGTACAACGAGTTCATAAACCATTGCCAATTGATCGATATTCCACTTCTTGGTAGGAAGTTCACTAGGTATCGACCAGATGGCTCTTGCAAGAGTCGACTTGATCGAATCATGATAAACGAAGATTGGGCGAAGAAATGGCCAGAACAGGCTCTGAAGAGTCCGGGTCGATCCATTTTCGACCACTGTCCCATATACATGGTATCCCAGGCCAAAGACTGGGGGCCCAAACCATTTAGATTTTTCAATGCTTGGACCAAACATCCAAATTTTAAACAATTTGTTGGTGAGAGATAGGAGGCATATAATATCAGAGGGTGGAATGGATACATCTTGAAAGAATAATTAAAACTTCTTTAGACTGACCTGAGGGAATGGAACAAGAAAGTATTTGAAAACTTAGAATTGAGAATGGAGAACAATAGAAAGGAAATATGCAGACCGGACATTATGGATGATACATTCGGGCTGGTAGAGGATGAGGCGGAAAAGAGGAGGCAATGCTTTGCGGACCTGCTAAGAGATGTGCAATGGAATGAAAGCCAAATGCTCCAGAGAGCAAAAATAAATTGGATGAAAGATGGAGATATGAATTTGAAACTATTTCATAGAGTGGTCAATGGAAGAAGGAAGTCGAACGAGATACAAGGGTTGTATATCTAGGGCAACTGGACTGAGGAGGTTCATCTAGTTAAGCAAGGGGTGTTTCAGTTCTTCCGAAGCCACTTGCAATCGAAAAAAAGATTAAACGACCACGAATTCCTGCAGGTATGGTGAAGAAAAAATTGGATGAGTGTGATAATGGGTTCCTCACGGTTATATTTACAAAAGAAGAAGTAAAAGAGGCAGTGTGGGATTGTGGGAGCGATAAAAGCTCAGGGCTTGATGGATTTTCGATGGGCTTCTTCAAAGAAAGCAGGGAAATGGAAAAAAGAGAAGTCGTAAGTATGGTGCAAGAATTACACACTCACGAAAGACTTGTGAAGGGAATTAATTCTTCGTTTATCGTACTAATTCCCAAGAAAGAGGGGGCGCAACAGTTAAACAAATTCCGGTCAATTTCATTGATCGGCAACCTCTACAAAATAATTGCCAAATTATTAGTAAAGAGGATTTCTAAGGTGCTGGACAGAATAATTTCAGATTGTCAATCGACTTTCATTGGAGGCCGATAAATCATGGATGGTATTTTAGTGGTACACGAGGCTATAGAAGAAGCTAGAAGAAAGAAGAAGTCGAGAGCGTTCTTTAAGGTAGATCGTGGATGATGGAGTGTGTAACATCGGCTAGTGCGTCAGTGCTAGTTAACGGAAGTGCATCTGGGGAGTTCAAACTTGAGAAAAGATTACGACAAGGGGATCCCTTATCCCCGTTTTTGATCCATATAGCAACTGAGGGACTGAATGTGCTCATCGAAAGGGAAGTGGAGTTGGGGGAAATAGAACCAGCATGCATGGGGATTCATAGAATCAAAGTACCAATTTTACAATAAGACGACAACACTCTTTTCTTTTGCAAGGGCAATTGGGAGGACATGAGAAACATAAAATATATACTACGTATTTTTGAACTGATATCCAGTCTGTGTGTTAACTTTGAAAAGCGTAGCCTAACTGGGGTGCATATGAGAGAAGAGGAGACTACAGAAATGGCGAAACTGTTAGGCTGCAAAGTTGGGAAAATCCTGATTCCTTTCTTGGGGATAAACATTGGGGTAAATCATCAAAGAACAATTCATTAGGATGGTTTGATTCAGAAAATCAGAAATAAGTTGAACTAGTGGAAGGAGCGTCAGATTTCGATGGGAGGGATGGTCACACTTATTCAATCAGTCCTATCTGTGGTGCCGATCTACTACCTGTCCTTTTTCAGGATCCCAAAACGAGTGTTGAGTGAGATCACTAAAATTCAACGAGAATTCCTTTGTGGTGGGGGAGTCGAGAGTAATAAGAAAATATTATGGGTGTGCTGGTCTGATATTTGTAACGAGAAAAGAAATGAGGGACTGGGCATAAAAGATCTTAATCTCTTTAATTTAGCTCTTCTAGGAAAGTGGGTATGGAGGATTATGAGTGAGGAGGATAGATTGTGGGTTAGGATCTTGAAATCTATATACGGGGGGTTGAGAGAGGAGGGAGATAGATGTCAGAGGGAGGGTAGAAAAAAAGGCGGTTCGAGATGGTGGAGAGATATAGTCGAGATTTATGAAGCGAGGAGGGGGCGAGGTTAAAAATAAAATTGTAAAGTGTGTCGGGGATGGGGGCAGCAAAAATTTTTGGTGGGATATGGGTAGATAAGGAGTATTGCATTAAATATAAATTCAAAAGGTTGTTTTATGCAGTAATTAGAAGGAGGCAAACATAAATGAAATGGGGAGTTAGGGTGATGATGGTTGGGTGTAGGACTGGGAGTAGGAGTGGAGAAGGGAATTGAATACACGAGATATTTCCTCTCTTGTTGAATTGACTAATGTCTTGAGCAAGATTAAACTAAGGCAAGGAAACGAAGATAGGTGGAGCTGGGAACGGGAGCACCAATCGGGATCTACTCTACGAGCAGAGCATACACACGAATGCAGCTAGGAAATGAGGCAAATATGACGAGGGGAGGCAGCAAGGAGGAATTCAAATTGTTGTGGAAGACACTGGTGCTAAGAAGGATACAAATGATAGTGTGGAAATCTCTCAAAGGCAAGCTTGCAACTGGTTAGGACGGTCTACGAGCTCCCATACATCGTTCCTTGTGAACTGATTGAGCTCTTCTTACATTGCAACAATCCAGTTGCTATCTTCTAGAGCTTCCTCGATGGCCGAAGGTTCCTTCCAGGAAAGAAAACAGCAATAGCAAAATAAATTTTCAGTTATATGTGCTGATTGGTTAGCATTGGCCTTTTGCCTTCTAGTCTTGACACCGAAGCTTGAATCTCCAATTATAAGATTAGATGAATGATCCCTTATCCAAATATGCTTTGGATAAGTACCATCAGATGGGTTGGCAACCTCATCCAGTGTTGTGTCACTAGTCTTTTAACAATGATGTGTCTCGGCTGGATCATCAGCTTGAGTATCATCTGTCGGATTAGCTTCAGCTGTGTCAACAGTGTCTGCTGTTTAATCAACTTCTTCTGTTTCAATAGCTTCAGCTGTTCCCCCTACTTGAGTCGGTTCAGTATCAACTCTAGGAGCTTCATTTACTGTGTTTGTTTGGGATCTTGTAGTAGGTCTCCTTGGTTTGAATTGATCAATATCATCATCGTCATCATTTGAGAAGGGAATAGTGACTTTAACAAAGTTTTTGTCAGCTGATTCCTTCTTCTTCAGATTAAGACTTTGGAACTTTTCAGTCAAGGGATCTACTTTATCAGCTATACTCACAAAAGTAGTTTCATCAAACACAACATGGGGTGTTTCTTCCACTACAAGGGCCCTCTTATTAATGACTCTAAATGCTTTACTAACTTGGGAATATCCTAAGAAAATTCCCTCGTATGATTTAGCATCGAAACCCTTTAATTGGGTCTTCCTATTGTTATGGATAAAACCCTTACAACCAAAAATATGGAAATAAGATACTCTAGGTTTTCTTTCATTCCAAATTTCATAGGGAGTCTTACCATGTGTCTTGCAGATTAGACTTCTATTCTGAGTGTGACAAGTTGTGTTCACTACTTTAGCCCAGAACTTATTTGATGTGCCAAACTCAGCTAGCATGGTTCAAGTAACTTCTTTGAGGGTTCTATTTCTCCTATCAGGTACTCCATTTTGTTGAGGTGTATGAGCTGAGCTTGTCTCATGCTGAATACCATTGTTAGCACAATAAGTGGTAATAGAAGAGTTAAGAAACTCACCACCTTTATCACTTCTGATTTTGATGATTGTTGAACCCTTCTGGTTATGAATCTTCTTCATCACCTCTGGAAGTTTTGTCCTTGTCTCACTTTTTTCGAATAAAAAAGTAACCCAAGTGTATTTAGAGTAATCATCTACAACCACTAGAGTATACTTTCTACCACTTAACGTAGCAGGTGAGGTAGGTCCAAACAGATCCGTATGAAGCAGTTCAAGGACTCTGCTGGTGGATGATACAATCTTGATTTTCATTAGCACTTTCGTCTGTTTGCCCTTCTGACATGCATCTCACACCTGTAGATCATTACTAAAAACTTCATTAGGCAAACCAACCACTAGTGAGCTTCTTGCAATAGTGTTTAGAGTTTTAAAATTCAAATGACCAAGCCTCTTGTGCCATATCCAACTTATTTCTTTAGAACTCTTAGTCACTAGGGAAGCTTTTCCAGTTAGCAACATAAATAATTCCTCTCTGCTACCAGAGAGTAGTATGTGCTTACTAATCTTATCTACTACTATACAACCTGTAGACGAGAATCCAACACTATACCCTCTATCACAGAATTGAGAAACAGAAAATTGTGCTTTAAACCATCAACATAAGATACATCTTTTACCAATATGTCGCCATTGACTAAGGTTTCAACTCCTCTTGTTTTACCAATGGAATTGTCACCAAAGACGACTCGTGGACCTTTCTTCTCTTTGAGGTTCGTGAGGAGGTGCTTTGAACCTGTCATATGATGTGTGTGGAGAAAAAGAAAATGGTTTATTCATTCATCAAGATTGAAAGGTGTTGCCCAGCGTTATGAAATTACCCTCTCATCCTCACCCATTTATTCTCGCCTACTCTTTGCCTTATGTGCCCTCGAAAGTTACAGATTTTGATGAATATAATAATAAGTGCTCAATTTGCGACGGGGTTTGACTTCTTCCCAACGGTGGGGTCTATTTCTGTGGCGAGTGTTATGAATTGGCTCACGTGGCTTGTGCAAAGCCAAACATGATGAATGTTATATCTGGTAACTCAACTCAAGCTCCTAAATCATTGCTTCATATTTCTTCATCGCGTAACTTTTTTATATTTTTCTAAAAAGATAAAGGTACGAATTTAGTCTCATTTTTTTTTATATACCAAAAATTAATCCTCGAAACATCGTTTTTTGTCAGCAACTTCGCTGGAGAGCACATGACCAAAAACGACATCGTTCGAGGATTCTAATAACTTTGAGACAAAATTGAGCTAACTCTATAATGCTGAATTTATGGTTGGCCCAAATATTTATACTCCTTAAAAACTTGTAAAGATCTTCTTAGTTTTACTCACACAAAATATCATTTTTACTCACACAGTTTTTTTTTAAACAATTACTATACTTTATTTTTTAAGTCCAAATTAACAAATATGTTAACAACTTTAAATTTAGTGACCATTGTTAAATTTAAAATCAATAATATGATTATAATTAAACTAAGTAAATATTTAATCATAATATATTTTTTGAAGTTTTGAAAGTCTACTAATCTATTTAATTTGAAATCTCACTTACTAGTAGGCCGGGTCTATACTAGTTAGTAGTTACTCCCTCCAATTCAAAATATAAGTCATTAATGATTGTACATTTCATAAAAAAAAACATATTTGTGTAAATAATTATTGATCTTAAGGGTATATTTGGAAGAACTTCAATTTGCATTGAAAATTGCAAAACGACATATAATTTGCAAAGAAAACGAAAGGTCAAAAGACTCAAAATGACTTATATTAAGAATATGAGGGAGTAGTTTAATTAAGAGTAATGGTATTATAAGTATGGATAGGGTGAATAAGTGTTTGTTAATTATATATATAATGCAAGCAAATCATTGCTTAGGTACCCATTTTGTTTTTTTATGTCCTTGGGTGTTAGTACTACCCTTGGGAACCCAGATGTACATTGCTCTTCTGAACAGTCTAGAGCATTTCAGCTTGTTCCCACGGGCATCACAATACCAAACTTATTCAGCTTTTTCCTTAACTGAATCAGCTTGAGTAGTGTCAGCTGAGTGAATTTTAGAAGACTCTTGTTCGTGTGACAAATTAGAAACTGTCTTCTAATTTTCCTTCAGCTTGGGTGCATCAGTTGATTGTAACTTAATCTCAGATCTAGTACTGTCAAGAATTTCAAATGAAATTGGAGGTGCATACTTGACAAGACTTTTGTGGACTTGGTCCAACTTTTTAGCCTTGGTTGAATTCGACTGAGACTTCTTCTGAAAAGAGGGTCTCGGCTGATCACAATCCTTCTATTGTTCTAGCACAATCTTCAGCAGTCCACCATAGGTCTTCTGCCTTAGATTACGAAACCTTTCCTTTGAATCCTTTGGCCTACCACCATTTCTGGTAATAAGGAAATTCATCTTAGGATCGGTCGCAACAGGAGCTGGCTTTGGATTTGAGATCACAACCTTTGACTTTTTCAAGCTTGGGGTTGTTTCAGTCACTTGAGTAGCAATTTTATCAGAAGTTGTACTCTCAACTGGAGAATAATGTTCTTCAAGAATACAGTAGTCAGGCTTCTCTTCTGTTTCATCAGCTTGGTTCTTACCTTGCTGATTTGCAAAAGATTTGCCTTCATGCCTTACTCCTGACTTCTTCTCTTTTATTAGCTCTTCATGACTACTGAGAAGTTCACCATACTTAGATTTAAGAGCTCGAAACTCTTCAGTTTCAGCAGCGTGAGTCGTCAGCTGATTCTTATGCACATGAGTCAGAATTGAGTGTTGATCCTTAAGCTGAAATAGCTCTTCGGTCAGTCTCTCATTCATTATCACTAGCTTGGAATCTGCTTCAGGCTTTAGCTGCTTCAGCAGAACAATTTCAGCTCTCAATTTCATAGTTTTTTCCTCAGCAGCCATATAAGCTGATGTTGCCAGTCTGAGATCAATCTTCAATTGTTCACAAGTGGACTGAAGGTGATCTACAGAGTCGGCGTCAGATGAGTCTAACTCATCTGTTTGTGAAAAAGAGGAATGAATGGAAACTGTTCTAGAGTTTACCTCTTTTTCTTCTCTTGCCATCATACAACGATCATCCAAGAGAGCTTCATCTCCATTAGTCAGAAAGCCCGATTCATCTGAGGAAGGTAGTTTATCATCTGAATCACTACTCTCCTCATCAGCCATCATGGCTCTCCTTTTGGAAGAGAATCTTCTCTCTCTTCTGGCGTTAAGTGCATCATGCTCTTTGGGAGTGAGATCTGGACATTCAACACTGTAATGACCAGGTTTATTACAAGTATAACACAAATCCTTACCATCCCTATAACTTCGACTAGAAGTAACATCTCTTATGTTACTTTCTCTACGATCAGACGACTCCTCTCTTCTGCGTTCTGACCTGCCCTTGGACTTATATGAGGATGATGAGCCTCATACATGGCTAACTTTCTTTTCTTTATAATCTTTATAAAATATTTTGTACTTACCATGCTGAGATTGAAGTTTATCAAATCTCTTCATCATCAAGGCCATTTGTTACTGTAGGCTCAGATCTGAAGGAATCTACTCTTCTCTCACTTTGGATTCCTTGCCTGAACGACTGGAACCCTTGGTGGCTGTTGAAGCTTTGAAAGCAACAACTTTAATAGAAGAGGAAGATGCCTGTTCATCACCTGTCTCATTTGCTCTGTCAACATCATATTCGTGTTCCTTGAGAGTTTGAAATAGAGTTTGAATGGACCAATTCTTAAAATCTTTATCATTTTTAATGACCAGTACTTTAGTTAACCAGATCTTGGGTAAAGTATACAATACTTTAATGTTGACTTCGATTTTCAAGTATGTCTTATCTAGATCCTATATTTCATTTAATATTCTGGTAAATCTATTGTCCACCTGGTCAATATTCTCACCAGGAAGCATCTTGAAGTTGTCAAAATTCTGTACTGCCGTGATAAGTTTATTTTCCTTTATCTGCTTTGTGCCTTCGCATATGATAACCAATGTTTCCCACATTTCTTTAGCAGTTTTCAAACGAATAATTTTACCAACATATTCATTAGGAACAGAAGTTAAAATCATATTCTTAGCTATTCTATTGAGGTTATTTTGCTTTGCTTCATCTGGTGTGAAATCGACTTTATTCTTTGGCACTAGATGACCAACAAGAATCTCGGGATTGCATGTGGCTGTATTCAGAGCCATCACAGTGATAGGTCCATCTGTGATCACATCCCACATCAGATCATGCACTTGGCTGAAAGCAACCTCCATTCTTGCCTTCCAGAAATCATATTCATCAACTGAAAATCTAGGCAAGTTACGAGTGTAAGAATCACCACCCATGCTGAAATATGTATGAGTTTCATGAAAATAGGGTTTTCAAATATAGATTTGTTCTAGTGAGCTACAAGAATATCTTCCATAGAACTTAAGTAATAGAATCAACAACTCGTTAGAACCACTACTCTGATACCACTTGTTGGTCCCAAAACGAGTATGGTGAGAAAGTCTAGAGGGGGTGAATAAACTTTCTATGTACTTTAAAACTTTTTCGTGTTTAGATCAGAAGAGTTATATACTCTATCGTCTGAATGCAAATAAGATGATCTGATCTTAGAGTGCGAATGTATATAGCAGATTAAGATAACAAACCTACTGATTGCTTAACTCAACTGGTTAGTTGGAAAGCTATCTCAACAACTAAAGTGCGGAAATGTGTAGGCCCTAAATGTTTAAAATCGTGGGTATTTTATGAAAATCTCTTTTAAAGAATGACTTTAAAAACAGATTAATGATATCAGCTGATTTACAAAACTTATACTTAGTGGGATTTTGACTCTTTTATAAAAATGAATGCTTTGATAAATATGAACAATATGTATGTTATAGACAATAAGAATGGTGTACATAATGTAAATAAAGCAATAAATAACACAAGTATTTATAGTGGTTCAGATCTCAATATCCTACATCCACTCTCACTAATCATATAATGAAATTCAATATCTTGCTGCTTTAGAGTCCCAAGAGAAGACTTGTGATCGAGATTCTTAAATACTTTATGAGAATACGAATCTACTTGTTGGGGAGGAAACAAGTATCCTTTACTATGGTTTCCTAAAAAATAAAATAAAGGAGTGTTAATAACCAACTCAATGTGTTCAAAAACACACTGCTAATTCTAAGCTCTAAAGATAGGATTCTTTATGCGGGCTTAGGATCGGAAACTTAGAGCTAAGGATAAAAAATCTTTGAAAGCTCTAAAGAACTCGATACTTAGAATATTTTCAGAGATGAGTGTTCTTGATATCAACTGAAATTTGGGAGTTCTTGCGTGAGAGTTTCCGGTACCTTGTTCCAAAGAACAAGTGTTGTATTTATAGTTGATTTGAGCTTCAAACTAGCCGTTGCAAACAAATCTTCCATTTGTGGATAGAGATCTTCATGAGTAGATGTCCATTCTGAATTCTAGTAATATATTACCTGAAATGGTAATGGGCATTAAATGCTTGTATGACTCTACATGAAGATCTCTACATCCCTAGTTCAAGTCAACTATGTAGCTTTGTTGTCGTCTTCTTATTGGTCCACATAAGCTAGATTGTTGAATGAACTGTCTTGTCTTCTGTTTGAGTAAATCAGAACTGGTCCGACATTCTCTTTGTCTTCTGTTATTGTTGTCTCTTCTTCCAATATCATAGTATCATAAATGAACTAACACTTCTTTAAGACGTCTTCATCATAAATACTAATTGTCATCTGAGATTTAGATGAGCTTGGCTTTAATGCTTCTTGAGGCTTCTTCTAGACAAGATCAGGTGAGCTCATATTTGCTGAATGGTCTTCTGAATTCTTTGCAGATTATCATATAACTACTTTCAGTTTATAATGTATACAACAACCTTTAGATCTGATTTTACTAATGAGCTTCAGTGTCTTTAAGTCTTCAGTCTTCTACTCTTTAAGTCTTGAGTGATTGCGTGTTGAAAACAGAAGAGTAATCAGCTGATATACATACAACTGATTCCTCAGACTTAGACTTAGACAAATTCAATACTTCTAAGCTTTATAAGAACAGCTTAGGTAATCTACTTCTAGATTACAAATTATTATTCTAACCTGTACTCTATTGATCTGGTTTTGGCCATCAAAACTAAATATATAAATTACAATAAGATTAGGGGCTGGATGAATATCCCAACACTTGTACTCTTACGACGTCTTCAATACGTAACAACTTGATCCTTAACTAGGGTATAGTATGGGGTTGGGTTATTTTCAATATTTCCTACTAATGATCCAAAACACAAACTATTTCGATCATTATGCCTAAATCAATAAATATGAGTGATGATACTGGGTTCAGATTCTTAGTAGGAAACTCTAGAGCAAATGATATAAAAACAATGCGGGCTCTTAAAAACTCTAAGAAATAAAGCTTAAATGTTTTTGCTTGATGTCAACTGGTTGAGTTCTTGATGATAGTTTTCGTGATTTTCACAAATGAAGATTGTCTTGTATTTATAGGTAAGTTTGGATCAACTAGTTGTTGCATCAAATCTTCTCATGTTTAAGTGTGATCCCTTGATTATCTCTTGATTGATTCCTTTGATTCTGGTGTTTCTTTCTATAGATATGGAAGGTCTATTAATGTGTTCAAACTGGACTTCACACTTAGTCAATTTCATACTTGTTGATATCGGTTGGGTCTTGTCATCTCATTTGGTTCAATACAACAACCTCTTAAGTAGAAATAGTGATGTCGTCTAATCTAGTTGAATATAGATGAGTCCAACTCATCTTGGTCTTGACTAAGCTTCCTCTTCAACATTGATCTTTCTAAGTGTTGAGGTTTTAAGTCAGTCGACATCTTCATAGTCCATATCAGCTGGGGTAGATCATTCGATTGATTACATTTAAGTGCATCTCAGATGATAAGGCATACAATGGTCATCTCATCTGATATCACACATGGACTATCATTCTTTAAGGTTTTCTTAGTCTTCAAGTCTTCTACTATTTAAGTCTTGAGCGAACGCGTGTTGATCCAAGATGTGATCTCAACTGATATACATACAACTAATCTCACATGACTAGACTGAGAGAAACTATAAGTTGTTCTATACAAACTCAGCTTATCTCATTAGATTACATAAAACTTACTAAATAAACTCTAAGTGGTTTGGCTATCAAAACTATTATATATTACATTGTTTCCCTTGGGGGTGGGTCTATATCCCAACACCACTCTTATTTCGTCAAAGCCTCAAGTTAAAAAGTTAACTCCCCTCTCCCGTCGATGGTGGATAGATGTATTTTTTTCGTCATTTCTGTTGTGAATTACAACGGGCAGTCCAAGCTAAGTAATATTGATGGAAGTTCAACATTCACACAATTTGTTGAGCAGATTACCGGTATGTGGGGTGACATCTATTTGGATGATTTTTCATTTAGTTTCGCTATTGGTAGTGTTCAAAATTGTGTTTTTGGCTTCTGATAGTGATTTGAGTAATATATTTCAACTTTGTCAATACACATTCCAGAAATTAGTGATTGTCAGTGTCACTAACAAGGTTTTTGCTTCAAATGCTTCCAATATTATGGGTAATGGGAGGGGAATAGATTTAAGCAGGCATTCTAAGGATGATATGAATTTGATTGATAAGGAAAATTGTGGTTCTTTTTTAAGTAGGTATATTTTAGACGATTGGACTATTGAAAATATTGAGCAAGCAAATACTTGCAGTCAGAAGATTGTTAAAAATACTAGTAGGAAGGACATTCTAAAACAAACTGAGTTCGCGGTGGATAGAAGCATACCATTTTATGATATGTGTCCTATAGAGAATAGGAAGCCTTTGTCGTCGGATTAGTGGAGTGAGATTATGAAAGTTGGTATTGGTCTTGAATTTATAGGTGGTGCTGCTGAGTTTCATATAGAGCTCATAAAGTATACGTCTAAATTGGGCTATAAGTTCAAGTATTTCGGAATGATTCAATATACATTCATGCATTTTGTAGAAATTTATGGAATGCAATCTACTATGTTATCCAATCTTTATATTAACCTCTTCATACCATGTAGTTGTGTTTTTTTTTTTTTTGACAACATAACAAGGAATCAACAGATACATTCTCTCAACATTGAGAGTGACAAGCTAGCATCTCCTTGTAATATTGAGGACAATCATCTTCAATCCAATCTTGAGGATACGAAGTGTTAAAAGACTTAACCGCCAATTCATGTGCAATCTGATTTTGCTCTCGCGGAATCCATTGGCAATCCCATATCAAATATTTAAACATTAAAGCTTTTACCTCTTTAGCTGTATTGAATTCCAGAATTCCCAAGTGATCTCCAATTTCTATAGCACTCATATCATCCATGGAGTCTATGCGAATAGCATTGATTTTAATGTTATGATTCATGCATCTTTGTAATCCCGTTGCCATTGCCCTTAATTCCGCACCACACACCGAGCCCGGATGCTTCATTTTCTGTGATCCTGCAAGTATGATTTTCGAATTGGACTCAATGACCACAAATCCTATTGCAAAAAAGTTCTTTTCCTCATTAAAGGCTGCATCCGTATAAAGGACAATGCCCTCCGGAATCAAACCAAAAAGCTCTTTCTTCTTTGTGATGTGATCCCCCGTAAAATTAGCAATGTTCTTTAGGCTTTGAAAGTCCGACCAATAAGATATTTCCCAACTCACATTGAACTGCATTCTCCTATCCACCCTTCCATTGCACTTACTATCCTTATGCGTGTAATTACATCTCTCCTTCCATATAGCCCATGCCACCATAATCACCAGAGCCATCTCCTCTATTTTCAGGTTTTGCACACACCAACTTATGAACTCCAACCCATTGCCTTTTGTTACTTTACTAATATCATTCCATAGCCCTGTATCTTTCCATGATCTTTTAGCAATAACCCAATTAAAAATACAGTGAATAGAATCTGCAAAATGGGCTCCGCAACATCGGCAAGTCGAACTAATAGGCACACGATGAGAAGCTAAATTACCTTCAGATGGTAGCATGTCTTGCGCAATTTTCCAGCAGAAGATCCGCACTTTCGGCGGCACCTGAAGCTTCCAAATTGTTTTATAGATCTTTGTACTCATGTGATTATTAGATGATTCCGCCAGATTGCGTCTTTCCTCATTCATCTCATAATTCAAGGCCAAGAAATATCCTGAAGAGACAGAGTAAATACTTGTAGATGTGTGTGGCCAGAAAAGATGATCTATGTAGTCCATGCCAAAAGTGGGAGTATTGAGGATTTGATCCGCTTCATATGGGTAAAAGGCTTGTCGAATAAGTTCTGCATTCCACAAACCATCCGCAAGCAAGAACCTATTTACCGTTGAAGCACTAGCCAACTTGGAATTAATCCTCCCTCCCTCCAAACCATTCACCCATATGTCTTTAAACAAACTGATCCCTCTTCCACACCCAATTCTCCATCTAGCTCCCTTATCCAGCAACTCCTTACTCCACCAAAGTGATCTCCAAACAAATGAAGGATTTGAGCCAATATCAATATCAGAAAGGCACGCTCCTTTAATATATTTGGCATTAAAAATCCTCCCTAACAAAGTATCAGGGTTAGTGATGATTCTCCAAAGCTGTTTTGCCAAAAGAGCTTTATTAAAAATCACCATACTTCGAAATCCAATACCTCCCTCATCTTTGGGTAGGCATAGCTTAGACCATTTCCTCCAGTGCTTTTTCCTTCCTGAATCCCCATCGCCCCACCAAAAACCTGCAATCAATTTTTCAATATCCGTACACACTACCACCGGAATTCGAAAACATGACATAGCATAAGACACCGTGGCTTGAAGAACGACCTTGATTAAGACCTCTTTACCTCCTTCTGAAAAAGATTTGTGTTTCCACGATAGCACCTTCCCACGCACTCTGTCTGTAAGGTAGCCAAACTTATACCTCTTTGCTTTTGGAACAATAGTAGGGAGTCCTAAATAAAGATCGTGGCCTTGAGAGGACCGAATACCCAGGATGCATTTCGATTGATCCACATTATTTTGACAAGTTGAGGAGCTAAATGTAATGGATGATTTCTCCCTATTAACCAACTGTCCAGAAGCCTTTTCATACACATAAATGCAATTCGCCACAGCTTGTGTTTCATCTTTAGAAGCTTTGAAGAACAAGATACTATCATCCGCAAAGAAAAGATGGGATAATATCGGCGCATTCCGAGCAACTTTAATGCCTGAAACCTGTTTAGATTCAACAATAGCTGATAGCATCGAAGAGAAAGCTTGTGCACATAGCACAAATAAGTATGGTGACAAGGGATCCCCTTGTCTCAGACCTCTAGTTGGGACAAAAGTCTTTGAGAATGAACCATTAATTTTGATTGTGTAAGACACAGTTGAGACACATTTCCAAATAATCTGTATCCATCTCTCAGGGAAATCCATTGCACTGAGGATTTTCATAAGAAAAGACCATTCAATTCGATCGTATGCTTTAATCATATCCAATTTTAGAGCCGCATATCCCACTTTACTCTTCGAAGATTTTAAGAAGTGCATACCCTCATAAGCCACCAAGATATTATCAGTAATATTTCTACCAGGCACAAATGCACTCTGATGAGGATCAATCAGATCATTAAGCACACACTTCAGCCTATTAGTCACCGTTCTAGCAAGAATGCGATAGAAAACATTGCACAGACTAATAGGTCTGAAGTCTTGTGGAGAAACAGGAGCATTCTTTTTTGGGATAAGAGATATAACTGTATGATTCCAGTTATTGAGTGTTCCTTCTCCATTTAGAATACTCAGAACTTCCTTTGATATATCCTCACCAATGGTATTCCAGTTCTGCTGATAAAAGGATGCCGGATAACCATCCGGACCCGGAGCCTTCCATGGAGAAAGATCCTTGACTGCCCTTAACACCTCCATTTTTTAGAATGGAGTATTTAGAGCATTGGAATTCTCAGTGGTGATCTTAGTCTTGATAAATTGTGTTGCCCTTCTTATGTCAATGCTTGATGGATTGCTAGAAGAGAACACCTTTTTGAAATAATCCATAAAAACACCACCAATGTCATGCCTGGAATGCATCCAATGCCCATTCTCATCTTGAATTTTACGAATGGTATTCTTCATATTTCTCTGATTAGCTCGAAAATGAAAGAACTTTGTATTACGATCCCCTTCTTGAAGCCAAGACACCCGAGCCCTTTGCTTCCAGAACCATTCCTCCTGTGATTGTAGTTTTGCCAGTTCCCCTTCCAATTCTCCAACTTTAGCCATATTAGGAACCGCAGCATCATCATTTAGAAGATCATTAACTTGGCTTTGGGTCCGTTTAATCCTGTAGGTTAGAGTGCCTCCTTTTTTTTAGCTCAATCATTCAACATTGTGCCACAAACATTTAAATTATGTTCCAAAGGCATATTAGAATCCGACTTATTCCAAGCAACTGACAATACCTTATTGAAATCAGGCTCTTTCATCCAATAGTTTTCAAATTTAAATGGTCTCTTCCCCTTTTCCTGCACCACACCCTGCCTTTGATTCTCGAATGTGATCATAATTGGCCTGTGATCTGAGCTCAAAAAATCCAAAGAAACTGCTTCATAGAACTTGCAAACATCCATTAAAGCCTCATTAGCCAAAAACCTATCAACTTTCTCCTTAATGTAAAATTTCCCTTTTCTCCTATTATGCCAAGTGAATTTCGATCCCAGCATCTTAAGGTTTTGAAGTTCATTGTGTACCAGTGCATCTTGAAATAAAGCAATATTACAACTCTGTTTACTCAGTCCTCCTTTTTTTCATGATTAAAGAGAATCTCATTAAAATCACCACCAATCAACCATGGATTCAGTAAATTTGGTAGATAATTCTTGAGTCTTTTAAGGAGTTGCCAAAATGCTACTCTTTGTTGAAGTGTTGGGTGGCCATAGAACCCGGTGAACCTCCATGCACCAACAGAATCAGAAATACAACAATCAATATGGCCTGAAGAATACGACAACACAGAAACTTCACTTTCATTCCAAAATAAGACAAGTCCACCAGAATACCCACAAGCATTAACACAAAACACATTAGAAAACCCTAACCTAATTCTAAGGATTTCAGCATAAGAAGCATTACATTTCGTTTCAGACACAAAGAAATAAGAAGGATGATACAACTCAATCAACTTCCTAATCTTACTAAACGCACGTGCACTACATAAACCACGTGCGTTCCAACACAGCAGCCTTATTCTTCACGGCGGGGTTGAGTGACCTCAACACCCGCCATCATTGGAATTGAAATTTCCGATCCATAAGTTTCAATCATGCTCTTTGCTTTCTTCAGAAAAAATAACCCATCAACTTCATGACGCACAGTTTCAGCCCTTATAAAATCTGCAATGTCCCCTGAGTGATCTTTCCATAATCTCTTTTTACCAGACCTCATATCTCCCGGAATTGAGAAGCTGTCCTCATTTCCTTCATCATGGTCCTCATCCACATTATTTTGTCCCGTTTCCTCACGAAAAGGAACATAAGGCTTTTCTCCTTCATTAATGATTTCCACAAAGGCCGTAAAATCAAAAGCCTTAAAATCCCTCCCCACATGATGGATTACCCGATAGTCTTTTCCATTATCTTTCTCTTTACCCCACAAAGGCTCAACAAACATTCTGTGATGGTAACCAACAGGTATAGTAAAAGTTAGGGGTTCAAGCACCATACGTGTTCTTGGGTCAACCTTTTCAGTTCCTCGTCTGGCCACCTCATCCCCTTCATCTCTTCTCGTCATTAGTTCCCGAAAAGTGTAAACAACTTCCCTATCATTCTGTTTGGACTGAGCTTCTTCATTCAGATTCCAGTGAGGCCCTAACACCTCCTGTTCTGCCATTTTCCACATTTATTTAACCCCTTCATCTAGCATTACTGCCTTACCTTTGGCTCTCCTCCTTTTTTCAGAATCAGAAGTAACATTATCTTCCACATTTATAATATTTTGACCTTTGTTAAGTCCTCTCCGATCCGGCGATTTCGGGATCATCACATCAGCTGGAATACCCAAGTTAATGCCTAGCAGCCTTGATAGGTCTTGCATGTCCGCCAAATTTGGTCTTTTTGCTTTATTTGCCTTCAGCCAGTCCGGAAAAAATTTGTGGCTTTCAAACCAATCCTCGTCTCTATCCTTTGCCTTACTGCATCCCCTAACCGAATGAGTAAGATGTCCACAGTAAGAGCAAAAGTCAGATAGCCTTTCATATCGAAAAAGATAAAGATAGTATCATTTTGAACAGTGAAATTAGAGAATCTGCATAAAGGTGCCTCCGTGTCAAGCAGCACACAGACTCTTAGAGATTCCCCCCATGCCACCACTCCTTCTTTCGCATTGACCTGCAAAACCTCACCAAGAACACTTCCTACTCTTTCTCCTGTTATCTTGGTCATTGCATGTGCAGGGAGGCCATGGATCTGTACCCAGAAAGGAACACGATCCATTTTCATTTAGCAAAACACTCCGCTCCAGAAAGCTGCTTCAGCACCATGAGTGACCGCCTCCGATTCCATGGTTGCATGTCCAGAATCTCTTGCATCTCAGCTTTTCCCTGAAAATCAACAATGTACAAACCATCTCCCACCGAAGTAACATTGAGAGTGGAGTTAACTTTCCAGCTCGAAACAAGAAGCTTCTTTAACTCAACAACATTAAAAAAAACCTTCTAGGGACAAATTTTAAAGCAACAGAAGAAGTAGGAATGATGAGCTCGTTCGTCTGGACAGCCGTGTTTGCTTCCTCCTTCTCCGAGATGGAACACTCACTAAATTTTTGTTGAATCGCCAGAGCCATTTTTTTGAGAAAAGAGTGTGAATCGTACACAAGAAGGAAGAAGATGAAGAGTTGTGCCTTTGTATCTATCTTGAGTTCCATATTTATAGGCAGAAAATCAAGAGAAAAACCACCAAAATTCTTCAAAACCATTGGCCTATCTGATAAAATTTCATCATTACAGATATTTTCTCCAAGGCAACACCCTACCATTGTAGAAATCGATAATACCAGCGTGAGTTTGTGAGAGTGATTCTTCTCACCGTTGATCGCACCGCCAATATTCAAGCAAGTGGTATTCACTCTCCACCAATTTGTTTGCCAAACCGATGTATGATAATGATGAGCCGAATTTGATAAATCCAAGAAATCACCAAAGGCTCTCCATATGTCTTGTAAAAAACCAACACTCATTTAATGTAAAATCCCAATAATCGAAGAGAAAAAAAACCAATTTAAGGCTTTTTAAGAAAAATTGAAGGCTGATTATAATTAGCACCTAAGGAGGAAGAACATTCTTTTCTTTCTGGAGAGAGAAAAGATGAGGATTTTTTATGATGATGATAGTTTGAATTAGTCACATTTTGTATATGATATTCCAATTTAAAAAAACAAAGTTACTACCATGTAGTTGTGTTATGCATTTTAGTGACCTCTTATATTTTTTGAATTTCTTTGTTTGGTAGGATATTTTCCAGCCGCATTGGTTATTGTATTCGCTGAAACAAAAGAAAATGGAATATGGTTTTTGGAAAAGTTGTGTGACTTATCAAACATGATTAACAAGTGTTGTACATTTTATAGGAAAAAAGGGTTAATTGTCGGCATTTCAACCAGTCTTACTGTTGGGAATAAAATGAGATATGTTTTGATTTAATACCAAAACCCCCTGAGACATGCCTAAGTCAAGATGATTATGTTCTAAGAATGTTAGAACATATAGAATAAGGCTAGATGATGAGCTAATATGTTAGGCAGCTCTTAGTTGATTAGATGCACATTTTGAGGGGGAACACATGCTTTAAAGAACATCTAGAACAAGTCCCCTCAAGGCTCAAATTCTGGAATCATGATCAAGTCCACTGAAGGACAAGTATGCTGATCAGAAGAGTTGTCCAGACAAGTTGTCTCAGCACAATCAATTCAGAAGAAGTGTACTGAAAGCTTTAGGTCAACCATGCTGAAGAGACAACTACACCCTAGAGATCCTAAATGAGTCATGCTAAGATCACCTTGAAGTGAAGCAAAGGGTATGAGCCAAGTCATCTGAAGAAGAGCAAGCCAACCTTGCTGATAAGCATGACTGCTGATAGTGATAAGGAGAGTTGTCCAATTTGATAAGGAATGTTGCCCTATCATTGGAACAACCTTCAGAAGCCATGTCTATGTCCTAACAAGAGAATCTGAAAGTCAGACATTGGGAAGAGTGCTGAAGAATGAAGACAAAGCTTATACAGCCGTTTATTTCCCAAATGAGGACATGTCACTATCAAGAATCTGTCTTCAAGGTTGAAGAACCAAAAGAAGACATTTATGGACTTTTGAGGCTGCCTCTCCAACGGGAAAATCCTTCAATTGTCTATAAATACAGAAGTGTGAAGACCATTTGAAAGCACCTCAACAGAATCCAACTACACAAGAATTCTGAAGCTCATAGTGCTTTCAAAGCTTTCAAAGACTATCTTAGTCTTCAAACACTTCATCTAAGCTGAACTTCATTGTATATCCATACAAAGCTTAGAGAGATATCCTATCCTTATACACTGATCTACATTGTAAAGGATATCTCATTAGTTGGAACATTACTTCAACCCTTACCCCTTTCAAGTGAGAAAGTGAGAAGGTTGTAGTAGTAGAAGTGGTAGGAGCTGACTGTTGAGAGAAGAACAGTTCAGTTCTGAGTTGAGAAGAGGGTACTAGGACTCTAGACATCCTAGGGATCAATTCACCAAGGAGTGGTGTTATTGATCAAGTGCACCTTGGCACTATAAAACAAGTTAATTCCAAGAGTGAAGGAATTATCCTGTTCAATCAGGGAAAGTGGATGTAGGAGCTTGAGTCTCTGAACCACTATAAACTCTTGTGTTGTTTTGCTTTTAAAGTACTTACATACATTCAACACTGCACACTAAACTGATCTTTCAAAGGATAAACATTCAAAGACTGTGGAAAACAAGTTCCCTGAAAACTGAACTGTATTGAATTGACTAAGTGATTTCAGAACTTTAAAGGAGTCTAAACTAAAAGGGCCAACCACTATTCCGCACATATAACTCCTTTAGATAGTTATTCAACTAAGTACTCAATAGTACTTAGTAGTCTGATTATCTTAGAAAAGTTAATCATCTTCAGCAGAGTTGTCCAAGACAACCTTGCTGAGCTCTGGTTTGATCAAAAGTTGAAAAGAATTGCATACAAGTGTATTCCCCCCCCCCCATACACTTGTTATATACTCCTTTCAGGACCAACAAGTGGTATCAGAGCAGGGGTTCAAAGACCACTGCTTCTGAAAAGCCATCTTGGTTGTCAAAATCACATATTTGGTGTGGTCACTGAACTGATCTATCTGAAATCCTTGATATCCATTGTCTAACCTTTTTCTTGAAGAAATGGCAAGAGGAAACAACAACAACAACCAGAACCAGCAACAAAATCCTGATCAGAACATAAATGCTGCAGTTCCACCTCCTGCTGTTCAAGGATTGGACAACATGGCAACTAATCCAGTCAATCATATATCTCATCACAAATTGCCATGTTCTCAATTGATAATTATGACTTCTGGAAAATCAGAATGAGGGCTCATCTTGCATCTCTTCATACTGATATGTTGAGAGTGATCACAAGAGGTCCTTATATGTTCACCTTTGTCAATCCCAGAGTCACAGAGGCTCAAAGGGCAGACACAAGAGATGTGCTACCCAAAGATGAAGATGATTTCACTGCTGATGAAAAGAGGAAAGATAATCTGAATTATCTTGCCATGAACACCCTCTATCAAACAATTCCAGATCCAATCATGGGAAGGGTCTACCATTGCACAACTGCCAAGGAGATATGGGATACTCTTGCAGAAATGTGTGAGGGCACTGAGAAGATCAAGGAGAATAAGCTCCAAGTGGCAGTGCAGAAGTTTGAACAATTCACATTGGAGTCTGAAGAGTCCATTGATAAATTTGCTGGTAGATTCACTGATGTGATGAATGAGATCAACTCATTAGGCAAGGTGTACTCCAAAAGAGAAGTTGGATTGAAGATCTTGAGAAGTCTCACTCAAAAGTGGGATGTCTATGCTGTCATGATGCAAAATACCAAGGATCTTTCCACCATGCCAATGCAACAAATCTTCTCTGAACTCAAAGCTTATGAGTTCGACCTCAATAGAAGAAAGCCTATTGAGGAACCCTTAATTCCTACAAAGGGAGTGGCATTCAAAGCCAAAACTGCTGAACCAGAAATGCAGTCCACTCCAAGATCATCAAATTCAGTCTCCAAGACTGAAATGAAGGAGGAACTAGCCTTGATGGCTAGAAGGTTTGACAAGCTAAACTCAAGGTTTGGTAGATACAAGAAATTCTACCAAGACAACAAATTCAGGAGAAGGTACAACTCTCCTGAAACTCAGGCTGAGGTCAAAAAGCCTGAAGAGAAAAGATCAGATGACAAGTACTCTGATAGGAGAAGGTCCAGTAGAGCTGAACCTTCATCATCAAGAAGAAGAGAAGAACCAAAGAAAGATGATGATGAAGACTTGTGCTATAACTGCAAGAAGAAAGGGCACTTCCAGTATGACTGCCCTGAATTGAGCTCTAAGGAGAGAAGAGAAAGGCAAGCTAAAAGAGACAGAAAGTTCACCAATAGAAAGGCCATGATGGCTGGTGAAGAATCTGAAAGTGCTGAAAGCTTCAACTCTTCTGATGGACTGTTCTCCAACAGTGAAGATGATGATGATGTTTGCAACATGGCTCTTGAGGATGATGAGGTATCCTCTACTTCTAGTTCACCATCATTCATCTCACAAAACACTAGTGAGGTCAACCTGAAGCTTTCCCTTGGAAAGTTGATGGAAGATTTCACTATGTTACAAGAATTTCATGATAACTGTGTGAGAGAAAATGAAAGATTGGAAATTGAACTTGCCAAAAACTCTGAGGTAGTTGTTGATGTCAAATCTACTGAGTTGTATCAACAAGTCTTGAGAAAGCTTGAGGAAGCAAATCTCAGGATAGTTGACCAACAAAAGGAGATTGATGATCAACTTCTCTCTCAGAAGAGAAAAGATTTTGAACTGAAAATTCTAAATGCCAAATTTGAAAACCTCTCACATGAGTATGACATTCTTAAAACAAGTGAAGAGAGCCTGAAATTAAAGATGTCTGCTCTGAAGAAATCCTCTAGAGCAATAGAGGAAATTCAGAGTTATCAAAGACCTATGGCTCAAAGAAGTGGATTGGGTTTTGATCCATTTGAATCTTCACCTTGTCTTAGTGTTGCTTCTACAAGTAACACTAAGAGAATCTTTGTTAAGTCAGTGGCACCTACTGAAAATGAAAACAAACAGCCACTGAACAAAGGAAAGGGCATAATAGATGACTTGCCTACTCAAGTGCTTCAGGAGACTAGGCCAAAACCTAAGGAAATGGCCAAAGTCCCTGAACACAAGAGGAATGTTGGTCAGCAGAGTAGACCCAATAGTAGGGCAACTCTCCTGAACAATGTTGTTGGTCCTGAAAGGAGTATATAACAAGTGTATGGGGGGGGGGAATACACTTGTATGCAAATTCTTTTCTAATTTGATCAAACCAGAGCTCAGCAAGGTTGTCTTGGACAACTCTGCTGAAGATGATTAACTCTTCTAAGATAATCAGACTACTAAGTACTATTGAGTACTTAGTTGAATAACTATCTAGGGGAGTTATATGTGCGGAATAGTGGTTGGCCCTTTTTGTTTAGACTCCTTTAATTTCTGAAATCACTTAATCAATACACTACAGTCCAGTTTCAGGGAACTTGTCCAAATCAGTTTTGCACAGTCTTTGTATGTTTATCCTTTGAAAGATCAGTTTTGTGTGCAGTGTTGAGTGTATGAAAGTACTTGGAATGTAAATCAACACAAGAGTTTATAGTGGTTCAGAGACTCAAGCTCCTACATCCACTTTCCCTGATTTAACAGGATAATTCCTTCTCTTTGGAATTAACTTGTTTTATAGTGCCAAGGTGCACTTGATCAAGAACACCACTCCTTAGTGAATTGATCCCTAGGATGTCTAGAGTCCTAGTACCCTCTTCTCAACTCAGAACTGAACTGTTCTTCTCTCAACAGTCAGCTCCTACCACTTCTACTACTACAACCTTCTCACTTTCACTCTTGAAAGATATGAGGATTGAAGTAAGGTTCCAACTAATGAGATATCCTTTACAATGAAGATCAATGTATAAGGATAGGATATCTCTCTAAGCTTGTGTATGGATATACAGTGTAGTTCAGCTTAGATGAAGTGTTTGAAGACTAAGATAGTCTTTGAAAGCTTTGAAAGCACTATGAGCTTCAGAATTCTTGTGTAGTTCGATTCTGTTGAGGTTGAAGTTGGATGCTTTCAAATGGTCTTCACACTTCTGTATTTATAGACAAATGAAGGATTTGCCCGTTGGAGAGGCAGCCTCCAATGTCCATAAATGTCTTCTTTTAGTTCTTCAACTTTGAAGACAGAATCTTGATAGTGACATGTCCTCATTTGGGAAATAAACGGCTGTTAAGACCTTGTCTTCATTCTGCAGCACTCTTCCCAATGTCTGTCATTCAGATTCTCTTGTTAGGACTTGGACATGGCTTCTGAAGGTTGTTCCATTGATGGGACAACATTCCTCATCATTTGGACAACTCTCCTTATCACTATCAGCAGTCTTGCTTATCAGCAAGGTTGGCTTGCTCTTCTTCAGATGACTTGGCTCATACCCTTTCACTTCAAGGTGATCTTAGTATGTTAATTTGTAGTTCTTTAGGATATAGTTGTCTCTTTATCTTCAGCATAGTTGACCTCAAGCTTTCAGTACACTTCTTCAGAATTGATTGTGCTGAGACAACTCCTCTGGACAACTCTCCTGATCAGCATAGTTTGTCTTCAAAAGACTTAGTGTTGTATCCAGAGTTTGAGCCTTGAGAGGACTTGATCTTGATGAACTTCTAAGCATGTGTTCCCCCTCAACTTATGCATCTAATCATCTAAGAGCTACCTAACATATTAGCTCCTCATCTAGCCTTTATACTATATGTTCTAACATTTCTAGAACATATTCAATTTGACTTAGGCATGTCTCAGGGGGTTTAGGTATTTAATCAAAACATATCTCATTTTATTCCCAACAATTTCCCCCTTTTTGATGATGCCAAAACCTATACAACTTGTGCAAAAGTGACTTAGCTACACCTATTACATTAATCTTCAGAAGACATGACCAAGGTCAATTATCCTGAAAAGCAATGTGTTAGTGTACTCACCATTCATGTTGCACATAGATTTCATAGATAGGCATAGAGAGATGAGTGTTTCTTGATTCAAAGGTAATTCAACTATCATTCATTAGAAAGTCATTACAGGCATGTTGATAGTTGAAATTAACATATCAGAGCATGACTCATTAAAACACTAAATACATCAGAGCATTTCCCTATACATAATATTTCTAGAATTTTAGAATCAGAGCAAATACTAACAACATTGTTCAGAGCAAAACATCAGATTTCAGAGAATCATGCTTCTATCAGAGCAATCCAAAGCATATCAGAGCAAACAAATTTTCACAGCACACCACATCAGCACTCTTGAGCATAGTTGATCAATTAAGATAGGTCAGAAGACTTAGCCATTTCAGAGATCATCCTCAGGAGGTGGCAACATTCCATATTGTGCCCACACTATTCTTTTCAAGGTCATGGCTTCTTGGTTTGTTCCCTTAGGACCAAGAACCATCTTGTTCAGCTTGAGGATCTCAGTGAATTCTCTCAGAATCCTTGTTTGGTCAATCCATCCTTCAAGCTTTGGAGGCATGTAGATGATTGGCTTAGGGGCTGTGAGTTCAATTCTTGCAATGTCAGCAGCTGCAAGCAATTGTTGATAGAGCTCTCTGTAGTATTCTATCATGAACTCTGCAAAAGTGGAGTTGGCATCTCTTCCATTCCATCTGTCAATGACATACTGATCATAGACATACTCCCTCTTTGCTTCCTCCCATGAGTCATTCAGCTTGATTGGTACCCATTTATCCAAGTGAGGATATTTGGTGTCCATTGGAATTAGTAGCTGTGGCTTCATCTTGTTGTATGTTGCTCTCTTTCTTCTTGGCTACTGGAAGTCTGCTCTTCTCTTGTCTCTTGCTCTTTGTGCTTCATCCATCAAGTCCATTTTTTCTTGGGCCCTCATCATGGCCAGTTTCTGTTGTGTTTCAGGGTCTTTGCCATACCCTTCATGAAACAGCTTTGATGGATCATTTAGCACAATCACTTTCTTCTTCTTAGGTCCAGGACCAAAGCCTTCTTCATATAGTTCTTCAACATCTTCAGAAGCTTTGGTACCTTCAGTGGACTTGTCTTCTTCAGCAGTCTTGGATATTTCAGCATCCTTGGGCTTTTCAGCAGTTTTGACCTTCTTTGAGACAGGCTCATCATCAACAACTCTGAATTCAGGTGGAAGATCAAGGCTGTTGGGAAAGTTAGTGAATGTTTCAACTTGTCTCTTTTTTCCTTTTGCCCTCTTAATCTTTCCTCTAGTTTGGACACTTTCAGCATCTTTGTCCAAACCAGACACTTCACCACCTGGTCTTTGCTGTAGCCTTACTCTTTCCTCTTGAGCTGAGGCCATAGAGTTTTTCAAGGCAAGTGCTAATTGCTCCTCTTCATCTAAATCATCCAGATTTAGCACTGCTGGCTCTTTTCCCTTTCCTTCAGGGGCTTTGTCCTTACCCTTGACTGGGCTTCCAATCACTAAGGCACCTTTTGCCCTTGCTCTTTCCCTTTCCCCCTTTTTGGCAGCATCAAAACATTCTGGCTTCAGTTCACTCATAGTAGATGCCAATAAGGACTGGGCTTGGGTTAGAGACTTCATCTCTTCCAACAGGTATACATTCTCATCATGTATATTTTGCATTCTATCACTGCTCATGCTGAGGAAAGCTAGAACAGGCTTCATTTTCTGTTGGACAACCTCCTCCATGGTTGCTTTGAGAGATGCATCTAGTTGGGTTTTAAGGAGCTCAGTGAGGTTGGCCACTGCACCTTCAGCAATGTTGGCCAATACCTCTTGGGAAAATTTTTCTGAGGCTGCTTTTATCATAGCTAGCCTTTGCTCTTCAGCTCTTTGTCTTTGCAGGGCAGTCTTCCTTCCAAGGGCTTTCTTCACCACTGACCTCAATGTCTTCACATTCCTATTGTGGTTGATTCTTAGCAAAGATTGCTCCTTCTTAACATCCTTTGAAACTGACCTCATGGTGTTTTTAGCTTTGATAACTTCAGTAGAGATGGTTTGCAGACCTGTCTCAACTCCACTGATTCTTGCCTCTAAGGTAGGTAACACCACATCCTCTGAGCCAGTTAGCCTCATCTCCACAGATGCCAAAGTTCTTCCATGCTCATCCAAGGCTCCAGAAGTTTCTGCATGAGCTGATTGGACTTGATGAGCCAAGGAATCCAACTTCTCTGATTGCATCCCAAGCAAGGCTTGTGCTGATCCACTATCAACTTGGATGGGTGCATCTGTTAAGAGTTCATCTGCAAAGATTTGATCAAAGGTTATACCTGCAATATCAGACAAATCAAAAGCATCAGTAAAAACACACTTGTCTCCCTCCAATTCTTTTTCATAAGACTCTGATACATCAGCAGTCTTCTCCTCATTTTCAACTAATTCTTTTCTTCCTTCAACAATGATTTCCTCACATAAAGGAACAGGCCTCCTCTCATCAAGGGATTCTTGAAGTTCAGATTTGACTTCAAGAATAGCCTGCCCTTCCTCACTTATATCACCCTCATTTGGTGGTACACTTACTATCCTAGTGATCACCACCTCTCTATCATCTATTTCTCCCTCTGGTTTTTCCACTAAGTTCTCCTTTTCAACTCCATCACCTAATCCTGCAGCATCTCTACCTTCAACAAGGTTCAAAGATGGCAGTTGTGGGGAGATCACAGTGCTTATATCAACAGCCACTGAGTCATCCTGAATGATTAAGGGCTGATCAGTGTCCAACTCATCTGACACTGAATAGGCCTTAACCAAACCAACCTCTAAAACAGGAACCTCCACATCTTTAGGCTGTGCCTTGGGTTCAGAAGAACCTTCATTGGCAGATGTGTCTTTGGTTGTGTTACCACCCTTGGTTAACACCTCTGAAGATACAGAGCCTTTCCTATGATAGGTTCTATGAGGGTTGGATAGTCTTTCAGATACAGAAGGCTTAGGGAGATTGATGTTGGGATATGAATATCCTTAGTTTAGTTTTGATAAACCAAATCAAACATGTAATAGGATAAGTTGTATTGTATAGACAACTTTATTATATATCTTGTAATAGATAGGACTCTGGTTAGAAGAGAAGACATGTCAATGCTCAAGAAGAGAAGAGAAGACCAAGACCAGAAGTCATCTTACATCAGCTGAGTAGAAGTCGTCTTACATCAGCTGAGTAGAAGTCATCTTACAACCAGCTGAGTAAAGACAGCAGAGTAAAGACAGCAGCTGAGAAGAAACAGCAGCTGTGTAAAGCCAGCAGAGTAAAGACAGCAGCTGAGAAGAAACAGCAGCTGTGTAAAGCCAGCTGAGTAAAGACAGCAGCTGAGAAGAAACAACAGCTGTGTAAAGTCAGCTGAGTAAAGACAGCTGAGTAAAGCCAGCAGAGTAGAAGTCTTCTTACCAGCAGAGTAGAAGTCTTCTTACCAGCAGAGTGAAGTCTTCTTACCAGCAGAGTAGAAGTCTTCTTACACAATTAAAGGAAGACCAATCACAGCTGAAATCAAGGATTGACAAGATATGTGCACAAGAAAGGAAAGTCAAAGATATGATTGAAATTACATGACAATGGTAATATTCAATCATATCAAAATCAAGAGATTGTCAATTCCTCAATTAGTGGAGATTTGAATTGCTATCATCCAACGGTAACATTCAAACATCAACACTATATAAATGAGCTCATACATCATTGGGAGAAGAGAAGAGGTGTGAGATGCAAAGGTCGAGCAAAGGTCATAAACTCCAGAAATAAGAAGAGCTCAAGAAGATCATTCATGAAGATTCAACACGCATCACCTCATCACCAGTGAGTGAACTCATACCATCTAAGCCAGTGCAACCACTCATATATATCCATAGCTTAGAGAGAATTTCCCAATCCTAGCATGAGGCTAAAACAGATTGTAAGGGAAATTCTCACCTAGTTCATATACACAAAACCCACCTTCTACCATAAAACCTTAGAAGTCAAGTTGAGTGTTTATCACTGTAAAGAGTCCAAGTGCTCTATAATCACTTGTGGAGTTCAAGTGCAAGTGCTTACAATCACTTGTGGGGAAGTGCAAGTGCTTACAATCATTTGTGGAGACCGTAGCCGTTAGGACCGCTCAGATCTCAAAGTCCTACCCTTGGGACTATAAAGGACAAGGCCCTTGTAATTTTGGGTAAATTAAAGGGATTAAACATCACGTGTGGACGTGAGAGTGGACGTAGGAACGTATATCCGAACCACTATAAATTAATGTGTTATTTACATTTCTGCACTTTACATTTCAAGTCTTTTCATACATATTTGTGCATAAACTGTTTTACACACTGTATTTAAATTAAATAGACGAGTATAATATTTATGGGCACACTACAATTCCGTACTTAACTCCGATAAGTAATTAATCAGTCGACTAACTAGTCCTAGGCCCCTAGTGAAATCAGCGGACTAGTTACTTTGAAGAGTTAGTTTATTTTCCACACAATCAGCAGACATCAAGTCAGCTGATCTTACACTCGTCTCAGGGACCAACAAGTGGTATCAGAGCCGTGTGTTCAAAAGACCATTGCTTTGAATTTTTGATTTTTGAAAATCTGCACTTTTTATGTTGTTTTCAGAATTTAACGTGTGAGTACACTTTTTAAAGTGGAATTGATGTTTTGAATCGAACTCACTGCTATGCAGTGACGTGTAATGCTTTTTGGCCAAATTCCATCGTTTGAGCCATCAAAAACACGTTTTACTGTTTTCAATGGTCACCTGAATAGATCCATTTTTGAAAAACTGTTTTGCCTGCATTTTGTGTTCATAAAAATCATACTTGCATGTATTTGGATTATTGTTTGTTAAGAACAGGTTAACAACTAAGGGGGAACTTCAGTTCAACTGAGTTCTAGCCCTATCTGGATTTACACGCGTATGAGCAAGAAAAGGAGATCAAGATGATCAAGTTGTTAGAAGACCTGAAGGCAAGAAGAGCTTAAATTGGAAGTCGTCTGATTTGCAACATATCAGCTGAAGAGTAGATAAGAAGACCTTTGTAATAGCTGATTAGGTGAGTCCGTGCTTGTAAAGTTCAATATTAATAAAACTCATCTTTTTAGCTTTTGGAGATAACATCTAGTTATCTCATCTGATGACAACTTCTCATTGTCCTCATACAAAAGCCTTCTATTTTTACTCTTCTGCACTATTTATGGGCACACTACAATTCCGCACTTAACTCCGATAAGTAATTAATCAGTCGACTAACTAGTCCTAGGCCCCTAGTGAAATCAGCGGACTAGTTACTTTGAAGAGTTAGTTTATTTTCCACACAATCAGCAGACATCAAGTCAGCTGATCTTACACTCGTCTCAGGGACCAACAATTGACTTGAGGGGTTTCAGGAGGGTTGGGTTTTGAGGGATCATCAGGGGAATCATCATCATTAGAGCTACTTTCAGGGTGTTTGATGCCCTTAACTTTCCTTTCCCTCTCCTCATTAATCTTTACAGCTACCAGCTTTGCAAATACTTCCTCATCAATGAGAGATCTTGTCTTTGAAACTCCAGCAAAGTGCAGCAATCTGTTCTCCTCCACTTGCCACCAGTTTGCACCCTTATCTTGGATGACTTGTGATATTTCCATCATAGACTTGTCCTTCACATCAAAAAGCATCCTTAGATCATGAAATGTCCTCTGAATTCTTGGAAATTCAGCAAGCTGTGGGTACAAACTGTCCACAGTAGCCTTGGCTCCTCCTCTGAGCATACTTTCATAAGTATACTCCTCCTCATCTCCACTTGAATGGGGACTTTGGGTGATAGGGGAGTTGGCTCTGGGTTCTCCTAATGTGGCTTCAGGAAGGTTTAACTCAGGAATAATGGCTTCAGATGGGTTGGGTGCAATAGAAGGTGCTTCAGTTGCTTTTGAGAGCAATGGATCTGAAGGGGCTTTACTTAAGGGGGTTGGCTCAAAGAGTGCAGCTTCTAATTGCTTTGAGTAATTGAGCATGGATGAGTCAAGGGGAGAATGTAATCGTGTCTCATCTACTGCTATATCTGCTAGCACATCTATCCCACTTCTTTGCACACTACCTTCAGGAGAGTATCTCTTTGTAAGATTGATGGGGGTGATAGGTTGATTGGTTGGGGTTATATGGGTTTCAGGGGAGTTGGGCTCAGGATTCTGAATTTCAGGGATGTTGGCCTCTATAGGTTGACCTTCAGGGACCTTGGATTCTGGAGTTCCAGAACCAGATGAGTTGGTCCTTGACCTTGATTTGGTCCTGCTTTCAGCTCTGCTCTCTCTTAGAGCAATTTGTAGAGACCTTTCCTCTTGGAGCTCCAACACCTTGTCAGTAGGCTTGGCCCTTCTCTTGCTAGCCCTACTGCTCCCACTACCTCATTTCTGGTGAATTGATTCAGTTCTTCCTGCATGGCTGTGATCCAATTAGCATCTTGAAGTGCTTCCTCAATATCACTTGGTTCTTGTTCTGACAAGAAACAACAGAAAAGAGCACTTTCACCATGAAATCTTCTTGTTTTGACTCCTATACTTGGATCACCAAGTATGAGATCAGTAGGATGGTCAGACAACCAACTCCTTCTTTTTCTGATCTCTTCAGTGGAGTTGTCCTCTACTGAAGTTGAGTCAATTTGATCATAAAATTCAGGATAATTAAATGCAGGATCTAATTCAGGATCATAATCAGGGGTGTTGTCCTCAATGTCAGGGACATTGGCATTTTCAACATTTTGAGTTCCCCCTTGATTATTTGACCCATTAACTACCTCAGCAGGAACTGCTTCTTCATTGGTAGTTGTTACCTGGATGTGAACTGGGATTGGATCATTCAGTTCACCATTTCCTTCAGTGGGATTTGCTTCAGGAGGGTTGCCTTCAGGATTGTTGTCCAATGGGAGTTTTTCAGGTACGTTGGCTTGGACAACTTCTATGAATTCAGTGTCTTTGTCTTTTAAGCTCAGTCTGGTTGTCCTTTGTGTGATTTCTTCTGATTCCAAGTTCTCAATCCTGAACTCATGAATAGATTCATCAAACACAACATGAGGTGTTTCTTCTACAATAAGGGTTTTCTTGTTGTAGACTCTGAAAGCTCTACTGATTTGAGAGTATCCAAGGAATACTCCTTCATCAGCTTTGCTATCAAAGGCTTTCAGCTGATCTTTCCCATTATTGTGAATAAAGCACTTGCAACCAAAAATGTGAAAATATGACACTTTAGGCAATCTTCCTTTCCAGAGTTTCATAGGGGGTTTTGCCTTGCCCCTTAGTGATCAAACATCTATTCTGAGTATGGCATGCAGTGTTTATGGCTTCAGCCCAAAACCTCTTAGGCAACTTAGAATCAGCAATTAAGGTTCTAGCAGCTTCTTTTAAAGTTCTATTCCTTCTCTCTGCAACTCCATTTTGTTGACGAGTTCTAGCTGCTGAGGTGTCATGAGCTATTCCATTAGATGAGCAATACTCATTGATGTATGAATTAATGAACTCTGTGCCTTTATCAGATCTTATCTTGATAATGCTAAGGCTTTTCTCATTTGACAATCTCTTTAACAGTTCAGGTAGTTTGACTTGAGTTTCCTTCTTATTAAGGAGAAATACTACCCATGTGAACCTAGAGAAGTCATCTACTACTACCAATGTGTATTTTCTACCATTTATGCTTGCAGGGGTAATTGGTCCAAATAGGTCCATATGTAACAGCTCAAGCACCCTTTCAGTAGAGATGACTGGTTTTCCCTTAAATGAGGCTTTGATCTGTTTTCCTTCTTGGCATGGTTTGCAAACATGCTCCTTAATGAAAACCTCATTAGGTAGTCCTTTAACTAATGCATTTCTAGCAATTTTATTCATTGTTTTGAAGTTCAAGTGGTTTAATCTTTTATGCCATAACCAACTTTGTTCACTAGAATTCTTAGCAATGAAGCATGCAGCATCAGTAGACTTGTCCCAGTCTGCAAAATACACATTCCCTTTCCTAGTTCCAGTCAATAGAATTTGTTGAGCCTTATCTTTGATTAAGCATTTTCCACTAGAAAACTCAACTTTGAAATCTTTATCACAGAATTGACTGATACTTAGGAGATTATATTTGAGACCAGCTACATAAGATACATTGGATACTTTGATGTTACCAATCATCAAAGTACCATAACCTTTTGTTGTTGCTTGTGAGATGTCTCCAAATGTGACATTTGGGCCTTCTTTTTCAATAAAATCAGTGAGGAGTTCATTGTTTCCAGTCATGTGCCTTGAACATCCACTGTCAAGGTACCATGCTGACTTTTTGCTCATGCTCCTCTTCTTGTAGCCCATTGGTACCTGCAATTAGATTGGTTTAGGTACCCTTTGAGTTTTGGGTCCTGAGAGGTTAGCTGTACCTTTAGGAACCCAAACTTGCCTAATAACCCTGATTGATTCAAGGTGGCTAAGTTGTCTTCCTCTAGCATCTAAATACACTGTCTTTCCCTTAAATGCCTTTGGGAAAGTGTGTGTGAATGTGTTAACTCTGTAAGTTTCAGGAGGGTTGTCAAGTCTCCTGAACTTTTGAGTTCTTTGTGCAACTTGAGGGAATCTTTGAGGAAAGGCTTTCTTATGACCATTACCCTTTGGCATGAAGGGTTTTGGTTGTCTCATTTGTTGGTCCTGAAAGGAGTATATAACAAGTGTATGGGGGGGGGATACACTTGTATTCAAATTCTTTTCTAACTTGATCAAACCAGAGCTCAGCAAGGTTGTCTTGGACAACTCTGCTGAAGATGATTAACTCTTCTAAGATAATCAGACTACTAAGTACTATTGAGTACTTAGTTGAATAACTATCTAGGGGAGTTATATGTGCGGAATAATGGTTGGCCCTTTTAGTTTAAACTCCTTTAGATTCTGAAATCACTTGGTCAATTCAATACAGTCCAGTTTCAGGGAACTTGTCCAAATCAGTTTTGCACAGTCTTTGAATGTTTATCCTTTGAAAGATCAGTTTTGTGTGCAGTGTTGAGTGTATGAAAGTACTTGAAAGTAAATCAACACAAGAGTTTATAGTGGTTCAGAGACTCAAGCTCCTACATCCACTTCCCTGATTTAACAGGATAATTCCTTCACTCTTGGAATTAACTTGTTTTATAGTGCCAAGGTGCACTTGATCAAGAACACCACTCTTGGTGAATTGATCCCTAGGATGTCTAGAGTCCTAGTACCCTCTTCTCAACTCAGAACTGAACTGTTCTTCTCTCAACAGTCAGCTCCTACCACTTCTACTACTACAACCTTCTCACTTTCACTCTTGAAAGATATGAGGATTGAAGTAAGGTTCCAACTAATGAGATATCCTTTACAATGAAGATCAGTGTATAAGGATAGGATATCTCTCTAAGCTTGTGTATGGATATACAATGTAGTACAGCTTAGATGAAGTGTTTGAAGACTAAGATAGTCTTTGAAAGCTTTGAAAGCACTCTAGCTTGTAAGAACTTAAGGTTGGATGTGCTTGGTTGAGGTTGAAGTTGGATGCTAGTTGGATGCTTTCAAATGGTCTTCACACTTCTGTATTTATAGACAAATGAAGGATTTGCCCGTTGGAGAGGCAGCCTCCAATGTCCATAAATGTCTTCTTTTAGTTCTTCAACTTTGAAGACAGAATCTTGATAGTGACATGTCCTCATTTGGGAAATAAACGGCTGTAAGAGCTTTGTCTTCATTCTGTAGCACTCTTCCCAATATCTGACATTCAGATTCTCTTGTAAGAATGTGGACATGTCTTCTGAAGGTTGTTCCAATGATAGGACAACATTCCTTATCATTTGGACAACTCTCCTAATCACTATCAGCAGTCTTGCTTATCAGCAAGATTGTCTTGCTCTTCTTCAGATGACTTGGCTCTTTCCCTTTTATTTCTCTTGAAGGTGATCTTAGCTTGTTTCTTTGAAGATCTTTAGGGATGATTGTCTCAAAACCCTTCAGCATAGTTGACTGCAGGCTTTCAGAGCACTTGATCTTGACTTCTTGTACTGAGACAATTTCTCTAGACAACTCTCCTGATCAGTATAGTTAGTCTCAAAAGACTTAGTGTTGTATCCAGAGTTTGAGCCTTGAGGGGACTTGATTCAAATGAACTTCCAAGCATGTGTTCCCCCTCAGTTTGTGCATCTAATCATCTAAGAGCTACCTAACATATTAGCTCCTCATCTAGCCTTTATACTATATGTTCTAACATTTCTAGAACATATTCAATCATGACTTAGGCATGTCTCAGGGGGTTTTGGTATTCAATCAAAACATAACTCATTTTATTCCCAACAATTTCCCCCTTTTTGATGATGCCAAAACCTATACAGCTTGTGAAAAAGTGACTTAGCTACACCTATTACATTATTCTTCAGAAGACATGACTAAGGTCAGTTATCCTGAAAAGCAATGAGTTAGTGTATTCACCATTCATGTTGCACATAGGTTTCATAGATAGGCATAGAGAGATGAGTGTTTCTTGATTCAAAATAAGTTCAACTATCATTCATTCAAAAATCATTACAAGCATGTTGATAGTTGAATTTAACATATCAGAGCATGAATCATCAACACTTAATACATCAGAGTATTTCATTCTAACAGTTCAACACATATACAAGATTTTTCAGTATCAGAGCATAAACTTGTATCAGAGCACCAATCTTGTATCAGAACAAATACTAACACTTCAAGACATATACAAGACTTTCAACATCAGAGCACAGAGCTTGTATCAGAGCAATCCATATCAAATTAGAGCAAACAGATTAGCACACCACATCAGCAAACTTGATCATTTTTCAGCATAGTTGATCAATCAAGATAGGTCAGAAGACTTAGCCATTTCAAAGATCATCCTCAGGAGGTGGCAGCATTCCATATTGTGCCCACACTCTTCTTTTCAATGCCATGGCTTCTTGGTTTGTTCCCTTAGGACCAAGAACCATCTTGTTTAGCTTAAGGATCTCAGTGAATTCTCTCAGAATTCTTGCTTGGTCAATCCATCCTTCAAGCTTTGGAGGCATGTATATGATTGGCTTAGGAGCTGTGAGTTCAATTCTTGCAATATCAGCAGCTGCAAGCAATTGTTGATAGAGTTCTTTGTAGTATTCTATCATGAACTCAGCAAAAGTGGAGTTGGCATCTCTTCCATTCCATCTGTCAATGACATATTGATCATAGACATACTCCCTTTTGGCTTCCTCCCATAAGTCATTCAGCTGAATTGGTACCCATTTATCCAAGTGAGGATATTTGGTGTCCATTGGGATCAATAGCTGTGGCTTCATCTTGTTGTAAGTTGCTCTCTTCCTTCTTGGCTTCTGGAAGTCTGTTCTTCTCTTATCTCTTGCTCTGTTGGCTTCTTCCATCAAGTCCATTTTCTCTTGGGCCCTCATCATGGCCAGCTTTTGTTGTGTTTCAGGGTCTTTGCCATACCCTTCATGAAACAGCTTTGATGGATCATTGAGTACCACAAACTTTGTCTTCTTTAGTCCAGGTCCAAAGCCTTCTTCATATAAGATTTCCACATCTTCAGTGACTTTGGCACCTTCAGCAATGTTTGCCACTTCAGAAGACTTGTCCTCTTCAGCATTTTTGGGCTCTTCAGTAGTTTTGGCCTTCTTTGAGATAGGCTCATCATCAATAACTCTGAATTCAGGTGGAAGATCAAGGCTATTGGGAAAGTCAGTGAATTTCTCAACTTGTCTCTTCTTTCCTTGGGCCTTCTTGATCTTTCCTCTAGTTTGGACACCTTCAGCATCCTTGTCCAAACCAGATACCTCACCACCTGGTCTTTGTTGTAACCTCACTCTTTCCTCTTGAGCTGAGGCCATAGAGTTCTTCAATGCAAGTGCCAACTGCTCCTCTTCATCCAATTCTTCCAAGTTCAGCACTGCTGGCTCTTTTCCCTTTCCTTCAGGGACTTTGTCCTTACCCTTAACTGGGATTCCAATCACTAAGGCACCTTTTGCCCTTGCTCTTTCCCTTTCCCCCTTTTTGGCAGCATCAAAACATTGGGGTTTTAGCTCACTCATTGTTGTGGCCATTAGGGATTGTGCCTGATTTAGGGATTTCATTTCTTCCAACAAATATACATTTTCATCATGTATATTCTGCATCCTGTCACTGCTCAAGCTAAGAAAAGCTAGAACAGGCTTCATTTTCTATTGGACAACCTCCTCCATGGTTGATTTAAGAGATGCATCCAATTGGACCTTAAGAAGCTCAGTGAGGTTGGCCACTGCACCTTCAGCAATGTTGGCCAATACCTCTTGGGAAAATTTTTCTGAGGCTGCTTTCACCATAGCTAGCCTTTGCTCTTCAGCTCTTTGTCTTTGCAGTGCAGTCTTTCTTCCAAGAGCTCTCTTTACCACTGACCTTAATGTCTTCACATTCCTATTGTGGTTGATTCTTAGCAAAGATTGCTCTTTCTTAACCTCATTTGAAACTGACCTCATGGTGTTTTTGGCTTTGATAACTTCAGTGGAGATGGTTTGCAAACCAGTCTCAACTCCACTGATCCTTGCCTCCAAGGTAGGTAACACCACATCCTCTGAGCCAGTTAGCCTCATTTCCACAGATGCCAAAGTTCTTCCATGCTCATCCAAGGCTCCAGAAGTTTCTGCATGAGCTGATTGTACCTGGTGAGACAAGGAATCCAACTTCTCTGATTGCATCCCAAGCAAGGCTTGTGCTGATCCACTGTCAACTTGGATGGGTGCATCTGTTAAGAGTTCATCTGCAAAGATTTGATCAAAGGTTATACCTGCAATATCAGACAAATCAAAAGCATCAGTAAAAACACACTTGTCTCCCTCCAATTCTTTTTCATAAGACTTTGATACATCAGCAGTCTTCTCCTCATTTTCAACTATTTCTTTTCTCCCTTCAACAATGATTTCCTCACTTAAAGGAACATGCCTCCTCTCATCAAGGGATTCTTGAAGTTCAGATTTGACTTCAAGAATAGCCTGCCCTTCCTCACTTATATCACCCTCATTTGGTGGTACACTCACTATTCTAGTGATCACAACCTCTCTATCATCTACTTCTCCCTCTGGTTTTTCCACTATCATCTCCTTTTCAACTCCTTCACCTAGACCTGCAACATCTCCACCTTCAACAAGGTTCAAAGATGGCAGTTGTGGGGAGATCACAGTGCTTATATCAGCAGCCACTGAGTCATCCTGAATGATTAAGGGCTGATCAGTGTCCAACTTATCTGACACTGAATAGGCCTTAACCAAACCAGCCTCTAAAACAGGAACCTCCACATCTTTAGGCTGTGCCTTGAGTTCAGAAGAACCTTCATTGGCAGATGTGTCATTGGTTGTGTTACCATCCTTGATCAACACCTCTGAATTGACAGAGCCTTTCCTATGATAGGTCTTAGGAGGGTTGGAAAGTCTTTCAGATACAGAAGGCTTAGGGATATTAGCTTGAGGGGTTTCAGGAGGGTTGGGTTTTGAGGGGTTTGAGGGATCATTGGGGGAATCATCATCATTGGAGCTACTATCAGGGTGTTTGATTCCCTTAGCTTTTCTTTCCTTCTCCTCCTTAATCTTATCAGCTACCAGCTTTGCAAAGATTTCCTCATCAATGAGAAATCTTGTCTTTGAGACTCCAGCAAAGTGTAGCAATCTGTTCTCCTCAACTTGTCACCAGTTTGCTCCCTTATCTTGGATGACTTGTGATATCTCCATCATAGACTTATCTTTTACATCAACAAGCATCCTTAGATCATGAAAAGTCCTCTGAATTCTTGGAAATTCAGCAAGTTGTGGATACAAACTGTCCACAGTAGCCATGGCTCCTCATCTGAGCATACTCTCATAAGTATACTCCTCCTCATCTCCACTTGAATGGGGACTTTGGGTTATAGGGGAGTTGGCTCTGGGTTCTCCTAAAGTGGCTTCAGGAAGGTTTAGTTCAGGAATGTTGGCTTCAGAAGAGTTGGGTGCAGTAGAAGGTGCTTCAGTTGCTTTAAAGAGCAATGGATCTGAAGGGGCTTTACTCAAGGGGGTTGGCTCAAAAAGTGCAGCTTCTAATTGCTTTGAGTAATTGAGCATAGATGAGTCAAGGGGAGAATGTAGTCTTGTCTCATCTACTGCTATATCTGCTAGCACATCTATCCCACTTCTTTGCACATTCCCTTCAGGAGAGTATCTCTTTGAAAGATTGTTGGGGGTTATAGGTTGGTTGGTTGGGGTTATATGGGTTTCAGCGGAGTTGGGCTCAGGGTTCTGAATTTCAGGGATATTGGCCTCTATTGGTTGACCTTCAGGGACCTTGGATTCTGGAGTTCCAGAACCGGATGAGTTGGTCCTTGACTTTGATTTGGTCCTGCTTTCAGCTCTGCTCTCTCTAAGAGCAAGTTGTAGAGACCTTTCTTCTTGGAGCTCCAACACTTTGTCAGTAGGCTTGGCCCTTCTCTTGCTAGCCCTACTGCTCCCACTTCCTTCACCATCCTTTTCAGGGACAACCTCCCTGATCCTCTTATCACCCCTAGACTTTTGTCTAGTCTCATTGTACTTCTGCCTTAATTCTTCTGAATGATCAGAGGGCACTTGTACACCTTCTCTAGCAACTTCTTCAATCTCAGTTGAAGCATCTGAATTCTCTTCTGAGAAGATCTGAGACATTTTCTTTGTTTTCACCACTCTTGCTTTTGTCCTCTTCTTCATTTTAGGTTTCTCCTCCACCTTTCTTCAGCAGGTTTGGCCACTATCATCCTCCTTTGCTCAGTTTTCTTGCTGAGTTTTCTGAACAGAATCTTTTGAGCTGGGAGAGGCTTTGCAAAGGTTTGCATTTGGGAATAATGGGAAAAACTCTCAATCAACAAGCTTGCCCTGGTGCAATACTTGAGTTTCCCTTCTAGCACAACCTTGTTATGAGCTCTCACTTTAAACTTGGCCTTTTCCTTCATCATCTCAGAAATAATGAAGGTCCTCCAGTCAAATTTGATACCCTTGTCACTGGCATCAATGACTGCAGCCATGATTCTGATTCTAGGATGGCTGACCTGCTCCAAGCTTCCAGTATTACTCAAGAGACTCTTAGTGATTACCTCAAATAGATTGATAAATTTAGACTTGAGAGACTTCTTGTTTTGTGTTGAAGATAGAGGGCCTGGCACTAATAGCCATTCTTGTGCTATGTCATCTTCATGGCCAGCACCATAAGATTCTGGATTCCTTCCTTCTGAAGGCAATCCAAAGGCTCCTTCAAGATCTTCTGAAGAGAATTTCACTCTATGAAATCTCTCTTCTTCATCTTCTTCAGCAACATAGGACAATCTGGTGGAAATCTCACCATCTTCTGATTTGCCTCTCCATTTGAGAATGGCAAAGAACTCAGCCATGTAGTTGTCCAAACAAGAGCTTGGCCTTTCCTCCATGAATTTCTGAAGGCCTGCTCTTCTCAACCATCTCAGGGTTGGAGTGAGTTCAGGATCTTCACTTGTAAATGATACTATTGGCTCAAAGTGAAGGTTGTTCTTGTTGCTCAAATAACCAAAATCAAGGTCAAGAGCCTTGTTGGAAAAATCTATGATCATCTCTGGTTTCACTTTGGGAGCCATTGAAGATTGCAGAGATGAAATTTAGAAAGTTTTGAGAGAGTTTGAAGAGAATAGGCTAGGGTTTCGAATGCTTGGGGAAGAAGAGTGTGTGGGGAGTTCTTAAGACTTGAGAATATTCTAAAAAGAATGTTTGTCAATGAGTTGGTGAGTTTTGTGTATTTTCAACTGTTGTCAAATATGGAAAGATACACTTGGACGGCCAGGATGAATTTCAGGGGAGTTGGCCAGTTTTGATCCAATGGTTAAAAACCAATGTAACCGTGACTTGTTGGTTTTATTCAAAACGTGGAAGGTATTTAATATTAGTTAATGGTTGGGGAGTTTTCGAGATAGATCATGGTTTGAAAAGGTGTAATGCAAACAAGAGTTAAATCTTGGCATTTAATGCATGGAAAGCGACCTTTTGGGTGGGGGACAAATTAAATCCCACAGAAATGATATCTGTAGTTGGGACAGGTATCAAGGTAGACAATGATTACCCAAAATAGGTGCTTATCAAACCAAGAGAATAGGTTTGATAACTAGGACAACTTATCTGACCCTACAAGGACACGTGTCCTGAAGAGATGTGGACAAGAGTCCTGAATGTCAATGGACAAGTGTCCTGAGTAGTTATGATCATCTCTTCTGCACTTCAGTAGATTTGTCCAAGTCTACTGAATATCAATTCAACTCTTTTACTCCCATTAACTTTAATGAGTTTTACTTGTCCAACTTCCCTGGATCAAGTAAACCCAACTCTGCTGATAGCTCCAGAAACCTTGCCTCTGCAAGTGGCTTAGTTAGTATATCATCTTTTTGATGATCTGTGTGGATCTTGACCAACTTTATATCCTTCTTCTCCACATGATCTCTAATGAAGTGATGCTTGATGTCCACATGTTTGCATCTTGTATGCAAGACAGGATTTTGTGAAATAGCAATGGCACTATTGTTATCACAAAATATGGGCACTTCAGTAGAGTTGACTCTGTAATCTCTTAGTTGTTGTCTCAACCATAGGATCTGAGCACAACAACTTCCTGCAGCAACATATTCAGCCTCAGTAGTGGAAGTAGCCACTGTGTTTTGCTTCTTGGAGAACCAAGATATGAGCTTGTTGCCTAAGAATTGACAAGTCCCTGAAGTGGACTTTCTGTCAATTCTGCATCCTCCATAATCAGCATCTGAGTAGCCAGTTAATTCAATGTTGTCATCAGCAGGATACCAAAGGCCTAGATTTTCAGTGCCTTTGAGATATCTCAAGATCCTCTTTGCAGCCTCAAGATGGCTTTTCTTAGGATTTGCTTGAAACCTTGCACAAACACCTACTGCAAAGGTGATGTCAGGTCTGCTGGCAGTGAGATAGAGGAGTGAACCAATTATTCCTCTATACTCAGTAGAGTTGGTTGGAATACCACTCTCATCAGGATCCATCTTCTAGTTTGTGTTCATTGGAATCCTTACTGGCTTGCTAGTTGTACACCCAAACTTCTTGATCATTTCTCTGGTGTACTTAGCTTGGTTGATGAAGATTCCTTCTTTTGATTGCTTGACTTGAAGACCCAGAAAGAAGTTCATCAGTCCCATCATGGACATCTCAAACTTGCTTTGCATTAGCTTGGAGAACTTCTCACATAGCTTCTCATTGGGGGATCCAAATATTATGTCATCCACATAAATTTGGACAAGCAAGATGTCCTCTCCTTCAGAGATTCTGAAAAGAGTTCTGTCCACAGTTCCCTTGGTGAATCCATGATCCAAGAGGAATTGTGACAGTGTATCATACCAAGCCCTAGGGGCTTGCTTGAGTCCATAAAGAGCTTTCTTGAGTCTGTAAACTTGGTTTCCAACTTCAAAACCTGGTGGTTGCTCTACATAGACTTCTTCCTTCAAGACTCCATTCAGAAAGGCACTCTTGACATCCATTTGGTACACTTTGAACCTCTTGTGGGCTGCATAGGCTAAAAGAGCCTTATTGCTTCTAGCCTTGCCACAGGTGCAAATGTCTCATCATAGTCAATGCCTTCATGTTGGCAATAGCCTTTTGCCACAAGTCTTGCTTTGTTTCTGACAATCACATCATTTTCATTCTTCTTGTTCTTGAACGCCCACTTTGTTCCAATAACATCTGGTGAATTGATTCAGTTCTTCCTGCATGGCTGTGATCCAATTGGCATCTTGAAGTGCCTCCTCAATATCACTTGGTTCTTGTTCTGACAAGAAACAACAGAAAAGAGCACTTTCACCATGAAATCTTCTTGTTTTGACTCCAATACTTGGGTCACCAAGTATTTGATCAGTAGGATGGTCAGACAACCAAGTCCTTCTTTTTCTGATCTCTTCAGTAGAGTTGTCCTCTACTGAAGTTGTTGGTCCCTGAACGAGTAGTGAATGGGTTTAAAGTCTAGAGGGGAGGGGTGAATAGACTTTAAAACTTTTTCAAACAGAGTTGGGAACCTCTTCTGATTGCTATGTCAACTGGACTGCAAGTCTGCTGGTCCAGATGACTATAGTGATCTAACTGAGGAGGTTATATGCGGAATTATGGTGGTCCTGGTTTAGACTCGTTCTTGTAACTTGTTTTACTTAATGAAAATACTCAGCTGATGCTGGTTTGAAAGTTATGGCCTTGTTTTGAAGAGTGTTGAAATCACAGTATGCACTATATAATAATGAATGTAAAGGCAGAAATGTAAAGTGCAGAAAGTAAATAACACCGGATTTATAGTGGTTCGGATATACGTTCCTACGTCCACTCTCACGTCCTAACGTGATGTTTAATCCCTTTAATTTCCACAAATTACAAGGGTCTTGACCTTTATAGTCCCAAGGTTAGGACTTTGAGATCTGAGCCGTCCTAACAGCTACGGTCTCCACAAGTGATTGTAAGCACTTGCACTTTAAGGGGTTTCAAAAACTTTAACCTTTCGGTGAGGGTTTGGGGTTTTTGAGGTGTATCCAACTAATGGTTCAAGCTTATAATTTGCTTAACCACTATGCCTAAAACAATTGATATACAATATGAACAGGTTTCAGGTTCTTAAGGGTTGGATAGAAATCACTTAAGAGCTATAGATAATCTAATGGTTTCTGGCTCTTTTGAGAATTCTTAGAACTGTATGGCTTTAGCTTTGATTGCTTGCTTGGCTTGTTGAATTCTCTCTTGTGACTTCTTTTTTTTTTGTGATTTCTCATCCTCTTGTATTTATAATGGAGATTGGTTGCAACTAGCCGTTGGAGTTGACTAGCCGTTTGAGCAATCTTTCCATAATAGCTTGATTCCTTGATTCCAGCCGCTTGATTGCTTCAATCCTAGGATCATGTCAATCTTCTAAATAAGGTAGGTCTTCGTTTGAATTGTAAGATGACTTGGGAATCAGCCGAGTCCTGGAAGAGCACATAGTCTTCTGATCTGTACTTCTAGTCTTCTGACTACTCTTCTGGCCATAGGTCTTCTGTCTTCACTCTTCTGATCTGGAAATTCTTTGTACTGCTTTTAGGCCATCTTCAATTTGGGACTCCATCAGATAGGTAGGTATACAAACACCTTAACTTATCTGGTCTTCAAGGATCTTCTAGTCTTCATGTCTTCTACTCTTCTCATCTTGAGGATAGGCATGTAAGCCAGGACTATGCTGATCAGATGATATCAATACAGTTGATCACACAAGACTAGTCTAAGCTGTTCTATACAAGTCAGCTGATCCTATTACATTTATAAACTCTAAGTGTTTTGGCCATCAAAACTATTCTAACATCAAGTGGGGCTTAGGATGAATTTATATCCCAACAATTTCCCCCTTTTTGATGAAGCCAAAACTATACTTGATAAGTGCTCTTAATGAATTAAGATAAGAGTTTATATCATGCTAAGACTTGAAGTATCTGATGAAGACAATGAGAGTTTGTCTTGTAAGCAAAAAGAACTAGAACTTGAATATAGATAGAACTTTTACAGATTACAAGTAATAGTTTCTTTAAACTTCTAAGCTAGTCTTCATCAGGTCTTCTGATCTTCAAATGCGGTAGGCAAGGTACAGACGAGCTCATACTTCTTCCATGTGCTGTACATCTGTAACATTCTCCTCTTCATAGATCTTGTACAAAATCTTCTTGATTTCTATCATGTTGACTCTTCCTGAATCCAGAAGGGGTGCATCCCATTTGGGTTCTTCAGGAGTTAAGATTCTGCAGTTGTCAAGTCCTTTGGCTGTCTTGACAATTTCTTCCCAGAACACTGGATCTTCAATGTTCATGAACTGATTGAACTGGAAGAATTCATCTTCATAAGTTGGGAGAGGGCCAAATTTCCTTACTATGTGGTGTTGAATTTGCCACTTCTTCTTTAGGGGATACCATCTTGGTAGCTCATCTTGAAAGGCTAAGTAATCCACATAATTGCTATCAAACACCAGGACACTGTCTTCTTTTGCTCTGTCCTTCATCATTTTCCTGAGTTTGGCAATTCTTCTTTCAAATTTGGCTTTGACTGCCTTCGCATCATTCAGCTTCTTTTGCTTAAGCTCTTGAGCTTCAAGCAACTTCTTTTTCTTCAACTCTAGAGCCTCTTTCTGTTCTGCAGTAGGCTCTGCTGGAGTTGATTTCTTGCTGGTCTGAGCTGTCTGGGCTTGCTCATCTGCCTTTCTTTTCCTTGTCATTCTATTTTCAGGGACTTGTTCTTCAGGAGCAGTGATCTGAAGAGTCTTGGCAGGAGCTTGAGTGGGTGCTTGAGTGTCTTCTTGAGCAATTTCTTTGCCTTTGCCTTTTTCTTACTTGTTCTTGATTTTGCTCTTTAAACTACTCAAGGTTTCATTCAGCTCATCTTGAGATACTACCATTACAGCATGTTGTGCAGTAGATTTCTCAAGAGCTCTTATCAACATATCTTCCCCCTTTTTGGCTTCAGCAAGTGCAGCCGAAAAAGGCTTCATGGCATTCATGATTTCCACTTTCAGAGTTTGTTTCAATGCCATGGCATTGACCTTGTTGACAGCAGTAATGTGGGATATACTGTGTTCCATGACATGAGAAAGAGAATTGGTGGAGGAGGCAGCTTCGAGCTTTTCTGCAAGTGCTTCCAACTTGGCTGCTGTTTCCTTCAGCTGAGTCTGCAGTTTCTCATTCTCCTCTGCAGCTGTTTTAAGAAGAGCTTGTCCTTCAGTGGCTCTTGCTTCAGCATCCTCAATTCTTGTCTTGTAGGTGGTCTCCATGCGGTGCATCTCATCAGTGTAAAGATCAGCAAACCTTTTGGAGGTGTCGGCTGACAACTTCTGATAGGTACTCAAGTATTCTCCTATCTGCTGATGAAGTGCTTCACCAAACTTGTCTTCAATTTCAATAATTTGGTCATGAAGACGAGTCTTCTGATCCCTTGCAGCTTTCTCAACATATCTTTCTAGCTGCATGCCTAAACCTTTCTCAAAGTGCAAGTCTATTGCAGCTTTGACCTGGGAGCAGATGTCTGCTGTATGGTCAACAGATGGGGTAGAAGTAGAGGGTGTACCTCGAGGCTTTGGATGAACAATTACTGCTTTGCCTCTTTCTTCGGCTGATAGGTACTCCTCATTGAGGAAGCAGGTAGTGGCCTTGGTCAGATGGGTCATCTTTCGTCTGCCTGGATCCTCTTGATTGGCAATGAAGTGAGTCAGTTCGTCTGAAGGTCTGAAGTGAGCTGGTATTCTGACTACTTCTCTTTCAATCTCTTCTTTGTCAGCTGGTGCAGCTGAGTCTTCAGCAGGGGCAGCTGAGTCTTCCACCAAGGCTGGTGCAGCTGATTCCTTCATCTTTGCTTGTTCAGCTGTCTGCTGATCCGATGAACCTACTGGGATAGGGACATCAGCAGTGGAGACTCCTAGGATCCGGTTGCAGACTGCAGTTAGTGCCTCATCTGATAGCAGCTGAGCAAAGGATTGAACTTGAGCAACTTCCTTTTGCTCCATCTCCCAGTCGAGGAAGTTTTCCTTTCCTCCCATTCCTTCCATGACCTCAAGAAGGTCATCTACATCATCTCTTCTGAGCTCAATCCAAGTGCATACCCTAAGCACTTGTTCAAACTGGATTGAAGTCTCATCAACTCCAGGGATGGTGGTCTTGAGCAGGTTGGCTATTTTCATCCTCATTATCTTTTCTGTTTGGCACATGGGGTAGTGCACCATTCTGAACTGAGGTTGAGAAGGACCAGGTTGAACCAGGTCTTCTGGTGCCAAGTCTTCTGGAGCAGAAGGGACAATGATGGTAGGGGTTTGGGTAGTTGGGGCATTTTCCTCTGCTGTGTGAGTATCAGCAGGGATTTGGGAAGTGATTTCTTCTTGTTGGGTAGGAGGTTGGGATTGATCTTCAGTAATTTGTTCATCAGCAGGGTTATGGGTCTGCTGGTCTGGTTCAGTTTCTTCTTGAAGATCAGTAGGTGTTTGAGCTTGATGATCTTGGACATTTGCTGTTTGAATATCAGCAGGAATTGTGGATATAATCTGAGTTTGATCATCAGCAGGTTGTGTGGAGGTGGTCTGAGGTTGGTTGTCTGCTGTTTGAACATCAGCAGGGTTAGGCTGGGCTTGTTCCTCTGCTGTGTGAGTATCAGCAGGGATTTGGGCATCAGTGTGTGAGGGTTCAGATGGGTTGGTATCATCAGAAGGGTTGAAGGATGAAATAGGGGCTATGCTCATTGGAGTAGGGAGCCTGGATTTCTTGGCTTTCTTTGTGAAAGAAGAGGTGTTCTTCTTTCTCTTCTGACCCTATGATAGTTTAGAAGGTGTGAAAGTGAGAGAGGGGTTAGAAGTACCTGCCTTTTTCAAAGGAGAGGCAGTGGGAGTGACATCTGAATCAGATGGGGAGATGAGCCCTGATCTGATCAGATATCTTCTTTGTGCTAAGGTCTGATTGTCATCATCATCCTCTTCAGCAACCTTCTTTTGAGTCTCTTCTTTCGATGGCTCCTCTTCTTCTTCAGCAGCAGAGTTATGAGTGGACTCTTCTGCCTTTTCAATAACATCTTTGGAAGATGCTTCAGCTAACAGCTTCTTCCTCTCTTCTTTCAACCTTGCTGCCTCAGCAAGAGCGTCCTTCCTTAAATAATATTTGGAGATGTGGAAGGTCTTGTGAGGTCCCATCTTGTACTTTCTTGGGAGTACTTCTGGAAGGATGATACTCAGCTTGTTGACAAAGCTGACAGTTGAGGTTACCTTCCATTCTCTTGATTGAAGGTCCAAAGTCACCTTCTTGGCTTCAAGAGCAATTCTTTCCAAGAAAAGCCCTTGCCAGTCTCCATCAATCTGATCTCAGATTGCAGCCATAACTCTAACCTTCAAGGTGGTAACAGCATCATGGCTGAAAGTATTACCTAGCAGCATCTTGCCTGCTATATCCATCAGGGTTTGAAACTTAGGTTCTAATTGGGATTTCTTGAGTCCAGAGGCATCAGCAGCCTTGATTCTCCCATCAGTGAACATCTCCATGTATTCTTTCTCCTTACCCATAATATAGTTGGAGATATTGATCTTCCCCCTTGATAAACCGAAAAGTTCCTGAAGGATTTCCCTTGTTACCTTGACCCTGTGTCCACCCATGACACTTTCGACATAAGATCCCTTCATCACAGCGTTTGCATAGAAAGCCAGCACATCTTGTTCATAAACGTTGGTGGGTGCTGCTTCCAGAAAATCTCGAAGGTTGAGGTTGATGCAACGGAGAAGGATTTCCTTGTTTGCAGCTGTGTGTTTGCCTTTGAAAAACAGAGCATTCTCTGTGAACATCTTCCCTTCCTTGGACCACTTTGCAGCATCCAAGGTGCTAGTGCTCTTGGTCTTCTCTTCGTAAATTTCAATGATTGCCATAGTAGAGTTTAAGTGTTTAGGTTTTGAGAGCTTGAAAGAAATTTGCAGAACGAGAGAGTATTGAGAGCAATAGGGTATTGTGAGCGAAAGGGTTTGGAAGAGTTTTAAGGGTGTGTATATATACTCCAACAATTCTTGATCTAACGGTCAGAATTGGGTTTAATTGTGGAGTAGAGCCCAAGGTTTTCCTTCTTTGATTTTGGGCCTTTCTTTAAATTTGCCGGCTGAATTTGCCATGTGGCAACAGTTGATTTGCTGGCAATTTGGTAATTGAGTATTAATGACATCATTACCAAAAATAGCCGTTGTGACTAATTTTGTGGCAAGAATTGATCATCAAGGCCGTTTTTTATAAGTGAATTGCATTCCTTATATAGGCCAATTTGCTTAATTACATTCAGGAATAATTTAGAATGAATTACATGATCAAAGATAGTCATTGAACTCTAAAATCAAATGATCTGGTCAGCAGAGTGAAGTCTTCTGATTTCTTCAAGAGGTCTGCTGATTTTCCTTGAAAGTCTTCTGGTCAGTTGAGTGGAGGATTGAGATTTGCTGAGTAAATCTTCTGGGTTTTGAAGGTCCAACTTGGCTTGATGGATCCTTCATTGTTGCTGTGATGATCCAACCTGGATGATGGATCTTCCAGCTTTATTGTGAGTGGTGATCCAACCTGGTTTGATGGATCTTCCAGCTCTATCTCTGAATCAAGTAGGACCATCAAATCAATATGTATATCAGCCTGGATGGTATCCCACTGGTTCAGGTTGCCCTTACCATCTGATGTTCCTCATCATCAGATGGGTTGTAGCATCAAATGTGTCCTAATTGAATCTCTTCGCTACTCTTGAAAGAGAATGAAGATTGGAAGAGGCTTCAATGGGGTCGAAGAGGGGGCCATGGACTCAGCCTTCATGTTCTGTTTAGACACAATAGCTTTTGATAACAAGCTCTCCATGTAGAACTTCCCCCTGGAGAAGAAGCTCTGCTTGTTTGCTACTCTGTCCTCTGCATCTCTCTTTCCTCTAGTTTTCAATAAGGACTTCTCTCTTTCCTCTAGTTTTCATAGACATACTTATGTTGGTTAAACCAAGTATGCTGACCTGCATCATCTTCATCTTCTGGACAAATCTTCATCTCCTTCACCCAAGACTTTGGTTGAAGGATGATCTCCATTCCATCTCTTCTTTCGATTGTCTCCATCCCTGAAACAGAAAATGATAGTTAGTGATTTGTGTTCTTAGGTGTTCTCATAACTTCCTCCTTTTATAGGGGTAGAAATGAGGTAGTGGAGTGAAAGATGACAAAACTATAGAGTTGATAGGTCTGAATTTCTGAAAAGTTACTTCTTAAGATCAACAATGAGATTCTTGATCTAAGGGTTCACATTTAAAGATATTCAGACTTTATCTTATGGAATGTAGAAATTATAAATTTTTGAGCAAGAGTTATTTGAAATCCGTACAGTGCATGCATACTTTTGAGTCGGTGAGGATGGTGTATTAATCCAACCAAGTATAACTCAATAGTATACTGTATGTATGTATATAAATAAAGTATTTTATGAAGAATAGTTTATTATTATACATAGTATACATTGCTTATAGTAGAGAACTCAAATAACTTTGTTCAAGTCTGCTGTATATATATATATATATGATATGCAATGCAGATTTTAGAGTATTTCATCAAGGATTCTTAAGGTATCATTGATTCCCCCTTGATTAGATGACTCTAAGTTTTCCCTTAGCTTTATTTGTCTTCATTGGGAAAGAACTTGCCTGAAGATGAGGGTGTCTATTCACCTCATCTGATCCTCCTAGTCTGCTACACTTGGGTCAGCTGAGGTTTTCAGCTGATCTTTCCTTCTTCATGTGCTTGGGTCCAGGAGTCCTAAGCTGTAACATAGGGTTTTGAACCTTTCTTCAGCTAGGGGCTTAGTCAAGATGTCTGCTCTTTGGATATCTGTGTGAATTTTCTCCATCTTGATGTCCTTCTTTTCAAGGTGGTCTCTTATGAAGTGGTGTCGAATGTCAACATGCTTGCACCTTGTGTGGAGGACTGGATTTTGAGTGATGGCAATGGCACTGCTGCTATCACAATAAATAGGGACTTCTCTTGCCTCTACATTGTAATCCTTGAGTTTTTGAACTAGCCAGAGCAGCTGACTACAACAACTACCAGCTGCCATGTATTCTGCTTCAGTGGTGGAGGTTGCAACTGAGGTTTGCTTCTTAGAGAACTATGATATCAGCTTGTTGCCTAGAAATTGACAGGTTCCAGATGTGGATTTCCTATCAATTCTACATCCTCCATAGTCTGAGTCAGAATAGCCACTCAATTCTAGATTGTCATCAGCAGGGTACCATAGTCCTAGGTTGACTGTTCCTTTTAGGTACTTGAGAATCTTCCTTGCTGCTTCTAGATGACTTTGCTTTGGGTTTGCTTGAAACCTAGCACATACTCCTACAGCAAATGTTATGTCTGGTCTGCTAGCTGTAAGATATAGTAGAGATCCAATCAGTGCTCTATATTCAGCTTGATCAACTGCCTTTCCAGACTCATCTGGTTCCATTTTGAAAGATGTCATCATTGGAATCCTTGCAGTCTTGCTTTGTAGGGCTTTGAATCTTTCTAATAGGCTCTTGGTATACTTGGACTGGTTAATGAAGATCCCTTCTGAACTCTGCTTGACTTGAAGTCCTAGAAAATAATTCATCTCACCCATCATGCTCATTTCAAACTTTCCTTGCATAAGTTCAGAGAACTTCTTGCACATCTCTTGATTGGGTGATCCAAATATAATATCATCTACATATATTTGCACCATTAGGATGTCTTCTCCTTCTTGTATTCTGAAAAGAGTTCTATCCACTTTGCCTTTTGTATATCCATTGTCAAGTAGGAATTGTGACAATGTGTCATACCAAGCTCTAGGGGCTTGTTTTAGACCATAGAGAGCCTTCTTCAGTCGATATACTTGATCACCTTTTTCAAAACCTGGAGGCTGCTCTACATATACTTCTTCTACCAGAATACCATTTAGAAAAGCACTCTTGACATCCATTTGATATACCTTGAAGCCCATATATGATGCATAAGCTAGAAACAGTCGTATGGCTTCTAATCTGGCTACTGGAGCAAAGGTTTCATCATAGTCAATCCCTTCAGATTGAGAGTATCCTTTTGCAACTAGCCTAGCCTTATTTCGAGTTATCACATCATTTTCGTCCTTCTTGTTCTTGAATACCCACTTTGTTCCTACTACATTGTGGTTTTCAGGACGATCTACCAATTCCCAGACTTCATTTCTTTCGAATTGGTTTAGTTCTTCTTGCATAGCAGTGATCCAATTACTATCTGTCATTGCTTCTTCTATGTCAGCTGGTTCAATGTTGGATAGGAAAGCACACCAGCAGAACATAGATGATTGTGAGTTCTGATTCAGTTGTCTTCTTGTCTTGACACCTGAGTCAGCTCCTCCTAAGATGAGGTTTGATGGATGGTTGTTTCTCCATGTATGCCTCACAGGAGTATCTGCATTGGATGAGCTTGGATTCTCATCTGATCTAGTGCCATCAGGAGGGTTGACTTGATTAGGTCGATCATCATCTGTATCTTGAGTGTCAAAGAGATCATTCCCCCTGGCATTTGGGATTGGTGCATCTTGATTCTGGTCAGCTTGTCCTGCTTGAGTTTGAGATCTAGTGACAGGTCTATGAGGCTTATCCTCCTCTGGTTCTTCAAGGAAAGGTTCATTGACTTCAATGAACTCATCTGGTTTGGACTTGATCACTAGATGTCTCATCTGATCTGCAGCTGAGTTTGTTTCTACTGCATTCTTTTCACAAGATTCATCAAAAACAACATGAGGTGTTTCTTCCACAAGAAGGGTTCGTTTGTTGAGTACTCTAAATGCTTTGCTAGTTGAGGAGTATCCTAAAAATATCCCCTCATCCGCTTTGGCATCAAAAGCATTCAACTTACTCTTCCCATTGTTGTGAATGAAACACTTACAACCAAATATATGAAAGTAAGATACTCTAGGTTTTCTTCCTTTCCACAGTTCATATGGGGTTTTCTCATGTATTTTATGAATACCTGACCTGTTTTGAGTGTGACAAGCTGTGTTGTTGGCTTCTGCCCATAGCTTCTTGGGAGTGGAGAATTCAGCAAGGAGTGTTCTGGCAGCTTCTTTGAGTGTTCTGACTCTTCTTTCAGCTACACCATTCTGTTGTGGTGTTCTTGCTGCACTTGTCTCATGCTGAATACCATTAGAAGTACAATAGGCAATAATATAAGAGTTAATGAATTCAGTGCCTTTGTCACTTCTAATTTTCACAATTGGTTCTCCTTTCTCTACTTGGATCCTCTTCAATAGTTCAGGGAGCTTCTGCTGTGTTTCACTCTTCTTGTATAAGAAGATAACCCAAGTAAACTTGGAATAATCATCTACAACAATAAGAATGTACTTCCTCCCTGTTAGAGTGGTTGGAGTGATTGGTCCAAAGAGATCCATGTGAAGCAGTTCAAGAACTCTGCTGGTTGATGCTGTCTTCTTGGTCTTGAAGGAGACCTTTGTTTGCTTTCCTTGTTGACATGCATCACACACCTGATCTTTACAGTAGAGTTCATTAGGCAGACCATCAACTAAGGATTCCCTTGCTAACTTGTTCATAGTCTTAAAGTTCAGATGACTAAGACGTTTGTGCCATAGCCAGCTGACATCTTTAGGGCTCTTCACAAGCAGACATGTATCCTTAGGACAGCTGTTCCAATTTGCAAGATACATACTTCCCTTTTTAGATCCTGTTAGAAGGTTTTGTTTTGTTCTCTTATCACTTATGAGACACTCATCTTTAGAGAATTTGACTGAGTAACCAGTGTCACAAAAGTGAGAAACAGATAATAAATTAAACTTAAGACCTTCTACATATGATACATCATGTACCTCAATGTCACCATTTTTAAGGGTGCCATATCCTTTTGTGTTACCATGCGCGTTATCACCAAAGAAGACTTTTGGACCTTTCTTTTCTATGTAGTTGGTCAGCAGGGCTTTGGTTCCTGTCATGTGAGTTGAGCATCCACTATCTATGTACCAAGTTTCTCCTGCTAGACCTCCTCTTCTGTATAGGTCCCTCCTTTCCTGCAAGAAAAGTTAAGTCTTAGGTACCCATTTTGTTTTGGGTCCTTGGGTGTTAGTACTACCCTTGGGAACCCACATATACATTGGTCGTTTGAACAACCTTGAGCACTTGAGTTGTTTCCCTCGGGCATCACATAACCAAATCTTACCAGTCAGCACCTTGGACTGATCTGATTTGTCCTTAGTGTCAGCTAAGTAATAGTCAAATGGTTTCCCTTTATAGGAGTGTACATACATGATCTTTTGACTAGTTACATTCGGCCTGGGTGCATTAGCTGGTCGATGCACACGATTATATGGACCATACTCTTCTGTTCTCACAATATCATAAGAGATAGGGGGAGCAAAGAGAACAGATTTGTTTGAAGAAGACTTCTTCTTCTTGGCTGGAGCAGCATACAGCTGAGACTGTCTCAGCCGAGATGGTCTAGGCTGTTTGCTGTTCCTCTGTACAGGCTTGGGGTTATCTTGTCCTTTACCATTTTTGGTTTTGGGATAGTTAGCCTTAGCTGGTACAGATGCCTTTTGGTTCATATTAGGTTCATTGTGTTTAGAACACTCACCCTTTTCATGTGTCTGAGTAGTGCACTTGTTAGGTGTACTACCCCCAGCTGGAGAGGATGTAGATGGGTTGAGTTCATAGCCAAAACCCATCTTATTGCCATTTGATCTATAATACTCAGAGATACTTTCAATAGTAGTAGAGGCTTTATTGAACTCTGATATCTTTTGATTTAGGCATTCCTTCTCCTTTTCTAAGAGCTTGTGTGCTTGGAAGAGGTCATCGAATTTGGATTGTAGTGAACGAAGTTCCTTAGTTTCTAAGGCTTGAGTTTGTAACATCCCCTCATACAACTGAGTTATTGTGGTATTTTCTTCCTTAAGAAGCTCCACTTCTCTGGTCAATCTTTCATTCATTGTGGCCAGCTCAGGGGTGTTATCAAACTTAACCTTTTTCAACTTAGCAATTTCTTTCCTTAGATCCTTATTCTCCTCTTCCACTTCTATAAAAGCTCTAGTGGCAATATCCAGATCACCTTTTACTTTTCTTAAAGATTGATAATAGGTGTCTTCTGATTCGCCTTCAGATGAGTTTATCTCATCTGATTGTGAAAAAATAGGTGAATGGAAAGTAGTAGTATAGGAGTTTACCTCATTTTCACCTATGGCCATCATAGCTAGGTCATCTGAATCATCTGAGAAGATTTGGCAGTCTGGTGATGTAGGGAGTTCATCACTTTGATATTCAGATTCTTCAGTCACCATAACTTTCTTGTCTGAAGTTCTTCTTGGCCTTCTTTCTTCTTTGTCATCCAAATCCAGCTCAGGACATTCATAGACATAGTGTCCTGGTTTGCGACAGTTGAAGCATGATCCAGGTTTCTGATTTGAGTTGTCTTTCCTTGGAGGAGTGGGGTCTCTTCTTCTAGATCCTCGGCTGTCAGATGACTCCACATCCTTTCTAGGATGTCTTTCTGGTGTTCTTTCTCTGGAACCTCTGGAGGGTGAACTTGCTCTTCTATCTTTGTAGTTTCTATAGAATTTTCTATATTTGCTGTTGAGAGTGTTCATCCTTTCGAATCTCTTGATCATAAGAGCCATTTGTTCCTTCAGACTCATGTCTGATCCTTCACAGTCTTCTGTTTTCAGAGAGGCCTTGCCAGATGAGGTACTTGCAGCTTTTGTATTGGCTGCCTTGAAGGCTACAGTCTTGGAGGTAGATGGGGCTGCAGTTGACTCATCACTTCCTGAGTTTTCTTCTCTGTCAAGGTCATATTCATGAGCTTTTAGGTTCTGAAATAGAGTTTGAGTAGACCACTTCTTGATATCTTGAGTATCTTTGATGATGGTCTTCTTGAGTTTCCATCTCTTGGGTAAAGAGTCCAAGATCTTCAAGTTTTTCTCTCTATTTGTATACTTCTTGCCTAGAGATTCAATCTCATTTATGATCTTTGTACATCTATTGTCCAGCTGATCAATAGTTTCTCCTGGATGCATCTTGAGGTGCTCAAACTTCTTGACTGCTGTTGACAATTTACTTTCCTTGATCAGCTCAGTTCCTTCACAGAGGAGTGCCAATGCCTCCCACATCTCTCTGGCTGACTCACAGTGAATGACCTTTGCAATGTACTCATTTGGAAGAGTTTGCATTATGTAATCTTGAGCAATGCTATCAAGGTTTGATTGCTTCATCTCTTCTGGTGTGAGATCCCTCATGGGCTTGGGAACCAGTTCTCCAACTGGGACTTCTGGATCACCATTTGCAGTGTTGACTGTCATGATGGTGATTGGGCCTTCAGTGATTACTGACCACATCTTGTAGTGGACTGATGTGAGATTCTTCCTCATCCTGATCTTCCAGTAATCATAATCCTCAACTGAAAACTTCGGCAACTTACGCATGTTAGCACTCATGCTGTATGAGTTTTCAAAAACAAGTTTTCCAAAAAGATCTGTTCAAGAGGACTACAGAAAGACTCCCTCAAGTCTTCTGATAATCTAGAGACAGTAGTCCGTTAGAACCACTGCTCTGATACCACTTGTTGGTCCCTGAACGAGTAGTGAATGGGTTTAAAGTCTAGAGGGGAGGGGTGAATAGACTTTAAAACTTTTTCAAACAGAGTTGGGAACCTCTTCTGATTGCTATGTCAACTGGACTGCAAGTCTGCTGGTCCAGATGACTATAGTGATCTGACTGAGGAGGTTATATGCGGAATTATGGTGGTCCTGGTTTAGACTCGTTCTTGTAACTTGTTTTACTTAATGAAAATACTCAGCTGATGCTGGTTTGAAAGTTATGGCCTTGTTTTGAAGAGTGTTGAAATCACAGTATGCGCTATATAATAATGAATGTAAAGGCAGAAATGTAAAGTGCAGAAAGTAAATAACACCGGATTTATAGTGGTTCGGATATACGTTCCTACGTCCACTCTCACGTCCTAACGTGATGTTTAATCCCTTTAATTTCCACAAATTACAAGGGTCTTGACCTTTATAGTCCCAAGGTTAGGACTTTGAGATCTGAGCCGTCCTAACAGCTACGGTCTCCACAAGTGATTGTAAGCACTTGCACTTTAAGGGGTTTCAAAAACTTTAACCTTTCGGTGAGGGTTTGGGGTTTTTGAGGTGTATCCAACTAATGGTTCAAGCTTATAATTTGCTTAACCACTATGCCTAAAACAATTGATATACAATATGAACAGGTTTCAGGTTCTTAAGGGTTGGATAGAAATCACTTAAGAGCTATAGATAATCTAATGGTTTCTGGCTCTTTTGAGAATTCTTAGAACTGTATAGCTTTAGCTTTGATTGCTTGCTTGGCTTGTTGAATTCTCTCTTGTGACTTCTTTTTTTTTTTTTTGTGATTTCTCATCCTCTTGTATTTATAATGGAGATTGGTTGCAACTAGCCGTTGGAGTTGACTAGCCGTTTGAGCAATCTTTCCATAATAGCTTGATTCCTTGATTCCAGCCGCTTGATTGCTTCAATCCTGGGATCATGTTAATCTTCTAAATAAGGTAGGTCTTCGTTTGAATTGCAAGATGACTTGGGAATCAGCCGAGTCCTGGAAGAGCACATAGTCTTCTGATCTGTACTTCTAGTCTTCTGACTACTCTTCTGGCCTTAGGTCTTCTGTCTTCACTCTTCTGATCTGGAAATTCTTTGTACTGCTTTTAGGCCATCTTCAATCTGGGACTCCATCAGATAGGTAGGTATACAAGCACCTTAACTTATCTGGTCTTCAAGGATCTTCTAGTCTTCATGTCTTCTACTCTTCTCATCTTGAGGATAGGCATGTAAGCCAGGACTGTGCTGATCAGCTGATATCAATACAGTTGATCGCACAAGACTAGTCTAAGCTGTTCTATACAAGTCAGCTGATCCTATTACATTTATAAACTCTAAGTGTTTTGGCCATCAAAACTATTCTAACATCAAGTGGGGCTTAGGATGAATTTATATCCCAACAGAAGTTGAGTCAATTTGATCATAGAATTCAGGATAATTGAATGCAGGATCTAATTCAGGATCATAATCAGGGGTGTTGTCCTCAATGTCAGTGACATTGGTATTTTCAACATTTTGATTTCCTCCTTGATTATTTGACCCATTAACTACCTCAGCAGGAACTGCTTCTTCATTGGTAGTTGTTACCTGGATGTGAACTGGGATTGGATTATTCAGTTCACTATTTCCTTCAGTGGGATTTGCCTCAGGAGGGTTGCCTTCAGGATGGTTGTCCAACATAGAGTTTTCAGGTAGATTGGTTTGGACAACATCTACAAGCTCAGTGTCTTTGTCTTTTAGACTTAGTCTGGTTGTCCTCTGTGTGATTTCTTCTGATTCCAAGTTCTCATTCCTGAACTCATGAATAGATTCATCAAATACAACATGAGGTGTTTCCTCTACAATAAGGGTTTTCTTGTTATAGACTCTGAAAGCTCTACTGATTTGAGAGTATCCAAGAAATACTCCTTCATCAGCTTTGCTGTCAAAGGCTTTCAGCTGATCTTTCCCATTATTGTGAATAAAACACTTGCAACCAAAAATGTGAAAGTAAGACACTTTAGGCAATCTTCCTTTCCAGAGTTCATAAGGGGTTTTGCCTTGCCCCTTAGTGATCAAACATCTATTTTGAGTATGGCATGCAGTGTTTATGGCTTCAGCCCAAAACCTCTTAGGCAAATCTGAATCAGCAATTAAGGTTCTAGCAGCTTCTTTTAAAGTTCTATTTCTTCTCTCTGCAACTCCATTCTGTTGAGGAGTTCTAGCTGCTGAGGTTTCATGAGCTATTCCATTAGATGTACAATACTCATTGATGTATGAGTTAATGAACTCAGTGCCTTTATCAGATCTTATCTTGATAATGCTAAGGCTTTTCTCATTTGACAATCTCTTTAGAAGTTCAGGCAGTTTGACTTGAGTTTCCTTCTTATTAAGGAGAAATACTACCCATGTGAACCTAGAGAAGTCATCTACTACTACCAATGTGTATTTTCTACCATTTATGCTCAAAGGGGTAATTGGTCCAAAAAGATCCATATGTAAAAGTTCAAGTACCCTTTCAGTGGAAATGACTGGTTTTCCTTTAAATGAGGCTTTGATCTGTTTTTCTTCTTGGCATGGTTTGCAAACATGCTCTTTAATGAAAACCTCATTAGGTAGTCCTTTGACTAATGCATTTCTAACAATTTTGTTCATTGTTTTGAAGTTCAAGTGGTTTAATCTTTTATGCCACAACCAACTTTGTTCACTAGAACTCTTAGCAATGAAGCATGCAGCATCAGTAGACTTGTCCCAGTCTGCAAAATACACATTTCCTTTCCTAGTTCCAGTCAATAGAATTTGTTGAGTCTTATCTTTGATCAAGCATTTATCACTGGAAAACTCAACATTGAAGTCTTTATCACAGAATTGACTGATACTTAGGAGATTATATTTGAGACCAGCCACATAAGATACATTGGATACTTTGATGTTACCAATCATCAAAGTACAATAACCTTTTGTTGATGCTTGTGAGCTGTCTCCAAATGTGACATTAGGGCCTTCTTTTTCAATGAAATCAGTGAGGAGTTCCTTGTTTCCAGTCATGTGCCTTGAGCATCCACTGTCAAGGTACCATGCTGTCTTTTTGCTTATGCTCCTCATCTTGTGGCCCAATGGTACCTGCAATTAGATAGGTTTAGGTACCCTTTGAGTTTTTGGTCCTGAGAGGTTAGCTGTACCTTTAGGAACCCAAACTTGCCTAATAACCCTGATTGATTCAAGGTCGCTAAGTTGTCTTCCTTTAGCATCTAAATACACTGTCTTTCCCTTAAATGCCTTTGGGAAAGTGTGTGTGAATGTGTTAACTCTATAAGTTTCAGGAGAGTTGTCAAGTCTCCTGGACTTTTGAGTTCTTTGTGCAGCTTGAGGGAATCTTTGAGGAAAGGCTTTCTTATGACCATTACCCTTTGGCATGAAGGGTTTTGGTTGTCTCATTTTATTCTGCCTTTGAGGAAAGTTGTCCTTAGGTCTATTCAGCTGAGGCTTTTTCAGAAGAGTTGGCCTAGGCTGATTATACCTTGGACACTTCCTCTGAACATTGTTCAGTAGAGTTGCCCTACCATTGGGTCTACTCTGCTGACCAGCATTCAACTTATGTTCAGGAGCCTTGACCATTTCCTTAGGTTTTGGCCTATTCTCCTGAAGCATTTGATTAGGCAGATCATCCATTTTGCCCTTTCCTTTGTTCAGTGGCTTAATTATTTCATTTTCAGTTTGTGCCACTGACTTAACAAAGATTCTCTTAGTGTTACTCACAGAAGCAACACTAAGACAAGGTGAAGATTCAAATGGATCAAATCCTAATCCACTTCTTTGAGCCATAGGTCTTTGATAACTCTGTATTTCCTCTATTGCTCTAGAGGATTTCTTCAGAGCAGACATCTTTAATTTCAGGCTCTCTTCACTTGCTTTAAGAATATCATATTCATGTGAGAGATTTTCAAACTTGGCATTGAGAATTTTAAGTTCAAAATCTTTTCTCTTCTGAGGGAGAAGTTGATCATCAATCTCCTTTTGTTGGTCAACTATCCTGAGATTTGCTTCCTCAAGCTCTCTCAAGACTTGTTGATATAACTCAGTAGACTTGACATCAACAACTGCCTCAGAGTTTTTAGCAAGTTCAATAGCTAATCTTTCATTTTCTCTCACAAGTTATCATGAAATTCTTGTAACATAGTGAAATCTTCCATCAACTTTCCAAGGGAAAGCTTCAAGTTGATCTCACTATTGTTTTGTGAGATGAATGATGGTGAACTAGAAGTAGAGGATACCTCATCATCCTCAAGAGCCATGTTGCAGACATCATCATCATCATCACTGTTGGAGAACAGTCCATCAGAAGAGTTGAAGATTTCAGCACTATCAGACTCTTCACCAGCCATCATGGCCTTTCTGTTGGTGAACTTTCTGTCTCTTTTGGCTTTCCTCTCTCTTCTCTCCTTAGAGCTTAATTCAGGGCAATCATACTGAAAGTGCCCTTTCTTTTTGCAGTTATAGCACAGATCTTCATCGTCTTCTTTCTTTGATTCTTCTCTTCTTTTTGATGATGAAGGTTCAGCTCTACTGGACCTTCTCCTATCAGAGTACTTGTCCTCTGATCTCTTCTCTTCAGGCTTTTTGGCTTCAGCCTGATTTTCAGGAGAGTTGTACCTTCTCCTGAATTTGTTGTCCTGGTAGAATTTCTTGTATCTACCAAACCTTGAATTTAGCTTTTCAAACCTTCTAGCCATCAAGGCTAGTTCTTCCTTCATTTCAGTCTTTGAGACTGACTTTGATGATCTTGGAGTAGACTGCATTTCTGGTTCAGCAGCTTTGGCTTTGAATGCCACTCCCTTAGTAGGATTTGAAGGTTCCTCAATAGGCTTTCTTCTATTGAGATCGAACTCATAAGCTTTGAGTTCTGAGAAGATTTGTTGCATGGGCATGGTGGAGAGATCTTTGGTGTTTTGCATCATCACAGCATAGACATTCCACTTTTGAGTGAGACTCCTTAAGATCTTCAATCCAACTTCTCTTTTAGTGTAGACCTTGCCCAGAGAGTTGATTTCATTCATCACATCAGTGAATCTACCAGCAAACTTATCAATGGACTCCTCAGACTCCATTGCAAACTGTTCAAATTTCTGCACAGCAACTTGGAGCTTATTCTCCTTGATCTTTTCAGTACCCTCACACATTTCAGCAAGAGTATCCCAAATTTCTTTGGCTGTTGTGCAGTGGTAGACTCTACCCATAATTGCATCTGGAATTGTTTGGTAGAAGGTGTTCATGGCAAGATAATTCAAGTTATCTTTCCTCTTCTCATCAGTGGTAAAGTCATCTTCATCTTTTGGGAGTACCTCTCTTGGGTCTGCCTTTTGAGCCTCAGTGACTTTGGGATTGACAAATGTCAACACAAAAGGACCTCTTGTGATCACTCTCAGCATGTCAGTGTGTAGAGATGCAAGATGAGCCCTCATCCTGATTTTCCAGAAATCATAATTATCAATTGAGAACATGGGCAGTTTGTGATGTGAGATGTGGTTGACTGGATTTGTGGCCATGTTGTCCAATCCTTGGACAGTAGGAGGTGGAACAGCAGCACTGTTGTTGGCCATAACTCAAGAACAAACAGTCAGTCAATATACAATTAGGATTTCAGATAGATCAGTTCAGTGACCATACTAAATATGTGATTTTGAAAACCAAGATGGCTTTTCAGAAGCAGTGGTCTTTGAACCCCTGCTCTGATACCACTTGTTGGTCCTGAAAGGAGTATATAACAAGTGTATGGGGGGGGATACACTTGTATTCAAATTCTTTTCTAACTTGATCAAACCAGAGCTCAGCAAGGTTGTCTTGGACAACTCTGCTGAAGATGATTAACTCTTCTAAGATAATCAGACTACTAAGTACTATTGAGTACTTAGTTGAATAACTATCTAGGGGAGTTATATGTGCGGAATAATGGTTGGCCCTTTTAGTTTAAACTCCTTTAGATTCTGAAATCACTTGGTCAATTCAATACAGTCCAGTTTCAGGGAACTTGTCCAAATCAGTTTTGCACAGTCTTTGAATGTTTATCCTTTGAAAGATCAGTTTTGTGTGCAGTGTTGAGTGTATGAAAGTACTTGAAAGTAAATCAACACAAGAGTTTATAGTGGTTCAGAGACTCAAGCTCCTACATCCACTTCCCTGATTTAACAGGATAATTCCTTCACTCTTGGAATTAACTTGTTTTATAGTGCCAAGGTGCACTTGATCAAGAACACCACTCTTGGTGAATTGATCCCTAGGATGTCTAGAGTCCTAGTACCCTCTTCTCAACTCAGAACTGAACTGTTCTTCTCTCAACAGTCAGCTCCTACCACTTCTACTACTACAACCTTCTCACTTTCACTCTTGAAAGATATGAGGATTGAAGTAAGGTTCCAACTAATGAGATATCCTTTACAATGAAGATCAGTGTATAAGGATAGGATATCTCTCTAAGCTTGTGTATGGATATACAATGTAGTACAGCTTAGATGAAGTGTTTGAAGACTAAGATAGTCTTTGAAAGCTTTGAAAGCACTCTAGCTTGTAAGAACTTAAGGTTGGATGTGCTTGGTTGAGGTTGAAGTTGGATGCTAGTTGGATGCTTTCAAATGGTCTTCACACTTCTGTATTTATAGACAAATGAAGGATTTGCCCGTTGGAGAGGCAGCCTCCAATGTCCATAAATGTCTTCTTTTAGTTCTTCAACTTTGAAGACAGAATCTTGATAGTGACATGTCCTCATTTGGGAAATAAACGGCTGTAAGAGCTTTGTCTTCATTCTGTAGCACTCTTCCCAATATCTGACATTCAGATTCTCTTGTAAGAATGTGGACATGTCTTCTGAAGGTTGTTCCAATGATAGGACAACATTCCTTATCATTTGGACAACTCTCCTAATCACTATCAGCAGTCTTGCTTATCAGCAAGATTGTCTTGCTCTTCTTCAGATGACTTGGCTCTTTCCCTTTTATTTCTCTTGAAGGTGATCTTAGCTTGTTTCTTTGAAGATATTTAGGGATGATTGTCTCAAAACCCTTCAGCATAGTTGACTGCAGGCTTTCAGAGCACTTGATCTTGACTTCTTGTACTGAGACAATTTCTCTAGACAACTCTCCTGATCAGTATAGTTAGTCTCAAAAGACTTAGTGTTGTATCCAGAGTTTGAGCCTTGAGGGGACTTGATTCAAATGAACTTCCAAGCATGTGTTCCCCCTCAGTTTGTGCATCTAATCATCTAAGAGCTACCTAACATATTAGCTCCTCATCTAGCCTTTATACTATATGTTCTAACATTTCTAGAACATATTCAATCATGACTTAGGCATGTCTCAGGGGGTTTTGGTATTCAATCAAAACATAACTCATTTTATTCCCAACATCATTTTATTCTGCCTTTGAGGATAGTTATCCTTAGGTCTATCCAGCTGAGGCTTTCTCAGAAGAGTTGGCCTAGGCTGATTATACCTTGGACAATTCCTCTGAACACTGTTCAGTAGAGTTGCCCTTCCATTGGGTCTACTCCGCTGACCAGCATTCCTCTTATGTTCAGGAGCTTTGGCCATTTCCTTGGGTTTAGGCCTATTTTCCTGAAGCATTTGAGTGGGCAGATTATTTCAGTGGCTGAATTATTTCATTTTCAGTTTGTGCCACTGACTTAACAAAGATTCTCTTAGTGTTACTTACAGAAGCAACACTAACACAAGGCGAAGATTCAAATGGATCAAAACCTAATCCACTTCTTTGAGCTATAGGTCTTTGATAACTCTGAATTTCCTCTATTGCTCTAGAGGATTTCTTCAGAGCAGACATCTTTAATTTCAGGCTCTCTTCACTAGATTTAAGAATGTCATATTCATGTGAGAGGTTTTCAAACTTGGCATTGAGAATTTTAAGTTCAAAATCTTTTCTCTTCTGAGAGAGAAGTTGATCATCAATCTCCTTTTGTTGGTCAACTATCCTGAGATTTGCTTCCTCAAGCTCTCTCAAGATTTGTTGATACAACTCAGTAGACTTGACATCAACAACTGCCTCAGAGTTTTTGGGAAGTTCAATAGCCAATCTTTCATTTTCTCTCACACAATTATCATGAAATTCTTGTAACATAGTGAAATCTTCCATCAACTTTCCAAGGGAAAGCTTCAAGTTGACCTCACTATTGTTTTGTGAGATGAATGATGGTGAACTAGAAGTAGAGGATACCTCATCATCCTCAAGAGCCATGTTGCAGACATCATCATCATCATCACTGTTGGAGAACAGTCCATCAGAAGAGTTGAAGCTTTCAGCACTGTCAGATCCTTCACCAGCCATCATGGCCTTTCTATTGGTGAATTTTCTATCTCTTTTAGCTTGCCTCTCTCTTCTCTCCTTAGAGCTTAGTTCAGGGCAATCATACTGGAAGTGCCCTTTCTTCTTGCAGTTATAGCACAGATCTTCATCATCTTCTTTCTTTGATTCTTCTCTTCTTTTTGATGATGAGGGTTCAGCTCTACTGGACCTTCTCCTATCAGAGTACTTGTCATCTGATTTTTTTTCTTCAGGCTTTTTGACTTCAGCCTGTGCTTCAGGAGAGTTGTATCTCCTGAATTTGTTGTCCTGGTAGAATTTCTTGTATCTACCAAACCTTGAATTTAACTTTTCAAACCTTCTAGCCATCAAGGCTAGTTCTTCCTTCATTTCAGTCTTTGAGACTGACTTTGATGATCTTGGAGTGGACTGCATTTCAGGTTCAGCAGTTTTGGCTTTGAATGCCACTCCCTTGGTAGGATTTGAAGGTTCCTCAATAGGCTTTCTTCTATTGAGGTCGAACTCATAGGCTTTGAGTTCAGAGAAGATTTGTTGCATGGGCATGGTGGAGAGATCCTTGGTATTCTGCATCATTACAGCATATACATCCCACTTTTGAGTAAGACTTCTTAATATCTTCAACCCAACTTCTCTCTTGGTGTAGACCTTGCCCAATGAGTTGATTTCATTCATCACATCAGTGAATCTACCAGCAAACTTATCAATGGACTCCTCAGACTCCATTGCAAACTGTTCAAACTTCTGCACTACCACTTGGAGTTTATTCTCCTTGATTTTCTCAGTGCCCTCACACATTTTTGCCAGAGTATCCCAAATTTCTTTGGCAGTTGTGCAGTGGTAGACTCTTCCCATGACTGCATCTGGAATTGTTTGATAGAGGGTGTTCATTGCTAGGTAATTCAAGTTATCCTTCCTCTTCTCATCAGCAGTGAAATCATCTTCATCTTTGGGGAGCACCTCTCTTGGGTCTGCCTTTTGAGCCTCAGTGACTTTGGGATTGACAAATGTGAACACAAAAGGACCTTTTGTGATCACCCTCAGCATATCAGTGTGTAGAGATGCAAGATGAGCCCTCATTCTGATTTTCCAGAAATCATAGTTATCTATTGAAAACATGGGCAGTTTGTGATGTGAAATGTGGTTGACTGGATTTGTAGCCATGTTGTCCAATCCTTGGACAGCAAGAGGTGGAACAACAGCATTGTTGTTGGCCATATCTCAAGAGCAAACAGTCAGTCAACAATCAAATAAGATTTCAGATAGATCAGTTCAGTGACCACACAAAATATATGATTTTGAAAACCAAGATGGTTTTTCAGAAGCAGTGGTCTTTGAACCCCTGCTCTGATACCACTTGTTGGTCCTGAAAGGAGTATATAACAAGTGTATGGGGGGGGAATACACTTGTATGAAAATTCTTTTCTAATTTGATCAAACCAGAGCTCAGCAAGGTTGTCTTGGACAACTCTGCTGAAGATGATTAACTCTTCTAAGATAATCAGACTACTAAGTACTATTGAGTACTTAGTTGAATAACTATCTAGGGGAGTTATATGTGCGGAATAGTGGTTGGCCCTTTTTGTTTAGACTCCTTTAATTTCTGAAATCACTTAATCAATACACTACAGTCCAGTTTCAGGGAACTTGTCCAAATTAGTTTTGCACAGTCTTTGTATGTTTATCCTTTGAAAGATCAGTTTTGTGTGCAGTGTTGAGTGTATGAAAGTACTTGGAATGTAAATCAACACAAGAGTTTATAGTGGTTCAGAGACTCAAGCTCCTACATCCACTTTCCCTGATTTAACAGGATAATTCCTTCTCTTTGGAATTAACTTATTTTATAGTGCCAAGGTGCACTTGATCAAGAACACCACTCCTTGGTGAATTGATCCCTAGGATGTCTAGAGTCCTAGTACCCTCTTCTCAACTCAGAACTGAATTGTTCTTCTCTCAACAGTCAGCTCCTACCACTTCTACTACTACAACCTTCTCACTTTCACTCTTGAAAGATATGAGGATTGAAGTAAGGTTCCAACTAATGAGATATCCTTTACAATGAAGATCAGTGTATAAGGATAGGATATCTCTCTAAGCTTGTGTATGGATATACAGTGTAGTTCAGCTTAGATGAAGTGTTTGAAGACTAAGATAGTCTTTGAAAGCTTTGAAAGCACTATGAGCTTCAGAATTCTTGTGTAGTTCGATTCTGTTGAGGTTGAAGTTGGATGCTTTCAAATGGTCTTCACACTTCTGTATTTATAGACAAATGAAGGATTTGCCCGTTGGAGAGGCAGCCTCCAATGTCCATAAATGTCTTCTTTTAGTTCTTCAACTTTGAAGACAGAATCTTGATAGTGACATGTCCTCATTTGGGAAATAAACGGCTGTTAAGACTTTGTCTTCATTCTGCAGCACTCTTCCCAATGTCTGTCATTCAGATTCTCTTGTTAGGACTTGGACATGGCTTCTGAAGGTTGTTCCATTGATGGGATAACATTCCTCATCATTTGGACAACTCTCCTTATCACTATCAGCAGTCTTGCTTATCAGCAAGGTTGGCTTGCTCTTCTTCAGATGACTTGGCTCATACCCTTTCACTTCAAGGTGATCTTAGTATGTTAATTTCTAGTTCTTTAGGATATGGTTGTCTCTTTATCTTCAGCATAGTTGACCTCAAGCTTTCAGTACACTTCTTCAGAATTGATTGTGCTGAGACAACTCCTCTGGACAACTCTCCTGATCAGCATAGTTTGTCTTCAAAAGACTTAGTGTTGTATCCAGAGTTTGAGCCTTGAGAGGACTTGATCTTGATGAACTTCTAAGCATGTGTTCCCCCTCAACTTATGCATCTAATCATCTAAGAGCTACCTAACATATTAGCTCCTCATCTAGCCTTTATACTATATGTTCTAACATTTCTAGAACATATTCAATTTGACTTAGGCATGTCTCAGGGGGTTTAGGTATTCAATCAAAACATATCTCATTTTATTCCCAACAAATGTTCAGAGGAGTTATCCAAGGTATAATCAGCCTAGGCCAACTCCACTGAGAAAGCCTCAGCTGACTAGACCTAAGGAAAACTATCCTCAAAGTCAAAATAAAATGAGACAACCAAAACCCTTCATGCCAAAGGCATACTTACAGATTCCGTCAAGAAAACCTTTCCAGTGCTCCTTTACGAAACATTTTGTCTGAACACTTATGAATCTCTCCAGTGCTAAGAATTTCTTCAAGAAGGGACTAAGTGGGTTGCAAGTACTTTGAAACAACTATTGCTTCAGTTCCGTACGACGACCAGTTCATCGAATAATTAGTACCATAATCAAAGCCCATAGTACAACTCTGATTCAGGAGGGCTCTTTGTGTACAACCAGAGCCCAGAGACAACGAGAGCCTCTGCGACGGTTGAGATCCCGACCCGAGAAGATCGATCAGATGTCGATCCGGGTCGGACTCGTTCATCCGTTCCGTAAGAGAACGGATGCTCGGAGGGAGAGACTCCGAGTAAGCATCAAAATGATGGTTTGATGATGAATCTTCTGAAACCATTGGTGAATGACTAAACTTACAAGAATAACAAACTCAAGATGGAGTGGAGAAAAAGCATGCACTTATAAAATGAATAAAGAAAAGGGATGGAAAGTTGAAGAAATAGATGGAGAGTAGCTAGGCCAATTTGTAAGTGATAGGACAAACATACCTATAAAACTTGTAATAATTTCATTCATTCAAGGGAACGAAAAGATCAAGCCAGTTCTTCTACATTAGGGAGCATCTGTTGTTGAGGGAACTAATAACACAATAAGAAAACCTTTCCTCAAAGATTCCCTCAAGTAGCACAAAGAACTCATAAGTTCAGGAGATTTGACAAGTCTCCTGAAACTTACAGAGTTAACACTTTCACACATATTTTCCCAAAGGCATTTAAGGGAAAGACAGTGTATGTAGATGCTAGAGGAAAACAACTTAGCCACCTTGAATCAATCAGGGTTATTAGGCAAGTTTGGGTTCCTAAAGGTACAGCTAACCTCTCAGGACCCAAAACTCAAAGGGTACCTAAACCTATCTAATTGCAAGTACCAATGGGCCACAAGAAGAGGAGCATGAGTAAAAAGTCAGCATGGTACCTTGACAGTGGATGCTCAAGGCACATGACTGGAAACAAGGAACTCCTCACTGATTTTATTGAAAAAGAAGGCCCAAATGTCACATTTGGAGACAGCTCACAAGCTACAACAAAAGGTTATGGTACTTTGATGATTGGTAACATCAAAGTATCCAATGTGTCTTATGTAGCTGGTCTCAAATATAATCTCCTAAGTATCAGTCAATTCTGTGATAAAGATTTTAATGTTGAGTTTTCAAGTGGAAAATGCTTAATCAAAGATAAGACTCAACAAATTCTATTGACTGGAACTAGGAAAGGAAATGTGTATTTTGCAGACTGGGACAAGTCTACTGATGCTGCATGCTTCATTGCTAAGAGTTTTAGTGAACAAAGTTGGTTATGGCATAAAAGACTAAACCACTTGAACTTCAAAACAATGAACAAAATTGCTAGAAATGCATTAGTTAAAGGACTACCTAATGAGGTTCTCATTAAGGAGCATGTTTGCAAACCATGCCAAGAAGGAAAACAGATTAAAGCCTCATTCAAAGGAAAACCAGTCATTTCTACTGAAAGGGTACTTGAACTTTTACATATGGACTTATTTGGACCAATTACCCCTGCAAGCATAAATGGTAGAAAATACACATTGGTGATAGTAGATGACTTCTCTAGGTTCACATGGGTAGTATTTCTCCTTAATAAGAAGGAAACTCAAGTCAAACTGCCTGAACTTTTAATAAGATCTGATAAAGGCACTGAGTTCATAAACTCATACATCAATGAGTATTGCACATCTAATGGAATAGCTCATGAAACCTCAGCAGCTAGAACTCCTCAACAAAATGGAGTTGCAGAAAGGAGAAATAGAACCTTAAAAGAAGCTGCTAGAACCTTAATTGCTTATTCAAATTTACCTAAGAGGTTTTGGGCTGAAGCTATAAACACTGCATGCCATACTCAAAATAGATGTTTGATTACTAAGGGGCAAGGCAAAGCCCCCTATGAACTCTGGAAAGGAAGAATGCCTAAAGTGTCATACTTTCACATCTTTGGTTGTAAGTGTTTCATACACAATAATGGGAAAGAACAGTTGAAAGCCTTTGATAGCAAAGCTGATGAGGGAGTATTCCTTGGATATTCTCAAATCAGTAGAGCTTTCAGAGTCTACAACAAGAAAACTCTTATTGTGGAGGAAACACCTCATGTTGTGTTTGATGAATCTATTCATGAGTTCAGGAATGAGAACTTGGAATCAGAAGAAATCACACAAAGGACAACCAGACTAAACCTAAAATACAAAGACACTGAATTCATAGAAGTTGTCCGAGCCAACCTACCTGAAAAAACTCCCATTGGACAACAATCCTGAAGGCAACCTTCCTGAGGCAAATCCCACTGAAGGGAATGGTGAACTGAATGATCCAATCCCAGTTCACATCCAGGTAACAACTACCAATGAAGAAGCAGTTCCTGCTGAGGTAGTTAATGGGTCAAATAATCGAGGGGGAACTCAAAATGTTGAAAATGCCAATGTCCCTGACATTGAGGACAACACCCCTGATTATGATCCTGAATTAGATCCTGCATTCAATTATCCTGAATTTTATGATCAAATTGACTCAACTTCAGTAGAGGACAACTCTACTGAAGAGATCAGAAAAAGAAGGACTTGGTTGTCTGACCATCCTACTGATCTAATACTTGGTGACCCAAGTATTGGAGTCAAAACAAGGAGATTTCATGGTGAAAGTGCTTTTTTCTGTTGTTTCTTGTCAGAGCAAGAACCAAGTGATATTGAAGAAGCACTTCAAGATGTCAATTGGATCACAGCCATGCAGGAAGAACTGAACCAATTCACCAGAAATGAAGTATGGGAGCTGGTGGATAGACCTTCACATCAAGATGTTATTGGAACAAAGTGGGTGTTCAAGAACAAGAAGAATGAGAATGATGTGATTGTTAGAAACAAAGCAAGACTAGTGGCAAAAGGTTATTGCCAGCATGAAGGCATTGACTATGATGAGACCTTTGCACCTGTGGCAAGGCTAGAAGCAATAAGGCTCTTCCTAACTTATGCAGCCCACAAGAGGTTCAAAGTGTACCAAATGGATGTCAAGAGTGCCTTTCTGAATGGAGTCTTGAAAGAAGAAGTCTATGTGGAGCAACCCCCTGGTTTTGAGGTTGGAAACCAAGTTTACAGACTGAAGAAAGCTCTATATGGACTCAAGCAAGCCCCTAGGGCTTGGTATGATACACTGTCACAATTCCTCTTGGATCATAGATTCACCAAGGGAACTGTGGACAGAACTCTCTTCAGAATATCTGAAGGAGAGGACATCTTGCTTGTCCAAATTTATGTGGATGACATAATATTTGGATCCCCCAATGAGAAGCTGTGTGAGAAGTTCTCCAAGCTAATGCAAAGCAAGTTTGAGATGTCCATGATGGGTTTGATGAACTTCTTTTTGGGACTTCAAGTCAAGCAATCAAAAGAAGGGATCTTCATCAACCAAGCTAAGTACACCAGAGAAATGATCAAGAAGTTTGGGTGTACAACCAGCAAGCCAGTAAGGATACCAATGAACACAAATTGGAAGATGGATCCTGATGAGAGTGGTGTACCAACCAACTCCACTGAGTATAGAGGAATTATTGGATCACTCCTCTATCTCACTGCCAGCAGACCTGACATCACCTTTGCAGTAGGTGTTTGTGCAAGGTTTCAAGCAAATCCTAAGAAAAACCATCTTGAGGCTGCAAAGAGGATCTTGAGGTATCTCAAAGGCACTGAGAATCTAGGCCTTTGGTACCCTGCTGATGACAACATTGAGCTAACTGGCTACTCAGATGCTGACTATGGAGGTTGCAGAATTGATAGAAAGTCCACTTCAGGGACTTGTCTATTCTTAGGCAACAAGCTCATATCTTGGTTTTCCAAGAAGCAGAACACAGTGGCTACTTCCACCACTGAAGTTGAATATGTTGCAGCTGGAAGTTGTTGTGCTCAAATCCTCTGGTTGAGACAACAACTCAGAGACTACAAAGTTAACTCTACTAAAGTGCCAATATTTTGTGATAACAATAGTGCAATTGCAATATCACAAAATCCTGTATTGCACACAAGATGCAAACATGTGGACATCAAGCATCACTTCATTAGAGATCATGTGGAGAAGAAGGACATAAAGTTGGTCAAGATCCACACAGATCATCAAAAAGCTGATATTCTAACAAAGCCACTTGCAGAGGCAAGGTTTCTGGAGCTATCAGCAGAGTTGGGTTTACTTGATCCAGGGAAGTTGGACAAGTAAAACCCATTGAAGTTAATGGGAGTAAAATAACTGAATTAGTCTTCAGCAGACTTGGACAAGTCTACTGAAGTTCAGAAGAGATGATCACAATTACTCAGGACACTTGTCCATTGAATCTCAGGACACTTGTCCACATCTTTTCAGGACACTTGTCCTAGTGGGGTCAGATAAGTTGTCTTGGCTATCAAACCATTTCCTTGGTTTGATAAGCACCTATTTTGGGTAATCATTGTCTACTTTGATATCTGTCCCAATTACAGATATCATCACTGTGGGATTTAATTTGCCCCCCACCAAAAAGGTCACTTTCCATTCATTAAATGTCAAGATTTAACTCTTGTTTGCATTACACTTTTCAAGCCATGATCTATCTCGAAAACTCCCCAACCATTAACTAATATTAAATAACTTCCACGTTTTGAATAAAACCAATAACTCACTGTTACATTGGTTTTTAACCATTGGATCAAAACTGGCCAACTCCCCTGAAATCAATCCTGGCCGTCCAAGTGAGTTTTCCATTTTTGACAACAGTTGAAAACTCACAAAACTCACCAACTCATTGACAAACATTCTTTTTAGAATATTCTCAAGTCTTAAGATCCCCCACAAACTCTTCTTCCCCAAGCATTCGAAACCCTAGCTCATTTTCTTCAAACTCTCTCAAAACTCTCTCAAACTCATTTCTGAAATTCTCAATGGCCCCCAAAGTTAGACCAGAGATGATTATTGATTTCTCCAACAAGGCTCTAGACCTTGATTTTGGATACTTGAGCAACAAAAACAGCCTTCACTTTGAGCCCATAGTATCTTTTGAAAGTGAAGACCTTGAGATTACACCAACCTTGAGATGGTTGAGAAGAGCTGGATTGCAGAAGTTCATGGAGGGAAGACCAAGTTCTTGCTTGGAAAGCTACATGGCAGAGTTCTTTGCCTTTCTCAAGTGGAGAGGTAAACCTGAAGATGGTGAAGTTTCCACAAGGCTTTCATATGTGGCAGAAGGAGATGAGGAAGAGAGATTTCATAGAGTGAAATTCTCTTCAGAAGATCTTGAAGGAGCCTTTGGATTGCCTTCTGAAGGAAGGAATCCAGAATTTTATGGTGCTGATCATGAAGAGGAGATAGCACAAGAATGGCTTTTGGTTCCAGGTCCCATCTCTTCAACACAAAACAAGAAGACTCTCAAGCCAAAATTTCTCAATCTCTTTGAGGTAGTTACTAAGAGTATCTTGAGCAATACTGGAAGCTTGGAGCAAGTCAGCCAACCAAGAATTGGAATTATGGCTGCAATTATTGATGCTAGTGACAAAGGCATCAAGTTTGATTGGAGGACCTTCATCATGTCTGAAATGATGAAGGAAAAGGCCAAGTTTAAGGTGAAAACTCACAATAAGGTTGTGCTAGAAGGGCAACTCAAGTATTGCACCAGGGCAAGCTTGTTGATTGAGAGATTTTCCCATTATTCTCAAATGCAAACCTTTGCAAAGCCCCTCCCAGCCCAGAAGATAATGTTCAGAAAGCTCAGCAAGAAAACTGAGCAAAGGAGGATGCTACTGGCCAAACCTACTGAAGAAAAGGTGGAGGAGAAGCCTAAATTGAAAAAGAGGACTAAGGCCAGAGTGGTAAAGACAAGGAAAATGTCTCAAATCTCCTCAGAGGAGAATTCAGGAGCTTCAACTGAGATTGAAGAAGTTGCTGAAAAGGGAGTAAGTGTGCCTTCTGATCATTCAGAAGAGTTGAGACAGAAGTATAATGAGACTAGACAAAAGTCTAGAGGTGATAAGAGGCCCAGGGAAGTTGTCCCTGAGAAGGATGGTGAAGGTAGTGGGAGCAGTAGAGCCAGCAAGAGAAGGGCCAAGCCTACTGACAAGGTGTTGGAGCTTCAGGAGGAAAGGTCTCTCCAACTTGCTCTAAGAGAGAGCAGAGCTGAAAGCAGGACCAAATCCAAGTCAAGGACCAACTCATCTGGTTCTGGAACTCCAGAATCCAAGGTCCCTGAAGGTCAACCAATAGAGGCCAACATCCCTGAAATTCAGAACCCTGAGCCCAACTCTCCTGAAACCCACATAACCCCAACCAATCAACCTATCACCCCCATCAATCTTACTAAGAGATATTCTCCAGAAGGGAGTGTGCAAAGAAGTGGGATAGATGTGCTAGCAGATATAGCAGTAGATGAGACAAGATTACATTCTCCCCTTGACTCATCTATGCTCAATTATTCAAAGCTTTTAGAAGCTGCACTCTTTGAGCCAACCCCCTTAAGTAAAGCCCCTTCAGATCCATTGCTCTCTAAAGCAACTGAAGTACCTTCAATTGCAACCAATCCTTCTGAAGCCAATATCCCTGAACTCAACCTTCCTGAAGCCACTTTAGGAGAACCCAGAGTCAACTCCCCTATAACCCAAAGTCCCCATTCCTGTGGAGATGAGGAGGAGTATACTTATGAGAGTATGCTCAGAGGAGGAGCCAAGGCTACTGTGGACAGTTTGTATCCACAACTTGCTGAATTTCCAAGAATTCAGAAGATGTTCCATGACTTGAGGATGCTTGTTGATGTGAAGGACAAGACTATTATGGAGATATCACAAGTCATCCAAGAATAAGGGTGCAAACTGGTGGCAAGTGGAGGAGAGCAGATTACTACACTTTGCTGGTGTGATGAAAACAAGATTCCTTACTGATGAGGAAGTTTTTGCAAAGTTGGTAGATGATAAGATCATTGAGGAGAAAGAGAGAAAAGCTAAGGGCATCAAACACCCTGATAGTAGCTCAAATGATGATTCCCCTGATGATCCCTCAAACCCTTCAAAACCCAACCCTCCTGAAACCCCTCAAGCCAACCTCCCTGAAACCTCTAAACCCAAGTCTTCTGTATCAGCCAGACTTTGAAACCCTCCTAGAACCTATCATAGGAAAGGCTCTGTATCTTCAGAGGTGTTGACCAAGGGTGGTAACACAACCAAAGACACATCTGCCAATGAAGGTTCTTCTGAACCCAAGGCACAGCCTAAAGATGTTGAGGTTCCTATGCTAGAGGCTGGTTTGGTTAAGGCCTATTCAGTGTCAGATGAGTTGGACACTGATCAGCCCTTAATCATTCAGGATGACTCAGTGGCTGTTGAAATAAGCATTGTGATCTCCCCACAACTGCCATCTTTGAACCTTGTTGAAGGTAGAGATGATGCAGGTTTAGGTGATGGAGTTGAAAAGGAAAATTTAGTGGAAACACCAGAGGGAGTAGTAGATGAAAGAGATGTGGTGATCACTAGGATAGTGAGTGTACCACCAAATGAGGGTGATATAAGTGAGGAAGGGCAGGCTATTCTTGAAGTCAAATCTGAACTTCAGGAATCCCTTGATGAGAGGAGGCCTGTTCCTTTAAGTGAGGAAATTAACAATGAAGGAAGAAAAGAAGTAGTTAAAAATGAGAAGAAGACTGCTGTTGTATCAGAGTCTTATGAAAAAGAAATTGAGGGTGATGAGTGTGTTTTTACTAACCCTTTTGATTTGTCTGACATTGCAGGTATAAATCTTGATCAAATCTTTGCAGATGATTTCTTGACAGATGCTCCCATCCATGTTGATTCTGGATCAGCACAAGCCCTACTTGGCTTACAATCAACAAAGTTGGATTCCTTGGCTCAACAAGTTCAAACAGCTCATGCAGAAACTTCTGGAGCATTAGATGAGCATGGAAGAACCTTGGCATCTGTGGAAATGAGGCTGACAGGCTCTGAGGATGTGGTGTTACCCACATTGGAGGCAAGAATTGAAGGAGTGGAATCTGGTCTTCAAACCATTTCCACTGAAGTTCACAAAGCCAAAGTCAGTATGGAGAACATTTCTAAGGAGGTCAAGAAGGATCAAAAGCTGCTCAGAGATAACCACAATGCAAATGTTCAAGCTATCAGATTGACCATTAAGCAAGCATTTGGCAAGAAGACAGCCTTGCAGAAGAAAAGGGCAGAGGCACAAAGGCTTGCAATGGTGAAAGCAGCTTTAGAGAAATTTTCCCAAGAGGTGATGGCCAACATTGCTGAAGGTGCAGTGGCCAACCTCACTGAGCTCCTTAAGGCCCAACTGGATGCATCTCTCAAAGCAACCATCGAGGAGGTTGTCCAACAAAAGATGAAGCCTGTTCTAGCTTTTCTTGGCTTGAGCAGTGATAGGATGCAAAATATACATGATGAAAATGTATATTTGTTGGAAGAGATGAAGTCTCTAACCCAAGCCCAGTCCTTAATGGCATCTACTATGAGTGAGCTCAAACCTGAATGTTTTGATGCTGCCAAAAAGGGGGAAAGGGAAAGAGCAATGGCAAAAGGTGTCTTAGTGATTGGAAGCCCAGTCAAAGGTAAGGACAAAGCTCCTGAAGGAAAAGGGAAAGAACCAGCAGTGCTGAACTTAGAAGAATTGGATGAAGAAGAGCAGTTAGCACTTGCTTTGAAGAACTCAATGGCCTCAGCTCAAGAGGAAATAGTGAGGTTACAGCAGAGGCCAGGTGGTGAAGTGTCTGGTTTGGACAAAGATGCTGAAGGTGTCCAAACTAGAGGAAAGATCAAGAGGGCCAAAGGAAAGAAAAGATCAGCTGAGACATTTACTGATTTTCCCAACAGCCTTGATCTACCACCTGAATTCAGAATTGATGATGATGAGCCTATCTCAAAGAAGGCCAAAGCTGCTGAAGAAGACAAGAATGCTGAAGTGTCCAAGATTGATGAAAAGGACAAGTCTTCTGAATCTGCCAGAAGTGCTGAAGGTCCCAAGTCCACTGAAGATGTTGAAGAACTATTTGCTGAAGGATTTGGACCTGAACCTAAGAAGAAGACAACTGTCCTAGCTCATGATCCATCAAAGCTGTTTCATGAAGGGTATGGCAAAGACCCTGAAACACAACAAAAGCTGGCCATGATGAGGGCCCAAGAAAAAATGGACTTGATGGATGAAGCACAAAGAGCAAGAGATAAAAGAAGAGCAGACTTTCAGAAGCCAAGAAGAAAGAGAGCAACTTACAACAAGATGAAGCCACAGCTATTGATCCCAATGGACACCAAATATCCTCACTTGGATAAATGGGTGCCAATTCAGCTGAATGACTCATGGGAGGAAGCTAAAAGGGAGTTTGTCTATGACTACTATGTCATTGACAGATGGAATGGAAAAGATGCCAACTCCACTTTTGCTGAGTTCATGATAGAGTATTACAGAGAGCTTTATCAACAACTACTTGCAGCTGCTGATATTGCAAGATTTGAACTCACAGCTCCCAAGCCAATCATATACATGCCTCCAAAGCTTGAAGGATGGATTGATCAGGCAAGGATCCTGAAGGAATTTACTGAGATCCTCAAGCTGAACAAGATGGTTCTTGGACCCAAGGGAACAAACCAAGAAGCCATGGCCTTGAAAAGAAGAGTGTGGGCACAATATGGGATGGTGCCACCTCCTGAGGATGATCTCTGAAAAATGGCTAAGTCTTCTGACCTTTTTGAATAAAAACTTATCTTATCTGAAGATATTCTTATTTGGTCAAATATGCTGAAACTTGGACAAGCCTGCTGATGTGGTGTGCCTTGACATGTTGTTTGCTCTGATATGCATTGGTTGCTCTGATACAAGCATTTGTCTTGATATCCAGTATTCTGCTCTGATACTTGAAGTATTTTGGTTTTGCTCTGATATTAGAAGATGCTTTGAAACTTGAAGATCTAGATACTCTTAAGCATTTAGTTAATTTGCTCTGATACCCTAGATCTTATGTCTAGTATATGCTCTGAATAGTTGTAATGAAATGATCAATTGTAATGATATCTTGAATTCATGCTCTGATAAGTTATCTTCAACTATCAACATGCTTGTAATGCTTTTTATATGAATGATAGTTGAACTACCTTTGAATCAAGATACATTATTGCAGAAATCTCTCTATGCCTAAATTTGAAACCTATGTGCAACATGAACAGTGAGTACACTAACACATTGCTTTTCAGGAATATTGACCTTAGTCATGTCTTCTGAAGATAAATGTAATAGGTGTAGTCAAGTCACTTTTGCATAGAATGTATAGGTTTTGGCATCATCAAAAAGGGGGAAATTGTTGGGAATAAAATGAGATATGTTTTAATTTAATACCAAAACCCCCTGAGACATGCCTAAGTCAAGATGATTATGTTCTAAGAATGTAAGAACATATAGAATAAGGCTAGATGATGAGCTAATATGTTAGGCAGCTCTTAGTTGATTAGATGCACATTTTGAGGGGGAACACATGCTTTAAAGAACATCTAGAACAAGTCCCCTCAAGGCTCAAATTCTGGAATCATGATCAAGTCCACTGAAGGACAAGTATGCTGATCAGAAGAGTTGTCCAGACAAGTTGTCTCAGCACAATCAATTCAGAAGAAGTGTACTGAAAGTTTGAGGTCAACCATGCTGAAGAGACAACTACACCCTAGAGATCCTAAATGAATCATGCTAAGATCACCTTGAAGTGAAGCAAAGGGTATGAGCCAAGTCATCTGAAGAAGAGCAAGCCAACCTTGCTGATAAGCAAGACTGCTGATAGTGATAAGGAGAGTTGTCCAATTTGATAAGGAATGTTGCCCTATCATTTGAACAACCTTCAGAAGCCATGTCTATGTCCTAACAAGAGAATCTGAAAGTCAGACATTGGGAAGAGTGCTGAAGAATGAAGACAAAGCTTATACAGCCGTTTATTTCCCAAATGAGGACATGTCACTATCAAGAATTTGTCTTCAAGGTTGAAGAACCAAAAGAAGACATTTATGGACTTTTGAGGCTGCCTCTCCAATGGGCAAATCCTTCAATTGTCTATAAATACAGAAGTGTGAAGACCATTTGAAAGCACCTCAACAGAATCCAACTACACAAGAATTCTGAAGCTCATAGTGCTTTCAAAGCTTTCAAAGACTATCTTAGTCTTCAAACACTTCATCTAAGCTGAACTTCATTGTATATCCATACAAAGCTTAGAGAGATATCCTATCCTTATACACTGATCTACATTGTAAAGGATATCTCATTAGTTGGAACCTTACTTCAACCCTTACCCCTTTCAAGTGAGAAAGTGAGAAGGTTGTAGTAGTAGAAGTGGTAGGAGCTGACTGTTGAGAGAAGAACAGTTCAGTTCTGAGTTGAGAAGAGGGTACTAGGACTCTAGACATCCTAGGGATCAATTCACCAAGGAGTGGTGTTATTGATCAAGTGCACCTTGGCACTATAAAACAAGTTAATTCCAAGAGTGAAGGAATTATCCTGTTCAATCAGGGAAAGTGGATGTAGGAGCTTGAGTCTCTGAACCACTATAAACTCTTGTGTTGTTTTGCTTTTAAAGTACTTACATACATTCAACACTGCACACTAAACTGATCTTTCAAAGGATAAACATTCAAAGACTGTGGAAAACCTATTTGGACAAGTTCCCTGAAAACTGAACTGTATTGAATTGACTAAGTGATTTCAGAACTTTAAAGGAGTCTAAACTAAAAGGGCCAAACACTATTCCGCACATATAACTCCTTTAGATAGTTATTCAACTAAGTACTCAATAGTACTTAGTAGTCTGATTATCTTAGAAGAGTTAATCATCTTCAGCAGAGTTGTCCAAGACAACCTTGCTGAGCTCTGGTTTGATCAAAAGTTGAAAAGAATTGCATATAAGTGTATTTCCCCCCCCCCCCCCATACACTTGTTATATACTCCTTTCAGGACCAACACTTACAATTGTACATTGTATAGAGCAAATACATTAATACTAAGTGCAGTCATAAAAAAAATAAAAAAATAATAAGGGATTGCTTGTTGGAAAGACCCAACTAAATTGATAAGTTAAATTTGAAATCTTATGGTAAAACTAAAAACTCAATAATTGAGCTAAAAAAATATTTTAACAATCCATATACAATTAAATGGGCTATTAGTATAAAAGTCCTAAAATGTATTGTATCACTGGGTGCATTTTCATAATAAAGAAACGGAAAAAAAGTGGAATAGGATTACGAAAAATGATTCCAAGCAGACAGGAATCAAAACAAAGCACAGTAAAGTCGCATAAATTTGACATTCTAAAAGCGAAATACACCAATTATTGTCGATTTGTCCACCACATTACCTACTCAAACATATTATATATATATATATAATTAATTTCGATAGATTCATTTTATACGAATTTCATAAAATAAAAATGGGTTGAGCTGCTGTGTACTCAAGTACACCGTGTACTTGAGTCCAACTATATATAAAATATCATGTATATATAGGATAAATAATACAATACTTATTAAAAGTCATTGTAGCCTAATGGTTGCCCTTTGATTATCTTATTACAATATCACAGATTCTCGAAACCCACAATAGTAATTATTTTAGCACCGTGCAAAGATACACTTTTTAGTTATAAAAACATACACTTTTTTAAATTTGATCGATATATCAAATTTCTAGGAAAAATATAACTTAATCAAATTTTTTGATCGAATTAACCGAACTGATTTAATCGAAAATCGTCAATTCGAAAATTCAATTTTATCGATTTTGTGCCCACCCTTAAGCAATAGCTACCATACATATTCATCTCACACCAATGTCTTCTTGCACGCTAATCTTGAATTTTTTTATTTTTTTTTTTGTTATGATTGTTACATAAAAAATTTCACTCTCTAAATTTCGAAATAACATTTAGGTAAACACACTAATTAAATGAATTAAGTTTTGAAGAATAATTGTGTAAACTTTTATGTATAAAGTAAAGAAAAAAGTTGACATGTGCGTATGTATAATTCAAAATTCAAAAGTAATGACATTTTATATAAAATTGAGAATATTGTGAGAATGGAGTTTATAAAAATATTTCCATTTTAAAAGTGTATTATGGATCGTTTCAAAAAGAAAAGTGTGAAAAATTATTATGGAATGGAAAGACTATATAATATTGAAAGGAAGCTAAAATTGTATTACCTTTTATAAACTACTCTTTTTTTTTTCAAATTAATAGCTAATTGAGAAATGAGCTGAGGAATATTTAAGAAATTACTAATGATTAGGAGTAAAATAATTAATATAATAAAAAAAATTAAACACTATGTTAAACTTATATCACTATAAGAAGATTAACTTTTAATAACATAATCTTTTCATGATTTTTTTTACGGTAGTTAAATTATACAATTGACTATCGTAGTCAGTATATTGAATTGCGCCACGTGACATTCTATGCGTCGTATGATCATGTTGCCTAGGTTTAATTTAATTAAACCATCTTTTAAATTGTATTTTGATATTTACTATTACTATATTACCCTTCTTTAATAAAAATACAAAATTTTAAATAAATAAATTATTATCATACCCTTTTTTAATACAAATTATATTATTTTAAAAACTAAATAAACAAATTAAACACTAAATAAAAACAACCAAATTAATTAAATGAGGAATTATGGTTCACCTTCTCAATTCCAACAAATTCATCACTACTCGCTCACTCTTCTTCCCCACCAAATCACGGACTCACTCCTTTATAAACTTTTATACGACGGCCACCATGAACACTCCCCAACCTGGAATCGTGACTGGAATCGCTGCAACTCGCGATGCAAACCTTCACCCTCAACACTTGTCGTCGCCCATTGCAACTCATGACGTCGTCTGGGTTGCTCTCATGCCTCAACCAGATGGCGACGATCAGAATCTTCATTCCCTAATCGCCCGATCTAGATTATTTGCAGCCCAGGTCAACGAATCGCTCCGCCGCTTGCTATACACACTACCTCCGACAACACTGCTCACTTCACACGCCGGACTCCAGCCAGATCGGGCCTTTGATTCACACGCTCGCATTCTAGCCACGATCGCCTCAAACTTGGGTGGCGGCTGTTGGTCCTTGGTGGAGTATAACACAAGTGTATGGGGGGGGGGAATGCACTTGTGTATGCAAATTCTTTTCTTTTTAACAAAACTGGTCTTATCAGGCAGGTTGTCTTACAACTGGCCTGAGTGTGATCTTTGATAGATACTTGTCCTACTGATTACTATTGAGTGATCAGTTGGCTAGATATCTAAAAGAGTTGCTAAGTGCGGAACGTGGTTGGCCTTTGACTTAAAGAAATACTCCAAGTTAATTTCTGAAAAGACAGTTATCAGGGACTTTGTCCAAAACAAATTTTCTCACTTACTAGAGTTTGTTCTTTGAAAATTGTTTGAATATGAATGCAATAAAGAATGCAGTAAGTAAGAGACACACAAGTTTATAGTGGTTCAGAGACTCAAGCTCCTACATCCACTTTCCCTGATTGAACAGGATAATTCCTTCACAATGGAATTAGCTTGTTTTATAGTGCCAAGGTGCACTGATCAACAACACTCTCTTAGTGTTTTGATCCCTAGGATAATCTGAGTCCTAGTGCTCAATCTCACTGAGTTAAGACTGTGTTTCACTCTAACAGTCCTTAACTCCTCACTTCTACAACAAACACTCTCTTCACTAAATGAGATAAGGTTTGAGGTTTGGTTCCAACTAGTAGAGATATCCTTTACAATGAGAACAGATGTAAAGGCTTAGGATATCTCAATGCTAAGCTAGGATGTTTACAAAGAATGGCTTAGCTAATTTGAAGTGATTCAGGAAACTTGGGATTCTTGTGAATAGCTTGGTTTCCTTTGAAAGCTTAATATGAGTTTGATAGCTTGTAGTTGGATTGTGAATCCCTTTGATCACTTCTGTATATATAGGCATATTTGAACAACTATCCGTTGGAGAGATAGCAATTCAAACATGTCTATTTGCAACACCATTGAAACGGCTAAGAAGCTTGACTTCCTTTTATCCACTGTGTAAAAGGGCTCTTCAATGGTTGCTTGAATGAATGTGTTGACTTCTGAAAAATGCGGCTGAGATGACTTGTGACAGTTTCCAAATAAGCACACTTCCCAAGGTTGATTTGTGGCAGAATCTACACTCAACCAACGGTCAGATGGGACAAGCTCCCTGAACATTCTTGCAGCTGTTTTAGAATGTTCCAACATTCATTCAATGCTTCACTCTTAAATGCTCTAAGTCTTCAATGCTTGGTTCAGGCATGATTGGCAATAAATGCTTCATTGAATGTGTCTTCAGTAAGCTTTTGACATTCAATTCTCTTGGTCATTTGTACTTCAACTGTCTTGATCTTTTGCATTTATGAGCACAGCTTTAGTGTTCTTGATCTCTTCAGCCCGGTTGTCCACTTGGTCAGCTGTCCTGATGCTTCAGTAACTTTGGCCTCAAGACTTAATACCTATCAAGCTTTCTAACATATAGCATTGGACAACTATCCTGAACTCTAAAATCTCACAACATTTCTGAGATTTTTAACTTAAGCATTCTACATACTCAAGTGTTCTGGGACAACTTGCCTGAACAATAACTTGAGCATATCTCAACTAATCTGTACATCATCAATCAGGGGTTTTGGTATCTAAATCAAAATCATTTTATTCCCAACAATTTCCCCCTTTTTGATGATGCCAAAACCTATTACAAAGGGAACTTGACTTATACTATATTTTATCTTCAGGATGAGTGAACTGGTCAACTTTCCTGAAAGAAACTGTTAGCACAATAAATCAAGTATATATGTAATGTCAGGTTAGTTGAGATAATGAGTTGTTATCTCCTGATAGAAAATCAGTGGTCCTTTTATATCTCATCAAGCATTACAGATCAGAAAATCAAGGACAGCATAACTGATACAGAGAAAATAAAATAACAACATCATAATCAAACATAAAATTCAGATAGGGAAGAGATGAACTTATCCATTCAGAGAGTTCCATCATCCTGAGGAGCAATGCCATATTGAGCCCAGACCCTTTTCTTCAGCTCCCAAACATCCTTGTTGGAGCCTCTAGGGCCTATCTTCATCTTCTCCATCTTCATGATGTTGATGAACTCCTCCAGAATCTTTCCCTCATCAATCAAGTTCCCATTGAACTTAGGAGGTATGTACAGAATTGGACCAGGGGCCTTGAACTCCACTCTTGCCATATCAGCTGCTGCAAACAGCTTTTGGTAGAGGTCCCTATGATTCTCAAACATGAACTGGACAAAGACTTCATCTACACTCTCTCCAAGCCACTTCCCAATGACATAAAAGTCATATACAAAGCTTCTCTTGGCCTCCTCCCATGCATCATTCAGTGAGATTAGAACCCACTTATCATGGTGAGGGTACTGAGTGTCCCATCTTTGCAGCATTTGAGGTTTGAGTCTTCTGTATGAAGCTCTCCTTCTTGGGGCTCTGAAATTTGCCCTTCTTTCATCCCTTGCCTTGTTGGCCTCAACCAATTGCTCCATCCTCTCTTTAGCTCTCTGAAGAGCTAGCTTCTCTTGGGTTTCTGGATCTTTTCCAAAACCTTCTTCAAACAATTTAGAGGGATCATCAGCAAGTTTGGGCACACCAACTTCAGGCATCCTGTCCTGTACTTCTTCTATAACCTCTTCTTCTTCAATGGCAGGCAGCTTGGCTGCTTTCTTCAATCTTGTTGATTGCCTTACTGGAGTAGATTCATCAGACTGAAATTCTGATGGCAAAGTCAGGCTGGTTGGGAAATCATTAAAGGCTTGCAGTTCCTTCCTCTTTCTTTCAGATGATCTTGTCACCTTCTCCCTTACTTCAGCAGCCTTCTCTTTAGGTTCAAGTCCTGTAGACTCACCACCTGGCCTTTGAAGCTTTCTTGCCTGACTTTCCATAACTGACATCATGGACTCCTTGACAGCTATTTGAATCTGCTCTTCCTCAGTCAAATTTTCAACATTCATTGGGCCTTTGCCTTTCCCAATGTTTTCTACTGCTTCCTCCTCAATCTCAGGGACCTTCTCTTTTCCCTTAGATTCACCAATCACCAAGGTTCCCTTTGCCCTTGCTCTCTCTCTTTCCCCCTTTTTGGCATTATCAAAACACTGGGGCTTTAGTTCACTCATTGAGACTGAGAGGTGTGAGTGGGCCTGAGTGAGGGACTTCAACTCCTGCAGTAGATAAACATTCTCATCATGAATGTTTTGCATTTTATCATCTGCCATGCTCAAGAAGGTGTGAACAGGCTTCATCTTTTGGGAAACAATGGCATCCAATGTGGCTTTCAGTGATTGATCAAGTTTGGCCTGAAGTTGATCAGTGAGGTTGGCCACAACTTGATCAGACACTTTGGCCATGAGTTCAACAGTGAATTTCTCAGCAGCCTCCTTCACCATTGCAGCTTTCAACTCTTCTGCCTTCTTTCTCTGGGCTGTTGTCCTCAACCTTAAAGCATCCTTGATTGTCTTTCTCAAGGCTTTCACATTATGCTTGTACAAATCTTTGATACCCTGCTGTTCTTTCTTCACTGTTCTTGTGAATTTACCCATAGCATCTTTGGCTTTTGTCACTTCAGTTGAAACTGTTTGCAGTCCAGATTCAACTCCACATATTCTTGCATCAAGAGTTGGCAATATCACTTCTTCTGACCCTGTTAGCCTCATCTCCACAGAGGCTAGAGTCTTGCCTTGGCCATCTAAGGTATCAACAGTTGTTGCATGAGCCTTCTCAACTTCCCTGACCAGTGTGTCCAACTTCTCTGACTGCTCTTCAATGATGGATGCAGTCTGAGTAGCAATTTGAAAGTGAGCCTCAGAGGTGTTGGCTTGTTCAAAGTAGATCTGGTTAAGTGTGGACACATTTGCTGAAACTGCTTCAAGATCAGTGTCAGCATCAACTGGTATATCTGTCAGGGAGGCATCTGCAAAAATTTGCTCAAGAGTGACAGCAACAGAATCTGCAAAACTAATAGTGTTAGTAAAAACTCCCTCATCTCCCTCAATTTCTTTTTCTCCCATAAGGTCTGATACATCAGCACCTTCTCTCTCATTTCCAACTATATTCTTTTCTTCTTTATTCTCAAGAGATAGTCTCACATTCACTGGAGAATCAGGCCTCCTTTCACCAAGGGATTCATCAAGTTCAGATTTGACTTGAAGAATAGCCTGACTCTCATATTGGGCTGCACCCAATATTTCTACTTCCTCACCCTCTATTTGTGGTGCACTCAAGGAACCTGTAATCACACAATCCTCACCATCATCTCCCTCTGATTTTTCAGCACTATCAGCCTTTTCAACTCCTTCAATGCCTAAACCTGACACCTCCATATCCTCAACAGGATCCACAGAGGGCAGTTGTTGGGAGATCACAGAGCTTGGGCATCCCAAGGCCACTGAGTCATCCTGAATGACTAAAGGCTGGTCAATGTCCAACTTGCCTGACATTGATGAGGCTTTAGCCAAACTAGCTTCTCCCATGGAAGTCTCAGCATTGTCAAGTTGTGCCTCAGGTTCAAAAGAACCATCCTTGGCCAATGCATCTTGGACTGAGTTACCATCTTTGGTCAACTCCTCTGAATGATCAGAGTCCTTCACAGAATGAAAAGTCAAGTAATGTACCTGAGCTGAGTTGAGGCTTGGGGGATTGGGATTGGTGTGATCATCATCATCATCATCATTAGATGGGCTGTCAGGATGCTTGATTCCTTGTGCTATTCTCTCTCTTTCAGCAAGCACCTTCTCATGAACAATGGTGCAAAATAGGGCCTCAGTGGTTAATACACTGGTCTTCTTTACATTTGCAAAATGTAGCAGCCTATTTTCCTCAACCTGCCACCAGTTGGCACCCTTATCCTGAATAGCCTGAGCTATTTCCACAATAGTTCTATCTTTGATCTCAACAAGTGCTCTGAGATCATAGAACTGTTGTTGCAGCCTGGGATATGCCTTCAATCCTGGATATAATTCATCCACATTGGCTCTTGCAATCTGCCTCAACATTCCCTCATAGGTGTACTCTTCACCACTATCATCTCCAGAAGAGTTGGTTTGGGATTCAGGAAAGTTGGATTGGGATTCAGGTAAGCTTGGCTGAATTTCAGGTAAGTTGGGTTCAGTAGGGTTGGGTTCAGGAGAGGTCAAAATAAGTTGGGATTCAGGTGCTTTTGAGAGCATTGTGCCTGAAGAGGTAATTGGAATGGCTGGAATGGGTGGGAAAACAACTTGATCACCTTCTTGAATAGCAGTTTCAAGAAGTTTGGTATATGAGAGAAGTCTTGGATCAAGGGGGGAAAAAGGTCTATCTTCAAGATTGACCAAATCTGCCAGCACATCAAGACCTATTCTATCAGGTGCACCTTCAGGGGAGTAAACCTTCTTGGCAATGATTGGGGCATCTTCAGGAGTCTTGCACTCCTCTTCTTCTTGCCTTGGAGATATTCTTCTAGATTGAATATCAGGGGAGTTGGCTTCAAGGCTGTTGGGTTTTGACTTTGACTGGAGTTAGACTTGCTTGCCTGTCTAATCTCCTTGAAAAACTCTTTCTCCTTCTTTTCTTCTTCCATCATCCTCTGCTTCTCAGAAGTCTTGATGATTCTTCTTCTCCTTTCATACCTTGTTGGCTGGTCAAGGTCTCTGAATTCTGTGATTGTCTCAGGTTGCAGTGGGACAATCTCTCTGAATACTTCACCCTCTTCAGGAGGGTTGACTCCTTCCTCAGCCACCTTCTCAATTTCCTCAAAAGTGCCTCCTCCACTCCTTGACATGCTTTCAGGGGAAGATTCACTTAGAATCTGCTTCATCTTCTTCATCTTTGGCTGGATTTTGGGTGATTGTGCTTTCCTTTTCCTTGGAGAGGCTCTGGTTGCTGGAACAGTGGCAACAGCTTTCTTGGAGGCAGCCTCCTGCTTTCTCTTTTCTGTCCTTGAAGACAGCTTTCTAAACATCACCTTTTGTGCAGGAAAAGGCTTTGGCTTTGCTTGGAGATGGGTGTAATGAGCAAATCTTTCCAAGAGCAGACTGGCTCTTGTGCAAAATTGGAGTCTTCCTTCAACCACCACCTTGTGGTGCTTCATCTCCTTAAACTTAAATGTTTCATTCATCATCTTGTCAAGAATGAAATTTTTCCAGTTGAACTTGACTCTCTTCTCAGCAGAGTCAATCACAGCAGCCATCACTCTCAACTTAGGCATACTGATTTGTTCAACACTCCCTGAGTGGCTTAACAGACTTTTTACAACACAATCAAACAAGTGTCTGTAAGGAAGCTTTAAAGTGTTCTTGTTCTGAGCACTTACAAGTTTCTTTGGTTCTATCATCCAAGAGTAGTAGAACTCCTGATCATCTCCTTCCTTGTACAATTCTGGATTCTGGCCTTCTGATGGTAGCCCAAAGCTAGCATCTATATCCTCTGCAGTGAAGATGATGGAGTGTTGGCTTTCTTCATCTTCATCTTCTTCAGCATATGTGAGCTTGGTGCACACATCTCCCTTTTTCCCTTTCCATCTGAGATGGGCAAAGAATTCTGCCATGAATGGATTCAGGCATGAATCAGGCTTGGTGCCAAGGAACTTTTCTAGCCCTGCCTCCCTCAGCCATTGGAGGACTTGTTGAACTTCTGTGTCTGGGCTATCAAAGGCTACCAGCTTTTCAAACCAAAGGGAATTTGGGTTGCTAAGATAAGAGAAATCAATGTCCAAGGAGGAATCATTGAAGTCTACAAGCTCTTCTCTCTTGATCTTAGGTGCCATGGATAATATGAGAGATTGGAAAGGAGTTGCAGGTTTGAGAGTTTGAAGAAAATCTTAAGGGTTTTTTTTTTTTTTTTTTTTGAGTGCGTAAGGATGGTGGTGAAAACTGAGGAGTTTATATATGTGGGGAGTTTATTAACCGTTGGTTAAAAGAAACTAACCGTGGGTAATAAGTATGACCAATTGGATAATATGTGGTAATGGGATTGAGGCGGTTTGATGGAAGTTTAATGCAAATTAATGGTCTTGATGAAGGCTCAAGAATTCATGAAATCCCAATTAAGATTTTTGCATTAAATGTTGATTTGCCTTTTTGGTGGTAAAAATCTTTATAGCACACTCCATCCTAAAATGGCCTACTCTTAGACCAAGAAACCTCTTAAATGTCTAATCAATGCTAAAAATAGCAATGATTATCTAATTAACTCGGACAAACATCCTGAGGTGTGCTTTGGTTTCTGTGTAGGTCAAACTGCCTGATGAACTTGCCTGAGTGGGTCCCAAAGTTGCTGACTGGGTCCCACTTGGACAAATCCCCTGACCAACATTGCTGAACATCATAGGGACAACCTTGCTGAGTTTCCCTCTTTGGCTGACAGCTTCAGTGAGGTTGGTCAACTTTGCTGAAGTTCAACTTTGATGAACTTCCCCCTTCATATGAGCTTACTTTCCTCATTTTTCCATCTTGCCTGGATCAAGTAACCCCAATTCAGCTGACAATTCCAAGAACCTTGCTTCAGCTAGAGGCTTGGTCAAAATATCAGCTTTTTGCTTATCAGTGTGAATTTTGACAAGCCTGATATCTTTCTTCTCCACATGATCCCTTATGAAATGATGCTTGATGTCCACATGCTTGCATCTGGTGTGGAGCACTGGATTCTGTGAGATGGCAATTGCACTATTGTTGTCACAGAATATTGGCACTTCATTTGTGATGACTTTGTAGTCTCTAAGTTGTTGCCTGAGCCAAAGTATCTGAGCACAACAACTTCCAGCTGCAACATATTCTGCTTCAGTTGTTGAAGTTGCAACTGTATTCTGCTTCTTGGAGAACCATGAGATAAGCTTGATGCCCAAGAATTGACATGTTCCAGAGGTGGATTTTCTGTCAATTCTGCATCCTCCATAATCAGCATCTGAATATCCAATGAGCTCAATGTTGTCATCAGCTGGATACCACAATCCAAGATTCTCAGATCCCTTGAGATATCTTAGGATTCTCTTGGCAGCATCAAGATGGCTCTTCTTTGGATTTGCCTGAAATCTTGCACACACTCCAACTGCAAATGTGATGTCAGGCCTGCTTGCAGTGAGATATAGCAAGGATCCTATGATTCCCCTGTAGTTAGTGGAGTTTGTTGACTCTCCACCTTCATCAGGATCCATCTTCCAGTTAGTATTCATAGGAATTCTGACTGGCTTGCTTGTAGCACATCCAAATTTTTTGATCATGTCCCTTGTGTACTTGGCCTGATTGATGAATATCCCCTTCTTTGATTGAGTGACCTGAAGTCCTAAGAAGAAATTCATCAATCCCATCATGGACATTTCAAATTTGCTCTGCATGAGTTTGGAAAACTTTTCACACATCTTCTCATTTGGAGATCCAAATATAATGTCATCCACATAGATTTGTACTAACAAGATATCATCTCCTTCACAGATTCTGAACAGAGTTCTGTCAACAGTGCGTTTGACAAAACCATGATCTAGAAGAAACTGTGATAAGGTGTCATACCAAGCTCTTGGAGCTTGCTTTAAGCCATAGAGGGCTTTCTTCAATCTGTACACCTTGTTTCCTTCCTCAAAGCCTGGGGGTTGTTCAACATAAACTTCTTCTTTGAGCACCCCATTGAGAAATGCACTCTTCACATCCATTTGATACACTTTGAATTTCATGTGAGCTGCATATGCTAAGAAGAGTCTGATTGCTTCAAGTCTGGCCACTGGAGCAAAAGTCTCATCATAATCAATCCCTTCAGATTGACAATATCCTTTGGCCACCAGTCTTGCTTTGTTCCTCACAATGATGTCATTTTCATTTTTCTTATTTTTGAACACCCATTTGGTTCCAATGACATCTTGATGAGTTGGCCTATCCACCAGCTCCCATACTTCATTTCTGGTGAACTGGTTCAGCTCTTCTTGCATGGCTATGATCCAGTTGGTGTCTTGAAGTGCTTCCTCAATATCTCCTGGTTCTATTTCTGAAAGAAAACAACAAAACAAGGCACTTTCTCCATGAAACCTTCTAGTTTTGATCCCTTCACTTGGGTTACCAAGTATTAGGCTAGTTGGGTGGTCTTGCAACCAAGTCCTTCTAGACCTGATCCCTTCAGGAGGATTGTCCTCATCTGAGGTTGGATCACTAGACTCATTAAATTCAGAAAAATTAATTGAAGGATCAAGCTCAGGATCATATTCAGGGGTATTGTCCTCATTGTCAGATGAGTTGACATTTTCATTGGTTCCCCCTTGAATATTGGATCCATTAACTACCTCAACATTGCCTGCTTCTTCATTGGTAGTTGTTACCTGGTTTTGAACTGGGATTGGATTAATCAGTTCAATATCACCTTCAGGTTGGTTGGCTCCTGGTTGATTGCCATCAGGTAGGTTGTCCAGTTTTTGACAATCATGAAGTTCAGGCTGGGCAACATCTACAAACACTGTCTCCTTGCTTTGAAGCCTTAATCTGGTTGTTCTTTGTGTTATCTCATCAATATTCAGGTTTCTATCCCTGAACTCATTAATAGACTCATCAAACACAACATGAGGTGTTTCTTCCACAATAAGGGTTTTGCAATTGTAAACTCTCTAAGCTTTGCTGACTTGTGAATATCCAACAAATATTCCTTCATCAGCTTTGCTGTCAAAAGCTTTCAATTGCTCCTTCCCATTATTATGAATGAAACACTTACAACCAAATATGTGAAAATAAGCAACAGTGGGCAATCTACCTTTCCCTATTTGATATGGGGTTTTACCTTGTCCTTTGGTGATTAAGGACCTATTTTGAGTGTGACATGCAGTGCTAATGGCTTCAGCCCAGAACCTTTTAGGCAGTTTGGATTCAGCAATCAATGTTCTTGCTGCCTCTTTCAAGGTCCTGTTCCTTCTTTCAGCAACCCCATTTTGTTGAGTTGTTCTTGCTGCTGAAGTTTCATGTGTGATGCCATTCTTGCTGCAGTACTCATTGATGTATGAGTTTATGAACTCAGTGCCTTTGTCTGATCTGATCTTGACAAAACTTAGGCCCTTTTCATTGCTCAATCTCATCATCAATTCTGGTAACTTGACTTGGGTCTCCTTTTTGTTCAGCAAGAATACTACCCAAGTGTACCTGGAAAAATCATCAACAACAACTAAAGCATATTTTCTTCCATTTATACTTACTGGGATTATTGGCCCAAATAAATCCATATGCAGTAGTTGAAGAACTCTCTCAGTTGAGATGACAGGCTTTCCTTTGAATGAAGCTTTGATCTGCTTTCCTTCCTGACATGGCTGGCATATGTGTTCTTTGGTGAACACTTGATTTGGCAGCCCTTTAACTAGAGAGTTTCTTGCAATCTTGTTGATGGTTTTGAAGTTCAGGTGATTCAGTCTCTTGTGCCACAGCCAGCTTTGCTCACTTGTGCTTTTGGCAACAAGACAAACTGGTTCAGGGGTTTTGCTCCAATCTGCAAAATAGACATTTCCCTTTCTCACCCCTGTTAGTAGTACCTGTTGTGTTGATTTGTTCTTGATAGTACATTCATTTGGTGCAAATTCAACACAAAAACCTTTATCACAGATTTGACTTACAGACAGCAAGTTATATTTTAGGCCTAGGACATATGAGACATCAGTAATTTTAACACTACCAATGTTTAATGTACCATAACCTCTTGTGATCCCTTGAGAGCTGTCTCCAAAGGTTACTAAAGGACCATCCTTTTCAATGAATTCTGAGAGAAGCTCTTTATTCCCAGTCATGTGTCTTGAACATCCACTGTCCAAGTACCATGTTGTTTTCTTGTTGATGCTTCTCTTATTGTTGTGGTCCTTGCAGCCCTGCAAAGTCAAAATTTAGGTACCCTTTGAGTGTTGGGTCCTAGAGGGTTAGTTGTACCTTTTGGAATCCAAATCTGCCTGATAACTCTGATTGACTCAAAGTGACTGACTTGGTTTCCATTTACATCTACATACACAGTTTGACCCTTAAATGCCTTGGGTGATTTCTGTGTATAAGTGTTAGCCTTGTAAGTTTCAGGAGAATTAGTGAATTTCTTTGGGACATTTCTCCTGAAGTTATTAGGCTTAGGTGCAGTTTGGTAAGACTTTTGGGAATAAGGTTTTGGATGGCCTTTTCCATTTGGCAAGTAAGTTCCAGGCTTCCTGAATGTTTTATACCTATCAGAGGGGATTGGCCTTAATCCATTCAGTTGAGGTTGCCTCATTTGAGTTGGCCTTTTCTGAACAGGTTTTGGACAACTCCTCTGATGATGATTCAGATAGGTTGACCTTCCATTGGTTCTACCTTTCTGAACCTCATTCCTCCTGTAAGCAATGCCTTTAACCTTTTCCAAAGGTATGGGTTTAGGTACATTGTTCACTTGAGTTGGTATAAAACTTCTTTTACCTTTATCCTTGATCAGTGGTTGATTTACTTCTATTTCATTTTGTTGTGCCACTGATCTTACAAAAGTCATCTTAGAATTGATTGATGAAGCAATGCTAAGACCAGGTGAGGGTTCAAATGGATTATAGCCTAATCCAACCTTTTGAGCAAATGGTCTTTGGAATCCTTGAATCTCCTCTATTGCCTTAGCAGATTTGTTCAAGGCAGACATTTTCATTTTTAAGCTCCCCTCACTTAATTTTAGAGTATCAAATTCACTTGAGAGATTGTCAAATTTTGCTTGAAGAATTCTAAGATCAAAATCCTTTTTCCTTAAGGCCAGCTCTTGATCATCAATCAACTTTTGTTGTTCAGAGACTTTGAGAGACACTTCCTCAAGTTCTCTCACAATCTGCTGATACAACTCAGTTGATTTAATGTCAAGCTCAGGTTCAGGAAGGTTGGGAGTTTGAGCTTTCGAATTCAGTAGCTCATTTTCTCTAAGTGTTATATTGCATACTTCTCTTAGTCTGGTGAAATCCTCAAATAGTTTTACAAAGTTGAGTTTTAAGGGGATTTCACTGGACTCATGTGTGTTAATTGAAGAACTGGAAGAACTAGAAGATGAACATACCTCATCATTTTCAAGTGCCATTTGACAGTCATCATCACTGTCACTGTTGGAGAATAGTCCATCATCAGAAGAGTAGACACTCTCTTCACTAGTTGAATCTCCAGCTACCATAGCCTTCCTGCTGTTCAGCCTCTTGTCTCTTTTGTTCTGCCTTTCCTTTCTTTCTTTGGCACTAAGGTCAGGACAATCATACTGAAAGTGACCCTTCTTCTGGCAGTTGTAACACACATCTTCATCATCATTCTTCTTGCTTGAGGACTCCTTCCTCCTTGATGATGATGGTTCACCTTTGCTGAATTTCTTTCTATCAGCATATCTGTCTTCTTTCTTTTCATCAGAGACTTTGTCCTCTGATTTATGTTCAGGAGAACTGAATCTCCTTCTGGTTCTGTTATCTTGGTAGAACTTCTTGTATCTACCAAATCTGGAGTTGAGCTTCTCAAATCTTCTAGCCATGAGTGCCAGCTCCTCCTTTATTTCAGATTTTGAAACAGATTGAGAGGACCTTTGAGTAATCTTCTTTTCTGTTTCAGCAGCTTTGAAGGCAACACCTTTGTTTGAGGAGGATGGCTCTTCATGCACCTTCTTTCTGTTGAGATCAAACTCATATGCCTTGAGTTCAGAAAATACTTGTTGCATTGGCATGTTGTCAAGATTGCTAGTATTTTGCATCATGACAGAGTATATATCCCACTTGGATGTGAGACTTCTTAAGATCTTCAAGGCAACTTCTCTTTTGGCATAGAACTTGCCAAGAGAGTTTATCTCATTCATGATGTCAGTGAACCTGCCATCAAGATGATCAATAGTTTCATTGGCTTCCATAGAGAATTGTTCATATTTTTGGATAGCCACTTGAAGTTTGTTCTCCTTGATCTTTTGGGTACCTTCACACATAAGTGCTAAGGTATCCCAAATCTCTTTTGCTGATGTGCAGTGATACACTCTTCCCATCACTGCATCTGGAATAGTCTGGTACAGTGCGTTCATTGCAATGTAGTTCAGGTTGTGCCTTTTTCTTTCCTCAGTTGTAAAGTCATCTTCATCCTTTGGCAGCAACTCCCTTGGATCTGCTTTCTGAGCATCAGTGAGCTTGGGATTTGCTTTGGTGAATGTGAAGGGCCCTCTGGTGATGACTTTAAGCATCTCATCATGCTGACAAGCAAGATGTGCTCTCATCCTGATCTTCCAGAAATCATAGTTCTCAATTGAGAACATTGGCAGTTTGTGATGAGAAATATGGTTGACTTGGTTTGGACCCATATTGTTGATGGTGTTGACAGCATCTCCTGGAACTGCATTGTTAGCCATTTCAATGGATGTAATATAAGATGAACACAGATAAAATTTTCAGAAATTTGGATCAGTTCAGTGACCACAGAAAATTTGATTTTGAAAATCAGTTGGATTTTCAGAAGCAGTGGTCTATGAACCCCTGCTCTGATACCACTTGTTGGTCCTTGGTGGAGTATAACACAAGTGTATGGGGGGGGGGAATGCACTTGTGTATGCAAATTCTTTTCTTTTTAACAAAACTGGTCTTATCAGGCAGGTTGTCTTACAACTGGCCTGAGTGTGATCTTTGATAGATACTTGTCCTACTGATTACTATTGAGTGATCAGTTGGCTAGATATCTAAAAGAGTTGCTAAGTGCGGAATGTGGTTGGCCTTTGACTTAAAGAAATACTCCAAGTTAATTTCTGAAAAGACAGTTATCAGGGACTTTGTCCAAAACAAATTTTCTCACTTACTAGAGTTTGTTCTTTGAAAATTGTTTGAATATGAATGCAATAAAGAATGCAGTAAGTAAGAGACACACAAGTTTATAGTGGTTCAGAGACTCAAGCTCCTACATCCACTTTCCCTGATTGAACAGGATAATTCCTTCACAATGGAATTAGCTTGTTTTATAGTGCCAAGGTGCACTGATCAACAACACTCTCTTAGTGTTTTGATCCCTAGGATAATCTGAGTCCTAGTGCTCAATCTCACTGAGTTAAGACTGTGTTTCACTCTAACAGTCCTTAACTCCTCACTTCTACAACAAACACTCTCTTCACTAAATGAGATAAGGTTTGAGGTTTGGTTCCAACTAGTAGAGATATCCTTTACAATGAGAACAGATGTAAAGGCTTAGGATATCTCAATGCTAAGCTAGGATGTTTACAAAGAATGGCTTAGCTAATTTGAAGTGATTCAGGAAACTTGGGATTCTTGTGAATATCTTGGTTTCCTTTGAAAGCTTAATATGAGTTTGATAGCTTGTAGTTGGATTGTGAATCCCTTTGATCACTTCTGTATATATAGGCATATTTGAACAACTATCCGTTGGAGAGATAGCAATTCAAACATGTCTATTTGCAACACCATTGAAACGGCTAAGAAGCTTGACTTCCTTTTATCCACTGTGTAAAAGGGCTCTTCAATGGTTGCTTGAATGAATGTGTTGACTTCTGAAAAATGCGGCTGAGATGACTTGTGACAGTTTCCAAATAAGCACACTTCCCAAGGTTGATTTGTGGCAGAATCTACACTCAACCAACGGTCAGATGGGACAAGCTCCCTGAACATTCTTGCTGCTGTTTTAGAATGTTCCAACATTCATTCAATGCTTCACTCTTAAATGCTCTAAGTCTTCAATGCTTGGTTCAGGCATGATTGGCAATAAATGCTTCATTGAATGTGTCTTCAGTAAGCTTTTGACATTCAATTCTCTTGGTCATTTGTACTTCAACTGTCTTGATCTTTTGCATTTATGAGCACAGCTTTAGTGTTCTTGATCTCTTCAGCCCGGTTGTCCACTTGGTCAGCTGTCCTGATGCTTCAGTAACTTTGGCCTCAAGACTTAATACCTATCAAGCTTTCTAACATATAGCATTGGACAACTATCCTGAACTCTAAAATCTCACAACATTTCTGAGATTTTTAACTTAAGCATTCTACATACTCAAGTGTTCTGGGACAACTTGCCTGAACAATAACTTGAGCATATCTCAACTAATCTGTACATCATCAATCAGGGGTTTTGGTATCTAAATCAAAATCATTTTATTCCCAACAGCGGCGATGGCCTGTCCGGCTGCAAAGCAAGTGTGGAGATTGATGGATAGGCCTGATTCTCTTGTGGTAAGAATCTTTAAAGCCAGATATTACAAACACACGGACATTATGGAGGCTCAACTAGGAAGCAACCCCTCCTTCATTTGGAGATCACTCATTACAAGTTTTTCGATTCTACAAAGTGGTATCCGGTGGACAATTGGAAAGGGTAATTCAGTAACCCTTTTTAGACATGCATGGGTGGATGGTTTAGAACAAGGAATGATCAAATCAAGGATTGCTTCGGGGAGAAGTCCATCCACCTTCCTGAGTGAGGATCGATTCTGGAACATAGATTTGGTGAAGTTGGCCTTTTGAGGTGGATGCTATTCTTCGAACAACAGTTGGCAGCAAGGATCAAGTTGATTTTCATTTTTGGAAGCATGATACAATGGGTATTTACACGGCAAAATTAGGCTATAGAGAGAGATGCAAAATAATTCCAAAAAGCATAATATGGCTGGAGTCTCTAATGAGGATACGAATAATCAGTGGTGGAATTGTTTATGGAAGCTTCGGATTCCACCAAAAGTACGCATATTTGGTTGGAAAATGTGCCTCGACATCATAGCTTCGGAAGGAAACCTGGCTCATCGACACATTCCGATCGACCCAAGATGTGGACTCTGTGGAGGTTACTCACCTAACACTATACATGCCATATTTATGTGTCCAGGGGTTAGGCAAATATGGAAAGAATTCAAGTGGTGGAATTTTTTAAGACATGGGCGTTACTTGAAGACTATGGATCTGTTGTACTCTTTCAAAGAAAATCATACAAAATTTGAATTGGAACAACTCTTGATGATAGCTTGGGGAAAATGGAATGAGAGATGTCACTTGATACATGATGAAGGGTTTAGGAGACTTCAAGTGAAGAAAAATATAGGTAAACAAGTGCTTAATTATCTTTACAGCTTCCAAGATGCCCAGGAAAATAAGGATAAGATAGACATGAACACTATTGACGACTGCTTGATACAGAGGGACAATATTCAACACTGTGATTTCGTCTTTGAGGTGGATGGGGCTTTCAACAGAGAAAATCTGAAGTTTGGAGTGGGAGGTATTTTGTCAAAACAGGATGGAACAACGATTACCTCCTTTGTGAAGAAGATCCCTACTCAAAGAAATCCCCTGGGATCCGAATTATTAGCCATTGAAGAGGCTCTTCGATTGGCATCTACATTAGAAGTGGATACCATCGAAATTAAATTTGACTCTCTTCAGGCCATTTCCCTTTGCACTAGTAAAAAATACGAAGTTTCTAGGGGACCTGAAGCAAACATCGCCCGAAGAATTATCAGGTTTAAAAGTGAATTTGTAGTGTGCAAGTTTACATAAATATCTCGGGAGAACAACAAAATGGCCCACATTTTAGCTCAAAGGGCAACACTTTCTACCATCTCTCACGACAGAAATGGAGAAGTTTGATGAAGAACGTCTTTTTAGGAAATTTTATTTCTCTGGACTCATTGTTTCAGTGTCTTCTTGTTTCCCAAAAAAAAAAAAAAAAAAAGTAGTAAACCTACAATATATTAAAAATAAAACAATAAATTGCTAAAACATTAGGCATTGGTGTACTCATTAATTGGGGGTAAATTGAGAAGGATAGAGGAATGAGAAATAGATGTTTAGTTATTTATGTGGTATGAATTTCCTCCTAAGCTCCCTTTCTTACTCTACCAAAATTAAAGAACATTATAATATGCATGAGTGGTTGAGATAAAAAGAAATATAAAAAATAAAAGGTGGATATATTTAAAATAAATTAAAAAAGTAATGACCGATTAGAATAAGAAAAGTTAAAAATGAGAGATAGTTGATCACTTATCATTCCTTACTAGGGACCTTCTGACTTGTTCGTATTTTTGGACAAGTTTTCCCAAGTATATTTTCGTTCCAAGGACTTAATTGAGTATCAATGAATCCCTAAAGTTGCAAGTTATCATGCTATTGTAGTAACTAAGCTTGTTTGTTTGGATTTTCGGGAATAAGAACGAAGATATTAAACTAAATTAACTAAAGTAATAAGTAATAATGACTAGAAATAGTGAACTAACTAACTTTCTTTTGGAAAGTGCAAGAGAAGTGTATTGCCTCGGGTGTTTCCGTTTTGTTAGGAATAAATGAACTAGTGAAACAATTACATGAGCTAGATATGAATTTGGATTAAGCTAAAGGCTATCACATAAGTGTGCAAACCCCCTCGAAAGGCATAGGCGAACATCGTGCATTGATTAGCAATTATAGGATCTAACCAAATACCATAAGCTCCTAGGATAGTGTTTCATAAGCACTTTCAACACGGTTACTAATGCCTATGAAACGCCCTCTCACCAAACTCCTAGACGACCTCTATTCGTTTGGTGTCTAAAGTTGTCGGTCTAGCCATTAACCTCCTCTCGGTTAGCTAATTACTAATTAACTTCTATTCAATTGGCCAAAGCTCACACTCACACCCCAATCATACAAACCCAACTCTCGTTGCAATCAACACAATCGAAAATGCTAGCTAATAGGGTTGATCAATCAAATGAATCAAACAAAATACAACTCTAGAAACATTTACACCCAAATCCTAAGTGAATCATGCAATTACTTCACAATTACACTAAATTCCCATCCAAACATCCACACCCAAGGCAATTGGGGATTAGCCCATGGTTCTAGAGGAGAATCCCATGGCTACAACACAAAATAACATAAAGCTCATGCTAATGGATAAAGAAATTGCAAAATAGAAAGTAATTACCAAATTGAAACTTAAAATTGAGAGATATCACCTTGATGATGGATTTGTAGCTACAATATGATGAAATAAGCAAAGCCCACTTACAATCCTTGATTGAAATGACAAATTAACTAAGTATTAAGCTAATCTATGGAAAACTATAAGGAAAAATGCTTCAAAACCTATTACTATGTGTAACTATGTGTAGAGTCTCTTCAAGGTGTGGAATTCCTTTTAAAACTAGCTAAGGACCCTTTATATATGTTGTGAGAAATCCCTCCTAGGATAGTGTTTCATAAGCACTTTCAACACGGTTACTAATGCCTATGAAACGCCCTCTCACCAAACTCCTAGACGACCTCTATTCGTTTGGTGTCTAAAGTTATCGGTCTAGCCATTAACCTCCTCTCGGTTAGCTAATTACTAATTAACTTCTATTCAATTGACCAAAGCTCACACTCACACCCCAATCATGCAAACCCAACTCTCGTTGCAATGAACACAATCGAAAATGCTAGCTAATAGGGTTGATCAATCAAATGAATCAAACAAAATACAACTCTAGAAACATTTACACCCAAATCCTAAGTGAATCATGCAATTACTTCACAATTACACTAAATTCCCATCCAAACATCCACACCCAAGGCAATTGGGGATTAGCCCATGGTTCTAGAGGAGAATCCCATGGCTACAACACAAAATAACATAAAGCTCATGCTAATGGATAAAGAAATTGCAAGATAGAAAGTAATTACCAAATTGAAACTTAAAATTGAGAGATATCACCTTGATGATGGATTTGTAGCTACAATATGATGAAATAAGCAAAGCCCACTTACAATCCTTGATTGAAATGACAAATTAACTAAGTATTAAGCTAATCTATGGAAAACTATAAGGAAAAATGCTTCAAAACCTATTACTATGTGTAACTATGTGTAGAGTCTCTTCAAGGTGTGGAATTCCTTTTAAAACTAGCTAAGGACCCTTTATATATGTTGTGAGAAATCCCCAAAACAAGAATTGCACTTAAGCCCTTCGAATTTGGAGAGTTTTGACAAAAATCCCCGAAAAATGCGCCGCCCGGCCGGGCGGGTGAAGTGGCCCGGCCGGGCCAAACTTTCGTAAACTTGGTGGCCTTTTGATGCTTGAACGGCCCGGCCGGGCGAGTGATGCCGCCCGGCCGGGCGGACCCTTCGATTTTCTTGCGTTTTTCTGGACATAACGGCCCGGCCGGGCGAGTGATGCCGTCCGGCCGGGCGAAACCTTCGTGTTTGCCCCCACCTCTTCTGGCATGAACGGCCCGACCGGGCGAGTGATGCCGCCCGGCCGGGCGGAACCTTCGTATTTGCCCCATTGAGTAATAACGGCCCGGCCGGGCGGAACCTTCGACTTTGGCCATTTTCCGTCATTTTCATCAGTTTTCCGCCTCGAGTCTTCTCAAACGTTTTGTACATTGCTCCCTAGCCTCATTGCTACGTCTCATACGAGTGTCAATAAAGATTGACACTCGTTTTGTGATTTTGACGCCTAATTCGCTTCGTATTCCTACAAAACAAGCTCACAAACCTTTCTCCAACAAATCAAGCCTATTAACATGAAAATGCATGTAAAATCACCATAGTTTATCACTAAAACACACAAAATCTCATGCAATTTACAACCGAATCACCTTCTATATGTAGTCAGGGTGTCGTAACGTGTCGTAATGACTACCGTAGTCAGTTAATCTAAACCATTAAAAATCTAATCTAAAGGTTTAGATTTGATGACCTGTTACCTTTTGTAAATTTTACGATATGTATTGTCGTAATGTGTCGTAATATGTAATAAATTTCTATTTTCTATTAAATTAAATTAATTAAAATATATTATTGTAAATTTACATTTTTATCCTTTTACAATAAAATAATTTATTACAACAATTATCTACACCCGCTAATTTTATGAGTTCACCCCAAATCATTTTTTACCATAGTTATCTGCACCCATTCATTTTATGAGTTCACCCAAATCATTTTTTACCATAGTTATCTGCACCCATTCATTTTATGAGTTCACCCCAAATCATTTCTTTTTTACAACGGTTATCTACACCCGCTCATTTTATGAGTTCACCCCCAAATTATATTTTTACCAAAGTTATCTGCACCCGCTCATTTTATGAGTTCACCCCCAAATTATTTTTATACCACAATTATCTGCATCCGCTCATTTTATGAGTTCACCCCAAAATATTTTTTTAAAATAATTACATTTAAAAGACTATATTATTTTTTTATTAATTAACACAAAATATAATAAAATCAACCCTAAATTATACATTTACAATCTACAACCGAGTCATTGCCGAGTTACCGTCGATTCACCACCAAATCACTCATATTTTTAGAAAAAAAATCGTAAAAACATAATTTAAAAAAACTATCGAGATTAGGCACACATTTCAAAAAAAAATTTCTTTTTTATTTTTCTTCCCATTTTCAATTTTTATTCCAAACTTTTTATTTCTTCGTTTTTTTTGTTTCCTACTTTTTTTTCATTAGTATATTTTTTAGTTTTAATACAAAATAATATTATATGTATGATTTTATTATAATCCCTCCGTCCCAGTGAAAGCTCCTCATGAGCTTCGGACACAGAGGTTAAAAAATATGATATAATAAGTGGATGTATCAGAGGTGATGTGATTGAAAGAGAGAAGAATATAATGAAATGTGAGAGGGAATAGTTTGGCAAAAAAGGAATGAGTAACTTTCATTGGAACAAACGGATAAGGAAAGTTGGGTAGCTTTCAATAGGAAGGAGGGAGTAGTCGGTAATACAACAAGTAATAACCAGTAATACCATAAACAGTAATCAGTAATACCATTAACAATAATTAGTAATACCATGAACATTAATCAGTAATACCATTAATATTAATCAATAAAATTTTATACAATAACAAATAATTTCACACATCTAATTATATTCAATAATACAAAAAATAATTATCAGTAATACCATGAACAGTAAGTAGTAATACCATGAACATTGAATAGTAATATCTCATACAATAACAAATAATTCCACAAATCTAATTATATTCAATAATACAAAAAACAATTATCAGTAATACCATAAATAATAATATGTAATACCTTAAAAATAATAATAATCAGTAAAAAATAATTTCACATAATCAGTAATACCACAATTAATAATCAATAATCATTAATATTAATTTAATAGTGTATTAATAGTAATACCGCAATCAATAACTAGTAATACCAGTATCAATAATACCAATAACAATAATACCATAAAAAAAAGTGGAGAGAGTGCAGATCGGGGTGTACTAAAGAAAATAGAAGGTGCACATTACCAAGCCCAATTGAAGGAAACCCTAGCCCAATGGGAGGGCACCCTAGGTCAGTAGTCGTCGCTTGGGATTTCATCAGCAAGGTCACCGGCTCCGAGTGTCGTCCGGTCAGAGATCCATCAGCAACATACTCACAGTCCTCTGTCGGGCCGTCGTCAGCCGGAGGAAGAGGATGCGCAGGAGCAGGGTGAAGAAGACGGATGAAGCAATATAGCTTCGATTTGGACAGAGATGGACGACGAGAGAGAGGCAACGTCGATCCGAGTGTTGCAGGCGAACGCCGTTGATGTAGGAGAAGCTCCTGGATCGCGAACGCAAGGGAGATTGATCGAAGCAGTCGCGTCGGTGGTCGAAATGAGGAGAGGATTTCGGCCGCCATGGATCGTGGCCGAGATGGAAGATTATGTCGATTGTTATGGAAGTGAAGAATTGCGATTGCGATTCGAGGAGGGGTCTCGGGCTTCAGCGACTGAGCCCGAAGCGCCGCCTTCGCCGTCGAGGGGGTGGTCGGGTATGGTGGTGGCTGGGTCACCCGCCGACATGCATGGATTTCCGGCAGGGCCTTTACTCATCAAATTAAAATTAAAATTTAGGTGCACCGCCGATTGACTTTAATAAAATTATACCTATAATATTATTTTGTATTAAAATTTTAAAAATACACATGCAAAAAATGGAAAAGAAAGACAGAAAAATTTAAAAAGGAAAAGAAAAAAAAAACAAGGAAATAAAAAATTTGAAAAAAAATTGAAAATGGAAAGAAAAAAGAAAAAGAGGAGGGGGAAGAAAAATAAAAAAGAAAAAAATTGAGATTTGTGGTTAATTTCGATAGTTTTTTATTAATTATATTTTTACGCTTTTTTTTTTAAATATGGGTGATTTGGTGGTGAATTGATTTTTTAGAGTTTATTTTATTATATTTTGTGTAAAATAATAAAAGGATAATATAGTCTTTTAAATGTGATTATTTTTTAAAAAATATTTTGGGGTGCACTCATAAAATGTGCGAGTGCAGATAACCGTGGTAAAACAATAATTTGGGGGTGAACTCATAAAATGAGCGAGTGCAGATAATTGTGGTAAAAAATAATTTGGGGGTGAACTCATAAAATGAGCGGGTGTAGATAACTGTTGTAAAAAAGAAATGATTTGGGGGTGAACTCATTAAATGAGCGGGTGTAGATAATTGTTGTAAAAATATGATTAGGGGGTGAATTCATTAAATTAGCGGGTGCAGATAATTGTAGTAAAAATATGATTAGGGGGTGCACTCATTAAATTAGTGGGTGCAGGTAAAATATAAATAAAATTTAAAAAGAAGGGTAATATAGTAAATAACAAAATATAATTTAAATAATGCTAAAAATAACTAAAACCTGTATGACAGGTAGCAGGTCGTTTTTACGGTTACGACGCCACATGGCGCGATTCGACAAAGTGACTGTGTAGTCACTTTGTAAAATGTGACTACCGTAAGAATTGCCCTCCTTACTAACTAAATAATACTTCATTCGATTCTTGTTAAGTTACATACTCATTTTGAACGTTATTTGTTAAGATTTATATTTTTATTAACACTCCATCATTTCTTTCTATATTTTTTCTTTTTTTTTTTCACTAATTTTTTTATATATCCATCTACCCCAATAACTACTACACATTAAAATATTATACTATTATTTAAAATATATGCAAACAATAAATGTGTAGCTTAAAGTTAAAGGGGAGACAGAGTGAGGACACATCATATGAATCATACTCATTTCATTCCTCATTTTCCTATTTAATTGTTAATTTTGGTTTTTCACATGTATTAAGAAAATTATTTAATACTGCACTAATTATTGTTTGCATAAAAGTACTAATACATCACCATCCTTCAAGTTATTAATGAATTATTTATAGTGGAAAATTTGGTCACTCAGTTTTACCTCTTTTCATATTTGGTCACCCACATATTTAGTCACTATCAAAATTGGTCATCCAGTTATTATATTCTATCAAAATTGATCACTCTGTTAGTCAATCTGTCATTGACTAACTGAGAAAGAATTTTGAGCAGTGAAATTTCTCAAAACCTAAGGTTAAAAAACAAACGCAGAAGCAAGAATGAAACATGTGCAAAAATTACCAATATTTACATTATATTTATAACAGGCCAGAAGGAGTTCTGATGCATCTTCTACAACGTGATTCAATCTACCATATTGTTGGTTTACTTTTTATTTTATAGATAATGAGAATTCTTTCTGATGCATCTTCTAGAACGTGAAACTTGCTGGTTAGTTAGAAAATTTCAGTGAGTTTTTAATAATTATTTAACTCAATTATGAATTCATTTTTGTTGGTTTACTTTTTATTTTATAGAAAATGAGAAACTCAAGAATTAGAATGCAACTTTTACTCTGTTTTTTTTTTAACAATTGTACTCTGTTTTCCAATTTTTGGTTTCATATTGAATTTGTATAATAATGGGAGATATAAACTTATTTCAATTCATTTCCCAATTTATAATTATTGGAGCATAATTTGTGGTGAATATTAATGGTAAAGAATTTTCTAAAATCCATTCAAGAAAATTTTATAAACTTATTTTTCATTATTGCAGATTTCTTGAAATGTTAGTCAAACAATTGGACATTTGAAATTAATTGAAATAAATTTATATATACTGAGTTTCTCATTTCCTAATTATCTATAAAATAAAAAGTAAACCAACGAATCACGTTCTACAAGTTTCTGATGTATTATATCACGTTCACAAGATGCATCAGAATTCTGACCTATTATAAATATAATGTAAATATTGGTAATGCATGAAAAGTTTTTAACCTCAGTTCTGAGAAATTTCACGGCTCAAAACTCTTTCTCCGTTAGTCAATTACAGATTGACTAACAGAGTGATTAATTTTGATAGAATATAATAATTGGGTGACCAATTTTGATAGTGACTAAATGTGGATGACCAAATATGAAAAAAGGTAAAACTGGGTGACCAAAATTGATATTTTCCCATTTATAGTCATTATGATAAATTTACACACCTAATTTACCCTCTCTAAATTCATAAAATAAACGAGCCCGAAATGAATAACTTTACAAATAGTGTATTTAATACCACAGCTAAAGCGAGGGAGAGAAATTAGAAAATGAATCCAAATCACTTTTCATAAATACTAAGTAGCTACATTGATGATGATGAATGTGACAAAATATCTCACCAACTCAGCATCCTTAGCCACTAAGCAAAAACGTTAATTTCCTTTTTTAAGCAATAATAACTCACTTCACTTTCAAACCTAATCTATCACAATCAACTGAAATTCAATAATCTCTCTCTTAGGACGAAAATAATTTCCAAAATGAAGTAAGTACTAATTTGAAATTAAATTTTAATTAACTCATTTATACATAAACTAATCAATATTTATTAAAATAACAATAATAAAACCAATTAATTACCTAATAGTATACGAGGAACCCAGCAGAATTTATCAGAAATTGATTAAAGATAGTGTAATAAAAATGAAGAAATATTGAAAAGAGTTACATATTGGAGTAAATATGTAACCTAGCAGCAGTAAAATATGAGTAAATGAAATTCTAAAATAAAGTTGAATTTCAAATTACACCTCCGGATTCCAAAGACTCCATAAACGCGAACTAAATATCCCCATGAAGTCCGGCAGCACTTTTCTAGCCAACCCTTTGTGCGTTCGCACCACCGTCGCCGGCGCCGGCGCCTCTACTTTGACCTCCTCCTCCAGAACCACAACGCGATTTTCCGGCGCCGGAACTCCGACCTTTTCAGGTTTCCTGGCGCGGGGCGTTTTGTCCTTGCGCTTATTCAATTTGTTGAAGTGGTGTCCGCCATTGCTGTGATGGTCCTCGAAAGCTTCAATGGCTTGATGAATGAGTTCACGGTTTGGGGAAGAATCCCAGCGGACCCAGAAGCTGGTGTAACAGTGGAAGCAGTCACAGTCAAAACACTGCTTTTTCTTGTGTTGAAATGAAGGGTTTGCAGATTTGAGGGATCTTGTGATCATGTAGGTGAAAACCTCTGTTTCTTGAACAGAGAGGGCTGATATTAGAGTGAGAATAGCAGCCGGTAAAAGTTTTAGTACAGGGAAAGAATCTGTGTTTGAAGACGAAGAAGAAGAAGAAGAAGAAGAAGAGGGATGGACTTTGCCTTTGTTTCTCATTTTCATTTGTGGATTGGGGATTAGGGTATCAGGACTGGAGGACCAAAAATCTGACACTTATATATTTTTTTCATCTTAATATAAAAGAATGGTTAGGAGAGAGTGGGCCAGCTTCAAATATGGAGGGAGGGTTACAAGTTGCAACCCTTATTTTGGAACAAACTATTACTCCATTCTAATAAAATATTTCCTCCATTCTATTATTATTTGAACATTTGACAAAAAATGTCTGTTTCATTATTAATTGAATATTTCTTTATTTGAAAAAAGTAACTTTTACTTCTTTAAAAAACTCCTTCAAACCTCTCTTATTTTCACTACATGTCATTATTTTTTACATAATAACTAAAAAATTTCTCTCCAATAAAATTAAATTACCCATTATATCCCTCTTAAAAGTCATTTTATCATCTTTAATACTAATAAACAATTCTTATATTAAAATCCGTGCAAACAGTAAATGTTCAATTAATAACGCGACAGAGAGAATAATTGACTCATGCTTTTTTTTTTCACAGATTTTAAGTAATAGTACTATAATGGGATGTGCTCACAAATAAAGGTTAAAATTCATTATAGTTTAAATAATTATTGCACAACATTCTGGATATTCAGAATCTACAACTATTTTTAATGTACTATGTATATAACATTAAAATGATATTGAATTAGTAAAAACTGATAAGAAAAAAAGTGTAAAAATAGGAAGATAGTGATATGTTGACATTTAAAAAAATGAGTTAATAAAGTTGAGATGATAAAAATGGCAAAATGAATAAATTATAGAAAGACATAATGAGTAATTTACATGACAGTTGAACAATACCGATATCTTCTGACATTTCCGCAATACTAAGAAAAAAATGCAGTGCATTCCAAAATGCATATCGCAATATTCAAATTTGCGATATATCCGTGATATTTTCACCCTTAAGTGCAATTGATGCATATAAATATTTGCATATAACTATGAAGCAACATTTGTGTGAAATATGTTTAATTAAGGTAATTTAAAAAAATTGTGGGTCATAAGTCTGGATCCGAGTCACCCAAAAAATTGTGGGTCGCAAGCGGGTGGTTATTACATGACCAATATATTGTTACTGTGAGAATTATATTCAATCACCGTTAATGAGATAATAAGAGTGGTCAACTATATGTAGGGATTACAAGTGAGATACAAGGAAATAGATACACAAGGAAATAAATATAAACCATAAATAAAAGATTGCTACCTATAATATATTATACTATTTCTATATTATATTATTCTATTATATTCTTTAATAGTACCTATAATATATTATAATATTCCTATAATATATTATTCTATTATATTCTCTAATACACCCGGTCAAGCGAAGTTGGGAATGTAAATGAACACGAGCTTGGTATGCGACAATCTGAAGCAAGTTTGAGATAGAAACTTTGTGAAGCCATTCGCAAAACAATGCACTTTTGTTGTCATACAACAAGAGAAATAACGGAAATTCGAAATTACCAAATAGAGCATACCAAGGCGCATAAAAGCGGGAAGTAAATGGATCGAAATACCAAAATCCTTTGAAGGACGAACGATGACAAAAAAATAGGCAAGAAACACTTGCAAGTGTGTCGAAAGCAGTTGATTCGAGCACAAACCAGATTGATCGAAGGGGTGAGCAACCAATGATATTGATCATGGACTCTCCGAATAAAGAGAAAAGTAGAAAAAAAAAAAGATACAACATGAGGCTATAGAGAAAATTAGAGTGTAGGTGAGTGTGACTAACACCATATGAGTGAAAACAATCATAGAGATAACATGATCGACCATGAGAGGGAACGAGGAGACTTGCTCACTCGAGAAGAAGAAGTAGGGGGGCGAGGAGACTTGCTCGCTCGAGAAGGAGAAGAAGAAGAAGAAGAAGAAGAAGAAGAAGAAGAAGAGGGGACGAGGAATACAAGCTCGTCGGTGTGCCTAAAAGCAGTCAGGTGAGGGAACGAGGGAGACCAGCTCGTTCGAGAAGAAGAGGGGGGACGAGGGATACCAGCTCGTTCGAGATAAAAAAACAAAAAAACAAGGCGGCGACGAGGGATACCTGCTTGTTGAGGACGCCGAAAAAATTGAGAAGAAATGGGAAGGGGCAAGGCGGCGACGGGGATACTAGCCCGTCGGAGACGCCGAAAAAATAGGGAGGAGAAGAGAAATGTTTCAATGTATTAGGCTCATACAATGTGATAATTATATTCAATCACCGTTAATGAGATAATAAGAGTGGTCCACTATATATAGGGATTACAAGTGAGATAAACGAGGAAATAGACACAAAAGGAAATAGATAAACAAGGAAATAAATATAAAATATAAATAAAAGATTGATACCTATAATATATTATACTATTTCTACAATATATTATTCTATTATATTCTCTAATACTACCTATAATATATTATTCTATTATATTCTCTAATAGTTACTAGAAGGCCAAAGTATTATCACTACAATATTAAAAGTGTACTACTACATGTCAAAAAATATTTTTGAAAATTCTCCCAAAATTTACGTGTTCAAAATATTTTTGGACTTATAGTAGTAATAATTTGATATTCAAGTAACATAGTTTTGATCTTGTATTAGCAGAACATTTTTTACCTTATAATAATATATTTGGGGTTTGTAATAACATAAAATATTTTACTACTATAAGACCAAAAATATGTTACTCCCTCCATCCACGAAATGTAGTCCCATTGGAAGGGGCATATGTTATAAGAAAAAAAAAAAAGGTAGATAAAGTAAGGGTATTGTGGAGTCCATTGTAAATAAAGTGGTTGTTTGTGAATAAAGTTGATGACAATTTGAGTAATTAAGTGATGGTTGAAGGGTGATGATAAAGTGATGGTTTCCATAAAGTGTATGAGACTACATTTTGTGTACGAAGAATATAAGACAAATAGGACTACATTTCGTAGACGAAGGGAGTACTATATAAAGTTCAAAAATATTCTGGAAAATTAGACCAAAAAATTAAGTGTCCATAATTTTTTTGGACTTGTAGTAGTACATTTTTACACAAGAAAATCAGTCAATATATCATACCAACTAATATGGACTTAAGTTGTGAAGGCATTCGACTGGAACTTATCCCTACACTTAAAAGAATTTGTTGGGATATTCATCCAGCCCCTAATCTGATTGCATTTTAATAGTTAAGTTTTGATGGCCACAATCAGATCAGTACAGTACATGTTAGATAAATAATTTGTAATCTAGAACTAAGTTTTCTAAGCTGTGTTATAAAGTTTAGAAGTATTGAAATTTGTCTAAGTCTAGTTTGAGAAAACATCTGTATAGATATCAACTGTTTACTCATCTGTTTTGATTACGCGCGTTCTGCTCAAGACCTTAAGGCGTTGTTTGGTTAGGGATTGTGGTGGATGGAATGGGGATGGGGATTGGAAAAATATGGATGGAGGTAATCCATGAATAGTAATTGAATAAAAATTGTGTTTGGATAGAGATTGAAAAATAGATGTGGATGAAGAACTTTATGTCAATTCAATAGTGATGTTGTATTATTTTATTATTGTTAGTTAGTGAAGTAATTAATGTGAGGAAGAAAAGTAGGAGAAAGAATAAATGTGTGGAAGAAAAGTAGGAGAGAGAATAAATGTATGGAAGAAAAAGTAAGAGAGATAATGAGTAATTAATATAAAAAAATAGTGATGTGATTGTATAAAAATAGGTATATAGGTGTATTATAGGGGTGAATGGGTATTGAGATGTATATTTGGATGGAGAAGGATGGAGAGAGATGGGATGGGGGATGGCCCATCCAAATCCGGATGGGCCAATCCCAAACCAAACACACCCAAGAGAAGAAAAAAGAAGACTAAATACTAGAAGACATCAAGAGCTCATTAGAGAAATCAGATTTAAATGTTGTTGTATACCTCATAGATTGAAAGATATATATGATAATCTGCATTCAAGTTTCAGAAGACAATTCAGCAGATATGAGCTCGTCTGATCTTGTCTAAAGAAGTCTCAATGAACATTCAAGTCAAGACTCATCTGAAAACTCAGATGATAGTTAACATTTATTAATGAAACACCTTTACAAGTGTTAGTTCATTTATGATTAACTAAGTCAAGGAAATAAAGGCTACAATAACAGAAGACAAAGAGAATGTCGGACTAAGCTCTGAATTGCTCAAACAGAAGACACGACAGTTGTTCAACTACCAAACTGATGTGGACCAATGAGGAATCAACACGAAGATATGAAGTTGATTGAGTATTAGGTCGTACAGAGATCTGCCAGATGAAGTACGAAGCATTTAATGCACATTACCTCTTGAGGCAATGGCGTACCAGATTATCTACAATCAACATACCCATGAAGATATCGACCATACTTAGAAAGATTTGGTGCAACAACTAGTTTTCACCAACGTCTAGTTTTTGGAGCCAAAATCTTTCTATAAATACAACACTTGTTCTTTGGAACAAGGTACCGGAAACCATACAAGCAAGAACTCTCTTTACGCATACAACTCATATCAAGAACAACCAGTTTGAGAAATATCTTAAGTGTTCAAGTTCTTTAGATCCTGCAAAGTTTTCTAACCTTAGTGCTCTAAGTTTCCGATCCTAAGCTCGCATAAAGAATCCTATCTTTAGTGCTTAGATTCGGTTGGTTATACACACACTTTATATTTTGTATAAAACCCTGTAAAGGTTACTTGTTACCTTATCAACAAGTAGATCCGTAGCCTTAGACAGTACTTGAGGTTCTTGATCGAAAGTCTTCTCTTGGGACTATAAAGAAGCAAGATAGTAAATTTCTCTATCTGATTAGAGAGAGTGGACGTAGGATATTGAGATCCGAACCACTATAAATACTTGTGTTTTTATTGCTTACTTTATTTTTCAGCATTCATATTCTTACTGCTCATATTTGTTAAAGGGCACAGATTTATCTAAGAGTCAAAATCCACCAAGTGTTTATTCACAATCAGCTGATAAGTTTGCATTGTTTTAAAGACATTATTTCAAGAGGTTTTCATAAATTACCCACGAGTCTAAACACGTAGGGCCTACACATTTCCGCACCTATAGCTTTTGAGATAACTCTCAAACTGACCAGCTAAATTCAGCAGTCAGTAAGGTTGTTATCTTAATCTGCTATAATACACTTTCGACTCTACAGATCATAACATATTGGTTGCATTCAGGTGATTGAGTATATAACTCATCTGATCGTCTCATCTGATCTTTAAATCAAGAAAAAGTTTTAAAACATCTAGACAGTCTATTCACCCCCTCTCTCTAGACTGTCACTACACTCGTTTTGGGACCAACAAGTGGTATAAGAAATAAGAGCGGTGGTTCTAACGAGCTACTGATTCTGTTACTTAACTTCTTAAGGAAGAAGTTCTTGTAGCTCTCTTGGACAGATTCATCTTTCGAAAATCCTATTTTTCATAAAACTCATACTATTTATTCATTATGGGTGGAGATTCTCACACTTGTAAGTTGCCTACTTTTTTAGTCGAGGAATATGATCTCTAGAAAGGCAGAATGGAGGTTGCATTCAGTCAGATCCATGAACTGATGTTGGATGTAATCTCAGATGGCCTTATCACCGTGATGGCCCCAAATACAACCACTGGAAACCTTGAGATTCCAGTTGGTCAGCTAGTACCAAAGAATAGAGCTGATTTCACTCCAGATGAAGCAAAACAACACAACCTCGACAGAATAACTAAGAATATGATTCTAACTACTGTATCCAATGAGTATGTTGGTAAAATTCTTCGTCTCAAAACTGCTAAAGAAATGTGGGAAACATTAGCCATTATGTGCGAGGGCACAGAGCAGAATAAGGAAAATAGGCTCATTACGGCTGTACAGAAGTTTGACAACTTCAAGATGCAGCCCGGTGAGACTATTGACCAAATGGACAATAGATTTACCAGAATTCTCAATGAGATCACAGACTAAGGTAAGACATACATGAAAAGTGAGGTAAACGCTAAAGTATTGTATGTTTTACCCAAGATCTAGTTAACTAAAGTATGGATCATTAAAAGTGAAAGATTTTAAGAATTGGTCTGTACAAGTTTTATTTCAAACTCTTAAAGCTCACTAATATGATATTGAAAGAGCACAAGAGACAGGTGATGAACATGTCTCAACCTCTTCTTCTAAAGTTGCTGCATTCAAGGCTTCAGCTGCCGCCAAGGGTTCTAGCCGATCTGGGAAAGAACCTAAAGTGAGAGAAGAGAAGAATTCTATTCTTTCAGACCTGAGTCTACAAGAACAAATGGCATTGATGATGAAGAGATTCGACAAGCTTCAATCTCAGCATGGTAAATATAAACGTTTTTACAAAGATTATAAAGATAAAAGATCTAACCATGCAGGCAACTCATCATCTTTATATAAGTCCAAGGACCGATCTGAAAGGACTCCTGAACGCTGACGAGAAGAACCAAGTTCTTCTAGAAGAGAAGAGTCCTCTGATCGAAGAGGAAGTAATAGAAGAGATGCTACTCCTAGCCGTAATAAAAGAGATGCCTCACCTGCCCGCAACTCTAGGGATGGTAAGGATTTATGTTATACTTGTAAAAAACATGGTCATTTAAGTGTTGATTGTCCAGATCTAAGTCCCAAGGAGCGCGAACAACTAAGAGCCAAAAGAGAGAGAAGATTTACCTCTAGACAGAAAGCTATGATGGCTGATGAGGAAAGTAGTAGTTCAGACGATGATCTACCTTCCTCAGAAGAATCTGGCTTTCTATCTAAAGGTGATGACACTCTTCAAGATGATCATTGTCTCATGGCCAGAGAACAAAAGGAGGGCAAATTCTAAAACTGTGTCAATTCATTCCTCTTTTTCACAAACAGATGAGTCCGACTCATTTGATGCCGATTGATCTTAGTCTGGCTACAACAGCTTATGTGGAAGTTGAAGATGAGACTATGCGTTTGAGAGCTGAAATAGTTCAGCTGAAGGAGCATAAGCCAGAAGAGTATCTTAAACTCAGGACTCTCAATGGAAGACTATCTGAAGAACTGTCTCAGTTCAGAGAGAAGCATTCCTTTTTTAGTGACCATGTCTGACTCATGCTGATGAAGTAAAAGAACTTTCAAATCTCAGAAAAACGCATGATAAACTCATCAGTGACCAGCGAGAGCTAATAAAAGAGAAGAACATTTTGGACTTAAAGGTAGCCGAGATTAATAGAGCAAGGGAAGCTCTTAATCAATGCAATGGCTTTAACCGGAGTCTGAAAGTGAAAACAGGAGTAGGCTACGAAGGTAAGCTCTCTGTAAATCAGTTGAGTGAAAACAAAGCTGATGAATCAGAAGACGAACCTGAGCTGATCTTCCTGAATAAATCCTCTCCAGCTAACAATATAGATTGCTCTGAATCTACTACTGAAGTGATTGATCTAACCAAAGACCCTAAGAAGTCTGAGGTCATCCAAAATCCAAAGCCCCCGTTTCCAGTTGTTGCTGATCCTAAGATGAATTTCTTCATCACCAGACATGGTGGTCGACCAAAGGATTCTAAGGAGAAGCTTCGCATTCTAAGGCAGAAGACTTATAGTCAACTGCTACAGATTGTATTAGAACAACAGCTGAGTTGTAATCAGCCTGGACCCTATGTTCAGAAGTCCCAGCTGAAAACAACTAAGCAGAAACAAAAGGCTGATAAAAGGTCTGTTGAAATTGCACCTCCTGTTTCATGACTAAGGTTCCAATTCCCCTGGTTTTAGCAACAGAATTGTCACCAAAGACTACTCGTGGACCTTTCTTTTCTTTAAGATCTGAAATAAGGTACTTTGATCCTATCATATGATGTGAAGCTCCTGAATCTATATACCAGATTCAGCTTCTGATCCTCCTTTCTTCTGTAGATCCATGCGACCCTGCAAGCAAATCATTAATTAGGTACTGACTTGAACGAATTTTAGTCTATATGTTTTGACTAACTACTTCCACTCAAGCATAAATGATCGTAGTAGTATGCACATAAGTATTTCGACCAAGTAGTATCGAACCACAGGAGGTGGGCTATTGCAATGGATCCCTAGAGTTTTGTGTTGTCATAACTAATGTAACTACGGTTTCAGATTTGGATGCAAAACTAAAGCTAAACAATAATCTAAAGACAATAAATTAAACTAAACACAATCCTAATAAGTGAATTAACTACTAACCAAGAAAACATGAAAATAACAATTAAAAGTAAATAACAACTACAAATGAAATTCGAAGAAGTGCAAGTGTGGGAATGCTTCGGGTGTTCTCTACCTAGTGAAATCGAGTGGGATTGCTTATACCGTTTTTATACTTCAATTTGGATTTTCTAAGAGCATCAAGATGCTAGGATGAAAATTATTTCCCTTCGGGTACTATAACCTTACTTCTAAGGTGTTCCCAAACCCGGTAATAAGACATCTTCCTAATTCTCATCAACTACCCAAATAACTATTCAAGTAATTAATGTCTCCTAATGTGGCTACTAATACAATTAAATCTTTCTCGACGAATTAAAAGTATAATAAACGCATTTGTATACCAACAACTCACACCATAAATTTAAACATGTTCATGTAACTCTCGTCTACGCTAACATGCCTCAAAATACGGATTAATAGAAGCTAATACACAAAGCACCAATAAAACCCAATAAGAGAAGCAATAATCTAAATATCAACAATAATCAAAGTATAAACAATTCGAACACTCAATATTCACATGGTTTCAAACACCCAAAGCAAAAAAACTTAGCCATGGTGTTTGATAAAACACACATGGCTAAAACAACAAAATCTAGAACTAGAAATAGACATAAAAATATCAATAATATAACAAAATAGAGTTTGGGTGGAAGTCACCTTGATGATTCTTCAACAATCTAGAATATTACAAGTGAATGTAGCCAAAATCTTCAAGAACCCAACCTAAAATACTAAACTTTAAGCTTATCTATGGAATGAAACTTGCAAAATATGTAAAAATCTACCTAAGAGTGAAATTAGGGTTTGAGTGTGTTAAAGTGAGGCCAAGAACCTCCCAATAATCTGATTTGGGGAGCTATTTATAGCTTGGAAGAGTGCTTGAGACGAGATTTGCATTTAAGCCCATGAAATCCTTTAAAATTCTCGAATTTTCGCGCATCAGCAAGTTGACTCGGTCAACCGAGTGATTTGACTCGGCCAACCGAGTGAGTTGGAAGTCCAGAAACTGACCTGGAAGCATATTTGACTCGGTCAACTGAGTGGGTTGACTCGGCTGCCCGAGTGGAATCTGTTACAGTTTCACACTTTCTTGTTTCGATCATATCTTGAGCTTCCGACATCATTGACTTAATTCTTTTTTTCATTCCACTTAATTTTTCGAGACGCATCCAATGGTGCAGTTATCTTCTTGACTTCGTGAATTCTCAGACACGTATTTTGCTTCCAAATAAGTTCAATTTACCAAAAAAATAAGCAAAATACATACCTTTCTCATTTCAAGTGCAATTGGTCAATTTAGTGTGAATAATGCAACAAATTCCTCAAAATTATGCAAAATAAAGACATGAATTTCCAGTAATTTTCACACTAATCAGTACCCATTTTGTTTTGGGTCCTTGGGTGTTAGTACTACCCTTGGGAACCCAGATGTACATTGGGGTAGTTAGTATATAGGACATTTCACCTATAGAAACTCAAAATAAAGACAAAAATTTTAAAAGTTAGGAAAAAGAACAATTTGATTTATAAAAGTACAATTTTAACCTTCCTTTATAATTAAAATCGAAATTTGCATATTAAATTAAGATAGAATATTAAATTCAAAATAGGAGCAGATAAAATATTAAATTCTTGGAAATCTCGGTCATAATTGCGTTCGAAATTTCAAACCTTCCTAAAACAGAGCTGGAGTATTGGAGAAGCTTCTTTCATAAAAATAAAAAAAAGAAATACATATGATGTAATTAATTCAGTAACGTGGAATAGATCGTAATGGAATATATGCGCACGTATATGCCAAACAAATATGCACATTGTAATATTTGCAGTACGAATGCAAAATACACCATTTTTATCTATATTTATGATTACTACGATAATCATAGTATTATTACGTGAATCATTTGTTTATAGATGTTATATATAAAAAGTATTATCATAATATTGACGTGTACATATTATGCAAACGTGGATACCAAAATAAACTATTAATTTTAGAAATTGTAATTATAATATTATTTATAGAAAAAAATTACCATTTAATATCAGTATGTTTGAAATTGTCAAAAATATATTGTTGGTTTGGATTACGTGAGATAATTGTGGGGAGTAGTGGATATATTTAAAATTAATAATATTATATTAATGATGATTGACTTAAAACTTGTGGATTGTAACTTTCCATGAAATGAAACTGGTAATAACTGCCCATAATTATGATTGATAAATTATAATCTTTTAACATTAATTTTATATTTGTATGCATTATTTCAATATGAGATTCATTGTTATGATATTCCATGATTTTTTTCGATGGCATAGAAAAAATTATATTATGGCTTGAGTTAACTATATCTTGCCCTAAAATAAGTAATTAATTAATACATATCTAGTTACTGCATATATTGTAATATATGCTAAAGATTTAGTGCATATGTGTAAATATACGTTGAATATAAGCTTATCCTGTAAATTAGCTTCTCCAATTAACTCGTTCAATAGAACCCTAAATCGCATAATATAAAACAGGGACGAATTAGAAAAGATCGAAGATCGGACAAGGTATAAATTGGAAGAACAATGAACCAATCGAATTATTGATTATTGAATTAAAACAACACCGAATAAAATTACATACCTTGATAATGGAATTGTTCTCGGATGAGATATCGCATATCAGAATTAACTCTATTTTGGGCAGTTCGGTGATGATCGCATATCGCAGATGGGATTTGCAGATCGAATTATTGATTATCGCAGATGAGATTTGCAGATGGAATTATTGCAGCAACACCGAATTCATACCTTCAAAATGGAATGATTCTGGTATCGAAGATAGCGCAAATGGGATTTCCAGATCAAATTATTGATTATGCCAGATGGGATTTGCAAATGGGATTTGCAGCAACACGAATTCATACCTTCAAAATGGAATGATTCTGGTATCAAAGATAGCATTGTTGACCATGAAATGATTTAAATTTAAAATCTAATTTTAATTTACATTGATTTAAAATTTAAAATCTAATTTTAATTTACATTATTAGTGTGATAAAAGAATAGGGGCATAATTGGTTATGAATTTGACCTTAATCCTAATACTATAATTATTTGTCTCTACTTCTAGTTGTGTCTATAGGATTGTCCCTTATCTTAGTTAAACTCATGTACATTGCTCTTCTGTAGAGTCTAGAGCATGTTAGTTTGTTCCCTCGAGTATCACAATACCAAATCTTCTTAACTTTATCCTTGGTTGAAGAAACTTTAGTTGTGTCGGCTGTTTGGAATTCAGAAGACTTGTGCTTCTTTGACAGTTTAGGGATTGTCTTCTGATTTTCATTCAGTTTAGGTGCATCAGCTTTTAGTGATGGAAGCCAAATTCCAGATCTATTGATTATTAGAGGGTATAGTGTCGAATTCTCATCTACAGGCTGCAAAGTAGTAGATAAGATTAGTAGATACGTACTACTCTTTGGTAGCTGACAAGGAACTATTTATGTTGCTAACTGGAAAAGCTGCCCTAGTGACACTTGTCTACTTGCTAAGAGTTCTAAAGAAGTAAGTTGGCTATGGCACAAGAGTCTTGGTCATCTGAAGTTTAAAACTCTAAACACTATTGCAAGAAGCTCACTAGTGGTTGGCTTACCTAATGAAGTCTTTATTAAAGATCTACAGATGTGTGATGCATGTCAGAAGGGCAAACAGACGAAAGTGCCAATGAAAAGCAGGACTGTATCATCCACCAGCAGAGTATTTGAACTACTTCATATGTATTTGTTTGGACCTATCTCACCTGGTACTCTAAATGGTAGGAAGTATACTCTTGTGGTGGTAGATGATTTCTCCAAATACATATGGGTTACTTTTCTATTTGAAAAGAGTGAGACAAGGACCAAACTTCTAGAGCTGGTGAAGAAGATTCAGAACCAGAAAGGTTCAACAATCGTCAAAATCAGAAGCGATAAAGGTGGTGAGTTTCTTAACTTTTCTATTACAACTTATTGTGCTAACAATGAGATATTCAGCATGAGACAAGCTCAGCTCATACACCTCAACAAAATGGAGTGGCTGAGAGGAGAAATATAACCCTCAAAGAAGCTGCTCGAACCATGCTAGCTGAGTTTGATTCACCAAAGAAGTTCTGTGCTGAAGCGATAAATACAACTTGTCACTCACAGAACATATGTCTCATCTATAAAAGACATGGTAAGACTCCCTATGAAATCTGGAATGAAAGAAAACCTAGAGTATCTTACTTCCATATTTTTGGTTGCAAATGTTTCATCCATAACAATGTGAAGACCCAATTAAAGGCCTTTGATGCTAAATCAGACGAGGGGATTTTCTTAGGATATTCCTAAGTCAGTAAGGCATTCAGAGTCTTTAATAAGAGGACCCTTGTAGTGGAAGAAACACCCCATGTTGTATTTGATGAAACTACTTATGAGAGTGCAGATGACAAAGTAGATCTCCTAACACAAAAGTTTCAAAGACTTAATCTGAAGAGAAAGGGATCAGCTGACAAAGGCTATGTCAAAGTCACTATTCCTTTTTCAGACGATGATGATTAATTCAAACTAAGGAGACCCACTACAAGATCCCAGGCTAACACAGTAGATGAACCTCCTAGAGTGGATACTGAACCTACTCAAGTAGGGGGAACAACTGAAGCTATTGAAACAGAAGAAGTTGTTAATACAGTTGAACCTGTTGATACAACTGAAGTTGAACCGACAGATGACACTCAAGCTGATGACATAGCTGAGACACATCAACTCACCTGATGGTACTTTTCCAAAATTTATTTGGGCAAGAGATCACTCAACTGATCTGATTATAAGAGATTCAAGCTCCGGTGTCTAGACTAGAGGGAAAAAGGCCAATGCTAACCATTCAACTCATATTGCTGAAACATTATTTTGCCACTATTGTTTTCTTTCTTTGAAGGAACCCTCAACAATCGAGGAAGCTCTAGAAGATAGTAATTGGATTACTACTATGCAAGAAGAGCTCAATCAGTTCACAAGGAACGATGTATGGGAACTCGTAGACCGTCCTAGACATCAAAGTGTTATTGGTACTAAATGGGTATTCAAAAATAAGACAGGTGGAAATGGTGCTATAACAAGGAACAAGCCTAAACTTGTTGCGAAGGGTTATTCACAATCAGAAGGGATTGATTATGATGAAACAGTTACACCTGTTACTCGTCTTGAGTCTATTCGACTATTTCTTGCTTATGCGTCCCAAATGAGATTTAAGGTGTATCAGATGGATGTCAAGAGTGCATTCTTAAATGAAATGCTTGTGGAGGAAGTCTATGTCGAATTGCCCCTGGCTTCGAAGAGAGTGATCAAGTATATCGTCTTAAGAAAGCTCTTTATGGACTAAAACAGACTCCTAGAGCTTGGTATGATACAATATCCCAGTTCCTGATTGATAATGGATTCGCTAAAGGAACTATTGACAGGACGTTGTTCAGGATTCAAAAAGGAGATGATATCTTATTGGTTCAGATTTATGTTGATGATATCATCTTTGGTTCACCCAATCAGAAGCTATGTGACAAGTTCTCAAAGTTGATACAAGGCAAATTTGAGATGTCCATGATGGGAGAGATGAACTGCTTCTTAGGTCTGCAAGTAAAGCAAAGTCTAGATGGGATATTCATTACTCAGGCTAAGTATACAAGGAATCTGATTCCCATGATGACTTCATTTAAGATGGATCCAGATGAGGATGGTAAATCAGTAGACCAATCCAAATATAGAGCCCTTATATGATCTATTATGTACCAAACTGCTAGTAGACCAGATATTACCTTTGATGTAGGTGTCTGTGCTAGATTTCAATCCAATCCTAAGGTTAGTCACCTAGATGCAGCTAAGAGAATTATGAGGTATCTGAAAGGTACAGTGAATATGGGTTTGTGGTATCCATCTGAAGATAGTTTAGATCTTAGTGGCTATTCAGATTCTTACTTCGCAGGGTGCAGAATAGATAGGAAATCTACTTCTGGCACTTGTCAGTTTCTAGGTAACAAGCTGATTTCTTGGTTCTCCAAGAAGCAAACCTCAGTTGCTACCTCTACTACTGAAGCCAAATATATGGCTGCTGGTAGTTGTTGTAGTCAACTGTTATGGTTAAGTCAGTAGTTATTGGATTATAATATTGTTGCTAGAGAAGTTCCAATTTATTGTGATAGCAACAGTGCAATAGCCATTACTCAGAATCATGTTCTCCATACCAGATGTAAGCATGTTCATGTGAGACATCATTTTATTCGAGATCATGTGGAGAAGAAGGATATCAGGATGCAAAAGATTCATACAAATATCCAAAGAGCGGATATGCTCACTAAGCCTCTAGCAGAGACGAGGTTTAGAGAGTTGTGTTTTACTTTGGGTCTATTGGAGCTGGATATCTCGAAGCCTGCAGCTGAGAAGTTCTCTCTGACTCAGCTGATCATAGAGCAGCTTCAACCAGACAAGAAAGACAGAGGAGACTAGAGATGAGTTGAATAGACACACTCATCATTCAGGTAAGTAAAATCCCTATGAAGAAAGCTATAAAACTGAGGGAAACTGAGAGCTTTTAACTCAAAGGGGAATCTATGATTCATTTAAAATCCTTGTAGAAGACTCTTATTATATATGCATAGATGTACATAGTTCTTTCGTACAGATGTATATATTCAGTATATTCATTTCCTTTAACATTGGATACGGATTTTAAAATTCATTATGATCGTTTATTTTGGTCTGAAGTCCAAATAGCCAATAAAAAGGTATGGAATATAAAAGAAAAACCTAAAACCATAAGCTCACAAGTCGAGCTAGAGGTCGGAGTGCCGTTAAAACCTTGCCTGAGAAAACCCTACTTAGGGACAAAACCCAGACGAAGGAAAAAGGCAAACTCCTCTAACAATCAATGTCTGTAAAAGACGGTATACAAGTCTTTATGCAAGAAAGTAAGTAAGAAATCTGGAGGATATCCCCTCCAAATGCAGTTGATCTTCGTCTTGGCCACTGCGTCAGCCGCTTGGCTGGCCTCTCTAAAAGTGTGAGAATACCGAATGTGCATGTCTGTGGTAAGAGGATGAACCTGACTCCAGAGACCCTGCAGACGCCAAGGGACAGAAGGAGTAGAGCTCATCAAAGTGCTAACTGCCAGACTGGAGTCTGACTCGATCCATAAGAACCGCCACACTTGGGCATGGGCATATTGAATAGCAATGAGTGCCGCTGCTAACTCTGCCTCAAAAGGAATACCCCAACAAACCTCTTGGGAAATAGCCGCAACAAAGAACCCCCTGAAGTTCCTAAACACCGCCCCTCCATGCAAACTACCTGGAGAGGATGTTGCACTGCCGTCTGTGTTGATCTTGTACCAATCCGGATCCGGGGGGATCCATCTAACAGACGAACCCTGTCGAGTCGGCTTGTGCCTTCCCAAGACACCAAGAGACCTGGTAATCTAGAGATCACGAACTGAACCATCAACATAACCCTGAGATATGTTATTGGCTTCCCTAATACCAAAAACGATTTGCGCCATGCATCGTTTAACTGAGGGGGAGACCCCATCAAAGACCACCCTGTTCTGCAGAGCCTAAATAGCTCAAACTGTAGTGATAAATGTCGTTCTCCATAAATCCAAGGATTGCGGACCCAAACGAACTCTAGTAGCCTGGAGGAAGATATCAAGAAAGTTGATCCCCGTGTGGATCATGACTCCAAAAAGATGAGTCAGATGCTGAAGAACCTCCAGAGTGAATGGACAGTGAGCTAATAAGTGGTCTAAAGACTCTACGATAGAGCATACACATCGAAGGACCGTGAATCCCAAATGAGACCAGCCAATCAGAAGTAGGGAGCTTGCCCTATATCGTCCAAATAGTAGTGTTTTAAGATCAGTATCAATCTGGACCCTTGGATAAAAACTAAATGTCATCTTAACCATTCTTTTCTAAAAAAGAATCTTTAAATTTCTAAGAAAACTACTATTCTGCAGAAATCTTTTTCAGAAGCTAAGACCTATAAAATTTGTCATTTTCTATTTAAATACCAGCACTTATTCTTCAAAATATCATGTCTAACACAAAATATTCTTACTCAAACAGAAGTAAAAATGAAGAAAAAGGAAAGAAAAAACAGATTTGCATGAGATCTTCCAACCCTAGACGTGGGTAAAATCCAAAAAGATTCTTCTACTCTTCCTTGCAGGGAAAGGAATCTCAAGTGTCTCATGTAAAACCGGAAGGAATCTCCGGTGTCCCATGTCATACTGTGTTCAAGCTCCTCTCAAGGGGTCATGGACGCAATTGGCCATGAGGACAAAAATTGGTGGGTGATGAGTATGGAGGCAGCTGGAGACAGAACCTACCGCGTTACGCAGAGCTTCTTATCCGTAGTAGTTGAATCAGAGGCGTGAAATGAAAATAATCAGGATCACTATTGTCCCTCTAATTCTTCCTTCTTCTCACCCTCTAACACCTACCAGAAGAGGCCATGCATCCCAACGACCATCCCTGTAAACTGGACTGAAGATAAAAGGTACGCTAATCTCAATGAAGAAGCTGTTACAGCTGAGAGATTACTTTACAAGAGATATCTATTTTAGGGGGAATTTCTTTGAAATTCTTAAAGATCCTTAAAATTAGAACACTCTTCGCTTTCTGTATTTTATTCTGAATTTATTCTGAAAAATGTTCATTCTAAATCTCGATACATACTATCTATAAAAAGCTTCTAACTAGTCATGACAAGTTGTATCCAGAGATTCAGATTGAATAATGGCAAGTGACTATCAGCTGAAGGAGAAACACAGTTGATTCTCACAACAAGTGCTGATTTCAAATTTAGATGGTCAAGTTGGATGACCATCACAAGAGACAAGTCTATCAAGCAATATCGGCTGAAGAGGGAACGTATTCAGCTGATGTTAGTAAACAAAAGATCAATCAAAAGCCAAATCAGTTGTTCTTAGTACACTGTTTATACAGATAAACATCCCTTCTTACCTAACTCATTTATTTCAAATGATTAGAAGACATATTTAATGTGATATGTTCTCATTTATTGTCTTCTGTTTTCATTTATTGAAATTCATCATGCTAAGTGTTGGGAATAAAATGATTTTGATCTAGATACCAAAACCCCTGATTGATGATGTACAGATTAGTTGAGATATGCTCAAGTTATTGTTCAGGTAAGTTGTCCCAGAACACTTGAGTATGTAGAATGCTTAAGTTAAAAATCTCAGAGATGTTGTGAGATTTTAGAGTTCAGGATAGTTGTCCAATGCTATATGTTAGAAAGCTTGATAGGTATTAAGTCTTGAGGCCAAAGTTGCTGAAGCATCAGGACAGCTGACCAAGTGGACAACCGGGCTGAAGAGATCAAGAACACTAAAGCTGTGCTCATAAATGCAAAAGATCAAGACAGTTGAAGTACAAATGACCAAGAGAATTGAATGTCAAAAGCTTACTGAAGACACATTCAATGAAGCATTTATTGCCAATCATGCCTGAACCAAGCATTGAAGACTTAGAGCATTAAAGAGTGAAGCATTGAATGAATGTTGGAACATTCTAAAACAGCAGCAAGAATGTTCAGGGAGCTTGTCCCATCTGACCGTTGGTTGAGTGTAGATTCTGCCACAAATCAACCTTGGGAAGTGTGCTTATTTGGAAACTGTCACAAGTCATCTCAGCCGCATTTTTCAGAAGTCAACACATTCATTCAAGCAACCATTGAAGAGCCCTTTTACATAGTGGATAAAAGGAAGTCAAGCTTCTTAGCCGTTTCAATGGTGCTGCAAATAGACATGTTTGAATTGCTATCTCTCCAACGGATAGTTGTTCAAATATGCCTATATATACAGAAGTGATCAAAGGGATTCAGAATCCAACTACAAGCTATCAAACTCATATTAAGCTTTCAAAGGAAACCAAGCTATTCACAAGAATCCCAAGTTTCCTGAATCACTTCAAATTAGCTAAGCCATTCTTTGTAAACATCCTAGCTTAGCATTGAGATATCCTAAGCCTTTACATCTGTTCTCATTGTAAAGGATATCTCTACTAGTTGGAACCAAACCTCAAACCTTATCTCATTTAGTGAAGAGAGTGTTTGTTGTAGAAGTGAGGAGTTAAGGATTGTTAGAGTGAAACACAGTCTTAACTAAGTGAGATTGAGCACTAGGACTCAGATTATCCTAGGGATCAAAACACTAAGAGAGTGTTGTTGATCAGTGCACCTTGGCACTATAAAACAAGCTAATTCCATTGTGAAGGAATTATCCTGTTCAATCAGGGAAAGTGGATGTAGGAGCTTGAGTCTCTGAACCACTATAAACTTGTGTGTCTCTTACTTACTGCATTCTTTATTGCATTCATATTCAAACAATTTTCAAAGAACAAACTCTAGTAAGTGAGAAAATTTGTTTTGGACAAAGTCCCTGATAACTGTCTTTTCAGAAATTAACTTGGAGTATTTCTTTAAGTCAAAGGCCAACCACATTCCGCACTTAGCAACTCTTTTAGATATCTAGCCAACTGATCACTCAATAGTAATCAGTAGGACAAGTATCTATCAAAGATCACACTCAGGCCAGTTGTAAGACAACCTGCCTGATAAGACCAGTTTTGTTAAAAAGAAAAGAATTTGCATACACAAGTGCATTCCCCCCCCCCAATACACTTGTGTTATACTCCACCAAGGACCAACAAGTGGTATCAGAGCAGGGGTTCATAGACCACTGCTTCTGAAAATCCAACTGATTTTCAAAATCAAACTTTCTGTGGTCACTGAACTGATCCAAATTTCTGAAAATTTTATATGTGTTCATCTTATATTACATCCATTGAAATGGCTAACAATGCAGTTCCAGGAGATGCTGTCAACACCATCAACAATATGGGTCCAAACCAAGTCAACCATATTTCTCATCACAAACTGCCAATGTTCTCAATTGAGAACTATGATTTCTGGAAGATCAGGATGAGAGCACATCTTGCTTGTCAGCATGATGAGATGCTTAAAGTCATCACCAGAGGGCCCTTCACATTCACCAAAGCAAATCCCAAGCTCACTGATGCTCAGAAAGCAGATCCAAGGGAGTTGCTGCCAAAGGATGAAGATGACTTTACAGCTGAGGAAAGAAAAAGGCACAACCTGAACTACATTGCAATGAACACACTGTACCAGACTATTCCAGATGCAGTGATGGGAAGAGTGTATCACTGCACATCAGCAAAAGAGATTTGGGATACCTTAGCACTTATGTGTGAAGGTACCCAAAAGATCAAGGAGAACAAACTTCAAGTGGCTATCCAAAAATATGAACAATTCTCTATGGAAGCCAATGAAACTATTGATCATCTTGATGGCAGGTTCACTGACATCATGAATGAGATAAACTCTCTTGGCAAGTTCTATGCCAAAAGAGAAGTTGCCTTGAAGATCTTAAGAAGTCTCACATCCAAGTGGGATATATACTCTGTCATGATGCAAAATACTAGCAATCTTGACAACATGCCAATGCAGCAAGTATTTTCTGAACTCAAGGCATATGAGTTTGATCTCAACAGAAAGAAGGTGCATGAAGAGCCATCCTCCTCAAACAAAGGTGTTGCCTTCAAAGCTGCTGAAACAGAAAAGAAGATTACTCAAAGGTCCTCTCAATCTGTTTCAAAATCTGAAATAAAGGAGGAGCTGGCACTCATGGCTAGAAGATTTGAGAAGCTCAACTCCAGATTTGGTAGATACAAGAAGTTCTACCAAGATAACAGAACCAGAAGGAGATTCAGTTCTCCTGAACATAAATCAGAGGACAAAGTCTCTGATGAAAAGAAAGAAGACAGATATGCTGATAGAAAGAAATTCAGCAAAGGTGAACCATCATCATCAAGGAGGAAGGAGTCCTCAAGCAAGAAGAATGATGATGAAGATGTGTGTTACAACTGCCAGAAGAAGGGTCACTTTCAGTATGATTGTCCTGACCTTAGTGCCAAAGAAAGAAAGGAAAGGCAGAACAAAAGAGACAAGAGGCTGAACAGCAGGAAGGCTATGGTAGCTGGAGATTCAGCTAGTGAAGAGAGTGTCTACTCTTCTGATGATGGACTATTCTCCAACAGTGACAGTGACGATGACTGTCAAATGGCACTTGAAAATGATGAGGTATGTTCATCTTCTAGTTCTTCCAGTTCTTCAATTAACACACATGAGTCCAGTGAAATCCCTTTAAAACTCAACTTTGTAAAACTATTTGAGGATTTCACCAGACTAAGAGAAGTATGCAATATAGCACTTAGAGAAAATGAGCTACTGAATTCGAAAGCTCAAACTCCCAACCTTCCTGAACCTGAGCTTGACATTAAATCAACTGAGTTGTATCAGCAGATTGTGAGAGAACTTGAGGAAGTGTCTCTCAAAGTCTCTGAACAACAAAAGTTGATTGATGATCAAGAGCTGGCCTTAAGGAAAAAGGATTTTGATCTTAGAATTCTTCAAGCAAAATTTGACAATCTCTCAAGTGAATTTGATACTCTAAAATTAAGTGAGGGGAGCTTAAAAATGAAAATGTCTGCCTTGAACAAATCTGCTAAGGCAATAGAGGAGATTCAAGGATTCCAAAGACCATTTGCTCAAAAGGGTGGATCAGGCTATAATCCATTTGAACCCTCACCTGATCTTAGCATTGCTTCATCAAGCAATTCTAAGATGACTTTTGTAAGATCAGTGGCACAACAAAATGAAATAGAAGTAAATCAACCACTGATCAAGGATAAAGGTAAAAGAAGTTTTATACCAACTCAAGTGAACAATGTACCTAAACCCATACCTTTGGAAAAGGTTAAAGGCATTGCTTACAGGAGGAATGAGGTTCAGAAAGGTAGAACCAATGGAAGGTCAACCTATCTGAATCATCATCAGAGGAGTTGTCCAAAACCTGTTCAGAAAAGGCCAACTCAAATGAGGCAACCTCAACTGAATGGATTAAGGCCAATCCCCTCTGATAGGTATAAAACATTCAGGAAGCCTGGACCTTACTTGCCAAATGGAAAAGGCCATCCAAAACCTTATTCCCAAAAGTCTTACCAAGCTGCACCTAAGCCTAATAACTTCAGGAGAAATGTCCCAAAGAAATTCACTAATTCTCCTGAAACTTACAAGGCTAACACTTATACACAGAAATCACCCAAGGCATTTAAGGGTCAAACTGTGTATGTAGATGGAAACCAAGTCAGTCACTTTGAGTCAATCAGAGTTATCAGGCAGATTTGGATTCCAAAAGGTACAGCTAACCCTCTAGGACCCAACACTCAAAGGGTACCTAAATTTTGACTTTGCAGGGCTGCAAGGACCACAAGAATAAGAGAAGCATCAACAAGAAAACAGCATGGTACTTGGACAGTGGATGTTCAAGACACATGACTGGGAATAAAGAGCTTCTCTCAGAATTCATTGAAAAGGATGGTCCTTCAGTAACCTTTGGAGACAGCTCTCAAGGGATCACAAGAGGTTATGGTACATTAAACATTGGTAGTGTTAAAATTACTGATGTCTCATATGTCCTAGGCCTAAAATATAACTTGCTGTCTGTAAGTCAAATCTGTGATAAAGGTTTTTGTGTTGAATTTGCACCAAATGAATGTACTATCAAGAACAAATCAACACAACAGGTACTACTAACAGGGGTGAGAAAGGGAAATGTCTATTTTGCAGATTGGAGCAAAACCCCTGAACCAGTTTGTCTTGTTGCCAAAAGCACAAGTGAGCAAAGCTGGCTGTGGCACAAGAGACTGAATCACCTGAACTTCAAAACCATCAACAAGATTGCAAGAAACTCTCTAGTTAAAGGGCTGCCAAATCAAGTGTTCACCAAAGAACACATATGCCAGCCATGTCAGGAAGGAAAGCAGATCAAAGCTTCATTCAAAGGAAAGCCTGTCATCTCAACTGAGAGAGTTCTTCAACTACTGCATATGGATTTATTTGGGCCAATAATCCCAGTAAGTATAAATGGAAGAAAATATGCTTTAGTTGTTGTTGATGATTTTTCCAGGTACACTTGGGTAGTATTCTTGCTGAACAAAAAGGAGACCCAAGTCAAGTTACCAGAATTGATGATGAGATTGAGCAATGAAAAGGGCCTAAGTATTGTCAAGATCAGATCAGACAAAGGCACTGAGTTCATAAACTCATACATCAATGAGTACTGCAGCAAGAATGGCATCACACATGAAACTTCAGCAGCAAGAACACCTCAACAAAATGGGGTTGCTGAAAGAAGGAACAGGACCTTTAAAGAGGCAGCAAGAACATTGATTGCTGAATCCAAACTGCCTAAAAGGTTCTGGGCTGAAGCCATTAGCACTGCATGTCACACTCAAAACAGGTCCTTAATCACCAAAGGACAAGGTAAAACCCCATATCAAATATGGAAAGGTAGATTGCCCACTGTTGCTTATTTTCACATATTTGGTTGTAAGTGTTTCATTCATAATAATGGGAAGGAGCAATTGAAAGCTTTTGACAGCAAAGCTGATGAAGGAATATTTGTTGGATATTCACAAGTCAGCAAAGCTTACAGAGTTTACAATTGCAAAACCCTTATTGTGGAAGAAACACCTCATGTTGTGTTTGATGAGTCTATTAATGAGTTCAGGGATAAAAACCTGAATATTGATGAGATAACACAAAAATTCAGCCAAGCTTACCTGAATCCCAATCCAACTTTCCTGAATCCCAAACCAACTCTTCTGGAGATGATAGTGGTGAAGAGTACACCTATGAGGGAATGTTGAGGCAGATTGCAAGAGCCAATGTGGATGAATTATATCCAGGATTGAAGGCATATCCCAGGCTGCAACAACAGTTCTATGATCTCAGAGCACTTGTTGAGATCAAAGATAGAACTATTGTGGAAATAGCTCAGGCTATTCAGGATAAGGGTGCCAACTGGTGGCAGGTTGAGGAAAATAGGCTGCTACATTTTGCAAATGTAAAGAAGACCAGTGTATTAACCACTGAGGCCCTATTTTGCACCATTGTTCATGAGAAGGTGCTTGCTGAAAGAGAGAGAATAGCACAAGGAATCAAGCATCATGACAGCCCATCTGATGATGATGATGATGATGATGATGATCACACCAATCCCAATCCCCCAGGCCTCAACTCAGCTCAGGTACATTACTTGACCTTTCATTCTGTGAAGGACTCTGATCATTCAGAGGAGTTGACCAAAGATGGTAACTCAGTCCAAGATGCATTGGCCAAGGATGGTTCTTCTGAACCTGAGGCACAGCTTGACAATGCTGAGACTTCCATGGGAGAAGCTAGTTTGGCTAAAGCCTCATCAATGTCAGGCAAGTTGGACATTGACCAGCCTTTAGTCATTCAGGATGACTCAGTGGCCTTGGGATGCCCAAACTCTGTGATCTCCCAACAACTGCCCTCTGTGGATCCTGTTGAGGATATGGAGGTGTCAGGTTTAGGCATTGAAGGAGTTGAAAAGGCTGATAGTGCTGAAAAATCAGAGGGAGATGATGGTGAGGATTGTGTGATTACAGGTTCCTTGAGTGCACCACAAATAGAGGGTGAGGAAGTAGAAATATTGGGTGCAGCCCAATATGAGAGTCAGGCTATTCTTCAAGTCAAATCTGAACTTGATGAATCCCTTGGTGAAAGGAGGCCTGATTCTCCAGTGAATGTGAGTCTATCTCTTGAGAATAAAGAAGAAAAGAATATAGTTGAAAATGAGGGAGAAGGTGCTGATGTATCAGACCTTATGGGAGAAAAAGAAATTGAGGGAGATGAGGGAGTTTTTACTAACACTATTAGTTTTGCAGATTCTGTTGCTGTCACTCTTGAGCAAATTTTTGCAGATGCCTCCCTGACAGATATACCAGTTGATGCTGACACTGATCTTGAAGCAGTTTCAGCAAATGTGTCCACACTTAACCAGATCTACTTTGAACAAGCCAACACCTCTGAGGCTCACTTTCAAATTGCTACTCAGACTGCATCCATCATTGAAGAGCAGTCAGAGAAGTTGGACACACTGGTCAGGGAAGTTGAGAAGGCTCATGCAACAACTGTTGATACCTTAGATGGCCAAGGCAAGACTCTAGCCTCTGTGGAGATGAGGCTAACAGGGTCAGAAGAAGTGATATTGCCAACTCTTGATGCAAGAATATGTGGAGTTGAATCTGGACTGCAAACAGTTTCAACTGAAGTGACAAAAGCCAAAGATGCTATGGGTAAATTCACAAGAACAGTGAAGAAAGAACAGCAGGGTCTCAAAGATTTGTACAAGCATAATGTGAAAGCCTTGAGAAAGACAATCAAGGATGCTTTAAGGCAGAGGACAACAGCCCAGAGAAAGAAGGCAGAAGAGTTGAAAGCTGCAATGGTGAAGGAGGCTGCTGAGAAATTCACTGTTGAACTCATGGCCAAAGTGTTTGATCAAGTTGTGGCCAACCTCACTGATCAACTTCAGGCCAAACTTGATCAATCACTGAAAGCCACATTGGATGCCATTGTTTCCTAAAAGATGAAGCCTGTTCACACCTTCTTGAGCATGGCAGATGATAAAATGCAAAACATTCATGATGAGAATGTTTATCTACTGCAGGAGTTGAAGTCCCTCACTCAGGCCCACTCACACCTCTCAGTCTCAATGAGTGAACTAAAGCCCCAGTGTTTTGATAATGCCAAAAATGGGGAAAGAGAGAGAGCAAGGGCAAAGGGAACCTTGGTGAATCTAAGGGAAAAGAGAAGGTCCCTGAGATTGAGGAGGAAGCAGTAGAAGACATTGGGAAAGGCAAAGGCCCAATGAATGTTGAAAATTTGACTGAGGAAGAGCAGATTCAAATAGCTGTCAAGGAGTCCATGATGTCAGCTATGGAAAGTCAGGCAAGAAAGCTTCAAAGGCCAGGTGGTGAGTCTACAGGACTTGAACCTAAAGAGAAGGCTGCTGAAGTAAGGGGGAAGGTGACAAGATCATCTGAAAGAAAGAGGAAGGAACTGCAAGCCTTTAATGATTTCCCAACCAGCCTGACTTTGCCATCAGAATTTCAGTCTGATGAATCTACTCCAGTAAGGCAATCAAAAAGATTGAAGAAAGCAGCCAAGCTGCCTGCCATTGAAGAAGAAGAGGTTATAGAAGAAGTACAGGACAGGATGCCTGAAGTTGGTGTGCCCAAACTTGCTGATGATCCCTCTAAATTGTTTGAAGAAGGTTTTGGAAAAGATCCAGAAACCCAAGAGAAGCTAGCTCTTCAGAGAGCTAAAGAGAGGATGGAGCAATTGGTTGAGGCCAACAAGGCAAGGGATGAAAGAAGGGCAAATTTCAAAGCCCCAAGAAGGAGAGCTTCATACAGAAGACTCAAACCTCAAATGCTGCAAAGATGGGACACTCAGTACCCTCACCATGATAAGTGGGTTCCAATCTCACTGAATGATGCATGGGAGGAGGCCAAGAGAAGTTTTGTATATGACTTTTATGTCATTGGGAAGTGGCTTGGAGAGAGTGTGGATGAAGTCTTTGTCCAGTTCATGTTTGAGAATCATAGGGACCTCTACCAAAAGCTGTTTGCAGCAGCTGATATGGCAAGAGTGGAGTTCAAGGCCCCTGGTCCAATTCTGTACATGCCTCCTAAGTTCAATGGGAACTTGATCGATGAGGGAAAGATTCTGGAGGAGTTCATCAACATCATGAAGATGGAGAAGATGAAGATAGGCTCTAGAGGCTCCAACAAGGATGTTTGGGAGCTGAAGAAAAGGGTCTGGGCTCAATACGGCATTGCTCCCCAAGATGATGGAACTCTCTGATGGATAAGTTTATCTCTTCCCTATCTTTGCTTATGATTGATGTTATTTGTTGTTATTCTGTTTTCTTGTATCAGTTAGTATGTCCTTTGAATTTTCTGACCTGTAATGCTTGATAATATATAAAAGGACCACTGATTTTCTATCAAGAGATAACAACTCATTATCTCAACTAACCTGACATTACATATTTACTTGATTTATTGTGCTAACAGTTTCTTTCAGGAAAGTTGACCAGTTCATTCATCCTGAAGGTAAAGTATAGTATAAGTCAAGGTTCCTTTGTAATAGGTTTTGGCATCATCAAAAAGGGGGAAATTGTTGGGAATAAAATGATTTTGATCTAGATACCAAAACCCCTGATTGATGATGTACAGATTAGTTGAGATATGCTCAAGTTATTGTTCAGGTAAGTTGTCCCAGAACACTTGAGTATGTAGAATGCTTAAGTTAAAAATCTCAGAGATGTTGTGAGATTTTAGAGTTCAGGATAGTTGTCCAATGCTATATGTTAGAAAGCTTGATAGGTATTAAGTCTTGAGGCCAAAGTTGCTGAAGCATCAGGACAGCTGACCAAGTGGACAACCGGGCTGAAGAGATCAAGAACACTAAAGCTGTGCTCATAAATGCAAAAGATCAAGACAGTTGAAGTACAAATGACCAAGAGAATTGAATGCCAAAAGCTTACTGAAGACACATTCAATGAAGCATTTATTGCCAATCATGCCTGAACCAAGCATTGAAGACTTAGAGCATTAAAGAGTGAAGCATTGAATGAATGTTGGAACATTCTAAAACAGCAGCAAGAATGTTCAGGGAGCTTGTCCCATCTGACCGTTGGTTGAGTGTAGATTCTGCCACAAATCAACCTTGGGAAGTGTGCTTATTTGGAAACTGTTACAAGTCATCTCAGCCGCATTTTTCAGAAGTCAACACATTCATTCAAGCAACCATTGAAGAGCCCTTTTACACAGTGGATAAAAGGAAGTCAAGCTTCTTAGCCGTTTCAATGGTGCTGCAAATAGACATGTTTGAATTGCTATCTCTCCAACGGATAGTTGTTCAAATATGCCTATATATACAGAAGTGATCAAAGGGATTCAGAATCCAACTACAAGCTATCAAACTCATATTAAGCTTTCAAAGGAAACCAAGCTATTCACAAGAATCCCAAGTTTCCTGAATCACTTCAAATTAGCTAAGCCATTCTTTGTAAACATCCTAGCTTAGCATTGAGATATCCTAAGCCTTTACATCTGTTCTCATTGTAAAGGATATCTCTACTAGTTGGAACCAAACCTCAAACCTTATCTCATTTAGTGAAGAGAGTGTTTGTTGTAGAAGTGAGGAGTTAAGGACTGTTAGAGTGAAACACAGTCTTAACTCAGTGAGATTGAGCACTAGGACTCAGATTATCCTAGGGATCAAAACACTAAGAGAGTGTTGTTGATCAGTGCACCTTGGCACTATAAAACAAGCTAATTCCATTGTGAAGGAATTATCCTGTTCAATCAGGGAAAGTGGATGTAGGAGCTTGAGTCTCTGAACCACTATAACTTGTGTGTCTCTTACTTACTGCATTCTTTATTGCATTGATATTCAAACAATTTTCAAAGAACAAACTCTAGTAAGTGAGAAAATTTGTTTTGGACAAAGTCCCTGATAACTGTCTTTTCAGAAATTAACTTGGAGTATTTCTTTAAGTCAAAGGCCAACCACATTCCGCACTTAGCAACTCTTTTAGATATCTAGCCAACTGATCACTCAATAGTAATCAGTAGGACAAGTATCTATCAAAGATCACACTCAGGCCAGTTGTAAGACAACCTGCCTGATAAGACCAGTTTTGTTAAAAAGAAAAGAATTTGCATACACAAGTGCATTCCCCCCCCCCCCATACACTTGTGTTATACTCCACCAAGGACCAACACTAAGTACACATCTGAAGTGAAATTGTAAATGAAATTGCACACCTGTCCTAAACGGTTTACATTTCCTGTAATACGTACGTGACCTCATTTCTCGCGCTGAAGGTACAGTTGCTCTATTTACCAACTAATAGCTTTCTTAGCATTAAATGCGGACCCGAAATTTTTATATGCTGAAATTCAGAGCGTAATTTTGATCTATTTTGAAATCCATGTGGAATATGAAGTGGCAAAACCTATTTTTTAAATCTGTCTAAGTAAACCCATCCATCTAAGCCCTTCATTAATTTCTTAAGATCAAATCAGAACCATTGAAGCCAAAATTCAAATCATATATAAGAAAATGTTAGAAACTTTATTCAGTTTACGCTCACAAATTTACTTGAACCCTATTTCTCTTTGTAAACTGATCTCTAACTTTTTAAGCTTTCTTACTTTATCAATGGCTTCATCCAGACATCACACGCTTGAAACCCGCAGAGAATTTTCCGAAGTCACCCCCGAAACATATAATCCAGTTCAATGGGCGAAGGAACGTATGGTCGCAGAAGGATGCGTGTCCTTCACAGGCCCCCATAACGCTAATCAGGCATGGATGACAAAGGTTCTTGTTGATGCTGGTCTGAAAAAGCTTCTCAGTGCCTGCCCCAAGGTCATTATTGGAGAAGATGTAGCAGATTTCTACATCTTCTTGGTCTATAGGAAAGACGGTTACATCTCCTCATTTGTCGGGAACTGCAAGGTTTTGATCTTCACTGAAACCTTTGAAGATCTGTTTGGACTGAAGAATGAAGGATTGGAGGATCCTAAAAATTACAAGTGTGGGTAAGAAGCTGATCTATGGGAGGAATTCATCGATGCAAAGTACATCGATCTAGCACACACCTCTTCCAGTTCTCTGAAGAAGCCTATGTTAAAAGAGAAATACAGAGATCTTTTTGACATAGTGTGCATGATCATCATGGGACATCATTTGTCCCTAGATGGTATCACTCAGTTCAAAGTCAGAATTATGAAGGCCTTGATGGACAAAGCTAAGATCAATTGGCCTAGGTATTACATGAACAAAATTGTGACTGAAGCAGCCAAGATCCGAAGGAACACTGAGAATATCTTTTAGCTTGAATCTAAATTATGCTTTGTCACCAAGCTCAGCTACATGTTGTTTAAGCTTCTGCCTAATAAGAACGATTGGAGCTTTGGACCAGTGTTCAGAGGCTCCAAATGGATGTTGATAAAGGCCAAGGGTGATCAAGCTGAAGCAGCCAAGAGGAAGAAGGGAGTTGAATCATCGAAGGCTGAAGCTCCAAAGAAGAAATAAAAGCTGAAGTCTATAGTTGCCAAAACTACTCCAGCTGCTGACCCATCTAAGTCATCATCTGAATCTACGGAATCAGATGAGGACATCCAAGCAGCTGAAGATCAAACTGCTGAGAGCTCTGTTGAAGCCTCTCCATTCAAGCCAACAACAAAACGATCTAAGGCAAATCGAAAACTTGCTTAGATTCCTCTACTTTTAATCCTCTTGCACCTACCCTCATTTCTGCCCAATCTTCTGAAACACTTACCAAATCCATTCACTCACCTCCTTCTAATATATCTAAACCTACCTCAACATCAACTGAGACCCCGTCAGCTGATGACACCTTAGCCATAGTACCCATCGACCCAACCAACCAAACTTTAGAACCTACCCTAGGTTCTGAAACCCAACCCACAACAGATATCACAAATGATAATCCTACCCTTAACCCCTTAGAACTTACTGCAGAGGTTGCTAAGACTTATGCACAAACCTCTACCTCTCTCTCTCCAATAAACATCGAAACCACTTCGGATGCTGCTCAACCAGATCCAGTCGACACATCCATCCCTTCAATTTCCCTTCCAAAACCCTTCAATCCTACCCTTTCTGATTACCCCATTGGCCCAAAGGAGCAGTTCTTCAGACAACAGATTGAAGGAGAACTCGAAGACACCTTTCCTAAGCTGAAACAATATCCAGAACTCTTCGAACAGATTCTGCGAATCTGAACTTGGAGAGAAATCCGTCTTTCAGACTTCTCCAGATTTGCTCAAGCAATAGAAGAGAAATGTGGTCTAGACATGTTCTATGACTGGGAGCTATAGTAGATTGAGTCTGCTGAAATTGAAAGTCTTCTTTATCTAACTTCCGATGATGCACTTTCAGCACTTGTCGCTAGAAATCTTGGACAACTTTCGAAGTTACAAGTATCTGAAACTGTTAAGGAAAGCACAGATCACAGCGACGATGGACCCGAGTCCGGAGCTGATAAGAAGATGACCAACAGCGAAGATCTTACACAAGATCAAGTCGGAGGGAACGCTGCTGGAGGAGCAGATAACCCAACATCTGATTTAGGTGGGAGTTCACCTAAAAAGACTGGCAATGAAACTGAGAAATCAGTTAAGCTAGAGACTGAAGTTGTGCAAACAGCTGAAGTCATTGCCTATGACGAGTTTTTGAACTCTGAGGCATTAGTACTAAAATCAGTAGCTAATATGGTGATGGAAACAATCAGCTCTTAAAATGTACAGTCCAATGTTCAACCTGATCAAACACAAGAAATTGTGTTAGCTGAATCTTCACAGCCCCCAGTCTCAGAGATTCAGGGATTTAAAAGTGTTGAACAACCAGCTCTCGAAGCTGAGGAGCAGTTTCCAGCTCTTAGAGCTGAGGAGAAGGAAGTGAAGTTAGAAGCTGTAGAAGAAGCCAACCAGCTCTCATGTTAAAGTTGTTGATTTGCTGACAGATTTGGCGGTTCTGGATGCTGAAGCCAACCTTGCTGATCTTCAAATCCTTGACAGCTCTGAAGAAAGGAAAGACGAGGAAATTGCTGAACTCGATGAAGAACTGAGAGTTGACCACTCTGATCAAGCTGATGCTGAAGTTATGGTGCTTGATGATGATGATGATGATGAGGAACTTCAAAAGATTGCTACTTACATTCCTGCAAATCTTCCTCAACGTTCATTTGAGGAACTCTTGCAAGATCTTGGAAGGAACAAAGATGTCCAGCAGATTGGCGAATCATCATTTGGAACGATCACAACTCAGGTGAATCTTTCAGATATCACCTAGTATAAATTAAAGATGATGGGTTCAAATGAGTTTGATATTCCTCTGATTGGTCAAGTCATCGGTGAGCTAGCAATGATTGTGCATGATGACCTAGCACCGAAAATCAAGGATTCATCTCTTAAAATTCCGCAAAATCGAATGGACACTTATCAAGATATCTACACTGCCATTCGAGACAACATGAAGAAGTATTTTGATAATGATCCGACTAGCTCAATTCTGAAGGCGGTTGACTAAATTTTGATTGATTCAGCTGACAACTTCAGAAAAGGAATCGCTGAAATGGATACAGATCATTACACTCGCCTGCTTACAACTATTGATGATCTGAAAGAACAGGAGCTGAAGAGAAGTCAAGAACGTGAAAGACAATTTACCTCTAATCTTCAGCAAAAGTATCTTGTGTTGCAAAAGGAGTCAGCTGCAGAAAGGGCTGAATTGACCAAGGAGTTGGAATTGGCCAAAGATTACAATGCAAAAATGGAGGAAGAGATTGAGAATCTCAAGTTGGCCAAGAATCAACTTGCCTTGTCCACTGAAGATCTGAAGATAAGACTTCAACTTGCCCCAGCCCCAGCTGACATTGACAAAGTTGTAGAGGAAACTGCTACAAAGGAAACTGATCGAATGGAACAGAAGGCAACTGCTGTTCTGAACTCTGCCAATGAGGAAAGCATCAAGAAACTTTCTCAAGCGCTCACTTCCCATATTGAAGAAGCCAAAAAGGGAGAAGAAGAGGTCAAAGCCAAGTTATCAGATCAAGTAGCAGAGACTCTGAAGAAAGCAGCTGAAGACGCACCTGAAATGATGAAGAAATTTTCTGATACTCAATCCGATCTAGCTAGGAGATTAGCAGATGTGGAGGAGAAAATCAGAAGTCATGAAAATCAGATGAAAGCAAGCTCATCTCAAGTGGGAAATTCTTCTGAAATTGCAACAACAACTCTAAAGCTTTCTGATTCTCATTTTACACATGTTACCGATGCTGCTGCTTCTATCAAAGATGATTTCATTCAGAAGCAACTAGATCAACCTGAAAAGGATGGTGAGCCCGCAATCATAATTGAGGATAAAGATGACCACATTCCACTTGCTTTAAGAAGAGGTCGAAGGCATGAGCAAACAGATGAGGAACGTCGTCATCTAGAGCTGAAAAGAAAGAATGCTGCTCAATTTGATGCAGATTACAAAAGAAGAAAGACCATTCAGAAGAAGAAACAATCAGGAAAAGTCAAAGAAGAACTTCCTAAAGCTACTAATCAGCAGATTGATGAGTTTATTGATCCAATTCACAATCTAAGGTGGCTGGTTCTGAAGAAAGAATGGCAGGAGATATATTATCTTGCTCGCAGATGGGGAGATCAAGACCCAGAAACTGCTTTCAAATGCTTTAAAAGTTTTCTCACTGTAAAAGACAGGAGTTCTTAAGCATTATAATGAACGAAGCTGCTGAGAAGAACATCAACATCGTCTTACCTGAATTTCCAGTATGGGAACCTGCCTCCACCGTCGATAAAAAGAAAGATATGAGAGAATCAAATCGTATCATTGACGAGATTGTTCTGAGCGAGATGATCAAAGACATATATATTGTCAAAGAAGTAAAGAAAAGAGTGTACCAAGCTTTTGGCGTATATTGAAGACATCATCTATCTAACTGAAGTAATTTATCTTGTATTTGTAATCTGAATTTCCGTATTGCTCTGATTAATACAAGTATTTACATCTTTCAGCTTCAGACAGCATCTCATTGTCTTCTTTAGAAGCCATTTGCACTCTTTATCTGATTAAAGCTCTGATACGTGTTATCGCAACTATGGAACAACTCTGATACATATGTTTGTGTATCAGTAATGCTCTAATACCAGATACACCTATTAGATGCTCTGATATTATCTTGATGATTAGTTCTGAATCTTTATTTTCTAACCTTTGATGATTTCAAATTTTATGCTAACTGATATGATAACTTAGCTTAGTTAGTTTTGGCTTCATCAAAAAGGGGGAAATTGTTGGGATATTCATCCAGCCCCTAATCTGATTGCATTTCAATAGTTAAGTTTTGATGGCCAAAATCAGATTAGTAGAGTACAGGTTAGATAATTAATTTGTAATCTTGAACTAAGTTTCCTAAGTTGTGTTATAAAGCTTAGAAGTATTGAAATTTGTCTAATTCTAGTTTGAGGAAACAGCTGTATAGATATCAGTTGTTTACTCATCTGTTTTGATTACACGCGTTCTGCTCAACACCGTAAGAGAAGAAAACAGAAGACTAAAGACTAGAAGACATCAAGAGCTCATTAGAGAAATCAGATCTAAAGGTTGTTGTATACCTCATAGACTGAAAGATCTATACAATAATCTGCAATCAAGTTTCAGAAGACAATTCAACAGATATGAGCTCGTCTGATCTTGTCTAAAGAAGCCTCAATGAACATTCAAGTCAAGACTCATCTGAAAACTCAGATGACAGTTATCATTTATGAATGAAACACCTTTACAAGTGCTAGTTCATTTATGATTAACTATGTCAAGGAAATAAAGGCTACAATAACAGAAGACAAAGAGAATGTCGGACTAAGCTCTGAATTGCTCAAACAGAAGACAAGACAGTTGTTCAACTACTAAGCTGATGTGGACCAGTGAGAAATCAACACGAAGCTATGAAGTTGACTGAGTATTAGGTCGTACAGAGATCTGCCAGATGAAGTACGGAGCATTTAATGCACATTACCTCTTGAGGCAATGTCGTACCAGAATATCTGCAATCAACATTCCCATGAAGATATCAGCCATACTTAGAAAGATTTGGTGCAACGCCTAGTTTTCACCAACGACGGCTAGTTTCTAGAGCCCAAATCTTTCAATAAATACAACACTTGTTCTTTGGAACAAGGTACCGGAATCCATACAAGCAAGAACTCTCTTTACGCATACAACTTATATCAAGAACAGCCAGTTTGAGAAATATCTTAAGTGTTTGAGTTCTTTAGAGCCTGCAAAATTTTCTAACCTTGGTGCTCTAAGTTTCCGATCCTAAGCTCGCCTAAAGAATCATATCTTTAGTGTTTAGATTCAGTTGGTTATACACAAACTTTATAATTTGTATAAACCCCTGTAAAGGTTACTTGTTACCTTATCAACAGGTAGATCTGTAGCCTCAGACAGTACTTGAGGTTCTTGATCGAAAGTCTTCTCTTGGGACTATAAAGAAGCAATATAGTGAATTTCTCTATCTGATTAGAGAGATTGGACGTAGGATATTGAGATCCGAACCACTATACATACTTGTGTTTTTATTGCTTACTTTATTTTTCAGCATTCATATTCTTACTGCTCATATTTGTTAAAGCGCACAAATTTATCTAAGAGTCAAAATCTACCAAGTGGTTATTCACAATCAATTGATAAGTTTTCATTGTTTTAAAGACATTATTTCAAGAGGTTTTCATAAATTACCCACAAGTCTAAACACGTAGGGCCTACACATTTCCGCACCTATTGCTTTTGAGATAGCTCTCAAACTGACCATCTAAATTCAGCAGTCGGTAAGGTTGTTATCTTAATCTGCTATAATACACTTCCGCACTATATTGGTCACATTCAGGCGATTGAGTATATAACTCATCTGATCGTCTCATCTGATCTTTAAATAATGAAAAAGTTTTAAACATCTAAACAGTCTATTCATCCCCCCCCCCCCCTCTAGACTGTCACTATACTCGTTTTGGGACCAATATAATATCTTAAAGGAATGCAATCAAGACAATAAGACAAAGAGAATGTCAAGCCTGTTGAAGTTGACACACATCTTACCTATAGATTCGTTCATAAGGTATGACTCATCGAGCTGACGTGGACCAATGAGAGATTGACACAACATTGAGTTGATCGTAGATGGCCAGTTCAACAATTCAAATTGTGTAAAGGTATGGTGCATTGAATGACATTTAATGCACATTCCATAAGAAGATCAATCTCTTACCACAATTCAAGCATTCAGAATCGAAGCACAAAAATGATAAAATTTTGATTAACAACGACTAGTTTTCTTAACGGATAGTTCATCCAAGTCACTCAAAAGAAGGTTAAGGTTTTTAGGAGCAATTACGAGCATAAACTTATCAAGAACTCACTCAACTGATATCTAGCTTTGAAGCAAAACAACCATATTCATTCTTAGAGTTTTATAGCCAATTTGATTCATAAAAATCGATAGTGCTCAAATTGTTTCCACTCATAATAGCCTAGAAACATTATTACATATTGTTAGGCTTTACAAGTGTATCATTCGATACATTTTGTGATAGTTCATGGAAGAGAATATCCTATTTTCTACAGTCGTATTAAGGAACCCTTTGAGGATTCAAACGTCCGTTGTAACAACCTTAAAAGACTTTTTTATAAGGATCAAATTCACAATTTATATGTGAAAGTGGACATAGGATTATTTATATCCAAACCACTATAAATATTGTGGGTTGTTTATCGTTTTATAATTATTGTCAATATTTCACTTATACAGTTATACTATTGATCATACATATCTTGCATATTGTTAAATTTGATACATGCTAAATGTGTAAGACCCAAATAGATTAGACTCGTTTGAATGTGAAAAAATCTTTTCAAAGTGTGGTTTAAAAGATCATGTACTGAGCTGATTTGATATCAACTAGTTTGGAAACTTTTATGTGCTGTTTTTTTCAAAATATCAATATGCACTAAGAGTAGTATGAATAATAAGTATTTATGCAATATCGATAATGAAGAATAAAGCGAGTATAAACACACAATATTTATAGTGGTTCAGATGTAAAAATTCTACGTTTTTTAATCATTGAAGGATTCTTGTACCATTATATATATAAAAATAGGGTTTTTTCTCGAAGTGGATGATATCTACGTATATCGCATAATATATTGACTTAAGTTTATCAATATGATTTGATGATTCTAGACTTTTGAGGGTAGAAACTACCTTGAACTCTTAAGGATTAACAAGAATCGAACTGGATATAGAACTCTTGAATGAATATGAACACTATGCTTTAGAGTTTGATATAAGTTGAGTTCTAAGTTTCTATTTCGTATGATCGACCTTGATCTTGATAGTCGTATGAGAGCATTGTGTTGAAGAACCTTAATCATTTCTGCAAATGGTTTCTTGTATTTATAGGCATCTTGAGTAACTAGTTGTTGGAAGGAACTAGTTGTTGCAATCATTTCTCTGCCGATTATGTGCTCCAATCTTGATGTCTTGATTTGTAGAATTTATCCTACAAAGGGAATGTGTAATAATTACATTGTTCCCTAGCACATTTGAAACGTTGAGCGTGCAGTCATTTGATGATGTGTCTAACTTTCATTGGACCACATCAACTCGATGAATCTTTCTTGTCTACTGGATCTTCAACGGATCTATAGATCAGATGAGGTTTGATCTTAGATGATGATCAACCTCAACTGATCTGATCTTTTGAGTGCTTTCCCTTGAGTTTGCTTCTAGGTACTTGGGATTAGGGATGACAATGGGGCAGAGCAGGGTGGGTATATCAATATCCAGACCTGCCCCGCGCATATACGCATCTTCCATGCCCTGCCCCATGATCTGCTACGAGACAACATTTTATGTCCTGCCTCACGCGGGTACCTACCTTGCCCCGCCCCACGCTTGATATGGGGCATCATTTTGAGTCTCGTCCTGCCCTGCCCCAAGTCTCATTTTATATGTACAAATTATTTAAAATGATATAAACTAAACATTAAAATTCATCATTAAACTAAACTAAAGTAAATATTGGTATAAATTAGGGTTAGTTTAATTAATTAAATTATTATTATTATATATATATATATATATATTTAAAAATTCGGGACAGGGCGGGGCAGGGCAGGGCAATAAATATGTAAACCCATGCCTGCCCTGCACGCGGGGTGGGACTAACTTTCCCCATTCTCAGAGCAAGGCAAGTCCAAATCTCTTGGGGCAAGGCGGGGCGACTTCGGGACAGGTCATTTTGTCATCCCTACTTGGGATGTGATCTGTTGACTGCTCAATAGCCTAGTCCATATCAACTAAGTTGATTGAGTACTTGTGAGTAACAACTGGCTTAGGTATACAAGGACACAATCATCTGTTTCTCACTTGGGATTGTCTTCGTCTTCTAAGTCTTCAATCTTTAGTCTTGATTATGTAGTCTAACTAATATGATGTCATTTGATATACATACAACTGACTTTCATGAGACTTAGAGGGTGGATGAATATCCTAATAAAATTAACTTATGATCTATCGAATTACAAATTAACTTAACAATACATAATTGTTTTGGCCATCAAAACCTAATAAAATATTACAATTAACTTAGAGGGTGGATGAATATCCTAACACCTCTTATTTTCTTTATTTCTATATACCTAAATACTCCACTATCCATTTAATAATATTATTCCTTATACTCCCTTAATCTTAATCGTATATGTATTCAACCTTAGTCCTTAATCTTATACTCCCTCCGTCCCACAATAACTTTCACACTTTCCTTTTTAGGACGTCCCACAGTATCTTTCACACCCATAAAATGGAAAATCCTTCATAAACTCCACCCTCACAATATTCTCAATTTTACACAAATGTCATTACTTTTTCTACACACATACACAAAAGTCAATTAATTTATTTACTTTATACATAAAGATTTACAAAATTAGCCCTCAAAACTCCACTCATTATTACACTTTCTTAATATACGTGTCCATCTACATATGAAAGTTAATACGGGAAGGAGGAAGTACTCCTTAATAATGTCATAAACAAATTGCAATCATAGCCAATGAAAGAGACACATATCCCAATGAGTTGGCATAGTAGTGTAGGCTTGAGACTTAAGAGTATGCTCCTCTCTAGGTCTCAAGTTCGAACCATAATGTGCAAACAATTTCTATGAGGCTAGTCCATACAGAGCGCAAAACTTTGACTTTAAATGGGGCCCCCGCAAGTGGACGGTGAGATTGGTCCCCCAGATTGGTCGGTTCTTTGACCGAATACTGAAACATAAAAAAAGGGGGTAAGTTACTCTAAAGTCCATTTCACTTGTAGTCTTTATAAATAAGTTCAATATTTTTTAGTTACTATTAAGTTCAAAATTAGACCTACATGTACCATTGTGCCCCTTTTAATCAAATAGATGTTGAAATATATTGAATAAGTCAACTATTATTATATCAGATTTTATAATCCCTAATATCGAGAATCGCGCATATTAAATAGATGTTGAAATATATTGAATAAGTCAACTATTATTATATCAGATTTTATAATCTCTAATATCGAGAATCGCGCATATTAATTAACTTTCCAAAATTCAAACCATTTCTTAAAATTAGAGGATCCCGAGTAATTAGAAATTCCTTATACGAAGTATTTGAAATATAATGACTATTTTGCATATCACATTATGCTTATGCATAACAGTTATTTACAATTCTCATGTATGTAGAATAATGTTAATAATATATTTTTTCAATACTCTTACATGCAAGCAACGTATATGTGAACTTGAAAAAAAAATTAATAAAAATTTTATTCTCAAATATTAATAGATGAATTTTTGCATACCATCGTTATGTTTATGCATACCAGTTCTTTACAATTTGCATGTACCTATCTCTTATACAATCTATTTTACTTGAAAAATACCAATAAATACAGACATTTTGTATATTTCTTTACACATTATAAAATTGGATTTTGGTGCATAACAATTATATACTTCTGCATTTACTCTTAATTTTATAATTTCATAAAGCAACACGAAAATTGCATAACACTTAAGTATAATTGCATAAACGAGCAACTCATAACAAAATTGCATAACATTACATAACCTAAAAAAAACTTTATGGCAATAATCACAATGAAGGTCGAACAAAATAATTGAAAAAATTGCATAAAACTTAAATTGTTCCCATCATTCAACACTCGACAAAGAAATAGTGGGTGCATGTCGGGGTATGTTGAGTGAAGTGGCGGGTGTATGGCCGTAGAAGATAGGCCATGGGCCGAATGGAAAACCCTAGTTTGTTTAATTTGAGGGGTAGAGAAACCCTAGGCTGACCGTGTGGCGACAGCCGCATAATATCGTTGGGTACAGTTCCACTGGTCGGCAACCGTGCTAAGGCCAACTATGTGGTAAGGCCGACGACAAGAGAGTAGGCCGTCGATCGCGATGAAAGGGCCGAGTGTGGCGGCTGCCCTAGGATGTAACGAAAATTGATAGCCGCCTCCACCTGTGTAGAGACGATTGATGAAATGAGTAGTGCTATGGTGTGGGAATCCATCGACTTCGAGGTATGTCAGTGTGGTGGGAGATCACGAATGACAAAGTTTTGACGAAGTTTTTAAGTGGGTGCTCGATCGCCAACGCGATTGTCATGGTAGATCGCGTGCATCGTCGGGGCCGAAACTATGAAGGGGACGTCATTGTCGGAATGGGACGTGAAGGTCGGCGCGATCAACGGTTGGTTGTTGCTATTCGCCGGCAATGGCCGTGAGTGAGCATGCGTGAGAGTATGTTTGAGTGTGTGTTTTCACACCTTCAATGTGTGTGAGATCGTGTGTTTGTTTCTTCAAAACCCATGGGAATTGAGAATTGGAGGAGTGGAAGAGTTATGGAGAATGGTCTTTAAAATTTGAAATGGAAAGTCAAAACATGGGCTGAAATCGAGAATCAAGGGATATTCACATTTAATATAATTATAATTTGAATTAATGGTTGATTTAATAAAAAAAAGGGTACTATATATAAATTCAGATATTTTATTGCTGAAAAGAACCTAAGATCAAAGAACACATAGCGTTCATATGACCGTAGCCCCGTTAAAAACCTTGTTAAGTAAACCCTCCTTAGGGAAAACCTTAATCAAGGTAAAAAGGTATGCTCCTCTAAGAATTGAATCTATAAGGTTGTGTTTGGATGAAGGGATTTGATTTGAGTAGTTATTTCAAATGAAATGATTTAAAAATGGATGAATTTCAAATGACATGGTTTTAGTGAGGATTTAAAATCCTCTCAAATTTAACTAAAAAGTGTGTGAGCAAAAATCTAAGTATTTAAAATTCATTTATAATCCAAACAAGTGGAGTGAATTTGGATGGTGGATTTAAAAACCATTGATCAAATCCCTCTATCCAAATGGAGCCTAATAGTTCGAATTTAAATCTTTAAGCAAAAAAGCTCTAATCTGGTCCAGTGGTTGCTCAAACCAACGGAACATATCCGAACTCATAACGGCCAATATGTCTGTAGCTGCGTCCCCTTCTCTGTATATATGTGTGATGATCAACGTCATTCTGTGGCATACCTGCTGCGTTTGCTGCCATAGGGTTTTCAGGTCCCATGGAATGGTCGGATGAGGTGTAGAAAGAACATTAACCACGTATGTCGAGTTCGATTCCAACCATAGCCTTCTCCAGCCGTGTCTGTCCGCGTGCCTGATCGTGTGAAGGGCAGTGAACGCCTCTGCTTCGTATGTCATTCCTCTTCCATAAGTCATCGTGAATGCTCCCCGAAAAACATCCAAATGATTTGTAAAAAAGGCTGCTCCTTTAATCAAACCTGGTGCTCCCGATGCCAGGCCATCAACGTTGGTGGCCTCCATCTTACCACAATTACTGATGGGGCTGCTCTCGGGTTTCCTTTGATGCTAAAGGTTTTAGAACCCCAAGATCAAAGTCTGTGTTGTATATTGTGCCCATTTTTCCTCCGCCCATTTCACTAATTAACGCCCAAATCGCTACACGAATCGTCTCCGATGTCGGTTGTATGCTATTAAATGTTGTCTCATTACGTGCATGCCAAATTTGCCATATTAAAAAGATTAATGCCAATCTCCATATGTCTGTGACCTGCAGATTGAAATTGCAATGCATTGCTTGCAAAACCCAAGAAAGGAAGCCCTCTTCCATATTAATTCTCCTCTGAAAAATATTTGTGAGCATTGTCATTAAATTTTTAAAAGAACAAGCAGCTACTGAACAAGTTATCGATACTTTCCTCCTCCTTTTTACAAAGGACGCACATATTCGGACCCATGATGCCCAATTTTATAATGCGATCCCACGTGGGCAACTTGCCATGTATCAGCCTGCATATTACCATTGAGCGTCGCAGGGGTATAAAAGGGGCCCAAATCCAATCGCCCCAATTTACAGCCGGAAACTTCTGTCTAAGCTGCTCATAAGTTATTTTGGCTGTCAAGATATCCTATTTCGACGAGGGCCATACTTGCTTATTTCCATCCGTAGCACAAATATATTCCATAATGTACGCCGTTATTTTCGGGCAGTTTCTGAAGAATTCCGCGTCCAACAGCCAGGTTCCATCCACCAAAAAATCTAAAATTGTGGGTACTTGTAGTTATGCCTGATGGCGAGGGGTATGTTGAGGCGATCTGTTATGACGTAACCGAGCCAATTGTCCAGCCAGAATTTCACCGTGTTCCCATTGCTGACTATCCATCTTGTACGCATCGAAATATACTGCAAGTGAGGTCAGATCCCTTTCCAAATTGATGACTCAATAGAAGCATCTTTAATTTTACCTTGCAGAATGAATCGATCCCTCAAGAAACACATAGGCAAGATCGTGTCTGTTAGAATACTACATGCAAGCTTTCAAAGGTAAGCTGCATTTGCGCACACTATCGACCTGACTCCCAACCCTCCCTCGCCTTTTGGAGCAATCATTTTCGCCCATGGGACCGAGCATGATCCACGTTTGTCAATTTCCCCCGTCCAAATAAAGTTACGCATAACTCTTTCTATTTTCTGCAGTTGCCTAGACCATCATTGTGTGCACTAATGATGACGTAATGACATGATTTACTAAGCAGATACGACTTGAAAAAGAGAGGGCCGATCCCTTCCATGCTGAGAACTTCATTAACACGCTATCGGAGACATCACGCATTTTTACTGCTTTAGGAGATCCTTTGCATAACAGTGCGCCTAGATATGTGAACGACAGTGCCCCCGAGGCCATTCCCAACAGTAGCCTCATATATATTTTGTTATTGTTGCTCACAAATTTCCCAAAATATGCACAAGATTTCTGCAGATTGAAAACCTGTCCTGATAGTTGGCCATAGCTCTCCAACACCTCCTTTATTGTCCGTATATTGTATCTTGTTGCGCGGCAGTAAATGAGGGTTTCATCCGCATACAACAGCGACACTGGGCACAATAATCCCCATCGGATGAAAGCTGGTTGCAAAATGCCCTGTGCAACAGCCGCTTCCGGCCTTTTCGTGAGGACTTCACCAGCTAGACAAAAAATAAGTGGCGACAACGGGTCACCTTGCCTAACCCCTTGAGAGCATTGAAAATACCCCTACGGTTGTCCATTCACTAATACCGAGAGGCGGGCTGGCCTTAAAATGCAATCTATCAACTTGCAAAACCCGTTATAGAAACCCAAACGTTGCATAACCTCCATCAAGAAATCCCATCTGACTATGTCAAAAGCTTTTTGGATGTCGATCTTCAATGCCATGTTACCGTGCACTTCTGTTCTATCTAGGCAATTTATAGCTTCCGAGGCCAGAGCTATGCCGTGATGGATGCTACGGCCCGAAATGAAACCAAACTAGAATTCCGATAAACACATAGAGAGGATGGGCTCAAGTCTCCCAGCCAAAATCTTCGACAGAGCCTTGTAGAAGAAGTTACCAAGGACTATTGGCCTGAAGTCCTCAGTTTTATCCGCCCATGTATGTTTAGGCACCAGCATGACCCAATTGGAGTTTAACCCATGCGGAAGGAAAGCATACCGAAAGAAATATTGTGCTGCTCTCACGATATCTTCTTCAATAATGTCCCACGCTGCCTGGAAGAGGGAGCAATCAAAGTTATCAAGTCTTGGAGCACTATATGTCGATAAATTAAAAAACCCCAAGCGAATCTCTATCGAGGAAGGAATTGCAATTATGGCCTCATTCTGTGCTAGGTCGACTTTTTTCGCCAAAACTCCAACCACGGCAGAAAAATCGCACATAACATCTTGATTAGCAGCCATAAAAAGTTATATATAGAACTGTGTGATGTGGTCTGCTATTTGGGTTGGGTCACAGCATTTAACTCCATTTATCACCAAAGAATCCAGCGGGCGATGGACCTTTCGAAGCTAATTTAGCTTGTGGAAGAATTTTGTGTTTCGATCCCCATCGGTTAACCAAGTGATAAGATTTTTCTGTGCAAACAAAATATGTTGTCGATGTAACATCGAATGAAGATCAATTGTTGTGGCAATTTCTGCTCTCGCCATGTCCGCCAAATAACCAATCATCCCAATTTTTCATTGGAGCTCAAGGAGGCGCTGCTTAGCAGCATCAACACGGACATGAACATTCTGAAAGACATTTTTATTCCAGCGGCACAGCTCCAACTTCAATCGTTTCAGTTTCAACTTGATCAAGGTGATTGGATCCGCAGCAGGTAAAAATATTTTCCAAGAGGTACGGATTACCTCTAAGCATCCCGGATCACTCAACCACATTTTCTAGAATCAGAAAGGAGACGGTGGAGGGGGGCGATGTTTCACTGCACATTCTAATATGATCGGATGATGATCTAAGGAAGCTCTCAAGAGGGCAGAGGCTGAGAACCATAATTTCATGAACTTCGTCGATGCCAAAATTATGTCCAGTCTCGAAGCCACCACAGATCCGTTTTTACGGCGCACTACCCAAGTGAATTTGGGCCCTACAATCTCCAGTTCCAAAAAATTACCTTCCGCCACAAACTCATGAAAGTCTCGGCATGCCGAAGCGCTCGGCTGCGACAGGCCCAAATGCTTATGTGATCCCATAACTGCATTGAAATCCCCAACCAAGCAAAGAGGAGTCAGCTGCAAGTTTAAGATGTCCCGCCAAAGAGCACGTCGAGTAGTCTGATCCGACGCTGCGTGAATCATACCCAGATGAAAAGTGTAATTAGGGATAGTTGTGTGAAGGACTATTATTTGATCAGATGTGAAACACAATGTTGTAGTTGGGACAAGAAACGCCTTGTAGAAAATCCAAATATTCGGTTTCATAGCCTCTCTTTGATTTTCACAACAAAAAATCAGACCTAGAGAATTCCAAAACCCAATGTCAACTTTAGAAAGGCACACTTTTGGCTCCACCACCACCAAAAAGTCAATGATGAGCGAACGACAGTGACTTTTGAGGAGGTTTTGGGAATCAATGTTCCCAACCCCTTGTATATTCCAAAAAAGGACTATCAATGATCACCACTGACATAGTCGTGCTTAGGCAGCTCATCCTCCGAGTCAAATCCATTAAAATACGAAGTTTCCACATCTCCCCAATGCCCAATCGCTGCATTAGCCATGCTTCTGAATTTTGGCGACCTTGAACTTTCCACTAGACTTAATTTAACATTGTGAATTCTATGTTTTTCCTGCTCCATTGCTGATCTAAGCGCCTCCTCCAACAGTTGGGTTAAATCTTGCGTAACCTCCGTATCCTCTGGCATACAGTCAACATATTTTAGTCTTGCTGGCTGGTCTTCAATATTCGTAGTGGCCGATGTCTCCATACTATCCCTTTCCTTGTCTAAAGAATTCCTTCCCTCAGGGATATAATCCCATTTTTAGACGCCACATCAAGAGGAGAAAAATTGTTTTCATGCTTAGAGGCAGATCGAGACTCCTTATCCTCTAGTAGTGGACGTCGTCGATTCTTCTTCCTATGCCTTTCTGTAAAACCGTCTGAATTTTGTTGCTGCACAGGGGCTAATTGTCCAAGTTCGTGGGCTGCTTCGGATGCTTATTACAACTATCCCACGAGTGCCCAATAAACGAGCAATGCCTACAGAATACTGGAGGGTTCTCATATTTGAAATATGCCAACGTCTTATGGCCCTGCCTTTCAACCTGTATCCTCTCAATCTTGTCTTTTGAGAAGTCAATCTCGAATAAAACATGTATGAAGTGATCCATTGAACCATCCAAAGAACGCTCGTTAATTTTAATCAATGTACCCAAAGAGTGAGCCATTCCCGTGATCAAAGACTCTGTCCAGTATTCAAACGGTAGTTCATAAATTCTCAATCACACCTTTGCCAAAGAGGTGTTCACCTTGTAAGGGTTAAAGTCTTTCACCCATTTCGACAATCTGAAAATCCCTGGGTTCAGTGTCCAACTTGCTCGCCTATTTGCCAGATTTTTTTCCTCCTCTGTCTCGAAACTAATATTGTAGTATCCTAGGCCCAGCGACGTTAAACCTCAGTTGCCCCGAATCCCCCAGATTTTGGCAAGGGCTTCCTTTAAATCCACCAGTTCTCATGGTTTGTCTTTCTTCTGCACTTTGCAACTCTGGCCGCATATTCATCCTCATTCACCGCGATGCACACCAGATCACCCTTCTTGATTGGCATGGGAATTGGTTGATGAGTGCCTTGATTACTACGTAGATCTTCAGATGCACCCTGTCCGGGCATGAGGGCATCTTTAAACGAGACGAATGGCTGGATGTGCGAGGGGGATACATCGGAGCAATGCCTGCAAGGTGCCCGTTCCATCGACCGTGGGGCCAAGAACTCTTGCAGCCAAGGAAGGGCAGCACATAGTCCTGCTATTGTAGAGATTTTGTCGACGTCTAGAGCCAAGACGGCGGAGGCCGCCATTGTCCATCAATCAAGAATCGTAAAGCCCTAAAATAACCATCTCCACAACCGTCGGAGAGGTTTTTATATATATTCCAGCAATTTCAATATAAAAATATGGGTAAAATAAGTTTTTAATCACCAATTTGACTCTAATAGTAATGCTAAAAAAATTTATTCCTATTTGTAAGAAGGTATGTGGGAATGACTCTTAGCGTAAATAATCTCTAATTAAAACTATATCTAATACTCTTTCTCTTCTAGTGTATCTTTCTGCTTTAATTTTAATTTCTTTGGAGTGTTTTGACTAAAGAATATAATAAAATAACACAAAAACTTATGTGAAATATTTCATACATGAAATATAGATAATTAAAGTAAATTTGGAGCAAAATTTTATGGGTCAAACTCGGGTCAACGCGAGTCAATATATACGGGTCAAATTGAATTAAAATATATTTTTTCGTTTTTAAGTATTGTTTTACTTCATGATCAAAACTATGTTACTACATAATTAAAATATTGTCACTACAAGGCTAAAATTGAACTACTACAAGTCCAAAATATTCTGTACACTTAATTTTTTGGGCAAATTCTCCAGAATATTTTTTGACATGTAGTAGTAAACTTTTGATCTTGTAGTGATAATATTTTGACCTTGTAGTAACAATATATTGATGATATGTAGTAAACCACCTACTTGCGATCCACAAATTTTTTGGGTGATTCGGATTCAGACTTTTAACCCTTAAATTTTTTTAAAATATTTTAATTAAACACATTTCATATTTCACACAAGTGTTGCTAGTAAAATAATAGAGGTATTACAAGTGATTAAATAAAATAAAATAATGTGTTAAAAAATGCAAAATTAAGTGAGGAACGTTAAAAAGAATGAAAAAGTTATGTTGAGACGGATGTAGTATGAATAATATTTTCGTTATCAGAAGTTGAAGTGTAGTTAGGGATCAAAACATACGTCCAAATTGGTTTGGTAAGATAGGTCCACTCCAATGCCTATGAAAAGCACACATTTATTTTTACAATATTTTTTTATCTCAGACCTTGTGATGATGATGGATCAATTTTTATCAATTTATTCACAAGTTCAATTTGATTTATTTTTTCCTATTAAGTTGATAATTTTATATAATTATAATCACGTCAATTGTACAAGAGAACATCTTACACATTTTATATGTTTTAGGTTCTCATCTAGTTTTAAGATATCAATTTTCAAATAATATGAAAATTTTGAAAAATCGATGAGGTTGTATATAATATACATGTATGAATTATGCAAATAATTGTGTTGGATTGATTTTTTTTTATATAATTAATTAATGGAGAACATTATAATATACATGTGTGAATTATGCAAACAATTGGTGAACATTATATTGACTTGGAGATTCACTTATATTCCATTATTATTAGTACACTTTTTAAAAAATAATAATATTAAATATAGTAAAGTATTAAGATAGAGAAAAAAAATGTAAAGAAAAGTAAAAGAAAAAGGATAGAGAAATAGTCAATAAAAAAATATAAAACATAGTGAGGCGGTAGACAAAAATATAAATTAGCAGTAATTGAATGTACTTAACGCTAAAATGAGTCAAGTGTGTGTTTGGACTTTGATTTTACAAAGTCTACAAAGTCCAATTCCATGACTCCCGCGTCCAAGTTACGTGTTGGGTTTTGATTTTTAAGTCCACTATATGTGTTGAGTTTGACAAAATCAAACTAATGTGAAAATAAATCGAATTATATATTGAAAAAAAATTACAAATTTTAAAATAATATTAAGAGAATTTTCTCTAAAGTCATTTCTATAGCACAAGCAATTAGAAACTACCACTTTAAAAATTGTCTATTATTAAGTTCAAATTCAAAATAAAAAACCAAAACTACCCTTACTTAAGATATCTTATATTATTTACGTAATATAATAAATAATTCAAATTTTAAATTCAATTTTCTTTGCAACTAATCAATTCCCTAATTTCATGGGATATTTTTTAAAATACCCTAACTTTCCAAAATTTCAATTTATCAGAAATAATTAATCCAGATCATTTTTTTGTTGGTCCCTTGTTAAATTGTTCTCTAAATCCTATTTCTCTCTCAAATCCCATTTCTCCAAATCTATGATTTATGATTACATATCCTCGGATTTTACCGTTAATCGGCATAGAAAACGCTCGTGAGTGTTGAGCCCCGAAATTTCGACCAAACCGGCTTCTTCTAACGTGAGGAAACTCCGCATGTCGGTTTGCTTCTCTTCGGCGGCGTTGCCGCTGGATTTTACGGCGAGCTTTCATCCCCAGCGAGTGGAGATTTGTTTCAGCGTTTGTGTACGGTAAGTGTTTTTGAAAATACCCGTCGTCACCGTCACCACCCCAATGTTGGAATGATTCAATCCATATACCGAAATAACACTCTATATTCATTTTTTTGTTCATACATTCCTGCATAGTTGTCGTCGTATTTACATGCATTAGTGTATATGAATTTTGTTGTTCATACATTCATTTATATACGTATGCATATTTATCGTCATGTTTACATGTATTCCTTTATATGCATTTTGTCCTTCATATATTACCTGGTGTAGGGAATGAACTTTTTCGTCGGAAAAGAATGATATGGGGTTTTTGAAAATCGCCCGAATGAAGTGCAAAATTGTGGAAATAAATCTTTCAGCTAAACAAATTCATCTAATTATTGGAATGACCTTCTTTTTAGGAAATATTTGAATTTTGGAAAAGGTGATGTGATAAAATTACGCGACCTTCGAAAATATAGATTTATAATTTGATTATATGTTAATGCTGACTAATATATAATAATTCGAAATTATTTAAATTGAAAAAGGGCATATCTGTTTTATTAAGTCCCATTTTGAATCAATTGGAATCAAAATAATAAGCTAGTCCATATTAGAAAAAAGTAGTAGTGAAATGAACCTAATAACAAATTACCCTAATATTAATGTGGACACTGGACAAAATATATCATTTTATAGGAAGGTGATACGTGAATATAGGATGAACTATATCCTTAATTTACTATTTATTGATGAACCCAATGAGATTCTATATAGAAGTTATTGAGACTACCAACTAAGTATGAAATCCTGTCCTTCTCATGCCTTCGTCGCTTGCTATTGTATCTTCCTCTAAAAGCGGGACCCACTTTCCATTGACTCACTTACGATGGAGGTGAAGCTCAGACTCCTGAAAAAGTAACTGCTCGTGCGAAGATTTGAAGAAGACAGAGTAGGTCGTCGTCGTCGTCAACGGACATGACGATGCCTTCCCACCAGCCGTCGCTGTGGAAGGCGTCAACGTCTTCTCCGACAATGAACTTCTTTTTCCTTGTGTTAAATTCAGGAGGTTAGAGTTTCAACCAAACTCAAGAACAAGGGACCATTCAAACTGATCAATGAATGCAACTGCTTCGATCCAATATCACACGGAAACCTAATATCAATAGTGGAAAGCGATTTTCATGAACTCAACAAACCTAATGGCTGTTATCAAACAACAATATTATTTCATTCATACATCTGACCCTCAGTTGAGATATAAAACAGACTAGTACATTTTCATGCACAACAAACAAGACAAACAATTCACCGATGCAACATAAATAAATACTAGTATAATTTCAGCCGATACACAACAGAATCCAGGAATTACCGCAACATAACTTTACCTCCTAGCAAATGCATCACCATCGCCCCCTCTCTCCTCCACCTGCCACCTCGGCCAACTCAACACAGTCTCCACACTATTTTCCCTCTCAAAACCTCATCCCCAATTTGGATCGGCGAGAACAAAGTCGGTGAGAATGGTATACTTACAATTTTTTGTGATAATACTAGTGCCATTAACATTTCTAAAAACCATGTACAACACTCACTCACAAAGCACATTAGCATAAGATATCATTTTATAAGAGATTTAGTAGAGAAAAATATTGTTAAGTTGGAGTATGTACCTACTGAAAAACAGAATGCTGATATTTTTACAAAAGCTTTAGACCATGAGAGATTCTCTATTTATTTTATTTTATGATTGCCTTTTCGTTCTTCTTTTCTCTGCTTGTTCTTAATCCCGATCAGTTTTTTATGTAAGTAAAGGGAAAAGTACAACCATTTTTTGCTATTTCTTTCCTAAAATCTGCATTTATTTATATGATTCATAATATATTTCTGATCTTGATAAAAAGTGCTACATGTCTAAAACATAGGCAGGAGGTTACAAGCGTAAGAGATTAATTTAAATTAAAAAAAACCCGTGGCATAAGCTATTCAGAAATTTTTAAAAGAGAAAAACAGAAAGATATGAACTATGTAAATATTTTATTTGAATATAAGTTGAGAACCCTACCCAAATTTCAACTTTCTATTCTTTTCAAATTAATTTATTTAGTTTTACTTTGTTTTTAAATTTAAAGGATTAAATTTGATTTAAAAAAGGACTCAATTGAGTATATGGAAGGATTTTCTACCCCTCTGAGAAATCTGGGTTCACAGAAATATTATTCAATTTTATGTATGAGAAATGCGATCTTCATTAAAAAACAAATTAAGAGATGACCCTTTTTTCTCAGATTCGCTGCAATCGATCAGAACTGAAATTTATTGGGACGTTTTATTCCATTTCTAAAGCTTTCAGCCCAAAATGACAGAAACCTCTCCTCACAAAATTTTATTTTGCCTCTCTTGGATGTATGATCTGATCAAACTAATAACTTACTAATGTTCCACATCAAATAATCTCGTCGTCGTAGTTGCCTTTTCTACTCAGGTAAGTGTAGCTAGATAGCTAGGCCATATGCTTAATAATAACATTGTCCTAGCTTGTAACTTTTTTCCACTTAAATAAATAGTGAAGATAGGCTATGCATTGTCCGCATAATAACATTGACCGACGATTATGCTAATGACACATTTTTTCTGAAAGATTATATATATTGGCCATCAATGTTATTCATATGACAGTTGTAAAAAAAAATTGGATATAATTTTTTCCTTAAAACAGGAGGCTCAACATTAAATATTAATGTCAATGAAATGAAGGTCTTCTAATGATTACTTTTTAATTATGCCCACTGTTCAGTGCAAAATTGTCCGTTCTTCCTTTTGTGGGATTCGAGGAAGAAAGTTATGGAGACCATAGTCATGAAACATCTTGCTTAGCCACAAGAGTTGTGTGCAACAGCTTCCAGCAGCTATGTACTCAGACTCAGCAGTGGATTGTGAAACACAGTTATGTTTCTTATTGTGCCATGATACAAGATTGCTCCCCATGTAGAAACATCCTTCACTCGTACTCTTTCTATCATCTATATCTCCAGCCCAATCAGCATCACTGTAGCCTATCAAAATGTTGTTGGTGTCCTTAGTGTACCAAATCCCTAGTTCACTTGTACCTGAAACATACTTGATAATTCTTTTCACAGCATTCAGGTGAGATTCCTTTGGATTAGCTTGGTACCTAGCACAAACACACACACTGTACATAATATCTGGTCTACTAGAGGTTAGATACAGTAAACTACCTATCATAGATCTATAAAGTGTCGGATCAACATCTTGTCCAGCACTATCTTTGCAAAATTTCAAAGTAGATCTCATAGGAGTTTTCATCATTTTTTTATTTTCAAGACCAAATCTTTTGACCAAGTTTTTAGCATACTTACTCTGGGAGAAGAAAATACCATCACTACATTGTTTGATTTGAAGACCTAAAAAATAATTCAAGTCGCCAACCATACTCATTTCAAATGTTGCAGTCATTGCCTCAACAAATTTACTTAACATTTTATCATAAGTAGAACCAAACACAATGTCATCAACATATATTTGAGCAATAAGTATATCATCTTCAGTGTGCTTAATGAACAAAGTTCTATCGGCCTCTCCTCTGATAAAACCATATTCCAAAATAAAGTCAGTAAGCCTACCATACCATGCTCTAGGAGCTTGTTTTAGACCATACAACGCTTTCTTAAGTTTATATACATGATCAGGATACTGTGATCTTCAAATCCCTTAGGTTGTTCAACATATATTTTTTCATTCAAAATGTCATTTAGAAATACAGCTTTTACATCCATTTGATGAAGTTTAATATCAATAAAACATGCAATTGCTAGCAATAATCTAATAGATTTTATCCTAGCAACCGGTGCAAAAGTTTCATCAAAATCAACACCTTCAACTTGGGTGTAACCTTGTGCTACTAACCTAGCCTTGTTCCTAACAATGTTACCAGATTCATCAGTTTTATTTTTGAATATCCACTTTGTTCCAATGACATTAGTGTGACTAGGTCTTGGAACAAGTGTCCACACTTCATTTCTTTCAAACTGACCAAGTTCTTCATGCATAGCATTAATCCAGTTTTCATCAGTTAAGGCTTCTTTAGCACTCTTAGGTTAGTTCTCAGATAAATAGCACTGAGCATTTACAACATTACACATAGAAGACATGCATATTGTTCTTACCACATCTACCTTATTTGATCTTACTCTTTCTCTTGTTTGCACTCCAACTATAGCATCACTTATGATCTGTTCAGAAGGATGACTTTTACCTATTCTTAAGAAGGATTCATTTTGGGAACATACTGATCATTCTGTGAAATTACAACTGACTGTTCTGTAGATGTTAACCCAAATGTGTTAGCATTTGGTGCAACATTTTCAGACTTCAGTGTATTCTCAGAATTGTCAGTGACTTGTGATACATCTTCTTCATTTTTGTCATCTGCAAGACCTTTATCATCATCAAACACAACATTAACAGATTCTTGAACAGTGTTGGTTCTAAGGTTATAAACTCTGTAAGTTTTACTATTTCTAAAATAGCCTAAAAAGAAACCTTTATTACTTTTAGAATCAAACTTATGAAGTTGATCCCTATCATTCAGAATATAACACACACAACCAAATACATGAAAATATTTCACATTTGGTTTTTTTTTGTTCAAAATCTCATAAGGTGTTTGATTAGTGCCAGAACGAATATAAACTCTATTAATAATATGGCATGCAGTATTCAATGCTTCTCCCCAAAATTTCTTAGCTAGACTTTTGGATGTAAGCATAACTCTTGCCATTTCTTGTAAAGTTATATTCTTTCTTTCAGCAATTCCATTTTGTTGTGGAGTTTTAGGAGATTAATATTCTTGCAAAATACCCTTTTTATCACAGAAATCATTAAACATGCTGTTTTCAAATTCCCTACCATGATCAGTTCTAAGACGGCCAACTTTCAAGTTAAACACATTTTTGAACCTCTTATAAAGAATTTTTAAATGCAGCAAATGTTTCAAATTTGTCTCTTAAAAACTCAATCCAGGTAAATCTAGAAAAATCATCTACCACAACTAAGGAATATCTCTTTCCTCCAATGTTTTCAGTTTCCATAGGACCCATCAAATCCATGTGCAGTAATTCAAAGCATCGATGTGTAGAATAATGTGACAGCATTTTATGCGGCATTCTTACATGCTTACCTTTTTGGCATGGTCCACATACAGTGGTATTGTGAAACTTCAGTTTTGGAATTCCTTTTACTGCATCTGCTTTGATTAGCCTTTTCATTGCTCTGTAATTTGCATGTCCCAATCTTTGATGCCATAGAATATTTTCATCATATTTTGACAAATTACACATATTTGTTACAATAAGATAGCAATTATCTGCTGACCTAGTACTAGTCATGACACAAACTTCATCTTTATTAAGAACATAACATGAATCTTTGTCAAATTTCACATGCAAATTATCATCACAAAGTTGACTAATGCTAATCAGATTTGCAAGTAAGCGATTAACATGTAAGACATTTTTAAGCTTAGGAAAACCTTCAACATTCAAAGTTCCTTTACCAATAATATGTCCTTTAGAACCACCACCATATGTAACACTACCACCATTCATGGTCACATAATCAGATAAGAAATTGATTCGACCTGTCATATGTCTAGAACAACCACTATCAAAATACCATAAATCAGGTAGACATGCTTTTAAGGAGGTATGACTAACATTATAGGTAGCTTTAGGTTTCCATGCAGATTTCAGAAACTGTTTCCTAGGATGTGACAGTTTTTTAGGCAACATTTTCTCATTTTTCATTTCTTCAAACCTTTTTATACAGTAAGGACGAATATGACCAACCTTGCAACAGTAATGATAGATAAACTTCCTTTTAACCTTGTGAGGATCTGATTGTGCAGATGTTATATCAGATGTGTTAACATTTGCCTTCACAAATTTCACAAGTTTTCTAAAATTTTCAGAAATAGAAGAAGTAGTACCATCATATCCTAAACCATGATTATTAGACTTACCAGTAGCTATGGCATATTTTACCTCAGAAGCACTCTTGGAATATTTCTTGAAACATAAAGTGGAATTGATTAATTTCTCCTTTAAGTTACAGATTTCAAGATCTCTTTTGGTAAGAATAACTACTAGCTTAGTGATTGTATTTTTCAGATCCTCATTCTCTCTATTCAAGGAATTAAGAGTGAGTTTCTGATTATTCCAATCATCTAACATCTTTTGGTATGCATTGTCATCAATCTTTTTTCCTGCATCATCAACTAAACCATTAAAACAGACTAAATCTGGGTGATTTTGTTCTGATGTTACTGCAGATGTTAAAATACCAGGTGCGACATCAGAGTCTGCATCTTCCAGATCATCATCTAAGGAATCATTATAATCAATTCTGGTAAAATGAGCATATTCATTTTCATTTATCTCATCAAGATCATCATTATCTGAATCATCATCTAGGTAGCACTAAAATTCAGTTTTTGCTTAAGTTTGGTATTGACACACTCATTTGCATAATGGCCATATCCAGAACATGCATTGCATTGAACTGGTTTTCTAAATTCAGGATCTTACCTTGTTTTACCTTCACTTTTCGATAGTCTTGGTGTGAATTGACTTCTCCTCCTTTCTGGTTGTGGTGTTGATGTATTGATTTGAATCTTAGGCTGAATGTTTCCTCTAGATTTGCTCACATATTTCTTAAGAAATTTATTAAAGTGCTTAGTGAGGAGGGCAATGCTGTTAGGATTGTTGAGACATTCATCAAGCAATTCTTCATCCGAATCAACCTCAGTAATGATAGGTTGATACTCAGATTTGATTGATGTTTCCCCTTTAAAAACAACAACTTTCTTATCATCATTATTAGTTTCATCAACTTTATTAGTGTTTATTTCATAAGTTCTAAGAATACTCACTAATTCATTTTGACTTATCTTATCAGTGTCTTTTGCCTCTTAAATAGCACAAATTTTAGCATCAATTTTTTTAGGAACAAATCTTAATATCTTATGAACTACTCTAACATTAGAAATAGGGTCACCAAGAGAATGTGATTCATTGATTATCTCACTTAACCTTTCGTTATAAGATGAAATAGTTTCATCTTCCTTCATTCGGAGATTCTCAAACTTTATCCCCAACATTCGAAGCTTAGTCCTTTGAACACTGTCTGAACCCTCACAATGCTCTTGCAACCTGTCCCATGCATCTTTAGAAGTAGAACAGTTAGATATAATTTTAAACATTGAAACATCAACAGAGGTAAAAATAGCATTTAAAGCTTTAGAATTGTATCCTGTTGTTGTTATTTCATCAGCCGTCCAGTCAACTTCTCTATTGAGTTGAATTTCACCATCTGCATCTACTGGTCTATTTGGAGCTTCCTAGCATGTAAGTACAGTCCTTCAAGCACGTTCATCAATCGACTTGATGTATATACACATCTTAGGCTTCCAATAAGTATAATTCGAACCATCTAAAACGGGTGGCCTAAGTGCCATGGATATGTGACGTGTTTCCATTGCTAACATAAACTAAAAACACACTTAAACAAGGATCTAACCTAATGTCGTCAGGTATCGGCTCTGATACTAACTGAAAGTGTGTTGTATAGTGTTTAAGTAAAAACAGATTAATGTTGCACTGAATGTTGAGATAAATAGTGCAACACTGACTCTAACAGAATATCAGAAATAAAAACAAGACATAATGGAAATATTTTTAACATAGATTTTATAAATAAAAATCTATGTTAGCCTTATGGCGAAAATCAATACTTATCTTCAAGTACAAATGTTGTGTGAAATGTTACAGCAATAACCTTCACAACTGAAACTACAATCGAGGCAGGTGCCTTGATCTAAAAACGAACTAAGTGTATGAATTATACACCGCCGAAATGCTAGTCTTATCTATGATTACACTCTCAATAGATAAAGAAAAGAGCACATTCATATGGGTGGGATACTTCGTATGAACTAAAGCGTATAACTACTTACCACAATTCCTAACAGGATGAACGCTAGTTTAGGATATTGTTCGAATAGAATACACTGAATTATGAAGCCTTCCTTCAGTATTTATAGAGTGAGGTACGAATTCTAGAGGCTTCCATCTTTGAGATCCTATTTTTTCGGAACTCAACTTTCATGATCTTTCTAGATCTTTCTTGCATGTTCCAGGTCGATCTATAAGGTTCCAAGCTGGTCTAGCACGTTCTGCAATGTTCTTGAATCTTTTAGCTTCCAGATCCTTGTAGAAGCTTCTAGATCCTGCCATAAATGCGACAACATTTAGATCAACATTTAATGTAGCATTTCAGAAAAGACTTAGAAAAAATCTCGGAAGGTCAAATTAAGATGTTGTTGATATGTTAAAGCATTCAAGAGTTAACAACATCTACAAAATTTATGTTTACGTTTATGGTAATTTAATTGCTTATTGTATTTAATTTTGACAAATATGTCTCCAGTGAACTGTGGTTTGCTCACCCCTTTATTTTAACATTTCAGATTGAGATGGTGGCGAGAAGGAGCGGTGCATGACCATTGTTTAGTAAAATCAATTGAGACATTGTGGTTTTCTAGATATTTTAAAAATTCAATTGAGTTGCTATTTATTCTTTAAGCTTCAGCTGATTTTTAATTATTTTTATTGTAAAATAAAATTGTAAGTCTCATTTTTCAAGTGAAAAGATAGTTCATGCCCTTCTATTTTTAAATTGTTTAAATGAAAATTGGGTCGTGACAGACGACTTCTTAGTTTCAGGGCCAGATGAATTCGGTAACTGCTCCAATCCCATGAGTTTGCAATTTTCTAGTTGAATGTTGGTTTCTACATACTTTATTTTTTATTTTATGTATTGAAGTCGTTGCTCTTGTTAATATTTCTTGTTGTGAGCTATTTTCATGTAAAAACACTCAAAAATCGGCATTGTTGACCAACAACTTTGGAATCATTTACTAAATTGTGGCCTCCATTGACGACTGATTTGGGATGAATGCCTCCGTTGTATAATGTACAAATAACAAATAACATAAATGTATAAATATATTTATGCAATTGCAACACTCACTATTATGCAAAAAAAGCTAGTGTGTTATGCAATCAATTTTAAAATGTGTAAAGAAAATATACAAAATCTCTGTATTTGTTGGTCGTAATACAAATTAATAATATGCAAGTAAAATAGATTTGTTGAAAAGATAGGTACATTCAAAATGTTTTGCAGAAAAGATGGATACATGCAAAATGTAAATAACTTTTATGCATAAACATGACTCTGATATGCAAAAAAAGTAATGTATTGAAATTTGATATGCAGATAATTACATGTTTTTAGATATAGAAACTATTTTATTAGGAAAGTTTTGAATTTTGGTATGTTAATAATTTTGTGCGATTTTCAAGGTCTTTATTCTAGAATCTTGTATTTTAATAGTTTTACTTCTTAATTATATTTCAATTGCGTAATATATTGAATTAAAAGGGTATATTGATATAATTATACTCAATTTTGAACTTATTTGTAATACAAATACAGATTGTCCTTAATTGTAATATCTATTAAATGTCCTTTAGAGTAACTCCCCCAATTAATAATTGAATCATGCAATTGATCAAATAAATACACACTAATCTAATCAATACACAATTCAAGAGAATCAAACCATCCAAATTAAACTAAAAATCAATAACCCACATAATTCCAAACACCCAAACATAACAAACCTAGCCAATAACTAAATTAATAAATGAAAGCAAACTAAAAAAAAAAAAAGTAAATTTACACTAATCTATTCTATAATTTCTATTGAGTATAAAGTGTGGGTTCGAGTCGTGGGGAGGGGAAACGGGAGGATATATAATGTAGGGACGGAGGGAGAGGGGGACCCAAAGAAAAATCGATTACCATTAATTTTTATGTATATTTAATTATTATATAACAATTTTTAAGTGTATTAGTAAAATATTATTAGTACAATTATTATTTTCTCTGTCTCAAAATGTATGTTGTTTTGTGTATAATTAAATAATTTTTTTTATAAATTTACCATTCATTATCATTTATCATGAAAGAATGAGAGGAAAATGAATTAAAATAAAAGAGAGTGTGAAATAATTTGCTTCAATTATCAAGAAAGAGAGAGTAATAAAAGTATTTGGAAGGAAAATTATAGGGAGAAGCGTGGTAAAAATAGCTAAAATGATAATTTTTTAAGAGAATTTTTTTAAAGCAAAAATTAAGACTAATAGTGTCAAACAATATGAAACGATTGAATTATATAACAATTTAAAACATAAAAATTAAAAGATGTTTGCATATAGACGGTATAAATATTATTTTGTAGGTAACGAGAAGAATGAATGAAATATTTATTGAAATATATTAAAACTTAACTTGATTCAATAGTAATATATTATATGTTTTAAAAATATTTATATAATATTAAAAGTGAAATTTCTTATTCATAATTGGGCCCCCCTTCGACTAAGTTCTGGCTCCGTCACCTATATAATGTGATTCAAAAAAAGAAAAAATTGAGTAAAGTGTGGAGGAGAGGATTTTCTACCCCAATGGGAGTTGTTGTCGCATGCTCTGTTTTCTCTCTTGCGGCCCTGTTTTCTGCGCTTTGCTCCAATATTTGCGCAAGGCACTTACCCCTAATTGTAATTTGCATGTGTCTCCCCTTTGCTCCTTTGTGCTGCACCCAATTGTAATTTGGGCGTGGGCCTTTTCTTAATTAACTGAAGCAGCCTTCTTTGACTATATACCCCTCCACCTTTATTAAGTATACTCTCCCTCCTCATTTATTAATTTAATAATTATGTAAAATGTCTAAACTACCCTTATACTAAAATAACCCTACTACATACACTTCCCTTTCACTTTTCAACCCTAACCCTAATTGAAGGAGCTATCACCGTCGCCGTCGCCGCCGCCTCGAACCTCCAGAAATTTTAAAAAGAAAAACTTAGAATTTTTTTTTAAAAATACATTTTTCGACACTAGTTTATCAACGAAGAACACTCTCGTCGACACTGGTTTGTCGACGAAAAACACTCTTATCGACACTGATTTGTCGACAACTTTTATAGATTCTTTTTGGGAAAATATCAATTTTAGTCACCCAAGTTTACCTCTTTTCATATTTAGTCACCCACATTTAGTTACTATCAAAATTGATCACCCAGTTATTATATTCTATCAAAATTGATCATTCCGTTAGTTAATCTGTCATTCACTAACGGAGAAAGAATTTTGAGCTCAAATTTCTCAAAACCTTGGTTAAAAATTTCTCAGGCTTCTTCTAGAACTAATGAAACAAACGCAGAAACAAGAATGAAACATGTGAACATAAGGGAGCGTACGTGTAGAACGTGATTCAATCAACCCTGTTGTTGTTGGTTTAATTTTTATTTTACAGGTAATCAGGAAATGAGAAAGGAGATAGAAACTTATTTCAAATGCCCAATTGTTTGACTAACATTTCAAGAAATCTGCAATAATTATCTTAATAGGAAAATATTTAGAATGGAAAATAAGTTTATGAAATTTTCTTGAATTGATAATTTTAGAAAATTCTTTACCATTAAATTCACCACAAATTATGCACCAATAATTATAAATAGGGAAATGAATTGAAATGAGTTTCTATCTCCAATTATTATACAAATTCAATATAATTCACTCCTCCTTTCACAATAATTGGACTGTGTACCATTGATGATTGCACAATCTATAAAATAAGAAATTACTCACATAACATTACAAAAATTATAAAATGAGATTGTAAGCCAAGACACACACATTTGCTTCACTTTGATTTTTTTTTTTTTCTACTATTTCCTGAGTTTCTCATTTTCTGTAAAATTAAAATTAAACTAACAACAACAATAAGATTAACTCATAATTGAGTTAAATAAAATGAGATAAATTCATAATTGAGTTAAATAATAAGGGTTGATTCACATTCTAGAAGACGCATGGGAATTTCTTCTGACCTGTTATTACAGATAAATATAATTAGAATTCCTTATGATTATGAGATCAATAAAATAATTTAGTCATAAAAAAAAATTTAATATTAAATTGAAATAAGAAATACATATGGTAAAAGTAGGTAATTTATGTGATTGACTGAGATTTTTTAATGGGTATTTCTTCAAGCTCCACAACGGTAGGTTCACATGTTTCATTCTTGAAGATGTATGAGAATTTTTTAACCTAGATTTTGAGAAATTTTGCGCTCAAAACTCTTTCTCCGTTAGTCAATGACAGATTGACTAACAGAATTATCAATTTTGATAGAATATAATAATTGATTGACCAATTTTGATAGTGATTAAATGTGAGTGACCAAAAGTGATATTTTCCCAATTTTTTTTTTAAAAAAGTTAAAATTTTCAACAACTTATGGTCGAAGGTATACACTCTCGTCAACAAATAATTATCGACGAGTGTGTATACCTTCGACCATAAGTTGTCGAGAAAAAAAAACTGTTAGGGGAGAAAAACGCAGAAGAGGAAAAAAAGAAGAAAAGAGGGCAGCCGCCGTGAAAAAGGAGAAGGAGGGGCAGAGACGTTGCCGTGAGTGAGGGAGGAGGGGGCGGTGGCGTCGCTGGGCAAGGGGGCGCCGCCGCAAAGAGAACAGAAGAAAAAAATCTACCTTCGACGGCGGTGAGGGAGAAGGCGGCGCGGGGTGAAGGAGGCTTCGCGGTGGGCGGCCCTGGGCAAGGGGGCGCCGCCGTCGCTGTCGCATGAGCAGTAAAGGAAAAAAAATGAAACCTACCTTCGGTGGCGGCGATGGAGGCGGACGACGCTGGCTGGGAGGCGGCGGCGTTGGGCGGACCCGATTTTGGAGGCGGCGGCACTGAGTTTTGGGGTGAGGAGGAAGAAGTGTTGGTGGGAAGAGGAAGAAGAAAGAAAGAAAATTAGGGTTTTTATGATTTAATAGGGTAGTGCATCTATAAGGGTAGATTAGGTACTTTATGGGGGAGTACATTCAACGTGTGCCATTTCGGAGGTACGAAAATCTGGGGGTATATTTAACAAGGCTGGAGGGGTATATAGCCAAAGCGGGCTTGCTAAATTAGTTGTTTTCCCTTTCCAATTTAGCTTGCTTAAAAAGGCTGGACATTGATGTAGGAAATGGTCCATTAAATTGGGCTGCCAATAATTAATTTAAATTTGTTGACAATTGGGCTCGAAATATTGTGCCTCATTATTTTTAAATATATATATATATATATATATATATATATATATATATGTAATACCCCAAAATTTCACCACATGTTATTATAATGCATAAAATATTATTTGAAAGTTGAATAAATACATTAGGCTAAATAGGTGTGTTTCTATACATTCGATAGATAATATATATATATATATATATATATATATATATATATATATATATATTTGGGGTATTATTGAAATATGATTATATATACGTACACATAAATAACTAAAATTATATTTTATTATATATATATATATATATATAATCAGATTATTATTATGATAATTGTTATTATAATTAGAGTAAATATGAATAATGAATCTAACACATGAATTCATTAAACCCGTTTCTCCAAATTTCTCTCGGATTGTTTTATGTGGGGAGATTAAAAGTTTAAATGTTCAAATTTAAGTTAAATATGAGTATATGTAGCAGCCCATAATCCTCTATTTTCTCAACCAAATATATATCTCTCTCTTCTATTTTACATGATACTTTCTCAAAGATAGCAACCAAAAATATTATTTTCACCGTACACTCGTTTGAGTCCACCCGGAGCACAAGTTAGAAGCACTTCTCTTCTTTTTTGCTGAAATCAGTAACGTTTCTCTCTTATCATTTTGTCAATGTCAATTTCCGAGTTTTATATATATTTTTTTATTAAGAGTCCAAAACCTTAATTTCGTGATTTCTACATTGTTTCTAATTTATAAAAGTTTAAACCAAAAGTCCCTCTAACAAAGATAATTTCGAGAAATAACAAACTTATTCCATTCAAACCTTGTTTTATTCCCACTCAAATCCTATCACTCATTTTAAAAGTATGATTTCAAAAGTTAGCCATCAAATTAAATGACCGAAATCTTTTACGTGTATATCCATATATATAAATATTTTAGTATACAATTTGATCATTTTATTAATTGATTTATATGTAATAATTCAAAGGCACATTATTATTTTAGGTGATGAGAGGTAGAGGCATTTCATTTCATTCGAGACACATTAGTTCCAGGTGGGGTTTTTATTGCTTTATACTCTACAGTGGTTGGTAGAGTTCTTAATGCATTTGTTATTCCTTATTAAATGCTTTAAATAAACTTTTGAGTGATTGATACATGAATTTAATGTGTGCATGTTATTCAATTATCAAAGTTAATGTGTGCATGTGATTCGATTGACAAAGTTAATGTGTGCATACGATTTGATTGGCAAAGTTAATGTGCGCATGCAATTCGATTGGCAAAGTTTCTAATAGCCAGGGATCCTGACGAGGGTCCAGGATCGACGGGTCCTCGGGTTCAACCCGCTGTGCTCAATGGCAAAGTATATATGGGCAAAGTATATGTGTTTACTTTAATGTTGGCAAAGTATACGTGTTTATTTCAAGATTGGCAAAGTATATATGGGCAAAGTATATGTGTTTACTTTAATGTTGACAAAGTATACGTGTTTACTTCAAGATTGGCAAAGTATATGTGTTTACTTTAATGTTGGCAAAGTATATGTGTTTACTTTAATGTTGGCAAAGTATACGTGTTTACTTCAAAATTAGCAAAGTATATGTGTTTACTTTAATGTTGGCAAAGTATATGTGTTTACTTTAATGTTGGCAAAGTATATATGGGCAAAGTATACGTGTTTACTTTAATGTTGACAAAGTATATGTGTTCAATGGCAAAGTATATTGTTTAGTTTGAAGATGGCAAATATATATGTAAATGCTATTTGTTCTATGTTGATGACTCGACTATTTATCTTTAGTATTTAGTTTGGAATAACTTTGCTCCACTGAGTGTGCTTGCATACTCACCCCAACATTTAACATTTTCAGGATAATGAGCTGATAGCGAGGAGTAGCGGTGGATGACGAATGAGTATTAATTATCATTTAGTTAAAGAATTTTGACTACTTCATTTGTTTATATATTTAGCTGAGATATTGAAACTTAATGCAGAGATTTCTCTTAAGTTGCTATTTATTTATTTAGTCTTACGTTGTTATTCAAGTATTTTATCCTTAAATAAATTCGAAAATCTCATTTCTTAGGTTAAATTTTAGTTCATGCTCCTTTATTTTAAAATTGTCAAGTATTTTTGTAAAATCTACTTTTATGAAAAATGGGGTGTGACAATATATATATATATTTCCCTTCTTGAGTCCAATAATTTTATATTTTCTTGTATTATACCTTCGATTGACTCCACAATATAATTAAAATGTGTTTTGCTCTAATACAAAAACTTGTATGCAATATTGACCAATTAAGTCAATTGAACTGAAAATATTGACTTATTATGTCAATTGACTGGAAATATTGACTTATTAAGTCAATGGGCAATGAGCTCTTTAGTTGAACTGGCTGCTATCTTTCTAAACAGTGGTTTTCTCTTTGATATCGATACCCTCTCGTCCTGAGCTTCTTTGAAATTTATTTGGAGTGAAGGCAGCATAAGTGCATTGGCCACATAGGCTTGACTCGAACTGGGGTAGTTTTAAAGGCTTTCAGGAGCGTGGCCTTTGAATCAAAAATTTCTCTCACGCTTGGTTGCAAAGGGCTATAGAGAGAGGGTGTGGACTTCGATATATAGTTTGTTTTAATCTCCCCTGTTGTGAAAGACAACTCTATTCGCGTCTCACCATTAATTCATTTGAGCCAATTCTTAATCTATTTGTCAACTGACCCGCTTATATTTTAATTTTGACCGAAATACTTGACCAGATTAGGTGAATTTTTGTATTTTTTACTTTATTGATGAACGCGGGTTTTAAATTAATTATTTTTTACTTGACCCTGTCTCTCAAGCGGTTGACGATTTCTTCTTCCGACGGTTTCCTCCAGCGGTTGTGATGATTTTTTTAATGTAGTAATAAAACACTATTAAACATAGTAATTCAAATTGTAATATGTAGTAACCCGCATTATTTTATGTGGTAATAACGCAAATTATTTTATATAGTAATACAAATTCATTTATGTGGTAATATGTTTTTTTCTAGTGTTTTTTTTTATGTAGTAACCCACATTATAATATAAACTAATATATATTATTACATGTAGTAATACACAATGATCATGTTGTAATACCGATTGTTTTATTGCAGAATGATGCAAAGATATTAGATTGTTTGATAAACTTAGATATAGTAACAAACATTGTTCAATGTAGTAATTCGAACTGTAGTATGTAGTAACATATCATTTTTTATGTAGTTAAACACATTATTACACGTAGTAATAACACAATCTATTTTATATATTAATACAAATTATTTTTTGTAGTAAAATATTATTATTTTTTTCTAGTGTTTTCGTTGATATAGTAACTTACATTATAATATGTAGTATTAAATATGCATGTAGCAATTCAAGTCATATTAAATATTTTGATTATTTAATTTATTTTTCAAATGAATAAAAAAGACAATTTTTTTTAATTATTCTGTAAAAAAAACTAAAGTATATTAAAGTATATATAGAGATTAAATTAAAGTGATGGAGCGTAATATTTATTTTGACTTTTGAACTAAATGGGCTTAAGGTTTTGACTTTGAGCAAATTTGGCTAAGATGCATACATGCAATATTTCACACAAGATCAACCATTTTGCTCTAAAAATTCTCATTTTCCTACAAAAATAGCAAACCACAAATTTTCTCCAAATCAGTGCAATTAGTCAATTTAGTGTAAAAATGCAACAAAACTCTATAAAATTATGTGAATTAAACACATGAATTTTTTCGAGTAATTTTCACACGAATCACCCCCCTCCCCCAAACTTAAAGTATTGCTCGTCCCCGAGCAACAAAAGAAAATAGAACAAGTGGAAGAATTGCGAAGGAATTCATTTAAGACAAGATAGAATAAGTCATTGTCAAATTTCATCAATCTAGTCAAGCTTTGTGGTAGAAAAATCAACAAACAAGTTCACAAGTTATGCTCAAATCCATGCAAGATTTAAATGCTCAATTCACAATTTCCTCACAAGTGTATCACTCTTCACACAAAGTGTATATCAAGGGGTGTATGCTCTCAAAATCAATTCACACAAATGTACTACCATATGCTTGCCAAAAGTCTCAATTCTCCACCATATATTATGTGCTCAATTCATGAATCAACAAGGTCTTCACATTTGGTTGTAATGTAGGCTCTTTGGTTAAGGTAGGAAAGATTTAGGTAAAAATGCCTAGCGTTGGTCCCAAAGAGTGAGTTAAGATTAGAATAAGAGTAAAGGTGGGAGGGGTGAATAGAATTTTAAAACTTTTTCTAAGTCTTCTGGTCTTGTCTCTAACCGTACCTATTAGAGACAGATTGGATATCCGTCTCTAAATTGTTGGTATCAAAATCAGACTTTTTTTGTAGTGTTGGATTAACTTCCATAACTTCCAAATAACCTCCTTTAACCGTTTTATAACTTCTTCTTGAATCGGTTATTCAGTTAGTTTTTTATATAGTTATTTCCAATAACTATTTCATCTTTAACCTTAATTTCCTTAAGTACGACTTCTTGGTTTTGTACTTAGAATATTTCAGCTTCTTTCTCTCACTCGTCTTGTCTGGTCTTGTCTTGGTCACAAGTCTTCTGGTCTTCCAAGTCTTCTGGTCTTGTCTGCTTCTCTGGTCTAGTCTATCTAATTTAGCTTTTCTATCTAACTAACCTATTTTAACTAACCATTACTTTAAGCTTTCAATCAACTTAGTCACATTAAGACTCTATTACAACATGTATGTATAAGCTTATATACAATCATTAATCTTATCTTGTAATCTTATTACAATATATCATATTCAGTTTAACTTTTCTATTTTGATGTTTTATCTTTAATAGACGACTCCCATAACAAGATCAGATCTAACTTAACTTTTATTCAAGTCTTCTTTTGACCATCAAAACTTATCTTTCATCACTTAGCACTTTGTTTTAGGATTCATATCCCAACACCTAGGAACATTTCTAAATCTTCAAGAGGAAAGTTGTCATTGATCAAGTTGCAACTCAAAATTCCAAACTCCCATAATTCACTTGCTCACTCTTTATCGCATTCTTCTTCACCAAGACCATTGAACACTTTTGAATTTGAAACTCTACCAAATGTTTGTACACAAGATAGTTTTCTTTTTCGACTTTTCTTTTCTTATCAACTCAATCTTTTTTATGCACAACTCACAATTCATCTTTTTTCTCATTCTTTTCACTTTCAAACCAAACAATCCCACCAAATTCACATTTAAGCTCAATTCAACCTTATTTGTCAACATGCAAGCCCCACTAGTTCATAGGGAAATCATGCTCATAAAAGATGGACAAATGGGCTAAACTTTGTAGGTTGTCAAAGAATACAAGTCAATAGGCTCAAATTGGCTAACTACGAAAAAAAAAACATTTGGTATGGAAAATTTGGCCAAGTGACTATTCAAAATAAAGATGGTCTTATATCACTTTCAAAATCTCACACAAGAAGTAGTGTCAAACAAGACGATTGACAAGTTCTAGAGCACACAAGCATGAATGATACTCACATGAAGAAATTAGACCAAAATATATGAACGTATAAAGGCTCTAAAGCTCACGGGCTTGTCTAATCATGAATTGAGAGCACCAAACCAATCAAAAATCTTCACATAAGCAAATGAACAAGCAAGTATCAATCAATACCAACAAACTTAACCAAACTTCAAAAATTAACAATCACCATCAATTAAGCCTCAAACACCAATAATCTACAAGATATTTCATCCACCAAGACTAAAAATTTTTAGGACAAACGGTGCAATAAAAAATGAAGGTAAACACACGAAATCTCCCCCCCCCCCCCCCCCCACCCCCACCCACCAAACTTAAAAAAAATTGTCTAGTTGAATGCAAAGTTTGAAGATGAATGTGTTACCTTATAAATTTTCCACCGATGTAGCTCACCAAAGAAGCAAGCTACCACAACCGATTTGTCTCTTAGACCTTAGAAATATTTCCTTCATACTTGAAAATTTGGCACCTAGGCCTCCTTAATTATTTGGTTTGGCCGCGACCAGATGAGAAGTGTCCACTGTGGTTTCCCTAGCATTGACAAGGGGTTAAACCCATCAAACTAGAATTGAAGGAGTGAGTGGTGTGCTCCAAAAAAGTTTGTGTTTGAGACATAGTCGAGGGAGATTACTAGGATTTGATGAAGAAATTATTGGCTTCTGCCTTGGCTAATAATTTCGAGAAAGAGGAAAGTAAGAAAATATTAATATGGGATGTGGAGAAACCATGAATATCGGTACACAGACCTCAGAGAAACCAATGCGACATATTTGTTTCATCAATGACACAACCCATGAGTTGATCGCAAATATTTTTAAAAACCAAACTTGATGATGGTATGATGGTACGATTGCCCATATTGATGAGTTGTAATTCATCTTTGAATCGAAACTCACGAGCTTTGGAGGGCTGATAGAAGGTGGCACATTGACCAAATCGCCATAGAGGACGAACAACCCACAATAACCGTCATAGCCTCCTCGGTAAAAGTGGATACCAAGAAGACTTGAATGATTTGTTCATGCGCGAATTAAATTGTACAAATTTATGGATGTCACATTTTTTCTTGTCTTAAGGATTATGATGATAAGTTCTTGCCTTGTAGTTTTCCGTGTGTATTTCTGAGTTATAGCTCCTGACATAAAGGTTTCTTATGTCTTGATTAGGCTACTTCGTGAATCTATATCACTAGACATGCTCAGTTTGACAAACAACACTTTCCGTTCGATGAATTAATTCCTTCTTTGGCACAATGCGATCTCGAATTCCCAGCCTTCATTGATTTCTTACTTCCGACGTCCTAGTTTGACATAACACTGTTGCACACTACTTTAGCTCGACTTGACCCTTGCTTGTATGCATCCCTCTAATAGAACAACCAACCTAACCGTCTGTAGTCTAGAATTTAGTGGCATAACTAATTGCTTCTGAGCTCGAGCAACTACCTACCTCTCTCGAGGTGGCCCAACCTGTGCAGCCTCCTATGCATATTATTTTGATGCATCGACATCAACATATTATCGACCTACACATCCCATGCCTACAAGGTCAAATGAGGGTATTTTTAAACTTAAACATTATTAACTCCCAAGTGGGTCGCTGCCATGAATGAAGAGCTCCGGGCTCTTCATTCCAACAATACTTATGACTCCAAATAGGTTTTTTTTCACACGAAATACTTGACTAACAGATTGATTGATCATCATAAACTTGTTTGGTAGCTCAGGGATTTACTCAGTTTTCTGGGTTCGACTACGAACCCACTTTCAATCCATTGGTAAAGGCCTCCACAGTTCGTATCATTCTCTCACTTGCAGTGATGCAAAACTGGCCAGTTCATCAATTGAATATGAACAATGCAATCTTGCATGGCCATCTTCAACATTTGGTATTCATGGAGTAACTATCGGGGTTTGTTTATTCTCTTCACCAATTACACATGTGTCACCTCAACAAAGCCATATATGACCTTAAGCAAGCCCTAGGCTTGGTTCGAATGGATATGTGATTTTCTTCTATGTTTGGGATTCACTTAGAATAAATTGAATACTTCAATCTTCATTTCGTTACGGTCGTAAGTTGTTATACTTGTTGGTTTACGTTTATGACATCACAGGGATGACGCTTCTCTCATTTCTTGTCTCATTATCCGAATTCGAAAGAAATTAATTTACTATAAAAGACTTGGGTCATATAACTTACTTTCTAGGCCTCGAAGTCACTTACACTAGATCTAGCATCTTCTTAGGTCAATCCAAATGTGAGGTTTATCTCAAATCTCCTAGACTAGACGAGTGTGACTCATCTGGTAAGGTTAGGTAGATTCTAGTCTACTACTTTACTCGTCTGTTGAGCGGATCAGTCGAGGTACTTAGTCGATAGAAGTCTTCTGAAGGACTCAGTTGTTGGGCGTATCAGCTGGTGGAGTCAGACAAGTTAACTTAGACCAGATCAGATGATGTGGAGGAGTCCAATCAGATGAGATGGTGTTGCGAAGAAGTAGACGAGTTGGGAAGACCAGACAGGTTGGACCAGATCAGTCGAGTTCTGATAGCAGAGTTAATTTTTGGCTAAGTGTTGAGTCGTCTTGTTTCAGAGCATGCTGCAATCACCATTGGCAACCTATAAATACCCCATTGCTTGTAATTGTAATCTTTGACGCGTACGAGCATTCGTTTTGAGAGTTGAGAGTTCACGAGTGAAGTGAGGATAAATTCCCTTTCCGAGTGATGAGTGTTTGTAAACATCTCTTATACTAATCAAATTGAAGTCGTGTGTCCAGTGGATGTAGATCACGTTGATCGAACCACTTAAATCTTCTTGTGCTCTGTTTTTCGTTTTCGTTTATATTTGTGAATTGCCATGCTTTCGTTGGATTGAATTGTAGCCGATTATTTTACTTGTGATTGGAGACGTCTAGTCTAAGTGGAATTATCATTGACAATCGTAATAATTGGCGTCGTCTGTGGGAATCGGAAACGAGAAGGAATCGATCGTCAACCACTAATCAATTGCTAGATCGAAGATGGAGAATTCGACCAAGTATAATATTGAGAAGTTCTCAGGCACAGGTGACTTTGGGCTGTGGAGAGTCAAGATGCAGGCTCTCCTAGAACAGCAAGGCTTGTTCGACGTGCTCGAAGAGCCTACAACCCCAGCTGGTGAATCGGCAACAGCTGCTGCTGAAAGAAACAAGATATTACGGAAAGCTCGAAGCACTATTCTGCTCTGCCTTGGTGATAAGGTTCTGAGAGAGGTGGCTAAAGATAAATCCACGAAAGAGGTCTGGGACAAGCTAGGTAAACTCTATATGGTTAAAACCTTAGCTAACCGTCTCTATTCGAAAAAGAAGTTGTATGCCTTCAGAATGGTGGATGACAAACCCATTCCATATCATCTTGATGAGTTCAATAGAATTCTTGATGATCTAGAGAATTTAGATGTCAAGTTAGAGGAAGAGGATAAGGCTCTGATTCTATTGAGTGCTCTCCCTAAGTCCTTTGAAATCTTAAAGGATGCCATCTTGTATGGTAGGAAGGAAAGTATTACATTGGAGGATGTAATGCTGGATGTCAAGTCCAAGCTGTTGCACAACAAGACGTCTCAAGCAGACAAGGCCAGTAGCGGAGAAGGATTGGCAATCAGAGGTTGCCAGAAGCGATCTGGTGCCAAGAAGGGGTCTAGTCAACCCAAAGGAGCTGATAAGGGAAAATCAGCTGTGTCCACTCAAGGTGATGCAGTATGCTACCATTGCAACAAACCTGGGCACTGTAAGAATGCTTGTCACAAATACAAGCAGTTCTTGAGGAAATCTGGTGCCAATACCTCTAATGACAAGAATCAAGCTAATCAGACTCAAGTTGAGAAGGAGCAAGAAGGCTACGAGTCTGCTCAAGCGTTAACCATCACATCCTCTACAGAACAGCAAGCATGGATCCTTAATTCAGGGTGTTCTTTCCATATGACTCCAAGACGGGATTGGTTTCATGACTTCAAGCAACAGAAGGGCGGTTCTGTTCTGCTTGGGAATGATCACACTTGCAAAGTTGTTGGAGAAGGTAGTGTTCACTTGAAGATGTTCGATGGGGTAGTAAGAATACTCAAGAGTGTTAGGTACGTACCTGAACTCAAGAGGAATTTGATCTCACTTGGGATGCTAGATTCTATGGGCTATAAATTCCAGTCGGCTGATGGAGAGCTCAGTGTGTCAAAAGGGGAGCTGACTGTCCTGAAAGGCGAGAGAAGGAGTGATCTCTACTTTCTTAAGGGAGAAACAGTACCTGGTAGATCAGATGTAGCGGAGGTGCAAGACAACTCGATGTTGTGGCACAGACGACTAGCTCATATAGGCGAGAAAGGCCTAGTAGAGTTGTCGAAGCAAGGTTTGTTGGGCAAGGACAAGATCACAAAACTTGATTTGTGTGAGTCTTGCATTCTTGGTAAATCCAAGAGATTAAAGTTTGGTAAGGGTGTTCACTCTACCAATGGGATCATGGACTACGTCCATTCTGATCTATGGGGGCCAGCGAGGAATCAGACGAGGTCTGGTGGAAAATACTTCCTGCCTATCATACACGACTACTCAAGAAAGGTGTGGGTGTCTATTATGAAGTCGAAATCAGAAGCATTTGAGAAATTCAAGGAATGGCTCATTGAATGTGAAAATGTCACAAGCAAGACTCTCAAACATTTGAGAACTGATAATGGTCTAGAGTACCTATCAGACGAGTTCAATGCGTTCTGCAAATCGAAAGGAATAGTAAGGCATAAGACTGTGCCAGGGACCCCTCAGCAAAACGGAGTAGCTGAGAGGATGAACCAGACACTACTTGAGAGAGTCAGGTGTATGTTGAACAGTTCTTGTCTGCCGAAGGTGTTTTGGGGAGAGGTTGTCTCTACTGCAGCCTACTTGATAAACAGAAGTCCTTCCTCGGCTGTGCAATACAAAACCCCAGAGGAGTTGTGGTCTGGACGTGCAGCCGATTACAATTATTTGAAGGTTTTTGGATGTGCAGCTTATGCTCATGTCAAGCAACATAAGCTTGAGCCTCGAGCATTGCGATGCGTGTTTGTTGGGTATCCTTCAGGCGTGAAAGGATACAGGTTATGGTGCCTCGAAGCTGGGATGCAAAAGTGCATAATCAGTAGAGATGTTACGTTTGATGAGAGTCAGATGCCTCTATCAGAACAGACTAGTACGAGTACTAGTGCGGCTGATAACCAACCAGACGAGACACAAGTCGAGGTGGAGCAAGTTGACACCACAAGACCAGTTGAAGAACATATTGATCCAGATGAGGAGGGCGCTCCTCAAAGCGAGAATGATCTTCAACATTATCAGCTGGCACGGGACAGAACCAGACGAGAAGTCCACCCACCTCAGAGGTATGGTCAAGCTGACATAGTCTCATTTGCATTATGTGCAGCTCTTGAGATGGAGTCTCTGGAGCCGAAATCTTGTTCAGAAGCCATCAGCTGCCACGACAAAGAGAAGTGGATAGTTGTTATGGAGGAGGAGCTGCTTTCTTTGAACAAGAACCAGACATGGGAGATTGTTCAAAGGCCCAAGAACAAGAAGTTAGTTGGGTGCAAGTGGATCTATAAAAATAAGGTGGAGGCTCAGAGGGGTGGCAGACTTAGATACAAGGCGAGGCTTGTAGCTAAGGGATTTACACAGAAAGAAGGTATCGATTTCAATGAAATTTTCTCACCTGTTGTGAAGCATTGTAGCATCAGAATCTTGTTAGCTATGGTTGCTCAATATGAATTGGAGCTACATCAGATGGATGTGACCACAACTTTCTTACATGGATCTCTAGACGAGAGGATCTACATGAAGCTACCAGAAGGGTTGGACATAGAAGAATGGGAAGACAATGTCTGTCTGTTGAAGAAGTCCCTCTATGGCCTCAAACAAAGCCCTAGACAATGGTACTTGAGATTTGATGAGTACATTTGCTCAGCTGGTTTTACAAGGAGCTTGTATGACAGTTGTTTCTATTTCAGACGGGTTGGGACTGGTGTTACCTATCTTCTGTTGTATGTTGATGACATGTTAATAGCAGGCGAGTCTATTGACAGTGTTAATCAAGTTAAGGAGATCCTCAAACAGGAGTTTGAGATGAAAGATCTTGGTGAAGCTAAAGTGATTCTTGGGATGGAGATCAGTAGACCAGACGAGTCTATTCTGCTGAGTCAGCCTACTTATCTTCAGAAGGTGTTAGAGAGGTTCAGAATGCATAAGGCAAAGACTGTCTCTACTCCTATTGGCCAACATCATCGTTTGTCCAATCAAATGAGTCCCAGGAACAGCCAAGAGCGAACTCAAATGAGCAAGATACCTTATGCCAGTGTTTTAGGGAGTTTAATGTATGTTATGGTGTGTTGTAGACCAGACTTGACTCATGCTATGAGTGTGATCAGCAGATATATGAGTGATCCAGGCTTAAGCCATTGGGAAACGGTTAAGTGGGTTATGAGATATGTTCTGGGATCAGCACAGACGAGTCTAAAATTTCAGAAGATGCCAAGTGAGGGGGATGCACTTGTGGGATACGTGGATGCAGATTACGCAGCCAATGTTGACACTCGAAAGTCCTTAACAGGATATGTGTTCACTCTATTTGGTACGGCAGTGTCGTGGAGGTCTATTCATCAATCTGTAGTTGCATTATCTACTATTGAAGCGGAGTACGTGGCCTTGACTGAGGCAGTTAAGGAAAGCATGTGGCTGAAAGGGATTCTTAAGGAATTTAGCTTATCTCAGAATAGTGTGACTGTCTTCTGTGATAATCAAAGCGCAATTCATCTCGCAAAGCATCAGGGGTATCATGAGAGAACCAAGCACATTGATGTGAAGCTGTACTTTGTGAGAGATATTGTGGAGAAGGGGAGCGTCCAGGTGGTTAAGATAGCTACTGAGGAGAACCATACTGATGCATTTACTAAGGCGTTACCAAAAGAGAAGTTTGGTTTATGTCTTAGGTCAGTTGGTTTGCATTAGTGACCTCTGCGGAGAAGGCTACTGGTCTGGTGGCGGCAGATCAGTAGTAGAGTTTGTTCTTTGAGAAGGATAGATCGGAGTTGTTTAGTTCAAGGTGGAGATTTTGAGCTAAGGTGGAGAATTGTGAGGTTTATCTCAAATCTCCTAGACTAGACGAGTGCGACTCGTCTGGTAAGGTCAGGTAGATTCTAGTCTACTACTGTACTCGTCTGTTGAGCGGATCAGTCGAGGTACTTAGTCGATAGAAGTCTTCTGAAGGACTCAGCTGTTGGGCGTATCAGCTGGTGGAGTCAGACAAGTTAACTTAGACCAGATCAGATGATGTGGAGGAGTCCAATCAGATGAGATGGTGTTGCGAAGAAGTAGACGAGTTGGGAAGACCAGACAGGTTGGACCAGATCAGTCGAGTTCTGATAGCAGAGTTAATTTTTGGCTAAGTGTTGAGTCGTCTTGTTTCAGAGCATGCTGCAATCACCATTGGCAACCTATAAATATCCCATTGCTTGTAATTGTAATCTTTGACGCGTACGAGCATTCGTTTTGAGAGTTGAGCGTTCACGAGTGAAGTGAGGATAAATTCCCTTTCCGAGTGATGAGTGTTTGTAAACATCTCTTATACTAATCAAATTGAAGTCGTGTGTCCAGTGGATGTAGATCACGTTGATCGAACCACTTAAATCTTCTTGTGCTCTGTTTTTCGTTTTCGTTTATATTTTTGAATTGCCATGCTTTCGTTGGATTGAATTGTGGCCGATTATTTTGCTTGTGATTGGAGACGTCTAGTCTAAGTGGAATTATCATTGACAATCGTAACACCAAATATGCTCGAGACATCTTTCTTCGTGCGGACCTACTTAAGGCGAAGCTGGTCTCCACATCTCTACCTTCGACTGAGGTATTGCATGCAGACTGAACACCGTCACATTCAAATTTTCATAAACATTATATGCTAGGTTAAAATCGACAATATAACTAAATGTTCATTTTCACATTTCACAAATTATGCATAATTTTTATATAAACTCTGCAACAGAATTAATTTGGTAAATAATCACCCAAAACACAATTAATAATCCTTATTAAAATTAAACTTCAACGAGTACGTACAAAAAATTATTCCAAAGAGATGTAAAAATACTTAATATGAAAGTAGTATCAACTATACATGCAATTAATGAAATAAAATAGCATAATGATATTTTCCAGATGACATCCACCGTCCTTCTACCGCAACTCCTTTAATTTTTAAAATTTTAGGTAGATTGGGCCATTGGGGTGAGAACATTAATTGGCTCAATGAAATATAACACGTAAATAAAACCACCAACTCATGAACATGCGTAAATAATATGTCTATTTATTGATCAATTTGTATACGGTGGAGTTGCCCCTAAGGATCTTACCCTCCCGAATTGTAGTCTCCACAAATTACAACAACTTTTCCGTCGGAGTAACCACGTAAAGAGTTTTGTTTCTTAAGAATTTTTATTATTATTTAATTAGTATTTTATTTTATGGGAAATGATAACCTGTAAACAAATATTATGGGTGTACTTAGGAAGTGAATTTATTTAAAAATGATGGAGGGTAGTTAAGACAATTTATACATGTCTTGAATTAATTAAAAGTCAAAGTGGGTGTACTCAACAAAATTGTATGTGCGTATAACCATGGCCTTCCTCTTCTTACCCACGACAAATTCAAGTAAATGGGTTGACATGCTTGGTAAATGGCCCTAAATTAGTAGGTGTAATATTGGACTTTGGAAGCCTAAGTCCATAAATATTTTTAAATAGTGTCATTAGAGCATCCACAATGGGGGGTAGAAGTCCCACGTGGATTTATACTCCTAACTCAAATGAAGGGTAGAAGGGGTTGGGGGGAAGATGATGTGGAGGAGAGAGAATGAATTGGGTGGAAGAACTTCTACCCAAGTAGAAGTAAAAAATTAGGTGGAGGAGAGAGGTTAATTGGGTAGAAGAACTTACTGGGGAGTTGATTAGGTGGAGGAGAGAGGTTAATTGGGGTAGGAGAACTTCTACTTGGTAGAAGTGAAAAAGTGGAGAAAAAGAGGGAGTGAGGTAATTGGAGAGTGGACAACAAACAAGAAAAGAAAGGTAATGATTTGGGCGTTTGCAACTCACATGCTGAGCATGAGACTGGGTATCAATATATGTGGTCCCAAGTATATAATTTTATTTAATTTCATGCTCATTAATTTGGGGTAGAATGCATTCGAAGAGGTAGAAGTTTTTTGGGTAGGAGTAAGAAACTTTTGAGATGGCACACATGTGTCAAACTTAAAACCTAAAAATTCTCACGTCCACACTGTGGATGCTCTAATATGCATGGTCTGGACATGCGTTTCATTAATACAAAGAAAGAAAACAGGTGTCCCACTTTGAAAACAATCTGGAAAATACACATTAATCATTTCTCTAAGAATATTTCTCTAACTGCGACCATGAAAGAATAGACGAAACCAACGAAATTCCACCGATAAATTGAAAGCCTTACCGGTGATGGATCATCACAATAGATGAGGGCTTTTTCTATCCACGTTAAGGGCTCTCTTTCAGTACCAGATTCGAAAGTATCAGTTCTCCCTCGGCTAACGGTGGACGACTTTCTCCTCGACGACGACGTTTTGCTAAGACACGACCGCGAGAAGAAGGACGCCGAAGAACACGTCCACGCGTTCGTCAATTTTAACGACGGTGAATCGTCGGCGTCGTTACTGTTGATTTTATGTTTTTCGCCGGAGAAGAGAGAGCTGAGAAATCTGGCCAATTTGCCGCCGGGGAGAAATCGGCTGCTTCACATACTTCAAATCGTCGTAGATTTTTAGCGCTCGCAATTTTATCTCGGAAAATCTGTCTTCGCTCTTAGTGTTTTGCCGTAATTCGCGGCGATTAAAATCAAAATCGAGATAATTGGTCCTCTCCTTGTCGAATCCAGTCCGGATCGGCTTGGGCGTTGCACCGAAAATGATTCGACCTTGGAAGAGGAGAAAAAACCGCCACCTGCGCTGGAATTCTCCCGATCTTTGCTCTATTTTTTCACCTGTAAATCGGGGACAGATTTCCTATGAACAACAACCTTCTTTTCCATCCACTTGTCGATCATGCAAGCGCGTTTGAAATTAGTCATTTCCTCATCACTCTTAAACATGTCGCGATGCACGTTAGCATTGGAATCGGAAAAGGAAGTCTGCTTCTTCTTCATGGGATGTTTGTAAATGACCATTTCATCATCTCCGTCATCAATGGAGCGATAAATGGCGTCAAGAAGAGTTGAAGAGAAGGAAGAATGGGAAGGGGTAAATTCGGTGTAACCCTAGGAACATTTCTATCGATTGGAGATTTGTGTCTGATTTTGTACGGATTATAAATTAGTATTGTTACCTGGCTGTTTCTTTTATATTTTACAGTTGATTCAGATTTGTTGATTATTTTGCTATGCCCAATTTTTCAAAATGTGTATTCAATAAGAGTCAATTGTAAGGTTTATTTAACAAATTCTAGATTTGTCTAATGGTTGGTGGTGACGAACGGTAGCTGAAAAATAATTGGTGATTGATGCAATGAGGCGCATGCAGTAAGCGACCCTGAATAGAGAAGGGGGGGCTGCTAGGGCGGTGCAATATGTATCACCAAGACGCAAGTTGAGGAATAGGCGAACAAACGGTGGTCGCACAGATCGAAGAATGGAAGCTATTGCCTAATTTATATGGTTAAACAGTGATGGTTTCACATGGAACCCACGAAGATGGAGGCAGATCTGATGAGGAGCACGGGTCTATAACAGTGTACACGACGGGTAAAAGCACCATTGGTGTACCTCTATATTTTTTTCTAGGTCTCTTCTCTCTCACATTTTTATATTTGCAGTATTCAAAATTGGGTGGAAGATTTGTTTTAGAAGCAGCTTGATATTGATTACCGTGAATGTGATGGTGCAATGGTGTGTTCTATTAAGTTTTGTGTTTTATTTTTTCCTCTAAACAAATTGTAGATACTTATATCCACGAACCTAATTTTCTTCATTATTCCAGGTTCATCATAGTCTTTTACTGCTTACAACAGCACATCATTAAAACTTGAGATTTTAAGTGTTATCCAAAAATCAAAGGAAATATATGGAGACATTAAGATTTTGGTAAATGGGCAATTAAAATTATGGGAGGAGCAATGACTGCATTTTGTGCAATTGATCTAGGGTAATAATCTGAAAACTTGATCTTAAATTATTAACATATATGCTGGCCTTTATATTTCTATATGCTTGTTAGCATTAGCAAATATTAGTACATGGTGAATAAAGAAAAGAAGCCAACTATTCTATTAGAGATAAAAATTATTAAAATGAGATTTTGTCAATATTCTATTGTTTAAACTAATTATAAAAGATAGAAGCTAGAAGTTGTACACTTGGAAGTCTGGGCTTCGTCAAGTGTGCAGAATGTTTGTTTGCTAATGAATTGTGGAGAAGAATTTGAATTTGGGTATATTGAATTGTGTGAATTGAAGATGTTTATCTTGGGTTTCAATAGAAGGAATTTGTATTAGGCATAAGTAAAACGACATAAAAATTGCTTGTTTTGATAAATTGGTAGTATGAGAGATATTTGTAACAAAAATCTACATAGAAATTCTAAGATTTTAAGATTCCAATGGATTTGAAAGATTTTTCATATTTTGCTTAAAGAAATGGTCATTGTAACATTTGAAAGTTTTCAGATTTTTTTAAAACTAATTGAAAGGAAAGGGGGTGGGGGTGGGAGAAATAAGTATAGAAGAGAGAATCACTTAAAACTACAATTGGGACCCCATATTACACAAAACTACAAGCTACAAATTCTATTACTTAAAACTACAAAAGACCACATAAATTGACGTTTTTACCCTTATTCTTTCACTTTACCACTAAAGTCAAACTTTCTATTTTCTTAACTTTTTCTCATTAATAATTAATATTATTATATTATATTTGTATTCAAATTTTAAATTATGAGTTGAATAATTTTTCTTATTCAGGTTTTTTTTATTGCGATTTTTTTAACTTTTTCACATTAATAATTAATACTATTATATTATATTTATATTCAAATTTTATTAAAAAAATATTTATATTCAAATTTTAAATCATGAGGTGAATAATTTTTTTTATTTACTAAAGATTAACAGTTAACATTAAATAATATAAATTTTTTAGTTCATATTTATTAATTGTAATCATTAATATTTGTGTACAATTGACATATTAGTTGTAATCATTAATATTTGTGTACAATTGACATATTAATTGTAATCATTAATATTTGCATACTAGCAACAAACATTGCATACCGAGTAAACTTTGCATATTTGCAACAAACATTTACATACTAGACATACATTGCATATACCGAGTAAACATTGCATGTTTGCAACACACATTGCATACTAGCAAAACACATCGCATACTAGCAACAAACAATGCATTGCAAATAATAATGCCATCAATGAAGAAAAAATAAGTATCAATTTACTGAAATTGGGGGTGAACTAAGGGCACACCAGTGGGTGCACCCAGGAGGGGTGTATCTAGTGAAAATTGGGGTGTGAATCCTGTGAGTGTATTAAGTGAAACTTGGGGTGACCCTAGCCCATTAGTAAGCTCATTGGGAGGGGAGAACCCTAACCCCTGCCCTAGGACCTGTGTGGCCGCCGTAACCGTCTTGGACATCACCGGCAACGGTAGACCTCCGGTAACGTGATGGGAGTTCGACGCTGGGAAGCCGGCATGAAGAAGATCTTCTTGAGAGAGGTAGAAACATGTGTTTGAATGAGAGAAGTTAGCAATGCGGTGTCCATCATAAGTGAGGAAGGGTGTCGTTCGCGATCGCAAATTGTATGGTGGTCGCGACAAACGGGACTTCTGCTATCGTGATGACGTGCGGCGACCTAGGTTGCGTCGGGAAACGTCATTGACGCCAAAAGAGGGGATGTAGAGAAAGACGCCATTGATGTCGAGAAAGAGCATGGTGACAGTTGTGCTTGTGCGCGATAAAGATCGTGATGGAGAGGGGAGCTTCCCTGCGAAGGATGAATGGAGTTTATGGTGTGAACGTCGTTACTAGTGTTGGCCATGGATACTTGCTGCAAGGAAAGGGGGTGTTTTGAGAAAGGGGGTAGAGAGAGAAAGTGGATCTGAACATTTGAAAACATGAAAGGGTAGGGAAGAAATCTGATATGTAAAGCGTGAAAATTGGGGAAATTATTTGAAATGCAATTGAGGGCATAAAAGACATTTTAGGTATGATTTTGTAGGTCCTAGTAATAAAAAAATTGGTTGTAGTTTTTTGTTCTAAGAGTCTATTCCTTGCATTTCTCAATGAATATTCACTTTAAATTTATATAGTGTAAGTAGGGCTGAAAACGAGCCCAAACAAACCAAACACTACTATGTACAAGCTCGGCTCGAATTTCCAAGCTTTAAAACTCGGCTCGGCTCGAGCTGAAGCGAGCCACAATTATAGTGTTTGAACTCGACTCGAATGAAGGTTAGCTTGTTCACAAGCTGCTCGGTTCGGCTCGACAGTGACACAATATTGCAGTCAACTAAAACATTCAGACTACAGTACACTTTTTCTACACCATTGCAGTCCTATTTTCTGCAATGTGTTGTCCTTTTTTTCTGTCCTTTTATGCTGCAATGCTGCAGCTTGCAGCCTGCTGCATACAGTTCCATTTTTATGTTGTCAACTTGTTTTCTACCGTGGCACATGACACAATGCAATGCTTAATTAAATCTAGTAGTAATAAAACAAGTAAACAACTCCAATATCTTATTTAATTGGCTTCAGAAACAATGAACAAACTTAATAATTAAACAAGTACTTCATTAATAAAATTGAGTCTCATTACACCAAAGAAAAAACTACATAATCTAATAAAAATTTTAATATATGATATATTGATATGAGGCTTGTTGAACACGTTCACAGCAGAATTACCTACAAAAAAACAAAAAAATAAGATGACAATATTTACACTTTGCTTATTCAATTGGCTTCAGAATATTGTTTATTGCATAATTGTGTAAGTAAAATTAGATTACCTCCAACTTTACTTTATGCAGCATCACTCAACTCAAATTAACTTTTTGCATGTCCTCATCATCCAGCTGCACATATATAAAAATTTATATTATTTAACATAACTTCATTCTTAAAAATATTATTGTGTATAAAGTAGAAAATACCTCTTCAAGTTTTGCAACCTTCCACTCAGAACGCAACCAATCTCATGTACATATAATTGCTTGAAAAGTCTCAGGCTTTAAAGAACTTCGATATTGATCAAGAACTCTTCCTCCAGCACTAAAAGCAGATTCCGAAGCAACAGTTGTTATGGGAATAGATAATATATCTCGTGTCATATTAGATAGGGTCCGAAACTTCAAAGTATTCACTTTCCACCAATCCAAGACATTGAAATCAACATCCAATTCTTCATTGCAAATATACAGGCCTTCTTCAAGGTAGATATCCAATTCAGATTTGTTAGGAACAACAGAATCTAATTCTTGTGCCCATATGTCAAATTCTGTTCTACCTTTAGTTTTACCTCTTATTCTTACTCCACCAAAATTTTCATCCAAGAACCTTGCCTCTTTTGTATTATTACTTGATCTTATTTCACCAAAAACTCTATTAGAAATATATTCTGCATAGAGCTCATGCAAATTAAAACGCACCAGCTCAATCTCCTCATATGCCTTAGTAGCTGGATAAATTTTGGAGTAGCAAAACTCAATCAATTTCATCTTATATCTAGGATCAAGAACAGCACCTATAGCCATCAACAAACTGCAATCTCCCCAATACTTATCAAATTTTTCCCTCATTTTCAAAGCCAATTTTTTAACATAATCGACATTATCATCACAAGACTTTTCATTCAAAATTTGTCTTATTTTTCAAACTTCAGGCATAAACAGATTTGATGTTGGATAATTGACACCAGAAAATATAAGTATTGCATCATTGAAAGCTTCTAAAAACTTACAAACCTCAAGTGCCTCATCCCAATCTTTAGAAGATGGCAACCATTGATAATGTGGATCCCTTTCTTGGTATCTAGAAAACACATCCTTAAACGTTAAAGCTGATTCTAACATAGCATAAGTAGAATTCCACCTAGTCGGCACATCAAGGATTAAACCTTTTGAGGTTGGAAGCTGGAGTTGCTTTACAATCTCAGTGAACTTATGAAGTCGAGATGGTGACATTTTAAGATACTTGACACTTTCACGAACATTTCCAATGACACTCTTAATTTGGTTAAGTCTTGCACCATAAGATTTAATACATGTGCACAACATCGTACATGAAAGACCTTCCCCTTAAAATAAAGCTTTCCTTTTAGTGAAAAGTTATCTTTCAGGTTCCTCACAGCTACATCATTAGTTGAGGCATTATCAAGGGTAATAGAAGATATTTTATCCTCAATCCCCCAATCAATAAGACATTCAGAAATGCAATCAGAAATAGCTAATCCAGTGTGTGGAGGTGGTAATGCACAAAAGTTCAGGATACGTTTCTGCAATTTCCACTCTGAATCAAGAAAATGACATGTAAGACACATATACCCAATATTCTGATTAGAGGTCCACAAGTCAGAGGTTAAACTAAACCTTTCAACACTCTCAAATATGACTTTTAGCTTCTTCTTTTCTAAACCATATAACTTCATGCAATCACTTTTTAATGTAACACGCGACATCTTCTCAAACCTTGGATTCAATGTTTTGCAAAACATCACAAAAAATTCATGCTCCAACATTCGAAATGAGTACTCATGCACAATAACCATTTTTGCTAAGAATTCTCGTACCTTTTCTTTGTCATACTTGTAAGTAGTAATTGTGCCCCCTAAGCCACCTCCAAAGTCACTAGGACCTAAAGGTTGAGTAGTCAAAAGTTTTTTCTTCTTGGTAGAGGCAAGACGGACTGGACAACTCTCTAAGTGCCGATGGAATTGGGTGGAGACTGAATATTTTATTTTTACTTAATCAAAAACACATTTTAATGTATGTTTAAATATATAAAAAAAATAGAAAATAAAAGTAGTTTATTAAGACATATATAAATAAAGAAAACAAAATACAGTAACTGATTAAAAATGTAACAAACATTTAATAATACTTAACGAATAAAAGATACATTAAATTCTAATCCAGATGCTTCAACAACTTGAAAAGTACAACGCGTGCCAACTTTAATAGAGTTATCTTTCAAAAATATGTTAAATCCAGATTGAAAAATTAGGCGTGTAACTTCATTCTTCACAAATACAATCCAATACTTATCACCAACAATCAATTTGACAAAAGTCAATGTAAAAATAGAATGCTTGGTGAAAGAGTTCCAAAAAACTTTTAGGTATAGTCTGTAAAAAATATAAAACAATAAGTTAATTAATTAAAAAAAGATTAAAACATTGAAAGAAATTCATGAAAAAGTAAAATTTACCAAACGAAACCTTTCAAGATTTGATTTTGATACAACACGGAAAAATGAAGAAGGATTGAAAAAGACGGGCATCATTGTCTCGGCAGTCCTAGAACGTTTAGCCAATTATTTACCTAAATAATACTACGTATGATTTTTAAGATTACTAATATAAATAAACAATATAAAAGTATAAGGAAAAAAATACTAAAAAGAAATATACCTTTAGTATGGTAGATAAAGTATGTACATCATTCAAGTAGGTACTCCAAAAGGCATACGGTACAATCTGCAATAATAAAATTGAAAAATGAATAATAGAAAGATAAACTATTAAATACTATATAAAATAAATTAAAAAGAATCATAATAAATGTATTACCAATTGAAATTTGTTATTTGTTAATAATGGTCTTAGTTATAACACACGTAAAAGAAGATTCAGAATGAATGCGAACTGAACTACCAACTATAGACTTACAAAGTCTAAAAGATGATGTACCTGTAAAAAAAAAAAACTCTCTAATAAGTTAATTATAATGATGAAGAAATAAATATATTTTTAGTAAATATATAAAGCAGTAGAAATAATAAATACCTTCATTGTCAAAACGATTTATATCTTGGAGCAACTGAATGGAAGACTCATACTTGTAGTAAACCTTAGCCCACAAAATAAATAATCCATCATAGCAAAATGTCATATAATTGGTATTAGTAATTTTGTTATCCTCAACAAAAGAGCTCCAACCTTTACCAAATGTGCAACTTGAATTATAATGAAATATCAACTCAACAATTCAACGTTGCCATTAGGAGTGTTAAAAAAAAACCGGACCGGAAAAAAAATCGGAACTGGACCGGAATCTAACCAGACCGACCGGTTAGATTCCGGTCTCCGGTCCGGCAAATTTTGGATTCCGGACCGGTTTGGACCGGAATTTTTTTTTTTTTTTATTTTTTTTTAATAATGCAATCTCAATTATTTTTCAAAACCAAGTAATTGGTGAAAATGTGTTGAGATCTATTACATTTTTTGCAAATATATAATTTAAAAAACATATTTAATTTATTTTTAGGGTCAAAAGATAATTAATAGTAATGTAAATAAAATTCACATTGGCGTAATGAAGAGCAAACACTTTAATTTTCATACACAAATTCATCAATCTTGTTCTTGCTTCCATAAACTAAAAAAAAAAAAAAAAAAAACTTGTCCAACCGGTCTCCGGTCCGCCCTTTAGCACACATTCCGGTCCCGGTCCGATTTTAGACCGGTGCACACCCCTAGTTGATATTAACCCTCATCAAATAAATTGAACGTGAAAAAACACCGACATATTTTATAAGAATGGGATGTGGTACAAACTATAAAATAAAAATAAATTAATATATGAATAGAATATCTATAAGATTATGATAGACAAAAAATAAAAATATATAATACAAATAATAATTAAAATATATATATAAAAAAACAAACATACCACGTCTGCAGCTGTAGGTATAACTTTAAAATAATCATTGACTGAATGATAGTCAAGTGTAGTACATGAAAAATTAAAAGATAGGAAAATACATATTTAAACAATAACGACATGATTGGTATGATGGAATGATATTTGGTTTGAATGGAATGAACTCAAGAATGAAATGATGATGGGAAAGGAATGAAATAAAAATAGTAATTCTTATGATTGGTATTGAGAAGGAATGAAAAGGATATTCCTTATGTGATTTTAATCTCATGATTGGTATGCTACAATAAAATGTAAGGAATTTTTAAAATTTATCTTAAATGACTAAATTATCTTTGAACATGTATTATTTTTTAAAACATATAAATTAATTAAAAACTACGTAAATTTTTAATAATTTTGCAAATTTAAAATTTCTACGGAGTATTATTTTTTACATATTCTTCTATGTAAATTATTTAATATTTTATTATAAAGTTATTTTTTAGCTTCAAATTATAATTAGTCATTGTTAAATAATTTCAATTAATAAGTAAACCAACTACAATTTTTTTATGACAAGTAAAGTAAATCATTAAAATAATTAGGATTGAGGATAATTATGTAAATTTAAAAAATGAATGAATATAAATTAGTCAAAATAATTAAAAATATCCTTAAATAACTTTCATCAAGAAATGGAATAAATAAAATGGGAGAGGGAAGGAATCAATATTCTTAAATTTTTTGGAATAATCATTCCATATGTACTAATGAGTATTCAATACAATAAAACTTACCAATTATAGGATTAGGAATATAATTAAGAATGCACATTTCATTCCTACTTCATTCCTTCGTCTCAATCATACCGTAAGAGATAAATTTAATTATATATGTAAAAAATGAAATATTACTTGCAATGAGAAGAGAGGGTCGCATGAAATATATTATGATTTGATATATTCTTAAAAAATTGACCTTGACCATATACTTTCACAAACATTCTAATGGTTCATATTCACAAAACATAATTATATCACCAAAATCAAATGTGTAATAATCTTGAAAATCTAACCAACCATCCAAAAAATACCAACGATCGATTCTCATCAATATAGGTCTTGATTGTCCATCTTTTACTAAACTCGTTAATAAAAGTATAAGATGGATTCAACATGTTTTCTTTCAACATAACATAACCATTGGGAATTTGCTGTAAAAGATGAAATAAATTTATTTTAGAATTTGAAAGATACAAATAATTTATTTAATTAATAAATATTATTATTAAAAATAAAACAATAATTACCATTTGAGGTTCATTATTAGATGAAAGAGAATGAAAGTACCAAACAAAAAAAGTTATTACTATCACTAGAATAGTAATTCTCACCACACATCGGCAAATTATCAGAATAATACATAGATTCATCATCTACAAAAGAATGACAACAAAATTAACAATTATAAATTACATATAAAAAGAAATGCCCCAAATAGAGGAATAAAATTGTAATAGGGTTAAATTTAAATATGACAACATAACAATTAAGAATATATTAAAACTAAAAAAAAAATTGTAAAATCAAAATGCAACTCAAATTACAACAATATTAATGTATTTATTTTGATTTATTTATAAACTATGTTTTTTTTAGATGAATGAATTCAGATTTTTATGAATAACTCAAACTTGTGCTTCCATAAACATAAAACAAAACAAAAAAGTTACTTGAATTCATATTATCTTCTTCTTTTATTTTATAAAGGATTGAAGAACAAAAAAAAAGACATGATATAGTGAATTCGAATAATGGGATAAATAACCAAAAGTTAGAAATTGAAAGTTGAAAGCAGTGTAATAAAAAAAAGGAATGACTTGTGTGAAAATAGTTTAGGTGTAAATATGTGCAAATAGGTGTAAAACATTCTAAAACATACTCAAATTAGTAAATTCGCGGGTCAACCCGGTTTGGACAGGTCACTGGGCACATGAATATATAGTACAAATATCAATTATTTTCAAATTTTGTGAAATTAGTCCAGTGAAAAAGCTTATTTGTTTTGCTCAAAATACATGGGTTCAATCCTAAACCATTGCATTTCATTTTATTTTTTTTAATTTAAAATTTACACAACTTAATTTCAAATTATTTAAGTATTATTAATTATATTTTCAATTTCATCATTTTTTTTAAATTATTTCCAAATTATTTTAGTATTAAATTATCAAATACTAGCATTTCCTTAAAATTAACATAATTTAATTCTAAATTATTTAATTTTTTCACCAAGCATCTCATCATTTTTTTAATTTAAAATTCACATAGTTTAATTCCAAATTATGTAAGTATTATTAATCATTTAATATATTATCATACACTCTAATAAATTCACATAATTTAACATTCAAAATACCAACACGACAGTATCAAAATTTCTATGTATACAGTATTACACAATTACACTTGACATTATTACATTATGGAAAAGTCTTAAATGGAAATAACGTCATATTTAAAAAGTATAAACAAGAAGGAAGACTAAACCTCCAAATTTATGGACGATCTCTCCAAACTGTCTCTCAATTTACACTCCCTCCTCTTTTTACTTTCTCTCTCAATACTACTTCAACAATGGCGCAAGGGGTAGTGACGCGGCTAATTCACGGCGCATTTACGGTGAATCATGCCCTGCAGAGCCGAGCGGAAAAGTTTAGGCCGAGTTTTGGCTTTGAAACCAAAGTTTTGGAGCAAGCTGTCGCCTGTCAGGAAGAGCCGTCGCGGAGTTGTGCAGCTCTGCTTACGCATTCTGAGCCGCGAGTGATTCCGGTGTCTCCTGAAGACGTGCCAAGGGAATGGTGTGCGTTTGTGCGCGCAGTTTTTAACTTGATTTGCAAGTGCATCGTGGTTGGGAAAAACATCTTGATTTAAAGGTGAAGTTATTTTCGTTTTTTAGCAGAGTTTTTTAATTTCAATTTAGTTGGTGAATGCCCTCCGTGTGTTTGAATAAATGCTTATTAGACAAGCATACTTAATTTTGCAGTATCTTGAACATGAACATACTTCGATCTTCTTCTCTAGTTTCATTTTCGTATAGATTTTGGGGAATCTGAAGAAATGTGTACTAAATTAGAATTTTGGAAGTTAGAGTTTCTGCATGCTTCAATACCCTGCGCAATTATTTTCATATTGAAAAATCAGGTGTATACCTATATCCTTCTACATGCTACCAAAAAGAACTGAGTGATTTAATTTCCTTACAACAAAACTTTCTTTGGGGTGGGAGCGAGAACAATGGCAAAATAGCATGAGTTAAGTGGGTAATATATCTTTAACAATCTGAGTTGGGAAGTGGATCGAAGAGTGGGGTAGAGGAGGTGAAAGGAAGTATGTGGGGATGGATAACAGCAAGGGTGCCAATGCAACAAAATTACTCCTTTGAAAATTGGAGAATTAATCCCAGTAATTGTTTTTAGTGAGAACTTTGCTCAAATTTGTAAACTCTATGTATGTATGTTTTTATGCTTCTGGATACCTCTTATAGCTGAAAGCATTTGTGAAATAAAGTCTTTTTTTACTAATTAAAAAAAACGCTTACATTAATATGGTGTGTATATACCTGATTAAGGCATAATTCTAATTATTTGAGGATTTTAGGACAATGCGTTACCGTAGTCGTGGTAACACACTGCCAGAAATGGCAATTGTGACAAAATTAGTAGAGAATGTATATAGTGTAGTTTCATAGGGATTGATTCCCCTTTTTTTTAGTTTTAGAATATGAAATTTGGGGTTTTTTTTCTTAAAAAAAACAGAGATGAGTGAGGTGTTGAAAAGTGGTAACTATTATTATTGAAAAGTGGTAATTTTGTTATTAAAAAGTGGTAACTATTATTATTAAAAAGTGGTAATTTTGTTACTGAAAAGTGGTAACTATTATTATTAAAAAGTGGTAATTTTATTACTGAAAAGTGGTAACTATTATTATTGAAAAGTGCAACTCTTGTGAAAAGTGGTAATTATTATTATTGAAAAATTGTAATTGTTCTTATTGGAAAAAATAAAAAGTGGTAAATTTATTATGGTTTATTATTGAAAAGTGGTAAATTTATTATTGAAAGGTGGTGATTTGTTATTAAAAGTTGTGATTTTTGTTATTGAATTTGATTTTAAACTTTTGATTGTCCTAGAATTATCATGTTTCTTGATTGATAGCTTAGGTATGAATATTCACTTCTGCTTCCCCTTTCTGCTTTCGTTCAAGGGGTGATTTTGGTAGATTTGAAATAGAAATGGTTTTGATTTAGAATTTGAAAAGTGGTAATTTTGTTACTGAGAAGTGGTAATTATTATTATTAAAAAGTGGTGATTTTGTTATTGAAAAGTGGTAACTATTATTAGTGAAAAGTGGTAATTTTATTATTGAAAAGTGATAATTATTATTAGTGAAAAAGTGGTAACTATTATTAGTGAAAAAGTGGGATAGCTCAAGTGGTTAGAGCACCACTACCTAGGCCTTAGGTCCTGAGTTCGAGTCATGGGGAGGGGAAAAGGGATGGCATTTAACTTGTAATCAAAAAAAATTATTAGTGAAAAATGTTAAGTGAATTATTTTAATTAAAAAAAATTGAGACTGATTAAATAATTAAAAATGAAAAGTGATCGAGTCATGGGGAGGGGAAAAGGGATGGCATTTAACTTGTAATCAAAAAAAAATTATTAGTGAAAAATGTTAAGTGAATTATTTTAATTAAAAAAAATTGAGACTGATTAAATAATTAAAAATGAAAAGTGATCGAGTCATGGGGAAGGGAAAAGGGATGGCATTTAACTTGTAATCAAAAAAAATTATTAGTGAAAAATGTTAAGTGAATTATTTTAATTAAAAAAAATTGAGACTGATTAAATAATTAAAAAAAATTGAGACCGATTAAATAATTAAAAATGAAAAGTGAAATATTTTAAATAAAAATTTGAGGTCACAAGGTCTTGAACCTATGACCTAAGTTTTAAGTTAAAGGGCTATAACCACTATACCAGCATCTACTTTGTTCCTAATTTTCGCTTTTGCTAAGTTATAAGGATTTATCTCTGCATTAGTGTTCACGTGCACACTGTGCGCAGGAGACCAACTCTTACATTATTGTTTTATGTATACAATATTACACAATTACACTTGACATTATTACATTATTGCACTTGCTAGTATTATAAAGGGAAAAACTAAATTTTATCACTGGATATCATTATCTTCTTCTCTAACCACATTCTACTTTGTCATCATCTTATTCCTCTTTCACATTTTTTTCCATCACGGTTGAACCTTCTTTTATTAGTATCACACCTGAAAAGCATAAAGTATAACGACATTACTTAACAGTATTACGCAATTACACTTAACAATATCATGCAATTACACTTAACAATATCATGCAATTACACATAACAATTTGAACAAATAACAAACAAAATATCAAAGACATTAACACATATTAAAACATAACAATATATTAATGGCAGTATCATACAAAAAAAAAAAGACAGTATCACACATTAATGTATATCAAAAGCCCTAGCTATAATTCATCTACAAATTAGAAGTTCCAAAAAAAATAAAAAAAATAGAAGCTCTTAAATTCTTCTCTCTACCTCTCTTAAATATATATATTAGTATAACAATTCATATGAGATAGTACTACACTATCACACTTGACAGTATTACATTCAACATGTAATACTGTTTACCTTGTAACATGATACTGTTTAGAAGAAATTCAGAAACCATCTGAGAATCTTAACAACAAACCATCCCAAACTCTTAACGGGTTCAAGTAACATGATGCGAGTACTATTTAGAAGAAGGTGGAATAAAAAAGAAGAATTTCATATTTACCCAAGAATGATCAACTATCTTTCATCACAATGTAAAGATTCATCTAATCTAATTACGTATATAGTGGAACACTCGAATAAAAAAAAAGTCTAGTCCTAGACCTGGAGTATTAGTTTTTTTTTTTTTTTTTTTTTTTTGACAATAGACCTGGAGTATTTAATAACACAACAAATTTTGTGGAAAAAAATACAGGTAGTGTTGAGTTTATCTGCAACCAAAAAATGAATCATTTGATAAGGACAATTTATTTTTATTGAGAAAATAAAATATGCAGTAATGAATATGATCATACATACCACCATATGAATGTATAGTGTTTTCTGAGGATCAATCTTCGTGTTCATCTTCAGAATCTGCAGGATAACCATGGAGATTAGCAATGCAATGTAAAATACGAGTGTCGTGTCAAGTGTTTGGACATAAATGATGTAATAACAATGAAAATAAAAAAGATGAACACAAGAATTTGTCGCAGGTCTGGAGTGGTAGTCTGTAAGAGCTTCAAAACATATGGAAATATTCCCACAGATAAGGCCTGAAAGGGGAACAAAGACAGTGCATATGTCAAACCATATAGTTTTACATTGACTATTCAACAATATAAAAACCAAGGAATCCAGAAGAAACCATCTGAGACTCTTAACAACAAATCATCCCAAACTCTACAATAAATTCAGAAACCATTCCAGACTCTTAACAACAAACCATCCCAAACTCTACAATAAATTCAGAAACCATCCCAAACTCTTAACAACAAACCATCTCAGACTCTTAACGGGTTCAAATATCCTGTCTACTGATAAGAAGAAACCTCAATTCAAAGCATCGAGAATAACACAAAGGTCGGTCTTGCTGAACCTGTGAAGTAATATGTTATGGGCATGTTTGATAGCAAAGATGGATTATCTAAGATTAGGATGGTAACTAAACTTTATAAATTTTAAAGCATAATCTACCCTTAATCTAAGTTATCAAACAACCAATAAAAATGATATATAATTAATCTAGGTTTAATCTAAGCTATCAAACATGGCCTATCAGGCTAAAATCCAACAGATAAATAAAATTTAGAAAATAAGGAATAATAAAGACAATTCAATAAAAGTTCCTTCATTCTTTACCATCTACTTTCTACAATAAACTGTTGAAATAGAAGTGGACAAAATATCAGTACCATGTACCATGGCACAGAACAGAAACACATTTTTAGCAGCTAAACTGAGGCTAAAGAATAGAGCATCTCACAATTCAAATTGGGTTAGAGGAAACCAGCATACACAATTGAAGAGCTCACATAATTTGTATGTTGAAGACGGTACTGCTTATAACTTAGTGCACTAGCTAGAAGACATCTATACTCTAATCCAAAATATTCACAGCTTCACCCACCCAAAGTAATGAGTGACCAAGCAAATTAAAAAGGACAGACAATGTACCGCTGCCGCAACAAGAAACTTACTTGAGAACTGAGAAGACTATGTAATTTGTACTCATAAGCCAAAATAAGTGTATGAATATATATACATTTATCAGACTTAAGTTCACTAATAGCATCCGAACAAGCTTTGTTCCAATGTTCCATATCCTTCATATGTAACTACCAAGGGCCATATCCTAGAGTTTACCCACATTTTCCAGGTTACCATGCTTCTACACAGAGACTCAGTGTGAATTTTGGAGCGATTATTTCACCGTCGGATTTGAGGTGTCGGCGGCGGCGGAGGGGTAGGCGGTGGTTGAGGTGTTGTTGCCCCTTTCTTCCTAATCAGGTATTCAGATTTTGATGGAGATGAACTATTGGATCAAGAAGATCTAGATTTCATCAGAATTGTTATGATTTTTTACTGTTTGTGTTTGTGTTTGTGTGTTTATTTATTGATTTATTAATGCTTTCAAATTGATCATTATAGTAGTTGATGTGTATGATTGCTATGTCAATGCTTTAATCAATTTTCCACTGACTAATTGAGTTTAATTTATCACTCGTTTGTCTTCTCTGTGTAGAAGCATGGTAACCTGGAAAATGTGGGTAAACTCTAGGATATGGCCCTTGGTAGTTACATATGAAGGATATGGAACAAAGCTTGTTCGGATGCTATTAGTGAACTTAAGTCTGATAAATGTATATATATTCATACACTTATTTTGGCTTATGAGTACAAATTAAGCCTTTAATTAAGCCACTCCAAGGCAAATACAAATTCCCTTTGCTTTTCCATGTTTTCCTCTAATTAAGCCTCCAAAGTTTAACAATTTTTTGGTTCAATTGATTGCACCTATACAATTGGAATTGATCTCCAATGAATTGGTCAAATATTGGGTCAACTGTTAAATTTGAGGTAAATTAAACATTAAAATTCAAATGTATCTATACATTCAATTGTAGATTGAATTTGCCAATTTTGTTTGATCTCAAATTTTTAACATATATTTTTAGAGTAATTACATACAAAAACAAACATGACACTAAGGTAAATAAAATAAAAATTAAATTGAAGGACACATCAGACATGTTAATTTATCTGCAATTGATAGTCGGCGTGATAAAAAAAAAAAAAATTGTAAAACATGTAGATATAAATAAAAATAATTTATTTAATCCCTTAAGCCATGTTTGTTTTGAGATTATGTCGGAGAGAAATTCGGATGAATAATAATTGTTTATGCTTGTTTTGAGCATGGATGAAAATATTTGAAAATATCGCTGATATATTCATTTTTTGTAGTCACTGATATCGATATTGAGAAGAATCAATATTTTCATGATATTTGTAATAAAAAAATTAAAATATCTATTAAGTCTAATACCAAGAAAAAATATGGATAAATTTCGTAAAATATCATATGCAATAACATTTTATATAAATTTATCACGAAAGTAAAATGTATTCAAATTATTTTGTTAATTTTATGTATTAATTTTTTTTAATTTTCATAAATTTATGCTCTCAATATTTCCTTTTTTTTTTTTTTTTTTTTTTTTATTACAAGTTAAATACCCATCCATTTCCCCTACCCATGACTCGAACCCAGGACCTAAGGCCTAGGTAGTGATATTTTCAATTTTAATTTTGAGTTGGGTAGAATGTAAATTCGAAATTAAAACAAGACGGAAAACATTATGTTTATGAGAACAAACATGTCCTTAATATTTTACACAGAAAAAACGCGCGCATAATGAAAAAATTGAAAACTGAATTAAAAAAAATGCGCGCATAACGGAAAATCGAAGACTGAATTAAAAAAATGCGCGTATAAATAAATAAATAATTTTACTCTACATACTCCCCTCGAGAACCACCCATGCCGTTGCAACGTGCAACCACTAACATCATGCCACGTGTCATAAGAGAGTCGTGCCTCCAATTCGCAGATGCGAATCGCGTCGCAGGTTATCCCTCGCCCCCATACTTAAAACGTATTCTCTGATCCCGCCACGTGTCCTAAACCTCTCCCGCCTCGTAAAAATCTATCCGTTAACCCTAATCTCCACCCCTCTCTTTTTGTCTCTCTTTCTCTCTCTACGCCAACGTCTCTTTTCCAGAAAAAAAAAAAGTTAAAAAAAGAAAATTTAAAGAAAGAGAGAGAAAATATCAATAATGGGGAAGCTAATGTGCGACTCGACGGCGTCGTCTCCGGTAATCCCGTGGCGGGACCCCACCACCACCCCTTCTTCCGATCTCGTTGACCCGGCCTCGGCCCCGCCGCCTCCGCCGCCGGAGGTGACCTGGGAAAGCGTGCCTGGATTGGAAGACCAGCAGAAGAGGCATTTGACGCGTCTTTACAATAAGGGCGTCCTGTGGAAGCACCCTGAGGATAAGGACCTCAACATCGTATTCAGGCTGATGCACGGCGGAGAGGTCGAGGCCGACGGAAACTGCCTCTTCACGGCGGCGCGTAAGTCTATGGGTGTCGAGGCGGCGGCGCGTGACCTCAGGTTGAGGACGGTGAAAAGGTTCGCCGAGGATCTTGGATCTGTGGATGAGGAGACCAAGAGGTTTATTGAGTCGGCGATTCGGCATATGTATTCGCCGGATCTGAAATCTGGTTGGGGGATCCATGTGGTCCAGGAGGTTAAGCTTTTGGCTAAGAAGGTAGATCGAGATTTTTTGGATTCCGCCATTGATGAGCTTCTTCAACTCGGCATGCAGAGGTAATTAGATCTAGATTTTTCCGATCTGCTTTCTTTTTAAAAAAAAATCTGGTAGATCTAGGTGTTGTTTGGGATCTGTTATAGTTATTGTCTTTGCCTCCATGATTTTAATTTCCTTGATTTTGTCTTTTTAATTAAAGAAAATTGGTTGTTGGAATGTTGAAAAGGAATGGACTTACATATCTGATAGTCATTTGAGGTGCTGATGTTTTCAATTAACCAATTTAATATTCGAAATCTGATATAGATTTAGATTTCTTTTCATATTTCTCTGCCTGGATTAATGTATATGTCACTTTGTTAACCATTCTTGAGAAATGGTCATATTCATTTGAATGAATTGGTTTTTGATTCTTGTTTTTGTGATTAATTATTGAAGAGAAATGGCTGCTGAGTCTATTTACAAAGAACGATGCATAGCTGTGGATGATGGGCCAAGTTGGGCCAAGTACATGTCCATTTCTGGTTCACCAGATGATGAATACGATATCATCAATCTGCAGTATACGGAGGAAGGTTTGTTAACGGTAGACGAAAATAGGGACGGTCATGCCGCTGCCTTTGGTGATGACATTGCGATAGAGTGTCTTGCTACGGAGTTCAAAAGAGAAATATTTGTGGTATGTTGTATACTTTGATCCTCATCGTCCCTTCTTCAAACACACATTGTCGAATATTCTGTAATTTTGATTCATCATTGTCTTCCACAGCTGCAAGCACATGGGTCTGATGCTATGGTTGACGAAGACAATTGCGTTTTCTTCTTACCTCATCGTCCAAGAAGTGAGATATGCGAACCTCCTTTCTTTCTCTTCATGAAAGGAACAGGTAAAAAAGAGCATTTTAGAATACACTACAAATCATCATGTGTGTTTTGGCCTCAAGGTTTTAACCATTTCCATACCTACTTGCTGCAGGGTGGTGCGGAGCTGGTGCAGATCATTACGAACCTCTCGTTGCCCACCAATTAATGGTGACCTCCCCCGAAAAAGTTGCGTTGGTACTTTAGAGACCCCAGATTTTGGAATAAATTTTGAGTAGTCGGCCGTTGGATAATTCTTTTTCAAGAGATCTCCAAGTTCAATGTTGTTGTTATCGATTCTTTTCTAGGGTTTATTACGGAGGCATTCAATTTTTGGTTGAGAAAATTTATGATTATTGCTGTGATTCTTCTAACATCTGGAGAGACAGACCCTTTTTAGTGTGGTAATTATAGTTTGTAGGTCGGCTTTTATTATCTAGTTTATTTTTTGTTGAATTCTTTGTCTGTTGTTGTATGTGATCCATCTCTTTAAAGATGGAAATGAGCTATGCCCATCTTCTTAATTTTCCAGTTTAATTCATTTTTTTATTAAATGCAATTTTTTATACTCAGTTTCATTATGCATTTGCAGTTGGTATTTCACATTTTCACTTATCTTCCTTACCATAATTTCCCAATAGTATGTTGTTTTGGAATTTAAGATTTTTAAATTTAACAATAGTTCTAATTTAAAATTTTAGAGTTTTGAATTTTAAAATGCTACCATATACACACATACCTTACAAGTATAATAACTTAATTTCCAGTTTAATTCATTTTTTTTTATTAAATTCAATTTTATTTCAGTTTCATGATGCATTTGCTGTTGGTATTTCACTTGTCTTACTTACCATAATTTTCCAATAGTATGTTGCTTTTGCATTTTAGATTTTGAAATTTAAATAATATCTAATTTGAGATTTTACAATTTGAATTTTAAAATTCTACAATATAAACACATACCTTACAAGTATTAGAATTTAAAATTCACTATAATTTAAATTTAGAAATAAAAATACCCTAATTATAGCGCATTTACGGCATAAACTAATCCCTATATATAGCCTGTCATTTGTATCTTTTGTAAATAGTTTTACTAGGAATTCTAAAGCAATTCGGATTAGTATATTGATAAATTTTACAACCTAATTTTACAATTATACCCTTTAATAATTAGTCAATTATTTAATGTTAAATTCAAATTAAATCTCTTAAAAATCGTTGCTGCATTGAATCACCTTCTAAAAATCCCCCGAATGAGAAAGATTGCAACTTTAATTTAAAATTAAACACAAAAACATCAAAAAATTGTTACAATCAAAATAAACTTTATAAAATTCTTGAAAATACATACAACCCCAATACTCGGACTCTCTGAGACCCTACACGACTTTACATAAACGAACAAAATATTTTGTATAAAACAATAACATTTTTGCATAATGGTGAGTGTTGTAATTACATAAATTAACAAAAAATTTGCATAGCACTTAAGTATCATTGAATAAACGAACAAATTTCAAATCAAACCCAGAAAATTCATAACAAAATTCGAACAAACTCAGAAAAATCATAACAAATTTCGAATAAATCCAGAAAATTCATACAAAATTAAAAAAAAAAAAAAAATTGTAATTACATATATCGACAAGAAATTTGCATAACATTTAAATATGTTTGCATAAACGAACAAATTTTAAATCAAACACAAAAAAATCATAAAAAACACTAAACTAAACTTTACATTATAATTTTTATATAAACCACACCTCTTACATGATCAGTCTTCATATTTTAAATGTAAATATACCTTAAATCATAAAATCTTCTCCTCCTTTCTTTCATATTTTTTTTTTTGAAATGAGTTCTTCTCAAATTTTCGATTCCGGTAGGTTCTATAGTTTTAAATCCATTGCGCAGGTGCTCCGATCGAGACCATGAATATGTTGTCGATGATTGAGAAATCCGGTTTCGGTAACCTCCATGCGCCGTCATCTGTGTTTTCCGATTATGCCGATATAATCCCCGATGTCAAACTAAGATGACGATGGATGAACAAAAAGACATAAATAAAAAACACCTAAAAAACACCAGATGTCGATCGAGAACTAAAAATGCACTAAAAAATTGAAGAAGAACAATTCTACAATTGATTTATTTGGGAAAGGTGAATATACGAATTCAAAAAAAAATCATAAATCGGAATTGAATTTTAAAAAGGAAAGTCAACAAAAAAAAGGAGGATTTTCGAAAATAATGGGATATGCAAATAATATACTGTAATTAGTATTTAAATTAATTGTGCAATTTAAAAAAAAAAGAGGACATAAGCAAGGAGGTAGCCACACTGGCCCAGAGGGGTCCAGTGGCCCCCATCAATTTTTTATTATTTTATTTTATATATTTTTGTTTTTTTAATAGTTATATATATATATATATATATATATATATATATATATAATTAATGGAAATATAAATATTACTCCGTATTTTCATTTTTGAGATATAGATATTAAATTTAATCGAACATGTTGTATATTTATAATTAAAAGTATTACTCACTCCGTCTTTGAAAAGTATGCATTTGATAGAACAAAGTTTAAGAAATAAAGTAAATAAAGTAATTTTATATAAAAACTTTTCAGGGACGGGATAGTATATTGTATGAATTATAGAATATTGAAACACATTAATGTATTATTTAATTTTAATAAAGACATTTACTGTTCAAGTAAAGTAGTGTGAATAATAAATTTTCCAAATAAGGAACGAAAATAATAAAATTGGATAGCCGGAAAAGAAAAATAGGAATTATAAAATTGGACGGAGGGAGTAATATTTTATCTTTAAAGTAATATAAATCGGGCCCCCCTCCCCAGATTTTCTGGCTCCGTCACTGGGCATAAGGAGTTTTTTTAACTTGTAATTTGACTCTAATTGTAATGCTGAAATATTTTGTATTTAATTGTTATATGGTCTAAATAATTGAACTAAAAATAATATCAAGAAACAAAAAAAGAAAAAAAAGAGAGATTTTAATTCTAGTTTTATATGTACAATATAAATATCAATTAAATACCATAAGATCATTTTTACTCCGTATTTAATACTCTTTTCGTTCTTGAAAAGTTTGGTGTGTTTTTCGGTCAGTGAGTTTAAAAAAAGTGTAATGGTTAGAGTGTTGCATGAAAATTTTATAAATTTTTATACATAAAATAAATAAAGTAGTTGAATAAAGTGTATTGTGGAACTCACAAATAATGATATGAAATGTATTGTAAGAATTGTTGGAAACTATACGCCTGTATACTGCAATATCGAAGAATCAGATAACAAACAAGTCGAGTCAAGGGAAAACCCTTTTCCCGCAGAACAGAATACACCCAGGTAGTGCACGACCGGTATATGGCGTTTCGTTCCCAAAGGTAAAACGACTTCTACTTCGTACACAGTAGCACCACTGTATACGAAGCCTCGGCGAACGTACTAAGTACGAACTGAACACTCTCGGAAATAAATCCGGCACGAGAAAGAGCAGTGTATGGCTTTTGGGAGCTCAACACTACAGAGAGACGAGAGGAGAGTAGAGAAGCAGAGGGGCGAATTTCAGCGTAAATGAGGAATGAGGGAAGAGTCTGTATTTATAGACAGATATCAGGCCTGGAGGTTGAAGAGAATTGTGGAGATACTTGCGCCTAAATTCACGCACACGTGGGAGGTGGCTCTTGACCACTACGTCTGAGAATCCAAATTAATTTCTCACTCATTAATTCCAACAGTCCCCCACATGAGTGAAAATCGTGTCTATACAACATCAGACTCAATGTTCAGTTCGATTGAGATCTCCGTGCATCCGGAAAAGTAATTTTTGGCTTTGAACTTTCCGTAGCCAAACACTATCGGGTACACCGGCGGCTTAGTGGACGCAGTGCCTTGAACTAATCCTCAATAGTGTATACCTAATCAACAGTGTCAGCACACTTCAATCTCGTCTTCGTAACGTTCTCACGTTTTTTTCCGTTTTGGCCATGGACGTCCTTTGTGTTCATAAATGTTTGGTCGAAGCGGCCCTCACTTCTCATTTATATATGTAATCTCCTTTCGAGTATCCCGTTATACTCTAGGAATCATTAAGAGTCGAAGACTCAACCTTTACCACATCTTACGGGTCGTTAACACTTGAGATGGTGCTGTCAGGAATAGTCATGTTTTTCAAGTGTTGTATCACTAACTTCCACAGTTTCGTTTTCCTATTGAACCAAGTTCTTGGGATCTCCAGTCATCATGGTTGGGTTTCCACTGCTTTGGTTTTTCTTGTGGGTTTTAGACCCATTCCTTCTACCAGCTTGTTCAATTGATCTCGGTTTATACTCTTCGTGAGCGGATCCGCTATATTGTCCTTTGATTTCACATAATCAATGGACATTACTCCAGTTGAGATCAATTCTCTAACGGAGTTGTGTCAACGACGTATGTGTCTCGACTTTCCGTTGTACATGACATTAATAGCTCTGCCAATGGCAGCTTGACTGTCACAGTGTACCGTCACAGAAGGTACCGGTTTGTTCCAACATGGAATGTCTTCCAGAAAGTTTCGCAGCCATTCAGCCTCTGCAGCGGCTAGGTCTAAAGCGATAAATTCTGATTCCATTGTGGAACGGGCAATACATGTTTGTTTCTTGGACCTCCACGACACTGCTGCTCCTTCAATAGTGAATACATATCCACTAGTGGATAACAAATCTTTGGTGTCTGATATCCAATTTGCATCACTGTATCCTTCGAATACAACTGGATGTCTTGTGTAGTGAAGCCCATAATCAAGGGTGTACTTCAAGTATCTTAATACCCTTTTTAGTGCTTTCCAGTGCTCATGACTTGAATTGTTCGTGTATTGACTCAACTTGTTTACTGAACATGCAAGATCAGGGCGTGTACAGTTCGTGATGTACATCACACTTCCAATGATCCTTGCGTATTCCAGTTGAGCCACTGGTTCTCCTCTATTATTTCTCAAGTGAACATTGAGTTCCAAAGGTGTCTTAGCAGGTGGATCGTTAAAGGCATTAAATTGTTTTAGTACCTTCTCCACATAGTGCGACTGTGTTAAGGAAATTCCATCAGACGTTCTCTCTATCTTGATTCCAAGAATCACATCTGCTAATCTCATGTCTTTCATGTCAAAGTTTTTACTTAACATGTTCTTCGTATTAACTATGATATTGTGATTGTTACTCATGATTAACATGTCATCGACATATAAGCATACGATAATAAATCCATTTGGTGTATCTTTTACATATACACACTTATCACATTCGTTAATTCGAAACTCATTTGACAACATCATATTGTCAAATTTCAAGTGCCACTGTTTAGGAGCTTGCTTAAGTCCATACAGTGATCGAACGAGTTTGCACACCTTTTTCTCGTTTCCAGGAGCAACATATCCTTCAGGTTGGTCCATGTATATTTTAGCATCCATCTCACCATTAAGAAATGCAGTCTTAACGTCCATTTGGTGTATTTCGAGATTGTGCAAAGCAGCAATAGCGACTAACACACGAATGGAGGTGATTCTTGTCACTGATGAGTATGTATCGAAGAAGTCATACCCTTCCTTTTGTTTAAAACCCTTTGCAACTAGACGAGCTTTGTACTTTTCAATAGATCCATCTGCTTTGTACTTTCTTCTTCTAAGGATCCACTTGCATCCTAAGGGCTTGCAACCTTTAGGGAGGTCTACCAACTCCCATGTGTGATTTAACAGAATTGAATCGTATTCACTTTTTATGGCTTCCTTCCAGAGGGGTGCATCTGGTCTTGCCATTGTTTCTTTGATAGTTTTGGGTTCATCCTCTTCCAATACATAACTAATGAAGTCTGAACCAAAGTCATTATCAATTCTAGCTCTCTTACTGCGTCTTGGTTCTTCACTCTCTTGAGTGGAAGGACCAACAGTGTCATCCGTTGCTTCATGAGTTCTTTTATTCGAGCTCACTTCCACTTTTTCCTTAAACGGGAAAATATTTTCAAAGAATACTGCGTTCCTTGACTCAATTGTAGTACCTTCTGTCATATCAAGTATTTCAGATTTGTTTGACAAAGTGGGATAGCTCAAGTGGTTAGAGCACCACTACCTAGGCCTTAGGTCCTGGGTTCGAGTCATGGGTAGGGGAAATGGGATGGGTATTTAACTTGTAATAAAAAAAAAAAAAAGTATTTCAGATTTGTAAATCAAAAATCGATAGGCACTACTGTTTGAAGCGTATCCTATAAAGATGCAATCGACTGTTTTAGGGCCGATTTTAACTTGTTTAGGAAGTGGTACTTCGACCTTTGCCAAACACCCCCACACTTTGAGTTATTTGTATGAAGGTTTTCGTTTCCTCCATACTTCATAAGGAGTTTGATCCTTAGTTTTATGTGGAATCTTATTCAGAATGTGGTTAGCCGACATAATGTGGTTAGCCGACAGAATGGCTTCCCCTCACAAGTTCTGAGGTAGACCAGAGCTGATTAACATAGCGTTCATCATCTCCTTTAGTGTTCGGTTTTTCCTTTCCGCAACACCATTAGACTGAGGTGAGTAAGGGGATGTAGTTTGATGAATTATTCATGTTCAGCACATAATTGTTCAAACGGAGCTACGTACTCTCCACCTCTATCACTGCGAATTGATTTAATTCGAGTGTCTACTTGATTCTCTACTTCATTTTTATAACGTTTAAAAGCTTCTATAGCTTCGTCTTTACTTCTTAAAAGATAAACGTAGCAGAATCGTGTACAATCATCAATAAAATTAATAAAGTATTTTTTCACTCCTCGTGTGGAGCTTTCACTCGAATGTGATTTTTCAAGATGAACAAATCCACATAACTTTTGGAAAACATTCCACTAAATTAAACCATTTTAGGTTTTTCCATATTTAGCTTTAAGGTCACACCTTAGCTACCCCTTTTCATTCAAACATGTCGACGGAGACCTCTCTCCCTCACATTCGAATGTATCCATGTGAGGAGATGCATATCCCCACATTTGAGTTGCTTGCTACTTTATTTGTGAATTTCTCTTATTCACCAAATTTGGACACAACCTCGATACATTTAAAAACATCGAGCTTTGATTTTTTCTTTTATTGGAATTATTTCCAACTTCAAAATTAATTTAATCTTTGGTCAGCATACCAAAATTAAATTCATTGTACTTTCGTTGGACTTTATTTCCAACTTAGAAATTACTTTAATCTTTGGTCAACATACCAAAATTAAATTTAATTTCAAATGTGACTTTATTGTCACCCGTGACTCAAACATAATTTTCGATCAAATTATACTAGTCAAAATATTTTGAACTAAATTCAAAACAAATTTATGCTCTCGAGCACAAATGTTTAATTCCATATCAAAATATCATTTGATACTCCTTCTTTGAGCCCAAAAATTAATTCATTAATTTTTGTTAACAGCTTAAAGATCCAGTCAATTTGAACCAATTATGAATTGATGGCTTACAACCAAAAATTCAATTCAAAACTTTCGTATACTGCAGTTGTGATAACTTCCCAGTATTTGACCAATTTTCAAATAATATATGACTTATTCGAAAATAAGAGAAATAACATCCTCTCTCTTTTAATTTGTCAACACAGGTGCAATTCCAATTTAATCCTCTTGATTAATTGATGTGATTAAATCCAATTTAATCCTCTTGATTAATTGATGTAATTAATCAATTTGCCAGCACATGTGCAATTCCAATTTAATCCTCTTGATTAATTGATGTGATTAAATCCAATTTAATCCTCTTGATTAATTGATGTAATTAATCTGTTTGTTACAATTCCAATTTAATTGGATCTCATAACAGGGTATTCATCCAGCATCAACTCAGTCTTCACAATCTGATACGCCGTTAATCTGGAGCCTTAGACAAACTCCCAGAACTCCTTAGACAAACTCCCAGAACTTTAATTTGGAGCCTTAGACCAACTCCCAGCAGAATTTTAATCCGGAGCTTTAGACCAACTCCCAGAATTTTAATCTGGAGCTTTAGACCAACTTCCAGAATTTTAATCTGGAGCCTTATACCAACTCCCAGAATTTTAATCTGGAGCTTTAGACCAACTCCCAGAACTTTAATTTATTCTGGAGCTTTAGACCAACTCCCAGAATTTTAATATGGAGCTTTAGACCAACTCCCAAAATTTTAATCTGGAGCTTTAGACCAACTCCCAGAACTTTAATCTGGAGCCTTAGATCAACTCCCAGAATTTTGATCTGGAGCTTTAGACCAACTCCCAGAACTTTAATCTGGAGCTTTAGACCAACTCCCAGAACTTTAATCTGGAGCCTTAGATCAACTCCCAGAATTTTGATCTGGAGCTTTAGACCAACTCCCAGAACTTTAATCTGGAGTCTTATACCAACTCCCAGAATTTTAATCTGGAGCTTTAGACCAACTCCCAGAACTTTAATCTGGAGCCTTAGATCAGAACTTCCAGAACTTTAATCTGGAGCCTTAGAATATCTAGTATTTAAAGAGATGAGTTTTCTCCTCATTTCCAAGACTAGCACGAGACGAATCCCTTTCTCCTCATTTCCAAGACTAGCACGAGACGAATCCCTTTTGTTTTGCTATCTCATTTATGGTATACCGAGAAATCTATATAGAATAGTCAGGCTCTGGTTTTCGATTCTATATAGAATAGTCAGGCTCTGGGTTTCGATTCTTGAAGAATGGTGATAATATATATCAATCCTAAGAGATAATTAATAATTAAATTTGGGTATTACTCAGTAATTATCCAAAATTTAATTAATTAATTATCAATTAAATTAATTAATTAATCTTTATTTTATTCTGTAATTAATTGACAAAGTCAATTCTGTTCTCATAATACTCGGTCAAAGCCCGATTAATTAATTAATTTATCTAAACAAAAATCAATTTTGTTTTCAAAGCCATGCTCCCCACGAAGCCATGCTCCATATCAACGAAGCCCTGTTCCAACGAACATATCAACGAAGCCCTGCTCCAACGAAAGCCATGCTCCAACGAAGCGCTCTCCATGATATCAATCTCAACCAATTAAAATCTGTTTTCTCTCTCTTTCTCTTTCTAGATATCCAGTCTCAACAGAAATTAATCCACCAATTAAAATCTGTTTTCTCTCTGTTTTCTAGATGTCCAGAAGAGTCGTTTGATATTTATATATCGACCCAATAATTAATTAATCAATATACTGTTCAGTAGGTCCGAAAATAAATTTAATTAATTAAGTCCGAAAGTAATTAATACTATTCTGTTCTGTGATTGATGGAAACTATACGCCTGATAGTGTATACTGCAATATCGAAGAATCAGATAACAAACAAGTCGAGTCAAGAGAAAACCCCCCGCAGAACAGAATACGCCCAGGTAGTGCTCGACTAGTATGGCGTTCCGTTCCTAAAGGTAAAACGACTTCTACTTCGTACACAGTAGCACCACTGTATACGAAGCCTCGGCGAACGTACTAAGTACGAACTGAACACTCTCGGAAATAAATCCGGCACGAGAAAGAGCAGTGTTTGGCTTTTGGGAGCTCAACACTGCAGAGAGACGAGAGGAGAGTAGAGAAGCAGAGGGGCGAATTTCAGCGTAAATGAGGAATGAGGGAAGAGTTTGTATTTATAGACAGATATCAGACCTGGAGGTTGGAGAGAATTGTGGAGATACTTGCTCCTAAATTCACGCACACGTGGGAGGTGGCTCTTGACCACTGCGTCTGAGAATCAGATTTGGTCCCATTAATCATGGGTTGATTAGTTTTTGGTTCCAAGGTATTTGGATTTAGTCCCATACGAAATATATTTTGCAAATTTGGTCCCATACGAAGTAAATCTTGCAAACTTGGTCCCATACGAAATAGATCTTGCAAACTTGGTCTCATACGAAATAGATCTTGCAAACTTGGTCCCATACGAACTAAATCTTGCAAACTTGATCCCATACAAAATTTTTATTACAAACTTGATCCCAAACATTATGTAAAATGCAAAATTGGTCCCAAAACCATTAAATATCCATTAAATTGTTTCAAATCTCAATAATTTATTATTATACGCTAATTAATTATTTTAACATTTTCAAATAAATTTTACTGAATTAATTTTTAGAAAATTTTAAATTATTTTTCATGAAATTAAATGTGGTAAAGTCTATTAATTTTCATAATATTTCTAAATATCTTAAAGTAATAAAATAAAATAAAATTTATATTTTAAAAAAATTAAAAAATCTTGAGATGCCTTAACTTAAATTATTTTAAATAAAAATTGTAACAGCTAAATTTGTAAAATTAAAAACCATTAAAACTTGAAAATGTTGTTGTAATATAAATAGATGAAAAAAAACCTGTATTTTAAAAAAATATATTAAACAAACCTTAATTTTTACATATCTAACAACATTTTCTTGAAAAAAATCATTAAATTTGATTTTTTTTAAAAAAAAAAAATTATAATATAATATAAAAATTCAATTACAAAAATATCATGAGAAATTATTTAAAAATCTATTAACTGAATATAAAATAAAAAAAAAACATAAAAAAATAAAATGCAAATCTATAAAGATAATTGAAGTGGGGGAGGGGGGGTTTGGAGTTGGAGGGCAGAGTGTGGATGCGGAGGGAGGAATTATTTATTATAGAGTAGTTTTTTTTTTTTTTTTTTAGGGTTTTGTTGGGAATAAAATGAGTTTTGATTGTGATACCAAAACCCCCTTAAGACATGCCTACTAGTTAAGACAGATTGCATGAACATGTTTCAGGACTGTTGGAACATGTAGTTGGTGTTTGGAAACACTAGAAGTTGCTTAAAAGCACTTTTTTTTTCAAATAGAATCAATTTTGGAGTGTTTGGAAACACAAACAAGTGATTAAGTTAATTTATTAAAAGTGATTTTGGTGAAGCACCCCTCCACCTACTTCTAATAGCTTCTATGTGCTTCTCATCATTATAATAATTAATTTTACAATTTTGCCCTCGCAATTTAAATAATATTTTATCTTTACACATTATCTATCTAAATCTAATAAGGGTGTTTTTTGTAAATTTATAAAAAAAAGTAGTTTGTTTTGTAAATACCACAACATATACACAATTGATTTAAAGTGCTTAATTTTAAAACACTATCAACTTTCTATTTTATTGCAAAAATCAATTTTAATCACTTTAAAGCAATCACTATAATTTGCAAACACATCTGTAGTATAAGACAAGTAGAGAAGCTGAAGTGTTATGCAGCTCTTAGAATTATAGATGCACTAGTTGAGGTGGAACACATACTTAGAAGTTTATTTCTGTTCCAAGTTCCCTCTAGGCTTAGTTTTGGATTGACCCCAAGTCTGCTGAAGGACAAGTATGCCGATCAAGTATAACCAGAATGGAACAACTTGTCTGAAGACCAACTAAGTGGATTAGATCTTGAAGATCAAGTCTACCACATGAATATCAAAGTTCAGAAGAGTTGTCCAACATTATTGTCTCAGCACTAATGAACCAGAACAAGCTTTGGAACTCAAGGTCAACTATGCTAGCTGAAGAGGTCAAGTCCACTAATCCAAACCATGAATGATCAATGAACTATTCCAAGGTGCCATGGAAAGAGAAAGAGCCAAGTCATCTGAAGAGAGCATGCCAACTTTGCTCATAAGCAAAGTCTACTGATAATGATAATCAGAGTTGTCCAAAAGATAAGGAATGTTGTCCTTATCATGGGACTAATCATCAGAAGCCATGTCCATGTTTGATCAAGTGAATCTTGAAGTCAGACATTGGGAAGAGTGCTGCAGAATGAAGACAAAGTGGTTACAGCCGTTTATTTCCCAAATGAGGACATGTCACTATCAAGAATCTGTCTTCCAGCTTGAAGAGCTCAAGGAAGACATTTAAAGACATTTGGGGCTGCCTCTCCAACGGGCAAATCCTCAAATTTGTCTATAAATACAGAAGTGTGAAGACCATTTGAAGCATCCACTATCCATCCAACTATCAATCTACTCTGAAGCTTCAAAGTCCTCAAGAGACTATCTTAGTCTTCAAACACTTCATCTATGCTGAACTCAATTGTATATTCATACAAAGCTTAGAGAGATATCCTATCCTTATACACTGATCTTCATTGTAAAGGATATCTCATTAGTTGGAACCTTACTTCAACTTTTATACCTTTCAAGTGAGAAAGTGAGAAGGTTGTAGTAGTAGAAGTGGAAGGAGTTGACTGTTGAGAGAAGAACAGTTCAGATCTGAGTTGAGAAAGGGTACTAGGACTCTTGACATCCTAGGGATCAATTCACCAAGGAGTGGTGTTCTTGATCAAGTGCACCTTGGCATTATAAGTTAATTCCAAGAGTGAAGGAATTATCCTGTTAAATCAGGGAAAGTGGATGCAGGAGCTTGAGTCTCTGAACCACTATAAACTCTTGTGTTGATTTACATTCAAGTACTTACATACATTCAACACTGCACACAAAACTGATCTTCCAAAGGACATATACTTAAGTTTGTGCAAACTTGATTTGGACAAGTTCCCTGAAAACTGGACTGTTTGATTGAAGTGATTTCAGAACTTAAAGGAGTTTAAACTAAAGGGCCAACCACTAATTCCGCACTTATAACTAACTTAGATAGTCATTCAACTAAGTACTTAATAGTATTTAGTAGTTTGGTTATCTTTAAGAAGTTATACATCTCAGCAGAGTTGTCCAGGACAACCTTACTAGAGTCATATTTGGTTAAGTTGATCAAAGTTTGAAAAAGAATTGCATACAAGTGTATTCCCCCCACCCCCCACCCCCCATACACTTGTTATATACTCCTTTTCGGACCACCAGGTTTTAATTCATTTATTTATATATACTAAAACAGATTTTTCAAGTTTTAAAGGTTTTTAATTTCACGAATTTAGCTTTTACAGTTTTTATTTAAAATAATTTAAGTCAAGGCATTTCAAGATTTTTTTTTTTTTTTAAAACAGAAATTTTAATCTTATTTTATTACTTTAAATTAAGATATTTAGATACATTATGAAAATTAATAGACTTTACAATATTTATTTTCATGAAAAAAATAATTTAAATTTTCTAAAATTTTATTCAGTAAAATTTATTTGAAATGTTATAATAATAAATTATTGAGATTTGAAACAATTTAATGGATATTTAATGGTTTTGAGACCAATTTTGCATTTTACATAATGTTTGGGATCAAGTTTGTAATAAAAATTTTGTATGAGATCAAGTTTGCAAGATTTAGTTCGTATGGGACCAAGTTTGCAAGATCTATTTCGTATGGGACCGAGTTTGCAAGATTTACTTCGTATGGGACCAAATTTGCAAAATATATTTCGTATACCTTGGGACCAAAAACCAATCAATCCATGGTTAATGGGGCAAAATCTACAATTTTCTCAATTTTTATATTTAAATAAAATCCAAAACATAACATAATTTAAATTAATATATGTTAGAAGTTAAAGAATGGCCCAATCCATGGTATATACCCCTCCAGATTTGTTTAATACACTCCCCCTTCCATTTATTAATTCAAAAATATATATGAAATACCATATTTACCCCTTTAATAAATGTTAGAGATACATACACACCCCTAACTCTAATTTCATCTTCTTCCCCAACCTCTCTACCGCCTCTCGATCTTCTCCTCCCCTTTTTTTCCATTTTTTTCCGTTTTCAGCACTCCCCATCTCCATTGCACTGCACCCTAAATACCCTAACCCTAAAATTTTGCCACCACCACTGTTGCCGCCACCACCACAACCACCACAAACAAATTCTAACACCCACAAAAATGAACATATTTGATAAAATAAAATAGCAATAACACTCCAATCGACACCATAACCACCGCCTCAAATAAAATTAAAAAAAAAAAATCTTAGTATTTTAAACAAACCAGAGTCGACCAAAAACACTCCGGTCGACACTGGTTTGTCGCCCAAAAACAATCCGATCGACACTGGTTTGTCGCCCAAAAACAATCCGATCGACACTGGTTTGTCGCCCAAAAACACTTCGGTCGACCCTGGTTTGTCGACCAAATTTCGAAAGAAATTAAAAAAAAAAATTAAAAATTGAAATTTTCGACTATTATTGATTGCTCAAAAACACTCTCATCGACGACCTATCGTCGACGAGGGTGTTCTTGAGCGAACAAACCTGTTCTTCGCCGGCGACGGCTTGGGGCGAGCGCTGGCGGGCCGCGACTGCAGGGGGCGAGCGCCGTCGGGCCGCGACGGCTAGAGGCGAAGGAGGGCGGCGCCGCCGCTTGTTACAGAAAATTTTAAAAAAAAGAGCAGAGTGGTGGCGATGGGGAGGGGGGAGTGCGACGGCGAGGGGGGAGGTGGAGAGCGCCGGCGAGGGGCTCTGTAGAAAACGAAAAAAAAGGGGGAGGAGAAGATCGAGAGAGGCGGTAGAGAGATTGGGGAAGAAGATGAAAATAGGGTTAATGGGGTGTATGTATCTATACATCTTATTAAAGGGCAAATATGGTATTTCATATATATTTTTGAATTAATAAATGAAAGGGGGGAGTGCATTAAACAAAGCTGGAGGGGTATATACCTCAACCCTAATATCATTGGAAACCGTCATCCCAGTTTACTAATTGGGCTGGCTAATTATACATATTCCGGCTCACTGAAAAATGGGTCAAATGAAGACCCGTATCACGATTGATTGAAGATCTGTGAGACGGTCTCACGCAAGACCTCCTCTTTGTTGATTATTAGTCCAATTTTATTATGCTTACTTCTCCGGGCACGAATTTTAATGAATATTGATTAGTTTATTCATAAAGTAGATAAATTGAGGGTATGATGAGGTATTGTGGGATCCATTTGTAAATAAATGATTGTTTATGAATAAAGTGAATGGCAAAGTGGGTAAATAAGTGATGGTAGGATGGTGAAGATAAAGTAGTATGAATAGTATTGTTTTTAAAAAGTGTACGGGCATAATGAAATTGGACAAACAAAAAAGAAAAGTAGGAATAATGAAATTGAAAGGAGCGAGTAGGGCTTTTCTACGGTGAGACAGGGGGTTCGCCCTGTCTTATAAAAGGCATCCAATAAAAATGTGGCACATCATTTTTCTTCGTCATGGGCGATCGCTCTTTGCAATAATATATAATATTTAATTTTTATAAAAAAAGTATAAAATTATCAAAATATCCTTATAGTATTATTTTAAAAATATATATAAATTTACAAAGTTACCCTTCTTTTATTTTCAATAATAACCAAATTTCTTTTTCAGAATAATTCAATTAAAATGTTTTTCTTGTATAATTCATCTTCATCAATTTTTCGACACCTAGTAAATAAACCCACAGCATAAAAAAGATAGTTTCTCCTAATCTCAAATCAAAAACGAAAACACAGAGCTCCGTTGAGAAGATATGAATGATGAGAAAGGATATTTAATGATTAGTTTTGAGATGAGTTTGATTTAAAATATTTTAATTTGATTAATAATTGATTTTTTGATTAGTTTTGTAATTGATTTAGATGATGTAATATTTAATGGTGATTATTTTAATAAAAGGGATTGATGCGTCGAAAAAGAACACTTACAGATGTCAATCGTTCTTTTACTAGCACTGCTAATCATAGATTTGAATCACGTGTTTATCCTTGGTAATCCTCACGAAAATCTCCTTGAGCATCCCAAAATAACCTGCAAAAGTACGCCGGAGGGGGGCTCCGGCGTATAAGCTCCGACGCTCAAGTCAGATTCAATCGTAGGCGAAATCAATGAGGAATTCCCCTGTATGTTTAGGGAAATTCCGGCGAATATCGTGGAGTTTCTCCTCCAATCAATGTATATTTCGTGTAAAAGTATGTAAAGTATGTATCTGTTAAAAAACTTAACCTTAAGATATGGAAATAACCTTGCTTTTATACCTGGCCCCTCTCTGCGGAGAGGGGAAGACTTCTTCTCCCTAGATTCTCGGCCTATCTCCGTAAATTCAGCCTCAAATCCCTAAAGACCCGGCCTCTCTCCCTGAAGACTGGGTTCTTCAGCTTATCGACTCCTATTTTCGTGGGTTTGAACGATTCCCTTGACTTGGCTAGGAAAGGTGGACTGTTCGTTCCATATTTGGGCTGGATCCTTCCAGGCCCAAGGGCTATTAATTTCTCTAAATATGGGCCAAAGGCCCAATAACCCTGATTTCTCTGATTTCCCTGCTCAAGCCCAGGGGTGTATTAATCCTGTTTCTTTGACGTATTGACCTAATCACAACTATCATAATTTATCCCGTCTCCACGTGTCGACTTCTCAGAGAGCGACATATTTATCTACATCAACCACTCCCCCCTACTCTCATAAAAGGAATAATTTTTAGGAGAGTAGGAAAACAATAATATTGAGATAAATACCAAGGAAATATTCCATTCCTAAAATTTAAAATACCCTTCAAAGTACTCTTGATTTGATTCCTTTCGTAATAATTGCCCTCAAAAAGCTTCAGGACTTTTACACTTCCGCACGCAATCCTTCCCCCGAAACACGCGACCACGCGTTCAGTCCAGAGCCAACATCAAGCCGCCCTTCTTCATTCACGCGCCTTTCGATTGGGGGGGGGGGGGTATTTAATTCTTCTCGATTTTTACCCTTCTCTCTCTAGAGTAATTATTCCAAAACCCCTTTTTTCCACCAAAAACCCTCTTTTCTCTCATTTCAAACTTATCTCATCTTCATTTTCATTTCTGTAAACTTCCAACTCCTCCGCGCACGTTCTCCGGCCACTTCTGTCATCCCCCCAAAACCGACTCAGTTTCAGGTATCTACTCCTTCTTTTCTCTTTTCATTTACGCTATCCTCATGTCATCTTCCACTCATACTTCATCAGACTCCATATCTATGGAGAGTTCTACCTCCAACCCTCTCACCATATTTCCCATAACTGACCTTACTTTGAAGGCCAAAATTTCCGGTCCTTCTCTACTTTCTTCTGAGCGGGTTGCCGCCTTCCTCCGTTCGGGAATCTTTCCTCCCGAGTACATAGTTAGGGCAGCCCATAGGAAAGAACGCCCAAACTTTCCGGGTCCGAACACTTTAGCCTTCTGGGAAGCCCAACTAAAGGCAGGTCTCCGTTTTCCAATTCATCCTTATTTCTCCGAAATTTCTACTTACCTTCGTATACCTTTAAACCAATTTACTCCAAATGCTATAAGAGCGATGTTAGGCTTCTTCATTCTGATGAAGGGAAACGGTGGCGAACCTTCAGCCCAACTCTTTTTAACTCAATATATGTGCAAGTTTGCCGACGGGTTCTTTTATGCTTGTGGTCGCACTTCCAGAACCGGAAAGTTCATGGAAAAACTCCATGAGGGGGTCCAGGACTGGAAGGACTACTACTTTTTTGTCACGAATCCTTCTCCTTGGGAATTTCCTCACGAAGAATGGATTTATGAGAACCCTGGAGTGCCCCGTCCTCCTCTTTCTGTTTGTTCCTCTCTAAACTTGGATGTGATGAACCATCTAAATGACCATGTCTCTGCCCATGTCTTTTTTGATGTGATGAGTATTTGTAAAAATCCTAGAGCCCTCTCTCATTTCGGTTTTGGTCGCCCCGATTATCCCCTAGGCCCTGACGATGGTAATACCATTTCTTTTTCCTTGGTACTGTCTTCGAAATTTGTACTGCAGTGTTTATTAATGTCATTTTGTGTCTATTTGTGCAGCTATGAGTTGGTTAACTCAGATTTCGCGTGATGCTGCCCCTCTCTCAATGGTTAATAAGTCTCCTGCCCCTGAAAGTTCTTCGAAGGCTCAAATTCCTCCTTCCCCTGTGAAACCTGCTGCTGGGTCTGTTGCTAAGCGTACCCGTTCCTCTACCGAGAAAGCCATGGTTTCTACGTTGCCTCCTGTCTCCGATGCTTCCAAGAAGAAGAAGTCCAAGACCAAATCCTCTCTGCCTAATGTTGCTTCCGATGCTCCGGATGAGATTAATGTCGACCATCTCTTGGCTTTCATAGAGCGTTACACTCCGACTCCTGCCACTGAGGCCCTCAATGCTCTGTCTTTCGGAGAGCGGGTTGTGCATGCTGCTCACAGCTTTACCCAGGTATTCTCTTCATGCAAATATATTTCTAAGTAGTTTTAATAAGAAAGAGCGTACTTGTCTTACTTCTTTAGATAATTCATTGTGTAGTTTGGCCTCCTGTTCTCCAATGTGTCTGAACGAGCCCTTCAGTCCCTTCAGCTGGTGGATGACCTCCACAGCCAGGTAGAGTTGGAGAAGGTGAAGAGGGATATTCTCGAAGCAGAGTTACATGATGCTAACCAAAGGTGTAAAGTACTCCAGACGACGCTTTCAGGGGAGATTTCTTCATTGAAGAAAGAGTTTGGTAAACGGGTGGAACAACTGGAAGTCACTCTTCCTCAAGCTGGTATGAATTTGTGCTTGGACTCCCTGTTTACCTCTGCCGCAGGTCAACAATTTCTAGGTACCTTGCATCAGGAGTGGCTGGAGGCCTTTCTTCAGAGTAGCAGCTTTTTGGGGGCGATGGGTGCATACATCCCTCACTTCATTGATCATGGATTTTCCAATGCTGTGGCTGAGCATTCTGCTCCTGGCTTTAATGGTCAATATACTCGCGCCCTCCGGCTAGAAGAATTGGACACTCCTCCCAAGTTCCCTGGAGATGCTAAAGAAGACATCAATACTCCATGGTGGTTACCTGGGATGAGGAAGGCGATCTTGGAGTTGAAGGATGCTTCCCTGAAATTAGATGATCTTACGCCAGCGAGGGATATACCTTTCCCTATCCATGTGGAAAACCCAACTCCAATGGCTACTGTGGCAGCGGATGCTCTGATGGAGAAGGCAGAGGGAGGCGGTTCCAGTGGGCGAGCGGAGGAGACTGGAGCAGGATATTCCCCTCTCTTGATAACTTTCATTTCCCTGATAATATTTTGATACTTTTTAAAACACTCTTTCGTTTTGTTAAGGCCTCTAAGGCCCTTTTTGGTATTTTCCGGAGACTCCACACTCCGGGGTTTTTCTGTGGAGGGCTTAGGCATGGTGCCTTAAGTCTTGAATATTTCTGCTTTTCTTTCGCTTAGTATCGTACCTGCACATTTATCATTTGGCATGCATATATATATATCTCTGACTAGGTCATTAAATGTGTAACATAATATTCATCCTGCTTATGCATCTAGCATGTTTTCAGCATTTTCTTGACACGTAAAGGCTCTAAAGCTCCTAGAGGAATCTTAATGAGGAGATAGGGTTGATATCCCTGTACTTACTTGGTGTTTTGCTAATGTTTCCAGTCTTTCTCTTAACACTAGAGTTTTAGGGATTACTCTCTCCCCTAGGTTGGAATTCGTAGGGATTATACTCTCCCTTAAGTTGTTTATACTCGTGAGAGTTGTTTATACTCGTAAGAGTTAGTTTATACTCGTAAGAGTTAGTTTATACTCGTAAGAGTTAGTTTATACTCGTAAGAGTTAGTTTATACTCGTAAGAGTTGGTTTATACTCGTAAGAGTTGGTTTATACTCATAAGAGTTGGTTTATACTCGTAAGAGTTAGTTTATACTCGTAAGAGTTGGTTTATACTCGTAAGAGTTGGTTTATACTCGTAAGAGTTCTTAGGGATTATACTCTCCCTGAAGTTCAGAATGTTTAGGGATTATACTCTCCCAAAAGTTAGAATTTGTAGGGATTATACTCTCCCTTAAGTTGTTTATACTCGTAAGAGTTAGTTTATACTCGTAAGAGTTAGTTTATACTCGTAAGAGTTGGTTTATACTCGTAAGAGTTAGTTTATACTCGTAAGAGTTGGTTTATACTCGTAAGAGTTGGTTTATACTCGTAAGAGTTAGTTTATACTCGTAAGAGTTAGTTTATACTCGTAAGAGTTGGTTTATACTCGTAAGAGTTGGTTTATACTCGTAAGAGTTCTTAGGGATTATACTCTCCCTTAAGTTGTTTATACTCGTAAGAGTTAGTTTATACTCGTAAGAGTTTGTTTATACTCGTAAGAGTTTGTTTATACTCGTAAGAGTTTTTGAGAGTCGCTAGGGATAGGGTTTATCGACGAATTAATCATGTCTTCCACTGCTGTACCCCCTACTCCCCCTAGCTTTAGAGGCTGTCGTGAATAGAAACTTTAGGAATTTTTCCTAGGTATTCTCTATTCGGGCGTTTACAAGTTGGTGAAAATTTCTCTATCTTGTAATGTCTCTATCATGTTACGTTTCAGTTTTCAACACACGTTCGTTATTCCAGCACTCACTATGCAGGCCCTTAACAGTTATCTTAACACGGTATTAACATATGAGAATCGTTTCATCATAAAATTGGCACATAAGAGTCATCTTATCACAATATTAACATGCATTCAGGGATATACTGAAATTTTATCAAAACCGATGCTCCATTGATCAAAAAGTGTTTATCAACATAGGCAAATAAGGGGAACCTATGCCGGCCTCATTAAAAACCTCTCCGTGGTAAAACCCCAAAGGGAAACCCACACAGAGGGAAAAAGAGTGCCGGTGAAGCAATTATTCGAATAAGAAACAAATATTCAAAATTGTTCGTAAAGAGAAAGGAAGTAGGGGAATAACACCTTCCTCAAACATAAAACCTCTTCAAGTGGCACACATTCCACGGCCTGAGTATCTCTTTCCCTGTCATGTCTTGGAGCTTATATGCTCCGCCTTTTAGGACCTGTATCACCCTGTACGGGCCTTCCCAATTGGGTTCTATCTTCCCAGTATTCTTCAAGGCATCTGCTCTCCGAAGGACTAAATCTCCCACTTTAAAGGAACGAGGGATTACCCTACGATCATATGCTGCTTTGATCCGACTCTTGTACCTTTCTGCTTTTAATCTTGCCATCTCCCTCTCTTCATCTACTAGGTCCAGCGCTTCCCTCATCAATTATTCATTTCTTTTTTCTTCAAAATAGGTGATCCGGTGCGATTTGAGTCTAGCTTCAGGAGGTATCACTGCCGCTGCCCCATATACCAAGTAGAAGGGAGATTCGCCCGTAGCTGTTTTAGGGCTAGTTCTGTAGGACCAGAGGACGTTGTCCAACTCCTTCACCCATTTTCCTCCTACTTCTTCCAATCGCGTTCGAATACCATCCACTAAGATTCGGTTTGTAACTTCCACCTGCCCATTAGCTTGTGGGTGGGCTACTGAAGTAAACCTCTGGGTAATGTTCCATCTTTCGCACCATCTCCTTACTTTCTCTCCATTGAATTGTGTTCCATTGTCGGAAACTAAGATTCTGGGTACTCCAAACCTGCAACAAATATGTCTAGCAAGAAAAAGAATTACATTATCCTCTTCGATTTTGGCTAAAGGCACAGCCTCTACCCATTTACTGAAATAATCTACGGCTACGATCAAAAAATTTCTTCCCCCTGGTGCTAAGGGGAAAGGTCCCACCAAATCTATCCCCCATTTGGCGAAAGGACAGGGCGAGTACATAACCCCCATTTCTTCCGCTGGTACCCGTATCAAAGGTCCATTCTTCTAACATTTCTCACACTTCTTCACATATTCTCTAGCATCTCTGCTTATGTTAGGCCAATAAAAGCCTGCCCTGAATACTTTCTTCACCATGGTCTGGTAACCCTCATGGCTGGATGCGCAACCTTCGTGGATGTCCTTGATCACTAGCTCTGCCTCCCTTCTTGAGAGACATTTCAAATAAGGTTGAGTGAAGGACCTCTTGTACAATTGGCCTCCTAGGATGCAATACTTCCTTCTCCATGCCTTGGCTTCTCTAGACGTTGGGGTTGTTGGACCCCTGTTCAATTCTTCCCATATTTCTTTCCTCCAATCATCCCCTGCTGTTATCTCTCCAATCAGGGTTTCCGTAGCTACTTGATCAGCTACTAACAGGGTTACCTTTCCGTCTCCCTCGAATTCAGTGGAACTAACCAGTTTAGACAGTCCATCTGCTTTCGTATTCTCTTCTCTTGGTACCTGTACCACTTCAAAAATATGGAATTTATTTTTTAATTTCTTTACCTCCTCTAGATAGGTGATCATCTTCTCATCTTTGGCAAGGTACTCCCCCATGACCTGTTGCACTACCAACTGCGAATCGGAATATAGGGTAACTTTCTGTGCCCCTAATTCTGCTGCCATACTAGCCCCTCTAATTAGAGCTTCGTACTCCGCTCCATTGTTTGAGGTTGAAAACCGAAATTTGACAGCCACCTGCACTTCTTGACCTTCAGGGTCGATCAGTAATATCCCTGCTCCACATCCCAAGGCGGATGCTGAGCCATCCACGTATACTTTCCATCCTTGTTCTTCTTCCACTCTGGTAGACTCTTGAATAAAATCTGCTAGGGCTTGAGCCTTGATGGCTCTCCTTGGTTCATAGTCTATATCATACTCCTGCAATTCTACTGCCCACCTGACCATTTTTCCTGATAAATCTGCTCTTCCCAGTGTCTGCTTCAATGGGAAGTTAGTCCGCACCATCACTTTATAAGATAGGAAGTAAGGGCGTAATCTCCTTGCTGTTACCACCACTGCCAGGGCTGCCTTCTCCACCCCCGAATACCTTGCTTACATAATATATGGGCTGTTGTGTGGAACCTTCCTCTTTCATCAAGGCAGTACTCAGAGAATGTTCCCCTACTGAGAGGTATAGGAGTAGAACATCTCCCTGAGTGGGCTTAGTTAACTTCGGGAGCTGTTCTAGATGGAGCTTCAATTCCTCAAAAGCCTTCTGGCATTGTTCATCCCATTCGAATCTTGAGCCCTTCCTTAGTGTTCTGAAGAAGTGATGGCTCTTTTCCGCTGATTTTGCTATAAATCTGCTAAGGGCTGCGATCCTGCCGTTCAAAGTCTGCAACTCCTTCAGGTTTCGAGGGGGTTGCATGTCAAGGACCGCTTTTACCTTGGCAGGGTTAACCTCTATTCCTCTTTGCGTCACCATATATCCGAGAAATTTCCCTGAACCTACTCCAAAGGAACATTTAGCGGGGTTAAGTATGATACCGTTCTCTCTAATTACCTGAAATATTTCCTTCAGGTCATCAATGTGTTCCTCTGCTTTGATGCTTTTAGCTAGCATGTCGTCTACATAAACCTCCATATTTCTCCCTATCTGACCTCGGAAAACCGAGTCTACCATCCTTTGATAGGTGGCTCCTGCATTTATTAGTCCGAACGGCATACGTACATAACCAAAAGTACCACACGTTGCAATAAAGCATACCTTGGGTATATCGAGGGGGTTCAACTGGATTTGATGGTACCCCTGATAAGCATCCATCATGCTGAGCAATTCGAACCCGGATGTGGCATCCACCAATTGATCAATCCTAGGCAGGGGATAGTGATCTTTAGGGCAAGCTTTGTTCAAGTCTCTGAAGTCGATGCACATCCTCCATTTGCCGGCTCCCTTAGATACCAGCACTGCATTCGAGAGCCACTCAGGGAATTGCACTCTCTTCACGTGCCCTGCATTCAATAATTTGTCGATTTCCTCTTTTACAATGAGGTTCTTCTCTTTGCCGAAGTTCCTCAACTTCTGTTTCACGGGCCTAGCTTTGGGATCCACATTCAGGTGGTGCACTGCTATTTCTGGAGGGATACCCGTCATATCCGTCGCCGTGAATGCGAAAATGTCTGCATTTTCCTGGAGGGTGAGTATCATCTTTCCCTGGAGCTCAGGGTTCATATTCGTACCTATCCTGGTTGTAAATCCCTCCCTTCCTGGGTAGAGCTCGATGCTCATTAACTCTTCGTCCGCTTTGGCCTTGGGTTGCTCTTGCATTAGCTCACCCACTTTCTGTCTCTTCAGCTCAGGGTCTTCGCCCTTAAATCTCTCCATTCCTCTGAATATGGCCCTGTCTGCTATCTTGACCGATTCCACGTAACACTTCCTTGCCTGATATTGATCGCCACATATCTCTCCCACACCCCCCGAGGCAGGGAACTTCATCTTCATGTGGAAGGTAGAGATCACTGCCTGAAAAATATTCAAGCTCGGCCTTCCCATTACCACGTTATAAGAAGATGGGACATCTACAATCAGGAATTCTATGACTTGTACTCGACGGTTAGGGGAAACTCCTAACCCTACTTGCAGTAACGCTGAACCGAGGGGTTGAATGGCTCCCCCTGAGAATCCATAAAGAGCGGTTTCCACCGGTCTAAGCTTTATATTCAGGTCCATCTTTTTAAAGCACTCAAAAAACATGATGTCAGCGGAGCTTCCAGTATCCACAAAAATTCTTGCTACATCGTATCCCGCTATATCCGTAGTAATGACTAATGCGTCATTATGAATCTCTCTGGGTTCCCCTGCGTCTTCTGGCCCGAAGTGAATGTCCGGACCTTCTGCCATCTTTCCCACCTCATGGTACTCTACATTCCTCTCATTCTTCAGCGATCGAACGCTTTGCTTTCTCTGCCTGAAGGAATCCCCATCAGCGGGGCCTCCCATGATCATGTGGATAGTTCCCCTCTTTTGGGGAGGGGGTGGTGGCTTCTCATTGCCCTTCCTCTGATCTCTTCTATCATCTTCCTGCTTCCCCTCAGGGTCCTTTCTCTTCTGACCCCTGGGGCCCTGTCGGTCTCTGAAAATAAACTCCTTCAAGTGACCTGCCTGAATCATCCTCTCTATCTCATCCTTCAGATGCCAACATTGGTTGGTATCGTGGCCATAATCGTTATGGAACCTACAGAATTTGTTTGACTTAGGATTTTGGGGACCTCTGCTTCTTGAATAGGGGAATTTCATATCCGGATGATCCCCCGCCACCTCTAGGACTTCGGCTGGCTCTAACCTCAAAGGGGTATATCTCTTTGCCCCTCTCCTGGGGTTCCAGGGTGCAGCTTCCTCTCTTCTTACACTTTCCAATCTTCTAGAACTCCGATATCTCTCTGGACTTGGCCTCCTTATCGGAATTTCTTTCCTCCTTTCTCCATTACCCACTATCGTGCGGGTCTCCGAGCGCTTGGCTTTTCTTACCTCTTCCAGGGTGAGGTATTTTTCTGCCCTCCTTAACAATTCATCAAAAGTCCGAACTGGCTTCTTGGCTAGAGACGTGAACAGATCTCCATCTCTTAACCCATTGGTAAGGGCATTAATCTTAACCTCTGAGGAGGCGGTAGGTACTTCCAGAGCTGCTTGGTTGAATCTTTTTAGGAAAGCCCTCAGGCTCTCATTCTCTCCCTGACGCATGTTGAATAAGGTAAGGGTAGCTCTAGGCTGTCTCCTAGCGCTGGCGAATTGATGCAGGAACAATTCGCTGAATTCAGACCACGAGTGAACAGTGTCTGGTCCCAGTTGAGTGAACCATTGCTGGGCAGCCTTAGACAAAGTGGTTAGGAACACTCTGCACTTGACGCCCTCTCCATACCGATGTAAGAGAGCAGCATTCTCAAACCTCATCAGGTGCTCGTAGGGGTCCGTGGTGCCATCATATTCAAAGTTCAAAGATTTGAAATTAGAGGGCAATTCATCTTGCAAAATACTAGATGAAAACTGATATCCAGTGGTATAAGAGGGTTTACTTACATTGTCAGTAATATGTCTCTGCATATCCCTCATCTCCTTTCGCAAGGCCTGTATCTGATCACTGACGGCTCCTTGATACGTGTCGTCCGTGCTTTCTCCCACCCCTGTCTCTAGGGTGGTGTCCCCAAGGATCCTTTCCGTATCCCTCCGAGGGGGTCTTTCCAAGATGCTCCTTTCGACTTGAGAAGGTACCTTTTCTTCTGGGTTCCGAGGGGGATCCTCGTTCCTGGAAGGGACTGGGATTGAGTCAATGACCTGCTCTGGTGGATTTGGGCGTGTGCCCTTATGAGTAGGTTCGGGGGGACGAAGTCCTCGAGCAGCAATTATTCTTTCCACTGATTGTGCGATCATTTCATCCAACTGATCTCGGGAGACAGTCAGGAGTTCCGGTTGAGCGTTAGGGTTATCCCTATTGATTCCGCTACCAGAAGCTCCTGAGGTGCCTGGCACATCTCCCTCCAGAGCAGGAGGGATATCCTCCGGCGTATGATCTACCGGTTGTTTCCCTAGATTTCGATTAGAGGGAAAACCTGGAGGGGGAATATCTTCTGGTGTATGATCCGCGGGTCGTTTCCCTAAATTTCGATTTAAGGGAAACCCTGGAGGGGGCGGAGGAAGAGGAGAAGGAGTGGAATCCCCTTTCTCCTTTGTCTGCTTCGTTGAATCATGTCCTCCACCCATTTAAGTACGAAACTTTTCTCACGCCTTAGCTTGAAAAGTTCCCACAGACGGCGCCAGTTGATGCGTCGAAAAAGAACACTTACAGATGTCAATCGTTCTTTTACGAGCACTGCTAATCATAGATTTGAATCACGTGTTTATCCTTGGTAATCCTCACGAAAATCTCCTTGAGCATCCCAAAATAACCTGCAAAAGTACGCCGGAGGGGGGCTCCGGCGTATAAGCTCCGACGCTCAAGTTAGATTCAATCGTAGGCGAAATCAATGAGGAATTCCCCTGTATGTTTAGGGAAATTCCGGCGAATATCGTGGAGTTTCTCCTCCAATCAATGTATATGTCGTGTAAAAGTATGTAAAGTATGTATCTGTTAAAAAACTTAACCTTAAGATATGGAAATAACCTTGCTTTTATACCTGGCCCCTCTCTGCGGAGAGGGGAAGACTTCTTCTCCCTAGATTCTCGGCCTATCTCCGTAAATTCAGCCTCAAATCCCTAAAGACCCGGCCTCTCTCCCTGAAGACTGGGTTCTTCAGCTTATCGACTCCTATTTTCGTGGGTTTGAACGATTCCCTTGACTTGGCTAGGAAAGGTGGACTGTTCGTTCCATATTTGGGCTGGATCCTTCCAGGCCCAAGGGCTATTAATTTCTCTAAATATGGGCCAAAGGCCCAATAACCCTGATTTCTCTGATTTCCCTGCTCAAGCCCAGGGGTGTATTAATCCTGTTTCTTTGACGTATTGACCTAATCACAACTATCATAATTTATCCCGTCTCCACGTGTCGACTTCTCAGAGAGCGACATATTTATCTACATCAGGGATATTTATGTAATTTTATTAATAAATATTTTTATATATTTTTAAATTAAAATGATATTTTTATCATTTTATATATATTAATTTAATTTATTAATAGGACGATGCAGTGCGATTGCATAATGCATAGAGCAAACACCCTAATGCGAAGTGCAATCATATGAATTAAATTTCATACGTTAGATCAACGATCTAACGGTATTTAAAGTATTATATATTTTTTTTTTTTGAATCAAAAGAGGCTCTAAGATGTTACAATCAGTTCGACATGCTGTCTCGAGCCAACTCTCGAACCCATCTAGGTATATCTGATCCTATCCATGCGTGAGGATGAGGAGAGGTGGTAGCTAATTTGGCCAATTTGTGCGCCATCATGGTTCTTGCCCGAGGGATGAAGTGTACTCCATCCACATCTGATCGTTGATTCCACTCTCGCATCTCCATAATGGCATCTTCTTCCGGGCCGAAGTAGCGCTCTGTGGTTTTTTGACATGCCATAACGGAGTCTTTTGAGTCGGTGAAGACCCTAACTTTACCCGCGCCAATCTCGTTCCATGCCTTTAGCCCTTCATTCACCGCTTTTACTTCAGCGCCAAGCACCGATCCGGTCTGGTTTATTTTCTTGCAGCCCGCGGCAATTGCTGTGTTGTCCTTGTCAAGAGGGCCATACCCGACTGTATAGTCGCCCTTTTCTATACTGAAGCAAGCATCAACTATCAGCTTGTTTCCCTCATAAGTGTGAAGCAACTGCCCTACATCGGTGGTATTTTGTGTTGCTTTCTTCTGGTTCAAGGTGTCATTTGCTTCTTGGAAGTCTCTCAGGAATGCTTCCGCCCAGTTAGCGGTGATGGCCAGTTGGGCTTTTTCCTTGTCTTGGTGTCGCGGCTGTTCATGTACTAGCTTGCATCTCTCCTTCCAAATGGCCCAAAGTATTATATTTTGTAAAATAGGGCGAAACTTGTCTTATCGTAGAAAGACCGGAGGGAGTATTAATTTTTTTTAACAGTGAGTATGGGACCAAATAATTAAAACATTGTACTGTATTTTTTCTCTTTAATGTGGGAGGGCTCTGGTTTTGTTTTCACTCTTAAATGTCTCACTCCTCTTACTCTCAACAAATAACGCTTTTTATCATGTTCATGGATTGTTGAGGAATTTCACTCTACTCTTCAATACATAATACTTTCCTTCGTTTTACAAAAGTTTTCATACTTCTCTATTTAGTTTATCTATGTTTGCATACTCCTAAATTAATAATCATTCTTGTTAGAATTAATGAGTGAGAAATTAATTTGGGATTTATATATATATATATATATATATATATATATATATATATCACTTTTAACTTGTGTAGATGGATTCACAAATTTCTTTAAGCACATCTACAATGAAGCTGAAATGGGTAATTTAGTTGTTCTAAGTTCAATGACCTAAAATAATAGGTTCAACTAATTAAGTTACAGGGTCTTCTACTGAATTTGTACATGAGTTTCCTAAAAAAAAAAACGAGGATAAACCTTGTACGTAAGACTCTACCCTTCAAAAACATATAATTTTTTAAAAGGGAATATTGTTTTCTATTAAAAATTTAAAAGTCATATATGTCACTTTCTGCAAAATCATTGTCACTTTTCATTTAAAACCTTATCACTATTTAACTTTCGAGTAAATTGGTGAAATTAATTTTGATGAATCAGTTATTAATTAAATGAAGTTACACCTTTTGTGAGATTGTCTCACGAATTCCATTATGTGAGATGAATCACCATTGAATTAAACTTTCACTCAATTAAAAAGTGATAAGAGTTGATTGAAAAGTAATAATAATTTTGTTAAAAGTGACGTATCACTTCTAATAAAAATATTATCAATTTTTAATAATTTCTTATCACTTTTATAAAACAATAGTACCTCTGTTCCACAATTGTTTGCACTCTTTCCTTATTCGTCTGTTCCACAATTGTTTGCACTACCTAAAAAGGAATTTTTTTCATAAACCCCACCCTCACAATATTCATATATTTACACAAAATGCCATTACTTTTACCCTCAATCCAATCATTCACTTTACTTTATTAATAAAAGTTTACAAAATTACCCCTCAACACTCCACTTATTACATCTTTTTTTTTGTTTGTGTGCCCACAAAATGGTGCAAACAATCCTGGGACGGAGGGAGTATTTTTTAAAAGTGTAAATTAACACAAATTTATCCTTATATTTCACAATCACCTAATTTAAGATAATAGACCAACTAAGTATAGGGTCTCATATTGAATTAGGGCATGAGTCCCCAAAAAATAACTAGTACAAATCCTATCAAATGTCATATCTTACTTTCAACAAAATCATGATAACTTATAATACTCCCTCCGTCACACTATAAATTTCCCACTTTCCTTTTATGGATGTCCCACTATAAGTTTCTCATTCCATTTTTGACATATTATTTTCTCTCTCCCAATCACATCACTTACACTTTATCTATTATTTTATTATACTTCATCTCATACTCATCAATTATTTTCTCTTCCTCCATCACATCAGTTACACTTTATCTATTATTTTATCATATTCCTTAATCAAAACACCCCAAAGAAAGGGGAAACTTATACCGGGACAGGGGGAGTATTAATTTTATCACATTTTAACTTCAGAAGTGAAATTTTCACAACTTAATTACAGTATTAGTTAAATGAAGTTATGTCTTTTGTGAAACTGTTTCATGAATTTCATTATGAGATTAATTTTTGTATAATGACTCAATCAAAGAATTTCATTATGGGATTAATTTTTATATAATTAATACTAAACTCAATCAAATAGTGATATAGTTTAAGTGAAAAGTGATAATAATTTTATAAAAAGTGACTATCACTTTTTATAAAATTATTATATAACTTTTTAATTAATATTTATCACTTCCTAAAAAATACATAATTTTTTAAAGTGAGAATTGAGAAGCACACAAATGTATCCTCATACTTTCACAAGACTGACGCACAAAGTTTTATAATAAGGGACCATTTTTCCACTTGTGCACACTACTACTACTGTCCACATGCGTCTTGTTTCCTTGAACTAATTAAATAGATGAATAGAGTTCCAAACACTTAATTTCCTCTACACCCCTTCACATTTCGCACATAAAAGACATGAAGGACCCTAACCAGCAATGGCAGACGGAAGTAGGAAAGGAGTACTTGTTCAAGATAGTGGTGGCATGGTAGGAGATTAATCTATGAGCAAATCCAATATACTTTCACGCTCTGCGTTTGACCACAATTACAAAGAAATTAAGGCTCAAATCTAGGTTTAATTTAAGGATTAAGAAATGAGTGAAGGAATATTGGTTTAATTAAGTTTCAGAGAACGAGAGAGAGGCCACCGGCACTGTCTCAGAAATTTCAGGAAGGAGAGGAGAGAGAGCCCAATACAGGGAGGAACGGTAGACTGTTGGATATAACCATAATACTTTAGTGGGTTAATAGATGGGTGATCCGTCTCACGAAAATACGGTCTCGCACAAGTTTTTGCTATCAACAAAAGCAGAAAAGAGGAAGAAAAGTGTGAAGAGAGAAAATGAGAGACGACTCTGTTGCCTGCGTACCTAGTTTTGCGGAACATGAACAGGAAGCGCGTTTCCGGGGCGCGACTTTCATACACACCTTGACGTTGTATATTTAATGTGACAAAACTTGTGTTAGAATTTCCGCCTAGGTTCAGAGCACGACTTTTCAATATGTTGCGGATACCTACCCGCGCCTTTCTTATTTCAATCACATTTTTACTATTTTCTAACTTTTACATTTTTTTTTTCTTGTTAGATGTCTATAAGTTGCATATTTTTAAAATGAAAATTCTTTATAAACTCCACTTTTTCAATATCCTCAAAAGTCAACTCATTTATTTATTTTTATATATAAATGTTTATAAAATTAAACCTCAAAACTTCACTAATTATTACACTTTCTTAATAATGTCCATCTACATATGAAAATGAAGATTATTATGGGACGGAGAGAGTACATTTTAGATATTAAATTTAAATTTTATAATATTTAATACTCCCTCCGCCCCGTGATTACTTGCACACTTTTTTTATTGGAACGTCTAAAATTACTTGCACACTCTAAATATGAAAATACCCAACAAAATTAATATCTTCCTAACATTATTTTATTTTCAAACTGTGCAAATAATCGTGGAACGGAGAGAGTAAAATATACCGTAAGAGTTGTGGCCAACTGGCCATGGCCTCGTCAAAAAAGAATAGAAAAAAGAGTTGATGCTGACATGCTGTGGCAAATTACTCAAGTCGGCGCGTTATATGGACGCGCAACTAGCCACGTGCTAACTTCAATCTCTATTTCTTTTTCTTTTTTGGTCCAAAAATCGACTTCTTTAATAATCCCTACGTTCCACAGGAATTATCACATTTTCTATAAATGGATGTTACATACCAATTTGCACACCCCAAAAAGGAAATATCTTCATAACTCCCACCTTCAAAATATACTCTTATTTATCCATATGTCATTACTTTTCCACACACATTTCTTAAACTGTGTACCATTCCAAATGTGCAAGTTCCTATGAGACGGATGGAGTAGTATATTATTGTTTATAATTTGAATTAATATAATGTAAGTGTTGTAGGTTTTGAACAAAATAAATTAAAGCGATACATCAACTAGCGCTCTTGAAAAACAATGTCAGAAAAATGTTTAGGGTTATTCAAACACTCCTCGTCTGATCTCTATCCAAGTACATATGCGAAGAACTTCCTCAAAGATAGTGGACATTTCATCAACTTTTGGAAACTTAAGAATGATCATTCTGGTAAGTTGAATCCTGATAATGTTTTCTTTTGTACAAATAGGATACTCAATCATGGCTAACTTGGCTAGAGTCGTGTCAACTAGTTCTGGTTGCACAATTTCTTCTGGTTGATTGAGTGAGAGGGGAGAAGAAGGTTCTAGAAGAGGATCTAGGTATGTTTGAGCTATCTTAGTTGCCTCTTCTATGGGGTCTGTTATAGGTGAGGTTTAGTGCTTGTTCTGGCTCAAGAGAGGTTGGTTTGGCTGTTATGGGTAAGGTCGGGATAGGTTATGAGCTTTTGGTTATGGCCTTCTCCTCTTCTTCACTCTCCTTAATCTCCTCTTTACTTCCATCTTTTCCTCCTTCTAGTGAGGCTTCCTCACCGACTGACTCTCCCTCAGCTGCCTCTTCCATAGTTGCTTTCTTCTTAGATTTCTTTAGCTTCTCTTCCTCTTGAAGCTTCCTTTCAAAATCAGCAGACTCCTTCTTAAGTAGCCACTTAGAAGGGTGGAATGGCCTAACTGGGCCCCAATTCTTCCTCTTAGTAAGCAGTCTAGATGCTTATCTTGTTACCAAAATCAAGGGTTATCCTCTGGTTCTCAATAACCATCATTTCGAAGAAAAATTCTTGCCTATCACCATCGATTTGATCATAGATGGCCGCCATTATCCTAACCTTGAGATAGGTTAAAGCATATGCACTGAATGATTGGCCCATCATAACTTTTCCAACAATGTCCATAAGAACCTTGAACTTATCAGTTAACATGCCCTTCTTGGCATTGGATACATCCCCTGCTTTGATTGTTCCACCAAAGAACAATTCCACATACTTCTTTTATTTGCCCTCCATTTTACGTTGAAAATTTAACCTTGCCACTGGGAAGGTCAAATTCATCCTTCAAAATATCTCTGGTACTATTAACCATGTGGCCTCCCACATAAGATTCGACATACTCACTCCTGTGAGTGACTTGAGCAAAGAACTCCACGGAGCCCCGACTTGATACATCGCCTAAGGATATCTTTGTTATCCTTCGAGTACTTTCTGGTGAACTGCACTCCACTCTCAGTGAATTAATTTTGGACTTATACCTACTTCTTAGGATAGAACGTACCTGTTATCTTGGTCTTCTTATGGGTGATTTGAATGCCTGCCATTGCTTTGATTTCAAGAGATGAGAAAGTTATAATTTTTTTAAGACTTGTGTGCTCTGAAAGTTTTGATCGCGTGAGTGATGAAGAAGATGAAGTGAGGGTTATATTCAGAAAAGGGTTTCTAAATCAATGGTTGAGATTAATTCTTTAAATTAGATGTATGGTTGTGATTAGAAGTTTATTTTTGATCTAAAGGCCCAAATTGAAAAAACGTTTGGTCTTTCCTTGAACTTAAGACAAAAATTAATTCCTAATTTCATGTAGCTTTCGCGTCCGTTATCGTGTCAGTCTTTAATTGGTTGGGATTAGGAGTGTAAAAAACAACTCCAATCTTTACCAAAATTAGACAGGAATATCTTAGATAGACTACTTTATAAAGAGTAAGTCTTCTAAACTATTCAATTAACATTAATTACTTAACAAAACTTAGGATTTACACAATCTAATCTTAAGTTAACAATAATTGAAAGAATTTAAATTATTTAACCCGATTAGCTGTGTTCTGTGAACAGCTGACATATGTCTTCTGAACATATCTTCTCATTATCCATATGTGTCTGCATCAACTAAGTTTTCCCTTCAGTTGTGCTAGTCTTCTGATGACATTTAGCTATCAGCTGACCTAGATCATTGTACCTGTACTAAAACTCAACAAATCTTTTAGTACAAACAAATACATAAGGTAAATAGATAATCAAGAAAATAAATATATATAGAATAATATTTACAGAAAATATATACATATATATACAAAGTGTGAGTCATCACCGAGGATTATTAAGGAATTATGAATTCCCCCTTGAGTAAATAACTGAAGTTTTACCTTAAAAAAAAAAAAAAAGAATAACTCAAGTTTCCCTCAACTTTACCAGGTTCTTCATCGGGAATAAACATATCTGAAGACGAGGGTGTCTATTCACCTCATTTGATATGTCTTCTGGTCACCTCATCTGATTCCTAAGAGAATCATCTATCAGTTGATGATCACTCAGCTGATATGTCTTTTTCAAAACTCCGGATCCAATAAACCTAGGCTGTTACACAACTCTCTAAACCTTAACTCTGCTAATGGCTTAGTGAGTATATCAGCCTTTTGAATATTGATTAGTGTGAAAATTGCTTGAAATTAATGGATTTATTTTGCTTAATTTGATAGGATTTCTTACATTATTTACACTAAATTGACTAATTGCACTTGATTTGGAGAAAGGATGTAGTTTGCTATTTTTGTAGAGAAAATGAGGAATTTTAGAACAAAACGCGTCTAAAATATATTGTAGAGTCAATCGAAGGAATAACACGAAAAGGGAGAAATTATAACTGGACTTAAGAATTAAAAGGAAGGAAAAATATATTGAGACCAATGCTTTAGGCCCAATTGGCTGCCCAAGACGCTTTTCATTTCTGCAAGATGAAAGGTATTAAGTCATTCTTATGGGGTTTGACTATATGCACCTCCATTTCGGAGAGATGCACTCCCCCGATTAATACACCACACCAAAAATAGATGGCACCCTCCTCGAAATGTCTTAAATACCCCTTTCTCTATAATATTCCTACTATTAACCACACCCTCCCATCAAATCCTAATTTCTTACCTTTCATCTCTCCCCTTCACACCTTCATTTCTCCTAGCCGGCGCCGCCGATCCAGCCCCCGCCGCTGCGGCCCCGACCCCGCCGCGCCCTTGCCTCCCTCGGCCGCGAAGGCCTCCCCCTCCCCGTCCCTCGGCCGCGACGGCCTCCTCTCCCTCTCTCCGATTTTCTGATTTTTCCCCCACCCCCTCTGCCATAGCGCCGCCGACCGCCGACCCTACTCTGTAAAAAAAAAAAAATGCAGCAGCGGCCGCATAGCCGCCCCCTACCTCTCCATTTTCCCCCCTCCACCCCCTGCCATGGCGCCCCCGCCCCACCACCCTTAAAAAAAAAAAGTTCTACAGGGCGGCCCCTCCCTCTCTCCCGATTCGTCGCCGACAGCCCACACCCCAGGTTTGTCTCCCGATTCTACAGGGCGGCCCTTCCCTCTCTCCCGACAGCCCACACCCCAGGTTTTTAATTTTCGACACTGTAATGTCGACCATGTATCTTCCCCTCGACAAAATGTTGTCGACGAGAGTGTATATGGTCGACATTACAATGTCGATCGACCTTTGTTGGCCGACCATATACCCTCCCGTCGACGGGATGATATATGGTTGTCACTGGTTTGACGAATTTTTTTTTTAAAATTGTTAGTTTTTCTATGTTTTTTTAGGCAGAAAAAAGAGGTTTGATAATGGTGTTTTATGGTTGATTTGTTGAAATTTTTGAATTTCTTGTTACCAGAAAAAATGGTGACGTTGGTCGGAAGTTTGACTTAGGGATAAATTGAAAGAAATGTAGGGGTGTGTTCGGAGGGTGCATCTAGTAGGCTGAATTTTAATGAAGGGTATTTTGGAGATTTTACACTATTATTAAATTAATAAATTGATTGGGGGAGTGCATCTCTCCGAAATGGAGGTGCATATAGTCAAACCCTTCTTATGGGGCTTAAGGAATTATTTTTGGCCCAACTCTTAACTAGAGAATGAATTAAGAAATTGGATAATTGGCCCAACTCTTGTCATTTTGGCGGCCCATCTATGAAATTGGAAAATGGAATTGCATCCTTGAAATTGAAATCAGGCCCACCTCCTTACACAGCAGTGGAAGCATGCACCGTTTGATCATAATTTCATCATTTTTGGACGGCCCAATATGAAATTGAAGAGAAGCCAAGTATCTGAATGGTATTTTTGAGGCCCATCAGGATAAATTAAGCAAGAGCTGATTAAACAGAGGCCACAGTTATACACACATACCAACCTACTGAGTACACCCACCAAACATTTTTTTCAAATGACAGGACATGTGAAATGTCTCATATACCCTTCTTATGAAATTTATAAAAAAACGAAGATGAGTACACCCATCATTCCATTTTATTCCAAGAATCATCCACACCATCACCACCAACACAACTACAGTACTTTAATTAAAAAAACTTTTAAAAACACAAAATTTCAACCATTAACATCATACATCTGTGTTCGAAAAATTTATATGAACAAAGTTAAGATGTACGAAATTTTTTACGAAACAAACTAGATGTGTTCGAAAAACATCATGAACAACTTCCGTTTGTTCAAAAAAAAGATCTAGCATTTTGTTCAAAATTTTTTCTTGAACAAACTTAAGTTGTTCGAAAATTTCTACTGAACAAACACAAATTGTTCGAAATTGTTTCCTCAACAAACACAAGTTGCTCGAAAAAAATTCACGAACAACTTCCAAAAACCCTAATCCCTAATTTTTTTTCAAAAACCTAAAATTTCTAATTTTTTAGAAACTTAAACTTATCTAAAGCGGCGCGGCGGCGGAGAGTGGCACGAACGACCGCAAAGGGGAGAGGGAGGGGCTGCGGCCGCGAACGACCGCGAAGAAGAGGGGGAGGGCCCGCGGGTGCTGCGCAGTGGGCGTTGCCGCCGCGATGACGTGGAGAGGTGGGCGGCGCTGCTGCGCCGACGTTGGGAGGGGCGGCGCTGCGGTGACGGAGGGAGGGGGCGCGATCGTGGGAGGGGAGAAGGTGGGTGGTGCGTGCACCGAATGAAAGAAATGAAATAGAATTAGAGTTTTAAAGACTCAAATGGTATTTTGGGGTTTTACATGTGTGTGTCCTCATCTCAGAGTGGGTGTACTCAGCCTGTGGGTGTCCTAAATAGGTTGGTGTGTGTGTATAACCGCGCCCTTAGACAGAGGACACACACACGCAGAAAGCGGAGACACACATAGAAAATTAGGGCAGCTCATTGGGTGAGAGAAACCCTCTCCCTCTCCACTTCACTCAATATATTAGATTAGTTTAATCTCACCTTCTTAGCTAGTTTTAATTTAGTATTTCATGGTTCAAAAACACAAGACACTAGAGATGCTTTCTTTCCTTTGTTTCAATATTTTGTTGACAATTTTATTTTAATTCATACTTTGCAGTTTATTTTACATAGTTTTATTCTAGTTGTTAATTTAGATATGAGCTAATGTTTTGGGTGTTGGAATTATGAGTGTAATTAGTAGGTTTATGGATTAATTGTTTGATTAACTTATGTCTTAATTAAAATGTTTTTAGTGTTGTGTTTTGAATGATTCAATTAGTTAATCCACCCTATTAGCTAGCATTGTTAATTATGTTTATTGCAACGAGAGTTGGGTAGCATAATTAGGGGTGTGAGTGTGAGCTTGGGTTAATTAATTTGAATTAAAATAGTGATTAACTTAATCGAGAGAGGGTTAACTGCTTAGATAGACAACACTAGACACTAATCGATTAGAGGTCGTTTATTAGATTGGTGAGAGGGCGAAGCATAAACATTAGTAACCGTGTTGAAAATGTGTACAAGTCACTATCCTAGGAGCTTATGGTACTAATTAGATCCCATAATTTTTAATTAGTACACGTGTTCACATGAGCCTCACGAGGGATTGGTCTACACATATATGTGATAGCCTTTAGCATAATTCAAGACATTAGGTTTAATTATTGTGATTAGTTCGTAAATTCATTAGTGATCCCACATAAGGAAGACACCTGAAGCAATTCTTCCACTTACACTTTCATCTTTGAGAGTTAGTTTTAGTTATTTGCATTAATTGTTTATTTTCTCAGTTAGTATTTGTTAATCCTCTCGTTTAGCCACTATAACACCATGCCGACGTATAGTTTTGGGGCTTCACGCTCTCTTTATTCCTTGATCGATACTACTTGGTCGTATAATTGCAATATTATAACGAACCCATATGCTTTTGGGTAAGTTATTTTTGTTCTTAAATTGTGCAAAAATACGAAAAAGTCAAATATCTGTATGGATCTTTTCCATCCTAATATCTCCAAGTGATCTCTAATGAACTGATGTCTTGTATCCACATGCTTGCATCTGGTATGGAGAACATGATTCTGAGTGATTGCTATAGCACTATTACTATCACAGAAGATAGGAACTTCTCTTGCTATAACATTATACTCCATTCGTCCCACAAAGATAGACACATTTGACTTTACACACAGATTAAGAAAAATCAATAAATGTAGTCAAGTTTAGCTAATGTGCCAATTTTACCCTTAGAATCTCATACTCCAAAATATGCTAAGTCTTAATTACTCTTATTAATTAGGGGTAAAATTAACAATAAAACATTTAATACTAAAGTAAAAGAGGAAATGTGGCTATAATTTGGGACATCCAAAAAAGGAATATGTGGCTATCTTTGTGGGATGGAGGTAGTAATCCTTAAGTTGCTGAACTAACCATAACAGCGGACTACAACAACTATCAACTACCATATACTCAACTGTAGATGTTGTTAACTCTTAAATGCTTTAACATTATCAACAACATCTTAATTTGACCTTCCTTGATTTATTCTAAGCCCTTTCTGAAATGTTACAATTAAATGTTGGACTAAATGCTCTCACATTCAGGCAGGATTCTAGAAGCTTCTACAAGAGTCTGGAACCTGGAAGATTCCAGAATGTTGGAGAACGTACTAGAAGAGGCTGGAGCAGTTTAGAACGACCTGGAAGATGGAAGAAGGATCTAGAAAGATCATGGAAGTTGAGGTCCTAAAAAATAGGATCTCATAATGGAAGGATCTAGAATTCGGCCATTGCTCTATAAATACCGCTGGAGTCTTTCATTTCAAAGCATGCACTATTCGAGTAACACCTTCTTGAGCGTTCAACCCTAGTTAGGAGTTATGGTCAGTAGTTGTGTCATTTAACGTACGCCGAGGGATACCACACCTTCTAGTGTACCTAGTTCTAGTCTTGTATCGAGTGAGAGTGAATCATAGATCAGATTAGTTCTTTAGACAGTGTTCTTACACTTAAGTCTATTTGCGGATTTAGGCACTTGCCTCAATTGTAGTTTCCGTTTGTGGAATGTTGAAGTAATTGCTGAGATATTTCACACGACATTTTCGTAACTTAGGAACTAAGTTATTGTTTTCGCCGTAAGGCTTAGCATATGTTTTGTTATTAATAAAATCTATGTTAAAAATTATTCCATTGTGTTCTTATTGTGTTTTAGTGTTTTAGTCTTCTGCTGTGTACTGTGTTTACTTCTTTATATTCTGTTAGAATTAATGCTACACTAATTGTCACAACATTCAGTGTAACATTGTTCTGTTTTTACTTAAACACTAGATACTACCCCACACACACATTCAGTTGGTATCAGAGCTGATACCTGACGACACTAGGTTTAGATCCTTGCTTAAAGTGTGTTTTAGTTTATGTTAGCAATGGAAACACATCACATATCCGCTGCACTTAGGCCACCCGTTTTAGATGGTTCAAATTATGCTTATTGGAAGCCTAAGATGCGTATGTACATCAAGTCAATTGATGAACATGCTTGGAGGACTGTTCTTACAGGTTGGAACGCACCAAAGAATCCAGTAGATGCCGATGGTGAAATTCAACTTAAGAAAGAAGTTGATTGGACAGCCGATGAGATAACAACAACATGATACAATTCTAAAGCCTTAAATGCTATTTTTACCTCTGTTGATACCTCTATGTTTAAAATTATATCTAACTGTTCTACTTCTAAAGATGCATGGGACATGTTACAAGAACATTGTGAAGGTTCCGATAGTGTTCGAAGAACAAAGCTTCGAATGTTGGGGACAAAGTTTGAGAATCTCCGAATGAAGGAAGATGAAACAATTTCATCCTATAACGAAAGGTTAAGTGAGATTATTAATGAATCACATTCTCTTGGTGACCCTATTTCTAATGTTAGAGTAGTTCATAAGATATTAAGGTCTGTTCCTAAAAGATTTGATGCTAAAATTTGTGCTATTGAAGAGGCAAAAGATACTGATAAGTTGAGTCAAAATGAATTAGTGAGTATTCTTAGAACTTATGAAATAAACACTAATCAAATTGATGAAACTAAAGATGATAAGAAAGTTGTTGTTTTTAAAGGGAAAACATCAAACAAATCTGAGATTCAGCTTATCATCACTGAGGTTGATTTGGATGAGGAATTGCTTGATGAATGCCTTAACAATCCTAACAACATTGCCTTACTTACAAAGCACTTTAATAAATTTCTTAAGAAATCTATGCATAAATCTAAAGGAAACATTCAGCCTAAAATCCAAATCAACACATCAACACCACAACCAGAAAGGAGGAAGAGTCAATTCACACCAAGACCATCAAAAAGTGAAGGTAAACCAAGGTATGATCCTGAATTTAGAAAACCAGTCAATGCAATGCATGTTTTGGATATGGCCATTATGCAAATGAATGTGCCAATACCAGTCTGAAGCAAAAACTGAATTTTAGTGCTACCTTGAGTGATGAATCTGATAATGATGATCTTGATGAGTTTAATGAAAATGAACGTACTCATTTTACCAGAATTGATTATAATGATTCCTCAGATGATGATCTGGATGATATAGATTTTGATGTTGCACCCGATGTCTTCACATCTACAGTAACATCAAAACAGAGTCACCCAGATTTGAACTATTTTAATGGTTTTGTTGATGATGCAAGAAAAAGGATTGATGATGAGACATATCAGAAATTGTTAGATGATTGGAACTCTAAAAAAATCACTCTGAATTCTTTTAATAAAGAGAATGAGGATCTGAAAGACACAATCACTAAGCTAGAAGTCTTACTTACCAGAAGAGATCTTGAAGTTTGTAAACTGAAGGAGAAATTGATCACCTCTACTTTAAGTTTCAGAAAATTTTCTAAGAGTGCTTCTGATGTGAATGATGCTATAGCTATTGGTAAATCTAATAATTATGGTTTAGGTTATGATGGTGAAACTGCTTCTATTTCTGAAAATTTTAGAAAACCTGTGAAATTTGTGAAGGCAAATGTTAACACATCTGATGTAACATTTGCACAAACAGATTCTCACAAGGTTAAAAGGAAGTATATTTGTCATTATTGTATTAAATATAGTCATATTCGTCCCTTCTGCTTGCAAATGGTTAAAGATATGAAAACTGACTTTATGCTATCCAGAATGTCTTCACATCCTAGGAAACATTCTATGAAGTCTGCATGGAAACCAAAAGTTACCTGTATTGTTGTTCACACATCATTGAAAGCATGTTTACCTGGTCTATGGTATTTTGATAGTGGTTGTTCTAGACATATGACAGGACAAATAGATTACTTATCTGATTATGTGACCTTGAATGGTGGTAATGTTACATATGGTGGTGGATCAAAAGGAAAGATAATAGGAAAAGGAACTTTGAATGTTGAAGGTTTTCCTAAGCTTAAAAAAGTTTTGCATGTTGATGGCTTACTTGCTAATCTGATTAGTATTAGTCAACTTTGTGATGATAATTTGCATGTAAAATTTGACAAAGAGTCTTGCTATGTTCTTAATGAAGATGATGATTGTTTAATGACTGGTATTAGGTCTGCAGATAATGTTATCTTATTGGAACTAATGTTTGTAATTTGTCAAAACATGATGAGAATGTCTTATGGCACCAAAGATTAGGACATGTAAATTACAGGGCAATGAAGAAACTAATCATATCAGATGCAATCAAAGGATTACCAAAACTAAGTTTCCAGAATACCACTGTATGTGGATCATGCCAGAAAGGTAAGCAGGTAAGAGTGCCGCATAAAATGCTGTCACATTGTTCTACACATCGATGCTTTGAATTGTTGCACATGGATTTGATGGGTCCTATGGAAACTGAAAGCATTGGAGGTAAAAAATATTCCTTAGTTGTGGTAGATGATTTTTCTAGATATACTTGGATTGAGTTTTTAAGAGATAAATCTGAAACATTTGCTGCTTTTAAAGTTCTCTATAAAAGGTTAAAAAATGTGTATAACTTGAAAGTTGGCCGTATTAGAACTGATCATGGTAGGGAATTTGAGAATAACATGTTTAATGATTTTTGTGATAAGAAAGGTATTTTGCAAGAATATTCATCTCCTAAAACTCCACAACAGAATGGAATTGTTGAAAGAAAGAATAGAACTTTACAAGAAATGGCAAGAGTCATGCTTTTATCTAAAAGTCTTTCTAAAAGATTTTGGGCTGAAGCATTGAATACAACATGCCATATTATTAATAGAGTTTATATTCGATCTGGCACTAATCAAACACCTTATGAGATTCTGAATGTTAGAAAACCAAGTGTGAAATATTTTCATGTATTTGGTTGTGTGTGTTATATTTTGAATGATAGGGATCAACTTCACAAGTTTGATTCTAAAAGTGATAAAAGTTTCTTTTTAGGCTATTCTAGAGATAGTAAAGCCTATAGAGTTTATAGTCTTAGGACTAACACGAGAACTCACCCCCAACTGTCGAAACCGTCGTACCCATTCCAGCTACCCTGACAACAATCCACATCCCACTTGGAGCCTCACTCTCCGAACTGAACCAGGCGGTTGAGAATTTTTCTCAATCGATGAGGTCTGCAAACTCACCCATCCTCACGATTGGAGATATGTCCATAGATATCTCGCACTACTTGCGCACCCAAGAAGTTATCACTACTGCACCTTCTTCACCCACAACTCAAAAGCCCCAAATCGCGAGCCCTAATGATGAAACAGAGGCCCCGACTGCTGCCTCTATGGGGGAGAACGAGAAGAAGATTGAAGAATCCCCTGTTGCTGAGTCAAAGGAGCCGTCGAATGCGGAGATATCCGAAGCTGAGGACGCTCACATGGAGGATGCTGAAGCTCTCGAAAAATCGGCTGAAACTGACTCTGATATCTCAAAGTCGGACTCTGAACCGATTCCCTTCAAGAGGAATGCTGAAAAAGGGAAGAGAAAGAGGAGCCCAGTTCCAAGGAGACGATCAAACCGGGTTTTCACTCGAGTCGATTACACAAACTCTTTGAGGAAGAAGAAGAAGCTAGGTGGTGATGTTGCTGAACCGATTCAGGTATTTTCTAAATCCGATGAAGAACAGGTGGTGCTTGAGAAGTCAACCAAGCAAAAGGTTGATCCAAAGGGGAAAGGGAAAGCTAAGGTCGATGCAATTCGAACTATGCCTGCAGAACCAGAAGCTGATTCTGATTCTGAAATGGAGGTCTGCCTCAGGGAAGTTCAGCAAGCTCTGAAGAGGAATGCTGCCTCACATGCTGAATCAAGTGCTCCAGCACCAGAACCTGATGATGGAGATGATTCGAGCAGTGCAGCCTCTGACAAAAGCTCTGAAAAAGAAGCTGAATCCAGCTCTGAGAAAGACAAAGAATCAAGATCTGAAGGAGGAGATTCTGTGGAAGGTAATTCTGAACCTGATGATTCTGATTTTGATGGTTTAGTTGATAAGATTACCAAGCTGTCTAGGAGAAAACTGTTAATGGAAAAGAGAATTCATGTTTCTGATTTTGAGAGTAAGAATTTGATTCAATTCTTAGAGGATAGAAAGTTGATGAAAGCTCTGACTTTATGTGAAACTTTTGTTTCTGATTGGGTGTATAAATTCTATGCTTGTTTGAGGAAGAGTAATGGTAGGAGGAGTTCCCGTTGGTATGGGAATCTACAATTTAGGGGGAGTACAATTCCATTTACCCCAGAGTTGATTAATGATTTCTTAGGAATAGAACCAGTACTTGATGATGATAAACCTGATTTGGATGTTGTTACTGCTTCTATGACTAGAGGTTTGTTAACTAGATGGAAAAATGGAATGCTGGCTAAGGACCTTACATCTCTTTATTCTGTATTGCATAAATTGATTGTTTATAACTGGATACCCTCTACCAACTCAACCAAAGTCACAAAGGATCAAGCAATCTTACTTTATAGGATAGTGGTTTTGAAGAAGTTTAACTTGGGATTGACTATTTTCCACCACATGATGAAATTTAGTGGTGACATTTCTGATAAAGGCAACCTTCCATACCATGTGCTTATATGTTCATATCTTAAGATGCATGGTTTTACTCCTAAGAAGACTGAAGTTCTTAAAGGAAAGGTTCCTTTATACACCATTTCAACTGCTTTGCTCATTGGTGAAAGAGTGAAAGATCTGCCCTTGCACAATCCTGGAAGTTCTTCTCAAAGACCAGCTCCTGCTCAACCTCAACCTCAACCCACATCAGCACAGAGACCTGCACAGAGACCAGCTGCACCTAATGCTGCACCAGATGCTGAGAACCTTGGTGGTAATTCTGATACCACATTCTCTGTTCCCAGATCTTTTATATTACTACACTTACAACACTTACATGACCAGATTGATGAGCTCCAGTTCATAAAAAACAAGTGGACCAGACTACTTTCCACTACAACAGGGGGAGTACCACCTTCCACTTCAACTAGAGCTTTTGGAGTTGTTATTGAAGAGCTGAATCCTAAAGCTGGAGGTGTACCTGATGCTACAGAGAATGGAGGAACTGCTGCTGCTAACAATGTTGTTGCACTATTTGCTTCAACTTGTTTTATTGAAGAACCAGAGGTTGATGAAGAAAAGTTTGCAGATGCTGCTGAAGATGATGAGGATATGGAAATCCTCTATGGTGATATCTAGAACAGATGCTGCAAGGCAGGGGGAGTACTGAAGTTTAAATGGCACATGTGCAGGACCTTGATGCTGCTACTATTGTCATAACAATTCATGCCATTTTCAGTCCTACTTTTGTTTTTGTTATTCTGTTATGTTTAAGTTAAATTCTGTCTGTTCTGATACAATATTTATTATTTTTATTTGATAGGATGTTTATATTTATCTTGCTTAAATTAGTTTGCATTAATGATATTTGATTACTGCTTCTTGCTTAATTTGTTTTCTTATCATTAAATGTTTACTGCATGATGAATATGCCTTGTTTATTTGTTCATTTTTTTTTTTGTTTTGTTTTCTAACTCTGATCTATGTCCTATATGTTTAAAAGTGTTTGTATTAAAATATATTCTTATTTGGCTTACTGCTTTAAAAGGCTTAAAACTGTTTGCTTTAAAGAATACAATTTTAATTGCTTACTGCATATGGATTATTTCTTTGTTAATCTGTTGAGTCTTTTCTATTGTTTTTGCTCTGTTTTGTTTGTTATTTTTCTGTTTATTTTGCTCTGATTTCTTTGAGTCTTACTTAAGTCTTAGGTTGATCTAGTACATATTCATATACTATGCTCTGGTCAAATCTTTGATTTTTGTAAAGTTATATGTTTTGTAAACAAGTGTACTGTTTATACTTGTTTTGGTTTTGAATAAGATTACTTTGATCTTATGGCACGGATCTTAGTAAAATTATTCTTGATCTCTTTTTGATTTGATCCAACGGTTACAACATGTATTGTTTTGACTAGTATTTAGACTTGATGTTAACCTCACCTAAATACATAATACTGAGTATGTATAGAAATATATGTGCATTAGGTGTGTTGTAGTCGAAAGGTCAAATTGGAGGAGATTGTAGATGTTGTTGACTCTTAAATGCTTTAACATTATCAACAACATCTTAATTTGACCTTCCTTGATTTATTATAAGTCCTTTCTGAAATGTTACATTAAATGTTGGACTAAATGCTCTCACATTCAGGCACGATTCTAGAAGCTTCTACAAGAGTCTGGAACCTGGAAGATTCCAGAATGTTGGAGAACATACTAGAAGAGGCTGGAGCAGTTTATAACGACCTGGAAGATGGAAGAAGGATCTAGAAAGATCATGGAAATTGAGGTCCTAAAAAATAGGATCTCATAATCGAAGGATCTAGAATTCGGCTATTGCTCTATAAATACCGCTGGAGTCTTTCATTTCAAAGCATGCACTATTCGAGTAACACCTTCTTGAGCGTTCAACCCTAGTTAGGAGTTATGGTCAGTAGTTGTGTCATTTAACGTACGCCGAGGGATACCACACCTTCTAGTGTACTTAGTTCTAGTCTTGTATCGAGTGAGAGTGAATCATAGATCAGATTAGTTCTTTAGACAGTGTTCTTACACTTAAGTCTATTTGCGGATTCAGGCACCTGCCTCGATTGTAGTTTCCGTTTGTGGAATGTTGAAGTAATTGATGAGACATTTCACACGACATTTTCGTAACTTAGGAACTAAGTTATTGTTTTCGCCGTAAGGCTTCACATAGGTTTTGTTATTAATAAAATCTATGTTAAAAATTATTACATTGTGTTCTTATTGTGTTTTAGTGTTTTAGTCTTCTGCTGTGTACTGTGTTTACTTCTTTATATTCTGTCAGAATTAATGCTACACTAATTGTCATAACATTCAGTGTAACATTGTTATATTTTTACTTAAACACTAGATACTACCCCACACACACTTTCATCAACTTCTGTAGTAGATGTTGCAACAGATGTTTGCTTCTTAGAAAACCATGATATCTGCAATTCCCTAGAAACTGACATGTGCTAAAAATAGATTTCCTATCTATTCTACATTCCTCCATAGTCAGAATCTGAATATCCACTCAGCTCTATGTCATCAACAACAGGGTACCATAATCCTAAGTTGATAGTTCCTTTCAAGTACTTTAGTGTTGGGATATAAATTCATCCTAAGCCCCACTTGATGTTAGAATAGTTTTGATAGCCAAAACACTTAGAGTTTATAAATGTAATAGGATCAGCTGACTTGTATAGAACAGCTTAGACTAGTCTTGTGTGATCAACTGTATTGATATCAGCTGATCAGCACAGTCCTGGCTTACATGCCTATCCTCAAGATGAGAAGAGTAGAAGACATGAAGACTAGAAGATCCTTGAAGACCAGATAAGTTAAGGTGCTTGTATACCTACCTATCTGATGGAGTCCCAGATTGAAGATGGCCTAAAAGCAGTACAAAGAATTTCCAGATCAGAAGAGTGAAGACAGAAGACCTAAGGCCAGAAGAGTAGTCAGAAGACTAGAAGTACAGATCAGAAGACTATGTGCTCTTCCAGGACTCGGCTGATTCCCAAGTCATCTTGCAATTCAAACGAAGACCTACCTTATTTAGAAGATTGACATGATCCCAGGATTGAAGCAATCAAGCGGCTGGAATCAAGGAATCAAGCTATTATGGAAAGATTGCTCAAACGGCTAGTCAACTCCAACGGCTAGTTGCAACCAATCTCCATTATAAATACAAGAGGATGAGAAATCACAAAAAAAAAAGAGAGAGAAGTCACAAGAGAGAATTCAACAAGCCAAGCAAGCAATCAAAGCTAAAGCCATACAGTTCTAAGAATTCTCAAAAGAGCCAGAAACCATTAGATTATCTATAGCTCTTAAGTGATTTCTATCCAACCCTTAAGAACCTGAAACCTGTTCATATTGTATATCAATTGTTTTAGGCATAGTGGTTAAGCAAATTATAAGCTTGAACCATTAGTTGGATACACCTCAAAAACCCCAAACCCTCACCGAAAGGTTAAAGTTTTTGAAACCCCTTAAAGTGCAAGTGCTTACAATCACTTGTGGAGACCGTAGCTGTTAGGACGGCTCAGATCTCAAAGTCCTAACCCTGGGACTATAAAAGTCAAGACCCTTGTAATTTGTGGAAATTAAAGGGATTAAACATCACGTTAGGACGTGAGAGTGGACGTAGGAACGTATATCCGAACCACTATAAATCCGGTGTTATTTACTTTCTGCACTTTACATTTCTTCCTTTACATTCATTATTATATAGTGCATACTGTGATTTCAACACTCTTCAAAACAAGGCCATAACTTTCAAACCAGCATCAGCTGAGTATTTTCATTAAGTAAAACAAGTTACAAGAACGAGTCTAAACCAGGGCCACCATAATTCCGCATATAACCTCCTCAGTCAGATCACTATAGTCATCTGGACCAGCAGACTTGCAGTCCAGTTGACATAGCAATCAGAAGAGGTTCCCAACTGTGTTTGAAAAAGTTTTAAAGTCTATTCACCCCTCCCCTCTAGACTTTAAACCCATTCACTACTCATTCAGGGACCAACAAGTGGTATCAGAGCAGTGGTTCTAACGGACTACTGTCTCTAGATTATCAGAAGACTTGAGGGAGTCTTTCTGTAGTCCTCTTGAACAGATCTTTTTGGAAAACTTATTTTTGAAAACTCATACAGCATGAGTGCTAACATGCGTAAGTTGCCTAAGTTTTCAGTTGAGGATTATGATTACTGGAAGATCAGGATGAGGAAGAATCTCACATCAGTCCACTACAAGATGTGGTCAGTAATCACATAAGGCCCAATCACTATCATGACAGTCAACACTGCAAATGGTGATCCAGAAGTCCCAGTTGGAGAACTGGTTCCCAAACCCATGAGGGATCTAACACCAGAAGAGATGAAGCAATCAAACCTTGATAGCATTGCTCAAGATTACATAATGCAAACTCTTCCAAATGAGTACATTGCAAAGGTCATCCACTGTGAGTCAGCCAGAGAGATGTGGGAGGCATTGGCACTCCTCTGTGAAGGAACTGAGCTGATCAAGGAAAGCAAATTGTCGACAGCAGTCAAGAAGTTTGAACACCTCAAGATGCATCCAGGAGAAACTATTGATCAGCTGGACAATAGATGTACAAAGATCAGGGGCTGCTGTTTCCTTCAGCTGAGTCTGCAGTTTCTCATTCTCATCTGCAGCTGTTTTAAGAAGAGCTTGTCCTTCAGTGGCTCTTGCTTCAGCATCCTCAATTCTTGTCTTGTAGGTGGTCTCCATGCGGTGCATCTCTTCAGTGTAAAGATCAGCAAACCTTTTGGAGGTGTCGGCTGATGACTTCTGATAGGTACTCAGGTATTCTCCTATCTGCTGATGAAGTGCTTCACCAAACTTGTCTTCAACATCAAGAATCTGGTCATGAAGACGAGTCTTCTGTTCCCTTGCAGCTTTCTCAACATATCTTCCTAGCTGCATGCCTAAACCTTTCTCAAAGTGCAAGTCTATTGCAGCTTTGACCTGGGAGCAGATGTCTGCTGTAAGGTCAACAGATGGGGTAGAGGTAGAGGGTGTACCCTGAGGCTTTGGATGAACAATAATTGCTTTGCCTCTTTCTTCGGCTGATAGGTACTCCTCATTGAGATAGCAGGTAGTGGCCTTAGTCAGATGGGTCATGATTCGTCTGCCTGCATCCTCTTGATTGTCAATGAAGTGAGTCAGATCGTCTGAAGGTTTGAAGTGAGCTGGTACTCTGACTACTTCTCTTTCAATCTCTTCTTTGTCAGCTGGTGCAGTTGAGTCTTCAGCAGGGGCAGCTGAGTCTTCCACCAAGGCTGGTGCAGCTGATTCCTTCATCTTTGCTTGTTCAGCTGTCTGCTGATCCGATGAACCTACTGGGATAGGGACATCAACAGTGGAGACTCCTAGGATCCGGTTGCAGAGTGCAGTTGGTGCCTCATCTGATAGCAGCTGAGCAAAGGATTGAACTTGAGCAACTTCCTTTTGCTCCATCTCCCAGTCGAGGAAGTGTTCCTTTCCTCCCATTCCTTCCATGACATCATGAAGGTCATCTACATCATCTCGTCTGAGCTCAATCCAAGTGCATACCCTAAGCACTTGTTCAAACTGGATTGAAGTCTCATCAACTCCAGGGATGGTGGTCTTGAGCAGGTTGGCTATCTTCATCCTCATTATCTTTTCTGTTTGGCACATGGGGTAGTGCACCATTCTGAACTGAGGTTGAGAAGGACCAGGTTGAACCAGGTCTTCTGGTGCCAAGTCTTCTGGAGCAGAAGAGACAATGATGGTAGGGGTTTGGGTAGTTGGGGCATTTTCCTCTGCTGTGTGAGTATCAGCAGGGATTTGGGAAGTGATTTCTTCTTGTTGGGTAGGAGGTTGGGATTGATCTTCAGTAATTTGTTCATCAGCAGGGTTATGGGTCTGCTGGTCTGGTTCAGTTTCTTCTTGAAGTTCAGTAGGTGTTTGAGCTTGATGATCTTGGACATTTGCTGTTTGAATATCAGCAAGGATTGTGGATATAATCTGAGTTTGATCATCAGCAGGTTGTGTGGAGGTGGTCTGAGGTTGGTTGTCTGCTGTTTGAACATCAGCAGGGTTAGGCTGGGCTTGTTCCTCTGCTGTGTGAGTATCAGCAGGGATTTGGGCATCAGTGTGTGAGGGTTCAGATGGGTTGGTATCATCAGAAGGGTTGAAGGATGAAATAGGGGCTATGCTCATTGGAGTAGGGAGCCTGGATTTCTTGGCTTTCTTTGTGAAAGAAGAAGTGTTCTTCTTTCTCTTCTGACCCTTTGATAGTTTAGAAGGTGTGAAAGTGAGAGAGGGGTTAGAAGTACCTGCCTTTTTCAAAGGAGAGGCAGTGGGAGTGACATCTGAATCAGATGGGGAGATGAGCCGTGATCTGATCAGATATCTTCTTTGTGCTAAGGTCTGATTGTCATCATCATCCTCTCCAGCAACCTTCTTTTGAGCCTCTTCTTTCGATGGCTCCTCTTCTTCTTCAGCAGCAGAGTTATGAGTGGACTCTTCTGCCTTTTCAATAACATCTTTGGAAGATGCTTCAGCTAACAGCTTCTTTCTCTCTTCTTTCAACCTTGCTGCCTCAGCAAGAGCGTCCTTCCTTAAATAATATTTGGAGATGTGGAAGGTCTTATGAGGTCCCATCTTGTACTTTCTTGGGAGTACTTCTGGAAGGATGATACTCAGCTTGTTGACAAAGCTGACAGTTGAGGTTACCTTCCATTCTCTTGATTGAAGGTCCAAAGTCACCTTCTTGGCTTCAAGAGCAATTCTGTCCAAGAAAAGCCCTTGCCAGTCTCCATCAATCTGATCCCAGATTGCAGCCATAACTCTAACCTTCAAGGTGGTAACAGCATCATGGCTGAAAGTGTTACCTAGCAGCATCTGGCCTGCTATATCCATCAGGGTTTGAAACTTAGGTTCTAATTGGGATTTCTTGAGTCCAGAGGCATCAGCAGCCTTGATTCTCCCATCAGTGAACATCTCCATGTATTCTTTCTCCTTATTCATGATGTAGGTGGAGATATTGATCTTCCCCCTTGACAAACCAAATAGTTCCTGAAGGATTTCCCTTGTTACCTTGACCTTGTGTCCACCCATGACACTTTCAACATGCGATCCCTTCATCACAGCGTTCGCATAGAAAGCCAGCACATCTTGTTCATAAACGTTGGTGGGTGCTGCTTCCAGAAAATCTCGAAGGTTGAGGTTGATGCAACGGAGAAGGATTTCCTTGTTTGCAGCTGTGTGTTTGCCTTTGAAAAACAGAGCATTCTCTGTGAACATCTTCCCTACCTTGGACCACTTTACAGCATCCAAGGTGCCAGTGCTCTTGGTCTTCTCGTCGTAAATTTCAATGATTGCCATAGTAGAGTTTAAGTGTTTAGGTTTTGAGAGCTTGAAAGAAATTTGCAGAACGAGAGAGTATTGAGAGCAATAGAGTATTGTGAGCGAAAGGGTTTGGAAGAGTTTTAAGGGTGTGTATATATACTCCAACAAATCTTGATCTAACGGTCAGATTTGGGTTAATTGTGGAGTAGAGCCCAAGATTTTCCTTCTTTGATTTTGGGCCTTCCTTTAAATTTGCCGGCTGAATTTGCCATGTGGCGACAGTTGATTTGCTGGCAATTTAGTAATTGAGTATTAATGACATCATTACCAAAAATAGCCGTTGTGACTAATTTTGTGGCAAGAATTGATCATCAAGGCCGTTTTTTATAAGTGAATTGCATTCCTTATATAGGCCAATTTGTTTAATTACATTCAGGAATAAATCTAGAATGAATTACATGATCAAAGATAGTCATTAAACTCAAAAATCAAGTGATCTGATCAGCAGAGTGAAGTCTTCTGATTTCCTGAAAAGGTCTGCTGATTTCTCTTGGAAGTCTTCTGGTCAGCTGAGTTGGTCTTCTGATCATCTGAGTGGAGGATTGAGATTTGCTGAGTAAATCTTCTGTGCTTTGAAGGTCCAACTTGGCTAGATGGATCCTTCATTGTTGCTGTGATGATCCAACCTGGATGATGGATCTTCCAGCTTTATTGTGAGTGGTGATCCAACCTGGTTTGATGGATCTTCCAGCTCTATCTCTGAATCAAGTAGGACCATCAAATCAATATGTATATCAGCCTGGATGGTATCCCACTGGTTCAGGTTGCCCTTACCATCTGATGTTCCTCATCATCAGATGGGTTGTAGCATCAAATGTGTCCTAATTGAATCTCTTCGCTACTCTTGAAAGAGAAGGAAGATTGGAAGAGGCTTCAATGGAGTCGAAGAGAGGGCCATGGACTCAGCCTTCATGTTCTGTTTAGACACAATAGCTTTTGATAACAAGCTCTCCATGTAGAACTTCCCCCTGGAGAAGAAGCTCTGCTTGTTTGCTACTCTGTCCTCTGCATCTCTCTTTCCTCTAGTTTTCAATAAGGACTTCTCTCTTTCCTCTAGTTTTCATAGACATACTTATGTTGGTTAAACCAAGTATGCTGATCTGCATCATCTTCATCTTCTGGACAAATCTTCATCTCCTTCACCCAAGACTTTGGTTGAAGAATGATCTCCATTCCATCTTTTCTTTCAATCTTCTCCATACCTGAAACAAAAATTGTAGTTGGTGATTTGTGTTCTTAGGTGTTCTCATAACTTCCTCCTTTTATAGGGGTAGAAATGAGGTAGTGGAGTGAAAGATGACAAAACTATAGAGTTGATAGGTCTGTATTTCTGAAAAGTTACTTCTTAAGATCAACAATGAGATTCTTGATCTAAGGGTTCACATTTAAAGATATTCAGACTATATCTTATGGAATGCAGAATTTATAAATTTTGAGCAAGAGTTATTTGAAATCCGTACTGTGCATGCATACTGTTGGGTCGGTGGTGTATTAATCCAACCAAGTATAACTCAATAGTACACTGTATTTATGTATATAAATAAAGTATTTTATGAAGAATAGTTTATTATTATACATAGTATACATTGCTGGGAATAAAGAGATCAAATAACTTTGTTCAAGTCTGCTATATATATATATGATATGATATGCAATGCAGATTTTAGAGTATTTCATCAAGGATTCTTAAGGTATCATTGATTCCCCCTTGATTAGATGACTCTAAGTTTTCCCTCAGTTTTATTTGTCTTCATTGGGAAAGAACTTACCTGAAGATGAGGGTGTCTATTCACCTCATCTGATCCTCCTAGTCTGCTGCACTTGGGTCAGCTGAGGTTTTCAGCTGATCTTTCCTTCTTCATGTGCTTGGGTCCAGGAGTCCTAAGCTGTAACATAGGATTTTGAACCTTTCTTCAGCTAGGGGCTTAGTCAAGATGTCTGCTCTTTGGATATCTGTGTGAATTTTCTCCATCTTGATGTCCTTCTTTTCAAGGTGGTCTCTTATGAAGTGGTGTCGAATGTCGACATGCTTGCACCTTGTGTGGAGGACTGGATTTTGAGTGATGGCAATGGCACTGCTGCTATCACAATAAATAGGGACTTCTCTTGCCTCTACATTGTAATCCTTGAGTTGTTGAACTAGCCAGAGCAGCTGACTACAACAACTACCAGCTGCCATGTATTCTGCTTCAGTGGTGGAGGTTGCAACTGAGGTTTGCTTCTTAGAGAACCATGATATCAGCTTGTTGCCTAGAAATTGACAGGTTCCAGATGTGGATTTCCTATCAATTCTACATCCTCCATAGTCTGAGTCAGAATAGCCACTCAATTCTAGATTGTCATCAGCAGGGTACCATAGTCCTAGGTTGACTGTTCCTTTTAGGTACTTGAGAATCTTCCTTGCTGCTTCTAGATGACTTTGCTTTGGGTTTGCTTGAAACCTAGCACATACTCCTACAGCAAATGTTATGTCTGGTCTGCTAGCTGTAAGATATAGTAGAGATCCAATCAGTGCTCTATATTCAGCTTGATCAACTGCCTTTCCAGACTCATCTGGTTCCATTTTGAAAGATGTCATCATTGGAATCCTTGCAGTCTTGCTTTGTAGGGCTTTGAATCTTTCTAATAGGCTCTTGGTATACTTGGACTGGTTGATGAAGATCCCTTCTGAACTCTGCTTGACTTGAAGTCCTAGAAAATAATTCATCTCACCCATCATGCTCATTTCAAACTTTCCTTGCATAAGTTCAGAGAACTTCTTGCACATCTCTTGATTGGGTGATCCAAATATAATATCATCTACATATATTTGCACCATTAGGATGTCTTCTCCTTCTTGTATTCTGAAAAGAGTTCTATCCACTTTGCCTTTTGTATATCCATTGTCAAGTAGGAATTGTGACAATGTGTCATACCAAGCTCTAGGGGCTTGTTTTAGACCATAGAGAGCCTTCTTCAGTCGATATACTTGATCACCTTTTTCAAAACCTGGAGGCTGCTCTACATATACTTCTTCTACCAGAATACCATTTAGAAAAGCACTCTTGACATCCATTTGATATACCTTGAAGCCCATATATGATGCATAAGCTAGAAACAGTCGTATGGCTTCTAATCTGGCTACTGGAGCAAAGGTTTCATCATAGTCAATCCCTTCAGATTGAGAGTATCCTTTTGCAACTAGCCTAGCCTTATTTCTAGTTATCACATCATTTTCGTCCTTCTTGTTCTTGAATACCCACTTTGTTCCTACTACATTGTGGTTTTCAGGACGATCTACCAATTCCCAGACTTCATTTCTTTCGAATTGGTTTAGTTCTTCTTGCATAGCAGTGATCCAATTGCTATCTGTCATTGCTTCTTCTATATCAGCTGGTTCAATGTTGGATAGGAAAGCACACCAGCGGAACATAGATGATTGTGAGTTCTGATTCAGTTGTCTTCTTGTCTTGACACCTGAGTCAGCTCCTCCTAAGATGAGGTTTGATGGATGGTTGTTTCTCCATGTATGCCTCACAGGAGTATCTGCATTGGATGAGCTTGGATTCTCATCTGATCTAGTGCCATCAGGAGGGCTGACTTGATTAGGTCGATCATCATCTGTATCTTGAGTGTCAAAGAGATCATTCCCCCTGGCATTTGGGATTGGTGCATCTTGATTCTGGTCAGCTTGTCCTGCTTGAGTTTGAGATCTAGTGACAGGTCTATGAGGCTTATCCTCCTCTGGTTCTTCAGGGAAAGGTTCATTGACTTCAATGAACTCATCTGGTTTGGACTTGATCACTAGATGTCTCATCTAATCTGCAGCTGAGTTTGTTTCTACTGCATTCTTTTCACAAGATTCATCAAAAACAACATGAGGTGTTTCTTCCACAAGAAGGGTTCGTTTGTTGAGTACTCTAAATGCTTTGCTAGTTGAGGAGTATCCTAAAAATATCCCCTCATCTGCTTTGGCATCCAAAGCATTCAACTTACTCTTCCCATTGTTGTGAATGAAACACTTACAACCAAATATATGAAAGTAAGATACTCTAGGTTTTCTACCTTTCCATAGTTCATATGGGGTTTTCTCATGTATTTTATGAATACCTGACCTGTTTTGAGTGTGACAAGATGTGTTGATGGCTTCTGCCCATAGCTTCTTGGGAGTGGAGAATTCAGCAAGGAGTGTTCTGGCAGCTTCTTTGAGTGTTCTGACTCTTCTTTCAGCTACACCATTCTGTTGTGGTGTTCTTGCTGCACTTGTCTCATGCTGAATACCATTAGAAGTACAATAGGCAATAATATAAGAGTTAATGAATTCAGTGCCTTTGTCACTTCTAATTTTCACAATTGGTTCTCCTTTCTCTACTTGGATTCTCTTCAATAGTTCAGGGAGCTTCTGCTGTGTTTCACTCTTCTTGTATAAGAAGATAACCCAAGTAAACTTGGAATAATCATCTACAACAATAAGAGTGTACTTCCTCCCTGTTAGAGTGGTTGGAGTGATTGGTCCAAAGAGATCCATGTGAAGCAGTTCAAGAACTCTGCTGGTTGATGCTGTCTTCTTGGTCTTGAAGGAGACCTTTGTTTGCTTTCCTTGTTGACATGCATCACACACCTGATCTTTACAGTAGAGTTCATTAGGCAGACCATCAACTAAGGATTCCCTTGCTAACTTGTTCATAGTCTTAAAGTTCAGATGACTAAGACGTTTGTGCCATAGCCAGCTGACATCTTTAGGGCTCTTCACAAGCAGACATGTATCCTTAGGACAGCTGTTCCAATTTGCAAGATACATACTTCCCTTTCTAGATCCTGTTAGAAGGTTTTGTTTTGTTCTCTTATCACTTATGAGACACTCATCTTTAGAGAATTTGACTGAGTAACTAGTGTCACAAAAGTGAGAAACAGATAATAAATTAAACTTAAGACCTTCTACATATGATACATCATGTACCTCAATGTCACCATTTTTAAGGGTGCCATATCCTTTTGTGTTACCATGCGCGTTATCACCAAAGAATACTTTTGGACCTTTCTTTTCTATGTAGTTGGTCAGCAGGGCTTTGGTTCCTGTCATGTGAGTTGAGCATCCACTATCTATGTACCAAGTTTCTCCTGCTAGACCTCCTCTTCTGTATAGGTCCCTCCTTTCCTGCAAGAAAAGTTAAGTCTTAGGTACCCATTTTGTTTTGGGTCCTTGGGTGTTAGTACTACCCTTGGGAACCCACATATACATTGGTCGTTTGAACAACCTTGAGCACTTGAGTTGTTTCCCTCGGGCATCACAGAACTAAATCTTACCAGTCAGCACCTTGGACTGATCTGATTTGTCCTTAGTGTCAGCTAAGTAATAGTCAAATGGTTTCCCTTTATAGGAGTGTACATACATGATCTTTTGACTAGTTACATTCGGCCTGGGTGCATTAGCTGGTCGATGCACACGATTATATGGACCATACTCTTCTGTTCTCACAATATCATAAGAGATAGGGGGTGCAAAGAGAACAAATTTGTTTGAAGAAGACTTCTTCTTCTTGGCTGGAGCAGCATACAGCTGAGATTGTCTCAGCCGAGATGGTCTAGGTTGTTTGCTGTTCCTCTGTACAGGCTTGGGGTTAGCTTGTCCTTTACCATTTTTGGTTTTGGGATAGTTAGCCATAGCTGGTACAGATGCCTTTTGGTTCATATTAGGTTCATTGTGTTTAGAACACTCACCCTTTTCATGTGTCTGAGTAGTGCACTTGTTAGGTGTACTACCCCCAGCTGGAGAGGATGTAGATGGGTTGAGTTCATAGCCAAAACCCATCTTATTGCCATTTGATCTATAATACTCAGAGATACTTTCAATAGTAGTAGAGGCTTTATTGAACTCTGATATCTTTTGATTTAGGCATTCCTTCTCCTTTTCTAAGAGCTTGTGTGCTTGGAAGAGGTCATCGAATTTGGATTGTAGTGAACGAAGTTCCTTAGTTTCTAAAGCTTGAGTTTGTAACATCCCCTCATACAACTGAGTTATTGTGGTATTTTCTTCCTTAAGAAGCTCCACTTCTCTGGTCAATCTTTCATTCATTGTGGCCAGCTCAGGGGTGTTATCAAACTTAACCTTTTTCAACTTAGCAATTTCTTTCCTTAGATCCTTATTCTCCTCTTCCACTTCTATAAAAGCTCTAGTGGCAATATCCAGATCACCTTTTACTTTTCTTAAAGATTGATAATAGGTGTCTTCTGATTCGCCTTCAGATGAGTTTATCTCATCTGATTGTGAAAAAATAGGTGAATGGAAAGTAGTAGCATAGGAGTTTACCTCATTTTCACCTATAGCCATCATAGCTAGGTCATCTGAATCATCTGAGAAGATTTGGCAGTCTGGTGATGTAGGGAGTTCATCACTTTGATATTCAGATTCTTCAGTCACCATAACTTTCTTGTCTGAAGTTCTTCTTGACCTTCTTTCTTCTTTGTCATCCAAATCCAGCTCAGGACATTCATAGACATAGTGTCCTGGTTTGCGACAGTTGAAGCATGATCCAGGTTTCTGATTTGAGTTGCCTTTCCTTGGAGGAGTGGCATCTCTTCTTCTGGATCCTCGGCTGTCAGATGACTCCACATCCTTTCTAGGATGTCTTTCTGGTGTTCTTTCTCTGGAACCTCTGGAGGGTGAACTTCCTCTTCTATCTTTGTAGTTTCTATAGAATTTTCTATATTTGCTGTTGAGAGTGTTCATCCTTTAGAATCTCTTGATCATAAGAGCCATTTGTTCCTTCAGACTCATGTCTGATCCTTCACAGTCTTCTGTTTTCAGAGAGGCCTTGCCAGATGAGGTACTTGCAGCTTTTGTATTGGCTGCCTTGAAGGCTACAGTCTTGGAGGTAGATGGGGCTGCAGTTGACTCATCACTTCCTGAGTTTTCTTCTCTGTCAAGGTCATATTCATGAGCTTTTAGGTTCTGAAATAGAGTTTGAGTAGACCACTTCTTGATATCTTGAGTATCTTTGATGATGGTCTTCTTCAGTTTCCATCTCTTGGGTAAAGAGTCCAAGATCTTCAAGTTTTTCTCTCTATTTGTATACTTCTTGCCTAGAGATTCAATCTCATTTATGATCTTTGTACATCTATTGTCCAGCTGATCAATAGTTTCTCCTGGATGCATCTTGAGGTGTTCAAACTTCTTGACTGCTGTCGACAATTTGCTTTCCTTGATCAGCTCAGTTCCTTCACAGAGGAGTGCCAATGCCTCCCACATCTCTCTGGCTGACTCACAGTGGATGACCTTTGCAATGTACTCATTTGGAAGAGTTTGCATTATGTAATCTTGAGCAATGCTATCAAGGTTTGATTGCTTCATCTCTTCTGGTGTGAGATCCCTCATAGGCTTGGGAACCAGTTCTCCAACTGGGACTTCTGGATCACCATTTGCAGTGTTGACTGTCATGATGGTGATTGGGCCTTCAGTGATTACAGACCACATCTTGTAGTGGACTGATGTGAGATTCTTCCTCATCCTGATCTTCCAGTAATCATAATCCTCAACTGAAAACTTAGGCAACTTTCGCATGTTAGCACTCATGCTGTATGGATTTTCAAAAACAAGTTTTTCAAAAGATCTGTTCAAGAGGACTACAGAAAGACTCCCTCAAGTCTTCTGATAATCTAGAGACAGTAGTCCGTTAGAACCACTGCTCTGATACCACTTGTTGGTCCCTGAACAAGTAGTGAATGGGTTTAAAGTCTAGAGGGGAGGGGTGAATAGACTTTAAAAACTTTTTCAAACAGAGTTGGGAACCTCTTCTAATTGCTATGTCAACTGGACTGCAAGTCTGCTGGTCCAGATGACTATAGTGATCTGACTGAGGAGGTTATATGCGGAATTATGGTGGCCCTGGTTTAGACTCGTTCTTGTAACTTGTTTTACTTAATGAAAATACTCAGCTGATGCTGGTTTGAAAGTTATGGCCTTGTTTTGAAGAGTGTTGAAATCACAGTATGCACTATATAATAATGAATGTAAAGGCAGAAATGTAAAGTGCAGAAAGTAAATAACACCGGATTTATAGTGGTTCGGATATACGTTCCTACGTCCACTCTCACATCCTAACGTGATGTTTAATCCCTTTAATTTCCACAAATTACAAGGGTCTTGACCTTTATAGTCCCAAGGTTAGGACTTTGAGATCTGAGCCGTCCTAACAGCTACGGTCTCCACAAGTGATTGTAAGCACTTGCACTTTAAGAGGTTTCAAAAACTTTAACCTTTCGGTGAGGGTTGGGGTTTTTGAGGTGTATCCAACTAATGGTTCAAGCTTATAATTTGCTTAACCACTATGCCTAAAACAATTGATATACAATATGAACAGGTTTCAGGTTCTTAAGGGTTGGATAGAAATCACTTAAGAGCTATAGATAATCTAATGGTTTCTGGCTCTTTTGAGAATTCTTAGAACTGTATGGCTTTAGCTTTGATTGCTTGCTTGGCTTGTTGAATTCTCTCTTGTGACTCTTTTTTTTTTTTTGTGATTTCTCATCCTCTTGTATTTATAATGGAGATTGGTTGCAACTAGCCGTTGGAGTTGACTAGCCGTTTGAGCAATCTTTCCATAATAGCTTGATTCCTTGATTCCAGCCGCTTGATTGCTTCAATCCTGGGATCATGTCAATCTTCTAAATAAGGTAGGTCTTCGTTTGAATTGCAAGATGACTTAGGAATCAGCCGAGTCCTGGAAGAGCACATAGTCTTCTGATCTGTACTTCTAGTCTTCTGACTACTCTTCTGGCCTTAGGTCTTCTGTCTTCTGATATCAGACGAGTAACACTCTTCTGATCTGGAAATTATTTGTACTGCTTTTAGGCCATCTTCAATCTGGGACTCCATCAGATAGGTAGGTATACACGCACCTTAACTTATCTGGTCTTCAAGGATCTTCTAGTCTTCATGTTTTCTACTCTTCTCATCTTGAGGATAGGCATGTAAGCCAGGACTGTGCTGATCAGCTGATATCAATACAGTTGATCACACAAGACTAGTCTAAGCTGTTCTATACAAGTCAGCTGATCCTATTACATTTATAAACTCTAAGTGTTTTGGCCATCAAAACTATTCTAACATTAAGTGGGGCTTAGGATGAATTTATATCCCAACATCTCATAAGTGATAAGAGAACAAAACAAAACCTTCTAACAGGATCTAGAAAGGGAAGTATGTATCTTGCAAATTGGAACAGCTGTCCTAAGGATACATGTCTGCTTGTGAAGAGCCCTAAAGATGTCAGCTGGCTATGGCACAAACGTCTTAGTCATCTGAACTTTAAGACTATGAACAAGTTAGCAAGGGAATCCTTAGTTGATGGTCTGCCTAATGAACTCTACTGTAAAGATCAGGTGTGTGATGCATGTCAACAAGGAAAGCAAACAAAGGTCTCCTTCAAGACCAAGAAGACAACATCAACCAGCAGAGTTCTTGAACTGCTTCACATGGATCTCTTTGGACCAATCACTCCAACCACTCTAACAGGGAGGAAGTACACTCTTATTGTTGTAGATGATTATTCCAAGTTTACTTGGGTTATCTTCTTATACAAGAAGAGTGAAACACAGCAGAAGCTCCCTGAACTATTGAAGAGGATCCAAGTAGAGAAAGGAGAACCAATTGTGAAAATTAGAAGTGACAAAGGCACTGAATTCATTAACTCTTATATTATTGCCTATTGTACTTCTAATGGTATTCAGCATGAGACAAGTGCAGCAAGAACACCACAACAGAATGGTGTAGCTGAAAGAAGAGTCAGAACACTCAAAGAAGCTGCCAGAACACTCCTTGCTGAATTCTCCACTCCCAAGAAGCTATGGGCAGAAGCCATCAACACAGCTTGTCACACTCAAAACAGGTCAGGTATTCATAAAATACATGAGAAAACCCTATATGAACTATAGAAAGGAAGAAAACCTAGAGTATCTTACTTTCATATATTTGGTTGTAAGTGTTTCATTCACAACAATGGGAAGAGTAAGTTGAATGCTTTTGATGCCAAAGCAGATGAGGGGATATTTTTAGGATACTCCTCAACTAGCAAAGCATTTAGAGTACTCAACAAACGAACCCTTCTTGTGGAAGAAACACCTCATGTTGTTTTTGATGAATCTTGTGAAAAGAATGCAGTAGAAACAAACTCAGTTGCAGATCAGATGACAAATCTAGTGATCAAGTCCAAACCAGATGAGTTCATTGAAGTCAATGAACCTTTCCCTGAAGAACCAGAGGAGGATAAGCCTCATAGACCTATCACTAGATCTCAAACTCAAGCAGGACAAGCTGACCAGAATCAAGATGCACCAATCCCAAATGCCAGGGGGAATAATCTCTTTGACACTCAAGATACAGATAATGATCGACCTAATCAAGTCAACCCTCCTGATGGCACTAGATCAGATGAGAATCCAAGCTCATCCAATGCAGATACTCCTGTGAGGCATACATGGAGAAACAACCATCCATCAAACCTCATCTTAGGAGGAGCTGACTCAGGTGTCAAGACAAGAAGACAACTGAATCAGAACTCACAATCATCTATGTGCTGCTGGTGTGCTTTCCTATCCAACATTGAACCAGCTGATATAGAAGAAGCAATGACAGATAGCAATTGGATCACTGCTATGCAAGAAGAACTAAACCAATTCGAAAGAAATGAAGTCTGGGAATTGGTAGATCGTCCTGAAAACCACAATGTAGTAGGAACAAAGTGGGTATTCAAGAACAAGAAGGACGAAAATGATGTGATAACTAGAAATAAGGCTAGGCTAGTTGCAAAAGGATACTCTCAATCTGAAGGGATTGACTATGATGAAACCTTTGCTCCAGTAGCCAGATTAGAAGCCATACGACTGTTTCTAGCTTATGCATCATATATGGGCTTCAAGGTATATCAAATGGATGTCAAGAGTGCTTTTCTAAATGGTATTCTGGTAGAAGAAGTATATGTAGAGCAGCCTCCAGGTTTTGAAAAAGGTGATCAAGTATATCGACTGAAGAAGGCTCTCTATGGTCTAAAACAAGCCCCTAGAGCTTGGTATGACACATTGTCACAATTCCTACTTGACAATGGATATACAAAAGGCAAAGTGGATAGAACTCTTTTCAGAATACAAGAAGGAGAAGACATCCTAATGGTGCAAATATATGTAGATGATATTATATTTGGATCACGCAATCAAGAGATGTGCAAGAAGTTCTCTGAACTTATGCAAGGAAAGTTTGAAATGAGCATGATGGGTGAGATGAATTATTTTCTAGGACTTCAAGTCAAGCAGAGTTCAGAAGGGATCTTCATCAACCAGTCCAAGTATACCAAGAGCCTATTAGAAAGATTCAAAGCCCTACAAAGCAAGACTGCAAGGATTCCAATAATGACATCTTTCAAAATGGAACCAGATGAGTCTGGAAAGGCAGTTGATCAAGCTGAATATAGAGCACTGATTGGATCTCTACTATATCTTACAGCTAGCAGACCAGACATAACATTTGCTGTAGGAGTATGTGCTAGGTTTCAAGCAAACCCAAAGCAAAGTCATCTAGAAGCAGCAAGGAAGATTCTCAAGTACCTAAAAGGAACAGTCAACCTAGGATCTATGGTACCCTGCTGATGACAATCTAGAATTGAGTGGCTATTCTGACTCAGACTATGGAGGATGTAGAATTGATAGGAAATCCACATCTGGAACCTGTCAATTTCTAGGCAACAAGCTGATATCATGGTTCTCTAAGAAGCAAACCTCAGTTGCAACCTCCACCACTGAAGCAGAATACATGGCAGCTGGTAGTTGTTGTAGTCAGCTGCTCTGGCTAGTTCAACAACTCAAGGATTACAATGTAGAGGCAAGAGAAGTCCCTATTTATTGTGATAGCAGCAGTGCCATTGCCATCACTCAAAATCCAGTCCTCCACACAAGGTGCAAGCATGTCGACATTCGACACCACTTCATAAGAGACCACCTTGAAAAGAAGGACATCAAGATGGAGAAAATTCACACAGATATCCAAAGAGCAGACATCTTGACTAAGCCCCTAGCTGAAGAAAGGTTCAAAACCCTATGTTACAGCTTAGGACTCCTGGACCCAAGAACATGAAGAAGGAAAGATCAGCTGAAAACCTCAGCTGACCCAAGTGCAGCAGACTAGGAGGATCAGATGAGGTGAATAGACACCCTCATCTTCAGGTAAGTGCTTTCCCAATGAAGACAAATAAAGCTGAGGGAAAACTTAGAGTCATCTAATCAAGGGGGAATCAATGATACCTTAAGAATCCTTGATGAAATACTCTAAAATCTGCATTGCATATCATATCATATATATATACAGCAGACTTGAACAAAGTTATTTGATCTCTTTATTCCCAGCAATGTATACTATGTATAATAATAAACTATTCTTCATAAAATACTTTATTTATATACATAAATACAGTGTACTATTGAGTTATACTTGGTTGGATTAATACACCACCGACTCAACAGTATGCATGCACAGTACGGATTTCAAATAACTCTTGCTCAAAATTTATAAATTCTGCATTCCATAAGATAAAGTCTGAATATCTTTAAATGTGAACCCTTAGATCAAGAATCTCATTGTTGATCTTAAGAAGTAACTTTTCAGAAATACAGACCTATCAACTCTATAGTTTTGTCATCTTTCACTCCACTACCTCATTTCTACCCCTATAAAAGGAGGAAGTTATGAGAACACCTAAGAACACAAATCACCAACTACAATTTTTGTTTCAAGTATGGAGAAGATTGAAAGAAAAGATGGAATGGAGATCATTCTTCAACCAAAGTCTTGGGTGAAGGAGATGAAGATTTGTCCAGAAGATGAAGATGATGCAGATCAGCATACTTGGTTTAACCAACATAAGTATGTCTATGAAAACTAGAGGAAAGAGAGAAGTCCTTATTGAAAACTAGAGGAAAGAGAGATGCAGAGGACAGAGTAGCAAACAAGCAGAGCTTCTTCTCCAGGGGGAAGTTCTACATGGAGAGCTTGTTATCAAAAGCTATTGTGTCTAAACAGAACATGAAGGCTGAGTCCATGGCCCTCTCTTCGACTCCATTGAAGCCTCTTCCAATCTTCCTTCTCTTTCAAGAGTAGCGAAGAGATTCAATTAGGACACATTTGATGCTACAACCCATCTGATGATGAGGAACATCAGATGGTAAGGGCAACCTGAACCAGTGGGATACCATCCAGGCTGATATACATATTGATTTGATGGTCCTACTTGATTCAGAGATAGAGCTGGAAGATCCATCAAACCAGGTTGGATCACCACTCACAATAAAGCTGGAAGATCCATCATCCAGGTTGGATCATCACAGCAACAATGAAGGATCCATCAAGCCAAGTTGGACCTTCAAAGCACAGAAGATTTACTCAGCAAATCTTAATCCTCCACTCAGCTGATCAGAAGACCAACTCAGCTGACCAGAAGACTTCCAAGAGAAATCAGCAGACCTTTTCAGGAAAATCAGAAGACTTCACTCTGCTGATCAGATCACTTGATTTTTGAGTTTAATGACTATCTTTGATCATGTAATTCATTCTAGATTTATTCCTGAATGTAATTAAACAAATTGGCCTATATAAGGAATGCAATTCACTTATAAAAAAAAAACGGCCTTGATGATCAATTCTTGCCACAAAATTAGTCACAACGGCTATTTTTGGTAATGATGTCATTAATACTCAATTACCAAATTGCCAGCAAATCAACTGTTGCCACATGGCAAATTCAGTCGGCAAATTTAAAGGAAGGCCCGAAATCAAAGAAGGAAAATCTTGGGCTCTACTCCACAATTAAACCCAAATCTGACCGTTAGATCAAGAATTATTGGAGTATATATACACACCCTTAAAACTCTTCCAAACCCTTTCGCTCACAATACCCTATTGCTCTCAATACTCTCTCGTTCTGCAAATTTCTTTCAAGCTCTCAAAACCTAAACACTTAAACTCTACTATGGCAATCATTGAAATTTACGACGAGAAGACCAAGAGCACTGGCACCTTGGATGCTGCAAAGTGGTCCAAGAAAGGGAAGATGTTCACAGAGAATGCTCTGTTTTTCAAAGGCAAACACACAGCTGCAAACAAGGAAATCCTTCTCCGTTGCATCAACCTCAACCTTCGAGATTTTCTGAAAGCAGCACCCACCAACGTTTATGAACAAGATGTGCTGGCTTTCTATGCAAACGCTGTGATGAAGGGATCGTATGTTGAAAGTGTCATGGGTGGACACAAGGTCAAGGTAACAAGGGAAATCCTTCAGGAACTGTTTGGTTTGTCAAGGGGGAAGATCAATATCTCCACCTACATCATGAATAAGGAGAAAGAATACATGGAGATGTTCACTGATGGGAGAATCAAGGCTGCTGATGCCTCTGGACTCAAGAAATCCCAGTTAGAACCTAAGTTTCAAACCCTGATGGATATAGCAGGCAAGATGCTGCTAGGTAACACTTTCAGCTATGATGCTGTTACCACCTTGAAGGTTAGAGTTATGGCTGCAATCTGGGATCAGATTGATGGAGACTGGCAAGGGCTTTTCTTGGACAGAATTGCTCTTGAAGCCAAGAAGGTGACTTTGGACCTTCAATCAAGAGAATGGAAGGTAACCTCAACTGTCAGCTTTGTCAACAAGCTGAGTATCATCCTTCCAGAAGTACTCCCAAGAAAGTACAAGATGGGACCTCACAAGACCTTCCACATCTCCAAATATTATTTAAGGAAGGACGCTCTTGCTGAGGCAGCAAGGTTGAAAGAAGAGAGGAAGAAGCTGTTAGCTGAAGCATCTTCCAAAGATGTTATTGAAAAGGCAGAAGAGTCCACTCATAACTCTGCTGCTGAAGAAGAAGAGGAGCCATCGAAAGAAGAGGCTCAAAAGAAGGTTGCTGAAGAGGATGATGATGACAATCGGACCTTAGCACAAAGAAGATATCTGATCAGATCAGGGCTCATCTCCCCATCTGATTCAGATGTCACTCCCACTGCCTCTCCTTTGAAAAAGGCAGGTACTTCTAACACCTCTCTAACTTTCACACCTTCTAAACTATCAAAGTGTCAGAAGAGAAAGAAGAATACTTCTTCTTTCACAAAGAAAGCCAAGAAATCCAGGCTCCCTACTCCAATGAGCATAGCCCCTATTTCATCCTTCAACCCTTCTGATGATACCAACCCATCTGAACCCTCACACACTGATGCCAAAATCCCTGCTGATACTCACACAGCAGAGGAACAAGCCCAGCCTAACCCTGCTGATGTTCAAACAGCAGACAACCAACCTCAGACCACCTCCACACAACCTGCTGATGATCAAACTCAGATTATATCCACAATCCTTGCTGATATTCAAACAACAAATGTCCAAGATCATCAAGCTCAAACACCTACTGATCTTCAAGAAGAAACTGAACCAGACCAGCAGACCCATAACCCTGCTGATGAACAAATTACTGAAGATCAATCCCAACCTCCTACCCAACAAGAAGAAACCACTTCCCAAATCCCTGCTGATACTCACACAGCAGAGGAAAATGCCCCAACTACCCAAACCCCTACCATCATTGTCCCTTCTGCTCCAGAAGACTTGGCACCAGAAGACCTGGTTCAACCTGGTCCTTCTCAACCTCAGTTCAGAATGGTGCACTACCCCATGTGCCAAACAGAAAAGATAATGAGGATGAAGATAGCCAACCTGCTCAAGACCACCATCCCTGGAGTTGATGAGACTTCAATCCAGTTTGAACAAGTGCTTAGGGTATGCACTTGGACTGAGCTCAGAAGAGATGATGTAGATGACCTTCTTGAGGTCATGGAAGGAATGGGAGGAAAGGAAAACTTCCTCGACTGGGAGATGGAGCAAAAGGAAGTTGCTCAAGTTCAATCCTTTGCTCAGCTGCTATCAGATGAGGCACTAACTGCAGTCTGCAACCGGATCCTAGGAGTCTCCACTGCTGATGTCCCTATCCCAGTAGGTTCATCGGATCAGCAGACAGCTGAACAAGCAAAGATGAAGGAATCAGCTGCACCAGCCTTGGTGGAAGACTCAGCTGCCCCTGCTGAAGACTCAGCTGCACCAGCTGACAAAGAAGAGATTGAAAGAGAAGTAGTCAGAATACCAGCTCACTTCAGACCTTCAGACGAACTGACTCACTTCATTGCCAATCAAGAGGATCCAGGCAGACGAATGATGACCCATCTGACCAAGGCCACTACCTGCTTCCTCAATGAGGAGTACCTATCAGCCGAAGAAAGAGGCAAAGCAGTAATTGTTCATCCAAAGCCTCAAGGTACACCCTCTACTTCTACCCCATCTGTTGACCATACAACAGACATCTGCTCCCAGGTCAAAGCTGCAATAGACTTGCACTTTGAGAAAGGTTTAGGCATGCAACTAGGAAGATATGTTGAGAAAGCTGCAAGGGATCAGAAGACTCGTCTTCATGACCAAATTATTGAAATTGAAGACAAGTTTGGTGAAGCACTTCATCAGCAGATAGGAGAATACTTGAGTACCTATCAGAAGTTGTCAGCCGACACCTCCAAAAGGTTTGCTGATCTTTACACTGATGAGATGCACCGCATGGAGACCACCTACAAGACAAGAATTGAGGATGCTGAAGCCAGAGCCACTGAAGGACAAGCTCTTCTTAAAACAGCTGCAGAGGAGAATGAGAAACTGTAGACTCAGCTGAAGGAAACAGCAGCCAAGTTGGAAGCACTTGCAGAAAAGCTCGAAGCTGCCTCCTCCACCAATTCTCTTTCTCATGTCATGGAACACAGTATATCCCACATTACTGCTGTCAACAAGGTCAATGCCATGGCATTGAAACAAACTCTGAAAGTGGAAATCATGAATGCCATGAAGCCTTTTTCGGCTGCACTTGCTGAAGCCAAAAAGGGGGAAGATATGTTGATAAGAGCTCTTGAGAAATCTACTGCACAACATGCTGTAATGGTAGTATCTCAAGATGAGCTGAATGAAACCTTGAGTAGTTTAAAGAGCAAAATCAAGAACAAGCAAGAAAAAGGCAAAGGCAAAGAAATTGCTCAAGAAGACACTCAAACACCCACTCAAGCTCCTGCCAAGACTCTTCAGATCACTGCTCCTGAAGAACAAGTCCCTGAAAAGAGAATGACAAGGAAAAGAAAGGCAGATGAGCAAGCCCAGACAGCTCAGACCAGCAAGAAATCAACTCCAGCAGAGCCTACTGCAGAACAGAAAGAGGCTCTAGAGTTGAAGAAAAAGAAGTTGCTTGAAGCTCAAGAGCTTAAGCAAAAGAAGCTGAATGATGCGAAGGCAGTCAAAGCCAAATTTGAAAGAAGAATTGCCAAACTTAGGAAAATGATGAAGGACAGAGCAAAAGAAGACAGTGTCCTGGTGTTTGATAGCAATTATGTGGATTACTTAGCCCTTCAAGATGAGCTACCAAGATGGTATCCCCTAAAGAAGAAGTGGCAAATTCAACACCACATAGTAAGGAAATTTGGCCCTCTCCCAACTTATGAAGATGAATTCTTCCAGTTCAATCAGTTCATGAACATTGAAGATCCAGTGTTCTGGGAAGAAATTGTCAAGACAGCCAAAGGACTTGAAAACTGCAGAATCTTAACTCCTGAAGAACCCAAATGGGATGCACCCCTTCTGGATTCAGGAAGAGTCAACATGATAGAAATCAAGAAGATTTTGTACAAGATCTATGAAGAGGAGAATGTTACAGATGTACAGCACATGGAAGAAGTTCGAGCTCGTCTGTACCTTGCCTACCGCATTTGAAGATCAGAAGACCTGATGAAGACTAGCTTAGAAGTTTAAAGAAACTATTACTTGTAATCTGTAAAAGTTCTATCTATATTCAAGTTCTAGTTCTTTTTGCTTACAAGAAAAATTCTCATTGTCTTCATCAGATACTTCAAGTCTTAGCATGATATAAACTCTTATCTTAATTCATTAAGAGCACTTATCAAGTATAGTTTTGGCTTCATCAAAAAGGGGGAAATTGTTGGGATATAAATTCATCCTAAGCCCCACTTGATGTTAGAATAGTTTTGATGGCCAAAACACTTAGAGTTTATAAATGTAATAGGATCAGCTGACTTGTATAGAACAGCTTAGACTAGTCTTGTGTGATCAACTGTATTGATATCAGCTGATCAGCACAGTCCTGGCTTACATGCCTATCCTCAAGATGAGAAGAGTAGAAGACATGAAGACTAGAAGATCCTTGAAGACCAGATAAGTTAAGGTGCTTGTATACCTACCTATCTGATGGAGTCCCAGATTGAAGATGGCCTAAAAGCAGTACAAAGAATTTCCAGATCAGAAGAGTGAAGACAGAAGACCTAAGGCCAGAAGAGTAGTCAGAAGACTAGAAGTACAGATCAGAAGACTATGTGCTCTTCCAGGACTCGGCTGATTCCCAAGTCATCTTGCAATTCAAACGAAGACCTACCTTATTTAGAAGATTGACATGATCCCAGGATTGAAGCAATCAAGCGGCTGGAATCAAGGAATCAAGCTATTATGGAAAGATTGCTCAAACGGCTAGTCAATTCCAACGGCTAGTTGCAACCAATCTCCATTATAAATACAAGACGATGAGAAATCACAAAAAAAAAAAGAGAGAGAAGTCACAAGAGAGAATTCAACAAGCCAAGCAAGCAATCAAAGCTAAAGCCATACAGTTCTAAGAATTCTCAAAAGAGCCAGAAACCATTAGATTATCTATAGCTCTTAAGTGATTTCTATCCAACCCTTAAGAACCTGAAACCTGTTCATATTGTATATCAATTGTTTTAGGCATAGCGGTTAAGCAAATTATAAGCTTGAACCATTAGTTGGATACACCTCAAAAACCCCAAACCCTCACCGAAAGGTTAAAGTTTTTTAAACCCCTTAAAGTGCAAGTGCTTACAATCACTTGTGGAGACCGTAGCTGTTAGGACGGCTCAGATCTCAAAGTCCTAACCTTGGGACTATAAAGGTCAAGACCCTTGTAATTTGTGGAAATTAAAGGGATTAAACATCACGTTAGGACGTGAGAGTGGACGTAGGAACGTATATCCGAACCACTATAAATCCGGTGTTATTTACTTTCTGCACTTTACATTTCTGCCTTTACATTCATTATTATATAGTGCATACTGTGATTTCAACACTCTTCAAAACAAGGCCATAACTTTCAAACCAGCATCAGCTGAGTATTTTCATTAAGTAAAACAAGTTACAAGAACGAGTCTAAACCAGGGCCACCATAATTCCGCATATAACCTCCTCAGTCAGATCACTATAGTCATCTGGACCAGCAGACTTGCAGTCCAGTTGACATAGCAATCAGAAGAGGTTCCCAACTCTGTTTGAAAAAGTTTTAAAGTCTATTCACCCCTCCCCTCTAGACTTTAAACCCATTCACTACTCGTTCAGGGACCAACATTTAGGATTTTATTGGCTACATCTAGATGACTCTATTTAGGATTGGCTTGGAACCTAGCACATACTTCTACATTAAAGGTTATATCTGGTCTGCGGGTTGTAAGGTATAGAAGGGAACCTATTAGTGCTGTATAATCTGATTGGTTTGCTGGTTTTCCAAACTCGTCTGGTTCCATCTTGAATGAAGACATCATAGGGATCCTTGCTAGTTTACTCTACTGTACACCAAATTTCTCCAAGATATTTTTAGTATATTTGGACTGATTGATAAAGATCCCATTTTGACTTTGCTTGACTTATAGGCCTATAAAGTAGTTCATTTCACCCATCATGTTTATCTCAAATTTGTCTTGCATCAGCTTTGAGGATTATTTGCACATCTCTTCATTAGGTTAACCAAATATGATATCATCTACATATATTTGCACCATGAGGATGTCATCTCTTTGTTGGATTCTGAACAATGTACTGTCCACCTTTCCTTTGGTGAATCCATTATCAAGAAGAAACTGAGATAATGTATCATACCAAACCCTTGGTCCTTGTTTTAGTACATAACGTGCCCTTTTTAAACGATACACTTGATTGCCCTTTTCAAAGCTTGGAGGTTGTTCAACATAACCTTCCTCCACAAGTATACCATTTAAAAATGCACTTTTGACATTCATGTGATACACCTTAAATCTCATATAAAATGCATAAGCTAGAAACAGGCGAATGTCTTCAAGACGAGCAACTAGTGTAAAGGTTTCATCATGATCAATCCCTTCTGATTGTGAATATCCCTTAGAAACCAACCGTGTCTTGTTACGAGTTATAACATCATTTTCATCCTTCTTATTTTTGAAGACCCACTTTGTACTAACTACATTGTGGTTTTTAGGACGATCTACAAGTTCCCATATTTCATTCCTAGTAAACTGATTGAGCTCCTCTTGCATGGCTGTAATCCAATTACTATTTTGTATAGTTTCTTCTATGGTTGCTAGTTCTATGTTTGACAAGAAAGCACACCAACAAAACATAGATGACTGATCTTCATTTGGGTTTACTTGTCTTCTGGTAGAGTGATTTATCCTCTTAGTCCTTCTTAGAGGAGCACCTGCATCAGATGAGTTGTGGACCTCATCTGACCTTGGGTTACCAGAAGTGTTTCCTTGATCTATATGAGTTCACCTACATCACCTTGAGTATCAAATAGATAATTCCCTCTTATATAAGAAAATCTATCTTCTGCTCTAGGGGTTACTTGCTCTTCTTGAGCTACACTCTGAGTTTGAGATCTAGTGGTTGGTCTACTGGGTCCTCATCTGGGAAGGGTTCATCTACCTCAACATAATCAAACACCTTTGATTTTTCTTTAGACTTGCTAACCACTAACTTTCTCATTTTGTCCACTGTTTATTATGTATCATCTATACTCTAAAAAATAACATGAGGTGTTTCCTCCACTATAAGGGTTCGTTTGTTAAATACTCTAAATGCTTGGCTGACTAAGAATATCCCCTCATCTACTTTAGCATCAAAAACATTTAACTTACTTTTCTCATTATTATGGATGAAACACTTACAACTAAATATATAAAAGTATGAAACAATAGGTTTTGTACCTTTCCAAATCTCATATGGTGTTTTCTCATATATTTTATTAATTCCTGATCTGTTTGTAAATGGCTTCTGCCCACAGCTTCTGAGGTGTCTTGTACTCATCTAAAAAGGTTCTTGCAGCTTCCTTGAGGGTTCTTACTCTCCTCTCCACTACACCATTCTGTTGAGGTGTTCTTGCTGCACTTGTCTAATGCTGTATTCCATTGTTAACACAATAAGATATAATATAAGAATTAATAAACTCAGTGCCTTTGTCACTTCTTACCTTAACAATGGGTTCTCCCTTCTCTACTTGAATTTTCTTGAGTAGCTTTGTGACTCTCTACTGGGTCTCACTCTTCTTATATAAGAATACAACCCAAGTGTATTTAGAATAATCATCAGCCTCAACCAAGGTGTATCTTCTTCCACTTAAAGTTACAGGAGTGATTGGCCCAAAGAGATTCATGTGAAGTAGTTCAAGAACTCAGTTGGTTGATGCTGTCTTCTTGGTCTTGAATGAGACCTTTGTTTGCTTTCCTTGCTGACATGCACCACAAACCTGTTCATTGCACTTAAGGCTGTTGGGAAAATCAGTGAATGTTTCAGCCTTTATTTTGTTTCCCTTGGCCTTCTTAATCTTTCCTCTAGTTTGGACACCTTCAGCATCCTTGTCCAAACCAGAAACTTCTCCTCCTGGTCTTTGCTGTAGCCTAACTCTCTCTTCTTGAGCTGAAGCCATTGAGTTCTTCAAAGCAATGGCTAACTGCTCTTCTTCATCCAAATCCTCCAAGTTTAGCACTGCTTGCTCCTTTCCTTTTCCTTCAGCAACCTTGTCTTTGCCCTTATCAGAGCCTCCAATAATCAAGGCACCTTTTGCCCTTGCTCTTTCCCTTTCCCCCTTTTTGGCAGCATCAAAACATTGAGGTTTGAGTTCACTCATAGTAAATGCCATCAAGGATTGGGCTTGGTTCAGGGACTTCATCTCCTCAAGCAAATATACATTTTCATCATGTATATTTTGCATTCTGTCACTGCTTAGGCTTAAGAAAACTAAGACAGGCTTCTTCTTTTGCTCAATAACCTCCTCTATGGTTGTCTTGAGGGATGCATCAAGTTGTGCCTTAAGGAGCTCAGTAAGGTTGACCACTGCACTTTCAGCAATCTTGGCCATAACATCTTGAGAAAACTTCTCTGAGTGATGAGGATCCACCAGTGCAAAGTCATGAAAACAAAAAGAATCCTTTGATCATACATGATGGGCCGATTACAAGGGCAAGATCTAAGAAGATAAATGAGGCTTTGATGAGCTTAGTTGCTGAAATGAGAGAAAATGTGCAAGACAAGCCCGAAGAAGGCCTAGTAGTGAATGTTATTGGGCTGGACTACGAATAAAGAGATGTCATGAAGCTAATTTGGGCTAAAAGACATAATTCTAAGTGCACGGGCCTTCAAAAACGTGGCACACATGAAGCCCATCAGAATTATTGTTTTATTTTTATTATTATTAGTTATTTAGATTATTTACATTTTCTAGGAAATTCAAAGAGTTAGGAGTTACATTTTTAGCTTTGAATTGAGTCTTTAGTGGCCTTTTAAGACCATAGGTGTAGGTTATGAATGTATTTACTCTTAGGAGTTACTTTCTAGCCTATAAATAGGCCTTGTATTCCTTTGGGAAGAGGGGACCAAGTTTAATACGAATTTCATAAGTTTATTGCTTATATTCTCTTTGTGAGGTTGAATTATTTGAGAACTTATCAAGAATCTTGAGCAAGATCTTGTGGCGTTCAATCATACCAAGGTTCTTGGCTCTTCTATAACCAACGGGTCAAGGTTTTTATACTCTAAGTAAGATCAATCCAAATCTCGATTTGGGAATATCCGCTGCTTAATTTATACGTTGGGTTCTTAGATCATTATATCTAATGGGTCCTTCGTCTCTATCCACATCAGTTTGGTATCAGAGCAATTTGATATTGATCTGATTTTATTTTATCGTTGTTTATAGTATTTAGTTTCAAAAAAAAAAAAATCTAAAAAAAAAAAAAACGTCCAAAAAAAAAAAAGAGTTTACTATCTTGCTGTTTTTTCTTCATATCTAGAGAAGCAAGTCCAAAAAAAAAAAAAAAAAAAAAAAAAAGGACGAGAATAGTTATAATATTTGTTTTACATAATTGTTTCCTCTTCATATTACAGTTTCAAGAATTCCTTGTTCCCTACATCTATAGGACTAAGGGATAATTGAGTGTTACTGGAAATTGTTCAAACTTGATTTTGTTCTCAAATTTTGAGTGGTAAAAGGCTAGAGTGGTGAGATTATTAGAGGGGAGGTAAAAGCCAAAAGAGTGATACAAGAGTGAATTGTGAGGATTTTTTTTTTAATTTTTTGAGTGAAACTCGAGTGATTTGTGAGAAATTATATACTATGGCAGGAACACCCAATGAACAACAAGAAGCTTTCACCCTACAAGCCATGCAACAACAATTTGCAAGGTTTGGAACAGTTCTTGATGGTCTAGTAGATCGGATAGAGAGATTGGAACAACCTACACAAAGGGAGCCTAGAAATGCCAATGCAAATCAAAGAAGGCAATTTGAGGAGTTGGAATCGGAGGAAGAGGTGGATGATGATATGGGGGCTGTTCATCAAGCACATGGGAGAGGGGGTAGAAGAAGGCGAAACGACGAAGTGAATCGAGGTATGGGGAACATAAAGTTTCACATCCCAGCTTTCCATGGGCGGAGCGATCCGGAAGCGTATTTGGAGTGGGAAAAGAAGGTAGAACTCATTTTTGATTGCCATAATCACTCGGAGGATAAAAAGGTAAAACTTGCAGCGATTGAGTTCACCGACTATGCTATAGTTTGGTGGGATCAGTTTGTTACCAATCGGAGACGGAATGGAGAAAGGCCAATTGGCACTTGGGCTGAAATGAAAGCGGTTATGCGTAAGAGATTCGTACCCTCTCATTATTTTCGTGAATTGTATCAAAAACTTCAATCTATGAATCAAGGTACAAAATCTGTGGATGAATACTATAAGGAGATGGAGGTTGCCATGATTAGGGCAAACGTTGAAGAAGATCGGGAGGCAACCATGGCTCGTTTCTTGAATGGGCTGAATAGAGAGATTGCTAACATTGTGGAGCTTCAACACTACGTGGAGCTTGAAGACATGGTACATACAGCCATGAAAGTGGAGAGGCAATTGAAGAAGAAGGGTTATGTGCAAAGGAGTTACACACCAAATTCTCAATCTTCAAGTAAGATGAAAGAAGGGGTCCCCAAAGCGACCTTTGGAGGTTCTCCAAGACCACAAAGTGAGACGTCAAAGGCCAAGTCTAGTGAGACCGATAAAGGAAAAGGTATTGTCACTACACCTTCTCGTAGTCGTGATGTTAAATGTTTTCGTTGTCATGGCTATGGGCATATTGCATCTCAATGTCCAAACAAGAAAGTGATGATCCTAAAAGATAATGGTGAAATTGAGTCGGAGGGTGAGAGTGAAGATGAGAGTGAAGAGCAAGTTGAGAAAGTCTCCGCTGAATCGGGAGAACTTTTGGTGGTAAGAAGATCTCTAAACATGCAAGCAAAGGTGGGAGAAGTGGAACAACAAAGAGAAAACATCTTTCATACAAGGTGTTTGGTTCGAGAAAAGGTATGTATGTTAATTATTGATAGTGGGAGTTATACTAATGTTGCTAGTATGGAAATGGTGGAAAAATTGAGTTTAATTACGTCGAAGCATCCTAATCCATATAAGCTTCAATGGCTTAATGAATGTGGAGAAATTCGAGTAAATAAATAAGTTTTGGTGTCATTCTCTATTGGCAATTACAATGATGAAGTTCTATGTGATGTGGTACCAATGCATGCAAGTCATATCCTTTTGGGAAGACCATGGCAGTTTGATAGGCGAGTGATATATGATGGGTATCATAATCAATTCACATTGAAGCATCAAAATAAGAAAACCATGCTTGTATCTTTAACTCCACAACAGGTTCTTGAGGATCAAATCAAAATGTCTCGATCAAGGAGAGCACGTGAGATTGAAGAAAAAAAAGATGACAAAAAAAAGAGTGGAGAAAAAAATAAGAGGGCTGATTTGAGTGTTTCCGAGGGAGAAAAAAAAGTGGATGGAAGTGAGGACAAAAAAAGAGAGAATTTCTTTGCAAGAGGGAGTGAACTAAAGAGAGCTTTTGTTGAAAAAATGAGTGTATTGGTGTTGGTACATAAGGAAACTTTTTTAAGCACTAATGAATTAACATCTTCTTTGCCTAGTTCTTTTGCGTCTCTTTTGCAGGATTATGAAGATGTCTTTCCGGAGGAGGAACCAAATGGTTTACCACCATTAAGGGGCATCGAACATCAGATTGATTTTGTTCCAGGTGCAACACTTCCAAATCGACCCGCTTATAGAGCTAACCCGGAGGAAACAAAAGAAATCCAAAGGCAAGTGGAGGAGTTGATGACTAACGGAAAGGTTCAAGAAAGTTTGAGTCCGTGTGCTGTACCGGTGATTCTAGTACCGAAGAAGGATGGAACGTGGAGGATGTGCACAGATTGTTGCGCCGTCAACAAAATCACGGTAAAGTATCGCTATCCTATCCCTAGGTTAGATGATATGCTTGATGAATTGCATGGGGCTGTGTTATTTTCTAAAATTGATTTGAAAAGTGGTTATCATCAAATAAGGATCAAAGAAGGAGATGAATGGAAAACTGCTTTCAAAACAAAACATGGTTTATATGAGTGGTTGGTAATTCCGTTTGGCTTAACTAATGCACCAAGTACTTTCATGCGATTAATGAACCATGTTTTGCGTGATTTTATTGGAAAATTCGTGGTTGTGTACTTTGATGATATCCTTATCTATAGCAAAAGTATGGAAGAACATCTTAGTCATGTGCATAAAGTGTTAGAAGCTTTAAGAAAAGAATCTTTGTATGCTAATCTTAAGAAGTGTTCATTTTGCATGGATAAAGTTGTTTTTCTTGGTTTTGTGATAAGTGCTAATGGGATTGAAATGGAAAGGGATAAAGTCAAGGCTATTCTAGATTGGCCAGTTCCTACTAATATTGCTCAAGTAAGAAGTTTTCATGGTCTTGCTAGTTTCTATCGATGATTTGTTAGAGATTTTAGCACCATTGCCGCACCACTAAATGAAATTGTAAAAAAAGAAGTTGGTTTTCATTGGGGAGAAAAGCAAGAGCATGCATTTAATCTTTTGAAAGAAAAACTCACTACTGCTCCAATTCTTGCATTACCTGACTTTAATAAAAGCTTTGAACTTGAATGTGATGCATCTGGAGTAGGTATAGGTGCTGTTTTAATGCAGGATGGAAAGCCGATTGCTTACTCAAGTGAGAAGTTGAAGGGAGCTCAATTGAACTATCCAACTTACGACAAGGAGTTGTATGCTTTGGTGAGGGCATTAGAAACATGGCAACATTACTTGTGGTCTCGAGAATTCGTTGTCCATACGGATCATGAATCTCTCAAATACCTTAAGGGACAAGGTAAGCTTAGTAAGAGGCATGCTAAGTGGGTAGAATTCATTGAATCTTTTCCATATGTAATTAAGTACAAAAAGGGGAAAGAGAACATTGTGGCTAATGCATTATCTAGAAGGTATACTTTGATCACTACTTTGAGCTCTAAGCTTCTTGGTTTTGAATCTATCAAGGAAATGTATGTTGATGATTCTGATTTTGCATCCATTTATTTGGCTTGTGAGCATGCTGCATTTGAGAAATTCTATAGGCATGAGGGATATTTATTTCGTGAAAGTAAATTATGCATTCCTAAATGCTCTATGCGTGAGTTGCTTGTTAGGGAAGCACATGGGGGAGGTCTAATGGGACATTTTTGAGTACATAAAACTTTGGGTATCTTGTGTGATCATTTCTATTGGCAAAAAATGCGTGTTGATGTTGAAAGAATTTGTGAACGATGCATAACTTGCAAGCAGGCTAAGTCAAGAGCTCATCCGCATGGATTGTACACGACATTACTTATACCGAATGAACCTTGGGTAGACATATCCATGGACTTTGTTTTGGGTTTGCCAAAATCAAGGAAAGGTAAAGATTCTGTGTTTGTGGTGGTTGATAGATTTTCAAAAATGGCACATTTCATTCCATGTAATAAGACTAATGATGCAACTCATATTGCTGATTTATTCTTTAAGGAAATTGTTCGTTTGCATGGAATTCCAAAAACCATTGTGAGTGATAGAGATGTAAAATTTTTAAGTCACTTTTGGCGTGTTTTGTGGAATAAATTGGGTACAAAACTTCTGTTTTCTACTACTTGTCATCCTCAAACGGATGGACAAACTAAAGTCGTTAATAGAACTTTGTCTCAATTACTTAGAGTTTTGATTCAAAAGAACTTAAAAAATTGGGAAGATTGTTTGTCGTTTGCTGAATTTGCTTATAATAGAAGTGTTCATTCTGCTACTAATCATTCTCCTTTTGAGGTTGTTTATGGATTTAATCCAATAACTCCACTTGATCTAGTACCAATTCCCATTGAAGAACGTGCGAGTCTAGATGGAAAAGCAAAAGCCGAGATGATTAAAAAGTTGCATGAAAGAGTGAAACTCAATATTGAGAAAAGAACTGAGCAATATGTCAAGCAAGCTAACAAAGGTCGTAAACGAGTCATCTTTGAGCCCGGTGATTGGGTATGATTACACTTGAGGAAGGAGAGATTTCCAAGCAAGAGAAAGTCAAAATTACAGCCAAGAGAAGATGGTCCATTTCAAGTGATTGCACGAGTCAATGACAATGCAGACAAACTTGACCTTCCTGGTGAGTATAATGTAAGTGCAACTTTCAATGTTACTGATCTTTCTCCCTATTCTGATGATGTAGATTCGAGGACGAATCCTTTTGAAGAAGAAGGGAATGATGAGGATCCACCAGTGCAAAGTCATGAAAACAAAAAGAATCCTTTGATCATACATGATGGGCCGATTACAAGGGCAAGAGCTAAGAAGATAAATGAGGCTTTGATGAGCTTAGTTGCTGAAATGAGAGAAAATGTGCAAGACAAGCCCGAAGAAGGCCTAGTAGTGAATGTTATTGGGCTGGACTACGAATAAAGAGATGTCATGAAGCTAATTTGGGCTAAAAGACATAATTCTAAGTGCACGGGCCTTCAAAAACGTGGCACACATGAAGCCCATCAGAATTATTGTTTTATTTTTATTATTATTAGTTATTTAGATTATTTACATTTTCTAGGAAATTCAAAGAGTTAGGAGTTACATTTTTAGCTTTGAATTGAGTCTTTAGTGGCCTTTTAAGACCATAGGTGTAGGTTATGAATGTATTTACTCTTAGGAGTTACTTTCTAGCCTATAAATAGGCCTTGTATTCCTTTGGGAAGAGGGGACCAAGTTTAATACGAATTTCATAAGTTTATTGCTTATATTCTCTTTGTGAGGTTGAATTATTTGAGAACTTATCAAGAATCTTGAGCAAGATCTTGTGGCGTTCAATCATACCAAGGTTCTTGGCTCTTCTATAGCCAACGGGTCAAGGTTTTTATGCTCTAAGTAAGATCAATCCAAATCTCGATTTGGGAATATTCGCTGCTTAATTTATACGTTGGGTTCTTAGATCATTATATCTAATGGGTCCTTCGTCTCTATCCACATCACTGAGGCTGCTTTCACCATTGCAAGCCTCATTGCCTCTGCTCTCTTCTTCTGCAAGACAGTTTTCTTTCCAAGTGCTTGCTTAACCACCAGCTTTAATGCCTTAACATTCCTGTTGTGGTTACTCCTCAGCAAGGTTTGCTCTTTCTTGACTTCCTTAGATACTGAATCCATGCTGGCTTTGGCCTTCATCACTTTAGTGGAGATGGTTTGCAACCCAGTCTCAACTCCACTGATTCTTGCCTCAATTGTGGGAAGAACAATTTCTTCAGAGCCAGTAAGCCTCATCTCTACAGCTGCTAAAGTTCTACCTTGCTCATCCAAGGCTCCTGAAGTTTCAGCATGAGCAGATTGGACTTGATGAGCAATAGAATCCAACTTAGCTGATTGCTCTCCAAGGATGGCTTGAGCAGAGCTGGAATCTACATGGATTGGTGCATCAGTCAAGAGTTCATTTGCAAATATTTGATCAAAAGAAATACCTGCAATATCAGAAAAGTCAAATGGGTTAGAGAATAAACCCTCATCATCCTCAGTTTCTTTTGCATAAGACTCTGATACATCAGTAGTCTTCTTCTCATTTTCAACTTTTTCTTTTCTCCTTTCATCAATAATTTCCTCACTCAAGGAATCAGGCCTCCTCTCATCAAGGGATTCTTGAAGTTCAGATTTGACTTCAAGAATAACCTGTCCTTCCACACTTATTCCACCCTAATTTAGTGGTACACTCACTATCTTAGTGATCACTACCTCTCTATCATCCACAACTCCCTCTTGTTTTCCCTCTACATTCTCCTTTTCAACTCCTTCACCTAAACCTGCAGCATCTTCACCTTCAACAAGGTTCAAAGATGGCAGTTGTTGGGAGATCACAGTGCTTTTGTCAGCAGCCACTAAGTCATCCTGAATGATTAAGGGTTGATCAGTGTCCAACTCTCCTGACACTGAATAAGCCTTAATCAAACCAGCCTCTAAAATAGGAACCTCAACATCTTTAGGCTGTGCCTTGGGTTCAGAAGAACCTTCATTGGCAGATGTATCTTTGGTTGTGTCACCAGCCTTGGTCAACACCTCTGATGAGACAGAGCCTTTCCTATGATAGGTTAAGAGAGGGGTTGAAGGCAATTTGGATTCAGTAGGGTTGGGATTGGTTTCAGGAGGGTTGGGATTTGAGGGGTTTGAAGGATCATCAGGAGAATCATCATCATTTGAGCTACTTTCAGGGTGTCTGATGCCCTTAGCTATTCTCTCATTTTCTTCAACAATCTTATCATCTACCAACTTTGCAAAAACATCCTCATCAATGAGGAATCTTGTCTTTAAAACTCCAGCAAAGTGTAGTAGCCTACTCTCCTCCACTTGCCACCAATTTGCACCCTTATCTTGGATGACTTGAGAGATCTCCATGATTGTTTTGTCCTTGACATCCACAAGCATCCTCAAATCATGAAACATTTTCTGAATTCTAGGAAATTCAACAAGTTGTGGGTACAAATTGTCTACAGTAGCCCTGGCTCCACCTCTGAGCATACTTTCATAAGTATACTCCTCCTCATCTCTACTTGAATGGGGACTTTGGGTTATAGGGGAGTTGGCACTGGTTTCAGGAATTGTGGCTTCAGGAAGTTTGAATTCAGGGGGGTTGGCTTAGAAAGGTTGGATGCAATTAAAGGTTCTTCAGTTGCTTTTGAGAGCAATGGATCTGAAGGGGCTTTACTCAGGGGGGTTGGCTCATGAAGTGCAGCTTCTAAGAACTTTGAATAATTGAGCATAGATGAGTCAAGTGGAGATTGCAGTCTTGTCTCATCTACTGCAAGGTCAGCTAGCACATTAATCCCACTTCTTTGCACACTCCCTTCTGGAGAATATCTCTTGGTAAGATTGAGAGGGGTGATGGGTTGGTTTGTGGGGGTAACATGAGTTTCAGGGGAGTTGGGCTCAGGATATTGGGTTTCAGGAAGGTTGGCCTCTTTTGGTTGACCTTCAGGGACCTTGGACTCAGGAGTTCCAGAACCAGAAGAGTTGGTCCTGGACTTAGATTTAGTCCTACTTTCAGCCCTACTCTCCTTCAAAGCAAGTTGGAGAGTTCTATCCTCCTGAAGCTCCAAAATTTTCTCAGTAGGCTTGGCCCTTCTTTTACTTGCCCTACTGCTTCCACTTCCTTCCTTTTCTTTCTAGGGTCAACTTCACTGGGCCTCTTATCACCCTTCTTCTTCTCCCTCGTCTCATTATACTTTTGCCTCAATTCTTCTGAGTGATTAGAAGGCACTTGCACTCCTTCTTTGGCAACTTCTTCTACCTCAGTAGATGCTCCTGAAGTCTCTTCTGAAGGAATTTGAGACACTTTCCTTGTCTTCACAACTCTGGCCTTTGTCCTCCTTTTCAACTTTGGCTTCTCCTCAACCTTCTCTTCAGCAGGTTTGGCCATAATCATTCTTCTTTGTTCAGTTTTCTTGCTCAACTTCCTGAACATAATTTTCTGGGCTGGGAGAGGCTTGGCAAAGGTTTGCATCTCAGAGTAGTGAGCAAACTTCTCAATCAGGAGACTTGCCCTTGTGCAATATCTCAGTTTTCCCTCCAACACTACCTTGTTGTGAGTTTTGACCTTAAACTTGGCCTTCTCCTTCATCATCTCAGACAAGATGAAGGTTCTCCAGTTGAACTTGATGCCCTTATCACTAGCATCAATCACAGCTGCCATAATCCTTATCCTTGGATGGCTGGCCTGCTCTAAACTGCCAGTGTTGCTTAGCAAACTCTTGGCAACCAATTCAAACAAGGTAAGGAACTGTGGCTTGAGGGTCCTCTTATGTTGAGTAGAGGATAGTGGCCCTGGAGTAATAAGCCATTCTTGAGCAATTTCTTGCTCAAGCCCATTACCATAAAATTCCAGATTCCTTCCCTCTGAAGGCAATCCAAAAGCAGCATCAACATCTTCCTCAGAAAATTTCACCCTTTGAAATCTTTCCTCTTCTTCACCATCTGCAACAAAGGACAGTCTTGTGGCAACCTCACCATCTTCAGGCTTGCCTCTCCATTTATGAAAAGCAAAGAACTCAGCCATGTATGATTCAAGGCAAGAATCTGGCTTCTCTTGCATGAACTTCTGGAGACCTGCCCTTCTCAACCATCTCAAGGTTGGAATAACTTCAGGTTCCTCACTCTCAAAAGAAAGGATTGGCTCGAATGTGAGGTTGTTTTTGTGGCTAAGATAGCCAAAATCAAGGTCTAGATCCTTGTTTGTGAAATCAACAACCATCTCAGGTCTTGCTTTGGGAGCCATTGAAGAATACAGAAACAATATTGAGAGAGTTTGAGAGTGTTTGAAGAAATGAAAGCTAGGGTTTCAAGGAAATTTCGAATACTTGGGGAAGAAGTGAGCTTGTGGGGTTCTTAAGACTTGTGGATATTCCAAAAGGAATGTTTGTCAATGAGTAGGTGAGTCTTAAGAGATTTCAACGGTTGTTAAAAATGGAAACAAGATTGAACGGCCAGGATTGTCTTCAGGGGAGTTGGCCAATCTTGATCCAATGGTCAATAACCAATGTAATAGTGAAAACCTGTTTTCTAATCAAATGAGGGAAGTATTTAATATTGGTTAATGCTTGGGGAGTTTTCGAGATAGATCATGGCTTGAAATGTTTAATGCAAACAAGAGTTAAATCTTGGCATTTAATGCATGGAAAGCGACCTTTTGGGTGGGAGACAGATTAAAAACCTATAAAGGTGATATCTGTAAAAGGAATGGGACAGATATCAAAATAGGCAATGATTGCCCAAAATAGGTGCTTATCATACCAAGAATTGGTTTGATAGCCAAGACAACTTATCTGACCCCACATTGACAAGTGTCCTGAAAAGATGTGGACAAGTATCCTGAATTTCAATGGACAAGAGTCCTGAACATTTGAGGTCATCTCTTCTGAGTTTCAGTAGACTTGACCAAGTCTGCTGAACACTTTTTAGTTTCAACTTCTCTCATTAACTCCAATTGATTTACTTGTCCAACTTCCCTGGATCAAGTAATCCCAATTCTGCTGATAGCTCTAGAAATCTTGCCTCTACAAGTGGCTTTGTCAATATATCAGCTTTTTGGTGATCTGTGTGGATTTTCACCAATTTGATGTCCTTCTTCTCCACATGATCTCTGATGAAGTGATGCTTGATGTCCACATGTTTGCATCTTGTGTGCAAAACTGGATTCTGTGATATTGCAATGGCACTATTGTTGTCACAGATATTGGCACTTCAGCAGAGTTGACATTGTAGTCTCTTAGTTGTTGTCTCAACCACAGGATTTGAGCACAACAACTTCCAGCTGCAACATATTCAGCTTCAGTGGTGGAAGTAGCCACTGTGTTATGCTTCTTGGAGAACCAAGATATGAGTTTGTTGCCCAAGAATTGACAAGTCCCTGAGGTGGACTTTCTGTCAATTCTACACCCTCCATAGTCAGCATCTAAGTAGCTAGTTAACTCAATGTTGTCATCAGCAGGGTACCAGAGGCCTAGATTTTCAGTGCCTTTGAGATACCTCAAGATCCTTTTTGTAGCCTCAAGATGGCTTTTCTTACGATTGGGTTGAAACCTTGCACAAACACCTACTGCAAAGGTGATGTCAGGTCTGCTGGCAGTGAGATAGAGGAGTGAACCAATGATTCCTCTATACTCAGTAGAGTTGGTTGAGACACCACTCTCATCAGGATCCATCTTCCAATTTGTGTTCATTGGGATCCTTACTGGCTTGCTAGTTGTACACCCAAACTTTTTGATCATTTCTCTGGTGTACTTGCCTTGGTTGATGAAGATCCCTTCTTTAGATTGCTTGACTTGAAGACCCAAAAAGAAGTTCATCAACCCCATCATGGACATCTCAAACTTGCTTTGCATAAGCTTTGAGAACTTCTCACACAGCTTCTCATTGGGGGATCCAAAAATTATGTCATCCACATAAATTTGGACAAGCAAGATGTCCTCTCCTTCAGAGATTCTGAAGAGTGTTCTGTCCACAGTTCCCTTGATGAATCCATGATCCAAGAGGAATTGTGACAGTGTATCATACCAAGCCCTAGGGGCTTGCTTGAGTCCATATAGAGCCTTCTTCAATCTGTAGACTTGGTTTCCAACCTCAAACCCAGGTGGTTGCTCCACATAGACTTCTTCTTTCAAGACTCCATTCAGAAAGGCATTCTTGACATCCATTTGGTACACTTTGAACCTCTTGTGGGCTGCATAGGCTAGGAAGAGCCTTATTGCTTCAAGCCTTGCCATAGGTGCAAATGTCTCATCATAGTCAATGCCTTCAGATTGGCAATAGCCTTTTGCCACTAGTGTTGCTTTGTTTCTGACAATCACATCATTCTCATTTTTCTTGTTCTTGAACACCCACTTGGTTCCAATAACATCTTGATGTGAAGGTCTATCCACCAGCTCCCATACATCATTTCTGGTGAATTGGTTCAGCTCTTCCTACATTGCAGTGATCCAATTGGCATCTTGAAGTGCTTCCTCAATGTCACTTGGTTCTTGTTCTGTCAAGAAACAATAAAAGAGAGCACTTTCACCATGAAACCTTCTAGTTTTGACTCCTATGCTTGGGTCACCAAGTATTAGATCAGTAGGATTGTCAGACAACCAAGTCCTTCTTTTTCTGATCTCTTCAGTAGAGTTGTCCTCTACTGAAGTTGAGTCATTTTGATCATAAAATTCAGGAAAGTTTAATGCAGGATCTAATTCAGGATCATAATCAGGGGTGTTGTCCTCAGTATCAGGGATATTGGCATTTTCAACATTATTGGTTCCCCCTTGATCATTTGATCCATTGACTACCTCAGCAGGAACTGCTTCTTCATTGGTAGTTGTTACCTGAATGTGAACTGGGATTGGATCATTCAGTTCACTATTTCCTTCAGTGGGGTTTGCCTCAGGAAGGTTGCCTTCAGGATTATTGTCCATTCTTATGATTTCAGGTGGATTGGCTTGGACAACATCTAAGAATTCAGTGCCTTTGTCTTTTAGGCTCAGTCTGGTTGTCCTTTATGTGATTTTTTCTGTTTCTAAGTCCTTGTTCCTGAACTCATGAGTAGATTCATCCTACACAACATGAGGTGTTTCTTCCACAATAAGGGTTTTCTTGTTGTAGACTCTGAAAGCTCTACTGATTTGAGAATATCCAAGGAATACTCCCTCATCAGCTTTGTTATCAAAGGCTTTCAACTGTTCTTTCTCATTGTTGTGAATGAAACACTTACAACCAAATATGTGAAAGTATGACACTTTAGGCATTCTTCCTTTCCAGAGTTCATAGGGGGTTTTGCCTTGCCCCTTAGTAATTAAACATCTATTTTGAGTATGGCATGCAGTGTTTATAGCTTCAGCCCAAAACCTCTTAGGTAGATTTGAATCAGCAATTAAGGTTCTAGCAGCTTCTTTTAAAGTTCTATTTCTTCTTTCTGCAACTCCATTTTGTTGTGGAGTTCTAGCTGCTGAGGTTTCATGAGCTATTCCATTTGATGTGCAATACTCATTTATGTATGAATTTATGAACTCAGTGCCTTTATCAGATCTTATTTTGATAATGCTAAGGCTTTTCTCATTTGACAGTCTCTTTAAAAGTTCAGGGAGTTTAACTTGAGTTTCCTTCTTATTAAGGAGAAATACTACCCATGTGAACCTAGAGAAGTCATCTACTACCACCAATGTGTATTTTCTACCATTTATACTTGCAGGGGTAATTGGTCCAAATAAGTCCATATGTAAAAGTTCAAGTACCCTTTCAGTAGAAATGACTGGTTTTCCTTTGAATGAGGCTTTGATCTGTTTTCCTTCTTGGCATGGTTTACAGACATGCTCTTTAATGAAAACCTCATTAGGTAGTCCTTTAACTAATGCATTTCTAGCAAGTTTGTTCATTGTTTTGAAGTTCAGGTGATTTAGTCTTTTATGCCATAACCAGCTTTGTTCACTAGAACTCTTAGCAATGAAGCATGCAGCATCAGTAGACTTGTCCCAGTCTGCAAAATACACATTTCCTTTCCTAGTTCCAGTCAATAGAGTTTGTTGAGTTTTATCTTTGATTAAGCATTTTCCACTTGAGAACTCAACATTGAAATCTTTATCACAGAATTGACTGATACTTAGGAGATTATATTTGAGACCAGCCACATAAGACACATTGGATACCTTGATGTTACCAATCATCAAGGTACCATAACCTTTTGTTGTTGCTTGTGAGCTGTCTCCAAATGTGACATTTGGGCCTTCTTTTTCAATGAAGTCAATGAGAAGGTATTTATTTCCAGTCATGTGCCTTGAACATCCACTGTCAAGGTACCATGCTGACTTTTTGCTCATACTCCTCTTCTTGTGGCCCTTAGGTACCTGCAATTAGATAGGTTTAGGTACCCTTTGAGTTTTGGGTCCTGAGAGGTTAGCTGTACCTTTAGGAACCCAAACTTGCCTAATAACCCTGATTGATTCAAGGTGGCTAAGTTGTTTTCCTCTAGCATCAACATACACTGTCTTTCCTTTAAATGCCTTTGGGAAAGTATGTGTGAAAGTGTTAACTCTGTAAGTTTCAGGAGAGTTGTCAAACCTCCTGAACTTATGAGTTCTTTGTGTTACTTGAGGAAATCTTTGAGGAAAGACATTTTTGTGACCATTACCTTTTGGCATGAAGGGTTTTGGTTGTCTTATTTTATTTTCCCTTTGAGGATGGTTGTCCTTAGGTCTATTCAACTGAGGCTTTCTCAGTAGAGTTGCCCTAGGCTGATTATACCTTGGATAACCCCTCTGAACATTGTTCAGGAGAGTTGCCCTTCCATTGGGTCTACTCTGCTGACCAACATTCCTCTTGTGTTCAGGGACTTTGGCCTTTTCCCTAGGTTTGGGCCTAGTCTCCTGAAGCACTTGAGTTGGAAATTCATCCATTTTGCCCTTTCCTTTGTTCAGTTGCTGAATTATTTCATTTTCAGCTTGTTGTGCCACTGATTTGACAAAGATTCTCTTAGTGTTACTTGTAGAAGCAACACTAAGACAAGGTGAAGATTCAAATGGATCAAAACCTAATCCACTTCTTTGAGCCATAGGTCTTTGGTAACTCTGAATTTCCTCTATTGCCTTAGTGGATCTTCTCAGAGCAGACATCTTTAATTTCAGGCTCTCTTCACTTGTTTTAAGAATATCATACTCATGTGAGAGGTTTTCAAACTTAGCTTGAAGAATTTTCAGTTCAAAATCTTTTCTCTTCTGAGAAAGGAGTTGATCATCAATCTCCTTTTGTTGGTCAACCATCCTGAGATTTGCTTCCTCAAGCTCTCTCAAGACTTGTTGATACAACTCAGTAGACTTGACATCAACAACTAACTTAGAGTTTTTAGCAAGTTCAATTGACAATCTTTCATTTTCTCTCACACAAAGGAAAGTTTCAAGTTGACTTCACCAGTGTAACATAGTGAAATCTTTCATCAACTTCCCAAGGGAAAGTTTCAAGTTGACTTCACCAGTGTTTTGTGAAATGAATGATGGTGAGCTAGAAGCAGAGGATACCTCATCATCCTCAATGGCCATGTTGCATACATCATCATCATCTTCACTGTTTGAGAACAGTCCATCAGAAGAGTTGAAGCTTTCAGCACTTTCAGATTCTTCACCAGCCATCATAGCTTTTCTGTTGGTGAACTTTCTTTCTCTTTTTGCTTGCCTTTCTCTTCTTTCTTTAGAGCTCAATTCAGGGCAATCATACTCGAATTGCCCTTTCTTTTTTCAATTATAGCACAGGTCTTCATCATCATCCTTCTTGGATTCATCTCTTCTTCTAGATGATGAAGGTTCAGCTCTACTGGACCTTCTCCTATCAGAGTACTTGTCCTCTGATCTTTTCTCTTCAGGCTTCTTGACCTCAGCCTGAGCTTTAGGAGAGTTGTACTTTCTCCTGAATTTGTTGTCTTGGTAGAATTTCTTGTATCTACCAAACCTTGAGTTTAACTTTTCAAACCTTCTAGCCATTAAGGCTAGTTCCTCCTTCATTTCAATCTTGGAGACTGACTTTGATGATCTGGGAGTGGACTGCATTTCTGGTTCAGCAGTTTTGGCTTTGAATGCCACTCCCTTTGTAGGAATTGAAGGTTCCTCAACAGGCTTTCTTCTGTTGAGATCGAACTCATAAGCTTTGAGTTCAGAGAAGATTTGTTGCATGGGCATGGTGGAGAGATCCTTGGTGTTCGGCATCATAACAGCATAGACATCCCACTTTTGAGTGAGACTTCTCAAGATCTTTAATCCAACCTCTCTCTTGGAGTACACCTTGCCCAATGAGTTGATCTCATTCATCACATCAGTGAATCTACCAGCAAATTTTTCAATGGATTCCTCAGACTCCATTGTGAATTGTTCAAACTTCTGCACAGCTACTTGGAGCTTATTTTCCTTGATTTTTTCTGTACCCTCACACATTTTTCTGCAAGAGTATCCCAAATTTCTTTGGTAGTTGTGTAGTGGTAGACTCTTCCCATGATTGCATCTGGAATTGTTTGGTAGAGGGTGTTCATTGCAAGATAATTCAAATTATCTTTCCTCTTTTCATCAGCAGTGAAGTCATCTTCATCCTTAGGAATCAATTCCCTGGCATCAGCTCTTTGAGCTTCAGTGAGTCTGGGATTGATTTGAGTGAACACAAAAGGTCCTCTTGTGATCACTCTCAGCATGTCAGTATTTGTTGGTCCCTGAACGAGTAGTGAATGGGATTAAAGTCTAGAGGGGAGGGGTGAATAGACTTTAAAACTTTTTCAACAGAGTTGGGAACCTCTTCTGATCTCTATGTCAGCTAGACTACAAGTGTGCTGGTCCAGATGACTATAGTGATCTGATGAAGAGATTATATGCGGAAGTTAGTAGGCCTGTTTAGACTCGTTCTTTAGTTTCTTTTGAAAGTACCAAATTGTTAACTCAATGAAAAGCTCAGCTGATGCTGGTTTGAAGATTATGGCCTTGTTTGAATACAGTTGAAAACACAGTATGCACTATAAGATATATGAATAGACAATAAAGTAAAGTGCAGAATGTAAAAGACACCAGATTTATAGTGGTTCGAATATACGTTCCTACGTCCACTCTCACGTCCTAACGTGATGTTTAATCCCTTTAATTTACCAAAAATTACAAGGGCTTGTCCTTTATAGTCCCAAGTGTAGGACTTTGAGATCTGAGCAGTCCCTACTACTACGGTCTCCACAAGTGATTGGAAGCACTTGCACTTTTACAGGGGTTCAAAAACTTAACCTTATGGTGGAGTTTTGGGGTTTTTGAATATATCCAACTAATGGTTCAAGCTTATAAAATGCTTAACCACTGTGCCTAAATCAAAGAATATACAATATGAATAGGATTCAGGTTCTTTGGTTGGATAGGAAATCACTTAAGAGCTAGAAGGTGTTCTAAGGATTTCTGGGCTCTTGGAGAACTCTCAATAGGATATTGCTTTTGCTTGCTTGCTTGATTAGCTTTTGTGAATTCTCTCGTTGTGACTTCGTACTTGTGATTTCTCATCCTCTTGTATTTATAGGGACGATTGCTGCAACTAGCCGTTGGAGTTGACTAGCCGTTGGAGGCAATCTTTCCATGTTTGCTTGATTCCTTGATTCCAGCCGCTTGATTGCTTCAATTCTGGGATCATGTCAATCTTCTAAGTAAGGTAAGTCTTCATTTGAATTGTAAGATGACTTTGGAATCAGCCGAGTCCTGGACGAGCACCTAGTCTTCTGATCTTCACTTATAGTCTTCTGACTACTCGTCTGGCCTTATGTCTTCTATCTTCTGATATTAGTCGAGTAATACTCTTCTGATCTGACAATTCTTTGTCCTGCTTTAGGCCATCTTCAATCTTAGACTCCATCAGATAAGTAGGTATACAAGCACCTAACTTAACTGCTCTTCAAGGATCTTCTAGTCTTCATGCCTTCTACTCTTCTCATCTTGAGGTTGTGCATGTAAGCCAGGGCTGTGCTAATCAGCTGATATCAATACAGTTGATCACACAAGACTAGTCTAAGCTGTTTTATACAGAGTCAGCTGATCCTATTACATTTATAAACTCTAAGTGTTTTGGCCATCAAACTATTCTAACATCAAGTGGGGCTTAGGGTGAATTTATATCCCAACAATTTCCCCCTTTTTAATGAAGCTAAAACTCTACTTGATAAATGCTCTTAATGAATAAGATAAGAGTTTTTAAAATCTTTAAAATATGAAGTTTCTGATGAAGACAATGAGAATTTGTCTTGTAAGCAAAAAGAACTAGTACTTGAATATATATGGAACTTTTACAGATTACAAGTGATAGTTTCTTTGAACTTCTAAAGTAGTCTTCATCAGGTCTTCATAGGTTCAGATGCGGTAGGCAAGGTACAGATGAGCTCGAACATCTTCCATGTGTTGAGGGTCTGTAACATTCTCTTCAAGATATATCTTCTCCAGAATCCTTTTGACTTCTATCATGTTTGTTCTTCCGGAGGTCAGAGTAGGTGCATCCCATTTAGGTTCTTCAGGAGTCAGAATTCTGCAGTCAAGTTCCTTGGCTGTCTTGACTAATTCTGTCCAGAACACTTGATCTTCAAAGGCCATGAACTGGGAAAACTGAAGGAATTCATCCTCATAAGTGGGACGAGGACTAAATTTTCTTACTATGTGGTGTTGGATTTGCCACTTCTTCTTCAGGGGATACCATCTTGGTAGCTCATCTTGAAGGGCCAACAAGTCCACATATGTGCTGTCAGTTACCATGGCACTTTCTTCTTTTTCTTTCTCCTTGAGTGCTTTCCTGAGTTTGGCCACTTTCCTATCAAATTTGGCCTTGACTGCCTTCGCATCATTTAGCTTCTTTTGCTTAAGCTCTTGAGCTTCAAGCAACTTTCTTTTCTTCAGCTCTAAAGCCTCTTTCTCTTTTGCAGTAGGCTCTGCTGGAGCTGACTTCTCACTTGTCTATGCTTGCTCATCTGCCTTCCTTTTCCTTGTCATCCTCCTTTCAGAACCTTGTTCTATAGGGGCAGTAGGGGCAGTGAGCTTTAGACTCTTGGCTTGACCTTGGGTTTCTTCTTGAACAGCTTCTTTGCCTTGTCTGTTCTTGATTTTACTTTTCAAACCTCCCAAGGTTTCATTCAGCTCATCTTGAGATACTACCATTATAGCTTGCTGTGTAGTAGACTTCTCCAGAGCTTTTATCAACACTTCTTCCCCCTTTTTAGCTTCAGCAAGTGTAGCCGCATAAGGCTTCATGGCATTAAGAATTTCCACCTGCAGTGTCTGCTTGAGAGCCATGGCATTGACCTTGCCAACTTGAGTCAGATGAGTGATGCTGTGCTCTAAGACCTGAGCATGAGAAGTTGAGGAAGAGGCAACTTCTAGTCTGGTGGAGAGATTCTCCAACTTGTCTGCTGTTTCCTTCAGCTGAGTCTGCAGTTTCTCATTCTCCTCTGCAGCTGCTTTAAGGAGAGCCTGACCTTCAGTGGCTCTTGCTTCAGCATCTTCAATCCTGGTTTTGTAGGTGGTCTCCATGCGGGTTATCTCATTAGCATAGAGATCAGCAAACATTTTGGAGTTATCAGATGATTTCTTCATCACAGTGTCCAAATACTGTTCTATCTGGTGATGAAGGCCCTCACCAAACTTATCTTCTATGTCAACAATCTGGTCGCGAAGACGAGTCCTCTGCTCCTGAACAGCTTTCTCAACATATCGTGCAAGCTGCAGGCCTAAGCCTTTCTCAAAGTGCAAGTCTATTGCAGTTTTGACCTGGGAGCAGATGTCTGTTGTATAATCAACAGATGAGGTAGAGGTGGAGGCAGTACCTTGAGGTTTGGGATGCAGAGCATGTGGAGCAACTATCAATGCTTTGCCTCTCTCTTCAGCTGATAGATAATCTTCATTGAGGAAGCTGGTAGAGGCATCAATCAGATGGGTAATGATTCGTCTTCCTTTATTGTCTGATTGGTCAATGAAGTGAGTCAGATCACCCTTAGGCATAAAGTGAACTGGTATGGTTACAACTTCCTTTTCAATCTCATCTACTTCAGCTGGTGCAACTGAGTCTTCTGCCAGTTCTGGTGCAGCTGAGTCATCTGCCAATATTGGTGCAGTGGAGACATCTGCCATTGCTTTGTCGGCTGTCTGCTGATCTGATGAGCCTTCTGGAACAGAGGTATCTTCAGAGGGGATTCCTAGAATCCTGTTGCACACTTTAGTGAGGGCCTCTGTTGGTAGCAACTCAGCGAATGACTGGACTTGAGCAACCTCTTTTTGCTCCATTTCCCAGTCGAGGAAGTTAGCTTTTCCTCCCATTCCTTCCATGACTTCAAGAAGGTCATCCACATCATCTCTTCGGAGCTCAATCCAAGTACAGACCCTTAGTACTTGCTCAAATTGAACTGACTCCTCATCAATATCAGGTATAGTAGACTTGAGCAGGTTGGCTATCTTCAGTCTCATGATTTTCTCCCTTGTGCACATTGGATAGTGCACCATGCTGTACTGAGGCTGAGAAGGACCTGCTTGAGCCAGGTCTGCTGGTTCCAAGTCTTCTTGTGCAGATGGGGCAGTGAGGATAGGAGATTGAGTGGATGGGACATGTTCCTCTGCTGTGTGAGTATCAGTAGGGAATTGGGGAGTAATATCTTTGGGTTGGGTAGGTGTGTGTGATTGATCTTCAGTGGGTTGTGCATCAGCAGGGTTTTGAGTCTGCTGGTCTGGTTCTTCTTCTACTTGAAGATCAGTAGGTGGTTGGGCTTGATGATCTCGGTTCTCTGCTGGTTAGGTATCAGCAGGGGATGGAGAGGTTATTTGGGTTTGATCATCAGCAGGGGGTGAAGAGGGTTTCTGAGATTGGTCATCTGTTGTGTGAGTATCAGCAGGGATTTGTGTGTCAGTGTTTGAAGGTTCAGAAGGGTTGGCAGAATTAGTAGGGTCAAAGGATGAAATTGGGGCTATGCTCATGGGAGTAGGGAGCCTGGATTTCTTGGACTTCTTGGTGAAAGAAGAAGTGTTCTTCTTTCTCTTCTGACCCTTAGAAAGTTTTGAAGGAGTAATTGTAAGGGAGGGGTTAGAGGTACCTGCCTTCTTCAAAGGAGAGACTGAAGGAGTGGCATCTGAATCAAATGGGGAGATGAGCCCAGATCTGATCATAATTCTTCTTTGTGCTAAGGTCTGATTGTCATCATCATCCTCAGCAGTCTTCTGATGAGCCTCTTCTTTGGAAGACTCCTCTTCCTCTTCAGCAGAGTCATGAGCAGACTCTTCTACCTTTTCAGCTGCATCCTTGGAGGATGCTTCAGCCAACAACTTCCTCTTTTCTTCTTTTAGCCTTGCTGCCTCGATCAGAGCTTCTTTTCTCAAATAGTACTTGGAGATGTGAAAGTTCTTATGAGGACCCATCTTGTACTTCTTTGGGAGTATATCTGGAAGGATGATACTCAGCTTGTTGACAAAGCTGACTGTGGATGTTACCTTCCATTCCTTCGATTGTAGATCCAGGGTAACCTTCTTGGCCTCAAGAGCAATTCTATCCAAGAAGAGCCCTTTCCAATCTCCGTCAATCTGATCCCAGATTGCAGCCATAACTCTGACCTTCAGAGTGGTAACTGCATCATGACTAAATGTGTTACCTAGTAGCATCTTGCCTGCTATGTCCATCAAGGTCTGAAACTTGAGGTCAAGTTGAGATTTCTTGACTCCAGAGGCATCAATAGCCTTGATTCTTCCACTAGTAAACATCTCCATATATTCCTTTTCTCTCCCCATGATGTAGGTAGAGATGTTTACCTTCCCCTTTGGTAGATCGAACAGGTCGTGAAGGATCTCTCTTGTGACCTTGACCTTGTGTCCACCCATGACACTTTCAACATGAGATCCTTTCATTACGGCGTTCGAGTAGAAAGCCAGCACATCTTGTTCATATACGTTGGTTGGTGCTGCTTCCAGAAACTCACGGAGTTTGAGATTGATGCAACGAAGGAGAATTTCCTTATTCTCTGATGTATGTTTGCCCTTGAAAAACAGAGCGTTCTCAGTGAATATTTTCCCTTCCTTAGACCACTTTGCTGCCTCTAGAGTGCCTGTGATCTTGGCCTTCTCATCATAGATTTCAATTATCGCCATTCTGAAAGTTGGTTTGTAGATTTAGAAAGCTTGAAGAATTTTCAAAACGAGAGTGATTGAGAGTGTTTGAGTTTTGTGAGCGAAAGGGTTTGAGGAATGGTTTAAGGGTTCCTTATATACTCCAGCAAATCTTGAATTGAGTACGATCCAACGGTCAGAATTGATTTAATGTGGAGTAGAACCCAAGATTTCCCTCTTCGATTTCAGCCCATTCCTTTAATTTTACCGGCTAATTATGCCATGTGTCATTTGATGATTCGCTGGCAAAAAGGTAATTGAGTACTAATGACATCATTACCAAAAATAGCCGTTGTGACTAAAATTTGGCAAAAATTGATCATTCAAGGCCGTTTTCTATAAGTAAATTGCATTCCTTATATAGGCCGAATTCCTTAATTACATTCAGAAGAAAATCTAGAATGAATTACATGATCAAAGATGAACATTAGAAGTTTTAAGTTGCTGAGTAAATCTTCTGTGTCTGATTATCCAACCTGGTTTGATGGATCTTTCAGCACTTCCCCCTTAACCATGTGGGACCATCAAATCAATATGTAGATGATCAGCCTGGATGGTATTCCACTGGTTCAGGTTGTCTTCACCATCAGATGGTCCATCACCAACAGATGGGGTGTAGCATCTAATGTGTTCTTGTTGAATTTCTTCGCCTCTCTTGAAGGAGGGAGAAGATTGGAAGGTGCTTCAATGGAGTGTGAAGAGAAAGGCAGGAACTTGGTCTTCCTGATATGGTTTGACAAAGTGGCCTTTGGTAACAAGCTCTCCATGTAGAACTTCCCCCTGGAGAAGAAGCTCTGCTTGTTTGCTACTTTGTCTTCTTCATCTCTCCTTCCTTTATTTTTCAATAAGAACGTCTCTCATTCCTTTACTTTTCAAAAGCATACTTATGTTGGGTAAGCCAAGTATGCTGATCTGCATCATCTCCATCTTCTGGACAGATCTTCATCTCCTTCACCCAAGACCTTGGTTGAGGGATGATGTCCATGCCATCTCTTCTTTCGATTTTCTCCATACCTGAAACAAAAATAATAGTTAGTGATTTGTGTTCTTAGGTGTTCCCATAACTGCCTCCTTTTATAGGGGTAGAAATGAGGTGGTGGAGTGAAAGATGACAACACTATAGAGTTGATAGGTCTGAATTTCTGAAAAGTTACTTCTTAAGATCAACAATGAGATTCTTGATCTAAGGGTTCACATTTAAAGAGATTCAGACTTTATCTTGTGGAATGCAGAAATTATAAACTTTGAACAAGAGTTATTTGAAATCCGTACTGTGCATGCCTACTGTTGAGTCGGTGAGGATGGTGTATTAATCCAACCAAGTATAACTCAATAGTATGCTATATACATGTATAGTGATTAAGTATTTTATGAAGAATTGTTTATTATTATACATACGTATACATTGCTTGAGTACAGATACCAAGAACCTTTGTTCAACTCTTCTGAATATATATATATATATATATATATATATTATGCAATGCAGATTGTAGAGTATCTTATCAAGGATTCTTAAGGTATCATGGATTCCCCCTTGATTAAATAGCTCTATGATTTCCCTCAGCTTTATTTGTCTTCATTGGGAAAGTACTTACCTGAAGATGAGGGTGTCTATTCACCTCATCTGATTCTCCTAGTCAGCTGAAATTGTATCAACTAAGGTCTTCAGCTGATCTTTGCTCTTCATATGCTTGGATCAAGAAGTCCTAGGCTGTAGCATAGGGTCTTGAATCTTTCTTCAGCTAGGGGCTTAGTCAAGATATCTGCCCTTTGGATATCTGTGTGAATTTTCTCCATCTTGATGTCCTTCTTTTCAAGGTGATCTCTTATGAAGTGGTGTCGAATGTCGACATGCTTGCACCTTGTGTGGAGGACTGGATTTTGAGTGATGGCAATGGCACTGCTGCTATCACAGTAGATAGGGACTTCTCTTGCCTCTACATTGTAATCTTTCAGTAGTTGAACTAGCCAGAGCAGCTGACTACAACAACTTCCAGCTGCCATATATTCTGCCTCAGTGGTGGAGGTTGCAACTGAAGTTTGCTTCTTTGAGAACCATGAGATCAACTTGTTGCCTAGGAATTGACAGGTTCCAGAGGTGGACTTCCTATCTATTCTACATCCACCATAGTCTGAGTCAGAGTAACCACTCAATTCTAGATTGTCATCAGCAGGGTACCATAATCCTAAGTTGACTGTTCCTTTTAGGTACTTGAGGATTTTCCTTGCTGCTTCTAGATGACTTTGCTTTGGGTTTGCTTGAAACCTAGCACATACTCCTACAACAAATGTTATGTCTGGTCTGCTGGCTGTAAGATATAGTAGAGATCCAATCAGTGCTCTGTATTCAGCTTGATCAACTGCCTTTCCAGACTCATCTGGTTCCATTTTGAATGATGTCATCATTGGAATCCTTGCAGTCTTGCTTTGTAGAGCTTTGAATCTTTCTAATAGGCTCTTGGTATACTTGGACTGGTTGATGAAGATCCCTTCTGGACTTTTCTTTACTTGAAGTCCTAGGAAGTAGTTCATCTCACCCATCATGCTCATTTCGAGTTTTCCTTGCATTAGTTCAGAGAACTTCTTGCACATATCTTGATTGGGTGATCCAAATATAATGTCATCTACATATATTTGCACCATTAGAATGTCTTCTCCTTCTGGTATTCTGAAAAGAGTTCTGTCAACTTTGCTTTTGTGTATCCATTGTCTAGTAGGAATTGTGACAATGTGTCATACCAAGCTCTAGGAGCTTGTTTCAGACCATAGAGAGCCTTCTTCAGACGATATACTTGATCTTCTTTTTCAAATCCTGGAGGCTGCTCTACATATACTTCTTCTACCAGAATACCATTTAGAAAAGCACTCTTGACATCCATTTGATATACCTTGAAGCCCATTTATGATGCATAAGCTAGAAACAGTCGAATGGCTTCTAATCTGGCTACTGGAGCAAAGGTTTCATCATAATCAATCCCTTCAGATTGTGAGTATCCTTTTGCAACTAGCCTTGCTTTATTTCTAGTTATTACATCATTTTCGTCCTTCTTATTCTTGAATACCCACTTTGTTCCTACTACATTGTGGTTTTCAGGACGATCTACCAATTCCCATACTTCATTTCTTTCGAATTGGTTGAGTTCTTCTTGCATAGCAGTGATCCAATTGCTATCAGTCATTGCTTCTTCTATGTCAGCTGGCTCAATATTGGACAAGAAGGCACACCAGCAGAACATAGAAGACTGGGGGTTCTGATTTAGTTATCTTCTGGTCTTGACACCTGAGTCTGCTCCTCCTAAGATGAGGTTTGATGGATGATTGTTTCTCCATGTATTCCTCACAGGTGTATCTGCATTAGATGAGCTTGGATTCTCATCTGTTCTAGTGCCGTCAGGAGGGTTGACTTGATTTGGTCGATCATCATCTGTATCTTGTGTGTTGAAGAGCTCATTCCCCCTTGCATTTGGGATTGTTGCATCTTGATTCTGGTCAGCTTGTTCAGCTTGGGTTTGAGATCTAGTGACAAGTCTGTGAGGTTTATCCTCCTCTGGCTCTTCAGGAAATGGTTCATTGACTTCAATAAACTCGTCTGGTCTGGACTTGATCACTAGTTTCCTCATCTTATCTGCAGCTGAGTCTGTTTCTACTGCACTCTTTTCACAAGATTCATCAAAAACAACACGAGGTGTTTCTTCCACAAGAAGGGTTCGTTTGTTGAGTACTCTAAATGCTTTGCTAGTAGAGGAGTATCCCAAGAATATCCCCTCATTTTCTTTGGCATCAAAAGCATTCAACTTAATCTTCCCATTGTTGTGAATGAAACACTTACAACCAAATATATGAAAATAGGATACTCTAGGTTTCCTTCCTTTCCACAGTTCATATGGGGTTTTCTCATGAATTTTGTGAATACCTGACCTATTTTGAGTGTGGCAAGCTATGTTGATGGCTTCTGCCCATAGCTTCTTAGGAGTAGAGAATTCAGCAAGGAGTGTTCTTGCAACCTCTTTGAGTGTTCTGACTCTTCTTTCAGCTACACCATTCTGTTGTGGTGTTCTTGCTGCACTTGTCTCATGCTGAATACCATTAGAAGTACAATAGGCAATAATATAAGAGTTAATGAATTCAGTGCCTTTGTCACTTCTAATTTTCACAATTGGTTCTCCTTTCTCTACTTGGATTCTCTTCAATAGTTCAGGAAACTTCTGTTGAGTCTCACTCTTCTTGTATAATAAGATAACCCAAGTAAACTTGGAGTAGTCATCTACAACAATCAGAGTGTACTTCCTTCCTATAAGTGTGGTTGGAGTGATTGGCCCAAAGAGATCCATGTGAAGCAGTTCAAGAACTCTGCTGGTTGATGCTGTCTTCTTGGTCTTGAAGGCGACCTTTCTTTGCTTTCCTTGTTGACACGCATCACATACCTAATCTTTACAGTAGAGTTCATTAGGCAGTCCATCAACTAAGGATTCCCTTGCTAGCTTGTTCATAGTCTTAAAGTTCAGATGACTAAGACGTTTGTGCCATAGCCAGCTGACATCTTTAGGGCTTTTCACAAGCAGACATGTATCCTTAGGACAACTGTTCCAATTTGCAAGATACATACTACCTTTTCTAGATCCTGTTAGAAGGTTTTGTTTTGTTCTTTTATCACTTATGAGACACTCATCTTTAGAGAATTTTACTGAGTAACCAGTGTCACAAAAATGAGAAACTGATAATAAATTAAACTTTAAACCTTCTACATATGATACATCATGTACCTCAACGTCACCATTTTTAAGGGTGCCATATCCTTTTGTGTTACCGTGCACGTTATCACCAAAGAAGACTTTTGGACCTTTCTTTTCTGTGTAATTGATCAGCAGGGCTTTGGTTCCAGTCATATGAGTTGAGCATCCACTATCTATGTACCAAGTTTCTCCTGCTTGACCTCCTCTTCTGTATAGGTCCCTCATTTTCTGCAAGAAAGGTTAAGTCTTAGGTACCCATTTTGTCTTGGGTCCTTGGGTGTTAGTACTACCCTTGAGGACCCACATATACATTGGTCGTTTGAATAACCTTCAGCATTTGAGTTGTCTCCCATGGGCATCACAAAACCAAATCTTACCAGTTGACACCTTGGCATGGTCTGATTTGGTATTTGTGTCAGCTAGGTAATAGTCAGATGGTTTCCTCTTATAGGAGTGTGTGTGTATTATCTTCTGACTAGTTACATTCGGCCTGGGTGCATTAGCTGGTCGAAGCACACGATTATATGGACCATACTCCTCTGTTCTCACAATATCATAAGAGATAAGGGGTGCAAAGAGAACAGACTTGTGTGAAGAAGACTTCTTCTTCTTGGCTGGAGCAGCATACAGCTGAGACTGTCTCAATCGAGATGGTCTAGGCTGTTTGTTGTTCCTCTGTACAGGCTTGGGGTTAACTTGTCTCTTACCATATTTGGTGTTGGAATAGTTAGCCTTAGCTGGTACAGATGCCTTTTGGTTCATATTAGGTTCATTGTGTTTAGAACACTCACCTTTTTCATGTGATCGAGTAGTGCACTGATTATGTGTACTACCCTCAGCTGGAGAGGATGTTGATGGATTAAATTCATAACCAAAACCCATCTTATTGCCATTAGATCTATAATATTCAGAGATACTTTCAATAGTAGCAGATGTTTTATTGAACTCTGATATCTTTTGATTTAGGCATTCCTTCTCCTTTTCTAAGAGCTTGTGTGCTTGGAAGAGATCATCGAACTTAGATTGTAGTGAACGAAATTCCTTAGTCTCTAAGGCTTGAGTTTCTAACATCCCCTCATACAACTGAGTTATTGTGGTATTTTCTTCTTTAAGAAGTTCCACTTCTTTGGTCAACCTTTCATTCATTGTTACCAACTCAGGGGTGTTATCAAACTTAACCTTTTTCAACCTAGCAATCTCTTTCCTTAAATCCTTGTTCTCCTCTTCCACTTCTATAAAAGCTCTAGTGGCAATATCCAGATCACCTTTTACCTTTTTTAAGGATTGATAATAGGTGTCTTCAGATTCGCCTTCAGATGAGTTTATCTCTTCTGTGTGTGAAAAGATAGGTGAATGAAAAGTTGTTGAATAGGAATTTACCTCATTTTCACCTATGGCCATCATAGCTAGATCATCTGAATCATTTGAGAAGATTTGACAGTCTGGTGATGAGGGAAGGTCATCACTTTGATATTCAGATTCTTCAGTTACCATTGCTTGTGTGTCTGAATTTCTTCTGTCTCTTCTTGGCTTTCTTTCTTCTTTGTCTTCTAGATTTAACTCTGGACATTCATAGACATAATGTCCTGGTTTATGACAATTGAAGCATGATCCAGATTTCTGATTTGAATTGCTTTTTCTTGGAGGGGTGGCATCTCTTCTTCTAGAACTTCGGTTTTCAGATGACTCCACATCCTTCCTAGGATACCTTTCTGGTGTTCTTTCTCTGGATTCTCTGGAGGATGAACCAGCTCTCCTATCTTTATAATTCCTATAGAATTTTCTATATTTGCTGTTTAGAGTATTCATCCTTTCAAATCTCTTGATCATAAGAGCCATTTGCTCTTTTAGACTCATGTCTGATCCTTCAAAGTCTTCTGTTTTCAGAGAGGTCTTGCCAGATGAGGTGCTTGCAGCCTTTGTGTTTGCTGCTTTGAAAGCCACAGTCTTGGAGGTAGATGGGGTTGCAGTTGGCTCATCACTTTCTGAGTTTTCTTCTCTTTCAAGATCATATTCATGAGCTTTTAGGTTCTGAAATAGAGTTTGAGTAGACCACTTCTTGATATCCTGAGTATCCTTGATGATGGTCTTCTTGAGTCTCCATTTCTTGGTTAGAGAGTCTAAGATCTTCAGATTTTTCTCTCTATTTGTATATTTCTTGCCTAGAGATTCTATCTCATTTATGATCTTGGTAAATCTATTGTCTAGCTGATCAATAGACTCTTCAGGCTGCATCTTGAAGTGTTCAAACTTCTTGACGAGTGTTGACAGTTTACTTTCCTTGATCAGCTCAGTTCCTTCACAGAGGAGTGCCAATGCATCCCACATGTCTTTAGTTGTCTCACATTGAAGTACTTTTGCAATGTACTCATTTGGAAGAGTTTGCATGATATAATCTTGAGCAATGCTGTCAAGATTTGATTGCTTCATCTCTTCTGGTGTGAGGTCTTTCATTGGCTTGGGGACAAGTTCTCCAACTGGAACTTCTGGATCACCATTTGCAGTGTTGACTGTCATGATTGTGATTGAGCCTTCTGTGATCACTGACCACATCTTGTAGTGAACTGATGTGAGATTCTTCCTCATCCTTATCTTCCAGTAATCATAATCCTCCACTGAAAACTTAGGCAACTTACGCATGCTAGCACTCATGCTGTACGAGTTTTCAAAAACAAGTTTTTCAAAAGATAGATCTGTTCAAGAGGACTACAGAAAGACTCCCTCAAGTCTTCTGATAATCTAGAGACAGTAGTCCGTTCGAACCACTGCTCTAATACCACTTGTTGGTCCCTGAACGAGTAGTGAATGAGATTAAAGTCTAGAGGGGAGGGGTGAATAGACTTTAAAACTTTTTCAACAGAGTTGGGAACCTCTTCTGATCACTATGTCAGCTGGACTACAAGTCTGCTGGTCCAGATGTCTATAGTGATCTGATGAAGAGATTATATGCGGAAGTTAGTAGGCCTGTTTAGACTCGTTCTTTAGTTTCTTTTGAAAGTACCAAATTGTTAACTCAATGAAAAGCTCAGCTGACGCACTATAAGATATATGAATACAGTTGAAAACACAGTATGCACTATAAGATATATGAATAGACAATAAAGTAAAGTGCAGAATGTAAAAGATACCAGATTTATAGTGGTTCGGATATACGTTCCTACGTCCACTCTCACGTCCTAACGTGATGTTTAATCCCTTTAATTTACCAAAAATTACAAGGGCTTGTCCTTTATAGTCCCAAGGGTAGGACTTTGAGATCTGAGCAGTCCCTACTACTACGGTCTCCACAAGTGATTGGAAGCACTTGCACTTTTACAGGGGTTTAAAAACTTAACCTTATGGTGGGGGTTTTGGGATTTTTGAATATATCCAACTAATGGTTCAAGCTTATAAAATGCTTAACCACTGTGCCTAAATCAAAGAATATACAATATGAATAGGATTCAGGTTCTTTGGTTGGATAGGAAATCACTTAAGAGCTAGAAGGCGTTCTAAGGATTTCTGGGCTCTTTGAGAACTCTCAATATGATATTGCTTTTGCTTGCTTGCTTGATTAGCTTTTGTGAATTCTCTCGTTGTGACTTCGTACTTATGATTTCTCATCCTCTTGTATTTATAGGGACGATTGCTGTAACTAGCCGTTGGAGTTGACTAGCCGTTGGAGGCAATCTTTCCATGTTTGCTTGATTCCTTGATTCCAACCGCTTGATTGCTTCAATTCTGGGATCATGTCAATCTTCTAAGTAAGGTAAGTCTTCATTTGAATTGTAAGATGACTTTGGAATCAGTCGAGTCCTGGACGAGCACCTAGTCTTCTGATCTTCACTTATAGTCTTCTGACTACTCGTCTGGCCTTATGTCTTCTGTCTTCTGATATCAGTCGAGTAATACTCTTCTGATCTGGCAATTCTTTGTGCTGCTTTAGGCCATCTTCAATCTTGGACTCCATCAGATAAGTAGTTATACAAGCACCTAACTTAACTGCTCTTCAAGGATCTTCTAGTCTTCATGCCTTCTACTCTTCTCATCTTGAGGTTGTGCATGTAAGCCAGGGCTGTGCTAATCAGCTGATATCAATACAGTTGATCACACAAGACTAGTCTAAGCTGTTCTATACAGAGTCAGCTGATCCTATTACATTTATGAAGTGTAAGTGTTTTGGCCATCAAAACTATTCTAACATCAAGTGGGGCTTAGGGTGAATTTATATCCCAACAGTAGAGATGCAAGATGAGCCCTCATTCTGATTTTCCAGAAATCATAATTGTCTATTAAGAACATGGGCAATTTATGATGTGAGATGTGGTTGACTGGGTTTGTGACCATGTTGTCCAACCCTTGAACAGCAGGAGGTGGAACAGCAGCATTGTTGTTGGCCATATCTCAAGAACAAACAGTTAGTCAACAATCAATAGGATTTCAGATAGATCAGTTCAGTGACCACACCAAATATGTGATTTTGAAAATCAAGATGGATTTTTAGAAGCAGTGGTCTTTGAACCCCTGCTCTGATACCACTTGTTGGTCCTGAAAGGAGTATATAACAAGTGTATGGGGGGGGGGGGAATACACTTGTATGCAAATTCTTTTCAAACTTGATCAAACCAGAGTTCAGCAAGGTTGTCTTGGACAACTCTACTGAAGATATATAACTTCTTGAAGATAACCAAGCTACTAAGTACTATTGAGTACTTAGTTGAATGACTATCTAAGTTAGTTATAAGTGCGGAATTAGTGGTTGGCCCTTTAGTTTAAACTCCTTTTAAGTTTTGAAATCACTTAGTCAATCAATCCAGTTTTCAGGGAACTTGTCCAAATTTGTTTTGCACAGTCTTTGAATATTTGTCCTTTGAAAGATCAGTTTTGAGTGCAGTGTTGAATGTATGAAAGTACTAGAAAGTAAATCAACACAAGAGTTTATAGTGGTTCAGAGACTCAAGCTCCTACATCCACTTTCCCTGATTTAACAGGATAATTCCTTCACTCTTGGAATTAATTTGTTTTATAGTGCCAAGGTGCACTTGATCAATAACACCACTCCTTGGTGAATTGATCCCTAGGATGTCAAGAGTCCTAGTACCCTCTTCTCAACTCAGAACTGAACTGTTCTTCTCTCAACAGTCAGCTCATACCACTTCTACTACTACAACCTTCTCACTTTCTCTCTTGAAAGATGTAAGGGTTGAAGTAAGGTTCCAACTAATTAGATATCCTTTACAATGAAGATCAGTGTATAAGGATTAGGATATCTCTCTAAGCTTTGTATGGATATACAATAAAGTTCAGCTTAGAAGAAGTGTATGAAGACTAAGATAGTCTTTTGAAAGCTTGAATGTTCTATGAGGTTTGAGCTTCAGAATAGTTGATGTAGTTGGATTCTGTTGAGGTGCTTTCAAATGGTCTTCACATTTTTGTATTTATTGACAAATGAAGGATTTGCCCGTTGGAGAGGTAGCCCCAAATGTCCATAAATGTCTTCTTTGAGTTCTTCAACTTAGAAGACAGATTCTTGATAGTGACATGTCCTCATTTGGGAAATAAACGGCTGTATAGACTTTGTCTTCATTCTGCAGCACTCTTCCCAATGTCTGACTTCAAGATCCACTTGTTTAAGCATGGACATGGCTTCTGATGGTTAATCCTATGATAAGGACAACATTCCTTACCGTTGGACAACTCTGCTTATCACTATCAGTGGAGATGCTTATCAGCATAGTTGGCTTGCTCTTTTCAGATGACTTGGCTCTTTCCCTTTGCTTCCTTTGCATGTATTCTTAGCATGATTCTTTGAAGATCTTTAGGGTATAGTTGTCTTGATCTTTTCAGCATAGTTGATCCTTGAACTTCAGAAGACTTGTTCTGGTTTAACTTTGCTGAGACAACTCTACTGGACAACTCTTTTGATCAGCATACTTGTCTAATAGTAGACTTGGTAATCATTCCAGAATTTGAGCCTTGAGGGGACTTGTTCTTGATAGACTTCAAAGCATATGTTCCCCCTCAACTTGTGCATCTAATAAGCTAAGAGCTGCCTAACATTTCAACTTCTCATCTAGCCTTATGCTATATGTTCTAATATTCTTAGAACATGATCATCTTTGACTTAGGCATGTCTCAGGGGATTTTGGTATTAAATCAAAACACTTCTCATTTTATTCCCAACAATATATTTTATTCCTTGGAGTAAGGATAACTCAACATTATTATCATACTGGAAATAAATTCCACTGATCAGATTTGACATGATAAACTTTCTGAGACCACCAAGGGGACATAATCAACTTGACACACCAATATACGATTCTCTGTATTAATTTTGGCAATATGTCCTATAATCAATAATATTACCCAAAATACAAAGTATTGAACCACATTGATTTTTTACCCATAATAAATCAAAACAATACTACTTAACTACAGTCTACATACAATCTCATTTAAGTGATAGAGATTAAGAAATCAACAACCACTTTATGTCTAATTCTTCATTCTTTAAGCCAGTCTAGAAGAATTACCTCTCTGTAGGTCCTATTCAGCACACCATAATGCACTAGTGTAATCTCTTGGTCAAGACAAACCAATCCGAGCCTTACACCTCAACTTCTACCAATGGATTGTTCAATTCCATCTAAGTTGTGAATCAGTTGTACTTAAGTAGCACTAAAAGCACACTTGTTAGTATAACCCTAACAATCTCCCACTTATACTCAAAGTCTGCTTTTAAGTATACTACAACACGTCCATGTTCTACATGTCCTAATAAATCCTCTCACTTATACTCAAAGCAGCTTAGCAATGCACTTGACCCCCATTCCTTCCACATGTCTCTCGAATGTACTCTGAAGCAGACCCTTTGTGAAGGGATCAGCAAGGTTGTCTTCCGATGCGATCTTTCCCACCACTATATCTCCTCTCTTAACGATTTCTCGTATAAGATGGCATTTCCTTCAATGTGTTTGCTTGCCTTGTGGGCTCTTGGTTCCCTTGAATTCGCAACTGCTCCAACATTATCGCAATAAATAGTGATACTGCTGGGCAAATTGGGAATCACATCCAAGTCCACTAAAAAGTTCTTGAGCCAAACCGCTTCTTTCGCTGCTTCACAAGTAGCTACAGATTCGACTTCCATGATAGAATCAATGATGCATTTCTGCTTCACACTTCCCCCCAAAAAAACACACTACCCGAGGTGTTATGTACTTATAAAATTATTTTGTATTTAAAATAAAAAAAAATAGAAAAATCAACCAAAAAAATGCACATGGAATATTTTTTTTAAAATTATACCTATAATATTATTTTGTATTAAAAAAAAATACTCATATAAAAAAAATGTAAAAGAAAGGTAGAAAAATAGAAATTAAATTCTAACAAATTCACCCAAAAAATTAACTGTCCAGAATATAAATTTTTGGACATCTAGTAATACACTTTTTACCTTGTAGTGATAAAATTTTGGTCTTGTAGTAACATTGCTTTAGTCATGTAGTAGCCGAATAAGTCTTTTTTATTTAGTAATTTTGATAAAAAAAAATGTCCAAAATATTTTTGAACTTGCAGTAATACACTTTTGGTCTTGTAGTGACAAAATTTAGGTCTTGTAGTAACATAGTTTTTCATGTAGTAAGATAATATTTGAGAGCGAAAATAAATATTCTAATTAAGGTTGACCCGCGTTTGACCCACAAATTTTGACTTAATTTACCTTAATTGGTCAATATTGCATGTATGCAATATTGCATATATGTTTTTGTCAATATTAAATTCGATAAATTGAACATTGTATGAGAGAATTTGTCTTAATCTATTAATAAATTTATCATTCATTTAAAAAAAAAATTAATATACGGAGTATAAAATATACATAAGGGTGAGGCAGGCCTATGGATGGCAATAGGACGGGTCCAAATTCGGACCCGCATGGGATGGGTATGGACCCGATTAAGCGGGTATGAGACTGTAGATGAGTAAAATTCAATTACGAATTAAATTGCGACGTGTGGAAATTACGGGTTAAATATTAATTAAGTTTATTATTTATTTGAATAGTCATATATCTTTTATTTTTTATAATATATGTCATTTATGTTTATATTTAGTTGAATTATTTTTAATTATCAATTGTTACTTTTTAACGTAAATAAGTTTTCTAAAAACATGAATGTTGCAGTGAGAAAAAAGACTCTAAATTTTTTAGTTTGTAAATTCTTTTGAGTTGCATTTCTAATGTTTGATTGCGTATAAAATATTATTGACTATTCATGTAATTGTGACATGTGCAAAAATAAATTTTTCTAAATTAAATTGTTAAAAATATATACTCTCTCCGTCCATAAAAAATTTAACTATGAGGATATTATTGACGGATTTACTCCTCAAAATGTTAGAAGAAGACATTTTAAATGATTTGGTTTTCATTCGTTTTTAATATGTGCATACACATGACACTTAATTTATTTGATTTTTTTCAAGAAAGGGGCCTATTTTTTTGTTCGCCCCAGGCCTACAAAATCTCATGACCGGCACTGGTCGCCCGCTACGATCGGAAGCCAAGCAACGACTCCTTCTGCGGAAGCGCAATACTGTCTCACCGTCTCACCTATAGACGCCCAAAACAAGTAATTTCAAAGTCCCCCTCATTTTCAAATTGTCCAAATCCGAAGAGATTAACATACCAACGACCGAAAACCCACTATCTCTTTTGAATTTTTTAAATTTGATTAAGAAGGGCTATTGAAAAAATCGACTTGGGCGAAAATAAGTTCTGGATTCTTCCAAATCATTAAAATCCACAGATTCGAAAGAGTAAAAAGACCCACGGGACACCCACATTCTCTTTCGAATTCTGTGAATATTTAAAGAAAGCCTTCGTTGCATTGGTGTTAATTCTTTTTCGGGATTCACGAGCTTCAAAAAAGTAGAATGACTCGACAATCTCTCGTTTGAAGACCCGTGAAATCGACAAAAAAATATGGCAAAGGTTCACTCGTCCAAAGGGCATGACATAAAAAATTGATTACGAATGACAGTGTATGGACATATTATATAGTCTTGGACTGTGCACCATACGTGCAGAATAAAACAAGAAAAAATAGAATAGTTCTTTATATGCTATATACATGCATATACGTTCAAAAATAAAATAAAATGAAGAGAACGCTGCGTAGTATATATGTTACCTCGTGAACTCTGATAATAATGGCTTCACTTCTTTGTTGGAATTGTGAAGTGATGATTGAAAGAGGCATCCCTTTATATAGACTTGAAGGGGTGAAAAGATAAGAATCAACAAACATATATTTTGGGGAAAATTCTCATATGCACACTGTGCACAGATCATGTTTTGGTGCACACTATTTTTACCCTGACCCGCTTTCGATCCGCCCCAACCCACGCACAAAAAGTTCAAAATCGAAAAAATAAGAGGAAAAGGGAGAGATGAGAGTTCTAGGAAGGCACGGAGAAAAACGGTAAGATGAGAGACGAAGATGGCGGTGGCTGAAGGGTTTTTGCTCGGCCGACAACGGCGGCACCCATCTCTCTAGCGACATCCATTCCATACGGAAGACGAACGATGAGGGTAGCGGCGTCTTTCATGGCCCATCGTGGCCTCCATCTTCATCGAGGTTTGCCCGATCTGTTACAGATCTGAGCCTTTATCGGCGGTAGCTTCCGATCGACGGTGCATGAAGCCTTTGCCGCCGCTAAAACGAGAAGATGGGAGACGAAGATGATGGCTCAGCGTCAATGGCTTAAAAGCTTTCCCAAACAGGGCGGCCGGCTTTCTGGGCTTGACTTCTCCGGTGGTCGACAGTGAGAAGCCTAATCCTAAAACCAGCATCTATTGAAACTAGGAAGAAGAATTGAAATAGTGTATGAAGAGTGAGAAAAAGAGTGCGATTTTGAGAAATGGAGATTAAGGGAAAGGAATTTGTGTGAAGAAAAAGTTACTCAATCTCTCTGTCTCACACATACACCGTGTGCCATTGGAAACCCCACTTATTATGATTAATGACAAGAACGAGGAAAGTGGATTCAAAAAAAAAAAAAAAAAAAATTAAGTGATTTTTTTATTACTTGATAATTTATTACTTAAAAGTGGTAATATATATTTTATTGAATTGAAAAGTGTAACTTTTGTTATTAAAAAGTGGTAAACATTATTAATGTAAAGTGGTAATCTCTAATATTGAAAAGTGGTAACTATTATTATTGAAAAGTGGTGGATATTGAAAAGTGTAATTTTTATTATTGAAAAGTGGTAGATATTTTAACTGAAAAGTGTAATTTTTATTATTGAAAAGTGGTAGATATTTGTTACTGAAAAGTGTAATTTTTATTATTGAAAAGTGGTAGATATTTGTTACTGAAAAGTGTAATTTTTATTATTGAAAAGTGGTAGATATTTTAACTGAAAAGTGTAATTTTTATTATTGAAAAGTGGTAGATATTTGTTACTGAAAAGTGTAATTTTTATTATTGAAAAGTGGTAGATATTTTAACTGAAAAGTGTAATTTTTATTATTGAAAAGTGGTAGATATTTTAACTGAAAAGTGGTATATATTTTAACTGAAAAGTGTAATTTTTATTATTGAAAAGTGGTAAATATTTTAACTGAAAAATGTAATTTTTATTATTGAAAAGTGGTAGATATTATTATTATTGAAAAATGTTAATTTTGGTAATAATTGTAGTGTTAAAATTATTTTAATTAAAAAAAATTATATTTAGATCACAGGTTTCAAACCAGTGACCTAATAACTGTTTTAAGTTGTTGTAACCGCTAGACCAGCCGCTGCCTTATTGTTAGATTTTATTTTTCTGAGTTCATAAGGGTTGACTTATGTATTAGTGTGCACATGCACACTATGCACAGGAGACCAACTCATATTTTGGTGTATCTTAACTAAATTCTAAAATTCTTGGATAATCATATTTCAAAGATTTGGTGATATATATTTAGTGATTTACGGATGGATTGAAGTTGTGCAAATACAATTGGGCTTTCTTGAACTACATTAATTGTAAGAAAGAAGGATTGGACTATTTTGTTCATTTTGCCCAAAAGACTACACTATTTGAGCCCATGAGATAAATTTCATTAGTTGTGACAACTCATAAAATCCAATAACAAAAATTTGGATATGGGAAAACATTTGAAATAATTTCGCAATTCATCCACTTCAAAGACAAACGTATTCGTGGATGAAATGCGAGGGGGCAATTTGTAGACGAGTAAAATTCAATTACGAATTAACTTGCGACGCGTGGAAATTATTGGTTAAATATTAATTAAGTTTATTATTTATTTGTTGGAATTTAAATAAATTTAATTCATAAAAGTAAATATATAACTAATTATTATTTAATTATTCCCTCCAATTAATTTGGGCCTTTAAAGATCAATGAGTTAAAATGGATCTCCAAAGCCCAATAAAGCGAGTTGGGCCTCTAAAGTCCGATAAATGAAGACGGACCTCTAAAGTCCGATAAATGAAGACGGACCTCTAAAGTCCCATAAATGAAGATGGACCTCTAAAGTCCAACAAACCAAATCAAGCCCAGATAGGGTATTCTTAGCCCATAAGTAATTCAAAATTTGAACTAAACCCTAACCACTTAGCACAAATATCTCCTTGGCCCATAAGAAACCCTAGGTTCTACACCTATAAATAGAGGCCTCATTTCATTCATTTCATCATTAGGAAATCAGAAGCATACAAGGCTCTAAAATTCTCTGTAGAGATTCGATGTGCTTAAAAAATTCTCTATAGAGTGTTCTTCAGCAAGAGGAGGAGCTTCAAAGGCGTTCTTCGTGCAAAGCGGCGAGAAAGCAGTGTTCGAGTGGAGATCAAGGTGCTAAGCCTCTTCAATTCGACGTTTCTTCAAGGTTCTTCGTGGATCTTCAACGGAAAAGTCCTGATAAGTCCCAAAAAGTCCCGTAAATCGACGTTTGATCCAAAATACTGCGTCAAACCCTTGGATTAACGTTACAAAGTCCCAAGTTCAAGAACGATCTTCAACGACGTTCATCACAAAAGTCCCTAAATTCAATGTTTAATCCAAAAATACGGTGCTAAGCCTTTGGATTAACGTTATAAAGCCCCAAATACAAGATCAGATAGGATGCAGCTGCGGATCCAACTCTAAAAGTTCCAAAAGCGCTCAAGAAATTCAAGAAGTTCAAGAAGAGAGAATCAGAGGAGAAATTAGAGATTGTAACCCGCTAAATTCTCGGTTTAATCCGAAAGAAATAAAATTATTTCGCATTTTCGCGTTTTTATATTTAATTCACGAATTTGTGTTTACAGGGACGAGTCGTGGTTTTTGCCAAACTCGCCCCGTCTACTCACACTCGTACCCGCTATATATAAATATAGTATTATTTAATATATATATATTGTTGGGAATAAAATGATTTTGATTTAGATACCAAAACCCCTGATTGATGATGATCATATTAGTTGAGATACACTCAAGACTAGATCAGTCTAGTTGTCTCAGAATAGTTGAGACAGTAAGAATGCTTAAGTCTAAATCTCAAAAATGTTATGAGAGTTATAGTTCAGGATAGTTGTCCAAAGCTGGAATGTTAGGCAGCTTGCTAAGTGTTAGTGCTTTAGGACAAGTTTGCTGAGTATTCAGAACAAGCTGACTGAAGTGGACAACATGGCTGAATGATCAAGAATGATAAGGCAAAGCTTCATGCATTGATAAGAACTGTATCAGATCAATTAAAGTCCTAATGATCAAGAGCATTTAATGCTATACTCACAGAAGACATATTTATTAAAGCATTTATTGCCATCAAGCCTGAACAAGCATTGAAGACTTAGAAGCATTAAAGACTGAAGAATTGAATGAATGTTGGAACATTCTAGTTAGCAGCAGGAATGTTCAGGGCAGTTGTCCCATCTGACCGTTGGTTGAGTGTAAAGTCTGCCACAATCAACCTTGGGAAATATGCAAATTTGGAAGCTGACACAAGTCATCTCAGCCGCATTTTTCAGAAGTCAACACATTCATTCAAGCAACCATTGAAGAGCCTATTACACAGTGGATGATAGAAGATCAAGTTTCATAACCGTTTCAATGGTGCTGCATATAGACAAGTTTGAATTGCTATCTCTCCAACGGATAGTTGATCAAATTTGCCTATAAATTCAGAAGTGATCAAAGGATTCAAGCATCCAACTACTTGCTATCAAACTACCATCAAGCAATCAAAGGAAACCAAAGCTGTTCTTAAGAATCCCAAGTTTCCTGATCACTTCAAATAGCTAAGCCAATCCTTGTAAAATCCCAAGCTTAGCATTGAGATATCCTAAGCCTTTACACTGTTCTTATTGTAAAGGATATCTCTACTAGTTGGAACCAAACCTCAAACCCTTACCTCATTGAGTGAAGTAGTGTTTGTTGTAGAAGTGAGGAGTTAAGGACTGTTATTGAAACACAGTCTTAACTCAGAGAGATTGAGCACTAGGACTCAGATTATCCTAGGGATCAAAGCACTAAGAGAGTGTTGTTGATCAGTGCACCTTGGCACTATAAAACAAGCTAATTCCATTGTTAAGGAATTATCCTGTTCAATCAGGGAAAGTGGATGTAGGAGCTTGAGTCTCTGAACCACTATAAATTGTGTGTTATTTACTTACTGCATTCACTTGATTACTTGCAATCAATCATTCTTAAAGAGTTAATTTCAGTAAGTGAAAGAAAAACTGTTTTGGACAAAGTCCCTGATCAACTGAGTTTTTCAGAAATTAACTTGGAGTATTCTTTCAAGAAAAAGGCCAACCACATTCCGCACTTAGCAACTCTCTTAGATATTCATCCAACTGATCACTCAATAGTTTTCAGTAGGACAAGTATCTATTGAAGTTCACACTCAGGCTAGTTGTGAGACAACCTCCCTGATAAGACCAAACTGTTTGAAAAAGAAAAGAATTTGCATACACAAGTGCATTCCCCCCCCCCATACACTTGTGTCATACTCCACCAAGGACTAACAAGTGGTATCAGAGCAGGGGTTCATAGACCACTGCTTCTGAAAATCCAACTGATTTTCAAATCATTTTATTTCTGTGGTCACTGAACTGATCCAAATTTTGAAAAACCTATTTGTGTTTATCTAACCTATTTCTATAGAAATGGCTAACAATGCAGTTCTAGGAGATGCTGTCAATACCATCAACAACATGGGTCCAAATCAAGTGAATCATATTTCACATCATAAATTGCCAATGTTCTCAATTGAGAACTATGATTTCTGGAAGATCAGGATGAGAGCACATCTTGCCTGCCAGCATGATGAAATGCTCAAAGTCATCACCAGAGGGCCCTTCACATTCACCAAAGCAAATCCCAAAGTCACTGATGCACAGAAAGCAGACCCAAGGGAATTGCTACCAAAAGATGAGGATGAGTTTACAACTGAAGAAAGAAAAAGGCATAACCTGAACTACATTGCCATGAATACTTTGTACCAGACCATTCCAGATGCAGTGATGGGAAGAGTATACCACTGCACCACAGGAAAAGAGATTTGGGACACCTTAGCACTTATGTGTGAAGGTACCCAAAAGATCAAAGAAAATAAGCTTCAAGTGGCTATCCAAAAATATGAACAATTTACTATGGAGCCAAATGAAACTATTGATCATCTTGATGGTAGATTCACTGACATCATGAATGAGATAAACTCTCTTGGCAAGTTCTATGCCAAAAGAGAAGTTGTTTTGAAAATTCTGAGAAGTCTCACATCTAAGTGGGACATATACTCTGTCATGATGTAAAACACCAGCAATCTTGACAACATGCCTATGCAGCAAGTGTTCTCTGAACTCAAAGCATATGAGTTTGATCTGAACAGAAAAAAGGTGCATGATGAGCCATCCTCCTCAAGCAAAGGTGTTGCTTTCAAAGCTGTTGAGACAGAAAAGAAGAGTGTACAAAGATCATCTTAAACTCTCTCCAAGTCTGAGATGAAGGAGGAGCTGGCACTCATGGCCAGGAGATTTGAGAAGCTCAACTCCAGATTTGGTAGATACAAAAAGTTCTACCAAGACAACAGAACTAGAAGGAGATTCAGCTCTCCTGACAACAAATCAGAAGACAAAGTCTCTGATGAAAAGAAAGAAGATAGATATGCTGACAGAAAGAAGTTCAGCAAAGTAGAACCATCCTCATCAAGGAGGAAGGAGTCCTCAAGCAAGAAGAATGATGATGAAGATGTGTGTTACAACTGCCAGAAAAAGGGTCACTTTCAGTATGATTGTCCTGACCTAAGCTCAAAAGAGAGAAAAGAAAGGCAGATCAAAAGAGATAAGAGGCTAAACAATAGAAAGACCATGGTAGCTGGGGAATCAGCCAGTGAAGAAAGTGTGTACTCATCTGATGATGGGCTATTCTCCAACAGTGACAGTGATGATGACTGTCAAATGGCTTTTGAAAATGAAGAGGTATGTTCATCTTCCAATTCTTCAAATAACACACATGAGTCCAGTGAAATCCACTTGAAACTCAACTTTGGGAAGTTAATTGAGGATTTGACCAGACTACAAGAAGTATGCAATATGGCATTGAGAGAAAATGAGTCGTTGAATTCTAAAGTTCAAACTCCCAACCTTCCTGAACCAGAGTTAGACTTTAAATCAACTGAGTTGTATCAACAGACTGTGAGAGAACATGATGAAATGTCTCTCAAAGTCACTGAACAATAAAAGCTGATTGATGAACAAGAACTGGCTTTGAGGAAAAAGGATTTTGATCTTAGAACCCTTCAAGCTAAATTTGACAATCTCTCAAATGAATTTGATACTCTTAAATTGAGTGAGGGGAGCTTAAAAATGAAGATGTCTGCCTTGAACAAATCCGCTAAAGCAATAGAGGAAATTCAAGGGTTTCAAAGACAATTTGCTCAAAAAGGTGGAATAGGCTATAATCCATCTGAACCCTCACCTGGTCTTAGTATTGCTTCAACAAGCAATTCTAAGATGATCTTTGTAAGATCAGTGGCTCAACAAAATGAAATGGAAGTAAATTAACTACTGATCAAGGAAAAGGGTAAAGGAATCTTTATACCTACTCAAGTAAACAATGCTTCTAAACCCATACCTAAGGAAAAGGTTAAGAACATTGTATACAAGATAAATGAGGTTCAGAAGGGAAGAACCAATGGAAGGTCAAACCATCTGAACACTCATCAGTGGAGTTGTCCAAAATCTGCTCAGAAAAGGCCAACTCAAATGAGGAAACCTCAACTGGACAGATTAAGGCCCAACCACACTGATAGGTATAACAGCTTCAGGAAGCCTGGACCTTTCATGCCAAAAGGAAAAGGCCATCCAAGCCCCTATCCTCAAAAGTCTTACCAAGCTGCACCTAAGTCTAGTAACTTCAGGAGACATGTCCCAAAGAAATTCACCAACTCTCCTGAACCTTACAAGACTAACACTTATGCACAGAAGCCACCCAAGGCATTTAAGGGAAGGACTGTGTATGTAGATGTAAAGGGAAACCAAGTCAGTCACTTTGAGTCAATCAGAGTAATCATGCAGATTTGGGTTCCAAAAGGTACAGCTAACCCTCTAGGACCCAACATTCAAAGGGTACCTAAAGTTTGACTTTGCAGGACTGCAAGGACCACAAGAAGAAGAGAAGCATAAACAAGAAAACAACATGGTACTTGGACAGTGGATGTTCAAGACACATGACTGGAAACAAGGAGCTTCTCTCAGAGTTCATTGAAAAGGATGGTCCTTCAGTAACTTTTGGAGACAGCAACTCAGAGATTACAAAGTCATCACCAATGAAGTTCCAATATTTTGTGACAATAATAGTGCAATTGCTATTTCACAGAATCCAGTGCTCCACACCAGATGCAAACATGTTGATATTAAGCATCATTTCATAAGGGATCATGTGGAAAAGAAAGATATCAAGCTTGTCAAAATTCACACTGATAAGCAAAAGGCTGATATCTTAACAAAGCCACTAGCTGAAGCAAGGTTTCTAGAACTTTCAGCTGAGTTGGGCTTACTTGATCCAGGGAAGATGGAGAAATGAAGAAGGAAGCTCAAATGGAGGGGGGAAGTTCATTTAGTTGAACTTCAGCAAGGTTGACCGACCTCACTGAAGCTGTCTCCCAAAAAGGGAAACTCAGTACAATTGTCCATATAGCCTTCAGCAATCTTGGTCAGGAAGATTGACCTTGTGGGACCCATTCAGCAACATTGGGACCCACTCAGGCATGTTGGTCAGTTATTTTGACAAAAGCAGAAGTCAAAACACATCTCAGGATGTTTGTCCAAGTTAATAGGGTGATAATTGCTATTTTTAGCATTGATTGGACATTTAAAAGATTTCTTGGGCTAAGAGTAGGCTATTTTTAGGATGGCGTGTGATATTAAGGTTTTAGCCCCCAAATGGCAAATCTGCATTTAATGCAAAATCTCTTTTAAGATTGCATTAATTACTGTGCTATCATCAAAGCCATTGATTAACCTTAAACCTTCATCAAACCGTTCCACAGCCCACTACCCCACTTTATCCATTTGGTTTTAAGATTTATCCACCCTCAAAAGCTTTTGTCCAACGGTTAACAACAGTCCTACATATAAAAACATTCAATTTTTACCCTCATTTCTCACGCACCCATATCTTCAAACCCTTAAGCATTTTGAAAACCTCTCAAAACCTTCAAACTCCCCAACTCATCTCTTTCAAAAATTTATCCATGGATCCTAAGATCAAAAGAGAGGAACTGGTAGATTTCAATGATCCATCACTGGATATTGACTTTGCCTATCTAACCAACACAAATTCCCTATGGTTTGAGAAGCTCGTGGCTTTTGACAGCCCTGATGAGGAAGTACATCCAGTCCTTCAATGGTTGAGGGATGCAGGACTCAAAAAATTCTTAGGCACCAAGCCTGATTCTTGCCTTAACCTATTTATGGCTGAATTCTTTGCTTACCTAAGGTGGAAAGGTAAGAAAGGAGATGTGTGCACCAAGCTCACATATGCAGAGTAAGATGAAGAGGAGGAAACCTAACACACCATCATCTTCACTTCTAAAGACCTTGATGCCAGTTTTGGGCTACCTTCAGAAGGCCTGAATCCAGAACTCTACAGAGAAGGAGAGGAACAAGAGTTCTCTGATCCATGGATGAAGGTCCCCAAGAAGCTGGTAGCTGCTCAAAATAAGAAAACATTGAAACCTTTATATGAGCACTTGTTTGATATTGTTGTAAAAAGCTTGTTAAGTCATTATGGGAGTGTTGAGCAAATTAGTTTGCCAAAGTTAAGAGTGATGGCTGCTGTGATTGACTCTGCTGAAAAGAGAGTCAAATTTGATTGGAAAAATTTCATTCTTGGAAAGATGATGAATGAAAAATTTAAATTCAAGGAGGTGAAACATCACAAGGTTGTGGTGGATGGGAAACTTCTATTTTGCACAAGAGCTAGCCTGCTCTTGGAAAGATTTGCCCATTACACACACCTTCAAGCCAAGCCAAAGCCATTTCCAGCCCAGAAGGTGATGTTTAGGAAGATGTCCTCAAAGACTAAGAAAAGGAAGCAAGGGGCAGCATCCAAGCAAGCCCTAACTGTTGCACGTGTGACCAGATCTTCTCCAAGAAAGAGGAAAGCTCAGCCAGTAAAGAATCAGCCCAAAATGAAGATGATGAAGAAGATTCTCAGTGACTCTTCTCCAGAGAGCCAGTCTAGAAGTGGAGGTGCCACTTCTGAGGAAATTGACATAGTGGAAGAAGAAGGAGTAAACCCTCCTGAAGAGGGAGAAGAGTTCTAGTGAACAAAGTTGGTTATGGCATGAGAGACTAAACCACTTGAACTTCAAAACAATGAACAAGATTGCTAGAAATGCATTAGTTAAAGGACTACCCAATGAAAGGAAGATTGCCTAAAGTGTCATACTTTCACTTCTTTGGTTGCAAGTGTTTTATTCACAATAATGGGAAAGAACAGTTGAAAGCCTTTGATAGCAAAGCTGATGAGGGAGTATTCCTTGGATATTCTCAAATCAGTAGAGCTTTCAGAGTCTACAACAAGAAAACCCTTATTGTGGAGGAAACACCTCATGTTGTGTTTGATGAATCTATTCATGAGTTCAGGAATGAGAACTTGGAATCAGAAGAAATCACACAGAGGACAACCAGACTGAGCCTAAAAGACAAGGACACTGAATTCATAGAAGTTGTCCAAGCCAACCTACCTGAAAACTTTACATTGGACAACAATCCTGAAGGCAATCCTCCTGAGACAAATCATACTGAAGGAAATGGTGAACTGAATGATCCAATCCCAGTTCACATCCAGGTAACAACTACCAATGAAGAAGCAGTTCCTGCTGAGGTAGTTAATGGGTCAAATAATCAAGGGGGAACTCAAAATGTTGAAAATGCCAATGTCCCTAACATTGAGGACAACACCCCTGATTATGATCCTGAACTAGATCCTGCATTCAATTACCCTGAATTTTATGATCAAAATGACTCAACTTCAGTAGAGGACAACTCTACTGAAGAGATCAGAAAAAGAAGGACCTAGTTGTCTGACCATCCCACTGATCTAATACTTGGTGACCCAAGTATTGGAGTCAAAACAAGGAGATTTCATGGTGAAAGTGCTTTATTCTGTTGTTTCTTGTCAGAACAAGAACCAAGTGACATTGAAGAAGCACTTCAAGATGCCAATTGGATCACAGCCATGCAGGAAGAACTGGATCAATTCACCATAAATGAAGTTTGGGAGCTGGTGGATAGACCTTCACATCAAGATGTTATTGGAACAAAGTGGGTGTTCAAGAACAAAAAGAATGAGAATGATGTGATTGTCAGAAACAAAGCAAGACTAGTGGCAAAGGGCTATTGCCAACATGAAGGCATTGACTATGATGAGACCTTTGCACCTGTGGCAAGGCTAGAGGCAATAAGGCTCTTTCTAGCCTATGCAGCTCACAAGAGGTTCAATGTGTACCAAATGGATGTCAAGAGTGCCTTTTTGAATGAAGTCTTGAAAGAAGAAGTCTATGTGGAGCAACCACCTGGTTTTGAGGTTGGAAACCATGTTTACAAACTGAAGAAGGCTCTATATGGACTCAAACAAGCCCCTAGGGCTTGGTATGATACACTGTCACAATTCCTCTTGGATCATGGATTCATCAAGGGAACTGTGGACAGAACTCTCTTCAGAATCACTGAAGGAGAGGACATCTTGCTTGTCCAAATTTATGTGGATGACATAATATTTGGATCCCCCAATGAGAAGCTGTGTGAGAAGTTCTCCAAGCTAATGCAAAGCAAGTTTGAGATGTCCATGATGGGGTTGATGAACTTCTTTTTGGGTCTACAAGTTAAACAATCAAAAGAAGGGATCTTCATCAACCAAGCTAAGTACACCAGAGAGTTGATCAAGAAATTTGGGTGTGCTACTAGCAAGCCAGTAAGGATCCCATTGAACACAAACTGGAAGATGGATCCTGATGAGAATGGTGTTCCAACCAACTCTACTGAGATTGGAGGAATCATTGGTTCACTCCTCTATCTCACTGCCAGCAGGCCTGACATCACCTTTGCAGTAGGTGTTTGTGCAAGGTTTCAAGCAAATCCTAAGAAAAGCCATCTTGAGGCTGCAAAGAGGATTTTGAGGTATCTCAAAGGCACTGAAAATCTATGCCTTTGGTACCCTGCTGATGACAACATTGAGTTAACTGGCTACTCAGATGCTGATTATGGAGGTTGCAGAATTGATAGAAAGTCCACTTCAGGGACTTGTCAATTCTTAGGCAACAAGCTTATATCTTGGTTTTCCAAGAAGTAAAACACAGTGGCTACCTCCACCACTGAAGCTGAATATGTTGCAGCTGGAAGTTGTTGTGCTCAAATCCTTTGGTTGAGACAACAACTAAGAGATTACAAAGTCAACTCTACTGAAGTGCCAATATTTTGTGATAACAATAGTGCCATTGCTATATCACAAAATCCTGTCTTGCACACAAGATGTAAACATGTGGACATCAAGCATCACTTCATTAGAGACCATGTGGAAAAGAAGGACATAAAGTTGGTCAAGATCCACACAGATCATCAAAAAGCTGATATTCTAACAAAGCCACTTGCAGAGGCAAGGTTTCTGGAGCTATCAGCAGAGTTGGGATTACTTGAACCAGGGAAGTTGGACAAGTAAAACCCATTGAAGTTAATGGAAAGTATGGAAACTGGAAAGATTTTCAGCAGACTTGGTCAAGTCTACTAAAGTTCAGAAGAGATGACCTAAATCATTCAGGACACTTGTCCATTGAATCTCAGGACACTTGTCCACATCTTTTCAGGACACTTGTCCAAGTGGGGTCAGATAAGTTGTCTTGGCTATCAAACTATTTCCTTGGTTTGATAAGCACCTATTTTGGGTAATCATTGTCTACTTTGATATCTGTCCCAATTACAGATATCATCACTGTGGGATTTAATTTGTCCCCCACCCAAAAGGTCACTTTCCATGCATTAAATGCCATGATTTAACTCTTGTTTGCATTACACTTTTCAAGCCATGATCTATCTCGAACACTCCCCAACCATTAACTAATATTAAATAACTTCCACGTTTTGAATAAAACCAATAACTCACTGTTACATTGGTTTTTGACCATTGGATCAAAACTGGCCAACTCCCCTGAAGTTAATCCTGGCCGTCCAAGTGTGTTTTCCACTTTTGACAACAGTTGAAAACTCACAAAACTCACCTACTCATTGACAAACATTCTTTTTAGAATATTCTCAAGCCTTAAGATCCCCCACAAACTCTTCTTCCCCAAGTATTCGAAACCCTAGCTCATTTTCTTCAAACTCTCTCAAAACTCTCTCAAAGTCATTTCTGAATCCTTCAATGGCCCCCAAAGTTAGACCAGAAATGATCATTGATTTCTCCAACAAGGCTCTAGACCTTGATTTTGGATACTTGAGCAACAAAAACAGGCTTCAGTTTGAGCCCATCATATCTTTTGAAAGTGAAGACCCTGAAATTACACCAACCTTGAGATGCTTGAGGAGGGCAGGTCTTCAGAAGTTCATGGAAGAGAGGCCAAGCTCTTGTTTGGAAAGCTACATGGCAGAGTTCTTTGCCTTTCTCAAATGGAGAGGCAAGCCAGAAGATGGTGAAGTTTCCACCAGAATTTCTTATGTGTCAGAAGGAGAGGAGGAAGAGAGATTTCATAGAGTGAAATTCTCTTCAGAAGATCTTGAAGGAGCTTTTGGATTGCCCTCTGAGGGAAGGAATCCAGAAGTTTATGGAACTGGCCTTGAAGATGAGATAGCTCAAGATTGGCTATTAGTGTCAGGCCCTCTCTCTGCAACACAAAACAAAAAGACTCTCAAGCCAAAATTTCTCAACCTCTTTGAGGTAGTTGCTAAGAGTCTCTTGAGCAATACTGGAAGCTTGGAGCAGGTCAGCCATCCAAGAATAAGGATAATGGCTGCAGTTATTGATGCTAGTGATAAAGGCATCAAGTTTGATTGGAGGACCTTCATCATGTCTGAGATGATGAAGGAAAAGGCCAAGTTTAAGGTGAAAACCCACAACAAGGTTGTGCTTGAAGGGAAAATCAAGTATTGCACAAGGGCAAGCGTATTGATTGAGAGATTTTCCCATTATTCACAAATGCAGACCTTTGCAAAGCCCCTCCCTTCCCAAAAGATCATGTTTAGAAAGCTCAGTAAGAAAACTGAGCAAAGGAGGATGCTTTTGGCCAAACCTGTTGAAGAGAAGGTGGAGGAGAAGCCCAAAATCAAAAAGAGGACTAAGGCCAGAGTGGTGAAGACAAGAAAAGTGTTTCAAATCCCCTCAGAAGAGACTTCAGGAGCTTCAGCAGAGATTGAAGAAGTTGCTGAAGAGGGAGTAAGTGTGCCTTCTGATCATTCAGAAGAGTTGAGGCAGAAGTATAATGAGACTAGACAAAAGTCTAGAGGTGATAAGAGGATCAGGGAGGTTGTCCCTGAGAAGGATGGTGAAGGAAGTGGGAGCAGTAGGGCCAGCAAGAGAAGGGAGGTTGACTCATCTATGCTCAATTATTCAAAGCTTTTAGAAGCTGCACTCTTTGAACCAACCCCCTTGAGCAAAGCTCCTTCAGATCCATTGCTCTCAAAAGCAACTGAAGTACCTTCAATTGCAACCAACCCTTCTGAAGCCAATATCCCTAAACTCAACCTTCCTGAAGCCACCTTTGGAGAACCCAGAGTCAACTCCCCTATAACCCAAAGTCCCCATTCAAGTGGAGATGAGGAGGAGTATACTTATGAAAGTATGCTCAGAGGAGGAGCCAAGGCTACTGTGGACAGTTTGTATCCACAACTTGCTGAATTTCCAAGAATTCAGAAGACATTCCATGACTTGAGAATGCTTGTTGATGTGAAGGACAAGACTATTATGGAGATTTCACAAGTCATCCAAGATAAAGGTGCAAACTGGTGGCAAGTGGAGGAGAGCAGATTACTGCACTTTGCTGGAGTTTTAAAGACAAGATTCCTCATTGATGAGGAAGTTTTTGCAAAGTTGGTAGATGATAAAATCATTGGGGAGAAGGAAAGGAAAGCTAAGGGCATCAAACACCCTGATAGTAGCTCAAATGATGATGATTCCCCTGATGATCCCTCAAACCCTTCAAACCCCAACCCTCCTGAAACCCCTCAAGCCAACCTTCCTGAATCTGCTCAACCCAAGTCTTCTGTATCAGACAGACTTTCAAACCCTCCTAGAACCTATCATAGGAAAGGCTCTGTATCTTCAGAGGTGTTGACCAAGGGTGGTAACACAACCAAAGAGACATCTGCCAATGAAGGTTCTTCTGAACCCAAGGCACAGCCTAAAGATGTTGAGGTTCCTATATTAGAGGCTGGTTTGATTAAGGCCTATTCAGTGTCAGGAGAGCTGGACACTGATCAGCCCTTAATCATTCAGGATGACTCAGTGGCTGTTGATATAAGCACTGTGATCTCCCCACAACTGCCATCTTTGAACCTTGTTGAAGGTGGAGATGCTACAGGTTTAGGTGATGGAGTTGAAAAGGAGAATTTAGTAGAAAAACCAGAGGGAGTAGTAGATGATAGAGAGGTGGTGATTACTAGGATAGTGAGTGTACCACCAAATGAGGGTGATATAAGTGAGGAAGGACAGTCTATTCTTGAAGTCAAATCTGAACTTCAAGAATCCCTTGATGAGAGGAGGCCTGATTCCTTGTGTGAGGACAAATTACTGAAGGGAGAAAAGAAATAGTTGAAAATGAGAAGAAGACTGCTGATGTATCAGAGTCTTATGAAAAAGAAATTGAGGATGATAAGTGTGTTTTTATTGACTCTTTTGATTTATCTGACATTGCAGGTATAAGTTTTGAACAAATCTTTGCAGATGATCTCTTAACAGATGCTCCCATCCATGTTGATTCTGGATCAGCACAAGCCTTACTTGGGATGCAATTAGAAAAGTTGGATTCCTTGGCTCATCAAGTCAAATCAGCTCATGCAGAAACCACTGGAGCTTTAGATGAGCATGGAAGAACTTTAGCATCTGTGGAAATGAGGCTAACAGGCTCTGAGGATGTGGTGTTACCCACATTAGAAGCAAGAATTGAAGGAGTGGAATCTGGTCTTCAAACCATTTCCACTGAAGTTCACAAAGCCAAAATCAGTATGGAAAACATCTCAAAGGAGGTCAAGAAGGATCAAAAGCTGCTTAGAGACAATCACAATGCCAATGTTCAAGCCATCAGATTGACCATTAAGCAAGCTCTTGGCAAGAAGACAGCCCTGCAGAGGAAAAGAGTTGAAGAGCAAAGGCTGGCTATGGTGAAAGCAGCCTCAGAAAAGTTTTCCCAAGAAGTGTTGGCCAACATTGCTGAAGGTGCAGTGGCCAACCTCACTGAGCTCCTTAAAGCCCAATTAGATGCATCTCTAAAAGCAACCATGGAGGAGGTTGTTCAACAAAAGATGAAGCCTGTTCTAGCTTTCCTTAGCTTGAGCAGTGACAGAATGCAGAACATACATGATGAAAATGTATACTTATTGGAGGAGATGAAGTCTCTAACCCAAGCCCAGTCCTTGATGGCATCAACTATGAGTGAACTGAAACCTGCATGTTTTGATGCTGCCAAAAAGGGGGAAAGGGAAAGAGCAAGGGCAAAAGGTGCCTTAGTGATTGGAAGCCCAGTGAAAGGGAAAGACAAAATTGCTGAAGGAAAAGGAAAGGAGCCAGCAGTGCTGAACTTGGAAGAATTGGATGAAGAGGAACAGTTAGCACTTGCTTTGAAAAATTCAATGGCCTCAGCTCAAGAGGAAAGACTGAGGTTACAACAAAGACCAGGAGGAGAGGTGTCTGGTTTGGACAAAGATGCTGAAGGAGTCCAAACTAGAGGAAAGATCAAGTAGGCCCAAGGAAAGAAAAGATCAGCTGAGACATTCACTGACTTTCCTAATAGCCTTGATTTGCCTCCTGAATTCAAAATTGTTGATGATGAACCTATCTCCAAGAAGACCAAAGTTGCTGAAAAGAACAAGAATGTTGAAGTGTCCAAAGTTGCTGAAAAAGACAAGTCTTCTGAGAAGGAAAAGTCTACTGAGACTAATTCCACTCAAGGTGCCAAAGCTTCTGAAGAAGGCTTTGGACCTGGACCTAAGAAGAAGAAAGTAGTGGTGCTAAATGATCCATCAAAGCTGTTTCATGAAGGGTATGGCAAAGACCCTGAAACACAACAGAAACTGGCCATGATGAGGGCCCAAGAAAGGATGGACTTGATGGATGAAGCACATAGAGCAAGAGATAAAAGAAGAGCAGATTTCCAGAAGCCAAGAAGGAAGAGAGCAACCTTCAACAAGATGAAGCCACAGCTACTGATCCCAATGGACACCAAATATCCTCACTTGGATAAGTGGGTGCCAATTCAGCTGAATGACTCATGGGAGGAATCCAAAAGGGAGTTTGTTGGTCCTTGGTGGAGTATAACACAAGTGTATGGGGGGGGGGGGGGAATGCACTTGTGTATGCAAATTCTTTTCTTTTTAACAAAACTGGTCTTATCAGGCAGGTTGTCTTAAAACTGTCCTGAGTGTGATCTTTGATAGATACTTGTCCTACTGATTACTATTGAGTGATCAGTTGGCTAGATATCTAAAAGAGTTGCTAAGTGCGGAATGTGGTTGGCCTTTGATTTAAAAATACTCCAAGTTAATTTCTGAAAAGACAGTTATCAGGGACTTTGTCCAAAACAAATTTTCTCACTTACTAGAGTTTGTTTTTTGAAAATTGTTTGAATATGAATGCAATAAAGAATGCAGTAAGTAAGAGACACACAAGTTTATAGTGGTTCAGAGACTCAAGCTCCTACATCCACTTTCCCTGATTGAACAGGATAATTCCTTCACAATGGAATTAGCTTGTTTTATAGTGCCAAGGTGCACTGATCAACAACACTCTCTTAGTGTTTTGATCCCTAGGATAATCTGAGTCCTAGTGCTCAATCTCACTGAGTTAAGACTGTGTTTCACTCTAACAGTCCTTAACTCCTCACTTCTACAACAAACACTCTCTTCACTAAATGAGATAAGGTTTGAGGTTTGGTTCCAACTAGTAGAGATATCCTTTACAATGAGAACAGATGTAAAGGCTTAGGATATCTCAATGCTAAGCTAGGATGTTTACAAAGAATGGCTTAGCTAATTTGAAGTGATTCAGGAAACTTGGGATTCTTGTGAATAGCTTGGTTTCCTTTGAAAGCTTAATATGAGTTTGATAGCTTGTAGTTAGATTCTGAATCCCTTTGATCACTTCTGTATATATAGGCATATTTGAACAACTATCCGTTGGAGAGATAGCAATTCAAACATGTCTATTTGCAGCACCATTGAAACAGCTAAGAAGCTTGACTTCCTTTTATCCACTGTGTAAAAGGGCTCTTCAATGGTTGCTTGAATGAATGTGTTGACTTCTGAAAAATGCGGCTGAGATGACTTGTGACAGTTTCCAAATAAGCACACTTCCCAAGGTTGATTTGTGGCAGAATCTACACTCAACCAACGGTCAGATGGGACAAGCTCCCTGAACATTCTTGCTGCTGTTTTAGAATGTTCCAACATTCATTCAATGCTTCACTCTTTAATGCTCTAAGTCTTCAATGCTTGGTTCAGGCATGATTGGCAATAAATGCTTCATTGAATGTGTCTTCAGTAAGCTTTTGACATTCAATTCTCTTGGTCATTTGTACTTCAATTGTCTTGATCTTTTGCATTTATGAGCACAGCTTTAGTGTTCTTGATCTCTTCAGCCCGGTTGTCCACTTGGTCAGCTGTCCTGATGCTTCAGCAACTTTGGCCTCAAGACTTAATACCTATCAAGCTTTCTAACATATAGCATTGGACAACTATCCTGAACTCTAAAATCTCACAACATCTCTGAGATTTTTAACTTAAGCATTCTACATACTCAAGTGTTCTGGGACAACTTACCTGAACAATAACTTGAGCATATCTCAACTAATCTGTACATCATCAATCAGGGGTTTTGGTATCTAGATCAAAATCATTTTATTCCCAACAATTTCCCCCTTTTTGATGATGCCAAAACCTATTACAAAGGAACCTTGACTTATACTATACTTTACCTTCAGGATGAATGAACTGGTCAACTTTCCTAAAAGAAATTGTTAGCACAATAAATCAAGTAAATATGTAATGTCAGGTTAGTTGAGATAATGAGTTGTTATAACTTGATAGAAAATCAGTGGTCCTTTTATATATTATCAAGCATTACAGGTCAGAAAATTCAAAGGACATACTAACTGATACAAGAAAACAGAATAACAACAAATAACATCAATCATAAGCAAAGATAGGGAAGAGATAAACTTATCCATCAGAGAGTTCCATCATCTTGGGGAGCAATGCCGTATTGAGCCCAGACCCTTTTCTTCAGCTCCCAAACATCCTTGTTGGAGCCTCTAGAGCCTATCTTCATCTTCTCCATCTTCATGATGTTGATGAACTCCTCCAGAATCTTTCCCTCATCGATCAAGTTCCCATTGAACTTAGGAGGCATGTACAGAATTGGACCAGGGGCCTTGAACTCCACTCTTGCCATATCAGCTGCTGCAAACAGCTTTTGGTAGAGGTCCCTATGATTCTCAAACATGAACTGGACAAAGACTTCATCCACACTCTCTCCAAGCCACTTCCCAATGACATAAAAGTCATATACAAAACTTCTCTTGGCCTCCTCCCATGCATCATTCAGTGAGATTGGAACCCACTTATCATGGTGAGGGTACTGAGTGTCCCATCTTTGCAGCATTTGAGGTTTGAGTCTTCTGTATGAAGCTCTCCTTCTTGGGGCTTTGAAATTTGCCCTTCTTTCATCCCTTGCCTTGTTGGCCTCAACCAATTGCTCCATCCTCTCTTTAGCTCTCTGAAGAGCTAGCTTCTCTTGGGTTTCTGGATCTTTTCCAAAACCTTCTTCAAACAATTTAGAGGGATCATCAGCAAGTTTGGGCACACCAACTTCAGGCATCCTGTCCTGTACTTCTTCTATAACCTCTTCTTCTTCAATGGCAGGCAGCTTGGCTGCTTTCTTCAATCTTTTTGATTGCCTTACTGGAGTAGATTCATTAGACTGAAATTCTGATGGCAAAGTCAGGCTGGTTGGGAAATCATTAAAGGCTTGCAGTTCCTTCCTCTTTCTTTCAGATGATCTTGTCACCTTCCCCCTTACTTCAGCAGCCTTCTCTTTAGGTTCACGTCCTGTAGACTCACCACCTGGCCTTTGAAGCTTTCTTGCCTGACTTTCCATAGCTGACATCATGGACTCCTTGACAGCTATTTGAATCTGCTCTTCCTCAGTCAAATTTTCAACATTCATTGGGCCTTTGCCTTTCCCAATGTCTTCTACTGCTTCCTCCTCAATCTCAGGGACCTTCTCTTTTCCCTTAGATTCACCAATCACCAAGGTTCCCTTTGCCCTTGCTCTCTCTCTTTCCCCCTTTTTGGCATTATCAAAACACTGGGGCTTTAGTTCACTCATTGAGACTGAGAGGTGTGAGTGGGCCTGAGTGAGGGACTTCAACTCCTGCAGTAGATAAACATTCTCATCATGAATGTTTTGCATTTTATCATCTGCCATGCTCAAGAAGGTGTGAACAGGCTTCATCTTTTGGGAAACAATGGCATCCAGTGTGGCTTTCAGTGATTGATCAAGTTTGGCCTGAAGTTGATCAGTGAGGTTGGCCACAACTTGATCAAACACTTTGGCCATGAGTTCAACAGTGAATTTCTCAGCAGCCTCCTTCACCATTGCAGCTTTCAACTCTTCTGCCTTCTTTCTCTGGGCTGTTGTCCTCTGCCTTAAAGCATCCTTGATTGTCTTTCTCAAGGCTTTCACATTATGCTTGTACAAATCTTTGAGACCCTGCTGTTCTTTCTTCACTGTTCTTGTGAATTTACCCATAGCATCTTTGGCTTTTGTCACTTCAGTTGAAACTGTTTGCAGTCCAGATTCAACTCCACATATTCTTGCATCAAGAGTTGGCAATATCACTTCTTCTGACCCTGTTAGCCTCATCTCCACAGAGGCTAGAGTCTTGCCTTGGCCATCTAAGGTATCAACAGTTGTTGCATGAGCCTTCTCAACTTCCCTGACCAGTGTGTCCAACTTCTCTGACTGCTCTTCAATGATGGATGCAGTCTGAGTAGCAATTTGAAAGTGAGCCTCAGAGGTGTTGGCTTCTTCAAAGTAGATCTGGTTAAGTGTGGACACATTTGCTGAAACTGCTTCAAGATCAGTGTCAGCATCAACTGGTATATCTGTCAGGGAGGCATCTGCAAAAATTTGCTCAAGAGTGACAGCAACAGAATCTGCAAAACTAATAGTGTTAGTAAAAACTCCCTCATCTCCCTCAATTTCTTTTTCTCCCATAAGGTCTGATACATCAGCACCTTCTCCCTCATTTTCAACTATATTCTTTTCTTCTTTATTCTCAAGAGATAGACTCACATTCACTGGAGAATCAGGCCTCCTTTCACCAAGGGATTCATCAAGTTCAGATTTGACTTGAAGAATAGCCTGACTCTCATATTGGGCTGCACCCAATATTTCTACTTCCTCACCCTCTATTTGTGGTGCACTCAAGGAACCTGTAATCACACAATCCTCACCATCATCTCCCTCTGATTTTTCAGCACTATCAGCCTTTTCAACTCCTTCAATGCCTAAACCTGACACCTCCATATCCTCAACAGGATCCACAGAGGGCAGTTGTTGGGAGATCACAGAGTTTGGGCATCCCAAGGCCACTGAGTCATCCTGAATGACTAAAGGCTGGTCAATGTCCAACTTGCCTGACATTGATGAGGCTTTAGCCAAACTAGCTTCTCCCATGGAAGTCTCAGCATTGTCAAGCTGTGCCTCAGGTTCAGAAGAACCATCCTTGGCCAATGCATCTTGGACTGAGTTACCATCTTTGGTCAACTCCTCTGAATGATCAGAGTCCTTCACAGAATGAAAGGTCAAGTAATGTACCTGAGCTGAGTTGAGGCCTGGGGGATTGGGATTGGTGTGATCATCATCATCATCATCATCATCATCAGATGGGCTGTCAAGATGCTTGATTCCTTGTGCTATTCTCTCTCTTTCAGCAAGCACCTTCTCATGAACAATGGTGCAAAATAGGGCCTCAGTGGTTAATACACTGGTCTTCTTTACATTTGCAAAATGTAGCAGCCTATTTTCCTCAACCTGCCACCAGTTGGCACCCTTATCCTGAATAGCCTGAGCTATTTCCACAATAGTTCTATCTTTGATCTCAACAAGTGCTCTGAGATCATAGAACTGTTGTTGCAGCCTGGGATATGCCTTCAATCCTGGATATAATTCATCCACATTGGCTCTTGCAATCTGCCTCAACATTCCCTCATAGGTGTACTCTTCACCACTATCATCTCCAGAAGAGTTGGTTTGGGATTCAGGAAAGTTGGATTGGGATTCAGGTAAGCTTGGCTGAATTTTAGGTAAGTTGGGTTCAGTAGGGTTGGGTTCAGGAGAGGTCAAAACAAGTTGGGATTCAGGTGCTTTTGAGAGCATTGTGCCTGAAGAGGTAATTGGAATGGCTGGAATGGGTGGGAAAACAACTTGATCACCTTCTTGAATAGCAGTTTCAAGAAGTTTGGTATATGAGAGAAGTCTTGGATCAAGGGGGGAAAAAGGTCTATCTTCAAGATTGACCAAATCTGCCAGCACATCAAGACCTATTCTATCAGGTGCACCTTCAGGGGAGTAAACCTTCTTGGCAATGATTGGGGCATCTTCAGGAGTCTTGCACTCCTCTTCTTCTTGCCTTGGAGATATTCTTCTAGATTGAATATCAGGGGAGTTGGCTTCAGGGTTGTTGGGTTTTGACTTTGACTTGGAGTTAGACTTGCTTGCATGTCTAATCTCCTTGAAGAACTCTTTCTCCTTCTTTTCTTCTTCCATCATCCTCTGCTTCTCAGAAGTCTTGATGATTCTTCTTCTCCTTTCATACCTTGTTGGCTGGTCAAGGTCTCTGAATTCTGTGATTGTCTCAGGTTGCAGTGGGACAATCTCTCTGAATACTTCACCCTCTTCAGGAGGGTTGACTCCTTCCTCAGCCACCTTCTCAATTTCCTCAGAAGTGGCTCCTCCACTCCTTGACAAGCTTTCAGGGGAAGATTCACTTAGAATCTGCTTCATCTTCTTCATCTTTGGCTGGATTTTGGGTGATTGTGCTTTCCTTTTCCTTGGAGAGGCTTTGGTTGCTGGAACAGTGGCAACAGCTTTCTTGGAGGCAGCCTCCTGCTTTCTCTTTTCTGTCCTTGAAGACAGCTTTCTAAACATCACCTTTTGTGCAGGAAAAGGCTTTGGCTTTGCTTGGAGATGGGTGTAATGAGCAAATCTTTCCAAGAGCAGACTGGCTCTTGTGCAAAATTGGAGTCTTCCTTCAACCACCACCTTGTGGTGCTTCATCTCCTTAAACTTAAATTTTTCATTCATCATCTTGTCAAGAATGAAATTTTTCCAGTTGAACTTGACTCTCTTCTCAGCAGAGTCAATCACAGCAGCCATCACTCTCAACTTAGGCATACTGATTTGTTCAACACTCCCTGAGTGGCTTAACAGACTTTTTACAACGCAATCAAACAAGTGTCTGTAAGGAAGCTTTAAAGTGTTCTTGTTCTGAGCACTTACAAGTTTCTTTAGTTCTATCATCCAAGAGTAGTAGAACTCCTGATCATCTCCTTCCTTGTACAATTCTGGATTCTGGCCTTCTGATGGTAGCCCAAAGCTAGCATCTATATCCTCCGCAGTGAAGATGATGGAGTGTTGGCTTTCTTCATCTTCATCTTCTTCAGCATATGTGAGCTTGGTGCACACATCTCCCTTTTTCCCTTTCCATCTGAGATGGGCAAAGAATTCTGCCATGAATGGATTCAGGCATGAATCAGGCTTGGTGCCAAGGAACTTTTCTAGCCCTGCCTCCCTCAGCCATTGGAGGACTTGTTGAACTTCTGTGTCTGGGCTATCAAAGGCTACCAGCTTTTCAAACCAAAGGGAATTTGGGTTGCTAAGATAAGAGAAATCAATGTCCAAGGAGGAATCATTGAAGTCTACAAGCTCTTCTCTCTTGATCTTAGGTGCCATGGATAATATGAGAGATTGGTAGGTTTTTTTTTTTTGGAAAGGAGTTGCAGGTTTGAGAGTTTGAAGAAAATCTTAAGGGTTTTTTGAAATTTTGAGTGCGTAAGGATGGTGGTGAAAACTGAGGAGTTTATATATGTGGGGAGTTTATTAACCGTTGGTTAAAAAAAACTAACCGTGGGTAATAAGTATGACCAATTGGATAATGTGTGGTAATGGGATTGAGGCGGTTTGATGGAAGTTTAATGCAAATTAATGGTCTTGATGAAGGCTCAAGAATTCATGAAATCCCAATTAAGATTTTTGCATTAAATGCTGATTTGCCTTTTTGGTGGTAAAAATCTTTATAGCACACTCCATCCTAAAATGGCCTACTCTTAGACCAAGAAACCTCTTAAATGTCTAATCAATGCTAAAAATAGCAATGATTATCTAATTAACTCGGACAAACATCCTGAGGTGTGCTTTGGTTTCTGTGTAGGTCAAACTGCCTGATGAACTTGCCTGAGTCGGTCCCAAAGTTGCTGACTGGGTCCCACTTGGACAAATCCCCTGACCAACATTGCTGAACATCATAGGGACAACCTTGCTGAGTTTTACTCTTTGGCTGACAGCTTCAGTGAGGTTGGTCAACTTTGCTGAAGTTCAACTATGATGAACTTCCCCCTTCATATGAGCTTTCTTTCCTCATTTTTCCATCTTGCCTGGATCAAGTAACCCCAATTCAGCTGACAATTCCAAGAACCTTGCTTCAGCTAGAGGCTTGGTCAAAATATCAGCTTTTTGCTTATCAGTGTGAATTTTGACAAGCTTGATATCTTTCTTCTCCACATGATCCCTTATGAAATGATGCTTGATGTCCACATGCTTGCATCTGGTGTGGAGCACTGGATTCTGTGAGATGGCAATTGCACTATTGTTGTCACAGAATATTGGCACTTCATTTGTGATGACTTTGTAGTCTCTAAGTTGTTGCCTGAGCCAAAGTATCTGAGCACAACAACTTCCAGCTGCAACATATTCTGCTTCAGTTGTTGAAGTTGCAACTGTATTCTGCTTCTTGGAGAACCATGAGATAAGCTTGCTGCCCAAGAATTGACATGTTCCAGAGGTGGATTTTCTGTCAATTCTGCATCCTCCATAATCAGCATCTGAATATCCAGTGAGCTCAATGTTGTCATCAGCTGGATACCACAATCCAAGATTCTCAGATCCCTTGAGATATCTTAGGATTCTCTTGGCAGCATCAAGATGGCTCTTCTTTGGATTTGCCTGAAATCTTGCACACACTCCAACTGCAAATGTGATGTCAGGCCTGCTTGCAGTGAGATATATCAAGGATCCTATGATTCCCCTGTAGTTAGTGGAGTTTGTTGACTCTCCACCTTCATCAGGATCCATCTTCCAGTTAGTATTCATAGGAATTCTGACTGGCTTGCTTGTAGCACATCCAAATTGTTTGATCATGTCCCTTGTGTACTTGGCCTGATTGATGAATATCCCCTTCTTTGATTGAGTGACCTGAAGTCCTAAGAAGAAATTCATCAATCCCATCATGGACATTTCAAATTTGCTCTGCATGAGTTTGGAGAACTTTTCACACATCTTCTCATTTGGAGATCCAAATATAATGTCATCCACATAGATTTGGACTAACAAGATATCATCTCCTTCACAGATTCTGAACAGAGTTCTGTCAACAGTGCCTTTGACAAAACCATGATCTAGAAGAAACTGTGATAAGGTGTCATACCAAGCTCTTGGAGCTTGCTTTAAGCCATAGAGGGCTTTCTTCAATCTGTACACCTTGTTTCCTTCCTCAAAGTCTGGGGGCTGTTCAACATAAACTTCTTCTTTGAGCACCCCATTGAGAAATGCACTCTTCACATCCATTTGATACACTTTGAATTTCATGTGAGCTGCATATGCTAAGAAGAGTCTGATTTCTTCAAGTCTGGCCACTGGAGCAAAAGTCTCATCATAATCAATCCCTTCAGATTGACAATATCCTTTGGCCACCAGTCTTGCTTTGTTCCTCACAATGATGTCAATTTCATTTTTCTTATTTTTTAACACCCATTTGGTTCCAATGACATCTTGATGAGTTGGCCTATCCACGAGCTCCCATACTTCATTTCTGGTGAACTGGTTCAGCTCTTCTTGCATGGCTATGATCCAGTTGGTGTCTTGTAGTGCTTCCTCAATATCTCCTGGTTCTATTTCTGAAAGAAAACAACAAAACAAGGCACTTTCTCCATGAAACCTTCTAGTTTTGATCCCTTCACTTGGGTTACCAAGTATCAGGCTAGTTGGGTGGTCTTGCAACCAAGTCCTTCTAGACCTGATCCCTTCAGGAGGATTGTCCTCATCTGACGTTGGATCACTAGACTCATTAAATTCAGGAAAATTAATTGAAGGATCAAGCTCAGGATCATATTCAGGGGTATTGTCCTCATTGTCAGATGAGTTGACATTTTCATAGGTTCCCCCTTGAATATTGGATCCATTAACTACCTCAGCATTGCCTGCTTCTTCATTGGTAGTTGTTACCTGGTTTTGAACTGGGATTGGATCAATCAGTTCAATATCACCTTCAGGTTGGTTGGCTCCTGGTTGATTGCCATCAGGTAGGTTGTCCAGTTTTTGACAATCATGAAGTTCAGGCTGGGCAACATCTACAAACACTGTCTCCTTGCTTTGAAGCCTTAATCTGGTTGTTCTTTGTGTTATCTCATCAATATTCAGGTTTTTATCCCTGAACTCATTAATAGACTCATCAAACACAACATGAGGTGTTTCTTCCACAATAAGGGTTTTGCAATTGTAAACTCTGTAAGCTTTGCTGACTTGTGAATATCCAACAAATATTCCTTCATCAGCTTTGCTGTCAAAAGCTTTCAATTGCTCCTTCCCATTATTATGAATGAAACACTTACAACCAAATATGTGAAAATAAGCAACAGTGGGCAATCTACCTTTCCATATTTGATATGGGGTTTTACCTTGTCCTTTGGTGATTAAGGACCTGTTTTGAGTGTGACATGCAGTGCTAATGGCTTCAGCCCAGAACCTTTTAGGCAGTTTGGATTCAGCAATCAATGTTCTTGCTGCCTCTTTCAAGGTCCTGTTCCTTCTTTCAGCAACCCCATTTTGTTGAGGTGTTCTTGCTGCTGAAGTTTCATGTGTGATGCCATTCTTGCTGCAGTACTCATTGATGTATGAGTTTATGAACTCAGTGCCTTTGTCTGATCTGATCTTGACAATACTTAGGCCCTTTTCATTGCTCAATCTCATCATCAATTCTGGTAACTTGACTTGGGTCTCCTTTTTGTTCAGCAAGAATACTACCCAAGTGTACCTGGAAAAATCATCAACAACAACTAAAGCATATTTTCTTCCATTTATACTTACTGGGATTATTGGCCCAAATAAATCCATATGCAGTAGTTGAAGAACTCTCTCAGTTGAGATGATAGGCTTTCCTTTGAATGAAGCTTTGATCTGCTTTCCTTCCTGACATGGCTGGCATATGTGTTCTTTGGTGAACACTTGATTTGGCAGCCCTTTAACTAGAGAGTTTCTTGCAATCTTGTTGATGGTTTTGAAGTTCAGGTGATTCAGTCTCTTGTGCCACAGCCAGCTTTGCTCACTTGTGCTTTTGGCAACAAGACAAACTGGTTCAGGGGTTTTGCTCCAATCTGCAAAATAGACATTTCCCTTTCTCACCCCTGTTAGTAGTACCTGTTGTGTTGATTTGTTCTTGATAGTACATTCATTTGGTGCAAATTCAACACAAAAACCTTTATCACAGATTTGACTTACAGACAGCAAGTTATATTTTAGGCCTAGGACATATGAGACATCAGTAATTTTAACACTACCAATGTTTAATGTACCATAACCTCTTGTGATCCCTTGAGAGCTGTCTCCAAAGGTTACTGAAGGACCATCCTTTTCAATGAATTCTGAGAGAAGCTCTTTATTCCCAGTCATGTGTCTTGAACATCCACTGTCCAAGTACCATGCTGTTTTCTTGTTGATGCTTCTCTTCTTCTTGTGGTCCTTGCAGCCCTGCAAAGTCAAAATTTAGGTACCCTTTGAGTGTTGGGTCCTAGAGGGTTAGCTGTACCTTTTGGAATCCAAATCTGCCTGATAACTCTGATTGACTCAAAGTGACTGACTTGGTTTCCATCTACATACACAGTTTGACCCTTAAATGCCTTGGGTGATTTCTGTGTATAAGTGTTAGCCTTGTAAGTTTCAGGAGAATTAGTGAATTTCTTTGGGACATTTCTCCTGAAGTTATTAGGCTTAGGTGCAGCTTGGTAAGACTTTTGGGAATAAGGTTTTGGATGGCCTTTTCCATTTGGCAAGTAAGGTCCAGGCTTCCTGAACGTTTTATACCTATCAGAGGGGATTGGCCTTAATCCATTCAGTTGAGGTTGCCTCATTTGAGTTGGCCTTTTCTGAACAGGTTTTGGACAACTCCTCTGATGATGATTCAGATAGGTTGACCTTCCATTGGTTCTACCTTTCTGAACCTCATTCCTCCTGTAAGCAATGCCTTTAACCTTTTCCAAAGGTATGGGTTTAGGTACATTGTTCACTTGAGTTGGTATAAAACTTCTTTTACCTTTATCCTTGATCAGTGGTTGATTTACTTCTATTTCATTTTGTTGTGCCACTGATCTTACAAAAGTCATCTTAGAATTGCTTGATGAAGCAATGCTAAGATCAGGTGAGGGTTCAAATGGATTATAGCCTAATCCACCCTTTTGAGCAAATGGTCTTTGGAATCCTTGAATCTCCTCTATTGCCTTAGAAGATTTGTTCAAGGCAGACATTTTCATTTTTAAGCTCCCCTCACTTAATTTTAGAGTATCAAATTCACTTGAGAGATTGTCAAATTTTGCTTGAAGAATTCTAAGATCAAAATCCTTTTTCCTTAAGGCCAGCTCTTGATCATCAATCAACTTTTGTTGTTCAGAGACTTTGAGAGACACTTCCTCAAGTTCTCTCACAATCTGCTGATACAACTCAGTTGATTTAATGTCAAGCTCAGGTTCAGGAAGGTTGGGAGTTTGAGCTTTCGAATTCAGTAGCTCATTTTCTCTAAGTGCTATATTGCATACTTCACTTAGTCTGGTGAAATCCTCAAATAGTTTTACAAAGTTGAGTTTTAAAGGGATTTCACTGGACTCATGTGTGTTAATTGAAGAACTGGAAGAACTAGAAGATGAACATACCTCATCATTTTCAAGTGCCATTTGACAGTCATCATCACTGTCACTGTTGGAGAATAGTCCATCATCAGAAGAGTAGACACTCTCTTCACTAGCTGAATCTCCAGCTACCATAGCCTTCCTGTTGTTCAGCCTCTTGTCTCTTTTGTTCTACCTTTCCTTTCTTTCTTTGGCACTAAGGTCAGGACAATCATACTGAAAGTGACCCTTCTTCTGGCAGTTGTAACACACATCTTCATCATCATTCTTCTTGCTTGAGGACTCCTTCCTCCTTGATGATGATGGTTCACCTTTGCTGAATTTCTTTCTATCAGCATATCTGTCTTCTTTCTTTTCATCAGAGACTTTGTCCTCTGATTTATGTTCAGGAGAACTGAATCTCCTTCTGGTTCTGTTATCTTGGTAGAACTTCTTGTATCTACCAAATCTGGAGTTGAGCTTCTCAAATCTTCTAGCCATGAGTGCCAGCTCCTCCTTTATTTCAGATTTTGAAACAGATTGAGAGGACCTTTGAGTAATCTTCTTTTCTGTTTCAGCAGCTTTGAAGGCAACACCTTTGTTTGAGGAGGATGGCTCTTCATGCACCTTCTTTCTGTTGAGATCAAACTCATATGCCTTGAGTTCAGAAAATACTTGCTGCATTGGCATGTTGTCAAGATTGCAAGTATTTTGCATCATGACAGAGTATATATCCCACTTGGATGTGAGACTTCTTAAGATCTTCAAGGCAACTTCTCTTTTGGCATAGAACTTGCCAAGAGAGTTTATCTCATTCATGATGTCAGTGAACCTGCCATCAAGATGATCAATAGTTTCATTGGCTTCCATAGAGAATTGTTCATATTTTTGGATAGCCACTTGAAGTTTGTTCTCCTTGATCTTTTGGGTACCTTCACACATAAGTGCTAAGGTATCCCAAATCTCTTTTGCTGATGTGCAGTGATACACTCTTCCCATCACTGCATCTGGAATAGTCTGGTACAGTGTGTTCATTGCAATGAAGTTCAGGTTGTGCCTTTTTCTTTCCTCAGCTGTAAAGTCATCTTCATCCTTTGGCAGCAACTCCCTTGGATCTGCTTTCTGAGCATCAGTGAGCTTGGGATTTGCTTTGGTGAATGTGAAGGGCCCTCTGGTGATGACTTTAAGCATCTCATCATGCTGACAAGCAAGATGTGCTCTCATCCTGATCTTCCAGAAATCATAGTTCTCAATTGAGAACATTGGCAGTTTGTGATGAGAAATATGGTTGACTTGGTTTGGACCCATATTGTTGATGGTGTTGACAGCATCTCCTGGAACTGCATTGTTAGCCATTTCAATGGATGTAATATAAGATGAACACAGATAAAATTTTCAGAAATTTGGATCAGTTCAGTGACCACAGAAAGTTTGATTTTGAAAATCAGTTGGATTTTCAGAAGCAGTGGTCTATGAACCCCTGCTCTGATACCACTTGTTGGTCCTTGGTGGAGTATAACACAAGTGTATGGGGGGGGGGGAATGCACTTGTGTATGCAAATTCTTTTCTTTTTAACAAAACTGGTCTTATCAGGTAGGTTGTCTTACAACTGGCCTGAGTGTGATCTTTGATAGATACTTGTCCTACTGATTACTATTGAGTGATCAGTTGGCTAGATATCTAAAAGAGTTGCTAAGTGCGGAATGTGGTTGGCCTTTGACTTAAAGAAATACTCCAAGTTAATTTCTGAAAAGACAGTTATCAGGGACTTTGTCCAAAACAAATTTTCTCACTTACTAGAGTTTGTTCTTTGAAAATTGTTTGAATATGAATGCAATAAAGAATGCAGTAAGTAAGAGACACACAAGTTTATAGTGGTTCAGAGACTCAAGCTCCTACATCCACTTTCCCTGATTGAACAGGATAATTCCTTCACAATGGAATTAGCTTGTTTTATAGTGCCAAGGTGCACTGATCAACAACACTCTCTTAGTGTTTTGATCCCTAGGATAATCTGAGTCCAAGTGCTTAATCTCACTGAGTTAAGACTGTGTTTCACTCTAACAGTCCTTAACTCCTCACTTCTACAACAAACACTCTCTTCAATAAATGAGATAAGGTTTGAGGTTTGGTTCCAACTAGTAGAGATATCCTTTACAATGAGAACAGATGTAAAGGCTTAGGATATCTCAATGCTAAGCTAGGATGTTTACAAAGAATGGCTTAGCTAATTTGAAGTGATTCAGGAAACTTGGGATTCTTGTGAATAGCTTGGTTTCCTTTGAAAGCTTAATATGAGTTTGATAGCTTGTAGTTGGATTCTGAATCCCTTTGATCACTTCTGTATATATAGGCATATTTGAACAACTATCCGTTGGAGAGATAGCAATTCAAACATGTCTATTTGCAGCACCATTGAAACGGCTAAGAAGCTTGACTTCCTTTTATCCACTGTGTAAAAGGGCTCTTCAATGGTTGCTTGAATGAATGTGTTGACTTCTGAAAAATGCGGCTGAGATGACTTGTGACAGTTTCCAAATAAGCACACTTCCCAAGGTTGATTTGTGGCAGAATCTACACTCAACCAACGGTCAGATGGGACAAGCTCCCTGAACATTCTTGCTGCTGTTTTAGAATGTTCCAACATTCATTCAATGCTTCACTCTTTAATACTCTAAGTCTTCAATGCTTGGTTCAGGCATGATTGGCAATAAATGCTTCATTGAATGTGTCTTCAGTAAGCTTTTGACATTCAATTCTCTTGGTCATTTGTACTTCAACTGTCTTGATCTTTTGCATTTATGAGCACAGCTTTAGTGTTCTTGATCTCTTCAGCCCGGTTGTCCACTTGGTCAGCTGTCCTGATGCTTCAGCAACTTTGGCCTCAAGACTTAATACCTATCAAGCTTTCTAACATATAGCATTGGACAACTAGACAAAGTGGGATAGCTCAAGTGGTTAGAGCACCACTACCTAGGCCACAGGTCCTGGGTTCGAGTCATGGGAGGGGAAAAAAGGGATGGGGTATTTAACTTGTAATCAAAAAAAAAAAAGCATTGGACAACTATCCTGAACTCTAAAATCTCACAACATCTCTGAGATTTTTAACTTAAGCATTCTACATACTCAAGTGTTCTGGGACAACTTACCTGAACAATAACTTGAGCATATCTCAACTAATATGTACATCATCAATCAGGGGTTTTGGTATCTAGATCAAAATCATTTTATTCCCAACAGAGTTTGTCTATAATCAATATGTCATTGACAGATGGAATGGAAGAGATGCCAACTCCACTTTTGCAGAGTTCATGATAGAGTATCACAGAGAGCTTTGTCAACAACTCCTTGCAGCTGCTGATATGGCAAGATTTGAACTCACTACCCCCAAGCCAATCATCTACATGCCACCAAAACTTGATGGATGGATTGATCAGTCAAAGATCCTTAATGAATTCACTGAGATCCTCAAGCTGAACAAGATGGTTCTTGGACCCAAGGGAACAAACCAAGAAGCCATGGCCTTGAAAAGAAGAGTGTGGGCACAATATGGGATGGTGCCACCTCCTGAGGATGATCTCTGAAAATGGCTAAGTCTTCTGACCTTTTTGAATGAGAAACTTATCTTACTTGAAGATATGTTTTAATTGGTCAACTATGCTGAAGTGTGGTCAAGATTGCTGATGTGGTGTGCTATGATAATCTGTTTGCTCTGATATGCATTAGTTGCTCTGATACAAGTATTTGTCTTGATATCCAGTATTCTGCTCTGATACTTGAAGATCCAAATACTATTTAGTGTTTTGGTTTTTGCTCTAATACTAGAAGATGCACTGAAACTTGAAGATCTAAATACTTTTAAGTGTTTAGTTAATTTGCTCTGATACTCTAGATCTTATGTCTTAGTGTATGCTCTGAAACTTTTGTAATGAAATGATCAATTGTAATGATATCTTGAATTCATGCTCTGATAAGTTATTTTCAACTATCAACATGCTTGTAATGATTTTTATATGAATGATAGTTGAACTACCTTTGAATCAAGATACATTGTTGCAGAAATCTCTCTATGCCTATATTTGAAACCTATGTACAGTGAGTACACTAACACATTGCTTTTCAGGATAATTGACCTTAGTCATGTCTTCTGAAGATAAATGTAATAGGTGTAGCTAAGTCACTTTTGCATAGAATGTATAGGTTTTGGCATCATCAAAAAGGGGGAAATTGTTGGGAATAAAATGAGATATGTTTTGATTCAATACCAAAACCCCCCTGAGACATGCCTAAGTCAAATTGAGTATGTTCTAAAGATGTTAGAACATATAGAATAAAGGCTAGATGAAAAGCTGATATATTAGGCAGCTCTTAATTAGTTAGATGCACAATTTGAGGGGGAACACATGCTTTGAAAGCCCACCTAGACAAGTCCCCTCAAGGCTCAAACTCTGGAACAAATACTAAGTCTTTTGAAGACCAACTATGCTGATCAGGAGAGTTGTCCAGAGGAGTTGTCTCAGCACAGTTAAACCAGATCAAGTGTTCTGAAAGCTTTGAAGTCAACCATGCTGAAGAGTTTGAGACAACTATACCCTAAAGATCCTTAAGGAATCATGCTAAGATCACTTTCAAGTAAAGCAAAGGATAAGAGCCAAGTCATCTGAAGAAGAGCAAGCCAACCTTGCTGATAAGCAATACTGCTGATAGTGATAAGGAGAGTTGTCCACTTGATAAGGAGTGTTGTCCTATCATTAGAACAACCTTCAGGAGCCATGTCCAAGTCTTAACAAGAGAATCTTAAAGTCAGACATTGGGAAGAGTGCTGCTGAATGAAGACAAAGCTTATACAGCCGTTTATTTCCCAAATGAGGACATGTCACTATCAAGATTCTGTCTTCAAAATTGAAGAACTAAAAGAAGACATTTATGGACTTTTGAGGCTGCCTCTCCAACGGGCAAATCCTTCGAATTGTCTATAAATATAGAAGTGTGAAGACCATTTGAAAGCATCCAACGAACCTCAGCTAAGCACCTCAACAATTGATAAGAACATCCAACTATCTTACAAGCAAGAGTGCTTTCTAGCTTTCAAAGACTATCTTAGTCTTCAAACACTTCTTCTAAGCTGAACTACAGTGTATATCCATACAAAGCTTAGAGAGATATCCTATCCTTATACACTGATCTTCATTGTAAAGGATATCTCATTAGTTGGAACCTTACTTCAACCCCTATACCTTTCAAGAGTGAAAGTGAGAAGGTTGTAGTAGTAGAAGTGGTAGGAGCTGACTGTTGAGAGAAGAACAGTTCAGTTCTGAGTTGAGAAGAGGGTATTAGGACTCTAGACATCCTAGGGATCAATTCACCAAGGAGTGGTGTTATTGATCAAGTGCACCTTGGCACTATAAAACAAGTTAATTCCAAGAGTGAATGAATTATCCTGTTCAATCAGGGAAAGTGGATGTAGGAGCTTGAGTCTCTGAACCACTATAAACTCTTGTGTTGATCTTCTTTACAAGTACTTTCATACATTCAACACTGCACACAAAACTGATCTTTCAAAGGATACATATTCAAAGACTGTGCAAAACTCATTTGGACAAGTTCCCTGAAACTGGACTGTATTGAATTGACTAAGTGATTTCAGAAACTTAAGGAGTCTAAACTAAAGGGCCAACCACTAATTCCACACATATAACTCCCTTAGATAGTTATTCAACTAAGTACTCATTAGTACTTAGTAGTTTGATTATCTTAGAAGAGTTAATCATCATCAGCAGAGTTGTCCAAGACAACCTTGCTGAACTCTGGTTTGATCAAGTTTAAAAAGATTTGTATACAAGTGTATTCCCCCCCCATACACTTGTTATATACTCCTTTCAGGACCAACAGGCAACTCATCTGAACAACACTCAGAGAGGTTGTCCAAAGTATGTTCAGCCTAGGCCAACTCTAATGAGTTAACCTCAGCTGAACAGACTAAAGGCCAACTCTCCTATAAGGAGAAATAAAATGAGACAACCAAAACCCTTCATGCCAAAAGGTAATGGTCATCTAAATGCCCATCCTCAAAGATTTCATCAAGTTGCACAAAAGGCTCATAAGTTCAGGAGAAATGTCAACTCTCTTGATACTTACAGAGTAAACACTTTCACACATTCTTTCCCAAAGACATTTAAGGGAAGAACTGTGTATGTTGATGAAAGAGGAAAACAACTTAGCCACCTTGAATCAATTAGGGTTATTAGGCAAGTTTGGGTTCCTAAAGGTACAACTAACTTCTCAGGACCCAAAATTCAAAGGGTACCTAAAGCTTGATCTTTGCAGGTACTAAAGGACCACAAGAAGATGAGAAGTTTGAACAAAAAGACTGCATGGTACTTGGACAGTGGATGTTCAAGACATATGACAGGAAACAGACCACTTCTCACTGATTTCACTGAACAAGAAGGTCCTAATGTCACGTTTGGAGATAGCTCACAAGCCACTACAAAAGGTTATGGTACCTTGAACATTGGTAATGTTAAGGTAACTAATGTATCATATGTGGCTGGTCTCAAGTACAATTTGCTAAGCATAAGTCAGTTCTGTGATAAAGGATACAATGTTGAGTTCTCAAGTGATAAATGCTTAATCAATGACAAGATAACTCAAAAAACTCTACTGACTGGCATAAGAAAGGAAATGTATACTTTGCTGATTGGAATTTGTCTACTGATGTTACATGTTTCATTGCTAAGAGCTCAAATGAGTAGAGTTGGTTATGGCATAAGAGACTAAACCACCTGAACTTTAAATCCATGAACAAATTAGCAAGAAATGTATTAGTAAAAGGACTGCCAAATGAAGTTTTCATGAAGGAACATTTATGTAAACCATGTCAAGAAGGAAAACAGATAAAAGCTTCATTTAAAGGCAAACCAACCATCTCTACTGACAGGGTACTTCAACTATTGTACATGGACGTATTTGGACCAATTACCCCTACTAGTATAAATGGAAGAAAGTATACATTAGTTGTTGTAGATGACTTCTCTAGATTTACTTGGGTAATATTTCTCCTTAATAAGAAGGAAACACAAGTCAAACTCCCTGAGTTAATGAAGAGACTGTCAAATGAGAAAAGCCTTAATATCATTAAGATTAGATCTGATAAAGGCACTGAGTTCATAAATTCTTATATTAATGAGTATTGCATTGAAAATGGAATAACCCATGAAACTTCAGCTGCAAGAACACCTCAACAGAATGGGGTAGCTGAAAGTAGAAATAGAACTCTTAAAGAGGCTGCTAGAACCTTAATTGCTGATTCTAATCTGCCTAAGAGATTTTGGGCTGACGCTATAAACACTGCATGCTATACTTAGAATAGATGCCTAATCACTAAAGGTCAAGGAAAGACCCCATATGAACTCTGTAAAGGAAGATTGCCTAAAGTATCTTATTTTCACACATTTGGTTGTAAGTGTTTCATTCACAACAATGGGAAAGAAAAATTGAAAGCTTTTGACAGCAAAGTTGATGAGGGGATATTTCTTGGATATTCCCAAATCAGTAGAGCTTTCAGAGTCTACAATTGTAAATCACTTCTTGTGGAAGAAACACCTCATGTTGTGTTAGATGAAACTACTTTTGAGTACAGGGATAAAACCTTGGAACTAGATGACATCACACAAAGGATAACCAGACTGAGCTTAAAAGACAAAGATACATTATTCACTGAAATTGTCCAGCCCAATCCTTCTGAAATCATCACAGTGGACAACACTCTTGAAGGCAATCTACCTGAAGCAAACCCCACTGAAGGAAATGATGAACTAACAGACCCAATCCTAGTTCATAATCAGGTAACAACTACCAAGAAACTCCAAACCATTTACTTCCCAAAATGAAGACATGTCATGTTGGGAATAAAATGAGATATGTTTTGATCTAATACCAAAACCCCCTGAGACATGCCTAAGTCAAGATAAGTATGTTCTAGAAATGTTAGAACATATAGATTATAGGCTAGATGAGGAGCTAATATGTTAGGCAGATCTTAAATGATTAGATGCACAAATTGAGGGGGAACACATGCTTTGAAGTACATCAAGAACAAGTCCCCTCAAGGCTCAAACTCTGGATTCATGATCAAGTCTGCTGAAAGACAAGAATGCTGATCAGGAGAGTTGTCCAGAGGAGTTGTCTCAGCTCAATTAATCAAGATCAAGTGCTCTGAAAGCCTGAGGTCAACTATGCTGAAGAGAAAGAGACAACCACACCCTAAAGATCACCAAAGAAACAAGCTAAGATCATCTTCAAGAGAGATAAAGGGAATGAGCCAAGTCATCTGAAGAAGAGCAAGCCAACCTTGCTGATAAGCAAGACTGCTGATAGTGATAAGGAGTGTTGTCCAAATGATGAGGAATGTTGTCCCATCATTGGAACAACCTTCAGAAGTGATGTCCAAGTCCTAACAAGAGAATCTGAAAGTCAGATATTGGGAAGAGTGCTGCAGAATGAAGACAAAGCTCTTACAGCCGTTTATGTCCAAAATGAGGACATGTCACTATCAAGAAACTGTCTTCAAAGTTGAAGAACTGAAAGAAGACAATTATGGACATTGGAGGCTGCCTCTCCAACGGGCAAATCCTTCATTTGTCTATAAATACAGAAGTGTGAAGACCATTTGAAATCACCTCAACACAATCCAACTAAGCTCAAAGTTCTTACAAGCTAGAGTGCTTTCAAAGCTTTCAAAGACTATCTTAGTCTTCAAACACTTCATCTAAGCTGAACTTCATTGTATATCCATACACAAGTTTAGAGAGATATCCTATCCTTATACACTGATCTTCATTGTAAAGGATATCTCATTAGTTGGAACCTTACTTCAACCCTTACATCTTTCAAGAGTGAAAGTGAGAAGGTTGTAGTAGTAGTAGAAGTGGTAGGAGCTGACTGTTGAGAGAAGAACAGTCCAGTTCTGAGTTGAGAAGAGGGTACTAGGACTCGAGACATCCTAGGGATCAATTCACCAAGAGTGGTGTTCTTGATCAAGTGCACCTTGGCACTATAAAACAAGTTAATTCCAAGAGTGAAGGAATTATCCTGTTAAATCAGGGAAAGTGGATGATGGAGCTTGAGTCTCTGAACCACTATAACTTCTTGTGTTGATTTACATTCCAAGTACTTTCATACATTCAACACTGCACACAAAACTGATCTTTCAAGGATAAACATTCAAAGACTGTGCAAAAACCTATTTGGACAAGTTCCCTGAAAACTGGACTGTGTTGCATTGACTAAGTGATTTCAGAAATTAAAGGAGTCTAAACTAAAAGGGCCAACCACTATTCCGCACATATAACTCCTCTAGATAGTTATTCAACTAAGTACTCAATAGTACTTAGTAGATTGATTATCTTAGAAGAGTTAATCTTCTTCAGCAGAGTTGTCCAAGACAACCTGGCTGAACTCTGGTTTGATCAAGTTAGAAAAGAATTTGCATACAAGTGTATTCCCCCCCCCCCATACACTTGTTATCTACTCCTTTTCAGGACCAACAAGTGGTATCAGAGCAGGGGTTCAAAGACCACTGCTTCTGAAAAGCCATCTTGGTTTTCAAAGTCACATATTTGCTGTGGTCACTGAACTGATCTATCTGAAATCCTTTGTATCTAGTGTGTAATCTCTTCTTGAAGAAATGGCAAGAGGAAATAACAACAATCAGAACCAGCAGCAGCAGAATCCTGATCAGAACATCAATGCTGCAGTTCCACCTCCTGCTAACCAAGGATTGGATAACATGGCAACAAATCCAGTCAATCACATATCTCATCACAAATTGCCCATGTTCTCAATTGATAACTATGATTTCTGGAAAATCAGAATGAGGGCTCATCTTGCATCTCTTCATACTGATATGTTGAGAGTGATCACAAGAGGACCTTTTGTGTTCACCTTTGTCAATCCCAGAGTCACAGAGGCTCAAAGGGCAGATACAAGAGATGTACTACCCAAAGATGAAGATGACTTCACTACTGATGAAAAGAGGAAGGATAATCTGAATTATCTAGCAATGAACACCCTCTATAAAACAATTCCAAATGCAGTCATGGGAAGAGTCTACCACTGCACAACAGCCAAAGAAATTTGGGATACTCTTGCTGAAATGTGTGAGGGTACAGAAAAGATCAAGGAGAATAAGCTCCAAGTTGCTGTGCAGAAATTTGAACAGTTTGCAATGGAGTCTGAGGAGTCCATTGATAAGTTTGCTGGTAGATTCACTGATGTGATGAATGAAATCAACTCACTGGGCAAGGTCTACACCAAGAGAGAAGTGGGGTTGAAGATCTTGAGAAGTCTCACTCAAAAGTGGGATGTCTATGCTGTAATGATGCAAAACACCAAAGATCTTTCCACCATGCCCATGCAACAAATCTTCTCTGAACTCAAAGCTTATGAGTTCGACCTCAATAGAAGAAAGCCTATTGAGGAACCTTCAAATCCTACTAAGGGAGTGGCATTCAAAGCCAAAACAGCTGAACCAGAGATGCAGCCCACTCCAAGATCATCAAAGTCAGTCTCAAAGACTGAAATGAAGGAAGAACTAGCCTTGATGGCTAGAAGGTTTGAAAAGTTGAACTCAAGGTTTGGTAGATACAAGAAATTCTACCAGGACAACAAATTCAGGAGATACAACTCTCCTGAAGCACAGGCTGAAGTCAAAAAGCCTGAAGAGAAAAGATCAGAGGACAAGTACTCTGATAGGAGAAGGTCCAGTAGAGCTGAACCTTCATCATCAAAAAGAAGAGAAGAATCAAAGAAAGAAGATGATGAAGATCTGTGCTATAACTGTAAAAAGAAAGGGCACTTCCAGTATGATTGCCCTGAATTAAGCTCTAAGGAGAGAAGAGAGAGGCAGGCCAAAAGAGACAGGAAATTCACCAACAGAAAGGCCATGATGGCTGGTGAAGAATCTGATAGTACTGAAAGCCTCAACTCCTCTGATGGACTGTTCTCCAACAGTGATGATGATGATGATGTCTGCAACATGGCTCTTGAGGATGATGAGGTATCCTCTACTTCTAGTTCACCATCATTCATCTCACAAAACAATAGTGAGATCAACTTGAAGCTTTCCCTTGGAAAGTTGATGGAAGATTTCACTATGTTACAAGAATTTCATGATAACTGTGTAAGAGAAAATGAAAGATTGGCCATTGAACTTGCCAAAAACTCTGAGGTAGTTGTTGATGTCAAGTCTACTGAGTTGTATCAACAAGTCTTGAGAGAGCTTGAGGAAGCAAATCTCAGGATAGTTGACCAACAAAAGGAGATTGATGATCAACTTCTCTCTCAGAAGAGAAAAGATTTTGAACTTAAAATTCTCAATGCCAAATTTGAAAACCTCTCACATGAATATGATATTCTTAAATCAAGTGAAGAGAGCCTGAAATTAAAGATGTCTGCTCTGAAGAAATCCTCTAGAGCAATAGAGGAAATTCAGAGTTATCAAAGACCTATGGCTCAAAGAAGTGGATTAGGTTTTGATCCATTTGAATCTTCACCTTGTCTTAGTGTTGCTTCTGTAAGTAACACTAAGAGAATCTTTGTTAAGTCAGTGGCACAAACTGAAAATGAAGTGATTCAGCCACTGAACAAAGGAAAGGGCAAAATGGATGATCTGCCTACTCAAGTGATTCAGGAGAATAGGCCAAAACCTAAGGAAATGGCCAAAGCTCCTGAACATAAGAGGAATGTTGGTCAGCAGAGTAGACCCAATGGAAGGGCAACTCTACTGAACAATGTTCAGAGGAGTTATCCAAAGTATAATCAGCCTAGGCCAACTCTTCTGAGAAAGCCTCAGCTGAATAGACCCAAGGATAACTTTCCTCAAAGGCAAAATAAAATGAGACAACCAAAACCCTTCATGCCAAAGGGTAATGGTCAAAAGAAAGCCTTTCCTCAAAGATTCCCTCGAGTAGCACAAAGAACTCAAAAGTTCAGGAGATTTGACAACTCTCCTGAAACTTATAGAGTTAACACATTCACACACACTTTCCCAAAGGCATTTAAGGGAAAGACAGTGTATGTAGATGCTAGAGGAAGACAACTTAGCCACCTTGAATCAATCAAGGTTATTAGGCAAGTTTGGGTTCCTAAAGGTACAGCTAACCTCTCAGGACCCAAAACTCAAAGGGTACCTAAACCTATCTAATTGCAGGTACCAGTGGGTCACAAGAAGAGGAGCATGAGCAAAAAGTCAGCATGGTATCTTGACAGTGGATGTTCAAGGCACATGACTGGAAACAAGGAACTCCTCACTGATTTTATTGAAAAAGAAGGCCCAAATGTCACTTTTGTAGACAGCTCACAAGCAACTACAAAAGGTTATGGTACTTTGATGATTGGTAACATCAAAGTATCCAATGTATCTTATGTGGCTGGTCTCAAATATAATCTCCTAAGTATCAGTCAATTCTGTGATAAAAACTTCAATGTTGAGTTTTCAAGTGGAAAATGCTTAATCAAAGATAAGACTCAACAAATTTTATTGACTGGAACTAGGAAAGGAAATGTGTATTTTGCAGACTGGGACAAGTCTACTGATGCTGCATGCTTCATTGCTAAGAGTTCTAGTGAACAAAGTTGGTTATGGCATAAAAGATTAAACCACTTGAACTTTAAAACAATGAACAAAATTGCTAGAAATGCATTAGTCAAAGGACTACCTAATGAGGTTTTCATTAAAGAGCATGTTTGCAAACCATGCCAAGAAGGAAAACAGATCAAAGCCTCATTTAAGGGAAAACCAGTCATTTCTACTGAAAGGGTACTTGAACTGTTACATATGGACCTATTTGGAGCAATTACCCCTGCAAGCATAAATGGTAGAAAATACACACTGGTTGTAGTAGATGACTTCTCTATGTTCACATGGGTAGTATTTCTTCTTAATAAGAAGGAAACTCAAGTCAAACTACCTGAACTTCTAAAGAGACTGTCAAATGAGAAAAGCCTTAGCATTATCAAGATAAGATCTGATAAAGGCACTGAGTTCATTAATTCATACATCAATGAGTATTGCACATCTAATGGAATAGCTCATGAAACCTTAGCAGCTAGAACTCCCCAACAGAATGGAGTTGCAGAAAGAAGAAATAGAACTTTAAAAGAAGCTGCCAGAACCCTAATTGCTGATTCAAAATTACCTAAGAGGTTTTGGGCTGAAGCTATAAACACTGCATGCCATACTCAAAATAGATGTTTGATTACTAAGGGGCAAGGCAAAACCCCCTATGAACTCTGGAAAGGAAGAATGCCTAAAGTGTCTTACTTTCACATTTTTGGTTGCAAGTGTTTCATTCACAATAATGGGAAAGATCAGTTGACAGCCTTTGATAGCAAAGCTGATGAAGGAGTGTTCCTTGGATACTCCCAAATCAGTAAAGCTTTCAGGGTCTACAACAAGAAAACTCTCATTGTGGAAGAAACACCTCATGTTGTGTTTGATGAATCTATTCATGAGTTCAGGAATGAGAACTTGGAATCAGAAGAAATCTCACAAAGGACAACCAGACTAAGCCTAAAAGACAAAGACACTGAATTCATAGATGTTGTCCAAGCCAATCTTCCTGAAAACTCTAAATTGGACAACCATCCTGAAGGCAACCTTCCTGAAGCAATTCCCACTGAAAGGAATGGTGAACTGAATGATCCAATCCCAGTTCACATCCAGGTAACAACTACCAATGAAGAAGCAGTTCCTGCTGAGGTAGTTAATGGGTCAAATAATCAAGGGGGAACTCAAAATGTTGAAAATACCAATGTCCCTGACATTGAGGACAACACCCCTGATTATGATCCTGAATTAGATCCTGCATTCAATTATCCTGAATTCTATGATCAAATTGACTCAACTTCAGTAGAGGACAACTCTACTGAAGAGATCAGAAAAAGAAGGACCTGGTTGTCAGACCATCCTACTGATCTAATACTTGGTGACCCAAGTATTGGAGTCAAAACAAGAAGATTCCATGGTGAAAGTGCTCTTTTCTGTTGTTTCTTGTCAGAGCAAGAACCAAGTGATATTGAGGAAGCACTTCAAGATGCCAATTGGATCACAGCCATGCAGGAAGAACTGAACCAATTCACCAGAAATGAAGTATGGGAGCTGGTGGATAGGCCTTCACATCAAGATGTTATTGGAACAAAGTGGGTGTTCAAGAACAAGAAAAATGAAAATGATGTGATTGTCAGAAACAAAGCAAGACTTGTGGCAAAAGGCTATTGCCAACATGAAGGAATTGACTATGATGAGACATTTGCACCTGTGGCAAGGCTAGAAGCAATAAGGCTCTTTCTAGCTTATGCAGCCCACAAGAGGTTCAAAGTGTACCAAATGGATGTCAAGAGTGCCTTTCTGAATGGAGTCTTGAAAGAAGAAGTCTATGTGGAGCAACCACCAGGTTTTGAAGTTGGAAACCAAGTTTACAGACTCAAGAAAGCTCTATATGGACTCAAGCAAGCCCCTAGGGCTTGGTATGATACACTGTCACAATTCCTCTTGGATCATGGATTCACCAAGGGAACTGTGGACAGAACTCTTTTCAGAATATCTGAAGGAGAGGACATCTTGCTTGTCCAAATTTATGTGGATGACATAATATTTGGATCCCCCAATGAGAAGCTGTGTGAGAAGTTCTCAAAGCTAATGCAAAGCAAGTTTGAAATGTCCATGATGGGGTTGATGAACTTCTTTTTGGGTCTTCAAGTCAAACAATCTAAAGAAGGAATCTTCATCAACCAAGCTAAGTACACCAGAGAAATGATCAAGAAGTTTGGGTGTACAACTAGCAAGCCAGTAAGGATCCCTATGAACACAAATTGGAAGATGGATCCTGATGAGCGTGGTATTCCAACCAACTCTACTGAGTATAGAGGAATAATTGGTTCACTCCTCTATCTCACTGCCAGCAGACCTGACATCACCTTTGCAGTAGGTGTTTGTGCAAGGTTCCAAGCAAATCCTAAGAAAAGCCATCTTGAGGCTGCAAAGAGGATTTTGAGGTATCTCAAAGGCACTGAAAATCTAGGCCTTTGGTACCCTGCTGATGACAACATTGAGCTAACTGGCTACTCAGATGTTGACTATGGAGATTGTAGAATTGACAGAAAGTCCACTTCAGGGACTTGTCAATTTTTGGGCAACAAGCTTATATCTTGGTTCTCCAAGAAGCAGAACACAGTGGCTACTTCCACCACTGAAGCTGAATATGTTGCAGCTGGAAGTTGTTGTGCTCAAATCCTTTGGTTGAGACAACAACTGAGAGACTACAAAGTCAACTCTACTGAAGTGCCAATATTTTGTGATAACAATAGTGCCATTGCTATATCACAAAATCCTGTCTTGCACACAAGATGCAAGCATGTGGACATCAAGCACCACTTCATTAGAGACCATGTGGAGAAGAAGGACATAAAGTTGGTCAAGATCAACACTGATCATCAAAAAGCCGATATTTTAACCAAGCCACTTGCAGAGGCAAGATTTCTGGAACTATCAGCAGAGTTGGGATTACTTGATCCAGGGAAGTTGGACAAGTAAAAGTCATGAAAAGTGAATGGAAACTGAAAAGGTTCTCAGCAGACTTGGTCAAGTCTACTGAATATCAGAAGAGATGGCTAAAATCATTCAGGACACTTGTCCATTGGAATTCAGGACCTTTGTCCACATCTCTTCAGGACACTTGTCCAAGTGGGGTCAGATAAGTTGTCTTGGCTATCAAACTATTCCCTTGGTTTGATAAGCACCTATTTTGGGTAATCATTGCCTACCTTGATACATGTCCCAACTACAGATATCATCACTGTAGGATTTAATTTGTCCCCCACCCAAAAGGTCACTTTCCATGCATTAAATACCAAGATTTAACTCTTGTTTGCATTCCACTTTTCAAGCCATGATCTATCTCGAAAACTCCCCAACCATTAACTAATATTTAATAACTTCCACGTTTTGAATAAAACCAATAACTCACTGTTACATTGGTTTTTGACCATTGGATCAAAACTGGCCAACTCCCCTGAAATTCATCCTGGCCGTCCATGTGTATATTTCCATTTTTGATACCCGTTGAAAATACACAAACCTCACCAACTCATTGACAAACATTCTTTTTAGAATATCCCCAAGTCTTAAGATCCCCCACAAACACTTCTTCCCAAGTATTCAAACCCTAGCTTATTTTTCTTCAAACTCTCTCAACACTCTTTCATTTTCATCTCTGTAAATTTCAATGGCTCCCAAAGTTAGACCAGAGATGATCATAGACTTTTCCAACAAGGCTCTGGACCTTGATTTTGGATATCTAAGCAACAAAAACAATCTTCATTTTGAACCCATAATCTCCTTTGAAAGTGAAGATCTTGAGATTACTCCAACCCTGAGGTGGTTGAGAAGGGCTGGTCTTCAAAAGTTCTTGGAAGAAAGACCAAGTTCCTGCTTGGAAAGCTATATGGCTGAATTCTTTGCCTTTCTCAAAGGGAGAGGCAAGCCTGAAGATGGTGAAATTTCCACCAGATTGTCCTATGTTGTTGAAGGAGAAGAGGAAGAGAGATTTCATAGAGTGAAATTCTCTTCAGAAGATCTTGAAGGAGCTTTTGGATTGCCTTCTGAGGGAAGGAATCCAGAAATCTATGGCACTGGTCATGAAGAAAAAATAGCTCAGGAATGGCTATTGACACCAGGCCCTCTCTCCTCAACTCAAAACAAAAAGACTCTCAAGCCAGAATTTCTCAACCTTTTTGAGGTAGTAGCTAAAAGTCTCTTGAGTAATACTGGAAGCTTAGAGCAGGTCAGCCATCCAAGAATCAGAATCATGGCTGCAGTCATTGATGCCAGTGACAAAGGCATCAAGTTTGATTGGAGGACCTTCATTATGTCTGAAATGATGAAGGAAAAGGCTAAATTCAAGGTGAAATCTCACAACAAGGTGGTGCTAGAAGGGAAAATCAAGTATTGCACTAGGGCAAGCTTGTTGATTGAGAGATTTTCTCATTACTCCCAGATGCAAACCTTTGCAAAGCCCCTCCCAGCCCAAAAGATCCTATTCAGAAAGCTCAGCAAGAAAACTGAGAAAAGAAGGATGTTAATGGCCAAGCCTGCTGAAGCAAAGGTGGAGGAGAAGCCCAAGTTGAAAAAGAGGACAAAGGCAAGGGTGGTGAAGACAAGGAAAATGTCTTAGATAATCTCAGAAGAGAATTCAGATGCTTCAACTGAGATTGAAGAAGTTGCTAGAGAAGGTGTACAAGTGCCCTCTGATCATTCAGAAGAATTAAGGCAAAAGTACAATGAGACTAGACAAAAGTCTAGGGGTGATAAGAGGATCAGGGAGGTTGTCCCTGAGAAGGATGAGGAAGGAAGTGGGAGCAGTAGAGCTAGTAAGAGAAGGGTCAAGCCTACTGACAAGGTGTTGGAGCTTCAGGAAGAAAGGTCTCTACAACTTGCTCTAAGAGAGAGCAGAGCTGAAAGCAGGACCAAATCAAAGTCAAGGACCAACTCATCTGGTTCTGGAACTCCAGAATCCAGGGTCCCTGAAGGTCAACCAATGGAGGCCAACATCCCTGAAATTCAGAATCCTGAGCCCAACTCCCCTGAAACCCATATAACCCCAACCAATCAACCCATCACCCCCATTAACCTCACAAAGAGATACTCTCCTGAGGGAAGTGTGCAGAGAAGTATGATAGATGTGCTAGCTGACATAGCTGTAGATGAGACAAGGTTACAATCTCCCCTTGACTCATCTATGCTCAATTATTCAAAGCTTTTAGAAGCTGCGCTCTTTGAGCCAACCCCCCTGAGCAAAGCCCCTTCAGATCCATTGCTCTCAAAAGCAACTGAAGATCCTTCTACTGCACCCAACCCATCTGAAGCCAACATTCCTGAACTTAATCTGCCTGAAGCCACATTAGGAGAACCCAGAGCCAACTCCCCTATAACCCAAAGTCCCCATTCAAGTGGAGATGAGGAGGAGTATACTTATGAAAGTATGCTCAGAGGAGGAGCCAAGGCTACTATGGACAGTTTGTATCCACAACTTGCTGAATTTCCAAGAATTCAGAAGGCCTTTCATGATTTAAGGATGCTTGTTGATGTGAAAGACAAATCCTTAATGGAGATATCACAAGTCATCCAAGATAAGGGTGCAAACTGGTGGCAAGTGGAGGAGAACAGATTATTACACTTTGCTGGAGTTTCAAAGACAAGATTCCTCACTGATGAGGAAATATTTGCAAAGTTGGTGAATGACAAGATCAATGAGGAGAGGGAAAGAAAAGCTAAGGGTATCAAACACCCTGAAAGTAGCTCCAATGATGATGACTCCCCAGATGATCCCTCAAACCCCTCTAAACCCAACCCTCCTGAAACCCCTCAAGCCAATCTCCCTAAGCCTTCTGTCTCTGAAAGACTTTCCAACCCCCCTAGAACCTATCATAGGAAAGGCTCTGTCATTTCAGAGGTGTTGACCAAGGATGGTAACACAACCAAGGACACATCTGCCAATGAAGGTTCTTCTGAACCCAAGGCACAGCCTAAAGATGTGGAGGTTCCTTCTCTAGAGGCTAGTTTGATTAAGGCCTATTCAGTGTCAGAAGAGTTGGACACTGATCAGCCCTTAATCATTCAGGATGACTCAGTGGCTGATGATATGAGCACTGTGATCTCCCCACAACTGCCATCTTTGAACCTTGTTGAAGGTGGAGATGCTGCAGGTTTAGGAGAAGGAGTAGAAAAGGAAAGTAGTTTTGAAAAATCAGAGGGAGTTATGGATGAAAGAGAGGTAGTTATCACTAAGATTGTGAGTGTACCAACATATGAGGGTGGTATAAGTGAGGAAGGACAGGTTATTCTTGAAATCAAATCTGAACTTCAAGAATCCCTTGATGAGAGGAGGCCTGTTCCTTTAAGTGAGGAAACTTTTAATGAAGGAAGAAAAGAAATAGTTGAAAATGAGGAGAAGACTGCTGATGTATCAGAGTCTTATGAAAAAGAAAATGAGGGAGATAAGTGTGTTTTCACTGATGCTTTTGATTTGTCTGATATTGCAGGGATAAGCTTTGAACAAATTTTTGCAGATGATCTCTTGACAGATGCTCCCATCTAAGTTGACACTGGATCAGCACAAGCCTTGCTTGGGATGCAATCAGAGAAGTTGGATTCCTTGGCTCAACAAGTTCAAACAGCTCATGCAGAAACTTCTGGAGCATTAGATGAGCATGGAAGAACTCTAGCTTCTGTTGAAATGAGATTAACTGGCTCTGAAGATGTGGTTTTTACCCACATTGGAAGCAAGAATTGAAGGAGTAGAATCTGGTCTTCAAACCATCTCTACTGAAGTTCACAAAGCCAAAGTCAGTATGGAAAACATCTCAAAGGAGGTCAAGAAGGATCAAAAGATGCTGAGAGATAACCATAATGCAAATGTTCAAGCTATCAGATTGACAATCAAGCAAGCTCTTGGCAAGAAGACAGCCTTGCAAAAGAAAAGAGCTGAAGAGCAAAGGCTAGCTATGGTCAAAGCAGCCTCAGAAAAGTTTTCCCAAGAAGTGTTGGCCAACATTGCTGAAGGTGCAGTGGCCAACCTCACTGAGATCCTGAAAGCCCAATTGGATGCATCTCTTAAGGCAACCATGGAGGAGGTTGTCCAACAGAAAATGAAGCCTGTTCTTGCCTTTCTCAGCTTGAGCAGTGACAAGATGCAAAATATACATGATGAGAATGTATATTTGTTGGAAGAAATGAAGTCTCTAACCCAAGCCCAGTCCTTATTGGCATCCACTATGAGTGAACTGAAGCCAGAATGTTTTGATGCTGCCAAAAAGGGGGAAAGGGAAAGAGCAAGGGCAAAAGGTGCCTTAGTGATTGGGAGTCCAGTGAAAGGGAAGGACAAAGCCCCTGAAGGAAAGGGAAAAGAGCCAGCAGTGCTGAACTTAGAAGAATTGGATGAAGAGGAGCAGTTAGCATTGGCATTGAAGAACTCTATGGCCTCAGCTCAAGAGGAAAGAGTGAGGTTACAACAAAGACCAGGTGGTGAAGTATCTGGTTTGGACAAGGATGCTGAAGGTGTCCAAACTAGAGGAAAGATCAAGAAGGCCCAAGGAAAGAAGAGACAAGTTGAGAAATTCACTGACTTTCCCAATAGCCTTGATCTTCCACCTGAATTCAGAGTTGTTGATGATGAGCCTACCTCAAAGAAGGCCAAAACTGCTGAAGATCCCAAAACTGCTGAAATACCCAAGACTGCTGAAGAAGACAAGTCTACTGAGACTAAGTCCACTGAAAGTACCAAAGCTTCTGAAGATGTTGAGGAACTATATGAAGAAGGCTTTGGACCTGGACCAAAGAAGACAAGGATTGTGGTACTCAATGATCCATCAAAGTTGTTTCATGAAGGGTATGGCAAAGACCCTGAAACACAACAGAAATTGGCTATGATGAGAGCCCAAGAGAAAATGGACTTGATGGAAGAGGCCAACAGAGCAAGAGATAAGAGAAGAACAGAATTCCAGAAGCCAAGAAGGAAGAGAGCAACTTACAACAAGATGAAACCACAGTTATTGATCCCAATGGACACCAAATATCCTCACTTGGATAAATGGGTGCCAATTCAGCTGAATGACTCATGGGAGGAAGCAAAAAGGGAGTTTGTCTATGATCAGTATGTCATTGACAGATGGAATGGAAGAGATGCCAACATCAATTTTGCTGAGTTCATGATTGAGTACTACAGAGAACTCTATCAACAATTGCTTGCAGCTGCTGATATTGCAAGATTTGAACTCACAGCTCCCAAGCCAATCATATACTTACCTCCAAAGCTTGATGGATGGATTGATCAATCAAGGATTCTGAGAGAATTCACTGAGATCCTCAAGCTGAACAAGATGGTTCTTGGTCCTAAGGGAACCAACCAAGAAGCCATGGCCTTGAAGAGGAGAGTGTGGGCACAGTATGGGATGGTGCCACCTCGAGAGGATGATCTCTAAATGGCTAAGTCTTCTGACCTATCTTAATTGATCAACTATGCTGAAAATTGGTCAAGTTTGCTGATGTGGTGTGCTAATCTGTTTGCTCTGACTTGATATGGATTGCTCTGATACAAGCTCTGTGCTCTGATGTTGAAAATCCTGTATATGTCTTGAAGTGTTAGTATTTGTACTGATATAAGATTGGTGCTCTGATACAAGCTCTGTGCTCTGATCTTGTATATGTCTTGAAGTGTTAGTATTTGCTCTGATATAATAAGATTAGTGCTCTGATACAAGTTTATGCTCTGATGCTGAAAAAATCTTGTATATGTGTTGAACTCTTAGAAGGAAATACTCTGATGTATTTAGTGTTGATGATTCATGCTCTGATATGTTCAATTCAACTATCAACATGCTTGTAATTTTTTTTTTAATGAATGATAGTTGAACTTATTTTGAATCAAGAAACACTCATCTCTCTATGCCTATCTATGAAACCTATTTGCAATATGGATGGTAAATACACTAACACATTGTTTTTCAGGATAATTGACCTTAGTCATGTCTTCTAAAGATAAATGTAATAGGTGTAGCCAAGTCACTTTTGCACAAATGTATAGGTTTTGGCATCATCAAAAAGGGGGAAATTGTTGGGAATAAAATGAGATATGTTTTGATCTAATACCAAAACCCCCTGAGACATGCCTAAGTCAAGATAAGTATGTTCTAGAAATGTTAGAACATATAGATTATAGGCTAGATGAGGAGCTAATATGTTAGGCAGCTCTTAAATGATTAGATGCACAAATTGAGGGGGAACACATGCTTTGAAGTACATCAAGAACAAGTCCCCTCAAGGCTCAAACTCTGGATTCATGATCAAGTCTGCTGAAAGACAAGAATGCTGATCAGGAGAGTTGTCCAGAGGAGTTGTCTCAGCTCAATTAATCAAGATCAAGTGCTCTGAAAGCCTGAGGTCAACTATGCTGAAGAGAAAGAGACAACCACACCCTAAAGATCACCAAAGAAACAAGCTAAGATCATCTTCAAGAGAGATAAAGGGAATGAGCCAAGTCATCTGAAGAAGAGCAAGCCAACCTTGCTGATAAGCAAGACTGCTGATAGTGATAAGGAGTGTTGTCCAAATGATGAGGAATGTTGTCCCATCATTGGAACAACCTTCAGAAGTGATGTCCAAGTCCTAACAAGAGAATCTGAAAGTCAGATATTGGGAAGAGTGCTGCAGAATGAAGACAAAGCTCTTACAGCCGTTTATGTCCAAAATGAGGACATGTCACTATCAAGAAACTGTCTTCAAAGTTGAAGAACTGAAAGAAGACAATTATGGACATTGGAGGCTGCCTCTCCAACGGGCAAATCCTTCATTTGTCTATAAATACAGAAGTGTGAAGACCATTTGAAAGCACCTCAACACAATCCAACTAAGCTCAAAGTTCTTACAAGCTAGAGTGCTTTCAAAGCTTTCAAAGACTATCTTAGTCTTCAAACACTTCATCTAAGCTGAACTTCATTGTATATCCATACACAAGCTTAGAGAGATATCCTATCCTTATACACTGATCTTCATTGTAAAGGATATCTCATTAGTTGGAACCTTACTTCAACCCTTACATCTTTCAAGAGTGAAAGTGAGAAGGTTGTAGTAGTAGTAGAAGTGGTAGGAGCTGACTGTTGAGAGAAGAACAGTTCAGTTCTGAGTTGAGAAGAGGGTACTAGGACTCTAGACATCCTAGGGATCAATTCACCAAGAGTGGTGTTCTTGATCAAGTGCACCTTGGCACTATAAAACAAGTTAATTCCAAGAGTGAAGGAATTATCCTGTTAAATCAGGGAAAGTGGATGTAGGAGCTTGAGTCTCTGAACCACTATAACTTCTTGTGTTGATTTACATTCCAAGTACTTTCATACATTCAACACTGCACACAAAACTGATTTTTCAAGGATAAACATTCAAAGACTGTGCAAAAACCTATTTGGACAAGTTCCCTGAAAACTGGACTGTGTTGCATTGACTAAGTGATTTCAGAAATTAAAGGAGTCTAAACTAAAAGGGCCAACCACTATTCCGCACATATAACTCCTCTAGATAGTTATTCAACTAAGTACTCAATAGTACTTAGTAGATTGATTATCTTTTAGAAGAGTTAATCTTCTTCAGCAGAGTTGTCCAAGACAACCTGGCTGAACTCTGGTTTGATCAAGTTAGAAAAGAATTTGCATACAAGTGTATTCCCCCCCCCCCCATACACTTGTTATCTACTCCTTTTCAGGACCAACATGTCACTTTCAAGGAATCTGTCCTCAAGATGCTAAGTTCAAGGAAGACAAATATAGACAATTTGAGGTTGTCTCTCCAACGGACATAACCTCACTTTGCTCTACAAATACTGGAGTTTGGAAACCATTCAAGGATCCATCTAGTCAAGGAAACTACAAGCATACAAGCCTTTAAGCTTTCAAAGAATACATCATTCTTTAGTTTCCAAACACTTCCAGTTCACACCTAAGCTGAAACTTATTGTATATCAATCAAGCTTAGAGAAATATCATATCCTTATACAGTTGTTCATTGTAAAGGATATCTCACCCTAGTTGGAACCAATCTCAACCCTTAAACCTTTCAGGAAGAGTTAGAAGAGTTGTTGTAGAAGTGTAAGAACTAGAACTGTCAAGAGAAGAACAGTTTCAAGTCATTTCATTCAAGTAACACATTCATACACAACACACAAATTGATCTTCAAAAGATACTTAACATAAACTGTGTAAAACAGATTTGGGACAAGTCCCCTGAAAAACTGTCTAAGTGTTAAGAAAGTTTTCAGAATTAAAAGGAGTTTAAATATAAAGGGCCAACCATAATTACAAACTTGTAACCTACTTAGATAGTTATTCAACTGATTACTTCATAGTTCTCAATAGTTTAATTATCTGAACAAAATTATACATACTCAGAGAAGTTGTCCAAGACAACTCTCCTGATTGTTTGATTTGTTTTAAAAGAAAAATAATTTGCATACACAAGTGCATCCCCCCTCCCCCCTACACTTGTGTCAAACTCCTTTCAGAACCAACAAAATGCTATTTAAACAATTATATATTTAATTTGAATTATGTAATATCAAAATAAATACTCCCTCTATCCATCAAAAGTGTGCTCACTTTTTTTTATACATATTTAAAAAAAAATTATATTTTAATTATAAAAAATATATGGGTGGTAACGAGTAAAGAATATTGTTGATACATACTCAATCTTGTTAATAAAATATAAAAAATACTCAAAAGTTAACTATTTAAATAGAATAAGCACGTTTTTTGTGGACCCAAAAAAAGAAATGAGCACACTTTTGGTAGACAGAGGGAGTATATTGTATACATTAAAATTAATTTAAAATAATAAAAAAAATTAAACGGGATTGGGCGGATAAAACCCAACGGGTTTTTAAGCGGGACGGATCCGGGTATGAAAATTATCTAACGGGACGGGTCCTGGGACAAGGCATTAGGGGTTTGATACACGTGTTATACAACACTAAAATAAACCACCGCAAGTGTACGGCGTCTATTGTAGCGTGATAAGCACGAGGTCGATCCCACAGGGAGGTTAAGCGTAAAAGGGTAGTTTGCTAATCGAGTTCTAAATAGACGTGATCGATAAATTGAGTGGTGTGAATTACTCTAAGATTACCTAACAATGTGTCACTAATAAGTAACGAAGAGTAAATACAAAATCGATCAAATAACATGCAAATCAATAAAACGAACGTAAAACGGATTAAGACTCAAAGAGAAAAGGTGGGTTCCAAGGCATATGGCACACTAAGGGTTCAACTTATGATTAAAGATTTAATTAAGTGGTGGTGTGTTGATTACTATAAGGTTGATCACAAAAGGTGAATTAATAGTTCTCTCGATCCAATTAATCCAAGGGACATGTCATACAAACTAGCATCTCTACTTAGCATGCATAAGTAATCCCCAAAAAGTTCCTAAGATCATCTAATACCCTCCCAATAATTGATCCTCTCTCTCGAGCTCACAAGAATATTGGGTCGAATGCTTAAATACGATTAACGAAAGAGATTTCTCAATCCAATTCCAATTAACAATAGATAAAACATACTATCATGGCCATTGACAACATGTTTTGCAATGAAAGTTAAGCATTCAAATAGAAATAGCAACACAACCACCAAATAAACAAGAAATTAATTCATAAGTATCATCCAAAGTATAAACATAGCCTTAGAACCACAAAGTGTTTAGCTAACTACTAACATAATCAAATTACAAAATCCAAATGAAATAACTAAATAAAGAGGAAAATAAAGAGAAAGCTTAGTCTAGAATGTGGTAGGGAATGGAATTCCCAAGCTATTGCATCATTTCTTCCTTGATTTGGTGGAGAGATGAAGAAGTTATGGCCAAAACACCACCAAGTATGTGTAACTATGTGTGGGAATTGAAGAATTGGGGAAAAGTGTCTTGGGTTTCAAGAATGAGGCCTTATATAGTGTTGGGGAAGGGTTTGGATGCCAAAATTGCAAGTTGGTCCCTCAAAAATGGAGAAAATGGCCAAAAACCCCCGAGAATGATGTCACCCGGCCGGGTGGCTCCCACCCGGGCATGCCACCCGGCCAAAATACGAAGCAACACAATGTTTGGGCCTTGCCCGGGTCGAAACCACCCGGCCGGGTGGGTTTCACCCGGGCCAAATACGAACATCCTCAAAATCTGCCCTTGCCCGGGTGATTTCGACCCGCCCGGGTCGATTTTGACCCGCCCGGGTGTTTTTGACCCGCCCGGGTCGATTCTACCCGGGCATGTTTTTTTCGTCTCTTCGTATCTCGAGCTTCCGACCTCCGATTGACTCGATTCTTTTTTTCATTCCACTCCGTTTTTCGAGACGAATCCAACGGTGCACTCCTCTTCCTGATCCAGTAAATTATGGTTGATGTTTTGCTCCAAATTCCATCGTATTTCCTATAAAATCGACAAAACACAACCTTTCTCTCATTTTGGCTCAAACAATCATAATCAATGCATAAATCAATGAAATCCACATCAAAACACGCTTCACATGTGCCTCTAAAACGTGTAAATTCCACCCGAATCAAACTCCCCCAAACTTAAAATGTTGTTTGTCCTCAAACAACTAAGCACTTAAAGCAATGAGGGTGGAATGATCACAATGGAATATTCAATGTAATTCACACATGCAAAGTAGGATGTAATGATATCTCTTTCTCAAAGTGCATCTCTCAATGAAGGTCATAGGCTCATTATTGTAATTCACACTCATGTATCAAAGAATGCATAAACACACAACACATTGTGAATGGGAAACATAATCCAAATGTTCAAGTCGTCTACTCACATGACAAAGTGTTTCTCTCAAACACACAAACAAATTGAGGATATTAATGCACTCATCAACCAAGTTATGCTATGCAATCACCATATGCTTGCCCAACTTCTACTTTCCACAACACTCACATGCTCAACAATGTGATCAATATGACTTAATCAAGGATGTAACATTGGCTCTTTGTACAAGGTAGGATGAATTTGGGAATTGTGACTCTTCTAGTGGAGGAAAAAGCTTGTTGTTTTACAATCTGTTTTCACTTTCAAAGCTTACAAACTTAATCCTCACTTTTCTTTTTCCATTCTTTTTCAAGCATTAATCACCTCATCTTTTGAACCATTTTTCTTTTCAAGCTTTTGGGGCTCTTTGTCCCTCTTTTCTTTTCCTTGATTTTCTTTTCATCTTTCTCTTTTTCTTCTTTCAACTTTTCCAACTTTTCTTTTCACCAAAGATATTCATTCAAGCACATGTTTTCCACTTTGTCTTTTATCCCCCACTAGATATAGGTATCAAAGGCTCAAAAAGGCTAAGTGGTTAACATTGTAGTTTGCCAAGAAAATGAGGAATTAAGCTCAAGGGGCTAACTACGGAAGATTACTTCGGTTTTGGGAAATTTTGGCTAAGTGACTCTTTTAAACAAGATGGCCTATATCATATCACATCATCTCACACAATCATGCTTTCAAAAAAGAATTTAGGCAAGTTCTAGGATTACTAGCAATAACCTAGTCCACTCTCAAATGAACTAACCGGATTACATGTTCGATTCAAGGCTCAATTCTCACCGGTTCATTCAATAGAACTCTCACATTCATCAAATGTTCCCAAACAACAACATATCATGCATCCATGCTATCAAAGCTCACAACTATGAACACAAAATGATTTTATATTCCAACACCAATCAAGCAAACATTCAAAGCAAATAGACATCATCACAACTACTCAACAATGGATCCCAATGACTATTCATGCTCACATTTCACCAAATATCACTACCCAACATATGCTCAAAACCAACTTAATCAATATAATCATGTGAAAGTCAAGTGTGCTCCGGTGAAAAATGTGACGCAAGTAGAATGACGAACCGGTGCAAGGGTAACAACTAGTAGAAAAATAAAAGGAAAAAAATAACTCCCCCAAACTTAGAATTTTACTATGTAAAAATTCTAAGTTTGGGGCTACAAGTTGTTACTTCCCTCCTTGCACATCGAATGCTCTTCAAAGATCACCATTGCATCACTTGCTTCCCCTCTCCAAAGTTGGTTTTGCTTCCTTCTCCATTCTTCAAGATATGATGTCCATAGTATTCTTCATCCATACCTACAAAATAAACCAAGCTATCAAAACTACTAAAGCAATAAAATCATGAAAGCAATAAAACCTTGGGTTGCCTCCCAAGAAGCGCTATTTTTAACGTCCTATGCCGGACGGTTCCTCTTTGAGGGGAATATCAAATCACCCCATCATCCTCCTTGTTCTTAACCTTCTTAGCCCATGCAATCTTCTTAAACCCATTGAAGCATCCACTAGCTACTCCGTCCGGCTCTTCAATCATGTCATAGGAGGTTGATGCCTCATTCATCCCCAAGTTCGTATAAGTAACTTTTCTTGATTTGGGGGAGTTTTTGAAAAAAACTCCCCCAAACTTGGCCTTCTTGCCCATCTTCAAATCATTGTCTTCCACCTTGGGGTTCTCCTCCACAATATTTATCTTGGGCTCTTCTTCCACCCTCTCTTCCATGAGCTTTGAATAAGGATCTCTCTTGGAATACACATACTCTTCCTCCTCATCCTCATCATCACGGAATCTAACGGCCTTGTAGATGTTGAATAAGACTTTCTCCTGACCAACATGTAGTTCAAGCTCTCCGTTTCGTACATTGATGATGGCTCCACCCGTTGCTAGGAACGGTCTTCCCAAGATTAAGGGGATTGCCCTATCTTCCTCCATATCAAGTACCACAAAATCAACCGGGAATATGAATTTCCCAACTTTGACAAGCACATCCTCAACCGTTCCCAAGGGATAAACTATGGAGCGATCCGCCAATTGAAGGTTCATGGTAGTAGGCGTCAATTTTCCCAAGCCAAGTGATTTGAAAAGTGATAATGGCATGAGGTTTATGCTCGCTCCAAGATCACACAAAGCACGATAAGTTCCCACTTTGCTAATCACACAAGGCAATGTAAATGAACCGGGATCCCTAAGCTTTGGAGGTAGCTTAGCTTGGATGATGGCACTACACTCTTCTGTGAGATTCACGGTTTCAAATTCTACCATCCTTCTCTTGTTGGACATAATCTCCTTCAAAAACTTGGCATAATGAGGCATCTGCTCAAGGGCCTCCGCAAATGGGATGTTGATGTGTATATTTTTTAACATCTCCAAGAATTTGATGAACTTTGCATCCAAACTCGTCTTCGTGAGTCGTTGAGGGTATGGGATTGGAGGTTTGTGTGGAGATGGAGGCTTATGTGCACCATTCTCTTTCTCACTTGTTTTCTCCTTCTCAACATATTTCTCTTCAACCTTCCTTCCTTGTTGTTCCTCTTCACCATCTTCCTTTGGCATCATAGGGCCTTCATAGCTTGTGCCACTCCTCAACTTAATTGAGTTGTATTGCTCCTTGGGGTTCAATTCCGTGGTTGAGGGGAATCGACCCGGCTTGTGTTGATTTCCAACCATATTAGCAATTTGGCCCACTTGAATCTCAATGGCTTTCACATCATTCTTGATTCCTATCACTTCATTTGCCAATTGACCAATTTTCTCATCTTGACTCTCAAACTTTTGCCAAGTCTTGGTCATAAAACTCTTCGTCTCTCCCATGAACTTCTTAGTTTCTCCCATGAATGTTATAAACATTTCTTCCATAGTGAGCTTTGACGAAGATTCTTCTCTCACACCATCTCGTACATTGAAGTTCGACGGTGGTTGGATGGCATAGTGTGGGTTAGCATATGAGAAATTTTCATGGTTTCTCAAGCCGGGATGGTATTAGTTCGGATTAGAGGGGTGATAGTTCCCATGGGTTTGTCTTTCTCCCCAACCTCTTTCTCGAAAATGACGATCCCTTTGATTGTTCATATAATGGGCCTCTTCATATTGATCGTCACTAGGTCCCATTAATGACTTGGCCGCCATCATCGAAGTCAATTTATCCACCTTGTTGGATATGGTAGCAAAATCATCCGACTCTCTAGTAGAAGCAACTTTCCGGGTTTGCCTTCTCTCGGATGGCCATTGGTTTCCGTTCTTTGCCATCTCCTCTAGGAGAACATAACCCTCTTCCGTTGTCTTTCCTGGCAAAGAACCTCCACCGGCCGAGGCATCCACCATCCCTCTCGTTCGATGGTCCATCCCGTTGTAGAAGTAACAAATCAATTGGTCTCTTGAGAAACCATGTTGAGGGCAACTCCTTATCAAATCCTTAAAACGCTCCCAAGCCTCGGCTAACGACTCATCATTATCTTGCATAAATGAGGAGATCTCCCCTCGTATCTTGATGGTCTTGCTTGGAGGAAAATACTTCATAAGGAAGGCATCAACAAGGTCGGCCCAATTCTCAATCGTCCTTAAATCAAGAGACATGTACCACTGTTTTGCACGATCACGGAGTGAGAAGGGGAAAAGTTGCAAGCGGATGTAGTCTTGGGGAACACGGTTGATCTTAACCGTTCCACTTATCTCTAGGAATTGAGATAAATGGAGGTTAGGATCCTCCTTCGACAATCCTCCGAATTGGTTGTTTTGAACCATCATGATTAAGGCCGGCTTGAGCTCAAAGTTATGAGCATCAATGGGATCCCGACCCGCTCCTCCATAGGGCCTTAGGATAGGGCGGAAGTGGTCTCTCAAGACTCGTTGATTCCCGTTTTCATCCCCTTGCTCTCTATTTCTCTCCATACCAATATTCTCTTCACCTCTCCGACGAAAATTGTCCCTTAGTACCCCTTGAGGTCGGTTACCTCCATTCCCGTTTGGTTCCTCAACTCCTTCAACCCCGTGATTCTCAAGTTCCTCCTCTTCTTCAACCGGATTTTCCCTTCGGTTCATTCTTTCCAACTCTAGTCTTCTCCTTTCGGCGTTCCTTCTTCGACAATTGGCCTCAATCTCCGGATCTAAAGGTAGCACTTCTTGATGGTTCCTTCTAGATCGTGTGATCATAAACCATGTCTATCAAAAGAACAAACGAGAGTGAGAATTGCAATTAAGATCAAGATAACAAACACAAATATTTTTGAATTTTTGCAAATAAAGAAAGCAAATAAAGTGCCTAAACTAAAACTCTTCTAGCCTACACTCTAGAGCTTATCAAAACCTCCCCGGCAGCGGTGCCATAAACTTGATACACGTGTTATACAACACTAAAATAAACCACCGCAAGTGTACGGCGTCTATTGTAGCGTGATAAGCACGAGGTCGATCCCACAGGGAGGTTAAGCGTAAAAGGGTAGTTTGCTAATCGAGTTCTAAATAGACGTGATCGATAAATTGAGTGGTGTGAATTACTCTAAGATTACCTAACAATGTGTCACTAATAAGTAACGAAGAGTAAATACAAAATCGATCAAATAACATGCAAATCAATAAAACGAACGTAAAACGGATTAAGACTCAAAGAGAAAATGTGGGTTCTAAGGCATATGGCACACTAAGGGTTCAACTTATGATTAAAGATTTAATTAAGTGGTGGTGTGTTGATTACTATAAGGTTGATCACAAAAGGTGAATTAATAGTTCTCTCGATCCAATTAATCCAAGGGACATGTCATACAAACTAGCATCTCTACTTAGCATGCATAAGTAATCCCGAAAAAGTTCCTAAGATCATCTAATACCCTCCCAATAATTGATCCTCTCTCTCGAGCTCACAAGAATATTGGGTCGAATGCTTAAATACGATTAACGAAAGAGATTTCTTAATCCAAGTCCAATTAACAATAGATAAAACATACTATCATGGTCATTGACAACATGTTTTGCAATGAAAGTTAAGCATTCAAATAGAAATAGCAACACAACCACCAAATAAACAAGAAATTAATTCATAAGCATCATCCAAAGTATAAACATAGCCTTAGAACCACAAAGTGTTTAGCTAACTACTAACATAATCAAATTACAAAATCCAAATGAAATAACTAAATAAAAAGGAAAATAAAGAGAAAGCTTAGTCTAGAATGTGGTAGGGAATGGAATTCCCAAGCTATTGCATCCTTTCTTCCTTGATTTGGTGGAGAGAAGAAGAAGTTATGGCCAAAACACCTCCAAGTATGTGTAACTATGTGTGGGAATTGAAGAATTGGGGAAAAGTGTCTTGGGTTTCAAGAATGAGGCCTTATATAGTGTTGGGGAAGGGTTTGGATGCCAAAATTGTAAGTTGGTCCCTCAAAAATGGAGAAAATGGCCAAAAACCCCCGAGAATGATGTCACCCGGCCGGGTGGCTCCCACCCGGGCATGCCACCCGGCCAAAATACGAAGCAACACAATGTTTGGGCCTTGCCCGGGTCGAAACCACCCGGCCGGGTGGGTTTCACCCGGGCCAAATACAAACATCCTCAAAATCTGCCCTTTCCCGGGTGATTTCGACCCGCCCGGGTCGATTTTGACCCGCCCGGGTGGTTTTTGACCCGCCCGGGTCGATTCTACCCGGGCATGTTTTTTTCGTCTCTTCGTATCTCGAGCTTCCGACCTCTGATTGGCTCGATTATTTTTTTCATTCCACTCCGTTTTTCGAGACGAATCCAACGGTGCACTCCTCTTCCTGATCCAGTAAATTATGGTTGGTGTTTTGTTCTAAATTCCATCGTATTTCCTATCAAATCGACAAAACACAACCTTTCTCTCATTTTGGCTCAAACAATCATAATCAATGCATAAATAAATGAAATCCACATCAAAACACGCTTCACATGTGCCTCTAAAACGTGTAAATTCCACCCGAATCAGGGTAGCAATTTTCGACACGACACGATAGCACGATACGAATCCGACACGAAAATAGCGAGTTAGTGTTTGGCCTTATTGGGTTTGTGTCGTTATTGGGTCGACCCGATAACGACACAAAAATTTCGTGTTGGGTTCGTGTCGACCCGTTAAGCACGATAAAATTAACAGGTAACCCATTAACCTGTTAACAACCCGTTAACCTATTATTTACCTGATATGACACGACACGATAATGACATGTATCCGATAATAACACGATAACTTTTTATATTTATATAAATATATTAATTTTATATATTTAAATGCAATTTTAAATTGATTTATTTCCTTATCATGTCGTTATCGTGTTGTTATCGTTTTACGTGTCGTTATCGTGTCGTGTCAGGTCGACACAAAAATTATCGTGTTGTTATCGTGTTGTGTCGTGTCGACACGAAAATTATTGTGTTCGTGTCGTGTCGATACATATCCTTATCGTGTCGTGTTCGTGTTTGGCCTTATCGTGTCGTGTCACTATCGTGTTGATACGAAACACGATACGATAGCACGAATTGCTAGCCCTACAGGGCATACCCATTCCATTGTCACCCCTGCAGGCCCTTATCCTATAGGTAGTTCTAGACTTTAAAATTTTATTAAAATTTGAAAGGGTAAATATTACTCCCTCCGTCCCAGAGGAATTTGCACCTCTGGGATGACACACATTTTAATAAATGTGTAAGAAAAAGTGTAATGGGTGATATTTTGAGGGGTAGTTTTATAAACTTTTATAAATAAAGTAAAGTAAAAGGTAGGTTGAGTGTGAAAAAGTAATGGCATATGGATAAATATGTGCATATTTTGAGGGTGAGAGTTATGACAATATTTCCTTTTATGGAGTGTGCAAATTGGTATGGAACATGTATATATAGAAAGTGTGCAAATTCCTATATATGGGACAGAGGTAGTATGTAAATTCTAATTTTTTAATAAGAATATAAAATGATATTTCCATTATTTCCAAAATTTGAAATTATCTTTTTTCTCATTCATCTCTTAGGATAGTGAAAATAAAATTTCTGATTACTTATCAACTCTCTATGACTAAATTGTAGGTCCAATTAAAATCCGGTTGCTTGAAATCCGAGAGGAAGAGATCATCAAAGATTATGAAGGAGGCAAATGTGCTAATCATGGTCTTGTGATGAGGCTGATACCAGAAATCATATAATCATGGTCTTGTGATGAGGCTGATACCAGAAATCATATATAGCAGAAAAAGGTGTTGTGCCCTGGTTTCCCACCTATCGTATGGTAAAAAAATAAGAGCATCTTCATTTGTTAAGTGCCAGCATCTTTAAATAAAGGCATTCAAATTAATTTTTTGGAAAATAAAATTTAAGATATATATTGATCAGAGGCAAATAGACCCTTCTTCAGACCACACATGCAATTTTAAAACTCCCTCCGTCAAAAAGGAATCTGCACTCTTGGGTAAGAAAAGGTGTAATTAATGAATGATGTTTTTATGGGTAGTTTTGTAAACTTTTATATATAAAATAAAGTAAAGAGTATATTGAGGGTGGAAAAGTAATGGATATGAGTATATTTTAAGGGGTAGGGTTATGAAAATATATCATTTTATAGAGTGTGCAAATTGGAATGGAACATCCATATACGAAAAGTGTGCAAATTCTTGTGAGACGGAGGGAGTATTATCCAATAAATTATGATTATCAAAAGCATCAACATAAAATCGACCAGCTCTTACATATGGTAAAGTCTAGTATGCACTCGAGTGCATGTTATGCACCCTAATCCATTTGCACTTTTCAGTTTTACTTACACTTTTTTGTAAATGGTATTGCACTTTTCAATTATTACTAAAAATATTATTATACAGTTTAATAATTGAAAAGTGCAACACCAACTACCAAAAAGTGTAAGTCAGTAAAACTGAAAAGTGCAACATGGACTAGGGTGCATAACATGCACTCGAGTTCATAGCAGACCAACCCCTTATATATATATATATATATATATATAGTTTTATAATTACTTGAAATCATGAAACTCGCTTGAGACATAAATAATATACATATCGAGATACCAACACAGTAAATATATCCTCGCTCCTGTTTATTCTTGAAAAAAAAAGGTACGGATTCCAGAATTAAATAGATGATCAAACTGAAAAATAGTCCCTTAAATATTCCAATCGAGGTACTGCATGAGCGATCACGGGCGTAGCTAAACCCACCGAGTGTTTCGACTCGTCTAAACTAATGTTTGGCGTATCGGGCGGTGGCCTCCAGTTAAAAGCGTGAATAAGCCTAGCTAAAAGGATTGTGGTCATGCTCGACCCAAGCACCACAGCCGGACACCCTCGTCTTCCAGTACTGAATGACAAAATGTTCAATTCAGGATCCGCAAGCTTGACTTCGTCGCCTTTAACGTGGCGCTCGGGCGTGTACTTGAGAGGATCTTCCCATACCCTAGGATTTCGCCCTAACCCTCGACGACTTAACAACACAGTGCTGCCTTTCGGAATGAAGTAGCCACCCACAACCATGTCTTTAGTCGATGCATGTGGAACGTTGAAGCTTGTATAGGGTGCAATCTGAACGTCTTTTTTAAACAAGCCTTGACGTAGTTTAGTTTGGACAAATCCGATTCTTGGACTAGTCTTTCCTTACCAACAACTCGGTCCAACTCCTCATGGGCCTTTATCAGAATATCAGGTTGATTTATCATCTCCGCCATTGCCCACTCAACCACACTTGATGTATTATCTATTGCTGCTAGCATTATTTCCTGTACATGATTATATTATTATGTATACATATACATATAGACACTGGAAGAAAATTAGAAATTAGTCGCCAAGGTTTCGTTGCTAAAATAAAAAACCTTATATGAAATATTTTATACATGAAATATACATAATTAAGCTAGATTTGGGGAAAAAAATTTGTTATTCAAATTCGGATCAATGTGAGTCAAACTTAATTAAAAATACTCCCCCCATCCCCCGCAATTATTTTCACACTTTCATTTTCGAGAAACCCTTTATAAATTAGACCCTCAAATTCTCAATTTTAAATAAATGTCATTACTTTTTCTCCACACACACAAAAGTCAACTCATCTCTTTACTTTATACGTACAGTTTTAAAAATTATCCCTCAAAATCCTCACTAAATTCACTTTTATTTTTATTTCGTGTGCCGCTTCACATGTGAAAGAAACCATAGGACAGAGGGAGTATATTTTTTCGCTTTTAAGTATGTTTTACTACTTGACCAAAATATTGTCACTACAAGGCAAAAAGTCTACTAATACGTACAAGTGTAAAAATATTTTGCACACTTAATTTTTTTAGCAAATTCTCCATAATATTTTTTACATGTAGTACACTTTTGATCTTGTAGTGATAATAATACTTTGGTCTTGTAGTAACAATATATTGGTCATGACCCGCAATTTTTTTGGGTGATTCGAATCTAGACTTTTAACTTGTAAATTTTCTTAATTAGACATATTTCATGAGTAAAATATTTCACATAAATAGTGCTCACTAAAATTCCTTTCACTAAAATATATCCACGACTAATTATTTATTGAGCTAAGAATTTTTTTATACAACTTGAGGTTATCTTTTTAATTAATTTTAACGAATCTATAATTAATATTTGCTGCTAAAATATTGAAATTGAATAAAATTAATTTGTAGTTATAAATATGCAGGGATATGGTTTAAAAATATATACTATATATATATTATAAACTTCAAATTAATACTTACAAGAAGTTGTGCTTTGATCTCTTGAGTGGACAACAAAGGGTTGTTTTCTGAGTCCTTGAGGTCAATCAAAACATCGAGAATGTCCTCTTTTGTGTCCCTTTGACCTATTTGCCACATCTTAACCCTATTTGTATCATGGTATTTGCTTACATTGTTGATGGCATTGTTCATAATCTTTTTGCATCCGTCCAAATCGAAGACCTCCAACCATGGAATATAATCAGCAACTGCAAATCCAAAAACATGTGCTAGAATTGTGAACAATGCTTCCACATGTTGTTGTTCTTCAAATCCCGGGCCTCCGTCCTCCATTCCCGGCCCGAAAAACCTCTTACCAAACGTCATTTTCCTCATCACATTGCCGGAGTAGTGCCGTGTCAAATTCCTCACATTCACAAGCCCCCCTTTTAGGCATTAGTTGTACACATATCGAACGAGGTGATCGCTTTCTTCGCGTCTTTTTTCACTGAGCCATTCGTGCATGGCCGGCGAAAGCACTTTAGAAACTAGAAGTTTTCTCATTTTCCTCCATTGATCTCCGATAGGCAAAGTGACTGACATCAAGTTCCCCATGCTGAGGAGTCGGGGCGAGACGCTAAATCAGCGTCGTGCTTCTTCAAGAACTCTCGAGCAAGCTCAGGGGAACTGACAGCGATAACATGGGTGTTGCCGAGGCGAATGCATGCTATTTCTGTCTCCATATCTTGCATCAGTTTTTCGATCCATCGGAATGTTGGCTTCTTCTTCTGCAATTCGAGAAAGCTTCCGACGAGAGGATAGCTTCTAGGGCCGGGTGGAAGAGGAGGTGTTGCTTTCTTGAGGCTTTGTTTTTTGTAAAAGATTATGGTAGCCGGCAAAACAAATGCTAGAAACGGAAAAATTCCAATGGAAATGGTATTTTCGAGTTCCATGGATTGTAGTATATTTTATTTTTTAATGGGAATGTAGATAGAAGGGTTGCTTCATGTTGAATTAGGGTTGTATATATTGCCTTTTATAGAGTGAAATGTTTTAAACTAATTAAACAACCGTAATGTCAATTTTTTTTTTTCACATAATATGATGAAATATTGTGGGGTCCATTTATAAATGAAGTGAATGTTAATGTTCGGTTCGATTTTGGTGTTCCACTTTTCGTGTTTAACTAGTATTCAACCCTGCTGGGTTTTTAACACGCTTCGCTCTCAATATTATAAGACGTTGATTATTTTTTAATATAACACATGTCAATCATCTGTATAGTAAAATAAAATGTGGAACACGAAAATTGGAACAGATGATCTCATTCAATGATCAACATTATATTAGTCAGTGTGAGGGTGAGGATAAAGTTTGTATATAGTATTATTTCGTAAAATGGATTGAGTATAATGGAATTTGGACACCAAAAATAATGAAATTAATTAGATAGTGACCTGTTTTAATTTTATGTATAAATCTGAAATTTTCTTAATAAAACAAGACATCTTGGACCTGGAGCAGCTCCCTACGCAGCCTGAGATTTAACAGGTAATTAATCTTACTGCTTTGTATTTTGTTTTTAAAATTTTAAAAGATTTGAAAATCTTGATAGATACTGATGCATGGCTGCATGTGCTTATTTGAGATTTTATTAGGGTGTAATTCTGTATTTCTGTATTAATTTATTATATCATTATATTAAATTTTGGTGTGATGCATGGTATTAATAGGATTGATTTATTTTATTTCTTTGGACAGAAAAAGAAATTTCATCGATAGAGTATAACTGGTACTAGAGAATTAACAGTTACAAGTTGTAACATAGGTTAAAGAGTCAACAAGTCATATGTTCATCAGTCAAATAGTCAAAGTTCTCATCCTAGTCATCAAAGTTAAGGAAGAGTTAGTCAATATATCGAGAGATGATAATACGACTAGCGAAAAGATATGAACTGTTAATATTGGCGAGAAATATGAGTGATCGTATAGACATTGGCGAGCAAGGACAATATATCATGTCGAAGATTAAGGTAAGGGAAGGACGTGGAATAAGATGAATGTATCCTCGGACACACCATTTACCAATATCACATCAATAGAAGCCCAAGCCATTTATTAATATAACATCAATGGAAGCTAAGATAAACTGGTCGACGCCAAATCTGGTCGGGTCCTAGCAGAGGATAGTGAATGAAATCATGGTTATGAAGGAGATACAAGAGAGATTAGCCAAACTTAAGGAAGAGGAAGAGAGGAAACAACGGGAAGAAGATAACATAAGTTGCTCGCCCGGTGGTTATGACGAGATGGATAGCGAGTAGAAGTTAAGGGGGAACAACAAACCTTGATGTCTTGTGTAAAAAAAGTTGACTAGTCAAAGGCGGTGTAGCTCAAGGTGATCGGTTCGTCGCCACTAAGGGGACCTATTTCATGTCGATTTCGTAGGCATTTAATGCAAAGTAGTAACATTAAATACAGATAATGATCAATTATAAGAAGTTGGTGGACATAATTAAGGAGGTGGAGGATATTAATTTCAAAGGATTAATGTTGAGTTGTCAACAATTAAAGCATGCAAATGTAATACTACGTATAAAAGCCATTTAAAGGCTGAATAAAGACACAATCCTAAATTTTCACAAAATATTACACGTTTGCTCTCATCTTTTAAAGCTTTGAAACCCTAAATTTCTTATCTCAAGAACATCATCTTGATCATCTTGTTAACTCGTATAAACCTCATTAACTTGATTCGTATTTTGCACTTTTTTAGCACAACAATATGATCCCCACAAGCATGTGGGTTCGATTGTAGTACGCAAGTACGACCAAGCATATTTTCGTTCCAAGGACCTAATTGAGTGAAAGTTGCTGGTGTATACTGTAAAGCAAACTTTTAGTGGGATTTTGTGACGTATATTCGATTTCCTTTTATCTGAAATAAATGGTTTTTCACATTATTGCATTCTTTGTGATTATTTGTATGTCTGCTTATTTTGCATTGTAGACGATGTGGTGGGTTTATAGTCACACAGAAGATCACATTGTCAGTTCCTTGTAAGATATAAACAGTATTCACAACTGAGATAGTTCTGGACAAAACTATTGGTTTAAGTTGTAGTGTAAACTTGTTAGTAGCTTGTCTTGGCCATTAGTTTATACTAGTGCGCTGTGGCGTATTGAATGGATCACAGATAAGACATGTTCTTCTGTTCTGACTGTTTTGAAGAACTAGAGGTCTTGGTGACTTTTATGATTCTTAACCCTAAGTGTGATATTTAGATGTGTGGGGTGCTTGTTCACTACATTGATGTACCAAAGGTGAGAATCTTGGTAGATTCTTCACGCTCCGTATTTTGGGTAGTGGCATCGCTCGCATGATGTCTACTTATTGGCATTAGGGCACCGTGTTCTGTACATCCAGGCTGATGATGTCCTCTCGAGGAAACTCATAAATTAAGGATTGTCTTATTAAACCCTGCAGGTGGATTTAATCCGTACGACAACAAGGTTGAGTGGTACTACTCAAGGAATTATAGAGATTAATTATTTAAAGAAGTCAGAAGCTTTAATAATTAATGGACGTGCGATATCTTTAACATGGGGAATTATAAAGTCTAATAGAAGCCCTGATTTGGTTCGGGATAGGACGGGAGTGCAACATTAATTCTCTAGTGGAATGAATTAATGCTCTCGGGCCAAATTATATGTTCTGGGCTGAACATAAGAGTATTTGGGCCTGTAAGAAGCCCAAGCCCTATACCTTCTAATGGATCCCTAGTCTGGCCCATGAAACTTATGGAGATTATAAATAGGAGCCTCAAGTCAGTTTTGAAACCCTAGCACACACTAAATAGAGAAAAACGGCTAGGGTTTCAAGGAGACGAAATTGAGGCACCTTCTCCACGTTTGATAGCACGCCATCCACCCGGTGTTCGAGCGAAGTTGGGAGACAGACTAGAAGATCTGTAGATTGGAATCAACGCCTCGGTCTTCAAGGTTAACGAATCTAAACTATGTTTTAGAAGCATGTTTAGGTTTTATTTGTTTGTTTATACGTTTGGCATCCGACAACGATCCAAGTGACGGACCGTCTTCGCCGGCGTGTTCCAGTAAAAGTGAATCTCTAAAGTTACAAGTTTACATGCTATTGTAGTAACGACACATTGTTGTTATGGATTTTCAGAATTTAAACGAAAGAACTAAACTAGATATACTAAAATAACAATAACAAGACAAATCAAATAACAAGCTATCTAACTTTCTTGTGAAACTGCAAGAGAAGAGTATTGCCTCGGGTGTTTTCGTTTTATGGGTAATTTAATGAGCTAACGAACCAATTGCATGAATGAAAACCTATGGTTTTGGATTAAGCTAATGGCTATCACTCTTATGTGTAGACCCCCTCGAAAGGCATAGGTGAACACGTGTATTAATTAGCAATTATATGATCTAATCAATATCATAAGCTCCTAAGATAGTGTCTCATTGATTCGGGTGGAAATTGCATGACTTTAGTGCATATTTAGAGCTTATATTTCTTGTATTTTCACATTATATTGGCCAATTGTTGATAATTTGATTTAATTGTGAGAAAGGTAGCGTATTGTTGATGTTTATAGGTAAAACGAGGTGTTTCGAAGCAAATCACGAAAAATCAGGCCGATGGATCAATCTGAAGAGTGGATCATGTGAAATGTATCGAAGAAAGGGTCGTAATTAAACAAAGAATCAATCAGATTGGAGTTCAGGATAGAGAGTTATGCACAAAATAAGAAGCAGTGGGCTACTCAGCCAAGTGCACAGACTCAACCGAGTCAAGGCCTGAACCTCCAATTTTAGAATTTTGAGCACTCGACTGAATCAAAGGCAAGACCTGCAACTTTCAAAATTCACTAAACACTCGGCCGAGTGGCATGACTCAGCCTAGTTGAGGCCAAAAATTCAAACTCTCTATAATGTGTTGAGCACTCGGTCGAGTCATGGTTGGTGTTGGGAATAAAATAAGTTTTGATTATGATACCAAAACCCCCTTTGAGACATGCCTAGTAAGTAAGACAGAATGCATGAACATGTTTCAGGACTGTTGGAACATGTAGCCTAAAGACAAGTAGAGAAGCTGATATGTTAGGCAGCTCTTGGATCATTAGATGCACTAGTTGAGGGGGAACACTTCTTTAAAGTTTATCTTGTTCAAGTCCCCTCAAGGCTCAAGTTCTGGATTGACCCTCAAGTCTGCTGTAGGACAAGTATGCTGATCAAAGTTAGATCAAAATGGAACAACCTATCTGAAGAATCAACTAAGTAGAATAGATCTGGAAGATCAAGTCTACTGCAATAAATGACAAGTTCAGAAGAGTTGTTCAGCAATTTTGTCTCAGCACAATTGAACTAGAACAAAACCTTGATGCTCAAGGCCAACTATGCTGAAGAAGTCAAAATCCATCTATCCAAGATATGAATACTCAAGGTTCTTCTCAAAGAAGACATGCAAAGGGAAAGAGCCAAGTCATCTGAAGAGAGCATGCCAACACTGCTGATAAGCTGTATCTGCTGAAATGGATAAGCAGAACTGTCCTAATGATAAGGAATGTTGTCCTTGTCTCAGGATCATTGATAAGAAGAGATGTCCATGTTTGACCAAGTGAATCTTGAAGTCAGACATTGGGAAGAGTGCTGCAAAATGAAAGCAAATCCAATATACAACTGAACTCAACTATCCTCAAGCTTTCAAAGAGACTATCTTAGTCTTCAAACACTTCATCTAAAGCTAAACCTCATTGTATATCCATACAAAGCTTAGAGAGATATCCAATCCTTATACACTGATCCTCATTGTAAAGGATATCTCATTAGTTGGAACCTTACTTCAACCCTTATACCTTTCAAGAAAGAAAGTTAGAAGGTTGTAGTAGTAGAAGTGGAAGGAGCTGATTGTTGAGAGAAGAACAGTTAAGTTCTGAGTTAAGAAAGGGTACTGGGACTCTTGAGATCCTAGGGAACAATTCACCAAGGAGTGGTGTTATTGATCAAGTGCACCTTGGCACTCTAAAACAAGTTAATTCAAAGAGTGAAGGAATTATCCTGTTAAATTAGGGAAAGTGGATGAAGGAGCTTGAGTCTCTGAACCACTATAAATTCTTGTGTTGATTTACTTTCAAGCATTAACATTCATTCAACACTGCACAAACTGAACTTTCAAAGACATACTCACAAGACTGTGCAAAACAAGATTTGGACAAGTTCTCTGAACTGGATTAACTGTTAAGGAGTTTTCAGAATTATAAAGGAGTTTAAACTAAAGGGCCAACCACTAATTTCCGCACATATAACTCCCTTAGATAGTTATTCAACTAAGTACTTAATAGTACTTAGTAGTTTGATTATCTATAAAGAGTTAATCATACTAGCAGAGTTGTCCAGGACAACCTTGCTGAAGTCTGGTTTGATCAAAGTTTGAAAAGATTTGCATACAAGTGTATTCCCCCCCCCCCCATACACTTGTTATATACTCCTTTCAGGACCAACAAGTGGTATCAGAGCAGGGGTTCAAAGACCACTGCTTCTGAAAATCCATCTTGATTTTCAAAATCACATATTTGGTGTGGTCACTGAACTGATCTTTCTGAAACCTTGTATATATAAATTGTCTAACCTCTTCTTGAAAATATGGCAAGAGGAAACAACAACAACAACCAGAACCAGCATCAGAATCAGAATTTAAATCAGAACATCAATGTTGCTGTTCCTCCTCCTGCTGTTCAAGGATTAGACAATATGTCTACCAATCCAGGCAACCATATATCTCATCACAAGTTGCCCATGTTCTCAATTGAGAACTATGATTTCTGGAAAATCAGAATGAGGGCTCATCTTGCATCTCTTCATACTGATATGCTAAGAGTGATCACAAGAGGACCCTTTGTGTTCACTCAAGTTAATCCCAGGATTACTGATGCTCAAAGAGCAGACACAAGGGATGTGATCCCCAAAGATGAAGATGACTTCACCTCAGAGGAGAAGAGTAAAGATAATCTAAATTATCTTGCCATGAACACTCTTTATCAAACTATTCCAGATGCAATCATGGGAAGGGTCTACCACTGCACAACTGCCAAAGAAATTTGGGATACTCTTGCAGAAATGTGTGAGGGTACTGAAAAGATCAAGGAGAACAAGCTCCAAGTGGCAGTGCAAAAGTTTGAACAATTCACAATGGAGTCAGAAGAGTCCATTGACAAGTTTGCTAGTGGATTCACAGATGTGATGAATGAGATCAACTCCTTGGGCAAGGTGTACTCCAAGTGAGAAGTTGGATTAAAAATCTTGAGAAGTCTCACTCAAAAGTGGGATGTATATGATGTAATGATGAAGAACACCAAGGATCTCTCCACCATGCCCATGCAACAAATCTTCTTCGAATTCAAAGCCTATGAGTTTGATCTCAAAAGAAGAAAACTTGTTGAGGAACCTTCATTACCAACCAAAGGAGTGGCCTTCAAAGCCAAAGCTGCTGAACCTGAAATGCAGTCCACTCCTTGATCATCAAAGTCAGTCTCCAAGACTGAAATGAAGGAAGAACTAGCCTTGATGGCTAGAAGGTTTGAAAAGTTGAATTCAAGGTTTGGTAGATACAAGAAATTCTACCAAGATAACAAGGTCAGGAGAAGATACAACTCTCCTGAAGCCAAGGCTGAGGACAAAAGGCCTGAAGAAAGGAGATCAGAGGACAAGTACTCTGATAGGAGAAAGTCCAGCAGAGCTGAGCCTTCATCATCTAGAAGAAGAGATGAACCAAAGAAAGATGATGATGATGAAGACCTTTGTTATAACTGCAAGAAGAAAGGGCACTTCCAGTATGACTGCCCTGAACTTAGCCCAAAGGAAAGAAGAGAAAGGCAAGCCAAAAGAGATAGAAATTTCACCAACAGAAAAGCCATGATGGCTGGTGAAGAATCTGATAGTGCTGAAAGCTTTAACTCCTCTGATGGATTGTTCTCAAACAGTGAAGATGATGATGATGTGTGCAACATGGCCATTGAGGATGATGAGGTATCCTTCACTTCTAGCTCACCATCATTCATTTCACAAAACACAAGTGAAGTCAACCTGAAACTTTCTCTTGGAAAGTTAATGGAAGATTTCACTATGTTACAAGAATTTCATGACAATTGTGTGAGAGAGAATGAAAGGTTGTCAATTGAGCTTGCTAAAAACTCTGAGTCAGTAGTTGATGTCAAGTCTACTGAGTTGTATCAACAAATCTTGAGATAGCTTGAGGAAGCAAATCTCAGGATAGTTGACCAACAAAAGGAGATTGATGATCAACTGCTTTCTCAGAAGAGAAAAGACTTTGAACTGAAAATTCTTCAAGCAAAATTTGAAAACCTCTCACATTAGTATGATATTCTTAAATCAAGTGAAGAGAGCCTGAAATTAAAGATGTCTGCTTTAAAGAAATCCTCTAGAACAATAGAGGAAATTCAAAGTTATCAAAGACATATGGCTCAAAGAAGTGGATTAGGTTTTGATCCATTTGAATCTTCACTTTGTCGTAGTGTTGCTTCCACAAGTAACACTAAGAGAATCCTTGTTAAATTAGTGGCTCAACAAGCTGAAAATGAAATAACTCAGCCACTGAACAAAGGAAAGGGTAAAATGCATGAATTGCCCACTCAAGTACTTCAGGAGACTAGGCCCATACCTAAGGAAAAGGTCAAAGTCCCTGAGTACAAGAGAAATGTTGGTCAGCAGAGTAGACCCAATGGAAGGGCGACTCTCCTGAACAATGTTCAGAGGAGTTATCCAAGGTATGATCAGCCTAGGCCAACTCTACTGAGAAAGCCTCAGCTGAACAGACCTAAGGACAACTATCCTCAAGGGCAAAATAAAATGAGAAAACCAAAACCCTTCATGCCAAAGGGTAATGGTCATGCCCATCCTCAAAGATTCCCTCAAGTAGCACAAAGAACTCATAAGTTCAGAAGATTTGACAACTCTCCTGAAACTTACAGAGTCAACACTTTCACACACACTTTCCCAAAGGCATTTAAGGGAAAGACAGTGTATGTTGATGCTAGAGGAAAACAACTTAGCCACCTTGAATAAATCAGGGTAATTAGGCAAGTTTTTGGGTTCCTAAAGGTACAACTAACATCTCAGGACCCAAAACTCAAAGGGTACCGAAACCTATCTAATTGTAAGTACCAATGGGCCACAAGAAGATGAGGAGTATGAGCAAAAAGTGAGCATGGTACCATGACAGTGGATGCTCAAGGCACATGACTGGAAACAAAGACCTCCTCACTAATTTCACTGAAAAAGAAGGCCCAAATGTCACATTTGGAGACAGCTCACAGGCAACAAAAGGTTATGGTACCTTGATAATTGGTAATATCAAGGTATCCAATGTGTCTTATGTGGCTGGTCTCAAATATAACCTCCTAAGTATCAGTCAATTCTGTGATAAAAATTTTAGTGTTGAGTTCTCAAGTGGAAAATGCCTAATCAAAGATAAAACTCAACAAACTCTACTGACTGGAACTAGGAAAGGGAATGTGTATTTTGCAGACTGGGACAAGTCTACTGATGCTGCATGTTTCATTGCTAAGAGCTCTAGTGAACAAAGTTGGTTATGACATAAAAGGCTAAACCACCTGAACTTTAAGTCAATGAACAAACTTGTTAGAAATGCATTAGTAAAAGGACTACCTAATGATGTTTTCATTAAAGAGCATGTTTGTAAACCATGCCAAGAAAGAAAACAGATCAAAGCCTCATTTAAAGGAAAACCAGTCATTTCTACTGAAAGGGTACTTGAACTTCTACACATGGATCTATTTGGACCAATTACCCCTACAAGTATAAATGGTAGAAAATACGCATTGGTAGTAGTTGATGACTTCTCTAGGTTCACATGGGTAGTATTTCTCCTTAATAAGAAGGAAACTCAAGTCAAACTCCCTGAACTTCTAAAGAGACTGTCAAATGAAAAAAGCCTTTACATTATCAAGATAAGATCTGACAAAGGCACTGAGTTCATAAATTCATACATCAATGAGTATTGCACACAAAATGGAATAGCCCATGAAACTTCAGCAGCTAGAACCCCACAGCAGAATGGGGTTGCAGAAAGGAGAAATAGAACTTTAAAAGAAGCTGCTAGAACTTTAATTGCTGATTCTAATCTACCTAAGAGGTTTTGGGCTGAAGCTATAAACACTGCATGTCATACTCAAAATAGATGTTTGATAACTAAGGGGTAAGGCAAAACCCCCTATGAACTCTGGAAAGGAAGATTGCCAAAAGTATCTTATTTCCATATCTTTGGTTGTAAGTGTTTCATTCACAACAATGGGAAAGAACAGCTGAAAGCCTTTGATAGCAAAGCTGATGAGGGAGTATTTCTTGGATATTCCCAAATCAGTGGAGCTTTCAGAGTCTACAACTGTAAAACCCTTATTGTGGAAGAAACACCCAATGTTATGTTTGATGAATCTGCTCATGAGTTCAGGAACAAGAACTTGGAGACAGAAGAAATCACACAAAGGACAACCAGACTGAGCTTAAAAGACAAAGATACTACTTTCATAGATGTTGTCCAAGCCAATCTCCCTGAAGTCATAAGATTGGACAACAATCCTGAAGGCAATTTACCTGAGGCAAACCCCACTGAAGAAAATGGTGAACTGAATGATCCAATCCCAGTTCACACCCAGGTAACAACTACCAATGAAGAAGCAGTCCCTACTGAGGTAGTTAATGGATCAAATAATCAAGGGGGAAACAATAATGTTGAAAATGCCAATGTCCCTGACATTGAGGACAACATCCCTGATTATGATCATGAGTTAGATCCTGCATTAAATTTCCCTGAATTCTATGATATTAATGACTCAACTTCAGTAGAGGATAACTCTACTGAAAGGATCAGAAAAAGAAGGACTTGATTGTCTGACCATCCTACTGATCTGATACTTGGTGACCCAAGTATAGGAATCAAAACTAGAAGATTTCATGGTGAAAGTGCTTTGTTTTGCTGGTTCTTGTTAGAACAAGAACCAAGTGACATTGAGGAAGCACTTCAAGATGCCAATTGGATCACAACAATGCAGGAAGAACTGAATCAATTCACCAGAAATGATGTATGGGAGCTGGTGGATAGACCCTCACATCAAGATGTTATTGGAACCAAGTGGGTGTTCAAGAACAAGAAGAATGAAAATGATGTGATTGTTAGAAACAAAGCAAGACTAGTGGCAAAGGGCTATTGCCAATCTGAAGGCATTGACTATGATGAGACATTTGCACCTGTGGCAAGGCTAGAAGCAATAAGGCTCTTTCTAGCCTATGCAGCCCACAATAGGTTCAAAGTATACCAAATGGATGTCAAGCGTACCTTCTTGAATAGTGTCTTAAAGGAAGAAGTCTATGTGGAGCAACCACCTGGTTTTGAGGTTGGAAACCAAGTCTACAGATTGAAGAAAGCTCTATATGGACTCAAGCAAGCCCATAGAGCTTGGTAAGATACACTGTCACAGTTCCTCTTGGGTCATGGATTTATCAAAGGGACTGTGGACAGAACTCTCTTCAGAATCACTGAAGGAGAGGACATCTTGCTTGTCCAAATATATGTTGATGACATCATATTTGGATCCCCTAATGAAAAGCTTTGTGAAAAGTTCTCAAAGCTTATGCAAAGCAAGTTTGAGATGCCATGATGGGGATGATGAACTTCTTCTTGGGACTTCAAGTCAAGCAATCAAAAGAAGGAATCTTCATCATCCAAGCTAAGTACACCAGAGAAATGATCAAAAAGTTTGGGTGTACCACTAGCAAGCCAGTAAGGATACCAATGAACACAAATTGGAAGATGGATCCTGATGAGAGTGGAGTTCCAACCAACTCCACTGAGTATAGAGGAATCATTGGTTCACTCCTCTATCTCACTGCAAGCAGACCTGACATCACCTTTGCAATAGGTGTGTGTGCAAGGTTTCAAGCCAATCCTAAGAAAAGCCATCTTGAGGCTGCTAAAAGGATCTTGAGGTATCTCAAAAGCACTGAAAATTTAGGCCTTTGGTACCCTGCTGATGACAACATTGAGCTTACAGGCTACTCAGATGCTGATTATGGAGGATGTAGAATTGACAGAAAGTCCACTTCAGGGACTTGTCAATTCTTGGGAAACAAGCTCATATCTTGGTTCTCTAAGAAGCAGAACATAGTGGCTACTTCCACCACTGAAGCTGAGTATGTTGCAGCTGGAAGTTGTTGTGCTCAAATTCTTTGGTTGAGACAACAACTAAGGGATTACAATGTAACTCTGTTGAAGTGCCAATATTCTGTGACAACAATAGTGCCATAGCAATATCACAGAATCCAGTTTTGCACACAAGATGCAAACATATGGATATCAAGCATCACTTCATCAGAGATCATGTGGAGAAGAAGGACATTAAGTTGGTTAAAATCCACACAGATCATAAAAAAGCTGATATATTGACAAAGCCACTTGCAGAAGCAAGATTCTTGGAATTATCAGCAGAATTGGGATTACTTGATCCAGGGAAGTTGGACAAGTAAATAAAATGGAGTTAATGAGGGAAGGGGGAACTGAAAGTAGTGATCAGCAGACTTGGTCAAGTCTACTGAAACTCAGAAGAGATGACCTCAATTATTCAGGACAATTGTCCATTGAAATTCAGAACACTTGTCCACATCTTTTCAGGAAACTTGTCCATGTGGGGTCAGATAAGTTGTCTAGACTATCAAACCAAAGCTTGGTTTGATAAGCACCTATTTTGGGTAATCATTGCCTATTTTGATATCTGCCCCATTCCTTTTACAGATATCACCTTTATAGGATCTATTTTGTCTCTCACCCAAAAGGTCACTTTCCATGCATTAAATGCCAAGATTTAACTCTTGTTTGCATTAAACATTTCAAGCCATGATCTATCTTGAAATCCCCCCCAACCATTAACTAATATTAAATACTTCCCACGTTTGAATAAAAACAGTTTTCTACTGTTCCATTGGTTATTAACCATTGGATCAAGTTTGGCCAACTCCCCTGAAATTGATCTTGGTCGTCCAAACTTGATTTCCTCATTTGTAAATCGTTGAAATCTCTTAAGACTCACCTACTCATTGACATACATTCCTTTTGGAATATTCACAAGTCTTAAGAAGCCCTCAACTTCACTTCTCCCCCATGCATTCAAAAATCTCTTGAAACCCTAGCTTTCAAACACTCTCAAACTCTCTCAAAACTTCTTACTGAATCTTCAATGGCTCCCAAAGCTAGACCTGAGATGGTTGTTGACTTCACCAACAAAGATCTAGACCTTGATTTTGGCTATCTTAGCAACAAAAACAACCTCACATTCGAGCCAATCCTCTCCTTTGAGAGTGAGGATCCTGAAGTTGCTCCAACCTTGAGATGGTTGAGAAGAGCAGGTCTACAAAAGTTCATGCAAGAAAAGCCAGATTCTTGCCTTGAAACCTTTATGGCTGAGTTCTGTGCATTCCTTAAGTGGAGAGGGAAGCCAGAAGATGGAGAAGTTACAACAAGGCTATCCTACATAGCAGAAGGAGAAGAAGAAGAAAGATTTCACAGGGTGAAATTTTCTGAGGAAGATGTTGATGCAGCTTTTAGATTGACCTCTAAAGGAAGGAATCCTGAATTCTATGGAAATGGGCAAGAAGAAGAAATTGCTCAAGATTGGTTATTGGTTCCTGGTCCCATCTCTTCAACTCAACATAAAAGGACACTCAAGCTAAAGTTCCTTAATCTATTTCAGGTAATCACTAAGAGCCTGTTGAGCAATACTGGCAGTCTGGAGCAAGTGAGTGCTCCAAGGATAAGGATAATGGCTGTAGTGATTGATGCCAGTGACATGGGCATCAAATTCGATTGGAGGACTTTCATCCTGTCTGAGATGATGAAAGAAAAGGCAAAGTTCAAAGTAAAGGCTCACAACAAGGTTGTGATGGAAGGAAAATTGAGGTATTGCACCAGGGCAAGCCTATTGATTGAGAAGTTTGCTCACTACTCAGAGATGCAAACCTTTGCCCAGCCTCTCCCAGCCCAGAAAATCTTGTTCAGGAAGTTGAGCAAGAAAACTGAACAAAGGAGGATGTTGATGGCCAAACCTGCTGAGGAAAAGGTTGAAGAGAAGCCTAAGTTGAAGAAAAGGACTAAGGCCAGAGTTGTAAAGACCAAGAAGTTGTCTCAACTTCCTTCAGAAGAGACCTCAAGAGCATCTACTGAAGTTGATGAGGTTGCAAAGGAAGGTGTTCAAGTTCCTTCTGATCACTCAGAAGAGTTGAGGCAGAAATACAATGAGACAAGGCAGAAGCTCAAGGGTGATAAGAGGTCCAGGGAAGTTGTCCCTGAGTTGGAAGGAAGTGGGAGCAGTAGGGCTAGCAAGAGAAGGGCCAAGCCCACTGAGAAGATATTAGAGCTTCAGGAGGATATGACTCTCCAAATTGCTTTGAAGGAGAGTAGGGCAGAAAGTAGGACTGAATTCAAGTCCAGGACCAACTCTTCTGGTTCTGGAACCCCTGAGTCCAAAGTCCCTGAAAGCCAAGCAATCAAGCCCAACCTTCCTGAAATCCAAAATCCAGAACCCAACTCCCCTGAAACTCATGTTACCCCCACAAACCAACCCATTACCCCTCTCAATCTTACAAAGAGATATTCTCCAGAAGGGAGCGCACAAAGAGGTGCAATTGATGTGTTAGCTGATCTTGCTGTAGATGAGACAAGACTACAATCTCCACTTGACTCATCCATGCTCAATTACTCAAGATTCTTAGAAGCTGCACTTTTAGAGCCAACTCCCCTGAGCAAAGCCCCTTCAGAGTCATTGCTCTCAAAAGCAACCGAAGCAACCTTTGTAGCACCCAACCCTTCTGAAGCCAGCCCTCCTGATTTCAACCTCCCTGAAGCCACATTACCTGAAACTAGAGCCAACTCACCTATAACCCAAAGTCCCCACTCAAGTGGAGATGAGGAGGAGTATACTTATGAAAGTATGCTCAGAGGTGGAGCAAGGGCTACTGTGGACAACTTGTACCCACATCTTGCTGAATTTCCTAGAATTCAGAAAATGTTCCATGACTTGAGAATGTTGGTGGATGTCAAGGACAAAACAATTATGGAGATTTCTCAAGTCATCCAAGACAAGGGTGCAAATTGGTGGCAAGTTGAGGAGAGCAGATTGCTACACTTTGCTGGAGTGTTTAAAACAAGATTCCTCACAGATGAGAATGTTTTTGCAAAGTTGGTGGGAGATAATATTGAAGAAGAGAAGGAAAGACTTGCTAAGGGAATTAGACACCCTGATAGCAGCTTAAATGATGATGATTCTCCTGATGATCCCTCAAACCCCTCAAATCCCAACCCTCCTGAATCCAAAGTGCCTTCAACCCCTCTCTTAACCTATCATAGGAAAGGTTCTGTCTCTTCAGAAGTGTTGATCAAAGCTGGTGACACAGCCAAAGATGCATCTGCCAATGAAGGTTCTTCTGAAGCTAAGGCACAACTTAAAGATGTTGAGGCTCCTATGTTAGAAGCTGGTTTGATTAAGGCCTCATCAGTGTCAGAAGAGTTGGACACTGACTAGCCCTTAATCATTCAGGATGACTCAGTGGTTGCTGATATAAGCACTGTGATCTCCCCACAACTGCCATTTTTGAACCTTGTTGAAGGTGAAGATGTTGCAGGTTTAGAAGAAGGAGTTGAAAAGGATAATGTAGAGGAAAAATCAGAGGGAGTTGTGGATGAAAGAGAGGTAGTTATCACTAAGATTGTGAGTGTACCACCAAATGAGGGTGGAATAAGTGAGGAAGGACAGGTTATTCTTGAAGTCAAATCTGAACTTCAAGAATCCCTTGATGAAAGGAGGCCTGATCCTTTGTGTGAGGACATTATTATTGAAGGGAGAAAAGAACTAGTTGAAAATGAGGAGAAGACTACTGATCTATCAGAGTCTTATGCAAAAAATACTGAGGGTGCTGAGTGTTTATTTTCTGACCCTTTTGATCTTTCTGGTATTGCAAGAATTTCATTTGACCAAATCTTTGCAGATGACCTTCTAACTGAAGCTCCAATCCATGTAGATTCCAGCTCTGCTCAAGCCATTCTTGGAGAGCAGTCAGCTAAGTTGGATTCTATTGCTCATCAAGTCCAAACTGCTCATGCTGAAACTTCAGGAGCCTTGGATGAGCAAGGTAGAACTTTAGCAGCTGTGGAGATGAGGCTCTATGGCTCTGAGGAAATTATGTTTCCCACAATTGAGGCACGAATCTGGTTTGCAAACCATCTCCACTGAAGTTATGAAAGCAAAAGCCAGCATGGATTCAGTTTCCAAAGAGGTCAAGAAAGAGCAGACATTGCTAAGAAGTAACCACAACAAGAATGTGAAAGCATTAAGATTGGTGGTTAAGCAAGCTCTTGGAAAGAAGACTGCCTTGCAGAAGAAGAGAGATGAGGAATTGAGGCTAGCAATGGTGAAGGCTGCCTCAGAAAAGTTTTCCCAAGAGGTAATGGCCAAGATTGCTGAGAGTGCAGTGGCCAACCTCACTGAGCTTCTAAAGGCACAACTTGATGCATCCCTTAAAGCAACCATGAAAGAGGTTGTTGAGCAGAAAATGAAGCTTGTTCTAGCATTCCTAAGCTTGAGCAGTGACAGGATACAAAATATACATGATGAAAATGTATATTTGCTAGAAGAGATGAAGTCCCTGAACCAAACCCAATCCTTGATGGCAACTACTATGAGTGAGCTCAAACCTCAATGTTTTGATGCTGCCAAAAAGGGGGAAAGAGAAAGAGCAAGGGCAAAAGGTGCCTTGATAATTGGTGGTTCAGACAAGGGAAAAGACAAGGTTGCTGAAGGCAAAGGAAAGGAACAAGCAGTGCTGAATCTGGATGAACTGGATGAAGAAGAACAGTTAGTCATAGCCTTGAAGAATTCAATGGCATCAGCACAGGAAGAAAGAGTAAGATTGCAGCAAAGGCCAGGAGGAGAGGTGCCTGGTTTGGACAAAAATGCTGAGGGTGTTCAAACTAGAGGACGGATCAAGAAGGCCAAGGGAAATAAAAGAAAGCCTGAGACATTCACTGACTTTCCCAACAGCCTTGATCTTCCTCCTCAGTTCAGAATTAAAGAAGAAGAACCTACCTCCAAAAAGGCCAAATCTTCTGAACAAGTCAAAATTGCTGAAATTGCCAAGTCTTCTGAGATCAAGATTGTTGAAGGTCCCAAAGCTACTGAAGATGTTGAAGAGTTGTTTGCTGAAGGCTTTGGACCTGAACCTAAGAAGAAGACAACTGTTTTAGCTCATGATCCATCAAAGCTGTTTGAGGAAGGATATGGAAAGGATCCTGAAACACAACAGAAACTAGCCATGATGAGGGCCCAAGAAAATATGGATCTGATGGAAGAAGCTAACAGAGCAAGAGACAAGAGAAGGGCTGATTTTCAGAAACCAAGGAGAAGAAGAGCTACTTACAGCAAATTGAAGCCACAGCTACTGATCCCCATGGACACCAAATATCCACACTTGGATAAATGGGTGCCAATTCAGCTGAATGATACATGGGAAGAGGCAAAAAGGGAGTTTGTTTATGATTATTATGTCATAGGCAGATGGGATAATGAGGATGTGAACTCCACTTTTACCAACTTTATGATTGAGTCTTACAGGGAGCTGTATCAGGAACTTCTTGCAGCTGCAGATCTAGTAAGAATTGAACTCATTGCCCCTAAGCCAATCATATACATGCCTCCCAAGCTGAATGGGTGGATTGACCAATCAAAGATCCTTCAAGAGTTCCTTGAGATTCTCAAACTAAACAGAATGACACTAGGACCCAAGGGAACTAACCAAGAAGCCATGGAGTTAAAGAGAAGAGTGTGGGCACAGTATGGGATGGTGCCACCTGCTGAAGATGATCTCTGAATGGCTAAGTTTTCCTGACTCTTATGTGCTGAAATGGATGAAAACTTATCTTGGTTGCTGATTTGTTGGATTAGGTCATCTATGCTGAAATTGCTCAAGTGTGCTGATATGTTTTTGCTCTGATACTCAAAGATTAATGATCTGAAAATGTATCTTAGTTTATTTTATGCTCTGATGTAATGTTTCATGCTCTGATATGTTTGTTTCAACTATCAACATGCTTGTAATGAACTTCAAACGAATGATAGTTGAACATATTTTGAAACAAGAAACATTGTTACATAATCTCAACTTGTCTGATGTGTCAACCTATATGCAAGTGAAAACAGAAAATACACTTAACACATTTTCTTTTAGGAAACTTGACCTCAGTCACCTCCACTGAAGAAAAATGTAATAAGTGTAATCAAGTCATCTTTGCATAGACTGTATAGGTTTTGGCATCATCAAAAAGGGGGAAATTGTTGGGAATGAAATGAGTTTTGATTATGATACCAAAACCCCCTTTGATACATGCCTAGTAAGTATGACAGAATGCACGAACATGTTTCAGGTCTGTTGGAACAGGTAGCCTAAAGACAAGTAGAGAAGCTGATATGTTAGGCAGCTCTTGGATCATTAGATGCACTAGTTGAGGGGGAACACTTCTTTAAAGTTTATCTTGTTCAAGTCCCCTCAAGGCTCAAGTTCTGGATTGACCCTCAAGTCTGCTGAAGGACAAGTATGCTGATCAAAGTTAGATCAAAATGGAACAACCTATCTGAAGAATCAACTAAGTAGAATAGATCTGGAAGATCAAGTCTACTGCAATAAATGACAAGTTCAGAAGAGTGTTCCAACAATTTTGTCTCAGCACAATTGAACTAGAACAAAACCTTGATGCTCAAGGCCAACTATGCTGAAGAAGTCAAAATCCATCTATCCAAGATATGAATACTCAAGGTTCTTCTCAAAGAAGACATGCAAAGGGAAAGAGCCAAGTCATCTGAAGAGAGCATGCCAACACTGCTGATAAGCAGTATCTGCTGAAATGGATAAGCAGAACTGTCCTAATGATAAGGAATGTTGTCCTTGTCTCAGGATCATTGATAAGAAGAGATGTCCATGTTTGACCAAGTGAATCTTGAAGTCAGACATTGGGAAGAGTGTTGCAGAATGAAGACAAAGTGGTTACAGCCGTTTATTTCCCAAACAAGGACATGTCACTATCAAGAATCTGTCTTCCAATTTGAAGAGCTCAAGGAAGATATTTATGGACATTTGGGACTGCCTCTCCAACGGGCAAATTCTCAAATTTGTCTATAAATACAGAAGTGTGAAGACCATTTGAAAGCATCCAACATATAACTGAACTCAGCTATCCTACAAGCTTACAAGTGCTTTCAAGCTTTCAAAGAGACTATCTTAGTCTTCAAACACTTCATCTAAGCTGAACCTCATTGTATATCCATACATAGCTTAGAGAGATATCCAATCCTTATACACTGATCCTCATTGTAAAGGATATCTCATTAGTTGGAACCTTACTTCAACCCTTATACCTTTCAAGAAAGAAAGTTAGAAGGTTGTAGTAGTAGAAGTGGAAGGAGCTGATTGTTGAGAGAAGAACAGTTCAATTCTGAGTTGAGAAAGGGTACTAGGACTCTTGACATCCCAGGGACCAATTCACCAAGGAGTGGTGTTATTGATCAAGTGCACCTTGGCACTCTAAAACTAGTTAATTCCAAGAGTGAAGGAATTATCCTGTTAAATCAGGGAAAGTGGATGTAGGAGCTTGAGTCTCTGAACCACTATAAATTCTTGTGTTGATTTACTTTCAAGCATTAACATTCATTCAACACTGCACAAACTAAACTTTCAAAGACATACTCACAAGACTGTGCAAAACAAGATTTGGACAAGTTCCCTGAACTGGATTAACTGTTAAGGAGTTTTCAGAATTATAAAGGAGTTTAAACTAAAGGGCCAACCACTAATTCTGCACATATAACTCCCTTAGATAGTTATTCAACTAAGTACTTAATAGTACTTAGTAGTTTGATTATCTATAAAGAGTTAATCATACTAGCAGAGTTGTCCAGGACAACCTTTCTGAAGTCTGGTTTGATCAAAGTTTGAAAAGATTTGTATACAAGTGTATTCCCCCCCCCCCCCCATACACTTGTTATATACTCCTTTTAGGACCAACGGTTGGAACCTGCAACTTCGTGATTTTACTGAACACTCAGCCGAGTGACATGACTCGGCCGAGTCGAGAGTTGACCAAAGTCGCAACACACTTGTTGCTTGGTCTACTCAGCCGAGTAGCATGACTCGGCCGAGTCACAATGATTTTTATGCCTTGTCCTCCATTTGACTTAGGGACACGTTCCAGACACTTTTGGAGGAGTATATAAAGCCCCATTTTCGTTTTTCAAAGGGGTTCTACCCATTTTGCAAGCAATTAACACATACATAAACCTAGTTCAAGGTTTTTCTAAGTTTTTGTCTTTCAAATTCCATAGTTTAGCTTAGATAGTGTTGGAAACTTCAATTCAAGCATAGATTAGTGTTGGGCTTTGTTAATTACTTCAAGTTGTAGCTTCATTTCAACAATCAAGGTGATATTTCTCCTTTTTGCAATTCAATTTGGTAATCTCTTCATTTTCACAATTTCTTGTTATTTAGATATGGGTTTTATGATTTCTTTTGTTGTATCCATGAGATTCTCTTCTAAAACCATGGGCTAAGCTCTAATTACCTTGGGTGTGGATGTTTTGATGGGTGTTTAGTGTAATTATGGATTAATTGCATGATTAGCTTAGGTTTTGGGTGTTTATGTTTTATTGTTGTGTTGTGATTGATTCATTTGGTTAATCAACCCTATTAGCGAGCATGTTCGATTATGTTAATTGCAACGAGAGTTGGGTTGAATGATTGGGGATGTGAGTGTGAGCTTTGATTAATTGAATAGAAGTTAATTAGTAATTAGCTTAACTGAGAGAGGGTTAATTGTTAGACCGACAACTTTAGACATCAATTGAATAGAGGTCGTATATGAGATTGGTGAGAGGGCGTCTCATAAGCATTAGTAACCGTGTTGAAAGTGTTTATGAGACATTATCTTAGGAGCTTATGGTATTGATTAGATCCTATAATTGCTAATTAATACACATGTTCACCTATGCCTTTCGAGGGGGTCTACACATAAGAGTGATAGCCTTTAACTTAATCCAAAACCATAGGTTCATTCATGCATTTAGTTCGTTTGTTCGTTAAATTACCCACAAAACGGAAACACCCGAGGCAATAGTCTCTCCTTGCACTTTCACAAGAAAGTTAGATAGTTGTTATTTCATTTGTCTTGTTATTATTATTCTTGTTAAGTTTAGTATAATTTAGTTTAAATCTTGGTTCTTGTGTCTTTTTGTTAATTGTTGATTTTCTTGCATCTTAGTTAATCTAGCTTAATATTTTTAGTTTAATTTCTGAAAAATCCAAAAACAACCCCGAGTCGTTACTACAATAGCATGCAAACTTGTAGCTCTAGGGATTCATGTTCACTTAAATTGGTCCATGGTCGATAAATACTGGGTCGTATACTTGCTCATATACAACGATCACATACGCTTTTGGGTGAGTTTCTTGTGTGTTGAAACATGTGCAAAATATGAAAAAGTCACTCATAAACACTTTCAACACGGTTACTAATGCTTATGAGATGCCCTCTCACCAATCTCCTAGACGACCTTTATTCATTTGGTGTCTAAAGTTGTCGGTCTAACAATTAACCATGTCTCGGTTAAGCTAATTACTACTTAACTTTTATTCAATTAACCAGAGCTCACACTCACACCTCCAATCATGCAACCCAACCCTCGTTATAATTAACATAATCGAACATGCTCGCTAATAGGGTTGATTAACCAAATGAATCATTTACAACACAACAATAAAAGCATAGACACCCAAAACCTAAGTTAAACAATGCAATTAATCCATAATTACACTAAACACTCATCAAAACATCCACACCCATGACAATTAGAACTTAGCTCATGGTTCTAGAAGAGAATCACATACAACAAAAATAAGCATCAAACTCATATGTAAATAATAAGAAATTGGAGAAATGATAGAATTACTAAATTTAAATGCAAAAAGGAGAAATATCACCTTGATCATGGAATTGTAGCTACAAAATGATGAAATAGATAATGTCCGACGATAATCGTAACTTGATTTGAAATAGAAACCACTATTCTAGCTAATCTAATGAGAAAATTAAACTAAAATATGATGAACACCTACAACTATGTGATTGTGTGTGAGAATGGATTGTAAAAGAAGAGAACTCCCTTCTAAAACTCAAATGAGCTCCATTTATAGTTTGCAAAGATGTCTTGGACGAAATTTGTACTTAGGCCCCTCGAAAATAGAGAAAATGTGCCAAAACCACCGAGTAAGTAAGCAGACCGGCCGGGTGGGAAAGTGGCCCGGTCAGGCGGACGTTTCGACTTACCGTTCGTCCTCCATCTTCATCCCTTCATATCTCGAGCTTCCGACCTCCGATTGACTTGATTATTTTTTTCATTCCACTCCATTTTTTGAGACGAATCCAATGGTGCAATCCTCTCTTCAGTCCAGTGAGATATATGCACGTGATTTGCTCCTAAAAACTTCATTTTTCCTAAAAACATCAACAACACACTACCTTTCTCACTATTAAATCAAATCATCCACAATTGGCCAATATAATGTGAAAATACAAGAAATATAAGCTCTAGATATGCACTAAAGTTATGCAATTTACACCCGAATCAATCATCAATATAAATTATTATGTTTGTAATCACTTGATTAATTCACCCCGACATAAATTGTTACAACAACAATCTTGTTAACCCGTATAAACCATATCGTATCACGAGATCACTGATAAATGGAGCATATAAATATGAAGTTTTGCTACTCACAATTTACAAGTAACAGAATGATGTTGTCAATTCTTAAGTTATGCATGTCTTCAATTCCCATTGCTATTCAAGTTTATTATGAAAAGGTTATCAAATCAATTAATTGGAATTCAAAAGATATATGCTTTCCACAAAATCTCAAAGAAATATTCTCAAAATAATCAAATCATCATAAAAACTAATAAATGTCGAGAATACATTGAAAGATGTATGTGATAATAATTAAGCGAGCACATACTGAAAAGCATGTGTGATCATTTTATTCGAGCACGTACTGAAAAGTATGTGTGATCATTTTAATCGAGCACATACTGAAAACTATGTGTGATCATTTTATTCGAGCACATACTGAAAAGTGTGTGTGATCATTTTAATCGAGCACATACTGAAAAGTATGTGTGATCATTTTAATCGAACACATATTGAAAAGTATGTGTGATCATTTTATTCGAGCACATACTGAAAAGTATGTATGATCTTTTTATTTGAGCAAGCATGCATTAAAAGATGTATGATTGTGATTCGTTTAGCCGAACAGAGCATATACCATAAGGTATAGGTTTTGTGGCCATAGTAAATAAACGAATGAATAACTCATGTTAAATTCATATAACCCATACAATCTATCTACTTTATTCAGAGTAAGTATGGTCGGCAACGATCACAATTGGTACATTACATTGTACTTTCCACCCATACAATATATCTACTTTATTCAGAGTAAGTATGGTCGGCAACGATCAAAATTGGTTCATTACGTTGTATTTTCCACCCATACAATATACCTACTTTATTAAAAGTAATAGTGATCGACGAAATCGTAAAAGACGAGAAGAAATACTTGGAAACATTTCAAAAAGTAAATAGTTTAATTCAAAAAGACCTCGAGGGTCGAGCATCCAAAAGAAGGCCTCTAGGGCCGAATAAAGTCAAAAGGCCTCTAGGGCCGAGCAAATCAAAAGACTTTAAGGGCCAACAAGACTAAAAATAAAGAAAAATACAAAGTTTTAAGCCATGGGGGACATTTCACCATCAATATTTTCGTCAACATTAGTCGTCTCTTCCATCGGCATCTGCTTGCTGGCAACTTCCTCTTCAACACCATTCCCAGCATCCTCGCCCTAGATCTCTTCACCCTCTTGCATTTGTGTGCTCGTCTCAACCTCCGGTGCAGGAGTCAACATAATGAATTTGATGTTTCTTTTCGCAAGTCGAGGAAAAGTAAGGCCCAATTAGACCAACTCTGCAAGAGTAAGTACCCCATTTGTTGAGGGTTCCCCGCCAAAATGGCATCCTCCATTTTTACATTAAGAGCAGAAACATCAACTTCAAGATTAATCGTGCGAAGATGTCGGATAACATCTGAAAGATAAAATGCGGCTGCAAAAGAACCAATTTGGGCAAACTTAGCGTCAATCAAGACTTTCTCCTCGGCAGTTTTCTTAGTTGCCACCACCAGAGTATGTTGGGCATCATCTCGCTCCTTTTGAATATTGGCCAATGAAGCATTCTTGTCCGCGACAGAATTGACAAACACAGTCTTTTCTTCAGAAAGACCTTCAATCATTAACTTTAGATCTCTTACTTCATCTTCCAGAGCTCTCAATTGCTCGCCTGCCTCGGTTAACTTCTTCTCGCCATCAGACCTCCTCGCCTCACTCTTTTCATGGAGCTACTTCATATGGTTAAAATTATTGATTGCCACAGTGAGCTTCTTGGAGGACTTATGAAGTTGCAACTTCAATTGTTCAGTAAAGAAAGCAGCATGAGAAGTATAGACAGACACAACATAAGCATTATCCAACATATCATGCTCGATCGCATCATTCACCATATTCCTCGTCAACACACGAGGGATAGAAGACATGGCCAGACGAGTAGCGAGATCGATTTCTTTGCGGTGTTGGCCGAAGGGAGATCGTGATCGCAGACAATTGAGGACATCGTCCGATTGGCGATGAGTCTTGAGGCATGAGGAATATGTCGAGCAAAGAAGTGAATAAACAAAAGATGTATATTCATACCTTAAAGTTCTTTCAGGATCCCATCTAAGTAGAGTATCGTCTTGAGGATCCCTCGCTGGAGAGGGAGAAGAAGAAGCAGCGACAACATCAACTCTCTGATCGCTAGGTCTCGGGCGAGGAATAGCAATCGATGGACTCCCAACAGGGGGACTTTGAACAGTAGGATGAGTAGTGGTAACTCCTCATCGGATTCGCGTAAGGTTTGTTCTTTGTTCGCCCTGGGCAGACGTGCCTTCACCTTGAGCGTGATTTCGTTTCCTACCTTGGGTAGGGGTCGTTTCCCTCACTTATTTCTCAACTGTATCGCGAGTAAGATTGGTGGACAGAAGATTCAGCATCATATTGTCCATGATCTTAGTAATGTTGGTTTTCCTTGGAAGCTTGGTGATGGTCGGAGGAACTGATATATAAACAAACAAAATGTATATGATCATATATGGTTCGAGCAGTTAAACAAAGAGCGAATATAGGGACTTGAATTAGAAAATTACCAGGGGTAAATTCCCTTGTAAGATGATGTGGCTGAACGCGAAGACCAACGTGGTTGCGTATACTTTCTCGGTTCAGATACTCGCACGTCCATTCCCGATATTGGCGAAGAATCACACAGATCAAATAATAGACAAAGAGAGATGAGAGACTGCGAACGTGTGTCTTCTTCACAATAGTTGCACAAAAAGAAAAAGTTAGTTAGTATAAAAATGAACAAATTGAAAAATAAGAGTGTTTACCTTGGTCCACCACAAAGACCTAGGGAATATTTATCTGAGCATCAATACCATTGAGTTGCTTTGCACTCCTCCAATCACCATCGATGAACCACCAACGTTCTTTCCAATCCCTTACTTTGTTCAGCACCCGTTCAACCAATTTATAGTTTGCTCGAGCTTTAAGATAGTGCCACCCTACCGCATCACCAAGGGCCGGTTGGAGAAGAAAGTTGATTTCAAGGGGAGTAAGAAATACTCCCTGACTACCATTTGCTCGACTCTCAAGACCGAACAAAGTTAAAACTTCAATAAGATTACTCCAACCGTTGGGGGCGATCTGTATAGGAGATAGCCTCAAAAAATTTAGATAAATACTGATCGCCGGATGGAGAGGAAACCGTAAGCCAGCTTCCATCAAACCCAAAGAAACGGTTATACAACCCAGAGGAGGTTGGTCGGCACATTCATCCGAAGCCGGAACATTAAACTGAACATATCGGAAGGGACAAAAAAATGCTTCTGATATTGCATAAGTTGAGCAACTGTTACTCGGCTAGCATGTTTGTTCGCATCAAAGCCACTCGCCACAGCAAGATGATGTTGTCTAGGAAATAAAATAGGAGGATATTGAGAGATATAATCGTTATAAGAGGGCCCAGGGATTTCACCCTCGACATAAATTTGTCGGCCCAATAATAAAGGTTTTATCGACTCAACATCCGCAGGACCACATCCGCAACAAGGTCGTTGATTTTTACTTTCTTCGGCGAATGGTATGGCAGTTCTAAGTCAGTTTCATCGCCATCGTCAGGGTTAACCTCCTCGTCCTCACTTTCCTCGGAACTAGCTTCCTCGGCACCATCATTCCCTACATCCTCGCGAGTATGGGTCCTATATTGACTATTTTGATCTTCCTCGTTGGAGTTTTATTAGGTATCTATGGAATTTCGATAGGTAGTAATCGGATCCACATTCATTGGCCAAGAAACCGCATATTCCTCATCGGAATTTTCAGACTCTGACGACACAAACACAACCCTCGACCTCCGTACACGGTGGCGCTCAACCAAAGGGAATAACAGAAATGTGATCACTCAACCCTTGAGTGTCACTGAACTCAAATGGTATGGGATTCCCAACTTCCCCACCACCTACATTATCTCCAAAATTCATGAAAAAGGGAAGAAAAAGAAGAAATAGAGATTTAAATACCTTGAAGAACAGTCAGAAGAGAGCACAAGTCACCGAAAGAAGCTCAAACTGGAAGCACAAAGGAACTTAAGTGGCCGAACATTCTGATTACGAAATGATGAGTCAAATTTATTGCATATTTTTATGCATTATTCGGCTCCTTATTTCGTGACTTCAACTACTTTGATACTTTTATTTTATTTACGAAAAATTGAAGCATTTTGGTGAGAATGAAGCCTAAGTAATTATGCAAGTGGGCTGAGTTGATTATTGAAGCAAAAGATTGAGTCTAATTGATTCTAATGTGCCGTATTAAATTAAAAGAAGAAATTGACCAGAAATTAATTCCAGCAGGCTGAGGCCCATTAGTGGGTGGCTGGGCCAGAATTGTTTTGGGGTTATTCCCTGTTGGAAAGAGAGACGCAGGGGAGCCGCCATTTTGAGGACTAGAAGAGAAAGTCAACGCGAAGGGAAAAAGAGAAGAGGCGACCATTTTTTTGGTACTGATGGTGAATGCATGTGAAGAGAACAAACAATTGTTTATGGTTTTTTTATTCTATCTCTTTTGTTAATTGATATTTAGAAAACTATGAATTATTGTGTTATCTCGTTTATTATGCTTAGCTAATTTCTTTATTCTAGCCCGAGGACATGAAACCTTATATTGATTATCCCTGTTTAATTAAATAATTCCTTGTTGATTTTGATTTATATCTCGATTTTGTTATTACTTGAGTAGATTCTATGCATGTTTAAATTAGGAGTTTAATAGGCTTGATCACCCAATTGTTATAGTATATTGGGAATTGTAGCAACTAATGCAGAACACCTTAGGGAGTAGTAACATTTAGGTTGCATGAAACGAGCGTCTCGTATACATGGTCTAATTTGTCCTATTGTTTTAATTCTTAAATGCGTTCCTCGAGTTGAACCTTAGATACATGTTTTAGGGTTATTCGTAGGGATAGATTAATTGGGGGTCGTACCTGCTGATTAATTAAACGTAAGAAGCAATTCGAACTAGTTTGGTCGTACCACTGGTTTAGGGATAAGATTCGAGAATAATTTGAGATAACCGGGTTTGTTGATTAAATTGGTATAATTAATTGAGGGGACACTATCCGAGGGCTAGACCGTTCTTACTATTTGAATACTCATTATTTTACTTGCTCTTTATTATTACTTGATTTGAACCATCACTGGCTGATTTGTTGAAGTCCATGGAAGTCAATACGGAGGAATTTCATCAATATACACAAGCATTCGTAAGAGACTCAGAGTTTAGGCGAAAGAATTTGGAGGTTCAATTGAGTCAAATGACGAATGTCATAAGCCAAATGCAAACACAATGGAGTGAAAATCAAGTGGATATTGTTGTAGAGCATGCCCAAGATAGCAAGATTGAGAGAGAATTTGAAACAGAGGATGAATGTTATTTTGAAAATTCTACGAACGAGGATGATTTAGGGTCTGAGAGGGTTGATTATGAAAATTGTGGTGCAGAAACAGACACTGGACCTATCTGTGTCAAGGAGCTTGGAATGGAAATTGAGGTGAGTTCATGTGAATTATTTCCTATTATTTCTAATCCATCTGTATTTCCTTGCAGGGCCCAGGACGATGAAAAAGAGAATAAAGAGCAGCATGTGATTGACATATATCAGATGGATGTAATTCAGACACCTTTGTTTGATCCAATAGAAGAGCCACTACCAAGATATGCCAAACTACTGAATGAGTTGTTTACCAACAAAAAAGGGTTATCTTGGAATGGAAAAAGTCTGATGGGAGAGAGCATATCCTCTCGATGGAAGATGCCACTAGATGTGAAGGATTATTTTACTCCTATTACGTGAAAGAGAATTTGGTTGTCGAGCTAACGACGTTAAGAAAAGACGCTTATTGGGAGGCAACCCAATGTTTACTTAGTTTTTATTTTTCTATTTTTGCTTTTAATTTTATTTTTGTGTGTTTGAGGATCAGGAGAGGATTTCAGATAAAGCGTGGGCACGCCTTAAGAAAACACCTCTCCTGGAACTTATGTTTCTTTTTTTTTTATTATTATTTTTATCTTTTATTTTTCTATTCCACCTACTGATTATTTTCTTCACAGTTGTCCATGCGGGTGAAATTTTTAAGGAACATGGGTTGAGTTAGTGGGACTATGAGATGGAAATTAATTTGGGCCTGCACCGTTAATTTATTTAATATATTTTTATTTTATTTTACAGGTCGTATATTTAACAAGATACAACCCAAAATCCAGCTGCACATAAACCCCAGCCCACTCTCGGCATCACTCTCTCGCCGGAACACAGTGGCCGAACCACCTAGACAGCGCCGACCACCTGGGCATAGAGGCCCGACACCGCTCTATCTCACCGGAAACACTATCTCACTGCGCCACCGCCGGTGCATCTGACCGCAGCGCCGCATCTTCTCACCGCCAGAACAATAGCAGCACCCGCCACACCTTAGAGTCTGGTACCCCCGTTCCACTCTGTTTTTTATTTTTATAGGGTGTTATATTTCCGTATCTCTTTCTTTAGTGCTAAGGGACTAGCACCTATTTAAGTGTGGGGGAAGTGAATTATCATGTGTGGTGTCTCTCTTGTTCTTGTGTTTTGTATATGTTGGTATTGGGCATACTTGAGTGTTTGAAACTTGATGACATGAGTAGTTGCATAAATCTAGTGGCTGGAATTTTGTTATTTTTGTTAAATATGTTGTGACCTTGAGTAGTTTGTCCTAATTGATGATTGGATTTGATATTCATGCTTGAGTGGTGGAATCTAGTTGATTTTTTATTATTTTGGTGCTGAAGTAGTCCTGGAATTCTTGTATTTTGGGTAAATTTGTTTTTTGTTCTCTTAAGAAGGAAAATCTGAGTTGGTGGACGAAGTCGAAAATAATGAAATGATTGTGGATGGAGGAAAAGAAAAAAGGAGTTGAGTTGAAAAGCATTGAAATGAAAAAAAATAACGAGGGGCTGAAACAACTACCTGCTTGAGGGGGCTCATGTGCTTTGAATGAAAAATTAATAACACAAAAAAGAGCTAAAACCCGAAAAGTAGAGAGGAGTTGCGGACCTCGTTTGAAAGTTGAAAAATTCTAACTCCGGAATAAAAGTCTAAAAAAAAAAAAGGAGACGGACGCCACTCAGATTAGTACTTTGATAGAGGATGAAATCAAATGAACCGGAAACAAGGTTTTAAGGAACTATTGATGTGTTTGGAATGATCATTAATTAATGAGTTTCATGCTTAGGTGTGAGTAAAAAGTCTTAGTTGTATAAGAGGGACGAGTTACTTTTGATTATGGCTCAAAAAGCAAATTCAAGTACTAGAATTGTGTGAAAGTATTCTTGTTAATCTTAGTTGAACATTCGAGTAAGTAGTGTTGGTTGGGTTGTTGATGTGATATTTTGTTCTCTTTGATTGTAATTGTTGCTTGAGGACAAGCAATAGTTCAAGTGTGGGGGGATTTGATGAGTCTAATTTATTGCATATTTTTGTGCTTTAATTGAATATTCTTTGAGAATTAAATTGGTATTTTTGTGCATTATTCGACTCGTTATTTCGTGACTTCAACTACTTTGATACTTTTATTTTATTTAGGAAAAATTGAAGCATTTTGGTGAGAATGAAGCCTAAGTAATTATGCAAGTGGGCTGAGTTGATTATTGAAGCAAAAGATTGAGTCTAATTGATTCTAATGTGCCGTATTAAATTAAAAGACACTACAAGAAAACATCGAAATTCCAACGGGAAAATTCCAACGGAAAAATAAATCGTTGGAATTTTTAAAATTCCAACAGTTTTTCCAACGACATAAGCAAGTGTTGGAAAAATCCAACAGAGATTCCAACACCTTATGAAAGGTGTTGGAATTTACCTTTGGAAAAGACATTGGAATTTTTTTTAAATCATTCCAACAAACATTCCAACGACACCAGACAGATGGAATGGCTCCACTAAATCAAATGATATGTTTATATCTAATTCCAACAAATATTCCAACGACATGATATCGTTGGAATTTTTTTAATTATTCCAACGGAAATTCCATTGACACTAGGTTGTTGGAATTAATCATTCCAACGGAATTTCCAACTACATGTTACCATTGGAATTTCGAATGAAAATTTCATCAATGCTCATCCGTTGGAATGGTTTTTTAAATCAAATGATATTTTTATATATAATTCCAATAAAATTTTCAACAAGTGAGATCATTGGATTTTTTCTTCCATTGAAATTTCCAACAATATTAGGCCTTGGAAAATTTTTCATAATTTAAATAAACCTAATAAATTCAATATATTTTTTAAAATTAAGAATTATTAAATCTTAAATATTTGAAATCAATATTAATTCTGAGAAAATTGGCCCAGAATTAGTTTAAATATATGATTAAAATTGAAATATTATTTTGTATTCATATTTAATACCGCATAAATATTAATACAACTATGTTTTATACGATTTAAATATTAATTACGATAAAAAGAGTGGTTCTTATCCCACAAAGCAGAGGACAGAGGAGACTGAAAAACCCTAGATTTAATTCCCAATTTCCAAATCTATATATATGACTTTACAAAAATCTAGAGTATATATGTCTTTTATTCATAATCCAAATCTTGGGCAGAAAAGAAAACCTCAACCCTTAGCGACTCTTCTTCTTCTTCCCCAATACCACCGGACACTAAGTCTCGAATCCTCTGTTTTTTGAGTATTATCCGCAACAGGTACTATCCGCAAAAATTCATACACGATTAATTCATAATCTGATGTTATTGTGATACGTAATACAAAATTCATACCAAATTTGTGGTGCGAGTATATATATATATATATATATACACGTGTGTGTTGTATATGTGGGTGTGTGAGAGTATATTTATATATATGTCAATGTCATGTGTGTGAATATATATATATATATTATAAACATGTGTCAATGTGCATATATATGCTGTGTGTGCGATTATATATTTATATATACTGTATATGTCAATGTGTGTAATATGTGTGAATATATATATTTATATATGTTATAAAAATGTGTCAATGTGTATATGCCCCGTGTGCTAGTGTATTTATATATATATATATATATATATATATATTTTATTTATTTTTTCTGTGTATGAGAGTATACATATATATGTTTGTGAGTATTATTATAAATTTTGGAGTAAGGTATATAGAGTTGTTGTGAGAGAATTTGAATATCTTGATCTTAAAATTTTGGTAGATGGATAGCAAATAAGACTATTTATTTTCGTAGAGAATGAGAAAAATTGTGTCTTTTCGTTGTTCTTTGTAGGGAATCGATTGTTGGTGAGAATATAATTGAAAAATGTGTTCTTTTTCTTATTTCATAGGTGCAGTTAAAATTACAATTAATTACTTTGTTTAAGTAGTGCTTTTAGGGTGTCTTTTTTTAGTAAGAGAGAATGACACAAATTAAAATGTTTGTATATCACATGATTCACATCTATACCTAAATGCATAAGAGGATCTCACATAAATTATACAGAACTTAATTTAATGTGTGTATATTTGTTGTTATAGGAAATCGCTACTCATATTTAAAGAAAGGGCTAGTCTTGGGTGAGACCTTCGTGAGACGGCCCTCATATATAAAAAGTGATATTGTTTGAGCAAAAAGTGATAGTGTTTAAGGAAAAAGTGACAGTCACTTTTGTTAAAAATATTATCACTTTTCACTTAAACATTATCACTTTTTTTACCAACCAAAATCTGGAAAAAAATATGGGTTATCCTACCCAAAATTTTGAAATATAGGTTAAAAGGGATCCGTCTCACAGAAAAAGATCCGTGAGACGGTCTCACACAAGTTTTTGCCTTAAAGAAATAAATTCTTGCAATATGTGATATGTATATCAGACGAGAAAAATAATTAGGTAAATCACCACCACATTATATATATCATATGTGTTAGATTTTACTAAATTAAAAGAATATGGACATGAAGTTTCCACTCATGTTCTTCAGTTAAAGTGATTTCCTATTCAATCAATACTAACATTTATTTTTCTTTTGTCTTGAGAATCCTCGTATTTTTAATTTTAGTAGAGTCCGATGATATAATTTATTTCACACATATATATATATATATATATATGTATCCTCTTCTTTATTTGTTAATTAGATGATTGACAGGTAGAAGTGATCTTGGTGGAGTACAAGATACACTAACTCAAATATTGTTAGAAGTAAAGGCAGAGACTAAAGCTATGTAGAGAGCATTTGAGGGAACATCTCAAACCCAATGATAATGAGAAGGAAGAGAATGGTCATGTCCTTGGTATTGATAATCATGGTGGTTATGATGATCTTGATAGTGATTTTTAGGGGTTAATGTTTATGTTATAATATTAAGTGATATGAATTGTATGGATGATCAACACTTATTCATTTATGATTACGAGTTTTAGAATTTATCATTTTTTGTTACGACGTTGGTTATTTTAGATTGTATTTGAGTTTAAGTTACAATATATTTGTTGGATTTGATTATATATTTGAATCGTAATTGTTTGTTGATTTCAATTGATTTTGATAGAGCTTTTTAATATAGCAATAAATATCAAATATTCCACATTGAAAAATCTTTCACAATTGAATATTATACATGTTCGTTGGAATTGGTATTGGAATTTGATTTAAATAAATTTCCAATAATTGAAGTTCCAATGACCAATATGTGTTGGAAAAATTCCAACGGAATATAACTATTGGAATTGATGATAAAATTTGTGATGGAAAATTTCCAACAACTGAAATTCCAAAGGACAAAATTCGTTGGAAAAAATTCCAACGGAAAATTACCGTTGGATTTTTTCGATGGAATTTACGGTGGAAACAAATTCAATAGGTGAAAATTCCAACACTCACGGTCCGTTGGAATGTACCGTTGGAATTTTTTTCTGTTGGATTTTTCATTGGAATTTTACAATTTCAACGCTCACTTTTCCAACGATCATATTTTCGTTGGAATTTCCGTTGGAATCATTGATTCCAACGAAAAAAACGCAAAAAACCGTTGGAATTTTCCTGTTGGAATTTCGCTGTTTTCTTGTAGTGAGAAGAAATTGACCAGAAATTAATTCCAGCAAGCTGAGGCCCATTAGTAGGTGGCTGGGCCAGAATTGTTTTGGGGTTATTCCCTGTTGGAAAGAGAGACGCAGGGGAGCCGCCATTTTGAGGACTAGAATAGAAAGTCAACGCGAAGGGAAAAAGAGAAGAGGCGGCCATTTTTTTGGTACTGATGGTGAATGCATGTGAAGAGAACAAACAATTGTTTATGGTTTTTTTATTCTATCTCTTTTGTTAATTGATATTTAGAAAACTATGAATTATTGTGTTATCTCGTTTATTATGCTTAGCTAATTTCTTTATTCTAGCCCGAGGACGTGAAACCTTATATTTATTATGCCTGTTTTATTAAATAATTCCTGGTTGATTTTGATTTATATCTCGATTTTGTTATTACTTGAGTAGATTCTATGCATGTTTGAATTAGGAGTTTAATAGGCTTGATCACCCAATTTTATTCCTATATCAACTCTAGCTATCCCATATATTGTAATCCGTAATTGTTATAATATATTGGGAATTGTAGCAATTGAGGCAGAACACCTTAGGCAGTAGTAACATTTAGGTTGCATGAAACGAGCGTCTCGTATTCATGGTCTAATTTGTCCTATTGTTTTAATTCTTAAATGTGTTCCTCGAGTTGAACCTTAGATACATGTTTTAGGGTTATTCGTAGGGATAGATTAATTGGGGGTCGTACCTGCTGATTAATTAAACGTAAGAAGCAATTCGAACTAGTTTGGTCGTACCACTGGTTTAGGGATAAGATTCGAGAATAATTTGAGATAACCTAGTTTGTTGATTAAATTGGTATAATTAATTGAGGGGACACTATCCGAGGGCTAGACCGTTCTTACTATTTGAATACTCATTATTTTACTTGCTCTTTATTATTATTTTCTTGCTCCTTAGTAGTTATTAGTTAACCAATCCAAAATTCCCCTCCCCCCCCCCCTTTATTGCTTTCCTACATAAATTAATTCGATTAAATTACATCGTTCCCTGTGGATCGACCCTTACTTGCCCTACTATATTAGTGGGTAGCTAAGGAATTATTTTTGGGTGCCGGCGATAGCACACCACGAAAGCTTGAAAGTGTAAAAATGGAATTTGGGGGAGAAAGGCTATTTATTGGCGGAAAAAATTCAAGGATCAACTTGTAAAAGACAGGGTATTTTCCGTAATATTGGAAAACTTATGGAATGAATCCGAAATCTACGCGTCGTTTGAAAGGCAAACGCATTGATTGACATTGACACGCGCTGCACGCATCCATTCAAATTAAAACAGGAGTTACGCGTTTGACACCAACCGTCAATTTCGTACGTCATCAAATCATTTCGAAAAGGTGGAAGATCTTTATAAATCGAGGTAACATTTCGAAAATGTAAGACTTGAAAAAAGGATAACAAAATAAGGAAAAAACAACGGATATATTTATTAGTGCTCGCCCATTGAACAAAGTAACAAAGTGCGACCAGAGGCAAATATTCAACGAAGAATAGTCAAAGTCCTCATCATAGTCATCAAAGTCAAGGAAGAGTCGTCGGTCAATATATCGAGAGATGATAATACGACCAACGAGAAGATATGAAGTGTTAATATCGGCGAGCAATATGAGTGATCGCCTAGACATTGACGAGTAAGGACAATATATCATGTCGAAGATTAAGGTAAGGGAAGGATGTGGAATAAGATGAATGTATCCTCGAACACACCATTTACCAATATCATATCAATAGAAGCCCATGCCATTTATTAATATAACATCAATGGAAGCTAAGATAAACTGGTCACGCCAAATCTGGTCGGGTCCTAGCAGAGGATAATGAATGAAATCATGGTTATGAAGGAGATACAAGAGAGATTAGCCAAACTTAAGAAAGAGGAAGAGAGGAAACGACGGGAAGAAGATAACATAAGTTGCTCACCTGGTGGTTATGACGAGATGAATAGCGAGCAGAAGTTAAAGGACGAACAACAAACCTTGATGTCTTGTGTAAAGAAAGTTGATTAGTCAAAGGCGGTGTAACTCAAGGTGATCGGCGACTAGCACTGCCACCAAGGGGACATATTTCAAGTCGGTTTCAAAGGCATTTAATGCAAAGTAGTAACATTAAATGCAGGTATTGATCAATTATAAGCAGTTGGTGGACAAAATTAAGCAGGTGGTGGATATTAATTTCTAAGGATTAATGTTGAGCTGTTAGCAATTAAAGCATGCAAATGTAATACTAAGTATAAAGCCATTTAAAGGCTGAATAAAGACACAATCCTAAATTCTCACAAAATATTACACGTTTGCTCTCATCTTTTAAAGCTTTGAAAACATAACTTTCTTATCTCAAGAACATTATCTTGATCTTCTTGTTAACTCGTATAAACCTCATCAATATAAATTATATCACTTGATTAATTCACCCCGACATAAATCGTCACAACAACAATTACATGATGAGATCAAACCAGAATAAGATGAGGACCAAATCTTATGATTGTTTACAGTACAATTTAATTAGGATTATCAATCCAGCCCTAAAAGCCATGTTTACTTTTGGTTTTAAAAGCCAGGTTTTGGATTTTAAAATGGATTTTAAAATTCTACACCCGTTTTATTTCGGGATTTAAAAATTGGTTTTCAAAACCCACTTAAAAAGGAAGCTTTAAAATCTGATCATTCTAAAAAGTGGATTAATGCTATGAAAGAAGAAATTGAGTCTTTGCATGTTTATCACACTTGGATTCTTGTGGCTAAACTTGTTAATTGCTCTGTTGTTGATTGCAAGTGGTTGTTTAAGGTTAAGAATGAACTTAATGATGTTATATACAAAGCTAGGCTTGTGGCTAAAGGATTTACTCAAAAAGAGGGGATAGATTATACTGAAATATTTGCTCTTGTGGTGAAATTTACAATTGTGCGAATTATGCTTGCTTTGGTTGCCCATTTCAATTGGGAATTGAAATAAATGGATGTTAAAACTGCTTTTTTGCATGGTGATTTGGATAAACTGATTTATATGAAGCAACCTGAGGGTTTTGTTGATACTAAACATTCTAATCATGTTTGCTTGCTTAAAAAATCCTTGTATGGTTTGAAACAATTTCCTAGACAATGGAACAAAAAGTTTGATGCTTGCATGATCTCTTTGAAGTTTAAAAGAAGTGTGTACGATCATTGCCTATACTTTAAAGATGATGTTAATGTTCCATTTTACTTGCTCATTTATGTTGATGATATGCTTTTGATAAGTCCTAGCATAAAAGTTATTGAGCATGTGCAAAAATGTCTTGGTCATAACTTGACATGAAAGATCTTGAAGATGCAAGGAAAATTTTAGGCATGCATATTGATAGAAATAGAAAATGGCATACTTTGTTGTTAAACCAAGCTTCATTTGTGGAAAAGATTTTAGAAAAATTCTCTATGTCTACTGCTAAATCGGTTAATGTGCCCCAAGCTGCTCATTTTGTGCTAAGTAAGGATCAGTCCCCCAAAACTGATTCTGAAATTAATTTTATGGAAAATTTACCTTACTCTAATGTTGTTGGCTCTGTTATGTACTTAATGGTCTCTACTAGACCTGATATTGCTTATGCTATTAGTTGTTTGAGCCGATACATGTCCAATCCAGGTAAAACTCATTGGGAGACCATGAAATGGCTTCTTAGGTATTTGAAAGGTACAAGTAATGTTGGTCTTAAAATTTCCAAAGTTGTTAATTATGTGAATTTAGTTGGCTATGTGGATACGAATTATGCTAATGATAGAGATAATAGAAAATCAACTACTTCTTATGTCTTTACCTTATGTGGTTCGTGTATAAGTTAGAAGTCTCAATTACAGCATGTCGTTGCTCAGTCCACAACTGAGTCTGAGTATGTTGTTATCACTGAAGCTGTAAAAGAGGTTATTTGGCTTAAAGGTCTTGTCACTGAAATTGGTGTACTTAAGGGAAAAGTAGTTGTTTACTCTGATAGTCAATCTGACATTCAATTATGCAAAAATCATGTGTTTCGTGATAGGACTAAACATATTGATGTTAGATTTTTTCATTTTATTCGAGATATCATTGAAAAAGGCATAATTGATTTAGTGAAGATTCCTACTGAGAAGAATCTTGCTGACATGGGAACTAAATGTTTAAACTTGGATAAATTAAGAATTGCATGAAACTACAGAATTTTGATTCATTTGATTTATAGCATGGGTTTTATGTTCTTGCTTGGGGATCGAGACTGTATTTTATTATCACTTCTTATAGTCTCGATTATGTGTTTGAAAGTGCTTAACTTTAAATCTGTGCTAACTCATGTGTTGTGTGTGCAGGTCTGTCTGGACTCATACTACTAAAATGTTTGTTGTTTGTGCAGGTTTAACGGACGATGATGAATAAGTCCTAGATTCAATATAAGTGGATGATGATGCTTTAAAGGGGAATGGACCAAAGAGGTGGAGAAATGTTGGGTCTTTGTCTAACCCCACTATTTTAGTGGATATGGTTTCTTGGCCCAAACTATATGGCTTTGGCCCATATGAGAAAAACCCTACTTTCCTTCTTTACCGAATCTCACACTTTAGGCAGTCTATCTCTTAATCACGGTAATTTGTATCAATCCCACGATTTACTTTCTTTTCCCTTCATTGGGAATTATGACTAATGGTCGGAAATCGTGGGTGGTCTTCACTATATAAAGGGCATTGGTCCTTTGGTGAAAATTGTGGTTTACAATACAATTCTTGTATGAGAGAGAAAAGAGAAAGAGCTACCAAGAGTGAGAATTCGATGAGATAGGAAGGTCTCGAGGTTGTTCCCTTGCATCGTGTGAAGTTCCACTTGAATCTAGGCGTTGAGCCCGGTTATTTTGTTCCTCTTTTAATTTCATTTTCTCCTAGTTTTCCACCATTGTTTTCTTTTGTATTACACTTGTTTTTAGTGAAAGGAAAACTTACAGAGGGATAACTAGGGAAATACTTTCACTAACCAATTTAGTGAGGTCCAACTTCCCTCGAAATTTTTAAAACCATCGTCATTTAGAAAGGGATTTTTTATACTGTCGATATTTAGCGAGAGTGATATAACCCTCGCAAGGGATTTTGACCTCACCAATGTCATTTAATTAAAAAGTCGTCCCTGGGTTTCAATCTCGAGCCACAAGCATGGCCAACCTACGGCCGCACTTTTGGGCAATATTAATTTTGCATTTTTGTGCGACTGGGCAGGATCGATCCCGAGGTCACAGTGTTTATGGGCACTCAAATTCTCGGTTGGACAAGGAGCTTCATTCGTTTTTATATGTTACCGGTAATTTGGGTTAGGATGATGGTACATGGGATGGGTCTGGTCACGGTTGACACATTTTTATTTTCCTTAGATGATCTCTTATTTATATATCTTACACTTCACTTTTATTTACATATAATGTCACTCATTTCATCTTTATATTTTACTCTCTCTCACACTCAATCAAACCATTTGTCTTATATTTATCATTTAGAGGGTGTTTGCAAAGCATACAAACTGTTTCTAGAATCACTTTTTATTTAAAAGATATTAGAGAAAACTTTGAAAACAAATAATTCTGCAAATCGTTTACAGGAGGAAGTAAAATACGATGAATTATAAAACAAAAAAGTGAAAGAATTTTAAAACTAGATAATTAATTTTTTATACTATATTTTGTATGTTATGAGTTGAAACGGTTATATTTGAGCAGATTGATCTAAATTATATATTTTGCATGTTATGAGACGAAATCGACAACTAGTAATACATCTAATTTTATTATCCTTACCTTTTATTTTTTGTTGTTCAATGTTATTATGTTCATTCTTTTTTTTAGAAATAATATTACTCAAACTATTTTATGAACACCCTCTAATCATCACTTATTTACTTAAAATGTTATTGACTTTATTAATAAACAATCACCCTATAATATTTCATCATATATTTAACTTATTTATTTTATATATAAATTAATTAATATTCATTAAAATATGTTATTTGAGGTAAACCAATCATTGAAATTTGGCTTCCTCACTCGTTGGTGTACAAAACATATCAAAGGGTAAACCAATCATTAGAAATGCTCAATTCTTGGCGCTATAATAGGCAAAAACGCTAATTAACTAAAACTTCAAAATGAAAACTAACTTCTCAAATCTACGTTTTTATAAGAACAAGGATGTGTTATATAAACACAAGTATATAATATTATAAAACTTGTTCTTTCACAAAAATAAATTCACTCCAATGTTCGTGTTACTGTAAGGAAAAATATATTTTTACTATAAAAATAAGTATATATGTTTCTTGTAAGAATAAGTAGAACATATTTGTCCATTAACACATAATTGTCCTTATATAAGTATGAGATGTGTATTACAGTATGAATAAAATGTAATTATTGAGAGTGATTTGGAGTAAAACCAACTTTAAATACCAAATTAATATTTTCTCCAAAATTACAAGATTTAGAAGACATCCATTGAATACTTATAATTGTGCTCCTCCCTAAGTTTCAAGTTCGAAATCTCTAAAGTGCAAATAATTTTTAAAGAGCCAATTTTTTAAACAAAACTTTTGTAAGTGAACAATGAGATTGGTCCTCCGATTTAGTGGATTCTTAAACCTAATATCGAGACTTAAAAAAAAATTGAATCATACAAATTCTTCAAATTCAACAGGATAATCAAAATCAAATTCTTCAAGTTCGACTTGATAAGTATAGAATATATTTGGTATAACAAGTAAAAAATATATTTGGTAGATACTCAATCTTGTTATTAAAGTAAAAAAATATTCAAAAGTGAACTATTTAAATAGAATAAACGTATTTTTTGTGGACCTAAAAAAACAAATAGCACACTTTTGGTGGACGGAGGGAGTAATATTTTTTAAATCCACATAACTATTGTTTTTCCACGCTATACAATACGAGTTTGGCCACGTTAACTTTTGTCGATTTTCTATAATTTTTATGTACACTTGACAAAAGCACGAGTTAAACGATGCCGTTTTTGTGTATCCGTAAAAAAATGGACGTAAATTAAGAAATTTAAAAAATTATGGAATGTAAATTAAAATTTTATATTTTTATAAACGTTTTTAAAAAAAGTTGAAAGTAGCGGGACGCAAATATTTTTTTTCTCAGACAATGCTATTTAGAAAAAAGAGATCGAACACGAAAAGAGGTGGGCTAGTACTCATAGACACATGCAATATTGTACTCTCTCCATCCCTTCAAAAGACATTTCTTTTATCATTTTGTGTGATGTTCAATCGAAAATTAATTACTCCGTATCAATTTTTTTTATCTCTCTTTACCTTTAATTTTTTTTGTTTTTAATATATCACTCAATCTCGATAATGCACTAAATATATAATATTACATATATTTTTTTAAATGAAAAACTTTCGAAAGACGGAGAAAGTAATATAATTTTTACTAATACTGTAATATATGTGTAATAAAATTAATAATATGTACGTTAAACGTGACTCCGATCCAGTGTGACACATATCAAATGTCAACCAATCAATCATTGAGATTATATGTAGGAGTGTATAAAAAATGATCGAAAAAAGATTAAAACAAAATCGATCGATTAGCTTGATCTGATCCTCAATTCTATAAATTTTAGAATTCCGAATTTTCAATCCGATCCTCAATTCTATAAATTTTAGAATTCTGAATTTTCAATCAGATCCGGGTAAACATCGGAACTTAATTACTGATATCCTTAGATATGCCACAAGTGAACGACCGATGAGTGTCATTAATTAATTTGCCGACATCTTAACTTATCATGCAATATGGGAAAAATGATAGTCTAATCATGCAATATGAATAGGACTGGGTCATTTAGACGGAACAAAATTCGTTCATGTCACATTCTGGATTCAAACTCCATTAAAAAGCAATTCCACGCATATTAAACTATTCACTCAAAATGGGTGTAGAGGTTATACCGTTGCCCTGAGGAGTGTTATATAAATTATTACTTTTTTGTCCATTTTTTAATTTAAATTTGAGTTTGACACGAATTTTAAAAAAATTTGATTATTTATATAAAAATAGAAGTTTGAAGGTGGTGATAAAGTAGAAATAATTTTTTTTTTTATGAAAATGAAAATTATAAAAATGAACGACAAAAGATGAAAGTGAGGATTATAAAAAATGAAAGTGAGGATTATAAAAATGGAAAGATGGAGTATAATATTATAAATGAATTGATTTCACACATTTATATATAAGTTTGAACTTTTAGATGAAATAAAACTATTTCATGATATTAGAACTTAGGCTCGTTCACGTCTTAGATTCAAAAGAGTGAGGAGAAGCCAGTGTTCAAAAAATTAATATAAATAAAATAAGGGAAAATATTTTTTTTGGTCACCGAAATTTACCTATTCTCATATTTGGTCACCAACATTTAGTTACTATCAAAATTTGTCACTCACTTATTATATTCTATCAAAATTAATCCCACTGTTAGTCAATGTTATATTCTATCAAAATTAATCCTACTGTTAGTCAATCTATCATTGACTAACGGTCATTGACTAACGGAGAAAGATTTTGAGCGTGAAATTTCTCGAAATCACTATATTAAAAAAATTCCCAAAAAAAATTAAAATCTCATTTCTCCTCTTTTAATTCCTTTCCTTAAACTTTAATATTTTCAATTTCTACTAAATTTATCTTCCATTAATATTACCGATGTAAATATTCAGTGTGGATTAATTCACGTACTTCACTGCATAATCACATATATAAGCTAGACTTTTATATTACTCATATTGCTATGTAAAACAAACATGTACACATTAGGGTAATTCTCATACCCCAAGTTGAATTAATCTTTTTCTGATAAGAAAAATTATACAAATTTAATATAAAATCAGGAATTGGAATATTGTTCAAAAAAATCAAAAGGACAAACTCTGAATAATTTCCAATGACAATAAATACAATAATTATAAACTATCAAACTATGCACTATAATTATAAAAATAAACTACACCAAACTAGTACATGACCACCACAATTTAACTAATTTGGCTCTATTTGTGAATTTTTTATTTGTTAATCACACACCAATAATATTTATCGAAGATAAATTCAGTAGAAATTGAAAATATTAGGACTTAGGGAAATGAATCACACCAGTAATATTAATTGAAGATAAATTCAGTAGAAGTTGAAAATATTAGGGTTTAGGGAAAGGAATTAAAAGAGAAAAATGAAATGTCAAATTATTTTTTTTGTGAATTTTTTAATCTATGTGATTTTGAAAGATTTGACGCTCAAAACCTTTCTTACCGTAGTTAATGACAGATTAACTAATAGTAGGGTCAGTTTTAATAAAATATAATAACTGAGTGACCAATTTTGATAGTGATTAAATGTAAGTGATCAAATTTAAAAAGAGGTAAACTTTGTTGACCAAAAATGATATTTTCCCATAAAATGATTTGACACCCCTCTACAAGTTTTAACAAAAATTATATTTGCTAGCTCCAAAAATCCGTTAAGATTATAGATAATAATCTATTTTCAATGGTAAAGTCTAGTATGCACTCGAGTGCATGCTGTGCACCCTAGTCCATGTGCACTTTTCAGTTTACTGACTTACACTTTTTGGTAAATGGTGTTACACTTTTCAATTATTACTTATATAGTTTAATAATTGAAAAGTGCAACACCATTTACCAAAAAGTGTAAGTCAGTAACTGAAAAGTGCAACATGGACTAGGGTGCACAACATGCACTCGAGTCCATAATGGTACACTATTAAAATATAATTACGTTATTCTTGTATTAATATGAAGCTACCATGGAATGGTCACATTCTGGATATTATAATTATCCTTTTCCGAACATATATAGCATGCGCGCATGTAATTGAACATAGATTTTGTCATGTGATGTCTATTTCAATTAATAGCTCAACTAAATGACAAGGAATTTAGCGAGGTCGATTTTTTTATTAAAAAAATTATTACTTTTCTTGTTATTTAGTGAAGGTTTTTTTGCCCTTGTTAATTAGTGAGAAAAAAAAAAAAAAAAAACTCACTAAATAGTTGGGGCTTTTTTGAGTTTTTTTTTTTTGTAGTGTTAATTATTAATATTATTAGAGAATTTATATAATAAATTAATTTTCTGAGACGGATTTATTTCAAATACAATGATCTATTACCCAAATTGGATGTAATTGGTTTAATATGTATACTATTAAATATAATAATGGTATTCCTATCTCAATCATTAGTATGCATGTAATTGAACAGGGAGGTCGATTTTGTCATGTGAGGACGTTGAGGTCTATTTCAATTATTAGTACGATAATTTATAAGTCAAATTGCTACATTGGAAATTATGGGTTTTGACACCCATATTTGACAAAAATAATTTAATGAACTATACGTAATTTTCAAGAGTTTATTGACACTTAGAGACAATATTCTAAGGGCCAAAAATAAAATGGGACAAAATTTTTAAATAAAATAATTAAGATCAAAATCAGTTATAAAATTTCTAATATGCTCTATATTAATGTGTAATTCGAATAATACAAATTTAAGATAATACAAATTTAAAATAATTCCATTTAAATTTGAATAGATTTCCCATAATTTGAATATATTCTCACAATAATTTGCATATGAAACGTATCTAAGTTCGTTCTATAAATTAATAAATATAAAAATTACAATTACATAAAAAAAATAATTGCACATATTTTATATATATGTAAATATATATCAAGATAGTTGCATACGAAACATTATAAATTAATAAATATAAAAGTTACAAACCAAACATAATTGCATATGAGATGTATATAAGAATATTTATAAATTAATAAATTAAAAAAATTACAATTGATTTGATTGTATTTTGGAAATGTTTGGTTTTAGGCAAATTTAGTCTTTAAATGCGAGAATTATTATAATTTTGATTTTTAAATATTAAAAATATGTTGACTAATTCAAAATGTCCTTGAATAGTAGGGGTAATTCGGTACTCTGTCAATTTAAACTTAACTGTTAGAGAAATTCTCATATGCACACTGTGCACACACACTTTTTTTTAACTACTTTTTTTCTACTCCTTTTCTTTTTCTTTCTTTCTCTCTCCTCTCACACTTTTTTTTAACGTCTTTTCTCTTCTCCTTCTCTCTCTGTGTAACTCTCTTCTCCTTTCTCCTTCTTTCTCTCTCTCTCCCACGCTTTTTCTCTACTTTCATCTTTCTTTCTCTCTCTCTCTCTCCCACGCTTTTTCTCTCCTTTCATCTTTCTTTCTCTCTCCCTTCTTTTTTTTTCTACATCTGTAACCGCAACTTATTTAACTGAAAATTTCGCTGGAGAAGACGATGGATTTCGCCGGAGAAGACGATGGATATCGCCGCGGTAGAGTGTTTTCCGGCTAGAGCGAGGGAGAATATGGAGATGACAATGGATTTCGCCGGAGAAGCTCTCCCTTTTTTTTTTTTTTCTACATCTGTAACCGCAACTTATTTAACTGAAAATTTCGCCGGAGAAGACGATGGATATCGCCGCGGTAGAGTGTTTTCCAGCTAGAGCGAGGGAGAATATGGAGATGACAATGGATTTCGCCGGAGAAGACGATGGATATCGCCGCGGTATAGTGTTTTCCGGCTAGTGCGAGGGAGAATATGGAGAAGGAGTGGCAGAAGTGCTGAACAGTAGTGGAAGACATCGGTGGTGGTGTTTGGTGTTAGGAGGCTGAAGAAGATTGTAATTTTTGGTAATTTTGTTAGTTTTGATTTATTATTGAAAAGTGGAAAAATTATTATTGAAAAGTGGTGGATATTTTAATTGAAAAGTGTAATTTTTATTATTGAAAAGTGGTGGATATTTTAACTGAAAAGTGTAATTTTTATTATTGAAAAGTGGTGGATATTTTAATTGAAAAGTGTAATTTTTATTATTGAAAAATAACCTGTGACCTTATACTTATCTTCACTTGTTGTAACCACTGGACCAACAACCATCTTATTATTAATTTTCGTTTTTCTGACTTGATAAGGGTTGCCCTGTGCATTAGTGTGCATGTGCACACTGTGCACAGGAGACCAACTCTAACTGTTAAGGGTGTGTTTGCAAACAATTGTGATTGATTCAAAGTGATTAAAATTGATTTTTATAGTAAAATTGAAAGTAGATAGTGTTTTAAAAATAAGCACTTCTAATCAATTTTTTAAATGTTGTGTATATGTCATACAAATCACTTTTTTTATAATTTTACAAAAAACAACTTTATTACATTTGAATAAATAATGGGTAAAAATAAAATATTATTTAAATTGTGAGGGCAAAATTGTAAAATTAGTGAGTATAATGATTAGAATCACTTAGAAGTTGTTAGAAGCATGGGGAGGGGTGCTTGACCAAAATTGCTTTTAACTAATTAATTTAATCACTTACTTGTGTTTAAAAACACTTCAAAAGTGATTCTATTTAAAAAAGAAGTGCTTTTAAGCACATAGTTTTGTTTGCAAACACCACTAAGTCAAATCAATTTTGAATCTATTTATAAATACTCTTAGTGGAATGTCCTTAATAGTAACTACCCCTTTTTTTTGTAGTGAAAAAGTAGATTAAGTAAAGATATTGTGAGGTCCATTATGAATAAAGTTGATGTCATTTGAGTAATTAAGTGATCATTGAAGATTGATGATAAAGTGATGATTTTCATAAAGTTTATGAGACTACATTATGTGGACGAAAAATATAAGACAAATGAGAGGACGAAATGAGTATTAAATTTCTTGATCCTCTAATATCTATATTTATATATATAATAACAGAATAGTGACTTTCTTGACAAGTTCCCGCCTAAAATGTTGTAATAGTAAAATATTATCTTCGTGGGACCCACGGTAAAATATCATCTTTTAAAATTCATTTTCTTTCTCTTCCTTTATTTTCATTTTCTCTCTCCTCTCTCTGTGCCGTTCAATTTTTATTCTTTGGATTTCTTCATTATTTTCTATTAGGAATATAATAATATTGTATCATTCATATCTATCTTTTTAGTACTCCCTCCGTCCACCAAAAGTGTGCTCATTTCTTTTTTTGGGTCCACAAAAAACGTGCTTATTCTATTTAAATAGTTAACTTTTGAATATTTTTTCTACTTTACTAACAAGATTGAGTATCTACCAAATATATTTTATACTCATTATATTAAATATATTCTTTATAATTAAAATATGATTTTTTTTAAAAACACATATAAAAAAAAGTGAGCATATGCTTCTTTGTATCTATAAATATAACTATTGTAAAACATTATTACTTATTAAAAATGATATAAAATGAATATTTATTAATTATGCTCAATTAATTATTTTTGGTAAATCTTAATTTTATCCAATATTATTGTGGCGTTTATTTTTTAAATAAAATATTAAAATTGATGGTCCTAATAAAAATTCTTACACTATTGTATGTATACAAAAAAAATCATTTATTAACATCACACTGTTTATATATGTTTATTAATTTATAAACCGTGCACGGGAGAAATACTAGTAGAAGTATAAAAATCCTTCATCGTTTTCGTCACCTAAGAGAATCTGCGTGATTATTAGAGAAATATGTTTAAATTCCGGTAATTAATAACGTTATTAATGCAATTAATAATTATTTGATTATTTTAATAATAGTCATGGTGCATTTACTTTTGGGTTTCAATATTTGAAAAAGAATCAGTAGCGACTAGCGATTGTTTGAAACATGAAGTCAAGCAATTAATACACGAGCTGACAAATATTCTTGTGAGCATAAAAGCGGCAATGATTTTCTTGTGCCATAATAAAATTACTATTCACACTTTTTTTTTTCAAGAATAAACTTATTAATTGATGATGTTTGCAAACTCAATTAGGAGAACATTCATTTTCTTACAAAAGTAATAATTTAAAAAAAAAAAAGATTTTAACAAAAAAGAAATGATTTTACAAACTAATGGTAAAAGTTTGTTAACACTCTCTTAACAAAGTAACACTTCGAAATTTCACCACGTATTTAAAAAGAATCTGAAAATTACAATACTTAGTTAAACTGGCCTATGAATTAGAAGACTATTTAATTTTTTTTTTCTTAGAGTAGAAGCAATAGAATTGTTGAATAATAATAGGAGTCCGAAATGGCCAAACCTGTAACCTTGAATGTGACGTACGTGTATATAAAAGTTAAATTAGAGAAAGTGGTGAAAAGGAGGGACTAGTACTAGTACTAGTCTAGTAGTGAATAAAGTTGAAACCATCTTTTAAGAATTCAAAGCGCGCCTACTTCAATTATTTGACAGTACGTAGAACTCACGAGGAAAATGCCTCCACTCACTTATAAAATTTAATACTAATTAGTTTTACTATTTAGGCCTCGTTTGGTACGTTAGATTGTTTTGATAAGATAAATGTAAGATAGGCAATTTTAGATAGATTAGGCATGATATTGCATTTTTAAAAATTTAATTTAGTGTTTGGTGTGTTAGATAAGAGGTGTCTTATAATTTAAGATTTATGAGTAATTTACCATTTTGTCCTCCTAACATTTACAAAAGTGCAAATTTACCCCTTCCAACCCTAGCATAACAAAATAAAAAAGAAATGGATTGTTTCTTCCAGCGTTCCAAAATTTACATCGGCCAGGTGAAATCGACGGCGGCTTCTTCGACTCGACGCCAACAAGGTGAAAAACGGAAAGGTGGGCCTCTTCGACGGTCGATTTCGAAGGTGGGAGTCTTCAACGGCCACAATTGTATCGAGAATCAAAGGTGTGCGTCTTCAACGGGTCGAAGTTCGGCGTCTTCAACGTCTCGAAGGTGGGCGTCTTCAGTGCGAGTTATTCGAGCAAGGTATCAATCGATTTTATTATTTGAGGTTTTAACTTTTGATCGAAAAAATTTTCACAACTCACTGTGGTATTTTTGAATTTTGGGTCAAATCATGTTGCGATTGTAAGATTTGGAAGTTTATTGCAATTTGTCATGCGTATTTGTGCGAATCAGGGTTGGAAGATGTAGATGTGTATTTATATTTTTGGCCAAAATTTCGCTGTTGTAATAAATTTGGATGAAAGAAATTTGTGCGAATCAGGGTTCTGAATCAGTTTGGATGAAGAAATTTGTTTGAATAAACCCTTCTGAAAAATAAGCTAGAATCTCTCGATTATAGCAGACTATATTTTGACTTTGATATATATGGTTTCTTTGATTTTCAAAACCTAATATCTGAAGGGAATGAACTAGCATAACTCAAGTATGCGTGTATGCATTTTTCATGTGAATTAGGCATTCATATTGCTAGAATCTTCAATTATTTGTTCATATATATCAAGTTTTACACTATGTTGAGTGTGCACACATATGAAATCGAAGGTTTTACTAAATAGCATTATGGATTTTGATGCTAGATTCTGTTAAGGTTTCAATTATTCTTGTGTGTATTCTGTGAACTTCAATGAGTTGAGGCTTATAGATTCTATTACCTGCAGTTGTCAATTGAGTTAGAGCAGTACGATCGTAAAGTACAACTAAAGAAGAGTGGTGTTGGCAATGTGGGTAGGCGGAATTCCAAGAAGCATCGATCTCTAATGAATGGAATCATCTTTTTTTGTAATTGGTGGCCTCTTTATGTCCAAGTGTTCATAAATAATATATGTGTGTATGGGTGTATTTTTCATGGAAAAGGCAATTTACCTTTTGATGGTCAATATGAGATTTTGGAACAGAGTATTAGTGTATTGTTCATATAATCTTTTATGATCAGTATTTTTTTTCTGAAAGTAATGTAGCACTTGACCTGGATACATTATCACAAGAGACCTTAAAGACCCGTGTTCCAACGATCTACATTTGGGGGCATCAATTCAAAGCTTAGTAATGTGAGCAGCCGTCTTCCATCGGTAAGGAAATTGTAATCAAATGCATATTGAAATTATAGAACAAAAAGATTCACACAACCAAGTTGATAATGAAATTGTTGGCTATTTGGCATTTGAAATTCTGCAGGTTAATCACATTCTCTCAGCCTTAAAGAAGAAAAACTCTATGGACACCATCATACTCTCCTTATTTGCATCTGGTTGCACATTTTTAATTCTAATTTACTGGTGGACCAAGTAGGCTGTTTCCCCGACTATTCTAGAGCCAATTGAAGTTTATCTTAAAAGTTAGGTATATTGTATATACATACCATTTACGAGTTTTGTTGCCTCATCGAAATTTAGTTAAGTGTGTGTCTGGGTATATCTATATGTGTGTTGGGTGTGTGTGGGTACATATATATTGTGTTGTGTGTGATGGGTGTGTGTGTGTCTGGGTATATCTATATGTGTGTTGGGTGTGTGTGGGTATATCTATATGTTCTGTATTTGATTTAAATATACTACCAGGACTGGTCAGATCTATGGCGCCCTGAACTTCCTGGAAAGATTTCGATGGTTGATTCACCTCGGGAGATTGTTGGAGCAGTGTTGAAATATATGGGAGCATCATACAACTAAAACTAATGTTGATTCTCAAGTAGTTGGTGGGAAAAATGTCGTGCTGCAGCAACTAGAGTTACTTGTTCAACTGTATAAATCTAATTTTTTTCATTACATACTATGTAGCATGTGAGTACTCCTGTATGACAGCATGAGTTGTGCCAACCATAAGTTTTTAACATTATTGACTCAACACTGTCCAACCAAGATTTAGTTTAAATACTCCTCATTATCTATGCTCAACAAACAGATCGGCACTACCATTAAATCTTAGCATGTTAACACATTATACAAATCTTAGGCATATTAATATATTGTACAAGGACTTCTTCAGCAAATTCATGAGAGCAAGGACTTCATCCAAAGCTCAGCCTGCCTCTGTTCTTCATTCTTAGTTGCTAGATATTGTATGTTAAGGTAGTATGTATGCGTCCTATTTATAATTGCAACATTAACATACAACCAACCACCTCAAATTGTAGAATTTATGCCATTCAACTATCCACACCTCCACTTTGGATTGGTACAAGAAAAATATATCACTGGCAAAGCATATTAACACCAACAACACCTATCTTAAATTAAAAAGTTGATTGGATTTGTAATAAATATCAACTTTGTAAAGAATTTTGAGAAATGTAAACTCCTTCACAAAGGGACTTCACCGCCTTGGTCGGAAAAAAATATTGTGACAGATTCACCAATGCTCGACTACAATACAATTAGTCCTTATTTACATTCAGTTGGAAAATCACAACGAAACAAATATGAGAGGGAGACAACATACTGCATTAAGAGGAAGAAAAATGTACATTGCTCAAAGGGGCCAAAGATTCGACAAAAATAAACTTCAGCCTTTTTGAGTGAATTTTCTACCTATACTTTATACAAAGGCATCATCTAACCTACGCGTGATTCATAACAAGCTAATGAATCGAATAACATTACTAACTTTTAAGTTGGAACTGCAAATTTCAATTTGCAGAAGGCATGTTCTTCCGGTATAAATCTTCACTCAGTCGATTGCATGAAAATCGAGATTTGCTTCTTTTTTTTAATTTTCAATGCAAAAATTGAGCACCCCCACGGAAGAGAAGAGAGAATGCATCTGTCATTTACTTGACATTCTGTAAAAGTAACTGGGCAGAAGGGTATTCAGAAAAGAACTTTGGAAACTCTGCATCTGAGGGATCAACTGCAGGAATCGCCATATATACATCTTCTGTGGAAAACGGTATGCTGCAACAAAAGAAAGAAGATCAGAGGTAGAAAAAAAGTTGATTACAAAGTTACATAGAAAATATTAATTAGTCATAATAAACAGAAAAATAAAATTAGTCATAATAAACAGAAAAATAAAATAGTTTAATATGAAAACTTCAACTAGCCAAGCTTTTCAATCGAAAAAAAATTGAAAACAGATGGAGCTAACATATTGGATACACCAAACAGGGCTTAAATAACACCACTAAACCACCAAACAACACAAAAATGCTTCCATGTTTTCATGAACATTCTCTTAGATGGAAAAGTGCACATATATGATGCAAACACGACAAACCCTGCTATGTCTTTCTCAATGTTTTGCTGCAATTCTGCTCAAAATATCTTTCTCCCTAAATTCATGTAGATAATCGTTTCTACATATCAACAAAACAGAAAGCTCTATTTAACACACAAAATCTGCAAAGAGTGAAGTGGTTACAACTCAAACTCGCCTTAACCGAGGCCTAAAAAATCTAAACACTAATTCACGAAAAACCCCAAAATATTTTGAGTTGTAACCCCATCATAACAACAAAAAAAAAAAAAAATGGGGCCTTAAACTTAACACAATTCATGAATAACACAGATCTAAAAACACACTAACAAAAACAAAAACAACGAAACTACACAAACAATATACAAAATAAAACACAATATTAACCTTCAGTTGAAAAGTAGCATGAATATTTTGGCCGAGCTCTAACTTCAAGACTCGGCTCAGCTCGAATAACAGCTCTAAGCCCGAGTACCTAGACTGGGCCTTGTTTTTATTGGTCCGAAGCCGATTTGGGCAGGCATAATACATTATCCCCAAATGAAGGGAGTACTAAACAAAAAAAAAAAAAAGCATAGGAAAACATGAATATGCTTGTTTATGCTTTTCAGGTAAAATAAAAATCTGGAACATATATTTCGTAAAAAAGCGTATTCATGAGTGTTGATAATCCAACTAACTAAGCCTTCAGTCAAGAAAACAGAAGTACTTAATTTTATACTCCTATTTCATTTCATCAATTTATATCATCAATGCATGCTACTTTTACATACAGATGTTGTCAATACACATAAAAGAAACATGAGATGAATCACTGTTTTGCTATAGGAGATACAACATCAATTGAACACGTAATACATACAAAATACGAATCAACGTCACAGTTTTAGACTGCTAAAAACTTAGCTGCCCGAAATCAAACCCAAAGTGTATAATGAGCTTATTTTCAGGCAAGTACCAAACTATGGTGGGTCATGATAGAAAGGCCTCTCTATTTCCATATAATTATGCCTATCTTCTATAAAGAATACGTTTGTGGGTGTTGAAAGACGAGTTTCAGTTTTATGCCTATCTTCTAAAGGAAAAATAGCAACTAGCAGAGAATTTTCGAGGCAAAAGTTATTTAAACTTTCATTATAAAAGCTATAACTTACAATGAATGACGAGAAAGCTCAATGCGTTTCGCTTCAATAGGTAGCTATTCTCCATACTTTTCCATCTTGTGATTGTTTACATGCCAAAATTGCACATCTGCACAAATTCCATTTCAATATCAACATACTTTGTCCATAGATGCTTGTAATGGTTCATGGAAATATCCAGCCATGGCTTCATGTCTCCACTGAAATGGATAACAGCAGCCTTCTCAATTTCTTCCATACTGATACTAGGATTGATCCCGAGCCCCATAACGTGCCATGACTTGTCCAAAGGCTTTGTGGTTGAGTAAAAAGTAATGAGCCCAGCTGGTAGTGTCCCTAATTCCCATAACGTACGGTCCTCATTCTGGCATTTGTTAATAATGTGGCTCGTGTAAGTAAACATTATATATAAGTGTAGATATATACGAAGAATCATAAAACTAATAAACAAAACGAGCCTTTAATCTCAAATAATTGGGGTAGGCATGCACAAAGAATTATAGAACTCATCAAGAGAAGATACAAAGACAATTGTACGTGTGGCCAAGTTATGTAGTACCGATGATTTTACACGGCAACCAATATAGTTAAGCTTGTACTAGTGTGGTCACCTACCTTTGCATTTTGTAACAAATTGGTATTCTACTTTGATTTTCATCGTTTTATACTCCAAACATGGATATCACACCTCTGTATCTGTAATAATTTGCTATTCAAACATACAACTGTTGAAATCGGAAAAACCTCTATATCTGTAATAATTTGCTATTCAAACATACAACTGTAATAAAACACAATATTAACCTTCAGTTGAAATCGGAAAACCTAGATCGTGATAAATACACAAAAAATATCTGAAACGAATCCAGAGATCCGCCACTAACCTCTGTCACCGGAAATACTCGCCGAACGTGAAGGCCGTACCGATCCGCCGTTCACTTCACTGGGAAAAAATTAATTCGACTAAACTCTGAAAATCTTTGAAAGGGAGAAAAATTAACACCGTTTTATGAGATAGTTCGTGAGAAATAAAGAAATAAAAAACACTAACCTCAAATCCACAAAACCCTAAATCGCCGAGAGACAAGCCTGAGTGTTTGCTAGGTCACCGAGAGAGAGAGAGAGAGAGAGAGAGAGAGAGAGAGAGAGAGAGAGAGAGAGATGGGGAGAGGGAGGCTGAATGTGGACGTGGACAAGGACGACGACGGAGAACCCCAAAATCGCCGAATCGCCAAAGAGAAGAACAAACCCTAAAATCGCCGAAAATCGTCGGAGAGCGGAGGCCAAGAAAAATTGTGTGAAAAATGAATGAAAAGAGTGAATTGCTGTTTTAAATACCCAAGAGGTATTTTTGTCCAGCCAAAATAAGACCTCCGTGTTTTTTTGCCAATCTTGCCTAATCATATGTGTTTTGAAAAGATTAGCACACGCGGGCTTAGGGGTTGAACAAGCGGGCTTGACCCAAAAACACGGGCCAAACTCTTACAAACCAAACGCAAGATTAGCTCAGATTAGAGGCCTAATCTTGCCTAATCTACCCTAATCTAAGACACCAAACAGGCCCTTAGAGTGTTGTATGATAAAGTTACTCATTTTTTTTTATTAGTACTCCATTATTTTTCTCTACATTTTTTTAACTGTCTTTACATTTTCTCCATTTTAACTCTCTTCCTACCTCAATTCTGCACTATCCATTAAATATTATCATTCCTGTAAATTGGGCAATTAGCATGAAACATATGAATTATAATTTAATAAAGATAATTGGATAACAATTTGTAACCCCAAGGAGTTGACCTAGTGGTATAAGCTTGAAACTTAGGAGTATGCTCAAACAATTTCTATGGGGTCATGTCCATATAGAGCGCAAAGCTCTGACTTTAAACGGGACCCCCGCAAGTGGACGGTGGGATTGGTCCTTCGGGATTAGTCGGTCATAGAATCGGATACCCGAGACTTAAAAAAAAATTGGATAACAATTTGTGTGAGACGTCTCACCGTGAGATCAAGTGAGACCATTATCACTTTTCAACATAAATTTATTACTTTTTAATGTAAAATATATCTTCTTTTAAACTTTTGCATTAAAATGATATTCTATATTTTACATATTTTAAAAAACAATAATACAATTTTTTTTAAAAACAATAACATTCAATTATAAAGTGATACCGATCATATACCAGACTTGCTCAAATAAAAATTATTATTAAGTGAAAATAAAAATACTGACCAACTAATATTTTATACTAAAACAATTTTAAAAATATATTTATTTTGCATGATGCAACTAATACATATAAATATTTATCAATATTTTAATGTACTGGAAAAATAATTTTGAGATAATTATTGTTGGAATTAATTTGAAATTAATGGGTTTTGATACCCTTATCTAATTTAAAAGTATTAGATGAGCTAAATGTTAATTATTGAATAAATAAATGTGACGTAGTCGATATACTAGTGGAGTAGATGAACGTGATATATTTAAAGTCTCAAAACCGAGTTTCGGTGAGTGAGAAATTAATTAATTAAGTTGAGTGATTACACAACTTTTAAGAAAGAGTTTGATTGGGAATGTGAAAGGTCTCACATTGTTCCACATGAAAAGTTTATTAAAGTATGGAAGACTTTTTAAACATTGAAGTGTTAGTAGAGTTCAATTATGGTAAATTGGTACACACTCCAAAATGCAACACGCACATGCGGCGGCGCCGCCCGGCTCAGCCCGACTTCAGCTTTGACAATTGGTCTTTGGTGGTCTTTGTGGCCCACCTATCTTTTTGAAGAACAAAAAACTCTGAAAGCCCTTTTGCAATTAGGCCGACCCATTCGGTTATGGGCCAAGCCTTAAACTAATACTTCAGATATTATTTTCAGAACATTCGAGAAGCCAGAATGTTCTGGAATTTAGGATTTGAATTTCAAACTCATACCAGGTTCAGTAAATCTGGACGTTCGTGCTCTGCAAGTTGCCCGACTGCACGATTTTCTCCACTACCACGAATTTCTCAACCACTAAGTGAGGGTTTGCCTGTAAATATTAGCACTCCTCCCTTAAAAACCACAGAGCTTTTTGCACCCGAAATTCCTTCCCTTTCTGCATTTTTGAAACCCTTGTGTTCAGTTCGTATAAAAACTCTATACATTCATTATTCTCTGACACAGTGGTCCTACTGTATCAGAGAAGATAAGTCGATTTACCTTTGGAGACACTACGCCATCATGTGAGCACTATCCAGGGCGTATCTGTCTTGCGGGAAAAGGTCTTCCTTGACTCGGCTTGATCTACTGTTTTTCATGTTTTACATTGTAGTCCCCATAGTGGACATAACAATCGCAAGACAGATATATAACTTAATTTTCAAACTAATTACCCACTACTATGTCGAATCACGAGAACGTGGATATTGACAACACTGAGGTTGCCGCCACTGTTGGCGACAACACTGAGGTTGCCGCCACTGTTGGTGACAACACTGGAAATATTCACAATGAGGCCAATACTAGTGTTACAGTTGTTAACATCGGGGCTGCATCTGTTTCTCACCAGTCTGGTGTAAGAACTCCTGATGATGCAGTCAACGATAATCTCGTTAATGGGATCAATGGAGGAAACCCTTTTGTAGAGAATACCTCAGAAAATCCCTATGTGGGAAATTCGAGAAGAATCCCTTTGGAGATCAAATGTTTACCTTCTCCCAATCCGGGCCTTGGCCACTGGTGGTTTAGGAAGAAAAACTTGAAAATTTCTTGGGAACTGATTTTAAGAGGTGGCAGAAAAAGATATTGTTTTATCTGACCATGCTCTCAGTCTCGAAATATTTGACGGAGGACTGTCCTAAAGTTTCTAAGGACAACAGTTATAGGAACACACAGATCGCCTATGATCAGTGGATTTGTGGGGATTTCTTGTGCATAAATCACATTTTGGGAGCACTGCCTGATGCTCTCTACAATGTCTACTGTGACATGAAGACGACCAAGAAATTGTGGGAGTCCTTGTAGAAGAAATACAAAACTAAAGACGCTGGAAATAAAAAATTCGTAGTGGCCTAGTTGTACGACTTCAAAATGGAGGATGGCAAGTCCGTCGTGGAGCAGGTTCAAAAACTGCAACTGATATTCCATAAGATTGCTGCAGAAGACATGGTTGTGCTAGATGCCTTTCTGGTTGCAACTGTGGTTGAAAAATTGCCTTCATCTTGGAAGGAGTTTAAGGCGTAACCCAAGCACAAGAGAAAGCAGATGATCTTGGAGGACCTGATTGTTCGACTCAGAATTGAGGAGGATAACCGGACGACACACGGGAAAGGACCTGTTGCCCCAATTGAGGCCAATGCCAATTTGATAGAGAATATTGGTCCCATCAAAGAATAGAAAGTGCCCCTACAAATCTGTTGTTAAGTTCATTAAGGGGGGGAGTATTGCTCCTCCTATTAAATAGAAATTGCTACACTTGTGGCAAACCTAATCACCAATCCAGTGAGTGTCGTCAGCCTCGTCGAGACGATAAAGGAAAAGGGAAGCAGAAGATGAATGATTTTGGGAACCTCACTGATCTGGATATGTCTGTAGTAGTGACGAAAGTCAATATGGTGGACAACAAGAAGGAATAGTTCGTGGACACTTGTGCTACTTGCCACGTTTGCTCGGAGAAGACTGAATTCTCCACTTATGCTCCTGCTGAAGGGAGAAAGTTTTTCATGGGAAACCAGGCCTTGTCTGAAGTGTCTAAAGTGGGAGTTGTTGTGCTGAAGCTGACATCTGAAAATTAGCTAACACTGAAGGACGTGCTGTATGTCCTAAACATCCGGAAGAACCTGATTACAAGTTCACTTTTAGTTAGCCACCAGTTTAAGTTAGTTTCTGAATCTGATAAGATTGTATTAAGCAAGTTTTGACAATTTCTCGAAAAAGGTTATCTCGAGAATGGTCTTTTTAAATTAAGTACTATGGTTGTAAGCCGTAAAGGCAAGAACGTTATTAATATAATTGCTTCTTCTTATTCTTACATTGTTCAGTGTTCCTCTTTATGGCATTTTAGACTAGGACATGTAAATTTTAAATCCATAAAACGTTTAGTAAATCTCGATTTACTTAAAATTGATAATGTTGATACATCCAAACGATGTGATATATGTACTGAAGCAAAAATGGCTAAATTACAATTCAAATCGGTTGAAAGGAACACTGTCCCCCTAGAATTAATTCACACAGATGTATGTGATTTAAAATTTGTACAAACTAGATGATGGAAAAAGTATTTCATTACTTTTAAAGATGAATGTACAAGATTCTACTACGTTTACCTTTTCCGAAGTAAGGACGAAGTTATAGAAGTTTTTTAGCTTTATAAAAATGAAGTAGAGAATCAATTGAATACTCGAATTAAATCAATTTGTAGTGATAGAGGTGGAGAGTATGTAGCTCCGTTTGAATAATTATGTGTTGAATCAGGCATAATACATCAAACGACAGCTCCTTACTCACCTCAGTCGAATGGTGTTGCGGAAAGGAAAAATCAAACACTAAAGGAGGTGATGAATGTTATGTTAATCAGCTCGGGTTTGCCTCAAAACTTGTGGGGGGAAGCCATTCTGTCTACTAACCACATTTTAAATAAAATTCCACACAAGACTAAGGATGAGACTCCTTATGAAGTATGGAAGAAATGGAAACCATCATACAAATACCTCAAAGTGTGGGGGAGTTTGGCTAAGGTTGAAGTACCACTTCCAAAACAAGTGAAAATTGGCCCTAAAACAGTCGATTGCATATTTATTTGTGATTCAGGTGGAATTTGAGTGATTTTAAAGCACATTTGAAGCTCATATTTCTTGTGCATTCATTGGTTTATTGATCAATTATGGATACTTTGGCTAAATTAAGAGGAATGTAGTCTTTTTGTAGGAAAAATGAGGATTTCAAGAGCAAAACACATACTCCCTCCGTCCCATACTTGAAGGCTCAAACCAATTGGGCACGAGTTTTATTGAATGAATTGTTTATTAATATTGTGTAAGATAAAGTGGGGGTAGTAAAGACTTTTCAACTTTATAAATAGTAATAAAGTAGTGACATTTGTTGTAATATTGTGATGTTTTAAGGGAAGTGTTTAAAAGTGTTTTTACTATTTTAGGTAATGCGCCTTCAAGTATGGGACGCCCAAAATGGTAAAATGTGCCTTCAAGTATGGGACGGAGGGAGTATCATATATCACTGGACTGAAGAGATGATTGCACCATTGGATTCGTCTCGAAAAATGGAGTGGAATGGAAAAAGAATCAAGTCAATCGGAGGTTGAAAGCTCAAGATACGAAGGGACGAAGATGGAGGACAAAAAAGTGGGCCAAGGAGGTGACCCGGCCGGGCAATTCGGCCCGAGTCAACCCACTCGGCCACAGCGTTGTGCCCCCACCTTTTTTATTTCTTCACCCCTCCACATATTTCGGACGAGCACTCAGATCCGGCCGAGCCCGACCACGACCGGTAAACATGGATTTCATGCCATGAGACTCGACCGAGTTGCCCTATTCTCAGAGGTTTTTGTGCATTTTTACCTATTTTCAAAGACCCACTTTCAAAACTCGATTTTAAACCCTACCCCAACACTATAAATACCCTCCTATCAGATTTGTCACATTGATTACCCCATTTTACAAGAAATTCACATATATTAACACACACCTAGAGGTAATCACCATCATCTTCTTCAATTTTTCACCAATGGGAGCAAGGATTGGGTCATTTGCTTTGGAATTCTAGGCTCCATCATCCCATAGACTAATCTTCCTACTTCCTTTACTTTTATTTCATTTTGTCATTGGATTTTGTAGTAGTTTGATTATGTTGGTGATTGGCTAGAACACTTTTGGTTCTAGGGCTATGTTTACACTTTGGATGGATCAATGTTTATGAATTAATTTCTTATTTATTTGGTGGTTGTGCTGTTTATTTCTATTTGAATGCTTAATTTTCATTGCAAGATATGTTGTCAATAGCCATGATAATATGTTTTATTTATTATTAATTGAAATTAGATTGAGAAATCTTTTTCATTAATCGTACTTAAGCACTCCACCCAATTTATTTTGAGCTCGAGAGGATCAACTATTGGGAGGGTATTAGATGATTTTAGGAGCCTTTTTGAGATTTATTATGCATGCTAGGTAGAGATACTAGTTTGGGTAATATTTCTCTTGGATTAATTGGATCGAAAGAACTTTTAATTCATTATTTAGTGATCAACACTATAGTAATAAACACAATACCACTTAAATAGGCTTTTAATCATAAATTGACCCTTTAGTGTGACATATGCCTTGTAACCTATTTTCTCTTATTTGAGTTTAATCCACTTTTCTTATATTTTCGTGATTCGCATGAGCATACTTGATCAATTTTATCCATTACTCTTTTATTGTTTACTTGTGACAATTTGGTACGCAATTTAGGGTAATCAAACAATTAATTTTCAATCAAAGTCTATTTATAACTTAATCAACAAACTCCACTTTTACACTCCCTCTCCCTGTGGGATCGACCTCGTAGTTACTTCACTACAATATACACCGTATACTTGCGGTCCTGTATTTTGGTATTGTGAAATCCGTGAACAATTGGATATGCTCTCAATAGTAGTGCTTATCGGTTTCAGATATACAAGTCAGAAATATCCGATATGACAAAAGGTACTACAATTGAATCAAGGAACGTTGTGTTCTTGGAAAATATCTTTTCATTTATTATGCATGCTAGGTAGAGATACTAGTTTGGGTAATATTTCTCTTGGATTAATTGGATCGAAAGAACTTTTAATTCATTATTTAGTGATCAACACTATAGTAATAAACACAATACCACTTAAATAGGCTTTTAATCATAAATTGACCCTTTAGTGTGACATATGCCTTGTAACCTATTTTCTCTTATTTGAGTTTAATCCACTTTTCTTGTATTTTCGTGATTCGCATGAGCATACTTGATCAATTTTATCCATTACTCTTTTATTGTTTACTTGTGACAATTTGGTACGCAATTTAGGGTAATCAAACAGTTAATTTTCAATCAAAGTCTATTTATAACTTAATCAACAAACTCCACTTTTACACTCCCTCTCCCTGTGGGATCGACCTCGTAGTTACTTCACTACAATATACACCGTATACTTGCGGTCCTGTATTTTGGTATTGTGAAATCCGTGAACAATTGGATATGCTCTCAATAGTAGTGCTTATCGGTTTCAGATATACAAGTCAGAAATATCCGATATGACAAAAGGTACTACAATTGAATCAAGGAACGTTGTGTTCTTGGAAAATATCTTTTCATTTATTATGCATGCTAGGTAGAGATACTAGTTTGGGTAATATTTCTCTTGGATTAATTGGATCGAAAGAACTTTTAATTCATTATTTAGTGATCAACACTATAGTAATAAACACAATACCACTTAAATAGGCTTTTAATCATAAATTGACCCTTTAGTGTGACATATGCCTTGTAACCTATTTTCTCTTATTTGAGTTTAATCCACTTTTCTTGTATTTTCGTGATTCGCATGAGCATACTTGATCAATTTTATCCATTACTCTTTTATTGTTTACTTGTGACAATTTGGTACGCAATTTAGGGTAATCAAACAGTTAATTTTCAATCAAAGTCTATTTATAACTTAATCAACAAACTCCACTTTTACACTCCCTCTCCCTGTGGGATCGACCTCGTACTTACTTCACTACAATATACACCGTATACTTGCGGTCCTGTATTTTGGTATTGTGAAATCCGTGAACAATTGGATATGCTCTCAATAGTAGTGCTTATCGGTTTCAGATATACAAGTCAGAAATATCCGATATGACAAAAGGTACTACAATTGAATCAAGGAACGTTGTGTTCTTGGAAAATATCTTTTCATTTAGGGAAAGAGAGTGAGTTCTAGTAAAAGAACCCACGAAGAAACAGAAGACACTGCAGGTAGGGGTGTGCACCGGTCCAAAACCGGACCGGACCGGACCGGGACCGGAATCTGTCCTAATGCATGGACCGGAGACCGGACCGTAATTAATCCGGTCCAGGTTTGGACCAGAATTTTTTTTTTTTTAAGTTTTTTTTTTCAAGTTTATGGAAGCAAGAACAAGGTTGATGAATTTATGTATGAAAATCAAAGTGTTGCTCTTAATTTTAAATCAATCTACGTCAATGTGAATTTTATTTATATTATTATTAATAATCTTTTGACCCTAAAAATAAATTAAATATGCTCGTTAAATTATATATTTGAAAAAATGTAATAGATCTCAACAATTTTACCTCACATTCTCACCAATTACTTGGTTTTGAAAAATAAGTGAGAGTGTATTAGTAGAAAAATATAAAAAAAAAAAATTCCGGTCCAAACCGGTCCGGACCAGAAAATTCTGGTCTTAGACCGGACCGGAAAACCGGAATCTAAAATTTAAAGGACCGGAGACCGGACCGGTTCCGGTCTTTTTTCCAGTCCGTTTTTTTTTTGTGCACTCCTAACTGCAGGCCCTTCCACTCAAGAGAGTGAAGAATCTAGACGCAGTAAACGAGCTATAATTGATAAGACCTTTGGTTCGGACTTCATTACTTACGTACTGGAGGAGGATGAACCTAAGACGATTAAAGAAGATTTGGCAAGACCAGATGTAACTCTCTTGAAGGAAGCCATAAATAGTGAATATGACTCGATTATGCAAAATCATACATGAGAGTTGGTTGATCTCCCTAAAGGTTGTAAGATCTTGGGATGCAAGTGGATCCTTAAAAGAAAATATAAAGCAGACGGATCGGTTGAAAAGTATAAAGCCCGTTTGGTTGCTAAGGGTTTTAAACACAAAGAAGGATATGATTTCTTTGACACCTACTCACTAGTGACAAGAATCACCTCCATTCGTGTAGTTATAGCGATTGTTGCTTTGCACAACCTCAAAATACACCGAATGGACATTAAGACTACGTTTCTTAATTGTAAGATATATGTTGAAATATACATAGATCAACCAAAAGGTTATGTTGCGCCTGCAAATGAGAAAAAAGTGTGTAAACTTGTTCGATCATTATATGGACTTAAACAAGCTCCAAAACAGTGGTACTTGAAATTTGATAATACGATGTTTTCAAATGGGTTTCGCATTAACGAATGTGACAAGTGTGTTATGTGAAAGATACACCAAATGGTTTTGTTATCATGTGTTTATATGTAGATGCCATGTTAATCATGGGTAACAATCATAACGCCATAGTTAATACGAAAAACATGTTAAATAAAAGCTTTAACATGAAAGACATGGGATTAACATATGTGATTCTAGGAATCAAGATTGAGAGAACGCCAAGTGGAATCTCATTGACTCAATCTCATTATGTTGAGAAGGTACTAAAGAAATTTAATATTTTTAATGATCCACTACTAAAACACCCCTGAAACTTAATGTGCATCTGAAAAAGAATAGAGGAGATCTAGTGGCTTAGATGGAATATGCAAGGATCATTGGAAGTGTGATGTACATAACGAATTATACACGCCCTATAGAAGGCTGAAACCACAACTATTGTAGAGATGGGATACTCAGTATCCTCACCATGATAAGTGGGTGCCTATTCAGCTGAATGATGAGTGGGAAGAGGCCAAAAGGAGATTTGTCTATGATTTCTATGTGATAGGCAAATGGTGTTGGGTTTTCGAGGTACGAACACCATGCTCGTAGCAGCGGAAGTTTAAAATTTTCTTTCACCAACACAGATTCCTGATATGACTGTATAACATAATTGACGGATAATTAAAATATTAATAATCCTTACAGTAATTCGTATGCGAGATGCTGATCCTCAACTACGGTATCCACGTAATCCTCGTCTACGAACTTGTGATCCAAATTGGAATTCTCTAAAAGAACTCGCTAGGAGAATTCTATAGAGAGAACCGGAGAAATATTATGAGTGAAAAATTGTTACATATTGACACTCAGAACCTCTAACCATAGAGGTATTTATATAGTAAAACAGAAACCCTATTTGTGCACATGGGCTTGAGCCCAAGTATATATTTTACCATATTTATGATATATCTAATATATCATCTTATTAATTAAATCTAATTTAATTAAATAAATTATAATTCTATCAAATAGAATTATTCTATATTTCTCCATAAATTAAATATCTTGATCAAATCAAATAATTAATTCATCCAACTTTAATTCGTAAATTAAGACTACTTGTTGTGTGACCGATAGGCCCTCACATATCAAGCGATTAGTCATATTAACGGTCTTAGCAGAACCCTAGACAATGAACCAGACAATCTCAATATGTGAGGTACGTTGCGAGGAAATAACAACAACCTGTAATGTGAAGCTCACAATGATATGATACTTTCATTCACGAATAATCCGATTAAATCTAGAACATGATGATGTGTCTATTCCAATAATTTAATCACGTTATCTTATTCTACTAATTTATCACAGTGTCGCATTTGAACACCGTTCCAAATGTGACGTGCATTGGCCAATGACTAACGATCCAATTAGTTATGAGAAGACGAGTATTCTCTTTAAATATATTTGAGGAATGAATCCTATTCTTGGCTCAACTACCGCACACATGTACTTTATGGTGTGCCCAACACACGTCTAATGTACCCCGTTAGGAGTGCAAGCGTCGATCATGGTCAAAGCGCATCACACCATACATGTAGCGTGTATTGACCTCAAGTCGAAGGACATTACATTGCTCCACAAATCGATATTCCCGTAGACACGTAAATAGAATACACCAAACGGTTTCTCGATTGGGCAAGCAAATACTCTTAAAGTATCCGTGTATCCATCATGAGATACCTAGTATCTCGTAGTTGTGAGAACCACTACATCCTCTAAGGATATGATGCATATCGCACACCAATCTCAATCGCATCATCGATATCCCAATCTCGATGATCCTTTATTGGGGCTACTTTAAGAACCATGATATAGTCAATCGAGATCTCACATCTCAATGACATCATTAGTTCATGGGAACACATATAAGAATAAATGCAAACAATCAAACATAACATTCTATAAGTGTATCACCGAATATTATTACTAACGTCAATAATACTTAAATAACTGAATATGATCAAGTACAGTGTCCTTATAATGATTGTCTCTAGGACATCTATACTAACAATCTCCCACTTGGACTCTAGGCAATCACCCACATGTCTAACATTCAAGACTGTTAAAGTTTTTCGTGTTTACATGAACACCAAGTGTTTGGTGAAACATCTTCCAATTTATTCTCGGTGGGAATTCGTTCAAATTATATTTCTCATCTTGTCATGATCTCTTAGACCAAAAATACTAACGCTTAGGTACATGCTTGTTTCTGTTATTGGATCTTGGTTCCTTTGCTTGTGCAACCGCACCATTATTGTCCCAATACAACTTTATTGGACGACTGGCACTCGGAACTACCCCTAGTTCTTTCAAGAACTCTAAAATCCAGATAGCCCATTTCGTGGCTTCTGATACAGCAATGCACTCAGCTTCAGTTGTTGAATATGTAGAGGTTTCTTGCTTGGAACTATTCCAGCTCACCGTTCCGCTATTGAGTGTAAATGCATTACTTGACTGTGACCTGTAGTCATCGCAGTCAGACTGGAAACTAGCATCAGTAAATCCAGTCACTACTGGTTGTGGTTGTCCACCATAGAATAGGAAACATTCCTTAGTTCGTCTAAGATACTTAAGGATGTTCTTAACAGCAATCCAGTGATTTCACCTGAATTCTGCTGGTATCTACGAGTAATGCTAATAGCCTAGGCCACATCGAGCCTCGTGCAATTCATGACATACATGATTGACCCATTAGCCGATGCATATGAGACACTGTTCACGCACTCGATTTCAACTTTCTCAGAAGGACAATCCTTTCTTGAAAGTTTAATCCCATGAATCGCAAGCAGAGAACCTCTCTTAGAGTTCTCCATAGAAAAATGCCTTAGCACCTCATCTATGTAGGTGGATTTTGAGAGCCCCAACATCTTGCTAGATTTATCTCTATAAATCTTTATGCCAAGGATGTAGCAGGCTTCACCCAGATCCTTCATCATGAAGATCTTGGACAACCAATCTTTTATGGATTGCATTAGGCATTAGCAAGATCTTTCTTATTTCTGACAAAGTCAAACGATTTGACAACTTCATCAAAACGGATATTCCAACTCCTAGAGGCTTGCTTCAGTCCACCTCTCTGAATTGATATCTAATATCGCTTCAGAATAAGGCGTAGGATCATCTTTGTCCGGGATTTCCACGTCATCATGCTCCTCCAAGAGGAAACTAAATCTGACGGGTAGACGACGATTCATAGTAGACTTACGGAGTTACGTTTGTGCAGGCTGTACATTCTGATTGTGAGGAGGTTCTTCAACGATGATCTAATCAACGCTTGGAGAATTCTCAGGAGCTACGCTTTCTAGCGTCTCCTGAGTAGGAGATTGAACGATGTCTAAATCGTTCTCATTTAGCCTATTCGAGATATCTTGCCTATGCGAGATATCCCTAATTACGCTCCCACTGACTGGAAGACGATCACCTAGTGATAGGCTCCCACCATGAGAGTCACTGAATGCTCCCACTGATTCCTTGTCGTGGTTCTCCGACAGGTACTCAGCCTCAGTATTTTGTGGTTCTTGAATTTCTTCAAGTTCTATCTTTTTACTACCTTTGTTCCTTAAAGACATAGTCACCTTTTGATTCCAATTTATCAGTGATCATCTTCCTCACATACGCAGGGCAACCACACGTATTTCTATGTGAGAATGATGGCTTCTTGCCATACCACAACTCGTATGGTGTCTGATCAACCGACTTAGATTGAATCATATTCAGAATGTAGATTGAAGTTTGGAGTGCGTGACTCCAAAGAAATATTGGAAGAGAGGAGAAACTTATCATGGACCTCACAATGTCTAACAGGGCTCGGTTCCTCCTTTTAGACACACCAATCATCTATTGTGTCCCGAGAGGTGTCCATTGTGATTGGACTCCATGTAACTTTATATAATCTAGGAACTAATGGCTAAGGTATTCACCTACTCGATCTAATCCAAGAGTTTTAATACACAGTAAAAGTTATGAAGTATCCGAAACCACTCCTTGCTAGAGTCGGTAGCGATTCATATGCATTACTGTGAATCAACTCTAACGTTTCTTTGGCTCGTATCCCCTTCCCAGAAAAGGTTTATTGGTCATCTTTACTTTGAGACTAGATTCACAATTACCGTATGACTCCAAGTCAAACGGGGTTAAGTAGTCCAACTTTCTTAACCTTGCAATTCTATTCTCATTTTCATGACCAAGTCTACAATGCCACAAGAAAGTGGTGTTTTCCTGATTAGTAAGTTTAAGTCTCTTATTTTGTATATTAAAATATCATGCCCACAATTCAACAAATATAAACCATTCACAGGAGAAGCGTTTCCACAAGTAACACCATTTAACGCAAAATAGCAACTATTATTAGAAAATGGAATGAAAAACCTTCAATGTCTAACATCGGAATGAAAATAATGTTTTTAGTAATAGACGGAACAAAATAACAATTATTAAGTTCTAGTCTAAAACCACTAGGTAAGTCTATACTATATATCCATATGCGTTCGACAACAACTCGTGCTCCATTTCCCACGCATAGGACGACTTCACCCGGTCTAACCGCTCTGCTTTCCTTAAGACCATGCACATGTACAAATGTGTGAGCCACATCCAGTATCTAATACCGAGCAGTTAGAATTGTTAGTGCACATGTTTATTTCAATAACAAACATACATGTACCACTGCCAGAAGCACCTTGTGCATTGTTCTCGGCAGCCAGAACCTTGCAATCCTTCTTCCAGTGCCCATTCTCCTTACACTCCTTACAGTAGAGGCACACATCCTTATCTACCCCTTTCTCTTTCTTTTGAACACCACCTTTAGGTTTCAAGGAATTTGACTTGGCATTTTTCTTTGCCTTGTTCAATTGCTTCTTCTTCCCTTTAGGGCCAGATCTAGCAGATGAGCTCAACATGAGCACATTCCTTTCCTTAGAAGTAGTTACCTCAAAAGTCTTGAGCATGTTGTGCAGCTCAGGCATCGTAGCTTCCCTCTGATTCATATTATAGTCCACTATGAAGCTAGAAAAAGAATCTGAAAGTGATTGAAGAATGGCATAAATGGAGACATCGTCCCCTAGACTAATGCCTAGGGTTCCTAGTTTCTCAATTAGCCCTATCATCTTCAAAACATGAGGTGAGACCTTCCCTCCATCAGACATTTTACACCTGAATAGATCTCTCATGACCTCATATTTCTCAGAACGAGATTCAGAGTCAAATAGATCTTTTAGATGTTTGAGCATCTCAAAGGGACTCATGTTCTCATGTTGCCTCTGAAGTTCAGGGGTCATGCCTAGCAACATCACACACTGTGCCTGTCCTGCATCATCTTGATGCTTCTTCTGAGCAGCAGCGTCAAACGTAGCAAACTCAGTAGAACCAGGTGCTGGGGTTTTTGGGATTGGCGTGTCCAACAAGTATTCAATCTTTTCTTGCCTTACAACCAAACACATGTTTCGGTGCCAATCCAGAAAATTTGGCCCAGCCAATTTGTTAGATTCCAATACGAATCTCAAAGACAAATTATTCATTTCATCCAACCCAGAGAAATAATAGAACGGGAATTAAAACACATAATTCCTATGATCAATATTCAGCAATCAAAATAAACACGACTTTTATGTTTACTTTGTCTCCATTATTTTCACATACTCAACGACCTCATCGGAAGAGTACGAATTTATATCAAATATAAATCATAATGGACTAGGATCCACATTCCTACTATCACAACAACTGCTTGGGCTGAATACTGTAATGGCAGAACTGATAGGTCTCAATACCAATTACACTTTATGCAATTCCTAGTTGATTGAACCTAGTTCAATCGATGTCCCCTCGTTGTTCCCTTGATTGGGCTAGTGAAATAACTCGGTTGGTTTACAACCATCACACGGCGACATTGCATGTCCCTATAAAAGTTCCGTTAGACGTAACTCCGAGCAAATGATTTGGGTCTTAAATACTCATTGGAATGAAATCTCCGGTCTCCTTTTAATTATGATGGAAGACATCTTTCATTCTAAATGATAACCATATTTTATTGAGGAACGTTTCAAAGAGGGGTATTTAATTGCTTAAACAAGATCCAATTATACATGCTCAAATAGATAAGAGCAAATACTGGGCGCCGCCTACCCAGACAATAAATGCGGTCCGACAAATATTGGGCGCCGCCTACCCAAACAATAAACGCGGACTCTAACTAATAATGTAAATTCAATTTACATAAACAGTTAGACAAATAAGAGCAACCATCAAGTTCTCATGCTTTATTATAAAATTCTAAATATTATAAATAAAGCACATAATAGGATTTAGCACATAAATCAAATAAACGTGCAATTAATAAATATTCGTAGGTAAAATATTGCTAAATTTAGAAATATTAACAAGCTCCAAGCTTTTAATTAATTCTAAAATTATTCTCAAAATTATTTTGCCCAAAATTCATTTTATAAAATTTTCAGAATTTGGTCCAACCAAACAGTCCCTAATTTATTTTCAGATTTTTAGTCAACCAAACAGTCTCTAATTTATTTTCAGATTTTTAGTCAACCAAACAAGTTCTTAACTAATTTCTAAAATTAATTTAAATTCAGGGACTAATCTGCAATATACCATAATTGCACATGGGCCCCTAAAGAGAATCAAATTCTTAAAATAGAGGCCCAAAGCTGCAACAACAACGTGATTTTCAGAATTGGAACACCAGTTACAAAATTCGTCACAGCGCCCATCGAGTTCTCGACGTCACGGCGGCCACCTCAGCCGCATCCTGATTCACGACGGGCGATGATAGAGTTAAGATCGATTGATTGATAGGAATAGGGAAGATAAGAACAAGAACACCACTTCTTCAAGAGAAGCTACGGATAAATCCGCCACAATCTAAATGATTGCCACAATCTAATTGATTGCACAGAATTCCAATACTGAATGATACTCCAAACGGTCTACAAGGGGAACTATTTATAAGGCTAGGCCTTTAACAGTTGGCGCACAACTAACAATTACTAAGCCCCTTAAGGAGTAACTGCTGTTCTGTTAAATCCAAAAGAAACTAACTAATACTCTATTAAGTCCAAGAACCTAAAAGAAAGCCTAACTAAATCCAATAAACCCAATACAGGCCCAATAGGTAAGTCTCCCAGCTGATATTTATTTGCCCTCCCTCTTCGAGGTGTATCAATTGCCGCCGTCGGCAAAACAGCCTTGACCGCAAGGCTGAGTTTAGAGACTTGATCAGCCATATCCGCCACATCCATCCGTGTACTCCCCTCGCCACCTAGACCTGATGCACGGAGCTCCACGAATGGCTTCCTGTCCCAATTCAACCTGTGTTTCCGGCCTCGATTCCACGGTACCCGTAAACCTTTCAGCATCTCTTCCCGTTCCGTTAGTGAGTCGGCCTGTAATTTCGCCCGTACTTTGCTAGGTGTACCCGATGTTAACCGTGGTGTAGACCGGCAGTCAATCACATCAGCAATTAGCATTGTCCCTGTTTGTGAATCAATCCCCTTGTTATAACCGATGGTGTGGCTGCTGGGAGTTGGCAGTTTCGGCGGAGCTGGTGTGGTGCTAAATGGCCCCCCTTTTGCTGGTATTCCAACCGTCGCTGGGAAAGGGCCTGGGGTCAATGACGATGGGGCCATTAAAAGGGAACTGCCGAACGCACAAACCAAGCTGCCAAGCGTGGTGCCTTGGTCGGTTGCAGCGGGGTTTGTGGAAGAACTGGCAGTTGTAATCAGAGGTGTGGGCACTAGCGGTTGGGGGGCAGGAGCTGTGGAGGAACTGGCGGTTGGGTGTGGTGGAGTAGGTGCTGGCAGTTGGGAGGCAGTTTGTGCGACAGCGGTTGGGGCAGAGAGGGTATCCAGTTTGGCCAAGATCGCCGTGAGGGAGAGGCGAACTTCTTGGACGGAACCTTCAAGGGTCGTGACAGAACCTTCAAGGGACGTGAAACGCTCCGTTAAATGGTCGACGAAAGCTTCAATCGTCTTCTCCATCGCATCGCAACGCTCCTTGTCAGTCATGTCGCAAGGAAGGAGGTCGGACCAATTTGATAGAGTTAAGATCGATTGATTGATAGGAATAGGGAAGATAAGAACAAGAACACCACTTCTTCAAGAGAAGCCACGGATAAATCCGCCACAATCTAAATGATTGCCACAATCTAATTGATTGCACAGAATTCCAATACTGAATGATACTCCAAACGGTCTACAAGGGGAACTATTTATAAGGCTAGGCCTTTAACAGTTGGCGCACAACTAACAATTACTAAGCCCCTTAGGGCATGTTTGATAGCAAAGATGGATTATCTAAGATTAGGATGATAACTAAACTTTATAAATTTTAAAGCATAATCTACCTTTAATCTAAGTTATCAAACAACCAATAAAAATGATATATAGTTAATCTAGGTTTAATCTAAGCTATCAAACATGGCCTTAAGGAGTAACTGCTATTCTGTTAAATCCAAAACAAACTAACTAATACTCTATTAAGTCCAAGAACCTAAAAGAAAGCCTAACTAAATCCAATAAACCCAATACAGGCCCAATAGGTAAGTCTCCCAGCTGATATTTATTTGCCCTCCCTCTTCGAGGTGTATCAGGCGACGCAGACCGTCGGCGTTCCAAACGCCTAGTGACGCGTCCCATCGAGAAGGCGACATAGCCGCTGTCTGCAGCTCCGATCTCTCGCCATCGGACGCTCGCCCAGCGAGTCCATAATTTCCGGCGAAGAGTCGGGCGTAGGCTGCCCATCAGCCGAGTTACGCGGCTGTTGAAACGTGCCGATAGAAGCTTCGGCTTGTCCAACATTTTTTTTTATATATATATTCGCCCAGCGAATTTAAATAGAGTAACACGATTTCTGCTTCTAAAGCAAAATCTATTCCCACTCTCCAATATGGATGATTGTTCAAAAAGGTAACTGGTAATTGGGAAACAAATTTGGTGCGTGTATGTATATTTTGGTTATGAAGGTAACCGACTTTAATAAATTAATATATTTTGATTTTAAATACCAAAACTCATATATTATTAAAATCTTAAGCAGTTAACGTGAATTAATATTTGGGCAAAACAAAATTCAAGCAAATAGTTTACTTACAAATAATACATAAATTTACGTATACAATCATTAATCAGCCTAAAGCTCTAATACCATTTTTGGGTTTTCGAGGTACGAACACCATGCTCGTAGCAGTTGAAGTTTAAAATTTTCTTTCACCAACACAGATTCCTGATATGACTGTATAACATAATTGACGGATAATTAAAACAATAATAATCCTTTACAGTAATTCGTATGCGAGATGCTGATCCTCAACTACGGTATCCACGTAATCCTCGTCTACGAACTTGTGATCCAAATTGGAATTATCTAAAAGAACTCGCTAGGAGAATTCTATAGAGAGAACCGGAGATATATTATGAGTGATAAATTGTTACATATTGGCACTCAGAACCTCTAACACTAGATGTATTTCTATAGTAAAACAGAAACCTTATATATTTTACCATATTTATGATAATATCGTCTTATTAATTAAATCTAATTTAATTAAATAAATTATAATTCTATCAAATAGAATTATTCTACATTTCTCCATAAATTAAATATCTTGATCAAATCAAATAATTAATTCATCCAAGTTTAATTCGTAAATTAAGACTACTTGTTGTGTGACCCAAAGACCCTCACACATCAAGCGATTAGTCAAACTAACGGTCTTAGCAGAACCCTAGACAATGAACCAGACAATCTCAATATGTGAGGTACATTGCGAGGAAATAGCAACAACCTGTAATGTGAAGCTCACATTGATATGATCATTTCATTCACGAATACTCCGATTAAATCTAGAACATGATGATGTGTCTATTCCAATAATTTAATCACGTTATCTTATTCTACTAATTGATCACATTGTCGCATTTGAACACCATTCCAAATGTGACGTGCATTGGCCAATGACTAACGATCCAATTAGTTATGAGAAGACGATTATTCTCTTTAAATCTATTTGAGGAATGAATCCTATTCTTGGCTCAACTACCGCGCACATGTACTTTATGGTGTGCCCAACACGTGCCTAATCTACCCCGTTAGGAGTGCAAGCGTCGGTCATGGTCAAAGCGCATCATGCCATACATGTCGCGTGTATTGACCTCAAGTCGAAGGACATTACATTGCTCCACAAATCGATATTCACGTAGACATGTAAATAGAATACACCAAACGATTTCTCGATTGGGCAAAAAAATACTCTCAAAGTATCCGTGCATCCATCGTGAGATACCCAGTATCTCGTAGTTGTGAGAACCACTACATCCTCTAAGGATATGATGCAGATCGCACACCAATCTCAATCGCATCATCGATATCCCAATCTCGATGATCCTTGATTGGGGATAATTTAAGAACCATGATATAGTCAATCGAAATCTCACATCTCAATGACATCATTGGTTCATGGGAACACATATAAGAATAAATGCAAATAATCAAACATAACATTCTATAAGTGTATCACCGAATATTATTACTAACGTCAATAATACTTAAATAACTGAATATGATCAAGTAGAATGTCCTTATAATGATTGTCTCTAGGACATCTATACTAACAAATGGCTTGGTGAAAATGTGGAAGAAATCTTTGCTCAGTTTATGTTTGATAACTACAGGGAGTTGTATCAAAAGCTGTTTGCAGCAGCTAACATTGCAAGGATAGACTTCAAGGCACGAGGTCCCATTTTGTACATGCCTCCTAAGTTCAGTGGAAACTTAATTGATGAGCAAAAAATCCTGGAGGAATTCATCTCCATCATGAAGATGGAAAAGCTGAAGGTTGGTCCTAAGGGGACAAATCAGGAGATTTGGGAGCTGAAGAAAAGAGTGTGAGCCCAGTATAGCATTGCCCCACAAGATGATGGCTCTCTTTAAATGGATAAGTCTACTCCCCTCCCCTTTACTCTTTTTATCATGATGTTTGTTTGTTAAGTTGTTTCTGTCTTTCAGCTCAACATAGTTAGTCCTTTCAATTTTTTGATCTGTAATGCTTTATCATATATATGAAAAGGATAACTATTTTTCTCAAGAGATAACAACTTATTATCTCAACTAGCCTGACCTAACCTATCTACTTGATTTATTATTGTGCTAACAGCTTATTTCAGGAAAATTGATTTGATCATCATACCTGAAGACAAGTTTAGTATAAGTCAAGTCTCCTTTGTAAATAGGTTTTGTCATCATCAAAAATTGGGAAATTGTTGGGAAATGAATTGATTTGATTAAGATACCAAAACCCCTGAATGATGTTGGTCAAATTAGTTGAGATAGATAGAAAGAATATCAGTCTAGTTGTCTCAGGATAGTTGAGACAGTAAAATTGCCTAAGTCTAGAATATCATAAATGTTGAGATCCTTAGTGTTCAAGTTAGTTGTCCAAACTTGGTATGTTAGGCAGCTTATTAGTTTTTGTCTTAAGCTCAAAGTTGTTGAACACTTGCAGACAAAGTTTCTGAAGAGGACAACATGGTTGAATGATCAAAGCTCAAGCAAATAGCCTGAAATGATTATATAACAACAGTGATAAGGGCTATAATAGATCAAATTGATGTTTTTAAAGATCAAGAGCATTAAATGCTTTTGTCTTAGAAGACAACATTAATCAAGCATTAAAGTCATCAAGCCTGAACAAGCATTGAAGAATTAGAAGCATTAAAGACTGAAAACTTGAATGAATTAAAGAACACTCCACCTGCAACAAGAATGTTCAGAGAACTTGTACCATCTGACCGTTGAGAAAGTACAAGTTCTGCCACAATCAATCTTGGAAAATGTGCAAGTTTAGAAACTGACACAAGTGTGCTCAGCCGCATTTTTCAGAAGTCAACACATTCATTCAAGCAACCATTGAAGAACCTTCTTGCACAGTGGATAACAGAAGGGTGCTTTTATAGCCGTTTCAATGGAGCTGCAAATAGACAATTTGAAAGTCTATCTCTCCAACGGATAAATGAACAAATTGATCTATAAATACAGTAGTGATCCAAGGATTCAAGGATCCAACTATCTGCTATCAAACTACTATCAAGCATTCAAGGAAACCAAAGCTAACATCTTAGAATCCCAAGTTTCCTGATCACTTCTAGCTAAGCCAATCTGTAAAAATCCTAGCTTAGCAAAGAGATATCATATCCCTTTACACTGCTCTTATTGTAAAGGATATCTCACTTAGTTGGAACCAAACCTCAAACCCTTACCTCTTTAGTGAAGTAGTGTTTGTTGTAGAAGTGAGGAGTTAAGAGATGTTAAGAGAAAATACAGCTTTAACTGAGAGAAGTTGAGCACTAGGACTCATATTATCCTAGGGATCAAAGTACTAAGATAGTGTTGTTGATCAGTGCACCTTGGCACTATAAAACAAGCTAATTGCAGGAGTTAAGGAATTATCCTGTGCAATCAGGAAAAGTGGATGTAGGAGCTTGAGTCTCTGAACCACTATAACTAGTTGTGTTATTTACTTACTGCATTCTTTTATTAACTCACATTGCACACAGGGACTCTCTTGGAAGAGTTAATTTCAACAAAATTAAGTAAAGCAGTTTTTGGACAAAGTCCCTGATAAACTGGTTTTTTAGAAACTAACTAAGGAGTATTTTCAAAGAAAAGGCCAACCACATTCCGCACTTAATAACTTTTTTAGATAGTTGTCCAACTGATCACTTCATAGTTTTCAGTAGGTTGATATATCTATTAATGTTACTTACTCAGAGAGGTTGTCAGACAACTCTCCTGATAGACAAATCTGTTGAAAAACTTAAAATTTCTATACACAAGTGCATTCTCCCCCCCCCCCCATACACTTGTGTCATACTCCATAAAGGACCAACAATTGGTATCAGAGCAGGGGTTCAAAGACCACTGCTTCTGAAAATCCAACTGATTTTCAAAAACTCATAATTTCTGTGGTCACTGAACTGATCCATTTTCTGAAAAACATATATGTGTTTATCTAACCCTATTTCTTTAAGATGGCAAACAATGCAGTTCCAGGAAATGCAGTTGAGACCATCAACAACATGGGTTCCAACCAAGTAAATCACATTTCTAATCACAAATTGACAATGTTCTCAATAGAGAACTATGATTTCTGAAAGATTAGAATGAGAGAACATCTTGCTTGCCAGCATGATGAGATGTTAAAAGTCATCACCAGAGGGCCATTCACCTTTACAAAAGTAAATCCCAAAGTCGCTGATGCTCAGAAAGCAGACATAAGGGAGTTGCTGCCAAAGGATGAAGATGACTTAACTGCAGAAGAAAGAAAAAGGCACAACCTGAACTACATTGCCATGAATACATTGTACTAGACAATTCCAGATGCAGTGATGGGAAGAGTGTACCACTGCACCACAGTAAAAGAGATTTGGGACACCTTAGCACTTATGTGTGAAGGTACCCAAAAGATCAAAGAAAACAAGCTCCAAGTGGCAATTCAGAAGTATGAACAATTCACCATGGAGCCCAATGAAACAATTGATCATCTTGATGGCAGATTCACTGACATCATGAATGAGATAAATTCTCTTGGAAAGTTCTATGCCAAAAGAGAAGTGGCATTGAAAATCTTGAGAAGTCTCACATCCAAATGGGACATCTATTTAGTCATGATGCATAACACTAGCAACCTTGACATCATGCCTATGCAGCAAGTGTTCTCTGAACTCAAAGCATATGAGTTTGATCTGAACAGGAAGAAAGTGCACGAGGAGCCACCCACCTCCAGCAAAGGTGTTGCATTCAAAGTCACTAAGACAGAAAAGAAGAGTACCCAGAGATCATCACAATCAGTCTCTAAGACTGAAATGAAGGAGGAGCTGGCACTCATGGCCAGAAGATTAGAAGCTGAACTCAAGATTTGGTAGATACAAGAAATTCTACCAAGATAACAGAAACAAGAGAAGGTACAACTCTCCTGATAAATCAGAGGACAAACACTCTGATGAAAAGAAAGAAGACAAATATGCTGACAAGAGGAAGTCAAGCAAGGTTGATCCATCATCATCCAGGAGGAAGGAGTCATCAAGCAAGAAAAATGATGATGAAGATGTGTGTTACAACTGTCAGAAGAAGGGACACTTTCAATATGATTGTCCTGATCTCAGCTTTAAAGAAAGAAAAGAGAGACAAACCAAGAGAGACAAAAGACTAAGCAACAGGAAGGCCATGGTTGCTGGTGAATCCGCAAGACCGCAAGTGAAGAAAGTATCTACTCATCTGATGATGGACTATTCTCCAACAGTGACAGTGATGATGAATGTCGAATAGCTTTTGAGAATGAAGAGGTGTGTTCATCTTCTAGTTCTTCAATTAACACACATGAATCTATTGAAGCCCACCTAAAACTCTCCTTTGGAAAGTTAATGGAGGACTTCACCAGACTACAAGAGCTACACAACATAGCATTGAGAGAAAATGAACTTCTAAGGTCTAAAATCAAAAACCCCAACCTGTCTGAACCTGATGTTGACATTAAATCAACTGAGTTGTATCAGCAGATTGTGAGAGAGCATGATGAAATGTCTCTCAAAGTCTCTGAACAACAAAAGTTGATTGATGAGCAAAATCTGGCTCTAAAGAGAAAGGATTTTGAATTTAGAACTCTGAAAGCTAAATTTGATAATCTCTCACATGAATTTGATGTTCTTAAATTAAGTGAGGAAAGCCTAAAATTAAAGATGTCTGACTTGAACAAATCCTCTAGGGCAATGGAGGAAATTCAAGGGTTTCAAAGACCAATGGCTCAAAGAAGTGGATTAGGTTATGATCCATGTGAATCCTCACCAGGTCTTAGTGTTGCTTCAACCAACAACACTAAGAGGACCTTTGTAAGGTCAGTGGCTCAATTAAAAGAAAATGAAATGGAAGTGAACCAGCCACTGATCAAGGATAAGGGTAAAGAAACCTTACTACCTACTCAAGTAAACAACATTCCTAAACCCCAAACCTAAGGAAAAGGTCAAGAATGTTGTATACAAGAGGTATGAGGTTCAGAAAGGTAGATCCAATGGAAGGAAAACCTATCTGAATACTCATTAGTGGAGTTGTCCAAGATCTGTGCAGAAAAGGCCAACTCAAATGAGGCAACCTCAACTGAATAGATCAAGGCCCAACCCCCTTGATAGGTATAATGCTTTCAGGAAGCCTAAACCCTCTATGCCAAAGGGAAAAGGCCATCCAAGCACTTATCCACAAAGGTCTTACCAAGCTGCACCTAAGTCTAATAACTTCAGGAGATTTGTCCCAAAGAAATTCACACCCTCTTGAAGATTATAAGACCAACACTTATGCATAGAAACCACCTAAGGCATTTAAGGGTATGACTGTGTATGTAGATGTAAATGGAAACCAAGCCAGTCACTTTGAGTCAATCAGAGTAATTAGGTAAATTTGGGTTCCAAAAGGTACAGCTAACCCTCTAGGACCCAACATTCAGAGGGCACCTAAAGTTTGAATTTGCAGGTATGCAAGAACCACAATAAGAAGAGAAGGATAAACAAAAGGACAACATTATACTTGGACAATGGATGCTCAAGACACATGACTGGCAACAAAGAACTTCTCTTAGACTTCATTGAAAAGGATGGCCCTTCAGTAACCTTTGGAGATAGCTCTCTAGGAATCACAAGAGGTTATGGTACATTAAACATTGGTTCTGTAAAAATTACTAATGTCTCATATGTCCTAGGCCTAAAATATAACTTGCTATCTATAAGTCAAATATGTGACAAAGGATATAGTGTTGAGTTTGCACCAAATGAATGCATCATTAAGAACAAATCAACACAACAGGTGCTACTAACAGGAGTGAGAAAGGGAAATGTTTATTTTGCTGATTGAAGCAAAACCCCTGAAGCAGTCTGTCTTGTTGCCAAAAGCTCTAGTGAGCAAAGTTGGTTGTGGCACAAAAGACTGAACCACCTGAACTTTAAAACCATCAACAAAATTGCAAGAAACTCTCTAGTAAAGGGACTGCCAAACAAGGTGTTCATCAAGGAACACATATGCTAGCCATGTCAGGAAGGAAAGCAAATTAAAGCATCATTTAAAGGAAAACCTGTCATATCCACTGAGAGAGTTCTCCAGCTACTGCACATGGATTTATTTGGTACAATAATCCCTGTAAGCATAAATGGGAGAAAATATGCTCTAGTAGTTGTTGATGATTTTTCCAGGTACACTTAGGTAGTGTTTCTTCTGAACAAAAAGGAAACTCAAGTCAAACTGCCTGAGTTAATGATGAAGTTGAGTAATGAAAAGGGCCTAAGTATTGTCAAGATCAGATCAGACAAAGGCACTGAATTCATAAACTCATACATCAATGAGTATTGCAGCAAGAATGGCATCACACATGAAACTTCTGCAGCAAGAACTCGTCAACAGAATGGTGTTATTGAAAGAAGAAATAGAACCTTAAAAGAAGCAGCAAGGACATTGATTGCTGAATCCAAATTGCCAAAAAGGTTCTGGGCAGAAGCCATCAACACTGCATGTCACACACAAAACAGATATTTAATTACAAAAGGTCAAGGTAAAACTCCATATGAATTATGGAAAGGTAGATTGCCCACTGTTGCATATTTTCACATTTTTGGTTGTAAGTGTTTCATTCATAATAATGGGAAAGAGCAATTAAAAGCTTTTGGCAGCAAAGTTTGTAGATGTTGTTAATCCTTAAATGCCTTAACATTATCAACAACATCTTAATTTGACCTTCCGAGATTTTTTCTAAGTCTTTTCTGAAATGCTACATTAAATGTTGATCTAAATGTTGTCGCATTTCTGGCAGGATCTAGAAGCTTCTACAAGGATCTGGAACCTGGAAGATTCCAGAACATTGAAGAACATGCTAGAACAGCCTGGAACCATTTGGAACGACCTGGAGCATTCAAGAAGGATCTAGAAAGATCATGGAAGTTGAGTTCCTAAAAAATAGGATCTCAATATGGAAGCCTCTAGAATCAGCACCCCACTTCTATAAATACCGATTGAAGGCTTCTCAATTCAGTGTATTCTATTCGATCAATTTCCTAGACCGAGCGTTCATCCCTGTTAGGAATTGTGGCCAGTAGTTTTACCTTTTAGTTCATACGAAGTGTTGGGAATAAAATGATTTTGATCTAGATACCAAAACCCCTAATTGATGATGTTCAGATCAGTTGAGATAAGCTCAAGTCTAGTTCAGGCAAGTTGTCTCAGAACACTTGAGATAGTAGAATGCTTAAGTCTAAAAGTCTCAGGAATGTTGTGAGACTTTAGTGTTCAGGATAGTTGTCCAAAGCTGGAATGTTAGGCAGTTTGATAAGTGTTAAATGTCTAGGCCAAAGTTGCTGAACTTTCAAGACAAGCTGACCAAGTGGACAACTGAGCTGAAGAGATCAAAGAACAGTGAAGCAATGCTCATAAATGCAAATGATCAAGACAGTTGAAGTACAAATGATCAAGAGCATTGAATGCCAAAGCTTACAGAAGACACATTCAATGAAGCATTAATTGCCAATCATGCCTGAACCGAGCATTGAAGACTTAGAGCATTAAAGAGTGAAGCATTGAATGAATGTTGGAACATTCTAAATTGCAGCAGGAATGTTCAGGGAGCTTGTCCCATCTGACCGTTGGTTGAGTGTAGAGTTTGCTACAAATCAACCTTGGGAGATGTGCATATTTGGAATCTGACACAAGTCTTCTCAGCCGCATTTTTCAGAAGTCAACACATTCATTCAAGCAACCATTGAAGAGCCCTTTTACACAGTGGATAAAAGGATGCCAAGCTTCATAGCCGTTTCAATGGTGCTGCAAATAGACATATTTGAATTGCTATCCCTCCAACGGTTAGTTGTTCAAATTTGTCTATAAATACAGAAGTGATCAAAGGGATTCACTATCCAACAACAAGCTATCAAACTATCATCAAGCTTTCAAAGGAAACCAAGTTGTTCTTCAGAATCCCAAGTTTCCTGAATCACTTCATTTAGCTAAGCCAATCTTTGTAAACATCCAAAGCTTAGCATTGAGATATCCTAAGCCTTTACACTGTTCTTATTGTAAAGGATATCTCTACTAGTTGGAACCAAACCTCAAACCTTATCTCATTTAGTGAAGAGAGTGTTTGTTGTAGAAGTGAGGAGTTAAGGACTGTTAGAGTGAAACACAGTCTTAACTCAGAGAGATTGAGCACTAGGACTCAGATTATCCTAGGGATCAAAACACTAAGAGAGTGTTGTTGATCAGTGCACCTTAGCACTATAAAACAAGCTAATTCCATTGTGAAGGAATTATCCTGTTCAATCAGGGAAAGTGGATGTAGGAGCTTGAGTCTCTGAACCACTATAAACTTGTGTGCCATTTACTTACTGCTTTCTTTATTGCACTTACATTCAATCATATTTTCAAAGAAACAAAAGTCAGTAAGTGAGAAAATCTATTTTGGACAAAGTCCCTGATAACTGTATCTTTTCAGAAATTAACTTGGAGTATTTCTTTAAGTCAAAGGCCAACTACATTCCGCACTTAGTAACTCTTTTAGATATTTAGCCAACTGATCACTCAATAGTAATCAGTAGGACAAGTATCTATCAAAGCTCACACTCAGGCCAGTTGTGAGACAACCTGCCTGATAAGACTAGTTTTGTTTTAAAAGAAAAGAATTTGCATACACAAGGACCAACAAGTGGTATCAGAGCTGGGGTTCATAGACCACTGCTTCTAAAAATCCAACTGATTTTCAAAATCACATTTTCTTCGGTCACTGAACTGATCCAAATTTCTGAAAAACCTATCTGTGTTCATCTTATATTATTTCTGTTGAAATGGCTAATAATGCAGTTCCAGGAGATGCTGTCAACACCATCAACAACATGGGTCCAAACCAAGTCAATCATATTTCTCATCACAAATTGCCAATGTTCTCAATTGAGAACTATGATTTCTGGAAGATCAGGATGAGAGCACATCTTGCTTGCCAGCATGATGAGATGCTTAAAGTCATCACTAGAGGGCCATTTACATTCACTAAGGCAAATCCCAAGCTCACTGATGCTCAGAAAGCAGATCCAAGGGAATTGCTGCCAAAGGATGAAGATGACTTTACAGCTGAGGAAAGAAAAAGGCACAACCTGAACTACATTGCAATGAACACATTGTACCAGACTATTCCAGATGCAGTGATGGGAAGAGTGTACCACTGCACATCAGCTAAAGAGATTTGGGACACATTAGCACTTATGTGTGAAGGTACCCAAAAGATCAAGGAGAATAAGCTTCAAGTGGCTATCCAAAAATATGAACAATTCTCTATGGAAGCCAATGAAACTATTGATCATCTTGATGGCAGATTCACTGACATCATGAATGAGATAAACTCTCTTGGCAAGTTCTATGCCAAAAGAGAGGTTGCTTTGAAAATTCTGAGAAGTCTCACATCCAAGTGGGACATATATTCTGTCATGATGCAAAATACCAGCAATCTTGACAACATGCCAATGCAGCAAGTATTCTCTGAACTCAAAGCATATGAGTTTGATCTAAACAGAAAGAAGGTTCATGAAGAGCCACCCTCATCAAGCAAAGGTGTTGCCTTCAAAGCTGCTGAAACAGAAAAGAAGAATACTCAAAGATCATCTCAATCTGTTTCAAAATCTGAAATAAAGGAGGAGCTGGCACTCATGGCTAGGAGATTTGAGAAGCTCAACTCCAGATTTGGTAGATACAAGAAGTTCTACCAAGACAACAGAACCAGAAGGAGATTCAGCTCTCCTGACAACAAATCAGAGGACAAAGTCTCTGATGAAAAGAAAGAAGACAGATATGCTGATAGGAAGAAATTCAGCAAAGGTGAACCATCATCATCAAGGAGGAAGGAGTCCTCAAGCAAGAAGAATGATGATGAAGATGTGTGTTACAACTGCCAGAAAAAGGGTCATTTTCAGTATGATTGTCCTGACCTAAGTGCCAAAGAAAGAAAAGAAAGGCAGAACAAAAGAGACAAGAGGATGAACAACAGGAAGGCCATGATGGCTGGAGATTCAGCAAGTGAAGAGAGTGTCTACTCTTCTGATGATGGACTGTTCTCCAACAGTGACAGTGATGATAACTGTCAAATGGCATTTGAAAATGATGAGGTATGTTCATCTTCTAATTCCTCTAACTCTTCTAATTCTTCAAATAACACACATGAGTCCAGTGAAATCCACTTGAAACTCAACTTTGGAAAGTTACTTGAGGATTTCACCAGGCTAAGAGAAGTATGCAATATGGCACTTAGAGAAAATGAGCTACTGAATTCGAAAGCTCAAACTCCCAACCTTCCTGAACCAGAGTTTGACTTTAAATCAACTGAGATGTATCAACAGATTGTGAGAGAACATGAGGAAATGTCTCTCAAAGTCTCTGAACAACAAAAGTTGATTGATGATCAAGAACTGGCCTTGAGGAAAAAGGATTTTGATCTTAGAATTCTTCAAGCAAAATTTGACAATCTCTCAAGTGAATTTGATACTCTAAAATTGAGTGAGGGGAGCTTAAAAATGAAAATGTCTGCCTTGAACAAATCTGCTAAGGCAATAGAGGAAATTCAAGGATTCCAAAGACCATTTGCTCAAAAGGGTGGATTAGGCTATAATCCATTTGAACCCTCACCTGGTCTTAGTATTGCCTCATCAAGCAATTCTAAGATGACTTTTGTAAGATCAGTGGCACAACAAAATGAAATGGAAGTAAATCAACCACTGATCAAGGATAAGGGTAAAGGAATTTTTATACCAACTCAAGTAAACAATGTACCTAAACCAATACCTATGGAAAAGGTTAAAGGCATTGCTTATAAGAGAAATGAGGTTCAGAAAGGTAGAACCAATGGAAGGCCAACCTATCTGAACCCTCATCAGAGAAGTTGTTCAAAATCTGTTCAGAAAATGCCAACTCAAATGAGGCAACCTCAACTGAATGGATTAAGACCAATCCCCTCTGACAGGTATAAAACATTCAGGAAGCCTGGACCTTACTTGCCAAATGGAAAAGGCCATCCAAAACCCTATCCTGCCACCCAAGGCATTTAAGGGTCAAACTGTGTATGTAGATGTAAATGGAAACCAAGTCAGTCACTTTGAGTCAATCAGAGTAATCAGGCAGATTTGGGTTCCAAAAGGTACAACTAACCCTCTAGGACCCAACACTCAAAGGGTACCTAAATTTTAACTTTGCAGGGCTGCAAGGACCACAAGAAGAAGAGAAGCATCAATAAGAAAAGAGCATGGTACTTGGACAGTGGATGTTCAAGACACATGACTGGAAACAAGGAGCTTCTCTCAGATTTCATAGAAAAGGATGGTCCTTCAGTAACCTTTGGAGACAGCTCTCAAGGGATCACAAGAGGTTATGGTACATTAAACATTGGTAGTGTTAAAATTACTGATGTCTCATATGTCCTAGGCCTAAAATATAACTTGCTGTCTATAAGTCAAATTTGTGATAAAGGATATTGTGTTGAATTTGCACCAAATGAATGTACTATCAAAAACAAATCAACACAACAGGTGCTACTAACAGGGGTGAGAAAGGGAAATGTCTATTTTGCAGATTGGAGCAAAACCCCTGAAGCAGTTTGTCTTGTTGCCAAAAGCACAAGTGAGCAAAGCTGGCTGTGGCACAAGAGACTAAACCACCTGAACTTCAAAACCGTCAACAAGATTGCAAGAAACTCTCTAGTTAAAGGGCTGCCAAATCAAGTGTTCACCAAAGAGCACATATGCCAGCCATGTCAGGAAGGAAAGCAGATCAAAGCTTCATTCAAAGGGAAGCCTGTCATCTCAACTAAGAGAGTTCTTCAACTACTGCATATGGATTTATTTGGACCAATAATCCCAGTAAGTATAAATGGAAGAAAATATGCTTTAGTTGTTGTTGATGATTTTTCCAGGTACACTTGGGTAGTATTCTTGCTGAACAAAAAGGAGACCCAAGTCAAGCTACCTGAATTGATGATGAGATTGAGCAATGAAAAGGGCCTAAGTATTGTCAAGATCAGATCAGACAAAGGCACTGAATTCATAAACTCATACATCAATGAGTACTGCAGCAAGAATGACATCACTCATGAAACTTCAGCAGCAAGAACACCTCAACAAAATGGGGTTGCTGAAAGAAGAAACAGGACCTTGAAAGAGGCAGCAAGAACATTGATTGCTGAATCCAAACTGCCTAAAAGGTTCTGGGCTGAAGCCATTAGCACTGCATGTCACACTCAAAACAGGACCTTAATCACCAAAGGACAAGGTAAAACCCCATATCAAATATGGAAAGGTAGATTGCCCACTGTTGCTTATTTTCACATATTTGGTTGTAAGTGTTTCATTCACAATAATGGGAAAGAGCAATTGAAAGCTTTTGATAGCAAAGCTGATGAAGGAATATTTGGTGGATATTCACAAATCAGCATGGCTTACAGAGTTTACAATTGCAAAACTCTTATTGTGGAAGAAACACCTCATGTTGTATTTGATGAATCTATTGATGAGTTCAGGGAGAGAAACCTGAATATTGATGAGATAACACAAAGAACAACCAGACTAAGGCTTCAAAGCAAGGAAACAGTGTTTGTAGATGTTGCCCAGCCTGAATTGCATGATAATCAAAAACTGGACAACCTACCTGATGGCAATCAACCTGAAGTCAACCAACCTGAAGGTGAAATTGAACTGACTGATCCCATCCCAGTTGAAAACCAGGTAACAACTACCAATGAAGAAGCAGGCAATGCTGAGGTAGTAAATGGATCCAATATTCAAGGGGGAACCAATGAAAATGACAACTTATTTGACAATGAGGATAATACCCCTGAATATGATCCTGAACTTGATCCTTCAATTAACTTTCCTGAATTTAATGAATCTAGTGATCCAACTTCAGATGAGGACAATCCTCCTGAAGGGATCAGGTCTAGAAGGACTTGGTTGCAAGACCACCCATCTAGCCTGATACTTGGCAATCCAAGTGAAGGGATCAAAACTAGAAGATTTCATGGAGAAAGTGCTTTGTTTTGTTGTTTCCTTTCAGAACAGGAACCAAAAAACATTGAGGAAGCACTACAAGATACCAACTGGATCATAGCCATGCAAGAGGAGCTGAACCAGTTTACCAGGAATGAAGTTTGGGAGCTGGTAGATAGGCCAACTCATCAAGATGTCACTGGAACTAAATGGGTGTTCAAAAATAAGAAAAATGAAAATGACATCATTGTGAGGAACAAAGCAAGACTGGTGGCCAAGGGATATTGTCAATCTGAAGGGATTGATTATGATGAGACTTTTGCCCCAGTGGCCAGACTTGAGGTAATCAGACTCTTCTTAGCATATGCAGCTCACATGAGGTTCAAAGTGTATCAAATGGATGTGAAGAGTGCATTTCTCAATGGGGTGCTCAAAGAAGAAGTATATGTTGAACAGCCCCCAGGTTTTGAAGAAGGAGACAAGGTGTACAGATTAAAGAAAGCTCTCTATGGCTTGAACCAAGCTCCAAGAGCTTGGTATGACACCTTATCACAGTTTCTCCTAGATCATAGTTTTGTCAAAGGCACTGTTGACAGAACCTTGTTCAGAATCTGTGAAGGAGATGATATCTTGTTAGTCCAAATCTATGTGGATGACATTATATTTGGATCTCCAAATGAGAGGTTGTGTGAGAAGTTCTCCAAACTCATGCAGAGAAAATTTGAGATGTCCATGATGGGATTGATGAATTTCTTCTTAGGACTTCAAGTCACTCAATCAAAGAAGGGAATATTCATCAATCAGGCCAAGTATACAAGGGACATGATCAAGAAATTTGGATGTGCTACAAGCAAGCTAGTCAGAATTCCTATGAATACTAACTGGAAAATGGATCCTGATGAAAGTGGAGAGTCAACAAACTCCACTAACTACAGGGGAATCATAGGATCCTTGCTATATCTCACTGCAAGTAGGCCTGATATCACATTTGCAGTTGGAGTATGTGCAAGATTTCAAGCCAATCCAAAGAAGAGCCATCTTGATGCTGCCAAGAGAATCCTAAGATATCTCAAGGGATCTGAGAATCTTGGATTGTGGTATCCAGCTGATGATAACATTGAGCTCACTGGATATTCAGATGCAGATTATGGAGGATGCTGAATTGACAGAAAATCCACCTCAGGAACATGTCAATTCTTGGGCAGCAAGCTTATCTCATGGTTCTCCAAGAAGCAAAATACAGTTGCAACTTCAACAACTGAAGCAGAATATGTAGCAGCTGGAAGTTGCTGTGCTCAGATACTTTGGCTCAGGCAGCAACTTAGAGACTACAAAGTCATCACAAATGAAGTGTCAATATTCTGTGACAACAATAATGCAATTGCCATCTCACAGAATCCAGTGCTCCACACCAGATGCAAGCATGTGGATATCAAGCATCACTTCATAAGGGATCATGTGGAGAAGAAAGATATCAAGCTTGTCAAAATTCACACTGATAAGCAAAAAGCTGATATCTTGACTAAGCCTCTAGCTGAAGCAAGGTTCTTGGAATTATCAGCTGAATTGGGCTTACTTGATCCAGGCAAGATGGAGAAATGAGGAAAGAAAGCTCATATGAAGGGGGAAGTTCATCAAGTTGAACTTCAGCAAAGTTGACCAACCTCACTGAAGCAGTCAGCCAAAGAGGGAAACTCAGCAAGGTTGTCCAAGTGGGACCCAGTCAGCAACTTTGGGACCTACTCAGGCAAGTTCATCAGGCAGTTTGACCATCACAGAAATCAAAGCACATCTCAGGATGTTTGTCCGAGTTAATTGGATAATCATTGCTATTTTTAGCATTGATTAGACATTTAGAAGATTTCTTGGTCTAAGAGTAGGCCATTTTAGGATGGAGTGTGCTATAAAGATTTTTACCACCAAAAAGGCAAATCAGCATTTAATGCAAAATCTTAATTGGGATTTCATGAATTCTTGAACCATCATCAAGACCATTGATTTGCAATAAACTTCCATCAAACCGCCTAAAGCCCACTACCCCACTTTATCCAATTGGTTCTTACTTTTACTCACTGTTATTCTCTATTAACCAGCGGTTAATAAACTCTCCACATGTATAAACTCCTCAGTTTTTACTTCCATCCTTACGCACTCTTAATTTCCAAAACACTCAAGTTTTTTCCAAACCTCTCAAAACCTGCAACTCATCTTCATAAACCTACCCAATTCTCATATTATCCATGGCACCCAAAAAAAAAAAAAAAGAACTTGTAGATTTCAATGACTCCTCCTTGGACATTGATTTCTCCTATCTCAGCAATCTAAGCTCTCTTTGGTTTGAAAAATTAGTGGCTTTTGATAGCCCAGATACAGAAGTACATCCTGTACTCCATTGGCTTAGGGAAGCAGGCCTAGAAAAATTTCTTGGCACCAAGCCTGATTCATGCCTGAATCCATTCATGGCAGAGTTCTTTGCCCATCTCAGATGGAAGGGCAAAAAGGGAGATGTGTGCACCAAGCTCACATATGCTGAAGAAGATGAAGATGAAGAAAGCCAACACACCATCATTTTCACTACTGAGGATTTGGATGCTAGCTTTGGGCTACCTTCAGAAGGCCAGAATCCAGAAATGTACAAGGAAGGAGATGATCAGAACTTCTACTATCCATGGATGATAGAACCAAAGAAACTTGTAAGTGCTCAGAACAAGAACACATTAAAGCCTGTTTATAGGCATTTGTTTGATTGTGTTGTGAAAAGCTTGTTGAGCCATTCTGGAAGTGTTGAACAAGTCGGTATGCCAAAACTGAAAGTGATGGCTGCTGTGATTGACTCTGCTGAGAAGAGAGTCAAGTTTGACTGGAAAAGTTTTATCTTGGACAAAATGATGAATGAGAAATTCAAGTTTAAGGAGGTGAAGCACCACAAGGTGGTGGTAGATGGAAGACTTCAGTTCTGCACAAGAGCCAGCCTGCTCTTGGAAAGATTTGCTCATTACACCCATCTACAAGCAAAGCCAAAACCTTTTCCTGCACAAAAGGTGATGTTCAGAAAGCTGTCTTCCAAGACAGAAAAGAGGAAGCAGGAGGCTGCCTCCAAGAAAACTGTTGCAGCTGTTCCAGCAACCAGAGCCTCTCCAAGAAAGAGGAAAGCCCAACCACCAAAAGTTCAGCCAAAGATGAAGAAGATGAAGAAGATTCTGAGTGAATCTTCACCAGAAAGCCAGTCAAGAAGTGTAGGAGCCACTTCTGAGGAGATTGAGAAGGTTGCTGATGAAGGAGTCAACCCCCCTGAAGAGGGTGAAGAATTCAGAGAGGTTGTCCCCTTACAGCCTGAAAGTGTAACAGAATTCAGGGATCTTGATCAGCCCACAAGATTTGAAAGGAGGAGAAGGATAATCAAAACTTCTGAGAAGCAGAAGTTGATAGAAGAGGCGAAGAAGAAGAAAGAGTTCCTCAAGGAGATTAGACAAGCAAGTAGGTCTAACTCCAAGTCCAACAGCCCTGAAGCCAACTCTCCTGATATTCAATCAGAAAGATATCTCCATCAAGGCATGAAGAAGAGGAGTGCAAGACTCCTGAAGATGCCCCAATCATTGCCAAGAAAGTTTACTCCCCTGAAGGTGCCCCTGACAGAGCAGGTATTGATGTACTAGCAGATTTGGTCAATCTTGAGGATAGACCTTTTTCCCCACTTGATCCAAGACTTCTCTCATATACCAAACTTCTTGAAACTGTTCTTCAAGAAGGTGATCAAGTTGTTCTCCCACCCATTCAAGCCATTCCAATTACCTCTTCAGGCTCATTGCTCTCAAAAGCACCTGAATCCCAACTTGTCTTAAGCTCTTCTGAACCCAACCCTTCTGAATCCAACCTACCTGAAATCCAGCCAAGCCTACCTGAATCCCAATCCAACCCTCCTGAATCCCAAGCCAACTCTTCTGAAGATGAAAGTGGTGAAGAATACACTTATGAGGGGATGCTGAGGCAGATTGCCAAGGCTAATGTGGATGAGTTGTATCCTGGATTATCCTAGGCTTATCCTAGGCTGCAACAACAGTTCTATGATCTCAGAGCTCTTGTTGAGATCAAGGATAGAACAATTGTGGAGATAGCTCAAGCTATCAAGGATAAGGGAGCTAACTGGTGGCAGGTTGAAGAGAACAGGCTCTTACACTTTGCAAATGTGAAGAAATCCAGTGTTTTAACCACTGAGGCCTTGTTCTGCACCATTGTTCATGAAAAGGTGCTTGCTGAAAGAGAAAGAATTGCACAGGGAATCAAGCATCCTGATAGCCCACCTGATGATGATAATGATGATGATGATGATGATGATGATGATAACACCAATCCCAACCCTCCTGGCCTCAACTCTGCTCAGGTACATTACTTGACCTATCATTCTGTTAGGGACTCTGATCATTCAGAGGAGTTGACCAAAGATGGTGACTCAGTCCAAGATGCATTGGCCAAGGATGGTTCTTCTGAACCTGAGGCACAGCTTGACAATGTTGAGACTTCCATGGGAGAAGCTAGTTTGGCTAAAGCCTCATCAATGTCAGGACAATTGGACATTGACGAGCCTTTAGTCATTCAGGATGACTCAGTGGCCTTGGGATGCCCAAGCACTGTGATCTCCCAACAACTGCCCTCTGTGGATCCTGTTGAGGATATAGAGGTGTCAGGTTTAGGAATGGAAGGAGTTGAAAAGGCTGATAGTGGTGAAAATTCAGAGGGAGATGATGGTGAGGATTGTGTGACTACAGGTTCCCTGAGTGCACCACAAATAGAGGGAGATGAAGTAGAAATATTGGGTGCAGCCCAATATGAGAGTCAGGCAATTCTTCAAGTCAAATCTGAACTTGATGATTCCCTTGGTGAAAGGAGGCCTGATTCTCCAGTGAATGTGAGTCCATCTGAAATGAATATTGAAGAAAATAATTTAGTTGAAAATGAGAGAGAAGGTGCTGATGTATCAGGCCTTATGGGAGAAAGAAAAAATGAGGGTGTTGAGGGAGATTTTACTAACACTCTTAGTTTTGCAGATTCTGTTGCTGTTACAATTGAGCAAATTTTTACAGATGCCTCCCTTACAGATATTCAAGTTGATACTGATATTGATCTTGAGGCAGTATCAGCCAATATATCCACCTTGAATAAGTTGTACTTTGAGCAAGACAACACCACTGAAGCTGGCTTTCAGATTGCTACTCAAACTACATCTATCATTGAAGAACAATCAGAGAAGTTGGATACTTTGTTCAGGGAAGTTGGGAAGGCACATGCAGCAACAATTGATACTCTGGATGGCCAAGGAAAGACTCTAGCCTCTGTGGAGATGAGGCTAACTGGCTCAGAGGAGGTGATCCTGCCCACATTAGATGCAAGAATTTGTGGAGTTGAAACTGGACTGCAAACAGTTTCAACTGAAGTGACAAAGGCCAAGGATGCTATGGGAAAATTCACAAGATCTGTGAAGAAAGAGCAGCAGGGTCTCAAAGATTTGTACAAGCATAATGTGAAAGCCTTGAGAAAAACAATCAAGGATGCTTTAAGGCAGAGGACAGCAGCCCAAAGAAGGAAGGCTGAAGAATTGAAAGCTGCTATGGTGAAGGAGGCTGCTGAGAAGTTCACTGTTGAACTTATGGCCAAAGTGTCTGATCAAGTTGTGGCCAACCTCACTGAACAACTTCAGGCCAAACTTGATCAATCACTGAAAGCCACATTGGATGCAATTGTTACTCAAAAGATGAAGCCAGTTCACACTTTCTTAAGTATGGCAGATGACAAAATGCAAAACATTCATGATGAGAATGTATATCTACTGCAGGAGTTGAAGTCCCTCACTCAAGCCCACTCGCATCTCTCAGTCTCTATGAGTGAATTAAAGCCCCAGTGTTTTGATAATGCCAAAAAGGGGAAAGAGAGAGAGCAAGGGCAAAGGGAACCTTGGTGATTGGTGAACCTAAGGGAAAGGAGAAGGTCCCTGAGATTGAGGAGGAGGCAGTAGAAGACATTGGGAAAGGCAAAGGCCCAATGGATATTGAAAGCTTGACTGAGGAAGAGCAGATTCAAATTGCTGTTAAAGAGTCCATGATGTCTGCAATGGAGAGTCAGGCAAGGAAGCAACAAAGGCCTAGTGGTGAGTCAGCAGGACTTGACCCCAAAGAGAAGGTTGCTGAAGTAAGGGGGAAGGTGACAAGGTCATCTGAAAGAAAAAGGAAGGAATTGCAAGCCTTCAATGAATTCCCAACTAGCCTGACTTTGCCATCAGAATTCCAGACTGAAGAAACAACTCCATTGAGACAATCTAAGAGATTGAAGAAAGCAGCCAAGCTGCCTGCCATTGAAGAAGTAGAGGTTGAAGAAGAAGAACAGGACAGAGAGCCTGAAGTTAAACTGCCCAAGCTTGCTGATGATCCTTCCAAATTGTTTGAAGAAGGATTTGGGAAAGATCCAGAAACACAGGAGAAGCTAGCTCTTCAAAGAGCTAAAGAGAGGATGGATCAGTTGGTTGAGGCCAACAAAGCAAGGGATGAGAGAAGGGCAAACTTCAAAGCTCCAAGAAGGAGGGCTTCTTACAGAAGGCTCAAACCTCAGATGCTGCAAAGATGGGACACTCAGTACCCTCACCATGATAAGTGGGTTCCAATCTCACTAAATGATGCATGGGAGGAGGCCAAGAGAAGTTTTGTATATGACTTTTATGTCATTGGAAAGTGGCTTGAAGAGAGTGTAGATGAAGTCTTTGTCCAGTTCATGTTTGAGAACCATAGGGACCTCTACCAAAAGCTGTTTGCAGCAGCTGAGATGGCAAGAGTTGAATTCAAGGCCCCTGGTCCAATTCTGTACATGCCTCCTAAGTTCAATGGGAACTTAATTGATGAGGGAAAGAATCTGGAGGAGTTCATCAACATCATGAAGATGGAGAAGATGAAGATTGGCCCTAGAGGCTCCAACAAGGATGTTTGGGAGCTGAAGAAAAGGGTCTGGGCTCAATATGGCATTGCTCCTCAAGATGATGGAACTCTCTGATGGATAAGTCTATCTCTTCCCTATCTGGTTTTTATGATTGCTTATGATGTTGTTATTCTGTTTTCTTTGTATCAGTCTTGTTGTCCTTTTTGATTTTCTGATCTGTAATGCTTGATGATATATAAAAGGACCACTGATTTTCTATCAAGAGATAACAACTCATTATCTCAACTAACCTGACATTACATATATACTTGATTTATTGTGCTAACAGTTTCTTTCAGGAAAGTTGACCAGTTCTCTCATCCTGAAGGTAAAGTATAGTATAAATCAAGTTCCCTTTGTAATATGTTTTGGCATCATCAAAAAGGGGGAAATTGTTGGGAATAAAATGATTTTGAACTAGATACCAAAACCCCTAATTGATGATGTTCAAATCAGTTGAGATAAGCTCAAGTCTAGTTCAGGCAAGTTGTCTCAGAACACTTGAGATAGTAGAATGCTTAAGTCTAAAAGTCTCAGGAATGTTGTGAGACTTTAGTGTTCAGGATAGTTGTCCAAAGCTGGAATGTTAGGCAGCTTGATAAGTGTTAAATGTTTAGGCCAAAGTTGCTGAACTTTCAAGACAAGCTAACCAAGTGGACAACTGAGCTGAAGAGATCAAAGAACAGTGAAGCAATGCTCATAAATGCAAATGATCAAGACAGTTGAAGTACAAATGATCAAGAGCATTGAATGCCAAAGCTTACAGAAGACACATTCAATGAAGCATTAATTGCCAATCATGCATGAACCAAACATTGAAGACTTAGAGCATTAAAGAGTGAAGCATTGAATGAATGTTGGAACATTCTAAATTGCAGCAGGAATGTTCAGGGAGCTTGTCCCATCTGACCGTTGGTTGAGTGTAGAGTTTGCTACAAATCAACCTTGGGAGATGTGCATATTTGGAATCTGACACAAGTCTTCTCAGCCGCATTTTTCAGAAGTCAACACATTCATTCAAGTAACCATTGAAGAGCCCTTTTACACAGTGGATAAAAGGATGCCAAGCTTCATAGCCGTTTCAATGGTGCTGCAAATAGACATATTTGAATTGCTATCCCTCCAACGGTTAGTTGTTCAAATTTGTCTATAAATACAGAAGTGATCAAAGGGATTCACTATCCAACAACAAGCTATCAAACTATCATCAAGCTTTCAAAGGAAACCAAGCTGTTCTTCAGAATCCCAAGTTTCCTGAATAACTTCATTTAGCTAAGCCAATCTTTGTAAACATCCAAAGCTTAGCATTGAGATATCCTAAACCTTTACACTGTTCTTATTGTAAAGGATATCTCTACTAGTTGGAACCAAACCTCAAACCTTATCTCATTTAGTGAAGAGAGTGTTTGTTGTAGAAGTGAGGAGTTAAGGACTGTTAGAGTGAAACACAGTCTTAACTCAGAGAGATTGAGCACTAGGACTCAGATTATCCTAGGGATCAAAACACTAAGAGAGTGTTGTTGATCAGTGCACCTTGGCACTATAAAACAAGCTAATTCCATTGTGAAGGAATTATCCTGTTCAATCAGGGAAAGTGGATGTAGGAGCTTGAGTCTCTGAACCACTATAAACTTGTGTGCCATTTACTTACTGCTTTCTTTATTGCACTTACATTCAATCATATTTTCAAAGAAACAAAAGTCAGTAAGTGAGAAAATCTGTTTTGGACAAAGTCCCTGATAACTGTATCTTTTCAGAAATTAACTTGGAGTATTTCTTTAAGTCAAAGGCCAACAACATTCCGTACTTAGTAACTCTTTTAGATATTTAGCCAACTGATCACTCAATAGTAATCAGTAGGACAAGTATCTATCAAAGCTGACACTCAGGCCAGTTGTGAGACAACCTGCCTGATAAGAGCAGTTTTGTTTTAAAAGAAAAGAATTTGCATACACAAGTGCATTCCCCCCCCCCCCCCATACACTTGTCTCATACTACACCAAGGACCAACACGAAGTATCCCACCCGTATGGCTGTGTGTCTTCTTATCTATTGAGAGTGTAATCATAGATAGACTAGGCATTTCGACAGTGTATACTTTATACACTTGGTTCGTTTTTAGAACAAGGCACCTGCCTCGTTTGTAGTTTCAGTTGTGAAGGTTATTGCTGTAACATTTCACACAACATTTGAACTTGAAGATAAGTATTGAATTTCGCCGTAAGGCTCGCATAGATTTTTATTTATAAAATCTATGTGAAAAATTATTTCCATTGTGTCATGTTCGTTTTTAGTGTTTCAAGTCTTCCGCTGTGTATCTTAATTTCTGATATTCTGTTAGAGTCAGTGTTGTACTAATTGTCACAACATTTAGTACAACATTATTCTACTTAAACTTAAACACTTCATACACACCACACTTTCAAAGCTGATGAAGGAATATTCATTGGATATTCCTAAGTCAGCAAAGCCTACAAAGTCTATAATTGCAGAACCCTTGTTGTGGAGGAAACACCTCATGTTGTGTTTGATGAATCTATTAATGAGTTCAGAGATAGAAACCAAAACATTGATGAGATAACACAAAGAACAACCAAATTAAGGCTTCAAAGCAAAGAAACAGTATTCATAGATGTTGCCCAGCCAGAGCTCAATGGAGATCAGAATCTGGACAACTTACTTGATGGCAATCAACCAGGAGACAACCAGCCTGAAGGAGAAACTGAACTGATTGATCCAATCCCAGTTCAAAAACAGGTAACAACTACCAATGAAGAAGCAGGCTCTGCTGAGGTAGTAAATGGATCAAATATTCAAGGGGGAATTGATGAAAATACCAATGTCCCTGACATTGAGGACAACAACCCTGAATATGATCCTGAACTTGATCCTTCAATGAATTTTCCAGAATTTAATGAATTTAGTGATCAAACTTCAGAAGAGGACAATCCTCCTGAAGGAATCGGATCTAGAAGGACTTGGTTGCATGACCACCCAACTAGTCTGATACTTGGAAATCCAAGTGAAGGGATCAAAACTAGGAGATTTCATGGAGAAAGTGCTCTATTTTGTTGTTTTCATTCTGAACAGGAACCAAGTGACATTGAAGAAGCACTTCAAGAAACCAACTGGATCATTGCTATGCAAGAAGAGCTGAACCAGTTTACCAGAAATGAAGTATGGGAGCTGGTAGACAGGCCAACTCACCAAGATGTCATTGGAACCAAATGGGTGTTCAAAAACAAGAAAAATGAGAATGACATCATTGTGAGAAAAAAGTAAGATTGGTGGCCAAAGGATATTTGTCAATCTGATCAGGGGATTGATTATGACGAGACCTTTGCACTAGTGGCCAGACTTGAAGCAATAAGGCTGTTCTTAGCCTATGCATCTCACATGAGATTCAAGGTGTATCAAATGGATGTGAAGAGTGCTTTCCTCAATGGGGTATTGAAAGAAGAAGTTTATGTTGAACAGCCCCCAGGCTTTGAAGAAGGAGACCAGGTGTACAGACTAAAGAAGGCTCTATATGGACTAAAGCAAGCACCAAGAGCCTGGTATGACTCCTTATCACAGTTTCTTCTAGATCATGGTTTTGTTAAAGACACTGTTGACAGAACCCTGTTCAGAATCTGTGAAGGCGATGATATTCTGTTAGTCCAAATCTATGTGGATGACATTATATTTGGATCTCCAAATGAGAAAATGTGTGAAAAATTCTCAAAACTCATGCAAAGAAAATTTGAGATGTCAATGATGTGATTGATGAATTTCTTTTTGGTACTTCAAGTCACTCAATCAAAGAGAAGAATTTTCATCAATCAAGCTAAATACACAAGGGACATTATCAAGAAATTTGGATGTTCAACAAGCAAGCCTGTCAGAATTCCAATGAACACCAATTGGAAGATATATGGACCCTGATGAAAGTGGAGTATCTACCAACTCCATTGAATATAGAGGAATCATTGGATCCCCACTATATCTCACTGCAAGTAGGCCTGATATCACATTTGCAGTTGGAGTGTGTGCAAGATTTCAAGCAAATCCAAAGAAGAGTCATCTAGAGGCTGCAAAGAGAATTCTAAGATATCTCAAAGGAACTGAGAATCTTGGACTATGGTATCCAGCTGATGACAATATTAAGCTCATTGGATACTCAAATGCTGACTATGGAGGATGTAGAATTGACAGAAAATCCACCTCTAGAACCTGTCAATTCTTGGGAAGCAAGCTGATCTCATGGTTCTCAAAGAAGCAAAACACAGTTGCAACATCAACAACTGAAGCAGAGTATGTAGCAGCTGGAGGTTGTTGTGCTCAGATACTTTGGCTCAGACAACTATTATTTACTCAGAGCAGGGGTTCAAAGACCACTGCTTCTGAAAATCCATCTTGATTTTCAAAAACATATTTTAGTGTGGTCACTGAACTAATCTTTCTGAAATCTTAACACCTTGTTGTCTAACCCCTCTTATCTGAGATATGGCAAGGAACAACCATAACAACAACAACAACAACAATGCTGCTGTTCTTGGAGATACAGTTGTTGGTCCTTGAACGAGTAGTGAATGGGATTAAAGTCTAGAGGGGAGGGGTGAATAAACTTTAAAACTTTTTCAATCAAGAGTTGGGAACCTCTTCTGATCTCTATGTCAACTGGACTACAAGTCTGCTGGTCCAGATGACTATAGTGATCTGATGAAGAGATTTAATGCGGAAGTGAGTAGGCCTGTTTATTTAGACTCGTTCTTGAGTTCTTTTGAAATAACCAATTTGTTTAGTTAGTGAAATACTCAGCTGATGCTGGTTTGAAAGATATGGCCGTGTTTGAAGATACTTTGAAAACACAATATGCACTATGTAAAGATATTGACAAATAATAAAATAAAGTGCAGTAAGTAAATAACACCGGATTTATAGTGGTTCGGATATACGTTCCTACGTCCACTCTCACGTCCTAACGTGATGTTTAATCCCTTTAATTTACCAAAAATTACAAGGGCTTATCCTTTATAGTCCCAAGGGTAGGACTTTGAGATCTGAGTAGTTCCTAAACTGCTACGGTCTCCACAAGTGATTGGAAGCCCTTGCACTTTACAGGGGTTCAAAAACTTAACCTTATGGTGGGGGTTTTGGGGTTTTTGAATGTATCCAACTAATGGTTCAAGCTTATAACTCGCTTAACCACTATGCCTAAATCAATGAATATACAGTATGAGTAGGATTCAGGTTCTTTGGTTAGATGGGAAATAACTTAAGAGCTAGAATGGTGTTCTAATGATTTCTGGGCTCTTGGAGAACTCTCAACAGAATGTATTTCCTTTGTGAATTCTCTCGTTGTATTTCCGTGTTTTGTTATTCCTCATCCGCTTGTATTTATAGGGAGGATTGTTGTAACTAGCCGTTGGAGTTGACTAGCCGTTGGGCAATCTTTCCATGTTTGGTTGATTCCTTGATTCCAGCCGCTTGATTGCTTCAATTCTGGGATCGTGTCAATCTTCTAAGTATGGTAAGTCTTCGTTTGAATTGCAAGATGACTTTGGAATCAGCCGAGTCCTGGACGAGCTTCTAGTCTTCTGATCTTCACTTCTAGTCTTCTGGCTAACTTGTCTGGCCTTATGTCTTCTGTCTTCTGATATCAGATGAGTATTACTCTTCTGATCTGGAAAATACTTGAGCTGTCTTAGCCCATCTTTGACTTGGACTCCATCAGATGAATAGGTATACAAGCACCTTACTTATCTGGTCTTCAAGGATCTTCTAGTCTTCATGCCTTCTACTCTTCTCTTCTTGAGGTTGTGCATGTAAGCAAATACTTTGCTGATCGGTTGAGATCTATACAACTGATCACACAAGACTAGTCTAAGATGTTCTATACAAAGTCAGCTGATCCTATTACATTTATAAACTCCCAGTGTTTTGGCCATCAAAACTATTCTAACATCAAGTGGGGCTTAGGATGAATTTATATCCCAACAATTTCCCCCTTTTTGATGAAGCCAAAACTATACTTGATAAATGCTCTTAGTGAGTAAGATAAGAGTTTATAAATCTTTTAAAAATGAAGTTTCTGATGAAGACAATGAGAGTTTGTCTTGTAAGTAAAAAGAACTAATACTTGAATAACATATATGGAGTTTTACAGATTACAAGTGATAGTCTCTTTGAACTTCTTAAGTAGTCTTCATCAGGTCTTCAAAGGTTTAGATGCGGAAGGCAAGGTACAGACGAACGCGAACATCTTCCATGTGTTGTAGGTCTGTAACATTCTCTTCAAGATAGATCTTCTCCAGAATCCGTTTGACTTCTATCATGTTTGTTCTTACGGAGTCCAGAGTAGGTGCATCCCATTTAGGGTCTTCAGGAGTTAGGATTCTTCAGCCGAGCTCTTTGGCTGTCTTGACTGTTTCTGTCCAGAGCACTTGATCTTCAATGTTCATGAACTGAGAGAATTGAAAGAATTCATCTTCATAGGTAGGAAGAGGGCCAAATTTTCTCACTATGTGGTGTTGAATCTGCCATTTCTTTTTCAGAGGGTACCATCTTGGTAGCTCATCTTGAAGAATCAACATGTCCACATATGTGCTGTCAGTTACTCGAGCACTATCTTCTTTCTCTTTGTCTTTCAGTGCTTTTCTGAGTTTGGCCACTTTCCTGTCAAACTTGGCCTTGACTGCCTACGCATCATTGAGTTTCTTTTGCTTAAGCTCTTGAGCTTCAATCATCTTTCTTTTCTTCAGTTCTTGAGCCTCTTTCTCTTCTGCAGTAGGCTCTGCTGGAACTGATGTTTTCTCATCTACCTTTGCTTTCTCATCTGCCTTTCTTTTCCTTGTCATTCTCTTTTCAACGATTTGTTCTACAGGGGCAGTGAGTTGCAGATTCTTGGCCGGACCTTGGGTTTCTTCTTGAACAGCTTCTTTGCCTTGTCTGTTCTTGATTTTGCCTTTCAAACCTCCCAAGGTTTCATTCAGATCGTCTTGTGCTACTACCAATTCAGCTTGCTGTGCAGTAGACTTCTCCAAAGCGTTTATCAATACATCTTCCCCCTTTTTAGCTTCAGCAAGAGCAGCCGCAAAAGGCTTCATGGCATTCAGAATTTTCACATGTAGAGTCTGTTTGAGAGCCATGGCATTGACCTTGCTGATATGATTCAGATGGGAGATGCTGTGCTCCAGAACTTGGGCATGAGAAGTTGAGGAAGAGGCAACTTCCAGATTGGCTGTGAGTGATTCCAGTTTGTCTGCTATCTCCTTCAGCTGAGTCCGTAATTTCTCATTCTCCTCAGCAGCTGATTTAAGGAGGGCTTGACCTTCAATGGCTCTTGCTTCAGCATCTTCAAGCCTGCTTTTGTAGGTGGTCTCTATGCGATTTATCTCATTTGCATAGAGATCAGTAAACAATTTGGATCTGTCAGATGACTTCTTCATCTCAGAATTGAGGTACTCTTCTATCTGATGATGGAGTGCCTCACCAAACTTGTCTTCAACATCAATAATTTGGTTGGTGAGACGAGTCCTCTACTCCTGAACAGCTTTCTCAACATACCTTGCTAGCTGTATGCCTAACCCTTTCTCAAAGTGCAAGTCTATTGCCTCTTTGACCTGAGAGCATATGTCTGCTGTATAGTTAACAGACGAAGTAGAGGTGGAGGCAGTACATTGTATTTGTGATGGTGGAATATTTGGATGGACAACCAATACCTTGCCTCTCTCTTCAGCTGAAAGATAAACTTCATTCATGAAGCTTGTAGTAGCATCAACCAGATGGGTAAGGATTCTTCTTCCTTTGTGATCTGGCTGGTCAATAAAGTGTTTAAGCTCATCCTTAGGCAAGAAGTGAGCTGGAACGGTTAATACTTCCTTTTCCTTTTCCTCTGTCTCAGCTGGTGCAGCTGAGTCATCTGCCAAGGCTTTGTCGGCTACCAGATGATCTGTTGTGATTTCTGGTATAGAGGGATCCTCAGAGGAGACTTCTAGTATCCTATTGCATACCCTAGTTAGGGCCTCTGTTGGTAGGAGCTCAGTGAATGACTGGACTTGAGCAACCTCTTTCTGCTCCATTTCCCAGTTGAGGAAGTTAGCTTTTCCTCCCATTCCTTCCATGATCTAATGCAAGTCATCAACCTCATCCCTTCTAAGTTCAATCCAAGTATATACCCTCAGTACTTGCTCAAATTGGATTGACTCCTCATCAACTTCAGGTACAGTAGACCTGAGCAGGTTGGCTATCTTCATTCTCACGATCTTCTCCCTTGTGCACATTGGATAGTGCACCATGCTATACTGAGACTGAGGTGGAGAAGGGTCTGCTGGTGCCAGGTCTTCTGGTGCAGAAGAGATATTGAGGATAGGGGATTGGGTTGTTGGGACAGATTCCTCTGTTGTGTGAGTATCAGCAAGGATTTGGGAAGTGATATATGTGGGTTGAGTAGGTGGTTGTGATTGCTCTTCTGTGGGTTCTGCATCAGTAGGGGTTTGGATTTGTGTGGCTGGTTCATCTGCTGTTTGAAGATCAGTAGATGGTTGAGCTTGGTCCTCTGCAGGTTGGATATCAGCAGGGGATGGAGAAGGTTTCTGAGTCTTGTCATCTGCTGTTTGGGCATCAACAAGGTTTTGAGAAGTAGGGATGATTGGGTCAGATGATGTTTGGAGGCTGGGAGTTTGGGTTGTCTTGGATAGTTCCTCTGTTGTGTGAGTATCAACAGGGATTTGGTTAGCAGTGTTTGAGGGTTCAGAAGGGTTGTCAGTTTCAGTGGGGTCAAAGGATGATATTGGGGCTATGCTCATAGGAGTAGGGAGCCTGGATTTCTTTGACTTCTTGGTGAAAGAAGAAGTCTTCTTTCTCTTCTGACCCTTAGACAATTTTGAAGGAGTAATTGTAAGGGAGGGATTAGAGATACCTGCCTTCTTCAACGGAGAGGCTGATGGAGTAGCATCTGAGTCATATGGGGAGATGAGCCCAAATCTGATCAGATATCTTCTTTGTGCTAGAGTCTGATTGTCATCATCATCATCCTCTGCAGCCTTCTGATGAGCCTCTTCTTTGGAGTGCTCCTCCTCCTCTTCAGCAGAGTCTTGCACAGACTCTTCTGCTTCTTCAACTGCATCTTTAGAGGATGCTTCAGCCAATTGTTTCTTCTCCTCCTTCAACCTTGCTGCCTCAGTAAGAGCTTCCTTCTTCAAGTAATACTTGGATGAGTGAAACTTCTTTGTAGGACCCGTGTTATACTTCTTTGGGAGTATCTCTGGGAGGATAATACTCAGCTTGTTGACAAAGCTGACTGTGGATGTCACTTTCCATTCCTTCGATTGCAAATCCAGAGAGACCTTCTTAGCCTCAAGAGCAATTCTGTCCAAGAAGAGCCCTTGCCAATCTCCATCGATTTGATCCCAAATTGCAGCCGTAACTCTAACTTTTAGAGTGGTAACTGCATCATGACTGAATGTATTACCTAGCAGCATCTTGCTTGCTATGTCATCAAGGTCTGGAACTTGAGATCAAGTTGAGACTTCTTAACTCCAGAGGCATTAAGAGCCTTGATTCTTCCACCAGTGAATATTTCAATGTACTCTTTTTCTCTTCCCATGATGTAGGTAGAGATGTTTACCTTCCCCCTTGGTAGATCAAATAGGTCCTTGAGAATATCTCTAGTGACTCTGACCTTGTGTCCACCCTTGAACATACGAACCCTTGAACACACGAACCCTTGAGAATATCTCAAATAGATCAAATAGGTACTTTCAACATACGAACCCTTGAACACAGCATTCGAATAGAAAGCCAGCACGTCTTGCTCGTACACATTCGCTGGTGCTGCTTCCAAAAATTCATAGAGTTTTAGGTTGAGACATCGAAGGAGAATCTCCTTGTTCTCAACAGTGTGTTTGCCCTTGAAAAACAGAGCATTCTCAGTGAATATCTTCCCTTCCTTAGACCACTTTGCTGCATCGAGAGTGCCTGTGATCTTGGTCTTCTCATCATAGATTTCAATGATCCCCATTCTGAGTATTGGTAGATAGGTTTAGAAAGCTTGATAGAGTTTTTCAGAACGAGAGCGATCGAATGCGATTTGAGTTTTAAGTGCGAAAGGGTTTGAGGAATGGCTTAAGGGTTGTTTAAATACTCCAGCAAATCTCGATTTGTGTATTGATCCAACGGTCAAAATTGATTTTATGAGGAGTAACTCTCAAGAATTCCCTTCTTCGTCTTCAGCCCATTCCTTTAATTTTGCCGGCTAAACGTGCCATGTGTCAATTGTTGATTCGTTGGCAAAATTGTAATTGAGTACTAATGACATCATTACCAAAAATAGTCGTTGAGACTAAATTTCAGTAAAATTGATCATTCAAGGCCGTTTTCTATAAGTAATACACATTCCTTATATAGGCCGAATTCCTTAATTACATCCAGAAACAAATCTAGAATGAATTACATTATCAAAGATTAATCATTAGATTTTTGTTGAATAAAAGTGATCTGATCAGCAGAGTAAGTCTTCTAATTTTCTTGAAAAGTCTGCTGATTTCACTTGAAAGTCTTTTGGTCAGCTGAGTAAGTCTTCTGATCAGCTGGGTAGAGATTTTGAGTTGCTGAGTAAATCTTCTGTGTAAGTTTATCCAACCTGATTTGATGGATCTTTCAGCAATTTCCCCTTAACCATGTGGAACCATCTTAACAATATGTAGCTGGTCAGCCTGGATGGTATTCCACTGGCTCAGGTTGCCCTCACCATCAGATGGTCCCTCACCATCAGATGGGTTGTAGCATCTAATGTGTCCTTGTTGAATTTCTTCGCCTCATCTTCCTCTCTTGTAGGAGGGAGAAGATTGGAAGGTGCTTCAATGGAGTGTGAAGAGAAAGGTAAGAGCTTGGTCTTCTTGATTGGCTTCGACAAAGTATCCTTTGGAAACAAGCTCTCTATGTTGAACTTCCCCCTGGAGGAGAAGCTCTGCTTGTTTGCTACTTTGTCCTCTGCATCTCTCCTTCCTTTTCTTTTCTTTTCAAAAGCATACATATGTTGAGTGAGTCAAGTATGCTGGTCTGCATTATCTCCATCTTCTGGACATATCTTCATCTCCTTCACCCAAGACTTTGGTTGAGGGATGATGTCCATGCCATCTTTTCTTTCGATCTTCTCCATACCTGAAACAAAGATAAGAGTTAGTGTTTGTTGTTGTTTAAATATTTCTCAAGAATGCCTCCTTATATAGAGGTAGGGATGAGATGGTGGAGTGAAAGATGATAAAAATATTGAGTTGATAGGTCTGAATTTCTGAAAAAGGTTACTTCTTAAGATCAACAATGAGATTCTTGATCTAAGGGTTCACGTTTAAAGAGATTCGGACTTTATCATGTGGAATGCAGAAATTATAAATTTTGAACATGAGTCATTTGAAGTCCGTACTCAACTTGCATACTGTTGAGTCGGTGAGGATAGTGTATTAATCCAACCAAGTATAACTCAATGGTATACTCTATGTATGTATAGTAATAAAGTATTTTATGAAGAATAGTTTATTATTATACACATGTATACATTGCTTTGAGTACATTCTCCAAGTAACTTTGTTCAACTTTTCTAGAGATATATATATATATATTATGAAATGCAGATAATAGAGTATTTTATCAAGGATTCTTAAGGTATCATGGATTCCCCCTTGATTGAATAACTCTATGTTTTCCCTCAGCTTTATTTGTCTTCATTGGGAATGTACTTACCTGAAGATGAGGGTGTCTATTCACCTCATTTGATTATTTCCCAGTCTGCTGCGGTTGTGTCAGCTGGGGTCTTCTCATCTGATCTTTGATCTTCATATACTTGGATCAAGAAGTCCTAGGCTGTAGCATAGGGTCTTGAATCTTTCTTCAGCTAGGGGCTTAGTCAAGATATCTGCTCTTTGGATATTTGTATGAATTTTCTCCATTTTGATGTCCTTCTTTTCAAGATGATCTTTTATGAAGTGGTGTTGAATGTCGACATGCTTGCATCTTGTGTGGAGGGCTGGATTTTGAGTGATGGCAATTGCACTGCTGCTATCACAGTACATAGGGACTTCTCTTGCCTCTACATTGTAATCTTTTAGTTGTTGTACCAGCCATAGCAGCTGACTACAACAACTTCCAGCTGCCATGTATTCTGCCTCAGTGGTGGAGGTTGCAACATAGGTTTGCTTCTTTGAGAACCATGAAATCAACTTGTTGCCTAGGAATTGTCAGGTTCAAGATGTGGACTTCCTATCTATTCTGCATCCACTATAGTCTGAGTCAGAGTATCCACTCAATTCTAGATTGTCATCAGCAGAGTACCATAGTCCTAGGTTGACTGTTCCTTTTAGGTACTTTAGGATCTTCCTTGCTGCTTCTAGATGACTTTGCTTTGGGTTGGCTTGGAACCTAGCACATACTCCTATAGCAAAAGTTATGTCTGGTCTGCTGGCTGTAAGGTATAGGAGAGATCCAATAAGTGCTCTATATTCAGCTTGATCAACTGCTTTTCCAGACTCATCTGGTTCCATTTTGAATGAAGTCATCATTGGAATCCTTGTAGTCTTGCTTTGTTGAGCTTTGAATCTTACTAATAGGCTCTTGGTATACTTGGATTGATTGATGAAGATCCCTTATGGAGTTTGCTTGACTTGAAGTCCTAGGAAGTAGTTCATCTCACCCATCATACTCATTTCGAATTTTCCTTGAATTAGTTTAGAGAACTTCTTGCACATCTCTTGATTGGGTGATCCAAATATAATATCATCTACATATATTTGCACCATTAGAATGTCATCTCCTTCTTGTATTCTAAAAAGTGTTCTGTCAACCTTGCCTTTGGTGTATCCATTATCAAGTAGAAATTGTGACAATGTGTCATACCAGGCTCTAGGGGCTTGCTTCAGACCATAGAGAGCCTTCTTCAGACGATATACTTGATCTCCTTTTTCAAAGCCTGGGGGCTGCTCTACATACACTTCTTCTACCAGAATACCATTTAGGAAGGCACTTTTGACATCCATTTGATATACCTTGAAGCCCATATATGATGCATAAGCTAGAAATAGTCGAATGGCTTCTAGTCTGGCTACTTGAGCAAAGATTTCATCGTAGTCAATTCCTTCAGATTGTGAGTAGCCTTTTGCAACTAGCCTTACTTTATTTCTAGTTATCACATCATTTTCGTCCTTTTTGTTCTTGAATACCCACTTTGTTCCTACTACATTGTGGTTTTCAGGACGATCTACCAATTCCCACACTTCATTGCGTTCGAATTTGTTTAGTTCTTCTTGCATAGCAGTGATCCAATTGCTATATGTAATTGCTTCTTCTATGTCAGCTGGTTCAATATTGGATAAAAAGGCACACCAGCAGAACATAGAGGACTGGGGGTTCTGATTCAGTTGTCTTCTGGTCTTGACACCTGAGTCTGCTCCTCCTAAGATGAGGTTTGATGAATGGTTGTTTCTCCATGTATTCCTCACAGGTGTGTCTGCACTAGATAAGTTAGGATTCTCATCTGATCTACTATTATCAGAAGGGTTGACTTGATTTGGTCGATCATCATCTGTATCTTGTTTGTCAAAGAGATCATTCCCCCTTGCATTTGGAATTGGTGCATCTTGATTTAGGTCGACTTGCTCAGCTTGGGTTTGAGATCAAGTGACAGGTCTATGAGGTTTATCTTCCTCTGGATCTTCAGAGAAGGGTTCATTGACTTCAATAAACTCTTCTGGTGTAGACTTGATCAGTAGTGACTTCAATAAACTCTTCCACAGTTCATATGAGGTTTTCTCATGAATTTTGTGAATACCTGACCTATTTTGGGTGTGACAAGCTGTGTTGATGGATTCTGCCCATGGTTTCTTAGGAGTTGAGAATTCAGCAAGGAGTGTTCTTGTAGCTTCTTTGAGTGTTCTGACTCTTTTTTCAGCTACACCATTCTGTTGTGGTGTCCTTGCTGCACTTGTCTCATGCTGAATACCATTAGAAGTACAATAAGCAATAATATAAGAGTTAATGAATTCAGTGCCTTTCTCACTTCTGATTTTCACAATAGGTTCTCCTTTCTCTACTTGGATTCTCTTCAATAGTTCAGGAAGCTTCTGCTGAGTCTCACTCTTCTTGTATAGAAAAATAACCCAAGTAAACTTGGAGTAGTCATCTACTACAATAAGAGTGTACTTCCTTCCTGTTAGTGTTGTTGGAGTGATTGGTCCAAAGAGATCCATATGAAGTAGTTCCAGAACTCTGCTGGTTGATGCTGTCTTCTTGGTTTTGAAGGAGACCTTTGTTTGCTTTCCTTGTTGATATGCATCACATACCTGATCTTTACAGTAGAGTTCATTAGGCAGCCCATCAACTAAGGATTCCCTTGCTAGCTTGTTCATAGTCTTAAAGTTCAAGTGACTAAGACGTTTGTGCCATAGCCAGCTGATATCTTTAGGACTTTTCACAAGCAGACATGTATCCTTAGGACAGCTGTTCCAATTTGCAAGATACATACTACCTTTTCTAGATCCTGTTAGAAGAGTTTGTTTTGTTCGTTTATCACTTATAAGACACTCATCTTTAGAGAATTTTATTGAGTAACCAGTGTTACAAAAATGAGAAACTGATAATAAATTGAACTTCAAACCTTCTACATATGATACATCATGTACCTCAATGTCACCATTTTTCAAGGTGCCATATCCTTTTGTGTTACCGTGCGCGCTATCACCAAAGAAGACTTTTGGACCTTTCTTTTCTGTATAGTTGGTCAGCAGGGTTTTGGTTCCAGTCATATGGGTTGAGCATCCGCTATCTATGTACCAAGTTTCTCCTGCTTGACCTCCTTTCCTGTATAGGTCCCTTCTTTCCTGCAAGAAAAATTAAGTCTTAAGTACCCATTTTGTCTTGGGTCCTTGGGTGTTAGTACTACCCTTGGGGACCCACATATACATTGGTCGTTTGAATAACCTTGAGCATTTGAGTTGTCTCCCTCGGGCATCACAGAACCAAATCTTACCAGTTGACACCTTGGCCTGGTTTGATTTGTCAGTTGTGTCAGCTAGGTAACTGTCAGATGATTTCCTCTTATAGGAGTGAGTATAGATTATTTTCTGACTAATTACACTCGGCCTGGGTGCATTAGCTGAACGATGCACACGATTATATGGACCATACTCCTCTATTCTCACAATATCATAAGAGATAGGGGGTGCAAAGAGAACAGATTTGTGTGAAGAATATTTCTTCTTCTTGGCTGGAGCAGCATACAGCTGAGACTGTCTCAGACGAGATGGTCTAGGTTGTTTGTTGCTTCTTTGTATGTGCTTGGGGTTAACTTGTCTCTTGCCATTCTTGGTGTTAGGATGGTTAACCTTGGCTGATACAGATGCCTTTTGGTTCATTGTAGGTTCATTGTGTTTAGAACACTCACATTTTTCATGTGATCGAGTAGTACACTGGTTAGGTGTACTGCCCTCAGCTGGAGAAGATGTTGATGGATTAAATTCATAACCAAAACCCATTTTGTTGCCATTTGATCGATAATATTCAGAGATGTTTTCAATAGTAGCAGATGCTTTATTGAACTCTGATATCTTTTGATCAAGTCTTTACTTCTCCTTTTCTAAGAGCTCTTTTGCTTGGAAAAGATCATCGAACTTAGACTGAAGTGAACGAAATTCTTTGGTTTCTAAGGCTTGAGTTTTTAACATCCCCTCATACAACTGAGTTATTGTGGTGTTTTCTTCTTTAAGAAGTTCCACTTCTTTAGACAATCTTTCATTCATTGTTACTAACTCAGGGGTGTTATCAAACTTAACCTTTTTCAACCTAGCAATTTCTTTCCTTAGGTCCTTGTTCTCTTCTTCCACTTCTATGAAAGCTCTAGTGGCAATATCAAGATCACCTTTTACTTCTTCCAAGGATTGGTAATAGGTGTTCTCAAATTCGCCTACAGATAAGTTTGCTTCATCTGTGTGTGAAGAAGCAGGTAAGTGAAAATTGATGTATAGGAGTTTACCTCGTTTTCACCTATGGCCATCATAGCTAAATCATCTGAATCATTTGAGAAGAGTTCACAGTCTGGTGATGAAGGAAGATCGTCACTTTGATATTCAGTTTCTTCAGTCATCATTGCTTGTCTGTCTAGATTCCTCCTGTCTCTTCTTGATTTTCTTTCTTCTTTGTCTCCTAGATTTAGGTCTGGACATTCATAGACATAATGTCTTGGTTTGTGACAGTTGAAGCATGATCCAGGTTTTTGATTTGGAGTGCTTCTTCTTGGAGGGGTGGCATCTCTTCTTCTATAACTTCGACTGTCAGATGACTCCATATCCTTCCTAGGATACCTTTCTGGTGTTCTTTCTCTTGATTCTCTAGAGGATGATCCAACTCTCTTATCTTTATAATTCCTGTAGAATTTTCTATATTTGCTATTTAAGGTGTTCATCCTTTCAAATCTCTTGATCATGAGAGCCATTTGCTCTTTTAGGCTCATATCTGATCCTTCAAAGTCATTTGTATTCAAAGGGGTCTTGCCAGATGAGGTGCTTGCAGCTTTTGTATTTTCTGCCTTGAAAGCTACAGTCTTGGAGGTAGATGGGGTTGCTGTTGGCTCATCATTTTCTGAGTTTTCTTCTCTTTCAAGATCATATTCATCAGCTTTGAGGTTTTGGAATAGAGTTTGAGCAGACCATTTCTTGATATCTTGAGTATCTTTGATGATGGTCTTCTTGAGTTTCCATTTCTTGGTTAGAGAGTCCAAGATCTTCAGATTTTTCTCTCTATTAGTATATTTCTTTCCTAGAGATTCTATATCATTGATAATCTTTGTAAATATATTGTCCAGCTGATCAATAGACTCTTCTGGTTGCATCTTGAAGTGTTCAAACTTCTTGACAGCTGTTGATAGTTTGCTCTCTTTAATCAGCTTCGTTCCTTCACAAAGAAGTGCCAGTGCATCCCACATGTCTTTAGCTGTCTCACAGTTGAGTACTTTTGCAATGTACTCATTAGGGAGAGTTTGCATGATGTAATCTTGAGCAATGCTGTCAAGATTTGACTGCTTCATTTCTTCTGGAGTGAGGTCTTTCATAGGCTTGGGGGCAAGTTCTCCAACTGGGATTTCTGCATCGCCATTTGCAGTGTTGACCGCCATGATTGTGATTAGGCCTTCTGTGATCACTTACCACATCTTGTAGTGAACTGAGGTAAGATTCTTCCTCATCCTTATCTTCCAGTAACCGTAGTCTTCCACTGAAAACTTAGGCAACTTATGCATATTAGCACTCATGTTGTATGAGTTTTCTAAAACAGGTTTTTCAAAAGATGGATCTGTTCAAGAGGACTACAGAAAGACTCCCTCAAGTCTTCTGATAATCTAGAGACAGTAGTCCGTTAGAACCACTGCTCTGATACCACTTGTTGGTCCCTGAACGAGTAGTGAATGGGATTAAAGTCTAGAGGGGAGGGGTGAATAGACTTTAAAACTTTTTCAATCAAAGGTTGGGAACCTCTTCTGATCTCTATGTCAGCTGGACTACAAGTCTGGTGGTCCAGATGACTATAGTAGACATGGGCAACGGTTCCAAACCGCCGGTTTCTAACCGAAACCGGCGGTTACGATTTTGGTTTTTCGGTAACCGTAACCGAACCGCGAACCGCCGGTTACGGTTTTCAAACCGGCGGTTCGGTTTGAAAACCGCCGGTTTGGCGGTTTGTTTTTTTTTTTTTTTTTTAAATATTATCTCCGTTTTCGCTCGTTTTCACTCCATTTTCGTTCGTATTTTATTCGTTTTAACTCATTTTTTAGAAAATACATTACTAGAATTGAATAAAAATTATATAACTTAAATTTATACATTAAAAATAGAAGAATTGTGTATTAAAAAATTAATTTTTTTTTTTTTTTTAATAAAAAATCGGCAAACCGCCGGTTAACCGCCAAAACCGGCCAAACCGCCGGTTTGCGGTTTGTCAAAATGCCGAACCGTAACCGAACCGCCATTTTTCGGTTACGGTTCGGTTTTCAAACCGTAACCGGTGGTTTGTCAAACCGGCGGTTTGGCCGGTTTGGTGGTTCGGTTTTGCGCGTGTCTAGACTATAGTGATCTGATGAAGAGATTTAATGCGGAAGTGAGTAGGCCTGTTTATTTAGACTCGTTCTTGAGTTCTTTTGAAATAACCAATTTGTTTACTTAGTGAAATACTCAGATGATGCTGGTTTGAAAGATATGGCCTTATTTGAAGATACTTTGAAAACACAATATGCACTATGTAAAGATATTAACAAATAATAAAATAAAGTACAGTAAGTAAATAACACCGGATTTATAGTGGTTCGGATATACGTTCCTACGTCCACTCTCACGTCCTAACGTGATGTTTAGTCCCTTTAATTTACCAAAAATCACAAGGGCTTGTCCTTTATAGTCCCAAGGGTAGGACTTTGAGATCTGAGCAGTTCCTAAACTGCTACGGTCTCCACAAGTGATTGGGAGCACTTGCACTTTACAGGGGTTCAAAAACTTAACCTTATGGTGGGGGTTTTGGGGTTTTTGAATGTATCCAACTAATGGTTCAAGCTTATAACTCGCTTAACCACTATGCCTAAATCAATGAATATACAGTATGAGCAGGATTCAGGTTCTTTGGTTGGATGGGAAATAACTTAAGAGCTAGAATGGTGTTCTAATGATTTCTGGGCTCTTGGAGAACTCTCAATAGAATGTTGCTTTTACTTGCTTGCTTGGTTAGCCTTTGTCAATTCTCTCGTTGTATTTCCGTGTTTTGTTATTCCTCATCCGCTTGTATTTATAGGGAGGATTGCTGCAACTAGCCATTGGAGTTGACTAGCCGTTGGGCAATCTTTCCATGTTTGGTTGATTTCTTGATTCCAGCCGCTTGATTGCTTCAATTCTTGGATCGTGTCAAACTTCTAAGTATGGTAAGTCTTCGTTTGAATTGCAAGATGACTTTGGAATCAGCCGAGTCTTGGACGAGCTTCTAGTCTTCTGATCTTCACTTCTAGTCTTCTGGCTAACTCGTCTGGCCTTATGTCTTCTGTCTTCTGATATCAGATGAGTATTACTCTTCTGATCTGGAAAATACTTGAGCTGTCTTAGGCCATCTTTGACTTGGACTCCATCAAATGAGTAGGTATACAAGCACCTTACTTATCTGGTCTTCAAGGATCTTCCAGTCTTCATGCCTTCTACTCTTCTCTTCTTGAGGTTGTGCATGTAAGCAAATATTGTGTTGATCAGCTGAGATCTATACAGCTGATCACACAAGACTAGTCTAAGTTGTTCTATACAAAGTCAGCTGATCCTATTACATTTATAAACTCTAATTGTTTTGGCCATCAAAACTATTCTAACATCAAGTGGGGCTTAGGATGAATTTATATCCCAACAACAGTTGTGACCATCAACAATATGGCTCCAGATCCTGTCAATCACATATCTCATCACAAGCTGCCCATGTTCTCAATTGAGAACTATGATTTCTGGAAAATCAGAATGAGAGCTCATCTTGCATGCCTCCACAATGAGATGCTGAGAGTCATCACAATGGATCCTTTTATATTCACTTAAGCTAATCCCGCTGATGCTCAAAGAGCTGACCCAAGGGAGGAGATCCCCAAAGATGAAGATGACCTCACCACTGAAGAGAGAAGGAGACATAATCTCAACTATCTTGCAATGAACACTCTCTATCAAACAATTCCAGATGCAGTAATGGGGAGAGTCTACCACTGCACAACAGTTAAAGAAATATGGGATACTCTTGCAGAAATGTGTGAGGGTACTGATAAAATCAAGGAGAACAAGGTCCAAGTGGCTGTGCAGAAGTTTGAACAATTCACAATGGAGTCAGAAGAGTCCATTGTTAAGTTTGCTGGTAGATTCACTGACATAATGAATGAGATCAACTCATTGGGCAAGGTTTACTCCAAGAGAGAAATTGCACTCAAGATTCTAAGGAGTCTCACTCAAAAGTGGGATGTATACTCTGTGATGATGCAGAACACTAAAGATCTCTCTACCATGCCCATACAACAAGTCTTCTTAGAACTCAAAGCTTATAACTTTGATCTCAACAGAAGAAAGCCTACTGAAGAAGCTTCCTTACCAACTAAAGGAGTGGCATTTAAGGCCAAAGCTGCTGAACCAGAAATGCTGTCCACTCCAAGATCATCAAAGTCAGTCTCTAAGGCTGAAATGAAGGAAGAGCTAGCCCTCATGGCTAGAAGGTTTGAAAAGCTCAACTCAAGGTTTGGTAGATACAAAAAATTTCTACCAAGACAACAAAGTCAGGAGAAGGTACAACTCTCCTGATGCCAAGGCTAGGGACAAAAGGCCTGAAGAAAGAAAATCGGAGGACAAGTAATCTGATAGTAGAAAGTCCAATAAAGCTGAACCTTCATCATCTAGAAAATGAAATTCTAAGTATTGAACTTGCAAAGACTTCTCAAACTGAATCTGTAGTTGATGTCAAGTCTACTGAGTTGTATCAACAAGTCTTAAGGGAACTTGATGAAGCTTCTCTCAGGATAGTTGACCAACAAAGGCAGATTGATGAACAACTACTTATTCAAAAGAGAAGGAATTTTGAACTTACAATTCTTCAAGCTAAATTTGAAAACCTCTCACATGAATATGATGTTCTTAAATCAAGTGAAGAGAGCCTGAAAAATAAGATGTCTGCAATGAATAAATCCTCTAAGGAAATAGAAGAAATTCAAAGCTTCCAAAGACCTATGGCTCAAAAGAGTGGATTGGGATATGATCCATTCGAATCTTCACCTTGTCTTAGTGTTGCTTCAACAAGTAACACTAAGAGAATCTTTGTTAAATCAGTGGCACAACAAGCTGAAAATGAATTAATTCAGCCACTGAACAAAGGAAAGGGCAAAATGCATGAAGTGCCCACTCAAGTAGTTCAGGGAACAAAGGCCAAAGTCCCTGAATACAAGAGGAATGGTGTTCAGCAGAGTAGACCCAATGGTAGGGTAACTCATCTGAACAACATTCAGAGAGGTTGTCCAAGGTATGTTCAGCCTAGGCCAACTGTTCTGAGGCAACCTCAGCTGAACAGCCAAAGGCCAACTCTCCTCATAGGCACAATAAAATGAGACAACCAAAACCCTTCATGCCAAAGGGTAATGGTCATGTATATGCCTATCCTCAAAGATTCCCTCAAGTTGCACAAAGAACTCATAAGTTCAGGAGAAATGATAAATCTCCTGAAACTTACAGAGTCAACACTGTCACACATTCTTTCCCAAAGGCATTTAAGGGAAAAACTGTGTATGTTGATGCTAGAGGAAAACAACTTAGCCACCTTGAATCAATCAGGGTAATTAGGCAAGTTTGGGTTCCTAAAGGTACAACTAACCTCTCAGGACCCAAAATTCAAAGGGTACCTAAAGCTTGATCATTGCAGGTACCAAAGGACCACAAGTAGTTGAGGAGCTTGAACAAAAAGATAGCATGGTACTTGGACAGTGGATGTTCAAGGCACATGACTGGAAACAAAACAATCCTCACTGAATTCATTGAACAAGAAGGTCTTAATGTCACATTTGGAGACAGCTCACAAGCTACTACAAAAGGTTATGGTACCTTGATAATTGGTAATGTCAAGGTATCCAATGTGTCTTATGTGGCTGGTCTCAAATATAATCTCCTAAGTATAAGTCAGTTCTGTGATAAAGGTTATAATTTGAGTTCACAAGTAATAAATGCCTAATCAAAGATAAAACTCAACAAACTCTACTGACTGGAACTAGGAAAGGAAATATGTATTTTGCTGACTGGGACAAGTCTACTGATGCAACATGCTTTATTGCCAAGAGCTCAAATGAACAAAGTTGGTTGTGGCATAAAAGGCTAAACCACCTGAACTTTAAATCCATGAACAAGCTGGCTAGAAATGCATTAGTTAAAGGACTGCCTAATGAAGTTTTCATTAAGGAACATGTTTGTAAACCATGTCAAGAAGGAAAACAGATTAAAGCTTCATTTAAAGGCAAACCAGTCATCTATACTGAAAGGGTACTTGAAATGTTACATATGGATCTGTTTGGAACAATTACCCCTGCAAGTATAAATGGAAGAAAATACACACTAGTTCTAGTAGACGACTTCTCTAGGTTCACATGGGTAGTATTTCTCCTTAATAAGAAGGAAACTCAAGTCAAACTCCCTGAACTAATGAAGAGATTGTCAAATGAGAAAAGTCTTAACATAATCAAGATAAGATCTGATAAAGGCACTAAGTTCATAAATTCTTACATAAATGAGTGTTGCACTGAAAATGGAATTGCCCATGAAACTTCAGCAACTAGAACCCCTCAGCAGAATGGAGTAGCTGAAAGAAGAAATAAAACTCTTAAAGAGGCTGCTAGAACCTTAATTGCTGATTCAAATTTACCTAAGAGATTTTGGGCTGAAGCTATAAACATTGCATGCTATACTCATGATAGATGTTTGATTACTAAGGGTCAAGGCAAAACCTCTTAAGAACTCTGGAAAGGAAGATTGCCTAAAGTATCTCACTTTCACATATTTGGTTGTAAGTGTTTCATTCACAACAATGGGAAAGAACAATTGAAAGCTTTTGATAGCAAAGCTGATGAGGGGATATTTCTTGGATATTTCCAAATTAGTAGAGCTTTCAGGGTCTACAATTGTAAATCCCTTCTTGTGGAAGAAACACCTAATGTTGTGTTTGATGAAGCTATTTTTTAGAACAGGGATAAACTCCTGAATGTGGATGACATCACACAAAGAACAACCAGATTAAGCCTAAAAGATAAAGATACCCTATTCACTGAAGTTGTCCAGGTCAATCCTCCTGAAACTATCATTCTGGACAACACTCCTGAAGGCAATCTACTTGAGGCAAACCACACTGAAGAAAATGATGAACTGAATGACCCAATCCCAGTTCATAATCAGGTAACAACTACCAATGAAGAAGCAGGCTCTGCTGAGGTAGTTAATGGATCCAATATTCTAGGGGGAAATAACAATGTTGAAAATGCCAATGTCCCTGACATTGAGGACAACACCCCTGAATATGATTCTGAATTAGATCCTGCATTAAACTTTTCTGAATTTTATGATGCTAGTGACTCAACCTCAGTAGAGGACAACTCTACTGAAGGGATCAGGAAAAGAAGGAATTGGTTAACTGACCATCCAACTAACCTGATACTTGGGGATCCAAGTATAGGAGTCAAAACTAGAAGGTTTCATGGTGAAAGTGCTTTGTTTTGTTGCTTCTTATCAGAACAGGAGCCTCAAGACATTGAAGAAGCACTTCAAGATGCAAACTGGATTACAGCCATGCAAGAAGAGCTGAACCAGTTTACAAGAAATGATGTTTGGAACCAAGTGGGTGTTCAAGAACAAGAAGAATGAGAATGATGTGATAGTCAGAAACAAGGCCAGATTGGTGGCCAAGGGTTATTGTCAATCAGAAGGCATAAACTATGATGAGACATTTGCACCAGTGGCAAGACTTGAAGCTATAAGGTTATTCTTAGCATATACTGCCCACAAGAGGTTCAAAGTCTATCAAATGGATGTCAAAAGTGCTTTTCTGAATGGAGTACTCAAAGAAGAAGTCTATGTGGAGCAACCCCCAGGGTTTGAGGATGGAAACCAAGTGTACAGACTCAAGAAAGCCCTTTATGGACTTAAGCAAGCTCCAAGAGCTTGGTATGACACCATGTCACAATTTCTATTAGATCATGGTTTTGTCAAAGGGACAGTGGACAGAACCTTGTTCAGAATTTGTGAAGGAGAAGACATCCTACTTGTCCAAATATATGTAGATGACATCATATTTGGATCACCAAATGAGAAGCTTTGTGAGAAATTCTCAAAGCTCATGCAAAGCAAGTTTGAGATGTCAATGATGGGGCTGATGAATTTCTTCTTGGGACTTCAAGTAAAGCAATCTATATATTATTAGATCTTATAAAACCTAGAACCATATGAACACACTCCGTTCAAGAGGTCGGGGCCCCGTTAAAAACCTTCTCAGGTGAAAACCCTCCTTAGGGATAAAACCCCTAATGAAGGAAAAGGGAGCCCCTCTATTGTGGGGAAATTAAGTAAACCGATAAAATTCATCGTGAATGTCTCTTGCCAAAAATCCCTTGATGAAATCAGGAGGCGTGTCCCACCATTGATAATCCTCCGTAGCTTCCTGCGCCATTCTGTCAGCCGTGGCATTTCCTTCTCTATACACATGTGAGATTACCCAATTCATTTCATTTTTCATCCGTAGAACATGCTGCCATTTTGCTTGAAATTTCCAGGGGATGTCCGTCGGCATGTCTCTGAACATATGCACCACGTAAGTTGCATCCGAATCGAGCCAAATGTTTCTCCATCCCTTTTTGTATGTCATTTCAATTGCATGCATTGCGGTGAATACTTCCGCTTCAAAAGCGAAACCATGCCCATGCTGCAAAGCAAAACCCCCCAGAAATTCTCCTTCATGATTCCTGAACACCACGCCACCCGACATCGCTCCCGGTGCCCCGTCTGCTGCCCCATCGGTATTGATTTTTGTGACGCCCATAGCCGGAATTTGCCATTTCACTTGAATTACCCTCGGCATTTTTCGCGGCTGTCCTTCTTGGTGGAACTCCTTGAGTATGCGTAAGTCATCTGGCGAGTTGTGCATGTATCCCATGCTTGAGCGATCTGCCTCAAACAGGAGGGCCCAGACAGAAGTCGCAATTGCCTCCGGCTGAGGGCGTGTTCCCTCGAAAATTGCCGCGCATCTGGTAGTCCAAATCTGCCACACTAACGTAACCAATGCTAGTCTCCAAAGGGATGTGCATTGAGGGCTGAAGTTGGTCCCAATAGCCTGTAGTATCCACCCTAGAAATCCATTCTCCACATGCAGCCTCACTTTGAAAACACTCATCAATTTCTGGATTGGTATTTTAAAGAATTTGCAAGAACCGAATAGATGGTCTAAGTCTTCTTCATGTTGCAAGCAAAGGCTGCAAATATTGGGTCCATTGAAACCTGCTTTCATTAATCTATCCCATGTTGGGAGTTTCCCGTGGATGGCGCGCCAAAGAACTGTCGATCGTCTAGGTGGGATGAAGGTTGCCCAGATCCAAGACCCCCAATTGACAGCTGGGTAGTGTGGGCGCAGCTTCTCATATGCCAGTTTAGCCGTGAGTTTTCCATCCAAAGCTTCTGCGAACACTCGGACGTCCGATTCCAGGCCGCAAGTGTATTTGAGAATGTCCGCCACAATGTTCGGGTATGCTTCGACAAAATAAACATCTAGATGCCACACTCCATCCCATAAATAGTCTGTTATTATAAATTTGTAATTTGGTCGGGCAATCGGCGGCATACCAACTCGATCCGCAATAACATATCCTAACCAATTATCCAACCAAAAGTTCACTGTCGAGTTCCTTCCCAGCACCCATTGTGAGCCCCTACATACGTAATCCATATGTGGTCGCAATCCTCTCCAGATTGTCGAGCGTAGCATAGGAGGTCGGAGTGTTTGGTCGGATATGTATCTGCTTTTGAGGAATTTCATCGCCGGCGTGTTATCTGAAGTAATGTTCCATGCAAGTTTTCGAAGGAAGGCTCCATTGGCGCACTGGATTGACCTTACTCCTAGACCCCCTTCTCGTCTTGGTGCAATAACTCGTTCCCATGGTACAGTGCAATCTAAAGAAGGAATCTTCATCAATCAAGCTAAGTACACAAGGTAGATGATTAAGAGTTTGGGTGTTCAACTAGCAAGCCAGTAAGAATCCCTATGAACACAAACTGGAAAATGGATCCAGATGAGGATGGAGTTGGGACCAACTCTACTGAGTATAGAGGAATCATTGGATCTCTCCTCTATCTCACAGCCAGTAGACCTGACATCACCTTTGTAGTAGGTGTATGTGCAAGGTTTCAAGCCAATCCTAAGAAAAGTCATCTAGAGGCTGCATAGAGGATCTTGAGATATCTCAAAGGCACTGACAATGTAGGCCTTTGGTATCCATCAGATGACAACATTGAATTAACTGGCTACTCAGATGCTGACTATTGAGGATGCAGAATTGATAGAAAGTCCACCTCTGGAACATGCCAATTCTTGGGAAGCAAGCTCATCTCTTGGTTCTCAAAGAAACAAAACATTGTGGCCACTTCAACTACTGAAGCTGAGTATGTTGCAGCTGGAAGTTGTTGTGCTCAAATCCTTTGGTTGAGACAACAACTCAGAGACTATAATGTCAACTCTCCTGAAGTGCCCATATTTTGTGATAACAACCATTCCATTGCAATATCACAAAATCTAGTGTTACACACAAGATGCAAACATGTGGACATCAAACATCACTTCATAAGAGATCATGTGGAGAAGAAGGATATCAAATTGGTGAAAATCCATACTGATCATCAAAAGGCTGATATATTGATCAAACCTCTTGCTGAAGCAAGGTTCATGGAACTTTCAGCAGAGTTGGGACTTCTTGATTTAGGAAAGATGGACAAGTAAGCCCAAAGGAGTTCAACAATCAAGGGGGAACTAAAATTGTTCTTCAGCAGACTTGGGCAAAGTCTATTGAAACTCAGAAGATATGACCCAAAAGCTGTTTCAGAGAAGTTGGGCAAATCACTTGATCTGAGCCCACTTCAGGAGATTTGGGACAGGACACTTGTCCATGTTGGGCCAGATAAGCTGCATTGGATATCAAACAAAATCTAGGTTTGATAAACACCTATTTTGGGTAATCATTGCCTATTTCGATGGCTGTCTCATTCCTCTTAAAGCCATCACCTTTTCAAAGATTTAATTTGTCCCCTACCCAAAAGTCATTTTCAAAGAATTTAATGCAAAGATTCAATTCTTGTTTACATTAAACATTTTAAGCCCACAATCTACCTTGATAACTCCCCAGCCATAATAAACCTTAACTTCACATCTCACGTTTTGATAAAACAATTTTAAAACCTTGGAATCAGTTTTTAACCGTTGGATCAATATTTGGCCAACTCTCCTGAATTAATCCTGGCCATCCAATATTGATTTCCTTTTCTGTAAACCTTTGAATTGCCTTAAGACTCACCAACTCAATGACATACATTCCTTTTGGAATATACTCTAAGTCTTAAGAAGCCCAAATCATTCATTCTTCCCCACGCATTCTTTGAAACCCTAACCCAAATTTGCAAAACCTCAAGCTTTCTTACTGTTTCATCCATGGCACCCAAGATCAGGCAACATAAACTTGTTGACTTCTCTAATGAGAAGTTAGACATTGATTTTGAATACCTAAGACACAAGAACAACCTCACTTTTGAACCCATCATCTCTTTTGAGAATGAACTCCCTGAGGTTACACCCACCCTTAGATGGCTTAGAAGAGCTGGATTGCAGAAATTCATGGAGAACAAGCCTAGCTCATGTTTGGAGCAATACATGGTTGAGTTCTTTGCCTTTCTGAAATAGAAAGGTAAAGCAACTGGTGGAGAGGTCTCAACCAGGCTGACCTATGTGGATGAAGGTGATGAGGAAGAGAGTTCTCATGAGGTAAAGTTTTCTGAAGAGGACCTTGAAGGTGCTTTTGGATTGCCTTCTGAAGGAAGGAATCCAGAATTATATGGTGCTGGACATGAGCATGATGTGGCTCAAGAATGGCTCACATTTCAGGTCCAATGTCCTCCACGCAACACAAGAACACACTCAAGCCTGAGTTTCTCACACTCTTTGAGGTGGTGACAAAGAGTATTCTGAGAAATACTGGAAGTCTTGAGCAAGTGAGCTTGCCAAGAATCAGAATAATGGCTACTGTGATTGATGCCAGTGATAAGGGCATCATGTTTAATTGGAGAGACTTCATCATGGGAGAGATGATGAAAGAAAAAGTCAAGTTCAAGGTGAAAGCCCACATGAAGGTGGTGTTGGAAGGGAAACTAAGATACTGCACAAAAGCAAGCCTCTTGATTGAGAGATTTTCCCACTACTCCCAGATGCAGACCTTTGTAAAGCCCCTACCTGCCCAGAAAATAATGTTCAGAAGACTTTCAAAGAATTCTGAGAAGAGAAAGATGCAGGTGGCCAAACCTGCTGAAGAGGTGGTGGAGAAGAGGTAAAAAATGAAGCCTAGGACAAAGGCAAGAGCTATAAAGACAAGGAAGATGGCTCAACTCCTATCAGAAGAGGATTCTGATACTTCAGCAGAGTTGGAAAAGTTTATTGAAGAGGGAATGAATGTGCCATCAGACTCTGAGGAGCTAAGGGAAAAGTTCCCAGTGACAGTGGTGAAAAAGAAAAAGGGAGAGAAGAGGGTCAGGGAAGTTGTCCCTGAAGAAGGAAGTGGAAGCTCAAGGGCAAGAGAAGGGCCAAGCCTTCTGAGAAAATGCAAGACTTGCAAGAGGAGAGGACTCTGAAAATTACTCTCAAGGAGAGTAGATTTGAGAGTAGATCAAGATCAAAGTCAAAATCCAACTCTCCTGACGCTGGAACTCCAGAGTCCAAGTATCCTGAAACCCACCATTCAGAGCCCAACTCTCCTGATACCCATAGAACCCCCCAAGATCAACCTATCATTCCCTTAAACCTCACCAAAAGATATTCTCTAGAGGGAGCTGCTCAAAGGGGTCCAATAGATATCCTAGTTGATATTGCAGTAGATGAGTTAAGACTTCAATCCCCTCTTGATTCTTCCATGCTAAATTATTCAAAACTACTTGAATCTGCATTATTAGATCCCACCCCCTAACTAAAACCCCTTCAGGACCATTGATCTCTAAAGCACCTGAAGTACCTATTGTTGAGCCTAATGTTCCTGAAATCATCCCTGAAGCCAACCCTACTGAAGCAATTACCAACTCCCCTATAACCCAAAGTCCCCAGTCAGATGGAGATGAGGAGGAGTATACCTTTGAAGGTATGCTCAGAGGTGGAGCAAGGGAAACTATAGACAGTTTGTATCCCAATCTTACTGAGTTTCCAAGACTTCAGAAGAATTTCCATGATTTGATAGCTCTAGTAGAAATCAATGATAAAACCATCATGGAAATTGCTCAAGCCATTCAAGATAAAGGTGCAAACTGGTGGCAAATTGAGAAAAGTAGACTGCTTCACTTTGCTGGTGTGCAAAAGACAAGATTCCTGACTGATGAGAATGTCTTTGCAAAGTTGGTTGCAGACAAGATTGCTGAGGAGAAAGAGAGAATTGCTAAAGGGATTAAGCACCCTGATAGCAGTTCCAATGATGATGATAGCAATGATGATCCCACTAATCCCAACCATCCTGGTCCTAAAGAAACCACTATCCATTACGTAACCTATCATAGGAAGGGCTCTGTATCTTCAGAGGTGTTGACCAAAGATGGTAACACAGCAAAAGATGCATCAGCCCATGAAGGTTCAACTGAGCCTGAGGCAACTCTTAATGATGTTGAGGCTTCCCAAATAGAAGCTGGATTGGTTAAGACCTCACCAGTGTCAGTAGAGCTGGACACTGACCAGCTCATAACCATTCAGGATGACTCAGTGGCCTTGGGATGCCCAAGCACTGTGATCTCCCAACAACTGCCTTCTATGAATCATATTGAGGATGTACAAGCTGCAGGATTAGGTGAAGGAGTTGAAAATGAGATTAGTCCTGAAAAACAAGAGGGAGTTGAGGAGGGGAGAGAGGTAGTAATCACTAAGATATTGAGTGTACCAAACATAGAGGGAGAGGATGGATTAAGTGAGGAAGGACATATTATTCTTGAAGTCAAATCTGAACTTCAAGAATCGCTTGATGAGAGGAGGTTTGTTCTTCATGAAAGTGAGTTTATTATTGATGAAGGGAGAAAAGAAATAGTTGAAAATGAGGAGAAGACTGCTGATGAGTCAGGGCCTTATGAAAAAGAATTTGAGGGTGTTTTTGCTGACACATTTTTCTGTGCAGATGCTGCAGGTATAACTCTTGAGCAAATTTTTGCTGAAGATGTTTTCACAGATGCTCCAATCATGGCTGATGAGAGCCTATCCAAAGTGGCTCTTGGGGAGCATTAAGCAAAGTTGGACACCCTAGCCCAACAAGTGGAAAATGCCCATGCTCAAACTGCTAAAACTCTAGATGAACAAAGCAGAACACTAGCCTCAGTGGAGATGAGGCTCACTGGTTCAGAAGAGGTGGTGTTACCCACAATTGAAGCAAGAATTAGTGGTGTTGAATCAGGGTTGCGAACCATTTCCACTGATGTGCAAAAGGAAAAGAAGAGCATGAACTCATTCACTAAGGCAGTGAAGAAGGATCAGAAGCTGCTTCTTTACAATCACAACAAGAATGTCAAAGCCCTAAGATTGGTTGTGAAGCAAGCACTTGGTAAGAAGACTGCTCTTTAGAAGAAAATGGCAGAAGAGATGAGATTGGCTATGGTGAAAGAAGCATCAGCCAAGTTCTCTGAAGAAGTGATGGCCAAGATCTCTGAATCTGCAGTGGCCAACCTCACTGAACTTCTCAAGGCCAACCTTGATGCATCCCTTAAAACAACCTTGGAGGAGGTTGTTAAGCAGAAAATGAAGCATGTTCTTGCTTTCCTTAGCATGAGTAGTGATAGGATGCAGAACATACATGATGAGAATGTGTACCTTCTTGAGGAAATCAAGTCCCTGAATCAGGCCCAGTCCTTATTGGCTACAACTATGAGTGATCTCAAACCCCAATGTTTTGATGAAGCCAAAAAGAGGGAAAGAGAAGGAGCTAGAGCCAAAGGTGCCTTGAAGATAGGAGAAGGCAGCAAGGGAAAGGAGCAAATGCCTGAATCTAAAGGAAAGGGAAAGAAAGTACTGGACATAGAGGATCTAGATGAAGAGGAGCAACTAGTCATTGCTTTGAAAAACTCTATGGCCTCAGTACAAGAAGAAGGCGCAAGATGGCAACAAAGTCCTGGTGGTGAATTAGCAGGCTTGGACAAAGATGCTGAAGATGTCCAAGTCAGGGAGAAGGTCAAGAAAGCCTTGAAGAGCAAAAGAAGAGAAGAGACCTTCACTGATTTCCCCAATAGCATGGATTTGCCTGCTGAATTCAGAATTGATGAAGAGCCTACATCAAAGAGGACCAAAACTGTTGAAGACTCTATTGAAGAAGAAGAATTGGCCAAGAGCCCTGAAAAGAAGAGAGTACCAGTTATTGTTGATGATCCTTCCAAGCTGTTTGAAGAAGGTTTGGAAAGGATGCTGAAACTCAGCAGAAATTGTCCATGATGAGAGCTCAAGAGAAGATAGAGCAATTGATGGAAGCAAACAGAGCAAGAGACAAAAGAAGAGAAACTTTTCAGAAGCCAAGGAGAAGAAGAGCGCCATACAACAAGTTGAAGCCACAGCTGTTGATTAAGATAGATACCAAGTATCCACATCTGGACAAATGGGTTTCAATTCAACTGAATGATGAATGGGAAGAGGCTAAGAGGGAGTTTGTTTATGACTTCTATGTCATGGGCAGATGGATGGATGAAGACATTGAATCCATCTTTACTCAGTTTATGTATGAAAACCATAGAGAGTTTTATCAGAAAATCTTTGCTGCTGCAGATATAGCAAGAGTGGAATTCAAAGCTCCTGGTCCCATCATCTACATGCCTCCAAAGCAACAAGGCTACATTGATCAGTTCAAAATTCTCTAAGAATTCATTGAAATACTTAAGATGGAGAAGCTGAAACTTGGACCTAAGGGAACAAACAAGGAGGTAATGGACCTAAAGAAGAGGGTCTGGGCACAGTATGGGATGGTGCCACCTCCTGAAGAAGATCTCTGAAACTGCTAAGTTTCCCTGTCCCTTATTTGCTTATGGCTGCTGAAATGGATGCTTATGATGTGAATTTGCTCATGACTGATGTGATCTTTATGCCTACATTATGTAATTGCTCTGATCACATATTCTGTTTAGTTGAATTTGCTCTTATCACATGGTCTAATTAGTTTAATTTAACTATCAACATGCTTTGTAATGCTCAAATGAAATATGAATGATAGTTGAACATTTTGTGAATCCAGAGATAATTTCTCATTGTCTCAACTTGCCTGACTTAAACCTATATGTACTTAAACTGTGATTATACTAACATGTTCTTTCAGGAAATTTTACCTTAGTCACATCTACTGAAGTTATGTGTAATAGTATAGTCAAGTCACCTTTGCATAGATCTTGTATAGGTTTTAGCATCATCAAAAAGGGGGGAAATTGTTGGGAATAAAATGAGATTTTGATTAAGATACCAAAACCCCTTAGAGACATGCCAAATAGATAAGTCAAATTAAATGAACATGTTTCAGGACTGTTGGAACATGTAGCTCAGGCTAGTTGAGAAGTTAATGTGTTAGGCAGCTCTTAGTTGATTTAAATGCACAAGTTGAGGGGGAACACATGCTTAGAAGATTACAAGTGTTGGTCCTGAAAGGAGTAAATAACAAGTGTATGGGGGGGGGAATACACTTGTATGCAATTTCTTTTCAAACTTGATCAAACCAGAGATCGGCAATGTTGTCTTGGACAACTCTGCTGAAGATTATTAACTCTTTATAGATAATCAAACTACTTTAATTTTTGAAATCACTTAGGCAATCAATACAGTCCAGTTTTCAGGGAACTTGTCGAAATGTCTTTTGCACAGTCTTTGAGTATAAGTTCTTTGAAAGATCAGTTTTGTGTGCAGTGTTGAATGTATGAAAGTACTTGAAAGTAAATCAACACAAGATTTTATAGTGGTTCAGAGACTCAAGCTCCTACATCCACTTTCCCTGATTTAACAGGATAATTCCTTCACTCTTGGAATTAACTTGTTTTATAGTGCCAAGGTGCACTTGATCAAGAACACCACTCATTGGTGAATTGATCCCTAGGATGTCTAGAGTCCTAGTACCCTCTTCTCAACTCAAAACTCAATTGTTCTTCTCTCAACTAGGGTTGGCAACGGGGCGGGTATGGGACGGGTTTGGCCTTTCCCAGGACCCGTCCCGCCAAAAAATTTTAGACCCGTTACCCGCCCCGCCCCGTCTCAATACCCGCCAAAACCCACCCCCTTTTGTCCCGTGAACCCGGCGGGTAAACTCGCCCCGCCCCGCCACCACTTTTTTTAAAAATCTATTTATTTAAATAAAATAGCACATTTAAATCAACTCTTAAAACTACAATAAAACATCAATTCCAACATCAAATAAAACATAAAATTTTAAATATAACATAAAGTTATAACTCATAAACAACTAATCACAAAATAAATAAATAATTTAAGGATCTAAGTCTTTTTTGAAAATAGAGTAAATCGGCTGCAATTTTTGAAGCCATCTGCAGAAATAAAGTACAGTAAATCACTAAATCCTACAACCACTCTATATAATCTAATTAGTTAGAATTGTTAGATGCCTTACCAATGGAGAGGGGAGAATTAATAAATTAATATTATATATATATATATATACGGGTCGGGGTCGGGTATATGCAATCCCATTACCCGTCCCATACCCGGTGGGTATTCGTTGACCGGGTATTTACCCGCCCCGTACGGGCCGGTTTTATGCGGGTTCGGGTTTTTACCCGCCCCATTGCCAACCCTACTCTCAACAGTCAGCTCCTACCACTTTTACTACTACAACAACCTTCTCACTTTCTCACTTGAAAGGGATAAGGATTGAAGTAAGGTTCCAACTAATGAGATATCCTTTACAATGAAGATCAGTGTATAAGGATTAGGATATCTCTCTAAGCTTGTGTGGATATACAATTGAGTTCAGCTTAGAAGAAGTGTATGAAGACTAAGATATTCTTTTGAAAGTTTGAAAGCACTCTTGCTTTGTAGGATAGTTGTCAAGTTGAGATTCAGTTGGATGCTTTCAAATGGTCTTCACACTTCTGTATTTATAGACAAATGAAGGATTTGCCCGTTGGAGAGGCAGCCCCAAATGTCCATAAGTGTCTTCTTCTTAGAAGACAGATTCTTGATAGTGACATGTCCTCATTTAGGAAATAAACGGCTGTATAGACTTTGTCTTCATTCTGCAGCACTCTTCCCAATGTCTGACTTCAAGATTCCTTTGTTAAGACTTGGACATGGCTTCTGAAGATTGGTTCTATGATAGGACAACATTCCTTATCAATAGACAACTCTCCTTATCACTATCAGCAGACTTGCTTATCAGCATAGTTGGCCTGCTCTTTTCAGATGACTTGGCTCTTTCCCTTTGCTTCACTTTCAAGTGATCTTAGCATGTTTCTTTAAAGATCTTTAGGGTATAGTTGTCTTTATCTCTTCAGCATAGTTGGCCTTTAAGCTTCAGAACACTTGTTCTGGTTTAATTGTGCTGAGACAACTCTTCTGGACAACTCTCCTGATCAGCATACTTGGCCTTTAATAGACTTAGTGATTGTTCCAGAATTTGAGCCTTGAGGGGACTTGTTCTTGATAGACTTCAAAGCATATGTTCCCCCTCAAATTGTGCATCTAAACAACTAAGAGCTGCCTAACATATCAGCTCCTCATCTAGCCTTATTCTATATGTTCTAACAATCTTAGAACATAATCATCTTGACTTAGGCATGTCTCAGGGGGTTTTGGTATTGAATCAAAACATATCTCATTTTATTCCCAACAATTTCCCCCTTTTTGATGATGCCAAAACCTATACAATTTATGCAAAAGTGACTTGGCTACACCTATTACATTAACCTTCAGAAAACATGACTAGGGTCAATTTTCCTGAAAAGCAATGTGTTAGTGTACTCATTGTTCATATTGCAAATAGGTTTCAAAGATAGGCATAGAGAAATTTTTGTATGAATGCTTTCTTGATTCAAAAAGTGTTCAACTATCATTCATTTGAAATTCATTACAAGCATGTTGATAGTTGAAGTTAACATATCAGAGCATGAATCAATAATACATTAGAGCATTTCATTACAAAGTATCTGAGCATATACTAAGCACTTAATGGTATCTAGATCTTCAAGTATCAGAGAAAAAACTTGTATCAGAGCAATCAAGGCATATCAGAGCACATCAGCATTCTTGACCAAACTTCAGCATAGATGACCAACTAAAAACATATCTTCAGGTAAGATAAGTTTTCAACCACAAAAAGGTCAGAAGACTTAGCCATTTCAGAGATCATCCTCAGGAGGTGGCACCATCCCATATTGTGCCCACACTCTTCTTTTCAGCTCCATGGCCTCTTGGTTTGTTCCCTTTGGTCCAAGAACCACCTTGTTTAGCTTGAGGATTTCCAGAAACTCCTTCAGAATTTTTGACTGGTCAATCCATCCATCAAGCTTTGGAGGCTTATATATGATTGGCTTGGGGGCAGTGAGTTCAAATCTTGCAATATCAGCAGCTGCAAGTAGTTGTTGATAAAGTTCTCTGTGATACTCTATCATGAACTCAGCAAAAGTGGAGTTGGCATCTCTTCCATTCCATTTGTCAATGACATAGAAGTCATAGACAAACTCCCTTTTGGCTTCCTCCCATAAGTCATTCAGCTGAATTGGCACCCATTTATCCAAGTTAGGATATTTGGTGTCCATGGGGATCAGTATCTGTGGCTTCAACTTGTTGTATGTTGCTCTTTTCCTTCTAGGCTTTTGAAAGTCTGCTCTTCTTTTGTCTCTTGCTCTATTAGCCTCATCCATCAAGTCCATCTTCTCTAGGGCCCTCATCATGGCCAGTTTCTGTTGAGTTTCAGGGTCTTTGCCATACCCTTCATGAAGCAACTTTGATGGATCAAGAGCTAGGACAGTTGTCTTCTTTTTGGGCTCAGGTCCAAATCCTTCAGCAAACAATTCTTCAACATCTTCAGTGGACTTGGGACCTTCAGCACTTTTGTCAGTTTCAGAAGTCTTATCTTTTTCAGCAATCTTGGACACTTCAGCAGTTTTGTCCTTCTCAACACTCTTTGCCTTTTTGGAGATAGGCTCATCATCATCAATTCTGAACTCAGGAGGCAGATCAAGGCTGTTGGGAAAATCAGTGAATGTTTCAGCCTTTCTTTTGTTTCCCTTGGCCTTCTTGATTTTTCCTCTAGTTTGGACACCTTCAGCATCCTTGTCCAAACCAGACACCTCTCCTTCTGGTCTTTGCTGTAGCCTAACTCTCTCCTCTTGAACTGAGGCCATTGAGTTCTTCAAGGCTATGGCTAGCTGCTCCTCTTCATCCAAATCTTCTAAGTTCAGCAGTGCTGGCTCTTTTCCTTTTCCTTCAGCAATTTTGTCCTTTCCCTTGACTGGGCTTCCAATGACCAATGCACCTTTTGCCCTTGCTCTTTCCCTTTCCCCCTTTTTGGCAGCATCAAAACATTCAGGCCTAAGTTCACTCATTGTTGATGCCATCAAGGACTGGGCTTGGGTTAGAGACTTCATCTCCTCCAACAAGTATACATTCTCATCATGTATATTTTGCATTCTGTCACTACTCAAGCTAAGGAAAGCTAGAACAGGCTTCATCTTTTGTTGGACAACCTCCTCCAAGGTTGCTTTCAGAGATGCATCAAGTTGGGCCTTAAGAAGCTCAGTGAGGTTGGCCACTGCACCTTCAGCAATGTTGGCCATCACCTCTTGGGAAAACTTTTTTGAGGCTGCTTTCACCATTGCTAGCCTTTGTTCTTCAGCTCTTTTCCTCTGCAGGGCTGTCTTTCTTCCAAGAGCTTGCTTAACCACTGATCTCAAGGTTTTCACATTCCTGTTGTGGTTAATCCTTAGCAAGGTTTGCTCTTTCTTGACATCCTTTGATACTGACCTCATAGTATTCTTGGCTTTGATGACTTCAGTGGAGATGGTTTGCAAACCAGTCTCAACTCCACTGATTCTTGCTTCCAAAGTGGGTAACACCACATCTTCTGAGCCAGTTAGCCTCATTTCTACAGATGCTAAAGTTCTTCCATGCTCATCCAAGGCTCCAGTGGTTTCTGCATGAGCTGATTGGACTTGATGAGTCAAGGAGTCCAACTTTGCTGATTGCATCCCAAGCAAGGCTTGTGCTGATCCAGTATCAACTTGGATGGGTGTATCTGTTAGGAAGTCATTTGCAAAAATTTGATCAAAGGTTATACCTGCAATATCAGACAAATCAAAAGGGTTAGTGAAAATACACTCATCACCCTCAATTTCTTTTTCATAAGACTCTGATACATGAGCAGTCTTCTTCTCATTTTCAACTCTTTCTTTTCTCCCTTCATTAATAATGTCCTCACACAAGGAATCAGGCCTCCTTTCATCAAGAGATTCTTGAAGTTCAGATTTGACTTCAAGAATAGCCTGTCCTTCCTCACTTATACCACCCTCATTTTGTGGTACACTCACTATCTTAGTGATCACAACCTCTGTTGGGATATAAATTCACCCTAAGCCCCACTTGATGTTAGAATAGTTTTGATGGCCAAAACACTTAGAGTTTATAAATGTAATAGGATCAGCTGACTTGTATAGAATAGCTTAGACTAGTCTTGTGTGATCAACTGTATTGATATCAGCTGATCAGCACAGTCCTGGCTTACATGCCTATCCTCAAGATGAGAAGAGTAGAAGACATGAAGACTAGAAGATCCTTGAAGACCAGATAAGTTAAGGTGCTTGTATACCTACCTATCTGATGGAGTCCCAGATTGAAGATGGCCTAAAGCAGTACAAAGAATTTCCAGATCAGAAGAGTGTTACTCGTCTGATATCAGAAGACAGAAGACCTAAGGCCAGAAGAGTAGTCAGAAGACTAGAAGTACAGATCAGAAGACTATGTGCTCTTCCAGGACTCGGCTGATTCCTAAGTCATCTTGCAATTCAAACGAAGACCTACCTTATTTAGAAGATTGACATGATCCCAGGATTGAAGCAATCAAGCGGCTGGAATCAAGGAATCAAGCTATTATGGAAAGATTGCTCAAACGGCTAGTCAACTCCAACGGCTAGTTGTAACCAATCTTCATTATAAATACAAGAGGATGAGGAATCACAAAGCACAAGAAGTCACAAGAGAGAATTCAAAAGCTAAGCAAGCAATCAAGCAAAAGCCATACTGTTCCAAGAGTTCTCCAAGAGCCAGAAATCCATTAAATTATCCATAGCTCTTAAGTGCTTCCTATCCAACCCTTAAGAACCTGAAACCTGTTCATAGTGTATATCAATTGTTTTAGGCATAGTGGTTAAGCAAATTATAAGCTTGAACCATTAGTTGGATACATCTCAAAAACCCCAAAACCCTCACCGAAATGTTAAAGTTTTTGAACCCCTCAAAGTGCAAGTGCTTACAATCACTTGTGGAGACCGCAGCTGTTAGGACGGCTCAGATCTCAAAGTCCTAACCTTGGGACTATAAAGGACAAGACCCTTGTAATTTGTGGAAATTAAAGGGATTAAACATCACGTTAGGACGTGAGAGTGGACGTAGGAACGTATATCCGAACCACTATAAATCCGGTGTTATTTACTTTCTGCACTTTACATTTCTGCCTTTACATTCATTATTATATAGTGCATACTGTTATTTCAACACTCTTTAAAACAGGCCATAACTTTCAAACCGGCATCAGCTGAGTATTTTCATTAAGTAGAACAAGTTACAAGAACGAGTCTAAACAAGGGCCACCAAAATTCCGCATACAACCTTAACAATCAGATCACTATAGTCATCTGGACCAGCAGACTTGCAGTCCAGTTGACATAGCAATCAGAAGAGGTTCCCAACTCTGTTTGAAAAAGTTTTAAAGTCTATTCACCCCTCCCCTCTAGACTTTAATCCCATTCACTACTCGTTTAGGGACCAACAAGTGGTATCAGAGCAGTGGTTCTAACGGACTACTGTCTCTAGATTATCAGAAGACTTGAGGGAGTCTTTCTGTAGTCCTCTTGAACAGATCTTTTTAAAAAAAAAAAAAAAAAAAACTTGTTTTTGAAAACTCATACAGCATGAGTGCTAACATGAGAAAGTTGCCTAAGTTTTCAGTTGAGGATTATGATTACTGGAAGATCAGGATGAGGAAGAATCTTACATCAGTCCACTACAAGATGTGGTCTGTAATCACAGAAGGCCCGATCACCATCATGACAGTCAACACTGCAAATGGTGATCCAGAAGTCCAAGTTGGAGAGCTGGTTCCCAAGCCTATGAAGGACCTCACACCAGAAGAGATGAGGCAATCAAATCTTGATAGCATTGCTCAAGATTACATAATGCAAACTCTTCCAAATGAGTACATTGCAAAGGTAATCCACTGTGAGTCAGCCAGAGAGATGTGGGAGGCATTGGCACTTCTCTGTGAAGGAACTGAGCTGATCAAGGAATCCAAGTTGTCTACAGCAGTCAAGAAGTTCGAACACTTCAAGATGCAACCAGAAGAGTCTATTGATCAGTTAGACAATAGATTTACCAAGATCATCAATGAGATAGAATCTCTGGGCAAGAAATATACAAATAGAGAGAAAAATCTAAAGATCTTAGACTCTCTAACCAAGAAATGGAGACTCAAGAAGACCATCATCAAGGATACTCAAGATATCAAGAAGTGGTCTGCTCAAACTCTATTTCAGAATCTAAAAGCTCATGAATATGATCTGGAAAGAGAAGAAAACTCAGGAAGTGATGAGCCAACTGCAACCCCATCTACCTCCAAGACTGTAGCCTTCAAGGCAGCCAATACAAAAGCTGCAAGTACCTCATCTGGCAAGACCTCTCTGAAAATAGAAGACTGTGAAGGATCAGACATGAGTCTGAAGGAACAAATGGCTCTTATGATCAAAAGATTTGAAAGGATGAACACCCTCAACAGCAAATATAGAAAATTCTATAGAAACTACAAAGATAGAAGAACAAGTTCACCCTCCAGAGGTTCCAGAGAAAGAACACCAGAAAGACATCCTAGAAGGGATGTGGAGTCATCTGACAGCCGAGGATCTAGAAGAAGAGATGCCACTCCTCCAAGGAGAGGCAACTCAAATCAGAAACCTGGATCTTGCTTCAACTGTGGCAAACCAGGTCACTATGTCTATGAATGTCCTGAGCTGGATTTAGATGACAAGAAAGAAAGAAGGCCAAGAAGAACCTCAGACAAGAAAGCAATGGTGACTGAAGAATCTGAATATCAAAGTGATGAACTCCCTACATCACCAGACGATCAAATCTTTTCAGATGATTCAGACGACCTAGCTATGATGGCCATAGGTGAAAATGAGGTAAACTCCTATACTAGTACTTTCCATTCACCTATTTTTTCACAATCAGATGAGATAAACTCATCTGAAGGCGAATCAGAAGACACCTATTATCAATCTTTAAGAAAGGTAAAAGGTGATCTTGATATTGCCACTAGAGCTTTCATAGAAGTGGAAGAGGAGAATAAGGATCTAAGGAAAGAAATTGCTAAGTTGAAAAAGGCTAAGTTTGAGAACACCCCTGAGTTGGTCATAATGAATGAAAGATTGACCAGAGAAGTGGAGCTTCTTAAGGAAGAAAATACCACAATAACTCAGTTGTATGAGGGGATGTTACAAACTCAAGCTTTAGAAACTAAGGAACTTCGTTCACTACAATCCAAATTCAATGATCTCTTCCAAACACACAAGCTCTTAGAAAAGGAGAAAGAATGCCTAAATCAAAAGATTTCAGAGTTCAATAAAGCTTCTACTACTATTGAAAGTATCTCTGAGTATTATAGATCAAATGGCAATAAGATGGGTTTTGGTTATGAACTTAATCCATCTACATCCTCTCCAGCTGGGGGTAGTACACCTAACAAGTGCACTACTCAGACACATGAAAAGGGTGAGTGTTCTAAACACAATGAACCTAATATGAACCAAAAGGCATCTGTACCAGCTAAGGCTAACTATCCCAAAAACAAAAATGGTAAAGGACAAGCTAACCCCAAGCCTGTACAGAGAAACAGCAGACAGCCTAGACCATCTCGCCTGAGACAGTCTCAGCTGTATGCTGCTCCAGCCAAGAAGAAGAAATCTTCTTCAAACAAATCTGTTCTCTTTGCACCCCTTATCTCTTATGATATTGTGAGAACAGAAGAGTATGGTCCATATAATCGTGTGCATCGACCAGCTAATGCACCCAGGCCGAATGTAACTAGTCAAAAGATCATGTATGTACACTCCTATAAAGGGAAACCATTTGACTATTACTTAGCTGACAAAAAGAACAAATCAGATCAGTCTAAGGTGTTGACTGGTAAGATTTGGTTCTGTGATGCCCGAGGGAAACAACTCAAATGTTCAAGGTTGTTTAAACGACCAATGTATATGTGGGTTCCCAAGGGTAGTACTAACACCCAAGGACCCAAAACAAAATGGGTACCTAAAACTTAACTTTCCTTGCAGGAAAGAAGGGACCTATACAGAAGAGGAGGTCTAGCAGGAGAAACTTGGTACATAGATAGTGGATGCTCAACTCACATGACAGGAACCAAAGCCCTGCTGACCAACTACATAGAGAAGAAAGGTCCAAAAGTTTTCTTTGGTGATAACGCGCATGGTAACACAAAAGGATATGGCACCCTTAAAAATGGTGACATTGAGGTACATGATGTATCATATGTAGAAGGTCTTAAGTTTAATTTATTATCTGTTTCTCATTTTTGTGACACTGGTTACTCAGTCAAATTCTCTAAAGATGAGTGTCTCATAAGTGATAAGAGAACAAAACAAAACCTTCTAACAGGATCTAGAAAGGGAAGTATGTATCTTGCAAATTGGAACAGCTGTCCTAAGGATACATGTCTGCTTGTGAAGAGCCCTAAAGATGACAGTTGGCTATGGCACAAACGTCTTAGTCATCTGAACTTTAAGACTATGAACAAGCTAGCAAGGGAATCCTTAGTTGATGGTCTGCCTAATGAACTCTACTGTAAAGATCAGGTATGTGATGCATGTCAACAAGGAAAGCAAACAAAGGTCTCCTTCAAGACCAAGAAGACAGCATCAACCAGCAGAGTTCTTGAATTGCTTCACATGGATCTCTTTGTACCAATCACTCCAACCACTCTAACAGGAAGAAAGTACACTCTTATTGTTGTAGATGACTACTCCAAGTTTACTTGGGTTATCTTCTTATACAAGAAGAGTGAAACACAGCAGAAACTTCCTGAACTATTGAAGAGGATCCAAGTAGAGAAAGGAGAACCAATTGTGAAAATTAGAAGTGACAAAGGCACTGAATTCATTAACTCTTATATTATTGCCTATTGTACTACTAATGGTATTCAGCATGAGACAAGTGCAGTAAGAACACCTCAACAGAATGGTGTAGCTGAAAGAAGAGTCAGAACACTCAAAGAAGCTGCCAGAACACTCCTTGCTGAATTCTCCACTCCCAAGAAGCTATGGGCAGAAGCCATCAACACAGATTGTCACACTCAAAACAGGTCAGGTATTCATAAAATACATGAGAAAACCCCATATGAACTGTGGAAAGGAAGAAAACCTAGAGTATCTTACTTTCATATATTTGGTTGTAAGTGTTTCATTCACAACAATGGGAAGAGTAAGTTGAATGCCTCTGATGCCAAAGCAGATGAGGGGATATTCTTAGGATACTCCTCTACTAGCAAAGCATTCAGGGTACTCAACAAACGAACCCTTCTTGTGGAAGAAACACCCCATGTTGTTTTTGATGAGTCTTGTGATAAGAATGCAGTAGAAACAAACTCAGCTGCAGAACAGATGAGACATCTAGTGATCAAGTCTAGACCAGATGAGTTCATTGAAGTAAATGAACCTTTCCCTGAAGAACCAGAGGAGGATAAGCCTCATAGACCTGTCACTAGATCTCAAACTCAGGCAGGACAAGCTGACCAGAATCAAGATGCACCAATCCCAAATGCCAGGGGGAATGATCTTTTTGACACACAAGATACAGATGATGATCGACCTAATCAAGTCAACCCTCCTGATGGCACTAGATCAGATGAGAATCCAAGCTCATCCAATGCAGATACTCCCGTGAGGCATACATGGAGAAACAATCATCCATCAAACCTCATCTTAGGAGGAGCAGAATCAGGTGTCAAGACCAGAAGACAACTGAATCAGAACTCACAATCATCTATGTTCTGCTGGTGTGCCTTCTTATCCAACATTGAACCAGCTGACATAGAAGAAGCAATGACAGATAGCAATTGGATCACTGCTATGCAAGAAGAACTAAACCAATTCGAAAGAAATGAAGTCTGGGAATTGGTAGATCGTCCTGAAAACCACAATGTAGTAGGAACAAAGTGGGTATTCAAGAACAAGAAGGACGAAAATGATGTGATAACTAGAAATAAGGCTAGGCTAGTTGCAAAAGGATACTCTCAATCTGAAGGAATTGACTATGATGAAACCTTTGCTCCAGTAGCCAGATTAGAAGCCATACGACTGTTTCTAGCCTATGCATCATATATGGGCTTCAAGGTATATCAAATGGACGTCAAGAGTGCTTTTCTAAATGGTATTCTGGTAGAAGAAGTATATGTAGAGCAGCCTCCAGGATTTGAAAAAGGTGAACAAGTATATCGACTGAAGAAGGCTCTCTATGGTCTAAAACAAGCCCCTAGAGCTTGGTATGACACATTGTCACAATTCCTACTTGACAATGGATATACAAAAGGCAAAGTGGATAGAACTCTTTTCAGAATACAAGAAGGAGAAGACATTCTAATGGTACAAATATATGTAGATGACATTATATTTGGATCACCCAATCAAGAGATGTGCAAGAAGTTCTCTGAACTTATGCAAGGAAAATTTGAAATGAGCATGATGGGTGAGATGAATTACTTCCTAGGACTTCAAGTCAAGCAGAGTTCAGAAGGGATCTTCATCAACCAGTCCAAGTATACCAAGAGTCTATTAGAAAGATTCAAAGCTCTACAATGCAAGACTGCAAGGATTCCAATGATGACATCTTTCAAAATGGAACCAGATGAGTCCGGAAAGGCAGTTGATCAAGCTGAATATAGAGCACTGATCGGATCTCTACTATACCTTACAGCTAGCAGACCAGACATAACATTTGCTGTAGGAGTATGTGCTAGGTTTCAAGCAAACCCAAAGCAAAGTCATCTAGAAGCAGCAAGGAAGATTCTCAAGTACCTAAAAGGAACAGTCAACCTAGGACTATGGTACCCTGCTGATGAAAATCTAGAATTGAGTGGCTATTCTGACTCAGACTATGGAGGATGTAGAATTGATAGGAAATCCACATCTGGAACCTGCCAATTCCTAGGCAACAAGTTGATATCATGGTTCTCAAAGAAGCAAACCTCAGTTGCAACCTCCACCACTGAAGCAGAGTATATGGCAGCTGGTAGTTGTTGTAGTCAGCTGCTCTAGCTAGTTCAACAACTCAAGGATTACAATGTAGAGGCAAGAGAAGTCCCTATCTATTGTGATAGCAGCAGTGCCATTGCCATCACTCAAAATCCAGTCCTCCACACAAGGTGCAAGCATGTCGACATCCGACACCACTTCATAAGAGACCACCTTGAAAAGAAGGACATCAAGATGGAGAAAATTCACACAGATATCCAAAGAGCAGACATCTTGACTAAGCCCCTAGCTGAAGAACGATTCAAGACCCTATGCTACAGCTTAGGACTCCTGGATCCAAGCACATGAAGAGAAGCGATCAGCTGAAGACCTCAGCTGATACAGGTGCAGCAGACTAGGAGGATCAGATGAGGTGAATAGACACCCTCATCTTCAGGTAAGTTCATTCCCGATGAAGACAAATAAAGCTGAGGGAAAACTTAGAGTCATCTAATCAAGGGGGAATCAATGATACCTTAAGAATCCTTGATGAAATACTCTAAAATCTGCATTGCATATCATACATATATATATATAGACAGCAGACTTGAACAAGGCTATTTGATTTCTTTACAAGCAATGTATAACTATGTATATTAATAAATTATTCTTCATAAAATACTTTATCTTGTATACATACATACAGTACACTATTGAGTTATACTGGTTGGATTAATACACCATCCTCACCGACTCAACAGTATGCATGCACTGTACGGATTTTAAATAACTCTTGCTCAAAATTTATAAATTCTGCATTCCATAAGATAAAGTCTGAATATCTTTAAATGTGAACCCTTAGATCAAGAATCTCATTGTTGATCTTAAGAAGTAACTTTTCAGAAATACAGACCTATCAACTCTATAATTTTGTCATCTTTCACTCCACTACCTCATTTCTACCCCTATAAAAGGAGGAAGTTATGAGAACACCTAAGAACACAAATCACCAACTATAATTTTTGTTTCAGGTATGGAGAAGATCGAAAGAAAAGATGGAATGGAGATCATTCTTCAACCAAAGTCTTGGGTGAAGGAGATGAAGATTTGTCCAGAAGATGAAGATGATGCAGATCAACATACTTGGCCTACTCAACATGAGTATGCCTGTGAAAACTAGAGGAAGGAGAGAAGTCCTTATTGAAAACTAGAGGAAAGAGAGATGCAGAGGACAGAGTAGCAAACAAGCAGAGCTTCTTCTCCAGGGGGAAGTTCTACATGGAGAGCTTGTTATCAAAAGCTATTGTGTCTAAACAGAACATGAAGGCTGAGTCCATGGCTCTCTCTTCGACTCCATTGAAGCCTCTTCCAATCTTCCTTCTCTTTCAAGAGTAGCGAAGAGATTCAATTAGGACACATTTGATGCTACAACCCAGCTGATGATGAGGAACATCAGATGGTAAGGGCAACCTGAACCAGTGGGATATCATCCAGGCTGATCATCTACATATTGATTTGATGGTCCTACTTGATTCAGACAGAGCTGGAAGATCCATCAAACCAGGTTGGATCACCACTCACAATAAAGCTGGAAGATCCATCATCTAGGTTGGATCATCACAGCAACAATGAAGGATCCATCAAGCCAAGTTGGACCTTCAAAGCACAGAAGATTTACTCAGCAAATCTCAAACCTCCACTCAGCTGATCAGAAGACCTACTCAGCTGACCAGAAGACTTCCAAGAGAAATCAGCAGACATTTTCAAGAAATCAGAAGACGTCACTCTATTGATCAGATCACTTGATTTTTGAGTTTAAATGACTATCTTTGATCATGTAATTCATTCTAGATTTATTCCTGAATGTAATTAAACAAATTGGCTTATATAAGGAATGCAATTCTCTTATAAAAAACCGGCCTTGATGATCAATTCTTGCCACAAAATTAGTCACAACGGCTATTTTTGGTAATGATGTCATTAATACTCAATTACCAAATTGCCAGCAAATCAACAGTTGCCACATGGCAAATTCAGCCGGCAAATTTAAAGACAGCCCAAAATCAAAGAAGGAAAATCTTGGGCTCTACTCCACAATTAAATCCAAATCTGACCGTTAGATCAAGAATTGTTGGAGTATATATATACACACCCTTAAACCTCTCCCAAACCCTTTCGCTTACAATTCACTTTTGCTCTCAATACTCTCTCGTCCTGCAAATTTCTTTCAAGCTCTCAAAACCTAACACTCAAACACTACTATGGCAATCATTGAGATTTACGACGAGAAGACCAAGGGCACTGGCACCTTGGATGCTGCAAAATGGTCCAAGGAAGGGAAGATGTTCACAGAGAATGCTCTGTTTTTCAAAGGCAAACACACAGCTGCAAACAAGGAAATCCTTCTTCGCTGCATCAACCTCAACCTTCGAGATTTTCTGGAAGCAGCACCCACGAATGTGTATGAACAAGATGTGCTGACTTTCTACTCCAATGCTGTGATGAAGGGTTCTCACGTTGAAAGTGTCATGGGTGGACACAAGGTCAAAGTAACAAGGGAAATCCTCCAAGAACTGTTCGGTTTGACAAGGGGGAAGATCAATATCTCCACCTACATCATGGGTAAGGAGAAAGAATACATGGAGATGTTCACTGGTGGTCAAATCAAGGCTGAAGATGCCTCCGGACTGAAGAAATCTCAATTGGAACCTAAGTTTCAAACCCTAATGGATATAGCAGGCAAGATGCTGCTTGGTAACACTTTCAGTCATGATGCTGTTACCACTCTGAAAGTTCGAGTTATGGCAGCAATCTGGGATCAGATTGATGGAGATTGGCAAGGACTCTTTTTGGACAGAATTGCTCTTGAAGCCAAGAAGGTAACCTTAGACCTTCAATCTAGAGAATGGAAGGTGACCTCTACTGTCAGCTTTGTCAACAAGCTGAGTATCATTCTTCCAGAAATACTCCCCAGAAAATACAAGATGGGACCTCACAAGACCTTCCACATCTCCAAATATTACTTGAGGAAGGATGCTCTTGCTGAGGCAGCAAGGTTGAAAGAGGAGAAGAGGAAGTTGTTGGTTGAAGCACCTTCCAAAGATGCAGTTGAAGAGGCAGAAGAGTCTACTCAAGACTCTGCTGCAGAAGAAGAAGAGGAGCCATCCAAAGAAGAGGCTCAAAAGAAGGCTGCTGAGGATGATGATGACAATCAGACCTTAGCACAAAGAAGATATCTGATCAGATCAGGGCTCATCTCCCCATCTGATTCAGATGTCACTCCAACTGCCTCTCCCTTGAAGAAGGCAGGTACTTCTAACCCCTCTCTCACCTTCACTCCTTCCAAGTTGTCAAAGGGTAAGAAGAGAAAGAAGAACACTTCTTCTTTCACAAAGAAATCCAAGAAATCCAGGCTCCCTACTCCCATGAGCATAGCCCCTATTTCATCCTTCAACCCTTCTGAGGATTCCAACCCATCTGAACCCCCAAACACTGAAAACCAAATCCCTGCTGATGTTCAAACAGCAGACAAACAACCTCAGACCACCTCCACACAACCTGCTGATGATCAAACTCAGATTATATCCACAATCCTTGCTGACATTCAAACAGCACATGATCAGGATCATCAAGCTCAAACACCCACTGATCTTCAAGAAGGAACTGAACCAGACCAGCAGACTCAAAACCCTGCTGATGAACAAACCACTGTAGAAGAAATCACTCCCCAAATCCCTGTTGATACTCACACAGCAGAGGAACATACCCCAGCTACCCAATCTCCTATCCTCTCTGCCCCAACTGCTCCAGAAGACTTAGCACCAGCAGCCCTGGATGAAGCTGGCCCTTCTCAACCTCAATTCAAGATGGTTCACTACCCCATGTGTACAACAGAGAAGATAATGAGGATGAAGATAGGCAACCTGCTCAAATCCACTATCCCTGGAGTTGATGAGAATTCAATCCAGTTTGAGCAAGTGCTTAGGATATGCACTTGGATTGAGCTCAGAAGAGATGATGTGGATGACCTTCTTGATGTCATTGAAGGAATGGGAGGAAAGGAAAACTTCCTCGACTGGGAAATGGAGCAAAAGGAAGTTGCTCAAGTTCGTTCTTATGCTCAACTGCTATCAGACGAGGCACTGACTACAGTTTGCAACCGGATTCTAGGAATCCCCACTGCTGATGTCTCTATCCCAGAAGACTCATCAGATCAGCAGACAGCTGAACAAGCACAGATGAAGGAATCAGCTGCACCAGCCTTGGTGGACGACTCAGCTGCCCCTGCTCAAGAATCAGCTGCCCCTGCTCAAGACTCAGCTGCACCAGCTGACAAAGAAGAATTTGAAAGAGAAGTAGTCAGAATACCAGCTCACTTCAGACCTTCAGACGAACTGACTCACTTCATTGAAAATCAAGAGGATCCAGGCAGACGAATGATGACCCATCTGACCAAGGCCACTACCTGCTTCCTCAATGAGGAGTACCTATCAGCTGAAGAAAGAGGCAAAACAGTAATTGTTCATCCAAAGCCTCAAGGTACACCCTCTACTTCTACCCCATCTGTTGACCATACAGCAGACATCTGCTCCCAGGTCAAAGCTGCAATAGACTTGCACTTTGAGAAAGGCTTAGGCCTGCAGCTAGGTAGATATGTTGAGAAAGCTGCAAGGGAACAGAAGACCCGTCTTCGTGACCAAATCCTTGACATTGAAGACAAGTTTGGTGAAGCACTCCATCAGCAGATAAGAGAATACTTAAGTACCTATCAAAAGTTGTCAGCTGACACCTCCAAAAGGTTTGCTGATCTTTACACTGATGAGATGCACCGCATCGAAACCACCTACAAGCAAAGAATTGAGGATGCTGAAGCAAGAGCCACTGAAGGACAAGTTCTCCTTAAATCAGCTGCAGAGGAAAATGAAAAATTGCAGACTCAGCTGAAGGAGACAGCAGCCAAGTTGGAAGCACTTACAGCTAGATTTGAAGCTGCCTCCTCGTCCAATTCTCATGCTGAAGTTCTTGAGCACAGCATAACTCATCTGACCCACATTGGCAAAGCCAATGCTATGGCTCTAAAGCAGACTCTGACGGTGGAAATTCTGAATGCCATGAAGCCTTTTGCGGCTGCACTTGCTGAAGCCAAAAAGGGGGAAGATGTGTTGATAAAGGCTCTAGAGAAGTCTACTGCCCAGCAAGCTGAACTGGTAGTAGCACAAGATGACTTGACTGAAACCTTGGGTGGTTTAAAGAGCAAAATCAAGAACAGGCAAGGCAAAGGCAAAGAAATTGCTCAAGGAGATACCCAAGCACCCACTCAGGCTCCTGCCAAAACTCTTCAGATCACTGCTTCTGAAGAACAAGTCCCTGAAAAGAGAATGACAAGGAAAAGAAAGGCAGATGAGCAAGCTCAGACCAGCAAGAAGCCAACTCCAGCAGAGCCTACTGCAGAAGAGAAGGAGGCTCTAGAGTTGAAGAAGAAGAAGTTGCTTGAAGCTCAAGAGCTTAAGCAAAAGAAGCTGAATGATGCGAAGGCAGTCAAAGCCAAATTTGAAAGAAGAATTGCCAAACTCAGGAAAGCACAAGAAGACGAGGTCCTGGTGTTTGATAGCAATTATGTGGACTACTTAGCCCTTCAAGATGAGCTACCAAGATGGTATCCTCTGAAGAAGAAGTGGCAATTTCAACACCACATAGTAAGGAAATTTGGCCCTCTTCCTACTTATGGAGAAGAATTTCTCCAATTCTCCCAGTTCATGAACTTTGAAGATCCAGAGTTCTGGGAAGTAATTGTCAAGACAGCCAAAGGACTTGACAACTGCAGAATCCTAACTCCTGAAGAACCCAAATGGGATCCACCCCTTCTGGACTCAGGAAGAGTCAACATGATTGAAATCAAGAAGATTCTGTACAAGATTTATGAAGAGGAGAATGTTACAGACATGCAGCACATGGAAGAAGTTCGAGCTCGTCTGTACCTGGCCTACCGCATTTAAAGAACAGAAGACCTGATGAAGACTACATTAGAAGTTTAAAGAAACTATTACTTGTAATCTGTAAAAGTTCTATCTATATTCAAGTTCTAGTTCTTTTTGCTTACAAGACAAACTCTCATTGTCTTCATCAGATACTTCAGTTTTAGCATATTATAAACTCTTATCTTATTTCATTAAGAGTATTTATCAAGTATAGTTTTGGCTTCATCAAAAAGGGGGAAATTGTTGGGATATAAATTCACCCTAAGCCCCACTTGATGTTAGAATAGTTTTGATGGCCAAAACACTTAGAGTTTATAAATGTAATAGGATCAGCTGACTTGTATAGAACAGCTTAGACTAGTCTTGTGTGATCAACTGTATTGATATCAGCTGATCAGCACAGTCCTGGCTTACATGCCTATCCTCAAGATGAGAAGAGTAGAAGACATGAAGACTAGAAGATCCTTGAAGACCAGATAAGTTAAGGTGCTTGTATACCTACCTATCTGATGGAGTCCCAGATTGAAGATGGCCTAAAGCAGTACAAAGAATTTCCAGATCAGAAGAGTGTTACTCGTCTGATATCAGAAGACAGAAGACCTAAGGCCAGAAGAGTAGTCAGAAGACTAGAAGTACAGATCAGAAGACTATGTGCTCTTCCAGGACTCGGCTGATTCCTAAGTCATCTTGCAATTCAAACGAAGACCTACCTTATTTAGAAGATTGACATGATCCCAGGATTGAAGCAATCAAGCGGCTGGAATCAAGGAATCAAGCTATTATGGAAAGATTGCTCAAACGGCTAGTCAACTCCAACGGCTAGTTGTAACCAATCTTCATTATAAATACAAGAGGATGAGGAATCACAAAGCACAAGAAGTCACAAGAGAGAATTCAAAAGCTAAGCAAGCAATCAAGCAAAAGCCATACTGTTCCAAGAGTTCTCCAAGAGCCAGAAATCCATTAAATTATCCATAGCTCTTAAGTGCTTCCTATCCAACCCTTAAGAACCTGAAACCTGTTCATAGTGTATATCAATTGTTTTAGGCATAGTGGTTAAGCAAATTATAAGCTTGAACCATTAGTTGGATACATCTCAAAAACCCCAAAACCCTCACCGAAAGGTTAAAGTTTTTGAACCCCTCAAAGTGCAAGTGCTTACAATCACTTGTGGAGACCGCAGCTGTTAGGACGGCTCAGATCTCAAAGTCCTAACCTTGGGACTATAAAGGACAAGACCCTTGTAATTTGTGGAAATTAAAGGGATTAAACATCACGTTAGGACGTGAGAGTGGACGTAGGAACGTATATCCGAACCACTATAAATCCGGTGTTATTTACTTTCTGCACTTTACATTTCTGCCTTTACATTCATTATTATATAGTGCATACTGTTATTTCAACACTCTTTAAAACAGGCCATAACTTTCAAACCGGCATCAGCTGAGTATTTTCATTAAGTAGAACAAGTTACAAGAACGAGTCTAAACAAGGGCCACCAAAATTCCGCATACAACCTTAACAATCAGATCATTATAGTCATCTGGACCAGCAGACTTGCAGTCCAGTTGACATAGCAATCAGAAGAGGTTCCCAACTCTGTTTGAAAAAGTTTTAAAGTCTATTCACCCCTCCACTCTAGACTTTAATCCCATTCACTACTCGTTCAGGGACCAACAACCTCTCTTTCATCCTCTACTCCCTCTGATTTTTCAACTAAGCTCTCCTTTTCAACACCATCACCTAGACCTGCAACAAGGTTCAAAGATGGCAGTTGTGGGGAGATCACAGTGCTTATTTCAGCAGCCACTGAGTCATCCTGAATGATTAAGGGCTGATCAGTGTCCAACTCTTCTGACACTGAATAGGCCTTAACCAAACCAGCCTCTATGATAGGAACCTCAACATCTTTAGGTTGTGCCTTGGGTTCAGAAGAACCTTCATTGGCAAATTTATCTTTGGTTGTGTTACCACCATTGGTCAACACCTCTGATGACACAGAGCCTTTCCTATGATAGGTTAAGAGAGGGGTTGAAAGCAATTTGGATTCAGAAGGGTTGGGATTGGTTTCAGGAGGGTTGGGGTTTGAGGGGTTTGAGGGATCATCAGGGGATTCATCATCATTTGAGCTACTATCAGGGTGTTTGATGCCCTTAGCTTTTCTCTCTTTCTCCTCAATGATCTTCTCATCTACTAACTTTGCAAAAACCTCCTCATCAATGAGGAACCTAGTCTTTAACACACCAGCAAAGTGTAGCAGTCTGCTTTCCTCCACTTGCCACCAGTTTGCACCCTTATCTTGGATGACTTGTGATATCTCCATTATGGTTTTGTCTTTCACATCCACAAGCATCCTCAAATCATGGAACATCTTCTGAATTCTTGGAAATTCAGCAAGTTGTGGATACAAACTGTCCACTGTAGCCTTGGCTCCACCTCTGAGCATACTCTCATAAGTATACTCCTCCTCATCTCCACTTGAATGGAGACTTTGGGTTATAGGGGAGTTGGCTCTGTCTTCTCCTAGTGTGGCTTCAGGAAGGTTAAGTTCATGGATGTTGGCTTCAGAAGGGTTGGGTGCAATTGAAGGTACTTCAGTTGCTTTTGAGAGCAATGGATCTGAAGGGGCTTTGCTCAGGGGTGTTGGCTCATGAAGTGCAGCTTGTAAGAATTTTGAATAGTTGAGCATAGATGAGTCAAGGGGAGACTGCAATCTTGTCTCATCTACTGCTAAATCTGCTAGCACATCTATCCCACTTCTTTGCACACTCCCTTCTGGAGAATATCTCTTTGTAAGATTGAGAGGGGTGATTGGTTGGTTGGTTGGGGTTATGTGGGTTTCAGGGGAGTTGGGCTCAGGATTCTGAGTTTCAGGAAGGTTGGCCTCAATAGGTTGACCTTCAGGGACTTTGGACTCTAGAGTTCCAGAACCAGAAGAGTTGGTTCTAGACTTAGATTTTGTCCTGCTTTCAGCTCTGCTCTCCCTTAGAGCTAGTTGGAGAGATTTTGCTTCTTGAAGCTCCAACACTTTTTCAGTAGGCTTGGCCCTTCTCTTGCTAGCCCTACTGCTCCTACTACCTTCATCTTCAGGGACAACTTCCCTGATCCTCTTCTCACCCTTAGACTTTTGTCTAGTCTCATTGTATCTTTGCCTCAACTCTTCTGAGTGGTCAGAAGGCACTTTCCTTGTTTTCACCACTCTGGCCTTTGTTCTTTTCTTCAATTTAGGCTTCTCCTCCTCTTTTTTCTCAGCAGGTTTAGCCAGTTGCATCCTTCTTTGCTCAGTCTTCTTGCTGAGCTTCCTGAACATGATTTTCTGGGCAGGGAGGGGCTTTGCAAAGGTTTGCATTTGAGAATAGTGGGAAAATCTCCCAATCAACAAGCTTGCCCTGGTGCAATACTTGAGTTTCCCTTCCAATACAACCTTGTTGTGGACTTTCCCTTCCAACACTTTTTCAGTAGGCTTGGCCCTTCTCTTGCTAGCCCTACTGCTCCTACTACCTTCATCTTCAGGGACAACTTCCCTGATCCTCTTCTCACCCTTAGACTTTTGTCTAGTCTCATTGTATCTTTGCCTCAACTCTTCTGAGTGGTCAGAAGGCACATTCACTCCTTCTTCAGCAACCTCTTCAATCTCAGTTGAGGCTCCTGAAGTCTCTTCAGATGGGATTTGAGACACTTTCCTTGTTTTCACCACTCTGGCCTTTGTTCTTTTCTTCAATTTAGGCTTCTCCTCCTCTTTTTTCTCAGCAGGTTTAGCCAGTTGCATCCTTCTTTGCTCAGTCTTCTTGCTGAGCTTCCTGAACATGATTTTCTGGGCAGGGAGGGGCTTTGCAAAGGTTTGCATTTGAGAATAGTGGGAAAATCTCCCAATCAACAAGCTTGCCCTGGTGCAATACTTGAGTTTCCCTTCCAATACAACATTGAGTTTCCCTTCCAATACAACCTTCAGGGACAACTTCCCTGATCCTCTTCTCACCCTTAGACTTTTGTCTAGTCTTATTGTATCTTTGCCTCAACTCTTCTGAGTGGTCAGAAGGCACATTCACTCCTTCTTCAGCAACCTCTTCAATCTTAGTTGAGGCTCCTGAAGTCTCTTCAGATGGGATTTGAGACACTTTCCTTGTTTTCACCACTCTGGCCTTTGTTCTTTTCTTCAATTTAGGCTTCTTCTCCTCTTTTTTCTCAGCAGGTTTAGCCAGTTGCATCCTTCTTTGCTCAGTCTTCTTGCTGAGCTTCCTGAACATGATTTTCTGGGCAGGGAGGGGCTTTGCAAAGGTTTGCATTTGAGAATAGTGGGAAAATCTCCCAATCAACAAGCTTGCCCTGGTGCAATACTTGAGTTTCCCTTCCAATACAACCTTGTTGTGGACTTTCACCTTAAATTTAGCCTTTTCCTTCATCATCTCAGACAAGATGAAGGTCCTCCAATCAAACTTGATGCCCTTGTCACTAGCATCAATAATTGCAGCCATTAACCTTATTCTTGGATGGCTGACCTGCTCCAAGCTTCCAGTGTTGCAAAGCAAACTCTTTGTAACAGCTTCAAATAGGGTCAGGAATTTTGGCTTTAGGGTCTTCTTATGTTGGGTAGAGGATAGTGGCCCTGGAGTGATAAGCCATTCTTGTGCAATTTCATCCTCAAGACCATTTCCATAAAATTCAGGATTCCTTCCTTCTGAAGGCAATCCAAAAGCAGCATCAATATCTTCAACAGAAAATTTTACCCTATGGAATCTTTCCTCCTCTTCACCATCTGCAACATAGGACAGCCTTGTGGTAACCTCACCATCTTCAGGTTTGCCTCTCCATTTGAGAAAGGCAAAGAACTCAGCCATATAAGATTCAAGACAATATTCTGGCTTTTCTTGCATGAACTTTTGAAGACCTGCCCTTCTCAACCATCTCAAGGTTAGAGTAACATTAGCTTCCTCACTCTCAAAAGAGAGGATTGGCTCAAAAGTAAGGTTGTTCTTGTGGCTTAGATAACCAAAATCAACAACCATTTCCTGTTTTGCTTTAGGAGCCATTGAAGAACACAGAAAGAACTTTGAAAGCTTGAGAGAGTTTGAAGAAATGAAGGCTAGGGTTTCGAATACTTGGGGAAGAAGTGTTTGTGGGGAGTTCTTAAGACTTGAGAATATTCTAAAAATAATGTTTGTCAATGAGTTGGTGAGTCTCAAGAGTTTTCAACGATGGATAAAGATGGAAATTTCAATTTGGACGGCCAGGATTGATTTCAGGGGAGTTGGCCAGTTTTGATCCAATGGTCATTAACCAATGAAACAGTAAAAAATTATTTTCTATTCAAATGTGGAAGTTATTAAATATTGGTTAATGCTTGGGGAGTTTTCGAGATAGATCATGGCTTGAAATGTTTAATGCAAACAAGAGTTAAATCTTGGCATTTAATGCATGGAAAGCGACCTTTTGGGTGGGAGACAAATTAAAATCCCAAAAAGGTGATATCTGTAAAAGGAATGGGACAGATATCAAAATAGGCAATGATTGCCCAAAATATGTGCTTATCAAACCAAGATAATAGTTTGATAGCCAGGACAACTTATTTGACCCTACATAGACAAGTGTCCTGAAAGATTGTGGACAAGTGTCCTGAGATTCAATGGACAAGAGTCCTGAAACCTTTTGAGGTCATCTCTTCTGAGTTTCAGTAGACTTGTCCAAGTCTACTGAAAACCATTTCAGTTCCCCTTAACCCCATTAACTTCAATGGATTTACTTGTCCAACTTCCCTGGATCAAGTAATCCCAACTCTGCTGATAACTCTAGAAATCTTGCCTCTGCAAGTGGCTTTGTCAATATATCAGCTTTTTGATGATCTGTGTGGATCTTGACCAACTTTATGTCCTTCTTCTCCACATGATCTCTAATGAAGTGATGCTTGATGTCCACATGTTTGCATCTAGTGTGCAAAACAGGATTCTGTGATATTGCAATTGCATTGTTGTTGTCACAGAATATGGGCACTTCAGTAGAGTTGACATTGTAGTCTCTTAGTTGTTGTCTCAACCAAAGGATTTGAGCACAACAACTTTCAGCTGCAACATATTCAGCTTCAGTGGTGGAAGTAGCCACTGTGTTCTGCTTCTTGGAGAACCAAGATATGAGTTTGTTGCCCAAGAATTGACAAGTCCCTGAAGTGGACTTTCTGTCAATTCTACATCCTCCATAATCAGCATCTGAGTAGCCAGTTAACTTAATGTTGTCATCAGCAGGGTACCAAAGGCCTAGATTCTCAGTGCCTTTGAGATACCTCAAGATCCTCTTTGCAGCCTCAAGATGGCTTTTCTTAGGATTTGCTTGAAACCTTGCACAAACACCTACTGCAAAGGTGATGTCAGGTCTGCTGGCAATGAGATAGAGGAGTGAACCAATGATTCCTCTATACTCAGTAGAGTTGGTTGGAACACCACTCTCATCAGGATCCATCTTCCAATTTGTGTTCATTGGGATCCTTACTGGCTTGCTAGTTGTACACCCAAACTTTTTGATCATTTCTCTGGTGTACTTAGCTTAGTTGATGAAGATCCCTTCTTTTGATTGCTTGACTTGAAGACCCAAAACGAAGTTCATCAACCCCATCATGGACATTTCAAACTTGCTTTGCATAAGCTTTGAGAACTATACAAGGGCGGGAATCGATGAAATATCTCTTTAATTGAAAATTGAAAGAGTATGATTCATATCATAGACTACTCGATTGGAGTCCAATGAGATTCCAAATTCAGAGATTTTGATTTGAAATAGTTTCAAATGCGTTGCAGAACGATCTATAAAACAATTGATACGGTTTGATTTTCTCACACAGCTTTTCATTTGGAGATCCAAAGATTATGTCATCCACATAAATTTGGACAAGCAAGACGTCCTCTCCTTCAGTGATTCTGAAGAGTGTTATGTCCACAGTTCCCTTGATGAATCCATGATCCAAGAGGAATTGTGACAGTGTATCATACCAAGCCCTAGGGGCTTGCTTGAGTCCATATAGAGCTTTCTTCAGTCAGTAAACTTGATTTCCAACCTCAAAACCAGGTGGTTGCTCCACATAGACTTCTTCTTTCAAGACTCCATTCAGAAAGGCACTCTTGACATCCATTTGGTACACTTTGAACCTCTTGTGGGCTGCATAGGCTAGAAAGAGCCTTATTGCTTCTAGCCTTGCCACAGGTGCAAATGTCTCATCATAGTCAATGCCTTCATGTTGACAGTAGCCCTTTGCCACTAGTCTTGCTTTGTTTCTGACAATCACATCATTCTCATTCTTCTTGTTCTTGAACACCCACTTTGTTCCAATAACATCTTGATGTGAAGGTCTATCCACTAGCTCCCAAACTTCATTTCTGGTGAATTGGTTCAGCTCTTCCTGCATGGCTGTGATCCAATTGGCATCTTGAAGTGCTTCTTCAATGTCACTTGGTTCTTGTTCTGACAAGAAACAACAGAATAGAGCACTTTCACCATGAAATCTTCTAGTTTTGACTCCTATACTTGGGTCACCAAGTATTAGATCAGTAGGATGGTCAGACAACCAAGTCCTTCTTTTTCCGATCTCTTCAGTAGAGTTGTCCTCTACTGAAGTTGAGTCATTTTGATCATAAAATTCAGGAAAGTTAAGTGCAGGATCTAATTCAGGATCATAATCAGGGGTGTTGTCCTCAATGTCAGGGACATTGGCATTTTCAACATTTTGAGTTCCCCCTTGATTATTTGACCCATTAACTACCTTAGCAGGGACTGCTTCTTCATTGGTAGTTGTTACCTGGATGTGAACTGGGATTGGATCATTCAGTTCACCAATTTCTTCAGTGGGGTTTTCCTCAGGAAGGTTGACTTCAGGATTGTTGTCCAGTGTAAACTTTTCAGGGAGATTGGCTTGGACAACATCTATGAATTCAGTGTCTTTGTCTTTTAGGCTCACCCTGGTTGTCCTCTGTGTGATTTCTTCTGGTTCTAAGTTCTCATTCCTGAACTCATGAATAGATTCATCAAACACAACATGAGGTGTTTCCTCCACAATAAGGGTTTTCTTGTTGTAGACTCTGAAAGCTCTACTGATTTGAGAGTATCCAAGAAATACTCCCTCATCAGCTTTGCTATCAAAAGCTTTCAACTGTTCTTTCCCATTATTGTGAATGAAACATTTACAACCAAATATGTGAAAATATGACACTTTAGGCAATCTTCCTTTCCAGAGTTCATAGGGGGTTTTGCCTTGCCCCTTAGTAATCAAACATCTATTCTGAGTATGGCATGCAGTGTTTATAGCTTCAGCCCAAAACCTCTTAGGTAGGTTTGAATCAGCAATTAAGGTTCTAGCAGCTTCTTTTAAAGTTCTATTTCTCCTCTCTGCAACTCCATTTTGTTGAGGAGTTCTAGCTGCTGAGGTTTCATGAGCTATTCCATTTGATGTGCAATACTCATTGATGTATGAATTTATAAACTCAGTGCCTTTATCAGATCTTATCTTGATAATGCAAAGGCTTTTCTCATTTGACAGTCTCTTAATTAGTTCAGGCAGTTTGACTTGTGTTTCCTTCTTATTAAGGAGAAATACTACCCATGTGAACCTAGAGAAGTCATCTACTACTACCAATGTGTATTTTCTACCATTTATGCTTGCAGGGGTAATTGGTCCAAATAAGTCCATATGTAATAGTTCAAGTACCCTTTCAGTAGAGATGACTGGTTTTCCCTTAAATGAGGCTTTAATCTGTTTTCCTTCTTGGCATGGTTTGCAAACATGCTCTTTAATGAAAACCTCATTAGGTAGTCCTTTAACTAATGCATTTCTTGCAATTTTGTTCATTGTTTTGAAGTTCAAGTGGTTTAATCTCTTATGCCATAACCAACTTTGTTCACTAGAACTCTTAGCAAAGAAACATGCAGCATCAGTAGACTTGTCCCAGTCTGCAAAATACACATTTCCTTTCCTAGTTCCAGTCAATAGAGTTTGTTGAGTCATATCTTTGATTAAGCATTTTCCACTTGAGAACTCAACATTGAAATCTTTATCACAGAATTGACTGATACTTAGGAGATTATATTTGATACCAGCCACATAAGATACATTGGATACTTTGATGTTACTAATCATCAAAGTACCATAACCTTTTGTTGTTGCTTGTGAGCTGTCTCCAAATGTGACATTTGGGCCTTCTTTTTCAATAAAATCAGTGAGGAGTTCCTTGTTTCCAGTCATGTGCCTTGAACATCCACTGTCAAGGTACCATGCTGACTTTTTACTCATGCTCCTCTTCTTGTGGCCCATTGGTACCTGCAATTAGATAGGTTTAGGTACCCTTTGAGTTTTGGGTCCTGAGAGGTTAGTTGTACCTTTAGGAACCCAAACTTTCCTAATAACCCTGATTGATTCAAGGTGGCTAAGTTGTTTTCCTCTAGCATCAACATACACTGTCTTTCCCTTAAATGCCTTTGGGAAAGTATGTGTGAAAGTGTTAACTCTGTAAGTTTCAGGAGAGTTGTCAAATCTCCTGAACTTATGAGTTATTTGTGCTACTTGAGGGAATTTTTTAGGAAAGGCATTTTTGTGACCATTACCCTTTGGCATGTAGGGTTTTGGTTGTCTCATTTTATTTTGCCTTTGAGGGTAGTTGTCCTTAGATCTATTCAGCTGAGTCTTTCTCAGTAGAGTTGGCCTAGGCTGATTATACCTTGGATAACTCCTCTGAACCTTGTTCAGGAGAGTTGCCCTTCCATTGGGTCTACTCTGCTGACCAACATTCCTCTTGTGTTCAGGGACTTTGGCCATTTCCTTAAGTTTGGGCCTAGTCTCCTGAAGCACTTGAGTTGGCAAATCATCCATTTTGCACTTTCCTTTGTTCAGTGGCTGAATCATTTCATTTTCAGCTTGTTGTGCCACTGACTTGACAAAGATTCTCTTAGTGTTACTTGTAGAAGCAACACTAAGACAAGGTGAAGATTCAAATGGATCAAATCCTAATCCACTTCTTTGAGCCATAGGTCTTTGGTAACTCTGAATTTCCTCTATTGCTTTAGTGGATCTTCTCAGAGCAGACATCTTTAATTTCAAGCTCTCTTCACTTGATTTAAGAATGTCATATTCATGTGAGAGGTTTTCAAATTTAGCTTGCAGAATTTTCAGTTCAAAATCTTTTCTCTTCTGAGATAGAAGTTGATCATCAATCTCCTTTTGTTGGTCAACTATCTTGAGATTTGCTTCCTCAAGCTCTCTCAAGACTTGTTGATACAACTCAGTAGACTTGACATCAACAGTTAGCTCAGATTTTTTGGCAAGCTCAATTGACAATCTTTCATTTTCTCTCACACAATTATCATGAAATTCTTGTAACATAGTGAAATCTTCCATCAACTTCCCAAGAGAAAGTTTCAAGTTGACTTCACTAGTGTTTTGTGAAATGAATGATGGTGAACTAGAAGTAGAGAATACCTCATCATCCTCAATAGCCATGTTGCATATGTCATCATCATCATCACTGTTTGAGAATAGTCCATCAGAAGAGTTGAAGCTTTCAGCACTTTCAGATTCTTCACCAGCCATCATGGGTTTTCTATTGGTGAACTATCTGTCTCTCTTTGCTTGCCTTTCTCTTCTCTTCTTAGAGCTCAATTCAGGGCAGTCATACTGGAAATGCCCTTTCTTCTTGCAATTATAGCACAAGTCTTCATCATCATCCTTCTTGGATTCATCTCTTCTTTTAGATGATGAAGGGTCAGCTCTACTGGACCTTCTCCTATCAGAGTACTTGTCCTCTGATCTTTTCTCTTCAGGCTTCTTGACCTCAGCCTGAGCTTCAGGAGAGTTGTACCTTCTCCTGAATTTGTTATCTTGGTAGAATTTCTTGTATCTACCAAACCTTGAGTTTAACTTTTCAAACCTTCTAGCCATCAAAGCTAGTTCCTCCTTCATTTCAGTCTTGGAGACTGACTTTGATGATCTAGGAGTGGACTGCATTTCTGTTTCAGCAGTTTTGGCTTTGAATGCCACTCCCTTTATAGGATTTGAAGATTCCTCAACAGGCTTTCTTCTGTTGAGATCGAACTCATAAGCCTTGAGTTCAGAGAAGATTTGTTGAATGGGCATGGTGGAGAGATCCTTGGTGTTCTGCATCATAACAGCATAGACATCCCACTTTTGAGTGAGACTTCTCAAGATCTTCAAACTAACTTCTCTCTTGGAGTACACCTTGCCCAATGAGTTAATCTCATTCATCACATCAGTGAATCTACCAGCAAACTTGTCAATGGACTCCTCAGACTCCATTGTGAACTATTCAAATTTATGCACTGCCACTTGGAGCTTATTTTCCTTAATCTTTTCAGTGCCCTCACACATTTCAGCAAGAGTATCCCAAATTTCTTTGGCAGTTGTGCAGTGGTAGACTCTTCCCATGATTGCATCTGGAATTGTTTGGTAGAGGGTATTCATGGCAAGATAATTCAAATTATCTTTCCTCTTTTCTTCAGAGGTGAAATCATCTTCATCTTTGGGAAGCACATCTCTTGTGTCTGCCCTTTGAGCCTCAGTGACTCTGGGATTGACTAAGGTGAACACAAAAGGACCTCTTGTGATCACTCTCAACATGTCAGTGTGAAGAGATGCAAGATGAGCCCTCATTCTGATTTTCTAGAAATCATAGTTGTCTATTGAGAACATGGGAAATTTGTGATGAGATATGTGATTGACTGGATTTGTGGCCATATTGTCCAATCCTTGAACAGCAGGAGGTGGAATAGCAGCATTGATGTTTTGATCAGGATTTTGTTGCTGGTTCTGGTTGTTGTTGTTTCCTCTTGCCATTTCTTCAAGAAAGGGTTAGACAATGGATATCAAAGATTTCAGATAGATCAGTTCAATGACCACACTAAATATGTGATTTTGAAAATCAAGATGGATTTTCAGAAGCAGTGGTCTTTGAACCCCTGCTCTGATACCACTTGTTGGTCCTGAAAGGAGTAAATAACAAGTGTATGGGGGGGGGGAATACACTTGTATGCAATTTCTTTTCAAACTTGATCAAACCAGAGATCAGCAATGTTGTCTTGGACAACTCTGCTGAAGATGATTAACTCTTTATAGATAATCAAACTACTAAGTACTATTGAGTACTTAGTTGGATAACTATCTAAGAGAGTTATATGTGCGGAATTAGTGGTTGGCCCTTTAGTTTAAACTCCTTTAATTTCTGAAATCACTTAGGCAATCAATACAGTCCAGTTTTCAGGGAACTTGTCCAAATGTCTTTTGCACAGTCTTTGAGTATAAGTTCTTTGAAAGATCAGTTTTGTGTGCAGTGTTGAATGTATGAAAGTACTTGAAAGTAAATCAACACAAGAGTTTATAGTGGTTCAGAGACTCAAGCTCCTACATCCACTTTCCCTGATTTAACAGGATAATTCCTTCACTCTTGGAATTAACTTGTTTTATAGTGCCAAGGTGCACTTGATCAAGAACACCACTCCTTGGTGAATTGATCCCTAGGATGTCTAGAGTCCTAGTACCCTTTTCTCAACTCAGAACTGAACTGTTCTTCTCTCAACAGTCAGCTCCTACCACTTCTACTACTACAACAACCTTCTCACTTTCTCACTTGAAAGGGATAAGGATTGAAGTAAGGTTCCAACTAATGAGATATCCTTTACAATGAAGATCATTGTATAAGGATTAGGATATCTCTCTAAGCTTGTATGGATATACAATTGAGTTCAGCTTAGAAGAAGTGTATGAAGACTAAGATAGTCTTTTGAAAGCTTGAAAGCACTCTTGCTTTGTAGGATAGTTGTCAAGTTGAGATTCAGTTGGATGCTTTCAAATGGTCTTCACACTTCTGTATTTTGGGACAAATGAAGGATTTGCCCGTTGGAGAGGCATCCCCAAATGTCCATAAGTGTCTTCTTCTTAGAAGATATATTCTTGATAGTGACATGTCCTCATTTAGGAAATAAACGGCTGTATAGACTTTGTCTTCATTCTGCATCACTCTTCCCAATGTCTGACTTCAAGATTCCTTTGTTAAGACTTGGACATGGCTTCTGAAGATTGGTTCTATGATAGGACAACATTCCTTATCAATAGACAACTCTCCTTATCACTATCAGCAGACTTGCTTATCAGCATAGTTGGCCTGCTCTTTTCAGATGACTTGGCTTTTTCCCTTTGCTTCACTTTCAAGTGATCTTAGCATGTTTCTTTAAAGATCTTTAGGGTATAGTTGTCTTTATCTCTTCAGCATAGTTGGCCTTTAAGCTTCAGAACACTTGTTCTGGTTTAATTGTGTTGAGACAACTCTTCTGGACAACTCTCCTGATCAGCATACTTGGCCTTCAATAGACTTAGTGATTGTTCCAGAATTTGAGCCTTGAGGGGACTTGTTATTGATAGACTTCAAAGCATATGTTCCCCCTCAAATTGTGCATCTAAACAACTAAGAGCTGCCTAACATATCAGCTCCTCATCTAACCTTATTCTATATGTTCTAACATTCTTAGAACATTATCATCTTGACTTAGGTATGTCTCAGGGGGTTTTGGTATTGAATCAAAACATATCTCATTTTATTCCCAACAACAAGAATCAAGTTCCCTCAAAGGCTCAGAATCAAGCTGATCTCAAGACTGCTGAAAGTGTCTACTGACCAACTATGCTGATCAAGTCAGCTCAGTAGAAATACAACCTCCCTGATGATCAATTAAGTGGAACACATCAAGAAGATCAAGTCTACTGATGTACACATCAAAGTTCAGAGGAGTTGTTCAGCATGATTGTCCAAGCACACTTAAACCTGAATTGTTCTAAGGCAAAGGCCAATTGTGATGATGGGGTCAAGACCACTGATATGAATGCTAGAATGCTTAAGAACCATCAAGTGATGATCAGTGAAGTCAAAGATCCAAGTCATCTGAAAGAGCAATGCTAATACTGCTGATAAGCCATGTCTGCTGAAAGTGATAAGCAGACTTGTCCGATGATAAGGAAAGTTGTCCTTATCAAGGAACCAATGATCAGAAGTGATGTCCATGTTTGAACAAGTGAATCTTCAATTCAGACATTGGAAAAAGTGCATCAAAGTGAAGACAAGAAGCTCACAGCCGTTTACTTCCCAAATTAAGGACATGTCACTTTCAAGAAACTGTCTTCCAGTTGCAAAGTTCAAGGAAGGCACATATAGACATTTTGAGGTTGTCTCTCCAACGTACATAACCTCATCTTGCTCTATAAATACAGAAGTGTGGAAACCATTTGAGGGAATCCAACTATCCTACAATTCAAAGGAAACTACAAGCTCATAAGCCTTCAAGCTTTCTAAGAACATATCCTTAGTTTCCAAACACTTCAATCTAAGCCTGAACTCATTGTAAAACATTCGAGCTTAGAGAGATATCCTACCCTTTACACAGTGCTCAATTGTAAAGGATATCTTACCCTAGTTGGAACCAACATCAACCCTTAAACCTTTCAAGGAAAGTTAGAAGGATTGTTGTAGTAGAAGTGTAAGGAACTAACTGTCAAGAGAAGAACAGTTTAGTTCTGAGTTGAGAGAGAGTACTAGGACTTTGAATTCCTAGGGATCAAGGCACCAAGGAGTGGTGTGGTTGATCAGTGCACCTTGGCACTATAAAACAAGTTAATTCCAAGAGAGAAGGAATTATCCTGTTAAATCAGGGAAAGTGGATGTAGGAGCTTGAGTCTCTGAACCACTATAAACTCTTTGTGTTATTTACTTACAAGCCATTTCATTCAAGTAACACATTCATACACAGCACACAAACTGATCTTCAAAGATATACATCACAAGTTGTGCAAAACTGTTTTGGGACAAGTCCCCTGAAAAACAGTTTAAGTGTTAAGTAAGGATTTCAAAAGTAAAAGGAGTTTAAATATAAAGGGTCAACCATAATTTCGCACATATAACTTAATTAGATAGTTACTCAACTAAGTACTTCATAGTGCTTAGTAGTTTGATTATCTCAAGAAAGTTATACATACTCGGCAGAGTTGTCCAGGACAATATTCCCTCCCCCCCCCCATACACTTGTACCATACTCCTTTCATGACCAACAATATTGGCTTGCTCCTGCGCATTTAATTGTTCCTTTCCCACAATCCTCTCTGGGTTTTGAGGTCTACAAGTTGAGAGTGCACATAAGGTGTTTGATTTATTGCCACAATGATTTTTTGCTTGTTGAAGATTTGAATGGCTGAAATTTAGGTTTTATGGAAAATGTTTCTTATTATAGTCCTTTCAGTTTATGGATTTGTTCTGTAAATTGATGGATTTTCTATTTCTCAATCAGCCCTGTCGAAACGAATGAGTGTTTTGTGCTGGAACGCGCGGGGCTTTTGTAGCCGGCGTGCGTTCGGTTATTTATATAAATTAGTAGTATCGTATCGCCCTTCTCTTTTATTTGTTTCAGAATCTAAGTGTTCGTCATCTCGTGTTGATGGTATTAGAATTAATCTGGGGTTTCGTTATTGTTTTTTAGTGGATGCAGTTGGAACATCAGGTGGTTTAATTTTGTTATGGAATGATTGGGATGTTCATGTTTTATCTTTTTCTAAAGGTCGTGTTGATTGTATTGTGGATGCTCTTTCGTGTCATTGGAGATTTACGGGATTTTATGGGCATCCTAATTTAATGTTACGGTCCTCTTCGTGGACTTGGTTAAAGAGACTTAAATCTTACAATTGCTCTACTCTAAAGGCATGGTTGGTGTGTGGGAATTTTAACGAAACATTATATCATGATGAGAAATGGGGTGGTGAACGGAAACCTTTGTCCAAGATCAACCAATTCTTAGAAGCACTTAATTATAATGATCTGGTTGATATTAAGATGTCGGGACCAAAATTCACATGGATCAATAAACGACATGGTGATAATTTAATTAAAGAAAAATTGGATCGATTTGTAGCCAATCACTAATGGACTTCTTTGTTTCCCTTTCACTATGCTCGCGCTCTTGATTTTTTGGGATCTGACCACAGGCCAAATGTGATTCATTGTGATGCCAAGTACGATCGACTTAAGGGTGGCCGAAATAAAATGTTCTGTTTTGAAAATTTATGGATAAAGGAACCGGATTTTAGGAAAGTCATTGATGAAATTTGGGATCAGAGAAGGAAAGGTGCTGGGCGAAAAAGAAAGGAGGCCCAATCTCCTCCCAATTAGTTAAAACACAAGCAAATTTGGCTGCTGAACTTAATAATGATAATCAAGCTATCAATATGGAAAAAGTTGCAGGATTGGAAAAGGAGGTTAAAAAACTTCAAGCTCAGGAAGAATGGTACTGGAAACAAAGATCGAGGGTCTTTTGGCTTAAGGAAGGGGATCGTAATACCAAATTTTTTCATGCTAGAGCAAACTTGAGAAGAAGCAGTAATTTTATACACGGGATTCGATAGGAGGGTGGAGAATGGGTTACTAATGATCAGGTAATTTGCGACAACTTTATAAGTTATTTTCGAAAAGAGTGACATTGATGGAGAATGGGTTCTACCTCATCATATTGTTCATGATTTTAATCAGCACCTTGATGCCCCTTTCACTAAAGAAGAAATTAGTAGGGCAGTTAAGGACCTTGGCCCTTGGAAAGCACCGGGGCCTGATAGATTTCCAGCTTCGTTCTATCAGACTAATTGACAAACCATTGATGAGGAGGTTTCAAGTCAGATGCTTAACATTATGAATGATGGAGGATCATTAACATCTTGGAATCAGATTGTCATCACTCTAATCCCAAATGTGAAGAACCCGCAAAAAAATGCGTAATTTCGACCGATTAGTTTATGTAATGTGAGTTATCGGATTATTGCTAGGACCATAACTAATCGTCTGAAAGGAATTATGCATGATATTATTGACCCTTTTCAGAGTGCGTTTATTTCGGGGGGCTTATTACATATAATGTTTTGGTGGCATTTGAAGGCTTACATTTGATCAGATCCTCGAAGAGTAAAGAAGGATATGCGACACTCAAATTGGATATGAGCAAAGCCTATGATAGGGTGGAATGGTCTTTTCTTCAGGCAATGATGGAATGTTTGGGGTTTTCTTTGAAGTGGATAAGCCTTATTATGGAGTGTGTATCCTCAGTTAAATACAATATTAATATTAATGGCAACGTGTCGGAACATTTCCAACTTTCAAGAGGGCTGAGACAAGGCGATCCCTTATCTCCATACTTGTTTGTTATTTGTGCGCAAGGCCTGTCTTCATTAATTTCTAAAGCCATTATCACTCAGAATATATCAGGAGTTAAAATTGCCAAGTCAGCACCAGTTCTTTCACACCTCTTCTTTGCAGATGACAGTCTGATTTTCTTTAAAGCTTCGACGGCGGAATGTCTACATATGAATGAATGTCTTGACTTGTATGAAAGGGCATCAGGACAATTGATTAACTATGACAAATCGGCCATTACCTTTAGCCCTCTCACAAGGCGTAAAAACATGGAGATCTAATGGGTGTTCGAGCAACTCAGAGCCACGAACTCTACTTGGGGTTGCCTACTTTTTCTATTCGTGCAAAGAGGTTCCAATTTGGCTATCTCCTTGATAGGGTCAGGCAAAAAATCAACTCGTGGGGACATAAATTTTTCTCTGAAGGAGGTAAAGAAGTCCTTATAAAATCGGTCTTACAGACTATACCCTCGTATGCGATGACTTGTTTTAGAATTCCTACCACTATATGTTCTGATATCGAGAAGACTATGGCAAAGTTTTGGTGGTGAGATAAGGGGGATCAAAAGAAAATTCACTGGATGAGATTGAGTGAGCTATGCAAAACAAAAGAAGATGGAGGGATGGGGTTTCATAGGCTGGTTTATTTTAATCAAGTGTTACTGGTTAAACAAACCTGGAGAATTATTAACCATCCTAAAGTTTTGGCTAGTCAAATTCTTAAAGCCCGATACTTTAAACATGAAGATATTATGGATGCTGGATTAGGATCAAACCATTCTTATGTTTGGCGATCAATTCTTTGGGGCAGGGAAATTATTGATCAAGGTCTACGATGGAAAATTGGGAAAGGAGATCGGGTTCAGATTTTTAAAGATAAATGGCTGGTGGACTTAGGGAACGGACTTCCTCAATCTAGAATTTCTAGTGCATCAATGGTTAATCGATTTATAGCCCCTGGGGATTTAATTAAGCAAGCTTTTCTTTTGTATGAAGTACCTTCAATACTTAAGACTCCTTTGCATGGGAAAGACAAGGAGGATTCACGCTTTTGGCCGGGACATTCTTCAGGACGTTATATAGTTACGTCAGGATATATTTTTGCAGAAAAGAGACATAGGGACAGAATGAAGGTGACAGAAGCTGGTCCATCTGATTGAGGGGTTCAGCGGAAAGTGTTTAAAACAATATGGAAAATTCCTCCGAAGGTGACAGAATTAAAAGTTCCTCCGAAGGTTCGTATTTTTGGTTGAAAATTTCTTAAAGATGCCATTGCCACTGAAGGATGTTTGTATAAACGCCATGTTCCAATTGAGCCATTTTGTAAGTGTTGTGGTGCTGAAATAGCAGATTCAATACATGCTATCTTCAACTATATGTATGCGAAGAGGGTCTGGAAAAGGCTTGGCTTATGGATGATGTTTAAAAATACTACTAATGCTTGCTTGGAAGATCTTTTTGGTCTGATTCATAAAAATTCAAATGAAGAAGAGATGGCTTTTATCCTTATGATTGACTGGGCTATCTGGAGGACCCGATGTGAATGGATTCATGATAAGAATCAGTATAAATTGCAGAGGGATTGTTGTTTTGATATCAGATGGGCAATTGAGTACTGGAAGGATTTTGCAAATTCAGACAGCTCCTTGGAGGAAACTCTTCAGTCAAATAAGAAAATGGGTGTGTTAAAAGAATCAGGAGAAGGAAATCTTCTTCTTTTCTCGGATGCAGCTTATAATTAATCCAGAAAAGATTTTTTTTGCAGTGAGTTATGTGGTTTTCAAAGACGCAAATACTGTATTTCTAGCAGGATATGAACGAATTGACCATCCTGACTCGATTGTGGCGGCTGAATTACAAGTGATAGAAGTTGGAGTACGTAAAAGTTTAGAACAAAATATTAAAATTGATGGAATACGAACATATTCTTTATTAGCAGTAGAGACCATCAATTCAGTACGAAAGCTAGACGGATGTGAGCAACATACATGCAGCTGACCGGATTAAGAAGTTGCTTCAAAAAATTCTAGTGTGGGATTGCCAGCACATCTCAAGAAATTTGAATCGCTTAACACATAAGCTGGCTCAGAAAGTGTTTACCTCTTCAAGTTCTTACTATTGGATTGGAGAAGAGACAGTTTCAAACTTCAGGGAGAAGTGGATGCTTTAGATAACATTTGATGTGTATTTCCTTTATGGTTTCTTCCTAAAAAAAAGCGCTTCTCAAAGGGAGACAATTTTTATTTATAAATCAGGAAGAGGAAAATGACAAAAAATTTATAAATATATAGTTAGTGTAAAAAATAATTTACATATACAGTATATACGAAATATTTAAATTTATAATCGCCCCCCTCCTTAATCCGTTCCTGCCACAGAAAACACGAGTCGTTGGAACGAAAAATCTAATAAATTAAAGATTTTGTACTGATTAAGGTTTTAGGTTGATTTTCGTTTCCCACTTCGATTTTAATTCAAAAAAAAGAATTATGTACTGATTATTGCAGCAGTTCATTAACAAATAATTTTTTTTTCACAATGAGTTGGGTCCAAACTCGGGACCGCATGGACCCCAAACTCGGGACTTCATGGACCGGGTCTATTGGTTTGAACTTGGTCAAGTGAGTATGAGAGGGTTGTGATTTTTGCCGAACCCACAGCGCCAACCCGTCTCAAGATCCAACATACATATATAAATATAGTACTCTCTTCGTCAAAACTTTGTTTGTAAGTATTTATTTTTATCCGTTCAAATTTAATATGTACATGACTTTCATAATTAAAAATATTATTCTTCAAATACACTACTCCCTCCATCCCATAGGAACTTCCACACTTGCAGGGACGGACCCAGGATCGGATAGGAAGGGGGGGCCAAAAATCAAACAATGATTGTATTTAGTACTCCTTTCATTCCACAATTGTTTGTACACCTGTCATAATTGTCCGTTCCACAATTTGCATATCCAAAAAAATGAAACTTCTCCATAAATTTCACCCTTATAATATTCATATATTTACACTCAATTCAACTAATTATTTATTTTATTTATAAAATTATTACTCAACACTCCACTTATTACATCATTTTTTTTATAGCTTGTGTATCTATTTTGATATATAAACATTTTTGGGACAAAGAAAATATATAATTATAAAAAATAACTTTTTCAATTAATAATAATAATAAAATTTATAATACGTGTTAGGAATTAATATACAAGAATTAATTCTCCACCTCTCTACAAATTCGAATTTTTAGATGAAACGAAATAATTTTATGGTATCAGAGCAAGCCCATTTAAATTAGAGGTGTTAATCTGGCCCACGAGTGAGGGAGAGTGTTAGGAATTAATATACAAGAATTACCTCTCTACAAGTTCAGACTTTTAGATTAGACGAAATTCTTTAATAAGTATCACGTAAAATATCAATTATAATGAATAGTTAATTAATCTCGAAAGGGCTCTCTTGCAAACATATATAAGCATTCTTTCGGTAGATGCTAGCAAAAAATTAATAAAGGATAGTAACATTTAAAAAACATATTCTCTATATTGAAAACAATACAATAAGTAAAACTTAAATTTAAAAGATCGCATGTGTCTCAGAACAACTTTAAAGTAACTAAAATTTTATTAAAAGATGTGTATTTAACTACTACTAATATTTTTTGAAATGGTTGCAGGTATGCATACCATTACCATAATAGAAAATGAAGAGGGTGTGAGGGGCCAACGCCCCTCCAAGGTTCACTTGGGTCCGACCCTGCACACTTGGAATGACACACAATTTAAGAAATGTGTAAGAAAATGTGTAATGAGTGATGTTTTGAGCGGTAGTTTTGTAAAGTTTTATGAATAAAGAAAAATAAAAAGTAGATTAAATGTGTAAAAGTAATGACATATGGATAAATAAGAATATATTTTGAGGGTGGGGGACTGGTGGTTATCAAAATATTTCCTTTTATATGTTGTGCAAATTGATATTGAACATCCATTTATAGAAAGTGTGCAAATTCATGTGGGATGGAGGGAGTATAATACACCATTCATTTTTTCCTTTACACATCTATTTTTTTTTTTTTTTGACGATTACACAGGAATAAACCTTTACACATCTATTTTATACATAAACAATCAATAACTCTTAAAACTAGTTAAAATGAATTATACATACAAAATTTGGAAATGGAGTAACATTTTTATATATGTGTTTGTATTTATATAAATTTATATACATATTAACGCATATGTGTTTTTATAAAAATATTTCACTTATAGTTTTTGAGTACAAAATGCAATTTAGATAATTATATATTTTAAATTGAATTATTTAATATTAAAAAATAAATATATTATATATATTAAAAATAATTAAAAATGGAAAAGTCTTATATGCACCATACACACCGATTTAATTTTGGTGCACTCTATTTGACCCTGCCCACATTCAACCCACATCCGACCCGCCTATTTTTTTAGGGTTTTGTAATTTTATTTCCTACCTCAGAGTGATGGAAGCGAAGCAGGTCTGCGGAGAAGATGCGACTTCTGATGAGTGCAAGGTCGCGGTGGGATGAAGTTTAAGAGGTAAGCCAAACGAAAGCCTATCTCTGCCTCAAAATTTACCAGTTGCAAAAGGATCTGCTTGAACATTTCTCCTAAGAGAATCCAGAGACCTGTGAACATTTCTTCTCCTTTTTCTTCTCCTCCTGAATAAAAATGGGCAAACGAAAAATGTCAGTTTTGACCATATTCGGTTCAAGCCTGGTGGTCGGAATGATAGATTTGGAAGTGAGAAGGTGGACGGAAATGGGGATTGTAGGCACAATTTATGAAGAGAATGGAGATTCTTCTTCTTTTATCATCTTCCTTGGATCTTCCCCTTCACAACATTCTAATCTCAACCAACCACGGTACAATTACTATTTCTTTATTCTTATTCTTATTTAATTTCAATTCTAGGTCGCAAATCTCTTGTTTTTTCCCCTATTTTTTGAGATTTTGCCGATAGTATATTATAATATGAATTTATGAATCTGTAGGTGTACAGGTTGTTGCAGTTACAGTGTAGGAGTAGTGATCCAGACGTGGTGATACATGCTCTGGGCGCATGTTTTTGCCTTCACAAGGCATTTAATTATTTATTTATTCTACTACTTTATTCACGTTTCAATTATTTTGGTGGTGAATTGAATTTGAATTCATGTTTAAATTTCTTTCACATAACTCTGGTAAAAGTGGTACTACAAATGTATAGTTTTTTTTATTGAAAAAATGGTAATTTGTTACTGAAAAGTGTATTTTTTCTTATTGAAAAGTAGTAATTTTGTTATTGAAAAGTGTAGTTCTTTCTTATTAAAAAGTGTAAGTATTATTAGTGAAAAATGGTAATGTTGGTTATTGAAAAGTATAGTTCTTTCTTACTGAAAAGTGGTAATGTTATTATTGAAAAGTGAAAAGTGGTAATTTTGTTGTTGAAAAATGTAGTTCTTCTTACTGAAAAGTGGTAATGTTATTATTGAAAAGTGGTAATTTTGTTGTTGAAAAATGTAGTTCTTCTTACTAAAGAGTGGTAATGTTATTATTGAAAAGTGAAAAGTGGTAATTTTGTTGTTGAAAAATGTAGTTATTTCTTATTGAAAAGTGAAAAGTGGTAATTTTGTTGTTGAAAAATGTAGTTATTTCTCATTGAAAAGTGGTAATTTTGTTATTGAAAAGTGGTAAACATTATTTTTTAAAAGTGATAATTTTGTTAGTGAAAAGTGTGGTTCTTTCCTATTGAAAAGTGGTAATTTTGTTATCGAAAAATGGTAATTTTGTTAGTGAAAAGTGTGATTCTTTCTTATTGAAAAGTGGTAATTTTGTTAATGAAAAGTGGTAACTAATATTATTGAAAAGTTGTGATTTTATTATCAAAAAGTTGTAGTTAAGAAAAAATAAACAGAAATAGAAAAAATAATAAAAGTTGTATTTAAGAAAAAATAAACCGAAATAGAAAAAAGTAAACATAAAACAGAAATTAAAAAAAAAAAACATGAGAAGAGGTGTTAGGATTCGAACCTGTGACCTCACCCTCATAAAAAGTATATGCAACCGCTTGGACAATATTTAATTGATTAAATTTTTTCGTCTTTTATAATATATACAGAATTGACCTGTGCATTAGGGTACACGTGCACACTGTGCGCAGGAGACCAACTCATTAAAAATTAATCGTGACAAATCTTGGTATGTGAATTTTCCGGGCCGGACAGGTTCTGGAATAATGCAAATCCGGCCTGGGCCCGGGGCTGCACATGAATTGCATTTAAATTGAAGTATTTACTCCATCCGTTTTAAGTTAGATTGTGCATTTGTTAAAAAATTGATGTCTTAATTTAGATGGTATATTTTCTTATTTGATAATAAATCATTTTTTCACTTTAAACTACAAACTTCAAACATTTCAAAATTATATACTCCCTCTCTCCGTCCAATTTCATTATTCCCACTTTTATTTTTTGGCTGTCCAATTTTAATTTTATTATGCTCATACCCTTTTTGGAAATAATACTATTCATACTATTTTATCTCCACTCTCCTATTATCACTTATTTATCCACTTTGTCATTCACTTTATTCATAAACAATCATTTATTTATAAATGGACCTCACAATACACCATCATACCCTCAACTTATCTACTTTATGAATAAACTAATCAATATTCATTAAAACCCGTGTCCAGAGAAATAGGCATAATAAAATTGGACGGAGGGAGTACAATCTTTTTTTTTTTTTTGAAACGGTAAAGATAATATTACTCGAGTACAAGGGGTACTCAACCCGTAATGTTACAATTAAATTTTACATCAATATACCACAACAATTTAAGTAGCAGCTGCCACATTTGCATCTACTTCCCATCTAGATACCACATCAGAACAGCACCATACCAACACTCTACTGCTCCTCTGTTCTACCCTTTTTCATTCTCCCCCAGCGGCCACCTACCTGTTTCCATCTTCAGCTCCCAAGCATGAGTAAGGATCTACACAGCAGGCTCCTATAGCCGAATTTGGTTTAATTAGATTATGTCCCTCGAGCCACGCCCACAACTGTATTTTGATGTTATCGATCATCCTTTTCGCCACAGGTTCTTTGTTATAGAAAATTTTATCATTTCTACATCTCCAAATTTCTCCAATCACTCCCACCCACAAACTCGTCGCTACTTTCCTACTCCATTTTCCTTCTCCTAAGATCCCACTGTATTGTAAGAAGTGCTCTTTTATATTATTTTGGACAGCCATACTAACCTTCAGCCATTGTCGGCACTCCGTCCATATCACCGTGGCTAATTTGCATTCTAGTAACAGGTGTTGTGTGCTTTCCTCCGACTCCCCACACATCTTACAAATTGTCTCTTCAGCTGGTATGCGTACTCCCCTCCTTATCAGGTTATCAGACGTGGCTAGTCGGAGTTTCATCACTTTCCACCCGATAGTTTGTGCCCGTTTAGGCGCCAAGCATCTCCACAGAAGTCGAAACTCTTCACCCCTGTCTGCTGCTGGAATTGCCCCATCCCTCCGTTGCATCAGCATTTTGTACACTGCACTTGTTGAGTAAATGCCACGTGGGGCCATTTCCCAGCACCACCCGTCCTCTTCGTGTTGCTTAATTCTGGTCCTGTTCAACATGGATACAAGGGAATTAAATTCATTAGTCTCCTGGGAGTTTAACTCTCTCTTCCAACTCCACCTCCATTCCCACCCATTCTCCCCCCACACTCCCATCTCTCCTATTCTATCTTGTTGCTGGCTACTCACTTTGAATAGCCTTCCAAACCTGCTTTTTAGAATCTCACCCCCTTCCCCCCACTTCTCTACCCAAAATTTTGTTTTTGACCCATTCCCTATGACACGTTTTATATCTTTGCCCAGCCCCACCATCTCACCACCCCCTCCTACATAAAGGCGCTTCAACTCCTTCCACCACATAGACTCACCTACCCCCCTCCCGTTTCTGTTGCGCCTCCCCTCCCCCTCGAGCCCCCCGTATTTAGACTTTAACACACTCACCCACAAACTATCCTCCTCATTCAAGAACCTCCATACCCATTTGCCTATGAGAGCCCTATTGAAATTATACAAATCCCTAATCCCCAGCCCTCCTATATCTCTGTCCTCACAGATATCAGCCCATTTTACCCAGGCAATACTTTTCCTGTTTGCACTCCCCCCCCCCCCCCCAAAAAAATCTCTTTGAAGTTTGGTAATTTTTTTTAACACTCCTAAAGGTATCATAAAGAAAGATAAGTAGTAGGTTGGCACCGCACATAAAACCGCCTGAACTAGAGTGATTCTTCCACCCATCGAGATGTGTCGTCCTCCCCACTTCTCAAGTTTGCCTCCAATTTTCTGAATCAGCCCATCCCATGTAGATAATTTCCGATGATTTACGCCCACATTAATCCCCAGGAAAGATAACGGCAGGTTCCCTGATTTGCACCCCATGAATCTGGCCATCCTTTCTGTTTCCTCGCTATTAAGATATATTCCGGTAAGACTACATTTGTCAAAGTTAACCTTTAACCCAGAAATTAATTCAAACAGCCGCAAAGTGCGTTTAATCGTGACGATATCCTCCCACCTCCCGTTACACAAGAATGATGAGATATATGAGATTTGTCAAGATATTCTGCTGTATATTTTCCTTTTTTGCTGCATATCCTTTCTTTGGGCCTTTGTACTTTTAATTTAGGCCTTATTAGGGTAGGGCTTCTTTTTGCCAATAGTATATATATGTGTACAGGGTCGTAAATCAAAGTATCAATATATAGACAATTACAGTTTACAGCAGCCACATTCCTTGGTTTTCCATGTGTTTTATCATGGCACCAGAGCAGGCAAAATTCTGAGAAAGCTTCCGCAATATTTTCTTTCATTAAATAACCTCTGATCATTCCTAGCGTCTTCCATATGTCGAAGGACAGCGAAAGCAGCAAGGGTAAAGATGCCGCTTTCAGTGTCGATGGCATGTCACCATACTACATCCATCCCTCCGACAATCCCGGGCAACTGTGCGTTAGTGAGGTTCTCCGCGACAGTAATTATGGGGATTGGGTGGAAGAGATGAGTAATTTCCTTTTTGCAAAGAACAAGATAGGTTTTGTCGATGGCACGATCCCTATCCCCGAGGGCGGCGACCCACAAGAGATAGCATTGTGGAGACGATGCAATGCCATGGTTAAAGGATGGCTTGCCACGGGCATGGAGAAGGAGATTCGAAGTAGTGTAAAACACGCCAAGACTGCAAAGGACGTCTGGGACGATCTTAAAGAGAGATTTGGCAAGGTAAGTGCGCCACGAGCCTATGAGTTGAAGAGGGCTCTCACTCTTACCAGGCAAGACAAGATGTCGGTCTCGGCATACTACACAAAACTAAAAGGGATCTGGGATGAAATCGGATCAGTATCTTCAATTCCTAAATGTAATTGTGGCAAGTGCGTATGTGATGTATCAAAAAAATTTGTGGCAATACAAGAAAAGGAGAGGCTCTATGAATTTCTTATGGGACTAGACGATGCCTTCAACACTGTTAAGACACAAATCTTAAGCACAAACCCGATTCCGAGCCTTGGGGCGGCTTATCACCTTGTAGCAGAAGATGAGCAGCAGAGGTTAATTACCGCTGCTCGAAAGCCAACTGTGGAGGCTGCTGCCTTTCAAGCACAACGACAACAAGGCAGTAAAGACCGACATGATGATAAACGTGAGATACCAAAGTGCTCACATTGTGGACGGTTATACCATAGCATTGAGAGTTGCTACAAGATTATTGGCTATCCAGATGCTTCAAGGAAAGGGAAAGGAAAGCAGGTCGATGACAGAAAGACGGAAGAAAAGCAAAAGGAGTCTCATAAAGTGGCGCACGTGGACAGTAGCTCATCTCATGTGAATGCCTCTAGTCAGATACAAGGATTAACGCAAGAGCAAATGACACAGCTGCTGGAATTTCTTAACTACAGGAATGGTGATAGGAAAACTGGCCCTTCCGTCAATATGGCCGGTAAGATCGATTTTGTACAGCCATGGGTGATCGATTCGGGAGCCACTGAACACATCACCTATGACGAGAGTATCATTACTCGCGTCAATACAAGTGCTGAGGCCCCGGTCAAGATTCCCAATGGCGACCATATTCCTGTTCAAAGTGTTGGAAATGCTAATCTGCCTAATGGATTAAGCATTAATCATGTCTTGCACGTTCCGGATTTTAAGTGCAATTTATTGTCTGTTAGTCGACTAACCAAAGACTACAATTGTGCACTGATTTTCTTTCCGGATTTTTGTGTTATGCAGGACTTAGCCTCGAGGAATCTGATTGGGACGGGTAAGCGATGCGATGGTCTATACCTTCTGGAACCTGCTGGCGTAAGTAGAAAGGCTTTGTCAGTTGCAACAAGTCCAGAAATTTGGCATAGACGATTGGGCCACTCCAAAGTAAAATTCGACAACATCCTTCCTTTTACTAAAGTTTTAGATGAGCACTGTGATTCTTGCTTGAGAGCAAAACAGACTAGAAACATTTTTCCGTTAAGTTCTATACAGACGATTGCTTGTTTTGAATTGATTCACTGTGATATTTGGGGTGGATATAAGACTCCGTCATTTTCTGGAGCTCATTATTTCTTGACTATTGTTGATGATTATAGTAGGGGTGTATGGATATATTTGATGAGATACAAATCAGAAGTGAGTCAATATTTGCAAATGTTTTGCAACATGATAAAGACTCAATTTGGTAAAACAATTAAGAGAGTTAGAACGGATAATGGAAATGAATTCCAATCTACTGATATGAAGAATTACTACTTTGATAATGGTATCTTGTTGGAAACTTCTTGCGTTTACACGCCACAGCAAAACGGGGTTGCTGAACGTAAACATAGGCACATCCTTGAAATTGCAAGAGCACTTCGTTTTCAAGCTGAATTACCTATTGATTTTTGGGGAGAATGTGTGTTGACTGCTGTTCACATCATAAATAAATTACCCTCGAAAATTCTTCAAAATAGAACCCCACACGAAATCCTATTGGGAAAGAAACCAAATTATGACATGTTGCGTGTATTTGGCTGTTTAGTCTATGCAAAAGATACAAAGACAGGGGGAGATAAGTTTGACGAAAGGGGGAGAGCTTGTGTTTTTGTGGGTTATCCTCAAGGTAAAAAGGGATATAAAGTTTTTGATTTAAAGAGCAAAAGGATTTATGCGTCACGGGATGTTCATTTTGTTGAATCTATTTTTCCTTATTCGCAAAGTGCCAAAATTGATAGGCTGAATATGCTGCGAACAAAGGAATGGGAATCAGATTTGGAGAGTTTCAATTTTGGGCCTTCAAATGACAAAGAAAAACAGGCAGCCATTGTCCCTCCTTCAAGCGACTCGAGCCTGACCGATATTAATTCAAAGCAGCCTTCTGACTTGATTAAGGAACAAGCTGCTACTGAAGCTACAAATGCTGGTATTCGACGCAGTGAGCGAGTAAGACACCAGCCTAAGCATCTCCAAAATTATGCAATTGATTTACCTTCGTCTATAGACCATTCGCAACAACCCATGCCCAATTCAGAATCCTCGAAGGTACATCCTCTATCTCATTTTGTGTCTTATGATAATTTTTCTCCCGCTCACATTTGTTATTTAACGGCCATCACATCACATGATGAGCCAAAGTTCTTCCATCAGGCCGTTAAAGATCCAAAATGGCGTGAGGCAATGAGAAAGGAGATTGATGCTCTAGAAGCAAATGAGACATGGACTATTGAACCTTTGCCCCCTGGAAAACGAGCCATTGATTCCAAGTGGGTGTACAAAATTAAATATAAGCCGACTGGGGAAGTGGAGCGTTATAAGGCGCGTCTTGTTGCCAAAGGATTCACTCAAGTTGAAGGGATTGACTTTCATGAGACCTTTGCACCCGTTGCCAAGTTGGTTACTGTTCGAGTTTTGTTGGCAGTTGCTGCTAAGCATGATTGGGTGATACATCAATTAGACGTGAACAATGCATTCTTGCATGGAGATCTAAATGAAGATGTTTATATGAAACCTCCACAAGGTTTTGCTCGTGATAACGATGGACTCGTCTGCAAGCTTCAAAAATCGTTGTATGGTTTGCGTCAGGCTTCCAGAAATTGGTATCATAAATTTTCAAGGGCACTTCTTGACATTGGCTTTCGACAATCAAGAGCCGACCATTCCCTCTTCATATTTAGGAGAAATACTATGTATGTCGCAGCCTTGATCTATGTCGATGATGTTATTCTAGCTGGGAATAACGAAGAAAAAATTCAATTTGTGAAGACTTATCTTGATGATAAATTCAGCATCAAGGACTTGGGTACTTTAAAGTACTTCTTGGGCATAGAGGTTGCGCGCTCTCCTAAAGGAATAGTTTTGAGTCAACGCAAGTATACTCTCGATATCTTGGAGGAAAGTGGTTTGCAAGGTTGTCGTCCCAGCTCCTTCCCTATGGAGCAGAATATTCGTCTTGGCCTTGATGAAGAAAGCCCTTCGGTGGATGCAAGTCGATATAGGCGCCTCATTGGCCGCCTCTTATACTTGACAGTCACACGACCTGATATTCAGTTCGCAACTAGCATCCTTAGCCAGTTTCTTTCCTCGCCCCGTCTCACTCACATGGAAGCCGCAATACGAGTATTACGCTATTTGAAAGCAACGCCTGGGCAAGGCATTTTTCTTCCAACAAATGGTGGCTTAGTCCTTGAAGCTTACTGCGACTCGGATTGGGGTGGCTGCCCTTTAACCCGTCGATCCAGTACAGGGTATTTTTTATCTATTGGTGGAGCTCCTGTTTCTTGGCGTACGAAGAAACAATCCGTTGTCTCTCGCTCTTCTGCTGAAGCCGAGTATAGAGCAATGGCTACGACGGTATGCGAGATTTTGTGGATTAGGTGGCTGTTACGAGACCTTACTGCTCCTCAAACAGGACCGACTACACTCTATTGCGACAACCAGGCTGCTAGGCACATAGCAAATAATCCTGTTTTCCATGAACGTACCAAACACGTTGAAATGGACTGCTATTTTGTACGAGAAAGGGTGGAGTCGAAAGAGATTGAGCCAAAGAAGATATCCACTTCCGTTCAAGTAGCAGATGTTTTTACAAAGGCCTTAGGAGCTGAACGTTTTCGTTTTCTACTTGGCAAGATGGGTGTTCGTGACCTTCATCACCCACCTTGAGGGGGAGTGATGAGATATATGAGATTTGTCAAGATATTCTGCTGTATATTTTCCTTTTTTGCTGCATATCCTTTCTTTGGGCCTTTGTACTTTTAATTTAGGCCTTATTAGGGTAGGGCTTCTTTTTGCCAATAGTATATATATGTGTACAGGGTCGTAAATCAAAGTATCAATATATAGACAATTACAGTTTACAGCAGCCACATTCCTTGGTTTTCCATGTGTTTTATCAAAGAACAACGTATCATCCCCATACTGCAAAATTGGAACCTTGACTTTATCAAGGCCGATACTTGCAGGTTCCAGGGCACCGATCTCTGTCACTTTCTGGATCATAGCACTCAGCCCTTCGGCTGCGATAAGAAACAAGAAAGGTGAGAGTGGGTCGCCTTGTCTTAGTCCCCTTTCCAGCCTAAATTCCCCCGATGAACTCCCATTGACTAACACTGACGTTGATACACATTCCATGATCCAAGTTCTCCACTTGGGTGAGAAATTCATTGCCTCCATCATTCTATCAAGATAGCCCCATTCAACTGAGTCATAAGCTTTTGCGAAATCTACTTTGAATAACACTCTCGTCTTCTTCTTCTTCTTAGCCTCATCGATAGCCTCGTGTGCTATTAAAATTCCATCCAAAATCTGTCTCCCCCCAATGAAGGCCGATTGACATTTGGATATAACATTGTCCAATACCTTAGCTAATCTCTTGGCAAGCAGCTTCGAAATAATTTTGCAAAGGCTCCCAATAAGAGAAATTGGTCTGTATTCACCCAGGTTGCATGCGCCCACTTTCTTTGGGAGGAGGATAATAAACGTAGGGTTTATTCCTCTTACTAACCTCCCAAAATTATGGAATTCGTCCACGAGTATAATCTAACTTGGGATCGAGGGAGTAATTGATTTGATAAGGGGATTTTAGAAAAATTTCTAAACTAGAATTTCAAATTAACTAAAATATATCGAATACAGAAAATATAAATGCAGAATTATGTATTTGAAAGTTCAATATGAAATGAACCTATCTACGCAATAATCGATCCCATTTATATTGACTTATTTGTTTTAGAAATCACATGTGCGCACGTAGGACGTAATGTCCCCCTTCTTGTTCTAGTTTGAGATTTAACATTTGAATTTCACCATCCAAATTACATTCATCTCTAAAAATACTTATATATCTTACTATTATAATACTCCCTCCGTTCCACGTAAATTTGCACACTTTTCATATATAAATATCTCATACCAATTTGCACACTACATAAAAGGAAATATCTTCATAACCCTCACCCTTAAAATATACTCATATTTACCCATATGCCATTACTTTTCCACACTCAATCTACTTTTTACTTTACTTTATTCATAAAAATTTACAAAATTTCCCCTCAAAACATCACTCATTACACATTTTCTTACACATTTCTTAATATGTGTGTCGTCCCAAGGGTACAAATTTCTATGGGACGGAGGGAGTATAATATAACATCACTCACTTTTTACACAATTAATTTGACATAAAAATTTTTTTTTTTTTTTTGAGGATTAATTTGACATAAAGTTAATACAACATCACTTACTCGTATACAATTGATTTGATATAAAGTTATATCATATCGAGATTTTCCCATCCGATCGAATTTCCACAATAAATTATTTTTCATATATAAAATTACTTTTTAATGTAAATAATAATAATTGATAATTAAAATAACATGATGTATACTTTAGTGTTTTTACTTTTTCTTCTTGGTTTTCGAGAATGCACATTAGACAAATCATGTGTGATGTGCTTAATCGAACCTGTAGACCAAAAAAAAAATTGAACTCAGTACGTGATCTTTGATCGTCGCACTCACCTACTCGATCAATTCAAATATACTCAGTAATTAAGTTATATACGTTTTAACTTCTTTAATTTATATGTTACTAGGGACCTCCTACATCCAGTTAGGTTGTCGTACGATGTCGTAATGACTATCGTAGTCAATTAATTTAAGCCATTAAAAATTCAATCTAAAGGCTTAAACTTGATAACCTGTTACCTTTTGTATAATGTACGTCATGTATTCATCGTATTTGTCGTATTGTGTCATAAATTTATATTTTCTATTAAATTAAATTAATTAAAATGTATTATTGTAAAATTACATTTTTATCCTTATACAATAAAATAATTTATTATATTTATTGATTTAATTAAAATATATAATGTTAAAATTACATATTTACCCTTACGTTATTAATAAAATTAATAACAAAAAATAAATCAAATCAATTTATTAACAAAAAAAATCAAATTAAACCTTTAAAGAAATCAAATTAACTAAAACCTAATACATCATTCCAATTCCACTGCGTTTTTTTCCTCCCACTGCGACCCAGCACCCAGCGCCTGTCATCCGCCGCCGCGCTGCCTGCCAACCGCCGCCGCTCCGCTGCACGTGAATAAGAAAAGGGCATTTGTTTTTCAATTTTTGGATTTGCACGGTTTACTCAGTATCGACCGTGCAACCGTGCATGGCTATTTGGACCGTGCAAGTGATTTCTTTCAGTACGTCTTTCGATTTACACGGGTGATTGAGTATGGACCGTGCAAGCGAGCACTTCTATTTAGAGTTTTCGATGTACACGGGTGATTGAGTAAAAAACGAATCCAATTCACTTATGCAATTTAGGAACAATGGAATTTGGGAGAAAATAACCCTAATTTCAAGTCCAAGAATCAGACTCGATGTGGCCTGTGGGGAAGAAACTAATCTATTATTTGGGATTTGTTTATTTAATTTTTAAAATTTAAAATAATAATATTTGTATTAAAAGGGTAAGATAGTAATATTATTACTTTTTTATAAATTAAACTTTTTTAAAAAAAAAAAATTTAATAAAAGAAGGGTAATGTAGTAAATAACAAAATACAATTTAAAAAATGATATAAATAACTTAAACCTGTATAACAGGTAGCAGGTTGTTACAACGCCACGTGGCGCGATTCGACAAAGTGATTAAGTAGTCACTTTGTACAATTTGACTACCGTGAGAATTACCCATGATACTAAGTACCTATTCCCTCCGTCCCACAGGAATTTGCACACTTTCCATTTATGGATGTCACATACCAATTTGTACACTCCATAAAAGGAAATATCTTCGATCATAACCCTTACCCTTAAAATATACTCATATTTACCCATGTGTCATTACTTTTCCACACTCAACCTACTTTTTACTTTACTTTATTCATAAAAATTTACAAAATTACCCCTCAAAACATCACTCATTACACCTTTTCTTACACATTTCTTAATATGTGTGCCGTCCCAAGAGTGCAAATTCCTCTGGGACGGATGGAGTATAAAACTTAAGTTTTAGATTGCAAAATGGATGAGGTTGTTGTGGACTCGAGTGTACCATGTGCACTCGAGTCTAGTATATAACTATACTAGATTAACACCCGCGTATTACACGGAAAGGCAATAAAAATAAATATTTATATTATAAATAATTAAATAATTTTATAAAGTAAATTTCAAATAAAATGTGTGAGAAATAGGTGAAATGGGACGTTTAATTTTTAATATTTAATAAATATAAAAACAACTTTTAAAAAAATTATAAAATTAAAAAAAAAATTAAGTAATAATAAAATAACTCTTAATAAATTGTAAATCACCCTTCTATATCAACCACAACACTTTAAATAAATAAATATTTTGATTAATTGCTTATTAAATCACATATTTTCCTTATTTGCAATTTAATCTAAACTTTTAGATAATTACAAATAAATCACAAACTTTAAATATTGTTGCAATTTAGTATTTTTCACAATTTCAATTGTGTTCGTATCTAACATAATTTAGACTTCTTAATGACATATCAACACCTTAATAAAATAATATTATTTTTAATCAAACCAAATATCATAAGATATGATTTAGGGACAAAGTAGATTTCTAAAAAGTCTAATTTGCAATAATATTTAAAGTTGATGATTTATTTACAATTATTTTAAGGTTTAGATTAGATTGCAAATGATCGAAAGGTGGTGATTTAATTTACAATTAACCTTTTTTAAAATTAACAACTTCATTAAATTATGACACATAATTCAAATTAACCACAAAATGACACATAAGTCAAATTAATCATAAGATGACATATTATCAATTTAAACTCCCTATTAGTATATAAGGGGATATAGAACAAAAATGCAAATTTTTAACTTGGTTCAGTTATAGCCCAATGATATTACTTTGTTTATTTTAGTACAACATCTCTTTTCACAATTATTTTTAATTGATGCATTGTTACATGTACTTACTTATAGCCTAGTTGTATCACCAAACCTTTTTTTTAGGCTAGTGTCCTGGATTCGAATCCCACTCTCATCATTTTTTTATTTTAATTTTAATTTTGATGTTGCACTTTTCAATTATGTGACTTACACTTTTTGATAAAACGGTGTTGCACTTTTCTATTGTAGTGTCCTACACTTTACATTAATATTTTTATTCATAGTGACTTACACTTTTTAGTAATATTGTGTTACACTTTTCAGCTGTTTGACTTACACTTTTTAGTAAATGGTGTTACAATTTTTTATTGTAGTGTCCTACACTTTACATTAATATTTTTAATTATAGTAACTTACACTTTTTAGTAAATATTGTGTTGCATTTTTCAGTTATATGGACTTACACTTTTTAGTAATATTGTATTGCACTTTTCAGTTACATTGACTTACACTTTTTTGTAATATTGTGTTGCTCTTTTTATTTATATTTATTTACACTTATTAATATACATTTTTTTAATTAAGAAAATAAAACTATCTAGAAAACAGTCCAAAAAAAGGATAAAACTATAAAATATGCAAAAAAATAGAAAACTAAAAAAAATTACATGCGAAAAAAAAGAGGAGAAAAACTACGGGCAAAACAAAAGAAAAAACAAAAAGAGGAAAAAAAGTCCAAAATAAAGTGGGAAAAAAGAAAAAAAAAATTAGACTAGAGTGTACCACATAAACTCAGGTGTATATTAGACTAAACCTTTCAAAATATATAATACCACAAATACTAAAGAAATCAGGGGGAGATGAAAGTTCAAAACCATATGCTGAATAGGAAAAAGGCAGAAGTGCAAAACCAAAGCACCTAAATTCATACAATACACTGTACACACGAATGCTTTTAAAAAAAGTATAGTCTTTTAGGCACCCAACTTTATTAAAATAATTCATGCAAAAAAAGCATGTGGAGAATCCCACCATCATATTCATATCCTAGCCTTTTTTAATTTAATTTTCTCCACACCCACCCACTATATAAACACCCCTTCCACACTCTTGTTCCTTTCGTGGGATAATTTCTAGCTTATAAACTTATAAGTTACAAAAGTAATTCCCAAGAAACCCTAATTCTTTTTTTCTTCTCATAAATTCACCAATGGAGCCTTCTATCAAGGAACAAAAGATTCAAGCCATGAAAAACTACAAGAGGGCTAAGTTTGTTTACAATCTTGTGCTCTACTCACTTACATCTATCATCACTTGCTTCTTCTTTTCCTACTCCTTTTGGTTCCCTTCTCTTGACCACTTTTTATCGTCTCTTCCGAATAGTGTTTCATTTTTCCTCAACGTCAAATGCTTCTTTATACTCGGAAATCTCATCGTTTTAATCCTCGTGGGAGAGTCGAAATTCAAACAACCTTCCTCTTCCGCCCATGATATCTATGATGAGTATGTGGCGAGAAGTCGAAGTAGTCATCATCATGTGGAATCCAACAAGGAGATGCATGGGTACATGAAAAGCTTGAATGTAGACGAAGAGAAGGAAGTGAGAGTGTGTAAGACTAGCAATATGCCCCATGATGAAAAGAAAAAGGGTATGAGGAAAAGCAAAAGTGAAGTTTGGGGTGAAAGTGGGATTATAAAAAGTAAGGGAAAAAAAGAGGACGTTCACAAGAGTAATAGTGAAGAAAAGAAGATGGGAATGAGGGGTAGTAAAAGTGAAGTATGGGGTGAAAGTGGGATTATAATTAAAAGTAAGGGGAAAAAAGAGGAGGTTCACAAGAGTAGTAGTGAAGAAAAGAAAATAGGAATGAGGAGTAGCAAAAGTGAAGTTTGGGGTGAAAGTGGGATTATAAAAAGTAAGGGGAAAAAAGAGGAGGTTCACAAGAGTAGTAGTGAAGAAAAGAAAATAGGAATGAGGAGTAGCAAAAGTGAAGTTTGGGGTGAAAGTGGGATTATAAAAAGTAAGGGGAAAAAAGAGGAGGCTCACAAGAGTAGTAGTGAGGATAAGAAAATTGGAATGAGGAGTAGCAAAAGTGAGATTTGGAGTGTAAGTGAAAAAACAAGGGAGGAGGAGATTCACCATGAAGAAAAAAGAGAAATTGGGGGTGAAACTGAGATTATGAAAAGTAAGGGGGTAAAGGAGGAGTCTTCCAAGAGTAGTAATGATGAAGAAAGGAGGGGGATGAGGAGTAGCAAAATTGCAATTTGGGGTGAAAGTGGGATTATCAAAAGTAAGGGGAAAAAAGATGAAGAAAAGAAAATGGGAATGAGGGGTAGCAAGAGTGCAATTTGGGGTGAAAGTGAGATTGTGAAGGAAGAAGAAGAAGAGAAACCATACCTGGCAAAAGAGGATTTGAACAAAAGAGTTGAAGCTTTTATTGCAAGGGTTAACAATCAAAGGTTGCTTGAAGCTAAATTAGTTGATCCATGATTTGATGCATCTTAATTAATTAATTAATAATTAATAGATGTAGAATTTTATAGATTTTATTTCTTAACAATTACATGCTAGCTAATTAAGTTGATGAGAAGTGACTCGCCATCGATCTATATTAACTAATTAAGAGGCTGTTTGGTTAAGTATATAAGCTCTTTAATTACAAGTAATGTTTTTCTTTTTGGGATGATGTTGAAGATTTTAATTAGCTCTTCAACACAAAGTGTTGTATTTTTCTTTTCCGTTTTAAACAAGAAATAAGATGTCAATTTCACTTTAGTTAAAGAAAGGCACGCACTTCTGTTAATGCCCTTCAAAGTTGATATGGGGCATAACCATTTGGCTATTCCCATGACGAAAGGTTTTTATCTGCTTCAATGCGGAATTTATATTATTAAATGTCAATTTTATTATATTGAATTTCATAACCCTAACGAATTAATCTAGCTTTAAGTATTTCTTCTAAGGAAATAGGCTCTCTCAAAATACATTAAGATTAAGATGTTGTTGACCACTTTTTCTTTTCTTTTGCTGTGGTAAAAGTCAATTCTACAAGACAAGGAGTACATTATTTATATAAGAATTATTTTGTTAATTTTATAAAACAAAACACTTATTTATATTAAATATATTTAAATAATACATACGTATAACATTATATGATGTTTTTTTTGTTTCAGATATGCATTTTAAATCTTTATTATTCAAATACATTTGAACTTATAAATCTAAAATAATATCAGAAAAAAAATAATTGAGATATAAAAAAAAAAAAGAAATTATAAAATAAAATTTAATAACTAATTAATTAATTAATATTAAATAGAAAAGTTATGCATATTAATAAAAACATGTTTTAGATTGTATTTTACTTAAAATTAAATTAAGAAATCTAAAATAAATCAAAATAAATATTATACTCTCTCCATGCGAGTGAAAGTTACCCAACTTTATTTTTACGCTTGTCCCAATGAAAGTTATACATTCTTTTTTTGGCAAACAACTCCCTCTCGCATTTCATTATATTATTCTCTTTGACAATCACACCACCTTTAATACATCTACTTATTATATTATATTTCTTAACCTTTGTGCCCGGAGCTTATGGGGAGCTTTCTCCTGGACGGAGGGAGTAATAAAATTAAGTAAATAAAATATTTTTTTAATTAATATTAATACCAAAAGAAGTACTACACTCTATATCAACCACAACATATTTTACATAAATAAATTATTAGAAAAAAAACTCAATAATTTAAATACACCTCATATTTGTTTTTAAATCAATAATTTTATTAAATTATAGCATATAAACAAATTAAATTACATAATGACACAAACAAAATAAACCACAAAATGATATATATATATATATACATATCATCAATATGGTACATAGGGGATTTTAAAGTGGTTTTAGTAAGTACTTTATAATTTTACAATTATGTACAAAATAATGTAAAATGTTTTAAAATCTCATGAGAATATAGATTGGTTTTCTATCACTCATCACGGTTTATAATATTAATATTTTCTCCGTCCCGAAATTATTTGCATAGTTTGACCGGCACGTTGTTTAAGAAAAGTGGATTTAGTGGTTGACGATGTAAGATAAAGAATGGGTATTTTAGATAATTTGATGATGTGTAAAGTGAAATGTATGGAAAAAACGAGTGGTAAATTAAATTTGAAAATAAAATGATGTTGTGAGGTTATTAATTTTGTAGAGTATTTTCATATTAAAAGTGTGCAAGTAATTTTTGGACGTCCCAATAATAAAAGTGTGTCAGTAATCACGGGACGGAAGGAGTAAAAAGTTTAATGATTAAATACAAATGTTCAAGTATTAAGAATGCATGGACAACCCGTCAAAAAAAAAAAAAAGAATGCATGGACAAAGACAAGGAACCCTTCTGGAATTAAAGAGTAGTTGTTATAAATACTTTTAATTCACGGTAGGTCTCCTGTGCACTCGAATTGCACCGTATCGATGATGTATTTATTACATAAACTAATAATTCTCTCACGGTAGGTCTCCTGTGCACTCGAATTGCACCGTATCGATGATGTATTTATTACATAAACTAATAATTCTCTCGTACGTTGCACGACGGATTGATAATTAATAAATTTTAATTCATTATTAATTTATAGAATACATTCGTACGATTTAAATTTTTTAATGATTGAATTTTACAGAATTTGAAGAACAATAATATTATATGAAACCATATCATTGATTTCATCTTGTGAATAAAGCTTCAATTACATTTTTTAAAATTTATTTTCACTTATAATTATTAATGGAATATTACTCCATCCGTCTAATTATCACACAATTTGAAAAGCATTAATATAAAATAAGGTGTAGTAAAATTGATATGATTGAAGAGGGGGAATAAAATGGAGTGTAGAATAATTTAAGAGTAAAAGAGGTGGAGTCACAATGTATACACAAATAAAATGAGAATTTTTTTTGTGAGACATCTAAATGAAAAAATGGAAACTTCTGACGAAATAAAGTAATTAATTAAAATTCAATTTTACGAAATAGATTTATAAACTATCTCATACAAATTTTAACTTATAATTAAAATCTATATATAATCTTGAGAAACAAAAGTATATGTACAAATATACACAAATTAATTATAAATATTTTTTAATAATTAAAATTTATATAGGTATACTTAATTATAAATATTTTTTAATAATTAAATTTTATAGGGGTATACTTAATTACAAATATTTTTTAATAATTAATTTGTAATTGGGTTGCGAATAGAATAAAAAAATGACTCAATGAATGATATAACACAAAAACTAAAACAGGGCCTTTGCCTTAAATTATAAAAAAAAAAAAAAAAGGAAAAATTGGGCCCACCGCAAATTGGGCGGGAATTGACCACAGTCAGACTTGGTTGTTTATATATATATATATATATATAGATTAGGCTCTGGCCCAGTGGTAGTGTCATGCTCAGTTTAACGCATTTATTATATTTTTTGCTATTTTCGCATTTATTTATATTTTTTTACTTACACTTTTTAGTAATATTGTATTGCACTTTTCAGTTATGATGACTTACACTTTTTATTAATATTGTGTTGCACTTTTCAGTTATAGACTCTTACACTTTTCAGTTATAGTGACTTACACTTTTTAGTAATATTGTGTTGTACTTTTCAGTTACTGACTTACATTTTTCATTAATATTGTGTTGCATTTATCAGTTATATATAATAACTTGCATTTTTTTATAATATTGTGTTGTACTTTTTATTTATATATATTGACTTACATTTTTCATTAATATTGTGATGCATTTTTCAGTAATACTTACTTGCACGTTTTAGAAATATTGTGTTTCACTTTTTAGTTATACTAACTTATACTTTTAATAAATATGATGTTACACTTTTTTGTTATATCGACTTACATTTTTTTAGTAATTTTGTGTTGCATTTTTTATTGAATAAATTTTTTTAAAAAAAGTTTAATCTAAATGGAGAATAGGTATATTTTTAAGTTAAAACAAAAAATAAAAAGAAGCGAAAAAAAAGTGTGCAATTTAAATCTATTATTACATTAATTAAATTTGTGACTAGAATTTTAAAAGTTATACTCCATCCGTCCCATACAATTGTGTACACTTATTATATTGGAACGTTCCACAAAAATTTGCATATTTAAAAAAAAAAAAAAAAATCTTCATAACCTTCCTCCACAGAATATCAAAACTCTACCCATGACATTTTTTTTAAAGTGTGCAATTTTGTAAATTTTCTTTATGGGGGAGATTTTTTATTTTTTTTTAGGGTACAAAGAAAGAATCAAAATCAAGCAATGTGACGGGGAAGTATTAATAAAAAAAAAAACTAGCATATTGAAATTGTTTTTCCAAAAATTAATAATTGAAATTATTCAATAGACCAAGACATAGTTATCACTTTAATTAGTTTAAATTTATTAATTTAATTAAGAAATAAAGACTTAACATATTGCACATATATAGAATATAATATTGATTTGACATTAATGCATAATTTTCTTTAAAATAAAATGATTAAAAAAATCAGATTAATAAAAAAAAAAATTGAATTTTGAATGGAGAAATATGATAATGACATAAAGACTAAACAAATTTTACATAATTTTTTTAAATAAAAATAATAGAATGTTTTAATTAAAATTTGTGTTGCATGCAACAATAAAAAGTAGTTTTATAAAGGAAGAATAAATCTTAAAATCATAAGTCCACAAGTCGAGTTAGTGCCATTAAAATCTTATTTGAGAAAATCTTCTATAGGGATAAAACATAGAGTTAAGGAGAGATCATCTTACTAAAAGTAATATTTTATCTGTTTAAATTTATTATATATATATATATATATATATTTATTTATTTTTTGTATAAATTTTAATGAGTGTAGATATAAAATAGTGTGAATATTATTATTTAAAAAAATAATAATAATAATAAATCGGACAACTAAATGGAATGAGAAAATAATGAAATTGAGGGGAATACTAAAATCAATTCTACTTCAAACGGCAAAAAAAAAAAAAATTAGGGTTAGTGCTTCACAGTTCACAGGGGTTGAAAGTTGACCTGGCAAATTGTGACTGCAGACATAGTCACATAGAAATAATAAAGTCGTTTCCTTAGTATCTAAGACATTGATTTAAACACACATATTACTGCTTTTTACGCAATGCCCATTGATATTTTATATTCCAACACCTAACCACTATATCCATAAAGTAAAAATTTAATCAAACCACCATCCCCTATGAGAAGTGATACCTAATCTAATTTTATTCAGAGAAACGTCCAAATGTTGTTTGGTTAGAAATTATGGTGAATTACATTGATATTAAAAAAAATTGAATTGAGATAATTTATGAATAGTAATCATATTTAAATTGTATTTAAATAGTGATTGAAAAGAAGAGATTGATGTAAAATTTTATTGGTGGATAGAAAAATAATACTCCCTCCGTCCCGCTATAAACTTCCCCTTTCTTTTGGGTGTTTTGATTAAGAAATATGATAAAATAATAGATAAAGAATAAGTGATGTGATGGTGAGAGAGAAAATAATAGATATGTATTAGATGAAGTATGATAAAATAATAGATAAAGTAGAAGTGATGTGATTGAGAGAGAGAAAATAATATGCCAAAAATGGAATGGGAAACTTATAGTGGGACATCCATAAAAGGAAAGTGGGAAACTTATAGTGGGACGGAGGGAGTAGAAAAGATAATGAGTGTGTAAAAGAAAAGTATGAGAGAAAATGAAAAAAAAAAAATAGTGATTTGATTGTATAAAAATAGGGGTATATATGTATTAGAGAGTGAATTGATATATAGATTTAAATTTGAATTAGGAGGGATATGATTGTGAGAGATTGGATTGAGAATGACCAATTCAAATGCGAATTGGTTAATCCCAAACCAAACTCGTCAAGGCATACATATAATTAAAGCAATTTTATTTAAAATAAAAATTGGGCTATAAGTTTGAATTCAGGTTTAAAAAAAAAAATTCATCGATCGTAAGTAGGTGGTTTATTAATGACCAATATATTATTACTACAATGTCAAAATATTACTATTACAATACCAGAAATGTAATATTACATGTCAAAAAAGATTCTGGAAAATTTGTCTAAGAAATTTAGTGTTTGGAATATTTTTTAATTTGTATTAGTACAAATTTGTCCTTGTAGTGACAATAATTTAACCTTATAATAACACAATTTTAACCTTGTACTACCATAATAATTTTGGTCTTATATATAGTAACATATTTTGGCTTTATAGTAGCATAAAATATTTTACTACTATAAGATCAAATATATGTCACTATTGTATAGAATTTAAAAATATTTTGGCAAATTCGACCAAAAATTAGTGTTCATACTATTTTGGATTTATAGTAGTACTCCCTCCGTCCCAGGATTTTATGCACACTTTGACCGGCACGGAGATTAAGAAAATGAAATAAAGTGATGTGTAAGGTAAATAAAGGAGGGGTATTATTGGTAATTCATTGATTAAAGTGAAAGTGATTTGATTAAAGGTAAAATAAAGGAGGGGTATTATTGGTATTATTGTTTCCTTTTTTGGGGTGTGCAAAAAATGTTGGGACGCCCGTTAAGGAAAGTGTGCATAAAATCCTGAGACTGGGGGAGTACAATTTTGGCCTTGAATTGACAATATTTTGATAATGTGTAACATAGTTTTGGTCATGTAATAAAACAATACTTGAAAACGAAAATATATATTTTAGGGAGGTGTATTCAATTGAGATTCTATTGGATTTTTTTTTACTTTAAAAAGTACGTGGATTTATAAAATCCATAGAGTACATGCAGAGTTTGACTGACTTTTTTTATTGATTTATATGGACTTTGATAGACTTGACAAGATTGTGGAATATATTTTTTTATTGATTTACATAGATTTTCATAAACTCCGGTATTGATGCGAAGAGTTTTTTTTTAATTAATATTATATATATATATATATATATATATACATAAAGTTTATATATTGATTCGGGTCGGGTCGGACATAAGACCCAGATCAGACCCATACTCAATACGGGGCGGATCCGATTTGACCCAAAGTTCGCGGGGTGGGTACCCGCGGGTCGGGTCAATATTGCCATCCCTACTCCTGATCGTCTTGAGAGTTATTTGAGAGAAATCGTTGAAATCTCTGATTTTTAGAAGAGATTTTGAATAGTGAAATTTATTTATATTTTTTTAGAAGAATCCAACAAAATTCATAGTTGATTTTGAGAAATGGTGTAGTTTGATATTTTTATAGGAAAATAAGCATTTATGTAACAAAACACACCTCGATATTGTGAAGTAAATTGAAGGAATAAACCGAGATCGAGAAGATGAGAAAATGAATTGAATTGAGAAGAATTTGGCTGAGGAGAGAAGTTGAGGAGAATTAAAGAAAGGCCAAGCAACGGCCCATTTATTTAGCAATTAAATGGAACATTGCAATTAAGAGGGCTGGCCTGCAATTAAAAGATAAAAAGGCCCATTTACTCCCATATCATCAGTTGGGCCGAGACACGCAGGAGAGAGGGCATAATTAAGGCGTTGGCTATATACCCCTCCAGCCTTGTTAAGTATACTCCCCCATCCAAATTATTAATTTAATAATAAAGCTAAATACCTATTTTGTCCCTCTAGTAATTTGAGGTAGATAGATACACCTCCTATTTCCTATTACATGATCTCTACTGTTGGCTTTTCTTGCATACTACAAAAAATACCAAAAAAAAAAATACAACTCCAAAACCCCTCCCCAAAAAAAGCTCACGCTGGGTAGAACAAAAAACTCACACTCATGTTGTTGTCGTCTGTCCAAGGTCAAGGGTGAAACATAATGGTTAAAAAACGTGAAGGAAGTTATAAATACGTGAGTTCTTTTTTCTTATATTTTATTTTTGTTTAATTTTTGAAATGTGGGCGTAAAAATCAAGGGTTTAGGGTTTTTTGTTATTATTTTTAGCTTCTTGCATATTTTTTGGTATTTTATGACTTAAACTGAAATGGAAATGGTGTGTGGTTATTTTCGCGCGTTTGGCTATGGCGCTTTGGTCCGTTCAAAATTTTCGACCCTGGTTGGTCGACGGGAAAGCTTATGGTCGACATGATGATGTTGATGAAGTTATGTTTCATCGACCAACCTATGCTGAAAGTTTATTTACACATATAATCATATCGTGCAATTTTCATCAACTAGTAACCGACAGAAAGTCTTTTGGTCAACAAAGTGTTGTCGACCAAACCGTATTTGGTCGATTACACCCTCTCGAAAAAGTGAATAACAATTTCTTTTTTCCAGAATTTGTTGGAAGATTCAAACAACGATCTGGAATATGTTGAGGAAACAAATGTATTCAACGATGATACTGTTGTTGAGGAAATCGAAGATCCAATGTCTGGTGAAGAAAATCAAGGTAAAGTGGTTCCGAATAATGAAATTGTGATGGACTATATGAATGTCTTCACAAATGGAAATTATTTTGCAAGTCGGGAGGCCCTTCAAGAGTAGGTACGTGTTGTATCTAGAGAACACAATATGGTGATTATTGTGAAGCGTTCCGATAATGGGAAATTTTCAAAATTGCAAAACGTCTAGAACAAAACTTGGCTCAAGTGGAACATAAGATCTTACTATCCATAATTCTAAATATGTTCATTCACCGAAGCTAAATTTGGTGATTGAGTCGGCACATGGAGTTAATATTTTGGTTAAAGAGTTTTTAAGGGAGCCAACCATCCAATGGCTTTAACAAGTCTCTTGAACTTGAGATTTGTAAAATATTAAAAAGTTATGAGGAATCATTAGTAATTACCATGAATGATATTATAGGACCTGTCAAGTTGTAATCATTATCCATATATAAAAGTTTATGTTATGTACTTCTATATAAATTTTTATAGAGACTTTTTCATGTCTTTTGGAGCAGCATCATGCATGATAAAGCAATTTTGATAAATAGTGAAGGAAGTAAAAGTTATGATACTTGTCTTGGAAAAAAATCTGAAAGAATGACTTCAAGTCGGGTAATGTGTGTGGTGTGTGTGTGTTTTTTATCTTGTTTTCACTCTTTCCATAGAATACACTCCTCTTGAATAGAAGGAGGGTTTTCCTGTGTGAGAGCCTCCACATTTCTCTTTCGATTAGAGGCCGTTGGCCTAGCTCGCTTATACTCTGCAAAAAAAAAAAAAAAAAAAAAAAAAAGACGAAAACAATTTAGTCGACAATAAATAATTTTGAAAGAAAAAAAAAAAAAACAATACTATTTTCAACACATACATGCCAACAAAAGATGTTTCAGTCGACAATCATGTGTCGACGGAATTAGGTTCCACCGACATCTTGTTATTGACCAAAAGACTTTCTGTCGATTACTAGTTGATGGAAATTGCACGATATGATTATATGTGTAAATAAATTTTCAACATAGGTTGGTCGACGAAACATAACTTCATCAACATCGTCATGTCGACCATAAGCTTTCCCATCGACCAACCAGGGTCGAAAATTTTTAACGGACAAAAACGACATAGCCAAACGCTCGAAAATAACCACACACCATTTTCATCTCAGTTTAAGTCATAAAATACCAAAAAACATGCAAGAAGCTAAAAATATTAACAAAAAACCCTAAACTCTTGATTTTTATGCCTACATTTCAAAACTTAAACAAAAATAAAACATGAAAAAAAGAACTCACGTATTTATAGCTTCCTTCACATTTTTTAACCATTATATATGTTCTACCCTGACCTTGGAGTGACGACAACAATATGAGTGTGAATTTTTTGTTCTACCCAGCTTGAGTTTTTTTGGGGAAGGATTTTGAAGTTGTATTTTTCTTTTTTCCTTTTTTGGTAATCTTTGTAGGGGGTGTATCTATCGGCCTAAAATTACCTAGAGGGGCAAAATAGGTATTTAACTTTATTATTAAATTAATAAATTGGATGGGGGAGTATACTTAACAAGGCTGGAGGGGTATATAGCCAACGCCCATAATTAATTTACTTGGCCCATGAAGAAAGAGGGCATAAAAAGGCCACGCCCATCTCCATTAATTAGGAGGGAAGCAGCTGGGCCTATGCCTATAAGAAAGGCCCATTCCATTGTTTAATTGGGGGCAGCAGCTGAAGACAGAAGCAATTCGTGGGAGGGCAGCTGGAAGATACGCACGCGAGAGGGGAGGCGCAGGCACGCAGGTGATTGGGTAGAAACCCTCCCACATAGGGGTGAAAACGGATCGGATATTTCCCGACCGATCCGGAACCGTATCCGGTCGGATACGAATTCGGTATAAAAATTTAGTATCTGGGCGGATACGGATTCGGATACGGATAGTTGACTTCGGATTCGGATTCGGATTCGGAATACATAATATCCGACCGTATTCGAGTTTTCCCATATTTTATCGGATATTATCCGGATAATAAATCCGGATACCCGGATTTTTTAATATATTTTATTTTATATTAATTTTATTAAAGCTCTATTATAACTTATAACATTATTGGGCCTTATTAAAAACTAAAAAATGACATGATAACCACTACACCACAGAAACCTAGATGTAAATTTAACAAACCATAATTTACTAATATAACCTATGTCCACACATAGTCAATTATTCAATTATCATTCCATTTTTTTTATATGGATAAAATCAAAGTGGTTCATCTAAGTTTGCACCATACAATAAATTAGAAAAATTAAATATTCATGGACTGGGACATATCAATTTGTAATCTACGAGAAGAATTAGTGTGTACATTTCCTTACCAAAAACCCATTGTAGAACATAAAAATGGATTGAAATCAATTATTCCACTTTTGATAGTTTCACATTTTGTTTCAATTGTTCTTTCAATCGACTCTCTCAGAACCCCCCCTTTTATCTCTCTCTCTTTCGACAATCCATGGAGGCGACCCACAGAAACAGATGCGGCTCTGTTCCCATTTTTTGTAGCGACAATGGCCGAGGAGGTGGTGCGATTTTGTGTTGTTCTTTTCTTCAGATTTTGAAAAACATTGATAATTACTTTGAACTGTAATTCTTTGGCTTAGGAGTAGTTTGTTGATTGCTTTATTCATGCTTGGGTATAATATTATATATGTCTTCTTAGGCGTTATGTTGTGCTGGAGTGGTGATGTTTACGAAGGATATATTTTGATGATTTCATGTTTGTTTATTTTTTATGTGTTTCAATCACATTTTGATGATTTCCATTTGAAATATATTATCCGATTATAGTTATTCGAATCCGGCCCGGATTCGTCCGATATCCGTTCCGTATCCGTATACCGAATATTCTGAATTCGTATCCGAATCCGACTTTTCCGTATCCGACTCCGAATTCGAGAAAAAAATATGGTTTAGGATACGGTATAAGCACTATCCGTCCGTATCCGATCCGTTTTCACCCCTACTCCCACACCCCCACTCACTCAATAGTTTAGTTTAATCATTTCCTAGATAGATTTTAATGTAATATTTTATTTTATTGCAAGTATTGGAGATTTGAAGACCAAGGTGATATCTTTCTTTAATTTAATGCTTTGTTATTTATGTTTTATAAGTTTGATTTCAATTGTTAATTTAGTTATTGGCTAAGTTTATTGGTGTTTGTGTTTGGATTTATGATGAAATTAGATTTTTAGTTTGATTTGGATTATATAATTATATTGGTAGTGTATTGATTAGATTAATGGGTTTTGATAGATCATTTGCTTGAATTCAATTATTAGATTACATTTTGACGCATGATTAGTGCAACGAGAGTTGGTTAGTCTTGATGATAGTATAATCGAGGGTTGGAAATCGAGTGAATTGAGTATATATTGGGTTATCGCAACGAGAGTTGAGTAATTTTCATTAGAACCACATTAATCTACATTAATTATTTGAATGTGAGTTTGGGTAATTGGTGAGGAGACCATAGGAGCTTGGTTTCTAGTATTCAGGTGGAAAAGCATGATTAAGATTAGATTAATTTAGATAGAGTAGAACCCCCTAATTGTGTGATTACCCGGATAAGAACGACTCTATCCTTCCTCCCGATTTTAGGTGCTTTATTAGATACATTCTTAGTGATTGCTCTTATCATACACCAACCAATGAATTAAACGTTCAAGTTAAGCTTTAATCGATTTCCACATAATGAAGAACATCCGAACACTACTTCTCACATTTGATATTTGATCATTGTTTTACTTGCTTTTCTTTCTTATTTAGTATTTATCTTGTTGATTTTTGCATTTAATTTTATCGCTCACCCCCATGCTCTTTCACTATAATTACGTGGCGACACACAACACTAAGGCTACGCTAGCAAACTAGTCACGTGGTTCGATAATTTAACCGGACACTTACTTTTACTATGAGGATCCTCTTACACTTGAGAGGTGAGTATTGAAAAATACGTGTCAGTGTTGCCCATTGTAGAAGCAAGGATCAGTGGAGTTGAATTTGGGCTGCAGACCATCTCTACTGATGTACAGAAGGCCAAGGGAAGCATGGAGAAGTTTACAAAGTCTGTGAAAAAGCATCAAAAGTTGTCCAGACACAACAAGAATGTCAATGCTCTCAAATTAGTGGTTAAGCAAGCTTTGGCCAAGAAGACAGCTCTTCAGAAGAAAAGGGTTAAGGAAATGAGATTGGCTATGGTCAAAGAGGCCTCAACCAAGTTTACTGAAAATGTGTTTGTCAAGATCTCTGAAGCTGTAGTGGCCAACCTCACTGAGCTTCTAAAGGCCAACTTAGATGCAACCTTGAAGCTACCATGGAGGCTGTGGTGGAACAAAAGATGATCCTTGTTCTTGCTTTTGTCAGTATGAGCAATGATAAAATGCAAAACATTCATGATGAGAATGTTTACCTCTTGGAAGAGATCAAATCCCTGAATCAGGCACAAGCACCGATTGCTACAACAATGAGTGATCTCAAACCCAATGTTTTGATGTTGCCAAAAAGGGGGAAAGAGAAAGAGCCAAAGGTGACTTGAAGATTGGAGGCAGCAGTTCTGACCCAAAGGCCAACTTGCCTAAAGTAGAGGTAAAAGGAAAGCAAGTGATGACCATAGAGAATTTGACTGCAGAAGAACAACTTGCAATATATGTAAAGAATTCTATGGCATCAGTCTAAGAAGAAGGAGCTAGATGGCAGCAGAGGCCAGGTGGTGAATCAGCAGGCTTGGATAAGCAAGATAAAGACATCCAAGTCAGGGGGAAAGTGAAGAAAGTGTTGAAAAGTAAGAGAAGAGAAGAAACTTTCACTGACTTCCCAACCAGCCTAAGCCTGCCAGCTGAGTTCAGATTAGATGAAGAGCCAAGTCCAAAGAAGAGCAAGACTGCTGAAAGTGAAGTGGCTAAGAGCCCTGAAGAGAAAAGAGCACCAGTTTTAGTTGATGATCCTTCAAAACTGTTTGAAGAGGGCTTTGGAAAAGACACTGAAACTCAGCAGAAGCTGTCAATAATGAGAGCCCAAGAGAAGATGAAGGCTCTAATGGAAGCAAACAGAGCAAGAGATAAGAGAAGAGAACAATTTGTGAAGCCAAGGAGGAAGAGGGCTTCATACACTCAGATTAAGCCAAAGTTACTGATCAGGATGGACACCAAGTATCCTCATCTTGATAAATGGGTCCCAATCCAACTGAATGATGAATGGGAGGAGGTCAAGAGAGAGTTTGTTTATGACTTCTATGTCATAGGCAGATGGCTAGATGAAGATATTGACAGTATCTTCACTCAATTCATGTATGATAATTATAGGGAACTTTACCAGAAACTCTTTGCTGCTGCGGACATAGCAAGAGTTGAAGTCAAGGCTCCTGGACCTATCATTTACATGCCCCCAAAGTTAAGTGGTGGATTTATTGATCAGCATAAGATCTTGCAAGAGTTCATTGATATAATGAAGCTAGAGAAGCTGAAGGTTGGACCCAAAGGAACCAACAAGGAGATCATGGACTTGAAGAAGAGAGTTTGGGCACAGTATGGGATGATGCCACCTCCTGAAGATGATCTCTGAAACTGCTAAGTTTCCTTGTTCCCATTTGCTTATGTTGCTGATGTTTATATGATTGCTCTGATTACATGCTCTGATTGGTTAATTGACTATTATCATGATTTGTAATGCTCAAATGATTATCAATGAAAATTAGCCAGTTTGCTTCAAGAGATAACATCTCATTATCTCAACTTGCCTGACTTAACCTATATGTGTTTAAACTGTGATTGTACTAACATTTTCTTTCAGGAAATTTGACTTAGTCATCGCTACTGAAGATATGTAATAGTATAGTCAAGTCACCATTGTATAGGTTTTGACATCATCAAAAAGGGGGAAATTGTTGGGAATAAAATGAGATTTTGATTAAGATACCAAAACCCCTTAAGACATGCCATGTAAGATAAGTCAAATTTTACTAAGTATGTTTTAGGAATGTTGGAACATATAGATTAGGCTAGTTGAACAGCTGACATGTTAGGCAGCTCATAGATGTTTAGATGCACAGGTTGAGGGGGAACACAAGCTTATAAGATCACAAGAATCAAGTTCCTCAATGGCTCAAAATCAGAAGACTTCAACCATGCTGACAACACAAGATCAGAAGATTTCAACTGTGCTGATAGCAGAATCAACCGAGTAGGATCAGAAGAGACAACCTCTCTGAATGACCAATGTTAGAAGATCACATCAATTGGACCAAACCTACTGATAAGAACTCTAGTAGAATCAGAAGAGATGCTCAGTAGAGTTGATCAACATACAAAATCAGAAGTGTACAAAAATAAGTCTAAGTCAAGAGACAACTGTGCTGATGAGGTCAACTTCACTTATATTGAAGATATAAACTCAGAAGTATTCTCAAGATTGATCAGTGAAGATGAGAAGCCAACTCAACTGAAGAAGCTAGCCAACACTGCTGATAAGCCAAGTCAGCTGATGAGATAAACTTGAGCACAAATCAGTCCTGATTATAAGGAATGTTGTCCTTAATCATGGATCAATGAACATGATGAATGTCTACAGTTTGACTACTGAATCTACAAGTTAGACATTGAGAAGAGTGCAAATAAGTTAAGACAAGAAGCTCTAAGCCGTTTACTTCCCAAACTGAAGACATGTCACTTTCAAGGAATCTATCCTCAATATGCTAAGTCCAAGGAAGATGAAAATAGACAATTTGAGGTTGTCTCTCCAACGGACATATCCTCACCTTGCTCTATAGATACTGAAGTTTGGAAACCATTCAAGGCACCAAACTAGTCAAGGAAACTACAAGCATACAAGCCTTCAAGCTTTCAAAGAATACATCATTCTTTAGTTTCCAAACACTTCCAGTTCACACCTGAGCTGAAACTCATTGTATATCAATCAAGATTAGAGAGATATCATATCCTTATACAATTCTTCATTGTAAAGGATATCTCACTCTAGTTGGAACCAACCTCAACCCTTAAACCTTTCAAGGAAAGTTAGAAGAGTTGTTGCAGAAGTGTAACAACTAGAACTTTCAAAAGAAGAATAGTTTAGTTCAAGAGTTGAGTGAGTACTAGGACTCAAAATTCCTAGGGATCAAGGCACTAAGGAGTAGTGTGGTTGATTAGTACACCTTGACACTATAAATCAAGTTAATTCCAAGTGAAGGAATTATCCTGTTAAATCAGGGAAGTGGATGTAGGAGCTTGAGTCTCTGAACCACAATAAACCTTTGTGTTATTTACTTTCAAGTCATTTCATACAAGTAGCACATTCATACACTGCACACAAACTAATCTTCAAAATATATATTTCACAAACTGTGCAAAACAGATTTGGGACAAGTCCCCTGATAACTATTTAAGTGTTAAGAAAGTTTTCAGAATTAAAATGAGTTTAAATATAAAGGGCCAACCATAATTCCGCACTTATAACTTACTTAGTTATTCAACTGATTACTTCATAATTCTCAATAGTTTAATTATCTGAACAAGGTTATACATACTCAGAGAAGTTGTCCAGACAACTCTCCTGATAGCCTGTTTGTTTAAAAGAAAAAGAATTTGAATACACAAGTGCATTCCCCCATACACTTGTGTCATACTTTCAGGACAAACAACTCCTAATAGGGATGAACGCTCAGAATAGGATGTTACTCGAATAGTGCATGCTGAATTTAACGACTTTCTAATCTTGATTAATCTTCAAATCGGATTGAGAAGAAATAGCAATTGATATAATGTCTAGATAGGATAAACGATCACATAGACATTATGGGGGTGTTTGTTTTGGGACTCACCCGTCCGAACGTGTGACGTAACGTCCCACGTCCTGTTCTACTTCGGGATTTCACATCTAGATTTCCCCATCCAACTACATCCACCCCTAAAAATACATATACATCCTACTAATACATCCCATCCAACTACTCTTACACAATTTGATTTGACATAAAGTTACATCTCATCCTACTCAAAATCCCAAAACAAACACAAACAATTACTATTTATCAGGATTTCCCCATCCAAAATTTTCACATTCAGGATTTCCCCCATCTTACATAATCCCAAAACAAACATCCCCATATATGATTAATACTCCAACTCCATGTTGAATAATGGAGCCTTCCTTCGGTATTTATAGAGAGAAAAACGAATTCTAAAGGCTTCCATATGAGATCCTATTTTTTAGGATCTTAACTCCCATGATCTCTCTAAATCATTTTTCAATGTTCCAGGTTGTTCTAACATATTTCAGGCCCTTCTAGCACGTCCTTATAGGTTCTGGAATCTTTCAGGTTCCAGTCTTTTGTAAAAGTTTCTAGATCGTCCCTAAATGTGATAACATTTAGCTCAACATTTAAAAAAAAAACTTAAAAAAAATTAAGAAATGCCAAATTAAGATATTAATAATATTAAGACATTTAAGAGTTAAGAACATATGCACTGACTTCAAATATAAAGTGATAACGATTATTCTTATATATTTTTATCTATATATTTTTTGGTGACTAAACTAAAATTGTGTATACCCGAAATTTATTTATAGATTTTTATCTTCTCCTGGCATTCAAGATTGTTATATTAACAAGTCACCACCACGACTCTAACGTTAACATTTTAAGACTGAGATAAATTTGTAAGTTAATTAAATTTATATTTTATGTTCTATTCATTATTTTATAACTTATCATTATTATAATATTTTATATAATACAATTAAATTCAAATTGCTAATTGCTAATTTTAATTTATTTATATCATTAAAAATTATTTGATTCTATATTATATATGTGTTGATTCTTTTGTATCAAGCCTAAGCTTTACGAATTTGAATTTCCTTCCGTTACTACTAAAAAAGAAATCCTGACTTCAAATCCACAAGTTGAAATTTCATTCATGCTTTTCGAATTTGAATTTCCTTCAATTACTACTAGAAAAGACCCTAACTTTAAATCCAATATTTATTTAAAAACCACTAATTAGAATTTCATTCATTTTGTATTTCCCTAAAATCGACATGTGGATAAAATTCACATACCAAATCCTCTATCCAAAATCGGCTTAAGGATTTTATATAAGATTAATTGCACGTAGAGCTGCCAAAATCAGTCCGGTCCAACTAACCGACTGAGCTGGGTATTGTTTTCAGTGGCCCGAAAAAGATCGAGCCAATTTGATCCGGTTCGATCGGCTCGTCGCGCTGATCGGGCTCAAGTTAGGCTTGACCCGATTTTTTGAGCTGGGATCGAAACTTATATTTATTTTATATAAATTAAAATTATATGTTTCGAGTTGGGTCTCATATTTTCAAGCTTGATGGTAATCGGGCTGAGTGGTTGAAACGTGTGGCTCGGCTGTCGGCCCACCGTTCAGCCCGATCCGGCTCATTTGACAATCCTCTGGAGATTTGAAAATGTTATGGTAAATTATCTCATAATTATTGCATGAAACTTCCATATATTTAACATGAATTATTTTTAGAGCGAGTTAATGATTTTATTGATTTTTTCTATTCAAATAACGAATGAGGGTGTATTTGATTGAAAAAAAAAGGCACAAGAATACTGGGCTAATTGAATAGTTATAGGAAGCCCCTGCTGTTGTTTATTAATGGGGTACGACTATTTACACCTCCATTTGCGTTGAGAACACTCCCCCTATGAATTTAATAATAAAATAATGAAGTAAAAAACCAAAAATACCCTTTAAGTCATATTAAACTACTAAATGCACCCCCACCTTTAAACCTAAATTTTATCCATCCTCCGCCGCCGCCGCCAAACACCAAACACCAAAATTTCTCCCCAAACAACAAAATTTCTCCCCAAACAAAAAAAATTCAACTTAAAAAATTTCAACTTTTTTTTTAAGATTTCGACAAACCAGTGTCGACCATATTCACTCCTGTCGACACTGGTTTGTCGACAAGATTGTATATGCTCGACATTTGTTGATCGAAAAAAAAAAAATTTAAAAACTCGTCGACAACTTTAGGTCGACCAAAAATACACTCGTCGACACCCTGTTGTCGACGGAGTGTATTTGGATCGACCTAAAGTGGTCGAAAGGTAAGAAAAAGAAGGAAAAAAAAAACAAAAAAAAAAAAAACAAACCTGGATTTGGATTTGGCCGATGGACGGGAGGGGACTGGCTCGGCGAGGGAGGGAGGAGGAGGGGGGAGGGAGGGGACGGCCGCGATCTGTTATTTATTTATTTTTTTTACAGGCGGGGGGTGGGGGCGACGGGTTCGACGAGGGAGGGAGGGGACGGCCGCGGCGGCCGATGGACGGGGCGGCCGTGATTTGTTGTTTTTTTTTTTTTTTTACAAGCGGGGGGGGTGGTGGGTGGGGGCGACGGTTTCGGCGAGGGAGGGAGGGAGGAGGAGGGGGGAGGGAGGGGACGGACGGGGCGGCCGCGATCTGTTATTATTTTTTTTTTTTACAGGCGGGGGGGGGGGGGTGGGGGGTGGGGGCGACGGGTTCGGCGAGGGAGGGAGGGGGTGGCGTCGCCGGCGACGGGTGGTGGAGGGGCAGGTCGCCGGCGGTGGTGGGGAGAAGATGAAAGAAGAATTGGTGGAGGAGGAAGAAGATGGAGGATTTGGGGGAGAAAGTAGGGTTTAGGGGGGGTGTGAGTAGTAATTGGAATTATATAAGAGAAGGGCATTAATGACAATTTGAGGGGGGTGCATCAGATTTGGGGGGTGCGTCCAGAGGGGGAGTGTTCTCAACGCAAATGGAGGTGTAAATAGTCGGACCCTTATTAATGTTTTGACGTGAGTATGGGTGGGCAGGTGCTGTCCCAGAACTCGAAGTTAGGGGTCATTCTCTTTTAATGATTCAAAATACTAACACTGTATATTTATAATTATAATATACTTATATTATATTTACAGTAAATAGGTATTAAGACTTCTTTAAAAAAATATGTTTGTTGTTGCATTATGTCGTTGAGAATTAAAAAATTAACCACTCAAATTATTGAAAAATGAATATTTTATTTAATGTAATATAATATTAGAAAAAAAACTAACAAATTAAATTATTAATTATATTTTTTTTATCGATCTTTTTTTAAGAAGCTAAAGTTATGTATTTTTATAATAGTAAGTTAATTGCAAATATTTTAAAAGAATACTAAAGTACTACAAAAAAAGTGATCATTTTTTTATTAATAAATAAAAGTCTTAAACATATAAAATATAATTGTTTTTAGGAACGAAATTTCCCCCAAACCCCATGCCACCCCCTTTTATATATATTTATATGTTACTATATATTAGAGAATATATTAGAATAATATAGAAATAGTATAATATATTATAGGTAGAAATCTTCTATTTATGTTAATAATATCTTTGAATATATTCTCAAAGATATGGTTTATATTTATTTTCGTGATTGAATATAATTCTCACATGGTATCACCTTAATACATTGAAACTCTTCTCTCCCCCTCTCTATTTTTTCGGCGTCTCCGACGGGTTGGTATCCCACGTCGCCGCCTTGCCCCTTCCCCTTTCTTCTCAATTTTTTCGGCGTACGAGCAGGTATTCCTCGTCGCCGCCTTGTTTTTTTATTTTTATTTTAATCTCGAAAGAGCTGGTCTCCCTCGTTTCCTCTTCCGGCCGCTTTTAGTCGCCACCGACGAGCTTGTATTCCTCGTCCCCCTTCTTCTTCTTCTCGAACGAGCTGGTCTCCCTCGTTCCCTCTCTTGGCCGCTTTTAGCCGCCACCGACGAGCTTGTATTCCTCGTCCCCCTTCTTCTCGAGCGAGCAAGTCTCCTCGTCCCCCCTTCTTCTTCTTCTCGAGCAAGCAAATCTCCTCGTCCCCCCCTTCTTCTTCTTCTCGAGTGAGCAAGTGTCCTCATCCCCCCTAATTTTTTTTTATTCGAGCGAGCACGTCTCCTCGTTCCCTCTCATGGCCGATCACGTTATCTCCATGACTGTTTTCACTCATATGGTGTTAGTTACACTCATCTACACTATAATTTTCTCTATAGCCTCACGCTACATCTTTTTTCTTCTACCTTTCTCTTTATCCAGAGAGTCCATGATCAATATCATTGGTTGCTCGCCCCTCCGATCTATCTGGTTTGTGCTCGAATCAACTGCTTTCGACATACTTGCAAGTGTTTCTTGCCTATTTTTTTTTATCATCGTTCGTCCTTCAAAGGATTTCGGTGTTTCGATCCATTTGCTTCCCGCTTTTATACGCCTTGGCATGTCCTATTTGGTGATTTCGAATTTACGTTATTTCTCCTGCTCTATGACAACAAAAGTGCATTGTTTTACAGATGTCTTCACAAAGCTTTTATCTCAAACTCGCTTCAGATTGTTGTATACCAAGCTCGTGTTCATTTACATTCTCAGCTTCGCTTGACCGGGGGTATTAGAGAATATATTAGAATAATATATTATAGGAATAGTATAATATATTATAGGTATAAATCTTCTATTTATGTTAATCAATATCTTTGAATATATTCTCAAAGATATGGTTTATATTTATTTCCTTGTTTATTTCACTTGTAATCCCTATATGTAGTGGACCACTCTTATCATCTCATTAACGATGATTGAATATAATTGAGATTATTCCCTAATAGAGTCACTATTACTACCCATTAAGAAAATAGAAACACCAACTTTAATAATTTTCTAATAGTAATAGAGTCAAATTAAAGCCAAAAAACCCATAATACCCTTAATCTCATCATTTAAATTGATTTCTTGATTTAAAATTAAATCGAAATTTTGAAATTCCATTAAATGAGCAATTAATCAATTCCTAGAATTTAGGTTATGATAACAGAAAGTCACTCACTTTCCAAATTCGAAAATTAAATTCTCAGATTCTTGTTATGCAATGAAATCAAAATAAGAAAATTTCTCAAATTCGATTTTCAAATTCAATTTCTGAGATTCGATTATGCAATGAAATCAGAATAAGAAATTTCCAAAATGGATTTTCAATTTCAATTTCTCATATTCGATTATGCACTGAAATCAGAATAAGAAATCTCATATCCCAAAAAAAAAGTTCGCAAACACAGATGAACACGTATATCCACGTTTCTACACACTTTTCAGAAAGGTAAAGAGGAAATTATCAGGCCACATTTGACTAATCTCGGAAAACCATCCAGGAATAACGGAGGAGATAGAGTCGGGTAGTGCCGTCGTAGTGTCGTTATTTTGTTCCATATCGACCGAAGTGGCGCCGTTCTATTCCTCCTCCCGCTGTCTCTTCATTGGTAACTCGGCCACAGATTCAGCCCCTTCTGCCATTGAAGGATGTGAGTGTGTATATATTCACGCAGTGAGTGTGTGAGAGATGATAGGAGGTATCCAATACTTTTCTATTGTTTTTTATCGTTCGATTATTGTTCATATCATAAAATCAATCATTGACAGTATGCACATGCACTAAATACTGCATTGACACATATCCTACATGTGCATTAACTTCTGCATTTGAAACATGTACAAACATGTCGACTCCTGTGCACAAACATGTTCTACCGATATTTAAGTGTTTAAATGATATGCACCTACTTACGCATATTATTATGTATGCACATGATATATGTCATACGGATATGCAATGTCTTAGTTGTTGATAGTTTATGTGGTTCTATAGTTAAAAGGTTACAAGTTCATATGAATATGCATTCGACATTGCATATATGTGGGTTGAAATGCAGATTTCCAGAATCCCTTAATTTAACAAAATTAAACGAAATAAATGGAGAGACCTACATTTTAGGAAAGTTTTTAAATTTTAGAAGGTGATAGATTTTCGGGAATTCGAGAAATTGCATTTAAGAATTGATTGTATGTTTAGTTGACTAATAATTGTGTATTTTATAAATTCGAAATTTCAAAATATGGTGGAAGGGCATAATTGACAAAAAAATTCAAATTTTGACTCTATTAGATTAAAAAAATTATGCTAGGTTCTATTAGAGAAAAGATGGGGTGAGATGACTCTATTAGTTATTTACCCAATATAATTCTCACACTGTAAAATTAATTTTTTTAATTTAAATACAATTAATGCTAAATTAATTTAATATATAAATCATTTTAGTAGAATGTTTATTACAAAAGTCATCTATATTTTTTTACACTTTTAGTATTTATATAAAAATTATTTTATAGGTATTTTAATTGCAAAACTAATCTCAAAATGATTATATTTATATGTTTGAGAATATTATTGATAAAAAGATGGTTAAATAATGTATTGATATATTTGAGAAACCTGATAATTAATACTCCCTTCATCTATGTATAGTGTGTTTGTTTATTCTTGCATGCATCACTGAGTTTAATTAATACGGAGTATTGTTTATTTATGAATAAAATATAAATTCAGATCTTATATAAAAAAAGGAAGAAAAACCTAAAAGTCATGAGAACACAGTTCGTTCCAGAGGCCGAGGCCCCGTTAAAAACATTGCTAGAGAAAACTCTCTTTAGGGATAAAACTCTAGTGAAGGGAAAAAGCTTGACCCCTCTAATTACATGAACATATATATAGAAAGAAGATAAACTAAGGGGGTGTATTCAATTGGTATTCTATTGGATTTGTTTGAAATTTTTAAAAAGTACGTAGATTTATAAAGTCCATGCAGAGTTTGACATAATTTTTTATTGATTTATATGGATTTTGATAGACTTGACAAGATTGTGAAATATATTTTTTTTATTGATTTACATAGATTTTCATAAAATCCGTTATTGATGCGAAGAAGTTTTTTTAATGTGAATTGTTTTTTTAAATTAATATTATATATATAATATTTTATATATATATATATATATATATATATAAAGTTTATATATTAATTCGGGGCGGGGCGGATACCCGCGGGTCGGACATAAGACCCAGACCCGTCCTATATTCAATATGGGGCGGATCCAACCTGACACAAAGCTCGCGGGGTGGGGTGGGTACCTGCGGGTCGAGTCAATATTGTCATCACTACTTTTGATCTTTCGTCTTCAGAGTTCTATGAGAGAATTCGTTGAAATCTCTGGTTTTCAGAAAAGAATTTGGATAGTGAAATTTATTTATATTTTTTTAGGAGAATCCAGCAAAATTCATAGAGTATTAAAATCCATAGCCTATTGAATACCTAAAGATTTTTAAAAACTTTTTAAAATTCGTATTGAATACCTCAAGATTTTTAAAAACTTTTGAAAATCCGAATTGAATACCCCCAAACTTTGAAAGTCCAAAAAAATCCTACAAAATTCAAAACCAATATACCCTCTAAGTGTGGTTAAGTATATTTTTAAGAAAAAATAAAAAAAATTAGACACAATTTATTGCACAAATATTATATATATATATATATATATATATATATATATATATATATTAGTGTTTTAAATCATTAAAAATAATCGTCCCCCTAACAACAAGTCGTGGGTCCGTCCCTCATTATTTTGAGATCAAAGTTTTACAATTAAAATATTTACAAAATAATTACTTTTATATATGTACAAAAAGTGCAATAATGAAACCCTTATAATAAACTCACTACTAAAATAATTTATTAAATTAATTAATTTACTTAATTTTTAAAAAGGATTAATTCTAAATAAATACACAACTTTTAGTTTCAGTATCAATTTAATCATAACCTTCACGATTATTATAAAAAATCTCAACCTTTCATCATGTTGTAATTCGATACACATTTTTTTCTCCGGTCAACAATCGATGACGTGGCTTGCCGGAGCTCGCCACGTCAGATTACACATATATTTTTTTTTTTTCATATTAAATAACATGTTATCCTTAATATGAGTTAATTCTAAATTAAATCAGGACTTTAAGCTTAATATCAATTTAATCACCACTTTTATAATTATAATAAAAAGGCTCAACAACCTTTAACTTTGTTATAATTAAATATACATTTTTTTTTTCTCTACACGAAAAGAGATGACGTGATACACCGGATATTATTTATTTGGTTATGTTAAACGTCAAAATTTATAAAAAGTTAGAATTATAAAAATAAAATTAAAAGAAATAAAATCTAAAAATCCCCCCAGAAAATCTTCAGCTCGTCTGCTCAAATTATTGATTAAAGGAAATAAAAAAATGTATATGTGTAATCTGACGTGGCGTGCTCCGGCAAGTCACGTCATCGATTGTTGGTTGGAGAAAAAAAATGGTATTGAATTGCAACATGATTAAAGATTGAGTTTTTTTATAATAATTATAAAGGTCGTGATTAAATTGATATTGAGACGAAAAGTGATGTATATATATACAACACAAATTTTCCTTTTGAGCTAAAATCAAGAATGACTTTTCTCTCTTGTACAACTAAGATCTTCAATTCACGACTAAGCATGAAACATTATCAATTAATGGTTATTCATAGTACATCAATAGATCTCTAAAAACTCGATTTTGATTTATTCGATTCAATTCTCCATCAAAGAACAAATCTGAGTTGTGTCCGTCTTCTTTTTTTTTTTAATTTTTTTTGGAGTTGAATTTTTTTTCAACTTATATCCTTAACTCCCAAACGAGGTCTACAGGTCCTATCTACTTTTCAGGTTTTAGCACTTTTCGTGTTATTAATTTTTCATTTGAACACATGAGCCCCTCAAGTAGCTAGTTGTTTCAGCCCCTCGTTATTTTTTCATTTAATTTTTTTTCAAACGAGGTCTGCAACTCCTCTCTATTTTTTGTGTTTTAGCTCTTTTCGTGTTACTAATTTTACATTTGAACACATGAGCCCCTTCAATTAGGTAGCTATTTCAGCCCCTCGTTATTTTTTCATCTAAATTTTTTTCGACTCGACTCCATTTTCTTTTCCTCCAAACCACAATTGTTTTTTTTTTCAACTTCGTCTACCAACTCAAATTTTCCTTCTAAAGAGAATTAAAACAAATTCACCAAAACAAAATAAATTCGAGACTACATTCAAACTCAAAATAACCAATAATTAATTCAATTTCATCACTCAAGATTGAATATCAATCCAATTGTCAACCAAGACAAAATAATCGAGACATTCCCAAATTAAATCGAGCCACTAAACTCATATTCAAATGCTCAAGTTGTGAAGTTTCAAACATTCGAGCAAGCACAACATCACCCCACAAGAAAAACACCTCCCGACGATATAAATTAAATCCCCTTCCCACTCTACAATTAAATAAGTGTTAGTCCATTGACACAGAAGTAAGAGATACAAAAGTAAAAATATAACATCATATAAAAAGAATAATAGAGTGGAACGAGGGTACCGAAAGTTTAAGTAGGTGGTGAGTGTGGATCCCTCATCAGTAAAAGACTCCCTGTGATGTAGTTGTCATGAACCTTCTTCCCAAATTAACTCAACCTTCTTCATTTTAGCATTATCGTGGGCCTTTAATAGTTATCAAATTCGTTAGCATAAATTGAGCCCAAAATATAAAATAATTATTAAATCAAGGCTTACTTCATAGATTAGCTATTCGGCTTGAAAAATAAATTTGAAATTACACAAAAATCAACATCAAGACATTTGACAACCACAAAATAGTAAATCGGAAAATTAAACACAAGAATTATTAAATTAATTATCACAAAATGACAAATTAAAGTACAAAAATATTGTGAATACCCGACCCATCAAATCACCCCACACTTGAACTCTTGCTTGTTCTCAAACAACAATTACACTCAAATTAAAGAGAAAATAGAACGACATCAACAACACAATTCTAACATCAGCTACTCGAATGCTCAAAATAAGACTAACAAGAATACTTTTATACGACTCTAGCACTTAAATTTTCCTTCTGAGTCATAATCAAGAGTGACTTGTCCCTCTTGTATAACTAAGATATTCAATTCACGACTAAACACGAAACATTATCAATTAATGGTTATTCCTAGTACATCAATAGCTCCCTAAAAACTCGATTTTAGTTTATTCGATTAAATTCTCCATCAAAGTAGAAATCTGAGTGGTGTTCGTCTCATTTTTTTAAAAAAAATTTTGGAGTTGAATTTTTTTCAACTTTTATCGTCATCTCCCAAACGAGGTCTACAACTCTTCTCGTATTATTATTTTTTCATTTGAACACATGAGCCACCTCAAGTAGGTAGTTGTTTCTCCTCCTCATTATTTTTTTCATTTCAATTTTTTTCAAACGAGGTCTGCAACCCCTCTCTACTTTTTGGGTTTTAGATCTTTTCGTGTTACTAATTTTACATTTGAGCACATTAGCCCCCTCAAGTAGGTAGCTATTTCAGCACCTTGTTATTTTTTCATTTCAATTTTTTTCGAATCGACTTCATTTTCTTTTTCTCCAAACCACAATTGTTTCTTTTTTTTTTTCAACTTCGTCCACCAAATCAAATTTTCCTTCTATTGAGAATCAAAATAAATTTACCAAAACACAAGAAATTCGAGACTTCATTTAGAACCAAAATAACCAATAATTAATTCAATTTATTCACTCAAACATGAATATCAATCCAATTGTCAATCAAGACAAAATAACCAAGACCATGGAATATTTAACAAAAAGAAAAATTGAGCCACTAAACTCATTCAAATGCTCAAGTTGTGAAGTTTCAAACATTCGAGCAAGCACAACATCACCACACAAGAAAAATAAGAGAAACACCTCCCGACGACAAATATTAAATCCCGTCTCCCACTCTACAATTGAATAAGTGTTAGTCCCTTGATACAGAAGCTGAGATACAAAAGTAAAAATATAATAACATATAAAAAGAAAAATAGAGTGGAGGTAACGAAGTTTAATTAGGTTGTGGTTGTGGATCCCTCATCAATAGAAGACTCCCCGTGATGTAGTTGCCATGAACCTTCTTCCCAAATTAAGTCAACCTTCTTCATTTTAGCATTGTCGTGGGCCTTTAATAGTTATCAAATTCGTTAGCATTTATTGAGCCCAAAATATAAAATAATTATTAAATCAAGGCTTACTTCATAGACTAGCTATCCGGCATGACAAATAATCCCGAAATTACATAAAAATCAACATTAAGACATTTGACAACCACAAAATAGTATGTTGGTCCTGAAAGGAGTATATAACAAGTGTATGGGGGGGGGGGGGAATACACTTGTATGCAATTTCTTTTCAAACTTTGATCAACTATGACTCTAGCAAGGTTGTCCTGGGCAACTCTGCTGAAATGTATAACTTCTCAAAGATAACCAAGCTACTAAGCACTATTAAGTACTTAGTTGAATGACTATCTAAGTTAGTTATATGTGCGGAATTAGTGGTTGACCCTTTAGTTTAAACTCCTTTAAGTTTTGAAATCTCTTCAATCAAGCAGTCCAGTTTTTCAGGGAACTTGTCCAAATCAGGTTTGCACAGTCTTAAGTATATGTTCTTTGAAAGATCAGTTTTGTGTGCAGTGTTGAATGTATATAAGTACTTGAAAGTAAATCAACACAAGAGTTTATAGTGGTTCAGAGACTCAAGCTCCTACATCCACTTTCCCTGATTTAACAGGATAATTCCTTCACTCTAGGAATTAACTTGTTTTATAGTGCCAAGGTGCACTTGATCAATAACACCACTCCTTGGTGAATTGATCCCTAGGATGTCTAGAGTCCTAGTACCCTTTCTCAACTCAGAACTGAACTGTTCTTCTCTCAACAGTCAGCTCCTACCACTTCTACTACTACAACCTTCTCACTTTCTCACTTGAAAGGTATAAGGGTTGAAGTAAGGTTCCAACTAATGAGATATCCTTTACAATGAAGATCAGTGTATAAGGATAAGATATCTCTCTAAGCTTTGTATGGATGTACAATTGAGTTCAGCTTAGATGAAGTGTATGAAGACTAAGATAGTCTCTTGAGGACTTTGAAGCTTCAGAGTAGATTGATAGTTGGATGGATAGTGGATACTTCAAATGGTCTTCACACTTCTGTATTTATAGACAAATTTGAGGATTTGCCCGTTGGAGAGGCAGCCTCAAATGTCTATAAATGTCTTCCTTTAGTTTCTTCAAACTGGAAGACAGATTCTTGAAAGTGACATGTCCTCATTTGGGAAATAAACGGCTGTAAACACTTTGTCTTCATTCTGCAGCACTTTTCCCAATATCTGACTTCAAGATTCACTTGATCAAACATGGACATGACTTCTGATGATTAGTCCTATGATAAAGACAACATTCCTTATCACTTGGACAACTCTACTTATCACTATCAGCAGACTTTGCTTATCAGCAAGGTTGGCTTGCTCTCTTCAGATGACTTGGCTCTTTCCCTTTGCATGGATGTCTCTATGCATGATTGATGAGCTTTTGTATTCATACCATGTGATTAGTGTCCTTGACCATATCAACAAGGTTGGGATCTCCTTGACATGGTTCTGGTACAAGTGTGCTGAGACAACTCTTCTGGACAAACCTCCTGAGCAAGAATCCCTTAGTAGGTTCTGTCTAGATGATCCATTTATCATGCTTGATCTTCATAGAGATTGTTCCACAATCCATTCACTCTTGATCAGCATACTTGTCCATTCAGCAAACTTGGGACACATTTGACTTGAGCCTTTTGAGGGGACTTGATCTAGAAAGACTTCAAAGCATATGTTCCCCCTCAACTTGTGCATCTATAACTTCTAAGAGTTGCCTAACATATCAGCTTCTCAACTAGTCTTATGCTATATGTTCTGACATTCTTAGAACATAATCATCTTAGACTTAGGCATGTCTCAGGGGGTTTTGGTATTAAATCAAAACATTTCTCATTTTATTCCCAACAATTTCCCCCTTTTTGATGATGCCAAAACCTATACAATCTATGCAAAGGTGACTTGACTATACTTATTACATTTTTCTTCTTAGTAAGTTGACATAAGTCAAGTTCCCTGAAAGAAAATGTGTTAGTGTATTTTCTGATTTCATTTGCATATAGGTTGACACATCAGACAAGTTGAGATTATGTGGCAATATTTCTTGATTCAAAATATGTTCAACTATCATTTAATTAAAGATCATTACAAGCATGTTGATAGTTGAACAAACATATCAGAGCATGAAATAGTACATCAAAATAATTACATGATCAGAGCAATAGATACTTAACAAGATAATCTATCAGAGCATTAATCCTTATGTATCAGAGCACAAACACATATCAGAAGACTTGATCAATTTCAGCATAGATGACCAATTTCAACAGATCAGCAACCAAGATAAGTTTTCATTCAATTCAGCATATAGAGGTCAGGAAAACTTAGCCATTTAGAGATCATCCTCCTTGGGTGGCACCATCCCATATTGTGCCCACACTCTCCTTTTCAACTCCATGGCTTCTTGGTTAGTTCCTTTTGGTCCAAGCACCATTCTATTCAGCTTGAGAATCACAAGGAACTCTTTGAGAATCTTTGATTGGTCAATCCAACCATCCAGCTTGGGAGGCATGTAAATGATTGGTTTAGGGGCAATGAATTCAATCCTTGCAAGATCAGCAGCTGCAAGAAGTTGCTGATATAACTCCCTGTAAAACTCAATCATGAACTCAGTAAAAGTGGAGTTCACATCCTTTCCATTCCATCTGTCAATGACATAATAGTCATAGACAAACTCCCTTTTGGCCTCTTCCCATTTGTCATTCAGCTGTATTGGCACCCATTTATCCAAGTGTGGATATTTGGTGTCCATGGGAATCAGCAGCTGTGGCTTCAACTTGCTATATGTGGCTCTTCTTCTTCTTGGTTTCTAAAAATCAGCTTTTCTCTTGTCTCTTGCTCTATTTGCTTCTTCCATCAAGTCCATCTTCTTTTGAGCCCTCATCATGGCTAACTTCTGCTGTGTTTCAGGATCTTTGCCATATCCTTCTTGAAACAACTTTGATGGATCATTGATCAGCACTGTTGTCTTTTTCTTTGGTTGAGGTCCAAAGCCTTCATCAAATAACTCTTCAACATTTTCAGCAACTTTGGCACCTTCAGTGGACTTAGTCTTAGCAAACTTGTCAGTTTCAAAAGACTTTGCTTTCTCAGCAGTTTTGGTCACTTCAGCAGTCTTGACCTTTTCAGCAGCTTTAGACTTTTCAGCAGTCTTTGTCTTCTTGGAGGTAGGCTCATCCTCTTCAATTCTGAACTCAGGAGGAAGTTCAAGGCTGTTGGGAAAGTCAGTGAATGTCTCAGGCTTTCTTTTATTTCCCTTGGCCTTCTTGATCTGTCCTCTAGTTTGGACACCTTCAACATTTTTGTCCAAACCAGAAACTTCTCCTCCTGGCGTTTGCTGCAATCTAATTCTTTCTTCTTGTGCTGAAGCCATTGAGTTCTTTAAGGCAATGACTAACTGCTCTTCTTCATCCAAATCATCCAGATTCAGTACTGCTTGCTTCTTTCCTTTATCTTCAGCAATCTTGTCCTTGCCCTTGACTGAACCACCAATAATCAAGACACCTTTTGCCCTTACTCTTTCTCTTTCCCCCTTTTTAGCAGCATCAAAACATTGAGGTTTGAGCTCACTCATAGTAGATGCCATCAAGGATTGGGCTTGGTTCAGGGACTTCATCTCCTCAAGCAAGTACACATTCTCATCATGAATGTTTTGCATCCTGTCACTGCTGAGGCTTAAGAAAGCCAAGACAGGTTTCATCTTTTGCTCCACAACCTCTTCCATGGTTGTCTTGAGGGATGCATCAAGTTGTGCCTTTAGAAGCTCAGTAAGGTTGGCCACTGCACTCTCAGCAATCTTGGCCATCACCCCTTGGGAAAACTTTTCTAAAGCAGCCTTAACCATTGATAGCCTCATTGCCTCAGCTCTTTTCTTCTGTAAAGCTGTCTTCTTCCCAAGGGCTTGCTTAACCACCAATCTTAATGCCTTCACATTCTTGTTGTGGTTATTCCTTAGCAAGGTTTGCTCCTTCTTGACCTCTTTGGAAACTGAATCCATGCTGGCTTTTGCTTTCATGACTTTAGTGGAGATGGTTTGCAAACCAGTCTCTCAACTCCACTGATTCTTGCCTCAATGGTGGGAAGAACAATTTCCTCTGATCCAGTAAGCCTCATTTCAACAGCTGCTAAGGTTCTACCTTGCTCATCCAAGGCTCCTGAAGTTTCAGCATGAGCAGTTTGGACTTGATGAGCAATAGAATCTAACTTAGCTGACTGCTCTCCAAGAATGGCTTGAGCAGAGTTGGAATCAACATGGATTGGTACATCAGTTAGAAGTTCATCTGCAAAGATTTGGTCAATAGAAATACCTGCAAAATCAGAGAAATCAAAGGGGTTAGAGAATAAGCACTCATCACCCTCAGCAGTCTTCTCCTCATTTTCAACTATTTTTTTTCTCCCTTCAATATTAATGTCCTCACACAAAGGATCAGGCCTCCTTTCATCAAGGGATTCTTGAAGTTCAGATTTGACTTCAAGAATAACCTGTCCTTCCTCACTTATACCACCCTCATTTGTTGGTACACTCACTATCTTAGTGATTACTACCTCTCTATCATCCACAGCTCCCTCTTTTGTTTCCACTACGTTCTCCTTTTCAACTCCTTATCCTAAACCTGTAGCATCTCCACCTTCAACAAGGTTCAAAGATGGCAGTTGTGGGGAGATCACAGTGCTTTTATCAGCAGCCACTGAGTCATCCTGAATGATTAAGGGCTGATCAGTGTCCAACTCTTCTGACACTGAATAGGCCTTAATCAAACCAGCCTCTAAAATAGGAGCCTCAACATCTTTAGGTTGTGCCTTGGGTTCAGAAGAACCTTCATTGGCAGATGTATCTTTGGCTGTGTCACCAGCCTTGGTCAACACCTCTGAAGATACAGAGCCTTTCCTATGATAGGTTAAGAGAGGGGTTGAAGGCAATTTGGATTCAGGAGGGTTGGGATTTGAGGGATCATCAGGAGAATCATCACCATTTGAGCTACTATCAGGATGTCTGATCCCTTTAGCTAGTCTCTCTTTCTCCTCAGCAATTTTATCATCTACTAACTTTGCAAACACATGCTCATCAATGAGGAATCTTGTCTTGAGAACTCCAGCAAAATGTAGCAATCTACTCTCCTCAACTTGCCACCAATTTGCACCCTTATCTTGGATGACTTGAGAGATTTCCATAATTGTTTTGTCTTTGACATCCACCAACATTCTCAAGTCATGGAACATCTTCTGAATTCTAGGAAATTCAGCAAGTTGTGGTTACAAGTTGTCCACAGTAGCCCTTGCTCCACCTCTGAGCATACTTTCATAAGTATACTCCTCCTCATCTCCACTTGAGTGGGGACTTTGGGTTATAGGGGAGTTGGCTCTGGTTTCAGGCATTGTGGCTTCAGGAAGTTTGAATTCAGGAGGGTTGGGTTCAGAAGAAGGTACTCCAGTTGCTTTTGAGAGCAATGGATCTGAAGTGGCTTTGCTCAGGGGGATTGGCTCATGAAGTACAGCTTCTAGAAATTTTGAGTAATTGAGCATGGATGAGTCAAGTGGAGATTGTAGTCTTGTCTCATCTATAGCAAGATCAGCTAGCACATCAATTCCACTTCTTTGTGCACTCCCTTCTGGAGAATATCTTTTTGTAAGGTTAAGAGGGGTAATGGGTTAGTTTGTGGGGATAACATGGGTTTCAGGGGAGTTGGGCTCAGGATTTTGGGTTTCAGGAAGGTTGGGCTCTTTGGGTTGACCTTCAGGGACTTTGGACTCTGGGGTTCCAGAACCAGAAGAGTTGGTCATAGACTTGGATTTAGTCCTACTTTCAGCCCTACTCTCCTTCAATGCAAGTTGGAGAGTCCTATCCTCCTGAAGCTCCAATATTTTCTCAGTAGGCTTGGCCCTTCTCTTGCTAGCCCTACTGCTCCCACTTCCTTCCAATTCTTTCTCAGGGACAGCTTCCCTGGGCCTTTTATCACCCTTCTTCTTCTCCCTTGTCTCATTATACTTTTGCCTTACCTCTTCTGAATGATCAGAGGGCACTTGCACTCCTTCTTTGGCAACTTCCTCAACTTCAGTTGAAGCACCTGAAGTTTCTTCTGAAGGAATTTGAGACACCTTTCTTGTTTTAACCACCCTTGCCTTAGTCCTCTTCTTCATCTTTGGCTTTTCCTCAACCTTCACTTCAGCAGGGTTGGCCATCAACATCCTTCTTTGCTCAGTCTTCTTGCTAAGCTTCCTGAACATTATCTTCTGAGCTGGGAGAGGTTTGGCAAAGGTTTGCATCTCAGAATAGTGAGCAAACTTTTCAATTAGGAGACTTGCCCTAGTGCAATATCTCAACTTTCCTTCCATTACCACCTTATTGTGTGCCTTCACTTTGAACTTTGCTTTTTCTTTCATCATCTCAGACATGATGAAGGTCCTCCAATTGAACTTGATGCCCTTATCACTGGCATCAATCACTGCAGCCATAATCCTTATTCTAGGAAAACTGACCTGCTCTAGGCTTCCAGTGTTGCTTAATAAACTCTTGGCAACAACCTCAAACAAGGTGAGGAACTTTGGTTTGAGGGTTCTCTTATGTTGAGTTGAAGATAGTGGCCCTGGAACAAGAAGCCAATCTTGAGCAATTTCTTGCTCAAGACCATTCCCATAGAATTCTGGATTCCTTCCCTCAGAAGGCAATCCAAAAGCTGCATCTACATCTTCCTTGGAAAATTTCACTCTATGAAATCTTTCCTCTTCTTCTCCTTCTGCTATGAAGGATAACCTTGTTGAAACTTCTCCATCTTCTGGCTTCCCTCTCCATTTAAGGAATGCAAAGAACTCAGCCATGTATGATTCAAGACAAGAATCTGGCTTTTCTTGCATGAACTTTTGTAGACCTGCCCTTCTCAACCATCTCAAGGTTGGAACAACTTCAGGATCCTCACTTTCAAAAGAGAGGATTGGCTCGAATGTGAGGTTGTTTTTGTGGCTAAGATAGCCAAAATTAAGGTCTAGATCCTTGTTGGTGAAGTCAACTATCATCTCTGGTCTAGCTTTGGGAGCCATTGTTGATTCAGAAAGAAATTTTGAGAGAGTGTGAGAGTGTTTGAAGAAGATGAAAGCTAGGGTTTCAAAAGAGTTTGAATGCGTGGGGGAGAAGTGAGCTTGTGGGATTCTTAAGACTTGTGAATATTCTAAAAAGAATGTATGTCAATGAGTAGGCGAGTCTTAAGATATTTCAACGGTTAACAAAAATGGAAATCAAGATTGGACGGTCAGGATTGATTTCAGGGGAGTTGGCCAATCTTGATCCAATGGTCAATAACCAATGTAACAGTGAAAAACTGTTTTATTTAAATGTGGGAAGTATTTAATATTGGTTAATGGTTGGGGAGTTTTTCGAGATATATCATGGCTTGAAATGTTAAATGCAAACAAGAGTTAAATTTTGGCATTTAATGCATGGAAAGTGACCTTTTGAGTGGGAGACAAAATAGATCCTATAAAGGTGATATCTGAAAAAGGAATGGGACAGATATCAAAATAGGCAATGATTGCCCAAAATAGGTGCTTATCAAACCAAGGATTGGTTTGATAGTCAGGACAACTTATCTGACCCCACATGGTCAAGTGTCCTGAAGAGATGTGGACAAGTGTCCTGAATTTCAATGGACAAGTGTCCTGAATATTTGAAGCCATCTCTTCTGAGTTTCAGTAGACTTGACCAAGTCTGCTGAACACCACTTTTAGTTCCCACTTCACTCTTTAACTCCAAAAGATTTACTTGTCCAACTTCCCTGGATCAAGTAATCTCAATTCTGTTGATAGTTCCAAGAACCTTACTTCTGCAAGTGGCTTTGTCAAAATATCAGCTTTTTGATGGTCTGTGTGGATTTTGACCAATTTGATGTCCTTCTTCTCCACATGATCTCTGATGAAGTGATGCTTGATGTCCACATGTTTGCATCTAGTGTGCAAAACTGGATTCTGTGATATTGCAATGGCACTATTGTTGTCACAGAAAATAGGCACTTCAGCAGAGTTGACATTGTAGTCTCTTAGTTGTTGTCTCAACCATAGGATTTGAGCACAACAAATTCCAGCTGCAACATATTCAGCTTCAGTGGTGGAAGTAGCCACTGTGTTCTGCTTCTTGGAGAACCAAGATATGAGTTTGTTTCCCAAGAATTGACAAATCCCTGAGGTGGACTTTCTGTCAATTCTACATCCTCCATAATCAGCATCTGAGTAGCCTGTAAGCTCAATGTTGTCATCAGCAGGGTACCAAAGGCCTAGGTTTTCAGTGCCTTTGAGATACCTCAAGATCCTCTTAGCAGCCTCAAGATGGCTTTTCTTAGGATTGGCTTGAAACCTTGCACAAACACCTACTGCAAAGGTGATGTCAGGTCTGCTGGCAGTGAGATATAGAAGTGAACCAATGATTCCTCTATACTTAGTAGAGTTGGTTGGGACACCACTCTCATCAAGATCCATCTTCCAATTTGTGTTCATTGGTATCCTTACTGGCTTGCTAGTAGTACACCCAAACTTCTTGATCATTTCTCTGGTGTACTTAGCTTGGTTGATGAAGATTCCTTCTTTTGATTGCTTGACTTGAAGTCCCAAAAAGAAGTTCATCAATCCCATCATAGACATCTCAAACTTGCTTTGCATGAGCTTTGAGAACTTTTCACAAAGCTTCTCATTGGGGGATCCAAAAATTATGTCATCAACATAAATTTGGACAAGTAAGATGTCCTCTCCTTCAGAGATTCTGAAGAGAGTTCTGTCCACAGTTCCCTTGATAAATCCATGATTCAAGAGGAATTGTGACAGTGTATCATACCAAGCCCTAGGGGCTTCCTTGAGTCTGTAGACTTGGTTTCCAACCTCAAAACCAGGTGGTTGCTCCACATAGACTTCTTCTTTCAAGACTCAATTCAGAAAGTCACTCTTGACATCCATTTGGTACACTTTGAACCTCTTGTGGGCTGCATAGGCTAGAAAGAGCCTTATTGCTTCTAGCCTTGCCATATGTGCAAAGGTCTCATCATAGTCAATGCCTTCAAATTGGCAATAGCCCTTTGCCACTAGTCTTGCTTTGTTTCTGACAATCACATCATTTTCATTTTTCTTGTTCTTGAACACCCACTTTGTTCCAATAACATCTTGATGTGAAGGTCTATCCACCAGCTCCCATACATCATTTCTGGTGAAATGGTTCAGCTCTTCCTGCATTGCTGTGATCCAATTGGCATCTTGAAGTGCTTCCTCAATGTCACTTGGTTCTTGTTCTGACAAGAAACAACAAAATAGAGCACTTTCACCATGAAACCTTCTAGTTTTGACTCCTATACTTGGGTCACCAAGTATCAGATCAGTAGGATGGTCAGACAACCAAGTCCTTCTTTTTCTGATCTCTTCAGTAGAGTTGTCCTCTACTGAAGTTGAGTCATTTTAATCATAGAATTTACGAAAGTTTAATGCAGGATCATAATCAGGGATGTTGTCCTCAATGTCTGGGACATTGGTATTTTCAACATTATTGATTCCCCCTTGATTATTTAATCCATTAACTTCCTCAGCAGGAACTGCTTCTTCATTGGTAGTTGTTACCTGAGTGTGAACTGGGATTGGGTCATTTAGTTCACCATTTCCTTCAGTGGGGTTTGCCTCAGGAAGGTTGCCTTCAGGATTGTTGTCCAGTGAAATATTTTCAGGGAGATTGACTTGGACAACATCTAAGAATTCAGTGCCTTTGTCTTTCAGACTCAATCTGGTTGTTCTTTGTGTGATTTCCTCTGTATCCAAGTTCTTGTTCCTGAACTCATGAGTGGATTCATCAAACACAACATGGGGTGTCTCTTCCACAATAAGGGTTTTACAGTTGTAGACTCTGAAAGCTCTACTGATTTGGGAATATCCAAGAAATATCCCCTCATCAGCTTTTCTATCAAAGGCTTTCAACTGTTCTTTCCCATTGTTGTGAATGAAACACTTACAACCAAATATATGGAAATATGACACTTTAGGCATTCTTCCTTTCCAAAGTTCATAGGGGGTTTTGCCTTGCCCCTTAGTTATCAAACATCTATTCTGAGTATGGCATGCAGTGTTTATAGCTTCAGCCCAAAACCTCTTAGGTAGATTAGAATCAGCAATTAAAGTTCTAGCAGCTTCTTTTAAAGTTTTATTTCTTCTTTCTGCAACTCCATTATGCTGAGGAGTTCTAGCTGCTGAGGTTTCATGAGCTATCCCATTTAGTGTGCAATACTCATTGATGTATGAGTTTATGAACTCAGTGCCTTTATCAGATCTTATCTTGATAATGCTAAGGCTTTTCTCATTTGACAATCTCTTTAGAAGTTCAGGGAGTTTGATTTGAGTTTCCTTCTTATTAAGGAGAAATACTACCCATGTGAACCTAGAGAAGTCATCAACTACTACCAATGTGTATTTTCTACCATTTATGCTTGCTGGGGTAATTGGTCCAAAAAGGTCCATATGTAACAGTTCAAGTACCCTTTCAGTAGAAATGACTGGTTTTCCTTTGAATGAGGCTTTAATTTGTTTTATTTCTTGACATGGTTTACACACATGTTCTTTAATGAAAACCTCATTAGGTGGTCCTTTTACTAATGCATTTCTAGCAAGTTTGTTCATTGACTTAAAGTTCAGATGGTTTAGCCTTTTATGTCATAACCAACTTTGTTCACTAGAGCTCTTGGCAATGAAACATGCAGCATCAGTAGACTTGTCCCAGTCTGCAAAGTACACATTTCCTTTCCTAGTACCAGTCAGTAGAGTTTGTTGAGTTTTATCTTTGATTAGGCATTTTCCACTTGAGAACTCAACACTAAAACCTTTATCACAGAACTGACTTATACTTAGGAGGTTATATTTGAGACCAGCCACATAAGACACATTGGATACCTTGATGTTACCAATCATCAAGGTACCATAACCTTTTGTTGTAGCTTGTGAACTGTCTCCAAATGTGACATTTGGGCCTTCTTTTTCAATGAAATCAGTGAGGAGATCCTTGTTTCCAGTCATGTGCCTTGAACATCCACTGTCAAGGTACCATGCTGACTTTTTGCTCATACTCCTCTTCTTGTGGCCCATAGGTACCTGCAATTAGATAGGTTTAGGTACCCTTTGAGTTTTGGGTCCTGAGAGCTTAGTTGTACCTTTAGGAACCCAAACTTGCCTAATAACCCTGATTGATTCAAGGTGGCTAACTTGTTTTCCTCTAGCATCAACATACACTGTCTTTCCTTTAAATGCCTTTGGGAAAGTATGTGTGAAAGTGTTGACTCTGTAAGTTTCAGGAGAGTTGTCAAAACTCCTGAACTTATGAGTTCTTTGTGCTACTTGAGGGAATCTTTGAGGAAAGGCATTTTTATGACCATTACCCTTTGGCATGAAGGGTTTTGGTTGTCTCATTTTATTCTGCCTTTGAGGATAGTTGTCCTTAGGTCTGTTCAGCTGAGGCTTCCTCAGTAGAGTTGGTCTAGGCTGATCATACCTTGGATAACTCCTCTGAACATTGTTTAGGGGAGTTGCCCTTCCATTGGGTCTACTCTGCTGACCAACATTCCTCTTATGTTCAGGGACTTTGGCCTTTTCCTGAATCACTTGAGTAGGCAATTCATACATTTTGCCCTTTCCTTTGTTCAGTGGCTGAAATGTTTCATTTTCAGCTTGTTGAGCCACTGACTTAACAAAGATTCTCTTAGTGTTACTTGTAGAAGCAACACTAAGACAAGGTGAAGATTCAAATGGATCAAAACCTAATCCACTTCTTTGAGCCATAGGTCTTTGATAACTTTGAATTTCCTCTATTGCCCTAGAGGATTTCTTCAAAGCAGACATCTTTAATTTCAGGCTCTCTTCACTTGATTTAAGTATGTCATACTCATGTGAGAGGTTTTCAAACTTAGCTTGAAGAATTTTTTGTTCAAAGTCTTTTCTCTTCTGAGAAAGCAGTTGATCATCAATCTTCTTTTGTTGGTCAACTGTCCTGAGATTTGCTTCCTCAATCTCTCTCAAGATTTGTTGATACAACTCAGTAGACTTGACATCAACTACTGACTCAGAGTTTTTAGCAAGTTCAATTGACAACCTTTTATTCTCTCTCACACAATTGTCATGAAATTCTTGTAACATAGTGAAATCTTCCATTAACTTTTCAAGAGAAAGTTTCAGGTTGACTTCACTAGTGTTTTGTGAAATGAATGATAGTGAGCTAGAAGTGGAGGATACCTCATCATCCTCAATGGCCATGTTGCATACATCATCATCATCATCACTGTTTGAGAATAGTCCATCAGAGGAGTTGAAGCTTTCAGTAGAGTCAGACTCATCACCAGCCATCATGGCTTTCCTATTGGTGAATTTTCTGTCTCTCCTTTCTCTCCTTAGAGCTGAGTTCAGGGCAGTCATAATGGAAGTGCCCTTTCTTCTTGCAGTTGTAGCACAGATCTTCATCATCATCCTTCTTAGGCTCATCTCTCCTTCTAGATGATGAAGGTTCAGCTCTACTGGACCTTCTCCTATCAGAGAACTTGTCCTCTGATCTTTTCTCTTCAGGCTTTTTGACTTCAGCCTGTTCTTCAGGAGAGTTGTACCTTCTCCTGAATTTGTTGTCTTGGTAGAATTTCTTGTATCTACCAAACCTTGAGTTGAGTTTGTCAAACCTCCTGGCCATGAGAGCCAATTCTTCCTTCATTTCAGTCTTAGAGACTGACTTAGATGATCTTGGAGTGGATTGCATTTCTGTTTCAGCAGCCTTGGCTTTGAATGACACTCCCTTGGTTGGTAAGGAGGATTCCTCAACTGGCTTCCTTCTATTGAGGTCAAACTCATAGGCTTTAAGTTCTGAGAAGATTTGTTGCATGGGCATGGTGGAGAGATCCTTGGTGTTCTGCATCATTACATCATAAACATCCCACTTTTGAGTGAGACTTCTCAAGATCTTCAGACCAACTTCTCTCTTGGAGTACACCTTGCCCAAGGAGTTGATTTCATTCATCACATCAGTGAATCTACCAGCAAACTTGTCAATGGACTCATCAGACTCCATTGTGAATTGTTCAAACTTCTGCACAGCCACTTGGAGCTTATTCTCCTTGATCTTTTCAGTACCCTCACACATTTCTGCAAGAGTATCCCAAATTTCTTTGGCAGTTGTGCAGTGGTAGACCCTTCCCATGATTGCATCTGGAATTGTTTGGTAGAGGGTGTTCATGGCAAGATAATTCAGATTATCTTTCTTTTTCTCCTCTGAGGTGAAGTCATCTTCATCCTTAGGAATCATTTCCCTTAAATCAGCTCTTTGAGCTTCAGTGATTCTAGGGTTGACTTGAGTGAACACAAAGGGTCCTCTTGTGATCACTCTCAGCATGTCAGTGTGAAGAGATGCAAGATGAGCTCTCATTCTGATTTTCCAGAAATCATAATTATCAATTGAGAACATGGGCAATTTATGATGTGAGATGTGGTTGACTGGATTTGTGGCCATGTTGTCCAATCCTTGAACAGCAGGTGGTGGAACAGCAGCATTATTGTTGGCCATATCTCAGAAAGAAACAGTTAGCACTATGCCAAATTCTGCTTTTTACAGCAGTTGAATAACAGCGGTTATTTTTAGAACTGCTGTTAAAACTTCAAAAATCGCTGTCATATGCGTCTTTTTTCAGAACCGCTGTCATAGGTTTCATTTGTGCGCTGATAGACAGCGGGTTTTCGTAACCGCTGTCATATGTTTTAGATATGCGCTGTAATAACTGCACTTATGGTATATACTTCAATTAATATTTAAAAATAATTAAATAAAATAAAATTTTAAAAATATTATAAAAAATTTAAAATTACTGAAAAATATTATAAAATACGATTAAATTCTTAAAAATAAATATATTAAAAAAATCAATTGAGAAAATAAAAAATTTAAAATATTAATTAAAACTAACTAATATCTAGAAAATATTAAAAAATTAAAAAAAATCTTTAAAAGTAATTCATCTTTAATAGTAATTCAAATAAATATTAAAAGTGATGGGGTCATGGGTTGACGGTTATTTAATTAACATATGTATGTATTATTACTTGTTTTTATTGTGTCATAATTTTAATTTATATTAATTCTTAATTTTAATTTCTAGTAATTATTGAACTTGTGCTAATCCACTATATTATATATACAATATATTGGGAATATATATATATATATATATATATATATATTTAAAATCTTATAAATCCTAAAAACTATATGAAGATAAAAAAACTCTCCTTGGCGATAACAAAATTTTTAATTATTGAAATTTTCTAAAATCTAAATTTAAAATTATTTTTAATAAATCTATATTTTTGGAAAATATATAATAATAGATTTTAGCAAACTGATTAATGATTATAATATGAAATACTGATTTTTTTTTGTAAGATAAAAAAATTTAAAAAATAAAAATCAAACCAAACTTTTTGACCCAATAAAATAGAAAACATAAATCTTGTTAATTTAAAATTCACACCTGACATAGAAAGTTTATTCAAATTTTATTTATTTATCGAGATATTATATATATTTTTATACCTAATACTCTAATACAATATTAAAAATATTTTATATAATTTTTTGACAGGGTTGCGGGTTAAATAGAAAAAATATATATATACCTCCTCCATTATTTATATTAAATTTTTGAAAAAAGATCTCAATTTTTTAAATATCCTTCCTATTTAAGTAATATTATATGCTTATAAAATAAATTTGAGATTTACTTAAAACGATAAATAGATTTTATTTTTTTAATATTGTGTTAATGTGACATTCTGGCGTAACTTAATTAAAGCTTCATTAAACTGTATTTTTTTTTCAAAATATTACATAACAAAATTAAATGAAAGCAAGATTTAAGATTTGTGATCTAAATAGTCAAATCTTACAATATATATAGTTATATACGTATTATATATATATATATATATATATATTAACATAAATATAATTAATTATTATTATCAAGTATATACAAATTATTCATAATATTATAGGAGTATTATATGTTATCAACCGCCCCACCTCCCTCACTCTCCACTCTTCTGTATATGTGTATATATAGTTAAGTGAGAGTATGCGGTAAATTCAAATTCAAATTTCACCATAGCGACACAGCCGCATGCTCGCAAACACATCCTCGCACTCGTCATCTTTTCCTCCACCCTCAAATTCTTTCACTACACAAGTTTCAAGTTTCTCTCTCACTCACTTTGTGTTTGTTTTTGCTGAAATAGAATTTCAAGATACAAGTGTTCAAGTCTTAGATTTTTCTAAGGTTCTGAAATTCTCATTTGTGTATGTTCTTTCTTCAGTAGAGAGAAAATTGGAAATAAGAATAAAGACAGAGAGCTTGAAGGGGATGAACAGGAAGAAAAGGCGGAAGGAATTGTAAGTCAAATTACTTGTATTTATTTTAACTTGATCATAATAAAATTGTGTGCATTATATATATATATATATATTTTGCAATTACCAAGTTGATTTTAGAAATTAAAAGAAACAAGATCGATGGTGATGAAGACGAAGATGAAGGAAGGAGACGAAGATGACGGAAGGAGGCATTCTTTCACAAGCCCTTGAGTCCTAAGAACATTTTGTACGCATACGTGGAATTGGATCATTAGTATGTCTACAATATACATTCATATATACACTCATATATATATATATACAATTAATTTGCATTGAATTTATAGATATACATGAATGTATCGTACATTGAACATTAATTATGATTATTGATTGATATTATAGGGACTTCTAATGTATTCCCAATTTATCAATTATTGACTTTTTTTAATTTGTATTTTATTTTTATGAATTTAGCAAATTAAAATTTCGGTTTTTTTTTTTTAAAATATTGGACATTTATAACAGCGGTTAAAAACCGCTATCGTAGATAATAAAACCGTTGTCATAAGTATTAATACAACATCAATTTTGAAGCAATAACAGCGGTTAAAAACTGTTGTAGTCAAACCAAATAACAGCGGTTAATAACCGCTGTTGTAGCTAATAAAACCGCTGTCATAGACATTGTAAGAGGTTAAAACTAAGCACATACAACATCGGTTTTGAATAAATAACAGCGGTTAATAACTGCTGTTGTATATAGATATGACAGCGGTTAATAACCGCTGTCTATCAGCGCCCTCTTTTTACAGCGCTTTGTACCACAGCGGTTGCTGATATCGATTTACAGCGATTTTTAACTGTTGTCTATAAGCTTATTTGGCATAGTGTAGTCAACAATCAATAAGATTTCAGATAGATCAGTTCAGTGACCACACCAAATATGTGATTTTGAAAATCAAGATGGATTTTCAAAAGCAGTGGTCTTTGAACCCCTGCTCTGATACCACTTGTTGGTCCTGAAAGGAGTATATAACAAGTGTTTGGGGGGGGGGGGAATACACTTGTATGCAATTTCTTTTCAAACTTTGATCAACTATGACTCTAGCAAGGTTGTTCTGGACAACTCTGCTGAAATGTATAACTTCTCAAAGATAACCAAGCTACTAAGCACTATTAAGTACTTAGTTGAATGACTATCTAAGTTAGTTATATGTGCGAAATTAGTGGTTGGCCCTTTAGTTTAAACTCCTTTAAGTTCTGAAATCTCTTCAATCAAGCAGTCCAGTTTTTCAGGGAACTTGTCCAAATCAGGTTTGCACAGTCTTAAGTATATGTTCTTTGAAAGATTAGTTTTGTGTGCAGTGTTGAATGTATATAAGTACTTGAAAGTAAATCAACACAAGAGTTTATAGTGGTTCAGAGACTCAAACTCCTACATCCACTTTCCCTGATTTAATAGGATAATTCCTTCACTCTTGGAATTAACTTGTTTTATAGTGCCAATGTGCACTTGATCAATAACACCACTCCTTGGTAAATTGATCCCTAGGATGTCTAGAGTCCTAGTACCCTTTCTTAACTCAGAACTGAACTGTTCTTCTCTCAACAGTCAGCTCCTACCACTTCTACTACTACAACCTTCTCACTTTCTCACTTGAAAGGTATAAGGGTTGAAGTAAGGTTCCAACTAATGAGATATCCTTTACAATGAAGATCAGTGTATAAGGATAGGATATCTCTCTAAGCTTTGTATGGATGTATAATTGAGTTCAGCTTAGATGAAGTGTATGAAGACTAAGATAGTCTCTTGGGGTGTGTTTGGTTTGGGATTGGCCCATCCCATCCTTCTCCATCCAAATACCCATTCAAATACCCATCCACCCCTATAATACATTTACATACCTATTTTTATACAATCACATCACTCTTTTTTTCTTTTAATCACTCATTCTCTCTCTTACTTTTCTTCCACACATTTATTCTCTCTCCTACTTTTCTTCAACACATTTATTCTCTCTCTTACTTTCTTCCACACATTTATTCTCTCTCCTACTTGATTTGACATAAAGTTCTCCATCCACACCTATTTTTCAATCTCAATCCAAACACAATTTTTATTCAATTACTATTCATGGATTACCTCCATCCATATTTTTCCAATCTCCATCCCCATCCCATCCCATCCACCACCATCCCTAACCAAACAGCACCTTGAGGACTTTGAAGCTTCAGAGTAGATTGATAGTTGGATGGATAGTGGATACTTCAAATGGTCTTCACACTTCTGTATTTATAGACAAATTTAAGGATTTGCCCGTTGGAGAGGCAACCTCAAATGTCTATAAATGTCTTCCTTTAGTTTCTTCAAACTAGAAGACAGATTCTTGAAAGTGACATGTCCTCATTTGGGAAATAAACGGCTGTAAACACTTTGTCTTCATTCTGCAGCACTTTTCCCAATGTCTGACTTCAAGATTCACTTGATCAAACATGGACATGACTTATGATGATTAGTCCTATGATAAAGACAACATTCCTTATCACTTGGACAACTCTGCTTATCACTATCAGCAGACTTTGCTTATCAGCAAGGTTGGCTTGCTCTCTTCAGATGACTTGGCTCTTTCCCTTTGCATGGATGTCTTTATGCATGATTGATGAGCTTTTGTATTCATACCATGGGATTAGTGTCCTTGACCATATCAGCAAGGTTGGGATCTCCTTGATATGGTTCTGGTACAAGTGTGCTGAGACAACTCTTCTGGACAAACCTCCTGAGCAAGAATCCCTTAGTAGGTTCTGTCTAGATGATCCATTTATCATGCTTGATCTTCATAGAGATTGTTCCACATTCCATTCACTCTTGATCATCATACTTGTCCATTCAGCAAACTTGGGACACATTTGACTTGAGCCTTTTGAGGGGACTTGATCTAGAAAGACTTCAAAGCATATGTTCCCCCTCAACTTGTGCATCTATAACTTCTAAGAGCTGCCTAACATATCAGCTTCTCAACTAGTCTTATGCTATATGTTCTGACATTCTTAGAACATAATCATCTTAGACTTAGGCATGTCTCAGGGGGTTTTGGTATTAAATCAAAACACTTCTCATTTTATTCCCAACATAGTAAGTCAGGAAATTAAACACAAGAATTATTAAATTAATTATCACAAAATGTCAAATTAAAGCACAAAAATATTGTGAATACCCGACCCATCAAATCACCTCACACTTGAACTCTTGCTTGTACTCAAACAACAATTACACTCAAAGAAAGAATAGAACGACATCAACAACACAACTAACATTAGTTATTCGAATGCTCAAAACTAGACTAACAAGAATACTTTCATACGACTCTAGCACTTGACTTTTCCTTCTAAGCCATAATAAAGAGTGACTTATCCCTCTTATACAACTAAGATCTTCAATTCACGACTAAGCATGAAACATTATCAATTAATGGTTATTCCTAGTACATCTATAGCTCCCTAAAAACTCAATTTTGGTTTATTCGATTCAATTCTCCATCAATGTATATATCTAAGTGGTGTATGTCTCCTCTTTTTTTTTTAATTTTTTTTTTTTTGGAGTTGAATTTTTTTTCAACTTTTATCCTCAACTCCCAAACGAGGTCTGCAGTTCCTCTCTACTTTTCGGGTTTAACTCTGCTCGTATTATTAATTTATCACTTGAACACATGAGCCCCCTCAAGTAGGTAGTTGTTTCAGCTTCTCGTTATTTTTTTCATTTCAATTTTTTTCAAACGAGGTCTACAACTCCTCTCCACTTTTTGGGTTTTAGCTCTTTTTGTGTTACTAATTTTACATTTGAACACATGAGCCCGCTCAAGTAGGTAGTTGTTTTAGCCCCTCGTTATTTTTTCATTTCAATTTTTTTTGACTCGACTCCATTTTCTTTTCCTCTAAACCACAATTATTTTTATTTTTTTTCAACTTCGTCCACCAAATCAAAATTTCCTTCTAATGAGAATCAAAACAAATTTACCAAAACACAAGAAATTCGAGACTTCATTTAGAACCAAAATAACCAATAATTAATTCAATTTATTCACTCAAGCATGAATATCAATCCAATTATTAATCAAGACAAAATAACCAAGACCGTGGAATATTTAACAAAAAGAAAAATTGAGCCACTAAACTCATTCAAATGCTCAAGTTGTGAAGTTTCAAACATTCGAGCAAGCACAACATCACCACACAAGAAAAACAAGAGAAACACCTAAGGTCCTTAACCATTGCTTCACAACTTTATTATATTGCAAGGTGTTTTTCAAGGATGTGGAGAAGAAAATTGTAATACTTTCTCACGGCTAGAGCTTCGCGGGTCGAGAATCAGGACGCCATCAATTGCATTGTTGGAATATTAGCACATCCGAAAGACATATATGTAGATTGAACGTCTTACCTTTATCCATTTATTGGGAAGTATAAATATTTAGATCTACTAGGACACAGTGCATATATATAGATCACTCGTTTTTGCTGGATTTCAAGTATGGTAATGTATATAAACTTGGAGGAAAATGAAGAAGGAAAATAATAGTTTGAATATTTAAATTTCATTAATGTGATTTTTAACTACATTTCAAATTCGTCTCCATCTGTTACTAGACTGCACCGTTGATAATTAAACATAATCAAATCAGTTTAATACAAAAAAAATAAAACATTCTGGGTAATAAAATTATGAAAGATTTTTCTGAGATTGAGAAAGAAATAAAAATAGAAATAGAAAGGGGAAATGTGAAACAAACAATTTTGGTTATAGTTCTCTTTCAAATATTAACACAAAAATTTGGGTTAACACCTCAATATTTGAGGTGCACCACTACTTAGTGTATTAGTAAGCGCGAAATTATTCAACAAGCAATTATTGGCCAATTGGTTACAACAACTTACTTACTATGAGGTCATAGATTCAAAATCCAAAGAATTAAAACATTATAATAATTATAATTTTAAGATTAAAATAAGAAAAATAGAATTTTTTTGGTTCAAAATCCAAAGAACTATAACATTATAATAATTATGATTTAAAATTTTGAATAGATTTTTTTTAATAAGAATGCGTGCGAGAATGCAAAATAATAATTATGATTTAAAATTCAAATAAAATAAGAAAAGTAGAATTTTTTTAATAAGAATGCGTGTGAATGCAAAATAATAATTATGATTTAAAATTTTGAATTATGATTTTGAGATTAAAATAAGAAAAAAATATTTTTTTTTAATAAGAATGCGTGAGAATGTAGAGATTTTGAAATAGACGATTGTGATAGAGTGTTGATATTGTGGCAAATGTTCCATTATATTCTCACAAATATAGAGTATTAAGATAAGTTTTGAAATTGAAAATTTTAAAGATGGGAGAGATTAAAAATAATAATTACAGTATGATTTAAAATTTTGAATTATAATTTTGAAATTAAAATAAGAAAAATAGAATCTATACTAATATAATACACCTACATATTACCATTTATAGTTTTGGCGGAAAAGTTTTGGACCTTTGATCGTTTTCTTCATTTTGATCTTGGCCGTTCATTTAGTCTTCTATCTAATTATGGTATGATTTGAAATAATGATGATCATTAATACATTCCTTTTATCTTACTTCTTTTTAACCGTTGATGATTTCTTAATGAAATATGACCTTAGGATTAAAAACGTAAAACTAGGAACCGTTACAATTTGTTTTCTATTTATTTCTGTTTTTTGTAGGTCATTTTCATCTCCTCAAGTTTCTCTCTTTCGATTCTAATGTAATTAGCTATGATTTTTTTTTCTGATGTATTGTTCTAGGATAGAAATGTATAGGAAGATTTGTTGTAGTGTTTTGTTTATTATTAGTTTGAAATGATGTAGATAGAAGTGTTAATCGAAACATGTTTTTGTATTGTATTTGAAGATGTATTCGTTAGAGATTGAAGAAATGTTGAAGATTTTCGAAAGAGATTGTAAAGATTTGTTGAAAAAATTTCACATTCAAATTTGTCAACTATAGAAGATTTGTTCAAGATGTCATCCTTTCTTTCAAGATTTTTAAATATTTTGGTGTTGTTCATCAAAATATTTTTTTAATATTTTTGAAGGTTTGAAGCTTTTTATTAGATTAAGTTATTATTATTATTATATATATATATATATATATATATATATATGTTGTAGTTCATGTAATCCTTATATTTGTAAATATATTGTATTCATTTTTAATGGTTATTATATACATTCTATACATTTTTAGAGTTATTTTTTATTCAATCACATTTTAATATTTGTTATTTTATATTTTATGTATGTATGTATTCAATATTTTGAATTCATGTTCTTGTAAAATTTAGAGGAAATTAGAGCTTCAAGCTCTGATATTCAATTGAAGTTTTTGTTATTACTTATTGTATTTTATGGATTTATGAGTCACAATTTATTATTATTAATTTCATAATTAATTTACTCATTTAATATTTGTTTAAGTTTTTTTTAATTATGGATATACATTTTGTTAACTATTAAAGGCACTCTTTAAAATATTGATAAAGTCATTTGACTACTTTAAATCAATATGGTAATTTTAATCGCATTTATTATTTAATATGACAACTTTGTAATCTTGATTGGATATTTTCGAGTGATTAAATTTTTTATCCATGAATTTAAATTATTATATATAATTCTCCTACTTATTTTGAATATATGTGAGTATTTTGACTTAAAGGAAAATATTTTAAAAATTAATTATGCACTCATGTTAACTATTTAGATTTTAGTTGAACTATGGTATATCATCCAAGTTATTTTAGTTTTATATATATATATATATATATATATATATTTGTATTTATTAGAATAAGGAAAACGTTAATTAGTTGTATTTATGAAGAAAAGCAGTATAATTGTTTACGTTATAAAATAATATTTTTTCTTAATTTTAAATTTACCTTAATTTTTTAAAGTCAAATATCATTTATTAATAGTAGCAATTTAACGTTATAATTTTCTCTTAAAATTAAAAGACAATAATTATATATAAGCATTTATTATTTACAATTAATATGATAATTAAAGTATACATTGATTTGGTCATTGATGATTATAAATTATCATTTTAGTATTAAAAGAATATCAATGCAACAATTAATTATGAATTGACATTACTAACGAAAAATAAAAAAGGAAAAGCATTGCTAATATGTTATTTAGGAGTGATTAGTGATATTAAATTACTATGATTAATTTATTTATTTTTACAAACATGGCTAATTAAATATGTAAATATAAGGTATGCAATTATTTGTAAAATTAAATCAAGTTATTCTATTTGAGAATATTTTATGTGTTTTTGAATTGTAAATTTATATCGATTTGTGACAGACAAAATCATTCAATTTAGAATGAAGTTCCCTATAATTTTATATGTATTTTACTAACGTTTAGTTTGTTTATTTGTATAGAATTAAGTTATGTCTAACTAACATGTAATTTGCCCATTTTTATAAAATATTTTTGGTCTAAAATTTTGGACCTAGCTAAATTAGTTTATTGTGATTATATCAATTCATTTAATAGTTGTAATGGGTAATGACTTAACTTTTATTTTAAAAAAATATTGTTTTTATTGCTATTATATTTAATAATATATTATTTTTCTATAAAAAATTATTTTATTAATATTTTTGACTAATTATTCATTATATTATTATTATTATTCCATTTGTTGCATATATTAGTGATGATGTTGTTTCATTATAATTTTTTGTCTCTAAAAAGTCGTAGGTCGTTCCTCTTGTGGTTCATGATACATATATTGTAATTTAAAATTTTTATTTGCAAGTTTTTTAACGTGGACCTGATGGAGAACGTTGGTTTGTGGAATTGTAATTTCAAAATTTTATTTGCAAGTTTGATAAAGGGTCCTGGTATTTTATTATTGAAGATAATAAAGTTTCCAAACACATTAATATGACATAATACTTTAATGGGTTGCTTACTTTTTGAGGAGATTTTTTTTTTTTTGTCATATATGTTTGAGACATTTCAAAATAAATCCTTTAAGTTTCAATTTTACAAAATACATCATTTATGTTTCATTTTCAATCATTTTTTATCCAATTTTAATCATTTATCTTTGGAAAAAATGAAGTGGTGACTTGGCACCCCATGTATTATAAAAAAGGACACATCATCATTCGACATCATTATCTCTCTTCTATTAAAAAAAAAGTTATTTGCAAAAAAAAAAATCTCTTACTCCAAATCAATTAATTTCACACAAAATCAATTTGCGTGTTCCATTAAAATAAAATAGATAAAACAATTATGTGATTAAAAACAAAATTGACAGAAACTAAAATTATAACATAACATTTCAAAATATATGAACTTGTGCATATCATTCATGCTTGAAATATGACATAATTTTACTTTTAATTAAACACCCTTATTGTTTTTTGGAAGGGAACGATGTTTATGTATAACTCACGAGTTTCATATGATAAAATTTAATTCTGACTTAAAATATTAATTTATTTAAATTTACGAGCGAGCGAATGATTTATACATTCCGTATTAATTAATTGATTTTGGAATTCTCAAACTTACAGGACCAAAAAAAAAATCTTCAACTTGTATCATTCTCCAAAAATCCTAATTTAATATTCAGTCCTAATATTTTAATATAAATTTTGATTTGTCTTTATAATTCTTATTATTACTCAATCACTCCAAATTAATTAATTTTGTCATTTTTGGAGTATAATTTTATTTTTAATTAATTTATAATTCCGTATTAATTAATTAATTATTTTTTTAAATTCTTTGTTTCTACATTTTTAATTTGATCAAATCATCCATTTTTTTATATATTTTATAAATCTATTTTTAATTCAATGGTTTTAGATAATTTTAAATTCTCGATTGGTTTTAAAATTTTCAATTTTTATTTATTAGATAATTTTTACATTTTTTTTAGTGTTTTAAATTAATTAATAAAAATATGAGCTAAAATTAGTAAAACATAAAAAGTATCATGGGCTACATTTGATTAAAAAAAAAGTGTGGGTATAAAAAGAAAATTATGTAGTAAATTTAATAAAATAAATAAAAAGTATAGTATAATTTAGTTAAAAAGAAAATTATGTGTTGTATTAAATAAAAAGTGAAAGATATGAATTAAATTTGATTATTTGATCTTTTAATTTTTATTTCATTGCTTTGTTCATTAAAGTTATACCTTTATTTATTTATTTTTTTGCTATTTTGATGATTTTTATAGATCTTTGAACAAAAATGATTGGAAAGCTTGGACCAAGTATGCACTTTAAAGTTTCATTTATATATTGTATTAGTATCACTGTAATTATCAATTATTTGTTAGATGAGTTTAAGAAGCGCAAATTTAAATACTACTTTCAATTTAGTTTGAGGAGATCTTTCAATTTTGATGATATTTATATAGGTTTTAATTTATTAATTTATTTTGTTTTATATTGAAACGTATGTTTGCTTATTCATTTTATTTTTTAGTGCAACATCTACCTTACAAATTTGTAAAAAAATAAATGGATGAAATGAATCTTATTCGATATTTTTGGATTGTGAATTCACGTGTCGCTCACTTTTTATCTGTTAAAGTAATTTAGGAGGAAGACGTGTAATTTTAGCAGGATTTGATATAGTTAAAACCCTGATACACCATTAAAAATGGACATATAATTATTTTGAAAAGAATTTTGCAGGTATGTTATATTTTAGGATATTTAGCATGAATGTTGGTATCTTAAATGAGAAATGTTGGTGAACATTTTAATTAAATTTTTTGTTGTTTTATTTTTTTAATTTTTTGTGTGTGTAATCTTATTCGTCTGAAATTAATTTTTTTTTTTTTTTTATGTTTATCTGTTTTTATGGTTTTTATTGTTTTATAAACTTTTATAATTTTATATGATTACTTGGTTTCTAAAAGTTTCGCCCTTATAATAAACCATGCTTCAAATACCATTATATCGTTGATCTAACATATAAAAAATACAATTGTCGTACATCGTCCTACTAATGAATTAAATTAATAAATAAACAATTACGAATATATCCTTTTAATTTAAAATAAATAAAAATATTTAATTATAAAGTAACATATATATCTAGAATTGTCGATTAGGTCGGACCGGGTTGTGTTGGGGCCCATGACCCGTTGGGGATGTATGTTTCATTCAAATTGGGTCGGGCCCAAAATGGGACGTACCGAGATGAGTCAGATCAGGCCCAAATTGGTTCGGGTCGGCCTCGAACTAAGCCTGGTCAGTCCGGTGTTTGGGCTGAACGAGTCGGGCCCGGGTTTGGTCCGAGTTGGGCTCGAATTGGGCCGGATTTTATCTCGGACCTCGAGATCTACGACCCAGTTAACTCGGGAAAAAACTCTTAGAATATTTTTTAATATATATTTTTTTAAAAATAATATAAGGATATTTTATATTTAAAAAAATTATCTAATGATGAAGTGCGACCGCACATGACAAAGTCAAACGATATGTTAACTTTTAATTGGATGTCTCACGACAAAAAACCCTTACTTAATTAGTTAGTGTGAAATATGTTTTTTTATTAATTTTATAATTGTTATTATTTTGTATATTTTTTTTTTAGATAAAATAGATATCAACATGGTAATTAAAGCTCAGTATGAGAATGAATTTGTAAGTTTAACTATATATATATATATATATATATATATATATATATATATATATATATATCAATTATTGATATTAGTATTTTATTATAAGCTTTTTGTACATAATCATTTATTTTGTATATTTACAATTTAGATTATCTCATCGATGTTAGCCAAAGCTTTCTTGCACTCATTTTTAAAAGTTTGTCATCTGTGAATAGTGAATGGTCATGATGATGTTTCTACTTTTCAAATATATAGTGATGGTTGAAAATTTTCAGTAAATTTAGGAAGTTTTATTAACATGTTGGTTATTAATAGAGTTAAATTTATGACTTCTATTTTATGATGTCTTCAACACTTTTTGTATTATTGTGTATTTGAATGGTTTTTATTTGATTAAAACATATTCTCAATATAAATGGTCATGTATATGATAGAATTCATTAAATTATATTTCAATAAAGTTAACAATAATTATACTTTGTTTCTTATTTTTTACTTCAATGATTATTATATAACAATTTTAGATAGTTTAGTTTAAGGTAGTCAGCAAAAGTTGTTCAAAATTTTCATAAATAATATTATATGTTCAAATAATTTTTTCTCCTCAAACTATTACTGAAGTCGATCTATTTGCGTCATTGGAATGAGGCTGGAAACATGAAACAAATCGAAAATGCAAGTTTGCAGATTATAAAAGTTACATGGTGAGATATTTTGTGTTAATTTTTTTTTAATGTCAATTTTTTTAATTATATAGTTTATAAATTTAATTTTTTTTAAACAAACTCTGTTGAATACTGATGTTGAAATTTTTAAAAAAGAATCTGGATTCATTGCATATAAAGTATTATTTCTCTGACTGGACAAGTTTACTTAGTTAAGTATGTGCAAAAGTTGATTAATTATAGTAATTCTCATATAATTTGACTATCATATAACCGATGCAAGTTAGTATCAAATGTTTGTATTCGTAAAAATATATTTTGTAAAGTTGACGACAATGATGTTGGAGTTATTGGTTCGTTCGCGCGCATTTTGAGTTGTTTGCTTAGCTTTTCGTATGACAATCACATTATTTTGTTGAATTTTATTAGTATCGTCAATTGAGTTATATTTATTCTATTTTTTATTTAAATTATGATTTTTTGTGTTATTTATTAGTTTATGTGTTGTTGCAACTTATTTATTTTTTATTTGTTAAAATATTATTTGAATGTTAACTATGATTGTGTTTTATATATTATTGAAGGTTCAACTTTATTTGATCTAATTGAAATATAAACAATGTAAAATATTATTGAAATTGTGATAATTTGTTTACGTTGGAATGCTTAAAGTTAATGATATTTTTTTTAATTATTTTATATATATATATATATATATATTTGATACTTTTCTTTTATTAATTTACACATTAACATATTTAAAATCTATAATTGTCATTATATAATATATTTTTCAATATTTTTGTGATATAATATATGTATATTTTAAGATTTTTTTAAGGTCATGTGTGAATTTTTAGTTATATGAATATGTATATTTTTCAAATTGTGTTTTAAATTAATTTTATGTTTTACTTTGATAATAATTTTAAATAATTCATTTTTTATATATTAATATATTTTTTAATTCAATAATATTTTTATATTGTATAATTTAAAACTTTTTTATATTTAAAATAATCTTTTGATCCTAGATTTTGATTATTGTATTATTTTATTATATATTTTTCTACATTATGGTTATATACATTTAAGTATTATTTTTATATATACAACATTATAAATATTATTGATTGAAATCATAATTTCAATTGAACATGAACCAAATATGATAATTTATTCTTTACATGTAACGCCCCCAAAATCCCGGTGGGCGCTACGGTTTGAAAGAGAACTTTTTGACTTAAATAAATTCAAACGGAAGACTTTTCAATAAAAGATACGTTGTAACGCCCCCAAAATTTCGGTGGGCGCTACGGTTTAAAGAGCACTTTTTGACTTAAATAAATTCAAGCGGAAGACTTTTCAATAAAAGATACACGAGTTTTTTTTTTTTTTTTTAAAGGATACCGTGCTCGTGCCTAACTCGTGTGTCACCCACATTCTAAGTCAAACGTGTACTTGACTAAACCATTATAAAATTCAAAATCATTATATAAGTGGTGTGATGTCTAAAATACTTTCACATTAGAAGATACGACAATTTGCAATAAGGTTGTCACACATGAAAATTAACCTTTAAAGAGTAGACAAACATCCTAGTGGTTTAAATAGGTTCGATCAGTTAACCTAGTAGTTCATACTTAAAATCACAGAATTAAAATTAAAGATAACATGAGTCGTAATAATACTAAATACGTTTCTTACGTAAAATTTAAAACTTTAGGAGAACGTTTATTAAAGCTTGCCCAGTCAGTCACACGTCCTCCTCGTCGTCTACGAAACCTGAAATGATTAAAGTAGCATCATGAGTCTTCTCCCGGAGGAGAAGCCCAGTGGGATTACATTTACTATGCATGTACATTAAGGCCTAGTTTGGTTTGCTTGATTAGGTTGGATTAGGCTTGATTGACTCCTTATTCCCAACGAATCAATAGTTTGGTTTGATTGATTGTGGCCCGGGATTAATGCAAGACCCGCTAATTTTATATTATTTATCATGCATTTATAGGACTAATAGTCCTAGGGGATGGGTAAGTTAATTTGTCCCATGTTTTCCCATCCATCAATCCAAACTAGCCCTAAAAGGCTAATTAATATGTCAATTGAGTACATGCCGAGTCCCATGAACCCGACTCACTTCACACAGAACATGGTTCGAAGACTTATCTGTTGCTCACACAGAGCATAATCCGTAGACTTGCTTATTTCACACAGAGCATAGTCCGTAGGCTTGCTTATTTCACACAGAGCACTTGCGAGCAAAGTTCGTCAACTTGCTAATCCACACAGAGCATAGTTCGTAAACTTGCTAATTCACACAGAGCATAATCCGAAGATCTGCCTGCTCGTATTCACACATAAATTAATCTAAATAATGCAAATGTAAATAAATGTTACCCACTTTTGTCGTTTGGAGATAGCGGGATAGCCTCCTGAGGATCCGACTGACTTGCACTGCACACGACACATTTAATTAACTTTTAGGTTTAAAGTATATATATATAGAGTACTGATATAGAACCAACCTTCGGATTTTTTATGGAACCAGATTACTGAGCTGTCTCTCCGCGTCATCATCCACATCATTCTTATTGATATATTTTAAAAGATAATTTAAAACAAATCTTATCCATTAAAATATATTTTAATTTTTTAATATGTAATCTCTCACTTAACCGTTAGTAAAAACCAGCAAATTTTCCATCTGCCCACCCACCAACGATTTATTTTTTCTGATTTACTATTTATTTTTCCTGGAAAAATCAAGCTTTTCCCACAAAGCAAATCAAATTTTCTACAATTATTACTTTTTTTTTTTTTCCAATTTACTAACACAAACAAATAGTGGTGATGGATGACAAAATTTATAATTTAGCAATAAAATGATAAAAAAAATGATAATATTGAATCAGAGTCATTCATTTAAGAGAAGATTAATCAAATCGCTAAGGATGAATATTATAATATGAAAACAGTGCAATGTCGAAAGCTATCACTCAAGCATTCCCACGTACATATTACACTATGAAAAATGTAGACACCTCATTAATAATATTATATTCAGAGGTCCCTCATGGTGGTTGCAAAACGTGTGTATGATTTGCGTAGTCGATAGGTTCTGGCATATGTGAAACACATTTTAGTGTTGATAGAATATGGCCAATAAAAAGACAAATGATTTTGTGCTTACAGAAACAAGCCAATTTGTACACAAAGTGAAACTTTTTTGTGCTTCCAGAAATAAATTGATTATGTTGTTCAAAGGCTCACACAGAAATAAGTTGATGGTGCATTATATTAATCTTGAGTCCAGTTGCAAAGAGAATGGATTACATTTCATGAAGCTTGCTGATATATTTTCTTTGAATTAGCTAATAAGTACATCCTCCATTTTTTAGGTTTAACATGTTATTGCTAAATTGTAAATTATGCTATTAAAGTTTTAAAAAAAAAAAAAAATTCTAAGAACTTGTCATTATATACAAGTGAATTTTCTAATTTATGATACATCAAATTTTTATAAAATATTTTATGAAATAACGATTAGAAAATTATACATGTTCGGCAAAATCAAGATATTAAATTAATTTATTTTTTCTTAGAAAATAAGTAATAATTGCAAAAAACTTGGATTTGCTTTGTGGGAAAGCTTTCTGCTTTTCCTGATTTTTCAAATCAAGAAAAAATAAATCGTTGGTGGCGTTGGTGGGTGGGCAGATGGAAGATTTGATTTGGTTTGAAGATGTTTTCTGGTTTTTACTAATGTTAAGTGAGAGATTACACATTAAAAAATTAAAATATATTTTAATGGATAAGATTTGTTTTAAATTATCTTTTAAAATATATCAATAAGAATGATGTGGATGATGACGCGGAGTGACAGCTCAGTAATCTGGTTCCATAAAAAACCCGAAGGTTGGTTCTATATCAGTACTCTCTCTCTCTATATATATATATATATTGATGTAGATAAATATGTCGCTCCTGGAAAAGTCGACACGTGGAAACGGGATGAATTATAGTAATCTCAATTAGGTCAATAAGCTTGAAGGATTGGATTAATACACCCCTGAGCTTCTAAAGAAAAATAAGATTGGTTGGGCCTTTGGCCCACATTGGAAGGATAATATCATTTGGGCTTAAGGATAGGGCCCAAAGGGGAACGCATGATATCAATTAATCTTTCTTAACTAAGTCAAAGGAAGGGGTCATTCCATGAAGACAGGGGATGATACGTTGAGGAACCAAGTCTTCAGGGAGATAGACCGATTCCTCAGGGACTTGGGGGCCGGATTTACAGGAATGGGCCGAGAATATAGGGAGAACGAGTCTTTCCCTCTCCGGAGAGAGGGGTCAGGTATATAAGCAGGTTATTTCCATATTCTAAGGTACGTTTTTTACATAATACATACATTCGTACTAAATATACACTGAATTGAGAAGAAACACCACTGTATTCGCCGGAATTTCCCTAGATATACAGGGGAATTCCTCTTTGATTTCTCCTACGGCCGATTCTGACTTGAGCGTCGGAGCTTCTACGCCGGAGCCCCCCTCCGGCGTACTTTTGCAGGTCATTTTCGGATTCCCAAGGAGATTTGCTTGAAGATTACCGAGGATAGAGCGAGTGATTTAATTCGTGATTAGCAGTGCTCGTAGAGGAACGGCTGATATCTAAAGGCGTTCTTTTTCGACGCATCAACTGGCGCCGTCTGTGGGAAACTAGATCTAAGTCGTGAGATTTATTTCCTAACTATTGGAGGTGAACATGAGCTTGTTAGACGAACTACTAAAGAGGGAAAGAATATATTTTCCTCCCCTATACGACCTGAATTTGGAATTCCAGTGGGAGGAAGAACTCCACTACCTATTTTCCTTCCTCCCCCTCCGAAGAATTTGGTTGAAAGTTCGGGAAAATGACTTGCATTCGTTCCTTCAGGGGAAAATCCGCCCCTTACACCAATAGAAGTCCAGAATATGAGGGAAGAGACCCTAGACACTCCTATCCCTACTGAGGGTGACATGTCAGGAGCCCTCGGGAGTGGACCTAGCAGGGAGATACCTCCAGCAGCTACAGGTTCAGAATTGCTGGTATTGACTACTGAACAACTGAATGTTATAATAACACGATCCAGGGAGAAGGTGATGGTTGTCCAGGGCGCTCCAGCCCCTATAGCCTTCCCGAGGGCGACTGAGGCTGTAGGTCAGAAATGACCTGAACATATACCTGGAATCTCACAAGTCTTTTCGAGGGTTTGATGAACATATACCTGGAATCTCACAAGTCTTTTCGAGTATTTGATAACTTAAGGGAGGTATCTCTGCACTCTTTATGTAAATTGAAATTGAAATATCACTTGAGAGACGTTTTTGTTGATGATCTAGTGTTAAGTACTTCTGAAAAATTAGTTTGTATAAGAAATATAAGTCTATAATGAGAACATGTGTGTAGTCTGATAAAAAGTGATTGTGATAATATTTGCATCAACAGTCATTTTCTGACTATTATGTTGAAAAATGTGATATATGAGGTAGCATGCATTGTCTTGGCTAATTGATTGATACTAATCTGATACTTGAATGAGACTCGTCGATGCGATGAATTTGAGTGAGAAGAATAATTTACCTGTGATAGATAGAACCATGATAAACTATTATATGTTGTGATTTGCATAAATGACTACTCCTTAACTAAGATGTTGTGGAGAATGATTTAAATCTATTTAGTTTAGCGTGGATGTTAATCGTTTCAATCAATATGTTGTGAAAATATGAGACGTGTTGTATATGTGGAAAGATTCGCACGAGAATACACCTTTTATTGAATGAGCATTAGAATATTGACAAAACACGTACTAAATCTTGGTACAAATTGTTATTTAACCTTTTTGTTTCGAGAAATTTTGAGGAGGTCCAGCCCAGAAATCCTTAAGAACTCTGGGAGTGCTGAAAACGCAAGAGGTTCTGGAGGGATATTCAGGTCCCCGAGTGCTGGCAGAGACATAGAGTATTCAGGTCCCCGAGGGCTGGCAGAGATATAGAGTATTCAGGTCCCCGAGAGCTGGCAGAGATATAGAGTATTCCAGTCCCCGAGGGCTGGCAGCGATATGGAGTATTCCAGTCCCCCAGGGCTGGCAGAGATATGAAGTATTCCAGTCCATGAGGGTTACCAGAGATATGAACATGAATTGGCCAGTGCCTAAGAGCCCAGGTCCGTGAGGGCTAGCAGAGATATGCTGAGTACATTAGTACCACTGGTTAGTACAAGTGTTAATTCTTGTAGATATTATTATGAGCATGTCTTTAAGAGATTGACATATATGATACGAGGCTACTCTTTTCCGTTGAATTAAGAAGGGTCCCCTTAAGCTTACACGATTGATTTATGTAGATGTTTTATAAATGATATTGGAATTGAGAATTACTTGAAATCTTAGAAGCATGAGTAGGTGATTCATATGTTGAGTTCTATGACTACTTTATGTGGGAGAATTGATGATGACTATGGTTCTGGAAACGAAAGCTAGCATAACTATTTTCAAATTGTGTATGATTGACATGTTTCTATACTTTAGATATGATTTCAAATTATAGATTGAGCTTATTCAGGTCCTTGAGATCAAAAAATGAAAAGTGTTACTTCTTACCTTTTTATCTTTAAACAAGGATATGTCTTGAGTTATGTCCTCGTTTAGGACCTTGAAGCTTGCATGTACTGGAAATACTCATTTATGATGAAACATGGAGAATTGAATATTCATTGTAATTTACATTTGAAGAGATTATTTGAGTGAGCATGATCCACTTTATTTATGATTTTTAGAGTGGAAGTTGATTTGATTTGTTTGTTCGATGCTATGAAATTTTATTTTTGAAAAGATAATGAATTTTTAATATTGCATGAGATGATCCTTTTAAAGTGATGAAACATGATTTGAGCATTTTGAAGTACTTAAGGGCCAATAGCCCTAAGTAACCGAAATAATAAGTCCGAAAACTAGAGTTGATGGAAGGATGGAGATGATTGGAGGAGACTGGAGAGAAATCCTCACAGAGCTGAACAAAGACCCAGGGGCTCCACTGTCCCGAGAGGCCCGAGCCTTAAGGCTGAAATACTGCACCCTGAAAGGTCAGTTATACAAGGATCACCTAGAGTTCCACAAATAAGAGGTTAACAAGTTGATCCCCTTCTGAGATTGGAGATTAGAGAAATTAATCGTCTTGCCATGATAGGAGGTCCTAGAGGGGGTCCAGGTCTCAGGTTTGAGATCAAAGGAGACTTTATTTATATTATTTGATTATTTCATGTTTGAACTATATAATTGATGCTTATGACGCTTATCCGAGCACTATAGAGCCTATGTAGGAAGCCCTTTTTGGTGTATTTTTACAGGATTGATTTGAGACTGATATACGAGTAAGCCTGGAGATTTACATGTCACTCTTAAGCTGAACCAGAACATAATGAAGGAGTTTCCCTTTAGGAGCTACCTAAACTTGAGTTGAGTATCCAAGACCTTGAGGTATATCAGAGATAAGAGTACACGTGTGAACAGTTGAGGGACGCCGAGTCCCTGAGAAATTCGATGGGTAATTTTACCCTCTCGGTAGAGGGGGTAGGGCGGTTGGCATGAGTCAGGTATGACTTGCATTTATTGTTTGTGAATTTAATAAGATATGATGTTTTGAGATATTCCTGAGATTCTTTGCATGAGATAACTGTTAGGGGTCCGCATAATGAGTGCTGAAATAACGAATGTGTTTTGAAAACTAAAACATAACATGATAGAGATATTGCAAGATAAAGAGACTTACCTCATAAAGATTCGAATAGAAAATGCCTAGGAACAATTCCTAAAGTTTCTATCCACGACAGCCTCTAAAGCTAGGGGGAGTAGGGGGTATGGTAGCAGAAGATATAATTAACTTGCCAATAAACCCTATCCCTAAGAACTCTTACGAGTATAAACAACTCTTACGAGTATAAACAACTTAAGGGAGAGTATAATCCCTAAACATTCCAACTTTTGGGAGAGTATAATCCCTAAGAACTCTTATGAGTATAAACAACTCTTACGAGTATAAACAACTTCAGGGAGAGTATAATCCCTAAGAACTCTCACGAGTATAAACAACTCTTACGAGTATAAACAACTTCAGGGAGAGTATAATCCCTAAGAACTCTCACGAGTATAAACAACTCTTACGAGTATAAACAACTTCAGGGAGAGTATAATCCCTAAGAACTCTCACGAGTATAAACAACTCTTACGAGTATAAACAACTTCAGGGAGAGTATAATCCCTAAGAACTCTCACGAGTATAAACAACTTCAGGGAGAGTATAATCCCTAAGAACTCTCACGAGTATAAACAACTCTTACGAGTATAAATAACTTCAGGGAGAGTATAATCCCTAAGAACTCTCACGAGTATAAACAACTCTTACGAGTATAAACAACTTCAGGGAGAGTATAATCCCTAAATATTCTAACTTTTGGGAGAGTATAATCCCTAAACATTCTAACTTTTGGGAGAGTATAATCCCTAAACACTCTAACTTTTGGGAGAGTATAATCCCTAAACACTCTAACTTTTGGGAGAGTATAATCCCTAAGCATTCTAACTTTTGGGAGAGTATAATCCCTACGAATTCTAACTTTTGGGAGAGTATAATCCCTAAAAAGTCTAACTCTAAGAGAGAAACTAGAAGCATTATCAAGTCACCAAGTAAGTACAGAAACATAAACCCTATATTCTTATTTAAGATTTCTCTATGAGCTTTAGAGCCTTTACGTGTCAAGAAGATACTAGAAACATGCAATGAAGCACAGATAAGAAAAGTTGAATAGACAACGCTTGATATGTCTAATATCTAAAGATATAATATATGACATGCTTATGAAGAAAGAAAAAAAAATATATATATATATATACATGCATGCAAGGAGATAATATGCAGGTATTGTAAGCTGTAAGAAGAGATGAGATAAAACACGGAAAGTCGAAAAACATTCAAGACGAGGGATATTTGCGTGGGTTTTTGATATGAACCCAACTCCTGATATATTTGCGAGAGTCCTTGATATGAAACAGGAAATGGTGTTTGTAATTCTATGACCCAACAGGTGTCCAGTTCCCAAAATGATTAAAGAAGAAGCTCTACCCATTATATCCCTCGAGGCTTGAGGGAAATAGATGACATCCAGAGTTATAAGAGGTTTCAAAACTAGGGATATAGGACCCTAGCCGTCCAAAGAAAAACTCAGAGGTATAAAAGCAGGATTAAAGTTTCTTACGATCGGAGAGTGAGGCCGAGGGGAATTAGAGAGCCCCTCACAATTCTGAGATTCAAAGAGATGAACTGTTTCGATTTAAGATCGCGCGACTAGACTCATGAGATTGTAAATGAGAAACACTTATGAGATTTTGAGGTTCAGTGTATGAACCACCTTGATTGGACTAGCCAAGGTATGGCTGGAGATTTTGAGAAGTGTAAATCATTTAAAGAGTTCAAGAGGTTTGAGATCTAAACCATATTGAGTCAGGATATGGCTGAGAGTTTCTGAGTGATAAGTGTTAGCCACTTAAGAGTCCTTAAGGTTCAGAGTACGAGCCATAACACCTAATATCCCTGAAGTGGGGAAATTTCAAAGAGTTTTGAGCTCCCTAGGGCTCGAGGGTTTCAGAGAGGGATATAATTTCCCAGGGCGACATGATACACTCTCTGAAACTTGAACTTGGGTGTATCCAGGAATGGAAGAGAGTATTGAAGGAAAGATGGCGATGATCTGTACGAAGAGGTGTTCAGGTTAATTCATCTTGTTTTTTCCTACTCTCATAAATTTGAGGTATTTTACGAGAGTAGGGGGAGTGGTTGATGTAGATAAATATGTCGCTCCTGGAAAAGTCGACACGTGGAAACGGGATGAATTATAGTAATCTAAATTAGGTCAATAAGCTTGAAGGATTGGATTAATACACCCCTGGGCTTCTAAAGAGAAATAAGATTGGTTGGGCCTTTGGCCCACATTGGAAGGATAATATCCTTTGGGCTTAAGGATAGGGCCCAAAGGGGAACGCATGATATCAATTAATCTTTCTTAACTAAGTCAAAGGAAGGGGTCATTCCATGAAGATAGGGGATGATACGTTGAGGAACCAAGTCTTCAGGGAGATAGACCGATTCCTCAGGGACTTGGGGGCCGGATTTACAGGAATGGGCCGAGAATATAGGGAGAACGAGTCTTTCCCTCTCCGGAGAGAGGGGTCAGGTATATAAGCAGGTTATTTCCATACGGAAATGATATAGAGCCCACCAATTGTGCCCACCAGTTTTGCCCACCGCCTATGTGGCATTACCACGTCAATAAATTCTTATTTATATTTAATTTAAACTTAATCTAATATCAATATTTTATTTTTTTATCCATATCAATATTTTAAAAAATCTTTTTTTATTTTAATGTAATATTAATATATTATCAAATCTTAATTGAATCTTAGGGTTTACGGTTTTAGGGTTTAGGATTTTAGGGGTTTAGGGTTTAGGGTTTAGGGGGTTTAGGGTTTTAGGGGTTTATGGTTTAGGGGTTTTAGGGTTTATGAGTTTAGAGGTTTAGAGTTATGTAAATTAATGTAGTCATTTTTACGGAAATGATATAGATATAAGATGGTGATAGAAAAGATTTAAGAAAAGATTAATGGGTTAGTTACGCATAAAATAAAATATTGATATAAGATTTGAGAAAAAATTAATGGTGATGGAAAGATTTGAGAAAAGATTTATGGCGTTAGTTACGCATAAAATAAAATATTGATATAAGATTTGAGAAAAAATTAATGGTGATGGAAAGATTTGAGAAAAGATTTATGGCGTTGGTTAGCGTAATTTGATAGAGATAATATTAAATTAAATATAAAAAAAGATTTTTTAAAATATTGATATGGATAAAAAAATAAAATATTGATATTAGATTAAGTTTAAATTAAATATAAATAAGAATTTATTGACGTGGTAATGCCACATAGGCGGTGGGCAAAACTGGTGGGCACAATTGGTGGGCTCTATATCATTTCCGTATTTCCATATTCTAAGGTACGTTTTTTACATAATACATACATTCGTACTAAATATACACTGAATTGAGAAGAAACACCACTGTATTCGCCGGAATTTCCCTAGATATACAGGGGAATTCCTCTTTGATTTCTCCTACGGCCGATTCTGACTTGAGCGTTGGAGCTTCTACGCCGGAGCCCCCCTCCGGCGTACTTTTGCAGGTCATTTTCGGATTCCCAAGGAGATTTGCTTGAAGATTACCGAGGATAGAGCGAGTGATTTAATTCGTGATTAGCAGTGCTCGTAGAGGAACGGCTGATATCTAAAGGCGTTCTTTTTCGACGCATCATATATATATACGTATCTCTTCTTGTACATATCTATATAGGTGACACTATCAAATTATCAATAGGTTTAGAACATTTCTATTTATAATTCGTCACATATCAAATGGTCAAACCTAGTTATGAAGCTAGTTGAATTATAAAAATGTTTCAAACACACATATTAGTCCAATTTATTTATTCTGGAATAATATTAAATTTTCAATAAACAATTTATTCACAAAGTTATGTTAGACTCATTTCATACGTTAAAAAATCTAAAAGACAGCCTGTAGTAAATTATTTATCATAAATCATAGAAAATCTTAAAATTCACAATTTTTGTACAGTAGACTCCAAACATACAGTGGTACACATAATAAAATTTTCATTTAAAAATAACTTATAGAATATTACTTATAAACTTTTTGTAAGACCATTGAAAAACAAGACCGAAATGGACTGTGACAAGAGATTTTCTAGAATTTGTTAAAACTTTTTCATTTCTTATAAAAGTGTAAGGCCAAAACCCACCAAACTATAAAGGCCAGTAGCAATATCCAAAAAAAAAAAAACATTTCATTTTAATATTACACATTGTTATTTAATCTTGTATTTCTTTTGAGTATCAAAACAGTTTACTTTTATAAAGGAGAAACACTGTTTGTTAGAAAAATCGTTATAAATGTAATATAAATCCAAATGTGTCTAGATAAAATTCCTATGAAAGCCAAGACACAGTAAATTAACATAGTCGAAAATTAGCTCAAAAAACGAAGCGAGCTGTGTGGGAAATTTTGTAATCTCAACCCAGAAACAGGGCAGTTTTTCACCGAACCGTACAATGTTTCATAAAAAATTGAAAACACTTCAAATATTTTTGGCATTTTAACCACGTATCCCTGTGGTAAAATGGTTTGAGCTAAAACATTGGGGAAAGGTTGTACTCTTTTAAAATTAAGAACTACATTTGACTATTAGTTGACTATTTCATATCAATTTTTTTAATTTTTTTTTTTTGAATTGCATTAAATACCCATCCCTTTTCCCCTCCCCATGACTTGAACCCAGGATCTAACCCTTTTCCCCTCCCCATGACTCGAACCCAGGATCTAAAACGCCTAGGTAGTGGTGCTCTAACCACTTGAGCTATCCAACGTCGTCATATCAATTTATTTAATATATATGATTGTTAAGGTTTGTTTTCTTAAATATTTTTAATCTAATTTCATAAATAATATTAATGTGTATTTTTTTTAAATAGTAGATATGTAATATTGTCGATTATATGTACTTAAATTTTAATTTCACTTAATTAAGTAAACTAAATTTCATCAATCTATCTACATTTATTTATATGCTCTTAAATTTCAAATTACAAAAGTATAAGAAAATGATTTTTTTAAGCTATATAAAAATGATTTTTTAATGTAAACTTTTGAGTAATTTTTTTTTCATGAGACAACAAATATATTCCTAGACTGTTGACTAAATTATACATAAATAATTTCACAATAAATAATCAATTGATTTTAACAAGAGAAAAAATAAATAGATAATTTCTTATATAATAATTAAAAATTAGTTAATAGTCTCGGGTCAACACCATAATAATTCTCTCTTATATTTCCTTTTCAAAATTTCAATTTTATTTTTTTTAAAATACAAATACAAGTTTATTATTTGTGACTTACTACTCCCTTTTACTACTCCCTTTTATAATTGAGACCATATTTGTAATTTCATATATATTGATTTCTTTTATAAATAAATTTTTAATTTTTAATTTTATTATTTTTATTATATATATATATATATGTTGTGTCCAAAAATAACGATCAATCGACAAAGTGGGATAGCTCAAGTGGTTAGAGCACCACTACCTAGGCCTTAGGTCCTGGGTTCGAGTCATGGGGAGGGGAAATGGGATGGGTATTTAACTTGTAATCAAAAAAAAAAAAAAAAAAAACGATCAAGGATACTAAATCTTCCCGTGCGGGCTGTGATAATTACGGGCTTGAATCGTCACTTTTCCGCAAGCTCTCTCACGAATAATCCTCTTCTACGCTCCCGTAAGACCTGCAAAAACACGCCGGAGGGGATTCCGGCGTGGAATCTCCGACGCTCAAGTCAGAAGTCTTTCTCGGAAGAATTAAGGAGGAATTTCCCTCAAAATCGAGGGGAATTCTCGCAAGTAATCGTGAGTTTCTCTTTGGTTTTTCAGTATATTTCATGTAAAACGTAAAAATGTGTGTTTGTAGTATGAAAAACGTAGTCAAAATGGTAAAACTAACCTGCCTTTATACCTGACCGACCGATTCTGTGGGAGAGAGGGAGAATGGTTCTTCCGCTTATTTCTCAACCGTCCCTCCAAACTCGGTCCTTCCTTGGACTTCTTCCTACTGAGACTGGATCTCTTTTTCTTGAACAGTAAACTTAAGGATATGGGCCCAACTCCGTGTTTGGCCTTAACCTCTTTCCTCACACTCAGAGGTATACTAATCTTCTCTTCAGGGTTATCATTCATAACAAACGGGTTTAATTCGTCCTTCATCCACGTGTCGTTATTCTAGGGAACGACATACTTTGGTCGCATCAATATTATACAATATTTCCTTTTTTATTTTTTAATAGAATAATAAATTTATAAATTTTTCAAAGATTTTTTTTAGTTAATAAATTAAATATATTATAAATTTATTTCAACCCGCGTAATACGCGGGTCTTACACTAGTTTAAGGATATATTTTCAAAATTATGATAACTAATCATTTCTAAATAATAGAAAATAATTATGATAACTAATCATTTCTAAATAATAGAAAATATTTGGAATTTTGTTAAGAAATTTATTGTTGAGATAATTTTGGGATTAAGTATATAATAAATTTATAGAAAATTAGGAATATATATTTTTGGGACTGTCTTTAATTATTGAGAAATTATATTAATTTTGTTTATATAAATAAATGTCTATTTCTCTATTCTATTATTGTTTTATATATATATATAAAGAGCCCTATTTTTGTGCCACCGCTGACCATTACTACGTCAATAAATTCTTATTTATATTTAACTAGTGTAAGACCCGCGAATTTCGCGGAATTGGAAAAAAATATATTATTATTTAATAAAATTTAATAAAATTTATTATTTAAAAATATATTTGATTATTCATGTCATCTCAGAGCACCACTACCTAGGCCTTAGATCCTGTGTTCGAGTCATGAGGAGGGGTAGGGGTGGGCATAAAACCGAAAAAACCGAAAAACCGAACCGACGAATTTCGGTTTATTTGGTTCGATTTATTCGGTTGTTCGGTTCGGTTCGGTTGAAATTTTTTAAAATTTCGTTTTTTTCGGTTCGATTTATATTTTCTAAAAACCGAATAAACCGAACCGACCGAACTATAAATAAAAATTAATGTAATTAATCAATAAAAAAAAATATATATATATATATATACATAAATAAAACCCTAGATTCTAAACACTCATTTCTAGGGGTGGGCATAAAACCGAAAAATCGAACCGAACCGATGATCTCGGTTTATTTGGTTCGGTTTATTCGGTTGTTCGGTTCGGTTGAAATTTTTTTAAATTTCGGTTTTTTCGGTTCGGTTCGGTTTACATTTTCTAAAAACCGAATAAACCGAACCGACTGAATTATAAATAAAAATAAATATAATTAATATATATATATATATATGTTCAGGTTGTGACACTTAAATTTTTTTCTTCGTGAATCATGACTCTTGAGTATTTGAGTTGGATGGATTTCAATTTTTTTACTTTTTACTTCTTCTTTTTCAACCTAAAGAGTAGAACAAGCAAATAATCCCTACTGTTTTAAAATTCAATTGACATCTTGACTGTAATGTTTGTAAATTGTAGGATAAAATAAATGGGGTGAAAGGGTGAGAGATAAAGAAAGGGTTAGATATAGCTTGTAATCATTGAAATAATAATGCAATTTCCAGATTAAAGTTTTCATTTTGGATACTGCATATTACCTATTACAAACTGCTGTGACAGTTTTCATTTTGGATGAGTTTACTCTTTACGGTTTTATTTTCGCTGATTAAAGTGTATAGGCACAACTTGTGCCATAAACTAATTTTGCAATAAAAAATTATTTTTGTCTGATAAAAAAAAAATTGAACTATTAGAATAGTTAACTTGTTTTCTTAAAAAAAAAATTATACAGGAAAATTCGGTTTAAACCGAACCGAATCGAACAAACCGAATTGTAATTCGGTTCGGTTCGGTTTTACAAAAAGATCGGTTCGGTTCATTTTTTAAAAAATTCGGTTATTTCGGTTCGGTTGAAAAAAGTCCAAAACCGAATCGAACCATGCATGAGGTATATAGGTATAGTAGCTTGTATTTTAAAATGCATATAAAATTATAAAAAGTAAACCTCGATACATTATGAACATAAATATATCTTAATAATATCTAAATAAATTTAATTTTAATCTTAGTCCTAAAATTACTCCAACAATAAGATTTGATTTTGTTTTCCTATTTAATCTATCTTAATACTCCAATATCTAAATAAATTTAATTTTAATCTTATTCCTAAAATTACTCCAATAATAAGATTTGATTTTGTTTTCCTATTTAATCTATCTTAATACTCCAATATTTAAATAAATTTAATTTTAATCTTATTCCTAAAATTACTCCAAAAATTTAATATTTCAATCTTTTTATTTTTATAAATTCAATTTAAGTGTTTGTTAATAAAATTACTCCAACAAATTTCAATTAATAAATTTAATTTTATATTCCTAAAATTACTCCAACAATAAGATTTGATTTTTTTTTCTATTTAATCTATCTTAATAATATTTAAAAAAATTTAATTTTGATCTTATTCCTAAAATTACTCCAACAATAAGATTTTTTTTTTCCTAAAATTACTTCAACAAACAATAATATTTTATAATTCCAACCAAATCTATCTTAATAATATTTAAATAAACCTATCTTAATAATGAGTTGGTCTCTTGTGCACAGTGTGCACGTGCACACTATGCTGACAAATCAATTGTTATTAATTAAAAAAACGGAACTTTCAAACAAAGTATCCTATGGCAGGGCGGTTGCATCAGTTTAATCTTGGTGTGAGGTCGTAGGTTCGAAACCTATGCACTTTTCAATAATAAGAATTACACTATTCCGTTAAAATATCTACCACTTTTCAATAATAATAATTACATTTTTCAATAACAAAATCTACCACTTTTCATTACTTTATTAATTAATTTACAATTATTAATTAATCTATAATTTTCATTTTTATTTTGCTTATTGCTATCATTGTTAATTTAATTAATTAAAACGGGTATATTTAATTATTAATTGTACCGTTAAAATTATTATTAAAATTGAAAAAATGTTATTCTTATTATTGAAAAATGTAACTATTCTTATTGAAAAGTGGTAGATATTTTAACTGAAAAATGTAGTTTTTATTATTGAAAGTGGTAGATGTTTTAACTGAAAAATGTAATTCTTATTATTAAAAAGTGGTAGATATTTGAACTGAAAAGTGTAATTCTTATTATTGAAAAGTGGTAGATATTTTAACTTAAAAATGTAATTTTTATTATTGAAAAGTGATAGATATTTTAACTGAAAAGTGTAATTCTTATTATTGAAAAGTGGAAATTTTGTTACTGAAAAGTGGTAGATATTTTAACTGAAAAATATAATTTTTATTATTGAAAAGTGGTAGATATTTTAACTGAAAAGTGGAAATTTTGTTACTGAAAAGTGGAAATTTTCTTACTGAAAAGTGGAAATTTTGTTACTGAAAAGTGGTAACTATTATTAGTGAAAAGTGATAATTTTGTTACTGAAAAGTGGTAATTATTATTAGTGAAAAGTGAAAATTTTGTTACTGAATAATGGTAACTGTTATTAGTGAAAAATGGAAATTTTATTAATGAAAAGTAGCGATTATTATTATTGAAAAGTGGAAATTAGTAACGAAAAAAAAAAAAAAAAAAAACGAAAACGAAAAAAAAAAAAAAAAGTTTGAAAGGATTTGAACACCTCGTGCTTATGAGAATTGTAAATTAATTAATTAAGTGATGAGAATTGTAAATTAATTAATAATTGTAAATATTGGTTGATAAAAATGAGAACGTTAATTAATTAATAATGGTAAATTTTGAAAAAATGTTATTCTTATTATTGAAAAATGTAACTATTCTTATTGAAAAGTGGTAGATATTTTAACTGAAAAATGTAGTTTTTATTATTGAAAGTGGTAGATGTTTTAACTGAAAAATGTAATTCTTATTATTAAAAAGTGGTAGATATTTGAACTGAAAAGTGTAATTCTTATTATTGAAAAGTGGTAGATATTTTAACTTAAAAATGTAATTTTTATTATTGAAAAGTGATAGATATTTTAACTGAAAAGTGTAATTCTTATTATTGAAAAGTGGAAATTTTGTTACTGAAAAGTGGTAGATATTTTAACTGAAAAATATAATTTTTATTATTGAAAAGTGGTAGATATTTTAACTGAAAAGTGGAAATTTTGTTACTGAAAAGTGGAAATTTTGTTACTGAAAAGTGGTAACTATTATTAGTGAAAAGTGATAATTTTGTTACTGAAAAGTGGTAATTATTACTATTAGTGAAAAGTGGAAATTTTGTTACTGAATAATGGTAACTGTTATTAGTGAAAAATGGAAATTTTATTAATGAAAAGTAGCGATTATTATTATTGAAAAGTGGAAATTAGTAACGAAAAAAAAAAAAAAAGAAAAAAAAACGAAAAAAAAAAAGTTTGAAAGGATTTGAACACCTGTTTATGAGAATTGTAAATTAATTAATTAAGTGATGAGAATTGTAAATTAATTAATAATTGTAAATATTGGTTGATAAAAATGAGAACGTTAATTAATTAATAATGATAAATTAATTAATTAATAAAGTAATGGATTATAAATTAATTAATTAATAAATAGAAAAAAAATGGAATTATAACCATAAGTATAGAAAAATGAATAATAAGTTAGAGTGGAAGGATAAGGACAAAAGCATGTGCACCAAACTTGTTTTGGTGCACATGGTGCATTTGAGAATTTCCCCTTAATAATATCTAAATAAATTTAATTTTAATCTTATTCCTAAAATTACTCCAACAATAAGATTTGATTTTTTATAAATCCAAAATTTTAATATGCACGTATTTTGACTTTAATTTTTATAAATCTAACTTAAATAAATTTAATCTATCTTAATAATATCTAAATAAATCTAATTTTAATCTTATTCTTAAAATTACTCCAACAATAAGATTTAATTTTTTTTTCTACTTATTCCTAAAATTACTCCAACAATAAATTTTTGAATTTTTTGAAAATATAATCGCATTTGTTGTTCAAATACATGGGGTTGAATCTATTGTTATCAATGGAAGAGATGTTACTAAGGTCATCATAGATGTTGAAGATGAAGGGTAATAAAGTCGTTTATCAATTTTATTAATAAAATAAACATTAGACTTTAAATATTATTGATATAACATATATTTTTCTCTATTACAGTCGTACTAGAATATCTTTAACTCTTTGAGAAGGATTCTACGAAAATTTGTTGGAGTACAACAAAAACAACCCAAATAAGCTCATGGTTTTCATTTTAGATTGTGCTAAAGTCCAAACTCGATATAGAGGTAATTTTTCTTTTATATAATTTCTTTTAAGTTTTGTGTAAATTAGACATTTTATGCTAATTTTATATAAAATATTAACATTATATTTCAAATCTTTTTTTTAGAGAAATTTATCTCAAATTCAATGTATGTCAGTCGACTATCAATCAATGTTGATAGTTCTGAGAAGATATGAATTTAGAAAGAGGTAATATTTATTAAAATTCCTAATTAAATCTACACTATTTATTTTAATATCTTTTTTATATTTAGTTTATTTTATTCTAGCTTCGAATCAAGAAAAATCGAAATTCCAACTCCTATATATTTCTTCAAAGAGGCTGAGTCCAGTCGTTCTTTCGTGTACGATAAGTTCACCGAAAATGATGATATAACATATCTTGCTAACATTTATGATATTAGAAATGTGTTTAAATTTTTCTTATTTAAAATATTTATATTAAATTTTAAAGTAAAAATTTATCCTTCTTCAATATTTTACAAACCATTAATGTAATTTTTTTTATTTGTTCAAGGACTCCTACGTTGTTATGTTAGCTACTTGTCATGCTATTGAGTTAGGGAGCATCTGGTATTACCATGCATGCAAACAATGCTTTAAAATGGTTAAGCTCAACGACAATAAACGAGACTGGAACTATGAGAACTGCATTTGTATTTGCAGTTTGTTTCTATTGTATTTTATATATTTAATCAATTAAAATCATATATACGTATTACGACAACTAAAATTATTCTTCAGGTTCAAGGTTCAAATTCGTGTCGTTGATCAAACTAGATAAACCTCCTAAGTTATGTTTGACCGCGTGGTTGTTAAGTTGGTTGGTAAAACAACAACCGACATTCTTACTTAGATGGAGGAGGTATTTTATAACTATAATAACATTTATAACTATAGTAACATTTATAACTATAGTAACATTTGTGGAAAATTAAATTATTATAATTATAATTATTAAAAATTAATAAAATATATTTATTTCAACCCCGCGTAGTACGCGGGTTTTACACTAGTGTAAGACTCGCGAATTTCGCGGGATTGAAATAAGTATATTTTATTAATTATAATAATTTTTAACCTAATTTAATTTTATATTATAATGTGTACTACGCGGGATTTAAATAAGTATATTTTATATGTTTAATTTAAATTTATTAATTAAAATAAATTAAATTATGTATATATTTACTGTATAATTTTCTTTATTTTATGAAAAATAAAAAAATTTAAATGTTATGTTAATATAAATTCATCATATATATAAAAATAGAAAAGACTCTATATTTGTAAATTTTTTTATTTTATGAAAAATATTAAAATTTAAATGTAATGTCAATATAAATTACATTATATATATATATATATATAAAAATAGAAAAGACTATATATTTGTAATTTTTTGTATTTTATTAGAAATATAAAATACAAATGATGTGTCTATATAAATTACATCACATATATAAAAAAGTAGAAAAGAGGATTATGAATTTATTTATAAAAGTAAATTTTATAATAAATTGTCTTACTCTGAAATAAAGTATAATTAAAAAAATTAATTCATTTTTTTATAAAATAGATATATTAAAAGAACTAAAATAAAAAAATTGGTAAAAAATATTATTACATTTCCTTCCGAAATAGGAGATACCTTTGAAGAAGTTACCTTTGAAGCTCCATTCTTGGCTTCAATTTTTTTAATTAATTTTTTATCTGAAGATGACTTTACAATGGTGTATACCGTGTAGTTATGTTATTTCTCAAGTTGAATAATGAAATATGGATTCGGAAAATGAATTTCTTGTCCAACAACATTTCAAGTTCTGATGGCATTTTGTCATCTAGATCTTTCTAAAATTTGAAATAAGTATGTTGTTAAAATTATACTAAAAAAGTAAATTAAAATTCTGAAAAAAATAGACCAATTAAATTTTCCATAAATGTTACTATAGTTATAAATGTTATTATAGTTATAAATACCTCATCCATCTGAGTAAGAATGTCGGTTGTTGTTTTACCAACCAACTTAACAACCACGCAGTCAAATATAACTAAGGAGGTTGTTCCAGTTTGATCAATGACACCATAGTAGAACATAGATTAAATTTTGCTCTAATTAAAATGAGTGCAAATTGATTGAAATGTTTTTTTTTTAAATTATTGAAATAATGTATAGGGAAATTTGAAGTGAGTATCTTAATAGGATTTATCCAATATAATATATTAAAATTTGCAGTAGAAGAAGTAATATAAATTATAAATTTCTAAACACTTTCTAGTGTACTTGCACGATTTCTCATCGTCATCAAGGGCAAGTATTTTTATTTTTGTTCGGCTAAAAAACTGGTTTTGGACATATCCTTGACTTTTGTTTATTGTCGTAGCAAAGCACAGTCTCCATTTTTTAAATCTAACAACAATTGTTTCATTGGTTGTAAGAGTCATTCGTGTGGGATGTGCACTCTACTCCTAATGTTTCTTCCGAATATGATTTTTGCCTCAGGAATATGTTTTCATTGTCAACCTCGTTCCATTGCACAAACCCGCCTTTTGATCAATGTTTCTCAAAAGCTACACCTTTCTTGAGAATAAGACGATGATTAAGTAGTCCAGAACACTTAATTGAGTTCAAATAATCAACCGAATACAATTCGACACCATCAGGAAAAAAAAAAACGTTATTTTATAAAAATAGCAAAATAGAAAAGCACAATGTATTAACCTCAAAACCACGTCAATGTACTCACCCATTTATCTCATTCGGCCCTTTAACGCTTAACCTGTTAAAGTTTTCCATAAACCTACTGAATATGAGAATAAGAAGAACAAAATATACAACGCAAAGAGAAACATGTAAGAGATTAATCATAGATTGAATCAGGTCAACGTTTTCTTGCATACCAATTATTTAAGAAATATACTTCTGTTAAAAAGACTTTGATCAAATAGTTCTTGAACAATTAGAAAATGAAATTTGAATTCATTGACTAACTTATGAACACATGCACAAACACAATAAATAACCTTTGCCGTAAAAGTGGCAAGTATTTTTAATCTTGTCCATGGAAGATCAACTGATTCTTGATCGGGACGATCATATGTAGTTTGATTTACTTGTATTTTTGTTTACTTTAGATTTTACTTTGTTGTACATGGAAGTGTATCTTTCCTTGACATACCTTTTGATATGTTTTCTTTTTATTTCTCTTGTATACAACACACCTTTTATTGTCAATAATGAATTAAGAGCTTATCGATACACATCATTGAAATTATGTAGTCAAAACGGTAAAAAAAATCAATGTAATTGAAAATTGCTCAATGTGTCAATGCTACTGCATATCATATAATTAAAAACGTCGTTGTCATTTATTGACGAAGAAGTCTTACTCTAAAATAAAGTATAAAATAAGATTAAAATTAAATTTATTTAAATATTATTAAGATAGATTAAATAGAAAAACAAATCAAATCTTATTGTTGAAGTAATTTTAGGATTAAGATTAAAATTAAATTTATTTAGATATTATTAAGATAGATTTATTTAGATATTATTAAGATATATTAAATTTATTTAAGTTAGATTTATAAAAATTAAAGTCAAAATACATCGTGCGTATTAAATTTTTGAATTTATAAAAAATTAAATTTTATTGTTGGAGTAATTTTAGGAATAATATTAAAATTAAATTTATTTAGATATTATTAAGATAGATTAAATAGAATTTATTTAGATATTATTAAGATAGATTTATTTAAATATTATTAAACATAGATTTGGTTGGAATTATAAAATATTATTGTTTGTTAGAGTAATTTTAGGAAAAAAAATCTTATTGTTGGAGTAATTTTAGGAATAAGATTAAAATTAAATTTATTTAAATATTATTAAGATAGATTAAATAGAAAAAAAAATCAAATCTTATTGTTGGAGTAATTTTAGGAATATAAGATTAAATTTATTAATTGAAATTTGTTGGAGTAATTTTATTAACAAGCGCTTAAATTGAATTTATAAAAATAAAAAGATATAAAGATTAAATTTATAAAAAAAAATCTTATTGTTTGAGTAATTTTAGGAATTAGATTAAAATTAAATTTATTTAAATATTATTAAGATAGATTAAATAGAAAAAAAAAATCAAATCAACCTTCAAAATTTCTAAAAATCTTTAAAGTTCTTCACAATCTTCAAAGTCACAATTTTCAAAATCTTCAAAGTCACAATCATTCAGTAGACGAATTGTTAGATTTCTATTGATCAATAAAAAGATATAAAGATTAAATTTATAAAAAAAAAATCTTATTTGTTGGAGTAATTTTAGAAATTAGATTAAAATTAAATTTATTTAAATATTATTAAGATAGATTAAATAGAAAAAAAAATCAAATCAACCTTCAAAATTTCTAAAAAACTTCAAATCTTCAAAGTTCTTCACAATCTTCAAAGTCACAATTTTCAAAATCTTCAAAGTCACAATCATTCAGTAGACGAATTGTTAGATTTCTATTGATCAATAGACAATTTTCAAATCTTCAATAAATTGATTATCAAAATACAAAATCTTCAATAAATTGATTATAATCAATGAATGACATAAAAGGTAAAATTGAGAATGAAAAAAAATCAATGAATGACATAAAAAAAGTAAAATTGAGAATGAATGAGAAATTAGGAATACAAAATCTTCAATAAATTGATTATAATCAGTGGATGACATAAAAAGTAAAATTGAGAATGAATGAGAAATTAGGGATTTTGACGAATTGTTGGATTTCTATTGATCAATAGACAATAATCTTCAAAATCCAAAATCTTAAAATCTAAAATCTTCAATAAATTGATTATCAAAATACAAAATCTTCAACAAATTGATTATAATCAATGGATGACATAAAAAGTAAAATTGAGAATGATTGAGAAATTAAGGATACCATTAAGAATGAATGATAAATTAGAGATTTTGAAGAGGGATGAGAGATTTATATAGAAAATAAGATTAAGAATATAGGGTCAAGATTAAGTTTTAAAATGAATGAATGATATTAAAAGAAAAGTGTAGAATGAATGAAAATTCAGGGATTTTGAAATAGAGTGATTTGAGAAGAGAGAGACTGAGATAGACCAATGAATTAGTGCCACGTGCTGTAAAAAAATGTTTGCAAATATATATTATATATAATATATATAATATAAAGATTTAATATTTTTTTGTATCCATATTAAGTTATAAAATATTTTTTTACATTTAATTTAATATTATCTCTATCGAATTATGTTAACTAACCATTAATCTTTTCTTAAATATTTCCATTGCCATTAATTTTTTCCCAAAGTCTCATATATATATATTTTAAATCTTTTCATTGCCATTAATTTTTTTAAGAATTTCATATAAATATTTTATTTTATCAATATCAAAATTATAAAAAAAAAATTACATTTAATTTAATATTATCTTTATTAAACTAACGTTATTAATCTTTTCTCAAATCTTTCCATCACCATTATTTCAAAATCCCATATCAATATTTTATATTATTAATATCAAAATTATAAAATAATTTTTTACATTTAATTTAATATTATCTCTATCAAACTAATGTAATTAATCTTTTCTCAAATCTTTCAATTGTCATTCATTTGTTCTCAAAATTTCATATTAATATTTTATTTTATCCATATCAAAATTATAAAATATTTTTATGAAAAATATAAATTAAATATAAATTAGAATTTATTCGGGATATATATATATATATATAAAAATATATTGTTACATTTTTTTTGTCTTTTAATATAATAATAAATTTATACATGTTTTAAAAATAATTTTTTATTAATAAATTAAAATATATTATAAATTTATTTCAACCCGCGTAATACGCGGGTCTTACACTAGTTAAATGAATATTTAAGAAGATTTGTTTCAAATTTCAATTTACGCAATTAGCCTACTGCGAATATGGGAATAGCTGCTTTTGAGGTGCCGAGATCAAATTCTCCCGACAACCGTTTTTTTTTAAATTTATTTTACAACTTTAATATTTGATATTTGGATATAATTTTTATTTTCAGTTTTTACAACTTTAATTTTTAGATTTAATTTTTATTTGCAATTTTATTTTATTTTTTATTTCCAACAAGTCCTCTCAAAATTTTACTTCATTTTAATCTATTTGATTATTTTTTATCTAAACCTCCAATTTTTTTAATCATTAAAATCTATTTTAGTTGTTATGAACATTTGGCCTTTGGTTTATACTATGTGTTATGAGATTTATTGATATGTACTCCCCGTTCCACTATAAGTTTTCCACTTTCCTTTTATGGATGTCACACAATAAGTTTTCCATTTCATTTTTTTCCATTTTTTGCATATGATTTTCTCTCTATCAATCACATCGTTTATACTTGATCTATTATTTTATTCTACTTCATCTCATACTCATCTATTGTTTTCTCTCTCACCTTCACATCACTTGTACTACACGTATTATTTAATCATGTTTATTAATCAAAACAACCAAAAGAAAAGGGAAATATTATAATATTAGTTAAGATACAATTAGAGCCGGCAATTTGGGCCCGACCAACCCGAAACATAGTATGGGCTGGGCTATAAAATTAGAGGCCCATATAGAATCGAGCCTATTTGGCCCAACACGATGGGCCCGATGGCCCCCGGCCCATGGGCAGCCCATTTGGCCCGATCAATTTTTTTGTTTAGGCAAATAAATAATTAAAATAAGTAAAGTGTTTTATCTTTAAATATTATTGTGTTCTTTATTTTATTTTGACTTTGAAATTTGAACTTATGAATTGTTTATATAGTGTAATGTTATATTTTATGACCGTTTATGAATTATGTATAATTAATACATTGGTAACGTATATTTTTTATTACAATTATTTGTATAAATAAAAATTATATGTGAGTATGTGACCAACCAATACATAACAAGGTTTATAACTTTATATATACATATAATTTTTGCCAAAAATATTTTTAAAAAAATATCATGGGTTGGGCCGGCCCGCTAGCCCAGCGGACTAGGGTGGGCTCAAATATTATAGGCCCGACCCAACCCACAAACATCGCTTAGCCCGATGGGCTAGACTGGGCCGAGCGGCCCGATTTGCCTGCTCTAGATACAATATAATACTCTCTCTGTCCACCAAAAGTATGCTCACTTTTTTTTATACATGTTTTTTAAAAAATCATATGTTAATTATAAAGAATATATTTAGAATAACGAGTAAATAATATATTTGGTATATACTCAATCTTATTAGTTAGTAAAGTAGAAAAAATATTAAAAAATGAACTATTTAAATAGAATAAGCATTTGTGAACCCAAAAAAAGAAATGAACACACTTTTGGTGGACGGGGGGAGTATTAGTTTATATACATGTATAATCTGTAATATTTTTTCAGTTTCGAAGTATATATATGATACTTATATAAGATTTAAACTCGAAAAATGTATAATATTTGTTCATATACAGTATAGTACTAGTTCGCACACAATATAGTATTAGTTTATATTTTCTTTTCCAATTACACCTCCAACTACCAAATCAATAAAATACAAAAAAAAAAATCTACAATTAAAAGAATAGACAAAATTATACACAAGGAATGCAAAAGACAATAATTTGTTTGTTTGTAAACTAATATTATAATATATATGAACTAGTACTATATCGTATATGAACTAATACTATACTGTATATAAACTAAAACTTCATGTGAACTAAAATTATATATATATGAACTAATATTATATTGTATATGAATTAATATTATACTACTGAGCCTGATACCAAAAAAAAAACAATTTTGATATATTTAAACAAACAAGACAAAGTAAAACTATACAATATATGTACTAATACTATACAATATACGAACTAATACTATACTATATTTAAACTAATACTATACGGACCCGTTTGATAGCCTAAATAAGGGGAATATTAACCCTGTATAACAACAATGCTGATGTTTGATAGCTCATATAGGCTATATTAGCACCCCTGAATAGTCAGAAAAGCTGCGTATTAAAAAGTGCTTTTTTGGGCACTTATACAGGCTTTTCACTATTCCCTTTTGAAGAAATAATACCACCCCCCCTAATATTATTTTATACAGGTTTGGCCCGTATAAACCAGATTACGATTTTGCCCCTCTAACACACAATGTTGCCCTAAAAATGAATTTTGGATTGCGATCTCACATTTTCACGCAGCTCTCCTTCTTTTTTTTTTTTTTTTTGGCGATTCCTTCGTCTCCGAGGACTCTCCGCCATCGCCGACCTTCACCCCCAAATTTCGTATTGTTCTTCGTGCCCGTTCGACTGCTCGGTTGCGCCCGACGTTGAATAATCCATCCACTGAGAATGGTCGATTTTTTTTCGATGTTTTTTTTCTTTTTACGACGCCTATTCACCATCTTTTTGTGCGATTGTAGGTGTGTCTGATGGGTTCCCTGCCGTGAAAGGTTGAAGGTTCGATTTATTCGTGCACTGCAATTTTTTAGGGTTTAGGTTTTTAGGGATTAACATATTAATCTGTTGCTCGTAGGTATTTTCGTTCGCGTTAGGTTTGAACAATAGAGGCGCCATAAAGCATCGGTGAGCATTCTTAAATAACTTATTGTTTTTTGTTTATGTTATTGTTTCAATCGATTTACATATAGATTTTGTTTTTTGTTAATTGTTGTGACAGTTTTTATTTTTTTCGGTATAGATTGTTCTGGTCATTGACAGTGTTAATGTGTTTCAATGGATTTTTCCTACTCCCATTCACTAGTTGCAGACAATTACTGGTCATTCATAAAGTTTACATTTATATAGTTTACGTGTTTCAATTGATTTTCATTCCCCTTTCAATACAAACTGGTCATTGATAGAGTTTATGGGTTTCAATTGATTTTCGTTTCCCAATCTGTTTGTTTGTTTTTTGGTATAGGGCATACAATGCTGACCCATTCGATGAGAAAAAAACTGTTGTTGTATTTTTTGGTTGAAGAAATGCACTAGCGATTGATTCTTATATGTATAATCGTGCTATTAATAACCAGACGCAACCGAAATGTTAGAAAGCGCACTCTTTCTTGGGAAATGATTTCAAAAATCCCTAGGCAAGTAGTACACATGAATAGACTGTTCCACATTCGCGATTCTGATTGTGTTGCAAATCTAAGGATGGATCGGAATGCATTTGCACGTTTATGTTTTTTGCTTGGTGAATTAGGAGGATTGAAAAAACGAAAGTATATTGGTGTTGAAGAGCAAGTTTCCGTTTTCTTAAGTGTTTTGGCTCACCACAAAAAGAATATTTTTATGGCATTCGACTTTGAATGGTCTGGTCAATCAATATCCACCGTTGTCCGTTTAGTCTTGAGAGCTGTTTTGAAATTGCACCACATTTTCCTAGTTACGCTTGTTCCCGTACCCGATGATTCCACTGACGCAAGATGGAAATGGTTCAAGGTAAATATGTGTACTGCTGTGGAGGTGCAGTTATTTACCATCTCCAAATGTTGTTTTTAATTTATTCTCTCCTGTTTTGTAGGGTTGTCTTGGTGCCCTTGATGGTACATTCATTGATCTTCAAGTATCAAGCCTAGATAGAGCACATTATAGAACACGCAAGGGCCGTGTCTCTACTAATGTGCTTGGGGTGTGCGACACGCAAATGAGATTCGTTTACGTCCTTCCAGGCTGGGAAAGGTCGGCTGCTGATTCTAGAATACTTCGCGATGCCGTAACTAGAACTCATGGCCTCAAGGTCCCTAAGGGTAATTAATGTGTACATACCTCATTTAACTACCTTCTCGTTGCTTACGTAACTATACATCTCACATCAGCTGCCCTGTTCGTAGGGAAGTACTATTTGTGCGACAACGGCTATCCCAACAGCGAAGAGTTTCTCGTTCCTTACCGTGGTTGGTGGTATCATCTTAGTGAGTGGGGTCCCAATAGTGGCAGACCATCTAATCCCCAAGAACATTACAACATGAGACACACTAGGGCTCGTAATGTTATAGAAAGGGCTTTTGGTGTCTTAAAAAAACGGTTTGGCATACTTAGAAGTGCGTCGTTCTACCCTGCGAAGGTTCAAGTGAGACTTATCATGGCCTGTTTCCTCCTCCACAATTATTGCCGCTCTCAGATGCCTGTGGACCCAATTGAGGAATTGTTTGATTTACACGATGATGTTCCGGGTGACGACGACATGGATGAGGATGTCGTGGACTCTGTTGAGTCTTCGCCGCAGTTTAATGAATGGAGAGATGGTTTGGCATTGGGCATGTGGAACTATTGGAGATCCGGAGATTGATATGATTTGTTTACCATTTTCCCCCTACCGAAACAATCTGGACTTTTTATTTTTGTTGTTAGACAATTTTAATGTTTAATGTGTGTGCTGGTATGTTTGGACATTTTTGGTTTGTGTGATGGCATGTTTATGACATTTTTGTTGATCCTCGTGTGTTTTTTGTTGTGCTTACATCATTTATTACCCCTTTGTTATATGCCTAACCTACTTGATCATAGTAGAATGACATACTTGGACATCTTAGTTTGTGTTTGGACATGTGACGACATGTATTTGTGTTGGATCTCCATTGTTGTTAGATCGAAGTGTGGTTTTGTATTATTGCATCGTTTCTAAACCCATTTGTTAAATGCAGTTCTATTTAATTGTATAAAGGGGGAATGGCTCCTCCAATGTGTTCTTGTGGAAATGGACACATGATCATAAAGTGCGCGAGTGACAGGTCAAGGCACCCGGGCAGGTAATTCTACAAGTGTCCCAGCTACCTTCAGCACAGTAACCACTTTTATTGGTGCGATGAGTATCATCGTAATGATCCACCTGAATCTGTGCCGCCCTTCCTCTTATCTCAAACTTATAAAGCAAATAAGGTGTATTCTAGTTCATGTAAGGATCCAATTGCTCAGGTTTCAAGTTCTCAGGTGCATCAACGTTTCATCGAGGATGAAGCTGATAGCCTATCTACCAATGACAATCAACCATCTAATTCGTCTTGTATTGCCATTAACCTAAATGGAGTCCCAAGTCATTTAATCATCAGTTTGTTGGCTGTAATGACACTCATGTTTGTAGTTATCATTGTCTTGTTAGGTGCACTCCTTGTTAGATCATCTTAAATTAAATAGACGTTTGTAACGTTTTGTTAGACTCGATATGCGTGTATTTAATTTGGTAAAGTACTATTCAACTTGTGAAATCCGAAGTATTATTCACAGGCATGTTGTACTAACATAACATTGTTTCCAATGTATTGGCACATAAGTCCAAAATAAATGGTCATTTCACTCATTTGAGATTGATAGTACTTTTCTGTATAGAAGAATATATTCCATCTGGCTGGATATGCAATGAAAAGACGATCCGTGGCTTTTTAAAAGCAACAAAAACTTGTTCTTATCTACTACTTCATAAGCCTCTATATAACATAATATACCTCTTTTGTCTTCCTCTCAATTCCAAGTTAAAAATGTCCACCCCTAAGCTGCCAAGGATCCCTCCACAAGAAACTTTGTTGTATTCTGGCTGTTGGGATTTTCACTGTGACGATGTGTTCCTTGATACCCTACTAATCCAAAAAAATCTGGGACGATGGGATCCGAAGGACGCACTCAATTTTAGTGCGGTATGTGCTGGTGTCAAGGCTGTTAATGAGCGGTTCAAGTACGCATTGACGTGGGTTGAAGGGATCGAGCGTCGTGACGAGCTGGAACGTAGATACAAGGCTTTCAAGAAGCTCATGGAACATCCCGATGTTTGGTGGGATGCGGAATGGAACGTTGTACACGCTTCGAAAACACACTGGGTTCGAATGATACATGTTTACTTATCAAACTTTTGTGTTCGTTACTATAATATACATCGACTTGATCATCATACGTCCATTCACATTTTTCAACAAGAGAAGTAAATGCTTCATACACATCCTCGGCTCCCTCACCAGTCGCCCGGTCATTCCCAAAGACCTCAATCCAGTCATCATACATTGGCCAAGGCTTAAAGCGCATAGTCGCGGCGCTTGGATCCTTCTAAACAAACATACAGTTAACGAGTTAGACAGAAAATACAATGAACAAAACCGTATTTTACAGAACACACCAATTTTTTTTTGGATACCTTAACAATCTACTCCCACATGTCATTGTTGCAATCAATAAGATGTGTCGTGGTGTTGAAACCAATGCCGGAGTTATCAGTCAGCATTGTCTTGATAGAACCATAATACCTTTTCCACATGACAATCTTCGAGTTTATGTGAGGATTGGCACGAATGTCAGTGCCAGGGAGCGCCTGCATCAACATTTCTTCAAGCTTTGTTTGGTATCCATGTCTGAACCCGTTCTCAGACTTCCAGCCTTCCAACACTAATTCTTTAAGCTTATCGAGCAACAATGACTCTTCATGGCCAGTCCAATTGCGTCGAGTCCTCTTCAATGAATCAGTCGTAGTCTTCCTTGCTCGGACTTTGTACCTTCGTTTACCCTTTACGGGCACCGTATCGAAACTAGATCCCCCGCCCTCCATCTACAGTCGTATTAAACAACAAGCAATCAAAAACCAAAACAACACTTGCATATGTAAACCCATATCATCGACAATCATAAACTCCAACAAACCCATATAATCATAAACCCATATGTAATCGGGTGTGAAAGACAAATAATAAGCCCTAAACCCCTGTGAGTAGGGGTGGAAGTAGGCCGGGCTACCCGACAGGGGCCTACGGCCTAGCCTATTAAGGGCCTTGTTAGGCCTAGCCTATTTATAATATGAGCCGGGCTAAGGCTTTTTAAAAAGCCTATTTAGTTAAGTAGACTAGGCTTAGGCTTTAAATAAGGCCTTATAAGTTTACCAGGCCGGCCTATTTAACATTATATATTATATTTATATATATATTTTATAATAAGTTATTCTTAAAATTTAGTACTAACATTTATATTAAATTAAATTAAAGTAAGTTAAATTTATTTTAGTACTTTTGAAATCATTATAATGTTTGTATTTAAACTCATAGTTGTAATGCATTTATTTTGGTAGTAAATTTTATTTGCAAATTTGAATATTGAACTACGATTCATATTTAATAGGCTTCTAAAAGGCTCGTAGGCCTGGCCTATTTACTTAAAAGGCCAGGCTTAGGCTGCAAAAAAAGCCTATCACAGATAACAGGCCAGGCTCAGGCTCAATATTTATAAACCAGGCCCAGGCTTTTTCATGTAAAGCCTAGCCTAGCCCAGCCTATTTCCACCCCTACCTGTGAGCATAGAATCAGAAATGAAAGACAGTTATTAAGCCCTAATCCATAAAATGATAGTCCAACGAAGTGAAATAAACTAAAACATTGCAAAAAATTGAAAATTTCTCTAAAAAATGAAGAGAACGTACCAACTTACCTGGAATGATATGCGCAACTCGACAAGGGAGAAAAAGAAGATCGCACCTGAACAGGGAAAAACAGGGAAAAGGGATTAGCGGCGGAAAAAAAAGGGATTAGCGGCGGAAAAAAAACCGACGACGGCCGGAAATAGTATGAAGGAAGGAGGGTGAGCACTGATGGAAATGTGTGGAACTTTTTTTTCCCGCTGAAGAACCAAGTGAAAAATGTGAGAGAAAAGCTTCCCAAAAAATGATTTATTTGGCTATGTAATGTTGATTTAGAAATAACTAGTATTTCTCCCGTGCGATGCACGGTTTATAAATTAATAAATTTATATAAACAGTGTGATGTTAATAAATAATTTTTTATATACATACAATAGTATAAGATTTTTTGTAGGACCATTAATTTTAATATTTTATTTAAAAAATAAATGTCACAATAATATAATTAAGATTTGCCAAAAATAATTAATTGAACATAATTAATAAATATTAATTTTAAATAATCTTTGATAAGTAATAATGTTTTACCAGTTATATTTATAGATATAGAGAAGTATGTCTATAAAATAGATATGAAGATTTGATTAAATATACTAAAAAGATATATATGAATGATAGAGAATTATATTTGAAGAAATCTAAAAAAGAAAAATTGACCAGCATTGAGAGGATAGAGAAAATGAAAATAAAGGAAGAGAGAGAAAATGAATTTTAAAAGATGGTATTTTATTGGTGGGCTCCACAACATTTTAGGCGGGAACTTGTTAGGGAAACCACTATTCTGTTATTATATATATATATAGATTTTTCCCGCTGAAGAACCAAGTGAAAAATGTGAGAGAAAAGCTTCCCAAAAAATGATTTATTTGGCTATGTAATGTTGATTTAGAAATAACTAGTATTTCTCCCGTGCGATGCACGGTTTATAAATTAATAAATTTATATAAACAGTGTGATGTTAATAAATAATTTTTTATATACATACAATAGTATAAGATTTTTTGTAGGACCATTAATTTTAATATTTTATTTAAAAAATAAACGTCACAATAATATAATTAAGATTTGCCAAAAATAATTAATTGAGCATAATTAATAAATATTAATTTTATATAATCTTTGATAAGTAATAATGTTTTACCAGTTATATTTATAGATATAGAGAAGTATGTCTATAAAATAGATATGAAGATTTGATTAAATATACTAAAAAAATATATATGAATGATAGAGAATTATATTTGAAGAAATCTAAAAAAGAAAAATTGACCAGCATTGAGAGGAGAGAGAAAATGAAAATAAAGGAAAAGAGAGAAAATGAATTTTAAAAGATGGTATTTTATTGGTGGGCTCCACAACATTTTAGGCGGGAACTTGTTAGGGAAGCCACTATTCTGTTATTATATATATATATATATATAGATATTACGTATCAAACGATGTATATTGATGCCTATATAACGAGGGTAAAATTGTCTTTTCATCATTTTTCACAATTTATATGGTGGGGTATGCATTCTATCAAACAAAAATTAATTTTATACACTGGTTAATACACTCTATCACACTTATTACATGGTTTTTAGTACCACTTTTTGTATTTTCTATCAAACAAGAATTTGATTTAATACATCACTTATACACCTCTTCCTATATTAAATTATATTGAGGACCCCCTTATACGCCCCTTTTCCGCATAATTTTATTTTGTGTATCAAACGCACCCTACTAGCAATTGAGAGATATATGATAAACTCAAAGTTGTTCACTCCTATAGTCATATGAAGAACTTAATTTGATTAAACAAAGTCAATAATATTAAATATATTGTCATAAAATACTAGAAGTAACATCAATGTGTATTTAATCATAACACATTTGGTAAAAAAATTACATAACAGAAAGTTCACCACCAAATTGAACATATTTTTCACGTACAATATTAATTGTGTTTTCATCAAACAAAGATTGAAATTTAATTACAAAATGCCTAATTGCAATCATTGTACTGAGGACTGAGGAGTTCCTCACAATGAGACCAGACATTATAGCAATTTGTCATACTTTTATCAATGTCATGTAGATTTAAAAAAAAAAAAAACTAATTTAATTGTTTTTTTTTCAAAAGTTTTTTTCCGATCATATTTTATTTTTAAGATTCATATTTCTTTTCTAATAGTATTTTTTTTTCTCATATATTTTACCGATAGTTTTTTTTTCTAAAAATAAAAAATAGTATAATATGTGACTATAACTCAATCATGATTTATTGGTGACTCAAAGGTGGGTGTAGAATTAGAATTTTAATGGATTATAATTTAATTTAATTGATAAAAGGATAATATAATTTTTTATATTTAATTTTTTTTAGAAAATTTGGGGGTGAAATCATAGAAAAGGAGGGGGCAAATAATTGTGGCTTATTATTTAATTGTGTGTATGTAACTAATACACACAAATATTTGCCCATTATATTCTTAAAAATATAAGTATTTAAGATTAAGATAAAATATGTAGATACAGTATACGAAGTATATTTTTAATTTAGCTACCTAATTTGAATTAGTGGATAATCACTTGGAACGAACCCCAGTATTTTAGCGAATTTGAAAAAAAAAAATACTCCCAGTCCGATTTTAAAGCTAAAATCAGGGACGAGAGTGGAGGGGTTTTCCTGAAAGAAAAAGATTATTTGGGGTGATTTTATAATTGTTAAGACTTGCGGAAAATCATAAAATAAAATCATAAATAGTAATTCCCGATTATTTGATTTGGCTCTTCTGACCACCCAAACCCTCACCCCTCTCTCTCTGTTTTTCTCCTCCCTCCTGCACATCTCTCTCTCACACATTTTTCAATTGCTCTCGCAAACCCTAATTCTCGCTCTACCTATACATACACCCATGTATTCATCTGCCAATTTGCTTTTCGAATCTGTGTCACCCTGAATTGTTCGTGTAGCTAGTCACCGATTCACTTCTCTCTCAATCTCAATCTCAATCTCACTCTTACTATTTGTGTGTTTCGTTTCTGTGATTCTTCGTTGAGGTCTGTGATTGTTCCCTGAAATTTTGTGAAATATCAATTTGTTGAAATGGCGGAAAGCAAGCTAGATCTTCCGGAGGATCTCATCTCCTCGAAGCCCTCCGATCAGTCGTGGATTCCGAAAGGTAAATCGCTGTTTCTGATTTCGTATGGATTCTTTGCTCCTTTTGATTTACTTCAGTTGTTTGGATTTGGCCGTCGTATGCTGGATACTGTACTTTGATATATAGATCTGTATCGGCAATGCAACTTTCGTTTTAGGTCCTAGGGTTTCAAATCAGATTCTTTACTTCTGATTTAGTACTTATTCATTGCGCGAATTCTAAGATTAATTGTACTTGGGAATGGGGAAATTTACTGATTTAGTTTTTTTAATTTTTCTTTCTTCCGTGTAGCCTTTTTTGTTTCTTAATCTGGGTAATCCTGTGAACGATATTCCTTTCTATTATGAATGTTTTTTGAACTGTAATTTGAACTTCATCTTCTCATTTCCTTTCATCTATGAATCAGATTTGTTGTGATTCTGTCAGTTGATATATTTGCTTGAGTTTTCCAGCTTTTATTCATGTATTTGTGATTAATACTTCCCTTCCCTTTATATGATATTTTCTGGTGTTTCTGCAATGAAGCTTCCAACGGAAATGATGAGGACAAGGGATTGGCAGGATTTCTGGACGAATCAAAGGGTAACCAGTTTCTCTTACAAGCTTGTTGTTGGAATGGAGTATTTTGCTGCGCTTACTACCTTTTTTTTGCATTATTGGCTTGCTCTGACTCTATGCTTTTTTTTTCCAGACCAAGCAATGTCTGAGAGTATCCCGCTATCTCCTCAGTGGCTGTATACTAAGCCAAATGAACCTAAATTGGTAAATATACAGGTTTCCGGTAGCTTTTTGGGCTTTAGTTGGATATTCATAATTATTACCTTCTTGAAACATTGATTTGTGTTTGAAGTTTGAGCTAACTAAGCTTTTTGCTTCATGTTGGAATCTGCCATTGTTAGTTTTTTATGTAGCCCAGGATGAACAATATCAATCTTATGTGGTTTAAAAGAAGGGGTTTGATTTGTTGTACAAATATTTTATTAGAAAGATTGGAACTGTAGCACTGCATGAATTCCTCAGCATTGTTATGTAAAATTGATTAGGGGGATAATACAAATCTTGAACTTTTTTCTTATGCTTATTGAATATGTAATTTAATTATGTTCTCCTTTTCTTTTAGGGTCTTGTCTGATTCTTTTTAAGCTCAGTTGTTATTTATGTGCCTATTATTGTAAACATATTAAAAACTGTGTGCGTATTTCAATATAATCCTTAATACATTGAAACTAAGCAATATGATACTGTGAAGCCTATAAAGTTTATCCCTACGTCAAGCTATGGCCTATACTTTGCTGGAACTGTTATGCTGTATCTTCTTGTAATCTTGAGTAGCTAAAAAGGCTAGCTGGAGGATTTTATTCAACCTTATCTTCATTATGTACAGAGTGATAATTATATCTCTTATCTGTTTTATCTTGCCAAAACTTGCTGCCTTAATGTTCTGGCCTTTGTTTGTCTCTTTTTTCTCCTTAAATAATCTTAAAAAATAAAAAATTCTGCCATGTCCATAATCATCAATCTTCTTGATCAGCAGGAAAACCGTGGCCCAAGTTCTTTATCCCTTGGTAGTTCTGCTGACTTGAACCAGAAGGAGGTTTGGCGCCCAGATGCACCTGAGGACAAAAAGGATTGGAGGAGGACTGCTCCAGAAACTGATAATGGACGCCGCTGGCGTGAAGAAGAAAGGGAAACTGGATTGCTTGGTCGGAGGGATCGCAGGAAGGTGGATAGACGGGCGGAGAATGCTCCAGTTAGAGAAACTACTGACAACAGATCTTTGCCTGCTACTGACAGGTGGCATGATGCTAGTAGTCGCAATTCTGGACATGAAACAAGGCGTGATAACAAATGGTCTCTAAGGTGGGGTCCTGATGACAAAGAAAAGGATCCTCGAGTTGAGAAAAGGACAGATGGGGAGAAGGAAGAGCCTCAGGCTGGAATTCAATCATTTGTTTCAAATAGCCGCGCTGTTCCTGAACGTGATTCTGATTCTCGTGATAAGTGGAGGCCTCGACACAGGTTGGAGGGAAATCCTGCTGGCTCTGGTAATCGTGCTGCACCGGGATTTGGAATTGAAAGGGGACGAGTTGAGGGCTCAAATGTGGGCTTTACTGTAGGGCGTGGCAGATCTGGTGCATCCATTGGGAGACCTCCATCTGCCACTCCAATTGGTGCTGCTCAGTATGACACGATGAGTGGAAATTCAAATCTTTCCTTTGAAACATTTGTGTACCCAAGGGGGAAACTTCTTGACATATACCGTAAGCAAAAGCTGGAGTCATCCCTTGCACTTGTGCCTGATAATTTGGAGGAAGTACCCCCAATAACTCAATTGGATGCTGTCGAACCTTTAGCTTTTGTGGCTCCAGATACTGAGCAGGAGGTGAGGCTTACCAGTTGACACTATTCTTTTATAAGATTAATACTATATGCGAGTTTGGTTCTGTTAAATGCCAATAGAAATGTGAAACTCTTCTTTTGTTACAGGCCACACTGAATGATATATGGAAAGGGAAAATAACAAGTAGTGGAGCCTCATACAGTTCGTTTAAGAAGGGCAAGTCGGCTGATAATGTTTCAGGTGTTTTGTTTAATTACAAATTTGAAGAATAAAATACATTTACCATTTTCATGGAGAAGTCCCTCCACTTTTTCTCTGATTTCTGCTGGTCACTAATCTTTCTTTGTATTCATTTCTAGAATTGGGGGACCTAGAATTCACCAATGGAAGACAGGTTTCCCTCTCTGCTGATACCACCCAAGAGATGCCAGATATCTTCCAGAAAGCTTCTGTTGATATTGATCAAGCTGGTGTTGATATCATCTACAATAATTTATCCAAAACAGGTTTGTTAAGGGGAGAATTCGATTGCACATTTATGTTATATTTTTCTATTTTTAACTAACTAAAACATGTTTTTTATCTTACGATAGAGAGAGCTGCTGATCATGAAGGACAATATGAAGTTTCCGAGGCTATGAATGGAAGAGAGTTGGGTATTGGCAGCTTACAAGTTCTTAATAATGCTCAGTTTGATGAGTTTCAGCTCAAGCTTTCAGATTCTGCTGTTAACCAGCACCCCCTGTTTGACAGTCTCAAATCTGCCACATCATTTGATGCTAATAATAAACATCCTCATGAGGTGAACTCCATTATGCCGGCATCAGAGCAGCACTGGGATGGCCGGCTACATAAGATTGGGAGCAGAGTTAATGAATATCAGGTAGATAGAGGCATACCTCCAGAAGAATTGAGTTTGTACTATCAGGATCCTCAAGGGGAAATTCAGGGACCTTTTCTCGGAGTGGACATCATTTCCTGGTTTGAGCAAGGGTTTTTTGGGGCTGAATTACCTGTCCGTTTGGAAGATGCTCCTGATGATTCACCTTTCCAGGAATTGGGGGATGTCATGCCTCATTTAAAATTTAGACATGAGTATGATAGTGGAACTGATTTAGGCTCTAATCTAGAGAAGACAGTCATGATGGAGGGTACATCTGAAACATGCTTGCAATCTGGTGTTCCTGTCCCTGAATTACCTGATTTTGATGCTATCCCTGCACATCAAGGTCAGTCAAATGTATCTGAACATCGTCATATGTCGCAACACTTGTACTCTCATGGGAAAGATTACAATGAATTTGGTGTGCAAGATGAAGGTTGCCTCACTGCTTCTATTAATTTGTTTTTTTACCATTTCATTGCATTTTCTTCTAATTCCTTTCTCTTCCTTTCTATTCAAACAGAAATCGTGTTTCCTGGGAGACCTGGAAGCAGTGGCAGTGCTATAGGAAAGATGTCTAGAGGATATGGTGAATCTGCTACACCTAATAGTAACCAGTCTTATCTTGCTAACGAAATGATGGATTCTGGCATGCCAAATCAGAAAGATAATGTGCATCCTCTTGGTTTGTTGTGGTCTGAGCTTGAAAGTACATATTCAAGAAATGATCAGGAGAAACTTGCAAATGCATCTGGAAGGCTTGCCCCGTTTGGTGCAATGACTACTCCAACTCATGCCCCTGAGACATGGAATGATGTTTATGGAAACAGCGCACTGTCTGGTTCCAATTTGTATCAAGATGCAATGGATGCTCGTCATTCTTCAAGAATGGACCAAGAATTTAACCAATTTGATTTAGCAGAGAAGCTATTGCAGCAGCAGCATCTTCAGCCACATGCCATGATGCCTTCTCATAATGCACACATGAATGAAGGGATGCTAGAAGGAGGCCCAAGTTCAAAATTGATGCACCACAAACAGCATCTCAATCAAACAGGGCAAGATGTGGAACACTTGATGGCCCTTCAGCAGCTGCAACAGCAGAGGCAGTTGCAACTTAAACAACAGCAGCTGCAACAAGAGCAATTTCATCAACAACAAATTTTGTTAAAAGAGCAACAGGAGTCTCAGGCTAGGCAGGTTCTTCTGGAGCAGCTGCTGCAGAGTCAAATGCGTGAGTCTGGTCATGGACAGTCACGTATTGATGCTCTCAGATCAAATGCTGCTCTTGAAGTCTTACGACAGCAGCAGCAAATGCTAAATGATTTGCAACAGCGGCCCCAATACCCGTCAAGGCACACTGACCCATCCATTGAACAGCTAATTCAGGCAAAATTTGGTCAAATGCCTCATCAAGGGCATCAGAATGATCTGTTGGATTTCTTATCACGTGGAAGGCATGGACAGGTTCATCCTATGGATCAACAGATCATGCAACAAGATCAGCTCCATGGGAGGCAGTTGCCTTTGGGGCTGAGGCAACGACTGGAAATGGAAGAAAGGCAAATCAACCCTGGGTGGGGACTCGATGAAGCTAGTCAGTTCCACAGAAATCCAGCTGCTGCTCATAGACCTATCTCTACTGGATTTGGCCCGTTGGACTTCTATTCCCAACAAATAAGGCCTTCAGAGGAGCATCTCAACCTCCTGGATCGAAATATTTCAGTACAAGATCGACTTCAGCACAGTCTTTATGAGCCTGGCATGTTACCGTATGAGCGGTCAATGTCAATGCCTGTTGGAGCTGCTGGGGTAAATCGTGATGTGGTGAACTCCATGGCTCGTGCTCAAGGCTTAGAAATGCAGGAGCAGATTGCACGAATGCACTCTGGTGGTCAAGTTGGAGGCTTCTCATCTGGTGTTTACTCTCAGCACACAAACCACCCTTTAAATCCGAATCAGTTCCTTGATTCACGGTTGGACACAATGGAGGGTCAGTGGCCGGAGAATAATGGACAACTGTCGAATGAATGGATGGAGTCAAGAATTCAACAATTGCATCTTCATAATGAGAGGCAGAGAAGGGAATTGGATGGCAAAAGAAGTACTGAAGACCCTAGTTTGTGGATGACAGCTGGAACAAATGACGACAGTTCAAAGCGTTTACTTATGGAATTACTACAGCAAAAATCTGGTCATCCATCGAATGAACAGTTTGATATGACTAGTGAAATGCCAAACGAGAGAAGGCCACCTTCAGGTCATAGCATAACAAATCAGTCATTTAATATACCTCAAGAATCAGTCTTCAGCAACTCATTCACTGTTGGGTCTTATGGTTCTGATTCTGCTGGACCACCTCATATTCGATTATCCGAGGGAATAACCAATGTTCTCGAAATTGGTGGCTTGCCTTATAGATCTCAAGGTGGAGCATTAGTTGAAGGAAAGACATTTGTCACCAACATCAATGAGAACACCCAGGTATGTTATCAAAATTTCACCTTGAAAAAATTGGCAGTAAAAAAATTAACCTTTTCTTGTGTGGAAGAAAAAAAAGTGCTCATAAATAAAGGTAACATTCAGGGAATGATTTCAGAGGTTCAAGAAGGCTTAGTTGAGCAGGCTGCTGACAGGGGGGAAATGCCGGTAAATGTCCTCAGCAGGCATAAGTCGCTTAGCTCTGCTGGTATGTTTATAATTTTCTTATTTATTCTGCATTTTCCTGGCCTTCCGATTACACAATGAGTAACATGATCTTCATGATAATGCTCAGGTTTTCAGAATGTCAAGATTGGATTAGATGAGTCTGTTTTGGAGGATGCTTCCAGAGATAGGTAGGAAAAGTTGGCCCCTATTTTTCTCCCTGCTAATAAGTGAAAATGATTTGATGACATTCAAGTTTTTTGGCCTTTCGGAAGATAAGCTGTATTCTTATCTTTCCAGAAGTACACAAGCCTTGGGTTGTTTCATTTACTGACTGGTGGAGTAGCTGTATGTTGGCCTAATTTTGTTGTTGATGATTATCGTATAGTGTGAAGATGAATTAAATTTCTGAATCTCATATTATCTATGAATTAACTATTTTCTCCTTTCTGCTATGATATGGGCGGCATTGTTGGTTTGTTTGGTATTTGATTAAGTCCTTCATTTTTATTCTATTGTTGTGACTAGGTTACGACCTCCCAGTTCAAAAGGGCCAGAAAATGTGTTGCTGAGACGTCCGCCAACTGTCTCAAGAGCTGTATCTTCTCAGGAAGGGTTATCGGAGCTAACGGTTGATCCTGTTTCCAGAGGGAGAAGTGCTTCTAATGTTGTACCTTCTGATGGTAAGATGGGAATATGCCATTTCTTTTCATTCTACTAAAGGTTGTAAAGCAAGGAGTTGTAGGGTGTGTGTTATGGCCACCCACCCCTACAATACGCCTATTTTACTTATTTTGAACACAATTTCAAATACACTATCAATCACCTATATCCTACAGTACTTTTTAATTATTACTCTTATCCGTCCAACTCAATCAACACTCTTTCTCCTCCTTTTTACTTTGCACTCTCTTACCCTATCAAATCCTACCAAACATGTACAAAATTCGATTACACCTTTTACTATTCATCAAACCCACCTACTCCTGTCTGCACTTTGGAGCCAACTTGCTTGTAAAACTTTGATATTTAAAATATCAACAGTCAAACTTCATGTTCGTTTTTATTTTCTTCGGACTTGTAGTTTTTACCCTACACCTCAAGGGTGGACTCTACACTTGGTGTACTATACCAGGTGTAGGGTTGGTGTATGGTGTAATACACGCCCGCTGCATTGCCGACACATGAGTGTGTGCTATTGTTTAGATTTTAGTATTGTTATTTTTCCAGCTATTGTGTACTGTGCTTCTCTATTTACATGCTCAAGTTTTGGTTGCTTGCAGGGGTGAGGCGAGAAGCGGGAGCTACTGTAGGAAACATGGATACATCAGGACGAAGGGAGGCACAGTTCCGACGAACATCATCCTGTAATGATGCAGATGTATTGGAGACATCGTTCAGTGATATGCTTAAAAGTAGTGCAAAGAAGCCATCTCAAGAAACTCAGGCATCCAACACAACTTCGGAGACATCAGACGGGATGTCTGGGACCCGGAACAACAAAAAAAAGGGTAAGAAAGGTAGACAGATTGATCCAGCTCTTCTTGGATTCAAGGTTACTAGCAATCGAATCATGATGGGGGAGATACAGAGGATAGAAGATTAAATAGCTAATATGTTGTAAGCATCGTGTTCCCTGCTAATGTACATTGTTAGGTATTTGTATAGTTTTTATAGAGGTTTTATGTTTTGTTTTGTTTAGTTTTTGGGCGCTGTAGAGGCCAATTGGCATAGTTGAGGAACATTTTTAATAGCGGCAAGGGAATAATTTACATGCACTACTATTCTTGTTTTACTTTATTTCACAATGTTTAATTTTTCATTTTAGAATTCACCGAAATTATTTCCTTCGCACGTTATCTGATAATATTTTTTATTAACTTAAAAAATTACTCCTTTTTACCAATTTGGGTTTTAATGTTAATTCATTTTTTTTTGCTAACACATAATATTTCTTTCTACTCACATGCCATAGGGTATGAGGGAACAACATTTTTTTGTTAATATTTTTTTGCTACCCTATTTGTGGCTCGAGCACATGAACAAGAAAACAACATTTTTTTACTTTGCACGGTTTACTGAATATCGACCGTGCAACCAGGTACATCTGTTGGACCGTGAAAGTGAGCACTTACAACACATTTTTTGGATTGTACGGTTTACTGAGTATCGACCGTGCAACCGTGCACGACTGTTGGACCGTGAAAGTGAGCACTTACAACACATTGTTTGGATTACACGGTTTACTGAGTATCGACCATGCAACCGTGCACGACTGTTGGACCGTGCAAGTGAGTACTGTACATTTATTATTTAATTATTTTTTTGATTGATTTATTTAATTTTTATTTTTATAATAATAATATTTGTATAAAAAGGGTGGAATAGTAATTTTGCTTATATAAAAATGGGTAGAATAGTAATTTTGCTTATATATATATATATATATATATATTTAAAATAATTTTAATAAAAGAAGTGTAATATAGTAAATAACAAAATATAATTTAAAAAATGATTTAATTAATTTGTACCTGTATAACAGGTAGCAGGTTCATACGACGCATACGATACCACGTGACGCGATTCGACGCGCTGACTACATAGTCATTTTGTACAATTTGACTACACTAAGAAAAACCCATCTTTCTATCTCAACAACCTGGTAATTATTAAAAAAATCAAACATTTACTCCCTACTACTGCCTCTCTCTCGCTCTATGTCTCCATCTTTTCTATCAAACGATCGGGCTATTGTGGCAGCGGCGGCAAGGTAATATTTTTCAAATACATTCCAACCACCATTAGATAAGAGTAGTCAGAATTGTCATGTTTTACAAGACTGTAGATGAAAACTAATGCAAATAGCAACAAAACCAAGTGAAATATATATAGATGAAAAAACAAAACAAAAAAGCCTTTTCTTAGTAAGTGAATCTAAATGAGAACACTAGCTTTTTGTTTTTGTTGAATCATTAATCATTTATAATTTTCCTTTTCTTCATGAGGAGTTATATTTTTTTATTTGGGCTTTTGAGGATGAACAAGTTCCGTTGGGAGGACTACATTTGCTATTGTTGTAGAAAATTCCCGAAGTAAATAAAATAAGGATAGGTGGGGCTATATCAATCATAGGGTTGGGAACGGGGCGGTTATGGGACGGGTATGGCCTGTTCCAGGACCCGTCCCGCCAAATTTTTTAGACCCGTTACCCGCCCCACCTCAATACCCGGCTATCCCGCCCTGTCCCGTCCCACGAACCCGGCGGGTATACCCGCCCCGCCCCATCATCACTCACTTTTTTTTTTAATATGCTATTTAAATAGAATGGTGAGGGACCGATGGCTGAGAGAGAAATAAGAAACCCGAAGCAGCTGTGTGTTTCTTAAACCTACAATTAGAAAGAATTAAAATTGAAGAAGTATATACTTTTTTTATTAGACAAAAATGTTTTTTATTCATAATAAAACTTCAAACCGAAACATATTTCAGTACCAAACTCAGTAGAAAGAAAGTATTCAAGACCAATTCCCATCCGAAGCTTACCTCTATTCCTCTAGGTATTGAAGAAGTATATATTGAATTAATAATCATGATATACATATATATTTTTAAATATATATATATATATATATATATATATATATATACGGGTTCGGGTATATACAAAACCATTATCCGTCCCATACCCGGCAGGTATTGTTTGACCGGGTATTTACCAGACCCGGGACCCGTTTGACCGGGTATTTACCCGCCCCGTGCGGGTCGGTTTTATGTGGGTTCGGGTTTTTACCCGTCCCATTGCCAACCCTAATCAATCAATGTTTTTAAAGTGGAGCTATTCAAGAATAGTGTTGTTATTCGAGCCGGGTGAATTCGAGTTAATAATGTTATCGAGTTTTAAACAAGGTTCGACTTGAATCAAGAATATGAGGCAGGTAGAACATTGTTTCTTTTCTTATTATCTATATTCATACTTATCTAATAATCATATATAATGATATTTCCAACACTACTTGAGACTATAGGCTTATGATTCAAAATTTACTGCATAATATTTTGAGCAGTCAACTTTGTCAACTCTTGTGCCTGTCTTCAAACAACTTTCTTTAATGACAGACTGTGTTTCTTATTTATAGAGTAATATTGTGTAGCTTTTGGCGTGATACTGTATTACTGTATAGAGAAGGTAACACTAGTGGATGACAAAAATAAAGGCGAGAAAGGGATCAAAATAAACAGCCAAAAAATGGGGATGATGAGTGTGAAAAATGCGCTCTAGGAATAAAAAGAGGAGGAAGATGGTCTGGTGACAAATTTTGGTTTTAAAAAAGGGCGATGGAAAAAAAAGAATAGAATGTATATTTGAATGTACTATGTAATATTGTAAAAACTCAAAAATCTCATAAATTGAATCTTCATATTTATTTATATGAAATTATGTGATTTATCATGATGATGTGTAATTTACATGATATTAAATGTTATCCATCTATGATATTATTTATTTTCTAAAGACAGTAAAATTAACGTTGGTGGATGGTATAAGATTAATCATTTCATTCATTAAGGATGAGCTTGATAAGAAAAATGTTCTTAGAATAATATAAGAAAAGACCCAAATATTAATATGAGGACAAAACCCATTTTTATAGTCCAACTAGAAGGAAGACCTAAGACTTTGCACCATATACTGTATATAGGAACTTTCAGATTTTGTGCACAATCTTGGTATTTTCACATTAGGGTAAGAATCTTATTTCACACACACATAAGACACACACACTCTTCAGCTTCTAGTCGAATTTCAATCAAATTTCTAGCGTTCGACCAATGATCGGACAGTACCGTTGGAAACATCTCGTCGAAATATTTTCAAAAAACATTTAAGATTCTCGATCGGAGTTCTATATCTCCAGTTATGGCTGGTCAAAGTTGGGTGAGTATCCTTATAGTTGGAACATCTTCCTCAGGCCATAACTTTTTGTACATATGTTAGAGTTTTGTGATTCTGGTCTTGTTGGAACAAAACTTGTTTTCGTTTTTCAATCGAAGTTATAAAACTCTAGTTATGTCCAGTTAAAGTGTTAGAAAACTATTAGATCTATTTTATCTCCCCTCGCACTTTCACTCCCTCCCGTTTCAGCGACTCTTTATCGATGTGCCGCCTGTGATGTTGGTGGACCACTTAGTCGGAACTTTTTTCCTACATGTGGTAGAGGTATGAGTTGTGAGGTTGAATATATTTGAGGTATAAAGTAATGGATTGTGTTTTGTAGATAAATTTGTATTTTAGGGTCAAAACTTTATTTTTCAAATTTTCATTTTGGCCCTAGTCAAATGTTTTTTCAGCTGGTCAATGAATTTTTAATATTTGCGAAAATGCTCTATTTTTATTTACGAAAAAGGCACAAATTTTTCAGAAATTTGCAACAATGCCCCTAGAACATTAAATGCATGTAAAATGTTCATTTTTTATCCGTTTTGAACGAAATCAGTGGCATTTTGTAGATGTTGTTAACTCTTAAATGCTTTAACATTATCAACAACATCTTAATTTGACCTTCCGTGATTTATTCTAAGTCTTTTCTGAAATGTTACATTAAATGTTAGGCTAAATGCTGTCACATTCAGGGACGATTCTAGGAACTTCTGCAAGAGTCTGAAACCTGGAAGATTTCAGAACATTGGAGGACGTTCTAGAAGGACCTGGAGCATTGTAGATCGACCTGAAACCTTGAAGAAGGACCTAGAGAGATTATGGGAGTTGAGATCTAAAAATTAGGATCTTACAGGGAAGACTCTAGAACTCGGTTTTCTATTTATAAATATCGAAGGAGGCTTTCATAATTCAACATGCACTATTCGATTAACATCCTAGTCTGAGCGTTCATCCCTGTTAGGAGTTATAGCCAATAGTTGTATCTTTTAGACTATGCCGAAGTATACCAACTTCCAGTGTATCTCGAAACTAGTCTTTTGATCTATTGAGAGTGAATTATAGATAGGATTAGTATTTGGATAGTGTTTACACTCAAGTCTATTTCCAAATTCAGGCACCTGCCTCGATTGTAGTTTCGATTTGTGAAAGTTATTGTTGTAACATTTCACACGACATTTTGTACTTACAAGTTAAGTGTTTCGCCGTAAGGCTAACATAGGTTTTGTTATTAATAAAATCTATGTTAAAAAGTATTTCCATTGTGTTATTCTTGTTTTAGTGTTTTAGTCTTCCGCTGTGTGTTTACTTACATTCTTATTATGTTAGAGTTAGTGTTGTACTATTTGTCTCAACATTCTGTGCAACATTATCCTGTCTTTACTTAAACACTAGATACCACACACTTTCACATTTAACCCCAAAATTTGAAACCTATTGTTTTATATCAAAATGCTGAACTTTCAGATTATATAAAACTGATATTCAGTCCCCAAGTTTATATAAAGTGCATTCTTTTTTCTAAATCATTTCATTTCTACGTTTGGCTAACATTTCCATTTATTTTTTAAATACACTATCACAATCACAAACACTAATTATTTTTCATCATAAGAACTAATTAGTAGAAATTTTATTGTAGGATTTGAGGTACGAGAAGTAGGAAAAGACTTGGAACTAAGAGGGAACCCCACCACTTAACTTTTCAAACTAATAGGTGGGATAACTCTCGTTGACTTTTACAATGCCTACTTTAATATCATGTGATTTATTTTCTTAATGGTCCTATGTGAATTTATGTATAACTTTGCGTATCCTCATTGAGAGATGTACTTCAGATTTGTCTGTCCTTTTTAAGGTAAGGTATCTCTATCCTTTTGCAAACTTTATAGCCAAAGCTGTTCAACTGCAGACTTCTCTCAAGTCAATCTCGTGTGTTGCTTTCTTGTTGATCTGGGTTGAGATGGACTAACGAATATGAAGAGATATTTTGAAGCTTTGAATATAGATTTGTCGTCTAGTGATTTAGACTTCTTTGGCATCTGAGTTGAATATTCATTTTGTCTTGACTAAGAAATTCGATCATAGTCGTTTAAGACTTTATCCACTTGACTTAAATTTATTCAGTTCATTGTTGTTAACGAAGACAATTGAGAACTTTGTCATCTGTCAACTAATTCAGTAAATACAACGAGTGATCTTCACTTCGATCTTCTAGTCTTCATGATTTCAATTCTTCAATTTACAAAAGCTAAGCAGATCATTTTGATCTTCCAGTCTTAGTGATTTCAAATCTTCGATTTATAACAGTTTTCTTGTAGTGTGGTGAGGTAAGAACTCAGCTGATACTGGAGTTTCCCTTCGACTGTTGACTTATCGACTAAAATTAAGCTAAATAGATGATATATACTCCATTCTCTTCAAAATGTATGAGGTTTTGACCTTTCATTTTCTTTTCAAATTATATGACATTTTGCACTTTTCAATACAAATTAATTGCATTTTTTCCTAAATTACTCTCAAACTAATTAATAATAACTTAGATAGTAATAATTTTTAATGTATAGTGTAGAACTCTAGAGCAATTAATTAGGTGTATAGTAAGAAGTTATTAATTTTCTTAACATGTGTGCATAAGTGTATGGTGGCATACATTTTGAATAGGAGGAAGTACATGTTAAGCTTTCATACCATTAGAAAGTGTTTTAACATATCATCAAAACTAATACTCCCTTGATCTTGGTGAAAGATACACATGAGTTTTGGGCACGAAAATTGAGAAGTATAACAGAATAAATAAATGTATTATTAGAGGTGCGGTGATTGAGAGAGAAAAAAATATAATAAAATGTGAAAATGAATAGTTTGTAAAAAAAAATAGATATCTTTCATTAAAAGGGAAAAAAATAGTAGCTTTTACTAAGATTGAGTCAAACAAATTTTCCAACATCACTCCATCAAAAAAAAAAAAAAAAAATTCCAACATCACGTGGCTTTAAAAGATAGTTAGAGATTTAAAAATTAAGACTGTAAAAAAGAATTCCATCTCATCTAAAAGCCCGAACTTGTAGAGAGGGTGAGAATTAATTCTTGTATATTAATTCCTAACACTCCCCCTCACTTGTGGGCCGGATTAACACCTCTTACCCTTTTTTGGGGAGGAGGCCCATCGAGTGGACAATTTAAATGGGTGGAGTGCCCGGTTTGCTCTGATACCATGAAAGAATTCCGTCTCATCTAAAAGTCCGAACTTGTAGTGAAGGTGGGAATTAATTCTTGTATATTAATTTCTACTGTATCTCATGTTTTGACTCATCTTTATTTTTATTTTTATTTTTGAAGGAACAAATATCAGGAGGAAAAAGGGAAAATACAGTTTATACTCCTCTCCTAATATAATCTGGAATTTCACTTTCAATCCAATCAAAAGGTGTTGAAATATTCCTAGCTTCTTGTGCCAACAGATGAGCCGTCCGATTCTTTTCCCTGTGAGTAAAATCACAGTCCCAGCACAAGAATTCCTGCAAAAGCTTACGGATGTGAAGGACAAGTGTCTTCTCCATGCCTTCAACCTCAAAATTTGCATTAATAGCCGAAACAGAGTCCATACGAAGCCCCGAGATCGGAAAACCCCGAATTAAACATTGTTCTAAACCAATCTTAGCTGCAGACAGTTCAACAGCCATAATTGATCCTGGATCAGTAATACATTTGCCCCCTGCCATTATTAGCATATCATTATCCTCAAAAACGGCATAACCCACATTAAAGAATTGATCATTTTGATTAAAAGCTGCATCCGTGAATAAAGTACATCCATCACAAGCAAACTCCCCCAAAGGCTTACCATTCATCATAGAAACCCCAATTTGGTTAGAATTCTGATTCGAAAAATCTTGCCAAAAATCAATTACCCATTTCACATCAAATGCTTGAGGGATTTTTGGTGAGTTTCCATCCTGATTCTTTACATGCATCCACTTGCATCTTTCTTTCCATATTCCCCACGCAATCATCATCACAAAAGATGCAAACTGTTTATCATACTTATCTTTAATAGCAAAAAGAAATTGTCTCAAAAAACCTGTTAAAAAACTTTTCAACTGCCCCCAGACCTCTTGCTTTTTCCAAACTTTTTTTGCAAACTCATTCTTTATTAATATATCTATGTAATCTCTCAACTATATGTAACATTATAAGAAATATAATGATCACCATACACACGATGATTTCACTATTATCTCATACTAGTTTTTCACCCGTGCATTGCACGGGTTTGTTGTAGTTTTACTTTATGTGGTTTGCAAAAAATAAATAAATGCTCTTATATACTCTCTGATGTAGCGCAGCCTTAATTATGAAGATGAACTACTCCAAGATAGAACAAAACCCACAAGAACACTTGAAAGAAACGCACAGGAACCTGAATACCCACAATTAACCCATTGATAATATTCTTTAATTCAACTACCCTTAATCCAACTTATTCAGGAGGTATTTATAACCTCGTGTTACAAAGAGAACAAACGGTTGCCATTAACAACTCACGCTAACCGCTTATAACTAACTAAACAAACAAGTCCCAAAAAGGACTAAAAGTGACACAGCCTATCTTATTTATTCTGCAGTTTGATCCTCATCACTCTCTCTGCTCATAAAAAATGTTTTCAATTCTATTTTATTGTCCACTTTTGATGAACATTTGGAGTATATAGAAAATGCAAAAAAAAATAAAAAATAGAACACTTTCAGATTTTTATTTTGGTTATCATCTAGAGTCATGTATATATAAATGTTTTCAACCTAAACAATAATTCGAGGTGTGATTATTTTATTTTCTTAGCAAAAATATATTGAATGTTGCGCACAATCTATATATATATATATATATACACTATTAGTTACATGATATAAACACATGCGCGCAGATGAAGAGATCGTTGCATGACGTTCCCGTACACTCTACACTTCAATCCACTCCTTCATCAAACATCTTGATCTGGCTTCTTATAAACTTCTGAATTAATTTCTTAGCTGCGCACAATCAATAAGGGCATGTTTATTTTGGAATTTTGAGGATTTTGAAATTCGGATTTCAAATCTAGTGGATTTCTGCTTACGCCACTGCGTAGGGACGAGAGGAGAGTAGAAGGTAGAGGGGTGTTGGAAAACGCGTGGGCCAGACCCGATTCTTGGAAATATATCGCGAAAATATCGCAGCGGTTGAGAAAATATCTCGCAAAAAAGATAGGCGGGCCCCAAAGACCAATTGCCAAATCCGGATCCGAGCCGGGCGCGCGTGTGGCTCTTAGAGGGGTGTACCTCTTTTAAATAGTTGAACTTTCAAGCTACTTCAATACCTTTAAACATCATAAATGTTTTGTAGGTTTCGACAATTTCCCGCATTCCTCAAACTTCCAAGTTGAAACTCTTCAACTTCAACAATTAATTTCTCACTCACCTTAACTCGGTTTTGAGATATTAAATATACCACGTTCATCTACTCCGCGAGTAGATTGACTATGTCACGTTCAATTATTTTTTAATTAACGTTTAGTCCGTCTAATTAATTAAATTAGATCAGGGTGTCAAAACCCAATTAATCCCATTAATTCCAACATTAACTTTATACTATAGAATTATAGGTTTTATAGGTATTTATATAGGGTTTGTAGGTATTTATAGAGTTGACTTTTATAGGGTTATAGGGTGAGATTTTGAAATCCTAAATCAAAATCCTAAACTGTAATGAGGGTGGAGTTTCGAAATCCCAAATCCGGATTTCCGGTCCCAAAACAAACATGCCCTAAATAAATTCATTGTTTGAACAAAATATTTGTTACTTGAGAAAGTTTAAGATCATATTTTGTCAAGTATAAATTCATTGTGCATAGTTTAAGTCAACATCAATTATTCTTTAGGCCATTTGTTTTGGGACTCACCCGTCCGGACGTGGGACGTAACGTCCCACGTCCTTGTTCTACTTCGGGATTTCACATCCGGATTTTCCCATCCAACTACACTCATCCCTAAAAATACCTATACATCCTACTATTACATTCTACTATTACATCCCATCCAACCACTCTTACACAATTTGATTTGACATAAAGTTACATCTTATCCTACTCAAAATCCCAAAACAAACACACACAATTACTATTCATCAGGATTTCCCCATCCAAGATTTCCCCATACAGAATTTCCCCCATCCTACATAATCCCAAAACAAACATACCCTTAAGGACCAACCTTCATCGATTCTTCTGCAGCCCGGCAGTATTTACATTTCATAAATCAAACTAATGGAGTAATAATTTCTCTTATATCTTAGAAACACACAACTCAATAAATTTCAAGCTAAAAAATAACAATCTCTTCATCTTAGGAACACACAACCAATAAACTTCCAACTAAAAAATGGCAACATATGAACCTTTTAGTTCGTTTTGCAACATTCAATGTAGCACCAAGCCTTACAAGGCTACAACACAACTGTAACACCCCAGAATTTCCCATATATTTTAATAATTTATAAGATATTATTTTAAAAATGAATAAATAAATAAATAAAGTAGTGATATAGAACCAACCTTAGGGTTTTTTATGGAACCAGATTACTGAGGTGTCCTCTGCGTCATCATCCACATAATTCTTATTAATATATTTTAAAAGATAATTTAAAATAAATCTTATCCATTAAAATATATTTTAATTTTTTAATATATAATCTCTCACTTAACCGTTAGTAAAAACCAGAAAACATCCCCAAAACAAATCAAATCTACCATAAAAAAACCCGAAGGTTGATTATATATCACTACTCTCTATATATATACTAGTGTAGACAATGACGGAGGCACCAAGGGCCCGGGGGGGCAGTGGGCCCCCCACCAATTTTGTAAAAAAATCAAGGGTATTTTAGTAATTTTACACATATATATATTTAAATAATTAAAAATTAAATATATGGTAATATGTGCCCTATTTTCTCTGGCCCAATACTGTACACGCAATTTTCATTATAAAATTCTCAACCTATTTCCCTTCTTTCATTCACGGCGTTTATATATTATAATCCTCAACTCCTCAACTTCTCCACTCCTCCACTCCTCCAAGGTAATAATTTTTTATATTATTAATTTAATTATATATATTCTTTATTGTTTTAATTAGTTTATAATTAAATTTATTTCTAGTCTTTTGTCTCCTTGTTTAATTTTAAATTTATAGGATTCTTTATATTTAAAGATCAAGAATATATATACACCTTGTTGTTACTCTATTTTCTATAATTATAGAGCAAAAATTTATTGGATTGTGAATTTTGTGACATCATGTGATAGGAGAAATAATTATTTATTTATGTAACTTAAATTATAGTTATTAATTAATGTTCATGCTTTATGTTATTTTAATTTGCTCAGAAGATGGTTTCTACAAGAAAGCACATTGTTTTTCCATTAGTGTATTTGCTCGTTAAGTTATCATTGATCTTACCCGTTGCCACAGCTACTGTAGAAAGAGCATTTTCGGCCATGAAATTCATCAAGAGTTCACTCCGTAATCGAATGGGAGATCGATTATTGAATGATTGTTTGGTTACATACATTGAAAAGGATGTCTTTCAGAAAGTCAGTAACGAAGCTATCATGCAACGCTTCTAAAATATGAAGAATCGAAGAGGAATGTTATAATTTAATTATATTTGATTTTTATTTTTAGATGTTAATGTAATTAAATTTATCATTTTTATTATATAAATATTAGTAGTACTTCATGAGCTTATTTTAAATTTTCACTTTTTAATTTTTTTTTAGTGTTATTTTTTGGGCCCCCGACTTAAAAATCCTGGCTCCGTCACTGAGTGTAGAACCCGTGTATTATTTTAAAAATATTTTTAAATATGTAATAATAAATTTTTATTTATTTACTTAATTTAATTTTTCGTATTTTTATTTTGTATGATAAATTATTATAATTATATTAAAAAAAAATGATTTCGTAGAATTATAGTAATTATTTTGTTAAAAAAATTTAACATTTTTTTCAATTATATTTATTATAACGTTGTATTATAATATAAAAGTTTAACTAATATAATATTTTGAGTTGTACAAAATAATTACACTTATGTTAGTTAATTTTATAAGGTTTCAAAAAAAAAATAAAATTATAAAGTAAATTTCAAAGAAAATTTGTGAGAATCAAACGAAAGAGTTTTTTATTAGATTATTGTATATTAAATGAACAATTTTAAAATTACGGTAATAATAAAAAGTTTTTTTTTAATTGTAAAACGCTGTGGGGCGACGCGTTTCTGTACAAATTCCATCTATTTTTTTTTTAATTTAACTTTCACCCGAAAACTCGTTGGGGCCGAGCGTTTACCTATTTTTTTTATTTTTTTTTTATTTTAATATGTTGATAATATATTTTATAACTAATAAATAAATAAAACTAAAACAAACAGCATATATGTAAGTGTATATTGGACTATATATTATATAAATATATATTATATAAACATTATAAATATAATCATATAATATATATATATAAGTATGACACGCATGTTTATTTGTATACTAGTGTAGAACCCCGCGTAAAACGCGGGGTTTAAATAAATTTATAATAAATTTTAATTAATTAATTAATTAATTAATTTTTCTTAAATATATATAATTTATTATTCTGATGCAAAAAAAAAAAAAAAGTTTGTTATTCCATTAAAAAAAATGAAATATTGTAGAAAATAAATTTCATACTTAGAAACATTGAATGTTTAATGTTTGTGAGTTGTTTTTCTCTCGTGCCGTGTTAATATTGGCATAAAAAAATATTTAAATTTTAAAAAGTAATTTGAATATTAATCGATATTTTTTTTTATGTCTATTATAAAAATAAAAGAAAAACTTGAAACAATCTATGTTGGACTTAAGTCATGACACAAAAGAGGTTGAATTACAATTCAAAAAATCGAAAGAATTGTGACATGTGACGATACAAATATTTACAAATATATGATATAAAGATTATGAATAAGATATTCAATGAAAAAAAAAATCATTACTTGAATATGATTACTTTCTCCTATAATAATACTCCAGTTTACAGAATACTGTTTAAAATAATTTTAGATAAGTTAAAAACTTATGATAGAGTTAATCGTCAAGATATGGTTTAGAAATTGAAGCTTTTAAAAGTTAACTTGACAGTAATTTTCTAATATTAAGGCGCTACTGAAAATTAAGTTTTGTAAAAGTGTAACTTGAACTGAATTCTCAAAATGTCAAATTATAATATTAATTTTATTTCTTTTAATATAATAAATTCATACCAACAAAATAAGATAAAATAAAAAATTTAATGAGAAAATAATGAGAGCAAAAACATAACTTCTTTTCTTATATAGACATAAAAAATAAAAAAAAAATCTTCGAAATAAGTTCATAAAAAAACTTTTGTGATCTTGAATTCTTATTCATAATGTACCACACTCTTATAACCTTAACTTTAATTCTTCGATGGACCGATGCTTGTAATTAGCAAATATATACACATTTTTCTGTAAAAATATAATATATTATTAGTTTCAACAATTTTTTGGTAAATTGACTAAAACAACATAATATATAGAAAGGGATAAAAGCCAATTTAGTCCCATAACTTTTCACCTTTTCTAAAATAGTCCCAAAAAAGTTAAAGGTACCGATTTAGTCCCAATTTTTCGAAATTTGTTTTGTTTTGGTCCCATTTTCGCCGGAAAGCTGACTGGACGATCGGTTGACGTGAATGTGTGTGTAAATTCAACCGGAAAGTGCTGACTGTGTAAATAAAAATAATTTTAAATTATTTTTAAATTCCATGTCATTATTTTATAAAAAAAATTATTAAAATATTAATCTATTAAATTAAAAATATTTAATTAGAAGAGTGTGTAAATATATTTAATTCTCCTATTAAAAATCTTCAGCCCCAAAAATCGCGCACACACAGCGGAATAACCCTTCTGCCCCAAAATCTTCTAAACCCTATTTCTTCGAAGAAAAAAAATTGCAGATCGAGAATATGACCCAAGAGAGTGGAAACTCGCGGGCTGTAAGATGCTATTGTCATAGATTGGCTATTGTCGCCACCTGTTGGAAGGAAGGGAATGTTGGCCGGCGATTTTATGGGTGCGAAAATTATCCGGTAAGAATCGTCTTCTATTCACGTTTGAATCGTCAATTTTGAATCGTCATATTCATGTTCTAAAATTTATTTTTTCATTCGATTGTCCCTGTTTTGTTTACTAGAATGATGGATTTTGTAAGTTTTTTCGGTGGATTGACGCTCCTTTGTGCGAGAGGGCCAAACAAATCATACCTGGGTTATTGAAAAGAATTAACGAAAAGAAGGAAGAGACAATATGTATGGAGGTTCTTGCTCAGAAATTGAATGAGTTGAGCATAATGTTGGAGAATGTTAACAAAGGTCTAGAGAAAGAAATCCGAGCACTAAAGTATGAAAATCAGAATATGAAGATGAAAATGATGATTTGTGCATTTGTTGCATTTGTTGGGTTGGTTAGTGGATTGCTCAAGACTTGGAGATGAAGATGATATATTCACACTTCACTTTAGAATGGTTTAAGTTCACTTTAGAATGGTTTAAGTTTTGTTAGCTTTAATTAGTAATATGATATGTATTTAGTGAATTCTCTTCATTTGTGTAAAATGCACTCTTCTTTGTAATGCACTCTTGTTGTTGATGTATATCTATGTTTTCATTTATAAAAACTGCACCAAATCAATATTGTGTTATTTATTATAAAAGGGCACATCAACATGCTGTAAAATAGGTATATTTCTTTCTTTGTTTTTATTATATATTTTAGCTGTTAACTTGAAAGAATGATATCAGAACTTTTGAAGTATAATTGCAAATATAATACTAATCCTCCCTTATTTTTTAATTTCTAGAATCTTTCACCATATAATTTTGTAGCAGGTTTATTGACTACTCCAATTTAGTGAAAGAAGGTTTATGTGTTCTGCTTGAAATTTCAATATGTATAAGGGTCCTTGCTCGTGCACAGATGGGGAACCAGCAGTGCAAATATAATGATTTAGATGCTTGATATTTGCAGGCATTCTGTAATTTCTGGACAATGAGAGGCATTTCTTATACTCAAAAGTAATAAAATTTAGCATTTCACTATAAAAAGGCACAACAACATGCTGTAATTTCTGGACTATGAGAGGTATTTCTTATACCAAAAGCAATAAAATCCCACTAATGCTTATAAATAAAAAGGCACATCAACATGCTTACAATCCTCAAAAAGTTACAATCCACAAAAGGCATCCATAATTCATTGCAAGGCACAGCAACATGCTTACAATTCTCAAAAAGTTACAATCCACAAAAGACATCCATAGTTCATTCCAAAGCTACAACTACTAAGGAGTTTGAATTTGATCAAATTAATGTTCTAAACACCTCAAGTTTTCTTTTCAAATGATCAATTCAAACTACATCATAAACTGAAATTGAGACAAAAACAGAGCAGCAAGTTGCCACTCAAACCACCTTCTTCTTGCCTTTCTTATTTGCACTACTATCTTGGGAGGACAAATCCATAAACTTTTGGCCATTATTATCAACAATGATCTTCTTGGATGCATTATCTTGGAGCCTTGCATGACTCCTAGTTGTAAAGAATCCTTGTGCATAGGGTGGAGGTGCTCTTATATGAACTCTAGGTTGTAGATGAGTTTGGCTCATTAGAAGTTGCTGATGAACAGTAGGTCCTTGCATATACGGCACTTCAGGTTGTTTATACCATTCTTCACTAGTGATCTGACTTTGTTGGGTAGCAATGGCAACATCAGTAGTGAGATCAGTTATCTCTTCCTCAATAACAATCTTTGGTGGTGCCATCTTTTAAGAGAGAAAAACAGTGTATTAAAAAACATAAATATTATGAGACTAAAAACTGAACTAAAAAACAGAAATATTATGAGACTAAAAATTGAACAAAAACTGATGCTGAATAATAAAAAAAACTGAGCAAAACTTCCACTTGCTCCTTCATTAGCTTGAGCACCACTTCCACTTGCTCCTTCATTAGCTTGAGCACCACTTCCACTTGCTCCTTCATTAGCTTGAGAACCACTTCCACTTGCTCCGGCATTCTAAAATTTAGAATTCTTTTTATTATATGCAAGATTTTATAGTTAAAAACAGGTAAAAATACATTAGTAAGGAAATAATTATATATCATACCCCTTTTGTTTTGCATCCAGCTTTATTATGACCTTTGCCTCCACATTTTCTACAAGTGATGGTTGTTTGTTGTCTTCTCAACCTCTTTTTTCCAGTCTTTTTAGTTTTTTCATCGGGCTCTAATCTCCTCTTTCTTGATTTTCTTCCTTTCTTAGGCTTCAAACCAAAATTAGGAGGCAATGGAGGGATGTACAATGATTCACCCCATAATGCCTCATAACTGATGCCAAAGATAGGGTTTTCATAGGCCCTCATGTATTTCTGAACGGTGTATGCCTCATGTGTGAAATCTGCAGGGTCTAGACCTTCATTCAGAATAGCACAAATAGCATGTGTACAAGGAATGCCAGTTAATTGCCATGATCTACATGTGCATATCCACTTTTGGAGGTCAACAGTGTATTGCCCACCATGAAAGCATGAAACTTGATAGTGAATATTTATGGACTTGATTGGTATACAATCAGAAACCCTCTCTTGATTTCTCTCCAATATCTTATTGATCCTAGGACACAACTTTCCTTTCCATTTTGCAGCAGCTCTATCTCTATTCTTTTGAAGTCTCTTCATCAAATGCTCCCTAATCCATTCCAGCATAGTGATAATTGACTTGTCTCTTGCATCAACAATATTAGAGTTGAAAGATTCACACCCATTATTGAGAAGCATGTCGCATTTGGCCTTTTCACTAAAATATGCTTTTGACCACTGAGTCAGAGGCTTATTAAGAAACCATTTAAATGCATCCTCATTCAAATCCTTAAGCTTTCTCATTCTTATTTTAAACTCACCTATTGTCGTACTACAAGCAGCATTCCAAACAACAAGTTTCAGTGCTTTTCCCCTAAACCCAGCCACCTTAAAGTTATTGTGTTAATGTCTTACACAAAATCTGTGATCTGACCCAGGAAAAACAGCTTGAAAAGCACTAATCAAACCCTTTTGTTTATCGGACATGAAGGTACAATCAGCAGGGTTAAGAGACAAATCTTGCTTCAACACATGTAGAAACCACTCCCAATTATCCCCATTTTCCTTTTCTACTACAGCATAAGCAATAGGAAACAAATTGTTATTGCCATCTACCCCAACAGCAGTCAACAAAATACCCCCATGCTTGCCTTTCAAATGAGTGCCATCAACCCCTATGATGTTTCTACAACCAGCTAAACACCCCTTTTTCAATGCATCAAAACACACATATAGTCTTCCGAATCTTGTAACCCCATTATCTAGTTCAGTCCCTATTAGTATTGTCGAACCAGGGTTGGTCTTCCTAAGTTCTTCAGCATATGACCATAACTTGGCATACTGAACATCAGGATCACCCTCAATCTTCAACAAAGCCTTTTTTTTTGCTTTATAAATCTGTTGTCTAGACACTTGGACTCTAATATCATAATTTACATCCACAGTAAACCCACTTAAATCCCTCTTACTGTCAGACTGCCACCTTTGTAAGAATCTCTCACACAACCAAGTGGAAGTCAAATTCTTAACCTTCTGTGAAGGTGCACATGTGTGTTTGTCCTCATACTTTCGAATTTGAAAGGCCATTTCATTTTTTCTTTTCAAGCAATGAACCACCCATTTACAATTTGCATCCACACACTTAGCATATATTCTCCTAGAATCATTTTTAGGAAAATAAACATTTCTTTTGTGTTTAATAGCATGAGATTGAACAGCCTTTTTAAACTCAAGTTTGGATGTAAAAATTTGAGAGATGGTGAACTCTGGGTTAAAAGTAGTTCTTGGGTTGAAAACAGGGTAATTGGGCTCATCATTATCTTCATCAGAGATTCTGTTTTCATCAAAGTCATATTCATCACCCCCGTCAATAAGATCTACATCCCCCTCTCCATCACTATCAGATTCATTAACCTTAGAAATAATCCCATCATTAGCCCAATCATAAACCCCGTCATTAGCCCCTCTAGACTCATCATTCCTATCTTCACTATCCAAGGTAATAGATTCAGTAGTACACAATGTATTTTGTGGATCTCTTTCATTAAGATCACTATCCACATGGTCTACATTACTATCAAAGAGGTCATCATCATCACTACTTACTTCATTTCCCACTGCATAATCAGAATCTTCAAAATCAGAATCAAGTTCAACTCTCTCACTTTCATGTTCAACTTCTGACATTTCAACATATATATGAATCTCTCTTGCAACAAGGAACTTATTTGCCCATGATCTAAGGTCATCATCATCAATACACAATTTAAATGTCATGTCTTTGAGCCTTATATGATACCTTCTATCACCACAAACCCCTGCCTTAAGACTAAACTCATCTAAATCAGCTTTGGTAACCTCATTAGCATTGACCCAATTAAAAACAAGGGTATCCCCACCCACATAGAAAGTCAAAGGCATATTTTGAAAGCTGCCCCCAAAATGCAAGAATAAAGAGAGGTATTTACTTTTAGGATCTGTAGAAGAAATAAAATACAATAAGAAAAACAATAAATACTACACCCACAAAATATAATATGTTTATCCATCTACACAGCCTGTCCTAGACAAAAAAAAAAAAAAAACAGTGTGCATTCATTACGAGACAAAACTATAATATATAACTACTCACTTTCTCACTTTAATCAACAAATACACATACAATATACAAAAGATTCCAAAAAATGACTGTAGCAAAGTGAGAATAACAATGGAGGGACCACTATCTCTTTTCATTCTTACACTTTTTCAAATAAAAAAAAAACAGAGCAATGAGAATTGGGGGAATTTGAATATCTTACCATATTTTGGGGGCACTCTTTTGCACCTTTTTTACGCACAAACACCATCTAACGCAGTCTCAATCGACTTGTAAACTTCAATTATCTTGAAATTTCTAGGGTTCTTGGGGTTTTTTTTGGGAAGCAGTGAGTCGCGAGAGAACTGTGGCTGTTGGTTGTTTTGGGAATTCTTACGCAGGTTTAGGTTTAGAACTTTTTAGTTTTTTAATGTATTTTTCTTTTTCTTTTCTTTTTTATGTAATTAATTTTGTATTAATTAATTTTAAATGTTTAATTTAAGTTTTTTTTCCAGGTGTACATTAATAACTCTTTAATTGGAGCCACATCATGCCACGTCAAGCCATGTCACGTCCAGTCAGCTTTCCGACGAAAATGGGACCAAAACAAAACAAATCTCGAAAAATTGGGACTAAATCGGTACCTTTAACTTTTTTGGGACTATTTTAGAAAAGGTGAAAAGTTATGGGACTAAATTGGCTTTTATCCCTATATAGAAACTCTATAAAGCAAACTTTTTTAGAAGTTGAGTCACCCCACATGGGCCATGAATGGGCTAATTTTTAAAAATTATAAATTATGGATCAACAATGAATTGAAGTTAAAATCTTACTTTCTTTTATTATTGACATAATAGCTTATATATATAATGAGAAATTTATATAACATTTATTTTAGAGAAAAATTTACAAATGATCCTATAACTTTATTAGAATTCACAAGGGTCATGTAATTTTTACTTTATCAATTTTAGTTTTTTTTTTTTTTTTTTTTTATCTCAGTTTTGATCCTTTCAATCTCATTTTTATCCTTCAAGTTCAACTTTAGTGTTTGAGATTATATTTTTTTAGTCCATTAAGTTACCGGGTTTTTTAATTTAGTCCACATGATTACCACTTTTTTAATTTAGTCCATTAAGTTTCGATTTATTTTGATTTTGGTCTAGTTACCTGCTACAGCAAGTTTAACAGGTCAATTTTTAAAACACACCACACACCCCACAAAATGTTATACACACCTCAAATGTTACACACATCACACTAAAATTTAAAAATAATTTTTTTTCTATACACACCTCAATTCTTTCATATTTAATAAATTGTCAAAAATAATTAAATTCAAAATAAAAGAAAATCGTCTAAATCTTCAAAAATTAAACAAAGCTAAAAAAAATTAATTAATTAAATTAGTTTTGAAGATTTAGTTGATTTTCTACTATTTTTAAATTTTATTTAGCCTTATTTTTTACATTTTTGTAGAAGTTTGGAGGCAAATAAAACATTAATAAAACATTGGGATTTTAACCTTTTTTATTTTATTCTCCTTATTATATACACTCCAAATTTTAAACTCACAAATTTAAAAATCAATTAAAGTTAAATAAAATCATAAAAATATTTAACAAATTGTCAAAAATAATTTAATTATAAAAAGTAAGAATTCAAATTTATATGAAAAATATAAATAAAACCTATAAAAAATACATAATCTTCAAATTTTTAATAAAGCTAAAAAAATAATTAATTTAATTTGTTTTAATAATTTAAGTTATTTTTTATTTAATTTAATATTTTTTCAGATTACATTTTTTTTTTAATTTATTAAAAATCTTCAAAAATAGTAAAAAATCAACTAAATCTTCAAAACTAATTAAATTAATTAATTTTTTTTAGCTTTGTTTAATTTTTAGAGATTTAGTCGATTTTTTTATATTTTTTATATTAATTTGTATTCTTACTTTTTTTAATTTAATTATTTTTTACCATTTATTAAATAGGAATGAATTGGGGTGTGCATAGTAATAAAAAAAAAATTTAAATTTTAGTGTGATGTGTTTAACATTTGGGGTGTGTATAACATTTTGTGGGGTATGTTTTAAAAAATGACATATTAAACCTGCTATAGCAGGTAACTAGACCAAAATAAAAATAAATCGAAACTTAATGGACTAAATTCAAAAGGTTGTAATCTGGTGGACTAAATTTAAAAACTTTGTAACTTAATGGACTAAAAAAAATATAATCCCTTAGTGTTTCAAGTTTAATTTCAGTCATTTCAATCCAATTTTAGTCCAATTAACTGGAATATAACATATGCATTTCATTTGACAATTTTTTCGACATTTTTGACACATCATCCGCCACGTAAGCGGTTATGAATGGAAATAAGAGTGATTTTTTTTTTTTAATGTTCCATATAATCAAATATTTATTTATGATAAAATATACACTTTCATATTTTTAATTTAATTAAATTAATTAAAGAAAAAAGAAGTGATATATTTAATACAAAAAAAATAAAAATTCAATGAAACAAATTAAAACATAAAATTCAATTACATATTAATACTAAAATCATGCATATTTTAATATTTAATCTTTCATAATTGGAAATTAAATCAAATTATTTTTAAGTTGATCTTATGTATTTTTAGGCTAATTAATTATTTGAGAGCTCATAGGTGAGACAACTCGCAGTGTCATATTCTTGTGTACTGATGATAGAGTTTAGACCCCAAATATATAAAATATATTTTCTCAATATTAAAATTAAAAAATAATTATAATTATTTAATAACCAAGGTTATAAAATTAATAAAAAAAAATCATATTAACTTGAATATCACATTTATTTTCCTCCAAACTTCATTATGTGTTAAAATTGTGGGAAAAAAAATTGTCACCTAAAATACATGGGTTCTACTCCAGTTAGTAGGACTTAAATTGGATTAAAATGACTGAAATTTGATCTAAAAGACTGAAATTGGACTTTGAGGATCAAAATTGAGAGTAAAATGACAAATATTGAAATCATGAGGATCAAAATTGAGACTAAAAAGACTAAATTTGATAAAGTAAAAAACTTAAAAGAACCTTTTGTGGATTTAGACAAAGTTACAGGATAATTTATAAAGTTATCTCATTTATTTTATGTAACAAAGTCATTAATAGTCTAGAATTATGTTCATACCTCAAGATTGGTTTAAAAATGATATTCCACAATATATTAAGGAAATGTTGTAGCTATCTTATCCTCCCTTCCTTATATATTGTCTCAAAAAAAAAATCTAGAATTATGGAAATATAAATAATTAAATTATGCAAAAATGATAAATAAATTAATTGTTACGTTATAAATAGAAAATAACGAATAAATGAACCAAATTTCCATAAAAAAATTAAATATTTGAAATTTGCTTATAAAAAAATCAAGTCTAGATTTGAAATAGTCAATTTGACATTAATGAGGTTATAGAACCGCATAATTTTAGGACGTAATTAAATATTACTTATAAAATTATATATATTTATTTTTATTAAATCATAATAATTTATAATTTTAGAAAATGAAAAGTAAAATAAAAATTAATGGTTAGAGTTTCTTGCTAAATCTTGTGTATTAATGGTTTAATTTTCAATATAAAAAATCTAGAATCATGGGTCTTCCTAATATGCAGCCCTAATTAAATAATTAATGTGCACACTTATTAAGAATTAAACTGTCTTCCTAATATGCCGCCCTAATTTTATTAATTATTCTTATTCATGGAACATTTTATTCCACTTTCATGTGAATATTTAATGCACATACTCCATCAATTAGAATTGCTAATAAAATAGTTATATTAATTAAAATGACGCTTTGACATACATGAATGTCTTGGACTTTTAGAAATATGCAACATCAACTAATATGTAAGTTAATGAAAAAAAAGTGTAAAATGTGGATAAATTTATATATTAACTCAAAACGTCACTTAAAATTAACAATTTATTAGAAGTTGCAAAACGTGATTGGAGGGAGTAATAAATTTCCTTAATAAAGGAAATTTATTCAATTTTTGTTAGTTGACTGAAATATATTACTATATATATCTAATGAACTTTTTTTTTTATTATTAATTGTGTATACATATATTATTGTCTATAATATAAATAAATAATGATTATATTTAAAATTTCTTAATATAATCTTTATATCAAGTATATACTTTTCTATATGTTAAATAATTTTGGAATTTGTTTTAAGAAATTTTGAAATTTAAAGAATTTTATAATTTAAGCAATTTTATTGTAAAATATATTCTTGGAGAGTTTTAATCAATATAGAAATCATATGTAATTGAGTAAAATGTATATTATTTCAAGGATTTTTTTAATTTAAGAAACTTGTGAAATTAAGAAATCAACGATTAAAAAAAATTAAAAATCTGGGAGTTTCATAGAACGCTAGTAAAGTTTGCTTAATTTAAGGAATATTATTCAATTTTTGTAGACATATAAACTAATAATTAGACCTTTTATTGACTATGTAGACATATATTATTGTTCATAATATAAATAAATTTAAATTATATTTAATATATATTATTGGTTGAAACATAAATTTTACATTATCTAAACATAGTAGTACATCTTGAATATTGTACATGTACATTCGTTGTTTGTATTAGAGATCGGCAAAACAAAAGGACGAAAGATCTGCAAAATAAAAAGACTAAAGGTGAGATCGAAAGCATTTAGATTTCTGGTTGTGGCTCAATATTTGTTCAAGAACTTTTAAATCAAAGCTTTTTAATCGAATGAATAACTGCATCAAAAACAAATTTGAATATTTCATTACAGATGATCGTATACAAATGAACAGGAATTACATTTTGACTTACATACTTTCACGTGATTCACATACACGTGAATGTTTCATTACAGATTTACAAAAAAAAAAAAAAAAAGCAAGCTTGGAGAATATTACATACTTTCGAAATGAATCAAAATGAAAACAGGCTTGACCGCTTGAGAAAATTTGAGAAGAAATGTAGTGAATTGAGAAAAATGAGAGAGAAGATGATATTATATAGAAAATTAGATTACGATCTAACGGTTAAGATTAATATGTTTAAATGAATGGTTAAGATTAAAGCAGAAAAATGAAATGAATGAGAAAAGAGAATTTTTGAAATGAAAGGATTTGAAGGAGAGAGATTGAAATAGAGGTGGTGAGGTTGTGCCATGTGGCACTAAAAAGTTTTGCAAATATATATATATAGATGATATGTATGGCACATAAACAAAAGAAAAGAAACCCTCTTGGGCCAGGCGTTTTCTTTTTTAATATTTTTTTTAAATTAAGAAAGTAAATTCATGCATTAAGTAAATGAAAAAAAAAAACAGATGAAATTTGTACATAAACGCGTGGGGACCTAGCCTTTTTATACAGAAAGCCCCACAGCGTTTTACAATAATTTTTTTTTTTTTATTATTACCGTAATTTTAAAATTGTTTATTTAATATACAATAATCTAATAAAAAACCCTCAAACGAAATGAAACATTGACATTTAATAAATGTGAAAACAACTTTTAAAAAAATTATAAAATTTCGGAAACAAACAATTTAAGTAATATTAAAATAGCTCTTAATAATTTGTAAGTCAACATTCAATATCAACCACAACACCTTACATTTAATAAATATGAAAAAATAACTTTAAAAAAATTATAAAATTTGGGAAACAAATAATTTAAGTAATATTAAAATAACTCTTAATAATAAATTGTAAGTCAACCTTCAATATCAACCACAACACCTTAAATAAATATTTTAGTTAATTGCAAATTAAATCATAACCTTTTCCTCATTTGCAATCTAATCTAAACTTTAAGTTAATTGCAAATAAATCACAAACTTTAAATATAGTTGCAATTTAGTCTTTTTGACAATTTTAATTGTGTTCGAATCTAACATAATTTAGACTTCTTAATGACATAACAACACCTTAATAAAACAATATTATTTTTCAATCAAACCAAATATCAAAAGGTATGATTTAGGGACAAAGCTGACTTCTAAGAAGTCTAATTTGCAATAATATTTAAAGTTTGTAATTTATTTGCAATTCTTTTAAGGTTTAGATTGGATTGCAAATGAGCAAAAGGTCGTGATTTAATTTGCGATTAACTCTTTTTTAAATACATTAAACTTATAATAAATTTAAAATAATTGCAGAAAAAATTACTTGAGATATAAGATAAAAGTAATTATAAAATAAAATTTAATAACTAATTAAATAAAGAATTGTACACACCAATAAAAATACATTTTAGATTGTATTTTACTCAAAAGTACATTAAATAGTTCAAAAATAAATTAAACTAAAGAATAAAATGAATACTACAATAAAGTTAAGTAAATAAAATAAAAGTTAATTTAATTAGTCAATATTAAAATAATAAGAAATTCAACATTTCATATCAATAAAATAAATACGGTAATTAATTAGAAAAAAATTCAATAGTTAATAAGAATATAATATTTTGAAAGAGTTTAAAAATCATATCTTACTCAACCAATAACATAATTACACAACATACTTTTTAAAATTAACAACTTCATTAAATTATGACACATAAGTCAAATCAACCACAAAATGACACATAAATCAAATTAACCACAAAATGACACATCATCAATTTAAACTCCCTATTAGTATATATATATATATAATGTTGGAGATTTTGATTAGATATATATACACGCGAACCCTTTTTATTATTATTATTTTCTTGTTAGTAAATATATTGTCATATATAAATGTAAAAGAATATTTGAAATATAAATATTCTAGAAAAGTAGTCATGATCCTTGATAACCTGGTTACATAAATATTTTTTCAGTAAATATGAATTTTCTCTCTAGAAACGTTTTCACTCATGATGATGCCGATCTAATCTTTAGATACGTAAGTTTGTCTTCTTTTTCTATTAACTCATTTAATTATGGGTTGTTCTGCTATGGACTCGAGTGCATGTTGTGCACCCTAGTCCATGTTACACTTTTCAGTTTTACTGACTTACACTTTTTGATAAATGGTGTTGCACTTTTCAATTATTAAACTGTATAATAATATTTTTAGTTATAGTGACTTACACTTTTTAGTAATACTGTGTTGTACTTTTCAGTTTAATAACTTACACTTTTTTTTAGACTAGGGTGCACAACATGCACTCGAGTGCATACTAGACTTTACATTTAATTATATATTTTCCGCATAATACCTTAGGTTCCATTTGGATGGAGGAATTTGATCTATGCATTTTAAATCCACCATTCAAATTCACTTCACTCGTTTGGATTATTAATGGATTTCAAATACTTAGATTTTTGCTCACACAATTTTTACTTAAAATTGAGAGGATTTTAAATTCTCACTAAAACAATGTCATTTAAAATCCATCTATTTTTAAATTCTTTCATTTGAAATACCTTAGGTTGTTAGCACTCTTAATTAAATCATTATTTAAAATACTAGATTGCTATTATTAGTTAACAAAACATGTATTTATATATGTTATAGGAGACGAAGTTAACATTCTGCATTACATATTACTAGTAGGGCACTTGTTCTAACGCACGGACTGATGTGTTAAAAAATGTGACGACATTTAAAATTTTAAATATTATTTATAGTGTGAGTTAATTTTATAATAATACAATTAATTTATATTAAAATATATTTTTTTTATCATAAGTAAAAAATTAATTATTGTTAACTAATGTTTATTATACTATATCGAACTTATAAAAATAATAAAATAAACATTGATAAGATGTTCATAAATTATTAATCTTAATATCTAGTTACATTGATGTCTTATACTATATAAATTTAAACTTAGCATAAAAATAAATAAAATTAATGTGTAATAATTAAATATATGTATATTTATGATACAATTTTTTTTTTATTAAATTACTATACAATGTTAAAGCTGATTAAGTAATTTTGGTAACATAAATTGCATTCAATTAAATAATAAAATAATCTAAAATTAATAGTAATGGCTTATAAATATAAGTAACTTAAAACTTATAAAACTTAAAAATTAAATTATTATAGAGTCATACATTCCTAAAACTTCATGAAGCACTACGTTCTTTGTGATATTACAATCACGATTGTTGTCATGACATATATAACATAATCTTCAAACCACGACGATTTGTTATTCTAGATATAATTGACCATGACTAAATACATGTTTTTCAAAAAAACACATACATTTGAAAATGATTGCCCCTGACTTTTATTAATAGTCATAGCATACGACACAATCAACGGACACTGTCTGCGTTGAAACTTGAAAGGCAATCTAGAATCAGAAGGTGTCAATGTAAGTCACGATATCAATACCAGGTTTCCACAGCTACTTCCAGTTAGAACCTTAGCTTCAAGAACTTTATCACCCAACATGATTATAACCAACCTAACAATTGAAAAAAATATTATAGATAAAACAAATGCAAAATTTTAAATGATAAAAAATAAAACAACATCTAAATGATAAAACAAATTCAAAAATTCTAGAGTATGGACATTAGCCAAATTATCAACATTCAGTTCAGATCAGCAAGGACTGTCAGTCTGTCAGAGCTCAAATAAGTATGTCATTTTCATTTAACCGAATGATGTGCTCATTTATTAACCTGACAACATCTAATGTGGGTGCAAGAATAGCTCTACTTTGTAAATAGTCATGATCATCCATCATATTCTTAAAATCGGGATAAATGCTATCAACAATAGTAGAAATCGATCATCACCACACTTTAGCAAAATATCACACGAATTTGTACATCAGATCCGTACTCAGTTTCTTTTTCTATAGTACCATCTCCAATAGATGCTATCCATTCAGAAAAAGAATTCAATTCATGTAGAAGTTCACCAGATCTTAGGTGTTGAAGCCTCGTGATATTAGTGAGTTTTAGAAGAGTAAAATTATTCCACAAATTTGATGAATTGATAGTAGCGTGAACGATATCCTGTCTAATTCCTTTTGAATAATGGGTAATATCTGACAAAAATCATCTCCAAACACAACAGTCTTACTGCCAAAAGACAGTTCAGATGACAAAGGATCTGTGAGATGCATAATATCCTTCAAAGTGTTATCAAGAGCCTTAATACAATATCTTTTAACCATTGCCGCTTCATCCCATATTGTAAGATCACATTTAATCAAGAGCTCAGCAAGAGGACTTCCTTAAAGAAGGAGTGCGTTCACCTGAAAGAAGGAGTGAAGTTATACCACTTGAGGCTACATTAATTACAATTTTTCCCTTAGACCTCAAACATGCTAACAAATTCTTCCATATAAAAGTTTTACATGTTCCACCATATCCATATCCATAAACAAAAAATACACCACCCTTACCGGATTGAATGGAGGTAATTATTCTATTGCACACACCACGTTGTTCATCACTAAGTTTGCTAATTAAATCCTCATACTCTAACTAGCTTCAAATCAGCCTTGTTGTATGTAAACTCATTTAAAATCAATTTATTTCTAAATGAAAAGTTCGGATCATGGTTTACCACTGACATGCCTTCAAAATCTTGCAAAGACTTACCAAGAGTCTGCAACAAATTATCAATTTCTATCAAACAACAACTCTTGATTTCATCATCTGTCATCCTTAATTCTACAAGAAATTACAATTAAAATTATATTAATTAATTATGATAAAATAAATTAATATAATTTTTTGATTTTTTTATAAGTAAAAGTGTGATGAATTTATGCAACGTAATCGATTTTTTTTTTATAAGTAAAATGCATAATTCTCCGTCTATTATAAAGAATATTATCAGATAGATGTTTCCTACACTTTTCCCAAACATCATAAGGTTGACACAACGAACCTGATGTTAGTAGCGTAACAAATAAAGATCTCATCGAAGATGCTGAAGCCAACGGCTAACCTCGTCCATACCATCAACATATTCTCTATCATCTTCCAGTAAACCTCTAGCAAAGCAAGCTTCCCGAAATGTTGGATGAATTGCTCAATTGAATTTCTTCAAATCATCATAAGATGTAGGTCCACGAACCACATCTAAGAGTATCATCAGGTAATGTGCCTCACCAGCACCAGGAGGAACATAAAAAATACGTCTGATTGAAAACCCTCTCTTCCTTTCAACCCCCGCTCTAATTTTCGGCTTCCATACAAAGAATTATGGTATTTCAGTAAAAGAAGAATTCTTGTTTAGTTCAAACCAAGCTAAGAACATGTTTTGATTTTTCGATGGTCTTTTCAAGATCGATTCCAAAGATGCACCATCACTAAATAAAACAGTCTGCTGATCAGGAAGATGAAATCACAAACGTTCAACTCGAGGATTTCTGTAATTAATCTCAAACCCGAAAATTCTCCAAGCAGTTTCACATGGAGAAATGTACCTACAGTCATAGTCATAGTACATTTTAACTTCATCTAAATCTGCTTTACCATCAAACTGCTCCTTACTTTCAGAAAATGAAACAGTAACACGATCATGTCCTTTGTTGACATACTTGAACATGTATTTTATGGATCTTAATTGATTACACCATTCATCATTGATGTGTGCACCATATTTTAAAAGAAGATAACGATTATGGGGAACAACGTATCTGTTATCTAAAACAAAGCTCTTCTTATTCAAAGTCCTTCCATCATCCATTCACCTATACATATGATAACCATCTTCATCAATAGAAGACTCTGAAACAAATCTTTTAGGAAAATGTTTTGTACATGAACCTTCATCGGTAATGCAAGGAGAACTTGAATTTCCAGCACCACAAGCACCATGAATCATTAAATCACAAACATCAGTAAAATATTGTGGATCATTTACCTTATCAGGTAACTCAGCAGAAATGATGCGATCAATATCATTCCCAGATGGAAACTGTAACAATTAAAAAAAAAAAGATAAAGAATAATCAATTATAATAAAAATCTAATGTAGCAAGATTATTAAATATATACAAACCTCATTGTGATTTTCAAGAAACACCAATTTATGTGCATGGGAAAGACCTCGCTTATGGAATTCAATAGTATAAAGAACTGCAGATAAAATTTTAAAAATTTTAAAAGATAAAATGTAGTGAATATATGTTATTAAATGACAATAAAATTATAAATGAAAAAGAAAAAAAAAATTAAATACTTGCTTTCACATTCCCAAATATTTTTTTCTTTCTAATATCATTTAATAATACTTCAAGTTTGATCATAAATATTCGACATATTATATCTGGACGGTCTTCAGGATTAAGTCCCTTCTGTTTTAAAAAAACGTACAATCTCCGGCCATTTTTTATTGCACGTGAAGGTTATAAATAATTGAGGATAACCGACCCATCTACAAATTGCCATTGCATCTTGATAATTTTGAACCATATAGCGTGCACCTCTAGTAAATGAAGGGGGCAAAATAACCTGCTTTCCTAATGCACGCACATCTGTCTCACCATCTAAAACTGCATCCTGAACACCACTATACATTTCACTACGATGCTCTACTTGATGTGTCCTTATGTATTTAAGTCTACCAGCTTCAACCATAGTATAGGCATCAACAATAAATTGTTGAGTGAGCCTTTTTGAAGACAAAATCGTAGAAGGTTCATCATTCCTATATTGAAGTCGAAATGCAAAGTACTCTCTAAAACTAACGGACTTACGCGTTCCAGCTCTATGCAGTACAGATGTAGCAAATGGAATATCCTCTGTATATCTATCATCACCATATGGAAAAATAAGTGGATATTGCAAAGCAAGATAAGACGGATTCAACTCTGTAATGCATTGACGTTCACCAGTATAAGTTTGTACAATAATATCATGACTACCAAGAGTTTGATCAAGGTCACCAACAACCACAACAACAACCTTAGAGATAATAGATACGTTATATCTTCTAGGATCATGTCCCCTTTTAGCAATCAATCTCATAGTAACATTAGAATTTTCTTCAAGAAATTTATGCCTAGCCTTTCGAAACTTCTTTGCAAGTATATTATAATCATCCAACATATTTTTAAGATCAGTTACTATTTCAGCATGTAATGTATTGATGTGTAGATCTGGTCTGTTATTAACAAAAAATAAGATTAATATAAAAGGAGCATGGAAAAAATTATGTAATTGAATATTAAAAAAAAATACCTAACAACATTTATTCTGTTGGAAATTTCGTTCTCAATATCGTAAATGTACAATTGAGCAAACTTTGGTTGAGATCCATTTGATGGCAATAAAACCACTCATTCTATGGTAATTTTGTCCATGTAAGCGGAACACGGGTGGAGAGCCTCCGGTATTAAGACTTCTATCAATCTTCCCACCCAAAGAAGTAAAGGAGAACATACTATTAAAAGCACGAACATTATCCAAATAATGTTTGCTTTTTGCAGTATTACCCCAAAGTAGTTTTTGAAGAATTGGAGGAGGTTGAGGCATACATAGTATATGTATCTTTCCTTGAGTGCAACACAATGAGAATTTTGGTCGTTCTGAAACTCGACAGGACTTTAACCTTTCATCATACCAGAACATTGCACCACAAAATTGACAACTATGAATATGATCTCCAATATTCCAATAGTCAATAGCTTTGCAATAAAGAAAAAGGGAAACGTTAAAACATGTTCAATAAAAGAATACTTAATATTAAAATATAAATACATCCATAATATTAAAAAAATGATTAATATACACACACACACACACACATATATATATATATATATGTAGTTAGAATATTTTAATATATGAAACTGTTATAACTTACATTTTATGTGACTTTCATGATCACATATATCATCAGGTCAGGTTCTAGTTCGACAATCTCTGGACTTTTCTCATTAAAATTCATTAATTCTCTGAATAGTGAATCTTTTTCTTGTAATTCAACAATATCAGTATCATCACCAGTCAAATCAACCACAAAAGATGAAGATTCATCTAGCATTGATCGTTGTCTTGAATTGTCGTGATGAATAAAACTTTTATCAGAAGATATATTACTTAGCATTAAAAACCTCGAACCAAACACTGTAAATAATAATAATAATAAAAATTAATGTGTCATTTAGAAATACTATAATAAACTAAACTTATCCTACTATATTGAACTAATTAAATAAAAAAAAAATACCATTGAAAATGTTCGTGAAAGGTTGAACTGAAACACTAAAATAATCAAATAATCGCAACCCCCAAAACATTTTTATTCAGAAAATCAAACCTGAAAATGGAGACAAAAATTAAAGAAGAGATTCTCTCTAATTAAGGTATTTAAAATTTCCAGCATTCTTTGAAGAATTCTTTGAATCCTTTTCATATTCACAAAATTTACAGCATTATTTAGAAACTTATTACGAATCAACCTGCGAATTAAGGGACTGGATCTCCTGTCACACAACGGTGTTACATCTTCTGTTACATAGCTTAGATTAATGCCATGTGTCTTAATTCCTAATTTAGTTAATAACTAATTTAGTTTAATTATGATCAAAAGAACTCTTTAAGATTATTAAAATTCAATATGGTATGAAGTTAATAACTAAAGATTCATAGACTGTTGAATACCAAAAGATTTTTAAAGACTTTTTAAAATCCGTATTGAATACCTCAAAAAATTTAAAGACTTTTTAAAATCCGAATTGAATACCCCCAGACTTTCAAAGTCCAAGAAAATCCTACAGAATCCACAATCAATACACCCCCTTAAACTCATCTACTCTATACATAAAGAATCAACATTCCCTAAAACTTGTGTAGAAGAATCATACATATAAAATTTTGGACAAAAGGAGTATTAAAATCATGTAGTTATTTATGTATTTTTATACATGGTCGATTTATATGTTTAAAAAATCGAATAATGAATTATTTAGAATAATAAGTTTATAAAAAATTATGAAAATAATTAATAAATGTATTATTAAAATTTTAAGATTATTTTTCCTAATTATGAGTTAAATAAATAAATTGTTAACAACAACTATGATAGTGTGCGCAAAAAATTAAATAACAAATAAATTGAATAAGCATGACATCTATACACATCTTACGACTTTCATCAAGTTTAATAAACGATGTTGTCGTATACTTACATTGGTTCAAATGAATTAATTTAATCATTTGCCACCTTTCACAGTTATGAAGTTTTACAAAGAGAAGAAGTTTAATGTAATAAAACAGTTTTCCTTAAAGTATTAATTTTATACCATGTCAATATACATATTAACCTGAGAAAAAAAATTAACGGTCTCTATCATTTTTTAAAGATATATATGTAAGATTTAAAAAAAAAAAGTTACTGTTAATAAAAATGGAGGATTTTTGAATTAGACTGAATTTGAATAACAATAAATCTATGAAACTTTCTTACAATACTCATTTTTTAATAAATTATTTTTACACATTTCTTAGTTATAGGAGATACATCGACAACAAAAGGAAAAATACTAACAATTACTTTATAAGGAAAAAAAAAAATCAGAACTCAAAGTCCTTGGACCTTGGACAATGCAAGGAATATTCATCAATCAATTTGATAGTGTTGTATCATGATGCCCAGTGTTAAGGTCTAAGATACCTTCCTACAACAAATTGCACGTGCAAGTTCAGTTCATTGACAGTAAAATGGATGTCTAGATCTAAGATATCTTCCTACAACAAATTGCACCTGCAAGTTCATTGACAGTAAAATGAGTTACTAATTACAAATCAACGTAGTAGCTAGGCAAACATAAGATTTGAACTAAAAAAATATTGAAGCTAATTTGGAGAAAAAAAATATTACTTTATACATACTTAAGCAACTCACCAACTCAACGCCATTAAGTCATTTATCATCTAATTCCTTTCAATTTTAGTGTCTCCATCAACTTTATACCCAACACCATTAGGCCATTCATTTTTGTTGCGCATATCACGATTAATTTCCACCTATAGTCTTCAGCATTATCAAGAGTCGAATCACACTTAAAATTAAAATAAATATTATATTTCACAAAAAAATGGATTAGAGTGTGACCAAGTTTATTAAATTACAGTAAATAAAATGTCATCGCCAGCAAAGGCTGAACAAACTCGCAAAATTAAATTTAGAAACAAATTTCATTGGCTATTGTTACTACAACACATTATCTAAAAGAAGTGTACGCTCAACAAAAAACTTTTGAGGAACTTACTCCTACTTTTACCTTTTTTCATTAAGATAAAAAAAAACTACATAATAAAAGGAGAAAACAAAAATGTATATAAAATATGACCAATATATTTACATCATTTCTACAAATTGAATATTAAAAATTCACGCATTTACATATCTCATCGATACCATATTTACATCATTTATTATTTAACATAAATTAAGTAAATTTAAACCAAATTAATTTATTATTGACATTGATGTCAATAAGTATGGTATATTTCTTAATGATAAAAACCATTTTATTCTCAATCACAATTGATTAATTAACATAAATTGTGGCGAAAAAAAAAATTATCTTTCATATAGATAACATAAATTGTGCATTTTTATTAATGATTAATTAACATAAAATTCAGTTACATAATATTGATTACATTAATTATTATTAATTAAAATTTCATGATTCATTTAATTTTACAATTAAATTTAGAAAACTTAACATTATTTGATTGATATATAATTCAAATTGGATTGTTAGGCTAAATTAGTGCACCAAATTTTATCTTACAAAAATAATTAATTAGTGCTACAAAATCTTTGTTGATGGTGTGTCATATAATTCTATTTTATATTAATTCACAATTGATTTTCATCTCTAACTAATTCCGCTAATCTTGAGAATACTTCTATTTTATCTGATTATATTTGTTTCCATTATCTTATACATCGTAGTATATATGTTTTGTAATATTTTAAAATCTATTTATAAATTAAGTCATATGAGTTAATTAACATATTGACATACAATTATTATTTAACGTAAATTAAAGTAAATTGAAACTAAATTCATTTATTACTAATTAACTGGGTGACAATGCATTGGTCATGACATATTTTTGAATGACAAAAGACATAAATTGTGACAAAGGTTCATTTATTTCATATAAATAACATAAATCGAGGCAAATATTTATTAATTAATATAAAATTCAGTTGAATGTAAGCAAATAGTTTGAACGTACATATTAGAAGATTTAAAACATCACTATCCTATAAAATATTTATTACACTATCAAAAAAAAAAAAAAATGTCGACAAATATATAGTATTACATATTGAAGATTCGTAGAATTTAAATCATCACTCCAAAAAAAATGTATTTATCGCAAAAATATGTAAACATTGCCAACAAAATTAAAAAGTTACAACATAAATCAAACAAAAGGTGTTGATGTTCTATATTCAAAATGTGTTATTATTACATTCGACATTGTTTATCTACAACTCTTCATCCAATATTAAATTAAATTTGATATTCTTTATCAAATCTAACAAAATCCTTCTTGGTAGATCAATGGAGAAGCAAACTCAATTATCCTAAGAACAATTATTAATACTGATTTTAAAGAATTATCCTATTAAATGGTGAATCTTTATAGTTTTTCAATATATAAAAAAACACGTATGTGAGTGTACAAATGATATTTGAATCAATATCAATTAACAAATATATTACATGAGATGAAGAGATTTACCATCTACAAAACTTATAGATTTACAATATAGATTAAACTCTACAAAATATCTTTTTAAAAAAACTACAAATTCTGTTTAAATCTTCAACAAACCTTCAAGAATTGACGAACAAAATTAACACCAACATCTTCAATAATCTTGAAAAAACTTGTGAAAACTTCAGCAAATCTTCAATCTTTGACGAACAAAACAACACTAAAATCTTCAAGCCTTGACAACCACAAAAATAAAATAACTAAACTACATATCTAAATGAAAATAAAAAAAATATAGAATTGGAATATTTCTATCGTAGAACGATACATCATCATAAAAAAAAATACTAACTACATAAGAACCGTACAAAAGAGAGAAAATTGATTAATGAGAATGACAAACAAAAATGACGAATTTATAGAGAAGAGGAAAAAAACGTTACAAATTTTAAGGAATTGATCTGAAGGACGTAATTCAATATACAAATATCAACGGTTCAGATGAAGAGTGATAAATGAAAACCATTAATTATAAATAATAAATTAGGTTTACCATAATTACATAGGAGACTAAATGGACGGTCAAGATCAAGATGAAGAAAAGTGATCAACGGCCAATGTGTTTTCCCGCCTAAATTAAAAAAGGAAATATGTAGGTGTATTATATTAGTATAGATTCCATCAACATTCAAGGTGTGGTTTACTTTGCTCTTATTAAATATTTCGTATGAATAGATTGTTTATCCGCTGTATGATATGATTTGAATGTGACGATATTAATTCCATGTGTGGTTTTTTTGTCTTTATTAATTGCTTCGTGTGAATAAATTGTTTATCCACATTGTGACATGATTGACATGTGAATGACAATTTTAATGTAAAAGATTATGAAAGGACAGGGGCTTAAAAGAGGTCCGGGACTGAAGAGAGGTCCTCGGTGAACCCGGGATTGAAGAGAGATCTTTGGGGAAACCGTTGTGCACAAGAAAAGAACTCGGGACTGAAAATAGGTCTTTCAGGGGGATCCAGTGGGATTTAAAAGAGATCATTGGAATAACCGTGACACATAATTAATAATTAATCAAAACTATGATGCAAAGTTAGTGATCTGAAAAGTGCTTATGTGAATTACATGATTATATGTGATTATACATTTTATTTGTATGTCGTATTTAATATTGTCAAAGTGACTTCAATGAGCTAGTGGTTTGCTCATACCATACATTTAACATTTCAGATTCAGGTTGATGAGTTGATGGCGAGAAGAGGCGGTGGATGTCAATTAAATTGTCATATTTTACCTTATGATTTGAATTATTTAATCAATTGTGTTAATATTGAGGCTTTTAAATTAAAAAGTATTTTGAGATGTTTATTTTCTCGAGTCTTCCGCTGCTATTCAAGATGTTATTGGTATATAAGTTTGTAAAACTAATTTATTTAGTTAAAAATTTCAATTCATGCCTGTTGACGTTGATATAAGTGTTCTGTTTAATGATCCAACACTAACAACCGAGTGTTGTGTTTAATGTTCCCAACACTTATGACAACATCAGAATTTGCCCTTCCTTTTCTCACTAACTCCGATCTTACACTTGTTGTTTAATAATGTCCCCAGAGTAGTTAGAAGACGTAGACAACACCAAGTCATGCCACTGCGTGGGAGTGAGAAGTTATTGGACATGATATAACAAGTCCTACATTCAAGGAGGAGTGGAGAGAAGTTATTATAACCGCTTGATCTCACAGCTGTGATGATCATAGGAGTTGAGTGCAGTTCGTCCATGAAGTCTATAAACACAAGATATACAAGAAGAAAAACTAAATTCGATTACTAGTCTATAGAACGCTTTATACGCTTCTAGTTAGGAAAACACTTGTTTTTTCTTGTAGATCTTCACATTATTGTAAAACCGAATAATAGTGTGTTTGATCATAGTCTTATTTACTAGGTTATATGCATAGATCTATGATGGAGATAGTTTCATAGGATCTAGTAAATCATTTACACTTTCGTAGTGTTATTGTACACCTCTAAGAAGTTGTAATTTGTTTCACATATTTTTATATGGTGAACAACGTAGATTATTTTATAATCTACGCAAATTTTGAATATTTCCATTTTCACTATGTGCAATTTAATTTCCGCTGCATAGTGTTGTCTGGACAGTGCCAACACGACAGACAACATCTCTGATTTCGCACGCACACACACTTTCAGTTGATATCAGAGCCAACTACTTGATACACTAAGTAGAGATTTTGCTTAGAGTGTGTAATTCTGAAATGGAGTATCCACTTTCACCCGCACTAAAACCTCCTATTCTAGATGGCACAAATTATACCTTCTGGAAACCAAAGATGAGAATGTACATCAAATTCATTGATAAAAGAGCATGGAGGAGTGTTCTTGCTGGTTGGACTCAACCAAAAACCACAGCGGATGAAGACAATGAAACTCGGATCAAGAGAGAGCTCGACTGGAGTAATGATGAAATCACAGCTGCTAGCTACAATTCAAAGGCGTTGAATGCAATCTTCACCTCAACTGATGCCTCAATGTTTAAAATCATCTCAAACTGTATCTCCTCAAAAGATGCATGAGATCGGTTGCAAGAGCATTGTGAATGATCGGATAGTGTACGAAGAACCAGACTTCGTATGCTTGGAACCAAGTTTGAGAATCTGAGGATGAAAGAAGATGAAACCATTTCATCTTACAATGAAAAGCTGACTGAGATTTCAAATGAAGCTCATTCTCTTGGAGATCCAATAACAAATACAAGGTTAGTACATACAATTCTTAGATCTGTTCCTAAACGGTTTGAACCTAAGATATGTGCTATAGAAGAAGCTAAGCATACTGATGTGTTAAGTCAAAATGAATTGATTGGTATTTTGAAAACTTATGAAATGAATATTTCTGAAAAGACTGAAAATGAAAAGAAAGTGCTTGTTTTCAAAGGTGATGCCTCATCATCTGCATTATCAGGTTCTGGAAAGTCTCCTTATGTTACTGAAACCGATTCTGATGAAGATGAAATTGAGGAATATCTTAACAATCCTGATTACATGGCATTTATTACTAAACAATTTAAAACATTCATGAGGAACAAGAACAATAAGTTTAAGGATAACATTCAACCTAAAGTCCAGATTAATAACACTCAACAATTGCCTGTTAGGAAGAATATGTTTAATCCTTCTAGACAATTAGAAAGAGGTAATAAGTTTAGATCTGACCAAGATTATAGAAAGAATGTTAAATGTGATGCATGTTCTGAATATGGTCATTATGCTAATGAATGTGCCAACACCACACTAAAAAATAAACTTAATTTCAGTGCTACTTTAAGTGATGAGTCTGATGTTGAACATAATCCTGAAAAAGACCCTAAAAAGCTTTCTCTGCAAGAATTGAATATGATGATACTTTTGATGATGATCTGGATGATTATTACGATGTGAGGACAAATAAGCCATCATTTGGGAAATCACTGAATAATAATGCTCCAGAATTTATTGTTTCACAAGTTCTGTTACATAAACAGGTACATCAAGTAAAGCAGGTTTATCCAGAAGAGATGCTGACATTCAAGACTTATCTAACACTGTTTTTAAATTGGAAAGTCTTTTAACAAAGAAGGATAAATAAATTTCCAAACTCAAAGAAAGACTAGAAGTGTCTATTCTTGACTTTAAGAAATATTCTTATGAAAAACCTTTAACAAATGAAAAAGTCTTCAAGATATCTTCTGAAACTGAGAAACTTAATCACATAATTAAGTCTCTGAACTTTGAGAATTTTGACTTAAGATAATCTATTACCAAACTTGAAGATAGGTTGAAGGAAGCCTCACTGAGCTTTAAAAGATTTTTTGAAGGAAAGATGAAACTGGAAGACTCTCTTATGACCAACAACTCAAGAAGAACAGGTATTGGCTACCAAGGTAAAAATTTCAAAAAATCTGAACATAAGAAACCTACTGTCTTTGTAAAAGGTGAAGTGAATTATAATCCTAGTGTTTCTGCTAAGTCTCATATCAATATAAAAGATGTGGTTTGTCATTACTGTTTTAAAAAGGGTCATAAAAGTCCTCAATGTCTGAAGAAGAAAAATCATCTGAAAACTTCTGTATTGCCTGAAATTACTCAACATTCAAGATCACACTCTTTGTGGACACCAAAAGAAAATACATCTTGCAATGTTGTTCATATGTCTCTAAACACATGTATTCCTGGATTATGGTACTTTGATAGTGGTTGTTCTAAACACATGACATGTCAACTTGATTATCTTTCTGATTATACGGCTTATAATGGTGGTAATGTCACTTATGGTGGTGGATCTAAAGGAAAAATAATTGGTAAATGGACATTAAATGTTCCTAGTTTTCCTAAGTTATCCAATGTTCTGCATGTTGATGGATTACTAGTCAATCTTATAAGCATTAGTCAATTATGTGATGATGATTTGAAGGTTAAATTTGACAAAAATTCATGTTATGTGTTAAACAAAGATTTTGTATGTATCATGATGGGAAACAGATCTGGTGATAATTACTATCTCATTGAATCTAAACTTACATGTAATAAGGCTAAAGTTGATGATAGTACATTATGGCATCACAAACTTGGACATGCTAATTACAGACAACTTGGTAAACTTATAAGATTGAAAGTTGTTACAAGTTTACCAGATCTGAAATTTTCAGATAAAAAGGTATGTGGACCTTGTCAAAAAGGCAAACAGGTTAAAGTGTCTCACAAAATGTTGGGACACTGCTCAACTAAACACTGCTTCGAATTGCTTCACATGGATCTTATGGGTCCTCTGGAAACAAAAAGTATTGGAGGTAAAATATATTCTTTAATTGTGGTTGATGACTATTCCAGATTCACATGGATTGAATTCTTAAAAGATAAATCTGAAACTTTTTCCATTTTTAAAATTTTGTACAAAAGATTCAAGAATGTCTTTAATTCCAAAGTGTGCAGAATCAGGCCTGATCATGGAAGGGAATTTGAAAATAGTTCTTTTACTGAGTTTTATGAATCAAAATGAATAATACAAGAGTTTTCATCACCTAAAACTCCTCAACAAAATGGCATAGCAGAAAGGAAGAATAGAACTTGACTTGAACGAGTTTTGGTCACTATATTTTGACTAACTACTTCCCTTCAAGCATAAGGGTTCGTAGTAGTAATGGAAGTATTCGACCAAGTAGTATCGAACCATGGGAGGTGGGCTAGTGCAATGGATCCCTAGAGTTGTACGTCGTCATAACTAATGTAGCTACGGTTTCAGGAGTTGGATGCAAAACTAAAGCTAAACAATAATTTAAAGACAATAAATTAAACTAAACACAATCTAAAGGCTAACAAGTAATTCAACAACTAAATCAACAAAACAATAAAATGACAAGTAAGAACAAATAACAACTACGAACTAGATTCGAAGAAGTGCAAGTGTGGGAATGTTTCGGGTGTTCTCTACCTAGTGAAATCGAGTGAGATTGTTTGTACCATGTTTATGTTTCAATTTGGATTTACTAAGAGCATCAAGATGCTAGGATGAAAATCATTTCCCTTCGGGTACTATAGCCTTACGTCTAAGGTGTTCCCAAACCCGGTAATAAGACATCTTCCTAATCCTCACCAACTACCCAAATAACCATTCAAGTAATTAATGTCTCCTAATGGGGTTCTAATACAATTAACTCTCTCTCGACGAATTAAAAGTATAATAAACGTATTTGTACACCAACAACTCACACCATAAATTTAAACATATTCATGTAACTCTCGTCTACGCTAAACATGCCTCAAAATACGGATTAATAGAAGTTAATACACAAAGCACCAATAAAACCCAATAAGAGAAGCAATAATCAAAATATCAACAATAATCAAAGTATAAACAATTTCAACACTAAATATTCACATGGTTTCAAACACCCAAAACATAAAAAGCTTAGCCCATGGTGTTTGAGGAAACACCCATGGCTAAAACACCAAAATAAATAGAAATAAACAAGAAATTTATCAAACAAAGCTTAAATAAAAGAAAAATATCACCTTGAGAGTCTTGTAATTTCTCCATTCTTACATGAAAATAAAATACCCAAATGATTCTAAACTAAGAAAGTATAAAAATGAAGAGTGTGTTTGAGGAGATAAGCTCCTCAAACCTAAGCTAATTGCTCCTCTATTTCTCACATGTTGGAGGAAAATGAACTAGGGCTTGAGTGTGTAGAAGTGAGGCAAAAAAACCTCCTAAACAATCTGATTGGGGAGCTATTTATAACTTGGAAGAGTGTGTGAGACGAAATTAGCATTTGGGTCCTTGAAGTTCTTCAAAATTCGCGAAATTCCCAAAAAAACGTAAGTTCAAATGGTCAACCGAGTGGGCCAAACGGTCAACCGTTTCGAGTGAACATACAGTTGGATATTGGGCTGCAGAACTCAAACGGCCGCCAGTGTGGATCCAAACTGCTGCCCGTTTGAAGTCACTCGGCCGCCAGTTTGGATCCAAACGGGCGCCCGTTTGACTTGGAATTTCTTGAAAGTTTCTGGAAGTCCACCTCACTCGGTCGCCAGTGTGAAATCACTCGACCGCCAGTGTGAAGTCACTCGGCCGCCAGTGTGATTCCACTCGGCCGCCCGTTTTACTTGGGAATTCTAGAAAGTTTCTAAAAGTCCATCTCACTTGGTCGCCAGTGTGAGACCACTCGGCCGGCCGTTTGACATCTGCTCTTTGGACTTTTCGTCTATTTTTCTTGACTTTCCTTGCTCGTCCTCCAATCGAACTTCAATTCCCATGCACCAACGCTCGTTTTCCCTCTAAAATGGACTATTTCACCTTGTTTCCTACACTTTGAACACATTTCTTGACAACAAGGTTAGTAGCACAATTTTTATCGATTACGACCAAAATCACATCAAAATGCTACAATAATATAGCAAAAATGAGCACAAATACGAGCAATCTCACACCCAATCAGAACTCTTCAAGAAATGGCTAGAGTCATGTTATGTTCTAAGAATCTTTCCAAAAGATTTTGGGCTGAAACTCTTAACACTGCTTGTCATATTGCAAATAGAGTTTATATTAGAACATATTCTATTAGAACTCCATATGAAATTCTGAACAATAGAAAGTCTAACCTTAAATATTTTCATGTTTTTTGTCGTGTTTGTTACATCTTAAATGACAGGGATCAGTTACATAAGTTTGACTCAAAGAGTGACAAAGGGTTCTTTCTTGGCTATTCAAGAAATAGCAAGGCCTACAAAATTTACAACTTTAGGACTGATACTGTACAAAAATCTGTAAATGTTGTTTTTGATGATGACACAAGCATTACAGGTAAAAGCATTGAAGATGAAGACATTTCAGATTTGATTGATGTACCAATCAATACTGAAAAAGATGAACAAATTCAGAATGTTGAGAAGAATGATGACACACACCAGAGGAATCATCTGATAATACAGATCCTGAAAATCTGTATAATCTCCAGAAAACTCCCTCCATAAGGATTCTGAAGTATCACCTACACGATCAAATCATTGGTGAAACATCCACAGGTGTTCAAACCAAAAGAAGAATGAGACTCAAAGGATGTGGTAAGATCTATATGTATGTCATCTATGTGTAGTAAGGTAAATCATGAATGCTATTAATTTATGATTGAACCTAAAACTGTTAAAGAAGCATTAGATGATGATAATTGGGTTAATATATTTATCAATTTCTTCTATTTTTTTTATTTTATAAATGTCATAAAAGTATACTGCCTTCAACTATAAATTTATAAGCAACCTACTACAACCCAACATCTTTTTAAATAATTCATGTCTCTTTCCATCACACAGAATCTACTGACTTCTCATTTTTTTCATATTTTATTAATAATCTAATTCAACCTAAAAATGTATTATTATTTTCATTAATTATTAATTACATATTATCTATAATCAACTTTTATTATATTAAAAAAATGTAAAAAATTAAATATATTAAATTATTTTATATTCATTATTTATAAATTATAATAAAAAAAAATTACCAAACAATTAAAATTACAAGATTCAAAGAAAACTGAGAATTTTGATAATATTGAGAGTTTAAATTTTTTTTTGTAACATTTTGAATAATCTTCAATGTTTAGAAAAGATTGAAAATTAGAATAATTTGAGAGTTTGAAAAATAATTTAGATGATTTTGATTCATAATAGAAAATGATAGAGTAAAATTTGGAGTGAAAGAAATTAGAAGAGAATATAAATAATGTGAGATTGTGATATAAAACATATCAATATGGTCTATATTTATACAAAAAAATATATATGAATTTTAAAATAATATATATATATATATCTTTTATTAATAATATTATAAAACTAAAATTATAAATTTTATTTAAATAAAATTTGAATGTCCAATTATATGGGAAGGTTGTCCAACACCGTGAGATATGTTTGTTTTTTTATTTTGAGGATTTTCAAATCTAGTGGTTTTCAAAATTATAATGACTTGTATATTTTGTGTTTGTTTTAAAATTTAAGTAGGGTATGTTATAGGATTTATATGTATCTATATATGATTTGTAGGTATTTCCGTATTTATAGGAGTTGACTTTTATAAAATTTATACTCTATTCGTCCCGTGATTACTTACACACTTTTTTTATTGGGACGTCCCAAAATTACTTGCACACTATTAATAAAAAAATACCCTACAAAATCAATATCCTCCCAACATCATTTTATTTTCAAAATTGTCACTCATTTTTATATACATTTTACTTTTCATCTCATCAAATTCATTTTATACCTCATCAAATCACTTAAAATACCCCCTGTTTATCTTAATCACCAACCACTAAATTTCATTTTCATAAAAATCGTACTAATCAAAACTATATAAATAATGCTGGGACGAGGTGAGTATGTATATATAGGGTAAGACTTACTTCTAAAATCTCATCTAAAAGTAGAATAAGGATTAAATTTCAAAATCTTAAAATAGAACCAGAGTTTATTCAAATTTAGATCTTACACCCCAAAATTAATATACCGTCAAATCCTCAATGTTATTCATGACATGGGGGCGTTGCAGCACTTTTATTTTGTTTTTGTCTCCCAGCACACACCCTCTTTAAACATGTCTTTTTTTTAAATAATATTTTCACTTCATTTTAGGGATGACAATGGGACGGATCTAAATTCAAATTCGCATTAAATTCGTTTTGAATGGACCGAATATGAACCCAATTAAGTAAATATGATTTTGATCAAACCCGTTCCACAAACTTGTATTTGGACCTGCTATATATAAATATAGGAGTAATATTTAATGTATATGTTTTTATTAATTATATAAACTTATATGCATATTAATGTATATATGTTTGTAAAAATATTTTATATGTAATTTTTTAGTTTAAATAAATATGAAATGCTAATTTAAACAATTATATATTTAATTTGAATTATATAATATTAAAATAAATATATTATTTACATTATAATTCATTTTTTAAAAAAAATTATGAGGGGTCACTACAAAAAAAATTGCTTTTAACGACATATAAAAATGTTATAAAAAAAGGCAAAAACTTGTGTGAGACCGTCTCACAGATCTTTTTATGTGAGACGGATTCTTTTTTAACTCATATTTCAAAATTTTGGGTAGGACAACTAATTTTTTTTTTTTTCAAATTTTGATTTGTAAAAAAAGTGATAATGTTTAAGTGAAAAGTGATACTAAAAAAAACTCTTATATTTCAATGTGATTATAATTTTTTTAATAGGAAAGGAAAAAAAAAAAGTGATTTGCACGTGTGTTTAGAAATTACACTTTTTTTTTTTGAGAACCCATTCAAATTAATTTTTATTTATTTTTAAAATTTTAATTTATGAAAAAAAACATCTAAGTTAAAAAAAAATTACAATTTTTTATCAGCAAAATATAAAATGAAAAAAAAAAAAGTTAATATTAATTTTGAATTTTTATAATTCTAACACAATAGTGTGGCATTAGAGTTAATATTAACACAACTTTTTTTTTTATTAGTGTGTAAATACCATATTTATTAACACACTTAAAATATAATGTATTTAAAGGGTACTTATAAACACTTTTATTTTTAATGTGTTAAAAGGGGTGTGACAATAGACAAGGTTTATTATCGTTTGTGGTAATTGAGTATATATTCACACACCTATTATTCAATGTCTTTATAAAAACACATATTAACACATTAAAAAATTTAATGCGACTAAATAATACTTTTTACATGCAACATTTATTTTATAATGTGACAAAAAGCGTGTGACAAAAGACTTTTTTTCTTGTAGTGGGTGGGGCGGGTCTTCAAGCGGGATGGGGCGGGTATGAGAATTTTCTAACGGGGCCAGTGTGTCTTGGGACAGGGCATACCCGCCCCGTTGCCATCTCTACTCCACTTCAATTTATTTTTTTGAAATTTTAAGTAAAATGATTGTAATATCCCCATCATGGGGTTCACCCCGACCCATAAAACACAAAATCAGAAAACTTTATGTATTCCCTTCTCCCTTTTAAAATTTCTTTCAAACAAAATAAATTGAAACCTTGAAAGAACTTGAATATAAACGTGGAGGGATTCGTTTTGGGTTTCAATGGTTGAAAAACAGAGTTTTTGGTACACATATGTAAGCGTTCTTTATATTTTTTTAAACAAACTTCGTGATACTAAAAACTCGACTCTAGTTCACCAAGAATTTTCATAATTCTCGACTGAAATTTTTTGTTTTTTCAATTTTTTTTCGAAAAAATCTCCCACAGAATGACAGAAATCTCTCAAAAAATTTTGCTAAAAACTCCGATTTTTTTTTTTAGTTTGTGACAAAAACTTGGAATTGTTGGACGAGAGTTCGACACTGTTGTAAAGCTTTGCGATTTTCACTTATGTTCGTGCAATAACACAGTTTTATCAATTAAATTCGTACAAAATCATGTCCAATTTATTTGAAATTGGGAAAGTTTGCATGGAGGAAGGTGAAGGGAGTGAATTAGAGAGTAGGCAAGTGTGAGAGGTAATTGTGGTATTTTATGGGTGGACGAACTCAAAATTAGGGTGTGAACTCATTTCGGGGTAAAGACATAAACAAAAAAATGGGGCATTTAATTTGACCGTGGCCACTTGCATCTTTGCCCATTGTCAAAACCTAAAATGAATGCTCACGGATTATGAGAAGGTGTCGGGTCAAATGGTAAACCATGAAAGGTCGGTTATTACTTTTAGCCAAAATACCCCAAAGTCGCATAGAACAACCATTAATGGGATCAGAATTCAGGAGGGCCATAGTTAGGGGTGGAAGTAGGCCGGGCTACCCGACAGGGGCCTACGGCCTAGCCTATTAAGGGCCTTGTTAGGCCTAGCCTATTTATAATATGAGCCGGGCTAAGGCTTTTTAAAAAGCCTATTTAGTTAAGTAGGCTAGGCTTAGGCTTTAAATAAGGCCTTATAAGTCTACCAGGCCGGCCTATTTAACATTATATATTATATTTATATATATTTTATAATAATTTATTCTTAAAATTTAGTACTAACATTTATATTAAATTAAATTAAAGTAAGTTAAATTTATTTTAGTACTTTTGAAATCATTATAATGTTTGTATTTAAACTCATAGTTGTAATGCATTTATTTTGGTAGTAAATTTTATTTGCAACTTTGAATATTGAACTACGATTCATATTTAATAGACTTCTAAAAAGCTCGTAGGCCTGACCTATTTACTTAAAAGGCCAGGCTTAGGCTGCAAAAAAAGCCTATCACAGATAACAGGCCAGGCTCAGGCTCAATATTTATAAACCAGGCCCAGACTTTTTCATGTAAAGCCTAGCCTAGCCCAGCCTATTTCCACCCCTAGCCATAGTATATCAACTTCTTGTACATGTACACCATAAACTTTTCTACTTTATCCAAATCTGTCTTGCCCATATACACCTCAGTCCTGCCCTGCTCCATGCTCTGCTACGGTCGGGACAACCATTTAAGCATTGTCCTGTCCTACGCGGGTACTTGCCCCATGCTCGATACGGGGCAACATTTTGAGCTCACCCCAAGTATATATATATATAACTGAAAATATCTAAAATGAAATAAACTAAATATAAAATTCACCATTAAACTAACACATTAAAAATAAAATATTGGTATAAACTAGGGTTAGTTTACTTAATTAAATTATTATATTTATATATATGTCTTTAAATTCGGGGTGGACACGACAATAAATATGAAAACTCATACTTATTCTGTTCTGCGCGCGAGGCGGGGTTGACTTGCTTCGTTTTTAGAATGAGACAGAGTAGGACGAGTCCATATCTCTCGAGGCATGACAGAGCGGCTTCGGGACAGGTCATTTTGCCTCCCTATGTGTATTTAATTATATAAAAAAAATATTTTAGTGTAGTATGAATAACATTTTATGAGATTTTATTAGCTGTGGATACTTAAAAAAAAAGGAAGAGAGGAGTACTAAGTAATGAATGACGTAATTGCCAAAAAAAAAAAAAAGTACTCCGTTTCATAAAATTTATCGCATTTTGGTCTTTATTTTTATTTTAAAAAGGTTGTTGCTTTTTCTATTTTTATCATAAATTTTTTTAAACTGCCCTCATGTAATTATTATAATATATTTTTAATTGAAAATATATTAATAATTCATTTTCTGTCGCTTCCTTTCAAATAAAAATATTATATAGAAAAAAGGTTAAAAGAGAGAGAAATATGTCATATTTTTTTCTTAATTCTATATAAAATGACAAACTTTATGAATTGGAGGAAGTAAGGAATAATGTAGATTCTGAGTTTAGGGCGAGCATATTTTGAGAGGATTAATTTGTCATTATCAAAACATCCGACACCCTGCCAGTCATTTTGAAATATCGTCATCTCCGTCCCACTTTTCTTTCACCCTATCTTTCAACTACAACCACTAAGCACTCCAAACCCTCGTTCCGCCTCACCCGAGAACTAACAATGGCGGTTTCATTTGCAACTCTGGTATGTCTCTCCCCTCTAATTTCCCCATTTCTTACATCTACTTTCCATCTATTGATTCACATTTCACCTCCTTTTTTAATTTCTGTATTTTACTTTGCTTTTCAGTCGAACATTAGCTCGATTTCAGCTACACCGAGTGTCGCACCTGCCAAAAGTACGAGCTCGGTTTGCTCTTTGGCGTCTCTGAAGCAACGTGAATGTGCATTTTCTTCGTTTTCATCATCCAACTCTTTCAGCCTCTCGACTTCGCGTTTGGATTCTCCGGCTAGAAGTAAAAAAACGGGCTCTATGCCTTTCGCCGTTCGAGCGATGGCTGAGGTTTCGTTCGTTTTGGTTTATTTACCGATGCTTCTGTTGCTTGCTGATTTTTATTGTTGACATGTTTGAAAAATGCTATTGACTTTTTTTGTTTTTTAAAACTGGGTTTCGTTTGTTCTATTTGTAGCCTTTTGTATATGTGAAGGAATGTCGTCTGTTTAGTGATTGAAACAACATGTCTTTTGTTTAAAATATGGAGAATATGAAACTAGACAAACAGCTGTTTTATCCTTAAATGAACTTCTGGAGTTATGCTTTATTTGTGTGATATTTATATGAATTGTCAACACTTTTCTTCACGAAATTGTATTAAGTGGCATCACCAATCATCATTATTTAACACGCTACGTGTACTACGGACAATTGAACACAAGATGAAATAAGGAAATCTAACTGTGAATTGTCTGCTTTCTGGTGTTATAATTGGATATCCTCATTTTTTGCATGCTGTTTAGAGAAATGTGAAGAAAATTAATCCAACAGCGATTTGTCTTATAAGCTGATAGATTAGCTATTTTCTTGGTGTATAAGCTCATTATGTTTTGAATCAAAGGACAGTATATTGAAACTTGGGTCATGCTACATTTATTGCAAATATACATAATTTGTGTACTTCAATAGTGAGAATGCTTTTCAAGAGTTATTATTTCAAAGAATAAAGGACAATGGTACTGGGATGAGAAAGATGGAAGCATAATGCAATTGTAAATTGGTTCTTTCTTCCATAAACTAGAAAGCAATGCTTTTTTATTCTTTTTTTGGTTTTTTTGGCTAAGATAGTAATTAAAATTTTGTTCTTTACTCAGGAAGCTACATTACAGTCAACAGTGACACACAAAGTTTATTTTGAAATAAGCATTGGAAACCCAGTAGGAACACCTGTTGGAAAAATTGTAATTGGATTGTATGGTGATGATGTGCCACAGACAGTAGAAAATTTCCGTGCTCTATGCACAGGTACGTACAGACTCACCTATATGAACATATTATTATGTAGTTAATGAAATTTTGAACTTTTTTTCATGGATATTCAATTGAACAGGGGAGAAGGGATTTGGTTTCAAAGATTCTGCTTTCCACCGTGTTATTAAGGATTTCATGATTCAAGGGGGAGATTTCGATAAAGGCAATGTAAGCATTTTTCTTAGCTAGACATGATAAAATATTTTGGTTGGCTGTTATGATTATTTTCATGTTTATGGCCATATTTTCTCTTCCAACGCAGCAAATTTCTGCAATTGTATGCAACCCTTCAGTGATGCAAAGCTTTTTATTTTGAGAGTTTTGAAAGAACAGAGTAGTTAAACACATTTTGAATGTTAAAGTGATTTCAATAAGTTAAAATGCATAATAATTTGCTGACTTGAATATTTTGGATATGGCTAAATGCTGAAGAAATATTTAATGCACTAGTTGAATTTAGATTTAAATCTGTGAACACTATGAGGTAAGGTAATATTAAAATATACTTTCTGCTTTAGCTTAGTACTATCAGCTCACCTAAAAGAGTAAAATTTGTTTTATTTTCATCATTTTCATGGATGATATATCTGCCTGAGTTCGTCTTACAGCTTATGATCCACTGTCATTTGGCTCTGGCCTTTCCATCCTCCGTTTCTTCTTTTCCATCCTGCTTTCATATCAATCTTGTAGCTTTGTATCTGTTTTGCTCGCCATATCTTTTTCAAACTTTTATGATTTGAAGGAAACTCTTGACGGAAAGTATGTAATAAAAAAATTAATCGAGTGTTTCCATGTTATAGCACTCGATAATTTCTGCTGGAAGATTTGTAAGGATTTTTCTAAAATCACTGTGTTATGATAATAAGAAGACCTGTTCTTTACATTCACTGTTGCATTGAGAAGTGGAAACAAGTTCATAAGCAGCTTCATTTAGAAGTAATGTTGATCTACATGCTGAGTATTCAATACTCCCTATGTCCCACACTTACTTTCACACTTGTCTTATTAGGACATCCCAAAATTACTTTCACACCCCAAAAAAGGAAAAAAACCCTTCATAAACTCCACCCTCACAATACCCACAATTTTACACAAAAATGCCATTACTTTTGGACTACTCATACACACAAGTCAACTCATTTCTTTACTTTATACATAAAAGTTTACAAAATTACCCACCAAAACACTACTCAATATTCCAATTTCTTAATATGTGTGCCCACCTTCTTATGAAAGTAATCCCGGGACGGAGGGAGTACATTTTATTATGCTTTTGACTTCAGCTGCTAGAATTTTATTTTCCTTGCTATTAATCTTTTGGCCTGTGCTTTCATATTATTGTTAAGAAACTTTTTAAAATTTTGGGAGCTATTTATCATTGACTTCGATATTTGGATCTGTCTTCTCAGGGCACTGGTGGTAAAAGCATATATGGCCGTACATTCAAAGATGAAAACTTTAAGTGTGAGTTTGTACTTTTCCTTCCGGTAAATTGTATACTGGATTTTTCATTATTGGTAATTAGTGAATACCCTTCTTTTTGTGTAGTGGTTCACACTGGACCTGGAATTGTTAGCATGGCAAATGCTGGTCCAAATACCAATGGAAGCCAATTTTTCATTTGTACTGTCAAGGTATGCAGCTATGTGAAATAAATTCATTATCATGCTTGCAAAAAAAAGATCACTGGTTGTAAATCAAAGCACCCTCTTGGACTGTACTGCATTTCTAGTTTTCTTTTAAGGGGGGTGTTTATATTTGGATTTGAAATCCAATAGGTTAATTTGATGAATAGTAAATAGTGTATTTGGATTTCATAGAATTTGAATCATTTGAATAGGATAGGATTTTGAAAATATAGGTGATAGATGATTAATCGAGTATTCTCTGTTGTTGAGTTGCGTCTATAATAATTATTAAAAAGAGTTAGCCCTGGAAATGACTCGATACTTAATACTGTATACAAACTGTGGAGCGTTGTAAGCTGTATGAATCAAACATAGCTGAATCTGTTGTGATGCAAAAATTCCATCTCCTTCCTTGGCTACGATGGCTGCCAATATTCATCAACTTTTTATATGATAATATACTACCAACCAGTGAAACAGAATCAAAGCAACTCTAGTGATATAGTTTGGATTTTTTTCCCTCTCTTTTCTTGACTGCACTTTGGTTGTGAAGTTCTCTATTCTTAGACGACATTTAATAAGATTTTCATATTTTATGTTGACTGGATTGCAGACACCGTGGCTGGACAATAAGCATGTTGTGTTTGGACAAGTGTTGGAGGGCATGGATATTGTGAGGAACATTGAATCCCAACAAACTGACAGAGGCGACCGTCCTCTAAAGAGGGTGGTTATAAGCGATTGTGGTGAAATTCCAGTGGCTTAAGGTTTGAGCAGAATAAATGATCATGAGCATAACTGCTTTTTGCCATTTTGTCATGTTTCTGATATAGAGGATTTTGGCTTTGTCCAACGACGAGTTCCTTGTATTTCTGAGGTAAAAAAAACAGAATAATTGTACTTGAGATGCAACCTGCTGGAGACTGATATTTATGTTATGTGCTATGAAATATAATAAATTAGTTGGCCCTAATACTCCCTCCATTTCATATTGTTTTTCGCTTTTGGTCGTAAATCTTATTTAAAAAAGTTTGTTGTTTTAGCTATTTTTACCATTTTTCATCCTAAATTATCCCTATATAAATACCTACAGGTTGCGTTTGGATGGAGGAATTTGATTTGAGTAGGTATTTCAAATGAAAGGTTTTAAAAATAGATGGATTTCAAATGACATAGTTTTAGTGAAGATTTGAAATCTCTCACAATTTTAACTAAAAAAGGAATGGACACAAATCTAAGTATTTGAAATCCACTCATAATCCAAACAATTTTAACTAAAAAAGGAATGGACACAAATCTAAGTATTTGAAATCCACTCATAATCCAAACACGTGAAATGAATTTGGGCTATGGATTTGAAATTCATAGGCCCAAATCCACCCAACCAAACACAACCACAATTTCTTCTTTGATTACTTTTTTCATTTCATTATTTTGATAAGTTATTACTTATTCTCTTTTATTTTTCCTCATTTTTTCTCTGGGTAAATTGGTAAAAAAATTGCATTCCTTAATTCTATATAAAATTATAAAATAGGCTGGAGTAATCAGTTAATTGATTTACAAGTACAACGGTGAAGAGGGTATTTTTTATGCTGAGGTGTGAAGTGTCTATAAAAGAATGTGGATAGTGAACGTGTCGAAGATATATGCTAATGCTTGGGTTTATCACTTATTGGTGTAAGACTTGAGTTTTACGCTTTGTAATATACTAGTGCATGACTCGAGTATTACGCTTTGTAATATACCAGCACAAGATCCGCGTATTACACGGAATTTAAAAATTTTTTATACCATCTTCATTTCGAATGTAATGTTGTTTTAATCAATTAATTTTGTTCATAATTATTATTCATTTTAGGTAATTTTTGTCATCTGTTCTATATCTATCTAATTTAATGTTTTTTATTTACATATTAATTAAGGAATTTTTTGATTTTCCAACTGTTTTAACTACTCAGCCGATTTCCTTTGCTATGTTTCTTACACGAATGTAGTATTATTATTTGAAGGTGACTATTTGTTCTTTTATTTAATAAGGTTTAATATAATTTTGAATTCTTATATGTGTTTGCTAGAAATTTTATAATTTATGTTTATATTATCAGAATGTTGTACTATAACTTTATCACATATGGAATTATACCAATGGTCGAATAAGTGAGCCATTCATTGTTTTGACGGGTTAAATGCTTGCAATATGAACTGAAACACTAACAACCAAAAGGTTAATGTTTTCGTGATCGTTTCGTGTTGAATTTGTATCGTGCTATCGTGTCGTGTCGAAAATTGCCACCCCTAGTTAAAACAGATAAAAGAAATTCCAACACATCCATTTACACTCTATCCCCCAATACACTTCTGAACTTTCATGAATGATAGCATTACTTCTGCATCTAAAAGAACTGTGCAATTTAAGACTTCAAAAACAGTATACCGAAAACTCCTTACACATAACTTCAAGTAGAATTTCATTGCAGAACCACAGGAATTCTCCCACGTACTCTTCACTGCACAAATCCAATTCTTATATAATTAGGTAGGTACTGTAAATAGAAACAAAACCAAGAAAAATCAAATATCAAGAAAAAGCATGCAAAAATCACGTTAACCATTAATTCCATTTGCACCAGCTTTACTCAAAATATGTATTCTCACTAAAAAAAATAGCACTCATTGTATAAATATTTAAAAAAAAAATTAAGGATTTAAATTAACTTTTGACGAGAGTTGATAATTTTGAGATAGGACTGGGTAGTAAATTACGCTTTCTATGAGGGACAAAATAATTTAAAAAAATGTAAAATAAAAGCAAACACTTTCATGTTGTTGGAAATAATAATAACAGCAAACAAAAGAATAGCATAACATTATGTAATAATGACACATCAAATCTCCCACACCTAAATATGCTTACTTGGGAGGGCTCACTCTCAGGGGAACTCTCTTCCAGCATGGGATATGATATGCTCAGATCACCCCTACCCAAGCTTGGATGGGCATCATGGATCTGGAGCACCTTCATGCCCATGTGTCGTTCTACTGCGATTTGGAGCAAGCTGCCCACAACGGACTGACTCTCATCTTTTGGGATTCAGGGTCCGTCGATCTGTGTGCTGTGTCGCGGGGATTCTGAGTCGCTTGACCATCTGCCTGCCCATTGTCCGTTCACATTGGAGATTCTGCACAACTTGACTCACATGTTTGGGGTCACGATTCACACTGGGGTCAGCTTCCTAGATATCTTCCTCCAGGCCACTAGAGTTCGGTTGGGTCCACAGTCTTTAGAGTTGTGGAGGGCGGGCTTCGTCACTGCTATTTGGGCTGTTTGGACTCTGCGGAACAAGGTGATATTCGATGGAGTTTCACCCTCTGTTAGGAGATGTATGGCTCAGATCATTTCGGGCATCAGGGAGGCGAACAACATAGCTAGGGGATATTCGGACGGCACAGTTCGGGATCTACTAATTGCTAGGGCTCTTGGCGTTTCGAACAGACATAAGCCGACGAGACACGTTTCATCTGTGATTTGGTTCCCGCCTGATCCGGATTGGTACAAGGTTAACACGGACGGAAGTGCCTCTTCTTCCCCGGGTAGTCTGCATGCGGGGGCGGTTTTCAGGACGTTCAAGGGATTTTTCATGGCTGCGGTTGCTACTAAGGTAGGTTGGGCCTCCCTCTTGAGGCTGAGTTGGCAGCGGTACTTATGACCATCAAGTATGCACGTGACCAGGGTTGACACTTCCTCTGGATAGATTTGGATTCAATACTCACGATTGACACTTTTATGAGCTCCAAACCTTCCATTCCTTGGCGTCTGCAAGGTCTTTGGAGCAAGATCCATCCTCTTACGCAGGAAATGCACATTCGATACACACACGTCTTCAGAGAGGCCAATCAGGCTGCTGATGCTGTGGCCAAGACTGGCCTTGACAGTATCTGGAGGGGTTACCCCCCGGATTTTTTACTCTTATTTCTGCACAATGATTTGTATTCAGTTTTTTATAGACATTGATCTTTAGAGGAGTGTACCTTTTTCCCTTGACCTGAGTTTTGTCCCTAAGGAGGGTTTTCCCAGGCAAGGTTTTAATGGCGATTCGGCCTCTGGCTCGGCCTGTGAGCTTATGGTCCTAGATTTTCTTCTTTTATTTGACCTACCTTTTATTGTCTAAATATGCTTACTTGTCCTCAATAAAAAAACAACACAAAAGTATGCTAGTTGTCAATGAAGAAGTTAAAGTATTCAATGCAATTATAAACATTGAATTTTAAAAGAACATTAGACTCTCAAGTGTTCATCAATTCACCGACAAGCCAAATTCCAAATTATGCTCTCATTAGCCCTTGTATTTATTTCAGCTAAGCTAGTAAGTTCAAACGAACTTTGCATTCTAGAGTACTCTCTCTTCTCCGTTTTTTGCTCTTTTTTTTTTTGCAACGAGGTTTGGAGCTCCTCTCTACATTTCGGGTTTTATCTCATTTCACGTTGATTTATTCATTTTAACACGTTGAACCCCCTAAAGTAGGCAGCTGTTTCAGCCCCTCAATATTTTTTCAAGACTTTTTTTTTTTACTTAACTCCGATTTGTTTTCCTCCAAACCCAATATCCTTTTTCCATCCTTAAAGGGTACATTACGAATGCATCATCCATCCAAATCACCAACTCAAACTACTTTGTTAGGGGAATAAAAAAACAAAATTTAGAATTCAAATTATCAACTCACATATAAAAAACTCACTTATATTCACTGATTTAACATGTATCAAACAAATCATATTTAACATTAATATTCCATATTTCACTACAAAATAATAATACCACATATTTCAACACTCAACTCTCGATGCATCATTGCGATTTTAACAAATTCATGCGCAAGCATACTTCCATGTTGTTGGAAATAGTAATAACAGCAAACAAAAGAGTAGCATAACATTATGTAATAATGACACATAAAACCCCCCACACCTAAATATGCTTACTTGTCCTCAATAAAAAAACAACACAAAAGTATGCTATTTGTCAATGAAGAAGTTAAAGTATTAAATGCAATTATAAACATTGAATTTTAGAAGAACATTAGTGTTGGTCCCGAGTAGTTGAGTTATTAAGATTAGAACTAGTCTAAAGTCTAGAGGGGGTGAATAGACTTTTAAACTTTTTCTAAAATATCAGAGATTAATATGTGGAATATCAGATTTAATAGGCCATTAACAAGATTATACTCAACTAACAAAATATGAACTTAACTAGTCTATTCTTCAGATAATATCAACTCGTCTATTCAACTTTGATTTTACAATCTTATTAATTATACGAATTCAAATAAGAACAATTAACATATATAAAATAGTAAGTAAATCAAACACAAGATTTATAGTGGTTCGACGACTTGTCTACATCCACTCTCACAAACACCAGTTCGTGATATTTTATTAATCTGATCTTGTGGCTTTATGTCCCAAGAAATAAGACTTCGATCTTCTCGATTATATCACCAGATATATCTTCGATCTAACAACTAGTGATATATCAAGCAACTAGCAAGCTTGTACAAAACTAAAACAATAAGAAAAACTTCTCTGTTTTCGAACTAAGCCTTCTTGAACAAACTCTTCTTTTCTGGGCTTCTTCTTCTTTAACTTCTGAACTTCTTGAACTCTGCGAGTTTCTTTTGCTCTGATTTCTTCAGTACGTATAGTTTCAGCAATAGCAGTTTCAGTAGTCTTCAAATGATGAATGCCTTCATCTATTTATAGACCAGACTTATCAAAAATATTTAATTATCCAACTAACTCTTCTTGATAACTTCCTTCAACTAACTCTTCAACCGTTTCTTGATATGTATCTTGACAATACGACGGTTAATCAGTTATTTAAGTTGTAACCAACTTCATATCTTTAGACTTCATATCTTGGATACGATTCTTCAATTCTGTTCAGCTTAACTTGACTTGTCTTCAGCATATTCTAATTTCTGACTTCTTTTCGTTCATGTGACAGTTCAGATTCTGATCAAAGTGATACTGCTGATAGTGGAGTAGGAAGTAGTCTTCATCATTCCAATGGAGTGACTGAAGAAGACCTCTTACTTGCTAATAAAACATTCATGGATGTCAGTGATCAATGAGAACATATCTTTAAAACAAGAAATCATTAATCTACGTGAAGCTTAGTTAAAAGTAGATCCTAATATGGCTATCATGAATGAACGCTTGTTTGAAGAATTGTCCCAATTAAAAGACAAGTACGCATCCATAGATAACTTATATCAGTGTATGCTCAAGACCTAAGCTAAAGAGACCAATTAATTCAATGCTTTAAAGATTAAGTGTGAAAAGCTTGAAGAGCGCAATAAATTCTTAGAAACTGAGGTGCTCAGCCTAGATCTTAAACTAGTCGATATGATTAAATCTTCCAAGATTAATCAACAGTTATCGGATAGGTATAGATCTACGGCAGACAAGACATGGTTCGGTGCAGATGTGCCTAGCTCGTCTACTCTAGTAGATAAGAACTCTACTGCTGCTAGTTCAAGTTCTTTACTTATTGATAAAGGTAAAAAGCCTATGAAATACAATAATGGAACAAAACCCAAGGTAACTATACATGTACAGTTTAAAAACAATGTTCCTACTACCAAGAATGGTAACAAGAAAGTTGTTAACAGACCAATACAGTCTAGTCCAAGTCAGCAGAGGTATACTGATCTGGTCAGACCAGATCAGGTACCAGTAGAGGTATCCTCAGCAGACTATGCCCAGACAAGTACAAACTAGTTGGAACAAGCCTAGACCTCATTTCATAAGGCAATCTCAGCTTTATTCAACTAGACCTAGGAAGTATTTGCCAAATTAATGCAATCAACCTGTTCTTTATCCCCCACCTTTATAATATGACATTATTAGTGAGGATAAACCAAAACGAATCTATAAACCATATGGTCCACAAACCTTTAGACCATGTCAAAACTATCAAAGACCACCTATACCTACTCGAAATGAGGTTGAAACCAGACGAGGGTACCTCAGACGAGTAGACATAAAGTCTGCTAATAGATCAGACAAGGTCAATAAAGTCTTGTTTTGCGATGTTAAGGGTAAGAAATTAAAGAGGCCTCAATTGTTTAAAACACCAATGTATATTTGGGCTTCTCTTACTACTACTAACACACAAGGACCCCAATGAATAGTGGGTACCTAAATTATTAAATCACCAAATGCAGGGTCGAGTTGATCTCTATAGAAAAGGAGGGTCAGTGGGTGAAACTTGGTACATGTACAGTGGTTGTTCGCACCATATGATTGGTACCAAGGAATTACTCACTAACTTACCACGAACAGGAAGGCCCTAAAGTGATCTTTGGTGATAGCTCCTTGACCACAACAAAAGGCTTTGGAATGATAAGGAATGGTGACGTAGAGATTCAGGATGTCTCATATGTATAAGGTTTGAAGTATAATTTGCTTTCCGTTTCACAATTTTGTGATAGTGGTTATGAAGTGTAGTTTAAAAGCACAAAATGTGAAATTATTGATAAAAGAACGCAAACAATTCTACTTATCGGCGTCAGACAAGGCAGCGTATATATAGTGAATTGGAATAGTTGTCCACGGGATGCGTGTCTTCTTAGTAAAAGTCCTAAAGAAATTAGTTGGCTATGACACAGACGCCTATGCCGCATGAACTTTAAGATTATTAATAAGAATGTAAGAGATTACCTTGTTGAAAGTATTCACATTGAGATCTATTACAAATCACAATGTTGGGAATAAAATGATTTTGATTTAGATACCAAAACCCCTGATTGATGATGTTCAGAATAGTTGAGATATGCTCAAGTATAGATCAGATAAGTTGTCTCAGGACACTTTAGATTAGTTGAGATATGCTCAAGTATAGATCAGATAAGTTGTCTCAGGACACTTGAGTATGTAGGAATGCGCTTAAGTCAAAAATCTCAGAAATGTTGTGAGATTTAGAGTTCAGGATAGTTGTCCAAAGCTGGAATGTTAGGCAGCTTGATAAGTGTTAAGTTCTTTAGAACAAGGTTGCTGAAGTTACCAAGACAAGCTTACTGAGGGGACAACCTGGCTGAAAGATCAAGTGTAATAAGACAAAGCTTCATGCATTGATAGGAGCTGCATCAGATCAATTAAAGTGCCAATGATCAAGTGCATTGAATGCTATACTCACAGAAGACACATTCAATGAAGCATTTATTACCATCAAGCGTGAACCAAGCATTGAAGACTTAGAAGCATTAAAGATAGAGGCATTGAATGAATGTTGGAACATTCTAGGTTGCAGCAGGAATGTTCAGGGGAATTGTCCCATCTGACCGTTGGTTGAGTGTAGAGTCTGCCACAAATCAACCTTGGGAAATGTGCATATTTGGAATCTGACACAAGTCAGATCAGCCGCATTTTTCAGAAGTCAACACATTCGTTCAAGCAACCATTGAAGAAGCTTTTACACAGTGGATAAAAGGATGCCAAGCTTCATAACCGTTTCAATGGTGCTGCAAATAGACAAGTTTGAATTGCTATCCCTCCAACGGTTAGTTGTTCAAATTTGCCTATAAATACAGAAGTGATCAAAGGATTCAAGTATCCAACTACTTGCTATCAAACTATCATCAAGCAATCAAAGGAAACCAAAGCTGTTCTTTAGAATCCCAAGTTTCCTGATCACTTCAAATAGCTAAGCCAATTCTTGTAATATTCAAAGCATAGCCTGGAGATATCCTAAGCCTTTACACTGTTCTTATTGTAAAGGATATCTCTACTAGTTGGAACCAAACCTCAAACCCTTACCTCATTTAGTGAAGGAGTGTTTGTTGTAGAAGTGAGGAGTTAAGAATTGTTATTGTGAAACACAGTCTTAACTCAGAGAGATTGAGCACTAGGACTCAGATTATCCTAGGGATCAAAACACTAAGAGAGTGTTGTTGATCAGTGCACATTGGCACTATAAAACAAGCTAATTCCATTGTTAAGGAATTATCCTGTTCAATCAGGAAAAGTTGATGTAGGAGCTTGAGTCTCTGAACCACTATAAATTGTGTGCCATTTACTTACTGCATTCATTATAACACTTGCTCTCAATCATATTTCAAAGAGCTATTCTCAGTGAGTTAAGAAAATCTGTTTTGGACAAAGTCCCTGATCACTGTGTTTTTCAGAAATCAACTTGGAGTATTTCTTTGAGTAAAAGGCCAACCACATTCCGCACTTAGCAACTCGTTTAGATATTTAGCCAACTGATCACTTAATAGTAATCAGTAGGACAAGTATCTATCAAAGTTCACACCCAGGCTTGTTGTGAGACAACCTTCCTGATAAGACCAAACTGTTTGAAAAGAAAAGAATTTGCATACACAAGTGCATTCCCCCCCCCCCATACACTTGTGTCATACTCCACCTAGGACCAACAAGTGGTATCAGAGCAGGGGTTCAAAGACCACTGCTTCTGAAAATCCAACTGATTTAAAAAAAAAACACATTATTTCTGTGGTCACTGAACTGATCCAAATTTCTGAAAAACCTATTTGTGTTTATCTTATTCTATTTCTATATAAATGGCTAACAATGCAGTTTCAGGAGATGCTGTCAACACCATCAACAACATGGGTCCAAACCAAGTCAATCATATTTCTCATCACAAATTGCCAATGTTCTCAATTGAGAATTATGATTTCTGGAAGATCAGAATGAGAGCACATCTTGCTTGCCAGCATGATGAAATGCTCAAAGTCATCACCAGAGGGCCCTTCACATTCACCAAAGCAAATCCCAAACTCACTGATGCTCAGAAAGCAGATCCAAGGGAGTTGCTACCAGAGGATGAGGATGATTTTACAGCTGAAGAAAGAAAAAGGCACAACCTGAACTACATTGCCATGAATACCTTGTACCAGACTATTCTAGATGCAGTGATGGGAAGAGTGTACCACTGCACAACAGCAAAAGAGATTTGGGACACCTTAGCACTTATGTGTGAAGGTACCCAAAAGATAAAAGAAAACAAGCTTCAAGTGGCTATCCAAAAATATGAACAATTTTCTATGGAGCCCAATGAAACTATTGATCATCTTGATGGCAGATTCACTGACATCATGAATGAGATAAACTCTCTTGGCAAGTTCTATGCTAAAAGAGAAGTTGCTTTGAAGATTCTGAGAAGTCTCACATCCAAGTGGGACATATACTCTGTCATGATGCAAAACACCAGCAATCTTGACAACATGCCCATGCAACAAGTGTTCTCTGAACTCAAAGCATATGAGTTTGATTTGAACAGAAAGAAAGTGCATGATGAGCCATCCTCCTCAAGCAAAGGTGTTGCCTTCAAAGCTGCTGAAACAGAAAAGAAGAGTACTCAAAGATCCTCTCAAACTGTTTCAAAATCTGAAATGAAGGAGGAGCTGGCACTCATGGCTAGGAGATTTGAGAAGCTCAACTCCAGATTTGGTAGATACAAAAAGTTCTACCAAGACAACAGAACCAGAAGGAGATCCAACTCTCCTGACAACAAATCAGAGGACAAAGTCTCTGATGAGAAGAAAGAAGAAAGATATGCTGACAGAAAGAAGTACAACAAAGCTGAACCATCATCATCAAGAAGGAATGAGTCCTCAAGCAAAAAGAATGATGATGAAGATGTGTGTTACAACTACCAGAAAAAGGGTCACTTTCAGTATGATTGTCCTGACCTAAGTGCAAAAGAAAGAAAAGAAAGGCAGAACAAAAGAGACAAGAGGCTGAACAACAGGAAGGCCATGGTAGCTGGGGAATCAGCAAGTGAAGAGAGTGTCTACTCTTCTGATGATGGGCTATTCTCCAACAGTGACAGTGATGATGACTGTCAAATGGCATTTGAAAATGAAGAGGTATGTTCATCTTCCAATTCTTCTAATAACACACATGAGTCCAGTGAAATCCACTTGAAACTCAACTTTGGGAAGTTACTTGAGGATTTCACCAGGCTACAAGAAGTATGCAATATGGCATTGAGAGAAAATGAGCTATTGAACTCTAAAGTTCAAACTCCCAACCTTCCTGAACCAGAGTTTGACTTTAAATCAACTGAGTTGTATCAACAGACTGTGAGAGAACATGATGAAATGTCTCTCAAAGTCACTGAACAACAAAAGTTGATTGATGAACAAGAACTGGCCTTGAGGAAAAAGGATTTTGACTTTAGAATCCTTCAAGCCAAATTTGATAATCTCTCAATTGAATTTGATACTCTTAAATTAAGTGAGGGGGGCTTAAAAATGAAGATGTCTGCCTTGAATAAATCTGCTAAAGCAATAGAAGAAATTCAAGGGTTTCAAAGACCATTTGCTCAAAAAGGTGGATTAGGCTATAATCCATTTGAACCCTCACCTGGTCTTAGTATTGCCTCAACAAGCAATTCTAAGATGACTTTTGTAAGACCAGTGGCTCAACAAAATGAAATGGAAGTAAATCAACCACTGATCAAGGGAAAGGGAAAAGGAATTGCTATACCTACTCAAGTAAACAATGTCTCTAAACCCATACCTAAGGAAAAGGTTAAGAACATTGCTTAAAGGAGGAATGAGGTTCAGAAGGGTAGAACCAATGGAAGGTCAACCTATCTGAATTCTCATCAGTGGAGTTGTCCAAAATCTGCTCAGAAAAGGCCAACTCAAATGAGGCAACCTCAACTGAATGGATTAAGGCCCAACCCCTCTTATAGGTATAAAAACTTCAGGAAGCCTGGACCTTACATGCCAAAAGGAAAAGACCATCCAAACCCCTATCCTCAAAAGTCTTACCAAGCTGCACCTAAGTCTAGTAACTTCAGGAGAAATGCCTCAGAGAAATTCACCAACTCTCCTGAACCTTACAAGGCTAACATTTATACACAGAAGCCCCCCAAGGCATTTAAGGATAAGACTGTGTATGTAGATGTAAATGGAAACCAAGTCAGTCACTTTGAGTCAATCAGAGTAATTAGGCAGATTTGGGTTCCAAAAGGTACAGCTAACCCTCTAGGACCCAACATTCAAAGGGTACCTAAATTTTGACTTTGCAGGATTGCAAGGACCACAAGAAGAGGCGAAGCATCAACAAGAGAACAGCATGGTACTTGGACAGTGGATGTTCAAGACACATGACTGGGAATAAAGAGCTTCTCTTAGAGTTCATTGAAAAAGATGGTCCTTCAGTAACCTTTGGAGACAGCTCTCAAGGAATCACAAGAGGTTATGGTACATTAATGTTGGGATATAAATTCATCCTAAACCCCACTTGATGTTAGAATAGTTTTGATGGCCAAAACACTTAGAGTTTATAAATGTAATAGGATCAGCTGACTTGTATAGAACAACTTAGACTAGTCTTGTGTGATCAACTGTATTGATATCAGTTGATCAGCACAATCCTGGCTTACATGCCTATCCTCAAGATGAGAAGAGTAGAAGACATGAAGACTAGAAGATCCTTGAAGACCAGATAAGTTAAGGTGCTTGTATACCTACCTATCTGATGGAGTCCCAGATTGAAGATGGCCTAAAAGCAGTACAAAGAATTTCCAGATCAGAAGAGTGTTACTCGTCTGATATCAGAAGACAGAAGACCTAAGGCCAGAAGAGTAGTCAGAAGACTAGAAGTACAGATCAGAAGACTATGTGCTCTTCCAGGACTCGGCTGATTCCGAAGTCATCTTGCAATTCAAACGAAGACCTACCTTATTTAGAAGATTGACATGATCCCAGGATTGAAGCAATCAAGCGGCTGGAATCAAGGAATCAAGCTATTATGGAAAGATTGCTCAAACGGCTAGTCAACTCCAACGGCTAGTTGCAACCAATCTCCATTATAAATACAAGAGGATGAGAAATCACAAAGAAGAAGACACAAGAGAGAGAATTCAACAAGCCAAGCAAGCAATCAAAGCTAAATCCACACAGTTCTAAGAATTCTCAAAAGAGCCAGAAACTATTAGATTATCTATAGCTCTTAAGTGATTTCTATCCAACCCTTAAGAACCTGAAACCTGTTCATATTGTATATCAATTGTTTTAGGCATAGTGGTTAAGCAAATTATAAGCTTGAACCATTAGTTGGATACACCTCAAAAACCCCAAACCCTCACCGAAAGGTTAAAGTTTTTGAAACCCCTTAAAGTGCAAGTGCTTACAATCACTTGTGGAGACCGTAGCTGTTAGGACGGCTCAGATCTCAAAGTCCTAACCTTGGGACTATAAAGGTCAAGACCCTTGTAATTTGTGGAAATTAAAGGGATTAAACATCACGTTAGGACGTGAGAGTGGACGTAGGAACCTATATCCGAACCACTATAAATCCGGTGTTATTTACTTTCTGCACTTTACATTTCTGCCTTTACATTCATTATTATATAGTGCATACTGTGATTTCAACACTCTTCAAAACAAGGCCATAACTTTCAAACCAGCATCAGCTGAGTATTTTCATTAAGTAAAACAAGTTACAAGAACGAGTCTAAACCAGGGCCACCATAATTCCGCATATAACCTCCTCAGTCAGATCACTATAGTCATCTGGACCAGCAGACTTGCAGTCCAGTTGACATAGCAATCAGAAGAGGTTCCCAACTCTGTTTGAAAAAGTTTTAAAGTCTATTCACCCCTTCCCTCTAGACTTTAAACCCATTCACTACTCGTTCATGTTAGGGTTATACTGGCAAGTATGCTTTTAGTGCTACTTATGTATACAAACTGATTTTTGCACTTATTAATGAGAATAAATTTTTGTCACTGGTTGCTTTAAATATAATGAATGGTAATTATTTATTGCATAAACGTTCAGATGTACTTTACATTGTAGACAATGTGGTGTGTAGAAGATCACAGAAGATCACATTGTCAGTTCCTTGTATATAAGTACAATTGATTCACAACTTAGATGGAATTGAATAATCCATTGGTAGAAGTTGAGGTGTAAGGCTCAAATTGGTTTGTCTTGACCAAGAGATTACACTAGTGCATTTTGATGTGCTGAATAGGACCTACATAGAGGTAATTCTTCTAGACTGGCTTAAGGAATGAAGAATTAGACCTCAGTGGTTGTTGATTTCTTAATCTCTGTCACTTAAATGGAATTGTCTGTAGTTAAGAAGTATTGCTTTGATTTATTATGGGTAAAGAATCAATGTGATTCAATACTTTATATTTTGGGCAATATTATTAATTATAGGACAGATTGCCAAAATTAATACAGAGAATCGTGTCTTGGAGTGTCAAGTTGATTATGTCCCCTTGGTGGGCTCAGAAGGTTTATCATATCAAATCTGATCAGTGGAATTTATTTCCGGTATGATAATAATGTTGAGCTGTCCTTACTCTAAGGAATAAAAGATATTAATTAATTAAAGCATTCAGTAGCTTAAATTAATTGATGGACATTGAATCTTAAACACGGGAAATAATAACCGGGAGCCATATTTCGTAATATGGGTTAGGATGGATAGTGCAATATTAATTCTATAGTGGAATGAATTAATATTAATGAGCTGGAAAAATATTGTGGCTCAATATTGATTTCTGGGCCCATTGGGAGGTCCAATCCTAATTCTCCTAAAGGCCCCTCAAGTAGCCCAATAAAAGTCCATTAACTAAGGTAATTAAAAAGATAAGAATTAATCTTGTTGCAAGAAAGAGAGGAAAGTAGCGCTTATTTTGGGGAGAGAATATTATGGAGAAAGATATGGAAATAATATAATATCTCTTGGAGAATAAAATATTTCTAGATCTCCTATATTTTCTAATAAATAAATTGACTATTCTCTCTCTTATAAATAGAGGAAAAATCGCTTGTTTAAGGGTTGACAAAGAAATCGGTTTTCTCTACAAAAGAAAAAAGAGAGATCTGTAATTTTCGAAATTACAGTGTGTGCAACAAGAGAAAATTAATTCTTCCTTGAGAGTTATTAGTTCGTGAGATCTCCCACCGGATCAACGGGCTAGGACTTAGGGAATACTCGAGAAGGCAATTGGGTTGAAGTTGTTATTCTTCTCAACGGTATCTCTCCAATTCAAAGGTAAACACGTAATCCCTTAGTTCCGCATGTTTAGGGATTTAATTATTTACCGTACATTCATTACATGAATTAGTTGATTTAATTTGTTTAAATTATGAAATTAGATTTATGATAATTCATATTTAAATTACGTCTCAAATAGATCCTGCTAATTTTAAAGGTGTCTCAAAGGATTCCCGGGAGTCTCGAAAGATGCCTAGGGCATCTCAAAAGATTCCCGGGAGTCTCAAAGGATCCCGAGCGTGACGGTCAATAATAATCCACAAGTGCCAATAATTCCCCACAAAGGAGATGGGGAATGTGGTCCCATAATAATTTCCCACAAAGGAGTTGGGGACCACAAGAATTGGGGACCACATTGTTGGGGGACTATTATTGGGTATTGGGATTATTCCCAACAGATGGTATCAGAGCCAAGGTTTTGGGCTCTGTAATTTAAATTAGAATTTAAATCTATTTACATTAAATTGATATTTGGATGGTAGAATTGTTAGATCTTTTTTGCAGGTATCCAATTATCATGGTTTTAATGTATGTTTTAATTTATGTTGTTTGAATGTGGTTTTTAATCTGATTCGGTCAGATTTGTTTTTCCCATGAGAAAATCCACGGGTAGATTAGATTATTTAATTTGTAATAAACTAGTCTAGATGTTAGATTTATTTTTTGTAAATAAATTGTAACGGGTCAAAGACGAAGACCGTTAGACGGATTAAAGAATCGGAGGCACCCGGACGACCAAGCCACACGAGTCGGTTGTAGGCGTGGCGTGATTTTTTTTGTTGCGGTCGTGGGTGTACGAATTCTCGTTCCTTCAAAACGAGAAAATTAAACCATGATAATTGGACGTGTTTGCCTAATTTGTGTTTAATTTTTATTTTGTTATTATGCTATGATTATTTGTTAATTTTGCATGAGAATTCGTGAAAAACCTCTAGTTTAAAAAATTACTAAGTATGTTTTTTTTATTAATTAAATTTATTTAAGATAATAAATTGATTAAATGGCCTCCATAATTTATTTATTTGTGAAGTCTTTTGGCTACGCATTGGCAAGCGCCTCTCTCCCTATCGGATAGGTCAAAAGATAAGTTCACATGAATAAATTCCTTTAAGGATGATTGTGGATTATTACTAGTGGCGGTATGACCCTCCCATCGAGTGGCTTATTCAAAACGAAATAATAGTCCTGTATTTAATTATGGTTATTACTTAGGTATAAAATTGATATATTAACTCCCCATCGGAGTCCCTGTCAATTTTATATGGCCAGGTTGAAGCCAACTATTAATTTTGAATTAAAGGTTTGTAACTGCTTTGTTTGTAACCTGCTTAAATGTATTTGAGTAAACGTTCACACTCATCGTGACTTACTTAAATTGGTTTTAAGATGTTGGCTGATGCATGTTTATATCGTTTTTTGAGGTTTTTGATATAGTACATGTGATCAAATTATGTGATAATTTTTGTGTTAATAGGATATTGGGGACCACAAGAATTGGGGACCACAAGAATTGGGGACCACATTGTTGGGGACTATTATTGGGTATTGGGATTATTCCCAACAGTTCAGGGACCAACAAGTGGTATCAGAGCAGTGGTTCTAACGGACTACTGTCTCTAGATTATCAGAAGACTTGAGGGAGTCTTTCTGTAGTCCTCTTGAACAGATCTTTTTGGAAAACTTGTTTTTGAAAACTCATACAACATGAGTGCTAACATGCGTAAGTTGCCTAAGTTTTCAGTTGAGGATTATGATTACTGGAAGATCAGGATGAGGAAGAATCTCACATCAGTCCACTACAAGATGTGGTCAGTAATCACTGAAGGCCCAATCACCATCATGACAGTCAACACTGCAAATGGTGATCCAGAAGTCCCAGTTGGAGAACTGGTTCCCAAGCCCATGAGGGATCTCACACCAGAAGAGATGAAGCAATCAAACCTTGATAGCATTGCTCAAGATTACATAATGCAAACTCTTCCAAATGAGTACATTGCAAAGGTCATCCACTGTGAGTCAGCCAGAGAGATGTGGGAGGCATTGGCACTCCTCTGTGAAGGAACTGAGCTGATCAAGGAAAGCAAATTGTCGACAGCAGTCAAGAAGTTTGAACACCTCAAGATGCATCCAGGAGAAACTATTGATCAGCTGGACAATAGATGTACAAAGATCATAAATGAGATTGAATCTCTAGGCAAGAAGTATACAAATAGAGAGAAAAACTTGAAGATTTTGGACTCTTTATCCAAGAGATGGAAACTCAAGAAGACCATCATCAAAGATACTCAAGATATCAAGAAGTGGTCTACTCAAACTCTATTTCAGAACCTAAAAGCTCATGAATATGACCTTGACAGAGAAGAAAACTCAGGAAGGGATGAGTCAACTGCAGCCCCATCTACCTCCAAGACTGTAGCCTTCAAGGCAGCCAATACAAAAGCTGCAAGTACCTCATCTGGCAAGGCCTCTCTGAAAACAGAAGACTGTGAAGGATCAGACATGAGTCTGAAGGAACAAATGGCTCTTATGATCAAGAGATTCGAAAGGATGAACACTCTCAACAGCAAATATAGAAAATTCTATAGAAACTACAAAGATAGAAGAGCAAGTTCACCCTCCAGAGGTTCCAGAGAAAGAACACCAGAAAGACATCCTAGAAAGGATGTGGAGTCATCTGACAGCCGAGGATCTAGAAGAAGAGATGCCACTCCTCCAAGGAAAGGCAACTCAAATCAGAAACCTGGATCATGCTTCAACTGTCGCAAACCAGGACACTATGTCTATGAATGTCCTGAGCTGGATTTGGATGACAAAGAAGAAAGAAGGCCAAGAAGAACTTCAGACAAGAAAGCTATGGTGACTGAAGAATCTGAATATCAAATTGATGAACTCCCTACATCACCAGACTGCCAAATCTTCTCAGATGATTCAGATGACCTAGCTATGATGGCCATAGGTGAAAATGAGGAAAGGAGGGACCTATACAGAAGAGGAGGTCTAGCAGGAGAAACTTGGTACATAGATAGTGGATGCTCAACTCACATGACAGGAACCAAAGCCCTGCTGACCAACTACATAGAAAAGAAAGGTCCAAAAGTCTTCTTTGGTGATAACGCGCATGGTAACACAAAAGGATATGGCACCCTTAAAAATGGTGACATTGAGGTACATGATGTATCATATGTAGAAGGTCTTAAGTTTAATTTATTATCTGTTTCTCACTTTTGTGACACTGGTTACTCAGTCAAATTCTCTAAAGATGAGTGTCTCATAAGTGATAAGAGAACAAAACAAAACCTTCTAACAGGATCTAGAAAGGGAAGTATGTATCTTGCAAATTGGAACAGCTGTCCTAAGGATACATGTCTGCTTGTGAAGAGCCCTAAAGATGTCAGCTGGCTATGGCACAAACGTCTTAGTCATCTGAACTTTAAGACTATGAACAAGTTAGCAAGGGAATCCTTAGTTGATGGTCTGCCTAATGAACTCTACTGTAAAGATCAGGTGTGTGATGCATGTCAACAAGGAAAGCAAACAAAGGTCTCCTTCAAGACCAAGAAGACAACATCAACCAGCAGAGTTCTTGAACTGCTTCACATGGATCTCTTTGGACCAATCACTCCAACCACTCTAACAGGGAGGAAGTACACTCTTATTGTTGTAGATGATTATTCCAAGTTTACTTGGGTTATCTTCTTATACAAGAAGAGTGAAACACAGCAGAAGCTCCCTGAACTATTGAAGAGGATCCAAGTAGAGAAAGGAGAACCAATTGTGAAAATTAGAAGTGACAAAGGCACTGAATTCATTAACTCTTATATTATTGCCTATTGTACTTCTAATGGTATTCAACATGAGACAAGTGCAGGAAGAACACCACAACAGAATGGTGTAGCTGAAAGAAGAGTCAGAACACTCAAAGAAGCTGCCAGAACACTCCTTGCTGAATTCTCCACTCCCAAGAAGCTATGGGCAGAAGCCATCAACACAGCTTGTCACACTCAAAACAGGTCAGGTATTCATAAAATACATGAGAAAACCCCATATGAACTATGGAAAGGAAGAAAACCTAGAGTATCTTACTTTCATATATTTGGTTGTAAGTGTTTCATTCACAACAATGGGAAGAGTAAGTTGAATGCTTTTGATGCCAAAGCAGATGAGGGGATATTTTTAGGATACTCCTCAACTAGCAAAGCATTTAGAGTACTCAACAAACGAACCCTTCTTGTGGAAGAAACACCTCATGTTATTTTTGATGAATCTTGTGAAAATAATGCAGTAGAAACAAACTCAGCTGCAGATCAGATGAGACATCTAGTGATCAAGTCCAAACCAGATGAGTTCATTGAAGTCAATGAACCTTTCCCTGAAGAACCAGAGGAGGATAAGCCTCATAGACCTGTCACTAGATCTCAAACTCAAGCAGGACAAGCTGACCAGAATCAAGATGCACCAATCCCAAATGCCAGGGGGAATGATCTCTTTGACACTCAAGATACAGATGATGATCGACCTAATCAAGTTAACCCTCCTGATGGCACTAGATCAGATGAGAATCCAAGCTCATCCAATGCAGATACTCCTGTGAGGCATACATGGAGAAACAACCATCCATCAAACCTCATCTTAGGAGGAGCTGACTCAGGTGTCAAGACAAGAAGACAACTGAATCAGAACTCACAATCATCTATGTTCTGCTGGTGTGCTTTCCTATCCAACATTGAACCAGCTGATATAGAAGAAGCAATGACAGATAGCAATTGGATCACTGCTATGCAAGAAGAACTAAACCAATTCGAAAGAAATGAAGTCTGGGAATTGGTAGATCGTCCTGAAAACCACAATGTAGTAGGAACAAAGTGGGTATTCAAGAACAAGAAGGACGAAAATGATGTGATAACTAGAAATAAGGCTAGGCTAGTTGCAAAAGGATACTCTCAATCTGAAGGGATTGACTATGATGAAACCTTTGCTCCAGTAGCCAGATTAGTAGCCATACGACTGTTTCTAGCTTATGCATCATATATGGGCTTCAAGGTATATCAAATGGATGTTAAGAGTGCTTTTCTAAATGGTATTCTGGTAGAAGAAGTATATGTAGAGCAGCCTCCAGGTTTTGAAAAAGGTGATCAAGTATATCGACTGAAGAAGGCTCTCTATGGTCTAAAACAAGCCCCTAGAGCTTGGTATGACACATTGTCACAATTCCTACTTGACAATGGATATACAAAAGGCAAAGTGGATAGAACTCTTTTCAGAATACAAGAAGGAGAAGACATCCTAATGGTGCAAATATATGTAGATGATATTATATTTGGATCACCCAATCAAGAGATGTGCAAGAAGTTCTCTGAACTTATGCAAGGAAAGTTTGAAATGAGCATGATGGGTGAGATGAATTATTTTCTAGGACTTCAAGTCAAGCAGAGTTCAGAAGGGATCTTCATCAACCAGTCCAAGTATACCAAGAGCCTATTAGAAAGATTCAAAGCCCTACAAAGCAAGACTGCAAGGATTCCAATGATGACATCTTTCAAAATGGAACCAGATGAGTCTGGAAAGGCAGTTGATCAAGCTGAATATAGAGCACTGATTGGATCTCTACTATATCTTACAGCTAGCAGACCAGACATAACATTTGCTGTAGGAGTATGTGCTAGGTTTCAAGCAAACCCAAAGCAAAGTCATCTAGAAGCAGCAAGGAAGATTCTCAAGTACCTAAAAGGAACAATCAACCTAGGACTATGGTACCCTGCTGATGACAATCTAGAATTGAGTGGCTATTCTGACTCAGACTATGGAGGATGTAGAATTGATAGGAAATCCACATCTGGAACCTGTCAATTTCTAGGCAACAAGCTGATATCATGGTTCTCTAAGAAGTAAACCTCAGTTGCAACCTCCACCACTGAAGCAGAATACATGGCAGCTGGTAGTTGTTGTAGTCAGCTGCTCTGGCTAGTTCAACAACTCAAGGATTACAATGTAGAGGCAAGAGAAGTCCCTATTTATTGTGATAGCAGCAGTGCCATTGCCATCACTCAAAATCCAGTCCTCCACACAAGGTGCAAGCATGTCGACATTCGACACCACTTCATAAGAGACCACCTTGAAAAGAAGGACATCAAGATGGAGAAAATTCACACAGATATCCAAAGAGCAGACATCTTGACTAAGCCCCTAGCTGAAGAAAGGTTCAAAACCCTATGTTACAGCTTAGGACTCCTGGACCCAAGCACATGAAGAAGGAAAGATCAGCTGAAAACCTCAGCTGACCCAAGTGCAGCAGACTAGGAGGACCAGATGAGGTGAATAGAAACCCTCATCTTCAGGTAAGTTCTTTCCCAATGAAGACAAATAAAGCTGAGGGAAAACTTAGAGTCATCTAATCAAGGGGGAATCAATGATACCTTAAGAATCCTTGATGAAATACTCTAAAATCTGCATTGCATATCATATCATATATATATATACAGCAGACTTGAACAAAGTTATTTGATCTCTATATTCCCAGCAATGTATACTATGTATAATAATAAACTATTCTTCATAAAATACTTTATTTATATACATAAATACAGTGTACTATTGAGTTATACTTGGTTGGATTAATACACCACCGACTCAACAGTATGCATGCACAGTACGGATTTCAAATAACTCTTGCTCAAAATTTATAAATTCTGCATTCCATAAGATAAAGTCTGAATATCTTTAAATGTGAACCCTTAGATCAAGAATCTCATTGTTGATCTTAAGAAGTAACTTTTCAGAAATACAGACCTATCAACTCTATAGTTTTGTCATCTTTCACTCCACTACCTCATTTCTACCCCTATAAAAGGAGGAAGTTATGAGAACACCTAAGAACACAAATCACCAACTACAATTTTTGTTTCAGGTATGGAGAAGATTGAAAGAAAAGATGGAATGGAGATCATTCTTCAACCAAAGTCTTGGGTGAAGGAAATGAAGATTTGTCCAGAAGATGAAGATGATGCAGATCAGCATACTTGGTTTAACCAACATAAGTATGTCTATGAAAACTAGAGGAAAGAGAGAAGTCCTTATTGAAAACTAGAGGAAAGAGAGATGCAGAGGACAGAGTAGCAAACAAACAGAGCTTCTTCTCCAGGGGGAAGTTCTACGTGGAGAGCTTGTTATCAAAAGCTATTGTGTCTAAACAGAACATGAAGGCTGAGTCCATGGCCCTCTCTTCGACTCCATTGAAGCCTCTTCCAATCTTCCTTCTCTTTCAAGAGTAGCGAAGAGATTCAATTAGGACACATTTGATGCTACAACCCATCTGATGATGAGGAACATCAGATGGTAAGGGCAACCTGAACCAGTGGGATACCATCCAGGCTGATATACATATTGATTTGATGGTCCTACTTGATTCAGAGATAGAGCTGGAAGATCCATCAAACCAGGTTGGATCACCACTCACAATAAAGCTGGAAGATCCATCATCCAGGTTGGATCATCACAGCAACAATGAAGGATCCATCAAGCCAAGTTGGACCTTCAAAGCACAGAAGATTTACTCAGCAAATCTCAATCCTCCACTCAGCTGATCAGAAGACCAACTCAGCTGACCAGAAGACTTCCAAGAGAAATCAGCAGACCTTTTCAGGAAATCAGAAGACTTCACTCTGCTGATCAGATCACTTGATTTTTGAGTTTAACGACTATCTTTGATCATGTAATTCATTCTAGATTTATTCCTGAATGTAATTAAACAAATTGGCCTATATAAGGAATGCAATTCACTTATAAAAAACGACCTTGATGATCAATTCTTGCCACAAAATTAGTCACAACGGCTATTTTTGGTAATGATGTCATTAATACTCAATTACCATATTGCCAGCAAATCAACTGTTGCCACATCTCAAATTCAGCCGGCAAATTTAAAGGAAGGCCCAAAATCAAAGAAGGAAAATCTTGGGCTCTACTCCACAATTAAATCCAAATCTGACCGTTAGATCAAGATTTGTTGGAGTATATATACACACCCTTAAAACTCTTCCAAACCCTTTCGCTCACAATACCCTATTGCTCTCAATACTCTCTCGTTCTGCAAATTTCTTTCAAGCTCTCAAAACCTAAACACTTAAACTCTACTATGGCAATCATTGAAATTTACGACGAGAAGACCAAGAGCACTAACACCTTGGATGCTGCAAAGTGGTCCAAGGATGGGAAGATGTTCACAGAGAATGCTCTGTTTTTCAAAGGCAAACACACAGCTGCAAACAAGGAAATCCTTCTCCGTTGCATCAACCTCAACCTTCAAGATTTTCTGGAAGCAGCACCCACCAACGTTTATGAACAAGATGTGCTGGCTTTCTATGCAAACGCTGTGATGAAGGGATCGTATGTTGAAAGTGTCATGGGTGGACACAAGGTCAAGGTAACAAGGGAAATCCTTCAGGAACTATTTGGTTTGTCAAGGGGGAAGATCAATATCTCCACCTACATCATGAATAAGGAGAAAGAATACATGGAGATGTTCACTGATGGGAGAATCAAGGCTGCTGATGCCTCTGGACTCAAGAAATCCCAATTAGAACCTAAGTTTCAAACCCTGATGGATATAGCAGGCAAGATGCTGCTAGGTAACACTTTCAGCCATGATGCTGTTACCACCTTGAAGGTTAGAGTTATGGCTGCAATCTGGGATCAGATTGATGGAGACTGGCAAGGGCTTTTCTTGGACAGAATTGCTCTTGAAGCCAAGAAGGTGACTTTGGACCTTCAATCAAGAGAATGGAAGGTAACCTCAACTGTCAGCTTTGTCAACAAGCTGAGTATCATCCTTCCAGAAGTACTCCCAAGAAAGTACAAGATGGGACCTCACAAGACCTTCCACATCTCCAAATATTATTTAAGGAAGGACGCTCTTGCTGAGGCAGCAAGGTTGAAAGAAGAGAGGAAGAAGCTGTTAGCTGAAGCATCTTCCAAAGATGTTATTGAAAAGGCAGAAGAGTCCACTCATACCTCTGCTGCTGAAGAAGAAAAGGAGCCATCGAAAGAAGAGGCTCAAAAGAAGGTTGCTGAAGAGGATGATGATGACAATCAGACCTTAGCACAAAGAAGATATCTGATCAGATCAGGGCTCATCTCCCCATCTGATTCAGATGTCACTCCCACTGCCTCTCCTTTGAAAAAGGCAGGTACTTCTAACCCCTCTCTCACTTTCACACCTTCTAAACTATCAAAGGGTCAGAAGAGAAAGAAGAACACTTCTTCTTTCACAAAGAAAGCCAAGAAATCCAGGCTCCCTACTCCAATGAGCATAGCCCCTATTTCATCCTTCAACCCTTCTGATGATACCAACCCATCTGAACCCTCACACACTGATGCCCAAATCCCTGCTGATACTCACACAGCAGAGGAACAAGCCCAGCCTAACCCTGCTGATGTTCAAACAGCAGACAACCAACCTCAGACCACCTCCACACAACCTGCTGATGATCAAACTCAGATTATATCCACAATCCTTGCTGATATTCAAACAGCAAATGTCCAAGATCATCAAGCTCAAACACCTACTGATCTTCAAGAAGAAACTGAACCAGACCAGCAGACCCATAACCCTGCTGATGAACAAATTACTGAAGATCAATCCCAACCTCCTACCCAACAAGAAGAAATCACTTCCCAAATCCCTGCTGATACTCACACAGCAGAGGAAAATGCCCCAACTACCCAAACCCCTACCATAATTGTCCCTTCTGCTCCAGAAGACTTGGCATCAGAAGACCTGGTTCAACCTGGTCCTTCTCAACCTCAGTTCAGAATGGTGCACTACCCCATGTGCCAAACAGAAAAGATAATGAGGATGAAGATAGCCAACCTGCTCAAGACCACCATCCCTGGAGTTGATGAGACTTCAATCCAGTTTGAACAAGTGCTTAGGGTATGCACTTGGATTGAGCTCAAAAGAGATGATATAGATGACCTTCTTGAGGTCACAGAAGGAATGGGAGGAAAGGAAAACTTCCTCGACTGGGAGATGGAGCAATAGGAAGTTGCTCAAGTTCGATCCTTTGCTCAGCTGCTATCAGATGAGGCACTAACTGCAGTCTGCAACCGGATCCTAGGAGTCTCCACTGCTGATGTCCCTATCCCAGTAGGTTCATCGGATCAGCAGACAGCTGAACAAGCAAAGATGAAGGAATCAGCTGCACCAGCCTTGGTGGAAGACTCAGCTGCCCCTGCTGAAGACTCAGCTGCACCAGCTGACAAAGAAGAGATTGAAAGAGAAGTAGTCAGAGTACCAGCTCACTTCAAACCTTCAGACGATCTGACTCACTTCATTGACAATCAAGAGGATGCAGGCAGACGAATCATGACCCACCTGACTAAGGCCACTACCTGCTACCTCAATGAGGAGTACCTATCAGCCGAAGAGAGAGGCAAAGCAATTATTGTTCATCCAAAGCCTCAAGGTACACCCTCTACCTCTACCCCATCTGTTGACCTTACAGCAGACATCTGCTCCCAGGTCAAAGCTGCAATATACTTGCACTTTGAGAAAGGTTTAGGCCTGCAGCTAGGAAGATATGTTGAGAAAGCTGCAAGGGAACAGAAGACTCGTCTTCATGACCAGATTCTTGATGTTGAAGACAAGTTTGGTGAAGCACTTCATCAGCAGATAGGAGAATACTTGAGTACCTATCAGAAGTTATCAGCCGACACCTCCAAAAGGTTTGCTGATCTTTACACTGAAGAGATGCACCGCATGGAGACCACCTACAAGACAAGAATTGAGGATGCTGAAGCAAGAGCCACTGAAGGACAAGCTCTTCTTAAAACAGCTGCAGATGAGAATGAGAAACTGCAGACTCAGCTGAAGGAAACAACAGCCAAGTTGGAAGCTCTTACAACTAGATTTGAAGCTGCCTCCTCCTCCAATTCACATGCTGAAGTTCTAGAGCACAGCATAACCCATCTGACCCAAGTTGCCAAGGTCAATGCCATGGCACTGAAACAAACTCTGAAAGTGGAAATCATGAATTCCATGAAGCCTTTTGCGGCTGCACTTGCTGAAGCCAAAAAGGGGGAAGATATGTTGATAAAGGCTCTAGAGAAGTCTACTGCCCAGCAAGCTGAACTGGTAGTAGCACAAGATGACTTGACTGAAACCTTGGGTGGTTTAAAGAGCAAAATCAAGAACAGGCAAGGCAAAGACAAAGAAATTGCTCTAGAAGATACTCAAGCACCCACTCATGCTCCTGCCAAGACTCTTCAGATCACTGCTCCTGAAGAACAAGTCTCTGAAAAGAGAATGACAAGGAAAAGAAAAGCAGATGAGCAAGCTCAGTCAGCTCAGACCAGCAAGAAATCAGCTCCAGCAGAGCCTACTGCAGAAGAGAAAGAGGCTCTAGAGTTGAAGAAAAAGAAATTGCTTGAAGCTCAAGAGCTTAAACAAAAGAAGCTGAATGATGCGAAGGCAGTCAAAGCCAAATTTGAAAGAAGAATTGCCAAACTCAGGAAAGCAATGAAGGACAAAGCACAAGAAGACAGTGTCCTAGTGTTTGACAGCAATTATGTGGATTACTTAGCCCTTCAAGATGAGCTACCAAGATGGTATCCCCTGAAGAAGAAGTGGCAAATTCAACACCACATAGTAAGGAAATTTGGCCCTCTCCCTTCTTATGAAGAAGAATTTCTTCAATTCTCCCAGTTCATGAACATTGAAGATCCAGAGTTCTGGGAAGAAATTGTCAAGACAGCCAAAGGACTTGACAACTGCAGAATCCTAACTCCTGAAGAACCCAAATGGGATGCACCCCTTCTGGATTCAAGAAGAGCCAACATGATAGAAATCAAGAAGATTCTGTACAAGATCTATGAAGAGGAGAATGTTACAGATGTACAACACATGGAAGAAGTTCGAGCTCGTCTGTACCTTGCCTACCGCATTTGAAGATCAGAAGACCTGATGAAGACTAGCTTAGAAGTTTAAAGAAACTATTACTTGTAATCTGTAAAAGTTCTATCTATATTCAAGTTCCAGTTCTTTCTGCTTACAAGACAAACTCTCATTGTCTTCATCAGATGCTTCAATCTTAGCATGTTATAAACTCTCATCTTATTTCATTAAGAGCATTTATCAAGTATAGTTTTGGCTTCATCAAAAATGGGGAAATTGTTGGGATATAAATTCATCCTAAACCCCACTTGATGTTAGAATAGTTTTGATGGCCAAAACACTTAGAGTTTATAAATGTAATAGGATCAGCTGACTTGTATAGAACAGCTTAGACTAGTCTTGTGTGATCAACTGTATTGATATCAGCTGATCAGCACAGTCCTGGCTTACATGCCTATCCTCAAGATGAGAAGAGTAGAAGACTTGAAGACTAGAAGATCCTTGAAGACCAGATAAGTTAAGGTGCTTGTATACATACCTATCTGATGGAGTCCCAGATTGAAGATGGCCTAAAAGCAGTACAAAGAATTTCCAGATCAGAAGAGTGTTACTCGTCTGATATCAGAAGACAGAAGACCTAAGGCCAGAAGAGTAGTCAGAAGACTAGAAGTACAGATCAGAAGACTATGTGCTCTTCCAGGACTCGGCTGATTCCTAAGTCATCTTGCAATTCAAACGAAGACCTACCTTATTTAGAAGATTGACATGATCCCAGGATTGAAGCAATCAAGCGGCTGGAATCAAGGAATCAAGCTATTATGGAAAGATTGCTCAAACGGCTAGTCAACTCCAACGGCTAGTTGCAACCAATCTCCATTATAAATACAAGAGGATGAGAAATCACAAAGAAGAAGACACAAGAGAGAGAATTCAACAAGCCAAGCAAGCAATCAAAGCTAAATCCACACAGTTCTAAGAATTCTCAAAAGAGCCAGAAACTATTAGATTATCTATAGCTCTTAAGTGATTTCTATCCAACCCTTAAGAACCTGAAACCTGTTCATATTGTATATCAATTGTTTTAGGCATAGTGGTTAAGCAAATTATAAGCTTGAACCATTAGTTGGATACACCTCAAAAACCCCAAACCCTCACCGAAAGGTTAAAGTTTTTAAACCCCTTAAAGTGCAAGTGCTTACAATCACTTGTGGAGACCGTAGCTGTTAGGACGGCTCAGATCTCAAAGTCCTAACCTTGGGACTATAAAGGTCAAGACCCTTGTAATTTGTGGAAATTAAAGGGATTAAACATCACGTTAGGACGTGAGAGTGGACGTAGGAACGTATATCCGAACCACTATAAATCCGGTGTTATTTACTTTCTGCACTTTACATTTCTGCCTTTACATTCATTATTATATAGTGCATACTGTGATTTCAACACTCTTCAAAACAAGGCCATAACTTTCAAACCAGCATCAGCTGAGTATTTTCATTAAGTAAAACAAGTTACAAGAACGAGTCTAAACCAGGGCCACCATAATTCCGCATATAACCTCCTCAGTCAGATCACTATAGTCATCTGGACCAGCAGACTTGCAGTCCAGTTGACATAGCAATCAGAAGAGGTTCCCAACTCTGTTTGAAAAAGTTTTAAAGTCTATTCACCCCTCCCCTCTAGACTTTAAACCCATTCACTACTCGTTCGGGGACCAACAATTAAACATTGGTAGTGTCAAAATTACTGATGTCTCATATGTCCTAGGCCTAAAATACAATTTGCTGTCCATAAGTCAAATCTATGATAAAGGATATAGTGTTGAATTTGCACCAAATGAATGCATTATCAAAGATAATTCAACACAACAGGTGCTACTAACAGGGGTGAGAAAGGGAAATGTCTATTTTGCAGATTGGAGCAAAACCCCTGAAGCAGTTTGTCTTGTTGCCAAAAGCACAAGTGAGCAAAGCTGGCTGTGGCACAAAAGACTAAACCATCTGAACTTCAAAACCATCAACAAGATTGCAAGAAACTCTCTAGTTAAAGGGCTGCCAAATCAAGTGTTCACCAAAGAACATATATGCCAGCCATGTCAGGAAGGAAAGCAGATCAAGGCTTCATTCAAAGGAAAGCCTGTCATCTCAACTGAGAGAGTTCTTCAACTACTGCATATGGATTTATTTGATCCAATTATCCCTGTAAGTATAAATGGAAGAAAATATGCCTTAGTTGTTGTTGATGATTTCTCCAGGTACACTTGGGTAGTTTTCTTGCTGAACAAAAAGGAGACCCAAGTCAAGCTACCTGAATTGATGATGAAATTGAGCAATGAAAAGGGCCTAAGTATTGTCAAGATCAGATCAGACAAAGGCACTGAATTCATAAACTCATACATCAATGAGTATTGCAGCAAGAATGGCATCACTCATGAGACTTCAGCTGTAAGAACACCTCAACAAAATGGGGTTGCTGAAAGAAGAAACAGAACCTTGAAAGAAGCAGCAAGAACATTGATTGCTGAATCCAAATTACCTAAAAGGTTCTGGGCTGAAGCCATTAGCACTGCATGTCACACTCAAAACAGGTCCTTAATCACCAAAGGACAAGGTAAAACTCCATATCAATTATGGAAAGGTAGATTGCCCACTATTGCTTATTTTCACATATTTGGTTGTAAGTGTTTCATTCATAATAATGGGAAAGAGCAATTGGAAGCTTTTGACAGCAAAGCTGATGAAGGAATATTTGTTGGATATTCACAAATCAGCAAAGCTTACAGAGTCTACAATTGTAAAACCCTTATTGTGGAAGAAACACCTCATGTGGTGTTTGATGAATCTATTAATGAGTTCAGGGATAGAAACCTGAATACTGATGAAATAACACAAAGAACAACCAGATTAAGGTTGCAAAGCAAAGAAACAGTGTTTGTAGATGTTGCCCAGCCTGAACTTGATGACAATAAAAAACTGGACAACCTACCTGATGGCAATCAACCAGAAGCCAACCAACCTGAAGGTGAAATTGAACTGACTGACCCCATCCCAGTTGAAAACCAGGTAACAACTACCAATGAAGAAGCAGGCAATGCTGAGGTAGTAAATGGATCCAATATTCAAGGGGGAACCAATGAAAATGTCAACTTATCTGACAATGAGGACAATACCCCTGAATATGATCCTGAACTTGATCCTTCAATTAACTTTCCTGAATTTAATGAGTCTAGTGATCCAACTTCAGATGAGGACAATCCTCCTGAAGGGATCAGGTCTAGAAGGACTTGGTTGCATGACCACCCAACTAGCCTGATACTTGGTAACCCAAGTGAAGGGATCAAAACTAGAAGATTTCATGGAGAAAGTGCTTTGTTTTGTTGTTTCCTTTCAGAACAGGAACCAAAAGATATTGAGGAAGCACTTCAAGACACCAACTGGATCATAGCCATGCAAGAAGAGCTGAACCAGTTCACCAGAAATGAAGTATGGGAGCTGGTGGATAGGCCAACTCATCAAGATGTCATTGGAACCAAATGGGTGTTCAAAAATAAGAAAAATGAAAATGACATCATTGTGAGGAACAAAGCAAGACTGGTGGCCAAGGGATATTGTCAATCTGAAGGGATTGATTATGATGAGACCTTTGCTCCAGTGGCCAGACTTGAGGCAATCAGACTCTTCTTAGCATATGCAGCTCACATGAGGTTCAAGGTGTATCAAATGGATGTGAAGAGTGCATTTCTCAATGGGGTGCTCAAGGAAGAACTATATGTTGAATAGCCCCCAGGCTTTGAAGAAGGAGACAAGGTGTACAGATTGAAGAAAGCCCTCTATGGCTTAAAACAAGCTCCAAGAGCTTGGTATGACACCTTATCACAGTTTCTTCTAGATCATGGTTTTGTAAGAGGCACTGTTGACAGAACCTTGTTCAGAATCTGTGAAGGAGATGATATTTTGTTAGTCCAAATCTATGTGGATGACATTATATTTGGATCTCCAAATGAGAAGCTGTGTGAGAAATTCTCCAAACTCATGCAGAGCAAATTTGAGATGTCCATGATGGGATTGATGAATTTCTTCTTAGAACTTCAAGTCACTCAATCTAAGAAAGGAATATTCATCAATCAGGCTAAGTATACAAGGGACATGATCAACAAATTTGGATGTGCTACAAGCAAGCCAGTCATAATTCCTATGAATACTAACTGGAAGATGGATCCTGATGAAAGTGGAGAATCAACAAACTCCACTAACTACAGGGGAATCATAGGATCCTTGCTATATCTCACTGCAAGTAGGCCTGATATAACATTTGCAGTTGGAGTGTGTGCAAGATTTCAAGCAAATCCAAAGAAGAGCCACCTTGATGCTGCCAAGAGAATTCTAAGATATCTCAAGGGAACTGAGAATCTTGGATTATGGTATCCAGCTGATGACAACATTGAGCTCACTGGATATTCAGATGCAGACTATGGAGGATGTAGAATTGACAGAAAGTCCACGGAATTGTTGCAGCGGTGCACCATATGTGTGCCACCGTCCTAGGCTGTCTTGGGCAGCTTGTGCACCATTTTTTCGAAGTTGTCGGAATTCATTACCGGCCTGCATACCCCAATAAATCGACAAAAAAATCACTTTTGTCGAGGCAGAATTTCGATTTGAGGCCTCAGGTGCGTAGTTGTTGCAGCGGTGCACCATAGGCGTGCCACTGTCCGAGGTTGTTTTGGGCAACTTGTGCACCGTTTTTTCAAAGTTGTCGGAATTCATTACCGGCCTGCATACCCCTAAAAATCGACAAAAAAACCACTTTTATAGAGTCGGAATTTCGATTAGAGGCCTCGGGTGCGGAGTTGTTGAAGCGGTGCATCATACGTGTGCCACCGTCCTAGGCTGTCTAGGGCAGCTTATGCTCCATTTTTTCAAAGTAGTTGGAATTCATTACCTGCCTTCATACCCCCATAAATCGACAAAAAAATCACTTTTATCGAGGCGGAATTTCGATCTGAGGCCTCGGGTGCGGACTTGTTGCAGCGGTGCACCATATGTGTGCCACCGTCCTAGGCTGTCTTGGGCAGCTTGTTCACCATTTTTTCAAAGTTGTCGAAATTCATTACCGGCGTGCATACCCCCATAAATCGACAAAAAAATCACTTTTGTCGAGGCGGAATTTCGATTTGAGGCATCGGGTGCGGAGTTGTTACAGCGGTGCACCATACGTGTGCCAGCGTCCTAGGTTGTTTTGGGCAGCTTGTGCACCATTTTTTCAAAGTTGTCGGAATTCATTACCGGCCTGCATACCCCCATAAATCGACAAAAAAAATCACTTTTGTCGAGCCGGAATTTCGATTTGAGGCCTCGGTGCGGAATTGTTGCAGCGGTGCACCATATGTGTGCCACCGTCCTAGGCTGTCTTGGGCAGCTTGTGCACCATTTTTTCAAAGTTGTCGGAATTCATTACCTGCCTGCATACCCCAATAAATCGACAAAAAAAATCACTTTTGTCGAGTCGGAATTTCGATTTGAGGCCTCGGGTTCGGAGTTATTGCAGCGGTGCACCATACGTGTGCCACCGTCCTAGGTTGTTTTGGGCAGTTTGTGCACCATTTTTTCAAAGTTGTCGGAATATATTACTTGCCTGCATACCCCCATAAATCGACAAAAATATCACTTTTGTCGAGACAGAATTTCGATTTGAGGCCTCGGGTGTGGAGTTGTTGCAGCGGTGCACCACACGTGTGCACCGTCCTAGACCACGCTTGGGCATGCTTGTGCACCATTTTTTCAAAGTAGTCAAAATTAATTACCTGCCTTCATACCCCCATAAATCGACAAAAAAATCACTTTTGTCGAGCCGGAATTTCGATTTGAGGCCTCGGTGCGGAATTGTTGCAGCGGTGCACCATATGTGTGCCACCGTACTAGGCTGTTTTGGGCAGCTTGTGCACCATTTTTTCGAAGTTGTCGGAATTCATTACCGGCCTGCATACCCCAATAAATCGACAAAAAAATCACTTTTGTCGAGGCAGAATTTCGATTTGAGGCCTCAGGTGCGGAGTTGTTGCAGCGTTGCACCATAGGCGTGCCACTGTCCGAGGTTGTTTTGGGCAACTTGTGCACCGTTTTTTCAAAGTTGTCGGAGTTCATTACCGGCCTGCATACCCCCAAAAATCGACAAAAAAATCACTTTTATAGAGTCGGAATTTCGATTAGAGGCCTCGGGTGCGGAGTTGTTGCAGCGGTGCACCATACGTGTGCCACCGTCCTAGGCTGTCTAGGGCAGCTTATGCTCCATTTTTTCAAAGTAGTTGGAATTCATTACCTGCCTTCATACCCCCATAAATCGACAAAAAAATCACTTTTATCGAGGCGGAATTTCGATCTGAGGCCTCGGGTGCGGAGTTGTTGCAGCGGTGCACCATATGTGTGCCACCGTCCTAGGCTGTCTTGGGCAGCTTGTGCACCATTTTTTCAAAGTTGTCGGAATTCATTACCGGCGTGCATACCCCCGTAAATCGACAAAAAAATCACTTTTGTCGAGGCGGAATTTCGATTTGAGGCCTCGGGTGCGGAGTTGTTACAGCGGTGCACCATACGTGTGCCAGCGTCCTAGGTTGTTTTGGGCAGCTTGTGCACCATTTTTTCAAAGTTGTCGGAATTCATTACCGGCCTGCATACCCCCATAAATCGACAAAAAAAATCACTTTTGTCGAGCCGGAATTTCGATTTGAGGCCTCGGTGCGGAATTGTTGCAGCGGTGCACCATATGTGTGCCACCGTCCTAGGCTGTCTTGGGCAGCTTGTGCACCATTTTTTCAAAGTTGTCGGAATTCATTACCTGCCTGCATACCCCAATAAATCGACAAAAAAAATCACTTTTGTCGAGTCGGAATTTCGATTTGAGGCCTCGGGTTCGGAGTTATTGCAGCGGTGCACCATACGTGTGCCACCGTCCTAGGTTGTTTTGGGCAGTTTGTGCACCATTTTTTCAAAGTTGTCGGAATTTATTACTTGCCTGCATACCCCCATAAATCGACAAAAATATCACTTTTGTCGAGACAAAATTTCGATTTGAGGCCTCGGGTGTGGAGTTGTTGCAACGGTGCACCACACGTGTGCACCGTCCTAGACCACGCTTGGGCATGCTTCTGCACCATTTTTTCAAAGTAGTCAAAATTCATTACCTGCCTTCATACCCCCATAAATCGACAAAAAAATCACTTTTGTCGGGCGGAATTTCGATTTGAGGCCTCGGGTGCGGAGTTGTTGCAGCGGTGCACCATACGTGTGCCAGCGTCCTAGGTTGTTTTGGGCAGCTTGTGCACCATTTTTTCAAAGTTGTCGGAATTCATTACCGGCCTGCATACCCCCATAAATCGACAAAAAAAATCACTTTTGTCGAGCCGGAATTTCGATTTGAGGCCTCGGTGCGGAATTGTTGCAGCGGTGCACCATATGTGTGCCACCGTCCTAGGCTGTCTTGGGCAGCTTGTGCACCATTTTTTCGAAGTTGTCGGAATTCATTACCGGCCTGCATACCCCAATAAATCGACAAAAAAATCACTTTTGTCGAGGCAGAATTTCGATTTGAGGCCTCGGGTGCGGAGTTGTTGCAGCGGTGCACCATATGTGTGCCACCGTCCTAGGCTGTCTTGGGCAGCTTGTGCACCATTTTTTCAAAGTTGTCGGAATTCATTACCGGCGTGCATACCCCCGTAAATCGACAAAAAAATCACTTTTGTCGAGGCGGAATTTCGATTTGAGGCCTCGGGTGCGGAGTTGTTACAGCGGTGCACCATACGTGTGCCAGCGTCCTAGGTTGTTTTGGGCAGCTTGTGCACCATTTTTTCAAAGTTGTCGGAATTCATTACCGGCCTGCATACCCCCATAAATCGACAAAAAAAATCACTTTTGTCGAGCCGGAATTTCGATTTGAGGCCTCGGTGCGGAATTGTTGCAGCGGTGCACCATATGTGTGCCACCGTCCTAGGCTGTCTTGGGCAGCTTGTGCACCATTTTTTCAAAGTTGTCGGAATTCATTACCTGCCTGCATACCCCAATAAATCGACAAAAAAAATCACTTTTGTCGAGTCGGAATTTCGATTTGAGGCCTCGGGTTCGGAGTTATTGCAGCGGTGCACCATACGTGTGCCACCGTCCTAGGTTGTTTTGGGCAGTTTGTGCACCATTTTTTCAAAGTTGTCGGAATTTATTACTTGCCTGCATACCCCCATAAATCGACAAAAATATCACTTTTGTCGAGACAAAATTTCGATTTGAGGCCTCGGGTGTGGAGTTGTTGCAACGGTGCACCACACGTGTGCACCGTCCTAGACCACGCTTGGGCATGCTTCTGCACCATTTTTTCAAAGTAGTCAAAATTCATTACCTGCCTTCATACCCCCATAAATCGACAAAAAAATCACTTTTGTCGGGCGGAATTTCGATTTGAGGCCTCGGGTGCGGAGTTGTTGCAGCGGTGCACCATACGTGTGCCAGCGTCCTAGGTTGTTTTGGGCAGCTTGTGCACCATTTTTTCAAAGTTGTCGGAATTCATTACCGGCCTGCATACCCCCATAAATCGACAAAAAAAATCACTTTTGTCGAGCCGGAATTTCGATTTGAGGCCTCGGTGCGGAATTGTTGCAGCGGTGCACCATATGTGTGCCACCGTCCTAGGCTGTCTTGGGCAGCTTGTGCACCATTTTTTCGAAGTTGTCGGAATTCATTACCGGCCTGCATACCCCAATAAATCGACAAAAAAATCACTTTTGTCGAGGCAGAATTTCGATTTGAGGCCTCGGGTGCGGAGTTGTTGCAGCGGTGCACCATAGGCGTGCCACTGTCCGAGGTTGTTTTGGGCAACTTGTGCACCATTTTTTCAAAGTTGTCGGAATTCATTACCGGCCTGCATACCCCACAAAATCGACAAAAAAATCACTTTTATAGAGTCGGAATTCCGATTAGAGGCCTCGGGTGTGGAGTTATTGAAGCGGTGCATCATACGTGTGCCACCGTCCTAGGTTGTCTAGGGCAGCTTGTGCTCCATTTTTTCAAAGTAGTTGGAATTCATTACCTGCCTTCATACCCCCATAAATCGACAAAAAAATCACTTTTATCGAGGCGGAATTTCGATCTGAGGCCTCGGGTGCGGAGTTGTTGCAGCGGTGCACCATATGTGTGCCACCGTCCTAGGCTGTCTTGGGCAGCTTGTGCACCATTTTTTCAAAGTTGTCGGAATTCATTACCGGCCTGCATACCCCCATAAATCGACAAAAAAATCACTTTTGTCGAGACGGAATTTCGATTTGAGGCCTCGGGTGCGGAGTTGTTGCAGCGGTGCACCATTCGTGTGCCAGCGTCCTAGGTTGTTTTGGGCAGCTTGTGCACCATTTTTTAGAAGTTGTCGGAATTCATTACCGGCCTGCATACCCCCATAAATCGACAAAAAAAATCACTTTTGTCGAGCCGGAATTTCGATTTGAGGCCTCGGTGTGGAATTGTTGCAGCGGTGCACCATATGTGTGCCACCATCCTAGGCTGTCTTGGGCAGCTTGTGCACCATTTTTTCAAAGTTGTCGGAATTCATTACCTGCCTGCATACCCCAATAAATCGACAAAAAAAATCACTTTTGTCGAGTCGGAATTTCGATTTGAGGCCTCGGGTTCGGAGTTATTGCAGCGGTGCACCATACGTGTGCCACCGTCCTAGGTTGTTTTGGGCAATTTGTGCACCATTTTTTCAAAGTTGTCGGAATTTATTACTTGCCTGCATACCCCCATAAATCGACAAAAATATCACTTTTGTCGAGACAGAATTTCGATTTGAGGCCTCGGGTGTGGAGTTGTTGCAGCGGTGCACCACACGTGTGCACCGTCCTAGACCACGCTTGGGCATGCTTGTGCACCATTTTTTCAAAGTAGTCAAAATTCATTACCTGCCTTCATACCCCCATAAATCGACAAAAAAATCACTTTTGTCGAGGCGGAATTTCGATTTGAGGCCTCGGGTGCGGAGTTGTTGCAGCGGTGCACCATACGTGTGCCACCGTGCGAGGTTGTTTTGGGCAGCTTGTGCACCATTTTTTCAAAGTTGTCGGAATTCATTACCGGCCTGCATACCCCCATAAATCGATAAAAAAATCACTTTTGTCGAATCAGAATTTCGATTTGAGGCCTCGGGTGCGGAGTTGTTGCAGCGGTGCACCATACGTGTGCCACCGTCCTAGATTGTTTTGGGCAGCTTGTGCACCATTTTTTCAAAGTTGTCAGAATTCATTACCGGCCTGCATACCCCCATAAATCGACAAAAAAATCACTTTTGTCGAGTCGGAATTTAGATTTTAGGCGCACCATACGTGTGCCACCGTCCTAGGTTGTTTAGGGCAGCTTGTGCACCAGTTTTTCAAAGTTGTCGGAATTCATTACCGGCCTGCATACCCCCATAAATCGACAAAAAAGTCATTTTGTCGAGTCGGAATTTCGATTTGAGGCCTCGGGTGCGGAATTGTTGCAACGGTGCACCATATGTGTGCCACCGTCCTAGGCTGTCTTGGGCAGCTTGTGCACCATTTTTTTGAATTTGTCGGAATTCATTACCTGCCTGCATACCCCAATAAATCGACAAAAAAAATCACTTTTGTCGAGTCGGAATTTCGATTTGAGGCCTCGGTGCGGAATTGTTGCAGCGGTGCACCATATGTGTGCCACCGTCATAGGCTGTCTTGGGCAGCTTGTGCACCATTTTTTCGAAGTTGTCGGAATTCATTACCGGCCTGCATACCCCCATAAATCGACAAAAAAATCACTTTTATAGAGTCGGAATTCCGATTAGAGGCCTCGGGTGCGGAGTTGTTGAAGCGGTGCATCATACGTGTGCCACCGTCCTAGGCTGTCTAGGGCAGCTTGTGCTCCATTTTTTCAAAGTAGTTGGAATTTATTACCTGCCTTCATACCCCCATAAATCGACAAAAAAAATCACTTTTGTCGAGTCGGAATTTCGATTTGAGGCCTCGGGTTCGGAGTTATTGCAGCGGTGCACCATACGTGTGCCACCGTCCTAGGTTGTTTTGGGCAGTTTGTGCACCATTTTTTCAAAGTTGTCGGAATTTATTACTTGCCTGCATACCCCCATAAATCGACAAAAATATCACTTTTGTCGAGACAGAATTTCGATTTGAGGCCTCGGGTGCGGAGTCGTTGCAGCGGTGCACCATACGTGTGCCAGCGTCCTAGGTTGTTTTGGGGAGCTTGTGCACCATTTTTTCAAAGTTGTCGGAATTCATTACCGGCCTGCATACCCCCATAAACGACAAAAAAATCACTTTTGTCGAGCCGGAATTTTGATTTGAGGCCTCGGTGCGGAATTGTTGCAGCGGTGCACCATATGTGTGCCACCGTCCTAGGCTGTCTTGGGCAGCTTGTGCACCATTTTTTCGAAGTTGTCGGAATTCATTACCGGCCTGCATACCCCCATAAATCGACAAAAAAATCACTTTTGTCGGGGCAGAATTTCGATTAGAGGCCTCGGGTGCTGAGTTGTTGCAGCGGTGCACCATACGCGTGCCACCGTCCGAGGTTGTTTTGGGCAACTTGTGCACCATTTTTTCGAAGTTGTCGGAATTCATTACCTGCCTGCATACCCCCATAAATCGACAAAAAAAATCACTTTTGTCGAGTCGGAATTTCGATTTGAGGCCTCGGGTGCGGAGTTATTGCAGCGGTGCACCATACGTGTGCCACCGTCCTAGGTTGTTTTGGGCAGCTTGTGCACCATTTTTTCAAAGTTGTCGGAATTCATTACCTGCCTTCATACCCCCATAAATCGAGAAAAGAAATCACTTTTGTCGAGGCGGAATTTCGATATGAGGCCTCGGGTTCGGAGTTGTTGCAGCGGTGCACCATACGTGAGCCACCGTCCTAGGTTGTTTTGGGCAGCTTGTGCACCATTTTTTCAAAGTTGTCGGAATTCATTACCGGCCTGCATACCCCCATAAATCGACAAAAAAATCACTTTTGTCGGGGCAGAATTTCGATTTGAGGCCTCGGGTGCAGAGTTGTTGCAGCGGTGCACCATACGCGTGCCACCGTCCGAGGTTGTTTTGGGCAGCTTGTGCACCATTTTTTCAAAGTTGTCGGAATTCATTACCTGCCTGCATACCCCAATAAATCGACAAAAAAAAATCACTTTTGTCGAGTCGGAATTTCGATTTGAGGCCTCGGGTGCGGAGTTGTTGCAGCGGTGCACCATACGTGTGCCACCGTTCGAGGTTGTTTTGGGCCGCTTGTTTACCATTTTTTCAAAGTTGTCGGAATTCATTACCTGCCTGCATACCCCAATAAATCGACAAAAAAAATCACTTTTGTCGAGTCGGAATTTCGATTTGAGGCCTCGGGTGCGGAGTTATTGCAGCGGTGCACCATACGTGTGCCACCGTCCTAGGTTGTTTTGGGCAGCTTGTGCACCATTTTTTCAAAGTTGTCGGAATTCATTACCTGCCTTCATACCCCCATAAATCGAGAAAAGAAATCACTTTTGTCGAGTCGGAATTTCGATATGAGGCCTCGGGTTCGGAGTTGTTACAGCGGTGCACCACACGTGTGCACCGTCCTAGACCACGCTTGGGCATGCTTGTGCACCATTTTTTCAAAGTTGTCGGAATTCATTACCGGCCTGCATACCCCCATAAATCGACAAAAAAATCACTTTTGTCGAGGCGGAATTTCGATCTGAGGCCTCGGGTGCGGAGTTGTTGCAGCGGTGCACCATATGTGTGCCACCGTCCTAGGCTGTCTTGGGCAGCTTGTGCACCATTTTTTCAAAGTTGTCAGAATTCATTACCGGCCTGCATACCCCCATAAATCGACAAAAAAATCACTTTTGTCGAGGCAGAATTTCGATTTGAGGCCTCGGGTGCGGAGTTGTTGCAGCGGTGCACCATACGCGTGCCACTGTCCGAGGTTGTTTTGGGCAGCTTATGTACCATTTTTTCAAAGTTGTCGGAATTCATTACCGGCCTGCATACACCCATAAATCGACAAAAAAATCACTTTTGTCGAGGCGGAATTTCGATTTGAGGCCTCGGGTGCGGAGTTGTTGCAGCGGTGCACCATACGTGTGTCAGCGTCCTAGGTTGTTTTGGGCAGCTTGTGCACCATTTTTTCAAAGTTGTCGAAATTCATTACCGGCCTGCATACCCCCAAAAATCGACAAAAAAAATCACTTTTGTCGAGCCGGAATTTCGATTTGAGGCCTCGGTGCGGAATTGTTGCAGCGGTGCACCATATGTGTGCCACCGTCCTAGGCTGTCTTGGGCAGCTTGTGCACCATTTTTTCGAAGTTGTCGGAATTCATTACCGGCCTGCATACCCCCATAAATCGACAAAAAAATCACTTTTGTCGAGGCGAAATTTCGATTTGAGGCCTCGGGTGCGGAGTTGTTGCAGCGGTGCACCATATGTGTGCCACCGTCCTAGGCTGTCTTGGGCAGCTTGTGCACCATTTTTTCAAAGTTGTCAGAATTCATTACCGGCCTGCATACCCCCATAAATCGACAAAAAAATCACTTTTGTCGAGGCAGAATTTCGATTTGAGGCCTCGGGTGCGGAGTTGTTGCAGCGGTGCACCATACGCGTGCCACCGTCCGAGGTTGTTTTGGGCAGCTTGTGCACCATTTTTTCAAAGTTGTCGGAATTCATTACCGGCCTGCATACACCCATAAATCGACAAAAAAATCACTTTTGTCGAGGCGGAATTTCGATTTGAGGCCTCGGGTGCGGAGTTGTTGCAGCGGTGCACCATACGTGTGCCAGCGTCCTAGGTTGTTTTGTGCAGCTTGTGCACCATTTTTTCAAAGTTGTCGAAATTCATTACCGGCCTGCATACCCCCATAAATCGACAAAAAAAATCACTTTTGTCGAGCCGGAATTTCGATTTGAGGCCTCGGTGCGGAATTGTTGCAGCGGTGCACCATATGTGTGCCACCGTCCTAGGCTGTCTTGGGCAGCTTGTGCACCATTTTTTCGAAGTTGTCGGAATTCATTACCGGCCTGCATACCCCCATAAATCGACAAAAAAATCACTTTTGTCGGGGCAGAATTTCGATTTGAGGCCTCGGGTGCAGAGTTGTTGCAGCGGTGCACCATACGCGTGCCACCGTCCGAGGTTGTTTTGGGCAGCTTGTGCACCATTTTTTCAAAGTTGTCGGAATTCATTACCTGCCTGCATACCCCAATAAATCGACAAAAAAAATCACTTTTGTCGAGTCGGAATTTCGATTTGAGGCCTCGGGTGCGGAGTTGTTGCAGCGGTGCACCATACGTGTGCCACCGTCCGAGGTTGTTTTGGGCCGCTTGTTTACCATTTTTTCAAAGTTGTCGGAATTCATTACCTGCCTGCATACCCCAATAAATCGACAAAAAAAATCACTTTTGTCGAGTCGGAATTTCGATTTGAGGCCTCGGGTGCGGAGTTATTGCAGCGGTGCACCATACGTGTGCCACCGTCCTAGGTTGTTTTGGGCAGCTTGTGCACCATTTTTTCAAAGTTGTCGGAATTCATTACCTGCCTTCATACCCCCATAAATCGAGAAAAGAAATCACTTTTGTCGAGGCGGAATTTCGATATGAGGCCTCGGGTTCGGAGTTGTTGCAGCGGTGCACCACACGTGTGCACCGTCCTAGACCACGCTTGGGCATGCTTGTGCACCATTTTTTCAAAGTTGTCGGAATTCATTACCGGCCTGCATACCCCCATAAATCGACAAAAAAATCACTTTTGTCGAGGCGGAATTTCGATCTGAGGCCTCGGGTGCGGAGTTGTTGCAGCGGTGCACCATATGTGTGCCACCGTCCTAGGCTGTCTTGGGCAGCTTGTGCACCATTTTTTCAAAGTTGTCAGAATTCATTACCGGCCTGCATACCCCCATAAATCGACAAAAAAATCACTTTTGTCGAGCCGGAATTTCGATTTGAGGCCTCGGTGCGGAATTGTTGCAGCGGTGCACCATATGTGTGCCACCGTCCTAGGCTGTCTTGGGCAGCTTGTGCACCATTTTTTCGAAGTTGTCGGAATTCATTACCGGCCTGCATACCCCCATAAATCGACAAAAAAATCACTTTTGTCGGGGCAGAATTTCGATTTGAGGCCTCGGGTGCAGAGTTGTTGCAGCGGTGCACCATACGCGTGCCACCGTCCGAGGTTGTTTTGGGCAGCTTGTGCACCATTTTTTCAAAGTTGTCGGAATTCATTACCTGCCTGCATACCCCAATAAATCGACAAAAAAAATAACTTTTGTCGAGTCGGAATTTCGATTTGAGGCCTCGGGTGCGGAGTTGTTGCAGCGGTGCACCATACGTGTGCCACCGTCCGAGGTTGTTTTGGGCCGCTTGTTTACCATTTTTTCAAAGTTGTCGGAATTCATTACCTGCCTGCATACCCCAATAAATCGACAAAAAAAATCACTTTTGTCGAGTCGGAATTTCGATTTGAGGCCTCGGGTGCGGAGTTATTGCAGCGGTGCACCATACGTGTGCCACCGTCCTAGGTTGTTTTGGGCAGCTTGTGCACCATTTTTTCAAAGTTGTCGGAATTCATTACCTGCCTGCATACCCCAATAAATCGACAAAAAAATCACTTTTGTCGAGTCGGAATTTCGATTTGAGGCCTCGGTGCGGAATTGTTGCAGCGGTGCACCATATGTGTGCCACCGTCCTAGGCTGTCTTGGGCAGCTTGTGCACCATTTTTTCGAAGTTGTCGGAATTCATTACCGGCCTGCATACCCCCATAAATCGACAAAAAAATCACTTTTATAGAGTCGGAATTCCGATTAGAGGCCTCGGGTGCGGAGTTGTTGAAGCGGTGCATCATACGTGTGCCACCGTCCTAGGCTGTCTAGGGCAGCTTGTGCTCCATTTTTTCAAAGTAGTTGGAATTCATTACCTGCCTTCATACCCCCATAAATCGACAAAAAAATCACTTTTATCGAGGCAGAATTTCGATCTGAGGCCTCGGGTGCGGAGTTGTTGCAGCGGTGCACCATATGTGTGCCACCGTCCTAGGCTGTCTTGGGCAGCTTGTGCACCATTTTTTCAAAGTAGTCGGAATTCATTACCTGCCTACATACCCCAATAAATCGACAAAAAAAAATCACTTTTGTCGAGTCGGAATTTCGATTTGAGGCCTCGGTGCGGAATTGTTGCAGCGGTGCACCATATGTGTGCCACCGTCCTAGGCTGTCTTGGGCAGCTTGTGCACCATTTTTTCGAAGTTGTCGGAATTCATTACCGGCCTGCATACCCCCATAAATCGACAAAAAAATCACTTTTATAGAGTCGGAATTCCGATTAGAGGCCTCGGGTGCGGAGTTGTTGAAGCGGTGCATCATACGTGTGCCACCGTCCTAGGCTGTCTAGGGCAGCTTGTGCTCCATTTTTTCAAAGTAGTTGGAATTCATTACCTGCCTTCATACCCCCATAAATCGAGAAAAAAAATCACTTTTGTCGAGGCGGAATTTCGATATGAGGCCTCGGGTGCGGAGTTGTTGCAGCGGTGCACCATATGTGTGCCACCGTCCTAGGTTGTCTTGGATAGCTTGTGCACCATTTTTTCAAAGTTGACGGAATTCATTACCGGCCTGCATACCCCCATAAATCGACAAAAAATCACTTTTTTCGAGGCGGAATTTCGATTTGAGGCCTCGGGTGCGGAATTGTTGCAGCGGTGCACCATATGTGTGCCACCGGTCCTTGGCTGTCTTGGGCAGCTTCTGCACCATTTTTTCGAAGTTGTCGAAATTCATTACCGGCCTGCATACCCCAATAAATCGACAAAAAAATCACTTTTGTCGAGGCAGAATTTCGATTTGAGGCCTCGGGTGCGGAGTTGTTGCAGCGGTGCACCATACGCGTGCCACCGTCCGAGGTTGTTTTGGGCAGCTTGTGCACCATTTTTTCAAAGTTGTCGGAATTCATTACCTGCCTGCATACCCCAATAAATCGATAAAAAAAATCACTTTTGTCGAGTCGGAATTTCGATTTGAGGCCTCGGGTGCGGAGTTGTTGCAGCGGTGCACCATACGTGAGCACCCGTCCTAGGTTGTTTTTGGCAGCTTGTACACCATTTTTTCAAAGTTGTCGGAATTCATTACCTGCCTGCATACCCCCATAAATCGACTAAAATATCACTTTTGTCGAGAAAGAATTTCGATTTGAGGCCTCGGGTGAGGAGTTGTTGCAGCGGTGCACCACACGTGTGCACCGTCCTAGACCACGCTTGGGCATGCTTGTGCACCATTTTTTCAAAGTTGTCGGAATTCATTACCGGCCTGCATACCCCCATAAATCGACAAAAAAATCACTTTTGTAGAGGTGGAATTTCGATCTGAGGCCTCGGGTGCGGAGTTGTTGCAGCGGTGCACCATATGTGTGCCACCGTCCTAGGCTGTCTTGGGCAGCTTGTGCACCATTTATTCAAAGTTGTCAGAATTCATTACCGGCCTGCATACCCCCATAAATCGAAAAAAAAAATCACTTTTGTCGAGGCAGAATTTCGATTTGAGGCCTCGGGTGCGGAGTTGTTGCAGCGGTGCACCATACGCGTGCCACCGTCCGAGGTTGTTTTGGGCAGCTTGTGCACCATTTTTTCAAAGTTGTCGGAATTCATTACCGGCCTGCATACACCCATAAATCGACAAAAAAATCACTTTTGTCGAGGCGGAATTTCGATTTGAGGCCTCGGGTGCGGAGTTGTTGCAGCGGTGCACCATACGTGAGCCACCGTCCTAGGTTGTTTTGGGCAGCTTGTGCACCATTTTTTCAAAGTTGACGGAATTCATTACCGGCCTGCATACACCCATAAATCGACAAAAAAATCACTTTTATAGAGTCGGAATTCCGATTAGAGGCCTCGGGTGCGGAGTTGTTGAAGCGGTGCATCATACGTGTGCCACCGTCCTAGGCTGTCTAGGGCAGCTTGTGCTCCATTTTTTCAAAGTAGTTGGAATTCATTACCTGCCTTCATACCCCCATAAATCGAGAAAAAAAATCACTTTTGTCGAGGCGGAATTTCGATATGAGGCCTCGGGTGCGGAGTTGTTGCAGCGGTGCACCATATGTGTGCCACCGTCCTAGGTTGTCTTGGATAGCTTGTGCACCATTTTTTCAAAGTTGACGGAATTCATTACCGGCCTGCATACCCCCATAAATCGACAAAAAAATCACTTTTTTCGAGGCGGAATTTCGATTTGAGGCCTCGGGTGCGGAATTGTTGCAGCGGTGCACCATATGTGTGCCACCGGTCCTAGGCTGTCTTGGGCAGCTTCTGCACCATTTTTTCGAAGTTGTCGAAATTCATTACCGGCCTGCATACCCCAATAAATCGACAAAAAAATCACTTTTGTCGAGGCAGAATTTCGATTTGAGGCCTCGGGTGCGGAGTTGTTGCAGCGGTGCACCATACGCGTGCCACCGTCCGAGGTTGTTTTGGGCAGCTTGTGCACCATTTTTTCAAAGTTGTCGGAATTCATTACCTGCCTGCATACCCCAATAAATCGATAAAAAAAATCACTTTTGTTGAGTCGGAATTTCGATTTGAGGCCTCGGGTGCGGAGTTGTTGCAGCGGTGCACCATACGTGAGCCACCGTCCTAGGTTGTTTTTGGCAGCTTGTACACCATTTTTTCAAAGTTGTCGGAATTCATTACCTGCCTGCATACCCCCATAAATCGACAAAAATATCACTTTTGTCGAGAAAGAATTTCGATTTGAGGCCTCGGGTGAGGAGTTGTTGCAGCGGTGCACCACACGTGTGCACCGTCCTAGACCACGCTTGGGCATGCTTGTGCACCATTTTTTCAAAGTTGTCGGAATTCATTACCGGCCTGCATACCCCCATAAATCGACAAAAAAATCACTTTTGTAGAGGTGGAATTTCGATCTGAGGCCTCGGGTGCGGAGTTGTTGCAGCGGTGCACCATATGTGTGCCACCGTCCTAGGCTGTCTTGGGCAGCTTGTGCACCATTTATTCAAAGTTGTCAGAATTCATTACCGGCCTGCATACCCCCATAAATCGAAAAAAAAAATCACTTTTGTCGAGGCAGAATTTCGATTTGAGGCCTCAGGTGCGGAGTTGTTGCAGCGGTGCACCATACGCGTGCCACCGTCCGAGGTTGTTTTGGGCAGCTTGTGCACCATTTTTTCAAAGTTGTCGGAATTCATTACCGGCCTGCATACACCCATAAATCGACAAAAAAATCACTTTTGTCGAGGCGGAATTTCGATTTGAGGCCTCGGGTGCGGAGTTGTTGCAGCGGTGCACCATACGTGAGCCACCGTCCTAGGTTGTTTTGGGCAGCTTGTGCACCATTTTTTCAAAGTTGACGGAATTCATTACCGGCCTGCATACCCCCATAAATCGACAAAAAAATCACTTTTTTCGAGGCGGAATTTCGATTTCAGGCCTCGGGTGCGGAATTGTTGCAGCGGTGCACCATATGTGTGCCACCGGTCCTAGGCTGTCTTGGGCAGCTTGTGCACCATTTTTTCGAAGTTGTCGAAATTCATTACCGGCCTGCATACCCCAATAAATCGACAAAAAAATCACTTTTGTCGAGGCAGAATTTCGATTTGAGGCCTCGGGTGCGGAGTTGTTGCAGCGGTGCACCATACGCGTGCCACCGTCCGAGGTTGTTTTGGGCAGCTTGTGCACCATTTTTTCAAAGTTGTCGGAATTCATTACCTGCCTGCATACCCCAATAAATCGACAAAAAAAATCACTTTTGTCGAGTCGGAATTTCGATTTGAGGCCTCGGGTGCGGAGTTGTTGCAGCGGTGCACCATACGTGAGCCACCGTCCTAGGTTGTTTTGGGCAGCTTGTGCACCATTTTTTCAAAGTTGTCGAAATTCATTACCTGCCTGCATACCCCCATAAATCGACAAAAATATCACTTTTGTCGAGACAGAATTTCGATTTGAGGCCTCGGGTGTGGAGTTGTTGCAGCGGTGCACCACACGTGTGCACCGTCCTAGACCACGCTTGGGCATGCTTGTGCACCATTTTTTCAAAGTTGTCGGAATTCATTACCGGCCTGCATACCCCCATAAATCGACAAAAAAATCACTTTTGTCGAGGCGGAATTTCGATCTGAGGCCTCGGGTGCGGAGTTGTAACAGCGGTGCACCATATGTGTGCCACCGTCCTAGGCTGTCTTGGGCAGCTTGTGCACCATTTTTTCAAAGTTGTCAGAATTCATTACCGGCCTGCATACCCCCATAAATCGACAAAAAAATCACTTTTGTCGAGGCAGAATTTCGATTTGAGGCCTCGGGTGCGGAGTTGTTGCAGCGGTGCACCATACGGGTGCCACCGTCCGAGGTTGTTTTGGGCAGCTTGTGCACCATTTTTTCAAAGTTGTCGGAATTCATTACCGGCCTGCATACACCCATAAATCGACAAAAAAATCACTTTTGTCGAGGCGGAATTTCGATTTGAGGCCTCGGATGCAGAGTTGTTGCAGCGGTGCACCATACGTGTGCCAGCGTCCTAGGTTGTTTTGTGCAGCTTGTGCACCATTTTTTCAAAGTTGTCGAAATTCATTACCGGCCTGCATACCCCCATAAATCGACAAAAAAAATCACTTTTGTCGAGCCGGAATTTCGATTTGAGACCTCGGTGCGGAATTGTTACAGCGGTGCACCATATGTGTGCCACCGTCCTAGGCTGTCTTGGGCAGCTTGTGCACCATTTTTTCGAAGTTGTCGGAATTCATTACCGGCCTGCATACCCCCATAAATCGACAAAAAAATCACTTTTATCGGGGCAGAATTTCGATTTGAGGCCTCGGGTGCAGAGTTGTTGCAGCGGTGCACCATACGCGTGCCACCGTCCGAGGTTGTTTTGGGCACCTTGTGCACCATTTTTTCAAAGTTGTCGGAATTCATTACCTGCCTGCATACCCCAATAAATCGACAAAAAAAATCACTTTTGTCGAGTCGGAATTTCGATTTGAGGCCTCGGGTGCGGAGTTGTTGCAGCGGTGCACCATACGTGTGCCACCGTCCGAGGTTGTTTTGGGCCGCTTGTTTACCATTTTTTCAAAGTTGTCGGAATTCATTACCTGCCTGCATACCCCAATAAATCGAAAAAAAAAATCACTTTTGTCGAGAAAGAATTTCGATTTGAGGCCTCGGGTGAGGAGTTGTTGCAGCGGTGTACCACACGTGTGCACCGTCCTAGACCACGCTTGGGCATGCTTGTGCACCATTTTTTCAAAGTTGTCGGAATTCATTACCGGCCTGCATACCCCCATAAATCGACAAAAAAATCACTTTTGTCGAGGCGGAATTTCGATCTGAGGCCTCGGGTGCGGAGTTGTAACAGCGGTGCACCATATGTGTGCCACCGTCCTAGGCTGTCTTGGGCAGCTTGTGCACCATTTTTTCAAAGTTGTCAGAATTCATTACCGGCCTGCATACCCCCATAAATCGACAAAAAAATCACTTTTGTCGAGGCAGAATTTAGATTTGAGGCCTCGGGTGCGGAGTTGTTGCAGCGGTGCACCATACGCGTGCCACCGTCCGAGGTTGTTTTGGGCAGCTTGTGCACCATTTTTTCAAAGTTGTCGGAATTCATTACCGGCCTGCATACACCCATAAATCGACAAAAAAATCACTTTTGTCGAGGCGGAATTTCGATTTGAGGCCTCGGGTGCAGAGTTGTTGCAGCGGTGCACCATACGTGTGCCAGCGTCCTAGGTTGTTTTGTGCAGCTTGTGCACCATTTTTTCAAAGTTGTCGAAATTCATTACCGGCCTGCATACCCCCATAAATCGACAAAAAAAATCACTTTTGTCGAGCCGGAATTTCGATTTGAGGCCTCGGTGCGGAATTGTTGCAGCGGTGCACCATATGTGTGCCACCGTCCTAGGCTGTCTTGGGCAGCTTGTGCACCATTTTTTCGAAGTTGTCGGAATTCATTACCGGCCTGCATACCCCCATAAATCGACAAAAAAATCACTTTTGTCGGGGCAGAATTTCGATTTGAGGCCTCGGGTGCAGAGTTGTTGCAGCGGTGCACCATACGCGTGCCACCGTCCGAGGTTGTTTTGGGCACCTTGTGCACCATTTTTTCAAAGTTGTCGGAATTCATTACCTGCCTGCATACCCCAATAAATCGACAAAAAAAATCACTTTTGTCGAGTCGGAATTTCGATTTGAGGCCTCGGGTGCGGAGTTGTTGCAACGGTGCACCATACGTGTGCCACCGTCCGAGGTTGTTTTGGGCCGCTTGTTTACCATTTTTTCAAAGTTGTCGGAATTCATTACCTGCCTGCATACCCCAATAAATCGAAAAAAAAAATCACTTTTGTCGAGAAAGAATTTCGATTTGAGGCCTCGGGTGAGGAGTTGTTGCAGCGGTGTACCACACGTGTGCACCGTCCTAGACCACGCTTGGGCATGCTTGTGCACCATTTTTTCAAAGTTGTCGGAATTCATTACCGGCCTGCATACCCCCATAAATCGACAAAAAAATCACTTTTGTAGAGGTGGAATTTCGATCTGAGGCCTCGGGTGCGGAGTTGTTGCAGCGGTGCACCATATGTGTGCCACCGTCCTAGGCTGTCTTGGGCAGCTTGTGCACCATTTTTTCAAAGTTGTCAGAATTCATTACCGGCCTGCATACCCCCATAAATCGACAAAAAAATCACTTTTTTCGAGGCGGAATTTCGATTTGAGGCCTCGGGTGCGGAATTGTTGCAGCGGTGCACCATATGTGTGCCACCGGTCCTAGGCTGTCTTGGGCAGCTTCTGCACCATTTTTTCGAAGTTGTCGAAATTCATTGCCGGCCTGCATACCCCAATAAATCGAAAAAAAAATCACTTTTGTCGAGGCAGAATTTCGATTTGAGGCCTCGGGTGCGGAGTTGTTGCAGCGGTGCACCATACGCGTGCCACCGTCCGAGGTTGTTTTGGGCAGCTTGTGCACCATTTTTTCAAAGTTGTCGGAGTTCATTACCTGCCTGCATACCCCAATAAATCGATAAAAAAAATCACTTTTGTCGAGTCGGAATTTCGATTTGAGGCCTCGGGTGCGGAGTTGTTGCAGCGGTGCACCATACGTGAGCCACCGTCCTAGGTTGTTTTTGGCAGCTTGTACACCATTTTTTCAAAGTTGTCGGAATTCATTACCTGCCTGCATACCCCCATAAATCGACAAAAATATCACTTTTGTCGAGAAAGAATTTCGATTTGAGGCCTCGGGTGAGGAGTTGTTGCAGCGGTGCACCATATGTGTGCCACCGTCCTAGGCTGTCTTGGGCAGCTTGTGCACCATTTTTTCAAAGTTGTCAGAATTCATTACCGGCCTGCATACCCCCATAAATCGACAAAAAAATCACTTTTTTCGAGGTGGAATTTCGATTTGAGGCCTCGGGTGCGGAATTGTTGCAGCGGTGCACCATATGTGTGCCACCGGTCCTAGGCTGTCTTGGGCAGCTTCTGCACCATTTTTTCGAAGTTGTCGAAATTCATTGCCGGCCTGCATACCCCAATAAATCGAAAAAAAAATCACTTTTGTCGAGGCAGAATTTCGATTTGAGGCCTCGGGTGCGGAGTTGTTGCAGCGGTGCACCATACGCGTGCCACCGTCCGAGGTTGTTTTGGGCAGCTTGTGCACCATTTTTTCAAAGTTGTCGGAATTCATTACCTGCATGCATACCCCAATAAATCGACAAAAAAAATCACTTTTGTCGAGTCGGAATTTCGATTTGAGGCCACGGGTGTGGAGTTATTGCAGCGGTGCACCATACGTGTGCCACCGTCCTAGGTTGTTTTGGGCAGCTTGTGCACCATTTTTTCAAAGTTGTCGGAATTCATTACCTGCCTTCATACCCCCATAAATCGAGAAAAGAAATCACTTTTGTCGAGGCGGAATTTCGATATGAGGCCTCGGGTTCGGAGTTGTTGCAGCGGTGCACCATACGTGTGCCACCGTCCTAGGTTGTTTTGGGCAGCTTGTGCACCATTTTTTCAAAGTTGTCGGAATTCATTACCTGCCTGCATACCACAATAAATCGATAAAAAAAATCACTTTTGTCGAGTCGGAATTTCGATTTGAGGCCTCGGGTGCGGAGTTGTTGCAGCGGTGCACCATACGTGTGCCACCGTCCGAGGTTGTTTTGGGCCGCTTGTTTACCATTTTTTCAAAGTTGTCGGAATTCATTACCTGCCTGCATACCCCAATAAATCGACAAAAAAAATCACTTTTGTCGAGTCGGAATTTCGATTTGAGGCCTCGGGTGCGGAGTTATTGCAGCGGTGCACCATACGTGTGCCACCGTCCTAGGTTGTTTTGGGCAGCTTGTGCACCATTTTTTCAAAGTTGTCGGAATTCATTACCTGCCTTCATACCCCCATAAATCGAGAAAAGAAATCACTTTTGTCGAGGCGGAATTTCGATATGAGGCCTCGGGTTCGGAGTTGTTGCAGCGGTGCACCACACGTGTGCACCGTCCTAGACCACGCTTGGGCATGCTTGTGCACCATTTTTTCAAAGTTGTCGGAATTCATTACCGGCCTGCATACCCCCATAAATCGACAAAAAAATCACTTTTGTAGAGGTGGAATTTCGATCTGAGGCCTCGGGTGCGGAGTTGTTGCAGCGGTGCACCATATGTGTGCCACCGTCCTAGGCTGTCTTGGGCAGCTTGTGCACCATTTATTCAAAGTTGTCAGAATTCATTACCGGCCTGCATACCCCCATAAATCGACAAAAAAATCACTTTTGTCGAGGTAGAATTTCGATTTGAGGCCTCGGGTGCGGAGTTGTTGCAGCGGTGCACCATACGCGTGCCACCGTCCGAGGTTGTTTTGGGCAGCTTGTGCACCATTTTTTCAAAGTTGTCGGAATTCATTACCGGCCTGCATACACCCATAAATCGACAAAAAAATCACTTTTGTCGAGGCGGAATTTCGATTTGAGGCCTCGGGTGCGGAGTTGTTGCAGCGGTGCACCATACGTGAGTCACCGTCCTAGGTTGTTTTGGGCAGCTTGTGCACCATTTTTTCAAAGTTGACGGAATTCATTACCGGCCTGCATACCCCCATAAATCGACAAAAAAATCACTTTTTTCGAGGCGGAATTTCGATTTGAGGCCTCGGGTGCGGAATTGTTGCAGCGGTGCACCATATGTGTGCCACCGGTCCTAGGCTGTCTTGGGCAGCTTGTGCACCATTTTTTCGAAGTTGTCGAAATTCATTACCGGCCTGCATACCCCAATAAATCGACAAAAAAATCACTTTTGTCGAGGCAGAATTTCGATTTGAGGCCTCGGGTGCGGAGTTGTTGCAGCGGTGCACCATACGTGAGCCACCGTCCTAGGTTGTTTTGGGCAGCTTGTGCACCATTTTTTCAAAGTTGTCGAAATTCATTACCTGCCTGCATACCCCCATAAATCAACAAAAATATCACTTTTGTCGAGACAGAATTTCGATTTGAGGCCTCGGGTGTGGAGTTGTTGCAGCGGTGCACCACACGTGTGCACCGTCCTAGACCACGCTTGGGCATGCTTGTGCACCATTTTTTCAAAGTTGTCGGAATTCATTAACGGCCTGCATACCCCCATAAATCGACAAAAAAATCACTTTTGTCGAGGCGGAATTTCGATCTGAGGCCTCGGGTGCGGAGTTGTAACAGCGGTGCACCATATGTGTGCCACCGTCCTAGGCTGTCTTGAGCAGCTTGTGCACCATTTTTTCAAAGTTGTCAGAATTCATTACCGGCCTGCATACCCCCATAAATCGACAAAAAAATCACTTTTGTCGAGGCAGAATTTCGATTTGAGGCCTCGGGTGCGGAGTTGTTGCAGCGGTGCACCATACGCGTGCCACCGTCCGAGGTTATTTTGGGCAGCTTGTGCACCATTTTTTCAAAGTTGTCGGAATTCATTACCGGCCTGCATACACCCATAAATCGACAAAAAAATCACTTTTGTCGAGGCGGAATTTCGATTTGAGGCCTCGGGTGCAGAGTTGTTGCAGCGGTGCACCATACGTGTGCCAGCGTCCTAGGTTGTTTTGTGCAGCTTGTGCACCATTTTTTCAAAGTTGTCGAAATTCATTACCGGCCTGCATACCCCCATAAATCGACAAAAAAAATCACTTTTGTCGAGCCGGAATTTCGATTTGAGGCCTCGGTGCGGAATTGTTGCAGCGGTGCACCATATGTGTGCCACCGTCCTAGGCTGTCTTGGGCAGCTTGTGCACCATTTTTTCGAAGTTGTCGGAATTCATTACCGGCCTGCATACCCCCATAAATCGACAAAAAAATCACTTTTGTCGGGGCAGAATTTCGATTTGAGGCCTCGGGTGCAGAGTTGTTGCAGCGGTGCACCATACGCGTGCCACCGTCCGAGGTTGTTTTGGGCAGCTTGTGCACCATTTTTTCAAAGTTGTCGGAATTCATTACCTGCCTGCATACCCCAATAAATCGACAAAAAAAATCACTTTTGTCGAGTCGGAATTTCGATTTGAGGCCTCGGGTGCGGAGTTGTTGCAGCGGTGCACCATACGTGTGCCACCGTCCGAGGTTGTTTTGGGCCGCTTGTTTACCATTTTTTCAAAGTTGTCGGAATTCATTACCTGCCTGCATACCCCAATAAATCGAAAAAAAAAATCACTTTTGTCGAGTCGGAATTTCGATTTGAGGCCTCGGGTGCGGAGTTATTGCAGCGGTGCACCATACGTGTGCCACCGTCCTAGGTTGTTTTGGGCAGCTTGTGCACCATTTTTTCAAAGTTGTCGGAATTCATTACCTGCCTTCATACCCCCATAAATCGAGAAAAGAAATCACTTTTGTCGAGGCGGAATTTCGATATGAGGCCTCGGGTTCGGAGTTGTTGCAGCGGTGCACCACACGTGTGCACCGTCCTAGACCACGCTTGGGCATGCTTGTGCACCATTTTTTCAAAGTTGTCGGAATTCATTACCGGCCTGCATACCCCCATAAATCGACAAAAAAATCACTTTTGTCGAGGCGGAATTTCGATCTGAGGCCTCGGGTGCGGAGTTGTTGCAGCGGTGCACCATATGTGTGCCACCGTCCTAGGCTGTCTTGGGCAGCTTGTGCACCATTTTTTCAAAGTTGTCAGAATTCATTAGGCTGAAGCTGAGGAAGTCATTCCTGAAGTTGCTAATATTCAAACAACTCAAATCTTTCCAGATGGATATTTAGACGAGTTGAAGATGGACTTGAAGCAAGTTGTCTAGTCGTCTATCAATGAATTCTTAAAGTCAGATATGAAGCAAGTTCTTGCAGAACAAAATCAAACTCTTGTGGATAATTCTAAGGAATTAATTGTTGGTGAAGTCAATCAGATGGATTCGACGTTCAGACAAGAGATGTATGCTCAACTAGAAGACTTCTTGCAGAGACAGATCAATTATTTAGAGAAGTGTTCTATTGACTTTGCTAGAACGTTGGCTGAGGAATCGAAAAGGATGGAAAGACTATATCGTGTGAAGATCGAGATAGCAGATGCTCAAAGAAGAGAAGCACAAGATCAGTTGGTGCAGGCAAGAGCTCTTCTTAGAGAGATGACTGAAGAAAATAGATTGCTAAGGCAGACTGCTACTCACTTCAAAGACGAATTGATTTCGAGTTCAAGGAAATTGAAACTCACAGCTGATCGTCTTGACAAGCTGAGTCATGACAAGTCTCATCAGAAGCAGATTGACATAGCTACTGAGTTGATGAGAGAAGATATGAAGGAAGAGATGACTCGATTCACTTCACTTTTCACTCTTAAGGAAAGTGATGAAGCCAAAAAGGGGGAAGAGACTGAAGAAGTGAAAGATGCTGCTGAACCTGAGATTCTTGTTGCTACTGCGATAGAAGAGATGAGAAGGCCAAAGAGAAGAAGGCTAGTCAAGAAAGTTGACTTAGAGCAAGCAGAGGAAGAGCAGAAGAGACAAGTTAAGGGAAAAGTTATTGCTCCTCCTGAGGTTCAGACAAGGCGAATTGTTAAAAGAAAGCTGGTTATAGAAGAACCAAAGGTGAAAGAGACAATAGGTCAGATCATTGCTAATCTAGATGAGTCAGAGATCATGAAGAAGCAAAAAGTGGAAGATGATCGTTATGCTAACAAGAAAGTGTTAGGCAAACACATCCACAGATTGCAGAAGATGAAAGTTAATCCAGAAGAGGTCGAGGACGCTCACATTGATAGGTTCATAGACCATGAGCATAGAGATGCTTGGTTGAATGTCAAGATGAAATGGGAGTTAGATCACTGGATAATCCGTAAGTTTGGAGATGCCGACAGCAAAGAAGAGTTGTATGCAATATTTGACAAGTTCATGGAAGTTCAAGATCAAAATTTATGGAACTTGATAATGAGGATTGCAACTGATGTTGGTTACAACATTCTGGTTCCTGATTTTCCAAAATGGGTTACTCCGATGTTAGGTTCTGGAAAAAGGATCGACTTCAACAAGATAAAGAAGTTTGAAGAAGAACTGCTCGAGAAAGAAAAGATAGAGAATGAAGATCACACTTCTGATATTCACAGAAGACTACTCGATGCGTTCTGTGTTCCTGATCTAGATGGCAGAAACATCAGTGAATAAGGTTGTAAGTATCTTTACTTAGTTCTTTTTTATTTTGATTAAGTATGTGTAATCTACTGATCTTATTTTGAATGAATGAAAAGATAACATATTTTGGTGATGATAAGATAACTACTTAACTAGTCTACTATCGTGAAATGATTCAAGTAGTTTTGGCTTCATCAAAAAGGGGGAAATTGTTGGGATATGAATCCTGATACAAGTTCTATTTGATGATAAGGTGAGTTTTGATAAGCCAAAAGAAGACTTGAATAATTTCTAAGTGTTGACTGATCTAGTCTAGTTATGAAGTCATCTTGAACAGATCAGTAGAGTTCACAAGTTCAAAAGATAAGTACAAAAAGAAAAATAAGTATGGTTGAAAGACAAGTACATTTTATAAGTATTGTGTATATATGTTAGGATTTATACTGAGCTATTAAAAGTTGTATAGAAGCTCATGATTTACGTTTTATATTCATTGTATAGATCTTCAGTTGACTAAGCTGATTTATAAAGCTTAAAGTAATGTAATAATCTTGTTAAGATTAGATGATAGGACTAGTTTAGTTCTATATTGAAAGTCTACTATTGAAGACTGGATGCGCATGACAAGTCAAGTGAAGAAGAAGACTAAGATTTTGTCTAAGTATGGAGACAAGACAGGTGCGCGATAGATAAGTGAAAAGCAATGAAGTTTGTTAAGTCAGAAAACGCGTATTGAAGATAAGGATTGAAGAGTTAGTTATGGAATAACTAATTAACTGAAGAAACGCGTGGATAGATAAGAAGAAGTTAGAAGTCAGTTTTCAAGAAAATGTATGTTGGGAATAAAATGATACATGTTTTGATTAAATACCAAAACCCCCTGAGACATGCCTAAGTCAAATTGATAGTGTTCTAAAAATGTTAGAACACATAGCATAAGACTAGATGAGAAGCTGAAATGTTAGGCAGCTCTTAAACAATTAGATGCACAATTTGAGGGGGAACCTATGCTTTGAAGATGACCAAGATCAAGTCCCCTCAAGGCTCAAATTCTGGAACTATCACTTATGATCAAGGACACTCTATGAAACATCAAATGCTCTGATCAGGAGAGTTGTCCAGAGAAGATGTCCTTATGCAAAAACAAGATTGTAAAGCTCAAAAGGACAAGTCCAATAAGATGCTCCGATCAGGAGAGTTGTCCAGAGAAGCTGTCCATATGCAAGACTGGTAAAATCAAAAGACAAGCTTAATGACTCTGATCAGGAGAGTTGTCCAAAGAAGCTAGCCATATGCAAGAACAAGTTTACCTAGCTCAAAAGGACAAGACTACTCAAAGGTTTTGATCAGGAGAGTTGTCCAGAGAATCCAAATCTATGTGATAAGTGCTCTGATGCTAAAAGACCAAAAATGCTGATCAGAAGAGTTGTCCAGAAAAGTTATCTCAGCATGAGTGAATCGGAACAGATGCTCTAAAGGTTGAAGGTCAACTATGCTGAAGATTTAGAGACAACCATACCCTAAAGAAATGCAATGCAACATGCTAAGATCACTGTGAAGTGAAATAAAGGGAAAGAGCCAAGTCATCTGAAGAAGAGCAAGCCAACCTTGCTGATAAGCAAGACTGCTGATAGTGATAAGAAGAGTTGTCCACTTGATAAGGAATGTTGTCCTATCATTAGATCAACCTTCAGAAGCCATGTCCAAGTCCTAACAAGAAGTCAAACATTGGGAAAAGTGCTGGAGAATGAAGACAAAGTCTTACAAGCCGTTTATTACCCAAATGAGGACATGTCACTATCAAGAATCTGTCTTCCAGTTTGAAGAACTCAAGGAAGACATTTATAGCAATTTGGGGCTGCCTCTCCAACGGGCAAATCCTCCATTTTGTCTATAAATACAGAAGTGTGAAGACCATTTGAAAGCACCTCAACAGAATCCAACTACTCAAGTATTCTGAAGCTCATAGAACTTTTAAAAAGCTTTCAAAGACTATCTTAGTCTTCATACACTTCTTCTAAGCTGTACATCACTGTATATCCATACAAAGCTTAGAGAGATATCCTATCCTTATACCTTGATCTTCATTGTAAAGGATATCTCATTAGTTGGAACCTTACTTCAATCCTTACCCCTTTCAAGTGAGAAAGTGAGAAGGTTGTTGTAGTAGAAGTGGTAGGAGCTGACTGTTGAGAGAAGAACAGTTCAGTTCTGAGTTGAGAAGAGGGTACTAGGACTCTAGACATCCTAGGGATCAATTCACCAAGGAGTGGTGTTCTTGATCAAGTGCACCTTGGCACTATAAAACAAGTTAATTCCAAGAGAGAAGGAATTATCCTGTTAAATCAGGGAAAGTGGATGTAGGAGCTTGAGTCTCTGAACCACTATAAATCTCCTGTGTTGATTTACCTTACAAGTACTTACATTCATTCAACACTGCATACAAAACTGATCTTTCAAAGATATCTATTCAAAGACTGTGCAAAACTGATTTGGACAAGTTCCCTGAAGCTTAACTGGACTGTTTTGGATTGACAAAGTGATTTCAGAATCTTAAGGAGTCTAAACTTAAAGGGCCAACCACTATTCCGCACATATAACTCCTTTAGATAGTTATTCAACTAAGTACTCAATAGTACTTAGTAGATTGATTATCTTAGAAGAGTTAATTATCTTCAGCAGAGTTGTCCAAGACAACCTTGCTGAGCTCTGGTTTGATCAAAGTTGAAAAGAATTGCATACAAGTGTATTCCCCCCCCCCCCCATACACTTGTTATATACTCCTTTCAGGACCAACAAGTGGTATCAGAGCAGGGGTTCAAAGACCACTGCTTCTGAAAATCCATCTTGATTTTCAAAACTCACATATTTGGTGTGGTCACTGAACTGATCTCTATCTGAAATCCATCACTTATTGACTGACTGATTATTATTGAAATATGGCCAACAACAATGTTGTTCCTCCACCTGCTGTTCAAGGATTGGACAATATGGCCACAAATCCAGTCAACCACATTTCTCATCACAAACTGCCCATGTTTTCCATAGACAATTATGATTTCTGGAAAATTAGAATGAGGGCTCATCTTGCATCTCTTCACACTGATATGCTTAGAGTAATCACAAGAGGACCTTTTGTGTTTACTCAAACTAACCCCAGATTGACAGATGAGCAAAGAGCAGATATAAGGGAATTGATTCCCAAAGATGAGGATGACTTCACTGCTGATGAAAAGAGGAAAGATAATTTGAATTATCTTGCCATGAACACCCTCTATCAAACAATTCCAGATGCAGTTATGGGTAGAGTCTACCACTGCACCACAGCCAAAGAAATTTGGGATACCCTTGCTGAAATGTGTGAGGGCACTGAAAAGATCAAGGAGAAAAAGCTCCAAGTTGCTGTGCAGAAGTTTGAACAATTTTCAATGGAGTCTGATGAGACCATTGACAAATTTGCTGGTAGATTCACTGATGTGATGAATGAGATTAACTCATTGGGCAAGGTCTACACCAAGAGAGAGGTTGGATTGAAAATCCTGAGAAGTCTCACTCAAAAGTGGGATGTCTATGCTGTAATGATGCAGAATACCAAAGATCTCTCCACCATGCCCATGCAACAAATATTCTCAGAACTCAAAGCCTATGAGTTTGACCTCAATAGAAGAAAACCTGTTGAGGAACCTTCAAATCCTACTAAGGGAGTGGCATTCAAAGCCAAAGTTGCTGAACCTGAAATGCAACCCACTCCCAGATCATCAAAGACAGTCTCTAAGACTGAAATGAAGGAGGAACTAGCCTTGATGGCTAGAAGGTTTGACAAGCTCAACACAAGGTTTGGTAGATACAAGAAATTCTACCAAGACAACAAATTCAGGAGAAGATACAACTCCCCTGAAGATCAGGCTGAGGACAAGAAGCCTGAAGAGAAAAGATCAGAGGACAAGTCCTCTGATAGGAGAAGATCCAGTAGAGCTGATCCTTCTTCATCTAAGAGAAGAGAAGAATCCAAGAAGGATGATGATGAAGACCTGTGCTATAATTGCAAAAAGAAAGGGCACTTTCAGTATGACTGCCCTGAATTGAGCTCTAAAGAAAGAAGAGAAAGGCAAGCTAAAAGAGACAGAAAGTTCACCAATAGAAAGGCCATGATGGCTGGTGAAGAATCTGATAGTGCTGAGAGCTTCAACTCTTCTGATGGACTATTCTCCAACAGTGAAGATGATGATGATGTTTGCAACATGGCTCTTGAGGATGATGAGGTATCCTCTACTTCTAGTTCACCATCATTCATCTCACAGAACAATAGTGAGGTCAACTTGAAGCTTTCCCTTGGAAAGTTGATGGAAGACTTCACTTTGTTACAAGAATTTCATGATAACTGTGTGAGAGAAAATGAAAGATTGGCCATTGAACTTGCCAAAAACTCTGAGGTAGTTGTTGATGTCAAGTCTACTGAGTTGTATCAACAAGTCTTGAGAGAGCTTGAGGAAGCAAATCTCAGGATAGTTGACCAACAAAAGGAGATTGATGATCAACTTCTCTCTCAGAAGAGAAAAGATTTTGAACTTAAAATTCTCAATGCCAAATTTGAAAACCTCTCACATGAATATGATATTCTTAAATCAAGTGAAGAGAGCCTAAAATTAAAGATGTCTGCTCTGAAGAAATCCTCTAGAGCAATAGAGGAAATTCAGAGTTATCAAAGACCTATGGCTCAAAGAAGTGGATTAGGTTTTGATCCATTTGAATCCTCACCTTGTCTTAGTGTTGCTTCTACAAGTAACACTAAGAAAATCTTTGTTAAATCAGTGGCACAACAAGCTGAAAATGAAATAATTCAGCCACTGAACAAAGGAAAGGGCAAATTGAATGAAATGCCTACTCAAGTGCTTCAGGAGACTAGACCCAAACCCTTGGAAAAGGTCAAGGCTCCTGAACACAAGAGGAATGTTGGTCAGCAGAGTAGACCCAATGGAAGGGCAACTCTCCTGAACAATGTTCAGAGGAGTTATCCAAGGTATAATCAGCCTAGGCCAACTCATCTGAGAAAGCCTCAGCTGAATAGACCTTAGGACAACTATCCTCAAAGGCAGAATAAAATGAGACAACCAAAACCCTTCATGCCAAAGGGTAATGGTCATAAAAAGGCCTTTCCTCAAAGATTTCATCAAGTTGCACAAAGAACTCATAAGTTCAGGAGAATTGACAACTCCCCTGAAACTTACAGAGTTAACACATTCACACATACTTCCCCAAAGGCATTTAAGGGAAAGACAGTGTATGTTGATGCACAAGGAAATCAACTTAGCCACCTTGAATCAATCAGGGTTATTAGGCAAGTTTGGGTTCCCAAAGGTACAACTAACCTCTAAGGACCCAAAACTCAAAGGGTACCTAAACCTATCTAAATGCAGGTACCATTGGGCCACAAGAAGAGGAGCATGAACAAAAAGACAGCATTGTACCTTGACAGTGGATGCTCAAGGCACATGACTGGAAATAAGAAACTCCTCACTGACTTCATTGAAAAAGAAGGCCCAAATGTCACCTTTGGAGACAGCTCACAAGCAACAACAAAAGGTTACGGTACTTTGATGATTGGTAACATCAAAGTAACCAATGTATCTTATGTAGCTGGTCTCAAATATAATCTCCTAAGTATCAGTCAATTCTGTGATAAAGATTTTAATGTTGAGTTCTCAAGTGGAAAATGTCTAATCAAAGATAAGACTCAACAAATTCTATTGACTGGAACTAGGAAAGGAAATGTGTATTTTGCAGACTGGGACAAGTCTACTGATGCTGCATGTTTTATTGCTAAAAGTTCTAGTGAACAAAGTTGGTTATGGCACAAGAGGCTAAACCACCTGAACTTCAAATCTATGAATAAACTTGCTAGAAATGCATTAGTTAAAGGACTGCCTAATGAGGTTTTCATTAAAGAACATGTGTGTAAGCCATGTCAAGAAGGAAAACAGATTAAAGCCTCATTCAAAGGTAAACCAGTCATCTCCACTGAAAGGGTACTTGAACTTCTACATATGGATTTGTTTGGACCAATTACCCCTTCAAGCATAAATGGTAGAAAATACACATTGGTGGTAGTAGATGACTTCTCTAGGTTCACATGGGTAGTATTTCTCCTTAATAAGAAGGAAACACAAGTCAAGCTACCTGAACTTCTTAAGAGATTGTCAAATGAGAAAAGCCTTAATATTATCAAGATAAAATCTGATAAAGGCACTGAGTTCATAAATTCATACATCAATGAGTACTGCTCATCAAATGGGATAGCTCATGAAACCTCAGCAGCTAGAACTCCTCAACAAAATGGAGTTGCAGAAAGAAGGAATAGGACCTTAAAAGAAGCTGCTAGAACCTTAATTGCTGATTCAAACCTACCTAAGAGGTTTTGGGCTGAAGCTATAAATACTGCATGCCATACTCAGAATAGATGTTTGATTACAAAGGGGCAAGGCAAAACCCCCTATGAACTCTGGAAAGGAAGAATGCCTAAAGTGTCATATTTTCATATATTTGGTTGTAAATGTTTCATTCACAATAATGGGAAAGAACAATTGAAAGCTTTTGACAGCAAAGCTGATGAGGGAGTATTCCTTGGATACTCTCAAATCAGTAGAGCTTTCAGAGTCTACAACAAGAAAACCCTTATTGTGGAAGAAACCCCTCATGTTGTGTTTGATGAATCTATATTTGAGATCAGGAATTATCACTTGGAACTTGAAGAAATCACACAGAGGACAACCAGATTAAGTCTAAAAGACAAAGACACTGAATTCATAGATGTTGTTCAAGCAAACTTACCTGAAAAGCTCACACTGGACAACAACCCTGAAGGCAACCTTCCTGAGACAAACCTCACTGATGGAAATGGTGAACTGAATGATCCAATCCCAGTTCACATCCAGGTAACAACTACCAATGAAGAAGCAGTTCCTGCTGAGGTAGTTAATGGGTCAAATAATCAAGGGGGAACTCAAAATGTTGAAAATGCCAATGTCTCTGACATTGAGGACAACACCCCTGATTATGATCCTGAATTAGATCCTGCATTAAATTATCCTGAATTCTATGATCAAAATGACTCACCTTCAGTAGAGGACAACTCTACTGAAGAGATCAGAAAAAGAAGGACTTGGTTATCTGACCATCCTGCTGATCTAATACTTGGTGATCCAAGTATTGGAGTCAAAACTAGAAGATTTCATGGTGAAAGTGCTCTATTCTGTTGTTTCTTATCAGAACAAGAACCAAGTGACATTGAGGAAGCTCTTCAAGATGCAAATTGGATCACAGCCATGCAGGAAGAACTCAACCAATTCACCAGAAATGAAGTATGGGAGCTGGTTGATAGACCTTCACATCAAGATGTTATTGGAACCAAGTGGGTATTCAAGAACAAAAAGAATGAGAATGATGTGATTGTCAGAAACAAAGCAAGACTAGTGGCAAAAGGCTACTGCCAACATGAAGGCATTGAGTATGATGAGACATTTGCACCTGTGGCAAGGCTGGAAGCAATAAGACTCTTCCTAGCCTATGCAGCCCACAAGAGGTTCAAAGTGTACCAAATGGATGTCAAGAGTGCCTTTCTAAATGGAGTCTTGAAAGAAGAAGTTTATGTGGAGCAACCACCAGGTTTTGAAGTTGGAAACCAAGTTTACAGACTGAAGAAAGCTCTATATGGACTCAAGCAAGCCCCTAGGGCTTGGTATGACACACTGTCACAATTCCTCTTGGATCATGGATTCACCAAGGGAACTGTGGACAGAACTCTCTTCAGAATCTCTGAAGGAGAGGACATCTTGCTTGTCCAAATTTATGTAGCTGACATAATTTTTGGATCCCCTAATGAGAAGCTGTGTGAGAAATTCTCCAAGCTCATGCAAAGCAAGTTTGAGATGTCCATGATGGGGTTGATGAACTTCTTTTTAGGTCTACAAGTCAAGCAAACAAAAGAAGGAATCTTCATCAACCAAGCTAAGTACACCAGAGAAATGATCAAGAAATTTGGGTGTACATCAAGCAAGCCAGTAAGGATTCCAATGAATGCTAATTGGAAGATGGATCCTGATGAAAGTGGTGTTCCAACCAACTCCACTGAGTATAGAGGAATCATTGGATCGCTCCTCTATCTCACTGCCAGCAGACCTGACATCACCTTTGCAGTAGGTGTTTGTGCAAGGTTTCAAGCAAATCCTAAGAAAAGCCACCTTGAGGCTGCAAAGAGGATCTTGAGGTATCTTAAAGGCACTGAGAATCTAGGCCTTTGGTACCCTGCTGATGACAACATTGAGCTAACTGGCTACTCAGATGCTGATTATGGAGGATGTAGGATTGACAGAAAGTCCACCTCAGGGACTTGTCAATTCTTGGGCAACAAACTCATATCTTGGTTCTCCAAGAAACAGAATACAGTGGCCACCTCCACCACTGAAGCTGAATATGTTGCTGCTGGAAGTTGTTGTGCTCAAATTCTTTGGCTAAGACAACAACTCAGAGACTACAAAGTCAACTCTACTGAAGTGCCAATTTTCTGTGATAACAATAGTGCCATTGCTATATCACAAAATCCTGTCTTGCACACAAGATGCAAACATGTGGACATCAAGCATCACTTCATTAGAGATCATGTGGAGAAGAAGGATATCAAGTTGGTGAAAATTCACACAGACCATCAAAAAGCTGATATACTAACTAAACCACTTGCAGAGGCAAGGTTCCTGGAATTATCAGCAGAGTTGGGTCTTCTTGATCCAGGGAAGTTGGACAAATGAGTCCAAAGAAGTTCATTAACTAAGGGGGAAATAAACTCAAACTTCAGCAGACTTGGTCAAGTCTACTGAAACTCAGAAAAGATGACATTACCTCTTCAGGACACTTGTCCCTTGAAATTCAGGACACTTGTCCACAGCCTTTCAGGACACTTGTCCATGTAGGGTCAGATAAGTTGTCCTAACTATCAAACCAAATTTTGGTATGATAAGCACCTATTTTTGATGATCAATGCCTATTTCGAAATCTGTCCCATTGAAATACAGTTTTCACCTTTCTGGGATTTAATTTGTCTCCCACTCAAAAGGTCACTTTCCATGCATTAAATGCTAAGATTTAACTCTTGTTTGCATTAAACTTTTTGAGACATGATCTATCTCGAAAAACCCCCAGCCTTAAACAACATTAAAAAACCACCCACGTTTTGAATAAAACAGTTCTTTCACTGTTACATTGGTTTTTGACCATTGGATCAAAAATGGACAACTCCCCTGAAATCAATCCTAGCCGTCCATTTTGGATTTCCATTTTTGCTCACCTTTGAATTGCATCAAGACCTTACCAACTCATTGACAAACATTCTTTTTAGAATATTCACAAGTCTTAAGATCCCCACAAACACTTCCTCCCCAAGTATTCGAAACCCTAGCTCAAATTTTCTTCAAACTCTCTCAAAGCTTTCTCTGCAAATTTCAATGGCCCCCAAAGTTAAACCAGAGATGCTTGTTGATTTCTCCAACAAGGCTCTAGACCTTGATTTTGGCTACCTAAGCAACAGAAACAACCTTCATTTTGAGCCCATAGTATCCTTTGAGAGTGAGGATCCTGAGATTAAACCAACTCTAAGATGGCTGAGAAGAGCTGGTTTGCAAAAGTTCATGGAGGAAAGACCAAGTTCATGCTTGGAAGGTTACATGGCTGAATTCTTTGCCTTCCTCAAGTGGAGAGGTCAACCGGCAGATGGTGAAGTGTCCACAAGGTTGTCATATACTGCAGAAGGAGAGGAAGAAGAGAGATTCCACAGAGTAAAATTCTCCTCAGAAGATCTGGAAGGAGCCTTTGGATTGCCTAATGAGGGAAGGAATCCAGAAGTTTATGGCACTGGCCATGAAGATGAAATAGCTCAAGAATGGCTATTAATTCCAGGCCCCATCTCTTCAACACAGAACAAGAAGACTCTCAAGCTAGAGTTTCTCAATCTCTTTGAGGTGGTTGCTAAGAGCCTCTTAAGCAACACTGGAAGCTTAGAGCAGGTCAGCCATCCAAGAATCAGAATCATGGCTGCCATTATTAATGCCAGTGACAAGGGCATCAAGTTTGATTGGAGGACCTTCATCATGTCTGAGATGATGAAGGAAAAGGCAAAATTCAAGGTGAAAACCCACAACAAGGTTGTGCTAGAAGGGAAAATCAAGTATTGCACCAGGGCAAGCTTGTTGATTGAGAGGTTTTCCCACTATTCTCAAATGCAGACCTTTGCAAAACCCCTCCCAGCTCAAAAGATCTTGTTCAGAAAGCTTAGCAAGAAAACTGAACAAAGAAGGATGCTCATGGCCAAACCTGCTGAAGAACAGGAGGAAGAGAAGCCTAAGATGAAAAAGAGAACAAAGGCCAGGGCTATCAAAACAAGGAAAATGTCTAAATTGTCCTCAAGAGAAGCCTCAGGAGCATCAGCTGAAGTTGATGCAGTGGCAGAAGAGGGAGTGAGTGTGCCTTCTGACCACTCAGAAGAGTTGAGGAGGAAGTACAATGAGACTAGGCAAAAGAAGAAGGGTGATAAGAGAATCAGGGTAGATGTCCCTGAAAAGGAAGGAAGTGGAAGCAGTAGGGCCAGCAAGAGAAGGGCCAAACCTACTGAGAAGGTGTTGGAGCTGCAAGAAGAAAAGTCTCTTCAATTGGCTCTAAGGGAGAGCAGAGCTGAAAGCAGGACCAAATCCATGTCAAGGACTAATTCATCTGGTTCTGGAACTCCAGAATCCAAAGTCCCTGAAGTTCAACCTATAGAGGCCAACATCCCTGAAACTCAGTACCTTGAGCCCAACTCCCCTGAAACCCATGTTACCCCTTCCAACCAACCCATTACCCCTGTAAATCTCACTAAGAGATATTCTCCTGAAGGGAATGTGCAAAGAAGTGGCATAGATGTGCTTGCAGACTTAGCTGTAGATGAGACAAGACTTCTGTCTCCCCTTGACTCATCCATGCTCAATTATTCAAAGCTCTTAGAACATGCACTCAATGAGCCAACCCCCCTAAGTAAAGCCCCTTCAGATTCATTGCTCTCTAAAGCAACTGAAGTGCCTTCATTTGAGCCTAACCCTTCTGAAGCCAACATCCCTGAACTTAACCTGCCTGAAGCCACTCTAGGAGAACCCAGAGCCAACTCCCCTATAACCCAAAGTCCCCATTCAAGTGGAGATGAGGAGGAGTATACTTATGAAAGTATGCTCAGAGGAGGAGCAAAGGCTACTGTGGACAGTTTGTATCCACAACTTGCTGAATTTCCAAGAATTCAGAAAACCTTTCATGATCTAAGGATGCTTGTTGATGTAAAAGACAAGTCTATGATGGAGATATCACAAGTCATCCAAGATAAGGGTGCAAACTGGTGGCAAATAGAGGAGAACAGATTGCTACACTTTGCTGGAGTTTCAAAGACAAGATTTCTCATTGATGAGGAGATTTTTGCAAAGCTAGTAGCTGATAAGATTAAGGAGGAGAAAGAAAGAAAAGCCAAGGGAATCAAACACCCTGACAGTAGCTCCAATGATGATGATTCCCCTGATGATCCATCAGATCCTTCAAACCCCAACCCTCCTGAAACCCCTCAAACCAACCTCCCTGAACCCTCTCAACCTAAGTCTTTTGTAGCAGATAGACTTTCCAACCCCCCTAGAACCTACCATAGGAAAGGCTCTGTGTCATCAGAGGTGTTGACCAAGGGTGGTAACACAACCAAAGACACATCTGCCAATGAAGGTTCTTCTGAACCCAAGGCACAGCCTAAAGATGTTGAGGTTCCTATATTAGAGGCTAGTTTGATTAAGGCCTATTCAGTGTCAGAGGAGTTGGACACTGATCAGCCCTTAATCATTCAGGATGACTCAGTGGCTGCTGAGATAAGCACTGTGATCTCCTCACAACTGCCATCTTTGAACCTTGTTGAAGGTGAAGATGTTGCAGGTTTAAGAGAAGGAGTTGAAAAGGAGAGGATAGTTGAAAAATCAGAGGGTGTTGTGGATGAAAGAGAGGTAGTCATCACTAAGATTGTGAGTGTACCACCATATGAGGGTGGAATAAGTGAGGAAGGACAGGTTACTCTTGAAGTCAAATCTGAACTTCAAGAATCCCTTGATGAAAGGAGGCCTGATTCCTTGAGTGAGAACATTATTAAAGAAGGGAGAAAAGAACAAGTTGAAAATGAGAAGAAGACTGCTGATGTATCAGAGTCTTATACAAAAGAAACTGAGGGAGATGAGTGCTTATTTCCTCACTTGTTTGATCTGTCTAATATTGCAGGTATCTCTCTTGACCAAATTTTTGCAGATGAGTTCTTAACAGATGCACCTATCCAAGTAGACACAGGCTCAGCTCAAGCCTTACTTGGGATGCAATCAGAGAAGTTGGACTCCTTGGCTCATCAAGTTCAATCTGCTCATGCTGAAACTTCAGGAGCATTGAATGAGCAAGGCAGGACTCTAGCATCTGTGGATATGAGGCTCACTGGCTCTGAAGATGTTGTGCTACCAACCCTTGAAGCAAGGATCAGTGGTGTGGAATCTGGTCTCCAAACCATTTCCACTGAAGTTCAAAATGCCAAATCAACCATGGAAGCCATCTCAGAGGAGGTCAAGAAAGAGCAAAAGCTGTTGAGAGACAATCACAATGCCAATGTCAAAGCTCTCAGGCTCACTGTCAAGCAAGCTCTTGGAAAGAAGACAGCACTACAAAAGAAAAGAGCTGAAGAGCAAAGGGTAGCTATGGTAAAAGCAGCCTCTGAAAAGTTTTCTCAAGAGGTATTGGCCAACATTGCTGAAGGTGCAGTGGCCAACCTCACTGAGCTTCTTACAGCCCAACTGGATGCATCTCTGAAAGCAACCTTGGAGGAGGTTGTCCAACAAAAGATGAAGCCTGTTCTAGCTTTTCTTAGCTTGAGCAGTGATAGAATGCAAGATATACATGATGAAAATGTATATTTGTTGGAAGAGATGAAGTCCCTAAACCAGGCCCAATCCCTGATGGCCTCAACAATGAGTGACCTCAAGCCCCAGTGTTTTGATGCTGCCAAAAAGGGGGAAAGGGAAAGAGCTAGAGCAAAAGGTGCCTTGGTGATTGGAAGCCCAGTCAAAGGAAAAGACAAAGCTGCTGAAGGAAAAGGAAAAGAGCCTGAAGTGCTAAACTTGGAAGAATTGGATGAAGAAGAGCAATTAGCACTTGCATTAAAGAACTCTATGGCCTCAGCTCAAGAAGAAAGGATGAGGTTACAGCAGAGACCAGGTGGTGAAGTGTCTGGTATGGACAAAGGTGATGAAGGTGTCCAAACTAGAGGAAAGATCAAGAGGGCAAAAGGAAAGAAAAGACAAGTTGAAACATTCACTGACTTTCCTAGCAGCCTTGATCTCCCACCTGAATTCAGAATTGATGAGGATGAGCCTACATCCAAGAAAGCCAAAACTGCTGAAGAGCCCAAAGCTGCTGAAAAGGACAAGTCTTCTGAATCTGACAAAAGTGCTGAAGGTCCCAAGTCCACTGAAGACATTGAAGAGTTATTTGCTGAAGGATTTGGACCTGAACCCAAAAAGAAGACAACTGTCCTAGCCCATGATCCATCAAAGCTGTTTCATGAAGGGTATGGCAAAGACCCTGAAACACAACAGAAACTGGCCATGATGAGGGCCCAAGAGAAAATGGACTTGATGGAAGAAGCTAACAGAGCAAGAGATGAGAGAAGAGCAAACTTTCAGAAACCAAGAAGGAGGAGAGAATCTTACAGCAAGATGAAGCCTCAGCTTCTAATCCCAATGGACACCAAATATCCACACTTGGATAAATGGGTGCCAATTCAACTGAATGATACATGGGAAGAGGCTAAAAGGGAGTTTGTCTATGACTATTATGTCATTGACAGATGGAATGGAGGAGATGCAAACTCTGCCTTCACTGAGTTCATGCTAGAATACTACAGAGAATTGTATCAACAACTACTTGCAGCTGCTGACATTGCAAGAATTGAACTCAATGCTCCCAAGCCCATCATCTATATACCTCCAAAGCTTGAAGGATGGATTGACCAAGCAAGGATCCTAAGAGAGTTCACAGAAATTCTGAAGCTGAACAAGATGACCCTTGGACCTAAAGGAACCAACCAGGAAGCCATGGCACTCAAGAGGAGAGTGTGGGCACAATATGGGATGCTGCCACCTCCTGAGGATGATCTTTGAATGGCTAAGTCTTCTGACTTTTTCTGGGTGAAAAATTATCTTATCTGAAGATATTTTTGCTATGTGGTCAAATCTGCTGAAATTGGACAAGCCTGCTGATATGTGCATTGACATGTTGTTTGCTGTGATATGGTTTAGAATGATCTGATACAAGAATTGATGCATTCTACTTTAATATCTGGAATATCTTGTATTAGTTAGCTCTAGGTGTTAAAGCTCTGATACCTGAAATAGTCTATTTTGCTCTGATCTTATGTTTAGTATGTATATCTTGATTTGTAATGATTCCATGCTCTGATAAGTTATCTTCAACTATCAACATGCTTGTAATGATTTTATTTATGAATGATAGTTGAACCACTTTTGAATCAAGATACATTTTTAACAAGAAATCTCTCTATGCCTATCTGTGAAACCTACTTGCAACAAAAAAAAAAAAAAACAGTGAATACACTAACACATTATCTTTTCAGGAATATTGACCTTAGTCATATCTACTGAAGACATATGTAATAGGTGTAGACAAGTCACTTTTGCATAGAATATGTAGGTTTTGGCATCATCAAAAAGGGGGAAATTGTTGGGAATAAAATGATACATGTTTTGATTAAATACCAAAACCCCCTGAGACATGCCTAAGTCAAATTGATAGTGTTCTAAAAATGTTAGAACACATAGCATAAGGCTAGATGAGAAGCTGAAATGTTAGGCAGCTCTTAAACAATTAGATGCACAATTTGAGGGGGAACCTATGCTTTGAAGATGACCAAGATCAAGTCCCCTCAAGGCTCAAATTCTGGAACTATCACTTATGATCAAGGACACTCTATGAAACATCAAATGCTCTGATCAGGAGAGTTGTCCAGAGAAGATGTCCTTATGAAAAAACAAGATTGTAAAGCTCAAAAGGACAAGTCCAATAAGATGCTCTGATCAGGAGAGTTGTCCAGAGAAGCTGTCCATATGCAAGACTGGTAAAATCAAAAGACAAGCTTAATGACTCTGATCAGGAGAGTTGTCCAAAGAAGCTAGCCATATGCAAGAACAAGTTTACCTAGCTCAAAAGGACAAGACTACTCAAAGGTTTTGATCAGGAGAGTTGTCCAGAGAAGCCAAATCTATGTGATAAGTGCTCTGATGCTAAAAGACCAAAAATGCTGATCAGAAGAGTTGTCCAGAAAAGTTATCTCAGCATGAGTGAATCAGAACAGATGCTCTAAAGGTTGAAGGTCAACTATGCTGAAGATTTAGAGACAACCATACCCTAAAGAAATGCAATGCAACATGCTAAGATCACTGTGAAGTGAAATAAAGGGAAAGAGCCAAGTCATCTGAAGAAGAGCAAGCCAACCTTGCTGATAAGCAAGACTGCTGATAGTGATAAGAAGAGTTGTCCACTTGATAAGGAATGTTGTCCTATCATTAGATCAACCTTCAGAAGCCATGTCCAAGTCCTAACAAGAAGTCAAACATTGGGAAAAGTGCTGGAGAATGAAGACAAAGTCTTACAAGCCGTTTATTACCCAAATGAGGACATGTCACTATCAAGAATCTGTCTTCCAGTTTGAAGAACTCAGGGAAGACATTTATAGCAATTTGGGGCTGCCTCTCCAACGGGCAAATCCTCCATTTTGTCTATAAATACAGAAGTGTGAAGACCATTTGAAAGCACCTCAACAGAATCCAACTACTCAAGTATTCTGAAGCTCATAGAACTTTTAAAAAGCTTTCAAAGACTATCTTAGTCTTCATACACTTCTTCTAAGCTGTACATCACTGTATATCCATACAAAGCTTAGAGAGATATCCTATCCTTATACCTTGATCTTCATTGTAAAGGATATCTCATTAGTTGGAACCTTACTTCAATCCTTACCCCTTTCAAGTGAGAAAGTGAGAAGGTTGTTGTAGTAGAAGTGGTAGGAGCTGACTGTTGAGAGAAGAACAGTTCAGTTCTGAGTTGAGAAGAGGGTACTAGGACTCTAGACATCCTAGGGATCAATTCACCAAGGAGTGGTGTTCTTGATCAAGTGCACCTTGGCACTATAAAACAAGTTAATTCCAAGAGAGAAGGAATTATCCTGTTAAATCAGGGAAAGTGGATGTAGGAGCTTGAGTCTCTGAACCACTATAAATCTCCTGTGTTGATTTACCTTACAAGTACTTACATTCATTCAACACTGCATACAAAACTGATCTTTCAAAGATATCTATTCAAAGACTGTGCAAAACTGATTTGGACAAGTTCCCTGAAGCTTAACTGGACTGTTTTGGATTGACAAAGTGATTTCAGAATCTTAAGGAGTCTAAACTTAAAGGGCCAACCACTATTCCGCACATATAACTCCTTTAGATAGTTATTCAACTAAGTACTCAATAGTACTTAGTAGATTGATTATCTTAGAAGAGTTAATTATCTTCAGCAGAGTTGTCCAAGACAACCTTGCTGAGCTCTGGTTTGATCAAAGTTGAAAAGAATTGCATACAAGTGTATTCCCCCCCCCCATACACTTGTTATATACTCCTTTCAGGACCAACAATGTAGTTACTTAACAGAATGTTCTTGATGTTGGAAGTCTATATATACCTCAAGACATTTGAAAGGTTATGGGTAATCGTTACTACTGATTCTAAGATATTTACTGAAGTAAATTAACGAAGCATTAAAAGTGAAGAAACTCGCAGAGTTGGAAGTGTAGAAGGTCAAGCCAGAAGACAAGTGAAGAAATTCAAGAAAGCTGCTACTGAACGAAGAGAAGTTTTTCTTTTATTTCAAGTTGCTAGTTACTTGTAAAATAGCTAGTTAGATCAAAGAGGCACTTGGTAGTGTTTTCGAGAAGATCAAAGTCTTATTTCTTGGGACTCTAAGCCACAAGAGCACACTACTCGATTGGAAGAGTAATAAGAATTTCACAACTTGTGTTGTGAGAGTGGATGTAGACAAGTTGTCGAACCACTATAAATCTCGTGTTTGATTTACTATATTATTTTATTTGTGTTTGATTGATTAACTGCTTAATTGATTGAATTGCATATAAGAACAAGACAAGTAGAGTGTTCATAAAGAAGTTCGCGAATATTAGTTGAGTATAAATTTGATTGGGCTCATTGTTAATCTGATATTTCCGCATTGTGTATTCTGATATATTGAAAGATTTTGAAAAGTCTATTCACCCCCTCTAGACGTTTTCCTAGCTTACTCAATATTATCTACTCAACTAGGGACCTACAACAACTTTCTCATTCTCATCATTATTGACCTCAGTCTCAGCATTTTCAGCAACATAAAATGAGAATCCAGAAACTCTCTCCACCATTCTTACAACAGATTCCGGAGTTAATAATTCTGTAAATGAATTAACACCAGCAGCAAATTTTTGTTCTCTCTCCCAGTCCTTAAAAACTGCAGGACCTCACATTCCTTCCATCACTTCTAGTAACTCATCCACATATACTCTTCTTAGATAAACCCAAGTGCCTATTCTAAGAATTTGTTCAAATGTAGTAGAATGCTCATCAATGCTAATAAACTCTTTCAAAATGACATTCCTCAAATTCATTCTAATCTCTTCTTCTTTGAAACAGATGGGATACTGAATCAGGAAAGGTTCAGGGTGGGATTCAATGTGTTCAGGTTCAGGGGATGGTTGAGTTTCAAAAATTGATTTGGAAGTGGTTTCAAAAATAGGTTCAGGAGGTTTTGGACTTGATTGCGGGGTAGGTTGTGGGGTAGTGATCTTGGGTGAAGAAAAGGGACTATTCTGATGAATTGGTGGGTAGTGTACTGACTCATCAGAATGAGATGGTAAAGGAATTTGATCAAGGGGTTTAGCAGGTCTAGAAGAAGTGTTCTTGGGTTTTCTCTTTGGTTCAGTCAGACCTCTACCCTTAGTTCTCTTATGAATCACAATAACACTAGGAGAACTTACCTCCTTCTCTAAAGCAACTTCAACATGCTCCTCCTTATGTTCTGATTGCTCCTCCTCAATCTCCATAGACTCCTCTGACTGTTCTGGAGTCAGCAGTCCAATAATGATTTTCTTGGACCTCTCAAAGTGTGGATCATGCCTAGCCTTCGATCTTACCTCTGGTTCATCATCAGACCTGTACATAGATCCACCAGACTCTTCTTCATTATCCAAGGCCTCATTTTTTAGTAGAAATTTCCCTTGATGAAATTTCTTTGGCTTACTTCACTCATCTTTTTCACTGGCCATAGTTGGAAAAAGTGTCCTCAACTTATTTCCAAATCCAATCATGGCTTTGACAGAAAATTCCTTCGAATCATCATTAAAAATGATTTTCTCCTTCTCCAACAATAGCCTCTCAAGGAAAAATCATTGCCATTCTCCGTCAACCCTATCGATTATTGCAGCCATAAATAGAATCTTTAAATTTGTAAGGGCATCTTGACTGTGATGTTGCCCTAACATGATTTTTCCGGCAATATCCATCAAGAATCGAAGTGGTTCTAGAAGAATCGCCTTCTTCAAGTTTGTCAGCGTTACAGGCTCCTCTCCAGTCCATTTTCCGACGCACCTTTTCTCTTGCCCTTCCATGTACGATGCAATGTGAACTGGGCCTTCAGGGAGGTCGAATGCAATGGTCAAATGATCTCTAGCCAAAGTGACCCTGTTTCCCGAAAGAAACGTCTTCAACGTATCATTGTCGCCATCAAGTTGTAGGAAGAATTCCATCACCTCAATTTCATAAACCTTCTTGGGAAAGGATTCCAAGTATTTCCACAGCCTAGCTTGCTCGCACATCGTGAGAATGGCTTGATTCTACGCCTTTTGCTTTCCGATGAAATAAACCGCATTTTCAACGAAAACTCCTTTTTCTTTGACCCATCTTGTAGGATTGAAGGTACCTACAACTTTGTCATTCTCATTAAGCAGCTCAATAATCGCCATTATAGAAAGTAGAGAATGTAGAAGATAGAAATAGAGGGTTTTGAAGTTTTCAGAAGCTCGTAAGTTTCAGAAGTGTAAAAGTGAAGAAGATGAAGTATTGTGATCGTGGATATCGAATTCAATGTAAATTTAGGGCTTAGATTGAATTTATTTTGCACGACATGTGGTTTGGATTGAGTTTTGAGTTGTGGATTTTAAGAAAACGTTTCACATTCAAAACCCTTTCCAATTTTGGAGCCAAAGTGCGATTGATATATACACCATTTAACCAGGTTAGAAATAGAGAAGTGTATTAATCTTCTCTATAAGTAATCTAATTTGAACAATTTCTGACTTAGAAAATTTTCTAAGGCAAAATATTGTTCTGATGTATATCAGCATAGTTGTTTCCAAAACACTATACTTCAATTTCTTACTTTTATCAATGTGAAAATTACTTATCTGGATTCAGCTGAGTATCACTTTCTTGAGAATCAGATCACTTCTTGGGATCAACACAATAATATCAGATCAGTTCTCTAACTTTTCTGAGTATTACTTTTTCGATGGTTTGAGCACTTTTTGACATCAGCACAGTAACATCATATCAGTACTGTGTCCAGATCAGTTCCCCCTTCAGTAGAGGACTCTTCTTCTGTGCTTGTTTCACCTTGGTAGAAGTGTTAGTTCATGGAATCTAGGTGAAATACAGTACATAATAGTAAAGAATAATTAAATCAAGATTGTAAACAAGGTTTATTCTAAGGTGACTAGTGTGCCGAGTCAACAGAAAGGATATTTAAGAAATCATAGATTCCCCTTTAAATGTATATTCTTAATTCCCTCAGCTTTACCAGCCTCCTCTTCGGGATTAAGATTAAGATAAGTCTGAAAATTCTAGAGTGGAGGGGTGAATAAATTTTTAAAACATTTCTTAAAATATGAGAGTGATTATGCGGAATTTAGTGTTCTTAAACAGTACTATGCTTAGTCAGCTCAGTACTTCCAGTTTTAATGTGAGCCTTTACAGATTATACTCAACTCTTGATTTTGAACTTTAACTTCAATATACTACTGTTCTTGGTATGAAGTAATTCGTCTACTCAACAAGATTTCTCAATCAAGTTGTTTATACGAATTCTTTAAGAACTTATAAGAATATAAAACAGTAAGTAAATGACACAAGATTTATAGTAGTTCGACAACTGTCTACATCCACTCTCACAACTTCAGTCGTGATGTTTTATTAACTCCTTCTTTAGTTTCTTGTGGCTTAAAGTCTCAAGACTAAGACTTTGATCTTATCGATTATACCTCCAGGTATATCTTCGATCGACTAGTAATTCTACAAGATACTAGCAAACTTGTTTTACAGAAATCACAAACTAAAAAGTAAACTTCTCTGAATTCGTAGCCTTTGATTCTTCTCTTCAAAACAGTGGCTTCTTCTCTTGGTTCGACCTTCCTTCAACTCAGCGAGTTTTCTTGAATACTTGAATAACTCTTGGAAGGGAAAGGAAAGAAGGTGATGGACATAGAGGATCTGGATGAAGAGGAGAAACTAGCACTTGCCTTGAAAAACTCTATGGCTTCAGTACAAGAAGAAAGTGTGAAATGGCAGCAAAGGTCAGGTGGTGAATCAGCAGGCTTGGACAAAGATGCTGAAGATGTCCAAGTCAGGGGGAATGTCAAGAAAGCCATGAAGAGCAAAAGAAGAGAAGAGACCTTTACTGATTTCCCCAATATCATGGATTTGCCTGCTGAATTCAGAACTGATGAGGAGCCTACATCAAAGAGGACCAAAACTGCTGAAGACTCTACTGAAGAAAAAGTGGCCAAAAGCCCTGAAAAGAAGAAAAGAGTACCAGTCCTTGCTGATGATCCTTCCAAGTTGTTTGAAGAAGGATTTGGAAAAGATGCTGAAACTCAGCAGAAATTGTCCATGATGAGAGCTCAAGAGAAGATGGAGCAATTGATGGAAGCAAACAGAGCAAGAGATAAAAGAAAAGAAAGCTTTCAGAAGCCAAGGAGAAGGAGAGCATCATACAACAAGCTCAAGCCACAACTGCTGATTAAGATGGATACCAAGTATCCACATCTTGATAAATGGGTCCCAATCCAGCTGAATGATGAATGGGATGAGGTTAAGAGGGAGTTTGTTTATGACTTCTATGTCATAGGCAGATGGATGGATGAAGACATTGAGTCCATCTTTACTCAGTTTATGTATGAAAACCATAGAGAGCTTTATTAGAAACTCTTTGCTGCTGCAGATATAGCAAGAGTAGAGTTCAAAGCTCCTGGTCCCATCATCTACATGCCTCCAAAGCAGCAAGGCTACATTGATCAGTCCAAGATTCTCCAAGAGTTCATTCAAATACTTAAGATGGAGAAGTTGAAGCTTGGACCTAAGGGAACAAACACGGAGGCTATGGACCTGAAGAAGAGGGTTTGGGCACAGTATGGGATGGTGCCACCTCCTGAAGAAGAACTCTGAAACTGCTAAGTTTCCTTGTCCCCTTGATTGCTCATGGCTGCTGAAATTACTTATGATTTGTATTTGCTCTGATTACATGCTCTGATTGGTTGATTTTAACTTTCATCATGCTTTGTAATGTTTAAATGCTATATCAATGAAAAACCAATCATTTGTTCAAGAGATAATATCTTATTGTCTCAACTTGCCTGACTTAAACCTATATGCAATTTAACTGTGATTGTACTAACATGTTCTTTCAGGAAATTTGACCCTAGTCACATCTACTGAAGTTATATGTAATAGTATAGTCAAGTCACCTTTGCATAGATTTTCTATAGGTTTTGACATCATCAAAAAGGGGGAAATTGTTGGGAATAAAATGAGATTTTGATTAAGATACCAAAACCCCTTAAGACATGTCAAATAGATAAGTCAAATTGAATGAACATGTTTCAGGAACATGTAGATTAAGCTAGTTGAGAAGTTGGTATGTTAGGCAGCTCTTAGTTGATTTAGTTGCATAAGTTGAGGGGGAACACATGCTTAGAAGATTACAAGAATCAAGTCCCCTCAAGGCTCAGAATCAAAGTTGATCCCAAGACTGCTGAAAGTATCTACTGACCAATTGTGTTGATCAAGTCAGCTCAGTAGAAAGACAACCTCCCTGATGATCAATTAAGAAGAACACATCAAGAAGACCAAGTCTGCTGATGTGCATATCAAAGTTCAGAGGAGTTGTACAACAAGATTGACCAAGCACACTTGAACCTGAAATGTTCTAAGACAAGAGCCAACTGTGCTGATGGGGTCAAGACCACTGATATGAATGCAAGGATGCTTAAGAGCCATCAATTAGTGATCAGTGAAATCAAAGAGCCAAGTCATCTGAAAGAGTAATGCCAACATTGTTGATAAGCCATGTCTGCTAAAATTGATAAGCAGACTTGTCCAGATGATAAAGAAAGTTGTCCTTATCAAAGAACCAATGATCAGAAGTGATGTCCATGTTTGATCAAGTGAATCTTCAAGTCAGACATTGGGAAGAGTGCATCAAAGTGAAGACAAGAAGCTCACAACCGTTTACTTCCTAAATTAAGGACATGTCACTTTCAAGAATCTGTCTTCCAGTTGTAAAGTTCAAGGAAGGCAAATATAGACATTTTGAGGTTGTCTCTCCAACGGACATAACCTCATCTTGGTCTATAAATACAGAAGTGTGGAAACCATTTGAAGGCATCCAACTATCCTGCAATTCAAAGGAAACTACAAGCATACAAGTCTTCCAAGCTTTCTAAGAATTCATTCTTAGTTTCCATACACTTCATCTAAGCTGAACCTACTGTAAAACATTCGATCTTAGAGAGATATCCTACCCTTTACACAATGCTCATTTGTAAAGGATATCTCACCCTAGTTGGAACCAACATCAACCCTTAAACCTTTCAAGGAAAGTTAGAAGGATTGTTGTAGTAGAAGTGTAAGGAACTAACTGTAAAGAGAAGAAGAGTTTAGTTCTGAGTTGAAAGAGAGTACTAGGACTCTGAATTCCTAGGAATCAAGGCACTAAGGAGTAGTGTGGTTGATCAGTGCAGCTTGGCACTATAAAAAAAGTTAGTTCCAAGAGAGAAGGAATTATCCTGCTAAATCAGGGAAAGTGGATGTAGGAGCTTGAGTCTCTGAACCACTATAAACCTCTTGTGTTATTTACTTACAAGCTATTTCATACAAGTAACACATTCATACACTGCACACAAACTGATCTTCAAAAGAGATACTTCACAAGTTGTGCAAAACTGTTTTGGGACAAGTCCCCTGAAAAGCAGTTATGTGTTAAGAACAGATTTCAGAATTAAAAGGAGTTTAAACATAAAGGGCCAACCATAATTCCGCACATATAACTTAATTAGATAGTTATTCAACTATGTACTTCATAGTGCTTAGTGGATTAATTATCTTAAGAAAGTTATACATACTCAGAAGAGTTGTCCAGGACAACCTTGTTGAAGGTCTGATTTGCTCAAATTTGAAAAGAATTGCATATACAAGTGTATTCCCCCCCTCATACACTTGTACCATACTCATTTCAGGACCAACAGTTTGGTTTCTGGTATTCAAGTGGAAAAGTATAATTAGGGATTAAATTAGTTATAATTTAGGTAGAATCCTATAATTGTGTGATTACCCGGGTCTTAGGTGCTTTATTAGATACATTTTTAGTGATTGTTCTTATCATACACCAATTAATGAATTAAACATCCGTTAAGCTTTAATCGATTTCCACATAATGAAGAACACTCGAACGCTTCTTCTCACATTTCATATTTGATCATCGTTTTACTAACTTTTCCTAGTTCGTTTTTTATCTTGTTGATTTTTGCATTTAGTATTTATCGCTCACCCCCATGTTTCATCACTATAATTACGTGGCAACGCACACAACACTAAGGCTACACTAATTAACTAGTCCCGTGGTTCGATAATTTAACCGGGCACTTACTTTTACTACGAGGACCCTCTTATACTTGAGAGGTGAGCATTGAAAAATATGTGTCACCCTCCCCTCCCCCGCCGTTGCGGCCTTTGCGCCCCCTCCCTCTAGTTCGGTCGAGCCCCCCACCCCCGTCTACCAGCCACCATGACCCCCTCCCCCACCACGGCGGCCCAGCCACTACACAGGGCCATCGTGACCCCTCCCTCTCCCCACCCTTTTTTTCCTGATATTTTATTCCCACAGCCCCCGTTCGACCGCTCCTCTCCCTCGTCCGATCGTTCTCCTCCCTCATCCACCGGCGTCGCCCCGATTAATTTGCCTTTTTTCTTCATCTTTTTTCCGTTTCCAGTTCCCGAATCCTCCAATTTTCTATTTTTTTTTTAATTTTTTGACCATTTTAGGTCGACCAAATACACTCTCGTCGCCAACAATTTGGTCGACCTAAAATGGTCGAATTGATTTATTTATTTTTTAATATTTTTTTCGACCAACTAGAATCGACCATACACACTTTCGTCGACAAAACGTTGTCGACGTGAGTGTATATGGTCGACACTGGTTGGTCGAAATTTATTATAAAAAATCTGTAATTTTTCTATGTATTTTTAAAAAAAACTCTGGATTTTTTTGGTTTGTTGGTTACCGGAAATGGTGTGGACGTCGGTCGAAAGTAGTGGTTAAGGGGAAAGATGAAATAAATGACAATAGGGTGCATTCAGTAGGGGGGTGCATTTAGTATGCTGTATTTTAGTGAAGGGTATTTTTAATTTTTTACATGATTATTATATTAATTAAATGAAAGGTGGGGTGCTAAATGGAGGTTTAAATAGTCAAACCCCTAGGGCATGTTTATTTTAAGATTATGTAGGATGGGGGAGATGGGGATGGGGAAATCCTGGATGGAGAAATTCTAATGAATAGTGATTGTGTATGTTTGTTTTAGGATGTTGAGTAGGATGAAATGTAACTTTATGTCAAATCAATTGTGTAAGAGTGTGTGATGTTGTATTATTTTATATAACTTTATGTTAAATCAATCAGTAAGAGTGAGTGATGTTGTATTATTATAATAATTGAATATAATTTATGTCAAATCAATTAGTAAGAGTGTATATGTTGTATTATTATAATAGTATAATATATACATAGTTTTAGGGGTGAGTGTAATTGGATGTTGAAATTCGGATGCGAAATCTCGAACTAGAACAAGACGTGGAACGTTACGTCCCGTCCGGACGTGTGAGTCCCAAAACAAACATGCCTCTATAGAATTAGCCGGGCTGGGACAGGCAGTCCAGTCCAGCCCAGTTTACACCTTTAAGTGTTTGTCCCGCCAAATTGCAAACAAAAAAATAAAATTGAAATCTTCATCTCTCCTTCTGGAGAAACCATCGCAAGCGCAACGAAGACGTTACGATTCATCGCAGGACGAAGTAGACATCAATGGATCTGAGCGACGATGTCAGAACCGCGCACAAGCGGACTTTTCTCAAATTCTTCGAACAAACTGTAAGTTTTCGTTTTCAATGAAATAATGGACTTTTCTCTATGTTTAATTGTTGAATCCAGAAGCGCTGGAAGGTCCATCTCCACATTTTAGATAAATAATAATATATAGCTTCATTTCTCATTAATTTATAATGATGTTCTTAGCAACAAACACTACGATGTTAAGAGAAGACGAAATTTAAATTGAATTTTATTAAATTATAATCTGTAATTCTGAGCTTGAGCACCATTTGTACAATTTCAAGAGGAAACCATTAAGGAAGCTGATTGGTTGAGAGGACGAAGTGTGTTATCCTCACTAACAGCTGTAGTTAAATATTAACTCTAGTTTTTGTAACTGAGATTGAGCATTCTGGTTTTTATTGAAGAATTAAATGAATAATCACAGGAGTATAATGTTGAGTTGAAGAAATCTCTCGACTTAATGTTCACTCAAAATCGCCGCCGTTGTATAGTTAATCTTGCCCATTTCTACCACCACAGAGAAGGGACTGATATGGCTCGAAGGTTTGCGCAAATTATATTTTATAATATGTTTTGGAATCAACTCATTAAACTCTTGATGATATTTTGTTGTTTGTTTTTTTGTTTTTGTTTTGGAATTTAGGCTTTTACAAACTCCAAGCGAGTATATGCAGCCTCTCGGTGATGCAGTAACGGACATGGTCAGGAGCATGAATGGCAAGTATCTGAAGGAAGGAGAGCAAATTCTGGTTGGGCTTGAGGGTCCTTTTGTTTCACGAAGGGTGACCCCGAGAGAGCTTTTGTCTGGGTTTATCGGTTCCATAGTCTGTGTGGAGGGCATTATTACCAAATGTGATCTCCCTCTCTCTCTCTCAACAATTGTGCTTTTTAAAAAATTTCCACCAGTGTGTGTTACTTGATTTTGTGGAAAGCTTTGTTTATTCGAAGTGGGAATAAGAGTGCGGATTCTTGATGGCAGAGTCGTTCTTTCTTAACATTAAGGGTATTGAAACCGCTCCGTAGGAATTCGATATAGCTACATCTGAATTGGTACTTAGATATTTCCGAAAAACATAAAATGAAGATCGAGAACTAGGGGCACAGTTAGAAAAATGTTGACTCTTGAATAAGTAAAACCCTTATTTGTATTGTTTATATCCCTTGGTCTGTGTCTGTGTGCGAGAAATTGTATTGTTTATATCCCTTGGTCTGTGTCTGTGTGCGAGAAAGAAAGGGTGAAATCATGATTGAGGATGTAATTAGCCTTAGAGAAAGAAAGGGTGAAATCATGATTGAGGATGTATTGTTTATATCCCTTGGTCTGTGTCTGTGTGCGAGAAAGAAAGGATGTATTGTTTATATCCCTTGGTCTGTGTCTGTGTGCGAGAAAGAAAGGGTGAAATCATGCTTTTCTTGAGCGGGAGCAAGAAAAGCAAAGAGAAACAGAGAGAGAAAGCAGAATGGACACTGAAGGTGGTGGTAATAACGATAGACCTCGTAAGGGTGGAAAAAACACGACCAACACTGGTGGCTCTAAGGCCACAGCAGCGTAAGTTCAAATTATAAACTGTGCACAACTATTACTTTTTTTAATAAACTAACTAATACTACTGTTTAGGGAAGTAATAAAAATACACACCAGTTGCTATTTTATGTGCTGTACCCTGTGTACCGTTTTATGAAGTGTGGTGTGTCTTTTGACTTTTATAGGATTTTTATAATCCATTCAGTTGATATCTTTTCTAGTCAGTGTTGCATCAAATATCATTTCATTGATATCTTTTTATGTAGTGATGATACGGAGCCAATGGACGTAGACGCATCTCCTGCAAGTGAACAAGTCAACGAAGCAAGGTCTCTACTTAAAACCACATCAATCAATCTACAACATTTTTTTTCCTTATTTACACTGATTCTCTCTCTCTCTCTCTTCTCTCCTTGGAAGTAGATTTAATGCATTCAGTGCTGCACTTGGGAAGTATCGACATGCACAACACATCGAGCAAATGGCGATTGATGATGTTAGAGGTGTAGTTAATAGTGGCGCAGCTGTCCCTTACTCTGAAGCAGAGATCAATGCTTTTTTGGAGGTAATGTTTCTTGGCTTGATATATGCCTTGGTTTATCATATGAAATTTTTGAAAAAATCAATCTAATGGAGAAGTTTTTGTATGCAGAAAATGCAAGAGAATTTAAGTTTGATGATTGTTAGGGACTCAAATGTCATCCACTTCTTCTGAGAGCTTCGAACAAACAACGGTTGTTTCGTATTATTAATCTGTGTTTCTTAACATGTGTGTATTACTCCACAAAATTGGAATTGCAACAAGGGGTAAATTATTAACACCTATTGTAGCTAGCTGAATTAATTTTTAGTTTTCGACTTCCAATTTAAAACTATTTTAACTTGTAACACAATTTGGTATTTTTGAGAATTGCTTGCTTACTAGTACGGAGTAGTATTTTGCAAGAAAAAGACCTTGTCCCACATCGGTTATTTGAGAAAAGTTTGAAATTGTTTATATACTAGTGAAGCCTAATTTGTTAGTCTGTCTGTATCCTTTCTATCTCTCCTTTCTACAAACAGACTGTCAAGAATGAGAACAGCCTTCACACAGTTGGTCAAAAGCCTAACCCAATTTTTTTTTTTAATTATGAACAAAAGTTTATAAAATTACCTCTAAAAAAACACTACATTTATTTATTCATGGTGTCTGGTACATACAAGTTTTATCAATTGATGAGATCACTTTGTCTAACTTCCATTTCGAAAATTTTATATTTTGTGTCCTCTTTAATTTATATAACAAGAAAATTTAGCATGGAGTAATTTAATGATAATTAGACATTAATTTAAAATATCCAACTAAGTCCACCTCATTTATTATTTCAAATAAGTTTATTCATACTACTGTAGTTAAGCACATGCACAGAATAGAAATAGAAATAGAAACATAAACAATTAGCTAGCTAGAATCGGTATTACTAATACAAGAAATCGAAATAATTATATTTTCATATCATGAAAGACATTCTTGAATATTTAATACCAAAAAGAAAAGAAAAATAAAAGAAGAAGCAACAAGAGCCAGAAGTGGGGGATGAAAACATTAATGTTCAGGTAATTGAAGAGAGGGATGATAAAGATTTGTGGAATGAAAAGGGAAAAGGACGAAAGTTGAGTCATTGTAGATCGATCAGTTATATATATTTCTACCTTTCAAGAAATTAAACACAACTATATATTCTAGAGACATATTATGTACAGTACATAATAATTAGCATTGTATTCCATAATATCTTTGTTGTCAAACAGTATAATAGTTACACCAAAATTGAAACAGTTTTGAATAGATTTGCAGCATTGTTAGCCAGGTAACACCAAGATTCAAAGAGAAGACTACTTAATATGTCAAGGTGGTAGAAATCCAATTACTAAGATCGAGTGGAGATAGAAGAAAATCTAATTAATGAGGGAGCAACCGGGTTCCGATTCCGAGAGCAAAGGGCGACACCAATCAGTTTCCACTTGCAACTTTGCCCCAAACAATTCCGTTGCCAATGTGTCGACCTGCAGGGGTTTTTCAGATCCGGCCTTTTGCGTGTTTCAAATCGCATTTTTTAACATCCCCATCTTCCGTTTTATGCTGTTGGGATTTAGCCCAACTTATTGGTGCCCTACTTCTTGGCAGCCTCCATTGACTAGGACGAGACGTGAGATTGGAGAGTGGAGAACAGTAAAGGTGAAGTGTTACCCATCTTTGTGTTTCGTTATCCCCTACATCCCGATAGAATCCCACACGAGTCTGAGCCCGTTCGTATAACCCCGAGTAAGAGTGGCCCAACAGTGGTATCAGAGCCTGGTTTCGCCGTCGGCCGCCTTGCCACCCTAACACTCGCCGGAGTTGTTCACCGGATCGTCGTCCGCCGCCATCTTTGTGGACGGAACCCTTGCAGCCGCCACCGTGATTCCCGTGCAGTTTCTATAACGCCGCCGTCCGCCGTCTTCGTGGGTGGAACCCTAAGTGCCTCCGCCGTTGACGCCTGTTGCCGACAGACCGCGTCGTGCGTCTTGTTGCACTGCTCCATCCACCAGTTCGCCTCTGCGATCAGCGCCGCCCCTGCTCGCGGCCAGATGCCGCCGCCGTTCTGCCTCCCGTTCGCGTCGCTGTGAGTAAGTTCTTTTTGGAGAGAGAGAGCCGTAAGTTGTAGAGTCGAGGTAGGCTGGAGAAGAAGGTAATTAATTAATTATTTATTTTATTTCTACCGTATGAATTTTGTGCTAGTTAATTGATCTTAATTTATTTGAGATGCCCAATTGTTTATTACCAGCTGTAGTATAATGTTAACTGGATTAGGGTGAAATTTAGTTTGGGAATATGGGTTTGCTAATGTTGTGTGCTTACTGCAATTGTTTTATCTTCTGTCAATTAATTGGATTAATTAGTGCTGAAATTATTTATGCTATTGGTTTGTCTATTGTAGATTTTAGGATATTTTTGTGAGTCCTATCTCTTTGTGATTTTGTTTACGTCTTTATGCATTGTATATGTTATTGCTTCCGTTTGTTCTCCGTGATATGTTCTTTGTGGTTGATTATCTTTGTGCTTAATGTCTTTGTGAGGTTTCTTTGTGCAATTTTTATTAATTGTCTTGGTGGTTAATTGTTGGTGCATATTGTTTGCTTTCTGCAATCTCTTTGTGATAGCTCTGTGTTTTTCTTTGTGATGCATGAGTTGATGATGGGCCAGTGGGAAGGTGAGGGAATGGTTGCATGATTATACTTATGGGTTCCGTGGGAATTACGGCGGGTATGTGTTTATATGTATGTGTGTTGTGCACGACTTCATACATTGTGGTTTCATGTTTTCCCCCTACCCCATATTCATCTAGTTGCATGTTAGTATCTTGAGCATGTTTATTGAGCTTTGCGTCTTGATCTTTGTGCCATTCTTTGTGATTCTTCAATGCATTCTTCTTTTTGTGTGATTATGAATGATTGATTGCTTCTTTGTGTTTGGAGATCATTCCTATTAAGGTGGAGTGATTTCGTCTTTGTGATTTAGGTATACGTTATGATATAATGTCTTTGTGCCTTTGTGTGGATCTTTGTGAATGCTTTATGTGAGGTGGAGCTTGTCTTTGTGTTTCTCCTTGTTATTGCTCGAATTAAGGTGGAGCATTGTGTGTTTTCTTTGAGGACAATCTTTGTGTTTTCTTTGTGTGTTGTCTTTTGCAGGAACGTGGAAGTGGGTTGGGCGATGATGACAAATTTTTTTGTGGATTGTAGTTGGGGATGGCCAAAAAGGTGGAGAATGTTGGGATTTAGCCCAAGTGTTGTTTTGGCCATTGGGCCTACACACAAGGGCCCAACTTATTGGTGCCCTAGTTCTTGGCAGCCTTCCCATTTATATTGAGTCACCCTCTCCATTGACTAGGACGAGACGACACGCGTAATGTAGACGTGAGATTGGAGAGTGGAGAACAGTAAGGGAGAAGTGCTACCCATCTTTGTGTTTGGTTATCCCCCTACATCCCGATAGAATCCCACACGAGTCTGAGCCCGTTCGTATAACCCCGAGTAAGAGTGGCGGCCGGCGGCACCGAAACCCAACAGATGCCAATGTATAGCTGGACGTTGAAGCCGACGTAGTCGTCGAGACGGCATTCGCCAATGACATCAGCGATCCACTTTTCAACTGCGCTTAGGGGATGTTTGTTTTGGGATGGGAAATCCGGATTTGGGATTTCGAAACTTCACCCCGTTACAGTTTGAGATTTTGATTCAGGATTTCAAAATCCCACTCTATAACACTATAAAATTCAACTCTATAAATACCTACAAACCCTATACAAATACCTATAAAACCTATAATCCTATACTATAAAGTTAAATCCTACCCTACATAAATCCCAAAACAAACACAAAACATAAAAAATATCAGGATTTTGAAATCCACTAGATTTTGAAATCCAGATTTCAAAATCCTCAAAATCCCAAAACAAACATCCCCTTAGTGAAGATGGTAATGATGGTTTTGCCAAAGACCTGAACCTCGTGTACATGCTCAATAACGTCCTCTATATCGTTTTTGATAAAATTATGGTAGACGAGGAATTTTTGTATATAGGATTTAAGAGGATTTTTTTTAGGGAGAGTACTCCTCCACGGACATATGGTAGACGAGGCAGTTGTTGTCGTAACAGAGCTGGATAGTTGCGACGGCTATGAGTGGGATTCCTTTGTTCATAGGCCGGAGCTAAGAATTGGTGGGACTTAGTCACTTTGGCGTTGATGCTTCTGTCAAAAAACCCGAATTCGGGGCCGTACGTTAGCATATAATTCGCCTTTTCTTGCCTTGTTTCTGCACGTTTTTCTTGTTTTTGAGGCTGGATTAATTGTGGGAGATATTGTTTTTTTTTATGTCACGGTATCCGGTTCAAGACAAGAACCGACTAATTTGAGGGAACCAATCCCATTTGTGAAAGATAGTGTGACTGGATGAGTTAATTAGTTAACAAGACAAATAATTGTTTCTTGAACAAAGAGTGAAAATGACTAAATGAGTATACATAAATTAAATAAGCTAAAACATTTTATTTTTTTTGGTGTAAATGTTTAATTCGTTGATTATTAACTCCATCCATTCTGACTTTCACTAGAACTAATTTAAAGTGTTTGTAAAAGTGTATGTGATTCTCTACGTTTTTTACAAGGATGATTGCTACGGAAAAACGGTTGCAAACCGCATAAAAGTCAATTTAATCTCATAACTTTCAACCTTTTTTGAAACGGTCTTAAAAAAATTAATGTATCAATTTAGTCCAATTTTTGTTGTAGTAATTTGTTTTGTTTTGATCCCAAAAATTTTAGGTGTATAGAGCGATGTAGTCCAATTTTTATTACAATTTGTTCTATTTTGGTTTCAAAAAGTTAAATTTATCAATTTAGTCCCAATTTTTCACAATTACGTTTAACCTTTTTAGGACCAAAAAAAAAAAAATCAAATTGTGAAAAAATGGGACTAAATTGATACATTTAACTTTTTGGGATCAAAACAGAACAACAAAAAATGGGACTAAATTGAAACATTTATTTTTTTTGTGACCATTTCAAAAAATGTAGAAAGATATGGGACTAAATTGATTTATATCCCGTTGCAAACCACATTTGCGATACCATATTGTTTTTGTTTAAAATCCGTTGTAATTTTTCTTTTTTTTTAAAAAAAAGGACTTGTAATATGGGAGTACTAGAGGTACTCGAAAATATAAGCAGTTTACAATTAGGGTGATATAAGGCTCTATTTGGAAGGAGGAATTTAGATCTATGAATTTTAAATCCATAATTCAAATTCACTCCACTTGTTTGGATTAAAAAGTAAATGAATGGATTTTAAATACTTAGATTTGAGTCCCCCTAGTTAAAATTGAAAGAATTTTAAATCCCGACTAAAATCATATCATTTGAAATTCATGTATTTTTAAATACTTTCATTTGAAATGTCTCCTCAAATCAAACCCCCTCATTCAAACACAACTAGGGCTGTTATTCGAGCCGAGCCGAGCCGAGTATTTGAGGTTCGAGCTCGGCTCGATAACATTGACGAGCTAAGAAACGAGCTCGACTCGACTCGCTAAAGGGTCTAACGAGCCTATCGAGTCGAGTCGAGTCGAGTCGAGCCTAATGGAATTTAAAGAAAAAAATTAGATATCGAGCCTAACAAATCGAGCTCGAGCCGGCTCGTTAGTAAATCGAGTATCTAACGAGCTCGAGCTCGGCTCATTTAGCGAACGAGCCGAGCCGAACTCGAGCCTTATCGAGCCGAGCCGAGCTCACGAGCGGCTCGGTTCGTGTAACAGCCCTAACCACAACCTAAGTGAATTAGGTCCTAATTGTAACAATCCCCATTACATGCATACCAACCTAAGATTATCGCACCAATCATGAAAATTAAAGGAAGAATTACTGAGCTTGTGGTTAAATAATAGACTCTAAATCATGACTCGAACTTGGTCAAAGATCTTTTCTGATTTGGTTTCCTCTTGATGAGCCGGGATTATTACATAATTTTCCATGCTTTAATCGAATATTCTATGAGAAATAATTTGAGATTTTATTATGTTTTCCCGACATTTGTGATGTTAATTATTTTGATATTTTATTTTCTACGTAATTTAGGTATTAATGACGTATTTTGAAGATAGATGAACGAGTTGTTGGGAAATTAATTCCCCTAAGGGCAGACGAAAAATAAACAAGAAATAAAATGAAGAAATAACACAATCACCAACACAAGAATTTGTTTACCCAGTTCGTCTTTCGACTACGTCTGGAGGAGATGCCAAGCCAGGTATTTCACTATGTTTTTTGGATGCGCACTGATTACAATGAGAGAACATCTATTTATAATAGAAAACTTGCCATAATTAACCCTAAGCCCCTTAGGCAAACTTGTCATAATTAACCCTAAGCCCCTCAGGAACAAACTTGCCCCCCACTCCAAGCCTATAAGGAACAAACTTGCTCCACACTCCAGGCCATTAGGATCAAACTTGCCCTACACTCCAAGCCCATTAGGATCAATTCAGGCTCCACACTCCAACACGAGTCAAGCGTGAGATGTTGGGTATGAAAAAGAAAAGAAAAAAGATTAAGGCTCAACTAAGAGCCAAAAGCCATTTAAATGGCTGCCCTAAAGGCCAACGTGAGCAGCAAGAAAGAGGAGAAGCTTCCATATATACTTATTCCCTTAATTAGAAGGGGAGGATGCAGCTATACATATAGCCCTTTTTGTGGTAGAGGAGAAAAACAGAGAGGATTGATGCGCGAGGCTTTGGTGGGAGAATTTTGGAGCATTCAACAGTGAAGAAGACGACGTCTTGAGAGCATGGTTGCATAAATCGGTCGTCGGCGCCTAGTTGCTGGGTGGAAGGCTTCCGAGGGGATTTCATGCTAATCGGGGAGAAAAATCAGTTTTGGTCCGAGTCGCTGCCTAGTCGGTCGAGTCTGCTAGGCCCCAATTTAAAAAAAAAAGTTAAAAAAATAAATTATAAGTGGGATAGAATCAGAAGCAAGCAGAAAAATTTTTACTCTTCAATCTTCACGATCCACTCTTCTAATCGTTATCTCCTCGCCTTTCACCATGTCGTTGAGAGACTCAATATCTCTATTGTGGAGCTTGTGCCGTCGTGGAGAAGCACGGTGCCACCTTCCGTTTGCCAAAAAAAGTACAGGTTGTCGCCGCTAGCTTCTGTTCACCGCCCAAAAGTTGCAGAAAAAATTCCCCCATCTCTACCGCTTAGTCTGACTTCTGAATAGTGACTAATCAGCCGCTACTCCTAAACCCTAATGCATATATTATGGGCCATAGGGCCTCAAATGTGTCGGTTTAGCTAACTTAGGTAAGTTGTTTTTTTTTTCTTGAGTTATTTATTTTTTTCATTAATTAATTTTTGGATTAAAAAAAAAATCTAATCAGCGCCTAGGCGGCCCTATACTGCCCGACTAGTGATTTTCGATTTCTACAACCTTGTCTGAGAGTTAAGTTTTCTTTTATGAATTCCTCTAAAATCTTTTGTGGTTTTATTATGCTTATGGACAGCTAAGTCCCTATTCCAATTTCAGGGAATTCTAAACTTGTATTTTGATGGTTGTTAATTGAACCCCATATCGTTTGTGATATTTTACTTCAGATTATTTATAACATCTGTTTTATTTTAACATGCATGAATAATTAATTTAGATTGATCACCTAGGTTTTTTTATTCCTGCATACATGCTAGTCTATATTTTGTAATCCGTAATTGTTATGAAATTATGATAATCGGTAGAAACTGGTAATATTTTGCTAAGGTGATATAAATCAAATTCTTTCGAATCGAGTTAGCGTATTTGGGAATTTGTTTGGCCTTTATCCTTGTGATTAATGCTTTTAACTGAATTAAATTTAGAGCGTATCTAGGTTGTTTAGTTAAAAAGGTTCATTGAAGAGCTTATTTCAATTGAATAAACTTAAGGGATAAAATCGATAAATAGAGCGTGTTGTTTATTGATGACCATTAATCCGTGAGTAAAGTAAAGCAAACAAATAAGGGGATGAATGAACTGTGAATTGAAATATTTTAAATTGCTCGAATTCTTCTATGTTTGATTATTTTTATTTGTGTTATCGTTTCAATAGTATTTAGAAAACTCAACCCAAACCCCCATACTTGTTTTGTTTGGTTTGTCCTAAGTTCATACGAGAAACATAACTTAATTTCCATGTTCCTTGTGGATCAACCCCTTACTTACTACTGCTACGAGTTAGTAGAGTAATCGAGGGTAATTTTTATATTTAATTCTGACGCACCTTGACAGTGCGGTCACCTCTCGGGCGAACTCCTTGTTATTTCCCGTTCTCTAAAGGAACCAGACTATGCTGCTTCGCATGCATTCCAGGATGAATATATGTCTATTATCTCTAAGCAGTCTGCTAAATTGGTGGAAGTGTGCTGTCGAATTTGAGTGCACCGCTGTATGGGAATTTATCCATGAGTGGTAGAGAATCCATACCTTATTAGAGAACCTATATGTGAAAAAGAGATGTTGTACCTGAAAAATCCAGTCTCATCTAAAAGTCTGAACTTGTAGAGATGATGAATTAATTCTTGTATATTAATTCCTATTACTCCACCTCACTCGTGGGCCGGATTATCACCACTTACCCTCTGGGGAGGAGGCACATCGAGTGGACAATTAAATGGGTAGATTTGCTTTCAGTAGGAATCGAACTCAAGACGTGTGGGCGTGAGCCTTATGGCTCTGATACCATGAAATAATTTTGTCTTATCTAAAAGTCCGAAATTGTAGAGAGGTGAAAAATTAATTCTTGTATATTAATTCCTATTAACACCAACTCGTCATCAATGCCACATAAGCCACAAGAAATATCCTCTCCATCGCCAAGAATTTTTTGCCTTTTCAAATCTAATCGGGTGGCTATCCTTTCCCGAAGGACTTCCATGCTAGCCCCAAAAATTTAGTGGGGGTTATTTTGTTCCAAATTTTTCGAAGAGTGTGACAAGTTTCTTCGTTAATGTCCTGAACAAGAGCTAACGCTTGGAGGAATAGCAGTCGTCGCCCGAGAGCTTCCATCTCTAGTGATCATGATAAAATTCCAGCAAGGTATATTTTTTCAGGGACCGTAACAGTTGATAAAGATGTTGGTCCCTATACGAGTAATGGTGAAAGTCTAGAGTGTGTGTGTGTGTGAATAGACTTTCTTCTTTTTCGAAAAACAACTCTTTTAGTGATAAAATATGTAATAGACTTAGTGATCAACTAAGCTGTTTGAGCAAGTAAGTGATCTAATAGTGTGCGAGTGTCAATCAACTGAGTAGACAAAATCTTGCCAACTGAAAGTGCGGAAATGTGTAGGCCCTAATATATAGACTCGTTCTTTTATGAAAATCTTTTCAATGCAAATCAAACAATGAGCTTATCAGTAGACTTGATGTCTTTTGATAGTATAAGCTTTACTTGTGAGTTTTGACTCTTTTAAAGATATGCTTATAAAATGAAAGTATGTATATGAACAAATGATAAATAAATATGAATATAGAACAAGTAAATAACACAAGTATTTATAGAGGTCCAGATACGTCCTCTCTCACATTCGAGTTGTGAAGTTAATTCCTTTCACAAAGAGGTCCTTGCTACTTTACCCAAGAGAAGACTTTGAACACGCTACACTCTCTTAGTGTAGTTGGTTCTACATGTTATTGTAAGAACAAGTACTTTTACAAGGTAGTTGTATAAACAACAAACTTAAACTTCTAATGGTGATAAGAAGGGTTTACAAAATATATCAACTTGTGTGATGAGACAAACTTCAATCAACACAGTTTCTAAGCTTAAGATATGTACAAGAAATATTGGCTTAGATTGGGAAACTTAGAGTTATTGGATAAGTAATCAAACGCTGGCTCTATAAGAACTCTTAAGGATTTAGATCCTTCTAACTTTTCAACACATCTGATAAGTTCTTGCTTGCGTATAGTTTCCTTGTGTTATCACTTGGATAAACTCTTGTATTTATAGATGATTTGGACTTCAACTAGCTGTTGGTGGAACTAGTCGTTGTTAAACAAATCATTTGAGCGTGGTTGATGATCCGCATTAAAAGCACATGTTGGGTCTGCATGCTCTTCATCATTAATTACTTTAGGGCTGACTTGGCATCTTCACATCAGTCGAGTACATTTCGCTTGATTCTTGTCGTCTGTCAGAGTATATCAGATGGGATCTGATATTTCTTGTCTTCTGATGATGTCATCTGATCAATCAGATGAGAATCCCTTATTGATGCTTTGTCTTCACAAGTTTCTTCTAAGTCTTGAGTCCATATCAGTTTTTTTTTTGTTTACAAATTAAATACCCATCCCTTTTCCCCTCCCCATGACTCGAACCCAGGATCTAAGGCCTAGGTAGTGGTGCTCTAACCACTTGAGCTATCCCACTTTGTCCTTGAGTCCATATCAGCTGGTGTCTTCATGTAACATGATCTTCTTGAAGCTAGTATCAGATGACTTAGGTATACAAATACCTTGTCATTTGATTTTACTTATGGACTGCATAGGTCTTCTTATTCTTCTTATCTTGATATATGTCTTCTGATCTTCAAGCAGGTCTAATGTAGACTAGACTAAGTTCTATTACAAATTATACTGAGCACCTAGATTGCATGATCTGTTTTAACCATCAAAACTTATATATCTGTACATTAATCAACTTAGGGGCAGGATGAATATCCTAACAAAAGCAAAATTTATTTCCAAGAGAACAATTCACGCCTCCACTTTAAATCCCAATGCCAACTGCCATTAGTCCATGCACCAAACTCACTAACCATTCCATATAGATTTTGCGTAAAATATGTAATAATATAATAAAATTCAAAGGGCGTGAATTACAATAATTTTTTGATATGAGACTTATAAATTTATTTAATAAAAAATTATTTGAATAACATCGAAAGACTTAGTTAATTTTAGGGTTAATTGTAAAAAAAAAATCACGATATTTAATTAGTAGATTTATCAATTACAACATATCTTTTTTTTCTTTGCAATTCGATACACCATCTTTTTAATTTTACAATTTAATGCACTGGTAGAATTTTCCGGTGCATTTTAAGATGACGTGGCACCGGAAAATCAAGAATCTTTATACAACTGAATTACTAAAAATTTAAATAAATGAGTTCATAAAGATTCTTAATAGTAAATAACGTGGATAAATGACATCCATCGCCGCTCCCGCCGTCAACTTGATTCGGGTGGAATTTGCATAATTTTATTACACATTTTGGCTTAATTTTCATATGATTTCATTTCTTTATTGGGTCAATTTTGAATAAATTCACTTGATTGAGAGAAATGTGATGTTTTGTGCATTTTGTAGGATAAAATGAATATTTTGGAGGTAAAATCATGTACCTAATTTTCCATTGAAATCAACGAAAGAAGAAATCGAGTTCAAGGATCAAATTAATTCAACAATTCACAACCCATGTGAGGCCAATATTTATCCATGGTCTACAACCCATTTGTGATTAATTGATAAAGGTAGCAGTCCATTATTTGGGAGTTGTAATTATGTCATGGGCAGTTGTGCAACACACACTCATACATAGTGAAATATGTTTTTTGGGAGCAAGAGTTGGACCAATAACTTTGAAATTTCCTTTTCATCATCTACTTAGACTAAGCTTTTCTTTCCCTTACTTTTATTTAGCTTTCGGTATTTATTTTGTAATAGTTTAGATAATGTTGATATTTGGCTAGAACACTTTTGGTTCTAGGACTTCGTATATATTTAGATTGAAGTTTATAAATTAATTTCTTATTTTAAATGATGTTTGTCTCTTATTTGTGTGTTTAATTTTTACATTGGAAGCATGTTATTATTTTTTTTTTTTTTGAACAGTAAAGAGAATTTGATTAACTCATTTGAGTATAGTGGTACTCAACCCATAAGAATATACAAGTAAAACATATATACAAGTCATATGTGTTTCCCGCCTAGCTTAATATTGGTTTACTCAATTATACAACTCATCAGATCAAGACACCATGCTGCGACTGATGAGTTTGGAGCTATTAACTTATACCCTCCTAACAACGTCCATAAGCAAATTTTAATGTTTTCCACCGCCTTCTTTGTTGTCCGTTGTTCGTCAATGAATCTCTTAGAATTGCGGCATCTCCATATTTCCCACGTGACGCAATTCCAAAGGCTGTTCATGAATCTTTTCTTCACTTTTCCCCTTCCAAGTGCCTCGTTGAATTGCAAGGCGTGCGCCATTATGTTTCCGTGCGGTGTCGTTTGGACTTTAATCCAATTAACACACTTTTGCCAAACCTTAATCGCGAAATCACACACCAGCAGATGGGTGTTAGATTCCTCCTCTACTTCGCACAGTGGGCAACAAGAATCGGCCTCCCCAATGTGCACGCCTCTTCGCTTGAAATTATCGGTCGTGGCGAGCCTCCCTTTCAACGCTTTCCATCCGATCATTTTTACCCTCCTTGGCGCAAAGCTCCGCCACATATTTACATATTCTGTCTTGTACCCATTTGCCTTAGAAATCATCCCCATCTCCCCCGTCAAATGGTTGTATACGTTGCTTGTAGAGTATCTCCCATGCGGTGCAAGGCTCCAGCTCCAACTGTCTTCATTGACCTGCGATAATTTAGTTCTATCTAGCAAGGAAATTAAATTTAGCAGCTCATCCCTCTCTACTGCACCCAGTTCACGATCCCAGGCCCACACCCATTGCCACCCAGCCTGCCCCCACACGCCTATGCTACTAATTTGACTCCCCTTCTGCCTACTTGCCGAGAACAGCCCCGGGAACTTATCTTTTCATGTGAACCCCCCTTCCAGCCAGTAGTCGCTCCAAAAATTAGTTTTTTCCACATTTCACACCTCTCTCTTAATTTTATTACTCGCATCTCTTCCTCCTAATAAATTGTATATGTTTTTTATTTCTTTCCACCAACTCGACTCTCCCACAATACGCCCCCCTCTTCTCCTACACACGGTTTCCTCACTCCCTAAACCACCGTATCTCGCCTTTAAAACTCTCACCCAAAGATTATTTGGTTCCGTAAGTAGCCTCCATATCCATTTCCCTAAAAGGGCAATATTAAATATATTCAAATCTCTTATCCCTAACCCCCTTGCGTTTATCTTTACATACCTCATCCCAACTCACCCAATGTATTTTCCTATTTTCTCCCATTCCCCCACCCCACAAGAAATTTCTCTGCAGTTTTTTAATCTCACACAAGACAAATTTTGGTAATTTAAAAAAACATAAATAATACGTAGGTACCGCGGATAGTACAGCCTGCACGAGAGTAGCTCTCCCCCCCCCCCCATCGATATGTGCTTATCCTTCCATGCTGCCAACTTTCCACGTATTTTCTTAACCATTCCGTCCCATGAAGATATTTTGTGATGGTCCAGGCCCACGTTCATGCCCAAAAATTCCATCGGGAGAGTGCTGGTATCATAACCCAAGAAATTTGCCATTCTGATTTTTCCACGTCTCCCATATGAATCCTTATGAGTCTGCACTTGCTGAAATTAACACCCAGTCTAGAAATTAATTCGAACAGTTTAAGAGTATATTTTATAGCCCGAATGTCTTTCTAGTTTCAGTTGCACAGAAACACCGTATCGTCGGCTTATTGAAGTAACAAAATTTGAACATTGCCTCTCCCCATACTTATTGGGTCCAGGCAGCCCTCCTCAACTACTTTGTTGACTAACATGCACAGGCTCTCAGTAGCTAGTAAGAAAAGGAACGGTGATAATGGATCGCCTTGTCGAAGACCACGTTCCAATTTGAATTCCCTAGATGGGCTCCCGTTTACTAGTACCGTCGCACTTGCCGTAGACATACATTCTCTCATCCAAGCCCTCCATTTTGAATCAAAATTCATACCCTCCATCATTTAGTCTAGAAACTTCCACTCGACTGAATCATAGGCCTTCGCAAAGTCCACTTTGAACAAAACCCTTTTCTTTCTCTTTCTTTTCGCTTCGTCTATAGCCTCGTGGGCGACGAGGATGTCTTCCATTATTTGCCTGCCCCCAATGAACGCGGATTGGCATTCGAATATAACTGACTCGAGAACCTTTGCTAGCCTCCTAGCTAGTAGCTTAGAGATGTTCTTATAAAGACTTCCAATGAGTGAGATGGGTCGAAACTCGTCGAGGTGTTGTGCCCCTGCTTTCTTAGGTAAAAGGACTATAAATGTCGGATTAAAACCCTTTACCAATTTCCCATGTTTATGAAAATCAGACATCATCTTGAAAATCTCCGTCTTCAGGATTTCCCAATTTTCTTTGAAGAAGCCCATCGAGAACCCATCCAGACCCGGGCTTTTTGTGACTTCGCAATCCCAGATGGCCGGCTTTACTTCGTCCTCGGTAAAATCTGCAGTAAGAAAAGCATTATCACAATTATCCACCTTCCGAGTAAACAAATTATATGGAACTTTGGGTCTCAAAAAAATTTCCGACTTATAATGGGAACTAAAATGTCGAAAAACTTCCTGTTTAACATATTGGACCAATTCGGTCCATTGTCTGCCGATAAACAGTCCGTTAATAGCGTTGCACGACTTCCTGCTGTTTATGGCCCTATGAAAAAGTTTAGAATTCACATCTCCTTCTTTCAACCATTTTACTTTCGCCATTTGACGCAGCTGGTCCTCTTTGAGCCTGATGTCACACTGGATTCCTGTTAATGCCTCCCTCATTTTTTCCTCTTCGTCTTCGTCCAGCCCGAACAGATCATCAATCGTGTCGAGTTTGTCTATCTCTTTCCTTTTTTCCTCTATGCTTGTCTCGAGCCTGCCAAAAACCGATTTGTTCCATACCTTTAGGTCCCCTTTGAGGAGTTTGAGTTTTTCTTTCAAAATGTAGCCCCCCCACCCCTTGATTTCATAGATGCTCCACTTGCTAGTAACAAAATCTTTGAAGTTCGGATGCTTCATCCATACATTAAAGAACCGAAAGGGTTTTGGCCCCCAGTCGACTCTTTGGAAGGCCGTATAGATTGGGTAGTGATCGAACACAGACCGTCCTAGTCCTCTCAAGGCCGCATCCTGCCATTTCTCCATCCATTCTTCATTTATTAAGCTTTTTCATGAGATAGTAGAGATTTGTTACGATTAATAATTTAAATTAAAGATTTTTTTGAGTCTTCCACTGCTTGTCATTTAAATCTATATTTAAATAAGTTCATAAATCTCGTTTATTTAAGTTCGTGTCCTTTTATTTTAAAATTGTTAAGTATTGCCGCAAAATCTAGCTTTATTAAAATTGGGGCGTGACACCGGTACCAAGTAAACTTTTTGCCTAGAAGTGGGAGGTCGATTAGGTTCGTTTGACTGATGAAATCCCCAAATTGTTCCATGTCTCAACTGTCTTCACGTTCCCCTCTCCCGACCCTTTCCTCTACACTTCTTACTGCATTAAAATCTCCTGATATACAAATGTATGCTTCCTGATTCTGTTCAACCATGCTCGCCAGTTCCTTCCAAACCTTTTGTTTCTCCCTCGAATTACATGGTGCATATACATTAACTAGACAACAACTTCTTCCATCTTTTCTCCAAGTTCCTTTCACCACTAGAAAGCCTTTCTTATGCCAAGCGTTTGTTTTTGTGAAAACATTTTTTCGTCCTAGATAGTCAAGATCCCCCCGGATCTCCCCTCCGCTTCTCTGCATTCCCATCCGGCGTCTGATTTCCCCCATATTGATTTACAGAGGAAATTATTCACCTTTTTATCTACCTTTGTTTCTTGAATAAAGCAGATATCGATGTTATATTTTCGGATCATCTCCTTTATTTCTTTTCTTTTGTATCTCCCTCCCAGCCCTCTGATATTGAAGCTTAGAATCTTCATCTAATTAATTTTTCTACTCTCTCCCTTTAATTTCTCTGCAACTTTCATTGCTCTTTTTATTGTTTTTCTCTCCAATTGTTCCAATCTCTTAACTGTGTGCTCATCTGTTTCCGCCGACGATAACCCTATTCTCTTTCCAGGATCCCACGTCTGCACTGCCTCCTCGCTTATTCGCTTCTCCTCCTTTGTGTAATCCCATCGCTTGATATTTGGGCATTCATCATCGCACGCGGTTCCTTTCTTTGTTTTCTTTTATCTTTTACCTTCCTTTTTACCCCACTCACACATATTTTGTTGCGTTGTATCTTTCACACCGTCCGCTTCTTCGCCACCTGTCACTTCAGAGTCATTCTCATCCATACGCTCTTCCTGACTTGAGTCTCCACGGGTCTCTTAATCATCGTATTTGAGGCCCACTGCGCCTAAATCGTTTATTAAGCAATCGTTCTTTTCCAGCCCAGTATGATATGGGCTGTTAAATTCTTTTTCAGCATTGGGCCCATCATCTTGGAATAACAAATTCAAGTCCAGATTTATTTGGTCCAAATCGACACCGACATCCGTTTTGCACCCTCCTCTTCGATCAAGGCCTCTTCCACGGGGCTTTTTCTAAATTTTGCACTCGGCCCACTAGCTGATTTCCTGTATGTTGGCCCAAAATAAATATCGGGTGACTTATCCGCTTCCGCCCCTTTTCTTGGGGAGCTTCCCATCCCCAACGGTTCCCTAGGGTTTAATTCGCTTGTCTTAATTGTCGTCTTTTCTGCGTCTCCCAATACATCAGGCGACTTTAGACTTAAGTTCTTATCTCTCTCTGTAATTAATGCGTCGTCTGGGATTCGAGCCCTGTCCGCTACTCCGGCCGTCCAATCGTTTTTCGGTGCCGGTTCACCATCCATTCCACCTATTATTTCCCAATCTTCTTCATCATTGGCGATGATGCCTTTTCCGGCCGACTCCCATGCTTCCTACTCAAGATTAAAATCCTCGTCTTCTTCTTTGATTATAATAGCGTGAACGTGTCCATCTACCTTCACCCGAATAGGATTTCTGGATATCTCTGGTGCGGATGTTTTGATGAGAATACATGCAAATTGTAGGTTTGATCTGTTGTCCGTATCCTCGTCGATTTTCACGATCTTTCCAAATCTTGCCGCGATCATACTGAAGAATTTCCCATTCCACGCTTGTAGAGGCACTTTGTATCAGTTAGTCCAAATGACTCTCCGACTAATGACAGTCCCTGGCTCCCATCGATGAGCCTCCTCCAGCCATCTACGTGACCATTCAGTACTTTTCAAAGTCTCTAATTTATTTGTGTTACCATCAATCGGTCTTAATAGTAGCATATCACCCCTAGAGGTTGAATCCTCCATCCTGGCTCGCTCTCTCTCATGATATCCTCTTCGAACTCTGGCCACGGATAATGGTCCTTGATTATGCCTAACACGCATCCAGTGAGCCATTTCCTATCGTCTTCCGATGACACGTACCTCGGACCTTTGAATGTAGCCTCCTTGTCCATCTCATGGCTTATCTCCTTGGGCATAACATGTTTTGTTGCCTTTTTGGTTATGTTTATGTTATCCACCGCCGTAACGGAATCTTTGTATGTTTTATTATTCCGTTTGACCCTGACCTTGCCTTAGTAAATGGGGAAACTGTATGCATTTTGTACCCTTAGGCTTTCTTTGATTCCTATTTTATTTTCATTGGGGCTGTCTTTAACGAATCTTGACACAATAGCTCTTAGTTTGTAGGATCCAAACCAGATGTCATTCAATTTGGAATCCACGTATTTCATATCCAAGTTACCCCCGAATCGTACAAAGCCGAATCTCGCGCCTCTCTTGTCCCTTTTTTCCGCTATGAAACAGTCTTTTACCCTTTCGATCTTGTTTATACTTTTAATCAGCTCGCCTTTGCTGCACCTTTTAGGGAAGTTGCTTACGTAGAAAGTGACATCTGATTTGTTGAAGACTCTTTTTCGTTCCATCGCCGCCGCCCATATCGCGTTTGATTTATCTGCTCCATACCCTGTATTCCGCCTGGACACTCTTGTCCATCCATCCGCATTCGCTCTCCCTCTCTCGCCCTCCATTCCGCGTTTTAGTATGTACTATCTATATTGAGTGTATGTGTTAAGTTCCATTAGATTAGTGTGGGAATTTGTCTTAATTCACGCATAAGTCACTTCTTAACGTTTGCTTATGCTAAATAAGGACAATAATCCTACGTGTTGATGAGTGATTTTAGTTATTGTTGTTTAATTGTTTACGTGTGACAAATTTGGTAGACAATTTAATTAGAAGCAATTCATCTTTCAAAAATTCAACCACGTCTATTTAAAACTTAATCAACAAATGTTATTTTTACACCCCTCTCCTTGTGGGATCGACTCGTACTTACCTCACTATGATTTACACCGTATACTTGCGGTCGTTTATTTTAGTGTTGTAAAATACGCGAGGATTATAAATGGATCAATTTTTTGGATTTCCATTGGAGATTAGGAATAAATGGACTTTCGATAGGACCCATTTTACTGACGGGATTCATCACTACTTTAACTACTTTAGTAGCTTGGCCGGTTACTCGGGATAGTCGATTATTTCATTTCCTGATGTTAGCAATGTATAATGGACAAATAGGATTATGTTCTTATAGAGATCACAACTTATTGTCAATTTGAAATGTTTAAATGAAGGGGTGAGCAAACCACAACTCAGTGGAGACATGTTTATCAAAACAAAATACAATAAGTTAATCAAATCGACAAAAGATGTTAACATGTATTATTCAATAACAATTCAATATCATCACCTCGTTTATAAAACCTGTGGAAATGATCGAGCATGGCCGAATAATCCACTCCATATTTGTTTTTGGCCTTTATTCCCTTTCACCAAATTTAATTGCAATAAAAAATTTAAAAAAAGTATTTGCGCTAAAAAGAAAAACCCAACCAACGCATAGAATGAAAATAAAAACCCTTCTTCAAATCTCCATTCTTCTTCTTTGTAAGAATTTCAGGCAATCGTGAGAGAAAACTGTGTGTGGCGGTGCTCAGTGTTCTTCTCATTCTTCCTGCAAAAAAAAGTTGTGCCCTTCATTTTCTTCCATAAAAAAAATGAAATTTTAGAGAACTTGAGAGGATTGACGATTCCAAAAAAAAAATAAAAAAAACCTTTATGCACAATGGTGCTCTTCTTCTTGCAAAATTCTACTTCTCCTGCAGAAACTCTCTCAGGCCTTCATCCTCCTCGTCTTGCCTGTAGTTTTCTGGATATGGGTTTTCCACCGCCTTCAGCTTAAAAAGCTCTTCAAACAACTCAATTGTGATTTTAACTCTATCCTTACCAACATAAGAGGACAAATGTCCATCTCTATTATTCAAAGAGATAGAGATAAAATCCAGCAACATCCTCTTCATATAAGATCTTTGGGGCAGATTCAAGGTAGGGTTTAAGACCAACCCTGGTAAGTCGATGAAGCACGAAGATTTGGTGTTCATCTTGTGGAGTTTGAAAAGAAACAAATCCTTCAAAAACTAGTTGCTCTTTATCAAGCAATTCGAGGGGCTTGAACTCCTCGTTGGATACAACGATCCTTTTTGATTTAGATGATTTAATGGATTTTGACATGATGAATGCTTATGAAGATTTTGAAATCAGATGAGAATGAGAGAAATCGAAAGTCAAGAATTTGAGTGCGTAAAGAATGAATTTTTTTCTAAGTGTTGTTTATATATGATGCATAAAGTTAAATGAATTGTTATGATAGATTCAGAATAGAAATCAGTGGTTAAGATTAGTTAGATGACAAAGATCCAACTATCAGAAATAGTGTGACCTTTGAGTTACTGTGGATTTCAGACAGTAAATAAATTGCACTTTATTTAGCCAAAATAACTTATTTTCGGGTTTGCATTACTATTGAAAAATGATTGGTTCATTTAAAAAGTGGGGTCACATCGTGGGCGGAAACCAATGTACCGCTTTAAATGCAATAAAAGAATGTTTTATGCAAATAAATTCAAATGAGAATGAAACGATGGAATGAATTTAATGAAACAGAAAATTTGTACGAATGAAATAAGTTAAAACAGAAAATAAATGAGTTAGGTAAGGTCTCATCTGAATCAGCTGTGTAAAGTGAACAGTTGATGAACTTGTCATCTGATTGATGATTTGATCCACTGATTAACTTCTCTTCTAGTATCAGCTGAGTTCCTCCTTTAGCTGATAACCATTTGTTATCTTTTGAAGACGAGTAGTTGATCAGCTGAGTTCCCCTGTCAGCTGATAACCACTTGTTTTTGCATAACAACACTTTTCTCTCCAGCTGATGCGATATCAGCTCATCTGATAAAAATATTGCTTAATAAAAATGTTAGTAATCTAGGAAGGGGTAAATATACAATATTTATTTATAAAATAAACAACATTTACATATTTACAAAAGCTGATGAGTTATTCATCAAGGATCTTTAAGGAATTTAGAAAGAATCTAGAATAAATAACTATTAAAAGTTTCCCTCAACTTTAACCAGCTTCTTCATTGGAAAACAAAACATACCTAAAGATGAGTAGGTCAATTCAACTCATCAGAACATATGTCTTCAATAATGGAAGTAGCAACTGAGGTTTGCTTCTTGGAAAACCAAGAAATCAACTTACTACATCTAGGTGACTTTGCTTGGGATTTACTTGAATCTTGCACAAGCACCAACAACGAAGGTGATGTCTGGTCTACTAGCAGTCAGGTACAACAATGATCCTATTAAGGCTCTATAATCTGATTGACTAACCGATTTACCTTCCTCGTTTAGTTCCATATTAAAAGAAGTCATCATGTGCACCTTACATGTCTTACTCGTGTGTACACCAAACTTTGTAATTAAATTCTTTGTGTACTTAGACTGACATATGAATATCCCACTTTGACTTTGCTTCACTTGTAGACCTAAGAAGTAGTTCATCTCACCCATCATGGACATCTCAAATTTTGCCTTGCATCAACTTTGAGAACTTATCACACATCTGCTGATTGGGCGAACAAAAAATGATATCATCCACATAGATCTGAACCAATAAGATATCATCACCTTCTTGAATCCTAAACAACGTCCTATCAATGGTTCCTTTTGTGAATCCATTATCAATCAGGAACTAGGATAGTGAGTCATACCAAGCTCTAGGAGTTTGTTTCAGTCCGTAAAGAGCCTTCTTTAAACGATATACTTGATCATTTCTTTCCAAATTGGGAGGTTGTCCAACATAAACTTCCTCCACAAGTACTCCGTTTAAAAATGCACTCTTCACATCCATCTGGTACACCTTAAATCCCATATAAGATGCATAAGCTAGGAACAGTCGAATAGACTCTAGGCATGCAACATGTGCGAAGGTTTCATCATAATTAATTTGATCTGATAGAGACGAAGGGCCCATTAGATATGATGATCTAAGAACCCAACGTATAAATTAAGTAGTGGATCTTCTAAAATCAAGATTTGAATTGATCTTACTTAGAGCATAAAAACCTTGACCCGTTGGCTATAGAATGAGCTAAGAACCTTAGTATGATTGAACGCCACAAGATCTTGCTCAATATTCTTGATAAGTTCTCAAATAAATTAACCTCACAAAGAGAATAAGGAAACAAAGCTTGTAATTTCGTATTAAACTTGATCTCCTTTTCCCAAAGGAATACAAGGCTTATTTATAGGCCAGAAAGTAACTCTTAAGAGTAAATACATTCATAACCTACACCTATGGTCTTAAAAGGCCACTAAAGACTCAATTGAAAGCTAAAAAAGTAACTCATGACTCTTTTGAATTCCTAGAGAATGTAAATATTCTAAATAACTAATAATATTAAAAATAAATAATAAATCTAATGGGCTTCATGTGTGCCACATTTTTTAAGGCCCATGGACTTAGAAACATGTCTTTTGGCCTAAATTAGCGTTATGACATCTCTTTAAAAGTAGTCCAGCCCAATAACATTCACTAGTAGGCCTTCTTTGGGCTTCTCTTGCACGTTTTCCCTCATTTCAGCAATTAAGCTCATCAAAGCCTAATTTATCTTCTTAGCTCTTGCCCTTGTAATCGGTCCATCACGTACGACCAAAGGATCCCTTCTATTTGCATGACTTGGCATGGGTGGATATCTATCATTCCCTTCTTCTTCAAAAGGATTTGTCCCCGAATCTACATCACCAAAATAAGGAGAAAGATCAGTAACATTGAAAGTTGCACTTACATTATACTCACCTGGAAGGTCAAGTTTGTATGCATTGGCATTGACTCGTGCAATCACTTGAAATGGACCATCTCCTCTTGGCTGCAATTTTGACTTTCTCTTGCTCGGAAATCTCTCCTTTCTCAATTGTAACCATACCCAATCGTCAGGCTCAAAGATGTTTTATTTACGACCCTTGTTAGCTTGCTTGACATATTTCTCAGTTCTTTTCTCAATGTTGAGTTTCACTCTTTCATGCAACTTTTTAATCATCTCGGGTTTTGCTTTTCCATCAAGACTCGCACGTTCTTCAATGGGAATTGGTACTAGATCAAGTGGAGTTATTAGATTAAATCCATAAACAACCTCAAAAGGAGAGAGATTAGTAGCAGAATGAACAGTTCTATTATAAGCAAATTCAGCAAACGGCAAACAATCTTGCCAATTTTTCAAGTTCTTTTGAATCAAAACTCTAAGCAATTGAGACAAAGTTCTATTAACGACTTCAGTTTGTCCATCCGTTTGAGGATGATAAGTAGTAGAAAACAGAAGTTTTGTACCCAATTTATTCCACAAAACACGCCAAAAGTGACTCAAAATTTTTACATCTCTATCACTCACAATGGTTTTTGGAACTCTATGCAAACGAACAATTTCCTTAAAGAATAAATCAACAATATGAGTTGCATCATTAGTCTAATTACATGGAATGAAATGTGCCATTTTTTAAAATCTATCAACCACCACAAACACAGAATCTTTACCTTTCCTTAATTTTGGCAAACCTAAAATAAAGTCCATGGATATGTCTACCTAAGGTTCATCCGGTATAGGTAATGGCGTGTACAATCCATATGGATGAGCTCTTGATTTAGCCTGCTTGCAAGTTATGCATCGTTCACAAATTTTTTCAACATCAACACGCATTTTTTGCCAATTGAAATGATCACACAAGATACCCAAAGTTTTATGTACTCCAAAATACCCTATTAGACCTCCCCCATGTGCTTCCCTAACAAGCAACTCACGCATAAAACATTTAAGAATACATAATTTACTTTCACGAAACAAATATCCCTCATGCCTATATAATTTCTCAAATGCGGCATGCTCATAAGCCAAATAAATGGATGCAAAATCAGAATCATCAACATAAATTTCCTTGATAGATTCAAAACCAAGAAGCTTAGAGCTCAAAGTAGTGATCAATGTATACCTTCTAGATAATGCATCAGCCACAATGTTCTCTTTCCCCTTTTTATACTTAATTACATATGAAAAAGATTCAATGAATTCTACCCACTTAACATGCCCCTTACTAAGCTTACCTTGTCCCTTGAGGTATTTGAGAGATTCATGATCCGTATGGATAACGAATTCTCGAGACCACAAGTAATGTTACCATGTTTCTAATGCCCTCACCAAAGCATACAACGTACTCCTTGTCGTAAGTTGGATAGTTCAATTGAGCTCCCTTCAACTTCTCACTTGAGTAAGCAATCAACTTTCCATCCTGCATTAAAACAACACCTATACCTACTCCAGATGCATCACATTCAAGTTCAAAGCTTTTATTAAAGTCATGTAATGCAAGAATTGGAGCAATAGTGAGTTTTTCTTTCAAAATGCATGCTTTTGCTTTTCTCCCCAATGAAAACCAACTTCTTTTTTCACAATTTCATTTAGTGGTGTGGCAATGGTGCTAAAATCTCTAACAAATCGTCGATAGAAACTAGCAAGATCATGAAAACTTCTTACTTGAGCAATGTTAGTAGGAACTGGCCAATCTAGAATAGCCTTGACTTTATCCCTTTCCATTTCAACCCCATTAGCACTTATCACAAAACCAAGAAAAACAACTTTATCCATGCAAAATGAACACTTCTTAAGATTAGCATACAAAGATTCTTTTCTTAAGGCTTCTAACACTTTACGCACATAATCAAGATGTTCTTCCATACTTTTGCTATAGATAAGGATATCATCAAAGTACACAACCACTAATTTTCCAATAAAATCACGCAAAACATGGTTCATTAATCGCATGAAAGTACTTGGTGCATTAGTTAAGCCAAACGACATTACCAACCACTCATATATACCATGTTTTATTTTGAAAATAGTTTTTGTTGGGAATAAAATGAGATTTTGATTAAGATACCAAAACCCCTTAAGACATGCCAAATAGATAAGTCAAAGTTGAATGAATATGTTTCAGGAATGTTAGAACATATAGATCAGGCTAGTTGAGAAGCTGACATGTTAGGCAACTTATAAATGCTTTAGTTGCATTAGTTGAGGGGGAACACAAGCTTAGAATATAACAAGAATCAAGTCCCTCAAGGCTCAGAATCAAGTTGATCCCAACTCTGCTGATGATCTAAATGCCCAACTGTGTAGATAGACATATCAGCTCAGTAAAGAGACAACCTCCCTGATGATCAATTGAGAAGAACACATCAGTTAGATCAAGTCTGCTGATAAGCATGCAATCAAGATCAGAGGAGATGTCCAACAGAGTTGACCAAACACACTAAATCTGAAGTAATCTGAATCTAGTCGAAGGCAAGAGACAATTGTGCTGATGGGGTCAAGTTCACTGATAAGAAGCATGGATGCTTAGAAGCTATCATCAATGATCAATGAAGTTAAATGAGCTAACCCAACTGAAGAAGCTAGCCATCATTGCTGAAAGGACAAGTCAGCTGAAAGTGATAAGCAGATCAGTCCTGATGATAAGGAAAGTTGTCCATTATCAAGGAATTAATGATCAGAAGGAATGTCCATGGTTTGACTACTGAATCTTCAAGTTAAACATTGGGAAGAGTGCATCAAAGTTAAGACAAGAAGCTTCCAGCCGTTTGCTTCCCAATTCAAGGACATGTCACTTTCAAGAAACGGTCTTCAAGTTGCAAAGTTCAAAGAAGACAAATATAGACATTTTGAGGCTGTCTCTCCAACGGACATAACCTCATTTTGCTCTATAAATACTGGAGTATGAAAACCATTCAAGGCATCCAACTAGAGTATGGAAACTACAAGCATTCAAACCTACAAGCCTTAAGTTCTCTCAAAGAATATTTCATTCTTAGAGTTTCCATACACTTCCAGTTATCAACTAAGCTGAACATATTGTAAATCCTATAAAGCTTAGAGAGATATCATATCCTTACGAAGAGCTTAATTGTAAAGGATATCACACCCTAGTTGGAACCAACCTCAACCTTTTAACCTTTCAAGGAAAGTGAGAAAGGGTTGTTGTAGAAGTGTGAGAACTAGAATTGTCAAGAGAAGAACAGTTTAGTTCAAGAGTTGAGTGAGTACTAGGACTCAGAATTCATAGGGATCAAGGCACTAAGGAGTAGTGTGGATGATCAGTGCACCTTGGCACTATAAAATAAGTTAATTCCAAGTGAAGGAATTATCCTGTTAAATCAGGGAAAGTGGATGTAGGAGCTTGAGTCTCTGAACCACTATAAACTCCTGTGTTATTTACTTTCAAGTCCTTTCATACAAGTAACACATTCATACACTGCACACAAACTGATCTTCAAAAGATATACATCACAAGTTGTGCAAAACAGATTTGGGACAAGTCCCCTGAAAAACTGTAAAGTGTTAAAAAGAGTTTCAAATTTAAAAGGAGTTTAAATATAAAGGGCCAACCATAATTCTGCACATATAACCTACTTAGATAGTTATTCAACTGAACACTTCATATTATTCAGTGGTTTGATTATCTGAACAAGGTTATACATACTCAGAGAAGTTGTTTCCATTTGTTTCCTCCTCCGGAAAGACATCTTCATAATCCTGCAAAAGAGACGCAAAAGAACTAGGCAAAGAAGATGTTAGTTCGTTAGTGCTTAAAAAAGTTTCCTTATGTACCAATACCAACACACTCATTTTTTCAAAAAAAAAAAGCTCTCTTTAGTTCACTCCCTCTTGCAAAGAAATTATCTCTTTTTTTTTCCTCACTTCTATCCACTTTTTATTCTCCTTCGGAAACACTCAAATCAACCCTCTTATTTTTTTCTCCACTCTTTTTTTTTTTTTTTTGTCATCTTTTTTTTCTTCAATCTTACGTGCTCTCCTTGCTCGAGACATTTTGATTTGATCCTCAAGAACCTGTTGTGGAGTTAAAGATACAAGCATGATTTTCTTATTTTGATGCTTCAATGTGAATTGATTATGATACCCATCATACATCACTCACCTATCAAACTGCCATGGTCTTCCCAAAAGGATATGACTTGCATGCATTGGTACCACATCACATAGAACTTCATCATTGTAATTGCCAATAGAGAATGACACCAAAACTTGTTTATTTACTCAAATTTCTCCACATTCATTAATTCATTGAAGCTTATATGGATTAGGATGCTTCGACGTAATTAAACTCAATTTTCCACCATTTCCATACTAGCAACATTAGTACAACTTCCACTATCAATAATTAACATGCAAACCTTTTCTCGAACCAAACACCTTGTATGAAATATGTTTTCTCTTTGTTGTTCCACTTCTCCCACCTTTGCTTGCATGTTTAGAGATCTTCTTACCACCAAAAGTTCTCTCGATTCAGTGGAGACTTTCTCAACTTGCTCTTCACTCTCTTCTTCACTCCCACCATCCGACTCAATTTCCCCATTATCTTTTAGGATCATCACTTTCTTGTTTGGACATTGAGATGAAATATGCCCATATCCATGACAACGAAAACATTTAACATCACGACTACGAGAAGGTGTAGTGACAATACCTTTTCCTTTATCAGTCTCACTAGACTTGGCCTTTGACGTCTCACTTTGTTGTCTTGGAGCACCTCCAAAGGTCGCCTTGGGGACCCCTTCTTTCATCTTACTTGAAGATTGAGAATTTGGTGTGTAACTCCTTTGCACATAACCCTTCTTCTTTAATTGCATTTCCACTTTCATGGTTGTATGTACCATGTCTTCAAGCTCCACGTAGTGTTGAAGCTCCACAATGTTATCAATCTCTCCATTCAGCCCATTCAAGAAAGGAGCCATGGTTGCCTCCCGGTCTTCTTCAATGTTTGCCCTAATCATGGCAACCTCCATCTCCTTATAGTATTCATCCACATATTTTGTACCCTGGTTCATAGATTGAAGTTTTTGATACAATTCACGAAAATAATGAGAGGGTACGAATCTCTTATGCATAACCGCTTTCATTTCAGCCCAAATGGCAATTGGCCTTTCTCCATTCCGCCTTCGATTGGTAACAAACTGATCCCATCAAACTATATCATAGTCGATGAACTCAATCGCTACAAGTTTTACCTTCTTATCCTCTGAGTGATTATGGCAATAAAAAATGAGTTCTACCTTCTTTTCCCACTCCAAGTATGCTTCCAGATCGCTCCACCCATGGAAAACTAGGATGTGAAACTTTATGTTCCCCATACCTCGATTCACTTCGTCGTTTTGCCTTCTTCTACCCCCTCTCCCATGTGCTTGATGAACAACCCCCATATCATCATCCACCTCTTCCTCCGGTTCCAACTCCTCAATTTGCCTTTTTTTATTTGCATTGGTATTTCTAGGCTCCCTTTGTGTAGGCTGTTCCAATCTCTCTATCTGATCTACCAGACCATCAAGAACTGTTCCTGTAATACCCGTAAATTTATAGTAATATATATGTATATGTTTAATTATTTACTTTATTTATTTTAAAATTATATTATATTTTTAATTTTATTGATACAAGTATTAAAAGCCCATTTAAAATTTATTTTTACTTAAGTCAAAGCCCAATTCTAATATACATTATAAATATGCGCTTTACCCTAATCTTTTCATTTTTGAAAATACTCATCACACGAGTTAGGGTTTACTCGCCGCACCAACAGGATGTTACGGTACCATTTCTTCCATCTTGATCTGTATGTTTGCACAATTATTATACCTTATCTAATTAATCATTTCAAATGCAAATTGGCTCTCTATTATATCATATATATATATATATATATATATATATATAAATGTGGTGTGCGCTAGGGTTGCTTTGTTAATATAATATAGATTAGTTTATTATTTTTTTAATTTATAAGATGATGGTTAATGGGTTTGATGTTAGTTTAATTTCTTTATTAAGTTAATTTTAGTTTGAATTTAAAATGGTTATTTTTAAGTTTAAAGATACGTACTGTGTTTTAGAAGTTTAGATTAGATTGGATTTTTCTTTTGAATTAAAACATATATTCATTCAATAATCTCCTAAAACTAATTAGTAACATCTTTAGGGTCGGTTCTGGGATCTCTACTCAATTTATTTTATCTTATTTTATTTTCATGATTTGTCAGATTATTAATTTGTTAATTCTAATAATTTAATTAGAAAATTTAGGTTGAGTTATGGTATGAAATCAGTACGTGACCGCATTTCATATTTTAGGAGATTGGCTTCATCGCGTGTTTAGATTTACTAAGTTAGGGAGTCATTTATTTAATTTAATAATGATTAAACCAATTCTAAAAATTCTAATTAATTAGGATTTATATAGATCTTATTTGAGATTTTATTTTTTAAATATATTTAATTCATTGTTAGGCGACGATTATCCTGAGGAGTAGGCTTTAGCACTATTGCATTCATTCATCCACGACATACATTGCAAGGTGGGGTTTAATTGCTTTAATTCCTACAGTGGTTTGGTAGTGATTTATTGCATGTTTATTCTTTATTAAATGCTTCCAATAAATTTCGAGTTGTCTGCTATGTGAGTTGTTCCTATGTTATTCAAATGGCAAAGTTATCTAATAGGCTGGGGCTCCAAATGGGGTTCGGGGCCGACGGGTCTTCGGGTGTAACCCGCCGTGCTCACTACGTGTGGGAATACCTTAGTCATTAATTTAGCTTTGGGAAGGTCCACAAACATGCGAAGTCTACGTGTGGGAATACCTTAGTCATTAATTTGGCTTTGGGAAGGCCCACAAACATGCGAAGTCTACGTGTGGAAATACCTTAGTCATTAGTTTGGCTTTTGGAAGGTCCACAAAACTCGATTGACAAAGTTACAAGGGCAATGTGTCAAAGTATATAATACAAGGTTTACGTGGCAATGAGAATATGTGAATGTTATTTAATTAGCATTGACATCTTGTTTGTTTATTTTTAGTATTTAGTTTAGAATAATTATGCCCCACTGAGTGTGCTTGCATTACTCACCCCTTCATTTTAACATTATAGGTTAAGGAGCTGATGGCGAGGAGGAGCGGTGGATGAAAAATCTAATAATATTTAGTAAAGTTATTAATTAAGTTATTTCATTTCATGTATTAAACTTTTTAGGAGATTTTGAAACTTATTAAATTATTATTCTAGATTTCTTTTAAATTGCTATTTACTCATTAAGTTTTCCGCTGCAATTTAAGTAATTCTATTGCTAAATAAATTCGTAAAATGTTTTCTTAGGTTAAAATTTTAGTTCATGCCCCTTTATTTTGAAATTCTCAAGTATTTCTACAAAATCTACTTTTATGAAAATTGGGGCGTGACAGTTCCAAACCTTATAAATTGTTGTTGCATAGCTTGTAGGGTGAAAGCTTCTTGTTGTTCATTGGGTGTTCCTGCCATAGTATATAATTTCTCACAAATCACTTGTGTTTCACTTAAAAAATAAAAAATGTCCTCGCAATTCACTCTTGTATCACTCTTTTGGCCTTTACCTCCCCTATAATAATCTCACCACTCTAGCCTTTTACCACTCAAAATTTGAGAACATAATCAAGTTTGAACAATTTCCAGTAACACTCAACAATCCCTTAGTCCTATAGATGTATGGAACAATGAATTCTTGAAACTGTAATATGAAGCGGTAACAATATTCCAAAACAAAATATTATAACTATTCTTGTCCTTTTTTTTTTTTTTTTAACTTGCTTCTCTAGATATGAAGAAAACAATAAGCAAGATATTCAACTTTTTTTTTTAAAACTAAATACTACAAACAACGATAAAATAAAATCAGATCAATATCAAATTGCTCTGATACCAAACTGATGTAGATAGAGACGAAGGACCCATTAGATATAATGATCTAAGAACCCAACGTATAAATTAAGCGGCGGATCTTCTAAAATCGAGATTTGAATTGATCTTACTTAGAGCATAAAAACCTTGACCCGTTGGCTATAGAATGAGCCAAGAACCTTGGTATGATTGAACGCCACAAGATCTTGCTCAAGATTATTGATAAGTTCCCAAATAAATTAACCTCACAAAGAGAATAAGCAAACAAAGCTTTTAATTTCGTATTAAACTTGATCTCCTTTTCCCAAAGGAATACAAGGCCTATTTATAGGCTAGAAAGTAACTTCTAAGAGTAAATACATTCATAACCTACACCTATGGTCTTAAAAGGCCACGAAAGACTTAATTAAAAGCTAAAAAAGTAACTCATGGCTCTTTTGAATTCATAGAAAATGTAAATATTCTAAATAACTAATAATATTAAAAATAAATAATAAATTTGATGGGTTTCATGTATGCCACGTTTTTTAAGGTCCATGGACTTAGAAACATGTCTTTTGGCCCAAATTAGCTTCATCACATCTCTTTAAAAGTAGTCCAGCCCAATAACATTCACTAGTAGGCCTTCTTTGGGCTTCTTTTGCACGTTTTCCCTCATTTCAGCAAATAAGCTCATCAAAGCCTCATTTATCTTCATAGCTCTTACCCTTGTAATCGGTCCATCACGTACGACCAAATGATCCCTTCTATTTGCATGACTTGGCATGGGTGGATCTCTATTACAATCCCTTCTGATTGTGAATAACCCTTTGCAACAAGTCTAACCTTGTTACTTACTATGGCATCATTTTCATCCTTCTTGTTTTTTAAAACCCATTTGGTTCTAATGACACTTTGATAAGTAGGGCCGTCTACAAGCTGCCAAACTTTGTTCCCTGTGAACTGATTGTGCTCTTCTTACATTGCAACTATCCAATTGTTGCAACTATCCAAGCGCGTCTTCAATGGTTGCTAGTTCCTTAAGAGAAAGAAAACAACAATAACAGAAAAGAGATTTTGTGCTATGAACAACTTGGTTAGCTTTAGCCTTATGCCTTCTAGTCTTTACACTGGAGCTTGAATCTCCTATAACTTGATCATGTGAATGGTCTCTCATCTAAACATGTTTTGGATAAGTACCACCAGATGGGTTCGCAGCCACATCTGATATTGTGTGACTAGGATTTTAACATTGATGTGTCTCAGCTGGTTCATCAGCTTGAGTATCATCTCTCGAAGCAGCATCAGTTGTGTTATCAGCATCAGTTGTTCCCCCTACTTGAGTAGGTTCTATATCAGCTCTTGGAGCATCATTTACAGTGTTTGTCTAGGATCTTGTAGTAGGTATCCTTGGCTGAAAGTCTTCATCATCATCATCATAAAGATTAGGAACACATGCTTTGATATAGTTATCGTCATCTGAACCTTTCTCTTTTATTTTTAAATCTTTGAGCTTTTCAGTCAGGGTCTCTACTGTATCAGCTGTCTTCTCAACATAAGATTCATCAAATACAACATGGGGTGTTTCTTCCACTACAAGATTTTGTCTGTTGAATACTCTGAAGGCCTTGCTGACTTGGGAATATCCAAGGAAAATTCCTTCATCAGCTTTGGCATCAAAGGCATTCACTAATTCTTACCATTGTTGTGAATGAAACACTTACAACCAAAAAAATGAAAGTAAGAAACACGAGGTTTTCTACCATTCCAAATTTCATACGGGGTCTTACCATGTCTCTTGTAAATCATGCTTTTGTTCTTAGTATGACAAGCTGTGTTGATAGCTTCAGCCCATAATTTCTTTGGTGTATCAAATTCAGCGACCATGGTTCGAGCAACTTCCTTGAGGGTGCGATTCCTCCTTTAAGCTACTCCATTTTTTTGAGGTGTTCTAGCTGAACTTGTCTCGTGCTAAATACTATTATTAGCACAATAAGTAATAATGGATGAGTTAAGAAATTTACCACCTTTATCACTTCTGATCTTCACAGTTGATGTTCCCTTCTCATTCTGAATCTTCTTCATCAACTCTGGAAGCTTTGTTTGGGTCTCACTCTTTATGAATAGAAAGGTAACCCAAGTGTATTTGGAGTAATCATGCACAACCACTAGAGTATACCTTCTACCACTTAGATTGGCAGGTGAGATAGGCCCAAACAAGTCCATATGAAGTAGTTCAAGAACTCGACTGGTGGATGCTACTAATTTTCTCTTCATGGGTACTTTGGTTTGCTTACCCTTCTGGCATGCATCACACACCTGTTCCTTACTAAAAACTTCATTAGGTAGTCCATCTACTAGTGAAATCCTTGCGATAGTGTTTAGAGTTTTAAAGTTCAGATGACTAAGCCTCTTGTGCCATAACCAGTTGACTTCTTTAGAACTCTTAGCCACTAAGCAAGTTTCACTAGGACAACTATTCTATTTAGAAAGATGAACAGTTCCTCTTCTACTACCAGTGAGTAGTACGCGTTTACTAATCTTGTCTATGATCTTGCAACCATTAGATGAGAATTCAACGCTATACCCTCTGTCACATAATTGAAAAACAGATAGAAGATTGTGCTTTAAACCATCAACATAAGATACATCAATTACCGATACATTTCCATTAATTATGGTTCCAACTCCTCTTATTTTACCAAAAGAGTTGTCACCAAAAACAACATGTGGACCTCTCTGCTCTTTGAAGTTCGTGACGTGGTTCTTGATTCCAGTCATGTGTCGTGAACATCCGGAATCAATGTACCACAATTCGATTTCTGGTCCTCCTCTCATGCATAGGTCCACTCATACCTACAAGCAAATTATTGCTTAGGTACCTATTTCATCTTGGGTCATTGGGTATTAGAAGAACCCTTGGAAACCCACTTGTACATTGTTCTTTTGAACAATCTTGATCATTTTAGTTTATTCCCACGGGCATCACAATACCAAACTTTTTCAGCTTTTGCCTTGGCTTAAGAAGCTTTAGTAGTGTCAGCTGATTGATCTTTAGAAGACTTATGCTCATATGATAGTGTCACCTGTCTTCTGATTGTCTTTCAGCTTGGGTGCATCAACTGCTTGTGGTTGATTTAAAAATCCAGACTTGCAAGAATATCATAAGACATTGAAGGTGCAAACTTGGCAGGTCTTTTGTCAGCTGTTTTCATCATCAGTTTAGCCCTGGTTGTCTTCGACTTGGACTTCTTCCTAGAAGATGGTCTAGGCTGACTACTACCCTGTTGTTGTTTTTCCACAATCCTTTTCAGATGACCATAGGTCCCCTGCCTCAAATTATGTAACTTTTCCTTAGAATCCTTTGGCCTACCACCATTTCTGTTAATAAGAAAATTCATCTTTAGATAAGCTTCAATAACAGTTGGTGTAGATGTTGTTAATTCTTAAATGTCTTAACATTATCAACAACATCTGAATTTGACCTTCCGAGATTTTTTCTAAGTCTTTTCTGAAATGCTACATTAAATGTTGACCTAAATGTTGTCACATTTCTGGCAGGATCTAGAAGCTTCTACAAGGATCTGGAACCTGGAAGATTCCAGAACATTGGAGAACATGCTAGAACAGCCTAGATACATTTGGAACGACCTGGAGCAGCCTAGAAGGATCTAGAAAGATCATGGAAGTTGTGGAAGTTGAGTTTCCTAAAAAATAGGACCTCAATGTGGAAGCCTCTAGAATTTCGTATCCCACACTATAAATACCCATTGAAGGCTTCATAATTCGGTGTGCTCTATTCGATCAATATCCTAGACCGAGCGTTCATCCCTGTTAGGAAATTGTGGCCAATAGTTCTACATTTTAGTTCATACGTTGTATACCACCCGTATGACTGTGTGTCTTCTTATCTATTGAGAGTGTAATCATTAGATAGACTAGGCATTTCGACAGTGTATAATTTATACACTTAGTTCGTTTTCTAGACTTGGCACCTGCCTCGTTTATAGTTTCGTTGTGAATGTTAATGCTGTAACATTTCACACAACATTTATACTTGAAGATAAGTATTGTTTTTCGCCGTAAGGCTAGCATAGATTTTTATTTATAAAATCTATGTGAAAATTATTTCCATTGTGTCACGTTTGTTTTTAGTGTTTCAAGTCTTCCGCTGTGTTAATCTTAATTTCTGATATTCTGTTAGAGTCAGTGTTGTACCAATTGTCACAACATTTAGTACAACATTATTCTACTTAAACTTAAACACTTCATATACATACCACAGCACACTTTCAGTTGGTATCAGAGCTGATACCTGACGACACTAGGTTAGATCTTTGGTCAAGTGTGTTTTTAGTGTAGGTTAGCAATGGAAACACATCACATATCCACGACACTTAGGCCACCCGTTTTAGATGGTTCGAATTATGCTTATTGGAAGCCTAAGATGCGTATGTACATCAAGTCAGTTGATGAACGTGCTTGGAGGACTGTTCTTACAGGTTGGGAAGCTCCAAAAAGACCAGCAGACGCAGATGGTGAAATACAACTCAAGAGAGAAGTTGACTGGACGGCTGATGAAATAACAACAGCGAGCTACAATTCTAAAGCTTTAAATGCTATTTTTACTTCTGTTGATGTTTCAATGTTTAAAATTATATCTAATTGTTCTACTTCTAAAGATGCATGGGACAGGTTGCAAGAGCATTGTGAGGGTTCAGAAAGTGTTCGAAGGACTAAGCTTCGAATGTTGGGAACAAAATTTGAGAATCTCAGAATGAAGGAAGATGAAACAATTACAGCCTACAATGAAAGGTTAAGTGAGATTATAAATGAATCACATTCTCTTGGTGACCCTATTTCTATTGTTAGAGTAGTTCATAAGATATTAAGATCTGTTCCTAAAAGATTTGATGCTAAAATGTGTGCTATTGAAGAGGCAAAACATACAGATACATTAAGTCAAAATGAGTTAGTGAGTATTCTTAGAACTTATGAGATAAACACTAATCAAGATGATGAAGCTAATGTTGATAAGAAAGTTGTGGTTTTTAAAGGGGAAACATCAAACACTTCTGAAGCTCAACCCATCATTACTGAAGTTGACTCTGATGAAGAATTGCTTGATGTATGCCTCAAAAATCCTAACAATGTTGCCTTGCTCACTAAGCACTTTAATAAGTTGCTTAAGAAATCTGTGAACAAATCTAGAAATATTCAGCCTAAGATTCAAATCAACACATCAACACCTCAACCAGAAAGGAGGAAAGGTCAATTCACACCAAGACTATCAAAGAGTGAAGGTAAACCAAGGTATGATCCTGAATTTCGAAAATCAGTTCAATGCAATGCTTGTTCTGGTTATGGTCATTATGCAAATGAATGTGCCAATACTAGACTTAAGCAAAAACTGAATTTTAGTGCTACCTTGAGTGATGATTCTGATGATGATCTTGATGAATTAAATCAGAATGAATATTCTAATTTTACCAGAATTGATTATAATGATTCCTCAGATGATGATCTGGATGAAACAGATTCTGATGCTGTACCTGATGTTTCAACATCTACAGCAACATCAGAACAGAGTCACCCAGATTTGAACTGTTTTAATGGTTTAGTTGATGATGCAGGAAAAAGGAATGATGACAATGAATACCAAAAGTTGTTAGATGATTGGAAAAATCAGAAACTCACCCTTGATTCTCTGAATAAAAGGAATGAGGATTTGACAGACACAATCACCAAGCTAGAAGTTATTCTTACCAAAAGAGATCTGGAAATCTGTAACTTAAAGGAGAAATTGATAAATTCTACTTTATGTTTCAAGAAATATTCCAAGAGTGCTTCTGAGGTAAATAATGCTATAGCTACTGGTAAGTCTAATAATCATGGTTTAGGTTATGATGGTACTACTGCTTCTATTTCTGATAAATTTAGAAAACCTGTGAAATTTGTTAAGGCAAATGTTGACACATCTGGGTCAACATATGGTGGAGGTTCTAAAGGAAAGATTGTTGGTAAAGGAACTTTGAATGTTGAAGGTTTTCCTAAGCTTAAAAATGTATTACATGTTGATGGCTTACTTGCAAATCTGATTAGCATTAGTCAACTTTGTGATGATAATTTGCATGTGAAATTTGATAAAGATTCATGTTATGTTCTTAATAAAGATGAAGTTTGTGTCATGACTGGTACTAGGTCAGCTGATAATTGCTATCTTATTGGAACAAATATGTGTAACTTGTCAAAACATGATGAAAATGTTCTATGGCATCAAAGATTGGGTCATGCAAATTACAGAGCAATGAAAAAGCTAATCAAAGCAGATGCAGTAAAAGGAATTCCAGAACTTAGGTTTCACAACACCACTGTATGTGGACCATGCCAAAAAGGTAAGCAGGTAAGAATGTCACACAAAATGCTGTCACATTGTACTACACATCGATGCTTTGAATTACTGCACATGGATTTGATGGGTCCTATGGAAACTGAAAGCATTGGAGGGAAGAGGTATTCCTTAGTTGTGGTAGATGATTTTTCTAGATATACCTGGGTAGAGTCTTTGAGAGACAAATCTGAAGCATTTGCTGCATTTAAAATTCTTTATAAGAGGTTCAAAAATGTGTTTAACTTGAAAGTTGGCCGTATTAGAACTGATCATGGTAGGGAATTTGAAAACAGCATGTTTAATGATTTTTGTGATAAAAAGGGTATCTTGCAAGAATATTCATCTCCTAAAACTCCACAACAAAATGGAATTGTTGAAAGAAAGAATAGAACTTTACAAGAAATGGCTAGAGTTATGCTTACATCCAAATGTCTTGCTAAGAAATTTTGGGGAGAAGCATTGAATACTGCATGTCATATTATTAATAGGGTTTTTATTCGTTCTGGAACTAATCAAACACCATATGAGATTTTGAACAACAGAAAACCTAATGTGAAATATTTTCATGTATTTGGTTGTGTGTGTTACATTTTGAATGATAGGGATCAACTTCATAAGTTTGATTCTAAAAGTGATAAAGGTTTCTTTTTAGGCTATTCTAGAAATAGTAAAGCTTATAGAGTTTATAACCTTAGAACTAACACTGTTCAAGAATCTGTTAATGTTGTGTTTGATGATGATAAAGGTCTTACAGATGACAAAGATGAAGAAGATGTATCACAGGTTACTGACACTTCTGAGAATACACTGAAGTCTGAGAATGTTGCACCAAATGTTAACACATCTGGGTCAACATCGACAGAACAAACAGTTGTAACTTCACAGAATGACCAGTACATTCCCAAAACGAATCCTTCTTCAAGAATAGGTAAAAGTCATCCTTCTGACCAGATCATAGGCGATGCTACAGTTGGAGTGCAAACAAGAGGAAGAGTAAGATCAAACAAGGTAGATGTGGTAAGAACAATATGCATGTCTTCTATGTGTAATGTTGTAAATGTTGAATGTTATTTATCTGAAATTGAACCTAAGAGTGCTAAAGAAGCCTTAACTGATGAAAACTGGATTAATGTTATGCATGAAGAACTTGGTCAGTTTGAAAGAAATGAAGTATGGACACTTGTTCCAAGACCTAGTCATACTAATGTCATTGGAACAAAGTGGATATTCAAGAATAAAACTGATGAATCTGGTAATATTGTTAGGAACAAGGCTAGGTTAGTAGCACAAGGTTACACCCAAGTTGAAGGAGTCGATTTTGATGAAACTTTTGCACCAGTTGCTAGGATAGAATCTATTAGATTACTGCTAGCTATTGCATGTTTTATTGATATTAAGCTTCATCAAATGGATGTAAAGGCTGCATTTCTAAATGGCATTTTAAATGAAGAAGCATATGTTGAACAACCTATAGGATTTGAAGATCCACAGTATCCTGATCATGTATATAAACTTAAGAAAGCATTATATGGCCTTAAACAAGCTCCTAGAGCATGGTATGGTAGGCTTACTGACTTTCTTTTGGAATATGGATTTATTAGAGGAGAGGCAGATAGAACTTTGTTCATTAAGCACACTGAAAATAATATACTAATTGCTCAAATATATGTTGATGACATTGTGTTTGGTTCTACTTGTGATAAAATGTTGAGTAAATTTGTTGAGGCAATGACTGCAACATTTGAAATGAGTATGGTTGGAGACTTGAACTATTTTCTTGGTCTTCAAATCAAACAATGCAGTGATGGTATTTTCTTTTCTCAGAGTAAGTATGCTAAGAACTTGGTTAAAAGATTTGGTCTTGAGAATTCAAAACCAATGAAAACTCCTATGGGATCTTCTTTGAAACTTTGCAAAGACAGTGCTGGAACAGATGTTGATCCAACACTTTACAGATCCATGATAGGTAGTTTACTGTATTTAACCTCTAGTAGACCAGATATTATGTACAGTGTGTGTGTTTGTGCTAGGTACCAAGCTAATCCAAAGGAATCTCACCTGAATGCTGTGAAGAGGATCATCAAGTATGTTTCAGGAACAAGTGACCTTGGAATCTGGTATACTAAGGACACCAACAACATTTTGATTGGCTATAGTGATGCTGATTGGGCTGGAGACATAGATGATAGAAAGAGTACGAGTGGAGGATGTTTCTACATGGGAAACAATCTTGTTTCATGGCACAGCAAGAAGCAGAATTGTGTTTCACAATCCACTGCAGAATCTGAGTATATTGCTGCTGGAAGCTGCTGCACACAACTCTTGTGGCTGAGCAAGATGTTCCATGACTATGGTATTGAGAATGGTATACTTACTATCTTTTGTGATAATACTAGTGCCATTAACATTTCTAAAAATCCTGTACAACACTCACTCACAAAGCACATTAGCATTAGACACCACTTTATGAGAGATTTAGTAGAGAAGAACATTGTGAAGTTGGAGTATATACCTACTGAAAAACAAAATGCTGACATTTTTACTAAGGCATTAGACCATGAGAGATTCTCAATCTTGAGGAAATCTCTTGGGATGAGCACTATCTGAAAAATTCGGATGGATGTTGTCACAAATGCGGTAGCATTTGGGACAACATCATGGGTTGTATAAATTTTATAAGTTGAATTTATTTCTTACTTAGTTAAATAATTCCTTTGTAAAATATCTACGAATCTAAGAACCTTGGAGTGCACAAATAAACATGTCTTACACCTCTCAAATGCATAAAAATGAGAATGTTATTAGCATACTAAAAGATGTACCAAATCACTGAGTAACTATGGATCACGGAGTTCGCTACTACGATGCCTTCTTTTCAAAAGGTGATATTTGGTAAAAACATCAACATATTTGCAATCCATTAAGTAAGTATGGGGCACGGAGTTCGCTACTACGATGTACTCTACAGGAACAATGGATCAATACAAATTAGATGCTATAACACAAAAAGAAAAAATATGGTGCAACACAAATGAAGCAAATTCATGTAAAAACCGTGTTGAGGTGTTTGTAACAGTTTTGAGCACAACATTGCCTGATTCGAATTTATTTTTATCTGTTGTAATTATTTAATTATTTATTGAGATTTATTTTATTTATTTAACTATATACTAATCCACGTTTTTTTATTTTTCAGATTATGCTTGGACTAAGTAAAAATTCTAGAAACTTCTTAATTACTCAATTAATTAATAAAATTGATTTTTCCCACAAATTAAACCATGATCTAGGTTGTGGCTAAAAATGTGGAGCACTATCAAATTATTCCTGGAATTAATCGTGTTAAGCTCCAACTACACTCATTCTCTCTATAAAACTCAATTAATTGTGATTTATTTTGCTAATTGTCTTTTTCGAGTTTTTGTTAAGTACTGTATTTGCAGAAACTGTTCTTTGGCCGTGTATTTCCCAAATTTACTACATACACTCTCAAAAACCTACCTTGGAAATCCAACCGATTCTTCTTAATGGCTGGAAACCACCCTCGATCACACTCTCACTCACACTCTTCTCCTGAATCTTCCGATCAAAACGCCCAAAATTCTCTCAATCTTCTTGCTTCAATGGCCTCACAACAGTCAAATTCCTCAAATGCCGACAACAATGTCTCTGCAACTCCATCAACAACCACTCCTGTTCCACAAACTACTCCACCAACTACCCACATCCCACAAGACTCAACTGTTGAAGAATTCACTAGGGCTGTTGAAGAGGTATCCAACACTCTTCGGACTACTGGTCATCTACCTGTGATGACGTTTGGAGATATCACTGTGGATATCTCGAGCTATTTGGCCGAACAAACTGCCCAAATGGCTGCTGCTGCCAAAACCCCCAATTCTTCAAACCCTACTGAGCCAGCTGCACCGGAACGGAATGTGAAAACCGTTGCTGAAGGAGAAGCTAGTGCTGATGCATCCAATTCTGAGGATGTCGAAATGGAAGATGCTGAAGCTTCTGATGATGGTACAAATTCTTCACTCTCTGTCTCTGATGAGTCTGCTCTCATTCCTCTCAAGAAGAATGCACAGAAAGGAAAAAGACAGAGAAGCCCTGTTCAAAGGAGGAGGTCAAACCGTGTGTTTACCCGAATAGATTACTCTGAATCTATGAGGAAGAAGAAGAAAGCCGGAGCTGATGCTAGTGAACCGATTCAAGTGTTCACTGAATCTGATGAAGAAACCGAAGTTGCCACTGTTGCTGCAAAGAAACCAAAGACTGTTGCTGAGAAACCAAAGAAAGTTGTTGTTGAACGAAGGAAGAAAGTTGCTGCTGATCCTAAAGAAAAAGGGAAAGCCAAGATGATCCCTGAAGAAGAACCTGCTGAATCAGACTCTGATTCTGATTTCAATGTTTGCCTAAGAGACATGCAAGAATCTCTTAAGAAGAATGCTGAGTCATTTGCTGCTACAAAAGAGCCCACACCAGAACCTGATGATGATGGAAGTGGAGACAGCTCATCTTCTGAGGCAAAGAGCTCATCTGCTGAAGCAAAGAGCTCATCCAAAAGCTCCTCTGCACATGATGGAGACACTGATCCTGATGAGGAACTGCCTTCTGAGGAAGAAAATGAAGGTATCTCTGATCACTCCACTTATGTTGAGAAAAGGTTAGAAATTTATTCTAAGAGGAAGCTGTTGATTGAGAAAAGAATAAATGTGCCTGATTTTGATAGTAAGGGTATGCTTAAGTTCTTAGAGGATAGAAATCTGTTGAATGCTGTTACATTTGGTGAAGCTTTTCTTACAAACTGGTCTTATGAATTCTATGCATGTATGAAGAAAAGTTATGGAAAAAGGAGTTCTAGGTCTTATGGTACTGTTAATTTTAGGGGGAGGGATGTGCCATTCACTCCAGAACTTATTAATGAGTTCTTGCACACTCCTAATGTTGATGAGGATGATGATCCAGATATGGATGTTGTGATTACTGCAATCACAGGGGGTAGAAAGACTAAGTGGACTAGGAAGATGTTAGCTAGACACTTAACCTCCTTACATTCTGTTTTGTATAAGCTGATCATATACAATTGGATTCCCACTACCAACACCACTAAGATCACAAGAGACCAAGCCATTCTTATGTATAGGATTTCTATACTTAAGAAGTTCGATCTGGGACATACCATCTTTCACCATATGAGGAAATTTACTGGGAAAACTACTGGGAAAGGAAATCTGCCCTATCCAGTCTTGATTTCAAACTATCTGAAGCACCATGGCTTCACTGCTAAGAAGACTGGTGTCTTGAGGGGGAGAGTGCCACTGCTTGCTATTGCTCCTGCCTTATTGATTGGGGACAAAATCATTGATTTGCCCATAGTTGCTCCTGGTACTGATAGTCCACAGAGATCTTCCAAACCCTCTACTTCTGATCAACCAGGCCCTTCCAGAACACATCAGAGAAATGCACCCCCAAATGTTGAGAACATTCGTGTCAACATTTCTGGTAATGTGTATCTTTCACAGGAATTCATCAAACTCCAACTCCAACACTTGCAGGAAACAATAGATGAACTTCAGTTCCTGAAGGACAGGTGGACCAACCTACTTTCACCTACAACAGGGGGAGTACCACCACCATCCAACTCCAATGTGGTCATTGAGGAGATAAATGAAGATGGAGTTCCAGCTGCTGCTGATGCTGGTGCTGTACCTGATGCTGGAGGAGATGCTGCTGTTACTGATGTAGTTGCACATCTTGCATCTATTTACTTTGTGGATGAAGTTGATGAACAGGAACATTGATCTTCCTGGAGAAAGCTGTTAGACAGGGGGAGATCTGAATTCCAAAAATGGTTATGGTGCAGGAAGATGATGCTGCAGCTGTTACCACAGCAATATAAGCCATTTATTCAGCTCTACCTTTGTAATTAATGTTTAAGTATTCTGAATTTTTGATACACTTGTTGTTTATTTTTCCTAGATGATAGGATGTTTATTACTGCAACTTGCTTAATGGTTCGACTTGATGTTTGTTTACTGCCTTGCTTAATTTGTTTGCAGATTATCATGTGTCTACTATTGCAGGTTGTGCATAGTTTTTGTTTATATTCTGTTTACATTATGTTTGTTGCTCTGATTTTTTTGTTTGTTTTGTTTTGTTAGTGTCATACTTAGATTCTAAGTGAATTTCTTCCAGTTTAACTTATTATCTTAGTATAGTTACTTATGTTGTGAGTAAGTGTATAGTTTATACTTATTCTATTTTGGATAAAATAGTCTTGATCTTTTGGCACGGATCATTATGAAATTATCCTTGATCTTCAGTCGATTTGATCCAACGATTACAACAGGTATTGTCTTGACTAGTGCTTAGCAATGATGTCATCAACCTCAACTAAGTACATAAAACTGAGTATGTATAGAAATATATGTGCATCAGGTGTGTTGTAGTCGAAAGGTCAAATTGGGGGAGATTGTAGATGTTGTTAATTCTTAAATGTCTTAACATTATCAACAACATCTGAATTTGACCTTCTGAGATTTTTTCTAAGTCTTTTCTGAAATGCTACATTAAATGTTGACCTAAATGTTGTCGCATTTCTGGCAGGATCTAGAAGCTTCTACAAGGATCTGGAACCTGGAAGATTCCAGAACATTGGAGAACATGCTAGAACAGCCTAGATATATTTGGAACGACCTGGAGCAGCCTAGAAGGATCTAGAAAGATCATGGAAGTTGTGGAAGTTGAGTTTCCTAAAAAATAGGACCTCAATGTGGAAGCCTCTAGAATTTCGTATCCCACACTATAAATACCCATTGAAGGCTTCATAATTCGGTGTGCTCTATTCGATCAATATCCTAGACCGAGCGTTCATCCCTGTTAGGAAATTGTGGCCAATAGTTCTACATTTTAGTTCATACGTTGTATACCACCCGTATGACTGTGTGTCTTCTTATCTATTGAGAGTGTAATCATTAGATAGACTAGGCATTTCGACAGTGTATAATTTATACACTTAGTTCGTTTTCTAGACTTGGCACCTGCCTCGTTTATAGTTTCGTTGTGAATGTTAATGCTGTAACATTTCACACAACATTTATACTTGAAGATAAGTATTGTTTTTCGCCGTAAGGCTAGCATAGATTTTTATTTATAAAATCTATGTGAAAATTATTTCCATTGTGTCACGTTTGTTTTTAGTGTTTCAAGTCTTCCGCTGTGTTAATCTTAATTTCTGATATTCTGTTAGAGTCAGTGTTGTACCAATTGTCACAACATTTAGTACAACATTATTCTACTTAAACTTAAACACTTCATATACATACCACAGCACACTTTCAGTTGGCTTAGGATTTACAATAGATTTAGGCTTTAAGGGGCCTACTCCTTGCTCAATCACAAGTGTACCTGATCTAACACACTCGGTACTCTCAGCTGTAGAAGAATTAGTCGAGGAGCAACAGATTAGTTCGGTATCTTGCCTATCAACTTGCCTATCAACTGATATCTTACCTACCAAGCCTACTCCCGTTTTTACTTTTGAAGCTCTATAATATCCAGAGAAATGTTCTAACATAGCTTCCGCTATGTTAGTTTTAGCTACCTTAAGATCCAAAAGGTTATTCTCTTTTATTAGCTCAGTGTGGTCTTTAAGGAGATCATTATAGTTGCCTTAAGAGCACAAAATTCTTCAGTTTCTTGAGCATGAGTCTCAAACATGCCCTTATGCACATGATTCAGGAATGTGTACTTATCTTTGAACTGAGTAAGTTCTTCAGACAAGTGTTCATTCAAGTTCATAAGTTTAAGGTCAGCTTCAGACTTGTTCTCTTTCAGTTGAATTATTTCAGCCCTTAATCGCATCGTTTCATCCTCAGATTCCACGAAAGCTGATGTTGCTAATCTCAGATCAATCTTCAATTGTTCACAAGTGAATTGAAGGTGATTCTTCGAATCAGCGTCAGATGAGTCAGACTCATCTGTGTGTGAGGAACTAGAAAAGCATAATGAAGAGGGTTTGGAAGTTACCTCTTCTTCTATAGCCATGAATGTTTTTTCTTCTTCAAACTCATCGCCAATAGATAAGAAGCCCGATTCGTAGGATGAGGGTAGTTCATCATCTGATTCATTATCCTCACTTGCTATCATAGATCTTCTCTGAGACATGTGTCTGCCTCTTCGAGCTTTCTTTTCCTCTCGCTCCTTAGGGGTTAGTTCTGGACATTCAAAGCTAAAATGACCTGGTTTATTACAAGTATAGCAAAGGTCTTTACCTTCCCTTGAGCTTTTTTTAGGCGTAGCATCTCTTCTACTACTACCTCTTCGATCAGAAGACTCTTCTCGTCTGGATGAGCTAGACTCCTGTCTTTTGCGCTCTATAGTGCGATTTGGTCGGTCTTTGGACTTATATGATGAGGTTTCAGCTGCATGATTAGTTTTCTTGTTCTTATAATCTTTATAAAAATGTTTATACTTACCATACTGAGAATTCAGCTTATCAAACCTCTTGATCATCAATGCCATCTACTCTTTCAGATTGAGTTCTGATATGTCCTTCTCTTCTCTCACCTTAGAAGCTTTGCCAGAACAACTAGCTTCCTTGGCGGCCACTGAAGCTTTAAAAGCTAAAGTTTTAGTAGAAGAGGGAGTGGAAATTTGTTCTTCTCTATCTGAAGGATCTTCCATACTAAGATCAAATTCATAAGCCTTAAGATGTTGAAATAAGGTTTGAATAGACCATGATTTAATATCTTGAGTATCTTTAGTTACAACAACCTTAGTATGTCATCTACGGGTTAAATAATGTAATACTTTTAGATTTACCTCATTGTAGGTGTAATTCTTACCAAGGCCTTCAATCTCATTGATGATCTTTGTAAAACGGTTGTCCAGCTAATCAATGGTTTCATCAAGCTGCATTTTGAAGCTTTCAAACTTTTGAACAACCGTGGTGAGCTTGTTTTCCTTGATCTACTTTGTACCTTCACACATAAGAGCTAAAGTATCCCTCATTTCTTTGGCAGATTTACATTTAAGAATTTTTCTAAGATAATTTTTAGAAATTGTTGTGAGAATAATATTCTTAGCTATTCTATCGAGGTTGTTTTGCTTCATCTGACCAACAGGAACAACAGGATTCCCCGTGGCTGTATTATGAGCCATGATTGTGATTGGCCATCTGTGATCACATCCCACATGAGGTCGTGAATCTAACTGAAGTGTGCTTCCATACACACCTTCCAATAATTATAACCTTCAACATAAAACTTAGGCAAATGCCTTGTTGGGAAATGAAATGATTTTGATTAAGACACCAAAACCCCTGATTGATGATGTTCAGGATAGTTGAGATACACTGTCAGATAAGTTGGCATGTAATCAGAACTGATAAGTTATACACTGTCAAAAGATGCAATTTGTAATCACCATATATGTCTCAGGATAATTGAGACAGTCATGTAATTCTCAGAATTAATGAGATATTAACTTAGACTAAGTTGTCAAAGCTGGTATGTTAGGCATCTTAAGTTCAAGTCCTAGGTAGTTGAGGGGGAACTTAACTTATGGAAGAACTCAACTGATATGAACAACTCAATTGATATGAAGAACTCAGCTGATATGAAGAAATCAACAGATGTGAAGAAAACCCTGTTGATCGGGACAACCAATCTGAACAAGACAACCCTGCTGACCTAGACAACTAAGCTGACAAGTCAACTTAGCTGATATGAAGAACTCAATTGATATGATGAAATCAACAAATGTGAAGAGAACCCTGCTGATCAAGACAACCAAGCTGACATGGACAACCAAGTTGATATAGACAACCAAGCTGATATAGACAACTCAGTTAATATGGTCAACTCAGCTGATATGAACAACTCGGCTGATATGATGAACTTAGCTAATATGAAGAAATCAATAGATGTGAAGAGAAACCCTACTGATCAAGACAACCAAGCTGACATGGACAACCAAGCTGATCTAGACAACCAAGCTGATATGGACAACTAAGCTGATAGAGTCAAGTGAGCTGATCTGAATGAACAGATGAGCTATTAGCTGAAGATAAGTAAAGTCTCATATTAAAAAACACTTATAATGATGTCTCTGCAAACAAGAAGCTCAAGACAAAGGCTGAAACACACACTTATGAGCTTGAAAGCACAACCAGACTGAAGCAACTACAGAAGTCAAAGAAAACTTAAAAGGCAAAAGACACATAATGGCAAAGGAACATTCCAAACTGTAGCTGAGAATGTTCAGAATGATTGGCAGTACAACAGATCTAATAGAGGCAGATTCACTCTGGAGCCTATATTACAGCTGCAGATAGAGGATTTGAATGATTACCCTCTAACGATCATATATTCAATCCCCTCTATAAATACAGAAGTGATTCAAGTGTGGAACAGAAGTGGGACTTGGGAGAAACTGAAGACAGAAAACCAGAAATAAGTGAAACTGCAGTAAGAACTTACATGCTGAAGAAATTAAAAGACAATCTCTAAGTCTCCACACCACTTCTAGCTAAGCCAAACTATATACATCCTAAACTTAGCAAGAGATATCCTATCCTTAGACAATTGATCTTATTGTAAATGATATCTCACCTAGTTGGAACCAAACCTCAAACCCAAACCTTTCAAGAGAGAAAGAAGTAGAGTTTGTTGTAGAAGTGAGGAGCTAAAGACTGTTAAGAGAAAACACAATTTTAACTCAGAGAAGTTGAGTACTAGGACTCAGAATTCCTAGGGATCAAGGCACTAAGGATAGTGTGGTTGATCAGTGCACCTTGGCACTATAAAATAAGCTAATTCCAAAGAGAAATGAATTATCCTATTAAATTAGGGAAAGTGGATGTAGGAGCTTGAGTCTCTGAACCACTATAATTGGTTGTGTTATTTACTTATTATTTATCATCTATTTAACACATCCATACACTCCACACATAACTGAACTTTCAAAAGATACATATATTTTGTTGTGTGAATTTTTTTTTTTTGCTTTGGACAAGTTCCCTGAAAGAGGTTTGCAGAATTCATAAAGGAGTTTATAAAAGACAAAGGGCAACCACATTCCGCACCAATAACTGAATTAGAAAGTTGTTCAACTCAGTACTTCATAGTTTTCAGAAGATTGACTGTTTAACTTAAGTTATTCATATTCAGAGAAGTTGTCAGACAACTCTCCTGATAGGCTATTATGTTTGAGAAAAGAAAAAATTGCATACACAAGTCCATTCCCCCCCCCCCCCCTCCCCAATAAACTTATGTCATAATCCATAAAGGACCAACATGCCTTATGTTAGTATCCATGGTCATGGTTTTATGAAAGTATAAAATTTTCTAAAACGGATCTATTCAAAGACAGTAGCTCATTAGAACCACTGCTCTGATACCACTTGTTGGTCCCTATAAACGAGTATGAATGTTGGACAAAGTCTAGAGGGGGGTTAATAGACTTTGTAACTTTAAAACCTTTTCGTGTAAGATCAAATGAGACAACAGATGAGTTATATACTCTTATCGTCTGATGCAGATAAGTTATGTTCTGATCGAGTGCGAGTGTAAGACAACAAGGATAGATAACCAACCTACTGATTACTTATTAGTTGATCAGTTGGATAACTATCCACTCAGCTATTAGTGCGGAATTGTGGTAGGCCCTAAATGTTTAGACTCATGGGTTTGATAATGACTTTGATAAAAAACCAGATGACTATATCAGCTTACGTGCTAATTATGGAAATAATACTTAGTGAGTTTTAACTCTTTTGAAAAACCTTATGTAATGAAATATATATAAGTATGTGAATATTAGTAGATACAAAATAATAAACAATAAATGGACACAAGTATTTATAGTGGTTCAGACAACTTGTCCTACGTCCACTCTCACAGTTCCAATTGTGAAGTTAATTTCTTATAAAAAGTCTTTGGTACTTTATAGTCCTAAGAGAAGACTTGTGATCTCGATACACTATCTTAGTGCAATTGGATCTACTTGTTAGTGAGAGAACAAGTACTCTTTGCAAGCGATTTTGGTAACAACAAACTTAAACTTTCTAAGAACTAAAAGGTAGGGTTTGTATGTGTGAGTCACCAACTGTGTGTTGAACAAAGAGGTTCAAAGCCACACTTTCTAAGCTTAGGATAGTAGTGAAATACTAGCTTAGTTGTAGGAAACTTAGAGCTATGGATACTTAGAAACTAGCCGTTGGTTGAACTAGCCGTTGCAAGAAAATCTTCTATGTATGGGCGAGATCTTCATTGATTTGACATTTCCTTTTATTCAGGGACAAAACATTCCAGAAAATGAATGAGCATTTAATGCACATTAAATGTTATTTGTACGATTTTGAAGTGTCTCTGAAACCCTAGTCCAAGTCAACTCAATAGTTGTGTTGGCATCTTCTAATTGGTCCACGTCAGCTGAGTTGGTTAGACTTGCAGTCTTGTCTTTAGTTGAGTTTGTCAGATGAGGTGTGATATTCTCTTTGTCTTCTGATGATTGTTGCCTTGTTGAATGCATTCTGTTATTTGATCAATCAGATGAACTGTCCTCGAATTTGTTTAAGGCTTGATATGATCTGATCGTGTCCATATCAGCTGGCATCTTCACTTGGCTGATCTCACGTAGTTAATCTCAACTGATCAAGGTATACTAGAACCTTGCAGTCTGATTTCACTAATGGATTCGATGATGTCTTCTAGTCTTTAGTCTTCTTCTCTTTAAGTCTTGAGCAAGCGCATGTTGTTCCAGATGTGGTATCAGCTGATATACATAAAACTGATTCAAAATGACTAAGACTTAGACAAAATACTAACTACTAAGCTTTATAAGAACAACTTAGGTAACCTATCAACTAGATTACAAATTGTTTCTAACACTAGATTACATGATACTTGTTTTGGCCATCAAAACTAAATTCTATATATTCAGACTTGGAGTATGATGAATATCCCAACATTTGGGGAGGGGGCGTGCTAGGAGTTCGGGATATAGAGGTTTTTAATAGAACACTACTAGAAAAATGGGGATGACAGTTTTTAAACGAAGGTAATAGTTTTTGGGTGAGAGTGTTAAAATCGAAATACGGGGAGGCTTGGGGGTCGGGGTTTGATAGGCTGCCCACCGGGAGGCAAAGGAGAGTGTCATTATGGTGGAAATATATTCTTAAAATCACAACTAATGGGATGGGGGGCTGGTTCGTAGATAACTTAGAAAAGGTAATTGGCAACTGTGAGAGAACATATTTTTGGGAAGAGGGTTGGACTAGGGAAGGAAAACTCAAGGAGAAATTTAACAGACTATACAACATCAATGGTGATAAGAATAAAAAACTAGGCGAGAAGGGGAGATGGGAAGGTCAAGAGTGGATATGAGATTGGGATTGGGATTGGAGAAGGCCTTTATTTGATCATGAACTAACAACTTTTAATGAACTTGTAACGCTAATTGACAGGTTCAAACCAATCCCCAATATCGAAGATACGTGGAAATGGAAACTCTCATCATCCGACACATTTTCGACGAAGGATACATACTTGTGGTTGCTCAACCATAGCCGTCCCCTACTGCCAGACGAGGACTCTTTGAGAGGATTCAAATTGATAAGGAAGAGCTTCGCCCTACCAAAGGTAAAAGCTCACGCTTGGATGTTGTTGTGGGGACGCCTCCCAATGTGAAAAAACCTGCTCAAAAGAGGCATTCTCAAGCCAACTGTTGTCCTAAGGTGCGTCTTCTACGGAACTCACGATGAATCAGAGAAGCATTTATTTTTTGAATGCTCATAAACACATAAAATCTGGATGAAATGAATTAAGTGGTTGGGCAAATAGATGTCTATTCACTCAGGTACCTTGCAAAACCTTCTCAACTTTAGTGGTATAATTGATGGGAGAAAGGGCAAAACAAAGGTAGTGTGTATTTGACTTGGAGTTATGTAGCTTTTGTGGAAGTGGAGGAACGAGATTATATTAAAAAATGTGGAGCTCTCAATATCAAAAATATTTATGGAGGAACTTAAGGTGAGGTTATGGAGTTGGTTTGTAACAGAATTCCCAATACGTAGCAATTTCATGTTTAAGGAGCACTACAAGAAAACAGTCAAATTCCAACGGAAAAATTCCAACAGAAAAATAAATCGTTGGAATTTTCAAAATTCCAACAGTTTTTCCAACGGCATAAGCAACCGTTGGAAAATTCCAACAGTGATTCCAACACCTTGTAGAAACCGTTGGTGTTTACCGTTGGAAAAGGCATTGGATTTTTTTTCCAACGAACATTCCAACGACGCTAGACAGTTGGAATGGTTCCGTTAAATCAAATGACATGTTTATAGTTTATTCCAACAAAATTTCCAACAACATAATATCGTTGGAATTTTTTTTAATTATTCCAACGAAAATTCCTTTGGCGTTAGACCGTTGGAATGGTTTCTCTAAATTCTGATATCTAACTCCAACGGAATTTCCAATGGCATGTTATCGTTGGATTTTCGTCTAATTATTTCAATGAAAATTCCATTGACGCTAGTCCGTTGGAATGGTTCCTTAAATCAAACCATTTTTTTATATATAATTCCAGCAAAATTTCCAACAAACTGAGACCGTTGGATTTTTTAATTAATTATCTCTTAACCATTGTTATTAGTTGTATTAAAATAAATGTATTGTTTTGTTCAATATATTTTGCTTAACTTTTAAGTTTGTATGTTTTCGAAAATCATTTAGACAGAATAGAGCTATTTATGATTTAATTTATTAATATAAAAAATTAATTCTAATGAAAATTGATAACCAAATATTAATGACAGTTGTTTTCCCTCAATTGATTTCATTTTATTTAGCAAGAAGACCATCTAATTTATGCATATAACCCAAACTAAATTAAAATCCGAGCAAATTCAAATTACAAGCGATTTCTCATGTAATACATTTATAAATCCATGTGAAATCTTTTTTCATCCCTAGTCTACAATACTCTATAAAATCTTTATTTTGCTTTATCCATTCCTATAATTTGCAATTTCTATGCAATTTGAGAATAATCATGATTTTTCATAATATGATCAACTTTATCATATTCCTTTCATTTAGCAAGGAAAAAGGTACCAGGTAAGAAACATACCTCCGATCTCCTGCAATTAGTAATGTCACATTTGTAGATGGATCACTCGTACTCCCTATCAATTCTCTATAGGTAAATACTCAGTGATGATGTTTTAATTTGGTTGATTTTTTTTTTTTATGGAAGTTAAATACCCATCCCTTTTTCCCCTCCCCATGACTCGAACCCAGGACCTAAGGCCTAGGTAGTGGTGCTCTAACCACTTGAGCTATCCCACTTTGTCAGAGACATCAATTGATGAACAACGTGTTTTGAAGAATAAGAATAACTGTCAGAAATATCAGTGCATAACAATTGAAGATGAAACCATTCTCACATCCAAACTCAAGCAACTGATTCAACTCGACAAGCTAAACTAAACTTGTGAACCACATGCATACATGAAAGCATGAAAGAAGTAAGGTCACTGTTTTTACAACCAAACTCTTTTTATCATATAAACATGCAAGTGATAAGCAACTCTGATTCATCTTAATTAAAAATTGGTCAGAATTAAGAGAGCAACCAAACCATTTGTTTAAGTTGTTAAGATCTCTCCAACCATCCTCTGCAATCGAAAACCTTTGTTAAAAAATCATTCTCAAGTCGGAATCAAAACCAATAGCCTTGAAAAAAGAAAAAGAAAACAACTTATGGATATTCAAAACAATCTTCTAGCCTCTATCTCTTTAAAATTTACTTGATTCTAAACCAATCAAGAGAGACTTCACATTATGGTAATTAGAAACCTTGCTCAACTCGTGTAAATACACAAATAGAACAACTGCAATATGTAATATCTATGATATAATACATAAAATATTATGAGAGTACTATCCATAGCAGACTCATGTTTCTAAAATAATTTTGGATAGTCAAACGCAACCAACATTTGCACTAAAAAAGCAAAGAGAAGGGAGAAAATTTGAATACCTCATCAGCAATTCGTGATTCTGAAATTAACTTAAAAAATAACTAAAGTACCCAAAGTCTATAGGTGGTTATTCATGATTCTAAAATCAACAAAGCCATCAAAATACAAAAATTCTATTAGCTATTAAAAATTCTAAAATCAATTCAAAACTATCAAGAACAATACCTAGCATTTGGAGTAGTATTCAACCCTCTCTCTACCGATACCAACTGGTAGAATTCGAATTCATTATCAACTTGGGAGCTTCGGAGAGAAATTCAGAGATTTTGAAAATGAATTAAAATTATGCATATATGAAAGGCGGTGTGAAATCTGAAAAGGAATTGATAGCTCGAGCAGCTTTGAAATCTACAACCAGATATTGTTGCACCTGGTGTTAACATATTGATGGCTTACATGAAATTTACCACACTAACATGACAGACCTTATTAGTGTTTTTCTTATTTCTTTCTTCCTTTTCAAGGTTAGTTGGGAATGCACGAGGAATTCACCAGTGTTTTGCTTGCTATTATATCTAGCTAATAGAGAATTCAAAGGCATCTAATTATTTTGTAACATCTTCCACGTGGTCTGCTTCACTTACCTCCAATCCTAGAAAAGTATTTGCATCACAGTGAACAAGAAGGATAATCAAAGTGAGACAAAGGAAAAAATAAACACATAATTATAACAGAACTCACAAAAGAAAATGAATCATTTCAACTAATAATATCCTTAAATAATGGTGGAGACTTCAATTTCTCAATTGTTATATGTTTTAGATTCTTGTTAAAGAGATGTAATTTTAAGATGTTTTTAGCACATATTTTTTCATATATACCTTGAAATAAAAAAAAAATGAAATCCAAAACAAATTGGAAAACAAATGAAATAATGTATAACACTGGAGTGTCACCACTGAACCTCTATTTTATCAATGCAAGTATGACTGCAAACTTTCAATGCATTTCTTCCTCGTGCTTCTGTTCATATCCCAAAAAGCTTTTTAAGATTGTCATATTAAGATTTTGATCGAATCTACTTCTGAGAACGAACATCAACACTAACAAGGGACTAAAAACTTTGATCTTTGTTCAATATAGGATTCTTCCATAAATAATAACATAAAGTAAACAATTGAACTCACAAATTGATTCCTCTCTACACAACTAATGAAAAAAAATCACAAATAAAATAATTGAAAGTAAACAAATAAAAATTAGAACGATTAATCAAGAAGATAAAAATTGCTGGAGACAAAAAAGGAAAAAACTCACCACCATATTTGAGATGTGACGCAGACACAACACAGTCCCGTAGAGATGACGACAAATCAAATATTAGAATTTCGTTTTCTGTTATACATCACAGATGATCTTAATACGCATTTTCTATCTAAACGCAAACACCGACAGAAGGTAGATATTGCAAAGGCAGAAGGTCGATGCCCGATCAGAAAATAAAAATCAAGGATTTAAGCATGTTTTAGTTTGAGTACCACTCAAAACTCTCCTGAAGCATGATATATCATATAAATCCCTGCAATCTGACCCAACTGAATGAAACCAACACACTGTTGCACATCTTCTTTTTCAGAACCAGCAAATTAAATACCACATATATACATTTCTTATCACTAACATAAAGCCACTCCATAACAACAAATTAGTACCTGGAAAAACTAGATAAGTAAGCTCAGATAACTGAAGTTGTCCAATGGTTGAACATTAACGAACCAGTGTATGTCTGGAAGAGGCATAATATATTCACTAAATTAAATTTAGTCACCAACAGACAAAGGTCCAGAATTTTGAATTTGATTTCAGAAGGAGTTTACTCATTCAAATTTAATTATTCACTAATGCTGCAACCATTGTTCCAAAAAGAACTAATGTCTTACAGGAAAAATATTCACAAGTACCACAAATTATGATCCTACTAAAAAAAAGGGTAAAAATCTGAAATGAAAAAGCAGTGGAAATTAATAGAGTTATGGTTCACATATATGGAAGAAAGAGATTTATTATCACAAACCTACACTTGACGAAATTAGAAGAATTAGATACCTCCGATGAGCACCCGTGCCTCTCTGGGACAGGCTTCATATATATACGCTGTAGATTGGTAAAACAAGCTATTGGAATTTACTCATTTAGCCATATTTTTCAACATAGAATCAATCCATCACTCATGATATAACAGAACTGAATCCAAGGATTTACAACAAACTATTCACACCTAATGGTAATGGAGATCTTCTACGCTTAATTAACTTATACATCCCACTATAACCCTAGCATTGGTATACAGGAAAACTCTTGTTCTTCCACCAAAAACTAAAAACCTTACCAACTTTCCTCCTCGACATCGGTTTTGACAACGGCGTCGAATCTTCAACAGGCCCAGCCGCCTCAGCCTTGCTACTCTCCGAAGCCGGATGTGTCGTATCCCGCTGCCCTGCTCCCGGAACAACATCAAGCAACATCAAGAGGCACCGGGAGGGCGCGCTGCAAAATCAGCGTGAGAATTATAATTTTTTTTTTGTTTGGGGGGGGGGGGGGGGGAAGAGAGTGCGTAATTATCAGCTTGGAATTTAGGTATTTGAATTAAGAATAGAGGTATTAGGATCATAATAAGTATTAGGTTCCCTCCATATTTTCCCGCACTTCTGAATTTTTTTTTATTGACCGCGGGTTTTTAATGAACTATGAGGGATGCAAGTAGGGGTGAATATTGCCGCCACCGTAGTATAAAAAGATTTGATCATATATTATATAAATATATTATTTTCCATTATCAAATTTTATTTCCATATCAATCAATTGAACAAGATTTGGTCAAATATTATATAAAGATATTATTTCATTCATTCAAAGAATATAAACAAGTGTGAATATGTGCAATTCTTGACTAAAAATTAATAACCATGTTATTGTATTGTCACATTAGATTATATAAGTGGCGTATTTTATTTTAATTGAAGCAAATACAGAAAGCATATGGAAGAAGAGTTTTAAAGAAAGAGTATAATCTGTATTGCTATTTGAACAAATATATGGTACTGTAAGAAAAAAATTTGTGTTACTATAAGAACAAAATCACTAAAAAAAAAAAAAGGTTATATTTAAAGACATGAAGAATAGATTTAGAAAACACTCATGAATAAAAAATGGAAACGTAGATTCGCCAAGGTAAATCAATGGACCTATTGAGCGAGAAAAATTCACAATGAAAAAACGTGAAAAAGAGAAAACGAGCAAGAAATCGAAAATAACATAAAGAAATTGTCATATTGTACAAATCTTGATATGTACAATATTTTATGTAAGTGTTTGCTTTAATTGAGTAGTATAAAAGGGGTTTTTCGAATAGTGAAAAAAAAAAGAAGTAAGGTCTTGACGAGTCTTAGAGTCTTACTATAGGGGTAGTTTGCCTACACATACTCATGTAGCCTAGCTCCCCTTGCAGTGAAGACAAAACTTTGATTGTGCAGGTAGGGGTGTGCACCGGTACAGAACCGGGCCGGATCGGGACCGGTTTGGACCGGGACCGAAATTTTAAAATTTTACGGACCGGAGATCGGACTGTAATTAATCCGGTCCGGGTTTGGACCGGTTGGACCGATTTTTTTTTTTTTTTTAAGTTCATTACGCCAATGTGCATTTTATTTACATTATTATTAATGATCTTTTTACCCTAAAATAAATTAAATATGTTTGTTAAATTATATATTTGCAAAAAATGTAATAGATCTCAACACATTTTCACAAATTACTTGGTTTTGAAAAATAATTGAGAGTACTTTAGTACAAAAATAAAATAAAAAATAAAAAAAAAATTCCGGTCCAAACCGGTCCGGCCGGACCGGAAGACCGGAATCCAAAATTTGTCGGACCGGAGACCGGACCGGAATCTAACCTGTCGGTCCGGTTCCGGCCATTTTTCCGGTCCGATTTTTTTTTTAACACTCCTATGTGCAGGTACTCATAGGTCTCAAGAGAAGAAAACTTCGATTAAATTCTTCATATGGTCAATCACATAATTAAAATCTAAAATGGTGATTATAAATTAATACTCTTATTACATATATTACATTACGTGATGAAAGATTAATTTACTATAACTAGATGTAAGATTGAGTGAGATTAAAAATTTAACTAATTAGAATATAATCAAAATGACAAAATATTAATTAAAAAAATAAGATGTATGTATCTTGTTATTTGAAAAAACCTTATGCTTGATGTGTTATATTAAACTAAATTTATATATTCAAGTTTGATTAAATAATATCAAGATATTAATTTAACTCCACTCAATCAACTCATTTATAATTGTATATAACTAGGTGCGTGTGTGGATAATCAAATCAAATAAAATGAAATTTTACAATTTTACAATTTCCAACTCCAACTACTGTATAAGTTGTTTAAGAAAACCTTTAATCCAATTAAAATGAAATTTTAAATGTTATGACTTTCAACTATACATATTAAAAAAAAAACGTTCAACCAATCAATACCATCAGCATATTCTTAGAACGGGCTCTAATATTATTTAAAAAAATCAAAGATTTTAGGTTGACCGCACAACATAAAAAATTTGAATTTTTTAAAGAATTTTGCGAAAAAAAAAGGCGGGTCATCTCACTACATATTCTCATTCCTCAAGCAAAATTGAAAACCCTAGAGTTGTCAATTCCAAAATCTGAATATTAGAATACGAAAATATAGGGTATCTATGCCTTCTTCCTCTTAATCGCGCAAAAAAAATAACCCAACCTTGGTTGTTATTCTTTCCCAATAGCGCTGGTAACATGTTCTTTCAATCCTTAGTCTATTTGTCGATGCCAGGTACGTACCACCCGCGAAATTTATAATCTTTTTTTTTTTTACAGGCGAAATTCATAATCTTCCATTGTCCGTCGATTCGCGATTCGATTTTCCCATCGTCGGACGTTTGCGACAGGGAGGCGTTCAAGGTTTGGTTTCTGTATTTTAATTTTCAAAACCAGAAATACAATTTTTTTATTAAAATTAATATATATATATATATATATACGGGTTAGTGATGTGTGCGAGTATAATATCTATATGTGTGTGAGTATAATGCATATATATATGTGTGTGTGTTCGCGTATGAGTATATATATCTACGTGTGTGTATATTGTTAGGTTGTGTTTGGATGGAGGGATTTGATTTGAAGAGGTGGTTAAATGAAAGGTTTTAAAAATAGTTGAATTTCAAATGACATGGTTTTAGTGAGAATTTAAAATCCTTTCAATTTTAATTAAAAAATATGTTAAGGATTTAAAATCCATAGATCAAATCCCTCCATCCAAATGGAGCCGATTTGTGATGTGTGCGTGTTATATACCATATATATATATACCTATATAATTACACTTGTATGCACTAAATTATGTCCCCTTTAATAAAACTTTCAATTTAGCTTTATTCTTCCAATTTCGTATATGTGTGTCCCCCTATAATTGTTATTTTATCTAATATTATATGTTTTCATGTTTAATGTTCACAATTGACATGTAGAAGTGGTCATGGTAGTTTAGAGAGTAAGGCATAGACACTAGCTTGCTCAAGAATTAGTATAGGTAGAGGCAATATTGACAATTGATCAACATTCACAAACCATAACAATCACTCAACATCTAAGTGTGCTCCTATACAAAATGAGAAAACATCTAAAAGAGCTCATATATCATCTATGATAATTTTTATATCATCATGGTCCTTACATCATTTGAAAAAACTCTTTACCATTTGAGAGGGCTCCTACACCATTTGAGAGAGCATCTCAAAAAGGCCCTACAAACAGTGCATCACACTCATTTCATTTATAGTTCTTAAGCAGCATCTCCAAGTGCATCAATAGGGTTGTGGATCAACAATTAGTAAGTTATTGATACGACCAAATGAAAATGAGTATGACTTTCCAAATACATACATTTTAATATTGTTTTTTTTAATGCATTTAACTTATTTATTTTACTGATGTTATTTCTTTTAATATTATTTAACAGGTTCCTACCTCCACAAATTACTAAAGTATCACCAAGGCTATCAATATTGAATACGAACAATCATGACATGGATGGAGCTAGATTCCTAAATATGTGAAGAACACGTGGTTACAATTTTTCAGGTGATAGCCATAAGTTTATGAATATATAATTGCTAAAACTTGTACAATTTAGTTGTATTCTACTTGAACATTATTATTTTTTTATAATTCAGGATTATATATAAATCTAAAATGTTATTGTTTTTTTTTTTTTTGAATTATTGTAGATGGGATCTTGAACAGGAAGATGAAATTAAGCGAATATGAAAACCCCAGGTCCTCTGCATTCAAGCTTGTTTGATATTCGCGGGAAGAAATAAAAAAGGAAACAATTGTATATTTTAGTGTTTGAGCCGCTTCGAACCAAATGGGAGACGAACTCTAATTTGATGAGGATGATGGTTAATTCTAGGATCTTGGAGTAATATTTATGTTATGTACTTAGTTTCTTTTTATTATTGATGAGAATTAAAATGATGATTAACACTTTGATATTTATGATTTTGATTTATAGAACATTTTGCTTATGTTATAATGTTATATATTTATGATATGTACTTGATTTTAGGATTGTTATATATTTTCTTACCAATATTATATATGCGAATTTAGTTGGTGTGTTTTGTTATTTCAAATAATTTTGACTGGACTTTTTATTATTGAAATAAAAAAATATTTTAAACAAATTTCAATGTAAAAATATCATTGAAATTGATATCAAAATTCATATTGGACAATTTTCTATTACTAAAATTCATATATTACGTGTCTGTTGGAAATAAAATTCCAACAGAATGATGTCGATGGAATTGACGTTGGAATCTGCATATAATAATTTTCCACAATGAAATATTCCATCGGTGTATGTCTGTTGGAATTTCAATTCCAACAAAATAATGTCGTTGGAATTAATGTTGGAATTTGAGATAAATAATTTTCCAACTGTTAAAATTCCAATGGCTAAAATGAGTTGGAAAATTCCAACAGAAAATTATGGATGGAATTAACAATGAAATTTGCGTTGGAAAAAATTCCAGCAACTTTATATTCCAACGATAAATGTATGGTGGAATTTATATTCCAACAAAAACAGTTCTCTTGGAATCTACGATGGATAATTTTTCAACAGTTGAAAATCCAACAGTCAAAATTTGTTGGAAAAAATTCCAACGGAAAATTATCGTTGGAATTTGCAATGGAATTTTCATTGGAAAATATTTCAACAATCCAAAATTCCATTTGTCATAATCCGTTGGAATGTACCGTTGGAATTTTTTTCTGTTGGAATTTTCATTGGAATTTTGCAATTCCAACGCTAACTTTTCCAATGGTCGAATTTTCGATGGAATTTCTGTTGGAATCAATGATTCCAACGGAAAAAATGTAAAAATCCGCTGGAATTTTTCTGTTGGAATTTGACTGTTTTCTTGTAGTGGAGTATGTTGAAAACCTTGTTTTATGTATGAGTAAATAGTTTTTTTTTGGAACTTTGCTCTACTGTGTAAACTCATTATTTTAATGTTTGGGTATCATTTATCCCCACATTTTAATATATATATATTCTCTTTTGACCGACCAAAAACAAAAAGTAGTATTTTGACCAGGCCATTTTTTAAATTATCCCGTTTAAATTCATATACTCCTTCCGTCCTTCTATAAGTTTTCCCTTTCTTTTTGAGTGTTTTGATTAAGAAATATGATAAAATAATAGATGTAGTACAAATGATATGATGGTGAGAGAGAAAATAATAGATGAGTATGAGATGAAGTATGATAAAATAATAACACAAAAACTTATATGCAATATTGCATACATGCAATATTGACCAATTAAGTCAATTGAATTGAAAATATTGACTTATTAAGTCAATGGGCTGAAAATATATATTATTGGGCCACCATTAATTTATTTGGATTAATTCTTAATTTATTTGTCCACTGGCCCGCTTGTGTTCTAATTTTGACCAAAAATTTTAATCTGTTTATTTTAAGTTTCTGTGATTTTTTTATCTTTTATTTTATTGTCGAACGCGGGATATTAAATATAGTAATTCAAATTGTAATATGTAGTAACACACATTATTTTATATAATAATACAAAATCTTTTATTTAGTAACACGTTTTTTTCTAGTGTTTTTGTTAATGTAGTAACTCACATTATAATACGTAGTAACATATATTATCGCATGTAGTAAACACAATAACCATGTTGTAATGCAAATCATTTGATAAAGTTACATATAGTAACAAACGCATATTCAATGTAGTAATTCAAACTGTAGTATGTAGTAACATATAATTTTTTATATAGTAATACTGATTCTTTTATGTAGTATTTTTTTCTAGAATTTTTATTGATTAAGTAACTCACATTATAACATATATTAACATATACTATTGCATGTAGTAATACTCCCTCCGTCCGTCTATAAGCTTCACGTAACTTTTTGGCACAGAGATTAAGAAAAGTGATTAAATAATAGATATAGTACAAGTGATATGATTGGAAGAAGGAGAGAGATAGAGAGAAAAAGTAAGATATAAAGTGAAGTGTAAGAAAAAGTACTTACCAAAAAGGGTATGAAAAGCTTATAGGCGGACGGACCAAAATTGTAAAATGGGAAGCTTATAGGTGGACAGAGGTCAGAGGGAGTATAAAATAACTTTGATCCATAATAATTATTAAAAAATATTTAAAGAAATAGAAAATATTTAAAGATTAAGGTCGTCGTAAATTGCAGCGTTCGGCCGCGGCCTGGGGTGGCCGAAAATTGTTAGGAGAAGACGACTGGGGTGGCCGAAAATTGTTCAGAGAAGACGACTGAGTACAATTTCTGCTAGTGGTGTATTTATAAAAAAATATGGGTGTGAATTGAATTGTCAGTGAGTGTATTTATAAAAAATGTGGGTTGAGTTGTCAATGGGTGTATTTATAAAGAATGTGAGTGTGAATGACTGAAATGCATATATGCAATAATTAACATAAGACTAGCCCAAATAATAAATAAAGTAAGTGATGTGATTGAGAGAGAGAAAATAATATACAAAAAAATGGGAAAAAAATGAAATGGGAAACTTATTGTGAACTTGTGGTACATTTATAAAAGGAAAGTGAGAAACTTATAGTTAGACGGATGAAGTATTATTTTAGTTTTTTATGTTTGAGATTCATGATTTCATTATTTTATTTTTAATTTACATGGGCATGCGGGTCGGTCGGGCTTGGCCTGGAGGACTGTGGGCATAGAGCACTCGAGTGCATATATGTGTGAACCTTATCAAATGTAGTTCCATTGGGGTGAGACACAAGTTTTAAGAATAAAAATAGATAAGGGTTGGTCTGTTATGGACTCGAGTGCATGTTGTGCACCCTAGTCCATGTTGCACTTTTCAGTTACTGACTTACACTTTTTGGTAAATGGTGTTGCACTTTTCAATTATTACTTATAATAATTGAAAAGTGCAACACCATTTATCAAAAAGTGTAAGTCAATAACTGAAAAGTGCACATGGACTAGGGTGCACAGCATGCACTCGAGTGCATACTAGACTTTACCAATAGATAAAGTAAGAGTATTATATTGTCTATTGTAAATAAAGTGATTGTTTGTAAATAAAATTGATGGCAAATTGAGTAATTAAGTGATGATTAAAGGGTGATGATTTGCATAAATGTATGTGACTACATTTGATAGACGAAAAATATAAGACAAATAAGTCTACATTTCGTGAATGGAGGAAGTAGTATTTTAACTAGTCATTTTTTAAATTACTCCGTTTAAGCCCATGTATTGTTTTTTTATGTCTGAGATTCACAGTTTCATTACTCTATCGGCTTTCTTCAAGTTTATATAACGCCTCTTGCAAAACAAAAAATAATATGCGCTGCATTTCAGTCAGGGGACAGATTTATAATGTACACAAGTTAAAGCATGTTCAAAACAACAAAATCCATCAAACAAACAAAGCTCCTACCTAATTAAACATTCATTTATTTACAATCTCCCAAATCGTATCTCACGAATCCCATCAGCTCTGGCCCTTCTAATCTTGAGTTGTTTGCAAAGCTGCAACCCAAAAGATTATAACATTAATAATTAGCTTTGCCATTAAATTTCGCGTACACATCTAAATTGGAGATGTACCTATCTTGTGTGAATTTGGAGAAGGAACCAGACGTTGGAATTGTGCCACACAAATTGTTATTTGACACATCACTGCAATAATCATTCAATCCATTAAAAACTACAGAAAAAAAAAGATATTTTTACAATACTTTATCGACTATCAAAAGTAGAATTGTTATTCGAGTCGAGCTGAGTACTTGAAGTTCAACTTCGACTCGAGCTCTTATCGAGTGATAACATTGACGAGCCAAAATTAAAACAAGCTCGACTCTACTCATTAATGAACCTTTCAAGCCGAGCCTAATGAAATTAAAAGAAAAAAAAAATAGATATCAAGTATAAGTGTATAACGAGTCAAGCTCAAGCCGATTCATTAGTAAATCGAGTATTTAACGAGATGGAACGAGTCAGGTCGAGTCGAGCCGAACAACTCGATTCGTTTAACAGCACTAAGATTCATTAGTATAAAAAAAAATAGAAAGAGGGGCTTACAATATCTTGAGGTTTCCCAGGTTTGTAAGCTCCCTTGGTATTCTCCCTGTGAGCCTATTACCATTTAGGCGCCTATAAACGACGACGTTTGTTGACATCAGATGTGAGTTAATTAATACTAACAAAATTGTTTTGAAGTGATTAATACTTACATGAACTTGAGGCTTGAAAGGTTAGAGAAAGGAGGAATGGGGCCACTTAGATTATTGTGGTACAAATCCAAACTCACTAGACTTTTCAATTGTCCTAATTCAGCTGGAATTGGTCCCATCAAGTTGTTCATGTACAGTTCCCTGCACTCACCAACCATACCTTCATTAAATTAATTCCCCATTCACACTAATACTTTAGTTTGTGAGATGGACTGGTGAGCTCTAAATTCAACCATCTAACTTAAATAAATTTAAAACCCCTTTGAATTATGTGAATCAGGTTTTCACAAAGGTTGTTCAGTGTTTATGTTTAATTTTTATTTTGTTTATTTTAATTAATAATTCTGTCTATATATTCATTCTTTTTTGGACACAAATTTTTAAAAAAAAGTTGATGGTTGTGAAGATAAAATAATATTTCTATAAAAGAGATGTGCATACTTTTCATTGAATCAGGTTCATAAATTATTTGTTCCAAGTCAATTAATATGTTCAATCTTTCTCCAAAACAAATCTAATGCAGGAAATGTTAATTTCAAATATTGTACTAATAATTATAAAATGAAAAGAGTGAAGAATTTGTGTACTCACAGATACTGAAGACGCTCCAGCTTGCCTATCTCAGGAACAAGCTTCCCCAACAGCTTTGCATTTCCAAGATCACTGCAAAATTATTATTTTTTTGGAAATAAATTTGTGAATATATATAATTAAATAAAAATGTACTTACAGTCTAGTAACTCTATTATGAGCATCACAAGTGACATGAAACCAAGTACAAGGGTCCACCAACGTTGGATCCCAGCTTTGCAATACATTTTCTGGATCAATAACACTTCTCCTCAATGCATACAGAGCATCCCCTGTACTAAATTAATTAATTAAACCAACATTTATTTATAAACATAATAATTAAACAATCAAATATTCTTTACCTTCTAGATTTGCATATATGGGGGCTAATGCATGGATTAAAACAACCACAACAAGAATCATGTTTGAGTAGAAAGAAAGCTTTGTTTCTTCACTCTTCTTGTCTTGTTTAATTTCTATTCTTGAATTAAATAACAAGAAATTGATTCAAAGGAATATGAAGAAGGCAAGGAATTTATAGAGCCAATAAAAGGACACGTCATTGTATGGTTACTGTAAATGTTGGGTTGTGGGGTGGGGCTCTGTGACTGTCAGTTTTTTTATTTTATTTTTTACTTTAAACAAAAAAAGGGAAACCAAAATGGTGGTTGTGGTTTCAATGGGGTGTTTGTTTACCAGTTTCAAGATTATGCATATTCACAATTTGTTGCGTATTGGAATTGATGTTTTCCACTTTCAGCAAAACAATACAGTATGTACCCTGCCTTTTATATTTATTTATTGATCAAGAATACAAAGGGGTTCTTGGAAAAGCAACATACTTTAGTTAAATACTCACTGTTAGAATTAAAAATGACAAAAGATAAAATTGTTTTTTTTTTTCTACTTTGATGCACATAAAAAATGACAAAAGATAAAGGTTAAAAACAATGGTTTGTTAGTTTTTATCTTTTTCTGCTGCTAAAATTCGCAACTCACTGTTAAGAAACTTAGAATTAACATCATTTACCCAGTACTTTTCATTTTTTTATACATATATATTAAAAAAAATGATTAAATAATAAATATAGTCAGTATAAGTGACGTGATTAAAAGAGTAAAAAAAAAGTAACATATATTATGTGAAGTGTAAAAATTAAAAAATACTCAGTATTTATAAAAAAGGGTATGACAAACTTTTAATAAAAGGAATACATACATTTTTTTGTTAATCAAATTACACTCATATTTTTAGTACATAATTTTCTTATTATACCATACTTTTAATTTTTTTTTTTTTTATCAAATCTAGCAAATAGTACTTTTTTTTATAGCAAATGTTATTTATCAATTAATTTAAAATACTAAAACATAAAGAAAAAATGTAAAAATTATCTAATAATTATCAATTCAACCTTATTCTGCGTTTTTTGAGTCCATATTTGATTTTAAAAAAATTAAATACGTAAATTAATTTATTTAGATTCGTTACTGATATGAGCATGTTGAGCTAATCTTGAACAATACGTGCACAAAGTATTGTTAAATTTCATACAAAAAAAAAAAAAAATGATACAAAATTACAATATGTATGCACATGCAATTTAGATGGAAATGCATGTGCATGCAGTTTATGATTGAAGAATCTAAATGTGATTATATATCTCAAAAGAAGTGACTTGACCTGACCATCTATATATTGACCACTTTGCTTTTGAAGAATCAATAATCATATATACTATAGTGCTATAACCACTCAACAATACAAACAAAAGCCTCTTATTCGATTTTTGATATGAAAAAACCTTCCCCATATGGACCACTCAAATGACTACATTATTCAAATGTTCACTCTCTCAACACTATATATTTCCCATTTATTTTCATGATTAAAAAATATAATAAAATCAATAGTATATATAAACAGTGACCGAGGAATAAAATCTCCGGGCCTAATTAACATTATTTTAAAGATAAAATAATATGTACTTATTATATTCATCAAAATTTTACATGATAGAATTGTCAATACATTTCATTAAATTAAATTGAACAAGATGACAATAATTTTATTTTGAAGTTTTGATAGTTTGATTCAAAATAAAGCAAAATAATTTAAAAATTGCTAAAATATTATAATTTAAAAAACATTTTCTTTCTTCGATTGTAAATGTCTTTTAATTAATACATTAATGTGTTCCAATATTCTATAATTCATGCAATATAATACTTTTAAATATAAATGGACAAAAAATTTAAAACACTAAACTAAAATTAAAAAAAAAAAAATCAATAATATTGTTCAATTTTAAGGACATTTTTGCGATTCTTAGCAAAAATTAATTTAGACAATAATCTAAAATACATCATCCATCTATATTATTGACTCTGTTTTATTTTTGGAGTATTAAGAAATAAATTTAAGTAAAAAACACATGAAAAAATATTTATTTCTTTCAAATATTGTATGCAAGCATTTATTTTTTATTCGTTTATACTTAATATGTATGTCTCAAAATGAAAATAATACTTTTATTTTCATATATATATATATATATATATATATATATTTATTGAGAATAACTATTACCACATACCCTCTTCTATTCAAAATATATGTTATCATAATCTCATACATACATATTAAGAAAATAAATGTCATATAATTTGTAAAAAAAAAAAAGTTAAAACGACTTATATTAAAAATAGGATATACTCTATAATTATTAGAGTATAAAATATTTATCATATATATATATATATATATATATATATATTAAAAAAAATTAGTGGGGGGCCACTGGGCCCCTGGCTCCATTGTGGCACCGCCATTGTGGCACGGCTCCTGTATATAAATAATGTGATTAATAGAGAAAAAATAATATATGAGAGTATAGATAAAATATTAGTGATATGATTAAAAAAAAATAACACTACAAGAAATTGTTGAATTGTCTACAGAATTTTCCAATGAAAATAATTTCGTCTTTAAATATTGAGAATTGCCTACAGATTGCCTACGGATTTTTATAAATTATTTTACACATTTTCACCCACGAAATTACCAAGGAAAAATTTGATGATGATTTACCTACAAAATAATCCGTAGGTAAAATCGCATTTTCCTACCGAAACGGTTGTAGGTGATTTTTTTTTATTTACCAACGAAAACTTTCCTAGCTATTTATATGTATAAATTATTTAATTGTATTACCTACAAAATTAGCTAGAAACTTAAAAAATATTGATTTACCTACAAAATAATCCGTAGGCAAAATAGCATTTTCCTACCAAAATGATTGTAGGTGATTTGTTTATTTATTTACCAACTAAAATTTTCCTAGCTATTTATATGTATAAATTATCTAATTGTATTACCTACAAAATTAGCTAGGAACTTAAAAAATAATGATTTACCTACAAAATAATCCGTAGGCAAAATAGCATTTCCCTACCAAAATGATTGTAGGTGATTTGTTTATTTATTTACCTACGAAATTTTTTCTAGCTATTTATATGTATAAATTATCTAATTGTATTACCTATAAAATTAGCTAGGAACTTAGAAAATATTGATTTACCTACAAAATAATTCGTAGGCAAAATAGCATTTCCCTACCAAAATAATTGTAGGTGATTTTTTTATTTATTTACCTACGAAAATTTTCCTAGCTATTTATATGTATAAATTATCTAATTGTATTACCTACAAAATTAGCTAGGAACTTAGAGAAGCAATAGTGTTTTAACAAATAAACATATGAACTTTATTATATCCCACATCGAATAAAGGGGCCTAATGTGCACCTAAAGAGTAGAAAAAACATAAGAGAAAAAACAATATAAAAGTACTAGTATTAATAAGTTAGTAACCAACAAACATAATTTTTTTGTCCCACATCGAATAAAGGGGCCTAATGTGCACCTAAATTTGTATTTTTAAAATGTTTATATATTTTAACACTTTTTGAATCGGTTTTATGATCGATTCATGGTTGGACCACATTGAATGAATTTATTTGGGATTATATTTTTTTTAGTCCATTAAGTTACCATGTTTTTGAATTTAGTCCATCAGATTACCACTTTTTGAATTTAGTTCATTAAGTTTCAATTTATTTTGATTTTGGTCCAATAACCTGCTATAGCAGGTTTAGCAGGTCATTTTTTAAAACACACCCCCATAAAATGTTATACACATCCCTAATGTTAAACACACCACACTAAAATTTAAAAAACTTTTGTTATTACTATACATATCCCAATTCTTTCTTATTTAATAAATTGCCAAAAATAATTAAATTAAAAAACGTAAGAATTCAAATTAATATAAAAAATCTAAATAAAATCTATAAAAAATAGCCTAATCTTCAAAAATTAAATAAAGCTAAAACAATTAATTAATTTAATTAATTTTGAAGATTTAGATGATTTTTTACTATTTTTGAAGATTTTTATTTTTATTAAAAAAAATTCAAGATTTAGGCTAAATCCCAATTTTTATTTTTGAAGATTTTTTTAATAAAAATAAAATTCTTCAAAAATAGTAAAAAATAAACTAAATCTTTAAAATTAATTAATATTTTTTAACTTTATTTAATTTTTGAAGATTTAGACTATTTTTTATAAATTTTATTTATAATTTTTATATAAATTTGAATTCTTACGTTTTTTAATTTAATTATTTTTGACATTTTATTAAATAGGAAAGAATTGGGGTGTGTATAGTAATAACAAAAGTTTTTTAAATTTTAGTGTGGTGTGTTTAACATTGGGGGTGTGTATAACATTTTATGGGGTGTATTTTAAAAAATGACCTGCTAAACCTGCTATAGCAGGTTACTGGACCAAAATCAAAATAAATCGAAACTTAATGGACTAAATTCAAAAAGTGGTAATCTGGTGGACTAAATTCAAAAACATGGTAACTTAATGGACTAAAAAAAATATAATCCCAATTTATTTTGTAGGCTAAGGCTAAAAAAATAATTTATTAATAAAAAATTTAAAAAATATATAATAAATTTTTTTTCCACCGAAATGTTTGTTGCCAAATTTAACTACGGAATTACCAACGAAATGTTTCGTAGTTGATATTTACCTACAAAATTTTATTTATTATGGTAATCATATTACCTACCGAAATGTTATGGATTTGCTACGAAAATATGGTAGGTAATTGCCTACGGATTAAATTTTCGTGGGCAACCGAATTACCTACGAGCGAATTCCATACGAATGGTTTTCGTTGGTATTCCGTAGGTAAATATAAATGCCTACGAAATTGGAATTATTGCCTACAAAATATTCCCTAGCCAATTAATTATTTTCTTGTAGTGTAGTATGTCAAAAATAAAATGAAAAACTTATTGAAAAGTTCAGAAAAAAAAAGTAAGAAAATTATAGTGAAAAAAAAGGATAGGAGTATAAATTTGATGCTAGTATTTTTCAAGAAAAATATAACTAATTCAAAAAAATTCAATTATATAAACTTTACTTTTTTGGATTATAATGGACCATTAGGCTAATAAAAAGGTATGGAATATAAAAGAAAAAAGAAAATCTAAAACCATAAGCTCACAAGTCGAGCCAGAGGCCGGAGTGCCGTTAAAACCTTGCCTGGGAAAACCCTCCTTAGGGACAAAACCCAGGCGAAGGAAAAAGGTAAACTCCTCTAACAATCAATGTCTGTAAAAGATAGTATACAAATCTTTATGCAAGAAAGTAAGTAAGAAATCTGGAGGGTATCCCCTCCAGATGCAGTTGATCTTCGTCTTGGACACTGCGTCAGCCGCCTGGTTGGCCTCTCTAAAAGTGTGAGAATACCGAATGTGCATGTCTGTGGTAAGAGGATGAACCTGACTCCAGAGACCCTGCAGACGCCAAGGAACAGAAGGAGTAGAGCTCATCAAAGTGCTAACTGTCAGACTGGAGTCTGACTCGATCCATAAGAACCGCCACCCTTGGGAATGTGCATACTGAATAGCAATGAGTGCCGCTGCTAACTCCGCCTCAAATGGAGTACCCCAACCAACCTCTTGGGCAATAGCCGCAACAAAGAACCCCCTGAAGTTCCTAAACACCGCTCCTGCATGCAAACTACCTGGAGAGGATGTTGCACTGCCGTCTGTGTTGATCTTGTACCAATCCGGATCTGGTGGGATCCATCTAACAGACGAACCCTGACGAGTCGGCTTGTGCCTGCCCAATACACCATTAGTAGTTTTAACAAATGTTTGTGTAGTTACAGTGTTTAAAGCTATTGGTTATAAATATTTAGAACTCAAGGATACAGAGGTACGAGCCTATAGAACAGATCCTGTTCAAGTAAGGTCGTTATTGGTTATAATTATTGATCATTACTAATGAAAAATGAAAGTTACTTAGATATTAAGTGGTTAAAATGAAAAAGAGGGTATATAATGTAATTATAAAAAATTGGAGATGTGCTTTGACCATGAACTTTTGAATGCATAATCTAGCTGTGTTTCGGGGCCCACCATAATTGTGACTTACTGTATGAATTATGACTGTCTTTTCAGTTTGATTTATTATTATACTTGATGTAATAAGTTTAGTTATGGATTGTACTGTCTGTCTCAGACGGTTACGTTCTGTTTCAGAATTCGTCTCGTCAGAAAATTTTCATACTTGGGCTCATTTTGTCCCGTTTAAAAATTTATCGGGTTTTATTCACTTCGTCCTGTTTAATTATTTTAAATTAATTTTAATATATACAATATATTTATTTTGATATTATATAATTCAAATTAAATATATAATTATTTAAATAGCATTTCATATTCATTTTATGTTAAAAAGTTACATAAAAAATATTTTTACAAATATATATACATTAATATACATATAAGTTTATATAAATGGAAATATATATATATATATATATATATATTAAATATTACTATATTTATATATAGCGGATACGGGACGGAGTGGATTTGACAAAAATTACGACCTGTTCCATACTCGTTTAACCGGATCCGTATCCAATTCATGCGGGTCCGAATTTAAATCAGTCTCATTGTGATCCCTAAGTTTAGTCATGTTATATAATTTCAGACAAGTGACAAATACATTCACATATCACATACTGTTTATATTTATCAAAGAGAGTTATGTAGGAGACATTTTGGAACGTGGATGAAGCTTCATTTTAGTATTTATATCTAATTTTATTTTAAAATTTATGATTTAGATTGAGTCATAAATTCACAAATTATATACGCCTTATGTTCCACTATAAGTTTCCTCTTTCTTTTGGTTGTTTTGATTAAGAGATTAAGAAATATGATTAAATAATAGATGTAATACAAGTGATGTGATAATGAAAGAGAAAATAATAGATGAGTATGAGATGAAGTATAATAAAATAATAGATAAAGTAAAAGTGATGTGATTGAAAGAGAACGTGGAAAATTTATAGTGGAATGGAGGGAATAATATATACTCCGTATGTTGAAAACTATGTACTCCTATAAGATTGTCTAATATAAATTTTTGTTATTTATTACTCCCTCCATTCACAAAATGTAGTTCCATTTGCCTTATATTCATTGTACAGTCTCATACATTTTATGAAACCTATCACCCTTCAACCATCACTTAATTATTCAATTTGCCATCAACTTTATTCACAAACAATCACTTTATTTACAATGGACTCCACAATACCCTATAATACCCTTACTTTATCTACTTTATCTACATTTTCCTTAAAATTTGTGTCCCATTTCAATGGGACTACGTTGGGTGGATGAAGGGAGTATAAGAGAATTAACGTCTTGCATTAGATTAATTAATAATCAAATCGTAGACAACTGGTTTATTAGTAAACAATGTCGTTCAATCTCAAAATTACACAGTTAAAATTTAAAAAGTAATAATGTTTAAATTAAATGTGATACATTTCTTAACTTGTGTAATTTTCAAAGTGGGTCTCCTATATGAATTAAATTGCATGGGTATTTATTAATTATTTCTTAACTTTTTCCAACTAACATAAAAGTGGCACTCGATTGCTTCTTGATATTCCACCTATCTGTTTTAATTTGGTTCAATGACCCATTTATTTAAACTGTTTCCCGCCATTTAAAAAATAAACATTTCCGGATTATTATCGTGCGGCACTTCAAGTAAAGGAACACTACTTATATAAAACTAGTATTTCATCCTTAAGAATATTATTAGTATAGGATTAATATTGTAACACTATTAAAATATCGTAATACACAAATATGTATTTTAATATAAAATATGTTATAGCTAGAGAGTGTTGGATTGAATAATGTTAACACTTATTTTTATAATATAAATTGAAGAAATTGACTAAATTTAATTTGTCTGTGTATTCACAATGTTTTCTGTAAAATTGTAAATATTGTGATAATAGAATTTGCGAAGAATTTACTATTTTAGAGTGTGTAAATTACTCCATTAGACATCTTCTCAAAAAAAAAAAAAAAATTATTGAGGGATCGACATTCAAATAATAAAGTGTACAAATAATCACTAATAAATCTTATTACTCCATAACATTTCATAGTATTATGCAAAAATATTAGTGCTCATAAGGATCAAACGCACTACCAGATTTACAATGAAAAAGTAAGAAAATTATGAAAAATCATTAAATTATTATATGTATCATTTTCAATAACAAACATTTTCATATTGAATATCAAAACTTTAAGAATCTAGACTACAACAACTTCAAGAACAATTCAAACAATCAATCTATCAATTAGTACTTAAAATTTACTTAGCCAATATGCTTCTTTGCAAAGTAAGCTGCAAATTTCATCACTTGACAATAAAATTATCGAAAAAATGCTAAACAAACCGCACATCAATCATTCCTTAAAATTTGAGTTAGCACAATCTAAATATAGCACTGAATAAAAAAAACGAATGTATAAGCCCCTTATCTAAAAATAAATAAATAAATGTTCACATAATCGATTCATAGTTAACAACTAACATTGTTTACAAAAAAGAAATAAAAAATTTAACTCACAAAATTAGATAAGATACGAAAAAAGAGCTTTACATTGTCAAGTACAAATAAAGTTTTATAGATTCAAAAAAGAAAAAAAAAAGCAATTATAACTTATAAGGCACCAATAAGCAGACATTTATGTTTTGAGAAGAAAAAAGAAAGATCCCGATGATAAAAATCCCTAAACTTAATAGAATCCAGAACTAAAAAGGTAAAGAAAAAAAAACAAATTCATTAAAACAACATAAAATAAATTCCAATATTTATTAAAAAAAATTGATTAGCAAATTACAACTCATCTAAATATTTAATTGAAGGTCGATTCAAATTTAAAATAAAAAAGAGAAAAAAAAAGGTTAAAACTACATAAATTAAAATGTAATCGAAATAAAATCTTTCAGCTTTAGCATTTAATATCTATTGAGTTTGGAACATACAAAATTTACAACTGTAACCACATAAATAAAAACTTGAGAATAAGAGATGAGGATTCAAGTTTACTATGAGAAAGATAGTAACATTTCCATGATTCGAGTACATAAACACACACTCTTTTCTAACTACGCATCAAAGTTAATGCTCGTAAGATATTTCACCTATAAGGATTAAGAAATAACGTTTCAAATTTTCAATGAAGAACTCAAATATACATAATTTACATAACACATTTGATTAAAGAACATAAAAATAGTATAAAAAACGAATCCAAAAGATTCAAATTAAAGAAAACTTCTAACAATTTTCTAATCACTGAAATAATCAAACGAAAAAAAAATATATATCAATCCAACCCAAGTAGTCATTTCAGCGAGAAAAATCCCAAAAGAAATGTACAAATATCGAATGAAAACTCCCAAAGATGAAGCCTTCATTGTTGAATGGATAATCCAAACGAAGTAGTTAAATCTTCAATAAATGCCAAAGTATCAAAACTCAAACCAACTTTTAATGTGATCAAAATGATGATAAAATTAGTGAAGGGTGGAAGAGAGAATGATATTAAATCCATGTTTTTATAATTCGTTGTTAAAATTTAAATTATAGTAGTAAATAAGTAGTAAAAAATACAAAACACTGAAGAATCATAGTGCAGAAGACAAACCATTATAAGCTTATTGTCATCATTTAACTCCATACACATAGCAACATACTTCCGCAATCCATTATTCAACCTCTTAGTTTCCAAGTTTAACTGTCCATTTTTTTAATGAATGGTCAACATCCTGAATAATACAGGACAATAATTTAATTTGTTCTAATGTAGAGGTAGGTTTCAAAATCAAATAGGTGAAGAATTCTATTGAAGGAACAATAAATAAATAAATAGAGACTGTCAATGAGTATTAGAAAAGTAAAGCGAATAATTAGACCATTGTCACTAAATTACTTCTCTAGAGAATCATCTTTTTCTTTCTTGACATCATTGCCGTCATAGTCTTTCAATTCTTTAAACCCGCAGAAGTTGTGGTATCTGAAATTTGATCATTGAAAACAAAATTGTTAGACAATCGAGTTATCAATCATTAATTTGTTGAAATACCTCAAGAAAAATGAATAACTACTTGAGATGAAGAAATTAGAATAGATACCTAAATAAGGAGTAATTGATTTACCAATAAGGTAGAAACTCTCAACGATTCAAGAATATGTATTCTATAAATTCAAAAGAAAGCCAAAAATTAGTCAGAAAAACTAAAGAAGTACATGTGTGTGGAGAATTTATAGAAAATACATTTAATCCTTATGTGGTTAATCAGTATACTATAAACTCCCAACATTCACATCATCGTATACAACTAAATTAATTATATAGATAAAACAATATCATAATTTATAAAAGAATAAAAAAAGGAGGGGTTATCAATAACTGTATACATGTGAGGGTCTGCTTCCAAAATATTCTCCTGCTGGATGAGAATATGAGATGGATCAAAAGTAGCTTCGATCAAGAACCGAAACTGAATTTTTTTATTATTAAACAAAAACGAACCATATTGATGCAAAATCAAAAAAATAAAGGGTTGGTCTGCTATGCACCCTAGTCCATGTTGCACTTTTCAGTTTTACTGACTTACACTTTTTGGTAAATGGTGTTGCACTTTTCAATTATTAAACTGTATAATAATATTTTTAGTAATAATTGAAAAGTTCAACACTATTTACCAAAAAGTGTAAGTCAGTAAAACTGAAAAGTGCAACATGTACTAGGGTGCATAACATACACTCGAGTGCATACTAGACTTTACCAAAAATAAATATATATATATATATATATATATATATATATATATCACACATTTGATTTTCATATTAAAATATAAAAAACAACTAATAGAATCATTATACAATTGGCATAATCTGAACCTAATTATATACATTGATACTCCTATTAATTTAATTATACTCAGTACTCAAACTTTCAAACTCAGCCCATTAAATTTCTCCCTCCTTTTTTTTCTTCTTCTTGACTTATCTTTCTGCTTGTAAATCACATTCTTGTAACATATATACAAATCTGAGTCTCACGGCTCAATATTCACTTCTCATGTTCGTTTAAATTCTTGATAGTAAAATGTTAAAAATCATCTCATGATATTTCGGAACAAAAGATATGAATAGAGAAGTTAAAAGGAGAATAAAAACGCATAAGTAATAATTATGATGTAGACAATTTAATTTTCAGTACATATCTAAAAATAATTTTATGCTTTAAAGAAAAAATCAGAATATATTAAAGTAATTTGATACCTTTTAATTAAATGTTACCTCTAAATCTAATATAAAACGGACAGGGGAGGGAGTACGCGTGAATTACATAAGTTTAAGAAAGCAATCAATTTCCTTCAAAAAGAAAAGACAAACAATCAATTTACTAAGAAGATACTCAAATAAAATGATTAACTGAAGCCAAATCCAATGAAAAAAGCTTATTTAATCTCAAATCAATAATTTCAACCCATCTATAAGACATAAGATGATCAGTCATATATTTTGTACTACAGAGTATATTTTATTTCCAAATGAACAAACTCTGAAACACATAAAAGAAAGTATGATCTCAAACGATATTGCAAGAACTCAACAAACTTTAAGCAAATCTTCTATTTTTATAAAATAGGCAACTTCAAATCCCAAAATATTTTGTGAGGGATTTAGTCTCGATGACAAACATGAAGCTTCACAGTGGAAGGAAACAAATAAAGTAATTGAGTTGCAACTTGCAAGAAACAGTACAGGTATTTATAGAAATTCAATGGAAATTGAACCGTCAATGAATTTGAATTAAAACAAAAATTACACAACCCCAACCAATAAGAAACTAAAACAAAAACCGGATTGAAGGAAAATGTGTGACAATTTAGGGAAAATCTGTTACTTCTTAGTGGGGCAGAACAATGACCTTCAAACTTCAGCTCTTCTAAAAATATATATATATATATATATATATATATATATATATATATATATTCTTCTCAATAAAGTAAACCTAATTAAAGCACACAACACAGTAATAACCTATTTTCCACGAAGCTGACCCAAGACGACGAATTAAAAAAAAAAACAGAGGATAGAATAATAGAACCCAATTCTTCTGATTTAGACAGATTTATTCAAATAAACTAATTCGGTAGGGTTAACGATACCTCTCTCCAAGCATTAAAATGACATCTACTGCACTAACAATTCGGACCCTTCAACAAAGAACAAATTACAACAGTAAAATCTCACTAAAATTCAAGAAATTATAGTCAAGAACTAACTATACCTTCTTTAATTTTCTCCAAGGAAGAAAATAGGGCTTTCCTCTTGTAGTTGTCCCGGTGGAAACAGAGCTGTCCAAGTAAGCAAACCGGGCTTTCCTCCTTGCAACTGTCCTGTGGAGCAGAGAAAATTACCAACAAATTAAGAATTTGAAAAGAACGATTTTGAGAAATTGAAATAGCTCCACATCCATCCACTAATTTATCACTGTAAAATAAATTTCTCTATCTACAAATTTTAATTTGATTTGTTAAACAAAATAAAAAAAAACTCAACAATTACCTCGTCATAAGCACCAGAAGTAATTTCAAGAAGCGACTCGGTTCACAAAAAAAGAAAGAAGAAAATAAGTATGCGCAAAAAAAAAAAAATTAATAATGGCTTGACAGAATAAAAATACTTTTTCAGAAATAAAAATAATTTTTCAAGAATAGAAAAAAGAATGAAGGATTAAAAATAATTTTTTACGAGTTTGATCGAGTAAAACAAATATTTCAAAAAAATCGAGCAAAAGTCGCGCAGAAGACTAACAAAAAAATGGATTACAGATCTGTGATACTATGAAGATAATTATATGTTACTGTAAAAACAAATATGTGTTACTGTAAGTACAAATAACATATAACTTGACTTTTCACATAAAATATTAGAACGATTAATTTAAGGAAGGATAAAAAACTTGCAGATTTTTTGCAAGTCATACTAAATCAAACAGATCTTTATAAAAAAAAAAAATCTCCCAAAAGACAAACAGAAAAACGGGTTCCAGGTCTGTGTTAATGTAAAGATAATTATATGTTACTGTACGGGGCAATATTTGTTATTGTAAGTACAGGTAACACATAATTTACTTTTGAATAACACATATTTGTCCTTAAAGTAACACATGTAATGTATTAAAAATTGTGTTACTATATAAATATAAGTGTATTACTTTATAGAGAAATATGTGTTACTGTATGAATAAAATGTCATTGAATGAAATGCTCAGTTTATCCCCAAAACAAAAAATATAGATTTAGATCCACGCATCTTGAATAGTTCATCCCTAAAATTAAAAAATATATAAAAAACAACAGTTAATAAAAATAGATCCACATATAATTTTATCTTATTCCATTTTTAATTTTATATTTTTGTATTTTTTAGTAAATTAAAAAACGTTAAACATATGTCAAATGATAGTTTAAACATTAGAAAGATGACAATAAAATGTAGATCATATAAAAGAAAATAAACTTAGGACCATAAGTTGAGCCAGAGGTCGAAGTGCCATTAAAACCTTGCCTGAGAAAATCCTCCTTAGGAATAAAACTCAAGGGAAAAGGTACACTCCTCTCAAAGTTAATATCTATAGAAAGCTGAATATAAATCATCATGCAGAAATGAGAGTAAAAGTCCGGGGGTAGCCCTCCAGACACAGTCAAGGCCATTCTTGGCCACAACATCCGCCGCCTGGTTGGCCTCTTTGAAGACGTATGAGTATCTGATATGCATGTACTGCGTCATAGGGTGGATTTGGCTCCAAAGACCTTGTAGACGCCAAGGAATAGAGGGATTGAAGCTCATAAAAGTATTAATCGTGAGTGTCGAGTCCGACTCAATCCAAATAAAGTGTCATCCCTAATCATGTGCATACTTGATGGTCATAAGAGCAACAGTCAGCTTAGCCTCAAGAGGGAGGCCCCAACCCACCTTAGTGGCAACCGTTAGAAAGATGGTTTGGACTCTAAAGATGATTATTTTGACTCATAAAATAGGGGGTGAACTAATAAAATAAGGAGGAAAATAATTGTGGCCATCCAATATAAAGAGTCAGTTCAATTCAATTTCTTTTTAAAAAAAATTATAGAGGGTGAAATCATAAAATAGAGGGATGCATATATATTGAATATGGTGGGTTAGATCCACATATCTATTTAAATTTCACAATAAGACTATTTTAAAATATTGTATATAAGTTTTGGCTCTTTCTAGTTCTTATCTAGGTGGATTATGAAATTTAAAAAAATATATATGGGTAAATTATTGTTAAGGTCATTTCACTAAGAGTTTTATCTAATTGGGAATAGGTTATTAATATAAATCTATTAGAGTCAAAATTGCACCTAATAAGACATAGTTGCTCTTTACCAATTTAAATAATTTGAAATTAATAAATATTAATTAGACTTACATCAAATCTTTTGAATTAATGCAGTTCCTCGTTATACGCGCTGTTCTATCACCTTCCAATTTGTTCCTAAATTGAAGAAACCTCTAATTAATTAGTTGGAAGGAAATTGAAGAAACCTCTAATTAATTAGCTGGAAGGATTTCTTTACCAAATATTCTGTAGACATCGTCGGAGAGATTTTAAGGAAAGAAAACCCATTGTTTCCAGCAAAAAGTTCATTCAAGAAAATCAACACTGTGAGAAAAGGAAAGAAAACCCATTGTTTGAATATGCATATGTATATGAAAATAGATTATGAAGTTTAATATGAACAGTGAAATAAATTTTGGTATGTAGAAATGGGTAATAAAATTATGAGTTTATAAGCTTAGAAAAAGGTTCATACATGGATATGCATATTAATATGCACGGAAACGGGGTACATGCATTTTACATATGTGCATATGTGAAATGCACTATACGATATGCATGTATACATGCATACGGTAATGTGCATATCTAATGTTCACCTCCATGTCAAGCTGCTGTATCCATGAAACTTCTCCTTTTTTCGCCTAATCCCCGAGTACTAACAAAATTTACAGTAGTAATAAATCACAATTTCTCGAGAAATTACATAATTCAAGACTAAAAACAAGGATATCACTAACAAAAAACGCAATTCTAGGGTTTTACTAATCAGATGTTACCGTGTTTGTTAGTAACCCTAGAAATTAGGGAATAAACAGGAAAAGGATAGAACGCTTACGATCGCGACCGCCGCGGACTGCACCTCTCGTCAGATGATACATGATTCTTCTCTGTAATTAAATTTGTTTGTTACCAAGAGAAGTTGAGCTTTATTTCGATCTTCAGAGAGGATGAATGGATGATTTTGCGAGTTGAGAAGAAGAGGAACTAAGAATGAAAGGCGGGTTTCACAAATTTTCAGAATACATTGCTCTCTTGCACTCCTGCGCCTCCTCTATTCCCAAACTGAAGCATGTCCACGCATTCTCCATCAGGCATAGTATCCCTCTTTCCAGTTTCGATATGGGGAAACACTTGATCTTCACCTTGGTTTCTCTTTCTAGGCTCATTCAAGGGAGACGATGCTGTGGTGAAGATAATGAAAGGGGATGTTTCTGGGGAAGTGAATGCGCTTCGAAAGATCAATCATTCCCACATAATCAGGCTTTCTGACTTTTGCCTCCGCCAAGGCACCACCTACCTCGTGTATGAGTACGCTGAGAACGCCGGCCTCAGCCCAGAAATCGATGATGGAGATGAATTAAATCGTAATCGCATTTTCTGGAATGAAATGTCAGGATTCGATTTTAAGAAGGTCAAGATTTGTTTTGAATATGCGCTATAATTGGGGAATTGATGTGCTGCAATTAAGATTTGAATTTAAAATTCGAATTAATGGGTAAAATATATTAATTAAGGAGTTATATGAATATTAAGGGCATTTAAGGTTTTTTGACATTAATTTGACCCTATTAGATAATTTTAAAAGTTGTAGGTTTTACTTGCTTAAGACTCTATAGAAATGACTCTATTAGGGAATATTCTCAATATATATATATATATAATTAAGGGGGCCTCTTCCAATCAAATTATTGGGTAGGGTTTGAAATGAATCAGACTACCTGACTCAAATATACGGTTTGATATATTAAAGTTAAAATTAAGCTTTTTTAAATGCTCATTTAATTAAATAGGTCGAGCTCAAACATTTTGTAGGACTTTTAAACTTAGCAAATTAGCTCAGTTAACTTTATTTATATATATAAATATATACTCACTCCGTTTCGAATGACTTGCACGGTTTGATCGACACATTTTTTAAGAAAATAAGGTTTAGTGGTTGATGATGTAAGATAAATTAGGGGTATTTTAGGTGATATAGTGAGGTATAAAGTGGATTTGGTGAAGTGTAAAGTAAAATGTACATAAAAATTGAGTAGCAATTTTGAAAATACAATGATGTTGAAAGGGTATTGGGTTTTTGTGATATTTTCATATTAAGAGTGTGTAAGTAATCTTGAGACGTTCAAATAAAGAAAATGTGGAAGTAATCATGGAACGGTGAAAAAGATATGATACTTAAATAAATAAATTAAGAAAGTTTAGTAATACTAAGGTTAATTCTAAATAAATACACCACCTTTAGTCTCAGTATCAATTTAATCACGACATTTACGATTATTGTAAAAAATTCCAACCTTTCATCGGGTTGCAATTAGATACACATTTTTTTTCTCTGAACAACAATTGATGATATGGCTTGCCGGAGCTTGCCACGTCAGATTACACATATTCTTTTTTATTTTCCATATCAGATTACACTTTATAGAAATAAAAATAAAATTTTATAAAAATAAAAATAAAACTCCCGCTTCTTCTGCGTCTTCTCAAACTCAATAGAGTTTTTCTTTTTCTGCGTCTTTCTCACATCTCAAACTCAATCAAGTTCTTCTCTTCTAACCCTGAAAATCAAAATCATAAGGGATAGAACCCTAACACTAAAAATCGCAAAAAAATATTTTTTTTCTTCTCAAGAATCCTAAAAAGCTGGGTCGTTTGTAAACCCTAAACCCTATAAAAACTCCAAGTAAGTGAAATCTTCTGACTTTGTGTATTCAAGTGTTTTGCGTATGAGCACTTGAAATACATCAACATTATTTTTGTTCTTATATATTTTTTTATTTTTGTAGATGGAAGACTATTTTTCTATATATATTGACAACGTGGTGGAAAGTTTGACACTGTGGATGGTAATTTATTGTACCAAGGGGAATCCTTAGACCTCAACATTGCATAAATGCAGATAGAGTTGGTTATTTTGATTTAGTTGATGATGTAGAGAATATGAGAGACACTAAATAATTTGTTTGAATTGAGATATATAAAAGATGACAAGGAAGTTAGGGAGATGGTGCAACATGCATGTATTGAAAAAAAAAAACATAAAATGATTAAGAAGGGAAGAAGAACTTGATTGAGTGTGAGAAGAAGAAGAACTCTATTGAGTTTGAGAAACGGAGAAGGAGAAGACGCGGAAGAAGCGGAAGTTTTATTTTTATTTTTATAAAATTTTATTTTTATTTCTATAAAGTATAATCTGATGTGGAAAATAAAAAAAGAATATTTGTAATCTGATGTGGCAAGTCCGGCAAACCACGTCATCAATTGTTGGTCGGAGAAAAAAATGTGTATCTAATTGCAACACAATGAAAGGTTGAATTTTTTTACAATAATCGTAAAGTTTGTGATTAAATTGATATTGAGACTAAAGGTGGTGTATTTATTTAGAATTAACTCTCATACTAACTAAATTAATAGTTGAATTTTTTTTTATAAATTTTCCTTTGAATATATTTTTGAAACATTTGATAAATTTGTTATTACTTTTTTTTTTTAAGATTTAAATAGTTGATTTTTATGATTTGATGATAATACAATTATTGTATAACATTTTTTAAATACATAAATAGGACTAAAAACATATTTAAAAGGTTTTTGGGTCAGAAGTATTTATTAAAAATATCATTAAAAATATCGTCAAGTCTTTAAAAAAAATAATCTATAACATGCCATAAAATAGACTTAAGCCTAAATATTATATAAATTTTTATTTTTAAAGTCTAACTAGGCCTAACTCAATTACACCGCTATTGGTCTGACTCATTAATTGACACCTCATATGATTTTGTTATGGAGTGATTTAGCTTTGCAATAAAATAAAATAACTAATATTGTAGTTTTTTTTTTTTTTACTAAAATGTCCTTATTTTATTATTTTTAAAATACAGATTTTAAATGTAATACATTCTATCCTAATAAATTAACTAAAATTATTAATTAAATATCTCTCCTAATATATATATATATATATATATATATATATATATTAAATCTTACAACACTTAAAATCAGCCACAACATCCGTCGCTTGGTTGATCTCTTTGAAGATGTGTGAGCAGGGCTGTCAATTGGGTTGGGCCGGGCCAGTCCGACACCGGCCCAGCCCAGCCCGACACCGGCCCACCGGGTCATATATTTTTATCGGGTCGGACCAGCCCGGCCCGGTTCATATCGGGCCTGTATTTATGAAGCCCGGCCTTGATCGGGCTGCCGGGCCATCGGGCCATTTTGGCCCGTTCTCTTATAAATTTAAAAAAAAATCAATTTTTAATTTAATGAAAATAACTCAAATAAGCAAATTGATGGGCATGGTCACGGTATTTATTTACAATACCAAAGCCTAATTGTACAATGGGCCCAATTACAACAATGACTAAACCACACTTTTAAGAACAATTCTGTTGAAAAAATAAAATTAAAGAAACCAACATATTCCATCTAGGGGTGAGCAACGCAACCGAACCGAACCGAAAATGAAAAACCGAAACCGAACCGAATTCTATTATAATTAACCGAAACCGAACCAAAGAAGGGTAAAACCGAAAATAACCGAACCGAATTATTCAAATAATTATGAAAACCGAAAACCGAATTATCCTAAACCGAAAACCAAAATTAAAACCGAAAAACACCTAACAATTATGAAAATTCAAATAATAGTCCAAATAATTCGAATTATCCAAATACAACCCCAAATATAGTCCAAATAGTTCAAATTATCCAAATACAACTTCAAATATAGTCCAAAACTCCAAATAACCATCCAAATAAGTAAATAACACTCCAATTGTCCAAATAAATGGAATAACAGTCCAAATAAGTGAAATTACAGCAAATAATAGTTCAAAAGATAGTTCAAAATATAAAATTAACTAGCTCTCTTCAATCTCTAGCTCATTAACTCCTTGCCTCCAACTTTCCCCTAGCTCTCTTCAATCTCTAGCTCATTGTCTCTTCGTCCTCCTCCATGATAGGGCTTAATCTTGATGAACCAACACTTGGATTTTCAACCGTTGACAAATCTAAAAATAAAAAATAACATGTTAATAAGCTAAAAGATAACATTAAGTCATTAACAAAAGATAAAATATTCACTTAAACATAAAAGTTAGAACATTGTTACCTTTCTCATGACTCTCAAGTTCTTCAAGTAATTCTTCATAAACGGGATGGGTTGAATGTCGAAGCCAATCTTGAGCACAAATCAAAGCTTCAACTGTCTTAGGAGTTAAAGAACTCCTAAATGCATCAAGTACCCTTCCACCGGCACTAAACGCAGCCTCCGAAGCAACGGTTGAAATTGGAACGACTAGAATATCACGAGCCATTCTTGAAAGAATTGGAAATCGGTTGGAGTTCACCTTCCACCACATTAAAACGTCCAATTTCCCATCTAAAGTGGCTTCACTCAAGTAGAGTTCAAGCTCACTTTGCTTTCGACTAGCCATCCCATTTTCAACTCTTTGTCTCTTGTACCTTAGCTTAGAGAGCGACACATCACTATCCTCCTCACAATTAAGCGCCCCACTTGAACTTGAGGTGTTCTCATTTGCTTCATTCAACGACTGATACTTGGTATTATATTCATTGAACACCTCAAAAAGTTCATTTCTCACCTCTAGAAAGATAGTATCACCCTTATTCGCCCCATACATCTCAACCAAAGAATACTCTAAATACCCCAATTTATCACGTGGATCAAACACATTAGCCCAAAAGATGATTTTGTTCATTTTTTCTGCATCTCCCCAATATTTATCAAATTTCTTTTTCATGGAATCACCTAACCTCTTAGTATCAGAATCTGTACTTACCATCCAATCATTCAAAATGCAGCACAAATCACGAATCTCACTTAAAAAAGAGTTAGACGTGATATAAGATGAACCAGAAATGCGCACAGTTAACTTATGAAAATGCTTCAACAAATTAGCATACTTACGAACACAATTCCAATCAAGAGCAGATGGAACATTTAAATCCCCCAAATCAATCTTATAACATGGATCCAATTCCTCAAACTTCTCAAATGCTCTTTCAAACTTTTCAGCCCTATCAAGCATGTCATAAGTTGAATTCCACCTTGTAGGAACATCCAAACACAATGATTTATTACTTTCAATTCCCTCCAACTCCACACACTCATTAAATCTCTTCAATCTAGCAAGTGAATTCCTAATGTACCTCACTGAATCTCTCACACGCTTTACTGAAGGATCAATATCTTTCAAACCATCACCAACCACCAAATTAACTACATGTGTAATACATCTCATATAAAGGTATTTACCACTTGCAATTGCAGTTCCCCAATTCACAACTTTTCTTTTCATGAATTTTATAGCCCCATCATTTGAACTTGCATTATCTACGGTTATGGTAAACAAATTTCTCAACCCCCAATCAAGAAGACAATTTTCTAGTGCTCTACCAAGGTAATCACCTTTATGACTAGAAACAGGCACAAAATTGATAATCTTCTTGTTGGGAATAAAATGAGATATGTTTTGATTCAATACCAAAACTCCCTAAGACATGCCTAAGTCAAGTTGAATATGTTCTAGAAATGTTAGAACATATAGAATAAGGGCTAGATGAGAAGCTGATATGTTAGGCAGCTCTTAGTTGATTAGATGCACAATTTGAGGGGGAACACATGTTTTAAAGTCTATCAAGAACAAGTCCCCTCAAGGCTCAAATTCTGGAACCATGACCAAGTCCACTGAAGGACAAATATGCTGATCAGATGAGTTGTCCAGAGGAGTTGTCTCAGCACAATCAATTCAGAAGAAGTGTACTGAAAGCTTGAGGTCAACCATGCTGAAGAGACAACTACACCCAAGAGACCCTTAATGAATCATGCTAAGATCACTTTCAAGTGAAGCAAAGGGTAAGAGCCAAGTCATCTGAAGAAGAGCTAGCCAACCTTGCTGATAGGCAAGACTGCTGATAGTGATAAGAAGAGTTGTCCAGTTGATAAGGAATGTTGTCCTATCATTGGAACAACCTTCAGAAGCCATGGACAAGTCCTAACAAGAGAATCTTAAAGTCAGACCTTGGGAAAAGTGCTGCAGAATGAGGACAAAGCTTATACAGCCGTTTATTTCCCAAATGAGGACATGTCACTATCAAGATTCTGTCTTCTAAGTTGAAGAACTAAAAGATGACATTTATGGACATTTGAGGCTGCCTCTCCAACGGGCAAATCCTTCAATTGTCTATAAATACAGAAGTGTGGAGACCATTTGAAAGCACCTCAACACAATCCAACTAACCTCAAGTTCTTACAAGCTAGAGTGCTTTCAAAGCTTTCAAAGACTATCTTAGTCTTCAAACACTTCTTCTAAGATGAACTCAATTGTATATCCTTACAAAGCTTAGAGAGATATCCTATCCTTATACACTGATCTTCATTGTAAAGGATATCTCATTAGTTGGAACCTTACTTCAACCCTTATACCTTCCAAGAGTGATAGTGAGAAGGTTGTAGTAGTAGAAGTGGTAGGAGCTGACTGTTGAGAGAAGAACAGTTCAGTTCTGAGTAGAGAAGAGGGTACTAGGACTCTAGACATCCTAGGGATCAATTCACCAAGGAGTGGTGTTATTGATCAAGTGCACCTTGGCACTATAAAACAAGTTAATTCCAAGAGTGAAGGAATTATCCTGTTCAATCAGGGAAAGTGGATGTAGGAGCTTGCGTCTCTGAACCACTATAAACTCTTGTGTTGATTTGCTTTTCAAGTACTTTCATACATTCAACACTGCACACAAAACTGACCTTTCAAAGAATACCTATTCAAAGACTGTGCAAAACTCATTTGGACAAGTTCCCTGAAACTGGACTGTATTGAATTGACTAAGTGATTTTCAGAACTAAAGGAGTTTAAACAAAAAGGGCCAACCACTATTCCGCACATATAACTCCCCTAGATAGTTATTCAACTAAGTACTCAGTAGTACTTAGTAGTTTGATTATCTTAGAAGAGTTAATCATCTTCAGCAGAGTTGTCCAAGACAACCTTGCTGAGCTCTGGTTTGATCAAGTTTAAAAGAATTTGCATACAAGTGTATTCCCCCCCATACACTTGTTATATACTCCTTTCAGGACCAACAAGTGGTATCAGAGCAGGGGTTCAAAGACCATTGCTTCTGAAAAGCCATCTTGGTTTTCAAAATCATATATTTGGTGTGGTCACTGAACTGATCTATCTGAAATCCTATCAATTGTTGACTAACTGTTTATTCTTGAGATATGGCCAACAACAATGTTGCTGTTCCACCTCCTGCTGTCCAAGGATTGGACAACATGGCCACAAATCCAGTCAACCACATATCTCATCACAAATTGCCCATGTTCTCAATAGACAACTATGATTTCTGGAAAATCAGAATGAGGGCTCATCTTGCATCTCTACATACTGATATGTTGAGAGTGATCACAAGAGGTCCTTTTGTGTTCACCTTTGTCAATCCCAGAGTCACAGAGGCTCAAAGAGCAGATATAAGGGAATTGATTCCCAAAGATGAAGATGACTTCACTGCTGATGAAAAGAGGAAAGATAATTTGAATTATCTTGCCATGAACACCCTCTACCAAACAATTCCAGATGCAATCATGGGAAGGGTCTACCACTGCACAACTGCCAAGGAGATATGGGATACTCTTGCAGAAATGTGTGAGGGCACTGAGAAAATCAAGGAGAATAAGCTCCAAGTGGCAGCGCAGAAGTTTGAACAATTCACAATGGAGTCTGAGGAGTCCATTGATAAATTTGCTGGTAGATTCATTGATGTGATGAATGAAATCAACTCCTTGGGCAAGGTCTACACCAAGAGAGAAGTTGGATTGAAGATCTTGAGAAGTCTCACTCAAAAGTGGGATGTCTATGCTGTAATGATGAAAAATACCAAAGATCTCTCCACCATGCCCATGCAACAAATCTTCTCTGAACTCAAAGCTTATGAGTTCGACCTCAATAGAAGAAAGCCTGTTGAGGAACCTTCAAATCCTACTAAGGGAGTGGCATTCAAAGCCAAAACTGCTGAACCAGAAATGCAGTCCACTCCAAGATCATCAAAGTCAGTCTCCAAGACTGAAATGAAGGAGGAACTAGCCTTGATGGCTAGGAGGTTTGAAAAGCTAAACTCAAGGTTTGGTAGATACAAGAAATTCTACCAAGACAACAAATACAGGAGAAGGTACAACTCTCATGAAGCTTAGGCTGAGGTCAAGAAGCCTGAAGAGAAAAGATCAGAGGACAAGTACTCTGATAGGAGAAGGTCTAATAGAGCTGAACCTTCATCATCAAGAAGAAGAGAAGAACCAAAGAAGGATGATGATGAAGACCTGTGCTATAATTGCAAGAAGAAAGGGCACTTTCAGTATGACTGCCCTTAATTGAGCTCTAAGGAGAGAAGAGAAAGACAAGCTAAAAGAGACAGAAAGTTCACCAATAGAAAGGCCATGATGGCTGGTGAAGAATCTGATAGTGCTGAAAGCTTCAACTCTTCTGATGGACTGTTCTCCAACAGTGAAGATGATGATGATGTCTGCAACAGCCAACATGGCTCTTGAGGATGATGAGGTATCATCTACTTCTAGCTCACCATCATTCATCTCACAAAACAATAGTGAGGTCAACTTGAAGCTTTCCCTTGGAAAGTTGATGGAAGATTTCACTATGTTACAAGAATTTCATGATAACTGTGTGAGAGAAAATGAAAGATTGGCTATTGAGCTTGCCAAAACTTCTGAGGTAGTTGTTGATGTAAAAACTACTGAGTTGTATCAACAAGTCTTAAGAGAGTTTGAGGAAGCAAATCTCAGGATAGTTGACCAACAAAAGGAGATTGATGATCAACTACTCTCTCAGAAGAGAAAAGATTTTGAACTAAAAATTCTAAATGCCAAGTTTGAAAACCTCTCACATGAATATGATATTCTTAAATCAAGTGAAGAGAGCCTGAAATTAAAGATGTCTGCTCTGAAGAAATTCTCTAGAGCAATAGAGGAAATTCAGAGTTATCAAAGACATATGGCTCAAAGAAGTGGATTAGGTTTTGATCCATTTGAATCGTCACCTTGTCTTAGTGTTGCTTCTACAAGTAACACTATGTTGGTCCTTGGTGGAGTATAACACAAGTGTATGGGGGGGGGGGAATGCACTTGTGTATGCAAATTCTTTTCTTTTTAACAAAACTGGTCTTATCAGGCAGGTTGTCTTACAACTGGCCTGAGTGTGATCTTTGATAGATACTTGTCCTACTGATTACTATTGAGTGATCAGTTGGCTAGATATCTAAAAGAGTTACTAAGTGCGGAATGTGGTTGGCCTTTGACTTAAAGAAATACTCCAAGTTAATTTCTGAAAAGACAGTTATCAGGGACTTTGTCCAAAACAAATTTTCTCACTTACTAGAGTTTGTTCTTTGAAAATTGTTTGAATATGAATGCAATAAAGAATGCAGTAAGTAAGAGACACACAAGTTTATAGTGGTTCAGAGACTCAAGCTCCTACATCCACTTTCCCTGATTGAACAGGATAATTCTTTCACAATGGAATTAGCTTGTTTTATAGTGCCAAGGTGCACTGATCAACAACACTCTCTTACTGTTTTGATCCCTAGGATAATCTGAGTCCTAGTGCTCAATCTCACTGAGTTAAGACTGTGTTTCACTCTAACAGTCCTTAACTCCTCACTTCTACAACAAACACTCTCTTCACTAAATGAGATAAGGTTTGAGGTTTGGTTCCAACTAGTAGAGATATCCTTTACAATGAGAACAGATGTAAAGGCTTAGGATATCTCAATGCTAAGCTAGGATGTTTACAAAGAATGGCTTAGCTAATTTTAAGTGATTCAGGAAACTTGGGATTCTTGTGAATAGCTTGGTTTCCTTTGAAAGCTTAATATGAGTTTGATAGCTTGTAGTTGGATTCTGAATCCCTTTGATCACTTCTGTATATATAGGCATATTTGAACAACTATCCGTTGGAGAGATAGCAATTCACACATGTCTATTTGCAGCACCATTGAAACGGCTAAAAAGCTTGACTTCCTTTTATCCACTGTGTAAAAGGGCTCTTCAATGGTTGCTTGAATGAATGTGTTGACTTCTGAAAAATGCGGCTGAGATGACTTGTGACAATTTCCAAATAAGCACACTTCCCAAGGTTGATTTGTGGCAGAATCTACACTCAACCAACGGTCAGATGGGACAAGCTCCCTGAACATTCTTGCTGCTGTTTTAGAATGTTCCAACATTCATTCAATGCTTCACTCTTTAATGCTCTAAGTCTTCAATGCTTGGTTCAGGCATGATTGGCAATAAATGCTTCATTGAATGTGTCTTCAGTAAGCTTTTGACATTCAATTCTCTTGGTCATTTGTACTTCAACTGTCTTGATCTTTTGCATTTATGAGCACAGCTTTAGTGTTCTTGATCTCTTCAGCCCGGTTGTCCACTTGGTCAGCTGTCCTGATGCTTCAGCAACTTTGGCCTCAAGACTTAATACCTATCAAGCTTTCTAACATATAGCATTGGACAACTATCCTGAACTCTAAAATCTCACAACATTTCTGAGATTTTTAACTTAAGCATTCTACATACTCAAGTGTTCTGGGACAACTTGCCTGAACAATAACTTGAGCATATCTCAACTAATCTGTACATCATCAATCAGGGGTTTTGGTATCTAAATCAAAATCATTTTATTCCCAACAATTAAGAGAATCTTTGTTAAATCAGTGGCACAAGCTGAAAATGAAGTGATTCAGCCACTGAACAAAGGAAAGGGCAAAATGGATGATTTGCCAACTCAAGTGCTTCAGGAGACTAGGCACAAACCTAAGGAAATGGCCAAAGCTCCTGAACATAAGAGGAATGTTGGTCAGCAGAGTAGACCTAATGGGAGGGCAACTCTCCTGAACAATGTTCAGAGGAGTTATCCAAGGTATAATCAACCTAGGCCAACTCTTCTGAGAAAGCCTCAACTGACTAGACCTAAGGACAACTATCCTCAAAGGCAAAATAAAATGAGACAACCAAAACCCTTCATGCCAAAGGGTAATGGTCATAAGAAAGCCTTTCCTCAAAGATTCCCTCAAGTAGCACAAAGAACTCATAAGTTCAGGAGATTTGACAATTCTCCTGAAACTTACAGAGTTAACACATTCACAGATACTTTTCCTAAGGCATTTAAGGGAAAGACAGTGTATGTAGATGCTAGAGGAAGACAACTTAGCCACCTTGAATCAATCAGGGTTATTAGACAAGTTTGGGTTCCTAAAGGTACAGCTAACCTCTCAGGACCCAAAACTCAAAGGGTACCTAAATCAATCTAATTGCAGGTACCAATGGGCCACAAGAAGAGGAGCATGAGCAAAAAGTCAGCATGGTACCTTGACAGTGGTTACTCAAGGCACATGACTGGAAACAAGGAACTCCTCACTGATTTTATTGAAAAAGAAGGCCCAAATGTCACATTTGGAGACAACTCACAAGCAACAACAAAAGGTTATGGTACTTTGATGATTGGTAACATCAAAGTATCCAATGTGTCTTATGTGGCTGGTCTCAAGTATAATCTCCTAAGTATCAGTCAATTCTGTGATAAAGATTTCAATGTTGAGTTTTCAAGTGGAAAATGCTTAATAAAAAATAAGACTCAACAAATACTATTGACTAGAACTAGGAAAGGAAATGTGTATTTTGCAGACTGGGACAAGTCTACTGATGCTGCATGCTTCATTGCTAAGAGTTCTAGTGAACAAAGCTGGTTATGGCATAAAAGACTAAACCACTTGAACTTCAAAACATTGAATAAAATTGCTAGAAATGCATTAGTTAAAGGACTACCTAATGAGGTTTTCATTAAGGAGCATGATTGCAAACCATGCCAAGAAGGAAAACAGATTAAAGCCTCATTCAAAGGAAAACCAGTCATCTCTACTGAAAGGGTACTTGAACTTCGACATATGGACCTATTTGGACCAATTACCCCTACAAGCATAAATGGTAGAAAATACACATTGGTTGTAGTAGATGACTTCTCTAGGTTCACATGGGTAGTATTTCTTCTTAATAAGAAGGAAACACAAGTCAAACTGCCTGAACTTTTAAAGAGATTGTCAAATGAGAAAAGCCTTAGCATTATCAAGATAAGATCTGATAAAGGCACTGAGTTCATAAACTCATACATCAATGAGTATTGCATATCTAATGGAATAGCTCATGAAACCTCAGCAACTAGAACTCCTCAACAAAATGGAGTTGCAGAAAGAAGAAATAGAACTTTAAAAGAAGCTGCTAGAACCTTAATTGCTGATTCAAATTTACCTAAGAGGTTTTGGGTTGAAGCTATAAACACTGCATGCCATACTCAAAATAGATGCTTGATTACTAAGGGGCAAGACAAAACCCCCTATGAACTCTGGAAAGGAAAAATGCCTAAAGTGTCATACTTTCACATTTTTGGTTGCAAGTGTTTTATTCACAATAATGGGAAAGAACAGCTGAAAGCTTTTGATAGCAAAGCTAATGAAGGAGTATTCCTTGGATACTCTCAAATCAGTAGAGCTTTCAGAGTCTACAACAAGAAAACCCTTACTGTGGAGGAAACACCTCATGTTGTGTTTGATGAATCTATTCATGAGTTCAGAAATGAGAACTTAGAACAAGAAGAAATCACACAGAGGACAACCAGACTTAGCTTAAAAGAAAAATACACTGAATTCATAGAAGTTGTCCAAGCCAACCTACCTGAAAAATTCCCATTGGACAACAATCCTGAAGGCAACCTTCCTGAGGCAAATCTCACTGAAGGAAATGGTGAACTGAATGATCCAATCCCAGTTCACATCCAGGTAACAACTACCAATGAAGAAGCAGTTCCTGTTGAGGTAGTTAATGGATCAGAAAAAGAAGGACTTGGTTGTCTGACCATCCTACTGATCTAATACTTGGTGACCAAAGTATAGGAGTCAAAACAAGGAGATTTCATGGTGAAAGTGCTCTTTTCTGTTGTTTCTTATTAGAACAAGAACCAAGTGATATTGAAGAAGCACTTCAAGATGCCAATTGGATCACATCCATGCAGGAAGAACTGAATCAATTCACCAAAAATGAAGTATGGGAGCTGGTGGACAGACCTTCACATCAAGATGTTATTGGAACCAAATGGGTGTTCAAGAACAAAAAGAGTGAGAATGATGTGATTGTCAGAAATAAAGCAAGGCTAGTGGCAAAGGGTTATTGCCAACATGAAGGCATTGACTATGATGAGACCTTTACACCTGTGGCAAGGCTAGAAGCAATAAGGCTCTTTCTAGCCTATGCAGCCCACAAGAGGTTCAAAGTGTACCAGATGGATGTCAAGAGTGCCTTTCTAAATGGAGTCTTGAAAGAAGAAGTCTATGTGGAGCAACCACCAGGTTTTGAGGTTGGAAACCAAGTTTACAGACTGAAGAAGGCTCTATATGGACTTAAGCAAGCCCCTAGGGCTTGGTATGACACACTGTCACAATTCCTCTTGGATCATGGATTCACCAAGGGAACTGTGGACAGAACTCTCTTCAGAATCTCTGAAGGAGAGGACATCTTGCTTGTCCAAATTTATGTGGATGACATAATATTTGGATCACCCAATGAAAAGCTGTGTGAGAATTTCTCAAAGCTAATGCAAAGCAAGTTTGAGATGTCCATGATGGGGTTGATGAACTTCTTTTTGGGACTTCAAGTCAAGCAATCAAAAGAAGGGATCTTCATCAACCAAGCTAAGTACACCAGAGAAATGATCAAGAAGTTTGGGTGTGCTACTAGCAAGCCAGTAAGGATCCCAATGAACACAAATTGGAAGATGGATCCTGATGAGAGTGGTGTTCCAACCAACTCCACTGAGTATAGAGGAATCATTGGATCACTCCTCTATCTCACTGCCAGCAGATCTGACATCACCTTTGCAGTAGGTGTTTGTGCAAGGTTCCAAGCAAATCCTAAGAAAAGCCATCTTGAGGCTGCAAAGAGGATTTTAAGGTATCTCAAAGGCACTGAGAATCTAGGCCTTTGGTACCCTGCTGATGACAACATTGAGCTAACTGGCTACTCAGATGCTGATTATGGAGGTTGCAGAATTGATAGAAAGTCCACTTCAGGGACTTGTCAATTCTTAGGCAACAAGCTAATATCTTGGTTTTCCAAGAAGCAGAACACAGTGGCTACTTCCACCACTGAAGCTGAGTATGTTGCAGCTGGAAGTTGTTGTGCTCAAATCCTTTGGTTGAGACAACAACTCAAAGATTACAAAGTCAACTCTACTGAAGTGCCAATATTTTGTGATAACAATAGTGCAATTGCAATATCACAAAATCCTGTATTGCACACAAGATGCAAACACGTGGACATCAAACATCACTTCATTAGAGATCATGTGGAGAAGAAGGACATAAAGTTGGTCAAGATCCACACAGATCATCAAAAAGCTGATATTCTAACAAAGCCACTTGCAGAGGCAAGGTTTCTGGAGCTATCAGCAGAGTTGGGATTACTTGATCCAGGGAAGTTGGACACGTAAAACTCATTGAAGTTAATGGGGTAAAGTAACTGAATTGGTCTTCAACAGACTTGGACAAGTCTACTGAAGTTCAGAAGAGATGATCACAATTACTCAGGACACTTGTCCATTGAATCTTAGGACACTTGTCCACATCTTTTCAGGACACTTGTCCTAGTGGGGTCAGATAAGTTGTCTTGGCTATCAAACTATTTCCTTGGTTTGATAAGCACCTATTTTGGGTAATCACTGTCTACCTTGATACCTATCCCAATTACAGATATCATCACTATGGGATTTAATTTATCCCCCACCCAAAAGGTCGCTTTCCATGCATTAAATGCCAAGATTTAACTCTTGTTTGCATTACACTTTTCAAGCCATGATCTATCTCGAAAACTCCCCAACCATTAACTAATATTAAATAACTTCCACGTTTTGAATAAAACCAATAACTCACTGTTACATTGGTTTTTGACCATTGGATCAAAACTGGCCAACTCTCCTGAAATCAATCATGGCCGTCCAAGTGTGTTTTCCATTTTTGACAACAGTTGAAAACTCACAAAACTCACCAACTCATTGACAAACATTCTTTTTAGAATATTCTCAAGTCTTAAGATCCCCCACAAACTCTTCTTCCCCAAGTATTCGAAACCCTAGCTAATTTTCTTCAAACTCTCTCAAAACTCTCCCAAAGTCATTTCTGAAACCTTCAATGGCTCCCAAAGTTAGACCAGAAATGATCATTGATTTCTCCAACAAGGCTCTAGACCTTGATTTTGGATACTTAAGCAACAAAAACAGTCTTCACTTTGAGCCCATAGTATCATTTGAAAGTGAGGATCCTGAGATTACACCAACCCTGAGATGGTTGAGAAGAGCTGGATTGCAGAAGTTTATGGAGGGAAGACCAAGTTCTTGCTTGGAAAACTACATGGCTGAGTTCTTTGCCTTTCTCAAATGGAGAGGCAAGCCAGAAGATGGTGAAGTTTCCACCAGACTTTCCTATGTGGCAGAAGGAGAGGAGGAAGAGAGATTTCATAGAGTGAAATTCTCTTCAGAAGATCTTGAAGGAGCTTTTGGACTGCCTTCTGAGGGAAGGAATCCAGAAGTTTATGGTACTGGACTTGAAGATGAAATAGCTCAAGAATGGCTATTAGTACCAGGCCCTCTCTCTTCAACACAAAACAAGAAGACTCTCAAGCCAAAATTCCTCAATCTATTTGAGGTAATCACTAAGAGTCTTATGAGCAATACTGGAAGCTTGGAGCAAGTCAGCCATCCAAGAATCAGAATTATGGCTGCAGTAATTGATGCTAGTGACAAAGGCATCAAGTTTGATTGGAGGACCTTCATCATGTCTGAGATGATGAAGGAAAATGCCAAGTTCAAGGTGAAAACTCACAATAAGGTTGTGCTAGAAGGGAAACTCAAGTATTGCACCAGGGCAAGCTTGTTGATTGAAAGATTTTCCCATTATTCTCAAATGCAAACCTTTGCAAAGCCCCTCCCAGCCCAAAAGATTCTGTTTAGAAAGCTCAGCAAGAAAACTGAGCAAAGGAGGATGCTTATGGCCAAACCTACTGAAGAAAAGGTGGAGGAGAAGCCAAAATTGAAAAAGAGGACAAAGGCCAGAGTGGTGAAGACAAGGAAAATGTCTCAAATCCCCTCAGAGGAGAATTCAGGAGCTTCAACTGAGATTGAAGAAGCTGCTGCAGAGGGAGTGAGTGTGCCTTCTGATCATTCAGAAGAGTTGAGACAGAAATATAATGAGACTAGACAAAAGTCTAGAGGTGATAAGAGGATCAGGGAGGTTGTCCCTGAAAAAGATGGTGAAGGAAGTGGGAGCAGTAGGGCCAGCAAGAGAAGGGCCAAGCCTACTGACAAAGTGTTGGAGCTTCAGGAGGAAAGGTCTCTCCAACTTGCTCTTAGAGAGAGCAGAGCTGAAAGCAGGACCAAATCCAAGTCAAGGACCAACTCATCTAGTTCTGGAACTCCAGAATCCAGGGTCCCTGAAGGTCAACCAATAGAGGCCAACATCCCTGAAATTCAGAACCCTGAGCCCAACTCCTCTGAAACCCACATAACCCCAACCAATCAACCTATCACCCCTATCAATCTTACAAAGAGATATTCTCTAGAAGGAAGTGTGCAAAGGAGTGGGATAGATGTGCTAGTAGATATAGCAGTAGATGAGACAAGATTGCATTCTCCCCTTGACTCATCTATGCTCAACTACTCGAAACTTTTAGAAGATGCACTCTTTGAACCTACCCCCTTAAGCAAAGCCCCTTCAGATCCATTGCTCTCAAAAGCAACTGAAGTACCTTCAATTGCAACCAACCCTTCTGAAGCCAATATCCCTGAACTCAACCTTCCTGAAGCCACTTTAGGAGAACCCAGAGCCAACTCCCCTATAACCCAAAGTCCCCATTCTAGTGGAGATGAGGAGGAGTATACATATGAAAGTATGCTCAGAGGTGGAGCCAAGGCTACTGTGGACAGTTTGTATCCACAGCTTGCTGAATTTCCAAGAATTCAGAAGACATTCCATGATTTGAGGATGTTTGTTGATGTGAAAGACAAGACTATTATGGAGATATCACAAGTCATCCAAGATAAAGGTGCAAACTGGTGGAAAGTGGAGGAGAGCAGATTACTACACTTTGCCGGTGTGATGAAAACAAGATTCCTTACTGATGAGGAAGTTTTTGCAAAGCTGGTAGATGATAAGATCATTGAGGAGAAAGAGAGAAAAGCTAAGGGCATCAAAAACCCTGATAGCAGCTCAAATGATGATGATTCCCCTGATGATCCCTCAAACCCTTCAAATCCCAACCCTCCTGAAACCCCTCAAGCCAACCTCCCTGAATCTACTCAACCCAAGTCTTCTGTAGCAGACAGACTTTCAAACCCTCCTAGAACCTATCATAGGAAAGGCTCTGTATCTTCAGAGGTGTTGACCAAGGGTGGTAACACAACCAAAGACACATCTGCCAATGAAGGTTCTTCTGAACCCAAGGCACAGCCTAAAGATGTTGAGGTTCCTATAATAGAGGCTGGTTTGATTAAGGCCTATTCAGTGTCAGGAGAGTTGGACACTGATCAGCCCTTAATCATTCAGGATGACTCAGTGGCTGCTGATATAAGCACTGTGATCTCCCCACAACTGCCATCTTTGAACCTTGTTGAAGGTGGAGATGCTGCAGGTTTAGGTGATGGAGTTGAAAAGGAAAATCTAGTGGAAAAACCAGAGGGAGTAGAGGATGATAGAGAGGTGGTGATTACTAGAATAGTGAGTGTACCACCAAATGAGGGTGATATAAGTGAGGAATGACAGGCTATTCTTGAAGTCAAATCTGAACTTCAAGAATCCCTTGATGATAGGAGGCCTGATTCCTTGTGTGAGGACATTTTTACTGAAGAGAGAAAAGAAATAGTTGAAAATGAGAAGAAGACTGCTGATGTATCAAAGTCTTATGAAAAAGAAATTGAGGGAGATAAGTGTGTTTTTACTGACTCATTTGATTTGTCTGACATTGCAAGTATAATTTTTGAACAAATTTTTGCAAATGACCTCTTGACAGATGCTCCCATCCAAGTTGATAGTGGATCAGCACAAGCTTTGCTTGGGATGCAATCAGAGAAGTTGGACTTCTTGGCTCAATAAGTTCATACAGCTCATGCAGAAACTTCTGGAGCTTTGGATGAGCATGGAAGAACTTTAGCATCTGTTGAGATGAGGCTAACTGGCTCAGAAGATGTGGTTCTACCCACCTTGGAAGCTAGGATCAGTGGAGTTGAGACTGGTTTGCAAACCATCTCCACTGAAGTCATCAAAGCCAAGAATACCATGAAGTCAGTATCAAAGGATGTCAAGAAAGAGCAAACCTTGCTAAGAAATAACCACAATAGGAATGTGAAAACCTTGAGATCAGTGGTTAAGCAAGCTCTTGGAAGAAAGACAGCTCTGCAAAGGAAAAGAGCTGAAGAGCAGAGGCTAGCTATGGTGAAAGCAGCCTCAGAAAAGTTTTCCCAAGAAGTGTTGGCCAACATTGCTGAAGGTGCAGTGGCCAACCTCACTAAGCTCCTTAAAGCCCAATTAGATGCATCTCTGAAAGCAACCATGGAGGAGGTTGTCCAACAAAAGATGAAGCCTGTTCTAGCCTTTCTAAGCTTGAGCAGTGACAGAATGCAGAACATACATGATGAAAATGTATACTTGTTGGAGAAGATGAAGTCTCTCACCCAAGCCCAGTCCTTGATGGCATCAACTATGAGTGAACTGAAGCCTGAATGTTTTGATGCTGCCAAAAAGGGGGAAAGGGAAAGAGCAAGGGCAAAAGGTGCCTTGGTGATTGGAAGCCCGGTCAAGGGAAAAGACAAAGTTACTGCAGAAAAAGGGAAAGAGCCAGCAGTGCTGAACTTGGAAGAATTGGATGAAGAAGAACAGTTAGCACTTGCCTTGAAGAATCCAATGGCCTCAGCTCAAGAGGAAAGAGTAAGGCTACAGCAGAGACCAGGTGGTGAAGTGTCTGGTTTGGACAAAGATGCTGAAGGTGTCCAAACTAGAGGAAAGATCAAGAGGGCAAAAGGAAATAAAAGACAAGCTGAAACATTTACTGACTTTCCCAACAGCCTTGATCTACCACCAGAATTCAGAATTGATGATGATGAACCTATCTCCAAGAAGACCGAAGTTGCTGAAAAGGACAAGAATGCTGAAGTGTCCAAGATTGTTGAAAAAGACAAGTCTTCTGAGAAAGAAAAGTCTACTGAGACTAAGTCCACTGAAGGTGCCAAAGCTTCTGAAGATGTAGAGGAGCTGTATGAAGAAGGCTTTGGACCAGGACCTAAGAAGAAGAAAGTGGTGGTGCTAAATGATCCATCAAAGCTGTTTCATGAAGGGTATGGCAAAGACCCTGAAACACAACAAAAACTGGCCATGATAAGGGCCCAAGAAAGGATGGACTTAATGGATGAAGCACAAAGAGCAAGAGATAAAAGAAGAGCAGACTTCCAGAAGCCTAGAAGGAAGAGAGCAACTTACAACAAGAGAGCAATTTACTGAAATCCTCAAGTTGAACAAGATGGTTCTTGGACCTAAGGGAACAAACCAAGAAGCCATGGCCTTGAAAAGAAGAGTGTGGGCACAATATGGGATGGTTCCACCTCATGAGGATGATCTCTGAAATGGCTAAGTCTTCTGACCTTTTTGATTGGTCAACTGTGCTGAAATATTGGTCAAGTTTGCTGATGTGGTGTGCTATGATAATCTAAGTGCTCTGATATGCATTGGTTGCTCTGATATAAGCATGTACTCTGATACCTGATGTTTTTGCTCTGATCCAAATACTGTTAAGTGTTTTGGTGTTTACTCTAATACTAGAAGATGCTCTGAAACTTTAAGATCTAAGTACTTTTAAGTGTTTAGTTGACATGCTCTGATACTCTAGATCTTATGTTTAGTATATGCTCTGAAACTTTTGTAATGATGTCTTGATTTCATGCTCTGATAAGTTATCTTCAACTATCAACATGCTTGTAATGATTTTTATATGAATGATAGTTGAACTACCTTTGAATCAAAATACATTATTGCAGAAATTTCTCTATGCCTACATTTGAAACCTATGTGCAACAAGAACAGTGAATACACTAACACATTGCTTTTCAGGATTATTGACCTTAGTCATGTCTTCTGAAGATAAATGTAATAGGTGTAGCTAAGTCACTTTTGCATAAGTTGTATAGGTTTTGGCATCATCAAAAAGGGGGAAATTGTTGGGAATAAAATGAGATATGTTTTGATTAAATACCAAAACCCCCTGAGACATGCCTAAGTCAAGTTGAATATGTTCTAGAAATGTTAGAACATATAGAATAAGGGCTAGATGAGAAGCTGATATGTTAGGCCGCTCTTAGTTGATTAGATGCACAATTTGAGGGGGAACACATGCTTTAAAGTCTATCAAGAACAAGTCCCCTCAAGGCTCAAATTCTGGAACCATGACCAAGTCCAGTGAAGGACAAATATGCTGATCAGATGAGTTGTCCAGAGGAGTTGTCTCAGAACAATTAATTCAGAAGAAGTGTACTGAAAGCTTGAGGTCAACCATGCTGAAGAGACAACTACACCCTAGAGACCCTTAATGAATCATGCTAAGATCACTTTCAAGTGAAGCAAAGAGTAAGAGCCAAGTCATCTGAAGAAGAGCTAGCCAACCTTGCTGATAGGCAAGACTGTTGATAGTGATAAAAAGAGTTGTCCAGTTGATAAGGAATGTTGTCCTATCATTGGAACAACCTTCAGAAGCCATGTCCAAGTCCTGACAAGAGAATCTTAAAGTCAGACCTTGGGAAGAGTGCTGCAGAATGAGGACAAAGCTTATACAGCCGTTTATTTCCCAAATGAGGACATGTCACTATCAAGATTATGTCTTCTAAGTTGAAGAACTAAAAGAAGACATTTATGGACATTTGAGGCTGCCTCTCCAACTGGCAAATCCTTCAATTGTCTATAAATACAGAAGTGTGGAGACCATTTGAAAGCACCTCAACACAATCCAACTAACCTCAAGTTCTTACAAGCTAGAGTGCTTTCAAAGCTTTCAAAGACTATCTTAGTCTTCAAACACTTCTTCTAAGCTGAACTCAATTGTATATCCTTACAAAGCTTAGAGAGATATCCTATCCTTATACACTGATATTCATTGTAAAGGATATCTCATTAGTTGGAACCTTACTTCAACCCTTATACCTTTCAAGAGTGAAAGTGAGAAGGTTGTAGTAGTAGAAGTGGTAGGAGCTGATTGTTGAGAGAAGAACAGTTCAGTTCTGAGTAGAGAAGAGGGTACTAGGACTCTAGACATCCTAGGGATCAATTCACCAAGCAGTGGTGTTATTGATCAAGTGCACCTTGGCACTATAAAACAAGTTAATTCCAAGAGTGAAGGAATTATCCTGTTCAATCAGGGAAAGTGGATGTAGGAGCTTGAGTCTCTGAACCACTATAAACTCTTGTGTTGATTTGCTTTTCAAGTACTTTCATACATTCAACACTGCACACAAAACTGACCTTTCAAAGAATACCTATTCAAAGACTGTGCAAAACTCATTTGGACAAGTTCCCTGAAACTGGACTGTATTGAATTGACTAAGTGATTTTCAGAACTAAAGGAGTTTAAACAAAAAGGTTCAACCACTATTCCGCACATATAACTCCCCTAGATAGTTATTCAACTAAGTACTCAGTAGTACTGAGTAGTTTGATTATCTTAGAAGAGTTAATCATCTTCAGCAGAGTTGTCCAAGACAACCTTGCTGAGCTCTGGTTTGATCAAGTTTAAAAGAATTTGCATACAAGTGTATTCCCCCCCCCCCCATACACTTGTTATATACTCCTTTCAGGACCAACACTTCTTATGTAATTTCCACTCATTATCAATGAAATGAGCAGTAATGCACATGTAATTAATTCTTTGCAACAAAGTCCAAGTATCAGTGGTAATACACACTCTTTCACAGTTTTCTTTCAAGAAAGACTTCAGTTTTGACCTTTCATTAAGGTACAATTGATAACAATCCCTCGACACCGTCCACCTAAAAGGAATACGAAACCTAGGACATGCTTTACTCATAAAATCCTTAAACCCTTCACTCTCCACAGTCTTAAATGGTTTTTCATCAATCACAATCATTCGTACAAGAGCTGCCCTAATCTCATTTTGATCAAATTTCCAAGTACTAATTGTAGAACTACTCTCATTCTCATCTTTGGTTGGTTGCAAATTTATTAACCCTTGATTTTTTTCTTGATTTCTAGGGTTGTCCATGCAAGCTTTCAAGTGATTGTTTAGTGATGAAGTGCCATTTTTAGTAGAGTTACAACAAAGTACCTTTTCGCAATACTTGCATTTAGCTTTATCATCACCGTTTTTGTCCTTGAATTTCACGTAATGCTGCCACACTTTCGATCTTGATCGGGGCTGTTTTTTCTTTTTTCCTCGAGTTGGAGTTGAGGGGGTTTGTGATGGCCCTGATGAGGGCAACTCATTTCCCACCATATTACTTCCCCCTTGTGTAGCAAGCTGCATTAATTAGCAAATTATTTAGAAAAATCATACATTAATAAGAAACTTATCACAAAAGGATTTAATGTCTTAGGAGTAGAGTATTATTTAATTCATTTTATCACAAAAGGATTGAATGTGTTGTTACTGTGTAAATGTTTCACAATAGAAACTTATCAATTTATTCTAAATTAATTAAACACCTTGTTGTCCTGAAAGGAGTATATAACAAGTGTATGGGGGGGGGGGAATACACTTGTATGCAATTCTTTTCAACTTTTGATCAAACCAGAGCTCAGCAAGGTTGTCTTGGACAACTCTGCTGAAGATGATTAACTCTTCTAAGATAATCAATCTACTAAGTACTATTGAGTTCTTAGTTGAATAACTATCTAAAGGAGTTATATGTGCGGAATAGTGGTTGGCCCTTTTAGTTTAGACTCCTTTAAAGTTCTGAAATCACTTAGTCAATTCAATACAGTCCAGTTTTCAGGGAACTTGTCCAAATAGGTTTTGCACAGTCTTTGAATGTTTATCCTTTGAAAGATCAGTTTAGTGTGCAGTGTTGAGTGTATGAAAGTACTTTGAAAGCAAAACAACTCAAGAGTTTATAGTGGTTCAGAGACTCAAGCTCCTACATCCACTTTCCCTGATTGAACAGGATAATTCCTTCACTCTTGGAATTAACTTGTTTTATAGTGCCAAGGTGCACTTGATCAATAACACCACTCCTTGGTGAATTGATCCCTAGGATGTCTAGAGTCCTAGTACCCTCTTCTCAACTCAGAACTGAACTGTTCTTCTCTCAACAGTCAGCTCCTACCACTTCTACTACTACAACCTTCTCACTTTCACTCTGGAAAGATATAAGGGTTGAAGTAAGGTTCCAACTAATGAGATATCCTTTACAATGAAGATCAGTGTATAAGGATAGGATATCTCTCTAAGCTTTGTATAGATATACAATAGGTTCAGCTTAGATGAAGTGTATGAAGACTAAGATAGTCTTTGAAAGCTTTGAAAGCACTCTAGCTTGTAAGAACTTGAGGTTAGTTGGATTGTGTTGAGGTGCTTTCAAATGGTCTTCACACTTCTGTATTTATAGACAATTGAAGGATTTGCCCGTTGGAGAGGCAGCCTCAAAAGTCCATAAATGTCTTCTTTTGGTTCTTCAACCTTGAAGACAGATTCTTGATAGTGGCATGTCCTCATTTGGGAAATAAACGGCTGTATAAGCCTTGTCTTCATTCTGCAGCACTCTTCCCAATGTCTGACTTTCAGATTCTCTTGTTAGGACATGGACATGGCTTCTGAAGGTTGTTCCAATGATAGGACGACATTCCTTATCAAGTTGGACAACTCTCCTTATCACTATCAGCAGTCTTGCTTATCAGCAAGGTTGGCTAGCTCTTCTTCAGATGACTTGGCTCTTACCCTTTGTTTCACTTCAAAGTGATCTTAGCACGATTCAATGAGGATCTCTAGGGTGTAGTTGTCTCTTCAGCATGGTTGACCTCAAGCTTTCAGTACACTTCTTCTGAATTGATTGTGCTGAGACAAATTGTCTGGACAACTCTTCTGATCAGCATACTTGTCCTTCAGTGGACTTGATCATGATTCCAGAATTTGAGACTTGAGGGGACTTGTTCTAGATGGGCTTCAAAGCATGTGTTCCCCCTCAAATTGTGCATCTAACTAACTAAGAGCTGCCTAACATATTTGCTCCTCATCTAGCCTTATTCTATATGTTCTATCATACTTAGAACATAATTATCTTTGACTTAGGCATGTCTCAGGGGGTTTTGGTATTGAATCAAAACATATCTCATTTTATTCCCAACAATTTCCCCCTTTTTGATGATGCCAAAACCTACATATTCTATGCAAAAGTGACTTGACTACGCCTATTTCATTTATCTTCAGAAGACATGACTAAGGTCAATATTCCTGAAAAACAATGTGTTAGTGTATTCACTGTTTATGTTGCATGTAGATTTCAAAGATAGGCATAGAGAGATTTTTGCAGTAATGTATTTTGATTCAAAGGTAGTTCAACTATCATTCATATAAAAATCATTACAAGCATGTTGATAGTTGAAGATAACTTATCAGAGCATGAATTCAAGATATCATTTCAAATGATCATTTCATTACAACTATTCAGAGTATATACTAAACATAAGATCTAGAGTATCAGAGTAAAACAACTAAACACTTAAGAGTATCTAGATCTCCAAGTTTCTGAGTATCTTCTAGTATCAGAGCAAAACCAAAATACTTCAAGTATCAGAGCAGAATACTGGATATCAAGGAAAATATTTGTATCAGAGCAACCAATGCATATCAGAGCAAACAGCCTGTCAAGGCACACCACATCAGCAGGCTTGTCCAAATTTCAGCATATTTGACCAATTAAAAATATCTTCAGATAAGATAAGTTTTTATCCAAAAAGGTCAGAAGACTTAGCCATTTTCAGAGATCATCCTCAGGAGGTGGCACCATCCCATATTGTGCCCACACTCTTCTTTTCAATGCCATGGCTTCTTGGTTTGTTCCCTTGGGTCCAAGAACCATCTTGTTCAGCTTGAGGATCTCAGTAAATTCTTTCAGGATCCTTGCCTGGTCAATCCATCCTTCAAGATTTGGAGGCTTGTATATGATTGGCTTGGGAGCTGTGAGTTCAAATCTTGCAATATCAGCAGCTGCAAGTAGTTGTTGATAAAGCTCTCTGTAATACTCTATCATGAACTCAGCAAAAGTGGAGTTGGCATCTTTTCCATTCCATCTGTCAATGACATAGTAGTCATAGACAAACTCCCTTTTGGCTTCCTCCCATGAGTCATTCAGCTGAATTGGCACCCATTTATCCAAGTGAGGATATTTGGTGTCCATTGGGATCAATAGCTGTGGCTTCATCTTGTTGTAAGTTTCTCTCTTTCTTCTTGGTTTCTGAAAGTCTGCTCTTCTTTTATCTCTTGCTCTTTGTGCTTCATCCATCAAGTCCATCTTTTCTTGGGCCCTCATCATAGCCAGTTTCTGTTGAGTTTCAGGGTCTTTGCCATACCCTTCATGAAACAGCTTTGATGGATCATTTAGCATCACCACTTTCTTTTTCAGGGTCCAAAGCCTTCTTCATACAATTCCTCTACATCTTCAGAAGCTTTGGCACCTTCAGTGGACTTAGTCTCAGTGGACTTTTCCTTCTCAGAAGACTTGTCCTTTTCAGCAATTTTGGACATTTCAGCAGTCTTGTCTTCTTCAGCAGCTTTGGCCTTCTTTGAGATAGGCTCATCATCATCAATTCTGAATTCAGGTGGTAGATCAAGGCTGTTGGGAAAATCAGTAAATGTTTCAGCTTGTCTTTTCTTTCCTTTTGCCCTCTTGATCTTTCCTCTAGTTCAGACACCTTCAGCATCTTTGTCCAAAGCAGAAACTTCACCACCTGGCCTCTGCTGTAACCTCACTCTTTCCTCTTGAGCTGAGGCCATTGAGTTCTTCAAAGCAAGTGCTAACTGCTCTTCTTCATTCAAATCTTCTAAGTTCAGCACTGCTGGCTCTTTCCCTTTTCCTTCAGCAATTTTGTCTTTCCCTTTCACTGGGCTTCCAATCACTAAGGCACATTTTGCCCTTGCTCTTTCCCTTTCCCTCTTTTTGGCAGCATCAAAACATTCAGGTTTGAGCTCACTCATAGTAGATGCCATTAAGGACTGGGCTTGGGTTAGAGACTTCATCTCTTCCAACAAATATACATTTTCATCATGTATATTTTGCATCCTATCACTGCTCAAGCTAAGGAAAGCTAGAACAGGCTTCATCTTTTGTTGGACAACCTCTTCTAAGGTTGCTTTCAGAGATGCATCCAATTGGGCCTTAAGGAGCTCAGTGAGGTTGGCCACTACACCTTCAGCAATGTTGGCCAACACTTCTTGGGAAAATTTCTCTGAAGCTGCTTTCACCATAGCAAGCCTTTGTGCCTCTGCTCTTTTCTTCTGCAAGGCTGTCTTCTTGCCAAGAGCTTGCTTAATGGTCAATCTGATAGCTTGAACATTTGCATTGTGGTTATCTCTAAGTAGCTTTTGATCTTTCTTGACCTCCTTTGAGATGTTCTCCATACTGACTTTGGCTTTGTGAACTTCAGTGGAGATGGTTTGAAGACCAGATTCCACTCCTTCAATTCTTGCTTCTAATGTGGGTAACACCACATCCTCAGAGCCTGTCAGCCTCATTTCCACAGATGCCAAAGTTCTTCCATGCTCATCTAATGCTCCAGAAGTTTCTGCATGAGCTGATTGAACTTGTTGAGCCAAGGAATCCAACTTTGTTGATTGCAAGCCAAGTAGGGCTTGTGCTGATCCAGAATCAACATGGATGGGAGCATCTGTCATGAAATCATCTGCAAAGATTTGATCAAGACTTATACCTGCAATGTCAGACAAATCAAAAGGGTTAGTGAAAATACACTCATCACCCTCAATTTCTTTTTCATAAGACTCTCATACATCAGCAGTCTTCTTCTCATTTTCAACTACTTCTTTTCTTCCTTCATTGTTAATTTCCTCACTTAAAGGAACAGGCCTCCTCTCATCAAGGGATTCCTGAAGTTCAGATTTGACTTCAAGAATAGCCCGCCCTTCCTCACTTATATCACCCTCATTTGGTGGTACACTCACTATCCTAGTGATCACCACATCTCTCTCATCTACTACTCCCTCTGGTTTTTCCATTAGACTTTCCTTTTCAACTCCATCACATAAACCTGCATTATCTCTACCTTCAACAAGGTTCAAAGATGGCAGTTGTGGGGAGATCACAGTGCTTATTTCAGCAGCCAATGAGTCATCCTGAATGATTAAGGGCTGATCAGTGTCCAACTCATCTGACACTGAATATGCCTTAATCAAACCAGCCTCTAGTACAGGAACCTCCACATCTTTAGGCTGTGCCTTAGGTTCAGAAGAACCTTCATTGGCAGATGTGTCTTTGGTTGTGTTACCACCCTTGGTCAACACCTCTGAAGATACAGAGCCTTTCCTATGATAGGTTCTAGGAGGGTTTGAAAGTCTGGCTGATACAGAAGACTTGGGTTGAAAAGGTTCAGGGAGGTTAGCTTGAGGGGTTTCAGGAGGGTTGGGGTTTGAAGGATTTGAGGGATCATTAGGGGAATCATCATCATTTGAGCTGCTATCAGGGTGTTTGATGCCCTTAGCTTTTCTCTCTTTCTCCTCAATGATCTTATCATCTACCAACTTTGCAAAAACTTCCTCATCGGTGAGGAATCTTGTTTTCATCACACCAGCAAAGTGTAGCAATCTGCTCTCCTTCACTTGCCACCAGTTTGCACCCTTATCTTGGATGACTTGTGATATCTCCATAATAGTCTTGTCTTTTACATCCACAAGCATCCTCAAATAATGGAACATCTTCTGAATTCTTGAAAATTCAGCAAGTTGTGGGTACAAACTGTCCACAGTAGCCTTGGCTCCTCCTCTGAGCATACTCTCATAAGTATACTCCTCCTCATCTCCACTAGAATGGGGACTTTGGGTTATAGGGGAGTTGGCTCTGGGTTCTCCTAAAGTGGCTTCAGGAAGGTTGAGTTCAGGGATATTGGCTTCAGAAGGATTGGTTGCAATTGAAGGAACTTCAGTCGCTTTTAAGAGCAATGGATCTGAAGGGGCTTTACTCAGGGGGGTTGGTTCAAAGAGTGCAGCTTCTAAAAGCTTTGAGTAATTGAGCATAGATGAGTCAAGGGGAGAATGTAATCTTGTCTCATCTACTGCTATATCTGCTAGCACATCTATCCCACTTCTTTGCACACTCCCTTCTGGAGAATATCTCTTTGTAAGATTGATGGGGGTGATAGGTTGATTGGTTGGGGTTATGTGGGTTTCAGGGGAATTGGGCTCAGGGTTCTGAATATCAGGGATGTTGGCCTCTATTGGTTGACCTTCGGGGACCTTGGATTCTGGAGTTCCAGAACCAGATGAGTTGGTCCTTGACTTGGATTTGGTCCTGCTTTCAGCTCTGCTCTCTCTTAGAGCAAGTTGGAGAGACCTTTCCTCCTGAAGCTCCAACACCTTATCAGTAGGCTTGGCCCTTCTCTTGCTGGCCCTACTGCTCCCACTTCCTTCTCCATCCTTCTCAGGGACAACTTCCCTGGGCCTCTTATCACCTCTAGACTTTTGTCTAGTCTCATTATACTTCTGTCTCAACTCTTCTGAATGATCAGAAGGCACACTTACTCCCTCTTCAGCAACTTCTTCAATCTCAGTTGAAGCTCCTGAATTCTCCTCTGAGGGGATTTGAGACATTTTCCTTGTCTTTACCACTCTGGCCTTTGTCCTCTTTTTCAATTTTGGCTTCTCCTCCACCTTTTCTTCAGTAGGTTTGGCCAGTAGCATCCTCCTTTGCTCAGTTTTCTTGCTGAGCTTTCTGAACATTATCTTCTGTGCTGGGAGGGGCTTTGCAAAGGTTTGCATTTGAGAGTAATGGGAAAATCTCTCAATAAACAAGCTTGCCCTGGTGCAATACTTGAGTTTCCCTTCTAGCACAACCTTATTGTGAGTTTTCACCTTAAACTTGGCCTTTTCCTTCATCATCTCAGACATGATGAAGGTCCTCCAATCAAACTTGATGCCTTTGTCACTAGCATCAATAATTGCAGCCATAATTCTGATTCTTGGATGGCTGACTTGCTCCAAGCTTCCAGTATTGCTCAAGAGACTCTTAGCAACTACCTCAAAAAGGTTGAGAAATTTTGGCTTGAGAGTCTTCTTGTTTTGTGTTGAAGAGATGGGACCTGGAACCAAAAGCCATTCTTGTGCTATCTCCTCTTCATGATCAACACCATAGAATTCTGGATTCCTTCCTTCAGAAGGTAATCCAAAAGCTCCTTCAAGATCTTCTGAAGAGAATTTCACTCTATGAAATCTCTCTTCCTCATCTCCTTCTGCCACATATGAAAGCCTTGTAGAAACTTCACCATCTTCAGGCTTACCTCTCCACTTGAGGAAAGCAAAGAACTCAGCCATGTAGCTTTCCAAGCAAGAACTTGGTCTACCCTCCATAAACTTCTGCAATCCAGCTCTTCTAAACCATCTCAAGGTTGGTGTAATCTCAGGATCTTCACTTTCAAATTATACTATGGGCTCAAAGTGAAGGCTGTTTTTATTTCTCAAGTATCCAAAATCAAGGTCTAGAGCCTTGTTGGAGAAATCAATGATCATTTCTGGTCTAACTTTGGGAGCCATTGATGGTTACAGAAATGAATTTGAGAGAGTTTTGAAGAAGATAAGAGCTAGGGTTTCGAATGCTTGTGGAAGAAGTGTTTGTGGGGGATCTTAAGGCTTGAGAATATTCTAAAAAAGAATGTTTGTCAATGAGTTGGTGAGTTTTGTGAGTTTTCAACTGTTGTCAAAAATGGAAAACACACTTGGACGGCCAGGATTGATTTCAGGGGAGTTGGCCAGTTTTGATCCAATGGTCAAAAACCAATGTAACAGTGAGTTATTGGTTTTATTCAAAACGTGGAAGTTATTTAATATTAGTTAATGGTTGGGGAGTTTTCGAGATAGATCATGGCTTGAAAAGTGTAATGCAAACAAGAGTTAAATCTTGGCATTTTATGCATGGATAGTGACCTTTTGGGTGGGGGACAAATTAAATCCCACAGTGATGATATCTGTAATTGGGACAGATATCAAAGTAGACAATGCTTACCCAAAATAGGTGCTTATCAAACCAAGGAAACAGTTTGATAGCCAGGATAACTTATCTGACCCCACTGGGACAAGTGTCCTGAAGAGATGTGGACAAGTGTCCTGAGATTCAATGGACAAGTGTCCTGAGTATTTGTGATCATCTCTTCTGAACTTCAGTAGACTTGTCCAAGTCTGCTGAAGACCAATTCAGTTACTATACTCCCATTACCTTCAATGGGTTTTACTTGTCCAACTTCCCTGGATCAAGTAATCCCAACTCTGCTGATAGCTCCAGAAATCTTGCCTCTGCAAGTGACTTTGTTAGAATATCAGCTTTTTGATGATCTGTGTGGATCTTGACCAACTTTATGTCCTTTTTCTCCACATGATCTCTAATGAAGTGATGCTTGATGTCCACATGTTTGCATCTTGTGTGCAAGACAGGATTTTGTGATATTGCAATTGCACAATTGTTATCACAAAATATTGGCACTTCAGTAGAGTTGACTTTGTAGTCTCTGAGTTGTTGTCTCAACCAAATGATTTGGGCACAACAACTTCCAACTGCAACATATTCAGCTTCAGTGGTGGAAGTAGCCACTGTGTTTTGCTTCTTGGAAAACCAAGATATGAGCTTGTTGCCTAAGAATTGACAAGTCCCTGAAGTGGACTTTCTATCAATTCTGCAACCTCCATAGTCAGCATCTGAGTAGCCAGTTAGCTCAATGTTGTCATCAGCAGGGTACCAAAGGCCTAGATTCTCAGTGCCTTTGAGATACCTCAAAATCCTCTTTGCAGCCTCAAGATGGCTTTTCTTAGGATTTGCTTGGAACCTTGCACAAACACCTACTGCAAAGGTGATGTCAGGCCTGCTGGCAGTGAGATAGAGAAGTGATCCAATGATTCCTCTATACTCAGTGGAGTTGGTTGGAACACCACTCTCATCGGGATCCATCTTCCAATTTGTGTTCATTGGGATCCTTACTGGCTTGCTAGTAGCACACCCAAACTTCTTGATCATTTCTCTGGTGTACTTAGCTTGGTTGATGAAGATTCCTTCTTTTGATTGCTTAACTTGTAGACCCAAAAAGAAGTTCATCAACCCCATCATGGACATCTCAAACTTGCTTTGCATTAACTTTGAGAACTTCTCACACAACTTCTCATTGGGAGATCCAAAAATTATGTCATCCACATAAATTTGGACAAGCAAGATGTCCTCTCCTTCAGAGATTCTGAAGAGAGTTCTGTCCACAGTTCCCTTGGTGAATCCATGGTTCAAGAGGAATTGTGACAGTGTGTCATACCAAGCCCTAGGGGCTTGCTTGAGTCCATATAGAGCTTTCTTCAGTTTGTAAACTTGGTTTCCAACCTCAAAACCAGGGGGTTGCTCCACATAGACTTCTTCTTTCAAGACTCCATTCAGAAAGGCACTCTTAACATCCATTTGGTACACTTTGAACCTCTTGTGGGCTGCATAGGCTAGAAAGAGCCTTATTGCTTCTAGCCTTGCCACAGGTGCAAAGGTCTCATCATAGTCAATGCCTTCATGCTGGCAATAACCTTTTGCCACTAGTCTTGCTTTGTTTCTGACAATCACATCATTCTCATTCTTCTTGTTCTTGAACACCCACTTTGTTCCAATAACATCTTGATGTGATGGTCTATCCACCAGCTCCCAAACTTCATTTATGGTGAATTGGTTTAGTTCTTCCTGCATGGCTGTGATCCAATTGGCATCTTGAAGTGCTTCTTCAATATCACTTGGTTCTTGTTCTGACAAGAAACAACAGAAAAGAGCACTTTCACCATGAAATCTCCTTGTTTTGACTCCAATACTTGGGTCACCAAGTATTAGATCAGTAGGATGGTCAGACAACCAAGTCCTTCTTTTTTTGATCTCTTCAGTAGATTTGTCCTCTACTGAAGTTGAGTCATTTTGATCATAAAATTCAGGATAATTGAATGCAGGATCTAATTCAGGATCATAATCAGGGGTGTTGTCTTCAATGTCAGGGACATTGGCATTTTCAACATTTTGAGTTCCCCCTTGATTATTTGACCCATTAACTACCTCAGCAGGAACTGCTTCTTCATTGGTAGTTGTTACCTGGATGTGAACTGGGATTGGATCATTCAGTTCACCATTTCTTTCAATGGGATTTGCCTCAGGAAGGTTGCCTTCAGGATTGTTGTCCAATGGGAGTTTTTCAGGTAGGTTGGCTTGGACAACTTCTATGAATTCAGTGTCTTTGTCTTTTAGGCTCAGTCTGGTTGTCCTTTGTGTGATTTCTTCTGATTCCAAGTTCTCATTCCTGAACTCATGAATAGATTCATCAAACACAACATGAGGTGTTTCCTCCACAATAAGGGTTTTCTTGTTGTAGACTCTGAAAGCTCTACTGATTTGAGAAACACTTGTGTATGAAACACTTGCAACCAAAGATGTGAAAGTATGACACTTTAGGCATTCTTCCTTTCCAGAGTTCATAGGGGGTTTTGCCTTGCCCCTTAGTAATCAAACATCTATTTTGAGTATGGCATGCAGTGTTTATAGCTTCAGCCCAAAACCTCTTAGGTAAATTTGAATCAGCAATTAAGGTTCTAGCAGCTTCTTTTAAGGTTCTATTTCTCCTTTCTGCAACTCCATTTTGTTGGGGAGTTCTAGCTGCTGAGGTTTCATGAGCTATTCCATTAGAGGTGCAATACTCATTGATGTATGAATTTATGAACTCAGTGCCTTTATCAGATCTTATCTTGATAATGCTAAGGCTTTTCTCATTTGACAATCTCTTAAGGAGTTCAGGTAGTTTGACTTGTGTTTCCTTCTTATTAAGGAGAAATACTACCCATGTGAACCTAGAGAAGTCATCTACTACAACCAATGTGTATTTTCTACCATTTATGCTTGCAGAGGTAATTGGTCCAAATAAGTCCATATGTAAAAGTTCAAGTACCCTTTCAGTAGAAATAACTGGTTTTCCTTTGAATGAGGCTTTAATCTGTTTTCCTTCTTGGCATGGTTTGCAAACATGCTCCTTAATGAAAACCTCATTAGGTAGTCCTTTAACTAATGCATTTCTAGCAATTTTGTTCATTGTTTTGAAGTTCAAGTGGTTTAATCTTTTATGCCATAACCAACTTTGTTCACTAGAACTCTTAGCAATGAAGCATGCAGCATCAGTAGACTTGTCCCAGTCTGCAAAATACACATTTCCTTTCCTAGTTCCAGTCAATAGAATTTGTTGAGTCTTATCTTTGATTAAGCATTTTCCACTAGAAAACTCAACATTGAAATCTTTATCACAGAATTGACTGATACTTAGGAGATTATACTTGAGACCAGCCACATAAGATACATTGGATACTTTGATGTTACCAATCATCAAAGTACCATAACCTTTTGTTGTTGCTTGTGAGCTGTCTCCAAATGTGACATTTGGGCCTTCTTTTTCAATAAAATCAGTGAGGAGTTCCTTGTTTCCAGTCATGTGCCTTGAACATCCACTGTCAAGGTACCATGCTGACTTTTTGCTCATGCTCCTCTTGTTGTGGCCCATTGGTACCTGCAATTAGATAGGTTTAGGTACCCTTTGAGTTTTGGGTCCTAAGAGGTTAGCTGCACCTTTAGGAACCCAAACTTGCCTAATAACCCTGATTGATTCAAGGTGGCTAAGTTGTTTTCCTCTAGCATCAACATACACTGTCTTTCCCTTAAATGCCTTTGGGAAAGTATGTGTGAAAGTGTTGACTCTGTAAGTTTCAGGAGAATTGTCAAATCTCCTGAACTTATGAGTTCTTTGTGCTACTTGAGGGAATCTTTGAGGAAAGGCTTTCTTATGACCATTACCCTTTGGCATATAGGGTTTTGGTTGTCTCATTTTATTTTGCCTTTGAGGATAGTTGTCCTTATGTCTAGTCAGCTGAGGCTTTCTCAGTAGAGTTGTCCTAGGCTGATTATACCTTAGATAACTCCTCTGAACATTGTTCAGGAGAGTTGCCCTTCCATTGGGTCTACTCTGCTGAGCAACATTCCTCTTGTGTTCAGGGACTTTGGCCAGTTCCTTAGGTTTTGGCCTAGTCTCCTGAAGCACTTGAGTAGGCAAGTCATCCATTTTGCCCTTTCCTTTGTTCAGTGGCTGTTTCTTTTCATTTTCAGTTGGTGCCACTAACTTAACAAAGATTCTCTTAGTGTTACTTGTAGAAGCAACACTAAGACAAGGTGAAGATTCAAATGGATCAAATCCTAATCCACTTCTTTGAGCCATAGGTCTTTGATAACTCTGAATTTCCTCTATTGCCCTAGAGGATTTCTTCAGAGCAGACATCTTTAGTTTCAGGCTCTCTTCACTTGATTTAAGAATATCATACTCATGTGAGAGGTTTTCAAATTTGGCATTTAGAATTTTCAATTCAAAATCTTTTCTCTTCTGAGAGAGAAGTTGATCATCAATCTCCTTTTGTTGGTCAACTATCCTGAGATTTGCTTCCTCAAGCTCTCTAAAGACTTGTTGATACAACTCAGTAGACTTGACATCAACAACTGCCTCAGAGTTTTTAGCAAGCTCAATTGCCAATCTTTCATTTTCACTCACACAGTTATCATGAAATTCTTGTAACATAGTGAAATCTTCCATCAACTTTTCAAGAGAAAGTTTCAGGTTGACCTCACTAGTGTTTTGTGAGATGAATGATGGTGAACTAGAAGTAGAGGATACCTCATCATCCTCAAGAGCCATGTTGCAAATATCATCATCATCTTCACTGTTGGAGAACAGTCCATCAGAAGAGTTGAAGCTTTCAGCACTTTGAGATTCTTCACCAGCCATCATGGCCTTTCTATTGGTGAACTTTCTGTCTCTTTTAGCTTGCCTTTCTCTTCTCTCCTTAGAGCTCAATTCAGGGCAGTCATACTGGAAGTGCCCTTTCTTCTTGCAATTATAGCACAAGTCTTCATCATCATCTTTCTTTGATTCTTCTCTTCTCTTTGATGATGAAGGTTCAG